>CM060928.1:291556869-294522342 GCA_030765085.1 Allium cepa | reverse complement strand
TATTGTAACATCCTCTATCTGGAGGCCTGCAGTCAAGTGCTACCGACGCTGCAGTCATCCATATTATTAACTTTTAGTGACCAAATATGGTAATGTTAATTGTATCCATAATATCAGAAGCACATGAATATGAAACAAAATCACAAATTTCACAAAAGCAACTTTTCTATTTACATTTCACAAAACATGTTTCATATTCTATTACATAATCCCAATCATTTCCCAAGTTCTGATAAAATATAATTATTATATAAATATGCCAAGAGCAACATATGAAGATGCCCCCTTAGTTGATCAGAGTACTATATAGTCATACTGAAATAATATAAATGGCTTAATCGAAAAAAATAAAACTACAACTCCTAAATAGCTATTTATTAGCCACCTGCTCATCTCCGAAAGCTTTATTCACCAACCTACTAAAAACCTAAAAATCCTCAACCCTTAGTCTACTCAAATCAGTTTTGAGTACCTGAGAGTTTAAGGGGAAAAACATAAACTTCGGGTCAGACATAAAGCCTGGTGTGAATAATACTATATATCTCCGTTTGTTGATATTAAGTGAGACCACACCGCTTAGTGGAACGAGTTTCCCCTCACTAATATCCTTTTTAAACATATCTTTTGCAATTCACAATCCTGCAACCAAAACAAGTTAAAAATTGCAAAGCATTATCATATAAACGTACATATCAGGTAACAAATGAACTATATGTCCGAACATAATATTTTGTTTGGCTAACTACTAACCTCCGGCTGACTTGGGCCTATAAAAAATATAAACAAATAATGTAACATCTGTTAGATGCTCCTTTTCTGGACGATCTGTCCCTAACTTACTTTCTCCAGGTCAACTGTTCCTAATGGTTTTACGGGCTCACCAATAACTTATCTCTGTACAAATATGTTCCTTTTTGTGTGTAACATCTTTTGGACTTAAATTTTCCTTGAAAACCTCTTCATCTCAAATTGATTTAAAACCTTCAAATCAAATTTAAACAAGGAAAATATATACTCTATGCTTTACTCCAAATCACCTTCACAGGTTATATATGTTTTACTCAAATCTTTGTTGATGAAAGCATTTAAAATTTTGAAAGTACCTCTTTCGAATCCATTCAAAATACCCCTTTTGAAACCAAGTAAACCCTTTTCTTTCACCTAGGCCAAAAGGCCAAAACATTCCTTTCAAAACCATTCATATAAACCTTGCAAAACCATTGGAAAAAAAATTCCTTCGTAAGCTTTAAAACCTTAGACTTCCTATCTTTAAAACCTTTAAACATTGCCTTTCGAAAACATTGGAAAACCTTTTCTTTTAAACCTTTCGAAACCATTGGGAAACCACCCCTCTGAAACCTTCATTAAACCTTTCGAAAGCATTAAAGCATCAAACCTTTCGAAAGCCTTTGGGTTCAAGTAAAACATATGGAATAACCTTTCGAAACCTTTTAAAACTAAACCATTCAAAACCTTTGGGTTTTACCTTCAACGGAGAAAAAGGGTCACAAAACATTTAAGTTCAAAGCACTCTTTCGAAAGCATTTCCTAAGTAAAGAAGTGATGGTGTCGAAACCAACCTTCCGAAAACCTTCCAAAAGCATTGCAGAAGCGGCTAAGTTTTAAAAGTAAAGTATTCACTTCGAAACCTTTGTTTCGAAAGATAAGAAAAGCGGCAGCTAGGGGTTTCGACCCCTTCGAAAGCATTCACTTAAAATAACAAGCGCAACGCATTCGAAACCTTCCTTTTAACACATTAGACACAGTCGAAAGCAAACCAAGTCGAGAGCATATCCTTCGAAAGCAAAGCAGTAGTATTTTTAATTAAAAAAAAATCATGTTTTGACCCCATCGGAACCTTTGGTCTCGATCCAGTACCTTTCGCCTTAGTCAAATTCACCATGTACCAAGTCCCATACTTTAAATAATTTTATATATCTATTAAAACACCTTGGAAAATTCTACCAAAATTCTAGAAAATCATTTTCAATACGTTTCCAACATATATTAATTTCAAAACCAAAGCATAAATAATTTAGCCGTAAATTAATTTAAACCCAAATAATCATTTTCTCACTTGAAAATTAATATAAAATTCACAATAATTCATAAAATTATGAAAATTGAAGTCCATCTCTAGAATATCATTTTCGATCTAAGTCTAAAACCGCAAGGCATTTGGATGTCATTAAATTGTGTTTCCACATTAAAATCTATCATAAAACCTATATGAATAAGTATAAAACATCAACAAGCATATATAAACGTTTAATCCTTTAAAATCATGGCATAACATTGCAAAATATTTTGGATTCATCTTATGACCACAGTCATTATTCACTTTAGCTTTGAGATTAAGGAGTTTGAGATTTGAATGGATTTGAATTGATTAATCTTCTTCATTTAGCTTTTGTTCCTCTTTTTCTTGCTAATGGTGGTCGGCCTCTACTTTAGTTTGGTTTTACAAATGAACATGTGAAATGAGTTGCAAAGGGTTTAGGGTAATAGAATATTCTTTTTCCTAATTTACCCCTTCTCTATTTCAGCTTAACTCTTCTTTAGTTCATTGTTTACATGGCATGGCTACACCTTAGTTTAATCACAAATCTCAATCCCTAAATCATCACATTATTTTATTTAATTAGCTAATTAAATATCCTGAATAATGTTACTAAAAATATGGGGCGTTACCTCCTTCCACTCCGTCCCTATCATTTAGACTTCCCTATATATTGGATCACTCCATACATGAGTCTAAGGACTAGAACAAGTCAAGGAAACTAAACTCTTTAATAGGTTCGGGTCCACTAGCTCCTTAGCTCAATTCTTGGTGTTAATATGCCATTTGGTCTTTCTGGGTGCTCCACATCCCTTAGTTTAGATTGGTCGCCTCCTTGAAATAATATACTGGATCGGTCTCTCCAATCAATTTAGTATGAGTTTCAAAATAATCCGGGTATTAATAGCATCTATCTCCTAATAGAGAGAATGAATCTCGAAACAAGTCTTCTAAGAATCTTTTATTGGAAACAATGAATCCGAGGAAGGAATAGGAATAGTAAGATATGACTCAATAGTCAGTTCCCCTGTGTAGGCCACAAGTGAACTAAGTTCATTGACTCACTAAGAGTTGGTCTTCCATAGTAGCAGGCTCGATGTATAGCAGGTCGCTCATTGAAGAGTGAGGAACGAACAGATATTGAGTCATCAATTTATTTGAAACCATTTTACAGGAAATTATGCGGTGAACTATGCATGATGGGGCATCTGACCAATTAATATACTGGTAGCGAAGATAGCATAAAATATATAGAATTCACCTCACTAGCATTATGCTTAACACAAAAAGTAAAAGTTAAGATCAAAGTGTTAGATCATCCATTATACTTCCTTTGCCCTTAATTCAATTATTTGCAATAATTTGGATCGGTCACCTCTAACTTCGCAGAATAAGCATCACTGGTATGTAGCTAGCCCAGAGAATGAAGTTGGTGCCTACCTGGCTCCAATGCAACACCTTATCATTAACTCCGGGGAAAAACTACACTAAGCGATGAAGCACTAATCTAGGATAAAAGCAAGAGTCAAATTACTCTCCTAGTTGTCCAGACTGGTGCCTATCAAATAGATTATTTAAGAAATGGAGTGATTTCCCAACTACTAAAAGTCTTAGTTGCGAACATGAAGCTAAGGTAGCTACTTGGGGGTTTACGTCAATTAAATTCTCGTTTAGAAATATCTATCTATACACTAATAGTCAACTGGCTCGCTACTTACTCGAATAGGAAATAGGGGTCAACTGCTTGCAACTGGTTCCGGGGACTAAGCCTAGAATGGAAGGCTTAGCCTCATGCATCTGCATGATCATTCACTATGCTCCTTCCTTTATGCAAACATACAGATCAATAAGATCTAAGGACTTTTTCCGTTACTGGATCTAGGGTTGAAGACCTTAAATTCCCCTCTCTCTGGTTTCTTTTGGGACCATGAAATACAATCTCTCTTGCCAAGACTCCACCCAATATATTAATTTATAGGATAATCAGAGGTCGCTTACTCTATATCTTGGTTCCATCCGTTGAATCAACCTCTGCTTCCGCATACTTGCTTGAGAAGAAGAGTGGTTGCTAGGCCTCCACATTCGAATAGGTACAACTAACTAGTACATGGAGAAGACCCTTAAGTCCTTGGGATAAGTAGTCCTTTAGTCGGTGGATAAGACCACATATTAAGAAATGACCCTCCACTCGACACCTCCTCACTAGTTCCATGCCAGTGAGCTACCTCAGTGAAAGTGATTGGCATGGTTAAGACCTTTATATCTATCATGCTTTCTTGCAAGTCGAAAGATAAATACATCCATCGAGTCAACTAACGAAGTCTGAGCAACTAGTCTTTCCATAAATGACGTTTAAGGCATAGTGTATATTAATTCACCAGCAGGCCACGAAGGTTCCAAAGCCTTGCATCAATGGCTTAGCCCAGCGTCCTATATCAGTAGGACTCTCACTCACAGGAATCTAAGCAGCCAACTACGGTCCACGAGTTCGCTTGCATTTTATTCTATAGGTATTAAATAGTTGATCTATTTACTTGGAATAGTTTGGATAGGCACTCGTGATCTAGGGGAATGTAAACATCCGGACGAGTGAATTGAAGACCAGTAACAAATTGGATCAGATGTCTTCTACGTCAATCTGGCCAGTTTAAACATTGGTTGATTCTGAGTCGGAGAATTAGTGACTCTCTTTAATATGGAAAGATTTCCCTTCCCGAACTAGAAATCCCCGGATGAGAGAAGAATGAATACTACAATGACTCCGTTCCAGTCTATCCACCAGACAGCTTCTTACGGGTACCCATTGGGTATGCCACAAAGACAAAGAAGAGCTATCTGAAGATTGGGATATGATCTAGTAAGGCCAGCTTGCTTGCTATTCTTGCTTACAAATTACGATTCCATTTACGCACCCCCCAATGAATATACTAGGAGCCCGAACTCTCGAATCAAAGGACGAAGACCAAGCCACTAGTTCGCTGTAGTGACTTTGCCATGTGAAAGATGCGCGTTGCATCCATTTGGATTCCATTTCCTCCCTTGAAGATGTGATCGAGGGTTGGAGTAGAGAAGTCATGTAACATCCCCCTACTTGGAGGTCCAAAACTAATGGCTACAGATGTTGTAGTCATCCATAGTTATTAATCTTCGGCTACCAAATATGGCGGTGCTAGATTCATTGATACATAGATCACAAGAATATGCAAAAAAATTAACAATTCAAAAACATATTTCCACATTCCATTCAAAACATTTCATTCATTACATAATCTGAAAAATTAACCATGTTCAGCAAAATATAATTATTACACATATGCCAAGAGTGACATATGAAGATGCCTCCTTTGTTGATCAGAGTGTATAATATGGCCAATAAATCTGCCTTTACAAACAAAACACACAGCAGAAAAAGATATCTCTAAATAACTATATGCCTTACGCATACCTCCAGAAGCTTTATTCGTCTAAGAAGAGTACCTGAAAACCCTAAACATCAAACTACCCAAAATCTTGAGTACCCGACAGTTTAAGGGGAAAACAAAAACTTCAAGTCAGACATAAAGCCTGGTACGAATAATAATCTATCATCTCAAATCAATTGGATATCTAGTGAGACCACGCCACTTAGCGAAACGGGATTTCCTCTCACTAGTATCCTAAAACATTTATAAAACCATATACTGTGCTCCTGCACCCATAATGGTTAAAAACATAAAATTTAAAAACATTATGATGATATGCAAAACAAGAAAATCAAATCTAGATTACCCAACCCGACTCATTCTGACTATTTGTCTCATTGTAGTTTCTAGGAATACTATTAACCTATTAATTTTCATGGGCTAACTAATAACCGGTTAAATGTTTATAGACTATCTGAACCGATTATACAGTTCTTATGGAATCACTAAGAACCTATTGGTAACTCCGATATCTTTCTGTTTATCCTAGTTTTCATGGGCTGATTTATTGACTATCTATTAATATCCTAATCCAAATATAGTTTTCATGGGTTCACTATAAACCTACTGGCCCCTACTAATATCAAATCATAGTTTTCATGGGCTAACCGTGAACCTATCTTTCCGACATCTTCCTTTATAAATAGTTTTCATGAGCTAATTATGAACCTATCTGTCAATATCTTAATCCATGTATAGTTTTCATGGGTTCACTATAAACCTATTTGACCCTGCCATTATCAAATCATAGTTTTCATGGGATAACTATGAACTGGTCTTTCTGACATCTTTCTTTATTCATAGTTTTTATGGGCTAACTATGAACCTATTGGCCCCTGCCAATATTTTTTTCACTTAATATTTTAGTATCTATATTCTGGTCTTCTCGGCGTCCTGGATGCAATTTTACTCATTCAGGAGTTAACTTAATTTATAGTCACCACTATATCAACCTTGCTGGTTATTCTGCCCTTCCTTAAAATATAGTTATGGTTCCGTTGCGATGTGAATATATACATATAAGATGAAGCATTTATAATAACATGGTTGATCCCTTTAACCTTTTAATCAAAGATTTTTTTTCAAAAACTCCTTTTCAAAACACTTTATTTAATTATCCTATGGTTTTCTTTCAAAATGAGATTGGGTTATTTGCTTTAAAAACTTAGGCTGTCGACACTTTCAAACCTTGCTTTTGACTTCACTGGGTAACCTCCTTCGAAAGCATATAAATCTCTTTTCAAAACATTAGGCCCCTGCCTTACGAAACACTTTTAATCTTCTCTTTCGAAACCTTTCGAACATATAATAGTATTTCTTAATAATAATACTTAGAAGCTTAGCATCGAAACCATTGAAAGTAGCCCTTTTGAAAGTATAAAAATTGGTTAAAAGAAAACAGTTTTAAACCCCTTCGAAGTATCCCGTCGAAGGCAAAGAAAACAAAGCAAACATATTCAAAAGTAAAGAAATAAACTCCTTCAAAAATATAAAACTTTGTTTTAGCTATAACTTTTTATAGGTGTGGAATTAAGGTCTCTAACCTATTCCATTGTGTTCAAAAGATAGTTTCCCTTTCCGTAGAGTAATCGCGAAAAATAGGCTTACGCTTAGAAAGCTTGCCTATTTAAAGTTTATAAGCTGGTGAAAACTTATACAAAAGGGCTTCCGCATTTACAATAGAAAGGGTGCTTTCGACTGAGTCGAAAGGTGCTTTTAAAATACAATAAAAAGGTCCAGAAATGCTACAAAAGTATGTTGTCGAAAGGTGCTTCCGAAAATGATACCGAAGGGTACAGAACTGCTGCAGAATGATGCAATCGAAATATGCTTTTGACATGGTCGAATGACAGAGTCGTAAATAACTTGAAAACTATTATTTTGCTAATTAAAGTATATTCTTTTCACCGACTCCTATTTTTGTCAAATTTCTATTGGTTAATGACATACTTTAACACTTTCTTTGCAGACAAACTGCTATAGATCAGATTTTATTGTTTCCAAAATTATTTTCAAAATAATTAATTACATTAATATTTTAATATAATTATTAAGCTATTTTAGCTTAGAAAATTCATAATAAATCGAAATTACTTGGAAAAAATTGCAAAAATTCACCATAAATCTGAAATAACATTTTCTACATCATATAAAAAAATTAGGGAAAATTTCATTATTTTATTATTTTTAATAATTAATACCTGAAATAATTGCCCTTTTCACCTTAGAAATTTCATAAAATATTCCTATTAACTCAGAAAATTATGAAATAAAAAAACATCTCTAAAATTATGTTTTACAAAACATATTCAAAAATCAAGTCATTTGGAGGTTGTTTACTATGGCTTTTACTTTAAGACCCATTATTTTAATTCCATAAAATTTTCAATAAATCACCATAAATCATTATTCCATCCAAACAATGATTACTAAATCCAAACATGATCAACACAACAAAATACATTCGGTTACTATCCATAACCGAACAAAAACAAGAAAACTGAGATGATTTACACTATTACTCACCTTGATTAAGTTGTTGGAGTTTGAGATTTGTCCTAGCTTTCACTCTTGGTCTTTTAAGTTTTTTGATCTCCTAAGGTGTTTTAATGGATGACTATAACTTCTCTTTTATGAATATTTTGGTTTATTAAATGGTAGGTGAAAACAAGGGAGGGTTTAAGGGTATATTAGTGTGGCTATTTCCATATTTCCCTCCTCTTAATTTCCTAACTTATAAATTATAAACCATACTTATACATTCATTGGTTTAGTCGTGGCTGAGTTAATTGAAAGCTAAATCTCAACTCCATAATCAACCATATTATTCTATTTAATTTACCCAATTAAATGTCCTGAATAATGTTAAACAAAAATTAGGGGTGTTACAAGTTGCCTCACTTCGCTTGGCTTGAGTCCGTTAGTTCGCCTAGGCTACCGGTAAAATTGGTTCCATTTGGATTCTTGGTTTTGTAACGGTTGTGGCATTGGTTGACACTTCCTTGGTAGAGAACCTCCCTCCTAAGTCTCGTAGGCACCTCGATAAAGTGATTTATATGGCCCTAAGGGAGTGAGTGGTATCAAACTAAGTATCATTTGGAAGTCAACACAAATACCACTATTGATCCTGCTTGTGACCGAACTTGGAATTGATCTTTTCACTCATTGAGAGATCCATGTGATTGATGGATAAATGTTATCCAGGTTTTCAACCCAGTAGAATTAAAAGGAAGTCGAAATAGCTTCGTCAAGTTAGAACAACTCAAGATCCAACCAAAAGGACTAGAAGATCCAACCATGAAGGATCAGAGAAAAAAGAAAGTAAAAACACACTAGGGTAATGGATTGCTAGTGATCCATCTATTATGGATCGCTAGTGATCCATAATGTTTGCTCGTGGGTCCATCAATCCACTTGCGTCATGATCCAATAGACATTCTAAGAACGATGTCTAAGTTTGATGGAATTCCAAGCTAGTTAAATCGAGAAGCGAGCATTCGTCTAATTCAATCAGCAGTCCAGTGCAACCAGCATGTGAATCATTATCAAAACAAGGCAACTAGCTATGAAATTATATGGAGAACGCTAACACGAGACAACAAATGCAATCCAAAAGACAAAGTCCAAAAATCTACCAAGTACATGGATCGCTAGCGATCCATATGACCGTGCCAGATTGTCACAAAGTTTAAAGAAAAGGATGAAGGAAAGCATCACAAGCAACTGAATCATCAACAAGCCAAAAGCTACGGATCGGTAGTGATACATAAAATTTATTTGGCTTGCTATGAAACTTTCAATGCATCTTCTTATGTTCATTTGCAAGCATTTGGCAAGTCGGCATAGCCTAACAGCTCTCCAACACCTATAAATACAATCTACCTGCAACATAAAAAGGATCTTCTGAACTCGCTATTGGTACTCTAGAGAAATTACTCTTCATTCTTCTCCTCCCATACAATTGTCATCTACATGGTGCATCGTGATTCTCCAGTAAACTCTAGCATTGGTAGCTTGAACCCATTTATATAATTCAATTGCGTTGTAATCAGATTCAACTTGTAATAACAGTGAGTCAATAAGAAAAATTATAAAGTGGACGTAGGCTTCGTTAATAGCCGAACTGCTATTAAAATCTCCCGTCTCTTTTACTTTATCTGCAAGTTTTTACTTCTTATCTCTATTCTATTTGCCTTGATAAACTGGGATGGTGCTTTCTGTAACAACCCCCTACTTGGAGGCCCAAAACTAATAGCTATGGATGCTGCAGTCATCCATAGTTATTAATCCTCGACGACCAAATACGGCGACATTAGATACACAAAAACATAAGAATATGGAAAAAAAATTAAACAACAAACAAACTCCACATTCCATTTCAAAATATTCCAAATTGATTACATAATCTCAGTTCATGGACCACGTTCTGATAACATATAATTATTATAAAATACTCCAAGAGCGACATAAGAAGATTCCCCCTTGGTAGATCAGAGTAATTAGATAGGCAAGAAAACTGTTTGCCTTTACAAACAAATATACAACAGAAATAAAAGAATTCTAATAATAAGCTTGCCTCCTGCACGTCCTCAGAAGCTTTATTCGTCTAAAGATCACCTGGAAACCTTAACTCTCAACCTACTCAAAATAAATTGAGTACCCAAGAGTTTAAAGGGAAGACAAAAACTTGAAGTCAGACATAAAGCCTGGTATGAATGATAATTTACCATCTCAAACCATTAAGATATCTAATGAGACCACGCCGCTTAGCAGAACGGGTTTTCCCCTCACTAGTATCCTAAAACATTTATAAACCAGTATACTAAGCTCCTACATCCACAATGGTTAAAACGTAGTATTTCAAAACATTATGATGATATGCAAAAAAATAAATCTAGATTACCCATCCTCATTCATGATGACTATCAGTCTCAATTATAGTTTTTACGGTTACTATTAACCTGTTAAATATTAGGGACTATCTGTCCAATTACTTAGTTTTCATGGGATCACTAAGAACCTATTGGTAACTCTAATATCTTATTTCTTATCCCAGTTTTTATGGGCAAACAAGGAATCTATTGGCTGACTGCCAATATCTTAATCTGGATATAGGTTCCATAGGGTAACTATAAAGCTACTGGCCCCTGCCAGTATCAAATCATATTTTTCATGGACTGACTATGAACCTATTGGCCCCTGCCAATATCATACAGTTTTCATGGGCTTACTATAAACCTATTGGCCTCTGCCAACATCTTTAATTAAGATTTTAACATCTATTAAGTTATATTCACTCCTGGGTCAACCTAGCTGGTTATTCTGCCCTTTTCCTATAATACAGTTATGGGTTAATAATAATGTGAATAACATTTCCATTGCGCCATGGTATTTTTCCTTTAAAAATAAGAATGGGCCATTTGTTTTGAAACTTTAAAACATCACTTTCGAAACCACTGGATGGCCTCCTTCGAAAGCATAAAAAACCACTTTTCAAAACACTAAGTATATATCTTTCAAAACCAATGATACCTTTCGATGGTATCAAGAAACATTCTTTAAAACATAGCTTCGAAACAAATGTTGTACCCTTTCGTAAGCATTGGGTTTACTCTTTAAAAATCATTTGGGTCAAAATGGTTATATTCGAAAGTATCTCTTTTGAAACAAACAAAATAAATTTGGGGAAAAGCTGATGTTGTCGGAACCATCTAGTTCGTAAGCAAAGACCTTTAAAATCAAAACTTCAAAGGACAGAGTTGAAACCCTTTTTCGACTCCATCACTGTCGAAACCCTCAATCCCTTCAAAAGCAGTTAGAAAGTGGTTAACTTTGGTTAAAATAGAGATAACCTTTCGAAAGCATCACAGTTGAAAGGCAGCATAGCGGCCGGGTTTCGACTAGGTCGAAACCTACCCTTTCGAAATCTCTTGTTTAAGGAAAAAGATACCCCTTCGAAAGCTAATACTTTAACACAATATGACAACCTTCTTCGAAAGATAATTATAAAACCCCTTTCTGAAGCATATGTTCCAACTATGTCGAAATCTTTAAGTAAAACAAGGCAAGGATTTTAAATTATGAAAACAAAGCAGGGTTTCGACTGTATCGAAAGCTTATCTTTCGACACCAAGGCTTCCGCCTTCCTTCCAATCCACTGCATGCCATCTAAGTGATATCTTGTGTATTGGTTTTGACTATGTGATTTCGACTGAGTAGGTTCCGAATAGGATGACGCGGGGTCAATGGTGTTGAAAGGTACTTACTAACAAAGGCGGAACACCTTTTTCCGATTAAAAGGCTGAAATATAGCAACTTTTAGTAATTACTTTCTAATGAGTTGCCTATTTTTATACCATTGATTTGTTGCCTTAAAAAATTTTCAAATAATTTACCTTTAAAACTGCTGCATTTATATCAGGTTAAAACCCTGAAAATGTAACGTTTAAGCCCTTCCATATACTAAAACCAATTATTTAAAAAATGTCCTCCTTTTAAAATAATTAATTTTCCCTAGTGAATAGATAAGAAAAAATCCCCAAAAATTCAGAAAGATTCAATTTCATCATGTAATCAAACATTTAAAATTTTAGACCGAATTTCTTCCTGAAATTCTCGAAATAAACTTTAAACCCAATCATATCTTATTTTTCATTAAAAATTCATAATAAAATTTTCATAGCTTGAAAAATTATGAAAATTAAAACCCACCTCCAAAATTATGTTTTACTTAACATAAAATTTGACCATGACAATCTAAAATAATAGATTCTCGGTTTTACATCAAAACCGCACAAATTCATATGCGTATAAATTAAAATAAATCAACATAATATAACTCAAGCATATCACAATTCATTTTGTCACAAAAATGAATTTTAATCATAAATCTAGAACCATATAATCATAGAATAAATTTGGAGATGGTATGAGATTATTATTCACCTTAAACTTGATAACGAATTTGAGTTTTGTTGTTGATTAATCCTCCTAGCTTTTGATCCTTAGCTTTAGTTTGAAATTCCTCTATTCCTCCTTGTTAATGGCCGGCTATCTTAGGGTTATTTTCATTTTATATTTGAGTTGAGAAAAATTAATGTGAATGGACCAATATGAGAAGTAATAGCCGTGTATTATAGATTGGCTAATTTACTGTTATCCCCATGTATAGTTTAATTATCTTATAAACCAATTTAAACCCCATTTATCTTATGGTTAAGTATAGCCATATGTAATTTATTCAAATCTCAATCCCCTTATCATCATTATTCTACTTAGTTTATCTAGTTAAATCATCTGAATAATGTTATTAAAAATTTAGGGATGTTACTGGCTCCCCCTTAAAGAATTTCGTCTACGAAATTCAGTATGGACTAAGTACTAAACATAGCAGTCATCCGTAACAACATCTAACAACCATAATAGCCTAACTGACTAGCAACTATCTATATAAATCTAATATAGACATACCCTCAAAGCATATCAGGATAAGTATCTCTAATCCTATCCTCTATCTCCCATGTACCGTCCTTCTCGTTGTCGCTCCATGGAACTTTCACCAACCCGACTGTCTTGTTCCTTAATCTTTTCTCATCTCTAGCTACAACCCGAACTAGTTGTCTAACAAAAGTCAAATTAGGCTCTACCAATAAGTTATCCTACCCTATCGGAGGAATAGTAGTCTCCAGATCATGCGCATACTTGCGAAAATGAGATAAATGAAATACATTATGGACACCTACCAAACTACTTGGCAACTCTGTTCTATTTGCGAGTTTTCCAATCCTCTCTATAATCTGGAACGGACCTACATGTCTTGGGGCTAACTCCTCGACTTTCCAAATCGTATCACACCCTTCATAGGCGATACCTTAATGAAAACTTTATCTCTCACTGAGAGTTCTAAGTTCTTACGCCTCTTATCTGCGTAATTCTTCTTTCTTGACTGAGCTTCCCTCATCCATCCTCGGATTAACTCGATCTTCTCTGATGCCTCTCAAACCAAATCTGGACCTAAGACTAATCAGTCTCCAGTCTCCAAACAACATGCTCATGATTTGCATGGCCTTCCATAAAAAGCTTTAAACGACGCCATTCCTATATTGGTTTGGTAACTATTATTATAGGAAACCTCGACAAAATGTAGGTGATCCTCCCAAGATCCACCAAAGTCTAATACACAAGCTCCCAGTAAATCTTCGAGTACCTTACTAACTCTCTCTGTCTGTCCATCATCCATCTAAGGATGATACGCAGTACTCATATTAAGCTTGGTACCCATCACTTCCTGAAGACTCTTTTAGAATTCACTAGTGAACAATGCATCTCTGTCATTGACTATACTACTAGAAACTCTATGTAGTCTAACTATGTTCTTCAGGAACAACTTAGCTAAAACGAGTGTTGTTCTGGTTGACTTAACTAGAATGAAATAGGCACTCTTGGTCAATCTATCCACTATAACCCATATACTTTCATTACCTCTATTTGACCTTGGCAACTCATCTATAAAATCCATGGATGTCGAATTCCACTTTCAAACTAGAATCTCTAAAGGTTGTAGCAATCCACTAGGCTTCTGATGTTCAGTTTTCACTTGTTAACAGTTTGCACACTGTCTAACCCACAAGCCAACATCCCTTTTCATGCCTTCCCAATAGAAGCTCCTCTTCATATCCTGATATATCTTGGTTCCTCCAGGAATGATCGTAAACTTGGATCGATGACATTCTCCAAGGATTTTTTTCCTTAAGTCCTCCACATTTAGAAAACACAATTGTTCCTTCTTTCCTAGCCACCCTCTCTGGTCAAGGCTAAAACTCTTTAAATCATCGATCTCTATTTCAACCTCAAGTCTTCTGATCCTTTCAGCTAATCCTAGATCCTCCTTCTGCTTAGAATCAATTCTCTCAATCAATACCGGTCGAACTTCTAAACAAGACAAATTGGCGGTACTCTGACTTGAACTAGCAATCGATCTTAACTACACATCACAACTAACTAAAGCTTATAAATCCTTCCACTCCGCCAACGTAGCTAATATCACATGCTGATGTTACCTGCTAAGAGCATCAGACACCTTGTTACCTTTTCCTAGTGTATATTCTATACTAAAATCATATGCAGCAAGAAACTCCAGCCACCTCTTCTATCTCATATTTGACTCCTTCTGAGAGAATAAACCTTGTAAAGACTTATGATTGGTATATGACTCAAATGTCTCCCCTAAGAGATAATGTCTTCGAATCTTCAATGCGAAAATCACAGCTGCTAACTCCAAATCATGAGTAAGATATATAACTTCATGCTGTCTAAGCTGCCCAGATGTGTAGGCAACGATTTTACCCTCTACATCAATACCACTCCTAATCTAGTTCCACATGCATCCGTATACACCACAAATCCTTAGTTCCCGTCTGGAACTACTAACACAGGTGCATTTGTCAACAGATGCTTTAGCTTAAGGAATTCTTCCTCACATTTGTTGGACTAAACAAATTTCACTTCCTTTCTGGTAAGCTTAGTCAAAGGTGCTGCTATCCACGAGAAATCCTTGATAAATCTCCGGTAATAGCCAGAAAGTTCAAGAAAACTCCTGATCTCAGTCACCGTCTCTAGTTTTTTCCAATTATTCATAGTTTCGATCTTATCTGGATTGATTGACAATCCTTTCTCTGAAACCATGTGACCAAGAAATCTTACCACTTTCTTCCAGAAATGACACTTGGTAAACTTTGCCTTTAGCTGATTCTATCTCTGCATCTCAAGTACCACTTTAAGATGAACTTCACGCTCTCTCTCATCCTTAGAGTATACGAGAATGTCATCTATAAACACTAGTACAAATCTATCCAAGTACTCTCGGAAAACTCTGTTCATCAACTCTACAAAGAAAGCAGGTGCATTCGTCAATCCAAATGGCATCACCAACCACTCATATGAATCATATCTAGTCCGAAATGCTGTCAAAGGAATGCTGTCCTCCACCACTCTCAACTGATGGAAACCTACCACTAAGTCCAATTGGAAAAGCACTCTAGCTCCACTCAATTGACCAAACAGGTCGTCTATTCTTGGAAAATGATACTTATTCTTAATTGTCCTTTCGTTTAACTTACGATAGTCGATGCACATCCTTAACGGCCTATCTGGTTTCTTCACAAACACCGCGACCGCTTCCCAAGGCGAACTACTTGGTCTAATAAAATTCCTTCCTTCTAGATCCACTAGCTGCACCTTCAATTCCTTCGTCTCAATTGGTGTCATCCTACTAGGTGGTCTACTTACCGGATCAGCTTCTGGCACAAGATATATTCTAAACTCAACAGCTCTTTTCCACTGTAGTCAAATGATGGCTCAAAGACAAATGCAAATTCTATCGCTACTTGAACCTGACTTGACTCATTACCTACCTTCATAGGATTAAGCATAGCACTATCACTTCGGTCAATAATCTCTACTGAGAATATATCACTCGGTTATGACAATCAGGGTGTCTCAGTGATATTTCCTTATCCTAGCAAAATATTCTAGCGTCATACCTACTCAACCAATCCATATCCAAAATGATTCCGAAATCTACAAAATCAATAACATACAAACTTCATGCAAATTTATGACCCAATAAATCAAGTTCTAACTAGTCACACCTTAACCCTAGAGTTGCATACCCTCTTATTGGATTCGCAACCCTTAAGGAAGTAATAAGGTAGGTGGGTTCTAGACATAATCCATCAACCAAACACTGAGATATAAATGAATGTGATGCACCGATATCAAAAATCACTCTAACTGAAATACTTAAATCAAAAGCATACCTTTCATCACCGTCTTTCCTTTATTAGCCGTAGTAGGCCTAGCTAATCCAATAGCAAAGACTTTTCCTTTGTCCTCCCTAACTGGCTTTGGACACTGATTCTTGTAATGCCCAACTTGATCATATTTGGAGCATTTCACATTCTTCTTAACGGTAGATTTCTTCCCATTTCCGGGCCGGCATTTATTAGCAAAGTGACCTTTCTTATCACACTTCTAACAAACTACCTCAGCCTTTGAACTCTTGGCAGTATCTCCCTTCTGGGTTCCCTTCTTCTTAAAGAACATCCTCTTCTTCCCCTGAGAACCCTGAGTTTCCACCGATTTCTCTTTAGCTAAATCAACAAATAACTCCTCATGGCGAATGGCCATCCCCACCACTATATTACAAGGATCATAGACATGTGTCATGGTCATTCTAGCAAGCTCGGGCCTCAGTCCCCGACACACTTCTCATTCCTTTTAATGTCGGTATCTATAATAGCATATCCATATCGAGACAGTTCTTCAAACTTAGTAGCATAATAGACTACCGACATCTCTCCTTGTACTAAATCCTTAAACTTCCTCATCAGCTTAGACTTGGAAAATCAGATACAAATTTCAGCTCAAATCTTGTTTTAAAATCAGCCTAAGTTAACTGCTTTTCCATCTCTCCGGCAGTGACACTATTCCACCAATGTAGTGCTGGCCCTGCAACTGTCTAGAGGCCAACCTTCCCTTTTTCCCATCATTCAGGCTTAAATCAGTAGATATACGCTCACAATGCAAGAGCCAGTTCTGAACTTCTACGTCACTTTCTGTTCCTAAGAATGGCTTCCCACCCAAACTGGTGTAATATCTACTCAGCAAAGCAATATTCCCAACTGGAGCCACAAGATTAGCTCCTCCTACATTTCCAGAAACTCCAGCAGTAGCTCCAGCTTGCATCAAACCAGCAAAGAAATGATACATCGCCCCCATATATACTAGTGAATTTCCTACACTCGCATTGGGATCAACATTTTGACTACTAGCATTAGCCTGTCGACCTGGATTCCTCCTCGTAGTGGGTCGAGAATTTCCATTAGTTGTCGTGCTTCCTCTACCGAGATTTCCTCTTTCGTTTCCTGCTTCCATGTCTCCTTTCTCGTAAATCTACATATGAGCCTTTGTAAGATACAGAAGAACGGTTTAAAAGAGCGGGGAATAGTACTTATATATATAACTATATTTAGCAAATACAAGTATGTTACTATAAGGTTAACCCAAACCTCAATCTTATTATCTGATTTATTGGGTTATGATTGGAAAATCTTTCAAGTTTAAGTTTCTTTTAGAGTTCCATAAACCTATGCTCTGATACCAACTTATAACATCCCCCTACTTGGAGGCCCAAAACTAACAGCTACAGATGCTGCAATCATCCATTGTTATTAATCCTTGGCGGCAAATACAACGATATTAGATACACCGAAACACAAGAATATAGAAAAGATTTAAACAGCAAAAAAATTCCATATTCCATTTCAAAATATTCCAAATTGATTACATAATCCCAATTCGTAGACCACATTCAGATAACATATAATTATTACAAAATACGCCAAGAGTGACATATGAAGATGCCTCTTAAGTAGATCAGAGTATATAGATAGGCAAGAAAACAATTTTCCTTTACAAACAAACACACATCGCAAATAAAAGAACTCTAATAATAAGCTTGCCTCCTGCATGCCCTCGGAAGCTTTATTCGTCTAAAGAGCACCTGGAAACCGTAACTCTCAACCTACCCAAAATCAATTGAGTACTCGAGAGTTTAAGGGGAAGATAAAAACTTTGAGTCGAACATAAAGCCTGTATGAATAATAACTTACCATCTCAAACCATTTAGATATCTAGTGAAACCATACCGCTTAGCGGAACGAGTTTTCCCCTCACTGGTATCCTAAAACATTTATAAAAACATATATTGAGCTCCTGCATCCACAATGGTTAAAACATAGTATTTCAAAACATTATGGTGATATGCAAAACAAATAAATCAATTCTGGATTATCCATCACTATTCATTCTGACTATTTGTCTCAATTATAGTTGCTAGGGTTACTGTTAACCTGTTAGATGTTAGGGACTATCTTTCCAATTACTTAGATTTCATGTGATCACTAAGAACCTATTGGTAACTTAAATATCTTATTTCTTATCCTAGTTTTTATGAGCTAACCAGGAACCTATTGGCTGACTGCCAATATCTTAATCCGAATATAGTTTTCATGCGCTAACTACAAGCCTACTTGACCCTGCCAGTATCAAATTATAGTTTTCATGGGCTTACTATTAACCTATTGGCCCCTGCCAATAACTTGAATTAAGATTTTAACATCTGTTAAGTTATATTCACTCCTGGGTCAACCTAGCGGGTTATTCTACCCTTTTTCCAAAATACAGTTATGGGTTAATAACAATATGAATAATATTTCCATTATGCCATGTATTTTTCCTTTAAAAATGAGAATGAGTTATTTTTTTTAAAAGTTTAAAACACTACTTTTCAAACCACTGGATGACCTTCTTCGAAAGCATAGAAAACCTCTTTTCAAAACTCTAAGTATATACCTTTCGATGGTATCAAGAAACATTCTTTCAAACATAGCTTCAAAACAAATGAAGTACCTTTTCGAAAGCATTGGGTTTACTCTTTAAAAATCATTTGGGTCAAAATGGTTATATATGAAAGTGTCTCTTTAGAAACCAACAAAATAAATTTGGGGAAAAGTTAATGGTGTCGGAACCATCTAATTCAAAGAAAAGACCTTTAAAATCAAAACTTCGAAGGACAGATTCGAAACCCTTTATCAACTCCATCACCTTCGAAACCCTCGACCCCTTCGAAAGCAATTAGGAAGTGGCTAACTTTGGTTAAAACAGAGATAATCTCTTAAAAGCATCACAGTCGAAAGGAAGCATAGCGGCCACGTTTCGACAATGTCGGAACCTACTCTACCCTTTCAAAAGCTCTTGTTTAAGAAAAAACGTACCCCTTCAAAACCTAATACTTTAACATAGTATGAAAACCTTCTTCGAAAGCTAATTATAAAACCCCTTTCGAAAGCATATGTTTCGATCATGTCGAAATCTTTAAGTAAAACAAAGCAGGATTTCAACTCCATCGAAAGCTTATCTTTTGACACCAAGCTTCCGCCTTCCTTCCAATCCACTGCATACCATCTAACTAATATCTTGTGCATTGGTTTTGGCTCTGTGGGTTTCAACTAAGTAGGTTTTGACTGGGATGAGGCGGGGTCAATGGAGTCGAAAGTAAATACTAATAGATGTGGAACGCCTTTTTCTGATTTAAAGACAAAAGTATAGCAGCTTTTATTATTACTTTCTAATGACTTGCCTATTTGTAAACCATTGATTGGTTGCCATAAAATTTTTTCAAATACTTTACTTTTAAAACTCCCACATTTATATCAGGTTGAAACCCTAAAAATGTAACAATTAAGCCCTTCCATATATTAAAACCAATTATTATAGAAAAGTCCTTTTAAAATAATTTATTTTTCCTAGTAAATCAATTAGGAAAAATCCCCAAAAATTCACAGAGGTATAACTCAATTTCTTTCTGATCATCATGTAAGCAAACATTTAAAATTTTAGGCCCAATTTCTTTCTGAAATTCTCGAAAAAAAATTAAACCCAATTATATCATATTTTTCATTAAATATTCATAATAAAATTTCCATGGCTTGGAAAATTCTAAAAATTAAAAACCATCTCCAAAATCATGTTCTACTTAACATAAAAAATTTCCATGGTAATCTGAAATCATAGATTCCCAGTTTTACATCAAAATCATGCAAATTCATATGCGTATAAATTAAAATAAATCAACATAATATAACTCAAGCGTATCATCGTCCATTTTATCACAAAAATGAATTTAAATCATAAATCCGAAACCATATAATCAAAGAATAAAAATAAAGATGGTATGAGATCACTATTCACCTTAAACTTGATAAGGAATTTGATATTTATTGTTGATTAATCCTCCAAGCTTTTGATCCTTAGCTTTAGATCGAAATTCCTCTTTTCCTTCTTATTAATGGTCGGCTATCTTAGGGTTATTTGCGCTTTATTTTTAAGTTGATAAAAATGAATGTGAATGGACAAAAATGAGAATATAGCCGTGTATAATAGGTTGGCTAATTTACTAATAATACCATGTGTAGTTAAATTATCTTATAAACCAATTCAAAGCCCATTTATCTTATGGTTAAGAACGACCCTATGTAATTTATTTAAATCTCAATCCCCTTATCATTATTATTCTATTTAATTTATCTAATTAAATCTACTGAATAATGTTATCAAAAATTAGTGATGTTACACTTTTCACACTCAATCCAGGGTATTGATCCACTTTTTGGGTTAACGTTTTGGTGCTTTCACTGAGAACCCAACTCAGGCTTAGATCTAGCTATCTATTTTGGATCAAATAAGTCCAGAAGTTAGGTCCTTAATCTTTGTTCAAAATATCTGCTGCAAAGAATCCATGGCACCGGGAAAAAAGAGAAATGCTTCTCGAAGATCTATAGGGGCAGCAATAGCTGGAGAAGAGATGAATCATCAAAAAATCAAAATAAATGGCGCCAACGTAGGAGATCGAGTTCCAGGAACCTCGAATCAATGTGAAGTTGTTACAAGAGATTAATTGAATAAAATGGTTAATGGAATCAAACAGAAAATGCAAAGCAGTCAGAGAGCTCTTAAGGATAAATTTAATGCGCTCTTGACCTTACAAGCACGTCTTGATCCAAGAACCATGACAGAATTCGCGGCTGCCATAGAGCAGGAAAATTCTTCCGTTTCTGGCCTAAACATAAAAAAATGGGTGCAGCCGTAAAAAGGAGTGATAGTTGGAACCGTGAAAATCAACGTAGAAGGAAACACAAGCACTCCACTGACCGTAAGGCAACCAGCTATGAACTTGAACCGAGGAGCAAAGACCCCACAAGAGGATATAGCCATGGACCTCTCCGACTCGGAAGGTGGAGAGCAATTTAATGATAGTAAGTTGAAAGGAAATTCCAATGCACTCAATAATGCAAGGAATGTCCAAACTGCCCCCAATTAGGCCAACCGCAAGCCAAAGGAACCCCGATAGAGTGGGTCTTCTGAAGATAGGAGAGCCAAGGCTTCAGCCCACTCACTAAGATTGTTTGCAAAGCCAAACACTCGGTGTAGTGATTGACAACCGACCTCTAGAATACCGAACATCCGAGGCACATATCGTGGATATGGTTGAGCGATTGATGGATGAGAATAAGAATAGAAGAGATGATGAGTGGGGATTCACTCCAAGTTAGACTCATTTAACTGATGAGATCTTGAATGAGCGGTACCCAAAAAGTTCACTATGCCAACTATTCCATCTTATGATGGAACATAAGACCCAAAACCCCATCTATACAAGTACAGTTGGTATACGAATGGAGCGAATGCTTTGTATACCGTTCGATGTAGTTGTTTCCTAAGTTTTTTGGAAGGAATTGCTTCCATGTGGTTCACTAGGCTTTCGCAAGGATCCATCTCCACTTTCGATCAACCAGCAACAAGATTCCTTAATAAATTTAGACTTCACATAGCACAGTCTAAAGGTGCAATGTCCTTGTCCGGTCTATTTTAGGGACAAAATGAATTTCTGAAGTCTTTCATGAACCGGTTCAAAACCACAGTGACGAAAGTAAGCAATCCAAATGAGGATATAGTTTTTATGGCCTTGGTCTGCGCCATCCACCCTAAAAATGAGTTTGGAAAATGGATCAAAATGAAACAATCTACCACTAGAAAGGACTTCAATCATAAGGCGAGTCAATACCGAGATTGGAAGTGGCGCAAGAGTTGGAAAGGAAGTCTACAAGCTTGCAACCGATGGATGTAAGGCAAAGTGGCATATGCTTCCAGGACCGCTGAAGGAAGTGCGCGAAAAGACATAAAACAGAAATGGAAGAATCAGAATTCCAACAGACGAAATGGTAACAGTAAGAGGCTTAAAAGCTTCAGGATGGAGGATTACACCCCGTAGAATGATACTTTAGAAAAATCTACCTTGCAACATAGGGGACAGAGGAGTACAAGAAACCCCCTAAAAAGGAAGCAACTGAACAACAAAAGCGTTCCGGGAAATACTATCGCTTCCAGGAAACGCATGGTCATAACAAAAACAAGTGTCGCCACCTAAAGAACTTGATTGAAGAGTTGATTCGGGAGAACAAGCTTCAACAATACTTGAGAAAATCACAAAATCCTGAACAACCAACAGCCCCCCAAACTCTTAAGGATCGAGGAAACCAAGTTGGAACCAACGAAGAGGGATCTAGACGAGCTGACCAGGGACTCATCATTGGAACGATATCCAGAGGACCTCATCCCACATAGAGGAGTTAGGGAGAAATCGAGCGATATGCGAGCTCATAAAAACATGCTCCGAAGGATTTGTGCCTCATGATCGAAGATGGAGCCCTTGCCAAGCGACATAGAACTTTGAACGATGATATATATTCTGAAATTGGGACTCCGAAGGGATTGAAGCTCCAACTCTCGATCCCATGATCATGATGGTAGGGATCGGACCTACCGTGGTCGATGAGTATTGGTTGACAACGAAAGTTTTGTGAATATTCTTTTCAAATGCACCTTTGACTGGAAGAAGATCAACATGAAGGATGTATCTTCATGCCAAACAAAAATCCAATGATTCACTGGTGAACCCAAATAACCCACCAGGACAATTCACTTGCCTGTAGAACTTGGGGAAGGTGACTGAAGAGTCACCCTCATCCAAACTTTCATAATTGTAGATGAAACCTCTGCATATAATGCCTTTCTGGGACGGTGTGACGACCCAAACTCGATGTCCAATAAACGACATCAAATTCGCATCGCCGGAGCTTATAACAACAATTAGATGTATATAAAACAGCGGAACAGAATCAATATCATAAATAACATCACTGTTACAACATCAACATAATATCCATACTGCAACAGAGTACATAATACATACACTACAACTCCAAATACAACATCATGATAATACAACAGTGAACATATATCCAAAAGTTCTCAAATGAGAGATGATAACGAACTCCCAAAAGCTAACACCTGTAATCTCCAAAAGCTCCTAAGATAGCTCCAAGATAAGAGCTCCAAAATACTGCTACTCCAAAATACAGAAACCTGCTACTAGGCTGCCCGTGTGGAAATAATGGGCACCCAGAGTTTAGGAAAGAAAACAATAAACTCCGGATCAGTCATGGGACTGGTATGAGTAAACAAGACAGTTGTATTTAAATAAACAAGATTTATAAAAGAATTTTCGGAATGCTTTTAAAAATGGAACTACCATAAGACCTCCCGCCACACACACAATGCAAACGCAGAATTGGAGGAGATTTCTTCTTATGATAGTTAAATATGCTTGATACGAGAAAAGAATTCTTTGATATTATTACTAGTGCATAGTGAAGGAAATCATTTCGAAAATAGAATATTAATCTTAGCCAACATACGACCATTATCGTATGCCTACTATAGCTACCATCTAAACGGTGGGGCGCCACCATAAGTAAATGGCAGGTTCTACAACTAAAACCGTACAGGGTTTCGTATTGTTTCTTTGGATTTCCAACAAATGGTCAGGCCAAGGAACTTCCCATTGCCACATGAGAATGCCTCTGGATGGACATCCCCGAGAACCAAACCGGATCTCTGCCAACACAAGGCCGGGTTTCCCCTAACTGGGTAACTACTGACACGAGTATGCCATCTCCCGGTTGCAACCAACCTTTAACCGGGGCCCCAGCAACAAATCACAAAATCATATATATATATCTGCGATATCAACATAAGTTAAGTATCTGGGCTCCATACCATGATACCACTTCTATCCAGAAGGAAATGTACATACCCTAAGGGGTGCTACCCCCAATAACCTTGCTGCATCTTTCCTGTTTTGACCATTTCGGGGTGTGAGGTCCGACGAAGTCACGTCCACAAAAACACACTTTATACAAAAGCCGTGCTTTGGGTCAACAAATGATCATAGAAATGATCACCAAGATAGACGATCAAACAAGTGATCCTATCACGAACAATCAACACAATGATCATTTCACAGCAACACTCAGTATGTCACATTACCAAATTGGGAATATATTGCTGATAACCTTCAACTATATAACCTCTGAGCTCGTACGTCTCAGAGAAGGGTGTTAAGCTAAGAGAATAAATTCTCCGCCACCAACAGAAATATATTTGAAAGAAATCGGCTTTATTTCTCGATTTGTAATGTCAGACATACTATCCATACAAGTCTGTTCCGGGCTCGAACAGAACCGAAGGCACTTCCAAAGAAGTCCTTGCAATCCGGATATCCACAATCCTGATCGGATTCCCCATCACATATGGAGAACTCTATACCGGAGCAACTCGGTGCAGAGTCAATCGACAGGTCATCCTATCGCTCTCGCAAATACCCGGTCTTCAACACCGGTCTTCAAATGCTATCCATAACGTCGAATCACATATTCGAAATGGGTTATACGACCCAAAGGTCCTTTCCCGGCTAATTCGAATAGTGAGTGTCAAATTTTAAAACATGTGGATGTCATTCACAAATATTCATAGGTTCGATGTGGGTTTCGGATAACCAACTGAAATCCGATTCCTGTCGCATCGAAGTTTAAATGCCGTTTTAGGGCAACAGGGTTTTCACATCAATACAGAGCAAAACACAACATAGTGCAGTACATATCAATCCACATAACACAGCATCACAATCAAACAGACAGTGTCAAACTTGGGCATAGTCATAGTTAAACTATTTTCAAATGTGGTTTAAATAAATTTACCACATAATTATTTTAAAACAATGATAAGTATTTGAAAAATAAATTTAAATCTTGATTAACTCATTCTATTGTTTCTAAATCAATCATTTAAATTAATCGCTAAATTTTGATTTGTCGTTTTTATTTTATCTGGATAACGAATTCCTAATTTACAAAAAAATTAATTCAAACACTCAATTGTTTATAAATCAATTCAATTATGAATTATAAATCCTTATGAATTTCCTTTTCAAAATCATTAATAAATTTATAAACATTATTTACTTTCGTTACCATTTGAAAATCTTCTTAATACTTTGGAAATCAATCTATTATAGTTATAAAAAGTTTAAAATGTAAATTAACTTAAATTCTCATTTTAAATTTAATTATTTATTATATTGATTTGATTATTGGGTATCCCCTTAGTTATTAAAATTGGTAACAAGCCTTCAATTCAATGTAGTCTATATCAATTCCTTGATAAGTCTAAAATCTGTTATAAGTCAAACAAAATTTATTTGGGCCAAACCCATATTTAAAGTAAAGCCCGAGTCCCCTTTATGTTATTCGAACTCTTCATGTCCTCTTCCCCGTACTCTCTCCTTTCTCCAAGCTTCCCCTCTCCTTCTAATTTATTTTCTTCTTCCAGTTTATTTTTTTTCTAACCCTTATATATCAAACTGGAAAGAAACTTCCTTCGCGTGCTCGAGTTCGGCCCCGAGTTTGACCCCTCCCATGCTCGATAACATCCCCGAGTCATGCTTCGAGTCATCTCGAGTGGCCAACACAAAAAAACTTCCTGACACCCAAACGAACGCTGTGCACGTGCACATCGTCACGGCGCCACTCCAGTGGCCATTGCGATCGCCAGCAAACCACGATGCATCCCTACATACGAGATTGAAACAAACTTCCTCACGAAATTGTAAAAATTGGAATTTGCCTAAAGCGTGCGCCAACCATAAAAATGCGTCATCCCCAATCACCTCGGCCTCACGACGTCGTCCACCTGACACCGCGCCGCCCCTGTCACAACTCCTCTGGTCATCCACGAAGCTAACCCCCAGTACCCCATTCAACTCGATGCACCCCAAACCCATCGCGACCGATTCTTTTAACATGAACAGACATGGGTTCCTAAACCCTATTTCAATCTCGCACTCAAAATTCTTGCAATAATTAAATTTTTAAATATTTTTCCTAACATTATTGAGTATTAAACTAGCTCCACGCGAAATTGCAACCTTCAAGAATCTTTCGATCATCAGGAATCGATTTAAAAGCAACTTTTGTTATAATATGAACTGCTCTTAAATTACTGAATTAAAAATCATCATTACTGTTTTGAAAATCATATTTTCATATGTTCGTTCAAATTATAACATCAATTCCATGATTTAAAATGCTTGAATTTAACTTAAAATCTTGTTTTTACTGTAATATTCGTGTTACAGAGTCAAAGTTTTTATTTCAAGCTTAAAAATTTAAACTGTGAGTCAAGTATACACACAACCTATTTTGTTTTTTAAGTATCCTAAGTTAAATGAAGTTCATTTGAATTTTTTTTTTTTTTACTAGCTCTGAGATATGAACATTAAAGAACGGAGCTTACTTATGTTTTCCAGTAACACAGAACAATATGCAGAGCAATAATTTTTTGTTTATATACAACAACACACATATTCATGGATTAAGTATTTATATTTCAAATAATATAGGTTTACTCACTTGAACAATATAGAAACAGAGAATACTTTTGTTTCTTTTTAACTGCAGTTTTGATTCTTCTCTTTTCTTCTTTCAGAAATTTGCCTTTCAACTTGTAATATATAAAGTGATGATCTTTTCCTTTTTAATTTCAGATCTTTGCAAAAATTTGTTTGAATGATACTTGAGTTGTTTTTAACAAATGAATGTGAGGCTTTGTATACGTATACATATAGGAGAAAAGTGGTGTACAGGGTAAAGCATAAGCAAGTACAAGTTGAAGTAAAAGAAAAACTAAACCATGCTTGTTAATAAATGTTAGTGTGTGCTGAAAAGATTGTGTACATGCAATGCATTAAATGAAGCATGTAGTGTTTCATGCTTTGTATATTTTCAGCATGTTATTTGATTTTCTTATTTTATTTATTACAAAACTTACTTTAATTTGTTTGTATATTGGTTTAGCTTCTTGGTGTACAATCCCTGTATAAGTGTTTTCACAGAGAGCATCACATTTTCATCACAGTGAAGCATGAACAAAGGCAGTTTACTATTGAAGTTTAAACTGTTTCAAAACAACTTAAAATCCTTCACATAATCATGTTTACTCACTTGAACAATATATGAAAATAGAGGATGCTTTTTGTTTTTGGAATCTGCAGTTGGTCCTACTCTCCTTCACTCTCTGATTTTTTCCTTTTATTTTTTCTTTATAAAAACAATGATGTTTTAAATATTTTCTTCCCAGACTTTGCTATGTTCTTATGTTTAACATTTGCTTATGTGATTTAAATCTTATAATCTCATCATAACTTACTTTAACTAATTTTAAATTCTATTTAAAGATCATCTATCAATATCTCTTTTTATTTAATTCTATATTAATGTGTAATATTAATATCAACAATATTAAATTTAGATTAAATTTTACTAGTTAGATCCCAAAGTTCAAACAATTAATCAAATTTTAAATTTCAAAATTTTTGGAATGTTACAGACGGCCAACACTAGTGGATTTCAGAATTTCTTTTGCCCAATGGTGCCTTACCATGATTTACCAATGGAAAATGGAGTCGGAGTGATCAAAGGAAACCAAAGTGCTTCCAGGGAGTGTTATATCATAGAACTGTGTGAATCCAAAAGGAAAGAAAAGGGGAAGAATGTGGGGAGGAGTCTTTGTATTCGTGAACCTGCAAAATAGCAACTATAGAGCCGCCCCTGGCTTGGGGAGCACAGTTGATTCGACAGGGCTTTGGACCCTATAAAGAAGAATTTAGGGGAGGATCGGGCAGCATCAGTAGAATTGACGTTGTCTGTCCTTGTCGACATGGATGTCCCCACGCAGGTCTTGAAAATTGGACCATCTTGGAAAAAGATGCGATTAGATGTTACTAAATTTCTTCGTGCCAACTTGGATGTGTTCGCTTGGACACATTCCGACATGTGTGGGGTATTACTGGAGATTGCATGTCACGCACTCAACATTGATCCTAGGTTTACACCGGTAAAGCAGAAAAGACGCAACCTGGGCCCCAAGCGATCCAAGGCATTAGAGAAGAAGTATAAAATTTGATGGCCAATGGCTTTATTCGTGATGCGACCTACCTTAAATGGGTACCTAACCCGGTTTTGGTTAGGAATTCCAACGGTAAATGGAAAACTTGTATCGACTACTCAGACTTAAATAAGGCCGACCCAAAAGATAGTTTTCCACTGCCCAAAATTGACTAGCTTGTGGACGGGATGGCTAGACATGAACTGCTATCATTTATGGATACGTACTCGGGATACGACCAGATTCTGATGCACGAACTTAACCAGGAAAACACCAGCTTCATCACTGATCTAGGATTATACTGCTACCGGGTAATGCCATTCGGTTTAAAGAAAGCTAGGGCAACCTACCAAAGATTAGTAAATGCCATGTTCAAGCGGTAGATTAGAAAAACCATGGAGGTCTATGGAGATGACATGTTGGTTAAATCATGAATAGCAGCCAATCACTTAGATAATCTTGCTGAAATGTTTGAAATACTCCGAAAATATGGAATGAAACTCAATCTACTCAAATGTCACTTCAAGGTAGCTTTCGAAATGTTCTTGGGATTCATAGTGAGTGACAAGGGAATCGAAGCAAATCCCAAGAAAATATCTACCCTACGAGAAGTCCAAGCCCCAAGAACAAGAAGGAGTAAAAAAGCTTGAATGGGAAAGTTGCAACACTAAGCCGGTTCACCTTAAAAGCCATTGACAGATGTATACCGTTTTTTGATGCATTAAACAAAGGAAATAAGAACTTCAAATGGAATGAGGCTTGTCAAACTGCATTTGAAGAGTTGCTGCGACATATGGAAATCCCACCGATCCTATCAAAGCCAGTAGACAGGGAGGACTTGCTCATCTTCTTAGCAGTCTTACCTTACGTGCTGAGTGCTGTTTATGTGCTTGATGAAGTTAGAATTTAGTGACTCATATACTACATTACCAAGCATTTCACCGGAGCCTAGAAAAATTATTCGAAATTGGAAAACTAGCGTATTGCCTCTTGATTGCATCCACGAAGTTACGACTGCATTTTCAGGCACACCCGATCAAAGAAATGACCGATCAACCCTTAAAAGAAGTATTATACCACCCCGAGACTTCTGGGCGACTCCGTAAATGGAATATCGAACTATGCCAATATGAAATCACTTACCATCCAAGAAGGTCAATCAACGGGCAAGTTTTGGCAGATTTCATGGTCGAATTTACCATATGGGATGATGAAGAAGAAATACCATCAAAAGTGAAACACGGTGGAAACTCTTCATCGATCGGGCATCTAATAACCTCTACTCGGGGGTAGAGGTAGTTCTTGAAATTCTCGAAGGACGAGCCATTTGCTACGCCCTACGCATGGAATTCCCTGTGATAAATAATGAAGTGAATATGAAGCATTGATAGCGGGACTGAAAGTCGTGAAGGAACTCAAAATAAAATCCGTTCACATCTACAATGACTCTCAACTAGTCGTCTGGCAAGTGAAAGGTTAATACCAAGCTCTTGGGGAGAACCTTGTCCCATATATATCTAAAGTACAAGAGTTGCTGAATGACATTGAACAGTACACCATAACTCACCTCAAGGAAGCAAAATGCAAAGACTGACTACTTAGCTAAACTGGCTAGCTTCGAAGAAGCTCAAACGTTGGGACTAGTCCCAGTTGAGACCCTGACCACTCCAAGTATAAGAGAAATGGATATCAACTGGATTTTTGAAACCACTATTGAACCAGAAACATGGATGACGCCAATCAACGAATAATTGCTTACAGGAACTCTTCTCAAAGATAGGAATCAACGGAAAATCTTTTTCAAAAGGAATCGCGATTTATAATACAGGATAGGATATTCTACCGAAGGGGGTTCTCTACCTCCTTGCTCAGATATGTGACCGACGATGAAGCTCGACGGATTCTAAAAGAAGTTCATGAAGGCGACCACGGAGGCCATACTGAGGGGCAAACCCTTGCAAAGAAAATCCTCCGGTATGGATATTTCTGGCCAATGGTAAATTGCAATGCAGCAGATTATGCCAGATGGTGCGATTGATACCAAAGATTCAGCAAGATCAAAGAACTCCCTCATTAGAACTAACGCAGATGGTCAACCCATGGCCGTTCGCAATATGTGGAATTGCTCTGATTGGCGTATTGCTAATAGCTAAAGGAGGGCTAATTATGCTATAGTTATTGTTGACTATTTCAAAAAATAGGCTAAAGCGAAACCATTGGCCATCATTACCATAATGAAGGTAATTAATTTTGTTACTAAAAACATTATTTGCACGTTTGGTATGCCACAGAAAATCATCACCGATAACGGAACCCAATTCAAAAGCTCCAAGTTTAAAGGCTTTTGCAAAATCTTCCGAATCGAGAAGAGATTTTCCATAGTCGCTCATCTGCAAGGAAATGGGCAAGTGGAAGAAATAAACAAGATCATCAAGTCCACCATCAAAAAGCGGCTAGCCAAGGTTAAGGGGAATTAGTTGATGAACTTACACTAGCAATATGGGCATATTGAACAACACACAAAGCAACAACCAGGCATACCTCATTCGTCTTGGCGTGTGGTTCAAAAGCAATGATCCCCATCGAACTAGCTGTTCCCACTCACCGAAAGCAGAATTTCAATCAGAGGCAAAACGAGCAGCTTCTATTAGAGTTGCTTGATATGACTGACAAGAAGAGGGAAGAAGCCGAGTTGAGGACATCTGCTCGACAAAAAAGGGTTGCACGGTGCTTCAACTCCAAAGTTCACAACCAAACCTTCGAAGTGGGAGACCTTATCCTCAAACAAGTCTATCCCATATTGGGAACCTTTGGACCAAACTGGGAAAGGCTGTATCTGATCAGTCAAAAGTTAGGGAACAGAACTTTCAAACTGACAAAAGTTGATGGAATTCAAATTCCCTGAGCATGGAATACTGAATCGCTACGCTGTTACTTTATCTAAAGCTATCTTATGTTCTTTATATTTTTCAGCGGATAAGACATCCTGGAATACTAGGTTCATTGTATATAGGCAGAACTCGCCCAATTTTTCTTAATAAAATTGATTTTTTTTTCTAAACCAATAAAACTACTTTCATAAAAGTAACCTGCTGAGTCGACGAGACAAAATTAGCTCAAACCATTCAATCGTTGCTTGAGATAGTGCAATCACGCTCAAGTATGCCCGACTTATCTGCCGGGTCGATGGAAGCAAGTCGACTCAAACCGTTGGATCGTTGGAACCCGATCCCCACCTTCTAAGAACAGGTGTTGCTCCGGCAGCACCGGGAAGGCCTAAATCAAAACCACACATCCCATAAGCCACACATTACCTTTTGAGTCATGGAATCATACTCTCGACCAAAACTCCTCACGTTCCTCGAAGATTGGTAATGTCGAGAAGTTCTGAACTATTCCAGGTCAATGAGTCATATCGATCCTAAAAGTTGTGCATTTCATAAGCCATGCATACTCTTAAGTATCGGTATTGCTCCAGCGATACTAGGAAACTCGTCCATTGAAGGAATAACAAGAATTAACCCGCTCCCACTACTGGGAGACGGGTATGAATCTAACATTGTCAAACTACTACGAGTCAGTAGAAAATTCCAATTGTTGACCAACAATAAATCTAAAATTAAGCCGTACAAACCACAAAGTCATTGGATTGCTAACGATCCATGGATTGCTAGTGATCCATCAAATTGCGTCCGATCTCCCCCAAATTTGCTAAGTATGATCCACGTGTTGTTAGTAAGCATCTTGAAAGTTATGGCATCAAAATTGATTTGTGATAACAAGTAATGACAATCCACACCAAAACTCAACAAGTAGTTGAACAGATGAAGCCAAATTTGCATGATGGCCTTAACATGATCATTTGAACCTCACCAAGCAGAAACTCAAAAGTACTTACTTCCATAGCACTCCTCGTTTCCAACGAAGGCATGCTCTAGGGGGAAAATGTTATCTGGGTTTTAACCTAGCAGAATTCAAAGGAATCGGAATAGCTTCGTCGAGTCAGAACAGCTCAAGAGCCAACCAAAAGGACTAGAAGAACCAACAAGAAGGATTAGACAAAAAGAAAACGAAAACACACTAAGGTGATGGATCGCTAGCGATCCATAATGTTTGATCGTTGGTCCATCAATCCTCTTGCATCATAATCCAATAGGCATACAAAGAATGACGGCTGAGTTTGATGGAGTTCCAAGCTTGTTAAATCGAGAAGCGAGCATTCGTCTAATTCAATCAGCAGTCCAATGCAACCAGTATATGGTTCATCATCAAAACAAGGCAACAAACTATGAAATTACATGGAGAACACCAACACGAGATAACAAATGCAATCGAAAGGATGAAGTCCAAAAATCCACTAAGTACATGGACCGCTAGCGATCCATGCACTATGGATTGCTAGTAATCCATATGATTGTACCAGAATGCCATGAAGTTTAAAGAAGAGGATGAAGGAAAGCATCACAATCAGTTGAATCGTCAGTGACCCAAAAGCTATGGATCGCTAGAAATCCATCAAATTTATTCGACTCGTTGTGAAACTTTCAGCACCTTCGTATGTTCATTTGCAAGCATCCGGCAAGTCGGCCTAGCCCAATAGCTCTCCAACCCCTATAAGTACAATCCTACCTGCAGCATAAACATGATCTTCTAAACTGGCTGCTGAAACTCTGTAAAAGCTGCCGTTCATTCTTCTTCTCCCACAGAACGGTCATCTACATGGTTCACCGTGATTCTCCAATGAACTCTAGCATTGGTGGCTTGATCCTATTTACATAATTCAATTGTGGTGTAATCCGATTCAGCTTTTTATTATAGCCACTCAATTAGAAAAGTTATAAAATGGATGTAGGCTTCGTTAATAGCCGAACCACTATAGAAATCTCTTATCTCTTTTACTTTATCTGCAAGTTTTTACTTCTTGTCTCTATTCTATTTGCCTTGATAAACATGGCTGGTATTTTCACACTTAATCCAGGGTGTTGATACACTTTTTGGGTTAACACCCTCCTTTTGTCCTCCTGGACTTGTCTCCAAGCTTGTGAATCATTTCGTCCTCGTCTTGACCTTCTAATTCCAGTTGAAATTTGCTTTCGTTAAAAGGTTAGTTAACACTTGCCATCCAAAGTATGCCTTATGAAGGCATGCTTTGTTCAAGAAGAAGTTTCAAGACTAGTACTTTTTTGATAGTTGAGAGCCCTCCCCATCCATAAATCTCTATCTTGGCGAATCATCAAGGTTTTTTGGATTCTTCTGCAAAACAAAGGTCGTTCTAAACTCATTATACCTAAGGGGTCTAGTTCTTGCTGAAGTGTTAGCAATGAATAACAATCAGCCTATTTTCATCCATAGTTATCATATCATATATCAAAATCGTTTTGTGTTCACCTAGGATTTATCTATTTTAGTCAGACCATAAGGCGTTCAAATTCTATGGTCAAGTCAATGTCCGCTCTAGAGTTAGTCTCTCCAGATTGTTTAGCATCCAATATAAGGTTTGATCTCTCCAGATCGTTTAACATCCAATCTAGGATTCAATCTCTCTAGATCCTTGCTGAGTCCAATCTGCTTGCTCTCTAGCAAGGGAACTCAACGTTCAAGCTAGTCCATCCGCTCTCTCTTCAATGGTGGGACTTACTTTTGATCTCTCTGGATCCTTGCTGAGCCTAATCCACTTGCTCTCTAGTGAAGGGCCTGACGACCTAGTAAGCTCATCTTCTCACTCTCTAGTGTGGGGACTTACTTTTTGTACAAGTGCATCAACTCTCCGGTAAGGGAACTCGCAACTAGCGATCATCGCTCCATTTCTCCGGATGGGACTACCACGATCAATATCAGTCATCACGTTCAAGTAATTTTCAAAAATCAAATATTCTAATCAAAGTAGGAAATAAAACATCCTAAGTTTTCACCTCTAACATCGAACATAGAGCTTGCCTAAAGTTGAATCAAGGACTCGTGCACGTGTAAGCGGTACGAGGTTATTACTACCTTAAAACGGAAAGCAAAATAGGAGAAACGAACTTGACTTGTATCCATCCCGATTATCGGATTACCATCCTCAACCTAGATACATGATCGTGTCTTGATGCATTTGCCATAGATGGTAGCTACTCCGACTGCACCATCGTAGTTTGATTCCTTACATGCTATTATAGCTGGTTGCTCCAAACCAATTCTTCTAAGTGAAGGTGCGTGCACTCGTTCGATTCATGTTCGTCTAGCTTGTGGTACATGCAAAAATTTCTAGACCTCCTCTCCCAATCCATGGGTTCCCTCCTAGTTGGCCTTCGATAGGGGATCTACCCCTAGTATCTAGGTATATCCTCTCTGGGGTTTTGGTTAGTTCAGTGTAGGAAGAGAACTCTTATTCCCTCTTTTGTCATTTCGGTCCTCCAAAGTCGTCATCGGCTTTTCGCTTCACATTGTCTTTTCTATATCCTGCTATGGACAGTCCTCCATCATCCACAACATTAATATTAGCATTACCAGCTTCAGCATCCTCTTAACATAGGTATCTCTCAACTTCATGGTAAAACTCGGCAAGATCCATATATGGATCCCTTTCCAATGCAATTTTGAAGTTGATCTTGCTTCCGACTCCAAACATTGCCACCATTAGGATTATTGATGGACCTGACTTATCAACTGCGGCAGTTGCCACACTAAATCTCATTAAAAAGCTTCTTAAGGTCTCTCCGGCCCTTTGCTTTACGCTTGATTTGTCATCACATTGAGACATATGAACCCTGAACTATCTTCAAGAACCTATTCACTAACTCGGTCCATGTGCTTATAGGCCCATTCTCTAGTTGTCTAAACCACATTGCTGCTAAATCTGTTAAATATAATGAAAAGCACCGTCTTATCACCTCCGTAGAATCGTCCAACACTTCCACATGCCGAATATATCTTACTAGATGATCTATTGGATCCGTCTTCCTATCGTACATTTCCAACGTTGGAAGCTTGAAATCGAAAGAATTCTTTGCATTCTGAATGTTAAGGGTAAGTAAATTCCTATTTATGTCCTCCAAACTCTGGTCCAGCAGTCCTCCCCTCGCTATCTTTCCGACTAGCTCAGCTATTCGGTTGTTTCCATCCAATGAAGGACTTCGATCTATAGCTAAATTCTGCCTCTCGCTCTAATAGGGGAACACCGACACATACTCCCTTTGTTGCGTGCTTGCATTCAGATTTGCACCTCTAGCTTCACTCTTCACCCCGATCATATGGGGAAGCTCTGGCACATACTCCTCTAGACATTGTGCATTTGCATTCTAGCTTACGTTTCTGGCTCCAACATCATCCGTTCTCGGCATCCCAACTCACCCTAAGCCTGAACCAACATTATCCCAGAGTAGGTTTCTCTCAGTATCAACAAGATTCTGGTCGGTATTGACTGGTTCTGGTTGTGGTGGATTGTTCCAACTTGCTTTTCTCTAATTTCTGATACTCCTACATTGGTACATGGTCCTTAGTTCCAAATTCCAGCAGCTCCAACTGCTTCTTGCTATCCCATCTCATGGAAAAATCAATTTAGCATCTTCGTTGTCAAGCTATAATTCCATCTTGCTTTTTTTCATCATTATCTCTATCTCCTCTCTAGTCACGTAGAAGGAACGATTAGAATTTGAGGACATCTCCTAGTTGCCTCCATGCTCTGTTTAACTCTCTCGAATCCTAAACCTGGTGTTTGGCCTCTTTGTCTTCTCCAAACTTCAAATCCAAGATTCCTTCTAAATGAAAGCACAAAATAATTTGCACCAAAATTGGCACAAACAACCCATAATCAATTGAAAAATCCTAAAAACGTATAGATCTAATGAAATAAACGTAAAAGCAGTTGACAAGACAATTTTTTTTACAGTGGTTCAGCAATCTTCAATCTACATCGAATTTATATCTTATTTAGTAGAGATTTGAGAGAGATTGAAATCATAAGTATAAGGAATTGACAAGTTCTTAAGCCTAGAAACATCAACAATGTCTGCTTTGGTGACTATTGTGAAGAGAGATATGGGTGAAAAAGGAGAAGTCGAAAAAGTCCTCTTTTGGTTGCTATAGGGCTGGTGTTTATAAGGGAATAACTCTACAGATCCATAGGCTTATGTAGTTTAAGGTCTAAGTGAAAGTCTGTAGGTCCAGAAGTGAGCACGCCGGCCCAAAAAGCAATCTAGACCTTTAGTACCAAGAGGTTCCTCTCGGTACCGAGAGGATTTTATGGATGAAAAACCCATCTTCCTTACTCATTTTTCTTTCCTATCTCTTTCTTTGTTGTATTTTGAACTCTCTTCCATTCGAGTTGTTCTCAACGATTTCCTTGATATTACTTGTCATGTCCTGCTTTCTTTGCTTTCTTCTCATCAATCCTTAAAGTTGCTTATTTAATCTCTAAGAAAAACACTTCATTACGATTTCTAGTGGTTATCAAGTACAAGGAGTTTTAGGGTGCTAAGGGGAAGAAATACCTCTCGGTACTGATTGGTCCACTTAGCCTTATTTTGCTTCAAACTTGTTGAATTCCCTCCATTTGTCCTCTTGGACTTGTCTCCAAGCTCATGAATCATTTTGTCCTGGTCTTGACCTCCTAATTAGTTGAAATCTGCTTTTGTTAAAAAGTCGGTTAACAAGTCTAAAGCATCATATCATTTATCACTTGAGCTAGTGGTTCTTAAGACCGCTACCAACAATGGACTTGTTCACTTCCTCTCTCTTTCTTCTTTTGCATTGAATGAAATTTTCACGCACCCAGATAACTCCTAAACCAGCCATGGGACCAGTTTAAAAAAACATATGATTTAAAGTGGAAAACCCCTCATTTTTTAATTAAAATGGCGAAGATTTCACCATTTTCAGTTATATACATTTTCCCAGTCGCTCCACTCTTTACCTCCTTCCTTCGGTCTTATTTCTACTTCGGTCGAGAGACAATTTACCCCTTTTCGATCATTTGTTTCCCTAAACCACTAAATCCATGCAAAAATACACAAGTTAAACCTTGTTTCTGAGATCTACATGTGTTGAAATGTCTAGATTGCTCAAATTTTTTATGAAAAAGTTCATTTATAGAGAAATTAGTAGCAATTGAGGCGACGGTGGTGGTAGCGGTCGCAATGTTGAAGAGAATGTATTGTGCCGTATGAATACGAGCACAGAATATAAGAGCAACGTGAAACCACCGAAAATGCTAACATGCAGGGTGAAGGTGAAGGTGAAGGTTGATAGGCTCGTGGAGTCCGTAGAGATGGTCGAGTGGGCAAGAGTTATAGGGTAGTGGGGCAATTTTCAGCTAGAGTTGCCGAGCTCGGTGGTTTTGAGGATCTGAACTTTGAGTGCGGATAAGGTTCTTATAAATTTTTGGGCACTTCTTGAAGGGTAAGTGTATGTGGGTACACATACCAACTTGGATATAAATACCTTTTTTCCATTATAGTTAAAGTAAGTTATCATTTTATTCCATGTATTTAAGATTTTGTTTAACTTAAACAGTCACAGAATATTCTTTCCTTGGATTCATTAACTAATACGCTAAAATATTTTTGCAAACATTCGAAAAATATTCCTAGAGTTATACTGTTTCTGCATGAGCTTGGATTTCATTATTTCTTAGGTAATTTAATCAGTGTGCAGTTAAAGCGCTTAACGGTTCTATACTGGTGGAGGTATAAAAAGTTATAGCGAATATACAGTAGGGATATAGCAAAAAATTGCAAAGATGCAAAATGCTTCATTAAATATAAAACTAGATATTTAAAGTTAATTTATTCTCATTTTCACAAAATTTAAGTAGGAAAAATAAATATCGTTTATTATTATATAACAAAACCGAAAAATATCATGATTTAGGCAGACTAGATTTAGTAACTATGATAGATTTTTGACTTATATCAAGCACTTACTTAACTTTTCTTATTTGGTTTAAAAGATAACTAGTCAAATCAAACTTTGTACATTAATATTGCTAAAATGGATACTAAAAACCTTGATTTAACGGGTGTAACATAAAATAGCGGGGCTTAAAATGGATCTATGGTTTAATAGAGCTAAACTGAAATAGTGTAATGGTCAAAGAATTCTATGAGCTATAGTGGGGGATTTACGCTTCTTTAGTGGGGCTTTACTGCATAGTTTAATCATTTGTTTAGTTTAAAAAAATATTTCATCAATTTATTGTAGTTTAGTTTAACTTTTTATGTAATTTTACATTCTAGGCCTCAATAATCAATAATGTTAATAAAGGCGATGTTCAATTGTGTGCTGCTATTGCTCTTTGGTGGTATAAAACCACCCATACATTTCATTTTCCTTGCGACGAGTTAGAGATTACATTGTTGAACTTTTCTATGCTTACCGGCATCAACATAGGAGAGGATGGTTTTTCATCGCTTCTATATGATGATAGATGGCATGATCCCACACTTGTACTTGACCTTTTTCCACATTTAGACACTTTACAAACCTCTTATCAGACTACCACCACTATCAGTGTAACGACCCGAAATTTCTGCACACTTCATATTTAAATATATGAATTATTTAAATATTTGAATCTTAGATTAAATGTTATTAAAATGATTTAATAAACATTTTAACCCCCTTTTAAATCATATCTAATGATGGTAAACTTGTTTTGGAAAAATGTTTACAAAAATATATTCTTTGGAAAAATATTGATAATGTGACCGAAAATTGTTTTATCGGTAAATAGCTTTTTAACCGTCAAAAATTGTTCATATTTTTTTACATACATTTATTTGCTTAAAAAATTAATAAAATGAAATAAAATTATTTTTTTCATATATGGAAATAAACTTTATGGATGATGTCATGCATGAACTAAGAAGAGATATTTAGGAAATGAGCAAATAAGGAAAATCCTTAACTCTTAAGCAACTTTGACATAAAGGAGAAGTGATGTGTGTAATTAATGATGTTAGGTTTTGAGGGTTTTTTTGTCTTTCCTCGTTCACTTTCCTAAGCCTACATATGAAAGGGTACACCCTTAGGAAATAAACACAAATAATTACTAAGCTTGAGTTCTAAAATCAATGGCATCTTCATCTTCTTCCTCCATCTTGTTCTAAAAAGAAATAGTTGCAAATCAACTCCAAATCAGTTCAAACTTTGCCACTAAGCTTAGTATAATATTAGATAACCTTCTACCATGTTATAAGTTAAAGAAGTGGAGCCATACTCCCTTGGGAAGCATAGGTCATCAACACTTTATGAGGAAAGGAGGAGATTGAGCAAGGTAAAGACAAGGAGAAGAAGGAAAGGTGTTGCAAGGTGGATGCTTGACTTTGGTTCATGGTTCCTCGTCGTTTGTGAGATAAAGGTGAGCTAACATCTCACTTTGAATGGAAAATATAACATATACGTTGTGTTTGACTATGTTGATGTTGGTTGAATTGTTGTTAACTTATGTTAAAAACAATGGTTGTAATTGTTTACTTTAAAAGTAAGTGACATATGTGATCAATGTACATGGACTTGAGAAAACTTGATATGAAATTGAATGGACTAAAATGACATGTGACTAGACCTTGAACAAAGCACATGGGTTATAGATGGACTTTGGTTTAGATTGGACTTGGATTTAGAAGTGCACTTATTGCGATAAGTCGCTATAAAAGCAGTTTGGAATTACCTTGTTTTTGGAAATTGTTATGGAACTTTGTAGAGAGATCCTTAGAGATTTCTTACCATATTTACATTGTTTTATATGTATGTTTGTTGCTATTGAAAGATTGAATAGTAAAAGGTTAAGTAACATCTTAACAATGGCCAAAACAGCACTAGTGCAAAATTACCCCGTTTAGACTTGATTTTTGGAGTTAAAAGGTTTGAAAAGATATTTAGATTTAAGTATTTTGTTACATTCTTTTTACAAGTGGTTACTAATTGTTTTTAGAATATTTTAGAAGTTGTTTGAGATCTTTATGAATTCATAAGAATTGGTTGTGAATTTTCAAAGAAGAGATATTTTATTAAAACATGCCCTTTTAAGTATCTAATGATTTTTCAAACTTGTAATTTTCAAGTGATATTTAAAAAAGAATGTTTTATCACATATTGTAAGTATTTTGAAGTATAAATATCTTATATAAATATCATATATAAATATCATGGAAAATATCTTATATAAATATCTTATGCAAATATCTTACCTTTTAAATTGTTTTAAATTATAAAAAAGGTTTAGAAAGGGGTTAGAAATTCCTTAATGGCCAAATTTTTAAATTTTTTAATCACTTATTATAAAAGTAATTAACTATGCTTAACACTACTAAGCTGATGAAGTATTCTAATATATTTGTGAGAGTTAAGATTGATATCGAGTAGGAACGGAGTAATAGAGTCTAACCTACCGGCTTTCCTCCTAACTTAGGAATAAGTAATTGAAAATGTCAAAAATATGTTAACCATATTGATTTATTATTGTTTATGGAAATCATCAATACTATACCTAACATTAAAACTTACGAGGTAGACCTACCTATTTGTGAGATTCAAGACTGAAGTGTCTAGGCAAGGCTTTGAGCAACCAGTGCCCAAACTTATCTGGCTTCACTCTTGAACGAGGAATGGTTAAGTTGAGAATGTTGGAAACGAGTTAAGCGCACAAACCGTGATTTGTATAAGAAATAGTTTTTGACTTGATAATCGATTAGTTGATTATTGATCTTAACCAAATATGAACTTAGATCTTTAAAACAAATGCTTGTAAAGATAGTAACAAGTAGGAAAATGGTTTGATTTTGTTATGACAATGTGTTAATCACATTCATCTTTAACCCTTTTTTATTACACTTAGGGATGTAATAGAATTTTGAAAGAATGATTTAAAGATATGCGAAAGCGAAATAGTTTTGGGTTTGTAGTGACAATGTTTGAGTAACATTAGTCTTAAACCTTTTGAATGAATTTGCAAAAATACTTAGATCCTTAAATTGGATATTTTGAAGAAAATTACAAGTATGGAACCTTTTGGAAAAAGATAGAAGTTTATTACGTAAAAGGAGTTTTCTAATAAAGGAGTTTTTAATTAATAAAAGGATTAATTAAATAAAAGGGATCAGGAGTTGCTTAAGGAGCTTAACCAAACTTTATATGGCTTGTTCGTACTTTGTGTGACTTGATAGTGTTTTGTACGTTTATTTGTTTGTGTAAAGTATGCTAGACTTGGTTTCCATTTAAAAACAAAGCATCCCGTACCAGATAATCGAGTAGTCGGTTATCAAACTTGAATTAATATTGACTTAGGAAGTTATCAAAAGGCTTCACGATTTCATATCAATAAGAATCCCCAAGAACAAGCATTGGTATGAAATGTCTCTAACTCTTGCTTACTTTTGAAAGAACCGGAATTGAGTTAGCCGAAAATTCATCGAATTAGTTTTAAAGAGACCGGTCATCGATAAGTGTTTTATTTATCAAGTACTACTTCAAAACTAGTATACGAGTTTTGTGTTTTGGAATTGGTTGCGAAGTGAAATGTTATAGAGTTAAATTGTTAATCCTAAGGGTAAAGTCCAAGGGACATGTCAATATTAACATTTCGGATGATACCACCGTGTGGAACTGTTTACTTTGAGGAGTATTCCAAGAAAGAGGATAGCATTAACATTCGTCGAAGGACTTATGCGAGGAAGCTATATGGAGGTTTGAGATTTGTTCGAGATGCTCGAATTCATGTAGTGATTCGTGATATGTTCAAGATGAAGTAATCCATTTAGAGATTCGTGTTATGTTCGAGTGATGAAGGCTCGAGTGAAAGATGCCAAACGTAGCCTCGAAATTGAAATGACTAAAAAAAGATATAGGATGCATAGCCAAAGAGAACGTAGCATTTTAGCAATCCCAAAGGTGCAAGCGACTCCATCTAGTATCAGTTACGGACATGCATGCAGGAGCAATGCATTCGGAACCACGATTGTCTGGGCATGGGCCAGTTAAGCATTTCCTATAGTACATTCCCTATAGATGTACGTTGCTCGAAAGGATATCTTTGATCCTTGTGCAGGAGTTCGGATTCGGTTAGATCAGAGGAGATATCCATGGAAAATCCACTATGTGAATGCGCCTTTACGGCATTGATTATGCATATATTATTGTTATGCATTCACACACCAGCTATTTGATATGATTTATGTGCTAAACATTAGACATTATCTATCATATCACTATATTAAACTTAATAAATGGTTGGTTTCTTTTGAGAGGAAAACTGTTTCGGGAATCCGTACGGTCTCATTGGTTATTATTACATGTTGCATGTATCTAGAGTTTTCTCACGTTAGTTTGTCAGACCGATTCAGGTGTTATTTTTTTATAATGCTCGGTCAACCCCATGTATATTTCCAGATTTAGCTTTAGATGCTTGTAGCTTATGAAGAATAGCTGGATGATTAAATACCGTAGTGTTCTTATATCCACTGCAATTCTGTATTGTATGTATCAACATTATAAAGAAAGACAGTTATAGCTATCCAGGCTGATGATAGTACTTAGGTTTTAGTAACTCTGATATTTTTATTCAGAGTAACCTTGTGTTGTTCCTTTGATATTATATATTACTTTTCGTTGCGAGGTTCGGATATTGTTCCTCTTGTTAGTTTTATGTTGCTTTCTACATTTGTTCATATAATAACAAATATGAGAGGCCAAACCCCTTCAATTTAGGGGTAATGAAGCTCTCAAGTATGTAGATTCAACATTTTGATGTTTATGTTCTCTTTTTGTGCTTAATAGAAACATTTGAAGTGGCTTAACTTGTTGTTTTTGCTTTGAATTTGATAGCCTATATTGTTGACACCAATTCGGCTATGCTTAAACAATCACAAACAATAATTACCTCTTCATCCACATATGATGATGGTAATGAAGTGAATGTTGAAATTAAAATTTGATGGCCTATATTTCTGAACAATAGTTAATAGGACATACTTCAAATAATTTTCATTTTCAATTTGTTGTCATTTTTCATGAGAATTAGTAAGTAGTTTAAGAGGCGTGTTAAAGTTTGATGGCTTATTGGACTAATTAATAGCACAAATATGTCATACTTATGATAATCACATCAATTAAACTAATTAATGACCAAAAGAGAGATCATAACTTCATTTTGTTGATTTATGTAATCTAGAGAGTGTATGTTATCTTTAAATTATCACTTACCTTTCATATTTTTATCTATTTTTCTTTTGCTAGTTTTTGTTAGTTTTCTTACATTTCTATTTTAATTCACTCTTGACTTAGGTATAATTTGATTGAATAGAGATTTGAAATCGACAATTCCCTGCGAATCAACATGTACTCAATACGTACTACGATAGTACGTCGTGCACTTGCGGTTATTTTTATTATAAATTCGTTCGACGGTTTTCTAATACGATAGAATTTCTGTCTGCGAACAAGTTTTAGGAGCCATTGCCGGGGAGTTGCTTTGATTTTAGTTTTCTATTTTTCGAATTATTTTCTTTTGATTTTCGTGTGTTTTTCGTTTTGTGTGTGTTTGCAATTAAAAAAAGAATTTTGTTGCGTTTTTGTGTGAATTTAGCTTCCATTTGTTGGTGTTCATTATGTGCTTGTTTTGCATTTGCATTTCCATAATTAAAAAAACATCCACAATTTCAGTTCAAAAATAAAAATAAAAAAGATTTTTTTTTTATTCCATTTTCAATTTTGCATTGACATTTTCACTTTCTTTCATATTTTGTTTTTTTACAAAATTTTACTTTTACCACTCTCTGTTCTTTGCATTCTCTTTTTGCCCACCTTCGGCATTTACAGTTCCTCGCTGACCATTCACAACAATTATTACCATATCCTCATCTTACTTTTGCAAAAACAAGTCACCATCCTCTTCACACCCTAATCATTGTCTACTCCATGCTTACCCACTCTTCACAACTGCCTGCTCATCAGTGATTTCCTCATATTTCCTTGTACACTGCCTTGCTCTACTTCACTAACCGCCGCTTCACATACTACTTCATACTGACAATAAAAAAAATCAATTTCCCATTACATCTTGCAAACCACTGCACACCACGGCATCTACTTCCAGCCTCGACCATGGCATATACACAATACTGTCATCTCAACTCACATACGTGCCCTCATCACATACCATCAGTCTACCACTACTTGCATACTTCATAAACTTCTATCAACTACTGCCACCATATCAATCAACTTGACTGTTGCCACCATATTAATCAACTACTTCCTTCGCTTGAACATCCCACTGTTCAACTGCATAAAACAGCTTATCACATATACAAACAGCCCGCACTTACACCATTTTCTGCAACTGCCTTGAATACAACCCTCTGCAATCAGTCAGTTCTTTATCACAGTGCACTGCTACATCACACTGCTTGCTAACAGTTCACTTCCCATATCACATTTGCGCTTCCTTGCTACATCACAGTTCCCTCGCTAAAACCATAGCACGTTCGTTGCCCCTAACTGCTGCAAGTTCACCCACCAATCTATTACTGCAACATCCCCATACCACCAACCTGCTACCGCGAGCTCCCACCTCAACCACCATGCGAACCGCCTCCACGGCCTAATCTTCTTCCCACTGACCACAACCACTCAGACAATTTCTGTTAGAAAAAATGAATGAGGAAATGAAAAGAGAAAGATTTTGAGTGTTTTGTGTATTGAAACAAAGTCCCACATAGTTGAATATTTGTTTCAATACCACCATATATACACAACCCAATATACTAAATCAAAAGAAAAGAAGAAAGAGACATGAAGACTTGTGGCAATGAAAGGCTTTGGGCATGTGGGCTTTGGGCCTTCATATTAATATTAAAATGTCAAATATTAGACCTCTGTTCTGAATTCAATAATTCCTTCAGTTCGTCGTCGCTCCGTCTGCATGCACGGCATATCGGGGCCGGTCTGTTTCATCCTAGGAGACAAATTGCTCATATCCTTCGGTGCATATAAGGGGGAAATATTGTTTCAATAATGTTATTCGCAACTACACAAAAGTGTTACGAATCTGATAGTAACTTCAATAATGTTACTAAACTGTTTAGAACTTGTCACAGTAGAAAAATGTTTATAATTTTCACAATTAAATTGCAAAAACCATAATAGAGTAAAGTGTGACAAATTCTAGTAAATACTACTACGGTACAGAACTGTTACAATTGAATGTGTATGTAATCCGAAGAATTACCTAGTCGTCCGAGTCCAGAGAATATCCGTTTCCTTGAAGTTTCTTCTTCGACTTCTGAGGCACATTCTCACGTTTTCTCTTGTTAGGTTTATCTGACTCAACACCATTTGCCTTGGCAACCATATTCTAAGAGATCTTTTTCTCAGAATTTCTATTATCTTTCTCAATTCACAGACGAACTATGAGTTCTTCCATTGTCATTTCTTTACGCTTATGCTTAAGGTAATTTTTGAAGTCCTTCCATGATGGAGGAAGTTTCTCAATGGTTACGGAAACTTGGAAAGATTCACTAAGTATCATCCCTTCATCTTGCAGTTGACGGATGATTAGTTGTAGTTCTTGAGTCTAGTTGATCACAGTCTTTGAATCTACTATTTTGAAGTCGAGAAATTTGCCAACGATGAATTTCTTCATGCCTGCATCTTCAGTTTTGTACTTTATGTCCAAGGCTGTCAAGAGTTCCTTGGATGTTGCAACAGTACAATAAACATTGTAGAGGCTATTATCCAGACCATGCAGAATATAGTTTTTACACATAAAGTCTGAATTTTTTCAGACATTTGCGGCCTCCACTTTGATTGCATCGGATTTGAGTTTGCCAATTCCAAGAGCATATTCGGTTAGAAATTTGGCGAGGCCTAATGTTGTTGGATAAAACAACATCTTCTTTTGCCAATGCTTGAAGTTCGTCCCGTCGAACTTTTCTGGCATTTCTCCATGAGACAGTGCCATTGTCGAAACTAGAGGTGTAAAAAGTTATTTCATTACGTTTATTGATGATTGTACTAGGTACTGCTATATGTATCTTCTTAGAAGTAAGGATGAAGCATTCGATATGTTTAAACAATATAAAGCATAAGTTGAGAATCAACTCAACAGGAAAATTAAAGCTTTAAGAAGTGATAGAGGAGGAGAATATGAATTTCCTTTTGAGGAATTCTGCGCTGAGCACGGTATTATACACCAAACTACAGCACCATATTCACCTCAATCCAATGGTATAGCCGAACGGAAAAATTGAACTCTTAAAGAAATGATGAATGCTTTATTAATCAGTTCTGGCTTGCCAGATAACTTTTGGGGAGAAGCTATTCTTTCGGCAAACCATATTTTAAATAAAATACCATGAAAGAAAACATCCAAGTCTCCTCACGAACTTTGAAAAATTAGACTGGCATCCTACAAATACTTAAAAGTGTGGGGGTGCCTTGCCAAAGTAGAGACACCTAAACCAAAGAAGGTCAAAATTGGACCCAAAAAAATTGATTGTGTATTCATTAGATATGCACAAAACAGTGCTGTTTATCGATTTCTAGTACACAAATCTGAAATTGACGATATTCATGAAAATACCATCATCAAATCGAGAAATGCAAGATTTTTCGAACATATATTCCCTTTAAAACAGGGTACTGACAATGATACTCAAAAGAGACCAAGAGAAGATGAATTTACTGATTCTCTTGAGAATACTGAACAAAATAAACTTCAGCAAACTAGTGCTGATCAACAAGTGGAGGAACCAAGAAGGAGCAAAAGGTCAAGGACCTCTAGGACCTTTGGACCAGACTTCTACACTTTTATGTTGGAAGATGATCCTTTGACATACAAACAAGCTATGTCCTTCAGCGATGCCCTTACTGGAAAGAGGCTATTAACAATGAGATTGAATCCATTATGGCTAACCATACCTGGGAGTTAGTGTATTTACCTCAAGGATGCAAGATTTTAGGTAATAAATGGATATCTAAAAGAAATTGAAACCCGGTGGTTCAATAGACAAGTACAAAGATCGTCATGTAGTCCAAGGATTCAGACAAAAGGAAGACCTGGACAATTTTGATACATATTCACCAGTGACGAGGATAACATCTATTAGGATGCTTATTGCAATCGCATCCATACTTGGTTTAGAAATACATCAAATGGATGTAAAAACTGCATTTTTGAATGGTGAACTAGAGGAAGAAATATATAAGAAGCAACCTGAAGGGTTTCTTAGCTCCGAAAATGAGAATAAAGTATGCAAATTAGTAAATTCACTTTATGGCCTTAAACAAGCTCCAAAACAATGGCATGAGAAATTTGATGAAACTACGCTATCAAATGGATTCACAATAAATGAATCAGATAAATGTGCCTACATAAAACACACACATGTTGGATATCTCATTGTTTGTCTTTATGCTGATGACTTACTAATCCTAGGCAATAACAGAGCCATAATAACATCTATAAAGAATGTGTTATCCTCTAGATTCGATATGAAAGACCTAGGACTGGCTGGTGTGATATTGGGTGTCAAAATTTTGAAAACACCATAGGGATATGCATTATCCCAATCACATTACATCGGTAAGATACTTGAAAAATTCAGGCAATATAATATAACTATTGCAAAATCACCAGTAGGTATGAACCAAAATTGGATAAAGAACACTGGTGATGGTATCTACCAGCTTGAATACTCTCGTATACTAGGAAGTATCATGTATGTTATGAACTGCGCTAGGCCAGATATCGCATACGCTGTAAGTAAGCTGAGTAGATTTACCAGCAATCCTCGTAAACATCATTGGAAAGCATTAATCAGAGTTCTAGGATACCTAAAGTATACGCAAAACTATGGTCTACACTATACAACCTATCCTTCAACATTGGAAGGATACGGTGATGCCAATTGGATAACTGGTTCACAAGATACAGAGTCTACAAGTGGATATGTGTTCACATTAGGAAATGGAGCAATATCATGGAAATCATCCAAACAGACTTGTATAGCTAGATTTACGATGGAATCAGAGTTTATTGCATTAGATAAGACCGCAGAAAAAGCAGACTGGCTTCGATGTTTCTTGGAAGATATTCCAAATTAGAGCAAACCTGTGCCTCCAATATGTATACATTATGATAGTCAATCAGCAATTGGGAGAGCTATAGTACACTATACAATGGTAAATCTAGGCATATTTGTTATAGACGTAAAACAATAAGACAACTTCTCTCTAATGGAGTTATCACTATAGACTACATAAGGTCTAAAGATAACATAGCGGATCCACTAACAAAAGGCTTTCCAAGAGAGAAAGTTCAAACATTATCGATGGGAATGGGGTTAAGGCCCATAGAATAAAAGTTTTTCTTTAGTGGAAACCCCACCTAGTTGATTGGAGATCCCAAGATCTAGGTTCAAAGGGATAACTAAGTTTAAGAGAAACTTGACGGCGCTGTTACACACAAACCATTCCTATGATAAAGTCAGTGCAATATTTGATGGAAAATAGGATAAGTATTGATACTTTTAATGATGTCTGTACTTGAGGAAATGTGAATACCCTTTACAGAATCACCTACGTAAGTGCGAAGGCGCCGTTTCAAAAAGAATTATAAGGTCAAATTCTCTAAGCACTTATGAGACCGGGCAGGTGTTCAAGGCAAAAATGGACACAAACAGAGAACGAAGGATTATAAGAAACATTTATCATGTGCTATCTATTTTAGAATTATATTAAAGGCTTACAGTTCAAGGACATTCTAAGTCTACTGATTCGTCTGCATATTCAAATAGGTAATCACTAGGAAAGTTCAAGGCACATGTGCTACTTTAAACCAATCCGATAAATGTCTCGTGAAACTATGAACAACTACTCATTCATGTGGGGAATTGTTAGAAAAAATGAATGAGGAAGTAGGAAGAGGAAGATTTTGATTGTTATGTATATTGAAACAAAGTCCCACATAGTGGAATATTTGTTTCAATACCACCATATATATTACAACCCAATATACTAAATCAAAAGAAAAGAAGAAGGAGACATGAAGACTTGTGGCAATGAAAGGCTTTGGGCATGTGGGCTTTGGGCCTTCATATTAATATTAAAATGTCAAAGATTGGGCCTTGAGCCTTGGAGCTCTTGGGGTCCCGTGATTGGATGGCCCTCCGTCTGCCACTCGGGACTGCTGCGCTAAAACGGCTAATTTTGAACTTCAACATTAGACCGTTGCGCCTGTACGCGCACGTTTGCCGGTTAAAGGGTCGCAACCTTCTTTCCAACAGTCATGAGCGCTCCGAATAGGCACCTCCTCCAGCCTATATATAGGGGCCCGCATAGAACGAGATTACTTGCTTAGAAATATTTCGCTTCTTCTTTCTGTTCCTCTTCCAGACATCTGTTCTGAATTCAATAATTCCTTCAGTTCGTCATCGCTCCGTCTGCACGCATGGCATACCGGGTCCGGTCTGTTTCATCCTGGGAGACAAATTGCTCATATCCTTCGGTGCATATAAAGGGGCAATATTGTTTCAAGGAAACAGATATTTTCTAGACTCGGACGACTAGGTAATTCTTCGGATTGCATACACATTCAATTGTAACGGTACCGTAGCAGTATTTACTAGAATTTGACACGCTTTACTCTATTGATGTTTTTGCAATTTAATTGCGAAAATTATAAACATTTTTCTGCTGTGACAATTTCTAAACAGTTTAGTAACATTATTGAAGTTACTATCAGATTTGTAACACTTTTGTGTAGTTGCGAATAACAATTTCTTCCAAACAAACCATCGATCCACATTCACTTCCGCAACTGCCTAAAAAAAGAGAAAAAAATCAAACCTCTCCAATCCCCCAACAACAGCCGCAAACGCTGCCAACCCGAATCCCCAAATTGTCATCACCTCACTCATCGAACCCAAGAAGGCACAATCCAAACTCGAAAACCCATAATCACAATTCTAACCTCGACAATCAATCTCGAATTTAGGTGTTGTCAATTTATGAAAATAGGAGAGAATTTCTTATGAATTGAAAAAAAAAATGTAAGAGGAGGGAATGAGTTGATTTCGTTTTCAGGTGATTATCGACAAAAATACGAAACATTTTTTAGGCTCAAGTGTGCATTGAGCATTGCAATTGGGTTGGGCTCTTTTTTTAATACGAAAACAGGATATATATATATATATATATATATATATATGAAATTGCTTTTTTTATTTATTTGGTTATTTAATTGTTGAAGTGATTTAGTTTAATTCTACTTTTATTACTAAAAAACCAAACAAACAAAACAAAAAAAGTTTTCTTTCCTTCATTTGTGTTGTTTAATTTCATTTGATTTTAATTATTTTGATCTTTCATTTGTTTTAGTATACCTTTATCCTTAAAAAAATGTATATACCGTGTTTTTTGTTTCAGGTTGCCAAAGCAGATAAAAAGAGTGGCGTGCTTTGCTTAGCTTGACAATAAAAACTAGCTTATAAAAAAATTCTACTGCTTTTAACCCCTATATATTGTTTTTATTTGCCTTGCATTTTTGTTTGTTTACATTTAAAAAAATTCAAAAAAAAAACATATTTCATTAGTAGTGGCATTGTTAATACACTTTTAATTTCTGCTTTGCATTACATTTTACATTAATAATAACGGTTAGACATCGTTAACTTTTAATTAAATATTGACAAGTTGTCTTCTTTGAAAAAATTAACTTTTTGGTGTCTAGGCTACAGTAGATTAATAACTATTTGTAAATATTACGGTGACTCGTAAATATTATAGTGGTTGTTCCTTTGAAGGTACTTGAACTTTCGGCTGCATTTCTACGGTGATTCGTGGTGCACCGATAAATCCTGCCCGTTGCCTGACCGATAACTATCTTGTTGATGAAAGACAAAGTGTGACTACACAATTTTGGGTTAACTTAGGATAAATAATTCATAATTAAACCCTTGCATTCATGTAATTGCATTAGTTCATGCATATTTTTTTAAGAAAAAATATATTTCAAAATCCAAAACTAAAAAAATTTGTAAATATTCCTTTTCCTTTTTGCTTTGAAATTTTCAAATCCTTTTCCTTTAAAATTTCAAAAATAATTTTAGGAAAAAAAAGTATAAAACCTTTTCAAAAAAACAAAAAACCAAAAAACAAAAGAAAAATCAATTTCCCTTTTGAAAAAGAAATTCTATTTGTAAATATTTTTCCTTTATAAAAAAAACCAATAACATTCTTCAGAATGTCCGAGTTTCCATTTCCATATTCACATGAATTCTATGATAGTTGTGAAAATCAATATAATCCACATAATTTCACACCAAATTCTTATAGATATTTCAACAACAACTATTGTTTAAACAATTCAAATTTTGAACCATAAAATTTTCAAAATGATGATCAACCTTCAAATCTTGAAAATAATATTTCGTCTATACTTGAAATCTCTACACAACAAAATCGAATGATAAATGATTTGTGCAATTCTTATTTGTGTGATAACTCAAGTCAATTTTCAAAGTAATCAAGATTTGAATTCACTTCAAAATGCAAACGATTTCGAGTATAACCCATGCCAATTCAATTTTGAACTCCAAATAGATTTCAAAATCAAAATGAAAATGCGATCCACTTTTCAAACAATTTTGAAAATGGTAATAATCTCGACGATGATGTGAGTAAAAAAAATTGTTCTCAACACGTCCAAATCGAAAATTCTCAAGTCAATAGTTATAGGTTGGATTTTGTTGAACAAATGAATGAAATTTATGATGATCACACAGATTTGTTGATTGGAACATACAAAAAATTACATGAACAACAAAATAAAATCCCAACGTGTGAAGAGTCGAATGATAATCCATCTTTTATCAAAATTGGCGATTTTCAAATAACAACTTTTGAAATTGAAAACGACAATCTTAATGAAATTGTTGAAAAAACGGTAATTGATTTGGATTTCAAATCTTTTGAGGGTAAGCAATCGATTTAAATTTCGATCTTCCTTTTTCTGATTTCAAAATTTTGAATATAACAACTTTGGATTTTAAACACGATGCATGTAGTGAAGTTGTTGATAATCCAACAAAGGAAGACGAATTTAATGAACATGAATTCTATGGAATTTTTGAAGATGAGTTGTTAAATTCCAAAGGGGAAGATTTAAATCACCATTTTGATTTTAAAACCAACAATTTTGAAGAAGTTTTCAATGATAAATTTGAATTTTAATTTGATGAAAATAAACTTGAACTTCAACCAATTGTTATATCTATCCCAAAAATCATCGAATAAAACAACTCATACGATTTTTAATAAAACGACATTCGTTTTTCCAAATCCACATTTAACTTCGATTTTTCTTAAGCATTTTGATTTATTTTTAAAGAAACACTATAGAATAAATATAGGGTTTTGGTTTATTAAATCGAAACTTATGAAAACTTATTCGTCTTAACAAAAATAAAAATGATGTTTGATTACAAATAAGGATGATTTAACTAGTATATAGGTAGGTTCATGTTGATAAGTATGAAGTATATTCTAATTGAAATTTTTTGTTTAAAAAAGTGGTGAATTTAAAGTAAAGGATATAACATTTTTTGTCTTTTAAGTTAAATGGTGCTAAGATGATTTTGCAAAATTCTCTTTAAAAAGCTAAAAAACAAAAAAAAAATTGTATATATGTAAATAATTTTTATTAACACCTAGAGTCATGTGTTCACACTCGTGTGTTCACTCACCATGCTCTGTACCATTCTCACGTAAGCCCAAAAGGCAGTGCACGGGCGGTACATCTGGCCTCAATTTATCTGAGTAGGTGTGTGTATATAAAAATTTCTTTTAGTAATAGAGCCTACAGTCGATAAGTGTTCACGCTTGTATGTTCACTCGCCACGCTCTGTATTCCTCTCACATAAGTTCGCAAGGCAGTGCATGGATAATATATCTAGCCTCAGTTTATATGAGTTAGGCATATGTAAATATTGTAAATATCAATAAAAATTTCAAAAAATATATAGAGTAAGCAAATGAAATCCAAGTGCTATTTTAACTTGTTTGATTTGACTTGTTATTGAAAAGAAATGAAAATCCCACTTTGGTAAATTTTGATAATCAACTAAGGATCCATTCCATAATTTCATTTTGTTATCAACTGAAATAACGAGTTAAACAATAGTCTATTTGTTATGATAGCTTGATTTTGTTGGAAATTTTGACAAGTAAATGAATTAAATTTTCAAGATAATGATCAAAACTTATATTTAACTTATTTGTGTCGATTTAAAAGTAAATCATTCATTGTAAATATTTTCAAAAACTCTCATTCATCTTATTGTAAATAAATTTTGCATTTTGTAAATATTTTCATCTTGCATTTGGATTTTGTGGGTAATATCCACTGAAAACCCTTATGAGACAACACTAATCCTACTGGAACCACCCAGAGATTTAACAGCTTATTGCATACGCTTAATGCAATCGTGCTTCCTACGGAAACGGATCTATCTTAGTTTTTATTTATTCGATGATGAATAAAAAGATAAGTGTGGGGGTATTTGATGTGCATATTTTCACCATCATATTTAATATATTTAAATTAAATAAATGCTCATATCGGGGATTTTAACTTGTTTAAACCAAAATTCAAATTATTTTCAAATTGCCACATATTCGTCTTCGTATAGGAGCAAAATGGTCATTTTCGTGAATTTATTATTTGTGAAAATTTACTTGGAATTTTCTATGTTGTTTTGTAGGAATTTTAATAAATTTTACAAGTGGTTTTATGAAGATATATGTATGCGCAAGTGTGAAGAGAACAAATGAAGATGAAAATAATTCAAAGCCATGATCATGGAGAAACCCACCTACCCACCTACCTTAATGTACAAATTAGATCTAATCCACATGTTAAAAGGCCATTAAATCTTCATGCACACTTAATGGATGATTATTGGATGTTAATGATTACTTGGTCACCATACTTTCTAAAGGGGTGGTTTGGGCATTCCAAAAAAAAAAGTGAATTAGGTTTTTAAACTTGTATAAATATTCCTTATCTTCATGTAATTATGTTCTCTTTCTTTAGTCTCTCTTAGGCTCTCTTCTCTTTGTTCAGATAAAAAATAATATGAGAGCTCATTTTCTTTTCACGACTATTTAGCAATTTGTTTTATATAATTTTTAATGCAACTTTAATACATATTCTTTCCCTATTTATTTACTTTCATGTTGTAGTGTGGATCTCTTTTATTTTATGCAAGTAGAATAGTTTTTCCTTTCATTTTTCTTTCTTTTTCCTCTTGCTAGTTTCAAATTGCTTTTTACATTTTTCATATGATAACAAATATGACAGGCTAAACCCCTTCAATTTAGGGTAATGAAGCTCTCTAGTATGTAGATTCAACATTTTGATGTTTGTGTTCTCTTTTTTTGCTTAATGGAAACATTTGAAGTAGCTTAACTTGTTGTTTTTTCTTTGAATTTGATAGCTTGTATTGTTAACACCAAATAGGCAATGCTTAAGCATCACAAACAATAATTACCTCTTCATCTACATATGACTATGGTAATGAAGAGAATGTTGAAATTAAAATTTGATGGCCTATATTTCTAAACAATAGTTAATAGGCCATACTTAAAATAGATTTCATTTTCAATTTGTTGTTATTTTTCATGAGAACTAGTAAGTAGTTTAAGAGGTGTGTTAAAGTTTGATGGCTTATGTTGGGTTAATTAATAGCATAAATATGTCATACTTATGATAAACACATCAATTAAACTAACTAATGACCAAAAGAAAGATCGTAACTTCATTTTGTTTATTTATGTGATTTAAAGAGTGGATTTTATCTCTAAATTGTCATTTACCTTTCATATTTTTATCTATTGCTAGTTTTTGTAAGTTTTCTTACATTTATAGTTTAATTCACTCTCGACTTCTTTATAATTTGATTGAATGGAGATTTAAAATCAACAATTTCTTACGGATCGACCCGTACTCACTGCGTACTACGATAGTACGCCGTGCACTTGTGGTTATTTTTATTATAAATTCGTTTGACGGTTTTCTAATCCGATAGAATTTCCGTCCACGAATAAATACCATGGATGTATTGGCATCAACATTGTGGAATATGCGAGTATATGATTTTTGTTTGATGATAATAAAACATATATATATACATTCATTTAAATGTATTTGTTAATGTACTATTTTATTTTTCATAGATTAAATAAATATTTGTTGAATAAAATAAATTACACAGAATTTGAATTCAAACAGAAATTCTATTCAAACAAATATTTATTACAATTTTGAATAGTACAAATTCAAGCTCTCACTATACATATACATTTTTGAATACATCACAATTCAATTTACATTAATAACCTCACTACATATCACTCACACTCGTATTTTGTCTTCAACTGCATTCCAGTTTGAATCCAGCATCTGAGCAATCTGCAAAAATATTCACTAACGCAGTAAAATTGAAAAAGAAATATTTTTGCAATATAAAATGAAATATGATTTTTGAAAATATGATTTGCCTTAGTTATTTGGGTTGTTCGTCATCATTCACATTTGAATTCATCACACACGAACAGTGTGACATGCATAGTGTATCACTGTACATGTCACAAGGCCGTGCACATCAATATACACTTGATAATGCTACAGGGACAGGTGAGCACAGGTCAAACCCAAATGAAAAGCCGGCTTCAACTCACGTGCAATATATCACAACACGATCACAAGGTCAAACCCGAGTTTTGAAACTGGATTCAACACAAGTAAAATTTCAAAAATCAACATGAATGGATGCAAAGACCAGTGATGGCAAGCAATGGCCAGGCTACAAGATATCATAGGTCAGACCAACCAGAATGATACAAGGCAACATGTACAACAACAAGTCCAGCTACAACAAGCAGTGCAGACCACAAAGAAATGCCACCAAGCAAACAAAGACCAGACAGTACAGAGCCAAGAATACATGTACTCGAGGCAATATGCACAAGTGAAAAACCAAAATGGCACAGCAGTTCATACAATATATACAAGACAGAAGAAGCCATGGTCAATACAAAACTCAAGTTCAATTCCAAATGCAACTGCAACAAGACCACAAGTACAACAACTCCAGACCAGGCTACATGATGATCAAAGTCAACAGTATGCAACATGATGAAGCAATGTCAGTAGTGAACCCAGACAAAAGTCAGAGAGTGCAGACATGATTATCAAGCTACAACTCAAATGAGCAAGTGCAACAAAGTGCAACTTAACTATCAAGACAAAGTACAATAACAAATTCAGTGAAGCCCAAATACACAGAAGTTAATGCTGAGAAACAATGTATACAAATGATCAGGTCAAAATGAAGCAAACTACAGAATCAAGTGCACCAGTGATGCAAGCTACTGATTATACAATGAAAACATCAATTGAAGTTCAGGTTAAACCAACATGCAAACAGTGATGGCAGTATCAATGTCAGGCACACATATATATGAAGCAACACAAGTGCAAATTCGACAAGCACATGAAAACAACAAGTTCAACTGAAATGAAAACAGATCGAAGAAGACTACAATATCAAGTACATGAAGACTACAATACATAAGTCAGTGCAGTGATACATGGAATCACATAAACAAGTTCGAAAAACCAGACAACATCATATTCACGAATGTAATGTTCAAGTGGAAACCAGTGAAGATGGCCAGAGACGAAGACAGGGATAAACACAAAAGATGGCCGAAGCCATGACAAAAGCAGGTGTTAACCAAGTCAGAAATCAACGCAGTACAAAAACAGAAATTGCCGAAAATAGGAAAGTCAAGCAAAGTAAAACAAGAAAGTCTTTGTCGTATTATTCAAGAATAAATCGAACGTTTGAAAATCAAAGCCGTGAGTAACAAGTCAAAGATATATCAGGAAAGTCGTGCGCATCAGCAATTAACAATTTAGGAAAGTATCAAATTGATACGAACAAATTCAAGGAATTCAACTCCTATAAATATCAATCATCATCAGCAAATTAGAGCATCGAGTTCAAGCAAACAATTAAACCAGCAACGAAAGAGAATACATACCAACTCGATCAAAGGAGCAGCTGCGAATGAAGCGCAAGTAAAGCAACCAGAATCGATCATCAGAGAACGAGCGAACAAGAGCAACACAAATCAGATCGAACGAAGAATCAAAGTCTCAATTTTCATAAGGGAACAGAAGCCCTAATTTAGTGGCAAAGAGGAATGGCCATCATTATTCTCACAAGCCAAAAGAAAAGGAACGGGTCAAAGAATAGAAGTGGATCGGGTTAAAGAATAAAAGGGCCGGACTTATTTTTATTAAAGGGGTTTTGGGTTTAAATTGTTTTTATTTTTATTTTTTACGTTTCGAATCAAAATCTTGGTAAATCACCACCTAGGTTGTAGGTAGTGTCAGATTGTCTAGTTAGAATTAGTTCAGTGAGCAGGGTGTGCGAGTTTGCAAAACTCTATAGGCGGGAGCAGGGTTTGCGAGTTTGCAAAACTCTATAGGCGGGAGCAGGGGGTGCGAGTCTATTAGAGTGTTTGTAAGCGGGAGCAAGGGTTTGCGAGTCTGTTAGAGTGTTTGTAAGCGGGAGACTGTTTAATTCTAATAGAAATCTGGAAATGCAGCAGTAGGCAGGGGTTGCCGAAGCTGGGTAAATTTTGTGTGTGATTTACTTTTTAGCATATTTATTTCTGCAGTTTGTTTCTGTGTTTAAATCGAGAAAATTTGCTATAACCCTATTCACCCCCCCTCTAGGGTTAATCTAGATCCTACAAGTGGTATCAGAGCACGATATTTTTCTTTAACTCTAGAGTCATGAACCCACCAAATAATACTTTTGTTGAGGATCGTTCCAATATTATTCCTTCTATTTTCGATGGAACAGATCTTTTGAACTGGAAATTGAAAATGGAATTTTATTTAAAATCTGTTAATATTAAATGTTGGGATATTATTGAAAATGGATGTGATAAAACAAATAAGGAAATTATCTCGATTAATGCTCTTGCTATGCATATATTATATTCTCATATCAATCATGATAATTTTTATTTGGTCTCTCATTGTGAAAATGCACAGAAAATTTGGAATACTTTCGATGCAATATATGGTGCAAAAGTCAACAGCAATGAGATGTCCTCCACAACCGACTCAGTTAAAGAAATGCGCTTAACATGATTGGTAAATAGCAGTTATGATGAGGATGATGATGATGGAGCAGCCGAGCTGGCATTACTAATGAAGAAATACAAAAAGTGGAACCGCAAATACGGAAATCTAGCTCTAAATCAAAAATTAAAAAATAGAATAATCAAAGCACTAGACAACTCGAAAGAACATGGGATCATTCGCAACAAACCCGGTGATATCAAGCCCAATTATCCCCGATTTCAACTTGACAAGGATAAGAAATCAAAACGGAAAAGTTTTGCAGCCACTTGGAATACAAATGATGAAGATAATCAAAGTACTGGCAGTGAGAGTGAGAAAGCAGATATGTGCCTTCATGGGAATACAACTGATAGCGACGATGACGAGCCAAACGAGGTATCAAAACTCACTCACTCTGAATTACTTATTTATTTCCACGAAGTGAATGGCTGTTTTGAACGACTTAGGGAGAAGTATGCCAAACTTGAATCACAAAAAGATACTTTGATAGAATTAAATGAACAACTCGACCAATTAGTTAAAACCTATCAAAGTAAGATCCCTAAGTGTGATAAGTGTCCAACATTCGAAAAGGAAATTAAAAAAATCAGAAATCAATATAAAATCACTTGAAAATGAAATTCTGATTTTAAAAAAGAATGAAAATACTAGGAGAGAGAATTCTATTAAAAAATGCACACAATTGATAAATGAAAATGAATCTCTCAAAACACAAGTCCAACAATTGTCAATGACTTTAGATAAATTCTCAAAAAGTGAAAAATCATTGAATATGCTATTAGGAAAGCAAACTGTTAATACGGTTAGACAAGGACTTGGATATAATAAATCTGAAAATGTTGAAAGCAAGATTAATCAAGAAAATTCAGTGTGCACAATTTGTAGAAAATTTGGACACAATCAAAATAATTGTTGGTATAGACCCAAACACGTGAAAACTATATCAATTTGGGTTCCAAAAGGCACAAATATAAAATCTCTCAAAGTTAAACAAATTTGGGTGCCGAAGGGAACAATTATAAATAGTTTTGGGTCCCCATAAAATTATTTTTCAAAATATTCTGCCACTAACAATCATGGACCTATAAAAACAAATAAGTCACATAAATCTTTTCCCGTGTTGTACCAAAGGTGTATCTATGTACGCATTTTGGGCCTAGAATCGTAGTGAAGGTTATGTTTACTAGTATAGTTTGAATTGGCATTAGTCTATTCTGTGAATGTATAATTCATGAAATGAGCTGTACAATTTCGAGGACGAAATTCTTTTAAGGGGGAAGGATTGTAACGACCCCAGATTTTTATGAATTTAAATTGATAATTTAAAAGAATTTTTGAATTAAAATTTGCAAAATTTATTCTAAATAGTAGCGAGTTTCCTTAATTCAAATAAACATATATATTTAATCATATGAATTTAAATATTTTGCATATGTGATTTGGATTTGAATTTCAAAGTAATGAATATATGATAATATGAATATATATGTATATATGAATATACATTGAGTTTGAGTTATTGTTTTAACTAAACGATTTAAAGATAAAATTATTTTTAACTTGATTTAATAATGGTGAAATTTATTTATAAATTGATTTGAAAATTCAAAACGAAGTCTTTAAAATAAAATAAACAAATTTGCTAAATTAAAACAACACATTATCTAGAATAAACAAAATAATAAAATATAAGTAGGAAAAAAAAAAGTACATAAAGTAACAAACAAAAGAAGAAATAAGTAAACAAAATAATTGAACAAAAGCAAATAAAATAAAAGAAATAAACAAAATAAAATAGAAGAAGCCACATCAAACTACCACAACATCCTACAGCTGAAATAAAAGGGAATCAGTGACAATATCTCCAGGCATGCTTATAAAATAAAAAGTACAAACAAAAACACCTCAGCTCAAAATCCAGCATCACTGCAGCCATGCCTGTTATACACCTCAACATAGAATAAGACCACTTCAGCATACTTTAGAATTGTACCAGCAAAGATATTCAAGCCTGCATATTTCTTTTTATACATATCTCCTCTCCATTTCAACCATTTAAAACTAAGCATCATTTTGAAAAAAAAGAAAAGAAAACCAAAGCAATATCATCATCAATCAAACAACATCAAAGAAGCCTGTGAATCAAAAAGAATTTCAGTTTGAATTTGTAAAGGCTCTGTCATTTTATTTCTGGAATCATGATTTTCAAGGTGAGTAGCAGTTAGTTTTTCTTCTTCTTGAAAATATGTTAACATTACTCTGTGAATATCTTGTTGAATCAGTGCTTCTTCCCTGCTTAGTTACAGAGTACCAAATAACAAGAACATTCTATTTCTTGTTTTCTAAACAATATTAGAACTAGGTTTCAAAATGAAATATTTATATTTATGTATGAGTTACAATTTAAAAATAGTTTCGTGATGTATAAATGCATATGGAAGGAAAAATCAGATTTTTTTTCAGTCAAACTTGAAACTCTGGAAAATTCAAATGTTACGAAATATTGATTCAAGTATGTATTTGGAATCTATACTCAAAGATAGGAATTTTAAAACTAATATGAGAATTTTTAGTTGACAATCTTGGCTGTAGTTAATAATTGAACAAAATGGGCATCTCTATCTTTTTCTGGTGATTGGATAACTCGGGTTGATTGGGGTTGTTTGGGGTGGTAGACGAGCCTATGGGGTTGCTTGGAAAAATGGTCGGAGTTGGTGGAAGCGACTGTGGAGTCGGCGGCGAGGAGTTTTGTTTTTAAACCCTAGTTTTGGAGTGTTGAAAACTTTCGATTCGTTCTCCCTATTGGATGCATAGAGTTCGATGCCGTTTGGAGGAATGGGGGATAGGTCGAAGGTGAAGCTTCTGCCGGAGTTTGGTGGCATACGGTGGTCGGAGTGTCGAGCAAACGGCGTTGACAGGTTTTGGGGCGTGGACCTGATCGTGTTCCAGGTTTCAAATATGGGGCTCGAATTCACTCGATTGTGATTTGGTCAAGTTTGGGTATAATAGGTTGATCGAATTGATATGGGGAGTCGATGATGACGTTTAGGTGGATGCGGCGTTGGCCGGAGGTGGCGAACGAAGGCGTACACGTGCACGGTGAAATTTTTCCTGGTGATGTTGTTTGGGTAGAAGCAGTGTTCCAGGGGGTTTTTACCCGAAGTGGTACTCGAGTAATCGAGTAAGTGACTCGAGGCAAGTCGAGTCTGGGCTCGGGTCAAGTTCATGTTCCAGGCTTCAAACCTGAAACTGTTTTGGTTTGAAAATTTTTAAAAAAAACCCAAATTTAATTTTAAACCAAGATTTTTAAAGCTAAGTTCAAATTGAAATGTAAATATAAATTCAAGTTGAATGTAGAGTTTAGTTTGAACCTAAATAAGTTTTATATTTAAATTGTTTTAATAACTTAAAAGCAATTCAAATATATTAAAGAAATTTGAAATGGAGTTAAAATTTTAAATGAAAAATTTAAGCAAGTTGAAACTAAAAATTTAAATTTAAATTTAAATCTGAATTAAAGAAAATTTGAATCCTAGTCTGAAATCAAAGAAGTTTTAATATTTAAATTGTTTAAATTTGTTTTGTAATGATAATTAAAACATTAGTTAGAAAATGTTTTAAAAATTGAATTAGGAAAGATAAAAATGATATGCACTCATTTAATTAGTTCAAGGGAATAATTGATTAATTTATTTTATCAAGAAATTAAGATTTGAGTTAAATTAATTAAGATAAATTAATTTGTAAATAAGATTCATTAATTTAATAAAGAGTTGTCTTTTAAACAAATGATAAAGGTTATTTAATCAAATAATTAAGATCTCTTAAGTTACAGTTTAGAACTTAATTAATTAAATAAGCAGTGATTAAATATATGATTTTAAAGGTTAATTAAATGTTAATTAACAATAATTAAATTGAGTTTAATTACTTAAGAATAGAAATTAAATAATTATGAATAGTTAATGAGAATCATTTACTTGAAATTTGTTTGATAATAAATGTGAAAAGAATTATTCATAGAAATTTAATCTGATTTAAATTTATCAGATGATTAAATTGATCCTACTTAGGGATGTTTGGATTTTATTGGATGTTGAATTGTTGATATCCCTGATATGATGCTTTATGATTATCCTGATTTGTGTTGTGATCTGTGATATAGTTTATGATTTGTGATATATATATCTGCGAATATGTGTATGAAAGATAAGCGTTATGGTTATATCGCTTATCGAATATATTGTTGTATTTAAATCTGTGATGATTGAAATGATGTTGCACTATTGTGTTAAACCCCTGGACCACACCATACACACACAATTATGGATTTCACGAGGAAATCGATTTAGTCGCAGATTTTTGAAATAGTTAATTTGAATTTTTAAATTCTAATGTTTTGGAAATGGAATCGGAATAAATGTGAAAAACTTTGGAATGGAATTTCAAAATAAAATTTATTATTTTTAAAATTACTTGATTAAGTTTTGGAATTTAAATAATTTGATTTAAATTTAAATTCAATACTTGAAATTAAATTCTATGATTTGAAATTAGGGATTAAAAATGTTATATTGGTTATATAGGGATTAAACCACTTTTAAGTATTGTTTTTGGGAATTTGAATTTAACCCAAGGATTTCAACTCGTATAAATGAATCAGATTTCCAAAATGAAAACTGTTGTTTTCAAATGATAAACACTTTTAGATAAGAATTAAGATTCCAGTTAATTAAGGGAATTTCAAGATTGAATAGAGAAATGGTTTTCCTAAGTTATGAATGAATTCTTTTTGAAAGCTATGAATTAAATCTGTTTATTTTTATCAGATTTAAATTGATGATTTGTTTAAATCAAATTGAAATGAAATTGTTTTGAAGGCTATAAGTTAAATCTTTGATTTAAAGATTTAACGAGTTAACCAAATTGAAATGAAAATTGATTTGGAAAATCTGTGAATGAATCTTTTGTTTAAAAGATTAAAATGTGAAAACTGTTTAAACCGTTAATGGTTGTGAAAATGAATCTTTTTGTTTAAAGATTGAAATGGTAATTGAATTAAACCATTTGAAATAAAGTTTTGAATTATTAAGTTGTGACTTAATTGAAATCCCATTATCCATTTGTTTTTGAAATATCATGCTCACTATTCGGTTTAGCCGGGAAAGGACCTTTGTGTCGTATAACCCATTCCGAATATGTGATTCGACGTTATGGATAGCATTTGAAGACCGGTGATGAAGACCGGGTATTTGCGAAAGCGATAGGATGACCTATCGATTGTTTCTGCACCGAGTCGCGCCGGTATAGAAACTCCCTAAGTGATGGGAAATCCGATCGGGATTGTGAATATCCGGATTTGCAAGGGCTTCTTTGTAAGTGCCTTCGGTTCTGTTCGATCCCAGAACAGACTTGTATGGATAGTATGTCTGACATTACAAATTGAGATATAAAGCCGATTTCTTTCAAATATATTTCTGTTGGTGGCGGAGAATTTATTCTCTTAGCTTAACACCCTTCTCTGAGACGTACAAACTCAGAGGTTATATAGTTGAAGTTATCAACGATATATTCCCAATTTGGTAATGTGACACACTGAGTGTTGCTGTGAAATGATCATTGTGTTGATTATTTATGATAGGATCATTTATTTGATCGTCTATCTTGGTGATCATTTCTATGATCATTTGTTGACCCAAAGCATGGCTTTTGTATAAAGTATGTTTTTGTGGACGTGACTTCGTCGAGCCTCACACCCCGTGAATGGTCAAAACAGGAAAGAAGCAGCAAGGTTATGAGGGGTAGCGCCCTTTAGGATATGTGCATTTCCTTCTGGAAAAGGGTGGTATCATGGTATGGAGCCCAGATACTTACTCATGTTGAAAACACTTTATTATGATTGTGTGAATTGATTAGAGAGCTCTCGGATAAAGGTCCCAATGGACCGGGGGATGGCATATTCGGTCAGTTGTTACTCAGTTAGGGGTAACCCGGCCTTGTGTTGGTAGAGATCCGGTTTGGTTCTCGGGGATGTCCATCCAGAGGCATTCTCATGTGGCAATGGGAAGTTCCTTGGCCTGATCATTCGTTGGAAATCCAATTCCCAATACGAAACTTGTACGGTATTAGTTGTAGAACCTGCTATTTACTTATGGTGGTCACCACTGTTTGGATGGTAGCTATAGTAGGCATACGATAATGGTCGTATGTTGGCTAAGATTTATATTCTACTTTCGAAATGAATTTTTACTACACTATGTACTAGTAATAATATCAAATGTTATTTTAAATGCGTATCAAGCATCTTTGACTATCATAAGGAGAAATCTCCTCCGATTCTGCGTTTGCATTATGTGTGTGTGCGGGAGGCCTTATGGTAGTCTCATTTTTAAAAGCATTGCGAATTGAATTTAAAAATATTCCTCTATTTTGATTTTAAAGTTAAGTAAACTGTTTTGAGTTCTCACACCAGTCACATGACTGATCCGGAGTTTATTGTTTCTTTCCTAAACTCTGGGTGCTCAAAATTTTTCTACACGAGCAGTCTAGAGTTGGGTTTTTCAGATAGTCAGATGTAGTAGATTATCTGGAGCTAGTTCAGTCTTTAGATCACACCAGTCTTGCTAAGCTTTAGGCATCGTTATGGGGAGTTCGAGCTTTTGCTGGATTGATTCTTGGAAATGGAGTTGCAGTTATTTTCGGAGTTCTTCCTTGAAGACTATCTCAGAGTTATTGTTCTGCTGCTAGATGTTGTCATCTATTTTCTTTTCCGCTGCTATTTTATTGTATCATATCTCTGATGTATGTTGATATCTATTGGATCATCCGTTGTATCAGATATTGTACCAAAGGTGTATATCAATGTATTATTCTTTTATTCCGCTGTGTTGTTTACTTAATGATTGTTATAAGCTCCGGCGAATCGGATTTGACCGGTCGAATTTATGGCATTCGAATACGATTTGAAGTATGGATGTCGATTTTCGAGCGGGCATTGTAACGAGTCAGATTTTGCCCGCTCGAAAATCGACATCCGTACTTCAAATCGTACTCGAATGCCATAGATTCGACCGTTCAAATCCGATTCGCCGGAGCTTATAACAATCATTAAGTAAACAACACAGCGGAATAAAAGAATAATACATTGATATACAGCTTTGATACAATATCTGATACATAGATGATCCAATAGATATCAATACACATCAGAGATATGATACAATAAAATAGCAGCGGAAAAGAAAAATAGATAACACTAGCATACGGAACAATATAACTCTAAAATAGTCTTCAACGAAGAACTCCAAATGGGAACTGTAACTCCATTTCCAAGAATCAATCAGCAGAAGCTCGAACTCCCTATAACAATGCACCAAGCTAGACAAGACTGGTGCGATCCAAATACTGAACTAGCTCCAGATAATCCACTATATCTAACTATCTGAAAAACCCAACTCTAGACTGCTCGTGTAGAAAAAAAAAATGAGCACCCAGAGTTTAGGAAAGAAACAATAAACTCCGGATCAGTCGTGGGACTGGTGTGAGCAACAAAAACAGTTTATCTTTTAAAACATTCAACAAAAGATTTTCAAAGTCAATTCGCAATGCTTTTAAAAATGAGACTACCATAAGGCCTCCCGCACACACACACACAATGCAAACGCAGAATCAGAGGAGATTTCTCCTTATGATAGTCAAAGATGCTTGATACGTATTAAAAGAAACATTTGATATTATTACTAGTGCATAGTGTAGGAAAAATTCATTTCGAAAGTAGAATATAAATCTTAGCCAACATACGACCATTATCGTATGCCTACTATAGCTACCATCCAAACAGTGTTGCGACACCATAAGTGAATGATAGGTTCTACAACTAATACCGTACAAATCACGTATTGTTTCTTTGGATTTCCAACGAATGATCAGGCCAAGGAACTTCCCATTGCCACATGAGAATGCCTCTGGATGGACATTCCCGAGAACCAAACCGGATCTCTACCAACACAAGGCCGGGTTACCCCTAACTGAGTAACAACTGACCGAATATGCCATCCCCCGGTCCTTTGGGACCTTTTCACCGAGCGCTCGTAATCAATTCACACAATCATAACAAAGTGTTTTCAACATGAGTAAGTATCTGGGCTCCATACCATGATACCACCCTTTTCCAGAAGGAAATGCACACATCCTAAAGGGCGCTACCCCTCATAACCTTGCTGCTTCTTTCCTGTTTTGACCATTCCCGAGATGTGAGGCTCGACGAAGTCACGTCCACAAAAACATACTTTATACAAAAGCCATGCTTTGGGTCAACAAATGATCATAGAAATGATCACAAAGATAGACGATCAAATAAATGATCCTATCACAAATAATCAACACAATGATCATTTCACAGCAACACTCAGTATGTCACATTACCAAATTGGGAATATATTGCTGATAACTTCAACTATATAACCTCTGAGCTCGTACGTCTCAGAGAAGGGTGTTAAGCTAAAAGAATAAATCCTCCGCCACCAACAGAAATATATCTGAAAGAAATCGGCTTTATATCTCAATTTGTAATGTCAGACATACTATCCATACAAGTTTGTTCTGGGTTCGAACAGAACCGAAGGCACTTACAAAGAAGTCCTTGCAAATCCGGATATTCACAATCCCGATCGGATTTCCCATCACTTAGGGAGTTTCTATACCGGCGCGACTCGGTGCAGAAACAATCGATAGGTCATCCTATCGCTTTCGCAAATACTTAATCCAGTTATTCAAAATAAATTTCCATCTTTGAAATTCAAATTTTGCTTAATCTTAAATTACTTACTTAATTTCAAGTATAGATTAATTTACATTCTTAATTACTGACACTTTAAATTCGTTAATCATCTTTACATTAGCAAATCCTTTTAATAGATTTTTAAATCAAATCACGCCCCGAAAATTTCGACTTTCGAAAATTCAACATCGACACTCACTTTATCGACTGCCGAGAAATCGAAGGCCGGAAACCCGGAATGTTATGGGTTTAAGAAAGAAGAAAAGAAAAGAAAAAGAAAGAAGAAGAGACAGAAGAAATAAGAAGGTAGAAAATGGAGAGAGAGAAAAGAAAATAGAAGATAGAAAATTTGAAAATAGAATGGACAGAAAGAAAACAACAGAATCACATCAGAATCTCACAATTCACAGCGGAACAACATATAATAATAAATGAATAGTCTTTAAACAAAGAACTATATCAGTTATTACATTACATCACATTACATTACATCATATTACATTACATCATATCATCAGAGTGTACAACAACAACAAATAGTGCAGCGGAAAAGAAATACTATATAAGTAATACGCCATGCCATCCAGCTTGCCTCCAGCAACTCCAGAATATCCAGAATATCCTGATAAACCTTAACTCTTAACTGCCCGTGTGGAAAATTGGTGGGCACCCAGAGTTTAGGAAGGAAAACAATAAACTCCAAGTCAGTCATGTGACTGGTGTGAGAACTCAAAATAGTTTATTTATCTTTGAAAACAAAATAGAGGAATATTTTTTAAATTCAATTCGCAATGCTTTTAAAAATGAGACTACCATAAGGCCTCCCGCACACACACACAATGCAAACGCAGAATCAGAGGAGATTTCTCCTTATGATAGCCAAAGATGCTTGATACGCATTTAAAATAACATTTGATATTATTACTAGTGCATAGTGTAGGAAAATTCATTTCGAAAGTAGAATATAAATCTTAGCCAACATACGACCATTATCGTATGCCTACTATAGCTACCATCCAAACAGTGTTGCGACACCATAAGTGAATGATAGGTTCTACAACTAATACCGTACAAGTCTCGTATTGTTTCTTTGGATTTCCAACGAATGATCAGGCCAAGGAACTTCCCATTGCCACATGAGAATGCCTCTGGATGCACATCCCCGAGAACCAAACCGGTTCTCTACCAACACAAGGCCGGGTTACCCCTAACTGAGTAACAACTGACCGAATATGCCATCCCCCGGTCCTTTGGGACCTTTATCACCGAGCGCTCGTAATCAATTCACACAATCATAACAAAGTGTTTTCAACATGAGTAAGTATCTGGGCTCCATACCATGATACCACCCTTTTCCAGAAGGAAATGGACACATCCTAAAGGGTGCTACCCCTCATAACCTTGCTGCTTCTTTCCTGTTTTGACCATTCACGGGGTGTGAGGCTCGACGAATTCACGTCCACAAAAACATACTTTATACAAAAGCCATGCTTTGGGTCAACAAATGATCAACACAATGATCACAAGGATAGACGATCAAATAAACGATCCTATCACAAATAATCAACACAATGATCATTTCAGCATCACTCAGCATGTCACATTACCAAATTAGGAATATATCGCTGATAACATTCAACTACATAACCTCTGAGCTCGTACGTCTCAGAGAAGGGTGTTAAGCTAAAAGAATAAATTCTCCGCCACCAACATAAATATATTTGAAAGAAATCGGCTTTATATCTCAACTTGTAATGTCAGACATACAATCCATACAAGTCTGTTCCGGGCTCGAACAAAACCGAAGGCACTTACAAAGAAGTCCTTGCAATCCGGATATTCACAATCCTGATCGGATTCACCATCACATATGGAGAACTCAATACCGTAGCTACTCGGTGCAGAGTCAATCGACAGGTCATCCTATCGCTTTCGCAAATACCGGGTCTTCAACACCGATCTTCAATGCGATTCATAACGACGTATCACATATTCGGAATGGGTTATACGACCCCATGGTCCTTTCCCGGTTAACCCGAATAGTGAGCGCTTATTCAAAAATAAGTGTGGCATTCAAATTCAAACAAATCATATCAATTACCCATTCAAAGGGAAATATTGATAGTCGGTTATTGAACTATCAATGGATATGCACACATCACCAGTTTCCAAATAATTTTCCAAAATATCTTCACAAGATATATTATTTCATACTTCAAAAATAAATCAATATTTATTCTTAAACAAATTCCACTTTCTCATATAAATTCCATAATGAATTTATATTTCAAAATATCCATGCATATACGATTTCAATTATCCATTTCAATTTATCTTCAAAAAGATAAATTCTAATTATTCACTTCATATTGGAAAACATTTCCATACTTATTTATTCATAAGTAATTCACAAATCTTTTTATTTTCAACCTTGGAAAATATTCAATATACTTAAATCGAATTAAGTATATATTTCATTCTTTAAGGAAATCATTCACTTAAACATATTTATTTGGGCCAAAACGAATGTTGCGTAAAACATCGTTACGACAACCCAAAATCACTAGTATAGGGATTCGAAATTAAAATAGATATATAAATCCCAATACTATACAAAACATTTCCTTTCGGAAATCATTTACTATAACAACAGTGTTATAGTCCACCATTTCCTTCTATTTCTCGAAAACGTCTATTTCAACAATGAAAGTTGAAATCTATGGTTTCGAATCTCAACACCTTTTAAAACATCGTTAGATCGTTTTAATTCTGTTTAAAACATCATATCTTAAACAATTTCTTTAACGTGTTATTCACTATTCAAAAATGTGAATAACTACGTTAACAATTTCATCCTTTTATTCATTTCATTTCAAAGGATTATTCACAGTCAAAATGTGAATATAACTCCATTAATAGGTTTCAACAATTAACTTATCAAAATAAGTTGTTTGCGAATTTATAAAACAACGTTTATAAATTCCATTTCTATTTATTTTATTTCAACTTCCTTTTATAAGTTCCTTTATTAACCTATTTGATTTATAACTCAATTATAAAACAAAGGTTCATATTATAAGTTAAATACTTATAATTTATTCGTTCACCAAATCGTTCCTTTGAACTTCATAGTTATAAATCTTATAACTTATAAGATTCAATTATTTATCCAAAACCATTCTTTTAATGACTTTATAAATTTTATAAACCTACTGTTTATAAAATTCCATTTATAATTTCACCGTTTATAATTCTAAAAATTTCATTCAATTTATGAAATTCATTTTCACTTCATTCAAACACTTATAAAAACTCGTTTTATAATTCAAAGGTTTTAATTTATAAATATCAATTTATAAATCCTTTATAAAATCAATTTATACTATTATTTTAAAACATCTTTAATCTCCTTCATTATTTCACCATTTTGATTCATGAAATAATTAAATTTTATAAATCCTATATTTAAACTTTTCACAATAAATTCTAAAATCCCGATTAAACTATTTTATAAAATCAATAGCATCATATTCTCAAAAATCAGTTTTTAACTATATTTCTCAAAAATTATAATTTTTATAACTTTAAAAATTATAACGTTCATTTATTTATAATGGATCAATTCCAAAATTATTTTATAAAACGTATACTTTCTAAAATCACTTTAAAATCATTTTAAAATCCTAAAATCTGGGTCCAATGATGCTACATACCAAATAGTCAATCACGACAACAACGATATCACATATCGTATATGATAATCAACGAATATAAAAATATCCATAATCAAATAAATACTGTTGAGGAATCCAGTTGGATCCCTCCAACCTGTTTTCCTGCATCCACAAACATTAGCACAATACCAATTTCGCTCCAGTACGAAATTATCGCGGTATATGTTTTTAATAAATATTATCCGCTTAATAACGGCGCAATAGGGTCTCATCCGCTAAAAAATACGGGAAATCAATCAACTGCAATATATACATATGCCAATATATATATATTGATATTATATATAATACCAATTTCACTGTTTATGAAATATTCGCGGTATATGTTTTTAATAAATAACATCCGCTTACTAACGGCGTATAATGTCTATTTTAACAATCAATAGATAACAATCATCATTTAAACATGCATTCAAATATTTTAAATCTAACTATTTAAAATAAAATCGAAACTGATTCGATTGAGTGAGAAATTCTCACCTTGATTTATTTTCGTTTTCAGCTTTTATTTCGAATAAAATTAAACGCGCGTTTAATTTTACCCGAAATTCTCACTAACACCAAACGACTCCAAACCAACTCCATCGCGTAGTGCTCGTCCATACGATTCCAACGCAACTGGTTTCGTGCGTTTTCGACCTCGTATGAAAAAGTTATGCAGTTTTAAAGATTACACGATTTTATTTATAACTTAATTTACAACAACTAATTATAATTTAAACCTAAATCAAATCTCTACCGTCCAAACAAATCCCAAACCCCATCAGGCCGCACGTCCCCACCCCCCTTTCCTCTTCATCTTTCACGCATCCATCTCCAGGTCAACACACGCATAACAAAACCCATAGCACAAATTAGGTTTTCAATTTGCAAACTAATTACTCGATGAAACTAGATCAAACCACCGCCACGCGAAAGCCCTCGACAAGAGCCATACTCGGCTCCAAGGCCATGAAGCTGGCCATCCCCTGCTACTCGCGCACGCAAGTGAACGTGGCACGTTTGTGCTCAAATTCCCATCGATCCGCTCAACTATTCTCGATCATAACCGTTGAAATCCAAGATCTCACCATCCTCTACGAGTTTCTAGTTGAAACTTTCTTGAATCGATGCATAGATTAGAAGATTTGGAGGGAGGAAGTTAGGACAATTCTGGCCATTCATATGAAACTGGCGGCTAGGGTTAGGTTTAGATATATATATATATATTTTTTTAATGAGAGAGAGGGGTGTTGGTCTATTTATAGAAGAACGAACGAACACTATTCATCCGGAAATTCCAAACTCCGATTTACGTGCCGAAACTGACGTACCTAGGATTTATCCCACGTTTCGGACACAATGGAACAGGTTTCGAAAGCTAATTCGGACATCTGTGCGAGTTATGGCTGAAAACGCTCAATTTGAATTAAACCGATTTAAGCGATTTTCTAGGCGTTTTAATTCGTACCGGACAAACGGTAAATCCAATTGACTTGAAATTTGAAACCTTATAATAATATCACATTACGGATCCGATGAAACTGGTTTCGTCGAAATCCGAGACTTTTTGAAAAATGGCTATTTTGACTCGCCAAATTTAAATTAAAAACGATTCGATGCGTTTCGAGCTGCCACGATCAAACGATAACTCCGATTGACACGAAATTTGAAATCCGGTAATAACTAACTATTACGGATCCAATGGAACTGGTTTCGTTCAATTCTGAGACTGTTCAAAAATTGACTATTTTCACTAGTCGATTTTAATATTAAAATATTCAATTTTCACAAATTAACTTTTAATTCGATTTTAAAAGTTCTAAAATATCATTCTAACTCCAATATGATAAAATAAAATTTTACAAATCATTTACAATCATATTTAACTCGATTTTCAATTATTTTCATAATTTAATGTATTAAATTATCGATTTAAAAATCCAATTAAATCCAATAATTCAAATTAAAATTTATTCGACTTATAAATTCACTTATAAATATTTAAAATTAATTAAATATTCAAATTTTAAATTAATAAAAATTCTGGGTCGTTACAATCTTCCCCCCTTAAAAGAATTTCGTCCTCGAAATTATAAGTAAGAAAAGTTACAGAATTTATTAACTTTCCCAAAATCCATAGTTAAACTTCTTACAATAACTTACTAAGTTTTCAAATCATACTTAGTTATCCTTTCAAAAACAACTACCATTGTTTAACTTTCAATTCCAAAATCAAAGTTAAAGATTTCAAAATTTTCCCAATTTTCTCAAAATTTTCTAACGCCTTAAATTTTCGGAAAAATTCGCCATAGTCTCCTTTGCGCGGCTCGATCCGAAAAAAAATGACAGTATATATATCACAAATATACATCTCATCAAGTAATGAGGCATCCCGCAGGGAAAAAAATGTAAAAGTGCGATATTTAATCCGAGATATGTACCTTATATTTTATTAGCAAGCATATACGGCTAATATAGCGCAAATGCGAGCTCCAAATGCGAAGCAAACGCGATCCGCACCTACTAATCACTCAACAAACAACATGAGAATCATGCATATAGATAATACTATCAATATACATCATATAGCAACATAATAACTATATATGTCAACATAGCAAATGCAACATATTCAAACATCAACCAACTAGCATTCAACAAATTCATAATCAATATATATTCATTTATATTCTCATTAATATTCAATGAATTGGGTTTTCAATTTAATCATATTTGATTCATTAACAGTGGATGTTTCTAACATTCATTTTTCAATTAGTTTATATTCACTAATTCATATTCAAGTTGGTTCACTTCCAAATCAAATTCAATTCTATTTAAGTTTCACTTAACTTCCAATTGAATTTCAATTACTTTAGCTTTCAATTTCATTAACTCAATTTCATTAACACTTAATGAATTATATACAATCAATCAACTAACAACCATATAACAATCAATGTATATTAATTGCAACCAAATTTCTTTGCTTATTTTCATTCTATTTGGTTTAACACCATCACTTTCAATTGGTTTAATAAATTGATTTTTATTCAACTATTCAACTTTCCAATAACATTAGATTTTAATGAATCAACACTCATATTCATTATTCATCTCAATTTAATTTACATTGGATTTTTATCAACATTCATTCTCAATTCAATTTCCAAAGTTGAATTTCATTTATATAACTCAAGTTCATATTCATTTAATCCACTTGATTACTTACAACTCATATTTCACTTCTTATATATATAAGTTTATTTCACAATTGTAAATCACTTTAATTATAATTCAATTCTTATAATTCATTTTGTTTATACAATTCCTTTATTTAGATTATTCAAACAACTAACAATCAACTTATACACATTTTAATAATTCTGAAAAATTATTTCTTTTATATACAAAATATACTCAAGGTAAAATTATTTCATTTACCCAATTTAAAACAATATTGTGTCGAATTGTTCTATTCAAGTGTTTAGAAACCCCTTCGATTCAGTTTCGAGGCTGCGCCGACGAAAGTTCATATGCCACTCAATAAACCAATCATCACAATATAAAACAATTTTATATATTCACTATCAAATACGCTCTCATAGCTATTATTACACTCAAACTCAATCTAGAGTACTACTGACTCTATCTCTGATGAGTAATACCCAACAGAACCATGGTTGTCGCTTAACCATAAGCTCTGATACCAAATTGTAACGCCCCGAAAATTTCGACTTTCGAAAATTCAACATCGACACTCACTTTATCGACTGCCGAGAAATCGAAGGCCGGAAACCCGGAATGTTATGGGTTTAAGAAAGAAGAAAAGAAAAGAAAAAGAAAGAAGAAGAGACAGAAGAAATAAGAAGGTAGAAAATGGAGAGAGAGAAAAGAAAATAGAAGATAGAAAATTTGAAAATAGAACGGACAGAAAGAAAACAACAGAATCACATCAGAATCTCACAATTCGCAACGGAACAACATATAATAATAAATGAATAATCTTTAAACAAAGAACTATATCATTTATTACATTACATCACATTACATTACATCATATTACATTACATCATATCATCAGAGTGTACAACAACAACAAATAGTGCAGCGGAAAAGAAATACTATATAAGTAATACGCCATGCCATCCAGCTTGCCTCCAGCAACTCCAGAATATCCAGAATATCCTGATAAACCTTAACTCTTAACTGCCCGTGTGGAAAATTGGTGGGCACCCAGAGTTTAGGAAGGAAAACAATAAACTCCAAGTCAGTCATGTGACTGGTGTGAGAACTCAAAATAGTTTATTTATCTTTGAAAACAAAATAGAGGAATATTTTTTAAATTCAATTCGCAATGCTTTTAAAAATGAGACTACCATAAGGCCTCCCGCACACACACACAATGCAAACGCAGAATCAGAGGAGATTTCTCCTTATGATAGCCAAAGATGCTTGATACACATTTAAAATAACATTTGATATTATTACTAGTGCATAGTGTAGGAAAATTCATTTCGAAAGTAGAATATAAATCTTAGCCAACATACGACCATTATCGTATGCCTACTATAGCTACCATCCAAACAGTGTTGCGACACCATAAGTGAATGATAGGTTCTACAACTAATACCGTACAAGTCTCGTATTGTTTCTTTGGATTTCCAACGAATGATCAGGCCAAGGAACTTCCCATTGCCACATGAGAATGCCTCTGGATGGACATCCCCGAGAACCAAACCGGATCTCTACCAACACAAGGCCGGGTTACCCCTAACTGAGTAACAACTGACCGAATATGCCATCCCCCGGTCCTTTGGGACCTTTATCACCGAGCGCTCGTAATCAATTCACACAATCATAACAAAGTGTTTTCAACATGAGTAAGTATCTGGGCTCCATACCATGATATCACCCTTTTCCAGAAGGAAATGGACACATCCTAAAGGGTGCTACCCCTCATAACCTTGCTGCTTCTTTCCTGTTTTGACCATTCACGGGGTGTGAGGCTCGACGAATTCACGTCCACAAAAACATACTTTATACAAAAGCCATGCTTTGGGTCAACAAATGATCAACACAATGATCACAAGGATAGACGATCAAATAAACGATCCTATCACAAATAATCAACACAATGATCATTTCAGCATCACTCAGCATGTCACATTACCAAATTGGGAATATATCGCTGATAACATTCAACTACATAACCTCTGAGCTCGTACGTCTCAGAGAAGGGTGTTAAGCTAAAAGAATAAATTCTCCGCCACCAACATAAATATATTTGAAAGAAATCGGCTTTATATCTCAACTTGTAATGTCAGACGTACAATCCATACAAGTCTGTTCCGGGCTCGAACAAAACCGAAGGCACTTACAAAGAAGTCCTTGGAATCCGGATATTCACAATCCTGATCGGATTCACCATCACATATGGAGAACTCAATACCGTAGCTACTCGGTGCAGAGTCAATCGACAGGTCATCCTATCGCTTTCGCAAATACCGGGTCTTCAACACCGATCTTCAATGCGATTCATAACGACGTATCACATATTCGGAATGGGTTATACGACCCCATGGTCCTTTCCCGGTTAACCCGAATAGTGAGCGCTTATTCAAAAATAAGTGTGGCATTCAAATTCAAACAAATCATATCAATTACCCATTCAAAGGGAAATATTGATAGTCGGTTATTGAACTATCAATGGATATGCACACATCACCAGTTTCCAAATAATTTTCCAAAATATCTTCACAAGATATATTATTTCATACTTCAAAAATAAATCAATATTTATTCTTAAACAAATTCCACTTTCTCATATAAATTCCATAATGAATTTATATTTCAAAATATCCATGCATATACGATTTCAATTATCCATTTCAATTTATCTTCAAAAAGATAAATTCTAATTATTCACTTCATATTGGAAAACATTTCCATACTTATTTATTCATAAGTAATTCACAAATCCTTTTATTTTCAACCTTGGAAAATATTCAATATACTTAAATCGAATTAAGTATATATTTCATTCTTTAAGGAAATCATTCACTTAAACATATTTATTTGGGCCAAAACGAATGTTGCGTAAAACATCGTTACGACAACCCAAAATCACTAGTATAGGGATTCGAAATTAAAATAGATATATAAATCCCAATACTATACAAAACATTTCCTTTCGGAAATCATTTACTATAACAACAGTGTTATAGTCCACCATTTCCTTCTATTTCTCGAAAACGTCTATTTCAACAATGAATGTTGAAATCTATGGTTTCGAATCTCAACACCTTTTAAAACATCGTTAGATCGTTTTAATTCTGTTTAAAACATCATATCTTAAACAATTTCTTTAACGTGCTATTCACTATTCAAAAATGTGAATAACTACGTTAACAATTTCATCCTTTTATTCATTTCATTTCAAAGGATTATTCACAGTCAAAATGTGAATATAACTCCATTAATAGGTTTCAACAATTAACTTATCAAAATAAGTTGTTTGCGAATTTATAAAACAACGTTTATAAATTTCATTTCTATTTATTTTATTTCAACTTCCTTTTATAAGTTCCTTTATTAACCTATTTGATTTATAACTCAATTATAAAACAAAGGTTCATATTATAAGTTAAATACTTATAATTTATTCGTTCACCAAATCGTTCCTTTGAACTTCATAATTATAAATCTTATAACTTATAAGATTCAATTATTTATCCAAAACCATTCTTTTAATGACTTTATAAGTTTAATAAACCTACTGTTTATAAAATTCCATTTATAATTTCACCGTTTATAATTCTAAAAATTTCATTCAATTTATGAAATTCATTTTCACTTCATTCAAACACTTATAAAAACTCGTTTTATAATTCAAAGGTTTTAATTTATAAATATCAATTTATAAATCCTTTATAAAATCAATTTATACTATTATTTTAAAACATCTTTAATCTCCTTCATTATTTCACCATTTTGATTCATGAAATAATTAAATTTTATAAATCCTATATTTAAACTTTTCACAATAAATTCTAAAATCCCGATTAAACTATTTTATAAAATCAATAGCATCATATTCTCAAAAATCAGTTTTTAACTATATTTCTCAAAAATTATAATTTTTATAACTTTAAAAATTATAACGTTCATTTATTTATAATGGATCAATTCCAAAATTATTTTATAAAACGTATACTTTCTAAAATCACTTTAAAATCATTTTAAAATCCTAAAATCTGGGTCCAATGATGCTACATACCAAATAGTCAATCACGACAACAACGATATCACATATCGTATATGATAATCAACGAATATCAAAATATCCATAATCAAATAAATACTGTTGAGGAATCCAGTTGGATCCCTCCAACCTGTTTTCCTGCATCCACAAACATTAGCACAATACCAATTTCGCTCCAGTATGAAATTATCGCGGTATATGTTTTTAATAAATATTATCCGCTTAATAACGGCGCAATAGGGTCTCATCCGCTAAAAAATACGGGAAATCAATCAACTGCAATATATACATATGCCAATATATATATATTGATATTATATATAATACCAATTTCACTGTTTATGAAATATTCGCGGTATATGTTTTTAATAAATAACATCCGCTTACTAACGGCGTATAATGTCTATTTTAACAATCAATAGATAACAATCATCATTTAAACATGCATTCAAATATTTTAAATCTAACTATTTAAAATAAAATCGAAACTGATTCGATTGAGTGAGAAATTCTCACCTTGATTTATTTTCGTTTTCAGCTTTTATTTCGAATAAAATTAAACGCGCGTTTAATTTTACCCGAAATTCTCACTAACACCAAACGACTCCAAACCAACTCCATCGCGTAGTGCTCGTCCATACGATTCCAACGCAACTGGTTTCGTGCGTTTTCGACCTCGTATGAAAAAGTTATGCAGTTTTAAAGATTACACGATTTTATTTATAACTTAATTTACAACAACTAATTATAATTTAAACCTAAATCAAATCTCTACCGTCCAAACAAATCCCAAACCCCATCAGGTCGCACGTCCCCACCCCCCTTTCCTCTTCATCTTTCACGCATCCATCTCCAGGTCAACACACGCATAACAAAACCCATAGCACAAATTAGGTTTTCAATTTGCAAACTAATTACTCGATGAAACTAGATCAAACCACCGCCACGCGAAAGCCCTCGACAAGAGCCATACTCGGCTCCAAGGCCATGAAGCTCGGCCATCCCCTGCTACTCGCGCACGCAAGTGAACGTGGCACGTTTGTGCTCAAATTCCCATCGATCCGCTCAACTATTCTCGATCATAACCATTGAAATCCAAGATCTCACCATCCTCTACGAGTTTCTAGTTGAAACTTTCTTGAATCGATGCATAGATTAGAAGATTTGGAGGGAGGAAGTTAGGAAAATTCTGTCCATTCATATGAAACTGGCGGCTAGGGTTAGGTTTAGATATATATATATATTTTTTTTAATGAGAGAGAGGGGTGTTGGTCTATTTATAGAAGAACGAACGAACACTATTCATCCGAAAATTCCAAACTCCGATTTACGCGCCGAAACTGACGTACCTAGGGTTTATCCCGTGTTCCGGACACAATTGAATAGGTTTCGGAAGCTAATTCGGACATCTGTGCGAGTTATGGCTGAAAACGCTCAATTTGAATTAAACCGATTTAAGCGATTTTCTAGGCGTTTTAATTCGTACCGGACAAACGGTAAATCCAATTGACTTGAAATTTGAAACCTTACAATAATATCACATTACGGATCCGATGAAACTAGTTTCGTCGAAATCCGAGACTTTTTGAAAAATGGCTATTTTGACTCGCCAAATTTAAATTAAAAACGATTCGATGCGTTTCGAGCTGCCACGATCAAACGATAACTCCGATTGGCACAAAATTTGAAATCCGGTAATAACTAACTATTACGGATCCAATGGAACTGGTTTCGTTCAATTCTGAGACTGTTCAAAAATTGACTATTTTCACTAGTCGATTTTAATATTAAAATATTCAATTTTCACAAATTAACTTTTAATTCGATTTTAAAAGTTCTAAAATATCATTCTAACTCCAATATGATAAAATAAAATTTTACAAATCATTTACAATCATATTTAACTCGATTTTTAATTATTTTCATAATTTAACGTATTAAATTATCGATTTAAAAATCCAATTAAATCCAATAATTCAAATTAAAATTTATTCGACTTATAAATTCACTTATAAATATTTAAAATTAATTAAATATTCAAATTTTAAATTAATAAAAATTCTGGGTCGTTACAGTGTAGGTGTTGTGGCAGGCTAAGGAACAACAACAGTGTTCTCTGGATTTTGGCTGTTCCAGAAACACAACGGGCAACAAAGCAAAGTTTCTTAGCCTCGTACAAAGGTGACAGAATCACAACGGGAAATCACGTAAAATTATCGTAAAGGTAAAATAGGTGAAGGTATATATATTTGAACGATATATTAAATGTGATAATCTGCAACGTATTCTGAATGAAATCAGCCAATATTAAGATGTTGTAAAGAAGATGATTTTGATTCTGACTTGTTCGACATAGTTGGCCAATTACATTCTTTGAATTACTTCATACAAATACGTTTGGATTAAACATAGTGTTTTGTTGGATAATAATACTTTTGGTTAAAATACGACCAACTCTATATTCATGGTTTTCTGACTTCAATTCAAATTTAGAATGCTGTTAAAAATTGAGTTTAAATTTTTATGCACACTTCATGATCTGGTCTATCAAATTTAGTTAGTGATATTTTGGATTGAAAGAGAAACTCGGATGCAGATCATACTGGTAATCTAGTTGATAGAAAAATTACTAGTGAAACGTGATTAATTTTTGAAACATTCATTTGCTGCATCGTTTTTCAAAGAAAATATCTGCATATTTTTCACTTGAAATAATTTTTAGCAGAAATTTTTTCTTAAAAACCCCTTCTAGAAAACAATCTCTGTTGACCTTGTATCAGATTAGTTAGTTAAGAAAATTTGATTTTAAATGACAAATTTTTGACTAATCCGACTCCCTACTAATTATCAAAAAGATAAATAGTGATTGAAAAGGTGATAAGTGTTGATATTTAACATACATTACTCAAGATAGTATATTTGGAAAATTTCTTTAGGAATTCAAACAAGAGTTATAAAACTTTTTGTTGGGTAAAGATTCCATGACATTTCTATATCTATCATATTTCTATCGACTATTGTTTATCAAATCTTAAATATAGTTTGTCGATATGTGGTACTATAATCAGGAATCATTTGTTTTTCATTTCACATTTTTTTTGTAATAATAAATAAATATCCAAAGTATTCACTCTCATTTAAAAGTCCTCACGGTTATGCATGGGTGAATTACTTGGATTTTTGATTATGTGCTTCCATGCTCATTTGAAAGTCCTCACGGTTATGCATGTATGGAAGACATATCAAAATTAATTGATTAAATAGACAAGTTGATTTTAATCCCATTTAAAAGTCCTCACGGTTATGCGTGGTTAGAAGATACTTGAATTCATTTTTAAAATTAAATTGAAATACTACTAATCTCATTTAAAAGTCCTAACGGTTATGCATGATTAGTAGATATTCAAATTCCTGATATAAATGTACCACAAGCAGATACAACTGTATGATTTTATATGAGAACATCATTTCCATCATTCTAAAAGTGGAATATGCGCCTAACAAGGGTAATTATGATTTTTGTTTGATTTTTATTGAAGTTTAATATTTATATTCAAATTGAGTTTTAATGTTGGATTGATATAATCACTTTATCTCTATTTTTCTCTAGCACTATTATTCTTTTGCTGATAACAAAAGGGGGAGAGAAAAGTTAAGATTTTGTCAAATAAAATCAAGCAAAGGTCAAATAATTTTCCATTTGCATCTAGGCTCATTTGTATATTTCTATTTATATGCATATATGAAGGGGGAGCATCATGTAGAGAGGAAGCATTTAAATAGGGGGAGCAATGAGTGTATATCATTGTTCAAATACATTTAACACGGTCAAAATCTTAAATATATGTTTGTTATCATCAAAAGGGGAAGATTGTAGAATATGCGAGTATATGATTTTTGTTTGATGATAATAAAACATATATATATATATATATATATATATATATATATATACACACACACATTCATTTAAATGTATTTGTTAATGTACTATTTTATTTTTCATAGATTAAATAAATATTTATTGAATAAAATAAATTACACAGAATTTGAATTCAAACAGAAATTTTATTCGAACAAATATTTATTACAATTTTGAATAGTACAAATTCAAGCTCTCACTATACATATACATTTTTGAATACATCACAATTCAATTTACATTAATAACCTCACTACATATCACTCACACTCGTATTTTGTCTTCAACTGCATTCTAGTTTGAATCCAGCATCTGAGCAATCTGCAAAAATATTCACTAACGCAGTAAAATTGAAAAAGAAATATTTTTGCAATGTAAAATGAAATATGATTTTTGAAAATATGATTTGCCTCAGTTATTTGGGTTGTTCGTCATCATTCACATGTGAATTCATCACACACGAACAATGTGACATGCACAGTGTATCACTGTACATGTCATAAGGCCGTGCACATCAATATACACTTGATAATGCTACAGGGACAGGTGAGCACAGGTCAAACCCAAATGAAAAGCCGGGTTCAACTCACGTGCAATATATCACAACACGAGCACAAGGTCAAACTCGAGTTTTGAAACTGGATTCAACACAAGTAAAATTTCAAAAATCAACATGAATGGATGCAAAGACCAGTGATGGCAAGCAATGGCCAGGCTACAAGATATCATAGGTCAGACCAACCAGAATGATACAAGGCAACATGTACAACAACAAGTCCAGCTACAACAAGCAGTGCAGACCACAAAGAAATGCCACCAAGCAAACAAAGACCAGACAGTACAGAGCCAAGAATACATGTACTCGAGGCAATATGCACAAGTGAAAAACCAAAATGGCAAAGCAGTTCATACAACATATACAAGACAAAAGAAGCCATGGTAAATACAAAACTCAAGTTCAATTCCAAATGCAACTGCAACAAGACCACAAGTACAACAACTCCAGACCAGGCTACATGATGATCAAAGTCAACAGTATGCAACATGATGAAGCAATGTCAGTAGTGAACCCAGACAAAAGTCAGAGAGTGCAGACATGATTATCAAGCTACAACTCAAATGAGCAAGTGCAACAAAGTGCAACTTAACTATCAAGACAAAGTACAATAACAAATTCAGTGAAGCCCAAATATACAGAAGTCAATGCCGAGAAACAATGTATACAAGTGATCAGGTCAAAATGAAGCAAACTACATAATCAAGTGCACCAGTGATGCAAGCTATTGATTATACAATGAAAACATCAATTGAAGTTCAGGTTAAACCAACATGCAAACAGTGATGGCAGTATCAATGTCAGGCACATATATATATGAAGCAACACAAGTGCAAATTCGACAAGCACATGAAAACAACAAGTTCAACTGAAATGAAAACAGTTCGAAGAAGACTACAATATCAAGTACATGAAGACTATAATACATAAGTCAGTGCAGTGATACATGGAATCACATAAACAAGTTCGAACAACCAGACAACATCATATTCACGAATGTAATGTTCAAGTGGAAACCAGTGAAGATGGCCAGAGACGAAGACAGGGATAAACACAAAAGATGGCCGAAGCCATGTCAAAAGCAGGTGTTAACCAAGTCAGAAATCAACGCAGTACAAAAATGGAAATTGCCGAAAATAGGAAAGTCAAGCAAAGTAAAACAGGAAAGTCTTTGCCGTATTATTCAAGAATAAATCGAACGTTTGAAAATCAAAGCCGTGAGTAACAAGTCGAAGATATATCAGGAAAGTCGTGCGCATCAGGCAATTAACAATTTAGAAAGTATCAAATTGATACGAACAAATTCAAGGAATTCAACTCCTATAAATATCAATCATCATCGGCAAATTAGAGCATCGAGTTCAAGCAAAAAATTAAACCAGCAACGAAAGAGAATACATACCAACTCGATCAAAGGAGCAGCTGCAAACGAAGCGCAAGTAAAGCAACCAGAATCGATCATCAGAGAACGAGCGAACATGAGCAACACAAATCAGATCGAACGAAGAATCAAAGTCTCAATTTTCACAAGGGAACAGAAGCCCTAATTTAGTGGCAAAGAGGAACGGCCGTCATTATTCTCACAAGCCAAAAGAAAAGGAACGGGTCAAAGAATAGAGGTGGATCGGGTTAAAGAATAAAAGGGCCGACCTTATTTTTATTAAAGGGGATTTGGGTTTAAATTGTTTTTATTTGTTTTTTTACTTTTCGAATCAAAATCTTGGTAAATCACCGCCTAGGTTGTAGGTAGTGTCAGATTGTCTAGTTAGAATTAGTTTAGTGAGCAGGGTGTGCGAGTTTGCAAAACTCTATAGGCGGGAGCAGGGTTTGCGAGTTTGCAAAACTCTATAGGTGGGAGCTGGAGGTGCGAGTCTATTAGAGTGTTTGTAAGCGGGAGCAAGGGTTTGCGAGTCTGTTAGAGTGTTTGTAAGCGGGAGACTGTTTAATTCTAATAGAAATCTGGGAATGCAGCAGTAGGCAGGGGTTGCCGAAGCTGGGTAAATTTGTGTGTGATTTACTTTTCAGCATATTTATTTCTGCAGTTTGTTTCTGTGTTTAAATCGAGAAAATTTGCTATAATCCTATTCACCCCCCCTCTAGGGTTAGATCCTACAAACATTAGGGGGTCGAGAAGGCATATCATTACACTGGTTATTAGAGCTCAAGTTTGAGCAAACACATTGGCTTTGGTTGGGTATGGCTCATTAAAGATAGGGTAAGCGACACCCTATAATGAATTGACTGTATTATACATATGAGAGCTTATTTGTTAGTACTATAAAAATATTTTATATTGTGTTAATTAGTCTACTGAGTAGTTTATGAATTCTGGTTGATGCGCATGTTCAACATTATCGATAGGGGTTTCCAAACACTTGAATAAGGCAAACCGACACGGTATTATTTTCGTAATTGGTAAATGAAATAATTTTAGCCAGGAATATATTTTTATGAATATATATATATATATATATATATATATATATATATATATATATAATTTTTATAAATTGATATAGTTATTTATGATAGGTTATTTATTAGAAAATGATAACATTCAATTATTCTCATTTATTAGTCAATTAGTTATGCTTTGCTAGTTTATAAGCATCTACTATAGTTTTTGATTTATAAGAAATCTGCCTTCTAACAACAAGGGTTGGGTAGATAGTAATTTATAGGAACATTAAATACGAACATCTTGTGAATTAAGTTTCAATGTTTGACTATAAGGCATTCAATGATAATGTTGGGTTAAAATTATATTCTAATAAGAGTTATTTATTGTAATCTAAACAAAGATATACATTTTTGAATTGACAATAAAGCAATTGTATATAAGCATGGTTTATAAACAAATAGGATTTAAATAGAGAATTTGAGAACTTAAATGTCGGTATCTTTGAAATTGTTTTTCAAGATTTTAGAGAAAATAGTAGTAGTATCATTTGAAAAATAAGTATTTGGGTAATTAGTTTATAAAATTGACAACATGGTATTTAGTAACATTTAAAAAGTATTTGATACCATTTTAAAATGATACACATCTTCATAGTAAGAAGTATTTCGGAATCAGCCATTGGTAGTAGAAGAAAAGAGAAGAGAATAGAATAGAAGAGAAAAGTGAGGGATGAAAGGAAGAGGAGGGGAGAACATAGATATAAGCGAGGAAGTAGGTGTCAATACGTTGTCTTTCTCCAACTTCCCTTAACAGTTCAGTGATGGTTCAAATGGATCTCCAACGATAACGTGGTGAAATTTGTCAGCGAACGGTAACTATATAACCTCCACACCCCCTTAAAATATTTTAAGAACTAGCACTAAATTCGAAGAAAATGAACAACAAGAATCTTACACTATTGAGAGCCTATGAAATATTGAAACTTACCCTACGTCAAAGAATAACTCACCCAAAGGTTGATATTTAAAGCTTTTGTCATTATCATACTCTGATGACACTAAATCATTATGTTCCCCAGGCTTCCTTCTATGCATAAAATGAATTCTTTCTTGAATTCATCAATTTTGCAGTAAAGTGTTTTATTATCTCATCACCCAAGACCCATTTGTTAAGCTATCTAATTAATAGTTTATCACATATCCCACCTTCTTGTGACACCAAAAACAAAATTATTTTTTGCTGATCATTAAAAAGATTATGGAATCTCTTGAGCGGATTTCCCATCCTAAAGGTGTTTGAAACTATTATTGTCAACTGCCCCTAACCGAAGAGATAAATAGATTTATTGGCCTATCCTTCTAGGGAGGGGAAACACATTCTTCAAAAATTACTGTAGGCCTATGGACCATACGCCCTGGGAATGAAGTCTTGACTAATACAGTTTCCTCTATACGTATATTTTCAAACAAAGTTTAAAAAAGGATTTTTAAAGTTATATCGGCGATAGGAGAGGCCGGTACTAAACTAGAGTAGGCCTTTGATGTGATTGGGGATGAATCTACAAAACCCTCCCTTATAATAGTTGGTAAACTGGAAAAACCATTTGTTGAAGCCTTCGGAGTCAACGGCTAAACTGGAGGCTTGATGGTGGAATCTTTTGGTGTGAGAAGGTTGGGATATTATTTAAGAAACTCAATGAGGCATTTTCTGATTTGATCGATCTTGACTTTGAAGAATTTTCTTAGGCTTTCTAACTGAGCCAAAGTGAGAGTCGTGATCAGGAGATTGATTAAAAGATGAAGCTATATCTGCATATGATTGCACAAATTGTTATACCAGGTTTCCATCATAGAAAACATCAACATAGGCATACGATTCACATTCTTGATTTGAACATTTATATGTATGTGCTATCAAATTCAGAAAAATCTACAATAGAGTTCTTAGTACATTAATGGTTTCATAGTAAATGCATTGACATCACTAGTGAGGTACGTGGCAAAAAATTTGGCCTCCCCCGCCTATAGGAATAAGCAGCACATATTTGGTTATGAATGCATTTCTAGGCTAGAGATTTCAAACATACATATAATCGTATATGTCACTTAACAAAAATTTGAATCAATAATATAAACTACTGAATATTCTCTAAGTGCTATATACATAAACATAAAGTTGGTACCTACACCATTAACAAATAGCATTGCATACAATAAAGTTTTAGGACTGTAATGATAATGGTCTTAAAATATTTTGCATACATAACTAATCAAGATTAATGCTCATTTCAATAGGTTTAATGTTGTAAAGATTGAGGATTTAAGATTTTTCTTAGATGATCCGCCCTCTACTATATTATAAAAAAGCATGTGTTTTGGGTTTGGAAATTGTGTGGGAATATCGATGCTTAATGTGATAAATCCATGTATTTCCTCAAATTTTCATGTCCCTAGAAGAGAATTCGCATTCAGGAAACCAAACCAATTATTATTTATGGTAAATCTTTATCGTTGCTCAATAAAGCCTCTCTATTGACCTTGCTCAGAAGCGGGTTATCTCCATCCTAGTGTGAATCCATCTATTTAGTATCTCGTTCGTCTTTCAGCCATTGGAAGGTATAAATTAGTTTGCTAACCACATAGGATAATCGACATGCCTTAATATTTCCACTAAGTATAGACATCGAATCAATTTTGTGAAAACCCTCATAGGGATCAAACCCGCTAGACAAATACCTATGCACGTCCCTGTCTCCCTCATGGAAGATAGAACTACTTACGTTGATGTTGCATGTCAACAGAAATTGGATATTTCTGAATCGTTTCATTCTTTTTGGCCATATTTCCATGACTTGACCTCCATTCTGATTTTGCAGTTATGAATGTGTTCGTAACCATGAGTATTGAATCAAATACATGTCCTTCATTATTTCTAGTCAATATGTGTCAAGAATGAGATGTTGATACTTCGAGACTAGGGTATGAAATGCTTTCTATATATTGGATAATAAACTTCTCATGACTATTGGGGCAACAAAGGATTATGACGTGTTATTGTTTAATAAACTACATAACAAATCAATAGGAGTCTTATATATATTAGTTAATATAGATAAATAAAATATCTCATGTGAAAATGTGCGGTACTTTTTTGACTTGAGAGTACTGTGAATTTTAAGTGGTTAGGCTATACTTTGATCACGGTAAATCACACTATGACGATAATCATATTAACTTAAATAAATTTTTTATTAATAATATTATTATGGATAATAACATACCACTCTGATTATATATTATTAAATAAAATAATTTTTTAATATAGATCCTGATCCAGTTTAACTTACATGAAATAATTTATACATGTTATAAATTACTACGAAGAAATTGATATAACTTTTGTATTCACTTATTTATTATTTTATTAATATTATATAGGGTCGAAAAATTAATTAATTAAATGTACAGTTATTAGTTCGAACCCTTGAAACATCAAAATGAATGAATGAAGTATGACTCTTATTCTAAAAATGTATGTAATTATAATATATATTTTTTTATTATTTATATAGGCCAAAAATAATATTAATTAAGCATCAAATATTGTATGGTAGTTTAAACTATTAATGCTGATTAATAGTTAGAGACACTCTATCTTAATAATATTCAAATAGTTTATTATTTAACTAGGTTGATGGAGCTAATTAGTAGTAAAACTAGCTCGTTGAAATGTATTTAGGAGGTAATCTTATCGCATCTTATGTTACAAATAAATCATAATGCTTCAATTTAATGAAGATAGAATTACTCCATTATTAAGTTAATTTGATTGATGGTTATGCACTCTATTAATCAAATTGTGGGGTGAGTTCTCTAAGAGGCGAAGTTGTGGTTCAACATGATAACGACCAACGAGGTTCGAAAGAAAACTATCTTTTGATCAATATGATGCATGTATTGATTTCATCAAAACTATGTAAATAAGATTCTAAACTTTTTTCTACGAGGAGATAAAAACATGCAATCGTTAGTTCATCGATAAGATAAAATGATCTTCGGAAAATCATAGTTAAAAGTTGATGTGATCCGATTTAACCATCGAGGAAGCACCATTTGTGGCATTAAAGTAGCTATGGTTTTAGTCAGATTTCATAGAAATGTACAATAATGGCAACGATGGCATTCATCTTCAATTATAGCGGCGACAAACAACGAATTATGGTTTTGGCGATCAAAATCTAAACGGTAGCGCAAACCATCATAGGTGATGTAAGGAGGGTCGGTAGACTCATCTTGGCGAGCTTGACGTAATAATGATGGTAGAATCTTTTGTGGTTGGGGTCAGAGATAAAGAAGATCAAAATTGATTAATCAAAATTGATTATTATGTATTCCATTTCATATGTAACCACCTACAAAATTATAGTGTGCATATATCACCTATAATTTTCAAATCTCATATGTTTCACATTCAAACTCCATTCTATGTTCAACTTGCATTATTGAGTTCATCGTAAAATTATGAACACACCTATATTATTTAATTATGCATTATATACTTATATAAAACATTATAATATATATATATATATATATATATATATTAAACTGTCAGTATGTTGAATTAACACTACTAATCTAAGATCAATAAGTTAGGAAATTATTTATGAATGTTTTTATATTCGATAATATAAATATATAAACATATGTATACATTATGTAATTTATTTATTAACATATTAGAACAAATGTTCGTCAATTAATAATAAAATTGTTTTATTAAATGTTTTTTGAATTAATGATAAAATCATTTCTAATAAATTACTCCAAGTAAATAATATGTAAATTGAAAATGACTTGTTTTGTAAACATCATCCCCAAATAATGTACATATCACTAATAATACAATGTTCTAAGTTTTATATATATGTATATAATTAATCAAAATAAAATAAACTTAAAATTAGAAAAATCACAACTTATATGATAGAATATTAAATATGACTTAACGTCCCTAATATTATTCATGATAGAACTATAAAAGATCTAGTGCATAATGAATTAAGAAAACAAAATTTTAAAATTTCCACTTTTACTTTGTTGCCTGATGCACCTGATTCTACAATAGTATTAAAGCTTGCATTGTGTTTCTATGAATTATTTATCAACATATAAGGCAAACTACTAAAAGGCCCAATTAGTTTCTTGTTTAGGAAAGGGTGTTTAACAAAGGATAAGGTTACTTTAATTAAGAAAGGTTCTAATGAACGAAAAACCACCCTACTCTTGGCTCTTCCCTGGTCGTCAAAGTTGTCAATTTCTAGGGTTTTCCTATGTAACACCCCATATCTTAGAGGTGCCATAATATACGAAAAATTAATTAAGTAAATAATTGATCTAAATTAAATTATGGGATAAAATAAAGATAAGTTAACTAATAGACAGTGATAGTGAATAAATGTAAGATGAGGAGTTAAGGATTTAATAAGAATAGGCTAAAATAAGGTTTTAATTCTAAGCCCAAATTACTAAACACTTACACGACAACTCTTTATTCATCCTTTTTATTTTCCACAAACTAAAGGAAAGAAAATATGATGCTTAGACCGGCCATATTTTTCAAGGAAAGAAAGAGGAAAATTTAAAGGGAAAGAGAATGAGCATTCATTTCTTAAGGAAACCAAGGCTTGATCAAGTTTAATCAAACCAAATGTAACGACTGCCTACTTAGATGTTGAACGGTTGTCAAAGGAAAGAAAAAGAAATAAAGAAGTGAAAACGAAGTGGATGGGAAAGAAGAAAAAAGAAACATCAAATAATCACATAACATGTCGTATATCTCACATCGTATTAGATTAAATATAATAGTCAACACAGATATGAAAGAGTTGAGACAGTAATAACAATGTGGACTAATCATCAAAGTATAAGATCTATAGAGTTATACAACATAGTAATAGAGTTTATACAACTGATACATAAACTCAACTGATAAACTATGCTAATAATAGCCTGTTAAGCATTGTCAAGGCTCAATAGTGTCATACGGTGGAATATACAATAACAAACTCACATATAAGTATGAGTAAACGTCATCTTCTGCTAACCCATCTCCAAAACTCCATATGCCATTCATATCAGCCCTCCAAGCTACTCATTTATGTGTATCCAAAATTATGAGAAGCAAATCATAAAACCATGGGCCAGATAACAGTCTGATGTGAGCGATAAACAATCTAAAAATACTATAAAAGTCGATGTAGTACATGAAACAGAAGGTATACGAATCATACCTGACACATCCTTACAACCAACGAATCAACACATAACATTGATAATATGCTACTCTATAACATCATAAAAAGGTACTCCATACTTAGTAAACTATCGAGGTACCTAGGTATCTCCATCCATAGTACTTACCCCATACTAAGTAAAGTTGGGGTGTTTAGGTATCCCTAGGCATAATACCTACCTCGTGTCACAACCCTAGGGTGGTAGATGGCTAGTGAACCAACCATAACAAACATAGCATCCATCAAACAATACTAACTATCACCCAGTGTGTTCTAGATATAGATAACTCATTTGGCCCTTGTTCTGCTACGGACCAGTGGAAATCTCGATTCTCCATTGTACTCTTGTATCTCGTAGCCCAAAGCTGGACACATGTCTCGTAGCCTAAATCCTGACACTAGACCCAAAGCCACAGGTCCTATGGATCCTCGCTACCAATCCATGAATGTCCCCACTATACAATACTCCTGCTTCGAGTACAACTAAAAGCACTCCGAGTCATCAATGGCCCCTTAGCACATGCATCGTTCACTATTTGCTCAATCTGGATACGAGCCATACTCGTTCAATCTAGTTTCCACTATCCAGGAACCCACCATGACTCCCGACACGAGTCTCTTCGATACCTACTCCCTGCATGTAACGACCCAGAATTTTTAATAATTTAAATTTGAATATTTAATTAATTTTAGATATTTATAAGTGAATTTTTAAGTCAAATAAATTTTTATTTGATTTATTGGATTTAATTGAATAATTAAATCGATAATTTAATATGTGAAATTATGAAAATAATTGAAAATTGAGTTAAATAATGATTGTAAATAATTTGGAAAATTTTATTTAATCATACTGGAGTTATAGAGATATTTTAGAACTTTTAAAATCAAATTAAAAGTTAATTTGTGAAAATTGAATATTTTAATATTTAATAATCGACTGTAAAATAGCCAATTTTTGAACAGTCTCAGAATTGAACGAAACCAGTTCCATTGGATCCGTAATAGTTAGTTATTACCGGATTTCAATTTTCGTGTCAATCGGAGTTATCGTTTGATCGTGGCAGCTCGAAACGCATCGAATCGTTTTTAATTTAAATTTGACGAGTCAAAATAGCCATTTTTCAAAAAGTCTCGGATTTCGACGAAACCAGTTTCATCGGATCCGTAATGTGATATTATTGTAAGGTTTCAAATTTCAAGTCAATTGGATTTACCGTTTGTCCGGTACAAATTAAAACGCCTAGAAATCGACTTAAATCGGTTTAATTCAAATTGAGCGTTTTCAGCCATAACTCGCACATACTTCCGAATTAGCTTCCGAAACCTGTTCCATTGTGTCCGGAATGCGGGATAAACCCTAGGTACGCTGGTTACGGCGTCTAAATCGGAGTTCGGAAAATCCGGGATGAATAGTGTCGCTCGTTCCTTATAAATAGACCACCACCTTCATAATTTGATAAAAATAACCCTAACCCTAATATCAAACTGCATAGCCGCCACCTACAATTGAATGGCCAGAAAATCATCAACTTTCTCCCTCCAAATCTTCAAATCCACTCAACGATTCAAGAAAGTTTCAACTAGAATGTTGTAGAGGGCTGTGAGTACTACGTTTTCAACGGCTATGATCTAAAATGGAGTTGTATTTTGGGAGATATGGGGGCCGATAGGGGGGGACCTGCGCACGCACTCCCAGGTGGAGGAGATGGCCGAGCTTGGCATGGTGGAGGCCGAACCTAGAGCTAGTAATGGCCTTCGATTTGCAACTTCTCGATCGAGTTCTAGTTGAGTATTGTTGATGAAAACTCAAACCCTAATTGTTTGCTAGTGGGTTCGGCCTCAATTTGAGAAGCCTGTAGCCGTGCGTGATTTGGGAAGAAGCAAGGGTGCGGTGGTGATGAGGTTGGAGCAAGATCCTAAGGCCCAGAATTGCTTTGGGTACAAAATAATAAGTTATGTTGTAAATTAAGTTATAAAAATCGTGTACGATCTTTAAAAAATCATAACTTTTTCATACGAGGTCGAAACTGCGCGAAACCAGTTGCGTTGGAATCGTATGGACGAGCACTACGCGATGGAGTTGGTTTGGAGTCGTTTGGAGTCAGTGAGAATTTCGGGTAAAATTAAACGCGCGTTTAATTTTATTCGAAATAAAAGCTTAAACGGAAATTAAAACCCAGGTGAGAATTTCTCACTCAATCGAATAGATTTCGATTTTATTTTAAATAGTTAGATTTAAAATATTTGAATGCATGTTTGAATGATGACTGTAAATTATTGATTGTTAAAATAGACATTATGCGCCGTTAGTAAGCGGATGTTATTTAATATAAACATATACCGCGAATATTTCATAAACAGTGAAATTGGTATTATATATAATAGCAATATATATATATTGGCATATGTATATATTGGAGTTATTGATTTCCCGCATTTTTTGTTTAGCGGATGAGACCCTATTACGCCGTTAGTAAGCGGATAATATTTATTAAGAACATGTACCGCGATAATTTCGTACTGGAGCGAAATTGGTATTGTGCTAATGTTTTTGGATGCAGGAAACAGGTTGGAGGGATCCAACTGGATTCCTCAACAGTTTTTATTTAATTTCAGATATTTTGATATTTGATGGATTATCATATCGATATATGATATCGTTAGTAGTCGTGATTGACTATTTGGTGTGTAGCATCATTGGACCCAGATTTTGGGATTTTAAAATGTTTTTAAAGTGATTTTGAAAATATACTTTATTTTTGGAATTGATCCATATTAAGTAAATAAACGTTATAATTTTTAAAGTTATAAAAATTATGATTTTTGTGAAATATTGTTAAAAGCTGATTTTTGAGAAATATGAATTAATGACTTTATAAAATAATTTTAATGGGGATTTTTGAATTTATTATGAAAAGTTTAAATATAGGATTTATAAAATTTGATTATTTTATAAATCAAAATGGTGAGATTATAAAGGAATTTAAAGACGTTTTAAAAGAATAATATAATTTGATTTATATTAAGAAATTTATAAATAGATATTTATAAATCGAAATATTGACATTATAAAACGAGTTTTTATAAGAGTTTGAATGTAGTGAAAATGAATTTCCTAAATGAATGAAATTTATGAAATTATAAACTGTGAAGTTATAAATGAAATTTTATAAGCAATAGGTTTATAAAATTCATAAAGTTATCGAAAGAATGAATTTTGGATAAATAAACAATCTTATAAGTTAAGATTAATAATTTGGGAAGTTAAATGAATGATTTTGAAAAAAAAAAATCGTTTTATAAGTAATTAACTTATAATATGAACTTGTAGTTTATAATTGAGTTATAAACTGGAATTGGTTAATAAAGGAATTTATAAAAAGGAAGTTTTTATAAATAAATAGAAACGGAATTTATAAACGTTGTTTTATAAATCCGCAAATGACTTATTTTTGATAAGTTAATTGTTATAACTTAGAAATAGAGTTATATTCACGTTTTAGACTGTGAATAATCCTTTGAAATTAAAATGAATAAAAGGATGAGATTTGTTAACGAAGTTTATTCACGTTTTTGAATAGTGAATAACACGTTAAATAAAATGTTTTTGAATGTGATGTTTTAAATAGAATTAAAACGATCTAACGATGTTTTTAAACATGTTGAGATTCGAAACCATAGATTTCAACATTTATTGTTGAAATAGACGTTTTCGAGAAATAAAAGGAAATAGTGGACTATAACACTGTTGTTATAGTAAATGATTTCCGAAAGGAAATGGGTTGTATAGTATTGGGATTTATATATCTATTTAATTTCGAATCCCTATACTAGTGATTTTGGGACGTTGTAACGATGTTTTACGCAACATTCGTTTAGGCCCAAATAAAAATGTTTAAGAGAATGATTTCCCTTAAAGAATGAATAATATACTTATTTCGATTTAAGTATATTGAATATTTTCAAAGGTTGAAAATAAAGAGATTTGTCGATTACTTATTTTTGATAAGTATGGAAATGTTTTCCAATATGAAGTGAATAATTAGAATTTATCTTTTTGAAGATAAATTGAAATGAATTATTGAAATTGAATATGCATGGATATTTTGAAATATAAATTCATTATGGAATTTATATGTGAAAAGTGAAATTAGTTTGAAAATAAATATTGATTTATTTTTGAAGTGTTGAAATTATATATCTTGTAAAGATATTTTGGAAAATAAATAATTTGGAAAATTATTTGGAATCTGGTGATGTATGCATATCCAGTGATAGTTCAATAACCGACTATCAATATTTCCCTTTGAATGGGTATTTGATGTGAATATGATTGAATTTGAATGCACACTTATTTTTGAATAAGCGCTCACTATTCGGGTTAACCGGGAAAGGACCATGGGGTCGTATAACCCATTCCGAATATGTGATACGTCGTTATGAATTGCATTTGAAGATCGGTGTTGAAGACCGGTATTTGCAAGAGCGATAGGATGACCTATCGATTGTTTCTGCACCGAGTCGCGCCGGTATAGAAACTCACTAAGTGATGGGAAATCCGATCAGGATTGTGAATATCCGGATTGCAAGGACTTCTTTGTAAGTGCCTTCGGTTTTGTTCGAGCCCGGAACAGACTTGTATGGATTGTATGCCTGACATTACAAGTTGAGATATAAAGCCGATTTCTTTCAAATATATTTCTGTTGGTGGCTGAGAATTTATTCTTTGCTTAACACCCTTCTTTGAGACGTATGTGCTCAAAGGTTATATAGTTGAAGTTATCAGCGATATATTCCCAATTTGGTAATGTGACATGCTGAGTGATGCTGAAATGATCATTGTGTTGATTATTGTGATAGGATCATTTATTTGATCGTCTATCTTAGTGATCATTGTGTTGATCATTTGTTGACCCAAAGCATGGCTTTTGTATAAAGTATGTTTTTGTGGACGTGAATTCGTCGAGCCTCACATCCCGGAAATGGTCAAAACAGGAAAGAAGCAGCAAGGTTATGAGGGGTAGCACCCTTTAGGATGTGTCCATTTCCTTCTGGAAAAGGGTGGTATCATGGTATGGAGCCCAGATACTTACTCATGTTGAAAACACTTTGTTATGATTGTGTGAATTGATTAGAGAGCGCTCTCGGAAAAAGGTCCCAAAGGACCGGGGGATGGCATATTCGGTCAGTTGTTACTCAGTTAGGAGTAACCCGGCCTTGTGTTGGTTGAGATCCGGTTTGGTTCTCGGGGATGTCCATCCAGAGGCATTCTCAGTGGCAATGGGAAGTTCCTTGGCCTGATCATTTGTTGGAAATCCAATTCCCAATACGAAACTTGTACGGTATTAGTTGTAGAACCTGCCATTCACTTATGGTGGTCACCACTGTTTGGATGGTAGCTATAGTAGGCATAGTTCGAAATGTCTATGTCGGCTAAGATTTATATCTTTATTTTCGAAATGATTTGTTATACATTATGCACTAATAATAATATCAAATGTTATTTTAAATGCGTATCAAGCATCTTTGGCTATCATAAGGAGAAATCTCCTCCGATTCTGCGTTTGCATGTGTGTGTGTGCGGGAGGCCTTATGGTAGTCTCATTTTTAAAAGCATTGCGAATTGAATTTAAAAATATTCCTCTATTTTGATTTTAAAGATAAATAAACTGTTTTGAGTTCCCACACCAGTCACATGACTGACTTGGAGTTTATTGTTTTCCTTCCTAAACTCTGGGTGCCCACAAATTTCCACACGGGCAGTCAAGAGTTAGGTTTATCAGGATATTCTGGATATTCTGGAGTTGCTGGAGGCAAGCTGGATGGCATGGCGTATTACTAGTTTATATAGTATTTCTTTTTCCGCTGCACTGTTTGTTGTTGTATGTTGTTGTACACTCTGATGATATGATGTAATGAAATGAGATGTAATGTAATAACAGATATAGTTCTTTGTTTAAAGATTATTCATTTATTATTATATGTTGTTCCGCTGCGAATTGTGAGATTCTGATGTTGTTCTTTTTGTTTCCTTTCTGTCCGTTCTATTTTCAAATTCTCTTTTTCTATTTTTAAAATTCTTCTATCTTCTGTTTTTCTAATTCTCTGTTTTCTAAAAATTGTCTATCTTCTTTTCCCTCTAATTTTCTTTTTCTTTCTTCTTTTTCTCTCTTCTTTCTTTTCTTAAATTCTTTTAAAAACCCATAACATCTCGGTTTTCGGCCTTTGATTTCTCGGCAGTCGATAAAGTGAGTGTCGATGTCGGATTTTCGAGAGTCGAAAATTCCTGTCTGTTACATTTGGTATCAGAGCTCTGATGGTTAAGCGAGAACCATGGTTCTGTTGGGTATTACTCATTAGAGATAGAGTCAGCAATACTCTAGAATGAGTTTGAGTGTAATAATAGCTATGAGAGCGTATTTGTTAGTAAATATAAAATTATTTTATATTGTGATGATTGGTTTATTGAGTGGCATATGAACTTTCGTCAGCGTGGTCCGCAAGACTATGCCGAAGGGGTTTCTAAACACTTGAATAGAACAATTAGACACAGTATTGTTTTAAATTAGGTAAATGAAATAATTTTACCTTGATTATATTTTATATATAAAGAAATAATTTTTCAAGAATTATTAAAGTGTATATAAGTTGATTGTTAGGTTGTTTGAATAATCTAAGTAAGAGAATAATTGTATAAGGAAATGAATTATAAGAATTGAATTATAATTAAAGTGATGTACAATTGTGAAATAAACTTATATATATAAGAAGTGAAACTATATGAATATATTTATGAATATGAGTTGTAAATATAAAGTGAATATAAAGTTAAATGGAATACAACTTAAGTGTTGTTGAATGGAATTGATTTTGGTATCGAAGTAAATAATCAAGTGGATTAAATGAATATAAACTTGAGTTATATAAATGAAATCCAACTTTGGTAATTTAATAGAATTAATGGATTGAATGATTAATAAATTAAATGTTAAATAAAGTTGATATGGAATAATTAATGAAAGTGTTAATTCATTAAAATCAAATGTTATTGGAAGTTGAATAAATAGAATGAGAATGAATATAAGCAAAGGAATTTGGTGGTAATTAATATACATTGGTTGATATGATTGTTGATTGATTGTATATAATTCATTAAGTATTAATGAAATTGAAAGCTAAAGAAATTGAATTCAAATTAAAGGTAAATAAATTTGAATAGAATTGAATGTGAATTAGATTCAATTAGTAAATGTAAACTAATTGAATTGAGAATGAATGTTGATAAAATCCAATGTTGATGAATCAAATATGATTTAGAGTGAAAACCAATTCATTAAGTATTAATGAGAATATGAATGAATTTGTTGAATGTTAGTTGGATGATGGTTGAATATATATTGCTATTGTTGCATTTGCTATGTGATATATATAGTTGATATGTTTCTATATGTTGTATATTGAGATTATTTGCATATGTGCATGTTCTCATGTTGTTTGTTGAGTTTAGTAGGTGCGGATCGCGTTTGCTTCGCATTTGGAGTTCGCTTTAGCGCTATATTAGCTGTATATGCGCGCTAATAAAATATAAGGTACATATCTCGGATTAAATATCGCACTTTTATATTTTTTCCCTTCGGGATGCCTCATTACTTGATGAGATGTATATTTGTGATATATATACTGTCATTTTTTTTTTCGGATCGAGCCGCGCAAAGGAGACTATGGCGAATTTTTCCGGAAATTTAAGGTGTTAGAAAAAATTTAAGAAAATTGGAAAATTTTGAAAACTTTAACTTTGATTTTGAAATTGAAAGTTAAATGATATAGTTGTTTTTGAAAAAGATAACTAAGTATGATTTGAAAACTTAGTAAAGATTTGTAAGAAGTTTAATTATGAATTTTGGAAAGTTAATAGATTTTGTAACCTTTCTTACTTGTAATTTCGAGGACGAAATTCTTTTAAGGGGGAAAGATTGTAACGACCCAGAATTTTTAATAATTTAAATTTGAATATTTAATTAATTTTAGATATTTATAAGTGAATTTTTAAGTCAAATAAATTTTTATTTGATTTATTGGATTTAATTGAATAATTAAATCGATAATTTAATATGTGAAATTATGAAAATAATTGAAAATTGAGTTAAATAATGATTGTAAATAATTTGGAAAATTTTATTTAATCATACTGGAGTTATAGAGATATTTTAGAACTTTTAAAATCAAATTAAAAGTTAATTTGTGAAAATTGAATATTTTAATATTTAATAATCGACTGTAAAATAGCCAATTTTTGAACAGTCTCAGAATTGAACGAAACCAGTTCCATTGGATCCGTAATAGTTAGTTATTACCGGATTTCAATTTTCGTGTCAATCGGAGTTATCGTTTGATCGTGGCAGCTCGAAACGCATCGAATCGTTTTTAATTTAAATTTGACGAGTCAAAATAGCCATTTTTCAAAAAGTCTCGGATTTCGATGAAACCAGTTTCATCGGATCCGTAATGTGATATTATTGTAAGGTTTCAAATTTCAAGTCAATTGGATTTACCGTTTGTCCGGTACAAATTAAAACGCCTAGAAATCGACTTAAATCGGTTTAATTCAAATTGAGCGTTTTCAGCCATAACTCGCACATACTTCCGAATTAGCTTCTGAAACCTGTTCCATTGTGTCCGGAATGCGGGATAAACCCTAGGTACGCTGGTTACGGCGTCTAAATCGGAGTTCGGAAAATCCGGGATGAATAGTGTCGCTCGTTCCTTATAAATAGACCACCACCTTCATAATTTGATAAAAATAACCCTAACCCTAATATCAAACTGCATAGCCGCCACCTACAATTGAATGGCCAGAAAATCATCAACTTTCTCCCTCCAAATCTTCAAATCCACTCAACGATTCAAGAAAGTTTCAACTAGAATGTTGTAGAGGGCTGTGAGTACTACGTTTTCAACGGCTATGATCTAAAATGGAGTTGTATTTTGGGAGATATGGGGGCCGATAGGGGGGGACCTGCGCACGCACTCCCAGGTGGAGGAGATGGCCGAGCTTGGCATGGTGGAGGCCGAACCTAGAGCTAGTAATGGCCTTCGATTTGCAACTTCTCGATCGAGTTCTAGTTGAGTATTGTTGATGAAAACTCAAACCCTAATTGTTTGCTAGTGGGTTCGGCCTCAATTTGAGAAGCCTGTAGCCGTGCGTGATTTGGGAAGAAGCAAGGGTGCGGTGGTGATGAGGTTGGAGCAAGATCCTAAGGCCCAGAATTGCTTTGGGTACAAAATAATAAGTTATGTTGTAAATTAAGTTATAAAAATCGTGTACGATCTTTAAAAAATCATAACTTTTTCATACGAGGTCGAAACTGCGCGAAACCAGTTGCGTTGGAATCGTATGGACGAGCACTACGCGATGGAGTTGGTTTGGAGTCGTTTGGAGTCAGTGAGAATTTCGGGTAAAATTAAACGCGCGTTTAATTTTATTCGAAATAAAAGCTTAAACGGAAATTAAAACCCAGGTGAGAATTTCTCACTCAATCGAATAGATTTCGATTTTATTTTAAATAGTTAGATTTAAAATATTTGAATGCATGTTTGAATGATGACTGTAAATTATTGATTGTTAAAATAGACATTATGCGCCGTTAGTAAGCGGATGTTATTTAATATAAACATATACCGCGAATATTTCATAAACAGTGAAATTGGTATTATATATAATAGCAATATATATATATTGGCATATGTATATATTGGAGTTATTGATTTCCCGCATTTTTTGTTTAGCGGATGAGACCCTATTACGCCGTTAGTAAGCGGATAATATTTATTAAGAACATGTACCGCGATAATTTCGTACTGGAGCGAAATTGGTATTGTGCTAATGTTTTTGGATGCAGGAAACAGGTTGGAGGGATCCAACTGGATTCCTCAACAGTTTTTATTTAATTTCAGATATTTTGATATTTGATGGATTATCATATCGATATATGATATCGTTAGTAGTCGTGATTGACTATTTGGTGTGTAGCATCATTGGACCCAGATTTTGGGATTTTAAAATGTTTTTAAAGTGATTTTGAAAATATACTTTATTTTTGGAATTGATCCATATTAAGTAAATAAACGTTATAATTTTTAAAGTTATAAAAATTATGATTTTTGTGAAATATTGTTAAAAGCTGATTTTTGAGAAATATGAATTAATGACTTTATAAAATAATTTTAATGGGGATTTTTGAATTTATTATGAAAAGTTTAAATATAGGATTTATAAAATTTGATTATTTTATAAATCAAAATGGTGAGATTATAAAGGAATTTAAAGACGTTTTAAAAGAATAATATAATTTGATTTATATTAAGAAATTTATAAATAGATATTTATAAATCGAAATATTGACATTATAAAACGAGTTTTTATAAGAGTTTGAATGTAGTGAAAATGAATTTCCTAAATGAATGAAATTTATGAAATTATAAACTGTGAAGTTATAAATGAAATTTTATAAGCAATAGGTTTATAAAATTCATAAAGTTATCGAAAGAATGAATTTTGGATAAATAAACAATCTTATAAGTTAAGATTAATAATTTGGGAAGTTAAATGAATGATTTTGAAAAAAAAAAATCGTTTTATAAGTAATTAACTTATAATATGAACTTGTAGTTTATAATTGAGTTATAAACTGGAATTGGTTAATAAAGGAATTTATAAAAAGGAAGTTTTTATAAATAAATAGAAACGGAATTTATAAACGTTGTTTTATAAATCCGCAAATGACTTATTTTTGATAAGTTAATTGTTATAACTTAGAAATAGAGTTATATTCACGTTTTAGACTGTGAATAATCCTTTGAAATTAAAATGAATAAAAGGATGAGATTTGTTAACGAAGTTTATTCACGTTTTTGAATAGTGAATAACACGTTAAATAAAATATTTTTGAATGTGATGTTTTAAATAGAATTAAAACGATCTAACGATGTTTTTAAACATGTTGAGATTCGAAACCATAGATTTCAACATTTATTGTTGAAATAGACGTTTTCGAGAAATAAAAGGAAATAGTGGACTATAACACTGTTGTTATAGTAAATGATTTCCGAAAGGAAATGGGTTGTATAGTATTGGGATTTATATATCTATTTAATTTCGAATCCCTATACTAGTGATTTTGGGACGTTGTAACGATGTTTTACGCAACATTCGTTTAGGCCCAAATAAAAATGTTTAAGAGAATGATTTCCCTTAAAGAATGAATAATATACTTATTTCGATTTAAGTATATTGAATATTTTCAAAGGTTGAAAATAAAGAGATTTGTCGATTACTTATTTTTGATAAGTATGGAAATGTTTTCCAATATGAAGTGAATAATTAGAATTTATCTTTTTGAAGATAAATTGAAATGAATTATTGAAATTGAATATGCATGGATATTTTGAAATATAAATTCATTATGGAATTTATATGTGAAAAGTGAAATTAGTTTGAAAATAAATATTGATTTATTTTTGAAGTGTTGAAATTATATATCTTGTAAAGATATTTTGGAAAATAAATAATTTGGAAAATTATTTGAAATCTGGTGATGTATGCATATCCAGTGATAGTTCAATAACCGACTATCAATATTTCCCTTTGAATGGGTATTTGATGTGAATATGATTGAATTTGAATGCACACTTATTTTTGAATAAGCGCTCACTATTCGGGTTAACCGGGAAAGGACCATGGGGTCGTATAACCCATTCCGAATATGTGATACGTCGTTATGAATTGCATTTGAAGATCGGTGTTGAAGACCGGTATTTGCAAGAGCGATAGGATGACCTATCGATTGTTTCTGCACCGAGTCGCGCCGGTATAGAAACTCCCTAAGTGATGGGAAATCCGATCAGGATTGTGAATATCCGGATTGCAAGGACTTCTTTGTAAGTGCCTTCGGTTTTGTTCGAGCCCGGAACAGACTTGTATGGATTGTATGCCTGACATTACAAGTTGAGATATAAAGCCGATTTCTTTCAAATATATTTCTGTTGGTGGCTGAGAATTTATTCTTTGCTTAACACCCTTCTTTGAGACGTATGTGCTCAAAGGTTATATAGTTGAAGTTATCAGCGATATATTCCCAATTTGGTAATGTGACATGCTGAGTGATGCTGAAATGATCATTGTGTTGATTATTGTGATAGGATCATTTATTTGATCGTCTATCTTAGTGATCATTGTGTTGATCATTTGTTGACCCAAAGCATGGCTTTTGTATAAAGTATGTTTTTGTGGACGTGAATTCGTCGAGCCTCACATCCCGGAAATGGTCAAAACAGGAAAGAAGCAGCAAGGTTATGAGGGGTAGCACCCTTTAGGATGTGTCCATTTCCTTCTGGAAAAGGGTGGTATCATGGTATGGAGCCCAGATACTTACTCATGTTGAAAACACTTTGTTATGATTGTGTGAATTGATTAGAGAGCGCTCTCGGAAAAAGGTCCCAAAGGACCGGGGGATGGCATATTCGGTCAGTTGTTACTCAGTTAGGAGTAACCCGGCCTTGTGTTGGTTGAGATCCGGTTTGGTTCTCGGGGATGTCCATCCAGAGGCATTCTCAGTGGCAATGGGAAGTTCCTTGGCCTGATCATTTGTTGGAAATCCAATTCCCAATACGAAACTTGTACGGTATTAGTTGTAGAACCTGCCATTCACTTATGGTGGTCACCACTGTTTGGATGGTAGCTATAGTAGGCATAGTTCGAAATGTCTATGTCGGCTAAGATTTATATCTTTATTTTCGAAATGATTTGTTATACATTATGCACTAATAATAATATCAAATGTTATTTTAAATGCGTATCAAGCATCTTTGGCTATCATAAGGAGAAATCTCCTCCGATTCTGCGTTTGCATGTGTGTGTGTGCGGGAGGCCTTATGGTAGTCTCATTTTTAAAAGCATTGCGAATTGAATTTAAAAATATTCCTCTATTTTGATTTTAAAGATAAATAAACTGTTTTGAGTTCCCACACTAGTCACATGACTGACTTGGAGTTTATTGTTTTCCTTTCTAAACTCTGGGTGCCCACAAATTTCCACACGGGCAGTCAAGAGTTAGGTTTATCAGGATATTCTGGATATTCTGGAGTTGCTGGAGGCAAGCTGGATGGCATGGCGTATTACTAGTTTATATAGTATTTCTTTTTCCGCTGCACTGTTTGTTGTTGTATGTTGTTGTACACTCTGATGATATGATGTAATGAAATGAGATGTAATGTAATAACAGATATAGTTCTTTGTTTAAAGATTATTCATTTATTATTATATGTTGTTCCGCTGCGAATTGTGAGATTCTGATGTTGTTCTTTTTGTTTCCTTTCTGTCCGTTCTATTTTCAAATTCTCTTTTTCTATTTTTAAAATTCTTCTATCTTCTGTTTTTCTAATTCTCTGTTTTCTAAAAATTGTCTATCTTCTTTTCCCTCTAATTTTCTTTTTCTTTCTTCTTTTTCTCTCTTCTTTCTTTTCTTAAATTCTTTTAAAAACCCATAACATCTCGGTTTTCGGCCTTTGATTTCTCGGCAGTCGATAAAGTGAGTGTCGATGTCGGATTTTCGAGAGTCGAAAATTCCTGTCTGTTACACTGCATGAGCCACAAACTGGAGATATGAAGTGCCTAATCTTCAATGCCCACTCCCACCACGAGCCTCAAACCGAAGATACATGGTTTTTCATCATGCTGTTACATGACCATCCATCCTTGAGGCAAACGAGTAATGCCTCCATCATGATCTACAAAGTCCTAAACTATCAACCTTGGAACCTACTCTATACACCATTGAGTCATATTCTGAAGTACCAACTCCCATGTTGAAGCGTCGCATCATCGCCTCACCATCTAGATCACTCGTCGTAGAGCAACAACATCAGACTCTAAGTCAGTCGCATGAACAAACCATAACATCATGTACCATGAAATTTCCTTTACGTCCATGTCAAAGATTTTCCAAATTTTCAATCAACAATAGTAATGGACATTGACCACTCTACGAAGGTCAATACCAACCACTTTGGTCGTGTACTTAACCAAAACGGATACGTACAAACCAAATGGAAACATCCACCGTCCATCCTGAAGCCCGAAGCCTCATCTTCCACCTTTAGATTAGTTGGCACATATCCTAACCATCATCTACAACTTATCTCATTTGTTTGATTTTCACGTGTACGAAACCCCAATGCACAAGATATTCCCTAACACTCGATGCCACTAAATCGGCGTTTTCAACCAAAAATAACCAAATACGAAAACGTATAACCAACTATGATACATACATCCAAAATAGTATACATACAACATGTATAATACATCCATACCAACAAAAAAGGGAAATCACATAAAAATAGCCCAAATCTAATAATTCCCTATAATAGCACGTCGATAAGAAAAATGTGATATCCAATATAAAATTATTTTAAAACATTTTTATTTTCTTTTATAAAAATCTAGTTAGTGTTTAAGTATAATAAAACCACATTTTAAAATCAAAAACCATTTCAGAACGTTGATCTTATATTATACAACCAATCATAGTATGGGGAGACACCATATCACTCACCTTAAAAAAAGTCGTCCACACTACTAAAATGTAGATGTCATCATCACGAGCGCAACATAAGAAACCGCATCCAAATGGAACTCATATGCAAAATATATGGATCATATAAGAATCGGGATTAATAAGATAATTAATTAACTGAATAAAATGATAATTACCATAATCCTTCTTCTTTTATTACCCTATCACCTATATGCTGCATGACCTCATCCAACCCATTCAAGCGTGCATGAATTTGGAGTGATACAGAGCTACACTTCATGGAATCGAACGTCATCTGCTTCTTTTCGGATACTTGTCCTATCCATGCCAAAATCACAAATTCCGATGCCCTGACCTGAATCACAATCAGGTGCCATGCTCTCGACTAGGTTTTGGACGTGAGTTGGAAATGACGATTGGATCAGACGAGTTTAGTGGAAAGATACTATTAGATAAGAGAAATCCAACCGTAATCTTCGATCCACCTAGCGTCAGTACAACCTCCGACTAGGTCTAACCCTAGATCCTCATGGATGATGGATCTTGGTCGATCATGATCGATCCAAATTCCTCCATAGTCATCGCGAAGCCCTCATCTATACGATCTCAACAGAATTGGTTTCGTAATTTATCGTTGAGTGGATTGGTCGATTTTATTTTTTGAATGGAAAAGAGGAAGTGGCCAATAATTTTGATGAAATAATAAAAAGAAAATATGATTTAGAGAGAAGGAAGATTTGGTTTAAATTTATATTAATACTATATTCCATTTAATTATTCTCTCAAATAAATGGTTGTACGTTTTGAGTCTGCATGATCACCCGATGCCTCAGATCGCAATGAAACTCGTTTACTACATCTTCCCATTTTTTTGGATCCAACGGTATAAATGTTGTCATTATCTGAGACTACGCCCTAGAATGCTATTTTCGTGCATTCTAAGATCATTTTGACCATTGGATTGTTCAATCTTTAAATATAGTGAAGCTTATACTAATTTTAAATCGTAACGTCAATCCGACCCCAATGAAAGCGGTCTCAAGTCTTGATTCGGTCGTATGCAAAAAATCATATTTTTTGGGCCTTTACTTAATTAATGATCAAATATTTAAATCAATTATTTAAATACCGTTAAAAATACAGATCGTTACATTCTCCCCTCCTTATAGGATTTCATATCTAAAATCATAAAGTAAAGAGAATGTCTCCTAACCCATAGGCCATCAAAAGTCTCTTAATTCTGAAAAAAATTAGCCGCACCTCCTTTACGCTGCTAACGCTGGAAAAAATCCCAACACAACAAAGATATATATATATATATATATATATATATATATATATATATAAATACTAGATCATAAATGTAGCAATAATATCAAATAATTAATATCAAACCATAACTATCTCATATGCCTAACAACCATATAAGCAAAGGCTATCATCTAAAATGCTAATAATCCAATCAAACATGCAAACATAAGCTCAGACATAAAAAAAATTAATAGTCGTGCTTATCCTAGCATGTTGTATACTAAACTATCTACTATAAAATATCGAATATAATATCCAATATGAAAGTCGATGATAAAAATAAAATCTCACCAAGTGAAGAGCTTTGAAAAAGTCGTCCTCGTGCTCTTTTCGGTGTCCCATATCCTATCGCCATCGCTTTCTCTCCACTAAACATCTACTACTCAGCTGCCCTTTTCCTAACCTTTTTCGTAACATGTCTATTGGCATGAACAGGCCTACGAGGTTTTAACATCCCTGGTTCAATCTTAATATCATATAATCGATTTGGTGCCACATTCCCATACGCCACTTGTAAGTTCTCCCAAAACCCACTATCGAACAACAGGTTTTGGCCACTTATAATGCTTTTAGCACATAATGACACCATCCATCCCACATATAACTCGAAAATTCGTATGTCATTCTACTGGACCTAAGGAATACAAACCTAGCATTATTTGTCAACCAATCGACCATGACTCGAATGCGATCATACCATCCTCGGTCATAAGTAATCTGTCAAGCCAGCCAATAGATATTTGTTCCCATTGCTCGAGAACAACTAATCACTTATCTCTACAAAACCAACTTTATCGGTAAGGTCCGCACTGCATCACCTCTATAGATGCTACTCATTCTTCTAATTTAGACATTATCTCTACTAGTTTAGCCTAACACCTCTGACTAATACCAATCTGCTAAATCAAAGTTGGTCTAATGGTCATACTATCACCTTCGGACATAGATCATCGAGTTCTAAAGTCATAACCAGCGATAAACTCGAGCAATGTGTTAGTACCACAAATATTAATTTTTATGATAACAATCTTGCAATAAATATACATTCATATAAAATATATAGTGTAGGATATTATAATGGTTTTGAATTGAAGATTGTATAGTATAAAGACTCAAGAACTAGACCTAAAGACTCACAGGTACAAAGATCAAGTTATAAAGATTTCAAGGATATGGTACAATGTATAGAGTCATAGAATATTGTCGAAGTCCTTGGTAGTAATCTTTGATCTCAAGTTCTCTTTTTATTATAATTTATACTTAAATAAAAATTTATTTTTAAAACATATTTAACAATAATTTATAGAATTTTTTTAAAGTTTAAAATGTTTATAAAGTATGTTTAAACTATTTCACAAAGTATCAAAATATTTTATAAAGCATTAGATTTTCAAATACATTTCAAAATAAACAAGTTTTCAAAATATACGATCACATGTTGACATATAGGCAGATTGTATATCGACATACATGCCGTAGTTTTCAAATTTTAAATTTGAAATGAAGTGTCTATGCGACGTAACTCTTCATGAATGGACATGTCAATTTATTCTCTATATATAAGAGTTTTCCAAACAAATTTTTATTAACTACTTTCTTATTATTTTTTCTCCTCTTACTCTACCAATTTTCTACTAAAAATATTTTCAAATTTTCTTAAATTCAAACCATAATTGATTTAATCTTCATTATATTGATTATCTACTGTTTACTCTTTGATTTCAATCACTTCTCTCACTCAATCAAAGATCAAAGTGCGGTCCAAGAGGCTATAGGATCAATTGTATCCAAAGATCAAACATCGTCTTCGAATAAACCAATAAAACTCTAGTTATAGTTGATTGGTTGTGATCATTCCCTAATGCAAATAAATTGGGTGTGCTTGGTGTCCTAGAAATCCAAGTAGGTATGCTTATGTCCTGAGTCAAATCAAATGAGTGTACCCAGAACTCAAAAAATCTAAAGGGTGTGTCTCGTAATCTTTATATCGAGATTGTATTGGGTTTGTCTTCTTCCTGTTGAATGTTTGGCATTTGAAAAGAAATCAATACAGAAAATTTTATGGGGCTAGATGTAGGGTATACCAGTATAAAAACCCACTGTGATCTCTCTAATTCTTTACTTTTAGCTTACTTCATTTATATTTATCTATGTTTGAATTTATGATTCTTTATTCTGTGTTCATTAACTATAATCTTAAAAGAATCAAAAGAAATTCATTAAAGTTAGAAAACACTATTCAACCCCTCTCTACTATTTATTTAAGCCTTAAGATCCATGTTACACAGTCCTTTCCAGAAGCCGCTGCATAAAGAAACATATGTAGGCGTAGGAAGACAAAGCAGAATGAATCGACCATCTCCACAACAAGAAACCATACTAAAGTATAAAGCCTAGGAGCAGGTCTATACAAACATACATCGTGGGCAACCAAGATTGTGTTGTATAGAGCATAAAGCACTCCATTAGGGGCTGTACATAGGGTCACCCGAAATATGCTTTAATAGAGGCTCAATCATACAGACGAACAACAAAGCTTTCAACACAAAATAAGAATAGCTACTTCATTCCAACCAGGTGACAAATCATGCAAAGAAACCAAAGCCACCAGTAGAGCATATAATCTAAATGTCAAGTGGTGTCTGCATCCACCTCTTTCGATAGACTTCACCCCAAGCAGCATATGCTGCCGATCACAAATAACAAAGAATACCATGCTCAAAACTCGAGAACAAGACCAATTCAAATTTGAATACTCCTGCCATAATTTTGAGGGGTTCCTACTTCAATAAAAATACCTGCTGAAAACACATCAGCTATCTAGTCACATAAAACAAGTAAGAGGGATAAAAGACACATGGCAAAATCTAAGGATTGAGGTGCAATAATCAAAGAGAAGATCCAGTGATCCGAGTGAAATCCACCACTATAAATAGAAAAAACACTGCAGATGAAAGGGAGTTCTCTTTTGGCATTTTTCTCTTTCCAAAAACTTTTAAGGTTCTTTTGTACTAGTTTCCATGGAATTCTATACCAAATCAAATAAAAGAGGAGAAAATAGAACTTTCTATGTGGACATAAGATTCCTTAAAATCTGAACCACGTAAATCCTGTATCCTTTTACTATATATGTTATTAACTCAATATTCATGTTTTGCATACTTGAAAAACATGGTGGCTTAGATCTAACATTTCAGCAAGCATTTAGCATGCATGTGCAGGGTTGTGTAAGCATTCAACATCATAATCCCTACTTAATGGAAAATTTAAGATCACTTAATTTTTCTAGTTCAAAATTAGCAAGGTAGTTAACAAACATACTACTTAACACCAGTTCGAGGAGTTGAAGGAAGAAAAATTCCCTCAACATCTTTTGGCACTAGAAGAACGGCTCGAACCTCTAGGTCTTTATCCTTTTCGATTACATCCAATAAGACAGTATGTTCCGAAATATGATTCCGGCAGATTCCTTTATTACTTTTGATCCAGGAAGCTCTGCATGTGGCAGCAAAGGCTATCTCTAAACCACTCATAATCTTAAAAACCCAGGATGAGGTAGGAACTTTAATTGAGGCCCATGCATATTCCGTCCTGTCAGCATTCCAATGTTTCTCAGAATAAATGAACCGATGCATGGAAGGATTGGAATTGACCGTAGCCCAACATGCTAGTCACAAGCCATATTCACATCATCACTCCATAGCTCACTGCCATTGTTCTATAGTTAATTGGAATATTCGGCAAGGGAACGATAATGGCACTCCTGTTAACAGAAATAATGATGTTGGATTAAAAGTTGACACCAGATGGAAAGGCAAAATCTGGAATGATCCAAGGATTAAAACCAAGCCCGCCAACATAAATTTTTTGCTAATAGAAAGGCAGATCCGATCCGCCAAAAGCAAGAAGGACACTATGCCAGATGGTAATTCATCTCAATTCAACTCGAAGGATTACAAGATCCTGCAACTTAAATCCTAGGTAGAGCAATTGGAAAAAATATGTTGGAAAAATACCAGAGCAAGAATAGAAGATGAAATCGGCGTTCCTTTCTTTGGAATTATCATCAAAGCTAATTTTCCAGACAATTTCAAAGCCCCGGCGATTGACAAGTTCAACAGGACTACTAATCCAAAGGGCCACCTAAGCACTTTTGAGTATTTCATAGATATCCTAAATGTCAGAAGGATGGCAAGATGTAAATTTTTCTCTATCTACTTGTGACTCCCCACCTCTATACTCACACTAGCCAAGGACACTACGGAGTAATGCCGTCAACTAGCACGAAGAATAAGGCTATTGAGGAGCGACCATTCGAGTAGTTGCTCTGTGCGAACATCGGTATGTTAGATAGTAAAATATGCATTTCATTTCAAGAGGAAATTCGACACACCGATACAAACTCAAAGCTACTACACAGTGGCTATATAATCTTTGGAAACAAATATAGAAATAAACATAACATAAATCAGTCACAGATATTCATATCACAAAGGCGGAAACAGATATGAATATAACACATATAAGCGTACATCAGAGTAGTGGTCAAATAAGATCCATGATATCACAAAAAAAAATAGAAACAAGAGCAACATCAAAGAGTATGTATACATCAAGGAGTCTCTATCTCGAATGTATAACAACAAAAACTACCAATCTAATGTAGTTAGACAAAAGTCAGATAATGGCTCCATATAAAGAATCAAGCAGAAGCATCCGAAACATCTCGGCCTGACCCGAATATTATTTAATAAGAAAATAATAAACGGGTCAGTCTTGCTATAAATATCAGATAATACGATATAGGATAAGAGATATGAAAAAAACGTAAGATAACCATAAAACCATACTACGATAAGTATGTGATTGAAAATCAACCAGAGATTAATCGATATCACAAGAATCTTCTCAAAGATCAAAAAGAATGTCATACTCTTTATTTTTATTTACTAAGTCACAAATATTGGCAAACATCACAATGTCAATCGTAAAAGTTAGTGAAACACAAATTCACAAAAGTTAGTGAAACACAAATTCACTAATGCACAAATATTGATAGAACTTATCAATGTAATCACAAAAATTGGTGAAACACAAATTCTAGAAATAATCAATAGAAATCAAGAAATCACAAAAAAGGGGAAAGAGGCCTATCACAAAAAGGGAGCATTAAAACTCACCAAGTCACAAATATTCACCAAATCAATCCAAATCAAAATCAAATGAACACGTAAAGATGTTAGGAATTCATACCTAACAGTCAAATATAATTATAGACCTAGAGGTGAGATAAAAATCTCACCTTTTTCACAAAAACAAGGATGGAAAGCTATAGAGAAAGGCAAGAACAATCACTCTTCATTCCAACCTAAGAAGCTTGAATCTAAGCTTAAAAGAAAAAAAAAATCTAAATTAGACTTTAGGAATTTCTGAAATTGAAGGGAGAATGAGTTGGAGAAGAAGAAAAGGATGCTTACCAATGGCTTCTCTTTGGATTTTGAGTTAGAACTTTGTTTTGCAATGGAACTAGGGCTTAAGAATTCTAATTCTTTTTCTCTTCCCCCATTTTTATGAAATCTTGGAGTGTCAGGAAATGAAAGTGAATGAAGAGAAGAGGGGGTTGAGCTAGAGTTAATAGTTTAGGCTAACCCAAACCCAAAGTCCAAAGTGCAAAGGTCAAATTTTAGCTAGCTCCAAACATATCGAAGTTTATACTCAAAAAGGTCGCAAACGGCATTTTGAACTCAATGGAAGTGGTCCCGAGTCCTAGTTCGACCGTATGCAAAAAGTAGCATTTCAGAAAATAATCCGACTAGCGATGCTGTATTTAAATAAAATATTTAAATACACAATCATAAAATATGTGGGTTGTTACAGAATCCCCTCCTTAAAAAAATTGCGTCCTCACAATATTTAAGAAGAAAATAAAAAGTAACAACCATAAAAGCATATCAACACAAAAGAAATTTGAAGTAAAAAAGTTCACCTCAAAGAGCACGAGAAAGTAAGTCCGGATGTGTTCGCTCGATGACTTCTCTACATTCCAAGAACAATCCTTAGGATTTGAGGACCATTGAACCTTCACAAGAGGAACATCTTTATTTCGAAGGCGTTTAACCTCCGATGCAATAATTCGAATAGGATGTTGCTCATAAGTCAAATTAGGTGAAACTTCAATTTCTTCAACAATACCGGACTCAAGAATAGAATCGGAATCTAGAAGGCATTTCCGTAATTGAGAAACGTGAAACACTTCATGCATAGCAGAAAACTGAGCCGTAATAAAAGGCGATAAGTCATGGAACCAATACGTTCGGTGATGGGAAATGGACCAATATATCGAGGTGCTAATTTTCCCGATCGACTGAAATGCATAACACCCTTCATAGGCGAGACACAAATAAACACAACATCTCCCACAGAAAATTCTAATTTTCTTCTTCGGTTATCGGCATAGGATTTTTGCCTGCTCTGAGCTTCTTCCATCATATGACGAATAAGGTCAATCTTTTCTGTGGAATCATGACTAAAATCTAGACCTAAAACCAGCTTCTCATCGGCCTCAAGCCAACAGGAAGGAGATCGGCACGGCCTTCCATATAGTGCCTAAAAAAGCGCCATACCAACACTAGATTGGAAGCTACTATTATAGGAAAACTCAACAAGAGAAATATGATCTTCCCAACTTCCACCAAAATCAAGAACAAATGCACGAAGAAGATATTCAAGAGTTTGATTCACAAGCTCGGTTTGTCCATCGGACTGAGGGTGATAAGCGGTGCTAACATTAAGCTTCGTTCCCAAAGCTTTTTGAAGAATCTTCCAAAATCCACTAGTAAACAATGGATCACGACCACTAGCAATAGAAGTAGGGACTCCATGCGATTTAATAATTTCTTAAATAAAGAACTTGGCTAAAAGAGGTAAGGTCCGATTAGACCAAAAGGGAATAAAATGGGCGGATTTAGTAAGTCTATCAACTATCACCCATAAGCTACCATGGCCCGAACAAGAACGGGGAAGACCATCAATAAAATCCATGGAAATTTTGTCCCACTTTCAAATTGGAATGTCCAAATGTTGCAATAACCCACCGGGCCTTTGATGCTCGGCCTTAACGAGTTGGCAAGTCATGCAACACTTAACAAAGTTAGCAATATCAGATTTCATCCCACCCCAATAATAAAGTCGCTTCATATCCGCGTACATTTTACTACTACCGGGATGAATGGTAAATTTAGAACGATGGGAATCTTCTAAAATATCTTTACGAAGATCACGAATGTTTGGCATGATAAGTCTGCCAAATTTTCGAATGCCGCCATGAGCATCAATATCAAAATCTTTCAAACCTTCCATATCAATTTTGTCCCTAAAATTTTGGCTAAGAAAAGCCAATTCGGGATCTAGCTTTTGAGCTTCAAGAATGCAGTCTGAAAGAGAAGGATGAGCCTCAAGGCTACACAAAACAAGAGATGAACATAAATTGGATTCACGATCTCGAATCTCATAAGTGGATAAAGTCTCGAGATCATTCCATTTGGATAACATCATGGAAACAACCGCTTGTTGCTTACGACTAAGGGCATCGGCAATGCGATTTTCCCTTCCGAGAGTATAAAGAATATCAAGATCATAAGATGCAAGGAATTCAAGCTAACGTTGTTGACGCAAATCAGGTTCCTTTTGAGAAAATAAATACTTCAAGATTTATGATCGGTATAGAGAACAAATTTCTCTCCCAAAAGATAATGACGCCAAATTCAAAGGCGAAAACAATAACCACAAGCTCTAAATCATGAGTGGCATATCTAGTCTCGGCTGGCTTCGATTGCCTAGAAGCAAAAGCAATAACACGTTCTCCTTGCATGAGAACGGCACCCAAACCAACATGGCTAGCATCGGTTTAATTACAAAGTCTTGGTTCCCCTTCGGAAATCACAAGAATAAGAGTATCGCAAAAAAAATTCTTTTAATTGATTCTCTTTCCCAAAAAGCTAAAACTTTCAAAATTACAATTATCTTTATGTAATCATCTTTTTAAAAAAATTTACCTTTTTACAAGTCAATTTATTGTGTTTAATTGTCTCATCAAAGCGTTTAGCAAATTCCTATCGATAACGTTGATCAAGCGCATCGACCAGAATGCTTAAAGCACCCAATAGGCAATACAATCACCAAATCGTTTTCTATATGATAAATAAGGCTCTTAAAAATTTTAAGAATATTTTTTGCTCGTTTCAATAACAAAAAATCCAATTATACTTATAAATAAATCTTATGAAAAAATTTGCAAAGTTTTAAATTACTATTTTCATCCAAATTCAATAAATACAAGAATGGTCTCAACGAGTTATTCGTAGAACACTCGACTCATAAAATGGATGAAATAAACTGGACGAACTGAACGACATAACAAGTCATTCATAAGAATCATAACAAGTGCGAAATACGGTAAGCGGAATGCTAACTCCCGCAACTCGTGGCCAAATGAAAATCGGTGGCAAGGTCGAGCTGAAAAGACCTTAACACCAATCAAAAGATGCTTAGGGGATAATCCTAAGACAAGTTCAAAAATACAAAAAAATTCACAACTGCCCAAATGAAAGAAATAACACTTTACTCAACATGTGGGCTTAAAGATTAAAATGATGCCACCAAATTGGAATCGAAATCAAAAAAGAAAAGTAGAAATCTGCTTAACAGATTGAAAATGTCAAAGATAGATAGTCCACACGGGACATAGGATATGGACTTCATAATGATTAAGCCAATCCTTTTAAAAAAATCAATTCCGAACCCTAAGAAAAAAACCGGCTCGGAAAGAAAAATCACATAAAATAATCTCGATACCAATTCAAAGCAAACAAAGTGAAGGTTGCGGATCCAACAACCGGATTCACAATTTTCAAAGAAGTCATCAAGCCCAAAATGTTTTAAAGAAAAAGAATCCATAGATTCTTTTGATATAAAACAACGAGATGAACTCATATCAACAAAAACTTGAATAGGATGATCACAAAACAAATGTCATCAAGGATTGAAGGAGAAATACCTTGACCAAGAGAAGTGTCACAAGGGGCTTGCACAACTTTCAACTTTCCCTCTCTTCTGTTGAGTCACAGCTTCTATGAAGATTTTGATTGCTGACAACAATATTAAAGCGATCGACAAATCAAGACCTACATATGGTACTCTAGATTATAGGTTGATTATTTGATGTTATAATAGTAATAAAATTGTCAAAATCTATCCTCAAATAATCATGCACAAAATATAATATATATATATATATACACATTTATATAGGTTGTGCACTTTATTGTGCAATTTAACAGAGACCGGTCGACCGGTCCAAATATAGGCGGTCGACCGTTCCTGTTGGATGTGCACAATAAACGTGCACACATGCACATAACGACTATATTTTTAAAAACCTGTCTACCGGTTAGTTTTTGACCTGTCGACCGTTTTTAAACAGAGAGCAACTTCTTCCAAAAGACACATCCTTCTTCAATGGTTGCGTCTCTTCTTCTTCATCAATAATCATAACTTTTGACTGCAACTTTTCACCAAGGGTTATAACTATTTTCTCTCTATAAATACACATCAATATCATTGATTAAAACAACAAGTTTTATTAAGATTATATATGCTCTCTATCTATTCTTTGAATTCACTTGCATTCAAAAAGCTCTAAACTACTTTCATTCCTTATTGAATCATTGACACTATCTCATATATTTTGATTCAATAAGCAATATAAATTCCATAATCTTCACAAACATCATTCACAATTTGAGGATAAGATTATAGGAAGAGTGTACTACAAGTGACAAATCCGTGTTTACAAGAGCACAAGTTGTCAACAACAATTGTAATTGTTTTTGTTGAAGTCCTCGGTATTGTAAGAGGCAAGTGTTGAAGTCCTCAGTGTTGTAGAGGCGTGAAATCCCGTTCGGCTGTTCGGGTAATTGTAAACCTGTTCCTCCGGGTGAAGCGAGGTTGTAATTAGTGAAAATCCAGATAGTAGTCTGGGACTGGACGTAGGACGGTGCTCCGAACCAGTATAAAAATCTCTGGTGTGATTTTTCTATTTTCTATTTACAATGCTATTATCATCTATTTCTGCATTTGTATTGTAATCCATATTACACGATCCGTGTGTACTATACTAGCACGTACACCGCCCCCAGCATTTTCATTTGGTATCAGAGCACGGTCATCATATAACCGTAACACAGTTATTTGATATATTCTTGTAATATGGCAAATAACGCAAGTACTAGCACTCAAAACACCACTTACACAGAAGGGCAATCGACACAAAGACCTCCATTTTTCAATGGTCTTAACTACAGTTATTGGGCAACACGTATGTCATTCTTTATGCAATCAAGTAGCTATGATGCTTGGAATGCTACTCAAAGAGAAATAGTAAATCCAACAACTGATTATTCAGAATGGACTGTGGCTGAGAAAACGGCAGCAGCCGTAAATGCAAGAGCAATAAATATGTTGTTCTGTGCATTAGACCAAAATGAATATAACCGTGTTAGTATCTGCACTACTGCATATCAAATTTGGCAAACGCTAAAAATCACTCATGAAGGTACTAACAAGGTTAAACAAGCCAAAATAGCCATGCTGAAAAGTCAATTTCAAAATTTCAAAATGAAACCAAATGAAACAATCAATGACATGTATTCACGGTTTCAAACTATTCACCATGCACTTATTGGGTTAGGACAAAAGTATTCTGATTTTGATGTTGTTTCAACAGTCCTACATTCTCTGACTAATGAATGGGAAGGAAAAGTATTAGCAATTGAAGAAGCTAATGATCTTTCCGTCATGAAGCCAGATGAATTGATAGGAAATTTAATGTCCTATGAAGCAAATTTGCAGGCTAGAAAAGAACAGAAAGAAGAAAAGAAAAATGTAGCATTTCATGTTGAGAAAGATGAAAATGAATCAGATTCTGAAGATGAAGATTTGGCGTTCATTGCTAAAGGTTTCAAAAAATTCCTAAAATATCGAAAAGCCAGTCGCTACAATAAAAGGAAACCTGGATCAAATAAACCATCTTCATCTGCTATAGAATGTTTTAACTGTCATAAAAAGGGACACATGCAGAAGGATTGTCCAGAACAAAATAAAAAGTCAGAAAATGACAAATTCAAATATAAGAAGGACAAATCAAAGAAACGAGCCTTCTCAGTAACATGGGATGATTCAGAGTCATCTTCATCAGAAAGTGAAAGTGATTCGGAGAATGAACAAGTTAATGTTTGCTTTATGGCAACAGAAGATGAGGTACAAATTCCTACATTTGATGAATTACTTGATATTAATGCTGAATTGATAGTCAAATATAAAGACTTAAAACGTCAATTAAAAGTAGTCAAAGCAGATTTAAGTAGAGCAGAGTTTGAACGAGATATGTTAAAAGACGAGAAGAAAATACTAGAAGAAGAACTTGAAAATATTCAAGAATCATCATCTAATGTTGACTCTCAAATATCTCTTTTGAGTCAAGAAATAGAAGCTCAAAAAGAGAAAAATAATGCTCTCACTACTGAAAATCATGAACTTAAAGCAAAAGTCAAAATTCTAGACCTAGAAAAAGCTAGTTTACAAACAAAGTTTGATGACATTACTCAAAATGTTTCTAACTTTAACAAAGGTCGAGAAAATTTGACTAAAATCATTGAAAGTTCACAATCTATTTCAGATAAACAAGGTTTGGGATATAACAAACATGAAACTAAGAAACATCTTAGAAATAAAAGGAAGAAGAAAATACAAAAAACTGAAGCTAAGAAAAATCTTAGTTTATTATATTTCAAACCAAAACCAGTTATGAAATTTCAAAAGAGAAATGTCAAGACTATCAAAATATGGGTTCCTAAAACAAATAATAATTTGATTAGGAACAAATACATTCAGCAATTCATGAATAATGTACATTTTAATAACAATTATATATATAAAGGGGATACCGGACCCAAATGGGTTTGGACTCCTAAGACCTAACTCTTAGGACCCTATAAAAAGTGGGTACCATGAACTTAATTCTATTTTTTGCAGGTCCCACTGAAGAAAAGAGGAAAGTGGATATTGGACAGTGGTTGCTCAAAGCATATGACGGGAGACAAGAGCTTACTAACAAATATTAAATACTCAGATGGTGGCTCAGTCACTTTTGGAGACAATTCAAAAGGTTATATCATCGGCAAAGGCGATGTGAGCAATTGTGGTACATCTAACTTACCTCTTATTACTAATGTCATGCTAGTTAGAAATTTAAAACACAATTTACTTAGTATTAGTCAGTTATGTGACAAGGGTTTTATAATTTCCTTTTCAAATAATAAGGGTAGTATTTTAGATAAAGACCATAATTTGGTTTTTGAAGGTTATAGAGACAGAAATATATATATTCTAAATATGAATATTAATCATAATTCAGATATGTGTCTTATGGCTAATGACAATGATCCATGGCTATGGCACAAACGTTTCTGTCATATAAACTTCAGAACTATTGACAAGCTAGCCAAAAACAATCTAGTTAGAGGACTACCCAAAATGAGTTTTAAAGTTAACAACATTTGTGATGCATGTCAATTAGGAAAATTGACCAAATCATCGTTTAAATCCAAGAAAGTCATATCAACATTACAACCGCTTGAGTTACTGCACATGGATTTATTTGGACCTACTAGAGTTCAATCAATAAATCACAGTCAATACGTGCTTGTAATTGTTGATGATTTCTCTCGTTATACATGGACAATTTTCTTAAAAAATAAAAGTGATACTTTCGATCATTTCAAATCTTTCGTCAAAAGAATTCAAAAATCAAAAGGGATTAAGGTTAAAAATATAAGAAGTGATCATGGCGGAGAGTTTGAAAATAATGAATTTGAACATTTTTGTACAAAGAAAGGTATATATCATAATTTTTCGTTTCCCAGAACTCCACAACAGAACGGAGTAGTAGAACGAAAGAACCGAACTTTACAAGAATGTGCAAGAACATTATTAAATGGAACCACCTTACCAAAACACTTCTGGGCAGAAGCTGTTGCAACTGCCTGTTATGTTTTAAATCGTGTGTCCATAAGACCTCTTACCAAGAATACTCCTTATGAATTGTTTAACAAAAGAAAGCCCAAAATCTCATACTTCAAAGTTTTTGGTTCTAAGTGCTTTATTTTAAATACGAAAGACCAGCTTGGAAAATTCGATCCAAAAGCCGATGAAGGAATATTTGTCGGTTATTCGGAACGAAGTAAGGCCTATCGGATATTTAATAAACGAACCAAAACTATTGAAGAATCACTTCATGTCTCTTTTGATGAAATTTATCAGCATCCTCACACAATATCAGATGATGACAAATCAATAGTCATTGATAATCAAATCATCTCAAATACTGATTCTGACTCAGAAATAATTATTGAGAATACTCCTCAAATATGTGAATTACAATCACCACCAAGAATATTAAGAGACCATCCGGCCCAAAATATAATAGGTGAAATAACATCACATGTCAGAACAAGGAGTCAACTCAATCAAATGGGTCATGTCGCTTTTCTCTCAAATATCGAACCCAAGAATCCAAAAGAAGCTGCTATAGATGATTACTGGATCATTGCCATGCAGGAAGAACTAAATCAGTTTGAGCGCAATGACGTTTGGGAACTTGTTCCGAGACCAACTGATCAGTCAGTAATTGGTACTAAATGGGTCTATAAAAATAAGGCTGACGAACAAGGAAATATCACCAAAAATAAAGCAAGATTAGTAGCACAAGGATACAATCAGGAAGAAGGTATCGATTATGAAGAAACTTTTGCACCAGTTGCTCGACTAGAAGCTATTAGAATTCTATTATCTTTTGCTTGTTATCATAATTTCAAACTTTATCAGATGGATGTCAAAAGTGCTTTTCTCAATGGATTTATCAAAGAGAATGTCTATGTCGAACAACCACCTTTATTCGTACATGAAAAATATCCTGACCATGTGTTCAAACTTAAGAAAGCTCTGTATGGTTTAAAACAAGCACCTCGTGCTTGGTATGAACGATTACGTAGCTATCTTATTAATTCAGGATTTGAAATAGGCAAAGTCGATCAAACTTTGTTTATTAAACATTCTCGAAAAGATATTCTGGTTATCCAAATATATGTAGACGATATCATCTTTGGTTCAACAAACGAAAAACTCTGCAAGGAATTTGCAAGTATTATGACCAAAGAATTCGAAATGTCTCATATGGGAGAACTATCTTATTTTCTTGGACTTCAAATCAAACAACTTTCAAACGGTATTTTTATCAATCAAGAAAAATACTGTGAAAATCTTATCAAACGCTTCGGATTACAAAATACATCTGGTAAACCAACTCCTATGAGTACAACTACACATCTTGAAAAAGATGAAAGTGGTAAGAATGTTGACCAGAAATTATATCGAAGCATGATTGGTTCTCTTCTTTATCTTACAGCTAGTCGTCCAGATATATTAATGAGTGTTTGTTTATGTGCTCGTTTTCAAGCCGATCCAAAGGAATCACATTTACGAGCAGTGAAACGTATAATTCGTTATCTTAATAATACCAAAGATTTTGGTCTTTTCTATCCAAAAGAATGTCCATTTGAATTAGTATCATATAGTGATGCTGATTTTGGTGGCTCACGGACGGATAGAAAAAGTACAAGTGGTACGTGCCATTTTATTGGAAAATCACTTGTCTCTTGGTTTAGTAAGAAACAGAATTGTGTTTCACTATCAACATGTGAAGCTGAATATATATCAGCGGCTCTCGCTTGTACTCAAGTACTATATATGCAACAAACACTTCAAGATTTCGATATACATTTATCGAATTCTATTATATACTGTGATAACACGAGTGCAATAAATCTCTCTAAAAATCCAGTAAATCATTCTAGAACCAAACATATTGATATCCGTCATCATTTCCTTAGAGATAATATTGAAAAAGGTAATATACATCTTGAATATGTTCACACTGACAATCAAATAGCCGATATTTTCACTAAACCATTACTTGAATCTAGTTTTATTAAACTACGAAGAGAGCTTGGCTTAGTATCTCGGAAAGATCTAGAATAGAATAAGTAACCTTCAAACTTAGGCTATATATTTTTCAAATAATTCTTAAATTTCAGCCTATAACAAACTATACCTATTTTTATAACTTTTTTGTTATACATCATTGTTTTTGTTTACGGCTAATTATCTCTAACAAATCCTATCCTCAAGTTCATTGGCAAACTTTTTTCCTATATAAACGTTTGAAAAATACACTTTCATTCATTCACCTTCTTGCTGAAAATTATAAATCATCTTAAACAAGCTACCATGGCACACATTTGCGACAAATGCGCAGAGGAATCTCATATTTCTATCACAAGCTCGGAGTCGGAAGAACAATACTCTCCGATTACACCGAAACAAAGGCCGGAATGCCCTCACCATTGTTTTCACACACCTGGCCATACTCCAACATCCAAGCGTGCAAAGAAAGCACTATTCTGCTCTCCGCGCACGAAGGCGCAAATCGATGAGATTCATCACTACCAAAAGCATCAAATCGATCTTCAACGACAACTACATTATGGTCAAAACCTACTATACCATGAACAACAACGTACTTCAACTCGTTTATCCGCCTTAGAACGAATGGCATCATTCTTCTGCGGTTCAAACAAACACGATGTTCATGAACCAATGCCGTCAAGACCATCGACTTCAACAACTCCAAACTCTTGGGATAAAAACTATAACGAGAATGAAGGAGCTCGATATAAGTGGAGTCCGTGGGCTAAACGCATTGAAAACGACAAGAATTCTAATAACAACTCACCTTCTCATTAGAATTCAATAATGTATATTGTTTTGTTTTCATATATAATTCTTGTAATACAGTATATTTTTGCAATAATAACATAATATATAATATATTCATTCGACTCGTTTTCAAATTTTTTGCAAAATTCTGCATTTTTTGCACACAGAGCCAAACCGGTCGACCCCCTGAAATATGACCGGTCGACCGAATTGCTCTCGGGTTGAAAACGGTCGACCGGCCATATGCAGGCGGTCGACCGGTCGGCAGTTATTCCTTTTTTTTATATACTTCACGTATATATTTTGCCACCAACCCTCTTTACTTTCTACTCTCTACTGAAAACTTTCCCATTTCCAAACCCTAGTTCATATTCTCAAGCTTCACAAACTCTCAAATTCTCTTCAATGGCTCCTCCTCAGAAGAAATCAAAGAAAAGAGCAACATCAGAATCTTCTTCTCTTACTCTCTCTGCTAGAAAATGGCTAGAATCTCCGGTTGCAGTAACTAGATGGAATCAAATGACAAATTACAAGTTCCATCCGGGCTCATTCATCAAATTCGACGATTTCACTGCATACGGTATTCAAAGATTAGCAAATAGATCTCGTATCTCTCCTCTTATTGATTTTTCTGTAAATAGCGTACAAATTAATCATTTGATGATTAAGCTATTTTACGCGAATATGAATTTAGAGGAATATACACCGGATAATCCAAATGGAGTTATTTGGTCAGTAGTATGTGGCAAACGAATCTATCTCACTTATGATAGAATTGCTTCTATTTTGGGAATACCGAATAGAGGTGAAGAGTTTTCATCGACATTTTGTGAAGTTTTCACCCGGAATAGTACGAGTCATAAATTTATAGAAGATGATAGTAACGGCACCAAATCGATTGGGCTACGACCGACTGCAAGGTTGTTACACCATGTCCTAATGCACTCTCTATTTCCTCGATTAGGAAACTATGATGCCGTTTACAAAGAGAATTTCAAGGCTCTTTATGCTATCTACTGTGATATCGAAATAAATTGGGTTCACATGATTTTCGATGAAATTCTTAAGGTAAATAACTCTACTCGTCCACATTTCTTCTATAACGAGTATATTATGCGTATGTTGCTTGCATGTGGAGTCACACCCCCGGATTCGGCATATTCTACACCAAAGTGTATTGACTCCACTACTATCAAACGGATGAAGCTTCCTCCTCCATATGTTCATATTATGCCTTTCGAACAATGGCAACAACGCGATACTCAAGAACAACAAGCTCCACCATCTCGTCGTCGTTCTGAAGATGTTAGATTATTGAAATCTAAATCATCTACAAGAGAATCTCTTGAAACCATCGCTCGGAATCAATTTTTACTTGAATCAAGACTAAAACGAATGGATTCGAAAATTGATAGACGATTCAATAAGGTAAAGTCATTCTTCGGCGCTATATGGGATGCTATATCATGTAGCACATCCGTCTCGACCCAACATCAAGACCCCGGAAAACGTCCGGCTCCTCCAACTTTTACTTGGTCGACATCCGAGGAATCCGGTGGTACAAGCGGACAAGGTCGTGGGGACAATGACGATGATGATGACGATGACGATGACGACGACGACGATGATGATGATGATGATGAGGAAGAGATTCAGTCGGAATGAAGTTAGTTTGTTTTTCTTTTCATTTCTTTAAAAACATCTATGGCACTTGTACTAAATAGTGTCCATCTTTTTATTCGTAGTAGACTATGACTTGCATTGTACTTCATCAAAACATCCTGTGTTTGAATGTATGCATTGTTCTCTTTGGTTTATATTTTCTATTGTTTACTCCTTTTTGTCGATGACAAAGGGGGAGAAAGGTGCTAATAATTGTTTGCAGGATGAAAGAAGCTAATAATTGTCTGCAGGAAATCACATATTCAGGGGGAGATTCTATACTTGTGTTTTTATATTGTCATCAATCAAAAAGGGGGAGAATGTTGAGTCACAGCTTCTATGAAGATTTTGATTGCTGACAACAATATTAAAGCGATCGACAAATCAAGACCTACATATGGTACTCTAGATTATAGGTTGATTATTTGATGTTATAATAGTAATAAAATTGTCAAAATCTATCCTCAAATAATCATGCACAAAATATAATATATATATATACACATTTATATAGGTTGTGCACTTTATTGTGCAATTTAACAGAGACCGGTCGACCGGTCCAAATATAGGCGGTCGACCGTTCCTGTTGGATGTGCACAATAAACGTGCACACATGCACATAACGACTATATTTTTAAAAACCTGTCTACCGGTTAGTTTTTGACCTGTCGACCGTTTTTAAACAGAGAGCAACTTCTTCCAAAAGACACATCCTTCTTCAATGGTTGCGTCTCTTCTTCTTCATCAATAATCATAACTTTTGACTGCAACTTTTCACCAAGGGTTATAACTATTTTCTCTCTATAAATACACATCAATATCATTGATTAAAACAACAAGTTTTATTAAGATTATATATGCTCTCTATCTATTCTTTGAATTCACTTGCATTCAAAAAGCTCTAAACTACTTTCATTCCTTATTGAATCATTGACACTATCTCATATATTTTGATTCAATAAGCAATATAAATTCCATAATCTTCACAAACATCATTCACAATTTGAGGATAAGATTATAGGAAGAGTGTACTACAAGTGACAAATCCGTGTTTACAAGAGCACAAGTTGTCAACAACAATTGTAATTGTTTTTGTTGAAGTCCTCGGTATTGTAAGAGGCAAGTGTTGAAGTCCTCAGTGTTGTAGAGGCGTGAAATCCCGTTCGGCTGTTCGGGTAATTGTAAACCTGTTCCTCCGGGTGAAGCGAGGTTGTAATTAGTGAAAATCCAGATAGTAGTCTGGGACTGGACGTAGGACGGTGCTCCGAACCAGTATAAAAATCTCTGGTGTGATTTTTCTATTTTCTATTTACAATGCTATTATCATCTATTTCTGCATTTGTATTGTAATCCATATTACACGATCCGTGTGTACTATACTAGCACGTACACCGCCCACAGCATTTTCATCTTCTACTTTGAAGTTTGGGGCAAGAAGATAAATGATGACCCTAAATTTTGCAATAGCGGCAAGTAAGGTGTTTAGAACACTTAATTACATAGTGTTCCTTAGAATTACAACTGTAGCATCCTCCATGATTAGGGATTGGAGTCTTTGCTACCAAAGTAGTTTGCTTCACTTTCTTATCGGGATTAGGGCTTTTGAATTAATATGCCTCTTCTTGAAAATCCCAATATCACCATCAATTCCTTTATCAGCCTCTTCATGTCGAAGAGTGATATCCACCAGTTGATTAAAAGGAACTTCAAGTTTCAGAGGTAAAACCATTTCGGGGTTCTTACTCAAAGCACAGATAAACCTTTGATTCTTTACAAGATCCAAAAGTTGTTGAAAATCATAAAACCATATTGCTATAAATATCAGATAAAATAATATAGGATAAGAGATATGATAAAAACGTAAGACAACCATAAAACCATATTATGATAAGTATGTAATTGAAAATCAACTAGAGATTAATCAATATCACAAGAATCTTCTCAAAGATAAAAAAGAATGTCATACTCTTTATTTTTATTCACCAAGTCACAAATATTGGCAAACATCACAATGCCAGTCGTAAAAGTTGGGAAACACAAATTCACAAAAGTTAGTGAAACAAAAATTCACCAATGCACAAATATTGATAGAATTTATCAATGTAATCACAAAAATTGGTGAAACACAAATTCTAGAAATCATCAATAGAAATCCAGAAATCACAAAAAAAGGAGGGAAAGAGGCCTATCCCAAAACGAGAGCATTAAAACTTACCAAGTCACAAATATTCACCAAACAAATCCAAATCAAAATCAAATGAACATGTAACGATGTTAGGAATTCGTACCTAACAATCAAAGATAATTATAGACCTAGACGTGATATAAAAATCTCACCTTTTTCACAAAAATAAGGATGGAGAAGCTATAGAGCAAGGCAAGAACAATCACTCTTCAATTCCAACCTAAGAAGCTGGAATCTAAGCTTAAAAGAAAAACATTTCCTAAATTAGACTTAGAAATTTCTGAAATTGAAGGGAGAATGAGTTGGAGAAGAAGAAGAGGATGCTTACCAATGGTTTCTCTTTGGATTTTGAGTTAGAACTTGGATTTGCAATGGAACTAGGGCTTAGGAATTCTAATTCTTTTTCTCTTCCCCCTTTTTATGAAAGCTTGGAGTGTTAGGAAATGAAAGTGAATGAAGAGAAGAGGGGGTTGAGCTAGTGTTAATAGTTTAGGCTAACCCAAACCCAAAGTCCAAAGCGCAAAGGCCAAATTTTAGCTAGCTTCAAACATATCGAAGTTTATGCTCAAAAAGGTCGCAAACGGCATTTTGAACTCAATGGAAGTGGTGTCGAGTCCTAATTCGACCGTATGCAAAAAGTAGCATTTCAGACAATAATCCGACTAACGATGCTGTATTTAAATAAAATATTTAAATACACAATCGTAAATTATGTGGGTTGTTACACTACTAATCCATAGTAGCATCACGTTGGTTTCAACGATATGGATCAGGAGAAATTAGATCTTGGGAGCAGTTGTCCGTTGACTTCCTAAAAGAGTTCAACGTAGGAAGGGAAGCCTCCACTGATGTTCATACTATGTCCTTTATGAAACAAGGGTAGAACGAGAGCTTATGAAGTTTCATTAAGCGCTTTAAGATAGAGGCCCTTCGGATATGGGTAACTAGCAAGGAGGCATTATTAATGGTGGCTCACATTGGAATAAGGCAAGAACTACCATATAGGAGAAAAATAGTAGGAATTCTTATCAAAGAATGAAGGATTTCTATGAGAGAGTGGCTGGCTACATCAGAATGGAGGAAGATGGATCCACATTATAGTCACCGGGAATCTCTGCTCCCTGCTATGACTCAGAAAGGGAGGCAAACAGATATCGCCACCTATAAAGAGACAAAAGGAGTTAAACCTCACAACAAGATTTCCCTTACTCGCTCCCTTGGATAGATATTCAAAATGACCAAAGATCAACCAGCATATGACATGCCGAATAAAGAGAAGAAACCTAAGCGGAACAAAGGCGGAGAATACTATAGATTCCATAGAGAAAATGGCCATCACACTAATAATTGCAGACTCCTGAAGAAGGAGACTGGAAGACTAATTGAGAAAGGTTGCTTGAGCAATTTCCAAAAGGAGCGTGGAGAGAATAGAACCAACAATCTAATCCCAAACTCAAACGAACATTAAGCTGGACACCGTCAAATTTGATAGCTTCAATTCATGGCAGACCATACCATGCTGGGGTAAGTAAGAAGACATATGAATAAATAAGAAGCCAAAACCCAAAGGACAATCATCCATGTCAAATAACAACCTATCCCTGGGATAACCATCACAACAGTAGATGTAAAACGGATTGAGACCCTACACCAGAACCCACTCATCGTCACAGTACAGATATTAAATTGTACCATGAAGAAGATCTTTGTTGATATGATAAGTTCCGTGAATATCAATTTCAAATCTGCTTATGATCAGATGAAGTTACCGTTCGAGTCCTGAAGCCAACAACTGAACCAATCTTTAGTTTCAAACACTACAACTGTTCCTGTCGGGTCAGCATGTCTACCAATCACAACTAAAAAAGTGCCATTAAATAAGTTATTCTATGTGAATTTTTTAATCGTCGATTAGTCTTCACCCTACAATGCCTTTCTAGAAAGACCTGGTCTAGTTTAGATTAGGGCGATCATTTCCCAAAAAGATTTATTCATGAAATATAATACCCTAAAGAGGATAGGATCTTTCAAAGGAGAACAATTGCTAGCTAGGGAATTATATCATGCAACTCTTAACTCTAGAATAAAATTGTTCCAGACTATCCTGTTTTTTCTTTTAATAATAGCAGCAGTACAACTGAGATTAAACCTAAGCATAAAACCGCGGCAGTATCAAACACACAAGCTGACACCACAAAGAGCAGCGCTATACCTCTAAGACCTAACAGAAGGGAAAAGAGAACATGTATGCACATGATTGGAACTGATCAGTATAATTCATTTTATGCGTAGTATTTCTCTGAAGAGGCACAAAGGTAGGCATTTGCAGTAAACCTACCCCTAGAAATAGAATCGAAAAGCGAAATAGATCTCAGACTAGGAGCAGCAGAGGACGAATTGAAAACAGTAGATGATACTAAGGACATACAGATAGATCCAAAAAATCCTACAACCGTGCTAAAAATAGGAAATAACCTTTGTCTAAATCCTGAAATGAGCTAATAAACTTCCTAAAATGATCAGTAGATATATTTTCTTGGATCCATTCAGACATGGAAGGAATAAACCCAGCTGCATTTATCATGTACTGAATATTGACCTATATGTGCACCCAGTCAGACAGCACAAAAATCTAGACCAAGAGAGATACAATGCTCTACATGAGGAAGTTAAGAACCTAAAGGAGAACGGTTACATTAGGAAAGTATACTATCCCAAATGGATAGCCAATACAGTATTAGTGAAAAAGCCTAATGGGAAGTGGAGAACTTGCATAGAGTTCACTGGTCTTAACAAGACCTGCCCAAAGGATAGTTTTCCATTATCAAGAATTGACCAGTTAGTAGATACGAGTAGTGGACATGAGCTATTATCGTTCATTGATGCCTATTCAGGGTATAATTAGATAGCTATATTTGAAGTAGATCAGGGACGCACTAGCTTTGTAATAAACAAAGGGTTATACTGATGCAAAGTCATGTCGTTCGGACTTAAAAATGCAAGGGTTACCTATCAAAGGTTATTCAACACCATGTTTGCCAAACAGATTGAAAGGTATATGGAGGTGTACATGGATGGTATGTTAGTTAAGTCAAAGGCAACCCTGCATCATGCCAAAGACATGGAATGGACCTTCACAGTTTTAAGGCAGTACTGCATGAAACTGAATCCTATGAAATGCACTTTTGCTATCCAGTCGGGAAAGTTTCTGGATATATAGTGAGATCATAAGGAATTGAAGCGAACTCCGAGAAGATCGATGCTATAAGAAAGATGAAAATCTTGGAGAAACCGAAAGATATGATGAGCCTAAATGGTAAATAGTAGCTTAAGCAGATTCATATCTAAAGCTATAGAAAAATGCATCCCATTCTTCGACCAAGTAAAGAAGGGATGCAATTTTGTGTGGACCAAGGACTATGAAGCAGTGTTCTAGAATGTAACAGGCCATTTGGTCAATACTCCTATATTGTCGAAAGTAATAATAGGTGAGGATTCGTATATGTATTTGGTCATAACTGATTTGGCTATAAGTGATGCAGTAATATGAGAGGATAGAGGGATATAGAAGCCTATCTATTTTACAAGCAGACGATTGTCAAGTATAGAGCTGAACTACTCGGTTATCGAAAAGCTCACGTACAATCTGCTTCTTACATCCAGAAACTTGTGACCCTACTTTCAGGCACATCCCATCCAAGTCCCTACTGATAAAACTCTTAGGAAGATACAGCAAAATCCACAAACATCGAGTCGTCTACTTAAGTAGGCGATGGAGCTCAGCTAGTATGACATTATCTATTATCCCAGGAAGGCTATCAAAGGTCAGGCACTTACCAATTTCATTGCGGAATGCACGTTATCGACTGAGCCCGGGGTAGGAGAAAAGGAAAGCACCTTATAGTTTTTCCAGTTGTTCATGGATGGAGCGTCAAACAAATAGGGAATGGAAATTGGGTACGTATTAATCATGACGGATAGGAAAAAGTTATATGGGGCAGTGAAGCTTAGTTTTAGTGCAATGATAATGTAGCAGAGCATGAAGCTCTCCTAGCAGACCAGTGAATGGCCCAGGTATCAAAGGTAATGCATGTTAAAGTTCATAGTGATTCTCAGTTAATTGTCAATCAAGTGCAGGGAAAATATCAAGTAAAGGAACCTACCATAGCTAAATACGCAAAGTTTTCCAAGGAATCGCTAGAAAAATTTGAGCATGCTGAGATAGAACAAATCCCTCATGAAAGCAACTCATCTGCTGAATCTTTAGCAAAACTGGCTAGTACTAAAATAGGCCATGAAATAAAGATGGTGCCAATCAGATATCAAGCAGAGCTAAGCATAACCAAGTCAAACAAAATATTAGTTCTGACTCGAGCCCAACGGGCTACCTTTCAGGGTGCACAGAATCAAGGAACAGTAGAAAATTAAGAGCAACTCGCTACAAGATGCTCACTTCAACCAACTAAAGAGAACAACTGGATGACTCCAATAAAATGATATCTCTTAAGTGGGGTCTTACCCCCTAAATAGGAATGAGTCCCGAAAAATAAGATATCAATCACCATACTACTACTCCTCTGATGGCACATTATACAAAAGAGAATATTCTACTCTTTATCTTAGGCGTGTTTCCAAGAAAGAGAGGGTATGGGTCATAGAAGAAGTACATGAAGGACAATGCAGCGATCACTCTGGGGGGGAAAATTGGCAAAAAGGTGCTGAGGCATGGCTACTATTGGCCAACCACGCTTCAAGATGCAAAAGAATTTGTTATAACATGCGACGGATGTCAACGATTTTCCAATATTCCCATATTGTCATCCCTTAAACTCATCCCACTTGCAAGTCCATGGCTGTTTGACATATGGGGAATTGATTTGATAGGGCCTCTTCCAATGTCGAAGGCCGGAACCAAATATGCTATAATGGCTATAAATTACTTCACCAAATGGGTAGAGGAAGAACTTATAGCCATAATTACTGCAAGTGCAAAGAGTATAGTCACATTTGTAGTAAGTAATATAATCACCAGATACAGGATACCTTACAAAATCATTTTCGGCAATGGTAACCCAATTTGAAAGGAAGGAATTCATGGAAATCTACAAGTAGAATGCCATGATAAAAAAATTTCCTCATTCATTCACCCACAAGAAAATGGACAGGTTAAAACTGTAAATAAGACCATCAATCAAGAAAATATTACAGAAGGCTGAAAAAAGGTGAGAAAAAGAATTGACCTTAGTGTTATAGGCTTATCGAACGTCAACCAAATCCCCAACAGGCCATACACTTTCTCACTAACATATGGATATGAGACTATGTTACCCATTGAAGTAGAAATCCCATCACATAAAAGAGCATTGTACACCATGGAAAATAATAAGAAACTAAAAGAGGCTGCTCTATACCTCTCTCAAGAAAGACGGGACGAAGTAGCAGTAGTAGTGGAAACATATCGACAAAGAATAGCAAAGAGTTATGATGTAAGACTCAAGGAGAGAAATTTTTGCAATGGGGATTTGGTGCTACGGCGTGTAATAGCCAATATAGAAGATCAGCTGATGGAGCATTAGGAAAAACTAGAAAGGTCCACTAGTCATAGCAGAAGGTTGGAAAATGGAGCATATCGATTGTCCGGACCTGACGATAACCTAGTCCAAGAACGTGGAATTTAGAGCATCTCATACCTTATTTTGTGTAACGTGGCTTACATGAAGTACATTATAGTATTGCAAAGAAGTAAAAATATCATAAACTGTATGTGGAGACATTATATAGCCCGACCAGTATAAAAATCTTTGTACTGCCCTTAACAAAACCTAAATACATCGTCATAGGTCAACGCCAACGGTCGCTGACTCGGAAAAATGCTTAATCAGTAGGCGAAAGTGGCAATCTCAACACTGAGAATGGTGATCCTGGCCCTACACACTTAGATTTGCATCAATGCGAGTTTTGTTGTTCAGCCAAAATATTTTGCTAGACAGGATGACAAATTTCTCTACTCTGATATGAACTTTTCTAAGATGAGAAATCATAAAGACTGGTCGTAGGGGTATTAGACTGCCTGAATCAGTATAAAAACACTTATGTCAGTTATTTTGACAGACCACACTAGACATACAAATATTAGACTGCACAATTCAAAAAGAACATGCGCATGAGATCATAGGTTGTATCACGACCTGACTTCTCAGCCGAATCTACTCTCGCAACAGAAATGACCATGCTTAGAGCATGACGATTCACTCTTCTCGCCCATCACCATTGTTCCAAAGATATGATTTCACTAAGAACAATAAAGACAATCTCAGAAATGAGAACGATGACGTTGGAGAAGAATTCAGCTCAGCATGTGTGTGACATTTTGCCTTAGAATAAAGGGTAGGTCATACTAAGCTTGTAGCCAAGGACATTTCGCCCCAGAACATGGGGTAGGTCAAAACAAATATTTCAGTCCTAGAACACGGGGTAGGTAAAAACAGATATTTACCCCAAAACAAGGGTAGGTCTAATATTTTTCCAAACTTATGGTCAAGGACATTTCTCTCCCAAAGCAGGGGGTAGGTCACAACAAGACGGAGCATTAAAAGCAAGTTACTAAAAGGAAAGTCAGAGATATGGGCCGGGTGTCTATGATGATAAGTCCACCATGACCTAGGATCGCGATAGACTTGGGGAGCATGTGTTACACCCATTCTTACCAGTAGCCCCAGCATAAAGAAACAGACATAGATGCAGGAATACAAAGCAGAATGCATCAATTATCTCCAGAAGAAGAGACTGGACTGAAGTACAAAGCCTAGTAGTAGGTCTGCACAAGCATACACCAAAGGCAACCAAGGCAACGTTGTATAGAGCCTAAAGCACTCCACTAGGGATTGTATACAGAGTCACCCAAAATATGCTTTGACACAGGCTCAATCCTATTGACAAACAACAAAACTTCCAGCATAAAATAAGAGGAGCTACTTCATTCTGACCAGACATGGAGACAAATCATGTAAAGAAAGCAAAGACAATAGTAGAGCAATATAATTTGAATGCCAACCGATGTCTGCATTCCTCTCTCTCTATAGACTTCACCCCACAACAACATATACCACCTATCACAAACATCAAAGAATGCCATGCTCAAAACTGGAGAACAAGACCAATTCAAAGTAGAATACTCCCACCATAATTTTTGGGGATTCCCGCCTAAATCCAAAATTCCTGCCAGAAAACATCAGCAATCCTGTCATATAAAACAAGTAAGATGGATAAAAGACATGTGACAAAAACCAAGGGTTGAGGTGCAATAACTAGAAAGAAGATTTAGCAATCCAAGTGAAATCTAGCACAATAAATAGTAAAAACACTATAGATGAAAGGGAGTTCTCTATTAACATTTTTCTCTTTTCAAAAACTTTTAAGGTTCTTTTGTACTAATCGCCATGGAATTCTATACCAAATCAAATAAAAGAGGAAAAGGAGAACTTTCCTCATGGATGTAGGATCCCAAAAAATCTGAACTGCATAAATCATTTGTTGTTTTACTGTGTGCATTATTAACTCAATGATCATGTTTTATCATATTTGAATAACACGGTGGCATAGATTTAACACTTTAATAAGCCGTTAAAGTGCAGCTATAAGATTGTGTAAGCATTCAGCATCATAATCCCTATTCAACGACAAAACTAGGATCAATTAATTTTGCTAATTCTAGCGAGGTAGTTAACAAACAAACTACTTAGCACCAGTTCAAGGAGTTGAAGGACGAAAAATTCCCTCAATAATCCATAATTCCATGACTAATATAATGCCCACTCTAGGAATATTGCTCCTAAACCGGCATGTCTTCCACTCAAAACATCAACAGCTGCATTTCCTGTATAAATTTATGGGAAATGTCAAATATATAAGAGGCTAAGAACTCTATCCATCATGGCGAAGGTTAAGATCCTTCTTGGAGAACAGATACTCCAATGATGTGGAATCACTAAATAGCTCGAACTCCTCTCCATATAGACAATGCCTCCAACTCTCCAAAGCAAACTTTATCGCCATAAACTCCAAATCAAAAGTTGGATACTTCCTCTCATGTAGTTTTAGTTGCCAACTAATATGCTACAACCTTACCTATCAGTGTAAATACCGCACCAGTTAAGTACTATAAGCTTGTGTCTACTATTGCCTCCTTGTTCTCTCTCGAAGTGAGTAACATCGAAGCACTTGTCAATCTCTCGATCAGATTCACTAGCGCATGCATGCACCTTGCATCTCAAATAAAAGTTTGATCCTCTCTTATCAAATAGGTCAATGATGTTTCTATCTCTGGTCTATTCAAATTTTGGACCGCTGTAACCACAAGATCTGCAGCAATGTCCTACTCTGAAATAACATGGCCTAAGAATCTTACTTTCCTCCTTTAGAAGTGATACGCCAAAATATCATCATCAATCGGTGTCTTCTCAACCACTACAATAGAATAGTCAATTATGCCTTGTACTCTTTTTTTGTCCATGTAGACAAAAGTATCATCAATGAGCACAAGCATAACTTACTCAAATGACCCTTCAAAATACAGCCCATGAGATTAACAAGGCATGCCGACACATTGGTTAGCTCGAATGGCATAACCAACTAATCAAAAATCAAAGTAGAGTGTAAAACACTATAATCGACACACTCTCTCTAAATACTCTCAGCTGGTGAAACCCCATCGTAAGGTCCAATGAACAGAACATCCTTGCACAATAGACCTGATTGAATAAGCTATCAATACGCAGGAGTGGACATTTGTTCGTCATCTCATTCATCTCATGACAACCAATAAATGACCTCAGAGAGCCATTCACTTTAGTGGCGAATATCATAAGTGCATCATATCCAAATATGCTCCTATAAATGAACATCATCCCAATAGATCATCTGCTCGTGCCTTTAACTCCTCCGCTCTTTGGGCATCATATGCCTTAAAAGCATAGTTACTAGTCTAGCTCCTTTAACCAAATCGACACAAAACTCTATCCCTATATGGTGGTAATCCAGTCGTCTCATCGAATATGTCGAATATGTTTAAATACTTTCTAGCTATAGGCACATATGACAACTCATCATGTGGAATACCAAGCGAATATAGAAAGCTAACAATAACCTCATTGCCTATAATCAGCAAATCACTACTGTTCGCTCCTCCACAACCTCAATCATTACTAACGACCTCTCACAATCCACCACTATTCCGTACGCTCTTCAGCCAGTCCATTCCCAAACTATAATACTGAACTCAACTAAACCCCAAAACAGTCAATAGAAAACAAACAAAAAAACATCCATGACTCAATTAGACAAAATCTCAACAAACCATGTAAAGGTTGGTTGAGCCCCTAACTAGGTCCATCATAATTAAAGTCGATTGACCATCTCGAGTCTAGATCTCAATCGATCTATCATATCATTTGATATGAAGGAATATGAAACTTCGACTTCAAATAAAACTCGTATAGAAACACTAATACGGGAAAGCATACCTCAAAGGGTAATGCCATCTCCCTTCCCTTCGTCGATGGAGCACTCAACGAGTTGGAATGGAAATCAATACACATGCTTCTACATTTTATCCCTACTAAGCTGGTTTAGGACAACCCTTCTACACTGGGTCAATGCCCTTACATCTTAAAGGCATCTCGGTCATCTTCTCGAAGCTCTTGTCAACATGACCAATCAATCACTTCCTAAGACGATCACTCAACCCAATAATAAATTCTTCATACTTTGAAATGAACTATGAACTAAACCCAAGTAAATTAATCCTTGGGAATCGAAACTATATAAACACTCCACTAGTTCATTATCCATGGTTGTAGTTATCTAAAGGTTAACATCTACCTTACTACAACATGTAACTCTAATTCATCCAAGATCATCTTGCAAGTAACCAACCAATCTTACCTTTTAATATCCGACTCCATTCCAAGGAATGGTCTGCCTCCTTGACTCCCATAGTCTCTATACAACTCAGCAAAGTCGACTCTAACCATTTGCACTTGAGCACCATAATCATTTAGAGCAACTTAGGCATTCCAAAAAATGGTTCGCACCATCTATGCGAACACATCCTATCAGTTAGGGTTAGAGACTCGGATCCTGCCCACTTCTCAACTCTAAAGATAGAATCAATAGTAGTATTTCACATATGCCAGATCATTCCTATTCTATAATAAGGATGATCGATCTCTCATGAAAAAAACTGCATCAGTAGTACTCATGTGTACAATACAACTTATATACTAATATATAGATTTAAAACCGAAATATATAACAAAGACGGACTCTCTCGTATATATACACACTCTAGATCCATCTAAGGCGATAACTCCTATGTAACGACCCAGAATTTCAGTCATGTGAAATTCATACATTTAATTGATTTAAATATTCACAAGTTAATTTTATAAGCTGAAAAAATTATATTTCGAAAATTTGGATTTAATTGGATAATTAAATTATTAATTTAATATTTGAAATTATAGAAATAATTGAAATTTGAATTTAATGTGAATGAAAATGATTTATAAAGTTGAATTAAATCTTATTTGAATTCGAATGATGTTAGAAAACTTTTAAAATTGAATTGAAAGTGAATTTATAGAAATTGAATATTTTAATATTTAATTGACGTGCAAAAATAGCCATTTTTCGTACAATCTCGGGTTCCGACGAAACTAGTTTCATTGGATCCATAACGTTATATTATTATAAGATTTCAAATTTCATGTCAATTGGATTTACGGTTTGTCCGAGGTAAGCTAAAACGCTTAGAAATTCATTTAAGTGAATTCTAAATTTATATAGTTGATTCGAAAACCTATCTTCCAATCAAATCGGCTCTCGATATATATTCCATTATGTTCGGAATATGGGTAAAACATTATAAATGCCAGGCGGCATGCTTCATTTGGAGTTCAAAAATTTTTGGGTTAGTAGTGTCCTGAGAATTTTCTATAAAAGGACCTCATTTTCTGTAAATTGCTCAAACCCTGAATAAACAAGTGCAAGCCGCCATTAGCTTTTCTACTAATCCCTTCACTTTCAAGCTTTGATTTCCAAATGAAAATTGTAGAGGGAAAAGAGATCTAGGATATCAATATCGACTATGATCGTTTGGAACGAAGCGAATTGGTGACAAATTGAGACTGAATGTCGCGTATTCAAGCAAGTTTTTCAAGGTGGATATATAACTGAGTTCGCCCATATGCAAGCCGAAGGTAGAGCTCATGAAGCATGTTCGTTTGGTGCTAGTCGATCGTCGTGTAGTTCGTCGATGGTGGCATAAAGATTCGAGAAACAAGGTGACTATAATGGGTTTTCGAATAGCTGTTTGAATGGAGAAAGAAGAAAATGCAATCGGCTGAGATCTCATCAAGCAGAAATTGACGGCTCAGATCTTGTCTTTCGAAATCAATGGCTAGATCAAGTAGGGTTTTATAAAAATAGAATAAAATTGTAAATAATTATGTTATATAATTCGTATAAACTTTAAAATTGTATAACTTCTTCATACAAGGTCCTTTTTTGACGAAAAAAGTTGCGTTGGGTCCATATTGACGAGCAATGCATTTTAGATTGGAGTTGATTGGAGATAGTGTGAATTTTTGGTAAAATTAAACGACTGTTTGATTTTATTTGGAATAAAACACTGCAACTGCTGTTGGAAGAAATGTAAGTACAACTCACTCTTGCTGCATCGCTGATATTTTTATATAAGTGACAACAAATTTATTCTATGATGATTGATGATTGTTTGGATGATATATGATATACTGTATATATATTGATTGATTATTGGATATATTCCTGCCTATTGGAGCAGATGAGACCCTATACGTTCCTGTGTATGAACGGATGACCCTTTGTACGCACGGCTGCCTCGTAATGGACATTGTATGCATATTCTAATATGTATATTTTTTGCAGATGACAGGTTGGAGGGATCCAACTAGATTGTTCACCACTGTTGATTTATTTATAGATATTGATATATATATATATATATATATATATGTATTGTTATCATATGATATATGATGATTTTGGATGCCGTGATTGATGTATTTGGTCCTGTTGCAGCATTGAGCCTATTTTTGATAATTTAAAAATATTAAAGCGATCTTTTTCAAATTAAAAAGGATTTTCCAGTAATTTTGAAAATATACGTTTTATTGAATTTTGAATTGTTAAAGTAAATGGATTTATTTTAAATAAATGAAATTTAAACTTTTTATGTTATAAAAATTATGCTTTTGTGAAATATAATCAGAATGTGATTTTTGAAATATGAAATTAATTATTTTGTAAAATAATTTAAGTTAGGATTTTTGACTTATTATAAGTTTTTTATGTATAAGGTTTATAAAATTGAATTTTTATAAATTAGAATAATGGAATTTTAATGGAGTTTTTATAAATGTTAAAATGGAGTTATAAATGGATTTTATAAGTCAATAAGATTTATAAATTTATGAAGTTATAAAAAGAATGAATTTTGGAAATAAAGAGAATTACAAATAATTTGGATTTTGACATGTAAATGAAATATATATGGAATTGGTAAATAAGGGATTTTATATATATGGAAGTTTTATAAAATAGAAATGTGAATTTATAAACATTGTTTTATAAACTGGAAATCAATTAATTGGATAATTTAAATATAGAATTTTATTAAACGCATTATATCCACGATTTTGGGTAGTGGATAATCCTTTAATAAATATTTAGAAGTGATGAATTTGGTAAAGGAGATATATCCACGGTTCTGGATAGTGGATAATCTTTTCAATAAATGTGTAGAGTATTGAATATGGATAAGAGAAATTATATTCACCATTTTGGACAGTGAATAACCTTATAAACAAATATTTTTGGGAAGTGATATTTTAAATGATGTTTAGTGATTTAAAGATGTTTTGAAATGTGTTAAGTATCGAGACCATAGATTTCAACATTTATTATTGAAACGGAAGTTTTTGAGAAATAAGGAAATGATGGACTGTAACATTGTTGTTATAGTAAATGATTTTCGAAAGGAAATGTTTTTTTTAGTGTTTGAGATTTATATATCTATCTTATTTTCGAACCCCTATACTAGTGATTTTTGGGTTGTTGTAACGATGTTTTAGCAACATTTGTAATGACCCGTAAAATATTCAATAATTGAATTTGTTAAGTTGATAAGTTTTGGTAATTTAATATGAAAAAAAAACCTTATTAATTTAAAATTGAACGATGGTAATTAGAACTAATTAGTAATAATTGAAATGAAATTACAATTTAGTGAAGTAATGAAAATTTGTATATTCGGCTATAAATTAACGTAAGAAAACTAATGCAAACATATAAATTTATAAAAGGAATAATATGAAATAAATGTCTTTTGAATAAAGATTGGGTATATAAGAATGGTAATATTTTTTTGTGAACAATGAAATCACAAGTGTGAATGTTGAATCATTAATGAGATGATATTATTCAGTGTTAATTAAGTAATTGTAACATTTGATTTGTAAACAATAATGAATTAATTAATGTGACTTAAAGTAATAGTAACGGTTGTAAATTACTATCTAATTGGCCTATTAATTTAGTTGTAACCATTATAATTAAGTATAAATTTGAATATAAGTAAATAAGGGTAAGTGGTGTATAAATAAATGAATTAGTATAATTAATAGCAATTGAATGAATTCAATATTATGTAGGTAAATATAATAATTAGTTGAATATAATGAACTTAAGTGTTAATTAAAGGGTAACGGTAATAGCTATTATAAGTTGCCTATTTATTCTATAAAATAAATAGGAAATCTTTAATGTCATTAATGAGAATTAATGTAGTAACGAAAGGTGTGAATGTATGAATTAAATAGAAATATAAGTTTATTTATAAAGTAATAAATTGGTAAAAAGAATGGAAACAAGGTAAATTTACTTAATTGGTTTCAAACCTTAATTAATGTGTACAATTGACAAAAGTACACATTTAAAAAAGTAACATTTATACAAATTTAAGATGTAAATAAAGGTGTATTAATGTAATGGAATATAAAACTAATGTAACCAGGTTTATAGAGAAATAGTGGGCATAGTATACTAATGGAAATAAAATAAAATAAAATTATGGGAATCAATTTTAATTAATTGGAATGTTATCTATAATAAATGAATTGGAAATCAATTGCATTCAAATGTAAATAAATGTTCATTAATGAGAGTAAGAACCGTATTTGTAAAGTGTGAATGTAATAAAGCAATGGAAATGCATATTTTATTCATAAGATAATATAAAAGAATGAAACCTATCTGAATGAATTTATTTAGGTTTCAATCATAATAAATGTATTCTTTTGACAAATTCAATATAATTGAAAACAACTGTTAATACAAAGGAAAGATGGATATTTTAGTATATATTAATGTATTGAAAGATAAACGAATATTAACGAGGTTTGTAGAGTAATATAGAGTTAATAAAAAGGGATTAGAATTGAATCAAATCAATTTATTTGAAATTAATTATAACTTATGGGAATTCAATTCATAACAAATAGATTTAAGTTAAGAGAATGAAATCAATTACTTTGCTAATTGAAATTTGGATGAATTGGGAAGTTATTAATATATTAGTATATAAACCAATGTTAATATGGATTTATTGGGAATTTAAACTTATACTTTTTAAATTAGATAAAAATACAGTGTTTACACGCAATGACTTTCTATATTTCATTTTATGTTTCCCTATATTTGTTTCTCTAAGTTTTATTTTCTATTTTATTTGTATAAAATTTGAATATATTTATTTGATTTTTGATTGATTTTAATTTTAATAATAGCTTAGGAATTTCAGGAGATATAGGTTACCTGTTTTGTTTGTTTGTTGCCTTTTTCATTGCGTGCAAACAAAGAAAAAAATAGACAAGATTCTTTCTCCTTAAATTGTGCCTTTTAATTTGCTAGCCTTTTTAATTTTTTACCCTCTTTATTAATTCTTAATACCGTTTCTCACCTATTATAGCCGTGCATTACTCTATCAAATCACGTACAAAATCTTCCCCAATATCTCACTTCTTCATTTGCCTCTTCCAATTTAAAGATATTACATAAGTTTCTTTTATTAAATAGGAAATAAATCTCATTCATTCACTAGCCTCTTTATTTCTTGCCTTGTTATCTGCCTATCTATTTAATTACCTACCATAGCCATGTATTGTTAACCCTAGCCGCCATCTAGTTTTACAATTCACGTGAAAAGCTTCTCATTTCAAACTCATTTGCGTGAGAAAAAAGTTTGCAAGCTCTAGATCCATGGCTTCTCTTCCTCTTCCTTTTCCATTTTCTTTTGGTTCTCCTTTGTTTTTCTCTTATTTGCTCGGCCTCCATCTTCTCCTAGCACACCTCTAACCAGCATGACCAAGCAACACAAGATGATGGTTGAACCCATATGTGGTGTAGCCAAGCTATTGATTGATTAAGGAAAGTTATGCCACTTTGATTCGTTATTTTTCCATTGTTTTAACCTCTATTATTTTGTATTGAATCATATTCTTATGTATGTAATATTTGTTTGCATTGTGCTTTGTCGTGCATTTTCATACTTTGCGGAGTTTGGATTTTTATTCTGAATTTGTCCATTCTAGCTTTTAAAAGTTGAGTTTTATCACTCTAGACATATGTACTTAAATTATTGTGGAATAATGACAAGTGGATCTATATAAATTGATATGTTATTCATACATGCCTGTGATATGTTATATATTTGATACATCATCTAATATGTTATTATATGACATATTGTTCATTCTATTTACTGTATCATTACTGCAAGTTCCCTATCACTATGGTTGAAATGATACATACCCGAACAGATTTAAGAATAAGAAAAACTCATTATGGGCTGAAATGTTAGGCTCGAATGATTTTTATTGCATTTATTTTACTTGAAATTGCGGGTTTGAAATGATAGAACCCGTATTTTTCTTTAAAATTACGAATTGAATGATACATATCCATATCACTTGGCCTAGGTTAGAAAATATTATACGGGCCCATGATTATAGTTTAAATGATATTTTCCTAAAAATTTATTATGTATTTTAAATATTTTCTGAAAATTAATAAGTATTTTGGAATTATAAATATATGAAAATTTTAACTTAATTTGATTTAATGCTTTAAAGTGTAGAGAAACATTGTTTGTCCATAAGTAAATTTTTTTATAAGTTAATTGGTTTTGGATGGAGTTTAAAGAGTATTATTTATGATAAATAACTTAATAATTAAGTTTGATTTAATTTGGAATCTTAAATCTAACCTAGTAATTTTAATAAAGGTTATTTCTTGAAATGAACATATTTTGTATAATAATTAATGCAATTTTGAATAAATAAAATGAATACATTTTATGGGACATTTGTAATAAGTTTATTTACTTGCATAGTTGAATTGATGCCTAAATGAATAAATTTGCAAAGAAATTGAATGTTATATTTACTATGATAAATTACTTTATTTATGAAATGGAATGTTTGGAAATTGAATAATTATGATTTAAGTGGAAAAGTGTATTTTCAAAATATGACTTAACTTGATAATTGGAAATTTGGTTTTAATTGAAATTGTTAAGTTAAGTAAGTAAATGGGAATTTAGTCTTATTTATGAAGTGGGTATTTTAAAATAAAGTGGTAAGTTATTTATTGAAATAAAAGAAGTAAAAGAATGTGTTTTTGACTTAGTAAATGAATTATATTTTAGTTTGGATACTTATTGATAAAATTTTATTTTACTAAATCAAAAGTTAAATGATATCCAAACGAATATTTTCTAAAGCGAGAAATATGATTTTTTTATAAGTTAAAATGGCTAAAAATTGAACTTCTAATGTGGCTGAAATATACAATGTCTTTGGAAAGTTTATAATTGAATGAATAAACTTAGAAATGTTAAAATTTGAAAATGAATATTATTTGACATTGAATTTAAATGGTTTAAATGAAGGTCATTTTAAGTTTTATGATTTTTCTAAGTATTACGATTTTCAAAAGAATAACATTTCCAAAGTGTTGTGATTTTAAGTAGTATGATTTCCAAATGATAACATTTCTAAATTATTATGATTTCAAAGTACTATGATTCCAAAGTCTTTTGGTTGGAGTTGTTATAACTTTGGAAGCACTATGGTTTTGGAAATAAAATTATTTGACGTTGTATTTAATTGAGAATTGTCTTTAAACATATATATTTGAAACCTATTGAAATTGGAGATTTAAGAATATGACTTTATAAAGTGGTTTGGGTTAAGACAATATTTCAAGTTAACAAATGGAAGGAAATATTCAATGATCTGAAAATTTGGGTTTTATTTAAAGGATATATTACCACTTTGATTTGAAATGGAAATGATATATTGATTGTGTTGAAATGAAATAATATAGTATTTAGTTCTGAAATAGATATTATTTTGGAAAGTAACGGTATTTGATTTTAAGTGGTTTTAAAGTATAAATAATTTTGAAATAAATATCCATGGGTTATAATAATGGTTGGTTGTTGAAGAGACCAGGATCGAAAGTTGTCATACTCTCTGCCAACTTCGAAAACCTTTTTAACAACCATGTACGCGGTGGAGATTGCAGAATGAAGTAGGATGGTGGCGACGTCCTTTGAGGTATATACGTGGACCCAACTCCCGTGAGTTGGCATAAGGTGGCTAAAACAGGAGCAATTGACGGGATAATGAGGTCGCTCCTCTGATCGGACACACTCCTTCGGTATTATATTTGGACTTTGAGATTGACTCGGTAGCGACTTTTGATTCTTTTGATTTGTTGGTGTGGCTCGAGGTGGGCGGTAGTAGCTGCTACGCGTTACCACCGGCCTGGAAGTGTAATTGGTATATCTACCCTGGCATTGCCTAGTTGTGCCTTGTCACCTACCCTAGCGTGCCTTGTACGAGTTTGATTTGTGTAGTACCTATGGAGTATCCTCTGGTAGCCTCCCGATCAGGAGGTATTACGGTACTGTATAGACTACTGGCACTATTACATGTTAAGGGCTATATGAGTAACCCCTTAAAGCTATTTAAAGGTAAGTTTATTTTACTATAGACATTATTATAATAGCGAAATATTAATATATAGTAAATAGTTTAACGGATCCTTAGAGGATGGGCGGTCCCAAGCATCCTTTAAGTTACTTGTACCTTATATTACAGTTCACTTGAGTTGGTTTACATTGTATAAGTGTGTATGTCCTGACTCGAGTGTTTTGTGTTTTGCGTTTTGCTTTACGCTCGGGTCAGACTGAGTGATACGGCATTAGAGACTCACCTTTGGAGTTGGAGCTTTGCTTGAAGATCCAGCTATCTATTTCATTTCAGTATCCTGTTGATTCCAGTCACCCCGTTGATTCCAGTGATGTATTCTGATTGTACTTGATTATCATATTTAGACTTCCATTGTATCTTGTTTAATTCTGATGTATTTATATAGTAGCTTCATGAACTACTATCTCTTTTCTTCTGCTGCATTATATTACTTTGTGTCTGTGATTTTATGATTTATTTATTTGCTGTATATTCTGAGATTTGCCAAATTTAAATTAACAATTCGGTATTTTGAGTAATTCAAGTCCGACATGTGCGGATGCGAATGGCCGAAAATATCGTGTCGTTACAATATTCGTTTTGACCCAAATGAAAATGTTTAAGTGAATGTTTTCCTTAAAGGAATAAAATATATATTTAATCCTGATTTAAGTACATGTAATATTTTCCACGTGTTGAAAATAAATTGAATTGTGTATTACTTATTTTTAAACAAGTATATGGAAATGTTTTCCAATATTGAAATATTAAAATGGTTTTGAGAATATATCTTTTTAAAAAATAATTTGAATTGAATATTTGGAAAATGATTTAATCAATAAAAGATTAATTAAAAGGGCCTAGTGACTGCTTATGGTGCTAGATATTTGATTGTTTGCTTTGATAGTTAAATAACCGACTATCAAATTTGGCCATTTTAGTTTCTCGACTTGATGTGGGAACTATTTAGTAATACACTTAGTACGTAGCCTTCTGTGTAGGCTTGATTATCGTTTGTATTGAGGATGTTGATTCGTATAGTGCGGAATATTACTCCTATCTATCGAGCTTCCTTCTTAGCCCATAGGATAGCAAGTTGAAATTTGGAGACGTGATAAGTCTATGAGACTAAATTTCTGTGTGATGTTGAGAAACGCTTTTGCATTGTTGGTGCGAAGAGATCGAGGTCAGTTTATCTGAAAATCACTTCGGACCAACGTATATGCATTCGATTGTGTACGTTATTGATGATATTGTAATTCACGATTTTCATAGTTGGAGACCGCTTGTTGATCGTTTGGGGTTAAAATCCCAGTATACATATAGTAGCAGTGGTCTCTTCATTATGAAATATCCAATGAGAGGACTATTCGCTACTAACCTTAGGGATTTTCCGATAGGATGTGGTAGGAAAGTACCTTCGGTTTGTCTTGTTCCTGGACAACTTGTATGGATGTTTATGTAACATTGCATTTCTACAGATTACGTACATTGGTTTTTTACAAACGTATATCAGTGGCCGTGGAGAAGGCAACTTCTCTTAGCTTAATACCCTCCTTGAGATGTATGAGCTTAAGGGTTATACTTTTGTGGAAGGCAATTAGTAGTCAACAGAAATCACCGTGTGGCATTCAAAACGATGTGATTGTGATTTGTGAAAGGTAATCGTTACCTCAGGCCTCATCAACCGGAAATGACCAAAAAAGGGTTAGATGCAACTGGGCTAAGTGGGCCTCTCCCAAGTAGGATATGATCATCCTCTTTTAGATATATCTTTACACGCTATGATGTCATGTATTTGATTATTATGGTTTGTATGCTAGAGGGACCTCGGTAAAGGTCAGTAACGAATGGAGGGTGACATATTCGGTACCATCTACTTATAGAGGTGGGCTGGTCTTGTGTTGGTAGAGGGCAGAGGTTCTGTGTCTGGGGACATCCATCTAGAGGTGCACCCATTCAGAAGGTAGTCCCTTCACTTGGTCGTTTGTATGGAAATCCAAACTCCACTACATACCTACCATTTTATTTGCAGAGCCTAGTATGCTGGAATTTAATAATGGTAACAATTTCGGCTATTTTAATATTATTTGTATATGCTAGACACTAGTATAATATAAGGGGGTTTGATATGAAATGTTTTAGTTATCGTAAGGTAAAAACATGCCCTTGCTTATGCGTGGGCGTGTCTTACGAGATACTTTTGTTTTGATAAAAGAAAAGTTTGGTAACTTAATAAATTCAGTTGAGTGTGTTTCTCACGTTGGCTTACCAGACAGATCTGGGCGTTCTTCCCTTTCAATGCTCGGGTCAGACCAAGTATTTACAGGTTCAAATTTGGTGCATTTGGAGCTTCAGCGGGTGAGCTGGAGATCTTCATTTTCTTATACACGCATCAGTTTCTCTTAGTGATTATCCGTTGTGCTTAGTTGTTGTATATTATCAGCAATTGTAAGGACACGTTATTATAACTGTCCAGACTGATAATTATTGATTGATTGTTGTACTCTGATTGATGTATGTATATACAGTTTCCGTTTTGTAAAGATTATTGATATGATATTATATGTTTTCCGCTGCGACATGAGATTCTGTATTGTTCTATTTGGTTTTATCTTCTCTCTTTATTCTCTTCTTCTCTCTTCTTTTCATTCTCTTAACTTTCCGTCAGTCGGTGCTTTTTGAGTCGAACATGTGTGGATTATTGTCGATTCAAAGGGTACAGATTTGCGGTTCGTCACATCATATCCTATCTTTACTGGATCATGGTATTAACTCAGGTTAATCATGTAATCCAAACTCTGGTACCAAATGTAACGACTGCCCTACACCTTGGATGTAGAATTGTTGTCAAAGGAAATAAAAATAAAAAAAAGAAGGGAAATAGAAGAGAAGATAATAAAAAAGAAGAAAAGGAAACATCAAATAATCATATAACCTGTCATATATCTCACATTGCATCGGATTAAATATAATATTCAACACAGGTATAAAACAGTCGAGACAGTAATAACAATGTGAACTTATTATTAGAGTACAAGATCCACAGAGTTATACAACATAGTAATAGAGTTTATAAAACGCATACATAAACTAATAAACTATATCTAATAATAGTAAGTCAAATACTGTCAAGGCTCCATTGTGTCAGAAGGCAGAATATACAACAACAAACTCGTATAACTATGAGTAAACATCACCTCTTACTAATCCATCTACAAAACCCCATATGTCATCCATACCTACTCTATAATCCACTTTCTAAGAGTATCTGAGATAATAAGAAGGAAAACATAAAACCTCGAGTCAGACAACAGTCTAGTATGAGCGATAAACAATCTCAAAATACAATAAAAGTCGATATAGTATATGGAACAGATGGTATACGAATCACACCTAAACTGTCCCTACAACTAAAGAGTCAGCACATAACATCGATAATATGCTACTCTATAAAACCGATGCAATAATTCGAATAGGATGTTGCTCATAAGTCAAATTAGGTGAAACTTCAATTTTCTTCAACAATACCGGACTCAAGAATAGAATCAGAATCTAGAAGGCATTTCCGTAATTGAGAAATGTGAAACACGTCATGAATAGCAGAAAACTGAGCCGGTAATAAAAGGTGATAAGTCATGGAACCAATAGGTGCGGTGATGGAAAATGGACCAATATATCGAGGTGCTAATTTTCCCGATCGACTGAAACGCATAACACCCTTCATAGGCGAGACACGAATAAACACAACATCTCTCACAGAAAATTCTAATTTTCTTCTTCGGTTATCGGCATAGGATTTTTGCCTACTTTGAGCTTCTTCCATCATATGACGAATAAGGTCAATCTTTGTGGAATCATTAATAAAATCTAGACCTAAAACTAGCTTCTCATCGGCCTCAAGCCAACAAGAAGGAGATAGGCACGGCCTTCCATACAGTGACTCAAAATGCGCCATACCAATACTAGCTTGGAAGCTACTATTATAGGAAAACTCAACAAGAGAAATATGATCTTCCCAACTTCCACCAAAATCAAGAACATATGCACGAATAAGATCTTCAATTCAAGAGTTTGATTCACACGCTCGGTTTGTCCATCGGACTGAGGGTGATAAGCAGTGCTAAAATTAAGCTTCGTTCCCAAAGCTTTCTGAAGAATCTTCCAAAATCCACTAGTAAACAATGGATCACGATCACTAGCAATAGAAGTAGGACTCCATGCGATTTAATAATTTCTTGAATAAAGAGCTTGGCCAAAAGAGGTAAGGCCCGATTAGACCGACAGGGAATAAAATGGGCGGATTTAGTAAGTCTATCAACTATCACCATAAGCTACCCTGGCCCGAACAAGAATGGGGAAGACCGTCAATAAAATCCATGGAAATTTTGTCCCACTTCCAAATTGGAATGTCCAAATGTTGCAATAACCCACCAGGCCTTTGATGCTCGGCCTTAACGAGTTGGCAAGTCATGCAACACTTAACAAAGTTAGCAATATCAGATTTCACCCCTCCCCAATAATAAAGTCGCTTCATATCCGCGTACATTTTACTACTACCAGGATGAATGGTAAATTTAGAACGATGGGAATCTTCTAAAATATCTTTACGGAGATCACGAATGTTTGGCATGATAAGTCTGCCAAATTTTCGAATGCCGCCACGAGCATTAATATCAAAATCTTTCAAACCTTCCATATCAATTTTGTCCCTAAAATTTTGGCTAAGAAAAGCCAATTCGGGATCTAGCTTTTGAGCTTCAAGAATGCGGTCTGAAAGAGAAGGATGTGCCTCAAGGCTACACAAAACAAGAGATAAACATAAATCGGATTCACGATCTCGAATCTCACAAGTGGATAAAGTCTCGAGATCATTCCACTTGGATAACTCATGGAAACAGCCGCTTGTTGCTTACGACTAAGGGCATCGGCAACGCGATTTCCCCTTCCAAGAGTATAAAGAATATCAAGATCATAAGATGCAAGGAATTCGAGCCAACGTTATTGACGAAAATCAAGTTTCTTTTGAGAAAATAAATACTTCAAAGATTTATGATCGGTATAGAAAATAAATTTCTCTCCCAAAAGATAATGACGCCAAATTCAAAGGCGAAAACAATAGCCACAAGCTCTAAATCATGAGTGGCATATCTATTCTCGGTTGGCTTCGATTGCCTAGAAGCATAAGCAATAACACGTTCTCCTTGCATGAGAATGACACCCAAACCAACACGGTTAGCATCGGTATAAACAACAAAGTCTTGGTTCCCCTTCGGGAATCACAGGAATAAGAGTATCGCAAAAAAAATTCTTTTAATTGATCTTCTTTCCCAAAAAGCTAAAACTTTCAAAATTACAATTATCTTTATGTAATCATCTTTTTAAAAAAAATTACCTTTTTACAAGTCAATTTATTGTGTTTAATTGTCCCATCAAAGCGTTTAGCAAATTCCTGTCGATAACGTTGATCAAGCGCATCGACCAGAATGCTTAAAGCACCCAATAGGCAATACAATCACCAAATCGTTTTCTATATGATAAATAAGGCTCTTAAAAATTTTAAGAATATTCTTAGCTCATTTCAATAACAAAAAAATCCAATTATACTTACAAATAAATCTTATGAAAAAGATTTGCAAAGTTTTAAATTGCTATTTTCATCCAAATTCAATAAATACAAGAATGGTCACAACGAGATATTCGTAGAACACTCGACTCATAAAATGGATGAAATAAACTGGACGAACTGAACGACATAACAAGTCATTCATAAGAATCATAACAAGTACGAAATACCGTAAGCGGAATGCTAACTCCCGCAACTCGTGGCCAAATGAAAATCGGTGGCAAGGTCGAGCTGAAAAGACCTTAACACCAATCAAAAGATTTCTTAGGGGATAATCCTAAGACAAGTTCAAAAATACCAAAAAATTCACAACTGCCCAAATGAAAGAAATTACACTTTATTCAACATGTGGGCTTAAAGAATAAAATGATGCCACCAAATTGGAATCGAAATCAAAAAAGAAAAGTAGAAATCTGCTTAACATATTGAAAATGTCAAAGATAGATAGTCCACACGGGACATAGGATATGGACTTCATAATTATTAAGCCAATCCTTTTAAAAAAATCAATTCCGAACCCTAAGAAAAAAACCAGCTCGGAAAGAAAAATCACATAAAATAATCTCGATACCAATTCAAAGCAAACAAAGTGAAGGTTGCGGATCCAACAACCGGATTCGCAATTTTCAAAGAAGTCATCAAGCCCAAAATGTTTGAAAGAAAAAGAATCCATAGATTCTTTTGATATAAAATAATGAGATGAACTCATATCAACAAAAACTTGAATAGGATGATCACAAAACAAATGTCATCAAGGATTGAAGGAGAAATACCTTGACCAAGAGAAGTGTCACAAGGGGCTTGCACAACTTTCAACTTTCCCTCTCTTCTACTTTGAAGTTTGGGGCAAGAAGATAAATAATGACCCGAAATTTTGCAATAGCGGCAAGTAAGGGGTTTGGAACACTTAATTACATAGTGTTCCTTAGAATTACAATTGTAGCATCCTCCATGATTAGGGATTGGAGTCTTTGCTACCAAAGTAGTTTGCTTCACTTTCTTATCGGGATTAGGGCTTTTGAATTAATATGCCTGTTCTTGAAAATCCCAATATCACCATTAATTCCTTTATCAGCCTCTTCATGTCAAAGAGTGATATCCACCAGTTGATTGGAAGGAACTTCAAGTTTCAGAGGTAAAACCATTTCGGGGTTCTTACTCAAAGCACAGATAAACCTTTGATTCTTTACAAGATCCAAAAGTTGTTAGGCAGACATGAATAAGCCAGCCAGAGAAGGACTACTGGATTGGCTAGCGCTAGGGCTGCCAGAACTAACCATCTCTTCTTCTTTAAGAAACAAAGAAAGAAGAAGAAAATGGTTATTCACAAAATGAAAATCAAACAACCACGATAAATAAAACAAGGCATCACAAAGAAATAGGATAAAATGGGTCCAATGACTCGAATAAAATCCTAAGACACGACTCCTAAGATGGACTTGGGACGATGATCCTTGTTAAATTATTCTACATTGTTTCGAAGTTTGGCTCTGACACCAAGCTGTGACGCCCCACCTCTATACTCACTCTAGCCAAGAACACTATGAAGTAATGCCGTCAACTGGCACGAAGAATAAGGCTGTTGAGGAGCGACCATCCGAGTAGTTTCTTTGTGCGAGCACCGGTATGTCAGATAGTAAAATATGCATTTCATTTCAAGAGGAAATCCGACACACCGATACAAACTCAAAGCTACTACACAGTGGCTATATAATCTTCGGAAATAAATATAGAAATAAACATAACATAAATCAGTCATAGATATTCATATCACAAAGGCGGAAACAGATATGAATATAACAAATATAAGTGTACATCAAAGTAGTGGTCGAATAAGATCCACGATATCACAAAAGAATATATACAAGTCCAACATCAAACAGTATGTATACATCAAGGAGTCTCTATCTTGAATCTATAATAGCAAAAACTACCAATCTGATGTAGTTAGACAAAAGTCAGATAATGGCTCCATATAAAGAGTCAAGCAGAAGCACCTAAAACATCTCGGCCTGACCCGAGTATTACATAATAAGAAAATAATTAATGGATCAATCTTGCTATAAATATCAGATAAAATAATATAGGATAAGAGATATGATAAAAACGTAAGACAACCATAAAACCATATTATGATAAGTATGTAATTGAAAATCAACCAGAGATTAATCAATATCACAAGAATCTTCTCAAAGATCAAAAAGAATGTCATACTCTTTATTTTTATTCACCAAGTCACAAATATTGGCAAACATCACAATGCCAATCGTAAAAGTTGGGAAACACAAATTCACAAAACTTAGTGAAACAAAAATTCACCAATGCACAAATATTGATAGAATTTATCAATGTTATCACAAAAGTTGGTGAAACACAAATTCTAGAAATCATCAATAGAAATCCAGAAATCACAAAAAAAGAAGGGAAAGAGGCCTATCACAAAACGGGAGCAGTCACAAATATTCACCAAACAAATCCAAATCAAAATCAAATGAACACGTAACGATGTTAGGAATTCATACCTAACAATCAAAGATAATTATAGACCTAGACGTGATATAAAAATCTCACCTTTTTCACAAAAATAAGGATGGAGAAGCTATAAAGAAAGGCAAGAACAATCACTCTTCAATTCCAACCTAAGAAGATTGAATCTAGGCTTAAAAGAACAACATTTCCTAAATTAGACTTAGGAATTTCTGAAATTGAAGGGAGAATGAGTTGGAGAAGAAGAAGAGGATGCTTATCAATGGTTTCTCTTTGGATTTTGAGTTAGAACTTGGATTTGCAATGGAACTAGGGCTTAGGAATTCTAATTCTTTTTCTCTTCCCTATTTTTATGAAAGCTTGGAGTGTTAGCAAATGAAAGTGAATGAAGAGAAAAGGGGGTTGAGCTAGTGTTAATAGTTTAGGCTAACCCAAACCCAAAGTCCAAAGTGCAAAGGTCAAATTTTAGATAGCTTCAAACATATCGAAGTTTATACTCAAAAAGGCCGCAAACGGCGTTTTGAACTCAATGGAAGTGGTGTCGAGTCCTAATTCGACCGTATGCAAAAAGTAGCATTTCGGACAATAATCCGACTAACGATGCTGTATTTAAATAAAATATTTAAATACACAATCGTAAATTATGTGGGTTGTTACACTACTAATCCATAGTAGCATCACGTTGGTTTCAACGATATGGATCAGGAGAAATTAGATCTTGGGAGCAGTTGTCCGTTGACTTCCTAAAAGAGTTCAACGTAGGAAGGGAAGCCTCCACTGATGTTCATACTATGTCCTTTATGAAACAAGGGTAGAACGAGAGCTTATGAAGTTTCATTAAGTGCTTTAAGATAGAGGCCCTTCGGATATGGGTAACCAGCAAGGAGGCATTATTAATGGTGGCTCACATTGGAATAAGGCAAGAACTACCATATAGGAGAAAAATAGTAGGAATTCTTATCAAAGCATGAAGGATTTCTATGAGAGAGTGGCTGGCTACATCAGAATGGAGGAAGATGGATCCACATTATAGTCACCGGGAATCTCTGCTCCCTGCTATGACTCAGAAAGGGAGGCAAACAGATATCGCCACCTATAAAGAGACAAAAGGAGTTAAACCTCACAACAAGATTTCCCTTACTCGCTCCCTTGGATAGATATTCAAAATGACCAAAGATCAACCAGCATATGACATGCCGAATAAAGAGAAGAAACCTAAGCGGAACAAAGGCGGAGAATACTATAGATTCCATAGAGAAAATGGCCATCACACTGATAATTGCAGACTCCTGAAGAAGGAGACTGGAAGACTAATTGAGAAAGGTTGCTTGAGCAATTTCCAAAAGGAGCGTGGAGAGAATAGAACCAACAATCTAATCCCAAACTCAAACGAACATTAAGCTGGACACCGTCAAATTTGATAGCTTCAATTCATGGCAGACCATACCATGCTGGGGTAAGTAAGAAGGCATATGAATAAATAAGAAGCCAAAACCCAAAGGACAATCTTCCATGTCAAATAACAACCTATCCCTGGGATAACCTTCACAGCAGTAGATGTAGTACGGATTGTGACCCCACACCAGAACCCACTCATCATCACAGTACAAATATTAAATTGTACCATGAAGAAGATCTTTATTGATATGATAAGTTCAGTGAATATCAATTTCAAATCTGCTTATGATCAGATGAAGTTACCGTTCAAGATCTTGAAGCCAACAACTGAACCAATCTTTAGTTTCAAACACTACAACTGTTCCTGTCGGGTCAGCATGTCTACCAATCACAACTAAAAAAGCACCATTAAATAAGTCATTCTATGTGAATTTTTTAATCGTCGATTAGTCTTCACCCTACAATGCCTTTCTAGAAAGACCTGGTCTAGTTTAGATTAGGGCGATCATTTCCCAAATAGATTTATTCATGAAATATAGTACCCTAAAGAGGGTAGGATCTTTTAAAGGAGAACAATTGCTAGCTAGGGAATTATATCATGCAACTCTTAACTCTAGAATAAAATTGTTCCAGACTATCCTGTTTTTTCTTTTAATAATAGCAGTAGTACAACTGAGATTAAACCTAAGCATAAAACCGCGGCAGTATCAAACACACAAGCTGACACCACAAAGAGCAGCGCTATACCTCTAAGGCCTAATAGAAGGGAAAAGAGAACATGTATGCACATGATTGGCACTGATGAATATAATTCATTTTATGCGTAGTATTTCTCTGAAGAGGCACAAAGGTAGGCATTTGCAGTAAACCTACCCCTAGAAATAGAATCGAAAAGCGAAATAGATCTCAGACTAGGAGCAATAGAGGACGAATTGAAACTAGTAGATGATACTAAGGACATACAGATAGATCAAAAAAATCCTACAACCGTGCTAAAAATAGGAAATAACCTTTGTATAAATCCTGGAATGAGCTAATAAACTTCCTAAAATGATCGGTAGATATATTTTCTTGGATCCATTCAGACATGGCAGGAATAAACCCAGCTGCATTTATCATGTACTGAATATTGACCTAAATGTGCACCTAGTCAGACAGCACAAAAATCTAGACCAAGAGAGATACAATGCTCTGCATGAGGAAGTTAAGAACCTAAAGGAGAACGGTTACATTAGGGAAGTATACTATCCCAAATGGATAGCCAATACAGTATTAGTGAAAAAGCCTAATGGGAAGTGGAGAACTTGCATAGAGTTCACTGGTCTTAACAAGACCTGCCCAAAGGATAGTTTTCCATTATCAAGAATTGACCAGTTAGTAGACACGAGAAGTGGACATAAGCTATTATCGTTCGTTGATGCCTATTCAGGGTATAATTAGATACCTATGTTTGAACTAGATCAGGGACGCACTAGCTTTGTAATAAACAAAGGGTTATACTGATGCAAAGTTATGTCTTTCGGACTTAAAAATGCAAGGGTTACCTATCAAAGGTTATTCAACACCATGTTTGCCAAACAAATTGAAAGGTATATGGAGGTGTACATGAATGGTATGTTAGCTAAGTCAAAGGCAGCCCTGCATCATGCCAAAGAGATGGAATGGACCTTAACAGTTTTAAGGCAGTACTGCACGAAACTGAATCCTCTGAAATGCACTTTTGCTATCCAGTCGGGAAAGTTTCTGAATATATAGTGAGATCATAAGGAATTGAAGCGAACTCCGAGAAGATCGATGCTATAAGAAAGATGAAAATCTTAGAGAAACCGAAAGATATAATGAGCCTAAATGGTAAATAGTAGCTTAAGCAGATTCATATCTAAAGCTATAGAAAAATGCATCCCATTCTTCGACCAAGTAGAGAAGGGATGTAATTTTGTGTGGACCAAGGACTATGAAGCAGTGTTCTAGAATCTAACAGGCTATTTGGTCAATACTCCTATATTGTTGAAAGTAATAATAGGTGAGGATTCGTATATTTATTTGGCCATAACTGATCTGGCTATAAGTGATGCAGTAATATGAGAGGATGAAGGGATATAGAGGCCTATCTATTTTACAAGCAGACGATTGTCAAGTATAGAGATGAACTACTCGGTTATCGAAAAGCTCACGTACAATCTGCTTCTTACAGCCAGAAAGTTGTGATCCTACTTTCAGGCACATCCCATCAAAGTCCCTACTGATAAAACTCTTAGGAAGATACAGCAAAATTCACAAACATCGAGTCGTCTACTTAAGTAGGCGATGGAGCTTAGCTAGTATGACATAACCTATTATCCCAGGAAGGCTATCAAAGGTCAGGCACTTACCAATTTCATTGCAGAATGCACGTTATCGACTGAGCCCGGGGTAGGAGAAAAGGAAAGCACCTTATAGTTTTTCCGATTGTTCATGGACGGAGCGTCAAACAAATAGGGAATGGCAATTGGGTACATATTAATCATGAAGGATAGGAAAAGGTTATATGGGGTAGTGCAGCTTAGTTTTAGTGCAATGATAATGTTGCAGAGCATGAAGCTCTCCTAGCAGACCTGTGAATGGGCCAGGTATCGAAGGCAATGCATGTTAAAGTTCATAGTGATTCTCAGTTAATTGTCAATCAAGTGCAGAGAAAATATCAAGTAAAGGAACCTACCATAGCTAAATACGCAAAGTTTTCCAAGGAATCGCTAGAAAAATTTGAGCATGCTGAGATAGAACAAATCCCTCATGAAAGCAACTCATCTGTTGAATCTTCAGCAAAACTGGCTAGAACTAAAATAGGCCATGAAATAAAGGTGGTGCCAATCAGATATCAAGCAGAGCTAAGCATAACCGAGTCAAACAAAATATTGGTTCTGACTCGAGCTCAACGGGCTACCTTTCAGGGTGCACAGAATCAAGGAACAGTAGAAAATTAAGAGCAACTCGCTACAAGATGCTCACTTCAACCAATTAAAGAGAACAACTGGATGACTCCAATCAAATGATATCTCTTAAGTGGGGTCTTACCCCTAAATAGGAATGAGTCCCCAAAAATAAGATATCAATCCCCATACTACTACTCCTCTGATGGCACATTATACAAAAGAGAATATTCTACTCTTTATCTTAGGTGTGTTTCCAAGAAAGAGAGGGTATGGGTCATAAAAGAAGTACATGAAAGACAATGCAGCGATCACTCGGGGGGAAAAAATTGGCAAAAAGGTGCTGAGGCATGGCTACTATTGGCCAACCACGCTTCAAGATGCAAAAGAATTTGTTATAACATGCGACAGATGTCAATGATTTCCAATATTCCCATATTGTCATCCCATAAACTCATCCCACTTGCAAGTCCATGGCTGTTTGACATATGGGGAATTGATTTGATAGGGCCTCTTCCAATGTCGAAGGGCGGAACCAAATATGCTATAATGGCTATGGATTACTTCACCAAATGGGTAGAGGAAGAACTTATAGCCATAATTACTGCAAGTGCAAAGAGTATAGTCACATTTGTAGTAAGTAATATAATCACCAGATACAGGATACCTTAAAAAATCATTTTCGGCAATGGTAACCCAATTTGAAAGGAAGGAATTCATGGAAATAGAATGCCATGATAAAAAGAATTCCTCATTCATTCACCCACAAGAAAATGGACAGGTTAAAACTGTAAATAAGACCATCAATCAAGAAAATATTACAGAAGGCCAAAGAAAGGTGAGAAAAAGAATTATCCTTAGTGCTACGGGCTTATCGAACGTCAACCAAATCCCCAACAGGCCATACACTTTCTCACTAACATATGGATATGAGACTATGTTACCCATTGAAGTAGAAATCCCATCACATAAAAGAGCACTGTACACCATGGAAAATAATAAGAAACTAAAAGAGGCTGCTTTATACCTCTTTCAAGAAAGACAAGACGAAGTAGCAGTAGTAGTGGCAACATATCGACAAAGAATAGCAAAGAGTTATGATGTAAGACTCAAGGAGAGAAATTTTTGCAATGGGGATTTGGTGCTACGGCATGTAATGGCCAATACAAAATATCAGCTGATGGAGCATTAGGAAAAACTAGAAAGGTCCACTAGTCATAGCAGAAGTTTGGAAAACGGAGCATATCGATTGTCCAGACCTGACGATAACCTAGTCCAAGAACGTGGAATTCAGAGCATCTCATGCCTTATTTTGTGTAACGTGGCTTACATGAAGTACATTATAGTATTGCAAAGAAGTAAAAATATCATAAACTCTATGTGGAGACATTATATAGCCCGACCAGTATAAAAATCTTTGCACTGCCCTTAACAAAACCAAAATACATCGTCATAGGTCAACGCCAACAGTCGCTGACTCGGCAAAATGCTTAATCAGTAGGCGAAAGTGGCAATCTCAACACTGAGAATGGTGATCCTGGCCCTACACACTTAGATTTGCATCAATGCGAGTTTTGTTGTTCAGCCAAAATATTTTGCTAGATAGGATGACAAATTTCTCTACTCTGATATGAATTTTTCTGTGATGAGAAATCATAAAGACTGGTCGCAGGGTATTAGACTGCCTGAATCAGTATAAAAACACTTATATCAGTTATTTCGACAGACCACACTAGACATACAAATATTAGACTGCGCAATTCAAAAAGAACATGCGCATAAGATCATAGGTTGTATCACGACCTGACTTCTCAGCCGAATCTACTCTCGCAACGGAAATGACCATGCCTAGAGCATGACGGTTCACTCTTCCTGGCCCATCACCATTGTTCCAAAGATATGATTTCACTAAGAACAATAAAGACAATCTCAGAAATGAGAAACGATGACGTTGGAGAAGAATTCAGCTCAGCATGTGTGTGACATTTTGCCTTAGAATAAAGGGTGGGTCAGACTAAGCTTGTAGCCAAGGACATTTCGCTCCAGAACATGGGGTAGGTCAAAACAAATATTTCAGTCCTAGAATACGGGGTAGGTAAAAACAGATATTTACCCCAAAACAAGGGTAGGTCTAATATTTTTCAGAACTTATGGTCAAGGACATTTCTCTCCTAAAGCAGGGGGTAGGTCACAACAAGACGGAGTGTTAAAAGCAAGTAACTAAAAGGAAAGTCAGAGATACAGGCCGGGTGCCTATGATGATAAGTCTACCATGACCTAGGATCGCGGTAGACTTGGGGAGCATGTGTTACACCCATTCTTACCAGTAGCCCCAGCATAAAGAAACAGACATAGATGCAGGAATACAAAGCAGAATGCATCGATCATCTCCAGAAGAAGAGACTGGACTGAAGTACAAAGCCTAGTAGTAGGTCTGCACACGCATACACCAAAGGCAACCAAGGCAGCGTTGTATAGAGCCTAAAGCACTCCACTAGGGATTGTATACAGAGTCACCCGAAATATGCTTTGACACAGGCTCAATCCTATTGACAAACAACAAAGCTTCCAGCATAAAATAAGAGGAGCTACTTCATTCTGACCAGACATGGAGACAAATCATGTAAAGAAAGCAAAGACAATAGTAGAGCAATATAATTTGAATGCCAACCGGTGTCTACATCCCTCTCTCTCTATAGACTTCACCCCACAACAACATATACCACCTATCACAAACATCAAAGAATGCCATGCTCAAAACTGGAGAACAAGACCAATTCAAAGTAGAATACTCCCACCATAATTTTTGGGGATTCCCGCCTAAATCCAAAATTCCTGCCAGAAAACATCATCAATCCTGTCATATAAAACAAGTAAGACGGATAAAAGACATGTGACAAAAACCAAGGGTTGAGGTGCAATAACTAGAAAGAAGATTTAGCGATCCAAGTGAAATCTAGCACAATAAATAGTAAAAACACTATAGATGAAAGGGAGTTCTCTATTAACATTTTTCTCTTTTCAAAAACTTTTAAGGTTCTTTTGTACTAGTCGCCATGAAATTCTCTACCAAATCAAATAAAAGAGGAAAAGGAGAACTTTCCTCATGGATGTAGGATCCCTTAAAATCTGAACTGCATAAATCATTTGTTGTTTTACTGTGTGCATTATTAACTCAATATTCATGTTTTATCATATTTGAATAACACGGTGGCATAGATCTGACACTTTAACAAGCCGTTAAAGTGCAGCTATAAGATTGTGTAAGCATTCAGCATCATAATCCCTATTCAACGGCAAAACTAGGATCAATTAATTTTGCTAATTCTAGCGAGGTTGTTAACAAACAAACTACTTAGCACCAGTTCAAGGAGTTGAAGGACGAAAAATTCCCTCAATAATCCATAATTCCATGACTAATATAATGCCCACTCTAGGAATATTTCTCCTAAACCGGCATGTCTTCCACTCAAAACATCAACAGCTGCGTTTCCTGTATAAATTTACGGGAAATGTCAAATATATAAGAGGCTAAGAACTCTATCCGTCACTACTGGCGAAGGTTAAGATCCTTCTCGGAGAACAGATACTCCAATGATGTGGAATCACTAAATAGCTCGAACTCCTCTCCAAATAGACAATGCCTCCAACTCTCCAAAGCAAACTTTATCGCCATAAACTCCGAATCAAAAGTCAGATACTTCCTCTCATGTAGTTTTAGTTGCCAACTAATATGCTACAACCTTACCTATCAGTGTAAATACCGCACCAGTTAAGTACTATAAGCTTGTGTCTACTATTGCCTCCTTGTTCTCTCTCGAAGTGAGTAACATCGACGCACTTGTCAATCTCTCGATCAGACTCACTAGCGCATGCCTGCACCTTGCGTCGTAAATAAAAGTTTGATCCTCTCTTATCAAATAGGTCAACGATGTTGCTATCTCTAGTCTATTCAAATTTTAGACCGCTGTAACCACAAGATCTGCAGCAATGTCCTACTCTGAAATAACATGGCCTAAGCATCTTACTTTCCTCCTTTAGAAGTGATACTCCAAAATATCATCATCAATCGGTGTCTTCTCAACCACTACAATAGAATAGTCAATTATGCCTTGTACTCTTTTTTTGTCCATGTAGACAAAAGTATCATCAATGAGCACAAGCATAACTTACTCAAATGACCCCTCAAAATACAACCCATGAGATCAACAAGGCATGCCGACACATTGGTTAGCTCGAATGGCATAACCAACTAATCAAAAATCAAAGTAGCGTGTAAAACACTATAATCGACACACTCTCTCTAAATACTCTCAGTTGGTGAAACCCCATCGTAAGGTCCAATGAACAGAACATCCTTGCACAATAGACCTGATTGAATAAGCTATCAATACGCAGGAGTGCACATTTGTTCATCATCTCATTCAGCTCATGACAACCAATAAATGACCTCAGAGAGCCATCCACTTTAGTGGCGAATATCATAAGTGCATCATATCCAAATATGCTCCTATAATTAACATCATCCCAATAGATCATCTGCTCGTGCCTTTAACTTCCTCCGCTCTTTGGGCATCATATGCCTTAAAAGCATAGTTACTAGTCTAGCTCCTCTAACCAAATCGACACAAAACTCTATCCCGATATGGTGGTAATCCAGTCGTCTCATCAAATATGTCGAATATGTTTAAATACTTTCTAGCTATATGCACATATGACAACTCATCATGTGGAATACCAAGCGAATTAAGAAATCTAACCATAACCTCATTGCCTATAAGCAGCAAATCACTACTGTTCGCTCCTCCACAACCTCAATCATTACTAACGACCTCTCACAATCCACCACTATTCCGTACGCTCTTCAGCCAGTCCATTCCCAAACTATAATACTGAACTCAACTAAACCCCAAAACAGTCAATAGAAAACAAACAAAAAAACATCCATGACTCAATTAGACAAAATCTCAACAAACCATGAAAAGGTTGGCTGAGCCCCTAACTAGGTCCATCATAATTAAAGTCGATTGACCATCTCGAGTCTTGATCTCAATCGATCTATCATATCATTTGATATGAAGGAATATGAAACTTCGACTTCAAATAAAACTCATATAGAAACACTAATACGGGAAAGCATACCTCAAAGGGTAATGCCATCTCCCTTCCCTTTCGTCGATGGAGCACTCAACGAGTTGGAATGGAAATCAATACATATGCTTCTACATTTTATCCCTACTAAGCTGGTTTAGGACAACCCTTCTACACTGGGTCAATGCCCTTACATCTTAAAGGCATCTCGGTCATCTTCTCGAAGCTCTTGTCAATATGACCAATCAATCACTTCCTAAGACGATCACTCAACCCAATAATAAATTCTTCATACTTTGAAATGAACTATGAACTAAACCCAAGTAAATCAATCCTTGGGAATCGAAGCTATATAAACACTCCACTAGTTCATTATCCATCGTTGTAGTTATCTAAAGGTTAACATCTACCTTACTACAACATCTATCTCTAATTCATCCAAGATCATCTTGCAAGTAACCAACCAATCTTACCTTTTAATATCCGACTCCATTCCAAGGAATGGTCTGCCTCCTTGACTCCCATAGTCTTCAACAGCTCAGCAAAGTCGACTCTAACCATTTGCACTTGAGCACCATAATCATTTAGAGCAACTTGGGCATTCCAAAAAATGGTTCGCACCATCTATGCGAACACATCCTATCAGTTAGGGTTAGTGACTCGGATCCTGCCCACTTCTCAACTCTAAAGATAGAATCAATAGTAGTATTTCACATATGCCAGATCACTCCTATTCTATAATAAGGACGATCGATCTCTCATGAAAAAAATTGCATCAATAGTACTCATGTGTACAATACAACTTATATACTAATATATAGATTTAAAAACCGAAATATATAAGAAAGACGGACTCTCTCGTATATATACACACTCTAGATCCAGCTAAGGCGATAACTCCTATATAACGACCCAGAATTTCAGTCATGTGAAATTCATATATTTAATTGATTTAAATATTCACATGTTAACTTTATAAGCTGAAAAAATTATATTTCGAAAATTTGGATTTAATTGGATAATTAAATTATTAATTTAATATTTGAAATTATAGAAATAATTGAAATTTGAATTTAATGTGAATGAAAATGATTTATAAAGTTGAATTAAATCTTATTTGAATTCGAATGATGTTAGAAAACTTTTAAAATTGAATTGAAAGTGAATTTATAGAAATTGAATATTTTAATATTTAATTGACGTGCAAAAATAGCCATTTTTCGTACAATCTCGGGTTCCGACGAAACTAGTTTCATTGGATCCATAACGTTATATTATTATAAGATTTCAAATTTCATGTCAATTGGATTTACGGTTTGTCCGAGGCAAGCTAAAACGCTTAGAAATTCATTTAAGTGAATTCTAAATTTATATAGTTGATTCGAAAACCTATCTTCCAAATACGATCAAATCGGCTCTCGATATATATTCCATTATGTTCGAAATATGGGTAAAACATTATAAATGCCAGGAGGAATGCTTTATTTGGAGTTCAAAATTTTTTGGGTTAGTAGTGTCCTGAGAATTTTCTATAAAAGGACCTCATTTTCTGTAAATTGCTCAAACCCTGAATAAACAAGTGCAAGCCGCCATTAGCTTTTCTACTGATCCCTTCACTTTCAAGCTTTGATTTCCAAATGAAAATTGTAGAAGGCAAAGAGATCTAGGATATCAATGTCGACTATGATCGTTTGGAACGAAGCGAATTGGTGACAAATTGAGACTGAATGTCGCGTATTCAAGCAAGTTTTTCAAGGTGGATTTATAACTGAGTTCGCCCATATGCAAGCCGAAGGTAGAGCTCGTGAAGCATGTTCGTTTGGTGCTAGTCGATCGTCGTGTAGTTCGTCGATGGTGGCATAAAGATTCGAGAAACAAGGTGACTATAATGGGTTTTCGAATAGCTGTTTGAATGGAGAAAGAAGAAAATGCAATCGGCTGAGATCTCATCAAGCAGAAATTGACGGCTCAGATCTTGTCTTTTGAAATCAATGGCTAGATCAAGTAGGGTTTTATAAAAATAGAATAAAATTGTAAATAATTATGTTATATAATTCGTATAAACTTTAAAATTGTATAACTTCTTCATACAAGGTCCTTTTTTGACGAAAAAAGTTGCGTTGGGTCCATATTGACGAGCAATGCATTTTAGATTGGAGTTGATTGGAGATAGTGTAAATTTTCGGTAAAATTAAACGACTGTTTGATTTTATTTGGAATAAAACACTGCAACTGCTGTTGGAAGAAATGTAAGTACAACTCACTCTTGCTGCATCGTTGATATTTTTATATAAGTGACAACAAATTTATTCTATCATGATTGATGATTGTTTGGATGATATATGATATACTGTATATATATTGATTGATTATTGGATATATTCCTGCCTATTGGAGCAGATGAGACCCTATACGTTCCTGTGTATGAACAGATGACCCTTTGTACGCACGTCTGCCTCGTAATGGACATTGTATGCATATTCTAATATGTATATTTTTTGCAGATGACAGGTTGGAGGGATCCAACTAGATTCTTCACCACTGTTGATTTATTTATAGATATTGATATATATATATATATATATATATATCATATGATATATGATGATTTTGGATGCCGTGATTGATGTATTTCGTCCTGTTGCAGCATTGAGCCTATTTTTGATAATTTAAAAATATTAAAGCGATCTTTTTCAAATTAAAAAGGATTTTCCAGTAATTTTGAAAATATACGTTTTATTGAATTTTGAATTGTTAAAGTAAATGGATTTATTTTAAATAAATGAAAGTTAAAATTTTTATGTTATAAAAATTATGCTTTTGTGAAATATAATCAGAATGTGATTTTTGAAATATGAAATTGATTATTTTGTAAAATAATTTAAGTTAGGATTTTTGACTTATTATAAGTTTTTGATGTATAAGGTTTATAAAATTGAATTTTTATAAATCAGAATAATGGAATTTTAATGGAGTTTTTATAAATGATAAAATGGAGTTATAAATGGATTTTATAAGTCAATAAGATTTATAAATTTATGAAGTTATAAAAAGAATGAATTTTGGAAAGGTGTGAATGTATGAATCAAATAGAAATATAAGTTTATTTATAAAGTAATAAATTGGTAAAAAGAATGGAAACAAGGTAAATTTACTTAATTGGTTTCAAACCTTAATTAATGTGTACAATTGACAAAAGTACACATTTAAAAAAGTAACATTTATACAAATTTAAGATGTAAATAAAGGTGTATTAATGCAATGGAATATAAAACTAATGTAACCAGGTTTATAGAGAAATAGTGGGCATAGTATACTAATGGAAATAAAATAAAATAAAATTATGGGAATCAATTTTAATTAATTGGAATGTTATCTATAATAAATGAATTGGAAATCAATTGCATTCAAATGTAAATAAATGTTCATTAATGAGAGTAAGAACCGTATTTGTAAAGTGTGAATGTAATAAAGCAATGGAAATGCATATTTTATTCATAAGATAATATAAAAGAATGAAACCTATCTGAATGAATTTATTTAGGTTTCAATCATAATAAATGTATTCTTTTGACAAATTCAATATAATTGAAAACAACTGTTAATACAAAGGAAAGATGGATATTTTAGTATATATTAATGTAATGAAAGATAAACGAATATTAACGAGGTTTGTAGAGTAATATAGAGTTAATAAAAAGGGATTAGAATTGAATCAAATCAATTTATTTGAAATTAATTATAACTTATGGGAATTCAATTCATAACAAATAGATTTAAGTTAAGAGAATGAAATGAATTACTTTGCTAATTGAAATTTGGATGAATTGGGAAGTTATTAATGTATTAGTATATAAACCAATGTTAATATGGATTTATTGGGAATTTAAACTTCATTTTATGTTTCCCTATATTTGTTTCTCTAATTTTTATTTTCTATTTTATTTGTATAAAATTTGAATATATTTATTTGATTTTTGATTGATTTTAATTTTAATAATAGCTTATGAACTTCAAGAGATATAGGTTACCTGTTTTGTTTGTTTGTTGCCTTTTTCATTGCGTGCAAACAAAGAAAAAAATAGACAAGATTCTTTCTCCTTAAATTGTGCCTTTTAATTTGCTAGCCTTTTTAATTTTTTACCCTCTTTATTAATTCTTAATACCATTTCTCACCTATTATAGCCGTGCATTACTCTATCAAATCACGTACAAAATCTTCCCCAATATCTCACTTCTTCAATTGCCTCTTCCAATTTAAAGATATTACATAAGTTTCTTTTATTAAATAGGAAATAAATCTCATTCATTCACTAGCCTCCTTATTTCTTGCCTTGTTATCTGCCTATCTATTTAATTACCTACCATAGCCATGTATTGTAAACCCTAGCCGCCATCTAGTTTTACAATTCAAGTGAAAAGCTTCTCATTTCAAACTCATTTGCGTAAGAAAAAAGTTTGCAAGCTCTAGATCCATGGCTTCTCTTCCTCTTCCTTTTCAATTTTCTTTTGGTTCTCCTTTGTTTTTCTCTTATTTTCTCGGCCTCCATCTTCTCCTAGCACACCTCTAACCAGCATTACCAAGCAACACAAGATGATGGTTGAACCCATATGTGGTGTAGCCAAGCTATTGATTGATTAACGAAAGTTATGCCACTTTGATTCGTTATTTTTTCATTGTTTTAACCTCTATTATTTTGTATTGAATCATATTCTTATGTATGTAATATTTGTTTGCATTGTGCTTTGTCGTGCATTTTCGTACTTTGTGGAGTTTGGATTTTTATTCTGAATTTGTCAATTCTAGCTTTTAAAAGGTGAGTTTGATCACTCTAGACATATGTACTTAAATTATTGTGGAATAATGACAAGTGGATCTGTATAAATTGATATGTTATTCATACATGCCTGTGATATGTTATGTATTTGATACATCATCTAATATGTTATTATATGATATATTGTTCATTCTATTTACTGTATCATTACTGCAAGTTCCCTATCACTATGGTTGAAATGATACATACCCGAACAGATTTAAGAATAAGAAAAACTCATTATGGGCTGAAATGTTAGGCTCGAATGATTTTTATTGTATTTATTTTACTTGGAATTGCGGGTTTGAAATGATAGAACCCGTATTTTTCTTTAAAATTACGAATTGAATGATACATATCCATATCACTTGGCCTAGGTTAGAAAATATTATACGGGCCCATGATTATAGTTTAAATGATATTTTCCTAAAAATTGATTAAGTATTTTAAATATTTTCTGAAAATTAATAAGTATTTTGGAATTATAAATATATGAAAATTTTAACTTAATTTGATTTAATGCTTTAAAGTGTAGAGAAACATTGTTTGTCCATAAGTAATTTTTTTTATAAGTTAATTGGTTTTGGATGGAGTTTAAAGAGTATTATTTATGATAAATAACTTAATAATTAAGTTTGATTTAATTTGGAATCTTAAATCTAACCTAGTAATTTTAATAAAGGTTATTTCTTGAAATGAACATATTTTGTAATTAATGCAATTTTGAATAAATAAAATGAATATATTTTATGGGACATTTGTAGTAAGTTTATTTAACTTGCATAGTTGAATTGATGCCTAAATGAATAAATTTGCAAAGAAATTGAATGTTATATTTACTATGATAAATTACTTTATTTATGAAATGAAATGTTTGAAAATTGAATAATTATGATTTAAGTGGAAAAGTATATTTTCAAAATATGACTTAACTTGATAATTGGAAATTTGGTTTTAATTGAAATTGTTAGGTTAAGTAAGTAAATGGGAATTTAGTTTTATTTATGAAGTGGGTATTTTAAAATAAAGTGTTAAGTTATTTATTGAAATAAAAGAAGTAAAAGAATGTGTTTTTTGACTTTGTAAATGAATTATATTTTAGTTTGGATACTTGTTGATAAAATTTTAATTTACTAAATCAAAAGTTAAATGATATCCAAACGAATATTTTCTAAAGCGAGAAATATGATTTTTATAAGTTAAAATGGCTAAAAATTGAACTTCCAATGTGGCTGAAATATACAATGTCTTTGGAAAGTTTATAATTGAATGAATAAACTTAGAAATGTTAAAATTTTAAAATGAATATTATTTGACGTTGAATTTAAATGGTTTAAATGAAGGTCATTTTAAGTTTTATGATTTTTCTAAGTATTATGATTTTCAAAATAATAACATTTCCAAAGTGTTGTGATTTTAAGTAGTATGATTTCCAAATGATAACATTTCTAAATTATTATGATTTCAAAGTACTTTGATTCCAAAGTCTTTTGGTTGGAGTTGTTATAACTTTGAAAGCACTATGGTTTTGGAAATAAAATTATTTGACGTTGTATTTAATTGAGAATTGTCTTTAAACATATAAATTTGAAACCTATTGAAATTGAAGATTTAAGAATATGACTTTACAAAGTGGTTTGGGTTAAGACAATATTTCAAGTTAACAAATGGAAGGAAATATTCAATGATCTGAAAATTTGGGTTTTATTTAAAGGATATATTATTACTTTGATTTGAAATGGAAATGATATATTGATTGTGTTTGAAATGAAATAATATAGTCTTTAGTTCTGAAATAGATATTATTTTGGAAAGTAACGATATTTGATTCTAAGTTGTTTTAAAGTATAAATAATTTTGAAATAAATATCCATAGGTTATAATAATGGTTGGTTGTTGAAGAGACCGGGATCGAAAGTTGTCATACTCTCTGCCAACTTCGAAAACCTTTTTAACAACCATGTACGCGGTGGAGATTCCAGAATGAAGTAGGATGGTGATGACGTCCTTTGAGGTATATACGTGGACCCAACTCCCGTAAGTTGGCATAAGGTGGCTAAAACAGGAGCAATTGACGGGATAATGAGGTCGCTCCTCTGATCGGACACACTCCTTCAGTATTATATTTGGACTTTGAGATTGATTCGGTAGCCACTTTTGATTCTTTTGATTTGGGGGTGTGGCTAGAGGTGGGCGGTAGTAGCTGCTACGCGTTACCTCCGGCCTGGAAGTGTAATTGGTATATCTACCCTGGCATTGCCTAATTGTGCCTTGTCCCCTTCCCTAACACGCCTTGTACGAGTTTGATTTGTGTAGTACATATGGAGTATCCTCAGGTAGCCTCCCGATCAGGAGGTATTACGGTACTGTATAGACTATTGGCACTATTACATGTTAATGGCTATATGGGTAACCCCTTAAAGCTATTTAAAAGTAAGTTTATTTTACTATAGACATTATTATAATAGCGAAATATTAATATATAGTAAATAGTTTAACGGATCCTTAGAGGATGGGCGGTCCCAAGCATCATTTAAGTTACTTGTACCTTATATTACAGTTCACTTGAGTTGGTTTATATTGTATAAGTGTGTATGTACTGACTCGAGTGTTTTGTGTTTTGCGTTTTGCTTTACGCTCGGGTCAGACTTAGTGATACGACATTAGAGACTCACCTTCGGAGTTGGAGCTTTGCTTGAAGATCCAGCTATCTATTTCATTTCAGTATCCTGTTGATTCCAGTCATCCCGTTGATTCCAGTGATGTATTCTGATTGTACTTGATTATCATATTTAGACTTCCATTGTATCTTGTTTAATTCTGATGTATTTATATAGTAGCTTCATGAACTACTATCTCTTTTCTTCTGCTGCATTATATTACTTTGTGTCTGTGATTCTATGATTTATTTATTTGTTGTATATTTTGAGATTTGCCAAATTTAAATTAACAATTCGGTATTTTCAGTAATTCAAGTCCGACATGTGCGGATGCGAATGGCTGAAAATATCGAGTCGTTATAATATTCATTTTGACCCAAATGAAAATGTTTAAGTGAATGTTTTCCTTAAAGGAATAAAATATATATTTAATCCTGATTTAAGTACATGTAATATTTTCCACGTGTTGAAAATAAATTGAATTGTGAATTACTTATTTTCAAACAAGTATATGGAAATGTTTTCCAATATTGAAATATTGAAATGGTTTTGAGAATATATCTTTTTAAAAAATAATTTGAATTGAATATTTGGAAAATGATTTAATCAATAAAAGATTAATTAAAAGGGCCTAGTGACTGCTTATGGTGCTAGATATTTGATTGTTTGCTTTGATAGTTAAATAACCGACTATCAAATTTGGCCATTTTAGTTTCTCGACTTGATGTGGGAACTATTTAGTAATACACTTAGTACGTAGCCTTCTGTGTAGGCTTGATTATCGTTTGTATTGAGGATGTTGATTCGTATAGTGCGGAATATTACTCCTATCTATCGAGCTTCCTTCTTAGCCCATAGGATAGCAAGTTGAAATTTGGAGACGTGATAAGTCTATGAGACTAAATTTCTGTGTGATGTTGAGAAACGCTTTTGCATTGTTGGTGCGAAGAGATCGAGGTCAGTTTATCCGAAAACCTCTTCGGACCAACGTATATGCATTCGATTGTGTAGGTTATTGATGATATTGTAATTCACGATTTTCATAGTCAGAGACCGCTTGTTGATCGTTTGGGGTTAAAATCCCAGTATACATATAGTAGCAATGGTCTCTTCAATACGAAATATCCAATGAGAGGACTATTCGCTACTAACCCTAGGGATTTTCCGATAGGATGTGGTAGGAAAATACCTTCGGTTTGTCTTGTTCCTGGACAACTTGTATGGATGTTTTTGTAACATTGCATTTCTACAGATTATGTACATTGGTTTTTTACAAACGTATATCGGTGGCGGTAGAGAAGGCAACTTCTCTTAGCTTAATACCCTCCTTGAGATGTATGAGGTTAAGGGTTATACTTTTATGGAAGGCAATTAGTAGTCAACAGAAATCACCGTGTGGCATTCAAAACGATGTGATTGTGATTTGTGAAAGGTAATCGTTACCTTAGGCCTCATCAACCGGAAATGATCAAAACAGGGTTAGATGTAACAGGGCTAAGTGGGCCTCTCCCAAGTTGGAATGATCATCCTCTTTTAGATATATCTTTACACGCTATGATGTCATGTATTTGATTATTATGGTTTGTATGCTAGAGGGCTCCCGGTAAAGGTCGGTAACGAATGGAGGGTGACATATTCGGTACCATCTACTTATAGAGGTGGGCCGGTCTTGTGTTGGTAGAGGGCAGAGGTTCTGTGTCTGGGGACATCCATCTAGAGGTGCACCCATTCATACGGTAGTCCCTTCACTTGGTCGTTTGTATGGAAATCCAAACTCCACTACATACCTACCATTTTATTTGCAGAGCCTAGTATGCTGGAATTTAATAATGGTAACAATTTCGGCTATTTTAATATTATTTGTATATGCTAGACACTAGTATAATATAAGGGGGTTTGATATGAAATGTTTTAGTTATCGTAAGGTAAAAACATGCCCTTGCTTATGCGTGGGCGTGTCTTACGAGATACTTTTGTTTTGATAAACGAAAAGTTTGGTAACTTAATAAATTCAGTTGAGTGTGTTTCTCACGTTGGCTTACCAGACAGATCTGGGCGTTCTTCCCTTTTAATGCTCGGGTCAGACCGAGTATTTACAGGTTCAGATTTGGTGCATTTGGAGCTTCAGCGGGTGAGCTGGAGATCTTCATTTTCTTGTACACGCATCAGTTTCTCTTAGTGATTATCCGTTGTGCTTAGTTGTTGTATATTATCAGCAACTGTAAGGACAGGTTATTATAACTGTCCAGACTGATAATTATTGATTGATTGTTGTACTCTGATTGATGTATGTATATACAGTTTCCGTTTCGTAAAGATTATTGATATGATATTATATGTTTTCCGCTGCGATGTGAGATTCTGTATTGTTCTATTTGGTTTTATCTTCTCTCTTTATTCTCTTCTCTTCTTCTCTCTTTTTTTCATTCTCTTGACTTTCCGTCAGTTGGTGCTTTTTGGGTCGAACATGTGTGGATTATTGTCGATTCAAAGGGTACGGATTTGCGGTTCGTCGCATCATATCCTATCTTTACTGTATCATGGTATTAACTCAGGTTAATCATGTAATCCAAACTCTGGTACCAAATGTAACGACTGCCCTACACCTTGGATGTAGAATTGTTGTCAAAGGAAATAAAAATAAAAAAAGAAGGGAAATAGAAGAGAAGATAATAAAAAGGAAGAAAAGGAAACATCAAATAATCATATAACCTGTCGTATATCTCACATTACATCGGATTAAATATAATATTCAACACAGGTATAAAACAGTCGAGACAGTAATAACAATGTGAACTAATCATTAGAGTACAAGATCCACAGAGTTATACAACATAGTAATATTGTTTATAAAATGCATACATAAGCTAATAAACCATCTCTAATAATAGTAAGTCAAATACTGTCAAGGCTCCATTGTGTCAGAAGGCAGAATATACAACAACAAACTCGTATAACTATGAGTAAACATCACCTCTTACTAATCCATCTGCAAAACCCCATATGTCATCCATACCTACTCTCTAATCCACTTTCTAAGAGTATCTGAGATAATAAGAAGGAAAATATAAAACCTCGAGTCAGACAACAGTCTAGTATGAGCGATAAACAATCTCAAAATACAATAAAAGTCGATATAGTATATGGAATAGATGGTATACGAATCACACCTAAACTATCCCTACAACTAAAGAGTCGGCACATAACGTCGATAATATGCTACTCTATAACATCATAAAGGGGTACTCCATACTCAGTAAGCTATCAGGGTGCCTAGGTATTTCCATCCATAATACCTACTCCATACTCTGTAAAGTCGAGGTGTCTAGGTGTCTTATACACAATACCTCTCTTGGGTTACATCCCTAGGGTAACAGGAGGCCAGTGAAACAACCAAAGAAACATAACATCCATTAAACAATACTAATTATCACCAAGTGTGCGTTGGATATATGATAACTCATATAGCCGCCATACTGCCAGGGAATAGTGGAAATCTTAGTTTTTCGTTGTACTCTTGCAGCTCATAGCCTAAAGCTAGATATGTGTCTCATAGCCTAAAGCTGGACACTAGATCCAAAGAAACAGGTCCAAGGTCTAAAGATCCTTGCTACCAATCCATGGGTGTGTCCCTACTAAACAATACCTCTACTTTAAGTACAATAGAAAACACTCCGAGTTATCAACAATCGCTTAGCACATGCACGTCTACTAGTCCTACTTGCTCAATCTTGATCCAAGTTGTAGGATCGATTTCACCCTAGAGGGGAGGTGAATAGGGTGATACTATTAATTATAAAAATTAATTGCGGAAGCTTATAAAATTATTTCAACACAGATAAATCAGAAATATAGCAGCACAGATAATAGCAGAATAAATGCAGAAATAGAACGACATAGAATTTACCCAGCTTCGGCAAAACCCTGCCTACGTGCTGCCCCCAAGGTTTCTACTAGAAATTAAGTAGTCACACGCTTACAAACGTAAACTCGCGACACCTGCTACTGACTAACCTAACTCTACGCTCAAAACCCTGCCACAACTCAACCACTGAGTTGCGAATTCTCGAACTACGCCACGTAGTTTGTCCCCTAGTCACACGACTAGAAAATACAACGGTTTAAAAAGGAATTACAAATTAAAAATAATTTAAAAACAAATTGAAAATAAAAAACCATATTTTTAAACTATTAACCCTTAATGTAAACAAGGCCGGCCCAATTGGTTGACTTCCTTAATCTTTCGTAAACCCTTATCTTTTTATTATCTTTGGCCGACTCCTTCTCTTCTCTGATAAAATCAATGGCTACTACGAAAATTGCTTTTGCGAGATTTGACTTAGAGCTTCTGCCCTTTTCGAATTCGATTAGGCTTCACCTCTTTTATTCCTTTAAGGGAATCGGTCTTGGAATTTAATGCTTCGGTCTTGTGAAATTAGGGCTTCGGGTTTTCATGAAATTGAATTAGGGCTTTGTTCCTTCTTCGTTCCAATTTAGGGTTGTTGATGAAACTAAAGTGCTGCTTCGTTGTTCGATCGAAACAGATGATTTAATTCGATGCTTGCTTGTTCGATCAGATGTTACTTTGAATTGCATATAGCTACTTCAATTTTTTGAGTTCGGTTGAATGATGTGGTATGTGATTTCCTTTTTATTTATTCTTGTTTATATGCTCGAACTCGATTTCCACATGCCGATGATGATTCTATGGGTTTTATATGTGTTCGCTCTCCTTTATTTGCATTCGTATATATTAATTTGAATTTGTCAATTGATTTGCTCGGTCGTTCGATTCCGTTTGGATGTCGATGATTTTACTGACTTAACCAAATTCGTATATTTTGATACTTGCTTCTTACGGCTTTGAATATGAATTGTTCATTTTCTTTACCACCACGTCTCTGACTTGTTCAACATTGACTTCGGCACTGATTTATTGATTGCCTGAGCTTGATGTTTTTTGACTTGGTACGAACTTGATATTGATACTGTGAATTCATGTTTCTGTTAGCTTCGGCCTTTGCAGTTTGTAGTTGCCGTGTACTTTGGTGGCTGACCATCCTGTAGCATATCTCTGTTTCATTTTTGTTTTTGTTCATTCATGATAGCTTGTCCAGTTCTTTGTTACTTATTTAACTTGATTTGGTGCCATTTGCTTCTGCACCGTGTCTTGTTCTTTGTTGTAAGGTTGAATCACTGTCATTTGTGTTTACTGCCTCCGATCATTTGCGTCCTGTAGCATGCTTGACTGGATTTGACGATGTTGATTTACTTTGGCCATACTGTTCAAATTGAACTGGTCATTCTTCACTGTGGCCTTCGACTTTACATTTTCTTTGTTGTAACTGGACGTGAACTTGTAGTCTTCATTTGTGTACTCGAGTCTGCATTGTCATGTTGTATTATTGACATGATACTCGACTGTTGAACTTGGTGGTCTTGTGGCACTTCTTACTGTCATGTTGCATACTCTCTTATCAGTTGCATTGTTCATGTCATTTTGAACAGTTTGCTTAAATTTTGGTTGCTGTGTTTTGTGCTATGAAATGCTGGTGCATATATTTCATTTGTTGCAGACATGTATACATACTTGAGTCTTGTTCATTCAATTCATTGAGATTGATGTTGTACTTCACTGTGTATATTTGTCTGCACTGTAGCATGGTCATGGTTTTGAGGTCTCTGATTCAACTTGGTCATGCCACGCTTTAGCTTGATTGCTCTGGTCAGGTTCATCTTGTATTTCACTGAATTGTGCCATTATCTTCTAGAGCTCGAGTTGCTTCAACATACTGCTGTGTTTATTACTTGGTTTTGCACTTTATGTTTCATTTAGAGTCGCATTGTATTTGAGTGCATGTATCATTTGCTAGACCCTTGTATTTCATTCATACCGTCGCTCCATTTTTTATCTGATATTTGAATTTAAAGTTTTCTAATTAAACTTGGTTCATGCCATGGTTCTTCTGATGCATTTCCTTCTGGCTAACACTTGAGTCTGTTGTGTACATGAGCAGTTTGACTCTTGTTTGGTTTTTGGTGGCCTTTTTTTGCTGTTATGTTGGTGGCATTGCATTGCTGTGCATTGAGCACTGTTCGAACTTGTATCACTTGAGTTGAATCTAGCTTGTAGCTTAGATTTGACCTTGTGCTGAAAGTTGTGACATTCTTTTATTGCACTTGAGTTGAATCCGATAATTTGGGTTTGACCTGTGCTCACCTGTCCCTGTAAATTTATCAAGTGTATATATCGGTGCGCACGGCCTTGTGTCATATACAGTGAAACACTGTGTATGTCACAAGCTGTTCGTGTATGATGAATTGAAAATTAAATGATGACGAACAACCCAAATAACTGAGGCAAATATTATTTTCAAAATCCACATTTTGTTTTATACTTCAAAAATATTTCATTTTCAATTTTACTACGTCAATATTTATTTTTGCATATTTCTCAGATGCTGGATTCATACTGGGATAAAGTTGAAGATAATTATCAGTATGAGTGATATGTAGTGAGGTCAACTGTAAATGTGAAATTGTGATGTAATCAAAGTTGTACTGTAATTGAAATTGAATATATAGTGAGAGCTTGAACTTTGTACTACTCAAAGATTGTAATAAATATTTGTTTGAATAAAAATTCTGTTTGAATTCAAATTCTGTGTTATTTATATTTATTCAGCAAATATTTATTTAATCTATGAAAAATAAAATAGTATATTAACAAATACATTTACACGAGTGTGTGTGTATATATATATATATATATATATATATGTTTATTGTCATCAAACAAAAATCATATAATCGTATATTCAACAATCTCCCCTTTTGATGATAACAAACATATATTAAAGATTTCGAATATGTTAAATGTATTTGATCATTGATATGCTCTAATTGCTTCCCCTATTTAAATGCTTCTTCTCTACACAAAGCTCCCCCTACATGTATGCATTCAATTAAAAATATGCAAATGAGCCTAGATGCAAATGGAAAATATTTGACCTTTACTTGATTTATTTGACCAAAATCTTAACTTTTCTCTCCCCCTTTTGTTATCAGCAAAAGAGTAATAGTGTTAGAGAAAATAGAGATAAAGTAATCGATATTAATCCAATATTAAAACTCAGTTGAATATAGATATTAAATTTTAATTAAAAAATCAAACAAAAATCATAAATACTTTGTTAGGCGCATATTCCACTTTTAGAATGATGGGAATGATGTCATCATATAAAACCATACAGTTGTGTCTATTTGTGGTATATTTATATCAAGAATTTGAATATCTACTAACCATGCATAACCGTTAGGACTTTTAAATGAGGTTAGTAGTATTCCAATTTTATTTTAAAAAAAATGAATTCAAGTATCTTCTAACCACGCATAACCGTGAGGACTTTTAAATGGGATTAGAATCAACTTGTTTATTTTTAAAAATCAATTTTTGATATGTGTTCCATACATGCATAACTGTGAGGACTTTTAAATGAGCATGGAAGCACATAACAAATTCTAAGTAATTCACCCATGCATAACCGTGAGGACTTTTAAATGAGAGTGAATACTTTGGTATTTATTTATTATTATTATTTTATTATTATTATTATTAATTTAAAAAATATATAAAATGAAAAACGAATGATTCCTGTTTAAAGTACCACATATGGACAAACTATATAGAATTTTGATGAGTAATGGTCGTTAGAAATATGATAGAAATAGAGATAGTCATGGAATTTTTACCAACAAAAGTTTTATAACTCTTGTTTAAATTTCTAAAGAAATTTAATAATTATACCGTCTCGAGTCATAATATATGATGAATATCAACACTCATCAATTTTTCAATCACTATTTATCTTTTTGATAATTATTAGGGAGTCAGATTAGTCAAAGTAGTCATATAAAATCAAATTCAAAAATAATTATGAAATCAAATTTTCAAAATGATTAATCTGAAAATATGGTAAAAAATGATTTTCTTGAGGGGGTTATATGAGAAAAGTTTTTGCTATTTGAAAATTATTTGAATTGAAAAATATGCAGATATTTTCTTTGAAAAACGATGCAGTTACTAAATGTCTCAACAAAAATCATGTTCAACTAGTAATTTTTCTATCAACTAGATTACCAATGTAATCTGCATCTGAATTTCTCTTTCACTCAAAATTATCACTATTTAAATTTGATAGACCAGAAAGTGTGCACCAAAAATTTCAAACTCAATTTTAACAGTTTTTTTTAAATGACATTCTCTTGAATTTGAAATGAAGCCGTGTAAATAATTAGAAAAACCGTGAATATAGAGTTAGCCGTATTATAATCAAATGTATTATCATCCACCAAAACACTATTTTTAATCCAAACTAATATATATGAAGTGATTCAAAGAATCTAGAGATTTTTACAGTGTTTTCGGCATAAGAATATAATTGGCCAACAATTTGAATAAGTCAGAACCAAAATCATCAATATTTCATCATCACATTATTGGCTGATTTAACTCAGATTACGGTTCAGATTATCACATTTAATATATCGTTCAAATAAATATACCATTACCTGTTTTACCTTTACGATATTTTTCGTTGTTGCCTACTGTGATTCTGTCACCTTTGTACTAGGCTAAGGAACTTTGCTTTGTCGCCCGTTGTGCTTCTGGAACAGCCAGAATCCAGATAACACTATTGTTTTCCTTAGCCTGCCACCACACCTACACGATGAAATATTTTTATGACCTATTTGTTTTTATAGGTCCGTTGATGCAATGCAACAGGAGTTCCGACCTAACAAATTACGACCTAACTCAATGAAAGAAGATTACGCGTTAAGTCGCTCAGAAGATAGCTTGTTAATTTAGGTCGCTCGGGTTCTTTAAGTCGCGAACGACCTAACAATTCACGACCTACCTCAGGACGCAAGATCGAAGCCGCTCCATAATTCGTGAATTCCAGTAGGTCGCGAGCTTCCTTAGGTCGCGAGTTGTCCTTAGGTCGCGAACGACCTTCTTAAGTCGCTCCAGATGTTTCATAAGCTATTTCTTGAGTCGCGAGAAGTTCTTATGTCGCCATCATCTTTAAGTCGCAAGCCGCATTGTTGCTGTGTTGATATTTCTTATATCACTCCACCTTAGGTCACTCATCATTTATGTCGCTTATTGATAAGGCGCAGATTCCTGGAGAGGTGCAGTGATGTTAAGTCGCTGAAGACTATGTTCTTAGGTCGCTATATTGTTAAGTCGCCCATGCTGTATTTTCTGTTATGTCGAGTATGTTGTCATACTTTAAGGTCGTAAGTCGTTGTACTTAGGTCGTGTTGAGTATGTTGTTGTGTTGTAGTTTGTGTTGTATATTCTTTACGTTATATTGTTAACTCATGGGTCTTAGGTCGTAAGCCATGAGGTGTTTAGGTCGTAGGTCGGCAAGCAGTTAGGTCGGCCGAACTGTGTTGTAAACTCTATAAATAGCAGGGTTGTGTCATTTGTAAGTTTGGTTGATTTTGAATAAAACTTTGTTTGAGTGCTTTGTGCCTCTTTGAAATTGAAAGTCGAGCGTTGGCTCCTTTCTCCATTTTTCGTTATTCGAGTGCGCTCGAATCAACGGATTTGAAGCCGATTCACGGAATCTCGTCCACGAGATCAACGTAGAAGAGTCGTAGATCTTTTAACACGGTACCGTGCGCGATCAACGTGTTGGAGATAGCTAGAATTCGGTATTCTCGAGATCAACGAATTTGGGCATTCGGTATTTTCAAACCATCGATTTATCTTGCTTCATCTAATCGTTCTTCGATTAGTTTGACACGAAATCTTCATTTCGTTGTCATTCGTTAATATCTGCTGCGTCAGTTTGGTATCAAAGCTAGGCTCAGCCAATCATAGCTAAGCCGAGCCTATTTGGAGAAGATTTGAAGTGTTGAAGTGTTGAAGTGTTGGAGTTTGAGCCGAATTGAAGTTTTTGGATCAAGGCCGAGAGTTGCAGCCGAGCCGAGCTAAGTGCAGGCCGAGCAAAGTCAAGTTCAGATCTGAGATAAAGTCGTACTAGTCGAAGTATGTGTTTGAAGATTCGATAATGTCATCGAGAAGAGCTAATTATCATCAAAATGTTGAAGATTTGTATAAAAGAGAAGATGCTGAACAAATGGAACAATGAATTAGCAATAAATTCAATGAGAAGTTGGATGAGGGAATTGGTAGGTTGGAGAAATTGATGACCGATATGAATCTAAGTCAAAGGATAAGATCACCAATCTCGAACCATGGAGGAAACAGAGTTTCGCAATCGGTTACGGAAGCGAGGAGGGTGTCACCACAATCTTACCGAGATCGAAGAGAATCATCAGTTTCAACAAGGCGAGATCACCATGAGTATAGACACGAAGAGAGAAGAACTCCACGTGAGTTTGGAGATGAGCCATATCGTGATGAGGAAAGACATAGTAGAAGAGATATGTATGATCGTAGAGAAGCTAATGGTCAAGATCGATATCGACGTACATTTGATTGTGATGAAGATGGTGATAGAGGCAGTATTCATTATCGAGATCGAGACCAAGTACGAAATCCATATCGAGATGTAGAGGATGATCGTAAATGGGAGTCGGTGATGAAGACTAAAATTCCAGAATTCAAAGGTGGAATGATCGCGGAAGAGTTTTTGGATTGGTTATCTAATGTTGAAGAAATTTTTGACTTCAAGGAAGTTCCCGAGCGTCGGAGAGTTAAGTTGGTTGCTACACGATTGAGGGGAAGAGCTTTGGCATGGTGGCAACAGACTAAGCTTACACGGGAAAGAATGGGAAAGTCGAAGATTGTTTCATGGGAGAAGATGAAGAAGTTGATGAAGGCTACTTTTTTGCCTTATAATTATCAGTCTCTTATGTATCAGCGCTTGCAGAATTTGAGACAAGGGACGAAATCGGTAAATGATTATGCATATGAATTTTACCAACTAATTGCCAGGAATGATATCATGGAGACAGAGGAACAATTGACAGCTAGATTTGTTGGAGGATTGAGAATGCAAATTCAGGATATGGTGAATATGTTTGATCCAAGGTCCGTTGCTGAAGCACACCAGAAAGCCCTAGCTTTGGAGAAGCAAGGTAGAAGAGGAGGTGGTGTGTTTACAAATTCCAACAATCAAGTGAAAGGTGCTAGTAGGAGTGCTAATGTTTCCAAAGCAGTCAGTAAACCAGTTGTCAATGAAGTTGCTAAGACCAAGGTCAACAACAATTTCAAGTGCTTTAATTGTCAGGAGTTTGGTCATAAAAGCAATGAATGTCCGAAGCCGAAGAAGCAAGCAATGGTTGCTGAGGTTGAGGATGAGGATGCAGAAATTGAACGTTCCAATTCACCACAAACTGAGGAGGAAGAAGAATTGTTAGGAGACGAAGGTTGTAACTTGATGATGAGGAGGTCATGTTTGACACCAAAGCAAGAGGATGAGTCAAGTTTGTTGAGGAGTAATATTTTCCAGTCAACGTGTACTATCTTGGGAAGGGTTTGCAAGTTTGTCATCGATGCGGGAAGCTGTGATAACATCATTTCTACAGAGGCTGTAAAGAAGTTGGCATTAAAGACTGAGAAGCATCCAAAGCCCTACAAGTTAGCTTGGTTGAGGAAGGGTGGGGAAGTGAAGGTTGGTCGAAGAGCTTGTGTAACTTTTTCCATAGGAACGAAGTATAAGGATGAGATTCGGTGTGATGTGGTAGATATGGATGTATGTCATTTGTTGTTGGGGAGACCATGGCAATATGATGGAGCCGTGCAACACGATGGAAGGACTAACTGCTACAGTTTCATGTTCGAAGGCATAAAAATCACTTTAGTTCCTAAAAAGCGACAACAAAGTGAAAGAAAGTTGGAGGAGATTGAAGAACTAAAGACTCTGTTATCTTTGAAGGAATTTGTCAAGGAAGTGGAAGATGAGCCTGAAGTATTTCTGTTAATTGGACGTGAAAGTAGTGAACCAGTTGAAATTCCTGAAGAAGTGAAGCCAGTGTTGAAAGAGTTTGAAGATGTATTTCCAGGATAGTTGCCCAAAGAATTACCACCGTTGAGGGACATACAACATCAAATTGATCTTGTTCCGGGAGCAGTGTTACCGCATAGACCACATTATAGAATGAGTCCAAAGGAACACGAAGAGTTGAGAAGGCAAGTGGAGGAGTTACTTGAAGAAGGGCGCGTACAAGAAAGTTTAAGTCCTTGTGCATTACCAGCATTGTTAGTGCCAAAGAAGGATGGAACGTGGAGGATGTGTACCGATAGTAGGGCACTGAACAAGATACTGTGAGGTACAGATTTCTGATGCCTAGACTCGATGATTTGTTAGACCAGTTGAATGGAGCTGCTATAATTTCAAAGATTAATCTGAAAAGTGGAAATCATCAGATTCGAATTCGACCAGGGGATGAATGGAAGACCGCATTCAAGATATGGGAAGGGTTGTATGAGTGGCTGGTCATGCCATTTGGTCTTTCGAATGTACCTAGTACTTTTATGCGAGTGATGAATCAGATTCTTTCGACCGTTTATTGGGAAGTTTGTAGTGGTATACTTTGATGATATATTGATATACATTAGGAGAACCGAAGAACATCTACTACATTTATGGGAAGTGTTGATGATACTTCGTCAGGAGCAATTTTATGTGGCAATAAAGAAATGCGTGTTCATGACGCATAGTGTTTTGTTTTTGGGGTACGTAGTGTCTGAGGAGGGAATTCAGGTGGACGAGAGTAAAGTAGAAGCAATCAGAAACTGGCCACAACCCAAGACGATAACCGAAGTTAGAAGTTTTCATGGTTTAGCATCATTCTACCAAAGGTTTATTCCACATTTCAGTAGCGTGATGGCGCCTGTTACTGATTGTGTGAAGGGAAAGCAGTTTTCATGGTCAGAGGAAGCAGGACTTGCTTTTGAGGGAATCAAGGAACTTTTGACGTCAGCACCAATTCTAGTATTATCAGACTTTCAGTTGTTGTTTGAGCTACATACAGACGCATCTAAAGTCGGAATTGGAGGGGTGTTAAGTTAGAGAGGCCGTCCAATTGCTTATTTCAGCGAGAAGCTTTCGGGAGCAAAGAAGAGATATAATACTTATGATGTGGAATTCTATGCTATTGTTCAAGCGATAAAGCATTGGAGACACTATTTGTTCCATAAAGAATTTGTTTTATATACTGATCATGAGGCGTTGAAACATTTGCAAGGACAAGGTAAGATTGCAGTCAGGCATGCTTCGTGGATTGCATACTTACAATAGTTTACATTTGTTGTGAAACACAAATCGGGAGTTACAAACCGTGTGGCAGATGCATTGAGTAGAAGGAATCATTTGTTGACTACAATGAAGGTTGAAGTGACGGGATTCGAAGTACTTCCAGAATTGTTTACTGAAGATCCTTACTTTGCGAAGATGTTGGATGAAGTCAATAAAGGGAAGACAGATGAGTATGTGATGGTAGATGGTTTTCTATTTAAGGGTAATCGATTGTGTATACTACACTGCAGTTTACGAATGAAGATTGTGAAGGAATTACACGAAGAAGGACATGTGGGAAGAGATCGTACTTTGCAGTTGATTTCTCATTCATATTTTTGGCCTTCCATGAGAAAAGAAGTTAAAAGATTTGTGGAGAGATGTCACATATGTCAAGTTTCCAAAGGAACAGCTACGAACACTGGATTGTATATGCCATTACCCATGCCTACTAGACCATGGGTTGATATTAGCAAGGACTTTGTGTTGGGTTTGCCAAGAACTCAACGAGGGAACGATTCTATATATGTTGTAGTGGATAGATTTTTGAAGATGGCACATTTCATAGCTTGTAAAAAGACCACCGATGCAGTCCGTGTTGCTCAATTATTCTTTAAAGAAGTTTATCGACTACATGGGCTACCTGAGACCATTGTTTCTGACTGGGATACTTGATTTCTAAGCCATTTTTGGTTGAGTCTGTGGAAGATGGTTGGAACGAAGCTGAATTTTAATAGCGCCTATCATCCACAAACTGATGGGCAAACGGAAGTAGTGAACAGATCTTTGGGAAATTTGTTGAGAAGTCTTGTGAAGGATAATTTGAAGAGCTGGGATGTGAAGTTATGTCAAGTTGAATTTTCACATAATCATGCAGTCAATCGAAGTACTGGATTTAGTCCATTTCAAGTGGTATATTCAGCAATTCCGAAGGGACCGTTGGATTTGTCGATAGTTCCATTTCAGAAAGGGGTTGTTAAACGAGTTTATGATTTCATGAATGAATTGCAGGAGTGCCACAGGATTGTTCATGAACGATTGCTTAAGTCAAATGAGAAGTATAAGCAATTGGCGGATAAGAAGCGAAGGAGTGTGGACTTCAAAGAAGGTGATTTTGTTTACGCAGTATTGACGAAAGATCGTTTCCCAGTTGGAACTTACAACAAATTGAAAGCCCGAAAGATTGGTCCGGTAGAAATTTTGAAGAAGATTAATGATAATGCTTATCGATTAAGATTACCGGATCATGTCCATACTGCCGACGTTTTCAACGTCAAACACTTGATTCCATATCATGGGAATGAGTGTATTGGAAAAGAGGAAAGTGTGAATTTGGGGTCGAATTCCTATCAACCAGGGGAGGATGATGCAGTGCAACAGGAGTTCCGACCTAACAAATTACGACCTAACTCAATGAAAGAAGATTACGCGTTAAGTCGCTCAGAAGATAGCTTGTTAATTTTAGGTCGCTCGGGTTCTTTAAGTCGCGAACGACCTAACAATTCACGACCTACCTCAGGACGCAAGACCGAAGCCGCTCTAGAATTCGTGAATTCCAGTAGGTCGCGAGTTGTCCTTAGGTCGCGAACGACCTTCTTAAGTCGCTCCAGATGTTTCAGAAGCTATTTCTTGAGTCGCGAGAAGTTCTTATGTCGCCATCATCTTTAAGTCGCAAGCCGCATCGTTACTGTGTTGATATTTCTTATATCACTCCACCTTATGTCGCTCATCATTTATGTCGCTTATTGATAAGGCGCAGATTCCTGAAGAGGTGCAGTGATGTTAAGTTGCGGAAGACTATGTTCTTAGGTCGCTATATTGTTAAGTCGCTCATGCTGTATTTTCTGTTATGTCGAGTATGTTGTTATACTTTAAGGTCGTAAGTCGTTGTACTTAGGTCGTGTTGAGTATGTTGTTGTGTTGTAATTTGTGTTGTATATTCTTTACGTTATATTGTTAACTCATGGGTCTTAGGTCGTAAGCCGTGAGGTGTTTAGGTCGTAGGTCGGCAAGCAGTTAGGTCGGCCGAACTGTGTTGTAAAGTCTATAATAGCAGGATTTGTCATTTGTAAGTTTGGTTGATTTTGAATAAAACTTTGTTTGAGTGCTTGTGCCTCTTTGAAGTTGGAAGTTGAGCGTTGTCTCCTTTCTCCATTTTCGGTTATTCGAGTGCGCTCGAATCAACGGATTTGAAGCCGATTCACGGAATCTCGTGCGCGAGATCAACGTAGAAGAGTCGTAGATCTTTTAACACGGTATCGTGCGCAATCAACGTGTTGGAGATAGCTAGAATTTGGTATCTCTCGAGATCAACGAATTTGGGCATTCGGTATTTTCAAACCATCGATTTATCTTGTTTCATCTAATCGTTCTTCGATTAGTTTGACACGAAATCTTCATTTCGTTGTCATTGGTTAATATCCGCTACGTCATCCATGGTTGTTAGTGGCAGAATATTTAGAAAAATAATTTTGTGAAGACCCAAAACCATTTATAATTGTTCCCTTCGGCACCCAAATTTATTTAACTTTGAGAGATTTTATATTTGTGCCTTTTGGAACCCAAATTGGTATAGTTTTCACATGTTTGGGTCTATACCAACAATTATTGTGATTGTGTCCATATTTTCTACAAAATGTGCACATAGAATTAACTTGATTAATATTGCTTTTAACATTTTCAGATTGATTATACCCAAGTCCTTATCTAACTGTATTAACAGTTTGTTTCCCTAATAGCATATTCAACTATTTTTCACTTTTTGAAAGTTTATCTAAAGTCGTTGACAATTGTTGGACTTTTGTTTTGAGAGATTCATTTTCGTTTAGTAATTGCGTGCACTTTTTAATAGAATTTTCTCTTCTAGTATTTTCACTTTCTTTTAAATCATAATTTCATTTTCAAGTGATTTTATATTGATTTTTGATTTTTTAATTTCTTCTTCGAATGTTGGACACTTATCACACTTAGGGATCCTACTTTGATAGTTTTTAACTAATTGGTCAATTTGTTCATTTAATTCTATCAAAGTATCTTTTTGTGATTCAAGTTTGGCATACTTCTCCCTAAGTCGTTCAAAACAGCCATTTACTTCGTGGAAATAAATAAGTAATTCAGAGTGAGTGAGTTTTGATACCTCGCTTGGCTCCTCATCGTCACTATAATTTATATTTCCATGAAGGCACATATCTGCTTTCTCACTCTCATTGCTAGAACTTTGATTATCTTCATCATTTGTATTCCATGTGGCTGCAAAAAATTCCGTTTAAATTTCTTTTCAAAGTCGCGTTGATTTCGAGGACAATTGGGCTTGATGTGTCCGGGTTGGTTGCACTTGTGACAGATGATCTTCTGTTCTTCTAAGTAGTCTAGTGCTTTGGCTATTCTGCTTTTCAATTTTTGATTTCGAGCTGGATTTCCGTATTTGTAATTCCACTTTTTGAATTTCTTCATTAGTAGTGCCAGCTCTGCTACTCCATCATCATCATCTTTATCATCATCAGTTTTGGTTGTTCCTTTGAGATCTATTGATTTCTTTCGAGTATCTCCTCCTTCACGCTCTTCCTTGAATTTTATTTCTAGCTCATAAGTGGTGAGATTTTCGATGAGTTCTTCAACTTTCATCTGTTTTAAATCTTTTGATTCTTGAATGCTGTCACTTTTGATTCAAATTTATGTGGAAGGACACTGAGGATTTTTCGGACTATTTCCACTTCCGTGTATGATTTTTCTAGAGGTTTTGATTTGTATACGATATTGGAAAGTCGTTCATACATCTCTTTGATATTATCTTCCTTTGCCATTGTGAAGTTCTCGTATTCGCTGCTTAGCATGGCAAGGCGAGATTCTTTGACTTGAGATGTTCCTTCGTGAGTCACTTCTAGTGTGTGCCATATTTCCTGCGCAGTTAGACAATGTGAGACACGATTAAATTCAAATTGATCCAATGAACAGATAATAGAATTCATAGCTTTAGCATTAGTATTTTGTAATTTATTTTCTAGTTCTGTCTATTGTTCCTTTGGTTTATCTATTTCCTGATTATCTACAGTTATAGTCGGTGCTCTATAACCTGTCTCATCAATATTCCAAGCGTCAATGGTTTTCAGAAAAATTTCCATCCTATTTTTCCAGTAAGCATATTCACCATTGAACATTGGTGGTCTAACTATAGACTGACCCTCAGCAAAAGCATTATTGAAATAAGCCATTTTAAAAATTCAAATTTTAAAAACAAAAATTGGTTTTTGAAAAAACGAATTTTTTTTAAAACAAAAGTTGACTTCTATTCCTAGCTCCGATACCACTTGTAGGATCGATTTCACCCTAGAAGGGGGGTGAATAAGGTGATACTATTAATTATAAAAATTAATTGCAGAAGCTTATAAAATTATTTCAACACAGATAAATCAGAAATATAGCTGCACAGATAATAGCAGAATAAATGCAGAAATAGAACGATACAGAATTTACCCAGCTTCGGCAAAACCCTGCCTACGTGCTGCCCCCAAGGTTTCTACTAGAAATTAAGTAGTCACACGCTTACACATGTAAACTCGGACACCCGCTACTGACTAACCTAACTCTACGCTCAAAACCCTGCAACAACTCAGCCACTGAGTTGCGAATTCTCAAACTACGCCACATAGTTTGTCCCCTAGTCGCACGACTAGAAATTACAACAGTTTAAAAAGGAATTACAAATTAAAAACAATTTAAAAAGAAATTGAAAATAAAAACCCCTATGTTTAAACTATTAACTCTTAATGTAAACAAGGCCGGCCCAATTGGTTGACTTCCTTAATCTTTTTATTATCTTTGACCGACTCCTTCTCTTCTCTGATAAAATCAATGGCTGCTGTGAAAATTGCTTTCGCGAGATTTGACTTAGGGCTTCGGCCCTTTTCGAATTCGATTAGGCTTCGCCTCTTTTATTCTTTAAGGGAATCGGTCTTGGGATTTAATGCTTCGGTCATGTGAAATTAAGGCTTCGGCTTTTCGTGAAATTGAATTAGGGCTTTGTTCCTTCTTCATTCCAATTTGGGGTTGTTGATGAAATTAAAGTGCTGCTTCGTTGTTCGATCAAAACAGATGATTTAATTCGATGCTTGCCTGTTCGATCAGATGTTACTTTGAATTGCAGACAGCTACTTCAATTTTTCGAGTTCGGTTGAATGATATGGTATATGATTTCCTTTTTATTTATGCTTGTTTATATGCTCGAACTCGATTGCCACATGCCGATGATTATTCTATGGGTTTTATATGTGTTCGATCTCCTTTATTTGCATTCGTATATATTTGTTTGAATTTGTCAATTGATTTGCTCGGCCGCTCGATTTCGTTTGGATGTTGATGATTTTACTGACTTAATCAAATTCGTATATTTTGATACTTGCTTCTCACGGTTTTGAATCTGAACTTTTCGTTTCTTTACCACCACGTATCTGACTTGTTCAACATTGACTTCGGCACTGATTTATTGATTACCTCGGCTTGATGTTTTTTGACTTGGTACGAACTTGATATTGATACTGTGAATTCATGTTTCTGCTGGCTTCGGCCTTTGCAGTTTGTAGTTGCCATGTACTTTGGTGGATGACCATCCTGTAGCATATCTCTGTTTCATTTTTGTTTTGTTCATTCATGATAGCTTGTCCAGTTCTTTGTTACTTGTTTAACTTGATTTGGTGCCATTTGCTTCTACATTGGGTCTTGTTCTTTGTTGTAAGGTTGAATCACTGTCATTTGTGTTTACTGCCTCCGGTCATTTGCATCCTGTAGCATGCTTGACTGGAATTTGACGATGTTGATTTACTTTTTCCATACTGTTGAAATTAAACTGGTCATTCTTCATTGTGGCCTTCGACTTTACATTTTCTTTATTGTAACTGGACGTGAACTTGTAGTCTTTATTTGTGTACTCGAATCTGCATTGTCATGTTGTATTATTGACATGATATTCGACTGTTGAACTTGGTGGTCTTGTGGCACTGCTTACTGTCATGTTGCATACTCCCTGATCAGTTGCATTGTTCATGTCATTTTGAACAGTTTGCTTAAATTTTGGTTGTTGTGTTTTGTGCTATGAAATGCTGGTGCATATACTTCATTTGTTGCAGACCTGTATACATACTTGAGTCTTGTTCATTCAATTCATTGAGACTGATGTTGTACTTCTCTGTGTATATTTGTCCGCACTGTAGCATGGTCGTGGTTTTGAGGTCTCTGATTCAACTTGGTCATGCCATGCTTTAGCTTGATTGCTCTGGTTTGGTTCATCTTGTATTTCACTGAATTATGCCATTATCTTCTGGAGCTCGAGTTGCTTCAACATACTGCTGTGTTTATTATTTGGTTTTTGCACTTTATGTTTCATTTAGAGTCTGCATTGTATTTAAGTGCATGTATCATTTGCTTGACCCTTGTATTTCATTCATACTGTCACTCCATTGTTTTGTATGCTATTTGAACTTAAAGTTTTCTGATTAAACTTGGTTCATGCCATGGTTCTTCCGATGCATTTCCTTCTGGATAGCATTTGAGTATGTTGTGTACATGAGCAGTTTGACTCTTGTTTGATTTTTGGTGGCATTTGTTTGCTGTTATGTTGCTGGCATTGCATTGCTGTGCATTGAGCATTCTTCGAACTTGTATCACTTGAGTTGAATCCAGTTTGTAGCTCGGATTTAATCTTGTGCTGAAAGTTGTGACATTATTTTATTGCACTTGAGTTGAATCCGATAATTTGGGTTTGACCTGTGCTCACCTGTCTCTGTAAATTTATCAAGTGTATATATCGGTGTGCACGGCCTTGTGGCATATATAGTGAAACACTGTGTATGTCACAAGCTGTTCGTGTATGATGAATTGAAAATTAAATGATGATGAACAACCCAAATAACTGAGGCAAATATTATTTTCAAAATCCACATTTTGTTTTATACTGCAAAAATATTTCCTTTTCAATTTTACTACGTCAATATTTATTTCTGCAGATTTCTCAGATGCTGCATTCATATTTGAATAAAGTTGAAGATAATTACGAGTGTGAGTGATATGTAGTGAGGTCAACTGTAAATATGAAATTGTAATGTAATCAAAGTTGTACTGTAATTGAAATTGAATATATAGTGAGAGCTTGAACTTTGTACTATTCAAAGATTGTAATAAATATTTGTTTAAATAAAAATTCTGTTTGAATTCAAATTCTGTGTTATTTATTTTTATTCAGCAAATATTTATTTAATCTATGAAAAATAAAATAGTACATTAATAAATACATTTTACACGAATATATATATGTTTATTATCATCAAACAAAAATCATATAATCGCATATTCAATACAAGTGCTACTCGCTCAATCCAATTTCCACTATCCAGGAACCCACCACATTCCTCCACTCCATGACTCCTAACAGGAGCCTCTTTAGTACATACTCCCAACATGAGTCACAAACTAAAGATACGGTGTGTCTAATCTTTGGTACCACTCCCACCATGAGTCTCAAACTGAAGATACCAGGCTTTACATCATGTTGTTACATCGCCATCCATTCTTGATGCGAACGAGCCAACACCTCCTGCATAATCTATAGAGTCCTGAAACTATTAACCTTGAAACCTACTCCATACACCATTGAGTCATAATCTAAAGTACCAACTCCCATGCAAAGTGTCACATCATCGCCTCACCATTAAATCAATCACTGTAGAGCAACAACATCAAGACTCTAAGTCGACCGTACGAACAAATCATAACATCACGCACCAAGAAATATCCTCAACAATCATGTTAAAGATTGGCCAAATCTCTAATCAACAATAATGATGGAAATTAACCACTCTACGGTGGTCAATACCAACCACTTTTGTCGTGTACTTAACCAAAACGGATAAGTAGAAACCAAATGGAAACGTCTGACATCCATCCTGAAGTTCGAAGCCTCATATTCCACTTTCAAATCAATTGGCACATATCCTAACCCTCCTATACAACTTATCTCATTTGTTGGATTTTCATATGTACGAAACCCCAATGCACAAGATATTACCTTACACTTAATCGCCGCTAAATCGGCATTTTCAACCAAAAATAACCAAATATACAACCGGCAACCGTAAATACATCCAAACCAACAGAAAGGGAAAATCATATCAAAAATAGCCTAAATCTAGTGATTCCCTAAAAATGGCACATCGATAAGAAACATGTGATGTTCGATATAAAATGATGTTAAAACAATTTTTTTATAAAAATCTAGTAAAATCACATTTTAGTATCAAAAAACATTCCAGAACATCGACCTAATAATACTATACAACCGATCATAGTATGGTAAGAGACAATATCACTTACCTCAACAAAAGCTATCCAAATCATTGCCAAAACGTAGATCTCTCAATCACAAGCAAAACGCAAGAAACCGCATCCAAAAAAAACTCGTATGCAAAAGATATGGATCGTATGAGTATCAGGATTGATAAGATAATTAATTAACTAATTAAAATGATAATTACCTTAATATTTCTTCTTTTATTATTTTATCACCTATTCATGTGCATGACCTCATCCAACCCACTCAAGCATGCATGAATTTGGAGTGATACGGAGCTATGCTTCATGAAATCGTACGTCATTTGCGCCATTGCGCTTCTCTTCAGATGCTTGACCTGTCCATGCCAAAATACAAACCTCGATTCTCTAACTTGAATCGGGACCTGGCACCATGCTCTCTACCATGTTTTGAACATGAATTGCAAATGGCGATCGAATCTGATGAGTTTTGGTGGAGAGATGCTATTCGCCAAGAGAAATTCAATTGCAATCTCTAATTCGCCTATTGTTGCTCCAGTGTCTGGTCAGGTTTAACCCTAGATCGACCATGGATGGTTGATCTAAGCCAATCACGTTTGATCCAAATTTTGCCATAATCATATGAAGCTCTCATCCATATGATCTGGTTTTGTAATTTATCGTTGAGTGAATTGGTCGATTTAATTTTTTGAATGGAAAAGTAGAAGCGGCCATTGATTTTGATGAAGTAGTAAAGAGGAAAAATGAATTTAACGGGAAGAAAAATTTGGTTTAAATTTATATTAATATTATATTCCATTTATTTATTCTCTCAAATAAATGGTCGCATGTTTTGAGTCTGTACGATCGCACAACGCGTCTGATCGCAACGAAACTTGTCTGCGTACATCATCTTATTTTTTTGGATCTAACGGTATAAATCCCATCACTATTTGAGACTACGTCCTGGGATGCTGGTTTTGCCCATTTCGAGATCGTTTCGGCCATCAGATTGCCAGATATCCAAATATAGCGAAGCTTATACTCATTTTTATTTCACAACGTCAATTCGAACTCAAAGGAAGTAGTCTCGAGTCCTGATTTGACTGTATGCGAGATATCGTATTTTTGGGCCTTCATTTAATTAACGATTGAATATTTAAATTGATTGTTTAAATATCCTATTGTTAACAATACGGGTCATTACACCAATGTTGAGTAATCCTTCCTCTAAAACCTTCCAAATCCATATGAGTTAGGATTGTATGCATGGTTTGATGTTTTGATGATGAGGAACAAATAAACAAATATTAACTAATATTTGTTAATGTTTGGAAATTTAAAGACAGTGGTTTTCAAAGTGATAAGACTAAAACGTGACCAAGCCTTATCTAAATCACTTAAAATTTTCATACGATGTCTGAAATAGTAACTTGGGGATGCGTTTATAATTTTATAATTTTCTGAAATTATTATGGATTTTTAAGGAAGAAAAGGAAAATTTGGTAATTAATTATTTAGGTTATTAAAAATAGTTATTTGGCTTGGAAAGTTTATGTGAAGTGAAATATGTTAATATGAATTTTTGATAAATTTTTGGGAATTTTCCCATGCATTTTTGAATTTATGGAATTAATTGGTAAGGGAAAAGGGCTAATTATACAAGGGTAAATTAACCATTTATTTAAGGACTGAATTAATAAACCCTAAAATGAAGACTGCAAAAGCTTTTGAGAACCAATGAGAATTTGAAAAATATATGGATTAGGTGAAAAATAATTTCTTGGAATGAAAAAAATACAATTTTCTATTTGATTAACGCATGGTCAATTTGTGATAGCTTGTATAAAATTCAACTTGTGACAGCCCATATAAAATTCAATTTGCAGTACTTAAGTTGAAGTCAACATGTAATATCCATGGCTTGGTCACAGTATGTGGCCTAGATCAACGTACCGAGGATCCACCCTAAATCCCCTGTAACACAAGGCCAGGATCATTCCTTACTGAGCAGTCCCAAACAAGACTACCACGTAGTTGGCTGTAGACCAACTGCCCACACAGCCGAATAAAAAGGGACATCTAGACAGGGGAAGCTCTCATCCTACTCAGGCATCACCCACTTAGCCTTGCTGCACCTTCCCTGTTTTAGCCATTCCCGGTTGATGAGGCTTGAGGATACGATTACCTTATAGAACACATCTATCTTAGAATGCTCATCGTCCACCTGACGATGTTCTGAAAGCATTCAATCCATACAAGTTCGTTCTGGTTCGAACGAAACCGAAGGCATTATCTCGTTACACTCATTTTGGAATCACACTCAGAGTTAAGGACGATAACCCTTGCACTCTGAATCTTCATCTTCACTTGAAATTCACGACCTAACGCTTAATTTGGATCGTGTGGTTTTCGGATGTCCAAATCTGGAAACCCGATCCCGGTCTCATCGAAATCCAAAACGCCATCTTTTAGGTCCAAGTTGTTTTAAAGTTTAAAACAATTCATTTCAATTCAATCCAATATTTTAATTCACACAGCATTCAACATAGATAAATATCACACATTTATCACTGATATATCAAATATCATATTATAGAATATCACAACATATCATCCAATAGATATAATCCAATAGATATCATCCAACAGATATCATCCAATCGATATCATCCAATAGATATCATCCAATAAATATCATCCAATACAGATATCCTACAAAAATAATCATCCATAAACAGGAATTATTAATCCACGTTATAATTAATTTAATTACTTTAAATTAAATTAATTACTTAAGAATTAATCTCCTCATCCTGCCTAAACAATCATTAATTAATTACAAACATTTAATTAATTAATCACTTCTTGATTATCCTTTCAATCCATTATTAATCTCCATCACAGATTAATTATCCTTTAATTATCAATTAATAAACCTCAATCATTAATTAATCTCCTTTAATACAAAGTTATCAACCCTTAATTACTTTTATAATCAATTAATTAACCTTTAATTAACTGATTAATTATCCATTAACTATTAATTAATAACCTTAATTATTAATCAGTATCTCTTAATTACAGATTAATAAATCCATAATTACTCTTAAAATTAATTGATTAATCATTAATTAACTAATTAATTATCTATCAATTATTAATTAATAAAACTTAATTATTAATTAACAACCTTAATTACAAATTAATTAATCCGTAATTATTAATTAATCAATCCTTAAGATTAATTCTTAATTACCTTTGATTAATCCTTAATCACCTTTGATTAATCTTTAATTAACTTTGATTAATTCTTAATTATCCCTGATTAATCCTTAATTATCCTTTGATAAATAAATTAATTAATATTTAATTATAGATTAATCATCCTTTAAGTATTAATTAATAAAACCTAATCATTAATTAATAAAACTTAATTACAAATTAAGTATATCTTAATTATTAATTAAGTAACCTCTAATTACTTAATTAATAACTCTCTAATTACTAAATTAATCAAATCTTAATTACTTGATTAATTCATTCTTAATTACTTAATTACTCAATTAATTAATCTTTGATCATTAATTAACAATCTTTAATTAATAATCCTTTATTAAAATTAATTAATCCTAAATTAATTAATTAATAACCCTTAATTAATTATTAATTAAACCAATTAATTACTCTTAATTAATTACCTAATTAATCTTTTATAATTAATTAATCAAATTGATTAATTATACTTAATTCCCTTTATTAAACTAATTAATCTCAAGACATTTAACCATAATCATTTTAAGATAAAACGTATCTTATAAATACCATAATTACAATTAAATTTTTTAAAACTTTATAATTACCTTTACTTAATTACATCATTAATTAAGTTTTAGAATAAATAATCATTTAACTTGATAATTTTAAAGTTAACAAAACTTAATTTGCTTAAAATAACTTTAATATTATCAAGTAGAGGTTTTAAAACTAATTAAAATTTGTATTTTAAAACTTACTTTTATAAAATCTTAAACTTTCATTTTAAATTAATGTTTTAAAATCACTTTAGATTTCACAAAATTTAAACCAATCTAGTTTTCAAAACTCCTTAATTAATAGTTAAAGAAAACAATTAGAAAAGGGCAAGTTTTAAACAAGAAGCTTTAAACTAGATTTAAATTTAAATTTCAAAAACAATTTGATTTAAACCTTTTAAAACTGCTTAACATCTCTGCTGCTTCGAGTCAAACTCGAAGATCACTCGGGTCTAACCTGAGTAAACATCTTCTCTGCCCATTTTTATTTCTACTTAAACTTAGTTTAAATTTTAGTTTTAAAAACTTACGGGCAAAACCCCTCAAAACCACTGGAGTATGAACTCGAGTCTCTTCCCCAAACACTCGATATTTCCTTCGAGTAAAAACCAATCCAAACAGCAGACAACCCAAATGTCCCATGTGCACCTGCACAATCAACACCGACGCCGATGATCACCTCCAGTGACATCGACACGCCATTCATCACCTCAATATCAATGCTCGATCACCCAAACACATTCACAAACCTCAAATCCAAATTCGAGTGAGGAGAACGAATACTGGAACCCACAGGCCACCTGAAAACGCCTCGAACATCCTCCCTCTGACCACCTGAGTCGCCGTAACTCAAGTCACATCATCGCCAAACTTCCCCAAACGAAATCCCAAAGTTTCATAGAACTCGATGCATCAGAGAAAAGGCAGAGGTCCAAGCTACTCAGCTCATCCAATTTAGGATTAGAAACTAAATTTTCTTGCCACCGACGTACAAACAAACCACCATATATTTTTCCAAGCCTCGTCGTACCTTCCCCTATCTCCATACCAAGCCCCGACCACCCAATATCAGTAAATCATCAGGAATCACCAAAATCCATTTTTCAGTCATTTTAGAAATGCGCTCTCAATACTAATTTAAATTTTTTGATTTTTGCTTTAAAAATCCTCATTTTCAAAATAGATTCAAGTTATAATTATGAATCAGAAATCTAAGATGATGGATTTCATCATACATTTATGTTTCTTCTATCCTATTATGTTCCCAAAAGTATTTCAAACTTTATTTTACTTGAAACTAATTTTAAACTTTAACTTAGGAATAAAAAAAACATACAATGTTTGAATTTCTAATCCTAATAAAGACCAAACGAGTAAATTTGGATTTTTGATCAAAATATAAATTACAGAACCAAGAACAGAGGTGATTAGATATAACAGACATGCACACTTGCATCACACATAAACACAGAGATAATTTATAACCATGCACAAACACAGTAACATTCATCTCAGAATTCTCAAACAAACAGACATATATATATATATATATATATATATTTACTTAGATTTAAATTTTAAAAAGTTTACTCACCAATTTTTTTGAAGATGCAGAGGCTTGAATGCTAGAAGATGCAAACAAGAAGACTTGGAAACTTTGCTTTGTTGAAGAAAACACTTTTGAACAGAAAGACTTGAAAAGCTTTGGTTACTACTATGCTTAACACACTGGAAGCTTGAAAATGTTTCTTGAGAGGATTTGCTTGACATTGTTCTTCCAGGTTGCATGCTTGAGGAAGTTACAGTTTGATATTGAGAAGGTTATAGGGTTGATTGTTTTGAAAATACATCTTGCTACAGGCTTGGCTTTTATAGAAAATTTCATTGCAAATCTCAGATTTAAAATGATTGCAAGCTTTAGATTTTGAAAATGGTTCAGGCTTGGCTTTCAGATTTTGATTCTGGTTTTTGAACTACAGCTTGCATTGATTCCATATTACATCTTTGAAGATGCAGCAGTTTACAGGAATGACCCTTTGCTGAAAATTGCTTTGCAAAATCTCAGATTTAAAATGGCTTGCTTGAGAAGGCTATAGATTTGAGATTCAAAAGAATTTCAAGTTAGGATTATGATCATTATCTGGTTTGAGAAGAGTTTTAGATTTGGTTTATGATCTGAAGAGTGTTTCAAGTTTGAAGAGTTGCTTAACATGGTTTAGTTTCTTTTATTATAGAAGTTGAGAAGTTAAAAGAAATAGGAAGATGAAAAAGTATGTTTATATAATGAAGATTAGAATTTATTAAAATTAAAAGAAATAAGAAATAAATTATGGCACTTGTTTTTAAAAGTCAACACTTGCCACTACCATTCCTTAATTAACCTACATATGTATTTTTAAGCTTTAATAAATCAACACTTGTAATCTTTCATTTTTATTTATCTTCAAAAGATTTTAAAAAGCTTTTTAAATTAATTTTCCTAATAAATAAATACATTTTTAAATTAATAAAATCTTCAAAAATTTATATAAATAAATTCTTAAAAAAAAGTGTAAACCAATTATAATTTAAATAAAATCATATAAAATATATTTAATCCATTTTAAAATGTTAATATAAACCCTTTTGTATTTATATTACAATTTAATAAACACTTTCGTAATAAATTCTTTTTAAGGAAATAAATTTTATTTTAAATAAAACTCATTCATATATTTTATATCAAAATAATTTCAAGATATATATATATACACCCTTTTAAATTCATATTTAAATCTAAATGCAACTCAAATTCAAAATCAATTCAAATGTATATATTAATTATAAAAAAACATATTATTACTTTTGAAAGATAATAACTTTATTTAAAAAAATCTATTTTAAAATTAATCTTAATTATATATATAAACTCCTTATTAACTCAAAAATAATAATTCTATTCTAGAATTCATTTATAAATCAACACCAACTATATTTGAAAATAATTATTTCATTTAAAAATCTATTTATGAAACATTACCAATTAAATTTGCAAATAATTATTCTATTAAGAATCCATTTATAACTATATTTAAAATCATCATGTTATTAATTATTTTGGTTATTTATATTTGAAAATAACAATTTTATCAATTTTAATTAATTTATTAAGAAGATTATCACATTTTAAATTCCTCGAAACTCCGGGATATCACATTCCTCCCCCTTAAAAGAATTTCGTCCTCGGAATTTAAAACAGAGATAATCCAAAATCTTTTATTTCGTTTGATAATCCAAACATCCATATCAACCATACACTATCAACTAAACAACAATTCATTCGAATAAATAATTTATCCGAACAAACAATTCATTCAACAACCAATTTATTTGTATAAACAAATTATTCAAATCAAACAACTCTAGCTATCCGGACACAGATCTGGATAAGCCTTCCTATAACTATCCAGAGTTTCTCAAGATAAACTCTGAAATCCTAGCTCCACAGAACCTAAACCAGCTAAATCATTATGATCCGGAGCTTTCTCTTACTCCGATCAAAAATCTGAACCAGATAATAGACCTGACTAAAAAACTAGCTTAACTACCAGATCCTATTGAGCTACAGATCCTAACTAAGACGGACAATTCACGTATTTTCTCAGATGAGATACGTGAATAACAACATGAATTCCAGCCATCCAAACTGGCAATACAATCCTGTAGACCACAACACTAGTCTCTACATGCACTCGGAACAGACTAATACATCTTGGAGCAAGTTATCCCGTCTTTCCAAATCTAATAATTCCTTTAAACTGGGAAACTTTGACAAAGACTAAATCCTTTGATCTCAAAATCCAATTGTCTTTTCCTCTAGTCCATGAATTCTTCTAGCGATCCTGTGCTGCTCTCAAACTCTTCTCGATAAGCTCCACCTTCGCAGATGCCTCTCGGATCAAACTGGACCAAGAACCAGACAATCTCTCGACTCTACCCAACGGAATGAGAATCTACCAGATCTTCCAAACAAAATTCCATAAGGTGTCATCTAGATAATTGCCTGATAACTGAACGAGAACTCCATTCAAAACAGATGGCCTTCCAAGACCCATCAAAATCCAAAACACAGCCCTCAACATAATCTCAAAATTTCTATTCAGCCTTTCCGTCAGACCGTCGATATGGGAATGATAGGCTGAACCCAAACTCAAACCCAAAGCTGATCACAAAGTCTCCAAAAATTCTGCTGGAGAAGACAGGATCACGGTCACTAACAGTCCTGACTGAAACACCCAGCAGTTGGACAAACTCCTTCAAGAAAACTCAGCCAATGATGCTAAAATACGGGTTGCCTTGACCGGAATGGGATGGGTGCTCTAAATTAACCGGTTTTCAATTACCCATATTCCATTTCCCTCTTTGGTCCTTGGAAAACCGTCGACGGAATCCAAAGAAATCATTTCTCACTTCACTTCAGAACTTCTAAGGCTGCAACAACTTGTGGTCTTCTGCTGATCACCTTCACTTGCTGATTGACCACACATCTTCTGACGAAAGCAGCTACATCCTTCTTCATTCTCAGCTGCCAGAAGATTTTCTGATAAAAATCCTTGCCTCAAATCCTTCCGATGATCTTCAATGTTCCTTGGCCATCAATCCATCCAGAATAGCTAGAACAAGCACACTGGTAAGCCTTGCCTTCAAATCCAAGAAAGCCTCTTCACTCTTAGGTCCACTAAAATTTGTTCCTTCCCGAGTCAACTCAAAGAAATCTTAGTCAGCTTCTCCAACTCTACTCCCCTCCTTCGGCGCAATCCTACTACTAGGCCAAACAACGAGCATTGCTCCTGGAACTGAGACGATCCGAAACTCTAACTCTTGATGAAGGCAAACCTTCACTCCTTCGAAAACATCCGGACAGTCTCTAACCACAATGATGGATTCTACGCCTCCTGGAGATGCCTTGCTTCCAAGCAATAGATGCTCAAAAGAATTCTGGAATCATCGCAAGTCACTTTTGTTGTTCCTCCCAACTCAACCTCCAAAGAAACAATCCTTACTATCTATCCAATCCAGAATAAGATCAAACACTTCGGGATCCAATACCAATGGGTCACAAGAAATCTATGGGGGAGATATGAAATCTTAAGCCTCTACAAATCTTATATATCTCGGTTACTCCACCTATAGGATTAGATACAAGGATAGGATGGTCAACCAAACAAAGAGAAAGGTATGAAACTCCTCTAGAACTCCTATTGGAAATCCGAACAGATACCCAACAAATTAAGATAGGTATATAATTATATAAAAATTACAAATACACGCTCTCAAGATAGATACCACTCAAGAGCCTAGGTATTATCTCAACCTATGCTCTGATACCAACTGTGACGACCCGCCTTTCATTACACAGAAAGACGCATCATCAATAAGAAAGAAAGAGGTAGAATCAGAATAGAAAGAAGAAAGAACTCAACCATATCAGAATCTCACAGCGGAAACGGAACAAAATATAATATAACAAATAGATATTACATAGTCATTTACATTAGAGTTACACAGATACACAATATCATCACATTAGACGGTTATAAGGTTCTGTCTAATACATTACATTCCATTACAACAGACAAAGACTACAACACAGCTTAGCGGAAATATAGATATAGCTACGGCTGGACTCCTGCTCCATGCTCCCCAATATTCGTCAAGCCAAAACCTGATCTCTTGGCTACTCAAAAAAATTTGAGTACCAGTGAGTTTAAGAAGAAAAAAATAAACTCCGGGTCAAACATGGGTCGGGCGTGAGTAAACGGTTTAAAGTTGCTTAACTTTTGAAAAACCTTTGAAACAAAAGGTATCACGTAAGACTCCCCACAAATAAACATGGGTAAGTTTTTACCTTACGCTAGCCAAAGCATTTGATATGAAATCCAGTGATATTATAATAGGGTCGAGGGTTTTCAAGTAAAATACAAATATAGCTGGAATGTTTACATCTCACGTTCCAACATAGTTGGGCACAATCAAAACGTACGGCACTTATTGGAGATTGGATTCCATAAAATGGCAGGGCTACTGGGTAACTCCCATCACAGTATGTGGCCTAGATCAACGTACCGAGGATCCACCCTAAATCCCCTGCAACACAAGGCCAGGACCATTCCTTACTGAACAGTCCCGAACAAGACAACCCCGCATCAGGCTGCAGACCAACTGCCCACACAGCCGAATAAAAAGGGACATCTAGACAGGGGAAGCTCTCATCCTACTTGGGTATCACCCACTTAGCCTTGCTGCACCTCCCCTGTTTTAGCCATTCCCGGTTGATGAGGCTTGAGGCTACGATTGCCTTATAGAACACATCTATGTTAGAATGCTCATGTCTACCTGACGATGTTCTGAAAGCATTCAATCCATACAAGTTCGTTCCGGTTCGAACGAAACCAAAGGCATTATCTCGTTACACTCATTTTGGAATCACACTCAGAGTTAAGGACGATAACCCTTGCACTCTGAATCTTCATCTTCACTTGAGATTTCACAAAATTTAAACCAATCAAGTTTTCAAAACTCCTTAATTAATAGTTAAAGAAAACAATTAGAAAAGGGAAAGTTTTAAACAAGAAGCTTTAAACTAGATTTAAATTTAAATTTCAAAAACAATTTGATTTAAACCTTTTAAAAACTGCTTAACATCTCTGTTGCTTCGAGTCAAACTCGAAGATCACTCGGGTCTAACCCGAGTAAACATCTTCTCTGCCCATTTTTATTTCTATTTAAACTTAGTTTAAATTTTAGTTTTAAAAAGTTACGGGCAAAACCCCTCAAAACCACTCGAGTATGAACTCGAGTCTCTTCCCCAAACACTCGATATCTCCTTCGAGTAAAAACCAATCCAAACAGCAAACAACCCAAATCTCCCCTGTGCACCTGCACAATCAACACCGACGCCGATGATCACCTCCAGTGACGTCGACACGCCATTCATCACCTCAACAACAATGCTCGATCACCCAAACACACTCACAAACCTCAAATCCAAATTCGAGTGAGGAGAACGAATACTGGAACCCACAACCCACCAGAATATGCCTCGAACATCCTCCCTCCGACCACCTGAGTCGCCGTAACTCCAGTCCATCATTGCCAAACTTCCACGAACGAAATCCAAAAGTTTCATAGAACTCGATGCATCAGAGAAAAGGCAGAGGTCCAAGCTACTCAGCTCATCCAATTTAAGGTTAGAAACTAAATTTTCTTGCGGCCGACGTCACGTTGATCAGACAAACCACCAGATATTTTTCCAAGCCTCGCCGTACCTTCCCCTATCTCCAGACCAAGCCCCGACCTTCCAATATCAGTAGATCATCAGGAATCACCAAAAATCCATTTTCCAGTCATTTTAGAAATGCATTCTCAATACTAATTTAAAATTTTTGACTTTTGTTTTAAAAATCCTCATTTTCAAAATAGATTCAAGTTATAATTATGAATCAGAAATCTAAGATGATGGATTTCATCATACATTTATGTTTCTTCTATCCTATTCTTTTCCCAGAAGTATTTCAAACTTTATTTTACTTGAAACTAATTTAAACTTTAACTTAGGAATAAACAAACATACAATGTTTGAATTTCTAATCCTAATAAAGACCAGGCGAGTAAGTCTGGATTTTTGATCAAAATTTAAATTACAGAACCAAGAATAGAGGTGATTAGATATAACAGACATGCACACTTGCATCACACATAAACACAGAGATAATTCATAACTATGCACAAACACAGTAACATTCATCTCAGAATTCTCAAACAAACAGACATATATATATGTGTGTGTGTGTATATATATACTTAGATTTAAATTTTAAAAAGTTTACTCACTAATTTTTTTGAAGATGCAGAGGCTTGAATGCTAGAAGTTGCAAACTGGAAGACTTGGAAACTTTGCTTTGTTGAAGAAAACACTTTTGAATAGAAAGACTTGAAAAGCTTTGGTTACTACTATGCTTAACACACTGGAAGCTTGAAAATGTTGCTTGAGAGGATTTGCTTGACATTGTTCTTCCGGGTTGCATGCTTGAGGAAGTTACAGTTTGATATTGAAAAGGTTATAGGGTTGATTGTTTTGAAAATACATCTTGCTACGGGCTTGGCTTTTGTAGAAAATTTCATTGCAAATCTCAGATTTAAAATGATTGCAAGCTTTAGAAATTGAAAATGGTTCAGGCTTGGCTTTCAGATTTTGATTTTGAATTTTGAACTACGGCTTGCATTGATTCCACATTACATTTTTAAAGATGTAGCAGTTTATAGGATTGACCCTTTGCTGAAAATTGCTTTGCAAAATCTCAGATTTAAAATGCTTTGTTTGAGAAGGCTACAGATTTGAGATTCAAATCTATTTCAGGTTTGGATTATGATCATTATCTGGTTTGAGAAGAGTTTTAGATTTGGTTTATGATCTGAAGAGTGTTTCAGGTTTGAAGAGTAGCTTAATATGGTTTAGTTTCTTTTTTTTATAGAAGTTGAGAAGTTAAAAGAAATAGGAAGATGAAGAAGTATGTTTATATAATGAAGATTAGAATTTATTAAAATTAAAAGAAATAAGAAATAAATTATGACACTTGTTTTTAAAAGTTAACACTTGTCACTACCATTCCTTAATTAACTTACATGTGTATTTTTAAGCTTTAATAAATCAACACTTGTAATCTTTCATTTTTATTTATCTTCAAAAGATTTTAAAAAGCTTTTTAAATTAATTTTCCTAGTAAATAAATACATTTGTAAATTAATAAACGCTTCAAAAATTTATATAAATAAATTCTTAAAAAAAGTATAAACCAATTATAATTTAAATAAAATCATATAAAATATATTTAATCCATTTTAAAATGTTAATATAAACCCTTTTGTATTTATTTTACAATTTAATAAACACTTTCTTAATAAATTCTTTTTAAGGAAATAAATCTTATTTTGAATAAAACTCATTCATATATTTTATATCAAAATAATTTCAAGATATATATATATATATATATATATATCCTTTTAAATTCATATTTAAATCTAAATGCAACTCAAATTCAAAATCAATTCAAATATATATATATATTAATTATAAACAAACACATTATTACTTTTGAAAGATAATAACTTTATTTTAAACAAATCTATTTTAAAATTAATCTTAATTATATATATAAACTCCTTATTAACTCAAAAATAATAATTCTATTTTAGAATTCATTTATAAATCAACACCAACTATATTTGAAAATAATTATTTCGTTTAAAAATCTATTTATAAAACATTGCCAATTAAATTTGCAAATAATTATTCTATTAAGAATCCATTTGTACCTATATTTAAAATCATCATGTTATTAATTATTTTGGCTATTTATATTTGAAAATAATAATTTTATCAATTTTAATTAATTTATAAAGAAGATTATCACATTTTAAATTCCTCAAAATTTTGGGATATCACAACTCAACTCACGATGGTTTATAAGAAAACCTTGCAACAACTAGGGAAGCATCAATGCAAGATAGCCCAGTGTTAACATGTGATACCCATGTAATGTAAAATGTAAAATGAGATAGCTAATATAGCTAAGTAATTCTAAATAAATAAATAGAATTTTGTACCAATTTGGAAGCCATCTTCTAAGGGGATGGTTGAGAATTTCATAGGGAATAAAATGGCCAATAGGAATAATAATAAGTTAAGAATAAATAAATTATTTTCAAAATGAAAATGGCTAAGGTGATGCTTGGGTAAGTTATATGGTGATAAGTTGAACCATAAAAGGGAATGTAACGTGAATACGAGGTCTTAGTGGCAATCCAACGCCTAAAACATGACACTGTATTTGGTAAGGTTGATGGAAGGCCTGTGTGGATACTAAATGTCTAAACCATGACATTATATTAGGTAACTTTGATGGAAAGCCTTAATGATAGATCACTGTCTGTTCACGATGATATGAGGAAATGATGGTGTAAGGTTTGCATAGCGTCCAACTATCTGTTCATGAAAATATATAAGATCTAAGGAGTAAGGCATTAAGTGTCTATTCACGATGTTATATTATATGGTTGATAGCGTAATGCTTAAGTGCCATTCATTTGTCTAAGCTACGCATAATAAATGTTGGAAAATGATGTAAGGCCTTGGTGTCAAACTAATTATTCTATTCATGGTATAATCGAGGGAAATAAGTGAAACACCTAAGTGGAAATCTTAACTGTCAAGTATAGTATAGTTATTGAACTGGCGGGTGCAAGGCCTAAGTGGTAATTTAAACTGAATTGACTATAGGACCGGATTTGTGCAAGAAATCTCACACTTATGATGAGTTTATGGTTTAAGTTTGATCATGATGTAAAATTATTACATAGTATGATGTGATCGATGATTATTTAAATAGCGAGGGGAAAACCCGTTTCGTGCTTTAGAGGCATGTTCTCACTATATGAAAGCCTATTTAGGGTAAAATGTTACTAATACTAGGCTTTATATCTATTATTTTCCATAAGCTTACGGGTCAATCGCGTAGGTTGAGTTTGTGGCTTAGATAGGTATCTTTTGGAAAGACTAATAAGGAGGCCGAAGAGGAAGTAAGAGGCTTATTTAGGGTACAATATATTTTGAAATTTCCATTGTGTAAAAGTATGGATTATAACCGGTTATGTGTAGTGTTGTCATCTTCACATGTTGAACACAACATAATTCTTATTTTGTATTGTATTTACCCCTGTATGAGAACAAAATGGGTTAAAGTTGATGTAAAGAATCGTGTAAAACAATTTGAAGCAATGAAAATTTTAGAGATTTATAAAAGGAGTTTTATAAATAATTTTGGAGAATTATAAAAGGCGTTTTATAAAAGTGATTTATAAAAAGGAATTTTATAAAAAGAAAAGTGGTCTAGGTTTACAATAAACAATGTTTCAAATGAGTTTTTTTTAACCCAAATAAGTATGGTTTTGGAAGTGTAGTGTTTTGTGAATATACTTTTACCATTGAAATAAGTGACATATATTTTTTCAAGTATTTAAAGAGTATAAATGAATAGTCAATGAGTAATATATTTACGTATATCTTTGTAAAAGTATTTTGATACTATTTAAATGTGATTTTGATTAACTAGAAGATTAATTAAAGAGGCCTAGCGTTTCTTATGTTCTTAATCATGTTTGGTTTCATGTGATGTTAAAACTCTGTTTTGAATAATTTTTGATTTGATAATGTTGATACGCTAAGATTTTGATAAATGGCAATGTGCTTCAACAAAAAGGAAGAGAAATGTGCAAAGCTAAAGAAAGAACAATGAAGACCAAGAATAAACATAAGTATGATTTATATATAGGTCTTAGTTTAGGTATGATTTTTATATAGGTCTTAGTTTAGATTTATTGTTAAAATCTATCCTCAAGAGGCTTGCACAAACACTAGAACACATTTTATAAATTTCACTTTTTAATACACATTCACTGTGCACAGTTTAGTAGTTCAGTCGACTGAACAGGGTTGACCAGTCGACTAACCTGTTACACATATACAAACATGTGCAGTTTCAGTCGACTGAAACACCCTGCTTAGTCGACTGAATTTGTTCCTGAAAATTTTAGTTCATATTTTCAGCTGACTGAATTCCCTGTTCAGTCGACTGAATTTGAACCTGCGAATTTTCTCTAAATGGACAACTTCTTCCTCCCAAGAGTTGCAACCATTCACCAATGAAAATGGAAGCATCTCTTGTCCGCACCTTTAGCCAACAGATGCACCTCTTCTACAAGTATAAATACATAATTCTAACATCTTCAATTCACCGAATTCTCTTGCTTTAATCTTACTATTTTCTTGAACATATTAACTAGAAATTCTCAAAGCAATCACAAATCTATTGCTTGAATCACTGCTTTGTTTTTAACATTCTTTTGATTCATAGCAATTCACATTTCCTAAATCTTCACAAGCACATTGCATACTCTCGACGATAAGATTATAGGAATATTGTACTACATTAGACTCATTAGTGTTGACAAGAACACAACAAGTCGAATATTGTTTTTTAGTAATTGATTTGAAGTCCTCTTCGGTAGTTGAGGCAAGAAATCTCGTTCGGTTGTTTGGGTAAGTTGTAAACCTATTCCTCCGCTTAAATGAGGGTTTTAGTTAGTGGAATTCCTAAGTGAAGCTTAGGGACTGGACGTAGGACTAGAGTTCTGAACCAGTATAAAATCCAGGTGTCTACCTTTCTTTTACTTACTTTATCTACCTAGACAATTTCATTATTCCATATTACACGTTCCTACCGCATAGACTCTTTCAATTGGTATCAGACCAAGGCCGCCCTATAACCATAACACCGTTATTAGACATATTGATAATATGGAAAATAACGCAAGTACAAGCACAACATCTGCCTATAGTTCTACATTTGCGGAAGGACAATCTACCCAAAGACCTCCTCTATTCAATGGACTAAACTATAACTATTGGGATACAAGGATGAGGGTTTATATGCAAGCAACAAGTTTCGAAGCCTGGAATGCTACTCAAGCAGAATTTGTTGTACCCACAACCAATTATCCTACATGGACACAAACTCAAAAGAATGAAGCTAGTGCAAATGCCAAAGCTATGAATATGCTATTTTGCACCCTGGATAGAAATGAATTCAACCATGTTAGCATATGTACTACTGCATATCGGATATGGGAAACACTTAAAGTCATACATGAAGGCACAAACAAGGTCAAACAAACAAAGATATCCATGCTGAAGAATCAATTCCAAAACTTTAGAATGCGACAAAATGAATCCATCAATGACATGTACTCAAGATTTCAAGACATTCATCATGCTTTAATCGGACTAGAGAAAAATACACGGATTTTGACATTGTGTCTAAAGTTCTAAATTCACTCACTGATGAATGGAAGAGAAAAGTACTAGCAATCGAGGAAGCAAATGATCTATCTATAATGAAACCAGAAGAATTGATTGGAAATCTTATGTCGTATGAAGTAAATATGCAAGCTAAGAAAAATCAAGCTCAAGAAAGGAAGAATGTTGCTTTTCATGCGGAAAAGGAAGAATCAGTGAGGTTTAGCATTCATAGCCAAAAATTTTAAGAAATTCTTAAGGTATAGAAAAGGAAATAAAAACGGATTCAATAAGAATTTCTTGAACAAACCTACATCCTCGAATATAGAATGTTTCAACTGTCACAAGAAAGGTCACATGCACAAGGATTGCCCAGAGCAAAAGAAGGAGAATCAGAAAGCTCTCAACACCAAAAACAAGAGAGAGAAATTCAAAAGGAAGGCATTCTCTGTAACATGGGATGATTCGGATTCATCTTCATCCGAAAGTGAAAATGATAGCGACAATGAACAGGCAAATGTATGCTTCATGGCTCAAGAATCTGAAGTAAGTAATTTAACTTTCGATGACTTAATTGAAGTAAACTCTGAACTTTTGAGCACAATAAAAATTCTTAAAAAGAAAATTAAGGAAATTCGTGTAAATCAAAACAAAGTTGAATTTGAAAGAGATATGTTAAACGATGAAAAGAAAATTCTAGAAGAAGAACTTGAAAAAGTTCAAGAATCTTATTCAAATTCGGAAACTCAATTATCTCTTCTAAGTCAAGAAATTGAAACTCAAAAGACAAAGAATGATATAATTGTTTCTGAAAATCATGAGTTAAAAACTAAGATTAGACAAGTTGAATTAGAAAATAATAGTCTTCAAGCTAGATTAGATAACATAACTAAAAACGTTTCTAACTTTAACAAAGGAAGGGAAAATTTATCCAAGATATTAGAAAATTCTCAACCATCTTCAAATAAACAAGGTTTAGGATATAAAAAGAAGTCAAAAATTCGTAATAAAAAGGATATAAATCTTAAAAGGAATATTGATTCAAAACAACAAATATTGTTAAGAAAACCTATTGAAATAAAAATAGAAACAAAGGTAGTTAAAATTTGGGTTCCAAAGACTTACAATGTGTTAATTAGGAATAAATATATTAAAACATTTATGGATAGTGTTCATTATAATAAAAACTATATTTACAAAAAGGATACTAAACCAAATTGGGTTTGGCTTCCTAAGCTCTAACTTTTTAAGGACTCTATTAAAAGGTGGGTACCAATAATTTTGTATTTATTTTCAGGTCCCACTTAAAAAGAAGAAATGGATACTAGACAGTGGTTGCTCAAAACACATGACCGGAGACAAAGATATGCTTACAAACATCACATACTTTTATGGTGGTTCGGTTACCTTCGGAGATAATTCAAAAGGCTATATCATTGGAAAAAGGAGATGTGAGCAATTACGGTACATCAAATTTACCTTTTATAACAAATATTTCATTAGTTGAAAATCTAAACATAATCTACTTAGCATAAGTCAACTTTGTGACAAAGGCTTTAAAATAACTTTTTCGGAAAATAAATGTAGTATTTTTGATCAAAATCAAAATCTTGTATTTGAAGGAAATAGAGATAGGAATATTTACGTTCTAAATATGAATATTAATCATAATACAAGTATGTGTTTACTAGCCAAAGATAATGATCCTTGGTTATGGCACAAAAGATTTTGTCATATAAATTCTAAAACTATTAGAAAACTTTCCAAAAATGAATTAGTAAGGGGTTTACCCAAAATAAACTTTAAAATAAAAAATCTTTGTGATGATTGTCAAAAAGGAAAATTAACGAAATCTTCTTTCAAATCTAAGAAAAATATTTCGACTTTACAACCATTAGAATTACTACATATGGATTTATTTGGACCAACACAAGTTCAATCCATTAATCATAATCGATACGTGTTTGTAATAGTTGATGATTTCTCAAGATATACATGGACTATTTTTATGAAAAATAAAAGTGATACTTTTGAGCATTTTAAAACATTTGTCAAAAGAATTCAAAACACTAAAGATTTGAAGATTAAAAATATACGAAGTGATCATGGAGGCGAATTCGAAAATGAAGCTTTTGAAACTTTCTGTAAAAAGAAAGGAATAAATCATAATTTTTCATTTCCTAGAACTCCTCAACAAAATGGAGTTGTAGAAATAAAGAATAGAACATTACAAGAATGCGCTAGGACATTATTAAATGGAAGTTTTCTACCAAAATTTTTTGGGCAGAAGCCGTAGCTACTGCATGCTGTGTATTGAATAGAATATCAATTAGACTGTTAACTAAAAATACTTCATATGAACTATTCAACAACAAAAAGCCAAATATATCTTATTTTAAAATATTTGGATCAAAATGTTTTATTTTAAATACAAAAGATCAACTAAGTAAATTTGATCCAAAAGCCGACGAAGGAATTTTTGTAGGATATTCAGAACGAAGTAAGGCATATCGAGTATTTAATAAACGAACAAACGTAATCGAAGAAACCTTACATGTATCTTTTGATGAGAATTTCAACAAAGAATTAAGTATAAAAGATGATGAAGAATTTATAAATATAGAAAATACAAATCTTGAAAATTATAATAATGAACTAAGATCTTCACCAAGAATATTACGAGATCACCCTGCTCAAAACATAATAGGTGAAATCAATTATCAAGTTAAGACAAGAAATCAAATGGGACATATAGATTTCATTTCTACAATAGAACCTAAAAATCCTAAAGAAGCATCAACAGACGATAACTAGATTATTGCAATGCAAGAAGAATTAAATCAATTTGAACGTAACGATGTTTGGTAGTTCCCCGTCTGAATAATCAGTCTGTTATAGGAACAAAATGGGTTTACAAAAATAAAATAGATGAACAAGGTAATATAAATAGGAATAAAGCTAGACTAGTAGCACAAGGATATAATCAAGAAGAAGGTATTAATTTTGAAGAAACTTTTGCTCCCGTTGCAAGACTTGAAGCAATACGTATTCTATTAGCTTTTGCATGTTTTCACAATTTTAAACTTTATCAAATGGATGTTAAAAGTGTATTTTTAAATGGTTTTATAAAAGAAATGTATACAAAGAACAACCTCCTTTATTTATACATGAAAAATATCCAGATCATGTATATAAATTAAAGAAAGCACTATATGGTCTTAAACAAGCACCTCGTGCTTGGTATGAAAGACTTAAAAGTTACTTACTAAATTCGGGATTTCAAATTGGAAAAGTTGATCAAACGCTTTTCATTAAAAATACTACTAAAGATATTTTAATAATTCAAGTATACGTAGATGATATTATATTTGGTTCGACAAATGAAAATTTATGTAAAGAATTTTCAAATATAATGACTAAGGAGTTCGAAATGTCTCATATGGGAGAATTATCATATTTTCTCGGACTTCAAATTAAACAATTAACAAATGAAATTTTCATAAACCAAGAAAAATATTATGCTAATCTAATTAAATGTTTCGGAATGGAGAACACTTCTGCTAAACCTACTCCTATGAGTACCACTACTCATCTCGATCGAGATGAAAATGGCAAAAGTATAGATCAAAAATTGTTTAGAAGTATGATAGGTTTCTTACTTTACTTAACCGCTAGTAGACCAGACATAATGATGAGTGTATGTTTATGTGCACGTTTTCAATCTAATCCTAAAGAATCACATTTAAGAGCGGTAAAACGAATTATACGATATCTTAATGATACTAAAGATTTTGGTCTTTTCTACCCAAAAGAGTGTCCATTTGAGTTAGTATCATTCAGTGATGCTGATTTTGGTGGATCTCGAACAGATAGAAAGAGTACAAGTGGTACATGCCATTTCATTGGAAAATCACTTGTGTCTTGGTTTAGTAAGAAACAAAATTGTGTCTCACTTTCCACCTGTAAAGCAGAGTATATATCAGCCGCTTTAGCTTGCACTCAAGTTATCTACATGCAACAAACACTTAAGGATTTTAATATAAATTTAACAAACTCTACAATATATTGTGATAATATAAGTACAATAAATTTATCTAAAAATCCGGTAAATCACTCTAGTACAAAACATATAGATATTCGTCATCATTTTCTACGTGACAATATCGAAAAAGGAATCATAAATTTAGAATATATTTCTGCCGAAAATCAAATTGCTGATATATTTACTAAACCTTTATTAGAAAACTCCTTTATAAAATTACGACGAGAATTAGGAATAATCTCTTTTAAAGATATTTTATAGAGAAAGTAATCAAAAAAAATTTACTATTCAGTCGACTAAATCTATATGCTCAGTCGACTGAATGAAGAAAACTATGACTTTCAATTTATATTTTCAAATAATGATACATCATAAATAATAATATAAGGGTTATCTCTAATCCATACATTTCTAACCGATTTATTTTAACCATTAAATCATTGATTGGTTAAAAAACTTTGATAAATTATCACCACAATATTTTTAGAATATTCATCCTATAAATACACGTTTAACATATTTTCATTTTCACTACTCATTTTCACTTACAAAAGATTGAAAATTCGATATAAAAATGTCCTCAAACAACTCATACTCCCCAATCAACATCACCTCTTCGGTCGATAACTCACCAACATCACCAAAACTTCCTACTCCAACACCAAAGCATGAGCCGGTCTATAAATGGGACAACTATCGAACTGGCTACACACCGGAATCGAAGAAGGCTAAACGTGGTCTTTTTATCTCACCAGATACGAAAAGAAAGATTGATGAGATTCATCACTTTCAACAACAACAAATTGATCTTCAACGAGAATTATATTTCATACAAAAAGTAACGGATGGACGATTAAGCTTCCTAGAGCAAATTGGTTTACGTTTTTGTGGCTCAAAGAAAAATGAAGTGAATGAGCCCCTACCTCGACCTATTAGTTCATATGATCCGTCTTCGTCTTACCGTACACCAGCCGATCCCGTGAATCCTTGGATGTCGCCAAAAAATCCTCAATATAGTCCAAATTTATGGGACAAAAACTATATGGCGAATGAAGGAAATAAAAAGAAAAATAGTCCATCTCCAAAGAAATGATTATTTCGGTTGCCAAATCATGTTGTTATATTGTATTATACCTATACAATTATAATCGTTTATTGAAAAAAAAATTAAAATTTAGAACTCCAAAAACTCAAGGTTCAGTCGACTGAACCTTACTGCTCAGTCGACTGAACACTAGGCAGGAAACAACTACACAATAGTTCAGTCGACTAAAAACTCTGTTCAGTCGACTGAATTTAACACAGAAAAATTTCGGCCAAAATTTCAGTCGACTGAACAGACTTTTCAGTCGACTGAACGCCAATTCCCAGGCAACTTTTCCCTTTTATCCACCAGTTTTCACCATTTTACCTTCACTTTTTACATTGCAAAAGTTCTCTCTTCCCCATTGTTTTCCAAAACCCTAGCCCCCAATTCACAAATTACTCTCAAATCTAACGACAAATGGCCCCAAAAAGATCAAGAGCTTCTTCTTCATCATCCTCCGAGCCAATTGATGCTCAAATTGTACAATGGCTCTATGATGGCGTAGCTGTAACGAGGTGGAATAAAATGAAGAATTCTCGCATTTTCGAGCACTCCTTCGTTGATTTTCAAAGCCTTCAAACATACAACATCCAAGCATTAACGGATCAGGCAGGTTTAACTTCTCTCTTGGATTTAAAAAGAAATGACCATGCAATAAATCATATCATGGTCAAACTATTTTATGCAAACCTTAATCTTGGATACCAAACTCCAAGAAATCCAAATGATAGTGTTTGGAGTATGATGTGCGGGAAGAAATTTGGTTCTCCTTAGATCGAATTGCACACATCTTAGGATCACCTAATGTGAGGAGAAAGCTTGACGAGGTAGAATTCAATCCACAAATTTGAGATAACATAAACCATCAATTTCTGGATGATAATGTTAACATTCGAGATTTTAAATCAACTTCCCTACGACCTAGAGCTAGAATCCTTCACAAAGCTCTTATGAGAAAAATTACTCCAAGAACGGGTTCATATGAAATTGTCTACCCAATCAATTATCGATCTCTATACGCTATTTGGGGCAATATTCAAGTAAACTGGGTCCAACTAATTCTTGATGAGTTTCTCACATTTAATAATGGCAAAATGCGAACTATATATTTTGAAGAATATATCATGAGACATCTCCTCAATGTTGATACGCCATTACCCGAGTTCGAAAATACAATGGTCCATCAAATTAACCAACGGACTATAAGCCTTATGCAACACCCGGCTAGACCTCCTCGCATCATATCTCTTGCCGAATGGGAAGCTAGGCATCAAAAACAGCAACAACCTACACAAGCTCCACATGAAGAACCTTTCGACCGAGAAGATGAAATTCGTATCATTGAGCCAAGTTTTACTACCACTCAATCATTAGGAATTTTATCAAGAAATCAATAAATTCTTGATAATCGCCTCAAGAAGGTAGATCACAAACTTGATAAAATTAAAGGATTCTTCAATAAATTATGGGATTCCATCTCATGCTCAACTTCCACTACCGCTTCAACATCACGCGGTAAGCGTCCTGCACCTACTTTCACATGGACAACATCTGAAGAACATACAAGCAGCAGCACGAGTGGCACTAGTGGTGGTCAAGAAGGAAGCTATAGACCACCCACCGGTGGACCAATCATTCGTGAACCAGAGGGAGGGAGAGAAGCCTCGTATGATTGGGATAAAGATGAATAACTCTTTTATGTTTTTTTTTTCAAAGACACTATTCAAAAGGCTTGTATAAATAGCCTTTTATGTTTCATTCATGCTACATTTTATGTTTTATTCATTCATGCAACATTCTATGTTTTATTTCTCATACTACATTTTAATGCTACATTCTATGCTACATTCTTAAAATATAGACATGCATATCAGTGATTGTTTTGATAATATACTTCTGCGATTATTACTTCCTTTTTGTCGATGACAAAGGGGGGAGAAATCTATGTTACTAACCTTGTTTTGTAGAAAAGATAGTGCATATATTCAGGGGGAGGAAATAATCTCTACACACATTGTAACAGCCCACAAATCCGTACCCCTTAAGTTAACACTATTCTACAACAATCAACTCAAGTTGTACAGAAATACGAACCATTTGGGTTAAAGAAGAAGAGGTAGAAGAAGAAAATAGAAAACAACATCAAAATCTAACCATCGCAGCGAAATAAAATATAACATATAATAAATGATCTTTACTCAAAATCAAATATATCTGTTTATATATTACATCATCAGAGTACATCAATCAACATCTCAACAACAACATACAAATGAATACACAGCAACTCAATCATAGCGGAATATATATAGATAAACAAGTACAGGGGTACGTATCGTCGTCCTGCTCGTCTCCTAAGCTCTACAGCATCATATCATGTATCCTATAATACTCGGTCTGACCCGAGCATTACAGTTAAATAACACCCGAGTTTGTATGGAATACCAGCGTGAGGAAAATCACACCCATTTGATTATTAAAGTTTCAAAAATCCTTTGAAAAACAAAAGCATCTCCTAAGACCACGCCACAAATAAACATGTCGGGTTTATACCTTACGATAGCAAAAACAATTTATATAGAAATCCTCTGATATTATAATAAGGTCTATATACAAATACTTATAAAATAGCCGAAATTGTTACATGATGAAATTCCAGCTACTAGCCATAAAGTGGGTAATACAAACAAAACTCGTACAAGGCTCGTAGGGAGAATGGATTTCCAACTAATGACTAGGCACTGGGGTACCACCTGTCACAGTACAGGGCCTAGATCACCGTACCGAGGAGTACGCCCGCTCCCCTGCAACACAAGACCGGGACTACCCCTTACTGGATAATCCCGAGTGAGATCACCCCGTGGTTGGGATCAGCAACCGCCCACTAAGCCGAAATAAAAAGGGACATCTAGACTGGAATAACCTCACCCTGCTTGGGTGCTACCCACCTAGCCTTGCTGCATAACCCTTGATTTTCAGTCATTCCCATTTGATGAGGCTTGAGGCTAAGCGTTACCTTTTTATAACATATCCCTTAGAATTCCCATCGTCCACTTGACGACGTTTCGCAAGCATTCATCCATACAAGTCCGTTCCGGGTTCGAACGGAACCGAAGGCACTATTCCTACTACATCCATTTTGGAAATATCCTCAGAATTAGTAGCGACTAGCCCTTGCACTTCACTGCTCCATCTTCGAATCCAAAAATCATTTTTCACGAAACGTACAAACCGGATCGAAGTGGTTTTCGAGAAATAAATCTCGATCCCGGTCTCTTCGAAACGATCAACGCATTTGTCCAATATTGATAGTCGGTGATTTAGCTATCAATTAATGTTCATAGCATCCATCACACAATAAATAATTTCCCAAATTATTTATTTATCTCAAAAATATCTTCACAAGATATATTTTCACTTTCAAACTCCTTGAAAATAGTTTTCAAAACTATCTTCCTTTCTCAGAATAAATTCCAAGTATTTCTATTTCCACTGGAAATCACCGAGCACAAAAATTTAGATTTTTAAAATAATTTCAAAGCACTTATCATAAAATATGTTTAACATTTAATTTAGAAAATTTACTTTAGTACTAAATTTAAAATAATACTTTTGAAATAATTAAAATTAGTTTACTTATAAATTTAACTAGATTTTCTTCTTTAAACAAAATACCAAATCATTCTTTAAACAATTAATATAATAATAGATTTAAAGAAAATACTTACTTTGGAATTTACTTTAAAAACATTTAAGTTAAAACTACTTCAATAATTGGCTAAAAATATATATTATATGAATATTTGAAAATAGGGTTACTTTATAAAATATAAAACTAGGGTTTCGCTTTTAAAACAGAATTACTAAGTCGCTTTTTATAAATAATAACTACAGTAATAGATTTGAATAAATATTTACTTTAGAATTTTGATATCTAGAAATAATACATTCCTAAAACATACTTGTAAAACAACATTAAATCCATTATTTTACTTTAAAAACTTACTTTGAAACGTACTTGGCTATCCAGAGGAATATACTTTCTTCACATTCATTTTTAGATCTCCAATTCAAACAGTTGAATCAATTTCCAAATTGATTCCCAATTTACTTCTTTTTTTTATTTCCAAAATCCATTAATTTCAGATATATTTCCTTAGTTATGATTTAAAATATTTTTAACTAAAACACCAATTTAGATTCCTCAAATTACTTCTTTATTCTTTTAAATAAATTTGAGCTTTAAGTTTTTAAATAATTCTTTATTTCTTTGAAATAATTTCACTTGATTTTACAATTCATTAATTCTGTTTATTCAAATTCTTTTCTTCCATACTCGTAGTTATTTGTTAGTATTTAGCATCACTTCCATTTTTTTCAATTCATTCTTAACTTATTCAATTTTCTATAGTTATCTCGCTTATAATTTACTTCCTTTATTTTCTTTCAAAAATCCAATTTATATATTTTTGGGTAAATCATTATACTCAAATATATCCAATCAAACCATAACATTCAATATTCCAATATAATTCATCATAGAATATCAAATAATCACGACAGAGGGTATTAAACAATTTAAATAAATGTTGAGGGATCCAGTTGGATCCCTCCAACCTGTTTTCCCTGCATCCACAGATGTTAGCACAATAATATACCAATTTCAAATATACCACACTATAACATATCAATCAATTCAACCATTCAAACAATTATTTAAATTTAATCATTTAAATTTAAATTCAACTTCAACTGAGTGAGATTAACTCACCTTTGGTTTTTTTTCATTTGCTGTCCACTTCAATATTGCCTTGATTTTCCTGATATTTGACCTTGAATAAATATTTATACAATTATCAATATTCTAAATAATTGAACAATTTAAATCCCATTAATAAATTTAATTAACCAGTGTTTTTTTAAACCAATAAATTTTAGTTTTTAAACAAATTCCTTGGTTGAACTACATATACTTAAAATTTTAATTTACCTAAATTCAAAAAATCTAAGTTTTATATATAATTTTCCACACATTTATAATTTCCATATTCTTCTAACAATAAGTTATATGAATTTCATAAAACTCTTATTTTGTCTAAATTCTTTCGCCCTTTAAAATTTTCCCTTTTTTTCCTTTGCAAGATCTTATCCACACATATATATATTTGTATTTATTCAAAATTCCCCCTTTTTCCCTTTTCTTTTCTTTTCTATAAATAGCCAAACAATTAGAAATTATTTTACTGTGACATATTTTTTTTAACATTATACTTTTAAATTGATAAAACAATCGATAATATACTTCACCTTCAGATCGCGAGCCCCTCCCCTGCACCGCCCTACCAAACCCCAAACGAGCCGCCGACCTGGATGCTCCAACCTAAAGAACCACAAACACGAGCATGCTAAGACCGACATCGTGACGGCGCTTCCTTGTGCCATCCCTCCTTCATAGCCGATCGCAATCATCAAATTTTGCTCTGCTCGATGCCAGACCTAGCTTCGCCGACCAAAGACGCTGCTCCTTTGACTTCTCGCGATAGTCGTTCGAACGAATTTCGTTCGATTTCAGAAAGAAAGAAACGCTCATGAACTGATTCAAACTCGGTTCTCCATTTTATTGATTTATTATATATATTTTCTGAAGAGAGATGAGGCTCGGTTTATAAAAGAGGGGAAAATAATTGCGTGATTTTATATATAAAAATTCGGCTTGGCTTTCTTCAAAAGGAAGACACGAATAATATATTTATTTATTATTTTAGCTTGCAAAGGAAGGAACGAAGACAAAGTTTTATTAGATTCGATTAGGAAGCCTGGAAAAGAAATTTCGTGATTTAAAAAGGAAGAGACAGAGGCAGGCGACGCTATTATTTTTATTTTTATTTTCCCCCGTTAAGAAGAACGAAATCGATTTGAATTTTCGATATGAAGTTTCAGCGCGTTTATATGCCATACGCTCACACAATAACTCTGATCAATACGAAATTTGAAATCCGATAATAATACAATATTACGGATCCAATGGAAGTAGTTTCGTCGAATTCCGAGACTGTGCCTCGGAAGGCTATTTTTAAATTCAATTCAAATAATAAAATTTCAAAACTGAAAAAACTACTGCTAATTCCCATTTCACAACTTCTATTATGCTCTGTACTATTAATATAAATTTAATAAGCCTTTAAATTATTCTTAATAGGCTTAAAACTCTAGATTCAACAATTTACCCAACTTAACTTATTTAATTTAGTAATTCAATTATCAAATAAATTGTGATATTCGAATTCAAGTTAAAACCACTCTATTGAATATTTTAAATCAATTAAATATCTCCCTTTTTAAATGCTCGAAAATTCTGGGTCGTCACATTCCTCCCCTCTTAAAAGAATTTCGTCCCCGAAATTACTAATTAGGAAGAATGGTCCAATACCCGTTTGTTACTTTCCCCAAATCCAAACAATTCAACATCTAACCAACTATTTTTTTATAAAAGACCCATCATCTTTCTTACTAACTTTCCAAACTTTTCCTTAGTTTCAAACTATACTATTTGTTTATCCATTCAAGTTTCAATTTAAAACCAAAATTTTGAATTATCAAAAAAAATTTCCAATTTTTTTTTTCTAACTCTTTAAATTTCCCAAAAATTTCGCCAGCGTCTCCTTTGCGCGGCTAGCTCGGTACAACTACAAAATGGCCATACGGCCTCCCAAATCCAAAACGAAAACAAAAGGCCAAGTGGCTCGATCCAAAAACCCAATCCAATTTCATACCAAAATTTAAATACATACCTATTGTCGGGCAATTCATATTTATCTTCTGAAATCAAAATCAATTCTCTTTTCCCTTTATATTACCTGCATATCCTGCTTAGCACTAATATCCAATCACAACTTTCAAAAACATTTTATCGACTTTCTTACAAAATGTCAATATTTATTCATTCCAATATTATCTTAGATTATATTTCTAGTATCAATCTTTCATTTAAGAATTCACCATTCCTTACTTAAGTTAGTATAAGCATTTTATATGTTTCTTATATTTATTTTCACTTTACCACTTTAGTTTATATCCATTTCTATTCAAATTGATTCTTTCATTTCCATACAAATTCAATTTATCTTTACTCTGAATATTTAAATTTTATTTTTTCATTAATAACTAATTCATATCATTACTCTAGTTTTCAGTTACAAATTTATTTCAAATTCCAATTTGAAAACGTTGGTCGTTAACAAAATTTTCCAAAATTTTGAAAAAATTTCTAACTCCCAAAATTTCTGAAAATTTTTGGCAGAATTCCCTTTGTACGGAGGAGCTTTTGCAATTTGACAAAAGAGATAAATATATATACATCGACCCACACGGTCGGAAAAATAAAAAACAGTTCATATTTCCTATTTTAATTGCGTAGGCGTACGTTATTTAGCATTTTAAAGCAAGCAGCTTATTTATTTAGCAGATAACGCAATCAAATCCAGCCACACGGCTTCCAGGTACATGTACTTACTCAATTTAAACATATAAGTGCCAAATATATGAAGTTTAACAATATTCCACCTATTTGCAATAGTTAAACACATGAATTCTAAAAGAAAAGCATACCAAACAACTTCCATAAGCAATTTATATAGTTTTCGTACTAATTCAACTGTTTCAGTTAATTTATAAACCATTTCCATTCAATTTGAATGGTTTTCAATCCATTCGTATACAACTTCATCACTTTGAATGGTTTAAAACTCAATCGCTCACATTCAATTTATTTTTAAGCAAACTGAACTCATATTTAATTCAATTGCTTTCAAAATCAATTTATTTTACTTCTATCAACTCATAGAATTTTAATTACTTCCATTTGCTTCCAATGATAATTTATTCTATGCAATTTGACAAGATCTATGTGAATAAATAAATATTTATGTTTTAAAACTCATTTTAAATGGATTTCAACTCAATTTATACTTAATTCTATTCCATTTTTAAAATTTATTCACAATTCACATATTCTCATTTTCATTATATTTCAGATTTGAATCCATTCATTTACATTCCATTCCATATTTGTTTATTCCAAACTATTTTATTTAGCTCAAAGACAATCTAAGTTATTTCATTCAATAACCATTTCAATTTTCTTATAGACTCCAAGTTATTTCAATTCCTTAACAATTTAAATGGTTTACATTTATTTATTTAAGAATTTTCATCCCATTATATATTATCGGTAACTTACCGAATTTCATTTTGATTAAAATTTATTTTTACTCAATTTAAATTCATTCCAATATCATTTAACTTAGTTTAAGTTGAATTAAATTCAATTGTCTTCCATTTGTTTAGCTTTAAGTTAATTTACTTCAATTTATTCAAATTTTATACTTAAGCTCATTTTCATTTTACAAGTAAATTTTTCTCTATTATACTCAACTTAACTCAATTGATTACAAGGCCATATCCAATTTATTTCCACATATTTGGATTTTATTCGCAATACAAACCATTATTATTTTAATCCAATTTCATTTTTATTCGATACCTTTCCAATTATATTAAATTTGTTAACACTTCAAGTCAAATTTTAATTAATAACTCAAGTTATGATTCCACCATTCACCTTTAACTTACCATCAAATTTTATTAACTCACAATTCAACTCCATTCTCTATTTATTTAATTAATTGCAAGACCACTTTCAATTATATTTTCTTCACTAATGATTCAAGTCGAATTTGATTTATAACTTGAGTTTTATTTCCAAACTTCAATATTAACTCACCAATTCAGCTTTTATTCAGCTACATTGGTCCTCATTATATATTTCGTTGTCTAATTTATTATCTACTTAGTCTTTCCTTAATTTATAATTCAATGCTTGAATTTTGATTTTAAATATCACTTCATTCAATTTGCTTAAGTTCAATTTGTTTTATAATTCAAGCTTGGATTTTTGTTTTATTTCCAAATTCATCAAAAATATTTATTTTGGGTTTCTATCCCACTTTTCAAATTTTATAAGTCACAACTTATTATTTTACACAATCACATTCATTCTAGGCTTGAATGTATTCATTTTTTTATATTTTAATTCGAGTTTTACACTTATTTATAATCCAAGCATATTTTATTCTATGGATTTTTAATTCTGGTCCTTTTATAAGTTATTCTAATTTATTTTCTTCAATCCAATCCTTAACCTAATTATTTTCCATTTATTCAGGTAAGAATTTAATTCCATTCATTAATTCAATTGAATTCTTATTCCACTTCAATCTTATTTTAACTCGGTTTTATTTAACTCAATTTGATTCCAACTTGATTCGAATACAACTGGATATTATTTTCAACCTATCCATTTAATGTCAATCCAGTCAAATTTTATTTCCCATCCAAGTTAATTTCATTTTTAACTTTTCTCTTTAAATTCAATTCCCGACATTCTAGGCTTATATTTCCTTCTTGATTTTAAAAAAATTATCTCAATTTATAAGCTTACAACCTATCTCATCAGGATTTTTTTAAATACCCGGCTTTGGTTACAAATTATTTCGAAATCTCCAACATCTCAAATCCCATTTCTCAAAAGTTAAACCAATTCCTGGTTTTATCCCTAACAAATTTCCTTTGAAATTTTCGAAACAACTAGCTTTTCTGAACAAATAAATTTTTGGCAGCAATCCGTCACTTAGAAATTCGAAAATGAATACTGATGATGTGGCCGTCATCATCAGAATTAATTTCCAATAATCCAAGTGATTTCAATGCTATATCACTTCCAAAATCCATTCAAAACATGTTTTCCCTTTTTAGAAATATCTCTAAAACAATAGTGATATTATTTATCTTCAAATACTTCCAAACCTCCAGGATTTTAAATTTCCAAAGCCTGCTTAAATAAATTCTAACCATAACTCATTTGATTATATTTCAATTTTATAAATTACATTTATAATTCAAATTTATAAATTTCATTTTATAATGAATTTATTCTCTTAAACTTAGGTTATATTTTCAATTTCTAGTTAAACCTTTACACAATGATGATAATAATTTAATATTATCATTTCTAACATCCAAGCAACCATATATTAGCTAAAATAATTTACAAAAACTTTTCTTTATATCAAAATATATTTTTGGGTAAAATTATTTCATTCACCCACATTTAAAACAATACCGTGTCGATTTATCTTGTTTAAGAGTTTAGAAATTCCTATCGATGATATGGCGTCCCATATATCGACCAGAATCCATAAACACTCAACCGATAAATCAACGCAATATGAAAACAATTTTATATTCACTAACAAATACACGCTCATATCTATTAGTACTCTCAAACTCGTTTTAGAGTACTATGGACTCTATTCTATGAGTAATTCCCACCAGCGCCAAGGTTATCACCAACCTAAGCTCTGATACCAAGTGTAACAGCCCGCAAATCTGTACCCCTTAAGTTAACACTATTCTACAACAATCAACTCAAGTTGTACAGAAATACGAACCATTTGGGTTAAAGAAGAAGAGGTAGAAGAAGAAAATAGAAAACAACATCAGAATCTAACCATCGCAGCGAAATAAAATATAATATATAATAAATGATCTTTACTCAAAATCAAATATATCTGTTTATATATTACATCATCAGAGTACATCAATCAACAGCTCAACAACAACATACAAATGAATACACAGCAACTCAATCACAGCGGAATATATATAGATAAACAAGTACAGGGGTACGTATCGTCGTCCTACTCGTCTCCTGAGCTCTACAGCATCATATCATGTATCCTATAATACTCGGTCTGACCCGAGCATTACAGTTAAATAACACCCGAGTCAGTCTGGAATACCAGCGTGAGGAAAATCACACCCATTTGATTATTAAAGTTTCAAAAATCCTTTGAAAAACAAAAGCATCTCGTAAGACCACGCCATAAATAAACATGTTGGGTTTTTACCTTACGATAGCTAAAACAATTTTTATAGAAATCCTCTGATATTATAATAGGGTCTATATACAAATACTTATAAAATAGCCGAAATTGTTACATGATTAAATTCCAGTTACTAGCCACAAAGTGGGTAAGACAAACAAAACTCGTGCAAGGCTTGTAGGGAGAATGGATTTCCAACTAATGACTAGGCACTGGGGTACCACCTGTCACAGTACGGGGCCTAGATCACCGTACCGAGGAGTACGCCCGCTCCCCTGCAACACAAGACCGGGACTACCCCTTACTGGATAATCCCGAGTGAGATCACCCCGCGGTTGGGATCAGCAACCGCCCACTAAGCCGAAATAAAAAGGGACATCTAGACTGGAATGACCTCACCCTGCTTGGGTGCTACCCACCTAGCCTTGCTGCATAACCCTTGATTTTCAGTCATTCCCATTTGATGAGGCTTGAGGCTAAGCGTTACCTTTTTAGAACATATCCCTTAGAATGCCCATCGTCCACCTGACGATGTTTCGCAAGCATTCATCCACACAAGTCCGTTCCGGGTTCGTACGGAACCAAAGGCACTATTCCTACTACATCCATTTTGGAAATATCCTCAAGATTAGTAGCGACTAGCCCTTGCACTTCACTGCTCCATCTTCGAATCCAAAAATCGTTCTTCATGAAATGTACAAACCGGATCGAAGTGGTTTTCGAAAAATAAATCTCGATCCCGGTCTCTTTGAAACGATCAACGCATTTGTCCAATATTGATAGTCGGTGATTTAACTATCAATTAATGTTCACAACATCCATCACACAATAAATAATTTCCCAAATTATTTATTTATCTCAAAAATATCTTCACAGGATATATTTTCACTTTCAAACTCCTTGAAAACAGTTCTCAAAACTATCTTCCTTTCTCAGAATAAATTCCAAGTATTTCTATTTCCACTGGAAATCACCGAGCACAAAAATTTAGATTTTTAAAATAATTTCAAAGCACTTATCGTAAAATATGTTTAACATTTAATTTAGAAAATTTACTTTAGTACTAAATTTAAAATAATACTTTAGAAATAATTAAAATTAGTTTACTTATAAATTTAACTAGATTTTCTTCTTTAAATAAAATACCAAATCATTCTTTAAACAATTAATATAATAATAGATTTAAAATAAATACTTACTTTGGAATTTACTTTAAAACATTTAAGTTAAAACTACTTCAATAATTAGCTAAAAATATATATTCTATGAATATTTGAAAATAGGTTTACTTTATAAAATATAAAACTAGGGTTTCACTTTTAAAACAGAATTACTAAGTCACTTTTTATAAATAATTACTACAGTAATAGATTTGAATAAATATTTACTTTAGAATTTTGATATTTAGAAATAATAAATTCCTAAAACATACTTGTAAAACAACATTAAATCCATTATTTTATTTTAAAAACTTACTTTGAAACGTACTTGGCTATCCAGAGGAATATACTTTCTTCACATTCATTTTTAGATCTTCAATTCAAACACTTGAATCAATTTCCAAATTGATTCCCAATTTACTTCCTTTTTTTATTTTCAAAATCCATTAACTTCAGATTTATTTCCTTAATTATGATTTAAAATATTTTTGACTGAAACACCAATTTAGATTCCTCAAATTACTTCTTTGTTCTTTTAAATAAATTTGAGCTTTAAATTTTTAAGTAATTCTTTATTCCTATGGAATAATTTCACTTGATTTTACAATTCATTAATTCTGTTTATTCAAATTCTTTTCTTCCATACTCATAGTTATTTATTAGTATTTAGCATCACTTCCATTTTTTTCAATTCGTTCTTAACTTATTCAATTTTCTATAGTTATCTCGCTTACAATTTACTTCCTTTATTTTCTTTCAAAAATCCAATTTATATATTTTTGGGTAATTCATTATACTCAAATATATCCAATCACACCATAACATTCAATATTCCAATATAATTCATCATAGAATATCAAATAATCACGACAGAGGGTATTAAACAATTTAAATAAATGTTGAGGGATCCAGTTGGATCCCTCCAACCTGTTTTCCCTGCATCCACAGATGTTAGCACAATAATATACTAATTTCAAATATACCATACTATAGCATATCAATAAATTCAACCATTCGAACAATTATTTAAATTTAATCATTTAAATTTAAATTCAACTTCAACTAAGTGAGATTAACCCACCTTTGATTTTTTTCATTTGCTGTCCACTTCAATATTGCCTTGTTTTCCTGATATTTGACCTTGAATAAATATTTATACAATTATCAATATTCGAAATAATTGAACAATTTAAATCCCATTAATAAATTTAATTAACCAGTGTTTTTTTAACCAATAAATTTTAGTTTTTAAACAAATTCCTTTGTTCAACTACATATACTTAAAATTTTAATTTACCTAAATTCAAAAAATCTAAGTTTTATATATAATTTTCCACACATTTATAATTTCCATATTCTTCTAACAATAAGTCATATGAATTTCATAAAACTCTTATTTTGTCTAAATTCTTTCACCCTTTAAAATTTTCCCTTTTTTTCCTTTGCAAGATCTTATCCACATATATTTTTTTTTTATTCAAAATTCCCCCTTTTTTCCCTTTTCTTTTCTTTTCTATAAACAGCCAAACAATTAGAAATTATTTTACTGTGACATTTTTTTAACATTATACTTTTAAATTGATAAAACAATCGATAATATACCTCACCTTCAGATCGCGAGCCCCTCCCACTGCACCGCCCTACCAAACCCTAAACGAGACGCCGACCTGGATGCTCTAACCTAAAGAACCACAAACACGAGCATGCTAAGACCGACATCGTGACGACGCTTCCTTGTGCCATCCCTCCTTCATTGTCGATCGCAATCATTAAATTTTGCTCTGTTCGATGCCAGACCTAGCTTCGCCGACCAAAGACGCCGCTCCTTTGACTTCTCGCGATAGTCGTTCGAACGAATTTCGTTCGATTTCAGAAAGAAAGAAACGCTCACGAACTGATTACAACTCGGTTCGCCATTTTATTGATTTATTAAATATATTTTTCTGAAGAGAGATGAGGCTCGGTTTATAAAAGAGGGGAAAAAAATTTCGTGATTTTATATATAAAAATTCGGCTTGGCTTTCTTCAGAAGGAAGACGCGAATAATATATTTATTTATTATTTTAGCTTGCAAAGGAAGGAACGAAGATAAAGTTTTATTCGATTCGATTAGGAAGCCTGGAAAAGAAATTTCGTGATTTAAAAAGAAAGAGACAGAGGCAGACGACGCTATTATTTTTATTTTTATTTTCCCCCGTTAAGAAGAACGAAATCGATTTGAATTTTCAATATCAAGTTTCAGCGCGTTTATATGCCATACGCTCACACAACAACTCTGATCAATACGAAATTTGAAATTCGATAATAATATAATATTACGGATCCAATGGAACTGGTTTCGTCGAATTCCGAGACTGTGCCTCGAAAGGCTATTTTTAAATTCAATTCAAATAATAAAATTTCAAAACTGAACAAACTACTGCTAATTCCCATTTCACAACTTCTATTATGCTCTGTACTATTAATATAAATTTAATAAGCCTTCAAATTATTCTTAACAGGCTTAAAACTCCAGATTCAACAATTTACCCAACTTAACTTATTTAATTTAGTAATTCAATTATCAAATAAATTGTGATATTCGAATTCAAGTTAAAACCACTCTATTGAATATTTAAAATCAATTAAATATCTCCCTTTTTAAATGCTCGAAAATTCTTGGTCATCACACACATGATTATTGTCATCAATCAAAAAGGGAAAGAATGTTGATACGTTAAGATTTTGATAAATGACAATGTGCTTCAACAAAAAGGAGGAGATATGTGCAAAGCTAAAGAAAGAACGATGAAGACCAAGAATAAACATAAGTATGATTTTTATATAGGTCTTAGTTTAGGTATTATTTTTATATAGGTCTTAGTTTAGATTTATTGTTAAAATCTATCCTCAAGAGGCTTGCACAAACACTAGAACACATTTTATAAATTTTATTTTTTAATACACATTCACTGTGCACAGTTTAGTAGTTCAGTCGACTGAACAGGGATTACCAGTCGACTAACCTGTTACACATATACAAACATGTACAGTTTCAGTCGACTGAAACACCCTGCTCAGTCGACTGAATTTGTTCCTGAAAATTTTAGTTCATATTTTCAGTTGACTGAATTCCCTATTCAGTCGACTGAATTTGAACCTGCGAATTTTCTCTGAATGGACGCTTTCTTCCTCCCAAGAGTTGCAACCATTCACCAATGGAAATGGAAGCATCTCTTGTCTACACCCTTAGTGAACAGATGCACCTCTTCTACAAGTATAAATACATAATTCTAACATCTTCAATTCACCGAATTCTCTTGCTTTAGTCTTACTATTTTCTTGAACATATTAACTAGAAATTCTCAAAGCAATCACAAATCTATTGCTTGAATCACTCCTTTTTTTTAACATTCTTTTGATTCATAGCAATTCACATTTCCTAAATCTTCACAAACACATTGCATACTCTCGAGGATAAGATTATAGGAATATTGTACTACATTAGACTCATTAGTGTTGACAAGAACACAACAAGTCGAATATTGTTTTTTAGTAATTGAGTTGAAGTCCTCTTCGGTAGTTGAGACAAGAAATCCCGTTCGGTTGTTCGGGTAAGTTGTAAACATATTCCTCCGGGTTAAGTGAGGGTTTTAGCTAGTGGAATTCCTAAGTGAAGCTTAGGGACTGGACGTAGGACTAGAGGGCCGAACCAGTATAAAATCCTGGTATCTACCTTTCTTTTACTTACTTTATCTACCTAGACAATTTCATTATTCCATATTACACGATCCTACCGCATAGACTCTTTCAGATAGTTGGTTATTTAACTGTCAAATAAACAAACAATCCAATCATAGATTTAACCAAATAACTGTCAAATAAAAATAGCGCTAGGAGAAAACTGTAATATTTCCCTATTTAAAAATTATGGTTCGTTACAAGCAGTGACAACATGATTAGATGCAATGTAACCCTAAATCGATTGAGTAATATCCTGTACAAGTGGTTATAATTGAAAGTGTACATGTAGTACTAAGGATTGTGTAATATGGTATATAAATGCGAAAACTGATAATAGCAGTAAAATAAAAATTAAAGTAAGCACACCAGGAATTTTTATACTGGTTCGAACTTCCCGTTCTACGTCCAGTCCCAGAATACCCTCTGGATTTAAACTAAACCCCTCACTTCACCCGGAGGAATAGGTATACGACACCTGAGCAGCCGAACAGGAATTTTTCCGCCTCAACAGCCGAAGAGGACTTTAACTTCAATACAAATAGTTTGTTGACGAATGTGTTCTGAATAACACTGATTGTCTTTTGATAGTATAACTTTCCTATAATCAAATCCTCAAGAATATGTAGTGTATGTGAAGATTTAGAAGGAAGATAATCTCGTAGAATCGAAGTATATAATTTAATTCAGAGATTCTAGAGATATTGAATGAGAATGAATGCTTCTATTTGCATAAATAAATAGAGAATAGATTTCAGAAATATAAACAAGAATTGGTGGTTGTAGAAGTGATTTGAAGATGTTTATATAGTTGTAGAAGAGTTACAATCTTTCATGAAGAGTTTCAATCAAAAGTTGTGTCTGTATCTCTTGAAATAGAGAACATTACCCTTCATGAAATGATCGCATCTCTTCAGAAAGTAGCCGTTATTGTCAGGTCGGTCGACCGTAAAACCTGGGCCGGTCAGTTGAGTTTGAAAATGTATATAAAACAGAGTGTATCTGTGCATATAACACAGGGTCGGTCAACCGAGGGTACAGGTCGGTCGGCCGACCTGATGTTATTTGCACAGTGAATTCTTTTATGTGTATAATTTTAAAAGTACAACATTTTTGTGTGTGTGTGACTACTTGAGGAATGATTTTAACAATATTCTAAGACTCAATATAGGAAATATACATACTAAACTCTTAATTGTAGTCTTGTCTCTTTTGTAGTTCACAATTTACTTTTATTCTCTCTTTGTCGCCTTTGTATAGTATTCTCTTTGTAGTTCGTCTTATAATCTCTGAAGCTTGTGTCATGAATCAAAACCCATGAATCAACAATAATATCCCATGATGAAAGGTAGATAGTCCAACCAAATCAATAAAAGCTTAGTGCAATATGGTATCTCTATGTTTAGTGTAATATTTACACGCAAAATGTAGTGTAAGGGACACCGGTGATGATATATCTATCAATATGCCACCAACCTATTTCGCTTGTAGCACTCAACTCATCTGACTATAAACCATACCAAGATATGTATGAGGATGAGGGACGTTTGGAATAGCATCAAAATTATGAAGCTAATGGAAGCACCACTCTCCAAGATAGCGATAATAGCCTAACTCGGTTGAAACTAAAGCTAATGGAAACTGACGAGTGCTAAGAGTTATAGTTGTATCGATAAAATTAAGGTAAGTGTACTCACTACCGTGAAGAGGATGCCAAACAAGCTATTCTCTGCCCAATCTCAAATCATGTTGATTATTCGCAATGGGATATGTATGCCTTGCTTTATCTTTTCTACTTCCTATTCTTGAATTTCCAAAACCTAATTTGAGGAAAAAATAAAGATGAATCTGCCTCGTTCATCACATTATTGAAGTTATAGAAATACTCAAAGTACCATTTGTATTCCAATAACTCCCAAAACCCTAAAATGGAAATGGAGGATCCATTCATAACACACTGCCTAGCCAATGATCGATACAAAAAGGCTAAGGTAGATGTATCCCAATCGTATGAAGTAGGAGTATAAAAGTCCAATGAGGCTACTATCTCCAAATAACCAACATGCACAATGAGCCAGCGGTAGTAAAATATTACTTGTCTTACAAGACAAAGGAGAAAAACTAAGCAGCTCCAAATCATGATCAGGTGTATAATCGGTCAATATATCCTGCACTGCAGTGAAAACTTTACAAACTCGAATAGATGTAGTAAACTGAAAGGTCTCATGTTCACGGGAAAAAAAGGGGAACAAATCAAATACATATTTGTATTATGTCGTCTCTCATCAAAGAGTATTGGAGGAAAGTTAGCATGTCCAATGCTAATAGTAAACATAGAAAAATCAAGCAGTGCGATCGCAACCTCTCCTACTAATAATGAAATGAATGTGTCGTTACCACCTACAGATAATGGTTGAAACTAATTAAAGATCAGTACCGATAACTCTATGAATACTTACAAGGTTAGATTAAATAGTATTTATAAATCTATTTCAAGAAAGTGTTATAAGAAATATTTAAATTTTAAATTTTAAAGTTTGTACCTAAGAAATTGTCGAATCATATCTAATCCACAAACTGCACGATCTATGGTATGTTTACGAGGTGTTTGTGACAGAATTTAATACTAGATGATAACAACCATGACCTCTTTGACTACGGGGCTGTAAAAATTTAACATATTATATAACATACTTATTATAGTACGAAATTTTTTTATACTTATAGCATTGCTCGACTATGTGCTATCATATACTTCTTCATTTAGAAGTAGACGAAAGTTAGAAAACCTCCTTTTGTGCATTTAAGGCAACATTCTCATATCCATTCAAACCTACAACTCTACCACTCTGACTCGTGCATCCTACTAACTAAGCACCCTCTACAAGTAACCCACCTTCTGTAACCGCTAACATTGCCTTCATGATCTAAATGTTCTAAAATATCTTCAACCTCGACTTATCCTTCATAAGACATAACGCTGAACTCAATATTCTGCTATCTCTACCTCCACCACTACTTGAACCACCACCACCACTACTTCGTTCTCCTTACATAAACCATTTTATAAACTGCATGAAATTAAATATATTTCTTTTGGAATTTTTAAGTAAAAATTTTGATGGAAAAAGTGGAATTTTTTTGGAAAATAAGGTAAAAAATGGTTGCGACGGCTGAAAAATGAGAAGAGAGGTTTCTACACAAATCTTATTGGTGGGAGAAGATAGAATACAACGACAATCAGATTGTCATAAAACGGTAATCTGATTGTCGTTTTATTTAATCCATGTTACTAAACAAAGCAAAATTGCTATATTACTCAAAATGGATTCGATAGTAATACCTGAATGCGAGCGGAAATAATGGAACCATCTGAATTTCATCTTAAAATTTAGAATTGTTCCCATTATCTTCTTTCAGCATTAATACTCGAACCATTTCGGGTATTGTAGCATTATTCTAAACAAAATGGTATGTGGCCGCTTCATATGCTTTTGGATGCAGGAGTCGTTTTGTTCGGTTTTTATTGTACGAAAATGGCAAAGTGAGAAAAATAGCTTTTTAGGTTGGTCATAGTTGCTTTTTTGCACATGTGATGTGTTGGCCACATTTTGGGTATTAAGATGGAAGTGCACACACAACCATTTAGGAATGCTCAGTTTGTAAACCTAGGCACGTGATCTAATCTAATAATGTAATATCTGTTCTTTCTTGGCCTGTATCTAAATAGCAAGACCTACCAGGTAGTAGGGGAGGAGTAACAATTTCTGTGGTAGTAGCTCTACCTATAAGGGCATTAAAAAACTGGTAAGCAGCATTAACGATTCATACAGCAGCTAGAACATTGGCTAATAGAGCAATAGTTTCTTAAAATAACTAAACATACTCATTTCGACTTGTCCTTGTATTTCTTAAAATATACACCTTAAAGTCCCAAACCTTAAAAAATTCCGTACCAATTCGCCATTTCTTTGATTAACAGATGATACTCGAGAGATGATTAACATGGATTGTATTTGAATAAGCCCAATAACCCATAATTTACTATTACAGAACCATTATAAATAGTAAAGAATTGTATCTTGTAATCACTGATTTTGAATAAAAATTTCTTACTCACAAAATATTCAAATCTTATTATCTCATTTTCTAACTTGGTATCAGAGCCATTCAAAACTATCTAAATGACAGAACATTGTCTTGCCATTATTCATCAGACCTCTTTTTATCACTTGAATAGGCTTCATTTGTTGTAGTTCACGAGAAATTTCTCTCAACATCTAAAGCTACTAAGTTTCAGTTCCTGATTCATCAAGATCATCATTAAGTCGTTCCAATAAAAGTTGTCAAAAAATATTCATCATTCATGGTTGCTTTCAGTTTTTTCTTAATTCAAGAAACTGAAACCAAGATCATCACTAAGCTGTGCTAGTAATCAAGATTAATAGCTGGTTTTTGATCTCATTCAAGATATTAGTTTAAATTCACCTGAATAACTCACATTGCTCAAATTCTCATTTGTGAAGTCAGGATATTTCTTATTGAAATCTTTCTCTTATTTGAATAACTCTATCTTGCAATCTTTCTTGAATCTTGATCATGACTGAAGGATATATAGACAATAATTCATCAACATTACCAAGCCTAAGATCAAATCCTGTGCAGCCAACAACGGAGAATATATAAAAGATTATAGCGAGTCCATAAACTTAGTTAATACAAACTCAGTAAGATGAAACAAATTTTTTATTGCGAAAGTTTCAAGTTCAAACAGTAGTAAAAGGATATGGGTTGGAACAGTATATTCTTGGAATAAAACAAGTACCAAAGCAATATATTTCACATATTAAAGGAAACTTTTTTTCTAAACGGAGAATACACAATCCATTAAAGACAAGATAGTCTATTATGTTCATGGATACTGTCAACAATAAGTGCAAATCTATTGCCACAACTAATAGGATGCAAGAATGCTCATGAAATTTGGTCTACTATAGAGAAAGTGTTTAGTTCTCAATCAGTAGCATTATAAAAGACAATTGTAGAATCTAAGGAAGGATGACATTCTATGAGAGAGTATCTATCAAAGATTAAAACATTGTGTAACTTACTTGGAGCAGCAGGATATGCAGTAACTGACACTGAAAAAATCTTGTCAGTCTTGTGTGGACTGAAACACCATCTTTATCATATGTATACTCTACTCTTCTTGCTCACGAAGGCAGAATAGAGAAAAAGAAACTAATTGTTTCTAATCTATCAGTCAATTATGTCACAAATAATAAACGTAGAAATCAAGAAAAAACTCAATCAAGAAATGGGTAAAACAATAATAATCAAAGTGGAAATCAACCATACAGATAGAGGTAGAGGTGGTAGATGGAGTAATAACAATAGTGGTAGACCTAGATGTCATATTTGTGAGAGATTTAGGCACACAACAAACAAATGCTCTTTCAGATTTGATGCTAATTACACACCTATGCAACAAAGCAGTCAAAGACCAAGTGCAAATTTGTCTAACATAAAGAAAGAAACTAGAAATCGAGTCGAATTCACAAAAGGAAGTTATAATGATATAGCTAATACAGAAGATATTTAAGATGATTCGTGGTATCCAGATTCAGGGGCTACAATCATGTTACTAATAATCTGAGCAATCTAAATCTGGAGAACACGGAGTATAAAGGTAAACGGTGCATACACATAGGTAATGGTGAATCAACTAAAATGACCCATACTGGAAATAGTTATATACAAGGTGAATAGTACTTTATCTTAATAATCTTTCAAGGGTTCCACAAATTAAGAAAACTTTCTTACTGTATCTCAATTTTCATGTGATAATAATGTATGTTGTAAAGTTTATCCAAGATATTGTTTAATAAGAGATATACTAACAAAAAAAAATTCTTTTGCAGGGTAAAACAGTGAAGGGACTAGACAAATTTACTCCAAACAACTCAAGAGGTTCTGGAAATAAAAATGTATGTTGTAACCTTTGTCAGTCATCTCAAATAAAAAGAATACAAATATATTTGATGCATGGCATTGTAAGCTAGGTTATCTAAGTGTTGATGTTGTAAAAAGAATATTGAATAACAATAAAATTTCTTTTCACAATGTACCTACTCCCTATGCTGTTGCTACATATTATTTTTGAATATGCCAGTATATGATTTTGGTTTGATGATAATAAACATATATATATATATATTCATTTAAAGGTGTTTGTTAATGTACTATTTTATTTTTCACATAATTAATTAAATATTTGCTGAATAAAATAAAAAACACATAATTTAAATTCAAACAGATATTTTATTCAAACAAATATTTATTACAATTTTGAATAGCACAAATTTGAGCTGTCACTATACACACACACACACAAATTCAATTACAATATAATTTTTATTACATGACAATTTTCAATTTACATTTGCACCTCACTAAATATCACTCATTCGCTCATATTTATCTTCAACTCTATTACAGACTGAATTCAGCATCTGAGTTATCTACAAAATAAACACTGATGTAATAAAATTGAAAAAGAAATATTTTTGCAGTGTAAAATAAAATGTGGTTTGAAAAATTATATGCCTTGGTTATTTGGGTTGATCGTCATCATTTAATTTTGAATTCATCAAATACGAACAACTTGTGACATGCATAGTATTACTGTACATGCTATAAGGCCGTGCACACCAATATACACTTGATAAAATTACAGGGACAGGTGAGCACAAGGTCAAAACCAATCAAAGCCGGGTTCAACTCAAGTGCTATACAAGTAAAGTCAAAATATGAGCACAAGGTCAAACCTGAGCCAACGCTAGGTTCAACTCTGGTGCAATACAAAAACAAAAATAGAATGGTTAAGTTTTAATGATTGGAGCAAGCCTTGATCAAAAATATCAGTGATGTACACATGAAGACAGTACAAATTGGTCAACTCCAAAATCAACAATGAATCAATACACATAGTGGCGAACAACACCTAAAGAAGGACACACAAGCTACAGACCACAAATATGCAAGTATAAAACAAGTTTACATGACTTGAAGCAATGAAATTAGGCCAGGGGATCAAGTGCAGCCACAACTGTATTAAACCAGTGCAGTGAAATCAAATCGAACCACCTCAAAACAAATGAACTCAACATCAATGAAACACAAGCAAACTACATGGTGCAAAAAACATGTATATACATATGTATATACACATGTATACATACATGTAGTGCATAGCATAGCAGACTACACAAGTCAAATACAATGTTAATTAAACAAGAATGCATCAAAAAAACATAACCAAAACACAAGTGAAACTGCACATGACTCAATGCAAACACTAGGTTCTAGAATACAAATGAAATATACAGTGCAGATGTCACAGTCCAGTTCAAATGCAAGGATATGAATACAAACTCAGACTACAATGAGGCATGAATTCACAAACACCAAAATACAGCTACAAAATCGAACAAGTCATTATTCAACATAGTTCAATATGCAAGTGAAGCAACTAGACCCGGCAACCAAACAGAAGACTGCAAATACCAAGCTGAACATATATACACACACATATATACATACATACATACATACATATATGTATGTATGTATATATACATGTGTAGTGAAGGCCAGTGATCAAGCAACAAAGCAACTAGCACATGTATATGCACAGTGCAGACTTACGAACACAACGAAGCAGTTCAATATCTAAACATACTACATGAAGCACACATGACCAGACTTATAGTGGAAATATGGGATAAAATGGAGGCAGCTAATTATGCAGGCAAGGCTACAAACATACATCAGTAAACTACATATATATATTGCAGCATAACATGAATATATACATGCGTAGAGAAGCCGGAGGCAACATCAAATAAATACTCAAATATACAGAACAATGCATATTGAAACATGCACAAGTTTAAGACATTTGTCAAAGCAACACAAGTAAACCATTTCTACCGTTATCATTAAGCACAAAAAGATAGCATGAATTAACAAATAGTTGAAGCTGCATAATTAGAGAGCTTCATTACCCCTAAATTGAAGAGGCTTAGCCTCTCATATTTTTCATTTGATTAACAAATGTAGCTAGCAACATGAAAGCAAAAATAATGGAAAATGAAATCTAATGGGAAAAAACTAATCTAATTGCATAAAAGAAGAATTACACTACTAGCATGAATGGAAATGAACGTATAATTAAAAAGAAGCAATAATTGGCATTGCATAAAAAGAAAAGAAAATTACATAACATAAAAATGGCTAAGTAGCCATGAAAAGAAAGAGAGCTTTCATTTTTATTTTCCTAAGAGAAGAGAGACTAAGGAAGAGAAGGGTTACATGAAACATAAGGGGTATATATACATGTGTTAAACCCTAATTCGTATTTTTAGGGAATGCCCAAAATACCCTTAAGAAAGTGTGGAGGCCAAGTAATCGTTAACTTCTACTAATCATCATTTAAGTGTACACGAAGCCATTAATTCCATAAGCATGTGCATTAGCCTCTAATTTGTACATTAAGGTATGTGGGTAAGTGGGGTCCTCTATGTTCTTCACTTTGAATTATTTCCATCTTCATTCATTTGTAACTTCTTTGTGCGTATATATTTCATCATAAAAACACTTGTAAAATTCACCAAATTTTCTACAAAACAACATAGAAAATTCGAAGTAAGTATTCATAATTTAATAAATGCATAAAAATGACCATTTTAACCCTGTATGAAGATGAATATTTGACAATTTGAAATAAATTGAATTTTGATTTAAACAAGTTAAAATACCCAACATGATCATTTATTTAGTTTAAATAGAATAAATATGGTGGTAAAAATATGCACATTTACGTGCACATCAAATACCCCCACACTTATCTTTTTATTCGTCCTCGAATAAAGAAAAACTAAGATAAATTCATTTTCGTAGGGAGGATTGCATTGAGCGTATGCAACAAGCCGTTAAACCTTTGGGAGTCCCCAGTAGGAGTTGTCTCGTGAGGGTTTTCAGCGGATACTACCCACAAAATCCAAATACAGGATGAAAATATTTACAAAATGCAAGATTTATTTGCAAAGAGATGAATGCGAGTTTTTGAAAATATTTACAAATGAAGGATTTATTTGTAAATTGACACAAATAAGTTAAATATACGTTTTGGTTATTATCTTGAAAATTTATATCATTTACTAGTCAAGGTTTCCAACAAAATTCAAGTTATCACAACAAATAGACAATAGTTTAACTCGTTGTTTTGGTTAACAACACAGTGAAACTATGAAATGGATCCTTAGTTGATTATCAAAGTTTATCAAAGTGGTATTTTAATTTCTTTGGAAAATCAAATCAATTAAGTAAAAATAGTTCTAGAAATTTAAATGCTTGCTCTCTCATTATTTGCAAGAAAAATTACACACGTAACTCAGGTAAACTGAGGCCAGATATACCACCCATGCACTATCTTTCGGGCTTATGTGAGGGGAGTACAGAACATGGCGAGTGCACACACTTTCGTGCATACACCTATCGGCCGTAGGTGGTTTTTATTAAGTCCGTTCTTTTTTTTCTTTTTTTTACATGTGTTCCATACATGCATAACCATAAGGACTTTTAAATGAGTATGAAAGCATATAATCAAAGATTCCAAGTAACTCACCCATGCATAACTGTGAGGACTTTTAAATGAGAGTGAATACTTTGGATGTTATTATTGTTATTATTATTTTTTAAGAGAGAGAGTTTTGCAAAATCATCTTAGCACCATTTAACTTAGAAGACAAAAAAAATGTTATATCATTTACTTTAAATTCACCACTTTAAAACAATAATTTTCAATTAGGATGTATTTCATAATTAACACGTATGAATCTTCCTATTTACTAGTTAAACCATTGTTATTTGTAAAAAAACTTTATTTTTATTTTTGTTAAGACGAATAAATTTTCAAAAATTTCAATTTAATAAGCCAAAACCATATATTTATCCTATAGTGTTTCTTTAAAAACAAATCAAAAATGCTTAAATAAAATTGTTTTTATTTTGCTTTTGAGATTTTTTTTGCAAAGAAAAAGTAAAAACAAATCATGAAAAATCGAAAATGAAGACAAATCTCCCCCCACTTTGGATTTTGACTGTGCTCCCATAGTCAACCCAAGTGGAAGGAGAAAAATAAAAACATAACCTTTATTTAAATGAAAATGAAAAGATGATCATTTACAAAACATCAAAAAGTATGCCGCTAAAGAGTAAATGAGCTAGTCTTCCAAAAACCGATTCATTTGTCTTACCAAGTATGCGAGACATAGCTTAAGCGTAGAAAACCAAATCGTAAAAGATTTCAAAATGGAACGTCTGTTGGAAATTAGGGTGGCTACAACACAATGTTGGATCTTAAGGCTATTCAGACACTAGAAGCAGTGAGATGTGTATTAACTACTTACTTATGAATATAAAACTGTATTTACTCAAATTGCAAATAGAAAGAAGTAATCAGAGAATAAGTAAGTAATAAAGTAAAATGCAGTAATGTAAATAACACCCGAATTTTTATACTGGTTCGGATTAAGCAATCCTATAACCAGTCTTGCACTCTATCATGTTAGAATTCCACTATAATCGCTTGCTTTCTACGGGTGGCAAGAACACCTTTACAATCTTGGTTTCACGGGCTACAAGACAAATCTTCTTGATTTCACAGGCTACAAGAACACATTCTCTTTATCACTAACAACAAACTATGTCAATATTCCTATCTTTAATACAAATTCTTGCAGATTTGGTACAATGATCCTATAGACCTTCAATGGCAATATATCTTTGAATTTTTTGAGGAATATGATGAAATCAGAGAGAGAATGGTGTGAATTAAAGTACAACTCTCTGATATTGTGTGGTTTGCAAATCAGTGAATAATTGGAGTGAAACAGTATTGATTTGCAAGGAGATTGAAAGAGTATGCAATGGATTTCTTTTGCAAATGTTTGGAGAAGAAGAAGTAAGAGAAAATAAGAATTCTTGATGTTAAAATTCATTTTCAGATGCCTTTATATAGTGTTTGAAGAGACGTGTTTTTTGGTGAAGAGGTGGAGGGAAATGTCTCTTCATTTAAAATTTGAAATTCTGAAAAATGGCTAGCATGTCGACAACCTCTACCCCACTTGTCGACAAGGGTGTGTTGCAAAATGGACAATAGCACTAATAAGTGTTGCGAATTTTCAGCATTTCAAATTACCTTATATTTACGGATTTTTTTGATTCGGTTGAGGTCAACGGTCGATGATCTTCAAGTATAATTTCCATGAGATCTTTAATAAGATATTCTAAAGTTCAACCAACTCCTCATCACTTCAAACACCTTTATCATTTAGTATTCTTCTCTAATTGGGTTTTGTTCTTCAATTGCTCTGATTAACCTTCTTCTATAATTCATCTGCTTCCACTGTATTCTTGTTAATCTCTGTAAATATCTCCATAATATATCTGATATGACTGAATAATCGAAGATACGTTAGTAGTAATATTTATGTGGTTGTTATCATCAAAATCAATACCTAGGGTATTAACAATCTCCCCCTTTTTGATGATGACAACCATATAAATATTTGAGAGATAAAATATAATACTCATTATTTGACTCCCCCTAACTCTATGCACTCCCCCTATCATTTTGCTTAGTATATTTATACCTTTTCTCCCCCTTTTTCATCAACAAAAAGGGCAAAAAAAAGAGTCACTTAAATCACTGCTAGACAATATGTAGAGTTTGTATATAGAGATAAATGCTTATGAATAAAACATATGAGGGAAAACCAAATCAATTCAAAACATGAAATAAACTTATCTGATAATAAGATGAGTTTTTAGAGTTACCGACTTTGACGATGCCAATAACAAATCCTTTTCATATTTATCCAATGTTCAATAGATTTCTTGTCATATGGTTTGAGCATCTGCTATCGGATATACATTGTTTGGTACCTGAAATTTATAAAATATGCACACTGGTACCCTTTTTATTCTGGGGTCCATGGGGTTAAGTTTTGGGATGCCAAACCCAAGAAGAGTTTGAATGTCCTTTCAAAATATAATCATTAGATGAATGAACCTTATTAATAAAATTACCAATATATTTTTCTTTTTCAATATCATCCATCCTTTTTGGAATCCATAAATTAATGAATCTATTTGGAGGTTTTAACTTTAGTTTCCTAGGTTTTGTTTTGAACTTGGTAGTCTTAACAAACTTAAGGCATGTTTGGTTGTCCATTTTCAAAGTATTTTTAGTTTTTAATTTTGCAAAATAATGAAAACTTGTTTGCTTTATCATTTTGTGAAATTCATTTTCGAAAATAGCCATTTTTTAAAATGGACTTAACAAGGAGAATTGAAAACTACTTTTTGTGGTTTTCCAACTTTTCAGCCCAGAATGAAAACCGTGGAAACCCAACACTCAAATCCATATCAAACGTGTTCAAAACCTTCTCCTGTTTTACGGCCGCTAATCTAAATTTAGGTCATGAGCGAAATCTCCTTCTTCTTCAGATTTTTATCCTAAAATCATTCAAAATCGGGTAATTTCGATTTTTATTTCTTAGTTTTCTTGGTTTCTTCAAACTTAGACTTAAGCACGACTGATTTATGTTATCCCGCCTTTTGGCAAGGCCGTGATACCAAAAGATTGATTGAAAACCAAAGACAGCTCATCTCAAAGATTGGTTATACATTGCTTCGCTATGGAAATCGATGAATTTTTCCAAGCCCGGATCAGGTTACAATTGATAGGACATGACAAGCAAGACCATAAAAGCCAGCGTTTCAAATTTCAGGTTAATCGGAGTGCGTATGAATGAGATATGATCGATGCAAGTTGGAGAAAATATGTTGTTCGTATCCATATGGTCGATCGGTTCGAATCCATCAAAATTCGCATGCATCAGAAGGTCAAGGTGATGGTCCACTCGCACCGATCAGATTCATATCCATCAGGATGAGTCCGCCTCGACCAATTCGAATCCATCACGTTCGAATCGATCTGCCATCACACTGTTCGAATCCATTGAACTCGGTCATTTCGTATCGATCAGGGCTCTCACTTAGCAGCCTTGTTCGCATAGGTTGCATCGGTCGACTTCGTATCCATCGGCAAGCGTTTGTTCGAATCGATCAGGAGACACCATCTCGTATCCATCAAAGGAATATGCTTGCTCGCATCGATCTACCTAAAGTCATTATTCGAACCCATCGAAGCTCGTTAGTTCGTATCCATCATGACCGATACGAACATAGCCAATTTCTATCGATACGAACAAGCGTGCTTCCATCGATACATGTTGGCAGCTGTTATCGAATCGAGCAAGGCAACGGTCACCAATACAAATGATGCGAAGTTCATGGATGCGAGATGGTCAATTCGGAGCAAAAGGCGGATCGATGCGAGATATGTGCGCCACGTCGCCACGTTGTCACATGATCCATTGGTTCGAAAGCATGGATTCGAAGCGATCGACTCGAAGCAAACAGCCAATCGAGAAACTTCAACTCGTATCGATCATAACTCACAATCCACCAATCCAAATGCAATGAAATTTTCACAACTGCTTCCATAGAAGGTAAAGATTGTTCCTGCCAAGCTTCAGCTCGATTGGATCAGTTTTTGATGGATACGAAGTCGTTTCGTATCGATCACAGATCGAGTCAAAACTTGGTGGGGTCGGTCGCATGGGCCCACTCACATGCCAGAAGAAGTCTCCCAAAGTTTGAGCGCGATCTCAGCCTCCTATGCCTATAAATAGCCCCTGAAGCCTACAGAAAAGTGATCTTTTTGGCTATTGGATGTCCAGACTCTGTCGGATTCTATCTACATCTTTTTATCACCATTGTATTCGAACATCAGAGTGATAACCTACTGTAATCTGCTGTAACGGATTGAAATCATCAAAAGAATCAATAAAGTCATAAACTTCAGAGTGGACGTAGGCAAGATTGGCGAACCACTATAAATCTTGCGTTTCTGATTGTTATTTCTGAATTGTTGTGCTTGATATTACATAGATCTGAGATTTGTTTTCGAATATTGCTGATTTGTATTCATATACTGGTGCTTTCGCGATACTTGGGGTTTGTGACCAATTTTGGTGCAAACATTTTGGTGCTTTCACTGAGAGGCTAATTCAGGAGAAGTTGAATTTGAAGATTTAAGAATTCAGATCTAAGGAGCTATGACAAGGCAAACGAGTAAAAGGCAGAGGCCAGAGAGAAGTCAACATGAGGGAAGTCAAGAGGCTTCCTCGGGAGCGAATCAGGCATCAATCTTCATCACTAGGGATGAGATGGAGGCAATGATGAAGAGACAGGAGGAGTTGATCCAGAGTTTGTTTCAATAGATTGGGAAACTTGGAGCGCAGAATAGAGGAGCGGATGGAGTTTAGAATGGAACAGGACCATCCGGTGTAGCACCTGGATTAAGGGCACACACTTGGAGCATTTTGATCCAATCCCGGAGAGAGAGATAGGGGCATCTGAGCAACCTGGAGGTAGTAGAGGGATGAACGCTCAGCCCGGGGGTAGAATCCAGAAAGCTCTCATGGATTCGGGGGGCAGGTCGACGGCAATGAATGAGGATTACATCTTGGAGACAATGACAGATTGGCAGAGATGGTCGGACGGACTATGAGAGGCGGATTAGTAAACAGAGATCTTGAAGACGTGAATAGGAGTCCCTTTTCTTCTGCGATTAGGATGGTTAGGAACCCACCAGAGTTCAAGTTACCATCAGTGGAGATGTACGATGGGAGGACGGACCCCGCGGTCCATCTGACAAAGTATATGAGGCAAATGGAAGTGCTGGGGGCTTCACAGGAAGTTATGGCCCAGTGCTTTCCATTATATCTAATGGATATCGCAGCGTTATGGTTTAGGCAGCTGGAGAGTGGCTTCATAGGAACGTGGGCAGATTTAACTGAGAAATTCATGAGGCAATTTAGGGTTCACATTGAAAGACCCAAGAATGTGATGAGTTTGGCAACTTTAAAGTAGAAAGCTGGGGATTCTTTGAGGAGTTTTCTGACGCGATTCAACGCGGCAGCAGCATCGGTGGATCAACCAGATCCATCCATGGTTATGATGGCAGCTGTGTCCGGAATAGCTGATGGTACAGAGTTCAAAAATTCATTGGATAAAGATCCGCCTAGGGATCTAGGAGAATTCTATCATGAGGCGGAAAAGTTTTTTCGATTGGAAGATGCAAACGCCGAAAGAGAAGAAGGAGAAGAAATTAATGTTTATGCAGTCAAGGGTGGAAATCCCCCTGAGAAGAGTACAGAAACTAGCAAGGGAAAACGAAAGGCTAAGGATAATGATAACAGATCAATGTGACCACGAAAGGAACCAAGATTCACCACATACTCACAGTTGAACGAGACTTTGGAACAGATCTACCAGGATACTAAGGGGCAGGTCCCTTATCGAAAGCCAACGAGGAGAGATCCAACTAGTAATGAGAGAAGGTCGGACAAGTATTGTTCGTTTCATGAGTTGAATAGTCACGGCACAAACGACTGCAGACACTTAAAAGACGAAGTTGAGGGGCACAACCGGAATGCTTTGTTGTTACAGTATGTGAGAAGGAGGGCCGCAACAGTGGAACGAGAATGGCCACCACCCGCATCAACTGAAGACAGCTCAGGATTGAGACATCAGCTTATTATCAATTGATTGAGATAATGACGGACGAGTGGAAAACCCCACATCGACACAATCAAGTTGTTCACACATGTACAGGATCGCGAACGATCCTCAGCCATGCTCTGATACAATTATAAACCACGTCGATGTAGGAGTTTGCACTCTGACGCCACTGTTTTGCTTTCATTTTTTGTGTTTTCATGTTTGGATTTGATTGCATCGTACATTTCTGTTTTAAAACCCATCGGTTGAATGGATATTTGGTTTTGATAATTCTGAAATGGCTAAGCTGCTTACACATGTACGGGGTCGCGAACGATCCTTAGACATGCTCTGAGATGGTGATAAACCACCCTGACAAACGATCCAGAAATTCACTCAAACGTGAAATTTGGCATCGATAATACTAAGTCCCCCCCTGGGCATACCAATTCGCCTCGAACGGCACCCGACCTCGAACGGTCACAACTCGCCTCGAACGGCACACGACCTCGAACGGTCACAATTCGCCTCGAACAACACCCGACCTCGAACGGTCATAACTCGTCTCGAACGGTATACGACCTCGAACGGTCACAATTCGCCTCGAACGGCACTCGATCACGAACGATCAGCATTTGCCGCGAATGGCATCCGACCGCGAACAGTCTCATTTCACCATTTGCCGCGAACGGCATCCGACCACGAACGATCCCATCCCATCATTCGCCGCGAACGACATCGTCTGCGAACGGTCCCTATTCACCTCAAATGGCATACGATCCCGAACGATCGTCACTCGAGGTCATATAAAACTATCGAGTTCTTTGCAGGTTGTTGACAGGATATGAACATACAGCTTATGGCATTACAAAACACACCTTCCTATCGCAAGACATGTTTTAGGAGGCAAATGTTATCCCACCTTTTGGCAAGGCCGTGATACCAAAAGATTGATCGAAAACCAAAGACAGCTTGCCTCAAAGATTGGTTATACATTGCTTCGCTATGGATATCGATGAATTTTGTCCAAGCCCGAATCAAGCTATAATTGATAGGACATGACAAGCAAGACCATAAAATCCAACGTTTCAAATTTCAGGTTAATCGGAGTTCGTATGAATGAGATATGATCGATGCAAGTTGGAGAAAATATGATGTTCGTATCCATATAGTTGATCGGTTCGAATCCATCAAAATTTGCATCCATCAGAAGGTCAAGGTGATGGTCCACTCGCACTGATCAGATTCGTATCCATCAGGATGAGTCCGCCTCAACCAATTCGAATCCATCACGTTCGAATCGATCTGCCATCGCACTATTCGAATCCATTGAACTCAGTCACTTCGTATCGATAAGGGCTCTCACTTAGTAGCCTTGTTTGCATAGGTTGCATCAGTCGACTTCGTATCCATCACCAAGCATTTGTTCGAATCGATCAGGAGACGCCATCTCGTATCCATCAAAGGAATACGCTTGCTCGTATCGATCTACCCAAAGTCATTATTCGAACCCATCGAAGCTCGTTAGTTCGTATCCATTGTGACCGATACGAACAAAGCCAATTTCTATCGATACGAACAAGCGTGCTTCCATCGATACGTGTTGGCAGCTGTTATCGAATCGAGCAAGGCAACGGTCACCAATACAAACGATGTGAAGTTCATGGATGCGACACGGTCAATTCGGAGCAAAAGGCGGATCGATGCGAGATATGCAAGCCACGTCGCCACGTGCATCCGTTGGTTCGAAAGCATGGATTCGAAGCGATCGACTCGAAGCAAACAGCCAACCGAGAAACTTCAACTCGTATCGATCATAACTCACAATCCACCTGTCCAAATGCAATGAAATTTTCACAGCAGCTTCCATACAAGGTAAAGAATTTTCCTGCCAAGTTTCAGCTCGATTGGATCAATTTTTGATGGATATGAAGTGTACTCGTATCGATCACAGATCGAGTCAAACTTGGTGGGGTCGGTCGTATGGGCCCACTCACGTTCCAGAAGAAGTCTCCCAAATTTTGAGCGCGATCTCGGCCTCCTACGCCTATAAATAGCCCCTGAAGCATATAGAAAAGGGATTTTTTGGCTATTGGACGTCCAGACTTTGTCGGATTCTATTCTGCATCCTTTTATCACCATTGTATTCAAACATCAGAGCGATAACCTACTGTAATCTGCTGTAGTGGATTGAAATCATCAAAAGAATCAATAAAGTCATAAACTTCGGAGGGAACGTAGGCAAGATCGCCGAACCACTATAAATGTTGCGTTTCTGATTGTTATTTCTGAATTGATGTGCTTGATATTGCTTAGATCTGAGATTTGGGTTCGAATATTGCTGATTTGTATTCATATACCGGTGCTTTCGCGATACTTGGGGTTTGTGACAAATTTTGGTGCAAACAATTTGTTTATCCTTTGATCTATTTCTGTGAATTTGGATTTTAAATCGGTTATCAGTGCTTCCGGTTGAGCTAGTAATTTTGTTCTCGGTTGTTTATCCGATAATCAAGCAATAAGAGTTTTTGCTAAATTTCAACTTCACCTTTATTCAATTGCAGAAATACTATTTGTGCTATGATTTTATGTAGAGAAAAATATTGCTCCATGACCTTAGCTAAGTCGAGCTTTACTTTAAACACTGTTTTTTGTCATTATTATCTGGATTTATGTAGAGCTACTGCCTTTTAAATTCTTTTTTAAACTTAATAAACCATTGTTTGCTGATGCTCACCGTCTTGTTTGTCTTTAATGCTAAGATGATTGGGTGTTCAAGTGAATTGATCTTCACCGATGTTTGGCCTACCGCTATTTAATACTTGAAAACTTCGTTTTAAATTGTGCCAGTAGATATTGTCATGTACTGCAACAAAAATGATAACAATTACTACATAACTTAATCAACACAAAATAGTTATTTGCAAAGAATGAGGATTTCTCCGGGTTGGAACGGAAATCTATGAGCTACTATATTTTTTGAGAAGAAAATAATATAATATTATATATTATTATGACAGGAATAAGATTATAGACTATTAGTGGGTTATCAAGTAAGAATATGTATAAATTAATATGATGTTGTAACTTATACCATGTCGAATATACTACTTCTATAATGTATGGTTAGTAAGTTATGAATAAAAGTACATGCATGTATTGTCTTTTCATCTTTATAATGATAATTTAAATCATATAACATGATATTGTAATATTATTTATTATAGGCAAATTAACTTAAACTCTTATGGATTGATCTGAGAGGGAGAGAAACTTTTAAGAGTCCTGTATTTTTTAATGTTAAAAAGATTAATATTCATCTTGTTTAATAGCATATGTTGTTGTACTATTGTTCTGCTGACAGATTAATGTCTGTGTTGACATTGGAGAACATTCGCTGTCAGTATTTTATTGAGTTTGTTGACACTAGAAAGGAAATTTGCTTGTGAAATTTGGCATATGCTGATTGTACATGGACATCTTTCATACTGCTAACTCATCCTTGACTTTGCATAAGAAGCATTGCTTAACATTGCATAACACATTGTAAAAGCAAAAGAAGTCGGTCTCTACAATTAATGAAAATACTTTAACCATCTCTGTTCCTGTCAACTGTCAAAGTAATTATATATTTGAATGCGTGAAAGAGAAGATGTACATTATTAAACCATGGCACTACTGGAAAATTGAGTTGTTTGAGTTTCTAAAACTTGAGCAACTCGTTTATCTTAATTTATTATACTTTTGCTTTGTTCTGTAGGTAGTATATATCAAATCGTTCACTAAAGTTTTTTAAAATATGGATAACTAATTGATATTGGTTACCTATTGTTGCCATTCAATATCAGAATGTTGACGAATATTATCTTATATCTACTCCTACAGAGGTAGCAAAATTACTTTGCTTTTTTAATCTGGGTATTGCTTGGTAAGAATTTTCTGATCGTTAGATGTCCTATATCATATCACTTTTTGACATCAAAGCTAACGTAGCCTTGGCAATGAAGCCTTCATAATATATGTTCTGCTTGTTCTTGTATAACTTTAAGTGAAGTAATGTTTGTTGAAAAGAAGGGGAAAAAACATGGAACGGTAAATAATCAACTGACCAACTAACTCTATTAATTAATGTTTGTAGTACAAAACTACAAGACAACAAGGTGGGTTTAATTTTTCTAGTTAACTATCCAATGTGGTTCCCCTGGATAATGGTTCACTTGTTTTAGTATATAAACATAATGGACACGTAAAAAAATCATTCAAACTATTTCATCGGTGAGCTTATGAATCAAGTATACAGTTGAGTATTTCCATTCAAAAGTATACAAGAAGTACTGTCAGAATCAACAAACTGGACAGCTGTGTTTGATAATTAATTAACTCTTATGAATTCTGTATTTCTATCATGCATGCATGCGAGTTGTATTTTAATCCCAGTTATGTCTTGCTGTTAGGCATGCATGTGAGCAAGTAGTTCTATTTTGTCTTGTGAATGTTGTCGTTATGTTTGAGCATGAATTTAAGGTTATTTTTTGGTTGATATCTATCATTTTTTTGATGGTATACTATCGTATTTGACCGCCCTCTTCATTAACCAGGGCCCATTATTTGATTAACTTGGTAGCTCTATTTGGATCAACTTCATAGATCTACTTCAATCAAAGTTCTAAGTGTACACGCGGGTGTATTTTTCTTCTCTCTTTTGAGCATAAGGTATTTTCTAAGACGAAAGTATTTAAACACGGTTTTGTCATTCATTACTTTCATACACTGTGTATATTATACATGCTGAGATCATATACAATTATTGCATGTTCATCAAATTACACTTGTTTGAAACCATAAAAGATATTTCTATCAATTATATGTTGAGATCATATGATATTCTTATCATATACAGTTAATGCATATTTTCTTTTCCCTTATAAATAGAGCATTGTTTGGGATATACACTTATTTTTGTATTGCTTCTCAGCAACCAAATTTCAAGTATACTAAATAAAAACCTTAGTATTGTCGTAGGAATTCTTTGACATGTAATATACTCACTTAAATTACATATTTGTAAACTATGCACCTATATATTATACAAATTATATATGCGTTATTTATGTCATGTATGAATCATACCATGTGAATTACTTATAAATCAATATAAATAAAATAATTACAATATCTTCATAAACTTGTTAAACCATAGCATGCAAACGTGTTATAGAAATGAAATATATATGAATAAAATAAATCATAATACACACATACTTGTGAAACTCAACATAAATTGTTTTTATTTTCAACATAATTGAGTGTTGTGTTGGCGTTTTAAAAGCAAGATTTCCAATTCTAAGACTAATAGCTAATTATCCACTTTGTAGGAAAAGACAAATTCCAAATGCTTGTTGCACAATACATAACTTTATCCTCCGAGAACATGCCTTGGATGCTCGTTTCACACAAATACTCATTCAAGAATGTGGTATTTGAACAATATATTACCCTTCATATTGAGATAATATATGCAATCAAGTATTCAAAAAGTTCATGTTGCCAATATATATATATATATATATATATATATATATATATATATATTGATATACTTCTATATCTGTATTTGTCAGAAAGAGAAGGCCTAGCATGAGGAAGAAGATCTACTTAAACAAAGAAAAGACTACTTGCCTATCAGATACATCAAAACTTTTTTCTCTCATTCTATAGTGATACATTTGATATATCTTATGTATTTTGTAATGATTTTGAGTTGAGATATAATTAATTTATCGTATGACATGAGTTAATCTCATTTTGATATGATTCACATACCAGTAGTCATTATCATTTTGTTATCTTTGTAAATTTATGATTTTTCCAGTTTCATGACTTTTGTATTAGTCTCATTAGTTATCTCCTCTCATTTCCATATTTAATGATCAAATTCTAACCAAATTTGATATTGGCAATTTTGTTTTTTTAGCATTTTTTATTTTTAGTTTAAAAACTATTTTTCAAAACTCTAGAACCAAATACATTTTCCAAAAAAAATTAAAAACACTTAAAATGAAAAACTAAAAACCAAAAACTAAAAATGAAAACAAACAGGGCCCTAGTATTTTGAATACTATTTTTCTTTGATTTAGCCTTAGCGGTGTATCCAAGTCCATGTTTATTCCTAGTGTGTTTAGATCCAAATAATAATTTTTCTAGATTAACCTTCCCTTTGTTAAATTTATCAATATCAGTTTTCATTTTGTCAAAATCCTTATTACGGTTAAGAATAACATTGTCCAGAGATGTTATTTTGTCATTCAGATCAGTGATCTGTGACTTTATTGAAAGATTTTCTGATTTTAAGGATTCATTTTCACTTTTTAGTTTTTCAAAACTTCCAACTGTCAAATCCTTTTCATCATTATACCCATTAAGTCTTTCGATTTCATCTTTTAGGCATTGTTTTTCTTCAGTTAACCTTTCATTAAATATTTTTAATCTATCTATCTCTGCCAAACTATTGTTGTACTCTTTCCTAAGTATTTTATATCCCTGATTCATATCATTCAAACATTAGTAATTTCTTTATTAAAATTCAATACCTGGTCATCCTTTGCCATGAAGCACATGTTGGCATTTTCTGTTTCTGAATCACTATCACTTGCTGATGTATCTTAATCGTCCCATTTTGCACTGAACGCCTGTTTCCTCTCCTTATTGAAAGTGTTTGACTTTGATTTCATCGTTTTGGGACAGTCTCTTTTCAAATGACCGGGTTTATCACATTCGAAACACTTAACAACATTTTCATTTCTAGAATTAGTGTTGTTAGTTTTTCGAAGTTTGTTTGTTGTCCAATACTTCGGGAATTTCTTGAACTTCTTGGTCATAAACTCAGTATCATCATCGACGGCATCATCATATGTTTCATCTTTGTCGATCATAGCATTGAGTGCTGGTGATTTCTTCTCATTTTTCCAATTCTCTTTTCTAATCTGCAACTTTACTTCATAAGATATTAGGTTACAAATTAAATCTTTTATTTTCATAGTACTAATATCATTGGCTTCTTCGATTGCCAGATTCTTCTGATCCCATTCACTAGGAAGTGAATTTAAGATCTTTTTGACTTGGTCTTCTTCGGTAATTTTCTTTCCAAATGATATTAATGCATGTACTATATCTTGAAATCTATAATACATATCAGAAATAGAGTCATTTGGTTTCATTTGAAAGAGTTGAAATTTCATACGCAGAATTTCAATAAACACTCGATTAAATTCATTTCTATCTAAGAAGCAAAATAAAATGTTCACGGCCTTAGAGTTATTTAGTGCTTGTGCCTTTTGGTCTAGTGTCCATTTTGAATATTCAGTTTGAGGATCTATGTATTCTATTTGGGTATTGTTCCAAATATCCAAACCATTAGACTGCAAATAACATTTCATCCTAGAAGCCCAATATACATAACTACTGCCATCAAATAGAGGGGATACAGTGGTAGATTGCCCTTCTACAAAAGTGTTAAAAAATGTGTTACTAGTGTCATTAGCCATTTATACGTTTCAAAAACCAAGTTATGAATTTTTGAAAACCAAGGCTTTGATACCAAATGTAGGAAACTAGGGTGCCTACAACACAATATTGGATCTTAAGGCTATTCAGACACTAGAAGTGGTGAAATGTGTATTAACTACTTAATTGTGAATATGAAATATAGTTTTACTCAAATTGCAAACAGAAAGAACTAATCAGAGAATAAGTAAGTAATAAAGTAAAATGCAGTAATATAATAACACCCGGATTTTTATACTGGTTCGGATTAACCAATCCTACATCCAGTCCTGCACTCTATCGTGCAGAATTCTACTATAGTCGCTTGCTTTCCACGGATGGCAAGAACACCTTTACAATCTTGGTTTCACGGGCTACAAGACACACCCTCTTGATTTCACAGGCTACAAGAACACTTTCTTCTTATCACTAACACCAAACTATGTCAAGTAGTCGTATCTTTAATACAGATTCTTGTAGATTTGGTACAATGATCATATAAACCTCTAATGGTAATATATCTTTGAATTATTTGAGGAATATGATGAAATTAGAGAGAGAATGGTGTGCATTAAAGTACAACTCTTTGATATTGTGTGGTTTGCAAATCAATGAAGAATTGAAGTGAAACAGTATTGATTTGCAAGGAGATTGAAAGAGTATGCAATGGATTTCTTTTGCAAATGTTTGGAGAAGAAGGAGTAAGAGAAAATAAAAATTCTTGATGTTAAAATTCGTTTTCAGATGCCTTTATATAGTGTTTGAAGAGACGTGTCTTTTGGTGAAGAGGTGGAGGGAAATGTCTCTTCATTTAAAATTTGAAATTCTGAAAAACAGCTAGCATGTCGAAAACCCCCTACCCCCCTTGTCGACAAGGGTGTGCTGTGAAATGAAAAGCAACACTAATAAGTGTTGCGAATTTTCAGCATTCCAAATTACCTTATATTTATGAATTTTTGTGATTCGGTTGAGGTCAATGGTTGATGATCTTCAAGTTTAATTGCCATGAGATTTTTAACAAGATATTCTTAGGTTCAACCAACTCATCATCACTTCAAACACCTTTATCCTTCAGCATTCTTCTTTAAATGGGTTTTGTTATTCAATTGCTCTGATTAACCTTCTACTATAGTCCTTCTGCTTCCATTGTATTCTTGTTAATCTCTGTACATGTCTCCATAATATATCTAATATGGCTGCATAACTCGAAGATACGTTAGTAGTAATATTTATGTGGTTGTTATCATCAAAATCAATACCTAGGGTATTAACAATGTCGATTTGGAAAAACGAATTTTTTTTTATTAAAAATTGAACGAGTTGTTTTATTTTTGATGATTTTTGGGGTTTATAAAACGATTGATTGAAATTCAAGTTTATTTTCACCAAATTGAAAGTTAAGCCGATCATCAACTAAGTTATCAAAATTATTTATTTCAATATTAAAGTGGTGATTTAAATCTTCCCTGTCGGAATTTAACAACCAGTCATCCAATTGTCTAAGAATTCGTGTTCATTAAATTCGTCTTCCTTTGTTGCATTATCAACAACTTCATTGCGTATCTCATGTTCAAAATCCAAATTTGTTGTATTCAAATTTTCGAAATCGAGAAAAGGAAGATCGAATTTTAAATTTGGTTCCACACCCTCAAAAGAATTGAAATCCAACTTAATTGCCGTATTTTCAACAACCTGATTAAGATCGTCATTATCAATTTCAAAAGTTGTTATTTGAAAATCATCGATTTGGGTAAAAGATGTATTATCCTTTGACTCGTCACGCATTGAAATTTGATTTTGTTTTTCACTTTTTTTGTATATGTTTCAAACAATGAATTTGTGTGATCATCGTAAATTTCATTCATTTTGTTCAACAAAATCCAACTTATAATTATTGACTTGAGAATTTTCAACTTGGATTTGTTGAGAACAAAATTTTCACTTGTAACGTGGTTAAGATTATTCCCGTTGCCAAATCCGCTTGAAAAGTTGTTCCTATTTTAATGTTAAGTTTGAAATTCATTTTGGAGTTCGAAATTGAATTGGCACGGGTTATAATCGAAATCGTTTGAATTTTGAATTAAGTTCAAATTTTGAAATCCTTGACTCGAGTTATTACACAAATATGAATTACAGAATCATTTATCATTTGATTTTGTTGTGTAGAGATTCAAGTAAAGACGAAATGTTATTTTCAAGATTTGAGAGTTGCTCGTTATTTTGAAAATTTTGTGGTTCGAAATTTGAATCGTTTAAACACTAGTTGGTGTTAAAATATCCATACGAATTTGGAGTGAAATCGTGTGGATGATATTGATTTTCACAACTATTGTAAAATTAACGTAAGTGGGGGAACTCGGACATTTTTAAGAATGTTGTTTTTCTTTATAAAGAAAAATATTTACAAATAGAATTTATTTTTCAAAATAGAAAATTGATTTTTGTTTTGTTTTTGGATTTTCTAATTTTTTTGGATTTTTTTAAAGGTTTTATATAATTTATTGGATTTTTGTTTTTCTAAATTTTTTTGGGTTTTTGAAATTTCAAAGGAAAAGGATTTGAAAATTTCAAAGAAAAATAAAAGGAATATTTATAAAAAAATTTAGTTTTGGATTTTTTAATTTTTTTTTAAATATACATGAACTAATGCAACTAAATGAATGCAGGGGTTAATTACAAATGATTTATCTTATGTTTACCCAAAATTGTATACTAACACATTGCCTTAGATAAACAAAATAGTTTCCAGCCAGGTAACGGGAAGGAGTTATTGGCGCACCACGAATCACCGTAACAATGCAACCGAAGATTTAAGTACCTTCAGAGGAATAACCACTACGAATATTTACGAATCACCGTAATATTTATAAATGGTTATTACTCTGTCATAGCCTAGACACCAAGAAATTAAATTGTTCAAAGAAGACAACTTGTCAATATACAATTAAGTGTTATCGATTTCTAACGTTATTATTAATCAAAACTCTAAAATGAAATGCAAAACAGAAATTAAACGTGTATTAACAATGCAACTAAGAATGGATTTTTGTTTCTTCTTATAAAATGCGAATGCAAGCAACAACAATGCAATTCAAATAAACTAGAGATTAAAGCAGCAATTTTTTTTTGTTTAATTGCAGGCAAGTAGTTATTTGATAGCGGTTCCTCTATCTACTTTGGCAACCTGAAATAAAATAAGATTTATACACCTTTTATTTTTTAAATATCAAAGAAGTTGCTAAAACAAAGGAAAATCAAAACAAAAGAAGCAAAACAAAACAACTTTTTCTACAATAATTAATTGTGTGTTTTTTTTTCGGGGAGAAAAGAAACTAAGAAAAATTTGAAACCAATACAATTTTTTTTTTTATATATAAAAGAAGAAGAAGATTGAAAAACAAAACGGGAAATAAAGAAAATAAGTTGCAAGCTAATCAATACCCACCGACCCAGCTAGAAAACTAAACCAGCCCTTCTCTGTTTTTTTTTTTAAAATCAAATAAAGCCCAGCCCAACTAAAAGAAACACAGTAAAACACAACCACATTCTCAATCATAGACAACAAAATAAAATAACAGAACACCCTGAGTTATGAAATTTCCAATCGAGTTGAATATTACAAAGCGAAAGCTTTTCTTCTCTTTTTTTGTTCGCGAATCGAATTGGTTAGCGGCTGTTCAATTGGCGAGGAGATGCAGCGCGATTGGATTGACTGGAGCTGCTAGTTAGTGAGGCGATTTAGGTTGGAAATTGAAGTCTGGCAATTTGGAAATGGGGGATGGGAGAGGTGCACGTCAGAGGATTTCGATAGGAAGAGGCGATGAAATTGATGGATGGGAACTACATACTGATTTCATGGTTTGCGATGTAGGTGATGATCGATGAGGTTGGTCTTGATCACTGGCTCGTCTGTGAGGCTATTGCGGGTTTGCGCGATTGTTTGAGATCGTGAATGGTTGCCTGCGTGTTCGATTTCAGGTTCTAAGTATTGGGAACCTTGTTGAGAGGAGATTTGATGTTGAGTTCGAAGTTTGATTTGGGGGAACTGTCGATTGGGGTTGCAGAAGTGGTTGTATTATGGATTGTAGGTTGGTGGTAGAGCAGAGAAGTTTATGCAGGGGCGGTGAATGGTGTTGGAGCTGGAATGTGGTTGTGGAAGGGTTGGAGATATTTTAGTTGCAGAGCTAGTTGACTTTGGATTGGTGGCTATGGTTGTCTGAAATGTTGACAGTTTGATGAAGACAGAGGTGGTTGTTGTTTATGCAGAGGAGATGTTAGTGTATAGGTGGATGGGATGGTAAATGGAAGACTGAAGTAGATGTGGCAGTATTGATTGAAAAGGTGTGCTTCGGAGCAGTTGTATGGTATAGCAGTGAAGAGAAGATGATGGTCAGAGGTGGTAGTGGTCGGTTGTATGATGGTGGTTAGTTGAGTTGAAGGCTGTTTGTTGTATAGGTTGATATGGAGGATATTGCACGCACAGTTCAGTTGATAGTAGTTGAATGATTGACTATGGTTGATATTAGTTTGAGTTGTATATGAAGTGTGGATGGTCAGGGCAATAACAGGTTCTAGTTTGTAAGGGCGGAGAGGTAAGTGGAGTGGTTGCTGATTGGAAGTGGTAGTGTTTGGGTAGTGGATTGTGAACACTGATGAGGTTGTGAAGCAGATGACTGGATAAGTTTGACAGTGGGATGTCATGCAATGTTTGCCTAGAGGTTTTGATGGCTATGTGGTTATGGCACAGTGGAAATGGTTGTACAGAAGATGGTAGAAGTAAGTGGTTAGAGGATGAAATTATGTTGTTAACAAGGGAAAGGTGCTATGGTCAGTGATGTGGCAAGAAGAGCGTTGCAGGCAGAAGCAAGTAGGCAGAAACACTGTATTGATAATTTATGTACAGTGATGCAAATGTGCAGTGAATTGAAAATTTGTAAATGAGATGTAAACAAAATCGAAGATGAATGCAATGTAAATCAAAATAAAAGTTGTAAATGAGAATGAAAACGAACTTTTTTTCGTTTTAATTGTGTATGCTTTTTTTTGAATAATGAAAACGCAAATGGAAAAGGAAACTAAAACAAAGAAGCACACAAACAAATGCACAAAATCAAACAACACACAATAATTAACACACACAATAATCAAATGAAAAATAATTCGAAGAATAGAAATTCAATATCAAAACAAACTTCCTCGGCAATGGCGCCAAAAACTTATTCGCGTCGGCTAAGTGCCTATGAACTAGAAAATAGCCAAACGAATTTTGAAATAAAATAACCGTAAGCGCGCGGCGTACACTTGCAGTACGTGGCAAATACGAGTCGATCCGTAGGGAATTGATGATTTTAAAATTCTATTCAATCAAATTCAATCAAAGTCGAGTGAAAGTTAAGCTAGAAAATTAGAGAATTAACTAACTAACCAAAAGAAAAGAGAAGCAAATATAAGAGTTAAGTGACAATTTAGGAAATAAATTCATTCTCTATATCATGTAGTTCAACGCACATGAAATCATGATCTCTTTTTTTATGGTCATTGGTGCTTTAATTGATGTGTTTATCATACGTATGACATATTTGTGCTATTAATTAGCCAACATAAGCCATCAAACAACAACACATCCTTTAAAGCACTTACGAACTTTCATGAAACTTGAAAAGAAAATGAAATCTATTTTAAGTATGGCCTATTAACTATTATTAAAAATATAAACCATCAAATTTTAATTTGAAATCACTTTCTTTTGCCATAATCATATTTTGATGAAGAGGCAACTAGTGTTAGTGATTGTTTAAGCATTGTCTATTTGGTGTCAACAACATAGGCTATCAAATTGAAAGCAAAAACAACTAGTAAACCATTTCTATCATCATCATTAAGCACAAAAAGAGAGCATGAATTAACAAATAATTCAAGCTACATAATTGGAGAGCTTCATTACCCCTAAATTGATGGGCTTAGCCTCTCATATTTGTCATTTGATTAACAAATGTAGCTAGCAACATGAAAGCAAAAACAAAGGAAAATGAAAGCTAATGGAAAAGAAAACTAATCTAATTGCATAAAAGAAGAATTAGACTACTAGCATGAATGGAAATGAACGTGTAATTAAAAAGAAACAATAATTAGCATTGCATAAAAAGAAAAGAAAATTACATAAAACAAAAATGGCTAAGTAGCCATGAAATGAAAGAGAGCTTTCATTTTTTATTTCCCTACGAGAAGAGAGCCTAAAAGAGAGACTAAGGAAGAGGAGGGTTACATGAAACATAAGGGCATATATACACGTGTTAAACCCTAATTCATATTTTTGGGGAATGCCCAAAATACCCTTGAAAAGGTTTGGAGGCCAAGTAATTATTAGCTTCTACTAATCATCACTTAAGAGTACATGAAGCCATTAATTTCATAAGCATGTGCATTAGGCTCTAATTTGTACATTAAGGTAGGTGGGCAAGTGGAGTCCTCCATATTATTCACTTTAAATTATTTCTATCTTCGTTCATTTGTATCTTCTTTGTGCATGCATATTTCATCATAAAACCACTTGTATAACTCACCAAATTTCCTACAAAACAACATAGAAAATTCCAAGTAAATTTTCACAATTTAATATATGCACAAAAGACCATTTTACCCCTGTATGAAAATGAATATGTGACAATTTCAAATTAATATGGATTTTGGTTAAAACAAGTTAAAATACCCAATATGATCATTTATTTAATTTAAATAGATTAAATATGGTGATAAAAATATACACATTCACGTGCACATCAAACAAGTTCAAATTATCAGAAATCAAACCATGGTTCAATCAGCACAGCAAGATTCCTTGAGTATCAAAAGTGATAACCGAAATTGAACAAGTCGAAATAAAATTCTCATCTCAAAAACATCAAAGAGCTAAAGTCAACATAAATTCAAAGCACTAGAAAATTCAAAGTCGTGGTGACCAAGTGATCGAGCAAGTTCAAATTCAAACAAGTCGTGACAATCAAGTAACGAAGATATACGAATTGAACAAGTCAGTACAAATCACAAGCATTCAAGTAATAATCAACGACAGAAAAATTATCAAACGAATTTAATTCGAACGAAATTATAGGAATTCGAATCCTATTTAAACCCATCTCATCAGCGACTACCAAGTCAATCAAGTTCAAGCAAGCTAACCAGAAAAGCAAAAAGTATAAATCACACACCATTTTAATCAAACTCGAAGAATTAAAGTAGCCATGTGTGAATCAAAGGAACGATCGATTGACGAAGCAATCAACTCAAAACATTCATTCAATTGATCAACTAGTATCGGTAGTTCTCAATTCTCATAAACCCTAATTTTTCACAGATGAATGAAGCAGCCATAATCGCAAACAAAAGAAAAGGAACCAGCCATATAATAGAACAGAAAAAGGGGTTTTATTTTTATGTTGGGTCGGTTACTTTAATTATCTTTGGGCTTCTATTTTTAAAAATTAGGGTTTTGTATTTCAATTGTTTTTAAATTTGTAATTTTCTTTTAAACATTGTAGATTCTAGTCGTGTGACTAAGGGACGAACTACAGTGGCGTAGTTCAAAAATTCGCAACTCGGTGGCTGAGTTGTGGCAGGCTTTTGAGCATAGAGTTTAGTTAGTCGATAGCGGATGTCGTAAGTTTACGTGTGTAAGCATCTGACTACTTAATTTCTAGTAGAAACCTTGAAGGTAGCATATAGATAGAGTTTTGCCGAAGCTGGTTAAATCCGTGTGTTCTATTTTCTGCTTTTAATACTCGGCTATTATCTGTGCTGCTATAATTCTGCTAATCTGTGTTGCAATTATTTTATATGAACTTTCACAATAATTTTTATAATTAATAGAATCACCTTATTTAACCCCACCCCCCTCTAGGGTGAAATTGATCCTACAAGTGGTATCAGAGCTAGGAACAAAAGCCCTTTTTATTTTAAAATTTTGATTTTACAAAAAACCAATTTTTTCTTTACAAATTTGAATTTTTAAAATGGCTTCTTTTAATAATGTTTTTGCTGAGGGTCAGTCCAATATTATTCCTCCTATTTTGATGGAATAAATTTTTTGAATTGAAAAATAAAAATGGAATTTTATTTAAAATCTGTTAATGTTAAATGTTGGGATATTATTGAAAATGTGTGTGATAGAATAGATGAGAAAAATACTTCGATTAATGCTCTTGCAATGCGTATATTATATTCTCATATTAATCAAGATAATTTTAACTTTATCTTTCATTGTGAAAATGCATGGGAAATATGAAATAGTTTTGATGCAATATATGGTGAAAAAGTCAACAACTATGAGAGATCCCCCGTAATCAACTCAGAAACATATTTGACAAGACTGACAAAATGCAGCAGTGATGAAGATTCAATAGCCGATGAGATAAGTGATTTTCAAATCAATGATTTAGTTCTCTTGTGCCAAAAATTAATTGAAAATAATAAAGTTCTTGAGTTGAAAAATAATAGGTTGGAAAGGAAACAAGCTAAATTTCATCAGAAAAATAATGATTTGAAAAATAAGCTTAAAAATATTAAGAAAACTAAAAATTCTAATTGAAAAAGGTGTTTGAATCATGAAAAAGAATTTGCCCATCTTCATGAAAAGTTTCAGAAGTTAAAGAAACGAAATTTTAATTCAAGAGAAAAACAAAACTGAGTTGATTTGTAAAATAATATTTTGCAAAAGAGTTGAATAGATTTAAGAAATCAGAAGTTTCTATATGTGCGATTTTTGAAAAGAAATTAGATGAGACCAATGAGAATTTCAAAACTCTTGAAAAAGAAAATGTGATTATGAGAAATTCTGAAATTATTAGATTAAATCATGAATTTGAAAAGGAGATCGAAGAATTCAAGGATTTAAAAAAATCAAATATAAAAAATCCAACTCTTTGAAACTGAAATGCTTGAAATTGAGAAAAAAATTAGAGAGATTCAAAATGAAAATATGCGATTAATAATGAATAGTTTTGAAAATAGAGATGATAACATTAGTTGTTGTTCGAAGCTAATAGAATAAAATAAACTTTTAAAATCCAAAATTAATAAACTTGAGTTAGTTACTCGAAATTTTTTCAACAGAGATAAATCATTCAATATACTCTCAAAAAATCAACTCTTCAAGAATAAAAAGAATGCATTTGGATTTGCAAAAGTGTCAAAATGTAAACAAACAACTAATAACACCGTGATACCCAAACACGTGAAAACAATTCTAATTTGGGTTCCAAAACGCACGAATATAAAATCCCTTAAAGTAAAACAAATACGGGTGTCAAAAGGAACAAATATAAATTGTTTTGGGTCTTCACAAACATATTTTTCAAAATCTTTTGCCACTAACAACCATGGACCTATAAAAACAAATAGGTCATAAAAATATTTTTTCGTGTAGGTGTGGTGGCAAGCTAAGAAACAACAAGAGTGAAACCTGGATTCTGGCTGTTCCAGACAAACGATGGGAGATAAATCAAAGTTCCTTAGCCTAGTATAAAGGTGGCAGAATCACAATGGGCAACAACGAAAAATTAAAGGTAAAATAGGCAACGGTACATTTATTTTTAAACAATTTATTTAATGTGAAAATCTGCAGCATAACTTGATTTAATTCAGCCAATGTTGTGATAAAGAAATAACGAATATTTATTTTGATTCTGACTTTTCAAATTTGTTGGCCAATTACATTCTTATGCCAAGAATACTATAAGTATTTCTAGAGACTTTCAATTAGTTCATATATATGTGTTTGAACTAATGATGATGTTTTATTGATTGCTGATTACTCATGATACAAATGGATATATTTTTTTTATCTTAACTGAGACTATGTTCACTTCTTGTTTATTTGCACAGTTTCAATTCAAATTCAAAAGAATTTCTTTTAAAAACTGTAAAAATGATTTCAAAGGTATTTGTTGCAACATCATGGTCTACTCTATGACATCCAACTAATGATAAACTTGAGTCAAATGAAAATTCAGATGCAGATAACATTGATAATCTAGTTGACAGAAAAATTACTAATGAAACGTGATTTATGTTGACATTCAGTAGTTGCATCGTTTTCTTGCATATTTTTCATTCCAAATGATTTTCAATAAGCAGACGTTTTTCTTTATAAAACCCCTTCTAGAAAATCGTTTTTGTTGACCTAGTTTTAGATTAGTCATTTTAGAAATTTTGATTTTATAATTATTTTTGGATTTGATGTTAAATGGCTATATTGACTAATTTGACTCCTTTCTGATTATTAAAAAGATAAATAGTGATTGAAAAAGTGATGAATGTCGATATTAATTATATATTATAACTTGAGACGGTATAATTAGTAAATTTCTTTAGAATTTTAAACATGAATTATAAAAACTTTTTGTTGGCAAGAAATTCCATGACCATATCTAATTCTGTCACATTTTTATCGTCCATCACTCATCAAAATCCAATATAGTATGTCAATATGTGGTAGTTTAAACGAGAAATTATTCTGTTTTCATTTCATTATATTTTTAGCAATAAAAACATCCAAAGTATTCATTCTCATTTAAAAGTCCTCACGGTTATGCATGAGTGAATTACTTGGAATTTTTGATTATGTGCTTTCATGCTCATTTAAAGGTCTTCACGGTTATGCATGTATGGAACACATATTAAAATTGATTAATTAAAAAGAAAAGTTAATTCTAATCCCATTTAAAAGTCCACACGGTTATGCATGGTTATAAGATACTTGAATTCATTTTTTAATAAAACATTGGAATACTACTAATCTCATTTAAAAGTCCTAACAGTTATGCATGGTTAGTAGATATTCAAATTCTTGAAATAAGTATAACACAAATATATACAACTGTATGGTTTTATATGATGACATCGTCCTTATCACTTTAAAGTGGAATATGCATCAAACTGAGTATTTATGATTTTTATTTGATTTTTTATTGAAATTTAATATTTATATTCGATTGAGTATTAATGTTGTATTAATGTCTATCACTTTATCTCTATTTTTATAACATTATTACTTTTTTGCTGATAGCAAAAGGGGGAGAGAAAAGTTAAGATTTTGACAAATAAAGGTCAAATATTTTATTTTGTATATTCTACTTGTATCTAGGTTCATTTGCACATTTTTATTTATTCTCATGCATATATAAAGGGGGAGCTTTGTGTAGAGAGGGAGCATTCAAATAGAAGGAGCAAACTGAATGATCAAATACATTTAATAAATTCAAAATCTTAAATATATGTTTGTTATCATCAAAAGGGGGAGATTGTTGAATATGCTAGCATATGATTTTTTTTCCGATGATAACAAACATATACATATATACATTTAAACGTATTTGTTAATGTACTATTTATTTTTTTTCACATAATTAATTAAATATTTGTTGAATAAAATAAATAACACAGAATTTAAATTCAAATAGATATTTTATTCAAACATGTTTTATTATAATTTTGAATAGTACAAATTTGAGCTTCCAGTATATATATACAAATTCAATTACAATATAATTTTGATTACATCACAATTTTCAATTTGCACCTCACTAAATATCACTCATTCGCTTATATTTATCTTCAACTCTATTCCAGACTGAATCCAGCATCTGAGTTATCTATAAAATAAACACTGACATAATAAAATTGAAAAAGAAATATTTTTTGCAGTGTAAAATAAAATGTGGTTTGAAAAATTATATGCCTCGGTTATTAGGGTTGTTCGTCATTATTTAATTTCGAATTCATCAAATACGAACAACTTGTGACATGCACAGTATTACTGTACATACTATAAGGCCGTGCACACCGATATACACTTAATAAAATTACAGGGACATGTGAGCACAAGGTCAAACACAATCAAAAGCCTGGTTCAACTCAAGTGCTATACAAGTAAAGTCACAATACGAGCACAAGGTCAAACCTAAGCCAACGCTAGGTTCAACTCTGGTGCAATACAAAAACAAAAACAGAACGGTCAAGTTTTAATGATTGGAGCAAGGCTTGATCAAAAATTTCAGTGATGCACACATGAAGACAGTACAAATTGATCAACTCCAAAATCAACAATGTATTAATACACAAAGTGGTGAACAACACCTAAAGAAGGACACACAAGCTACAAACCACAAATATGAAAGTATACAACAAGTTTGCATGACCCTTAGCAATGAAATCAGGCCAGAGGATCAGGTGAAGTCACAACTGTATTAAACCAGTGCAGTGAAATCAAATCGAACCACCTCAAAACAAATGAACTCAACATCAATGAAACACAAGCAAACTACATGGTGCAATAAACATATACATACATATGTATACACGCATGTATACATACATGTATTGCATGGCATAGCAGACTGCACAAGTCAAATACAATGTTAATAAAACAAGACTGCATCAAGAAAACATAACCAGAACACAAGTGAAACTGCACATGACTCAATGCAACACAAGGTTGCAGAATACAAATGAAATATACAGTGCAGATGGCACAGTCGAGTTCAAATGCAAGGATATGAATACAAACTCATACTACAATGAGGCATGAATTCACAAATACCAAACTGCAGCTACAAAGTCGAACAAGTCATTACTCAACATAGTTCAATATGCAAGTAAAGCAACTAGACCTGGCAACCAAACAGAAGACTGCAAATACCAATCTGAACACACACACACATGTGTAGTGAAGGCCAGTGATCAAGCAACAGAGCAACTAGTACATGTATATGCATAGTGTAGACTTAGGAACACAATGAAGCAGTTCAATATCCAAACAGACTACATGAAGCATACATGACTAGACTTATAGTGGAAATATGGGATACAATGGAGGCAGCTAATTATGCAAGCCAGGCTACAAACATACATCAGTAAACTACATATATATGTAGCAGTATAATATTAATATATATATATATACACACACACATGCGCAGAGAAGCCAGAGGCAACAACAAATAAATACTCAAATATACAGAACAATGCATATTAAAACATGCACAAGTTTAAGACATTTGTCAGAGCAATACAAATACATATATACATATATGCATAGATATGTGTGTGCGTGTACGTATATCGATGAAACTGTAGCAGGTCGAACCAGCATAAGCAAGTGACACAACAGTTTTGAACAAAGACAGAGAAGCCGAATTCATAGCATAAAGAGCTCTGAAAATGGAACAAAGTCTAGTATCAGCTTCAAGCAAAGTAAATGAATCAAAACTGTGATGACCAAGATAAGAACAAGTTCAAATTATCACAAATCAAGCCACGGTTCAATCAACATAGCAAGATGCCTTGATTGTCAAAGTGATAACAGAAATTGAACAAGTCGAAATAAAATCCTCATCTCAAAAATATCAAAGTGTCGAAGTCAACATAAATTCAAAGCACCAGAAAATTCAAAGCCGTGGTGACCAAGGGATCGAGCAACTTCAAAATCAAACAAGCCGTGACAATCAAGTAACGAAGATATACGAACTGAACAGTACATATCACAAGAATTCAAGTAATAATCAACGGAAGAAACATTATCAGATGAATTCAATTCGAACGAAATTATAGGAATTCGAATCGTATTTAAACACATCTCATATCGGCTGCCAAATCAATCGAGTTCAAACAAGCTAACCAAAAATAAAAAAACGTAAATCACATACCATTTAATCGAACTCGAAGAACTGAAGCAGCTGTGTGTGAATCAAAGGAACATCGATTGACGAAGCAATCAACTCAAAAAATTCATTCAATTGATCAACTAGTATCGACGGTTCTTAATTCTCATAAACCCTAATTTTTCACAGAGGAACGAAGCAGCCATAATCGCAAACAAAAGAAAAGGAACCGCCCAAATAACAGAAAAGAAAAGGGGGTTTTATTTTTATGTTGGGCCGGTTACTTTAATTATCTTTGGGCTTCTATTTTTAAAAATTAGGGTTCAGTTTTTAAATTGTTTTTAAATTTGTAATTTTCTTTTAAATTTTGTAAATTCTAGTCGTGTGACAGGGGATGAACTATGGTGGGTAGCTCGAGAATTCGCAACTCAATGGCTGAGTTGTGGTAGGGTTTTGAGCGTAGAGTTAGGTTAGTCGATAGCGGATATCGTGAGTTTACGTATGTAAGCGTCTGACGACTTAATTTCTAGTAGAAATCTTAGGCGCAGTACGTAGGCACGGTTTTGCCGAAGCTGAGTAAATCTGTGTGTTCTATTTTTTGCTTTTTACTCTGCTATTATCTGTGCTGCTATAATTCTGCTATATCTGTGTTGCAATTATTTTATATAAACTTCCACAATAATTTTTATAATTAATAGTATCACCCTATTCAACCCCCCTCCAGAGTGAAATCGATCCTATAATTATCAATTAGGAAAGAATCATAAACTTCTATTTCAAGATTCTTAAACTAAATATAACAAACCATTGAACTAGTTGCTGTAGATTTATGGGGACCAACCCCTATTAACACTAACTATGGTTTTAAGTATTATTATATATCATTCATAGACGCATGATCAAGATAAGTTTAGAGATATATTTTGAAAGCAAAATCCAAAACATATTATGCGGTTTTACAATTTATAGCATAGGCAGTAAAGCAAACTGGCAACGAAGTCAAAGTTAAACAACTAATGATGGTGCAGAATTCAAGTCAGTTAAGGATTATTTTCAAAAGAAAGGAAATATACAGAGAACTACTTGTCCTTACACATCTTAGCAAAATGGCTTAATAGAAAGAAGGCACAAACATATAGTTGAGACATGACTCACCATATTAGCTCAAGCATCTATACCTTTCACATTCTAGCCAGATGCATTTGGTACAACAGTATACTGGATCAACAAATTGCCAACCAAGGTACTATAAGGAAAAAGTTTAGTTGAGATGCTGTTCAACATACAGCCTGATTACAAGAGCCTAAAAGTATTTGGTGGATTGCGTTTTCCATGTCTAAGGCCATATAATAACCATAAGCTAAGCTTTAGATCTTCTCTATGTACTTTTCTAGGATATGCTAATAATGTTAAAGGTTATAAATGTTTGGACATCAAAGGAAGAATCTGCATTTCAAGACATGTTGTCTTAAATGAAGATGTAATTCCACTCAATGAAAAGGAGATTAAGACAACTCAATTGTAATTCAAAGTTCTTTATACCTCCCTTACCACACAATCAAGAGATGTATGTTGAAGATTGTAACAACCCGCATATTTTACGGTTGTATATTTAAATATTTTATTTAAATATAACATCGTAAGTCGGATTTAAGTCCGAAATGCTACTTTTTGCAAATAGTCGAATTGGGACTCGAGACCACTTCCATTGTGTCTAAAATGGCATCTGCGACTTTTTGGAGTATAAACATTGATATGTTTGGAGTTGAGTAGAATTTTGATGTCTTCATTTAAGGCTTTGGGTTTCAGCCCACTAACCTAACAAATAACTCAACTCCACTCCACTCCTCTTCATTCCTTCATAATATTTTCTAACACTCAAACTTAAATAAAAATGGGGAAAACGATTGGAAACTAAAATTCGTAAGCCCTAGATTTTTAGGAAATTCCAATTCAAGCTCTAGAAATTCAAGAGAAGCTTAGGTAAGCATCATCTTCTCCATCTCAATCCCTCTTCAATTTTCAGAAAATTCCTATAACCTAACTTAGGAAAAAATTCACCTTTGTTAATAGATTGAAGATTTTAGAGGTGCAGTGAAGAGGAATTGATCTTGCCTTGTTTTGAAAGCTTCACCTTCATTGTTTTTAGGCTTAGAGGTGAGTTTTTGAACTCACATCTATGTCTATAGATTTCATTGTTGTTAGGTATGAATTCTTAATATCTATTCATGTTCATTTGCTTCTGATTTGAGTGGATTTGGTGAATTTTCAATTTTTTATTCTTGTTGTCCAATTTATGAAAATCCTACTATGGATGTTTGGACATGTTTTTGGGGAGTGTCGAAGAGCCTATAAGGCTGGGTTGTCAAGTGGCATAAATCTCTAGTAGTCGTTGCTCGTTCAATCGCCTCCATTACGATTTTCGCCCTTCATTGGGGCTAGGCTGAGAATACTAGAAATACCAGTTCAGTCGACTAAGCCAGGAAGTCAGTCGACTGAACCAGAACCCAGGAAATTTTCTGAGCCAGTATCAGTCGACTGAACACTCTGGTCCAGTCGACTGAACCTGGAAATCGAAAGTTTCCAGGCATAATTCAGTCGACTGACCACCTTGGTTCAGTCGATCAAATCTGCTGTCTCGGCCAATTTGGCCTTTTATGTGGATTTCCAATTTTTAATCGATTCTAGTGGATCCGATTTGTCGTTATCACTTTTGTTGACTTTGATAACTTCTTTTTTGGGATTTCGAGAATATCCATTTTGATGGATTTTTTATCGATTTCTTTGGACTTAATTCACATCTTCGAATGTGAATTTCTGGTGATTGATTGCTTCTACAATCATTTCTATGGTTTATCACTTTAAAATACAAAGGTTTCTAAACTAGTAGTAAACTTCAAAAATCTTTCATCAAAACGATTTCAACACCATTTTAATACAATGCTCGTTTATTAAAACCATTTTCCAACCTATTAGTATATACAAACCTTTACCTCGTTTGTATGAGAAAATCTAATTAAACGGCTTAGCAAAACAAGTGGTATGAAACACTTGTGTTTACTTCGTTGGTTAATTTTTGAACTTGTTCGATTGAAAATCTTGTGATAATTTTCGAGTGGAGATCTACAATTTGTTCATAAATATTTAAGTTAAGTCAGTGGTTATGGGACATGAAGCTAAACTCATTTATTTACTAGCTTAGTGCAATTCACACTTTTATTTGATCATGATGGTCATTTTGTGATTTAGATTAGCGATATGCTATGTCTTTTTGTCCACGTGAGGGACTATAACTTGTTTTATTGAGTTTCGTCTCATTTCTTTTATAGGGTAACGACCGATGGGTTTTTTGGAGTTTTGACTCATTTTTGTGGGCTAGCGACTCATTTTTCTTTTATAGAGTTCGGTTCATCGGACGTACCGTTTTACTACATCGTTGTATCGGCTTATCAGGTTCATCGGACGTACCGTTATACTACGTCATTGTTCAGAATTATTTGAGTTTCAAGTTCCTCGGGCATTTGTACTACGTCGTTGCACTGACTCTATGGTTAGCGACCCGTTTGTGATGCACGTGTTGGTGAGTTTTCATGCTCCCGTTTGTGATAGCCCTCCCCCTTTGTGATTTTTTGATTTCTAATTGATGATTTCTAGAATTTATGTTTCACCAATTTTGCGATTGGAAATGATATATGTGTCAATATTTCTGGTTTGATGAATAAAATAAAGAATATTTCATTCTTGAGATATTGTATGGTTTTTGTTGTTGTTAAATGTAAACTTTTCATAGTATAACATTATTGTTATCATATGTTTTTTTATCTCTTATCCTATCTCATTTTATCTGATATTATAGCTAGACTGATCCGTTTATTATTTCCTTATCAAATAATACTCGGGTCAGACCGAGATATTGCAGGTGCTTCTGCTTGAATCCTCGTCTGGGACCATCATCTGACTTTTGCCTAACTACTTTAGATTTGGTAGTTTTTGTCATTATACATTTGAGATAGAGACTCTCTGACATATACATATTCTTTTGTTTAGCACTTGTATATATTTTCTTGTGATGTCGTGGATCTTGTATGACCACTACTTTGATGTACACTTTTATGTGATATATTCATATCTATTTCCGCCTTTGTGATATGGTTATCTATGACTGATTTGTGTTATGCTTATTTCTACATGTTTTTTCGAGGTCCACATAGCCACTGTGTAGTAGCTTTGTATTTGTATTTGATATGTTGGATTTCCTCTTGAAATGAAATGCGTGACATACCATCCGACATATCGGTACTCGCACGAAGCAATTACATGGATGGTCGCTCCTCAACAGCCTTATTCTTCGTGCTAGTCGACGGCATTAACCCGTAGTGTCCTTGGCTAGTGTGAGTATAGAGATGGGGCGTCACAAAGATCAACCATGTGATTCTGGACCACAACACACAATACCCAATATTGGGTCAGGTCATGAGTGAGCCAAATCACCCTTAAGTCCTTACCACATAAGCCATCAGCATATTAGTCATCAATCAGTTGATCAACAAATGAATAATCAAGCACAAATATCAAGCTCACGGTCTGAATCTGAAGATACATCCAATCATCAATCATCAACCATATAATCAATAAAGCAAAGAGTGGAATTTTCAAACCAAAAGTATACACTACAAATCTGGATACTGAAGAACCATATACTTATCAGCAAGCTATTCAAAGTGAAAAAGGGAAAGCAGCTATGTATGAGGAGTATACAACACTCATGAAAAACAATACATGGAGCCTTGTAACCTTACCAAGTCATAAAAATGTCGTTGGTTGTAAGTGGACTTACAGGTTGAAAGAAATACAGATGGATCAATATCTAAGTATAGAACCAGATTTGTAGCAAAATGTTTCTCTCAACAACAAGGATTTGATTTCAACGAAATCTTCTCACCTGTTGTTAAACCAACATTAATTAGGATTATTCTCAAAATTTCCTTACATAGAAACTGGAAAATAAGGCAACTGGATGTTAACAGTGCATTTCTAAATGGTGTGCTTCAAGAAGAAGTATATATGGAGCAGCATAATGGTTATAAACAAGCTGGATGTAAACTGGTCTGCAAACTCAACAAGGCAATTTATGGACTCAAGCAAGCACCAAGAGTGTGGTTTGAGAAATTAAAGACAACATTGGTCAAACTTGGTTTCAATCATACAAAATCAGATAACTCATTATTCACTAAGTTTGAAAAAAAATACAGTCATATATGTAATAACATATGTGGTTCATTTTATTGTCACAGGAAACAACAGCAGTGAAATTAGCAATCTCATTCAGAAATTGAATAAAGAGTTCTCTATGAAAGATCTTGGTGACCTTCATTATTTTCTTAGGATTGAAATTAGAAGATTATCAAATTCAGTTATTCAGTTAAGTCAGCAGAAATACATATTTGAAATTCTGATCAGAACCAAAATGAATCAGGCAAGCAGTTTACCTGCACCAATGACAACCAATCTACATCTATCAAAGAATAGAGGTGAACTAATCACAAATGCTAAGCAACACAAAAGTACTGTTGGAGCATTACAGTATGCAACAATTACAAGACTAGAAATTGCATATAGCGTAAACAAAGTCAGCCAGATCATGCAAAATCCTCCTAATGAGTATTTGAGAGAAGTAGAAAGGATTTTGAGATATTTAAAGGGTACAATAGATCATGGCTTAATTTTAAGAACCTGCACTCATCTAAATTAATCTGATTTTGTAGATGCGGACTGGACAACAGACCCAAATGATCGTAGATTCCCCTGAGTGTGGACTGGAGTACTCTGAGTCCCTTGAGTGCGGACTAGAGTATAAACGACTTAAAATCTCCAAGTTCCCTGAGTGCGGACTGGAGTACTCTGAGTCCCCTAAGCACGGACTAGAGTATAAATGACTTAAGATCTCCAAGTCCCTTGAGTGTGGACTGGAGTAATCTGAGTCCCCTGAGCATGGACTAGAGTATAAGCGACTTAAAATCTCCAAGTCCCCTGAGTGCGGACTGAAGTACTTTGAGTCCCCTGAGTGCGGACTGGAGTACTTTGAGTCCCCTGAGCGCGAACTAGAGTATAAATGACTTAAAATCTCCAAGTCCCTTGATTGCGGATTGAAGTACTCTGAGTCCCTTGAACATGGACTAGAGTATAAATGACTTAAAGTCTTCAAGTCCCCTGAGTGCGGACTGGAGTACTCTGAGTCCCATGAGCATAGACTAGAGTATAAATGACTTAAAATCTTCAAGTCCCCTGAGTGCAGATTGGAGTACTCTGAGTCTCCTGAGCGTAGACTAGAGTATAAACGACTTAAAATCTCCGAGTCTCCTAAGTGCAGACTAGAGTACTCTGAGTCCCCTGAGCGCAGACTAGAGTATAAAGGACTTAAAATCTCCGAGTCCCCTGAGTGCAGAATGGAGTACTATGAGTCCCTTGAGCGCGGGCTAGAGTATAAATGACTTAAAATCTCCAAGTCCCCTGAGTGCAGACTGGAGTACTCTGAGTTCCCTGAGTGCGGACTAGAATACAAACGAACTAAAACTCTATAAGTCTCCGTAGTGCAAACTAGAGTACAACTGACTGGAAGTCATCAAATTCCCGGCGTACGGACTGAAAAATATTCTAAGTACCCGACGCGTGGAATAAAGGATGTATAAATCTAATGAATTTATGAATTATATGAAGATGAATTGGGAGTTTATGTAACTCACAATAGCTTGGGTTTCGACCACAGTTATCAGAAAGATGAGCAAAAAAAAGTCATTTGAAAGATAAAGAAACTAAATTTTATTTATTAATCCAAAATGAGGTTCTACTACAACTCCTCCAAAACTTAGATTCAAAAGCCTATCTACATTGACTATGAAAATAAATAAAAATAATTACATAATCTAAGCTGACTCTCGTTGAACAAGTATAATAGCTACTTCTTTGGTTTCTAGGTTTCTTTTCCTCCTTCGTCTTCTCTGCGACTCCTCCCCTACGCGTTTTCGCTTGGATGCTTTGCTTGATGAGGAGGTAACAACCGAGGAAGAACTGGCCTGGACCCACCAGGGAGGATGACCTTCTCAAAGGATCATCTAGATCCATGACTCGGGGATCAACTTTGACTTCAACTATCTTTTTCCTTTCCTTCGCGAGCTGCCCCTTCATGCTCATTTTAGAAGTATGTCTAGAGGCGCTTGTGATCTCAATTTCATAACTTTCTTCGACGAGAGACGAAGTTTTCCCCTTCTCCTCCTTGGCGTCATCGCTCCTTGGAGTTGGTTCAGGATCAGAACGGCCTGCGCAAAATCACAAGACAAATGTTAGAATACAATAACCTCTCGCCGAAAATAACGGCTCTTTTAACTTTAAGAAGAAGAGTTATATACCGGCTTCTTACTGGATCTCAACCGTCCGAGGAGTCTCTCCCTATGGAATGGGAGATAGAACATGAATGCCAAGGTCAGGGTCTTACGGGTCATAACTAGCGTGTTGCTCGAATGGATCAAGTACTGGCCGATCAGCTGATTGAGTAGGAGGAGCAGATGGAGACTCGGTTCCAGATGGACCGGCTATGATATCCTTTCCTTTTGATGAGAAGGAGCTTTTGCAATAAAGGGCCTTCGCTGCAGACAAATCTGAAGGCTCATTTCCCCTGATAAATTCCTTTATTAAAGCCTACTCATCAACCTCCTCGATGCCTGACTCAACCTTTCTGATCTTTATCAAAGTTTCACATGCCTCGGTTATAGATTCAAGGTAGCCCTCGCAAAGAAAAGTTAAGTCTCGATGCATGAGGACACGGGCATTGTATTCTGCTATAAGCGGGTCGAACAAGCACTTGATCTCCTCCCTGCCAGCTTCTGTAGCCGCCTCAATGTGAGAGTCAATCTCCGCGGATGCTATTCTCTTACCCTCTTCACGGGCTTCATCCTTCAGCATCCCGACCTTAGAGAGCTCGTCGTCAAGCTATGCCTTCAGGAGTCACATAGTGACAATATCATCGCAATATCGTTGTGACTCTTCCCAGGCAGAAGTTTTTTCTTCTCTCTCTCTCTCCCTCTCTCTGAAGAGTAGACCTTCCAACTCTTTGACTCTTAAGGCAAATGCATCCCTTTCCTTTTTAACAGAATCCTTGTCTAAAGCCAGGGCCCCGCAGCGTTGGACCACTTCGTCAATTTCTTTCTTATGTGTCGAGTCCAGACGATTGACGGCTTCCGCGGTATCTTTAGCACTTTGATGGGCGGCTTCGAGTTGGGATTTGTACGAAGAGAGCTTTTCATCTTGAGCTTTGATAGTGTCCTTATCGTGAATGGCTTCGAGCTTTAGGCGATCTATTTCATGTTGTCGCTCAACAGAGACTTCCGAGACTTTTTCGTCTAAATGAACAAACGCGTCATGTTGAACATAAACATCGTTGTTACAAGCAATAACACTCTGTTTGACGTGTCTCGGAATGTGATGGATCGCCGAAAGAAACTTCAGACCATCGAAGCAGATTTTGGGGAACTTAGCCTTATGCTCAGCTAGCCTCTCCGATATCGTCGGATCTGTTGCGGGAACAGGGGGAGATGGCTTTGAAAGTTCAATTTTCTTGTGGGTTTCCCGAGATTGCCATGTGCTGGATGAACCAGAGTATTGATCACCGGAGGCATCGGATTGGGACTCCTTGTGGCCGTATTTCTCCCTGTCTTTCTTCGAGTGAGAAGGAAGATTATAGTAGTATGAAGGCTGATGATAAGTTTTCTTTCGAGATGTTGAATCCCGGGAGTGATAATCCCTGTCGCCGTCATCATCTCTACCCCAACTTCTTCCGAAGCCCGAGTCCCGTCTAGAGTGGTGAAAGATAGATGACCCGCGAAGACGATCGAGTCCATGTGTACGTCCCATATCACCTGAGCAGAATTTAAATAACGACAAGTTAGCAAAGAGTAGAGCGATGACAGAAATTTAAGTGCAAGGTGAAGTGCATGTGTCTGTGTGTATTCTAGTGTTTCCCCTTGATGGACCAGTTTCTTTATCTTTACTAATAGGAGTTTTTTCTCCCTGGTTTTGGGCTCGAGCGCTTATATCACCTCTCGCAGGCGAATGAAGCTTAAGGGCTTCCGGATCATTGAAGCCATAGTTAAGCATATCATCAGGGATAGTGAGGTTCGACAGGCCTTTCAAAGAACTCTTTAAGCGTTGAGGAGAAGGCTCTCTTTCCACCGTGGTGATTGTGATTTTAGAGGTTCGACCCATCGTCTTCTTCCTCAGCTTGTAGGTCAATTTTTTCTTCCCCTTCGCAGGGAGAGGCGTAACTTCGATATTGTGCACCTCAACTACCAGCTCCCGAGCGGGGCTAACATTCTCGCCATGTACTTCGGGCATTTCATCTTCCTTAATCTCCCCCTCCTCGGATGTTTCAGGGACATCGCGTGCTGGAGGCCTAACTTGCTTTTTTCCTTTTCCCAATCTGGTTACTGCATTTACATAGGAAAGAATCAGTATTATGGTGTTCGAAAAAGTAAACAACTATTTTGAGATCTAATACTGGAGCTGAATACAGAAGTGTGGCAAGTGCAACTACCGAGATAATGTGGATCAAATCATTATTAAGCGAATTAAAGATTAGTATCAGCAATAAAGCTATAATTTGATGTAATAATCTAAGCATTGTGTCGTTAACAGTAAATCTGGAAGGAATGATTCAAATAAATCATTTACCAAATACTTACCGAATGGCAGATTTACTCACCAAAGCCCTATTTGCCAAGAACATCTTACGTTTGAAGCAAGAATTAAGTATCAAAGATCTCAATGTACAGAACAATCAAAACCCTAGATCGAATCTAGGGATAGATCTAGCAACAAAAGCTCAAAATTAAGGTATCACTAAGAAGATCTGAAAATTTATTAAGCTATCACTCAAAAGATTTGAAGATTTAAATCCCATGTCAGAACATTAGTCAAAACCTTGCTCAAATCAACTTGTAGAAGCTCAAGCAAAGTTCTGCAGATCTAAAGCATTCTTAGTAGAAAAACGAAAACGTTTTTTTAAAAAAAAGATTAGAAAGATTTGCAGAAGATCGAAGATGATTTGGGGAGGATTGAAATCCCTACGGCAGGGAGATATCAGAAGTAACGAAGAAATAAAGTAAACGGCATGGTTATCCCAGTATATACGAGATTAGATTGTATTTAAATAAGCCAAATAACTCATAGTTTACTATTAGATAACCATTATAAATAACAAAGAATTGTACCTTGTACTCTGAATCTGAATACAATTTTCTTACTCACAAAATATTCAAATCTTATTATCTCATTTTCTAACAGACACTTCTGTAGCAACAACATGAAGATACATTGCATAAAGTGGAAATTAGATTGAAGGTCTTTTATTTGCAGGGTAATAAGTTTTAAGAATAGCTACTGAATAATTATTCTTAAGGACAATTTACAACATAAATTTATCATTTTAAGTTATACAGGAAAATGATAAATCATTTTATCATTATTTCTGTATAACTGAACACGATAAAAAAAATTATCTTTAAAATGTCCTTTTAAAACTAATTTTTCAGAAGTAGTGTTCTTAAATCTTATTATCCTGTACAAATAAGCTCTTGAAGTAAAAATCTCCTACCACGAAAACTGTACACGCTCTTCGTAAATCTTACAACATTTTCGCCAGCTGCAATTCATCTGTCAGATGTAACAACATCCAACCATGCTCAAGCGGAAACAGCAGAACTCTCGTCCATAAACAGATAATCCGTATACCCAACAACCGGGTCCAGAGTATAAAACGTTAACCTGTTATACTTATTCAACTCCGCACGCATCTCAAGCCTCTTAGGCAAATCCGGGTTCGCCAAAAACAACCTTCCAAACGCAACCAAATCCGTATAACCTTCACCCACAACTCTGTTTCCATCCTCCCTATCGTACCCACCTGCTGCAATGAACGTGTTCTTAAATGTCTTTCTCATCATTGATAGTCTATGTGGAATTTTCATTCTTCCATCCACGACATGCATCCTTGGTTCTATCATATGCACGTACAATATGTTTCAGTTCGTTTAGTCGCTCCATTAGGTAGATTCCAAGCCCTTCTGGATCCGAGTCGAAGGCCTCTACCTCGTTTGCGTATGGAGATAGTCGGATCCCGACCCGGTCAGGTCCGACCTCATCTGCTACGGCGGAGACGATTTCGAGTGGGAAGCGACAGCGGTTGGTCAAGCTTCCACCATAGTCGTCTGTTCGGTCATTCACACTGTCTTTCATGAATTGCTCGATCAGGTATCCGTGTGCACCATGTATTTCTACTCCGTCGAAACCTGAATATAAACACAACGGTGTCTAGTTCAACTGAATCTAAGATAAACATATATATTGTGGAATATTTATATAAGAAAATGCCCCCGGTAGTTGACCACCAAACTATTGATATAGAGGTGCAGAATTCTAGCTTCTAGCTGCAGTGTTTGCTTACCTTTTGTTAATAATTATTTGAATGTATGTGAAGTGTTGTGATGCTCTTACAAAAATGAGTTTGATATCCCAAGCATAATACTAACTGTTGTGATGCTCTTACAAAAATGAATCTGTATAATAACTATACTATATCACTAAATGTGTTTGCTGATACAATTCAGATATTATTAGCTAGCATGGTATCATTTTAAATCTGAACCAGGTTATAGATTAGATAACTCTGTTTATATTTACCAGCTTCAATGGCTTTACTTGCAGCAAGTCTATATTCATCGACAATTAGATGTAGTTCATCGGCTGCTAATCTCCGAGGGGGACAGTATTCAAAGACGTTGCCATCATGTTGTAGCTGAGGTGGAATTCCCCTATCAGTACTTGATACAGGCGCCTGGCCATTAGGTTGATAATCTAAATAATTGTGTCCCGTGGTTTGAATCAGTTAAATAAGTTAATTGAAATTTGTAAATTGGTAACTATAGCAGATTCATTTTCATACTGTAATTGGAGACTCTGCCTACATGCCAGAGTTGGCAAAAGAAGATTCCACCTTTGTCGTGGACAGCTTTCACAATTGGCTTCCATGCTTCTACTCGTTCTTTTGTCCATATTCCTGGTGTTTCTGGGTATCTATTACAGATAAAAACGTCATTGAAGTTCATATATTTAAAGAAAACTGTAAGATCATGCAGTTGTGAATTTTGAATAGTTAACCCGTTAGCAGTAGCGGATATTCCAGTTGCTTCAGTAATCAAAAGGCCCCCCTCTGAGGTTCTATTATAAAATGAGAAAGATGAAATTGCTCTTTATTATGATCTTTTTGATATACAGAAAATGTAACAGATTGATCTCAAAAGAGTTACATTGTACAGCAGACCTATACATGTTATTTATACACGATGATATTCATTATTGGGCCAAGTTGCAAAGCTAATGGGCTGAACAAGAATATATGCAGTGGAGGCTGATAACAAATATGCAGGAGATGTGCTCATAATACACCCCCCTCAAACCCGGCTTTGTCTTCAGATCTAGGGTTTGCAATCTTCTCACAAGACTACGCCGCCATTAAAAAAAAAACTTAAAAAAAAAGAATCTGATCTGTTGAAAAGATGATCCCTTCTCTGCTTTGCTTCAACAATCGAGAGCTGCTCTTGCGAAACATGTTTGTTGTCTTGAGATCTGAGATGAGAAAAATGAGATCTGATGCAGAGATAATCCCTTCTCTGCTTCGCTTCAACAATCGAGAGCTGCTCTTGCGATCTGCGATGAAGGATGAGAGAGAGACGTGCTGCAGTTTAATGGATGCCTTGATTGTTCAGATCTGGGCAAAGTTGATTTTTTTTATTTGCTTGAGCATTTATGCGCACTGAGCCGGCATGTGTATATTTTGTGAGAGGCTTACTGAATATACGTTCTGCCTTCGGAATGATGTGAGAGTTAAGCTCCAAGCAGTTGGACATGTGAGATCTTAAGCTTGACCGGTAAAGACTGAGTCTTTTGCAATGAAAAGAGCTAGTGAATGGACAGGACAAACTGCAGAAGCATGAACAATTGTTTGTTCTGCTGGTGATGCTTGCTGAACCTTCAACTCAGAATGGATGCAGCAATCATGTCCTATCTAACAGTTGATGTTCGTGACTCTAAGTTTGTCTCTGAACCGAGTGAAGTTCATTTTTGATAATGGCTTTGTTAGGATGTCAGCAACTTGGTAAGTGGCAGGTACATGATTAATGTCCAATTTTCCTTTAGCAACTTGCTCTCGAACAAAATACAAGTCTAATTTCATGTGTTTGGTTCTCGAATGTAAAATTGGATTGGCTGTAAGTGAGACTGCACTTAAATTATCACACCATAATGTAGTTTTGCTATCAGTTATGATTTGAAGTTCATTTAGTAGAGACTCAATCCACATTATTTCTGCCACAGCATTAGCCATGCTTCTGTATTCTGCTTCTGTACTGGATCTGGATACGGTTGTTTGTTTTTTTGAACACCATGAAACTGGACTTTTGCCTAAGTAAATACAGTATCCACTTGTTGATCTTCTGTCATCGATGTCACTTGCCCAGTCTGCATCTGCATATCCAGTAATGCTAATAGTTTGTCCGGCTTCAATAGTTAGCCCATGATCTAATGTTCCCTTAAGATATCTTAGAATTCTTTTGACTGCTTTTCAATGCTCATCTGTTGGATTTTGCATGAACTGACTTACTTTATTTACACTAAAAGATATTTCTGGTCTGGTGATTGTTGCATACTGTAGTGCACCTACAATACTTCTGTATTGACTGTCATTTGTGATTATTTCTCCTTTAGTCTTTGACAGATAAGCATTGGTTATCATGGGTGTTGAGATTGAGTTTGATTGGTCCATTTTGGCTCTAATGAGAATTTCATTATATATTTTCTTTGACTGAGATGTATCATGGATTCTGAAGCTCTTTTTACTTCAATTCTCAGAAAGTAGTTAAAATTGCCGAGATCCTTGATTGAAAATTCCTTGTTTAAATGTTGAATAAGATTGTTAATCTCTTGATCATCACTGCCTGTAATAATAAAATCATCAACATAAATTAGTATATAAGTGATAGTACCAGAATAAAACTTTGTGAAAAGAGAGTTGTCTAATTTTGTGCAGTTGTAGCCAAATCTGAATAAGGTTGTTTTCAACTTTTCAAACCAAACCCTTGGTGCTTGTTTGAGGCCATAAATTGCTTTGTTCAACCTGCATACTAGTTTTTCATTTCCCTTTTGTAGAGGTTGCTCCATATAGACTACTTCCTGCAATATACCATTTAAGAATGCATTATTTACATCTAGTTGTTTTATATTCCAATTTCTATATAAGGCAATACTAAGAACAATTCTGATTGTGGAAGGCTTCACAACTGGAGAAAAAGTTTCATTGAAATCAAAGCCATTCTGTTGTGAATATCCCTTTGCTACTAGTCTTGCCTTATATTTGGAAATTGAACCATCATCATTTCTTTTTAATTTGTATGTCCATTTACAGCCCACTATGTTCCTATCAGTAGGCCGAGGAACAAGATCCCAAGTCTTGTTCTTCATAAGAGCATCATATTCTTCATTCATTGCAGCTTTCCATTTGTCATTCTGCATAGCTTGCCAGTATGTGCTTGGTTCTTCAGTTTCTATAGCTGTATTGTATAGTTTTGGCTTGAATATACCACTCTTTGCTCTTGTAATCATGTGATGCCCAGTTCTTTCAGCAATTTGTTGATGATCATTGTTGCTTACTTCATTTTCTTGTGATGCATTGGATGATTGTAAATCACTTAGAGTCTGACTTGAATTTTGTTGCATTTGACTATCTGACTGTTGCATTTGAGCTGATTTGTCAGATAACTCAGTTTGTCCATGACCTGGTTCTGAAGGGAACATTGTGTGTTGTGGACTTTCATTGCCTTGAGCTTTATCCTCAGGAATATGCACTGCTTTTTCAGGTATCTCGGGTATAGATACCATAAAATATTTTGCATTATACACTTTCTGAGAAGTTTTAATTGCTGTATTGTTAAAGGGGAACACCTGTTCATTAAAAACAACATGCCTTGACACAAATATTCTACCAGTACTAGATAAGCACCTGTAGCCTTTTTGATTTTCAGCATAACCTAAAAATGTGCATGGTGATGATCTATAATTTAGTTTGTGTGTGTTGTATGGTCTGAGATAGGGAAAGCATAGACAACCAAATACCTTTAGACTATGATAATCAGGCTTGACATTGTAAAGTGTTTCTAATGGGCATTTTAATTTTAATACCTTTGCAGGCAATCTATTAATTAGGAATACTGCAGTGGCAAATGCATCAGGCCAGAATTTAAGTGGTAGTGATGCATTTGCAAGCAATGTCAGGCCTGATTCCACTATGTGTCTGTGCATCCTTTCAATTAGACCATTCTGTTCTGAAGTGTAAGGACAAGTTGTCCTGTGTATAATACCTTTCTCTTGAAAAAACTTCTTTAGAGATAGGAATTCTGTGCCATTATCTGTTTGCAGAGTTTTTAGTTGGCAATTTGTTTGCTTTTCTGCCAGCACTATAAATTGCTGAACTGCATTGTAGTTTCAGACTTGGTTTTTAAAAAATATATCCACACATATCTTGAATATGCATCAACAAAAGAAATATAGTATTTGTACCCATAGTCAGTTGATATGGGTGTTGGACCCCATAAGTCAGTTGCAACAAGTTCCAATGGTCTGTTGTAACTAACTTTGGAATCTATAAATGGTAGTTTGTGACTTTTACCCATTTGACAATAGGTGCAAATATATGGAGTTGAAATATTGCTAAAGGGAATATTATTTTCATTCAATATTTGTTTAACAATATTTACACGAGGATGACCAAGTTTACAATGTCAAATATCAAAGTTCTTACAGTCATTCTCAGATTTGATTTCAGAGTTATTACACCATTTTTCTTTACATTCTGAGAATATTGAATTAGCAACATTGAAAGTATACAATCCCTTAATCTCTCTACCCTGTAACAGAACATTTTTTGTTAGTGTGTCTTTAACTAGACAGTAAGTAGGGTAAAACTCAAAAAACACATTATTGACTTTAGAAAATTGAGAGACACTTAACAAATTTTTCTTGATAGATGGTACTCTTAATAAATTATGTAAATATAGTTGTCTCTTCCCTGATATATATCCACTACCAGTATGAGAAATTTTTACAGATTTGCCATTACTCATAAGTAAGGGTTGTGTACCTTTATATTCTTTGTTGCCAAGATTCAAGTTTGCCAAGTTGTTAGTGACATGATTTGTTGCACTAGAGTCAGGATACCAGTTGTTGTCATGAATATCTTCAAACTTTGCATTATCACTATTGTCACTATCATTCTGACTTCCAGTTTCTTGCTGGGCACTTACTAAATTTGCACTGGGATTGTTGTTTCTTGTACTGTTGTTGTTTTGCTGAGATGAATTGTAGTTGATGTCAAACCTAAAGTAGCATTTGCTAGCAATGTGACCAATTTTCTCACAGATTTGATATCTGGGTCTATTATTGCCACTATTATTTGGCCATCTTCCACCTCTTCCCCATGATCTGTAGGACTGACCACCTCTCTGATTGAAGTTTTGTGGATTCCTGTTGTTAGGATTTCTTGCCTGACCTCTATTTCTGTTGTTGTTTGAGAAGAAGTTCAGTGACATATCTGATGTATTTGATTTCTTTTGTTCCAATCTGCCCTCATGGGCTAGTAGGGTAGAATTCACATACTGAATTGTGGGTAGAGTTTCTTTTGATGATATAACAGCTACTACTGATTCATATTCATCATCTAGACCACCAAGAATTGATAAGATGTGCTCTGTGTCACTTACTCTATGTCCTGCAGATGACAAATGATCACATAGAGTTTTCACTTTTACAAGATTGTCTCTCATTGACTGATTTTCTTTTTTTACATTTTGTAATTGTCTCTTGTAGTACATGATCTTTGCTGCTGACTGAGTACTAAAAATTTGTTCTAATGTAGACCAGATTTCATATGATGAATTGCATCCAATTAACTGTGGAAGAAGATTGGCACTTATTGATGATATTAGCCAAGAACTGACTAGACTATCTTGTCTTTGATGCAGTATGAATTCTTAATTGCTAATGAGTTTCCCATCTTTATCTGCAGTATACTTGGGGGTATGATTATAGTGCCTTGAACATACTGCTCCAATCCATAAGCTCTGACTGCAGTTTCAACTTGAAATTTCCAAAGCAAGAAATTGTTTTTGTCAAGTTGGATAGACAGTAGTTGACTCTGAGGCTTGATAAGATCTTTCAAGAATTCCTCAGTAAGATTCAATCTGGTAGTGGTGCGAGTGCTGGATGAGACAGATGCTTCTTGATCTCCTTCGGCCATTGAATCAGAAGTTGGAGAAGAAATGGTTATAAAATGAGAGATTTGCTGTAGGTCAGAGAAGTTGTGCAGCCAGGAGGTTCTTGATTCCTTCTAGGCAAGGCAGGCAAAGAATTTGACTGATAGCCTCTGATCAGGTAAGAACAGAAATACTTACTGATGATGGGAAATGTTATATTTCCCAAATAATTCAAATAGATGCTTTCAGATCTTGAAGTGATGAAATTGATTCTAATCTTGATCTGAAATGAAAAATTGATGATGAGAATTTTATATTCTCAGATGATTCTGACACACACAGTTTTGATCAAGATATGATGATATGTATCTGATCTTGATCAAAAAGAAAACAAGAATATAAAAAAGATGATGAGGATCTTCTTGATCCTTAGATGATTCAAATGATGCAGCCTGATTGGGATATGATGATATTATATCTGATCTCAATTATTGGCATGGCATTTGCTGTTAGGCAGTATATGGCTCTGATACCATATTATAAAATGAGAAAGATGAAATTGCTCTTTATTATGATCTTTTTGATATACAGAAAATGTAACAGATTGATCTCAAAAGAGTTACATTGTACAGCAGACTTATACATGGTATTTATACAAGATGATATTCAGTATTGGGCCAAGTTGCAAAGCTAATGGGCTGAACAAGAATATATGCAGTGGAGGCTGATAATAAATATGCAGGAGATGTTCTTACAATAGGTTCTTTGAGAGTAGTATAATATTGCATGAGGCTGAGGAACTCTTCCATATGATCTCGATCTTGTTAATGGTGCTAGTACCACTCTGAAAAAATATAATAAAATATTATAAAATCACTGTGTATACACATGGCAAGCTGATTTCGAGTTCTCCTATATATACACACACATGATTAATTGGAGTAAATTATGGTCAAACTAATCAATAAACCTGTGAGAAAGCCGGAATTTTCCCATCTGTATGGAGTTATTAGGGGAGCTTTTGCATCCATGGCAAATTCGTTCGGATTTATCCAATTGAGATATTCGAAAATCCCATTTACTTAGAATTTACTTATTCTATTATAAATATGTATATTTCATTCGAAACGGGATCCTTAATTCTATTTCTATATTCTTTTTTCTAGATCTAAGGACTACATTTTTACTTTACAAAAAACTGGGGGCGAGATTTTCTCAATCTTTAATAGCGATTGCAGCGGTGGAAGCTGCTATTGGGCTAGCTATTGTTTCGTCGATCTATGGTAACAGAAAATCAACTCGTATTAATCAATCAAGTTTGTTGAAAAATTTGTTTCTTGCTCGAATGATGGTATAGTAATTATAGTGTAGAGTTATAAGATTTATGAATGAGCCAAGTCAACTTCGTTTAGTGTTGCTATATATATTCTATATACAGTTGTATGTTGAGATATTTCTTATTCTTAACAAATGGCTGTTGCTATCTACAAATAGTGGACCTTTTATTTTGATACATATAGGATTAATTTCAGGCTATTTAGAAAGTAACGCTCATTTTTATGGGTTTTTCTTTTTCTTTTTACTTTGATGAATCCAAAGAAATAAAATGTGTTGTTTTATTTTAATTGCACTGGATTTAATTTCAACCCACACACTGATTTTATTTTTACTCTTGGTCCTACGTCAAACTAATATTAAACCTAACTATTTCCCACATAAAGCGAAGAAATGAAGAAAAACAACTGGCATATACTCACGTGGCCATTAACGTTAATAGGGTGCTTATATTTGTCAGCCGCCGGGCACTGTGTAGTTCTTCTTCAATTATTGGCATCGCATGGTTCGAAATTCCGATGGAATTCCGGTGATTACATTCCCGTTACGCTTATAACCGGGACGGAATCCGACCAAAATTCCAGTTTCGGTCTAAATTCCAGATTTGTTTTTCAAATATTGAAGAAAAAAACTTATAAAAAATACAACAAATATATAATAATTAAAAATAGAAAACAAATTTATTGGGACAATAAATAAATGAAGAAGAAATCATACGGTTTCATAAAAAAAAGTTGTTATACTTTTGTTAATTTATATCGAATCATAATAAAAATTCAGAATTTTCAAAACTGATCAAAGTTTTAAAATCAATGAACAGTACAGAATCTTACATGCTGGATTTTTTAATTAAAATATGTATTTTATATGTATGTAAAAAACGTACTATAAATTTATGATGGTATTGGATATTTATTAGCTTATATAGCAAATTAAAGTAAAAAAGTACCGAATTAGAAAGCTAGAATTAAAGCGGAACTATCGGAATTTTCGGAACGGAACCGGAAATATTAACATTACCAATGGTCGGAACGGAAACGAAAAATAGAATTTTAAACCTTGGGCTACAGTTTTACAAAAGGAAGATGCTTGTCATTTGGAAGTGTACTATTGCGCCTAAACAGTGTAAACATATCTCAAATTTTCTTACCCTGTCTTGAGCCATGACCGGTCCAACCAACCTACCAGTCTTTCTTAGGTTTGACAAAGTTAAGACACGCACGTGTAGCCTGATACTGGCTATACAGGATCATGAAGGACTTAGATTGGGACCCTCAATGAATACCCGAAAAATCCAAAATTAACTCACATCTGTATCCAAACAACGGATAAATATTCGATATTCGAAAAATTGGATGTGGGTATGATTACAAAAACATCCACATCGAAAATCATCCATCTGACCTTTTTTAAAATTATAGTTCAAATTATGTGTATTTTAGTACAATAAAAAAACTATATATTTATTATTTTATTAAGTTAGAAGTTTATATTATGTACACTACATGTATATTAACGGCTCAAAACTATTTATTATCATCATATTTGTTTATTTGTAACACTTTAGTAATCAATGAGATTGAAAAAATTTATGTTAAACTAAAATTTCCATTTATATTTCTTGATTTATCGGTCATTACCTAAAATGATAGTTATTTGTATGATATTTGTCCGTATCCAGGATGCGGATATCCGCTATCCGAAAATGATTTCGAATGCGGATACAGATATGACACTATCTAAGCTTGTCAATAGATACTTGAAATATCCAAATATCCGAAAAATGGATAAATATCCGATATCCAGAAAAACAGATATGGATGTGGATACAAAGATATCCGCATCCGAGAATTATCCATCTAATTTTTGTCAAGATTATAGTAATATTTTGTGTATTTTAGTATAATAATAGACATGTATTTATTTTTTATCTAAGCTAATAGTTTATATATGAATTCAATACATATTGACTACTCAAATTATTTATTATCATTCTATTCGTTTATTTTTCACACTTTTATAATCAATAGGATTGAAAAAAATGAATATGTGAAATCAAAATTTTCTGTTTATATTTCTCGATTTATCGATCGTTAGCGGAGTGGATATCCAATATTCTTACGTATCTGCGGATGCGAATATCTGATATCCGAAAATGATTTCGGATGCAGATGCGGATATGACATTATCCGCATCTGAAAGTATTCGTTAACAGATCTAACTTAGATTTTGTCGAAGATTATTTTTTCTTTCACAAAATATGCGTGAGTATTTTTCTTTTGAAGAGAAAAAAGGTCGAAGTAGAAGGCAAAAGGATGTGGACCATGACTTTAATATTTGAAATTATACATGTTTATATATTCCACCGAAGGATGGTTAACGGGTATGTATTTGTATTTATTTTGGGTAGATTGATTTATGTACCTATTATGTCAAGGCTGTGATACTGCAAATTATAAATCTTAATCAATGCAAGGATGGATTGATTGTGTGTATTAATTGATTTTGATTTGAAATTCAAATTAATATTTTAGTTGTATAATATATATTTATTTCTTAGTCACATAAATATCATTTTTAATTATTTAAATACCATTAATTCAAATATACTATTTAATAAAATATTTTTATTATTAGTTTGAAACCTTTATTCAATTATAATATTTAATAAATAATTCTAGTTGTTAAAGTAGCATTTAATCAAATATAATATCTTTTAACATAATATTTTACATATAAATGTATTATAATTCATTAAAGTTCGAATACCAAATATTCGAATAAAACTAATAACATCTTAATATATTAATTTTGATGAACAATGTTAATATAGACACTACTAGAAAATGGTTAAAAAGCGACAGAGAAGGGCGACGGTTTCCGATAGCTATTTTTCGACGGCTTCCGACGGGCCTTCGGCGGCCGTCGGAAGCCGTCGGAAAATTACGAATTACAGGCTCCAGCCGAGCCTTTCTTCCTCATTTCAGCAAAACCTAAAATCCATTTCTAAAATCTCAAATTCACTCCCAAGCCTCCAATCACTAATTTCGTGTTTTTGCATCCTCCCCGGCTACGAATTCAACCTCTCTTGCTTTCTGGCTCAGGTGTAATCTCTTATTTTCGCGAAAAATTCAATTTTTACCCTATTTCTAGATTTGCATAAGATGATAAATTAGGGCTAATTGGTGATTAAAATTGTTTCCAATAGTGTGATAATAGTTTCTAGCGCTCCATGGTATACCTATTTCATCTTTTATCGTGAAATTGTGAAACCATGTATAATTTGTGGTTGTTCGTGTATATGTAAATCGGTGTGTATGTCTTAATTCTATGATTGCATATGTGTGTAGCGCTACTATCACTGTATTGTGTTAGTTGGAATAAAATAAAATGAATGAACGAGGTATGAGTATTATATTGTGCACGTAGTGACTAATGCAACAAAAAAATACACGAGTCTAAATTATAGTTATGTGTATTTAAAAATGACAAAAATGTTACACCGGCCTTAAGTTGATGTAATACATCGAATAAAAGTGTTAAATTAAAATATATTTTTGTAAATGTGAACAGTTGTTAAAACTGTATTTTTTCGTAAAATGCGCACATTTAATTAACTAATGTCCCTTAGAGAGTTTTTGGCCCCGTCTGACGAGTGTTATATATGATCGTTATATAAATGGTCGTTTTTTCAAAAAAAACGACCATTTATATTCATCTGGTACAATTTTGTCGGATTTGTCCCTGTATTGGAGAAGTTATGAACACAGTAAGCATTTACATTTTTTATACTACTTCGTCTCAAACGGTTCATAAAATTTTGGCCTAATTTTTCTTTTTTGTTTCCTGTGTACACGCATTTGTGTACAATGCAGTGAACAAAAGGGAAATGCTGCCGAAATTTTGTTGAATCGTTTGAGATGAAGTAATATACGAAATGTAAATGCTTACTATGTTTGTAATGGGAAGTAGGATGTCTGACCATTGGAAAAATATATTTTTTTGTACAAAATTTTGTATCGATACGTTAAAAAATAAAATGTGTCATATTTGAAAATATTTTTTAATTTGTGAAATAGTTCTTTAAATTCAAATATTATACGACCATGAAAATAATTTTTTTCGAATTTGTATTCTTGAAAATATATATTAAATTTTGAACTTATGACTCTTTTTCTCAAATAGGAAAAATGATTGATTATTTTATTGATCGGGGAAGATGGATGTACCAAAGAAAAGTACTGAAAGGCTCAATAAAAGAAGAATTTTAATAATGGTATAAACGTATTTGTTGAATTCGCTTTAAGTAATAATGGAAACGATCCAGAAACTCGTTGTCCATGTAGTAGGTATAGACATTTGAAGTATTTGTTACCAGATATTGTGAAAGTTAATTTGTGCCAAAACGGTTTCGTATCCGAGTATTATGTTTGGGATCGGCATAAAGAAGTTGTAGCAAATACTATTGTAGGGTCTGAAAGTATCGTTAACGAAGTAGTTACGATGACACATATAGAAAAAATGGTCGATGATGCAGCATGATCAATGTTTCCTATGGTTGAAGTTGACGACGATGATGGAAATGTTGAAGAACCAATATTGAAGCGAAAAAAATTTATGATTTTCTAGATGCTGTTAAGAAACCTATTTAGGATGATTGTAAAAGCGGCACTTAGCTGTCAGTAATCACAGAATACATTGCGATAAAGTCAAATACAACATCACTGAAGCTGGGTTTACGGTTGTTGTACAAGTTGTAAAAAGACATATGCCCGATTAATCTAATGTGTGAAAATCACTATGAAGTTAAAAAACTTATGTCGGCTTTTGGTTTATCTTATCAGAAAATAGATACATGTTTAAAAGGCTGCATGTTGTTTTGGAAAGAAGACGCAAATCTTAGAAATTGTAAAATTTGTAATCATGAGAGATACAAACCTAGAAAAAAGAAAGGGAAGGAAGTTCCGTACAAGCGTATGCATTACTTACCCATCACTCCAAAGCTTCAAAGATATATGCATCTTCTGTAACTGCATCTAACATGAGATAGCATAGTGCAAGAACGGAGGAAGAGGGTACGTTGACACATCCGACCGATGGAGAAGCATGGAAGCATTTCTATAAAACGTATCCAAATTTTGCAGCGGAGAGTCGAAATGTTATATTAGGATTATGTACGGATGGTTTTTCGCCATTTTCTCAATTTGGTTCTAAATATTCATCCTGGCACATTATCGTCACACCATATAATTTACCTCCATAGATGTGTATGAAAATGCAATATATGTTTCTTACTGTCATTGTTCCTGGCCCCGACGATCTGACGCAAGGAATCGATGTATATTTACAATCGTTGATTGAGGAGTTAAAAATACTGTGGAACGAAGGAGTAGAAACATACGATATGTTCAAGAAGAAAATTTTTCGTATGTTTGCTTCTTTATTGTGGACTATAAGTGATTTTCCTGCCCATGCAATGCTTTCAAAATGGAGTACTGACAGTCGTCTAGCATGTCCATATTGCATGGATGAAACACGAGCGTGTTTTACCTCATGGTAAGAAAATTTCATGGTTTGACTGTCATCAATATTTTCTCCATGTAAATCATCCCTTCAGAGGAGACAAGAATTTTTTTTTAGCTAATAGAGTAGAAACCAGACTACCACCAACGTTATGGTCAAGCGAAGACATATATGAACATGTTAGGGATTATCCCAAGGCATATGAAACTGGTGTGCAAACAGAAATTGGAGGCAAATCGATTGTTCATAATTGGTGCAAACAAACTATTTTTTGGGGGTTGTCGTATTATAAACATCTTCTGCTTCATCATAATATAGACGTGATGCACAATGAGAAAAATATATTTGATAATATTTTTAACACAATTTTTAATATGAAAAGGAAGACGAAGGATGATTTGAAATCAAGACGCGATATAGAAAGAATTATGCAAACGTCCTGAGCTTCATATGAAACCAAATAATAGTAAAAACCCAAAGAATGTTACGAATTAGATAATAATCAAGTTAAAGTTGTGTTAAAATGTGTGGAAGGGTTAAGATTTTCTGATGGGATATCATCAAATATTCGTAGATGTGTTTGACTTTGAAAAAGGTAGATTGAGCGGAATGAAAAGCCACGACTGTCACATAATGATGGAAAATTTATTACCCGTTATATTCAAAGAACTACTGCCGTTAAAAGTTTGAAAGGTGGTAATGGAGCTTAGTATGTTTTACAAAGAGCATTGTTCGACTACTTTAAAAGTGCAACGTTTATCTAAACTTAAAGTATATATTCCTATATTGCTATGCAAATTAGACAAAATATTTCCGTCGGGTTTTTTTAATGTAACGGAACATTTCCCATCTGAAGCATGACTTCGAGGTCCTGTCCAATATGGATGAATGTATCCATTTGAGAGGTATGTAATATGTTACCACGTAATTTAATTGCATTCGAAAGATGAAGTTAATGTAAACTAATTTTGCATAGGTTTCTAAATCATTTAAAGAAAAAAGTGAGGCAAAAAGCACAAGTTGAAGGTTCGATATGTAAATCTTACATCGAAGAAGAAGCTTCATTCTTTTTCTCTCACTATTTCAGTGACCATGTGAAGATATCATTTGAAAGTGTTCCTCGTAATGACGAAGGCGACGAACAAGAGTCCTCTCCAGAAATGTTATCTATTTTAAGACAACATGGTCGGCCTTTTGGAAAATTTGCAGAAATATGGCTAAACGATAGAGATCTTCATGTAGCACACACTTATAAATTGTGTCGAGGTTGCACCGTTTGTTAGGTAATCTGAAATAATAATTTGTTTTTTATTCTTTTCTATAATGCATGCGCGTGTACAACCTAATGTAATGGTTGTTTATATATACAGTGTTTATGAACGTGAACATCCGAACAGAGATCTCAGTAAAGAATTTTCCGTTTGGTTTTCAAATTACGTTTATGAGCAGAGAAATTGTGTTGCTGACGAAGAGTTGAAACATCTTGCGATGGGACCAAAAAGAGTGGTCAAGTCATATCTAATATATTTCGTCAATGGATATAAACTTAACACCAAAGAATATGATGCAGAAAAATTAACGAATAATACTGGTGTATTTGCTAAAGGTAGTGATGATCCATAAAATCACATAAATGATTTTTATGGCGTTCTAACACAAATTTTGCAACCGACATATTTTTCATGACCCGCGGATGAGGTATTTCTATTTAGATGCAATTGGTTTAGCAATGTTCCAGGTTCTGGAATTAATGTGCACAAGGATTATAATCTTATCAAAATAAAGCATACATCGCACTATCACAAATGCGATCCTTTTGTACCAACCAAACACGCATTGCAAGTGTATTACGCTCATTATCCGTCTCTGAAAAGAGATAAAGCAGATTGGCCCGCAGATTTTAAAACAAATGCTAGATTTACATTCGATGGGAAGAATATTCTAGACGAACAAGCTTATCAGGCAGATCTTGAGGAAAATAACGAAATAATAATTACAGACGATCATAAAGATTTTGGTTCTTTGATCGATGAATCAAACATTTTGGTAGAAGCGATTGACAGTGCAGAGGAAAATATCGTAGAAAACGAGACCGAATATGAATCAAAAGACGATGATGATTGATGAAAATCTAAATCTGATTTTTTTGCAGTTGATGTAACTATGTTGAATTCTTGATGTATTATGAAATTGATGTAACTATGAAACCAAATCTGTACGTTTACCATTGTTTACATGTGTGACGACCCGCCCTTCTACCACCAGAAAGACGTATCATCATTGTGAAAGAAAGGGATAGAAATAGAAAAGAAAGAGAAAGGAAGAACAGCAACATCAGAATCTCACAGCGGAACGGAACAAAATATAATATATCACACAAAAATATAACATAGTTTTACATATATCAGAGTTATACAATATCAATACGTATGACTGTAATATATACATCTATCACTATTTACATCAGAGGTACAATACACATCAACTACTGACACAGCGGAACTAGATAGATAGTTACATACGTCTGGAAACTCCTGCTCCAAGCTCCTCCAGAAATCAAGTCCGAGACCTATCACTTGGCTACTCATAAAATTTGAGTACCCAAGAGTTTATGAAACCACAAAATATAAACTCCGGGTCAGACATGGGTCTGGTATGAGTAAACAGTTTAAGTTTGTTTAACTTTGAAAACCATTTTGAAAATAAAGGTATCACGTAAGACTCCCCACAAATAAATACGGGTAAGTTTTTACCTTACACTAACCAAAATATTTCATAGGAAATCCAGTGATATTATAATAGTGTCTAGGGTTTTCAAGTAAATAGAAAATAGCCGAAATTGTTACATGATTAAATTCCAGCTACTAGCCACCAAAGTGGGTAATACAAATCAAAACCGTAGGGTCTCGTAGGGAAAATGGATTTCCAACAATGGCAGGGCTATTGGGGTACCGCCCGTCACAGTACGGGGCCTAGATCACCGTACCGAGGATCACTCCCGACCCCCTACAACACAAGGCCGGAACCATTCCTTACTGAACAGTCCCAAACAAGATAAACCCCGTGGTTCTAGCTAGCAACCGCCCACACAGTCGAAATATAAAGGGACATCTAGACAGGGGAAATATCTTGTCCTGCTTGGGCATGACCCACCTAACCTTGCTGCATCTCCCCTGTTTTAGCCATTCCTGGTTGATGAGGCTTGAGGCTGCGATTATCTTTATTAAACAATATTCTTCGAATGCTCATCGCCTGCCTGACGATGTATTGAAAGCATTCAATCCATACAAGTTCGTTCCGGGTTCGAACGAAACCGAAGGCATTATCTCGTCACACTCATTTTGGAATCACCCTCAGAGTCAACGACGATAACCCTTGCATTCTGAAAACACCATCTCGATCTTCATTTCAAGATTCACGACCTAACGTTTAAATTGGATCGATGTGGTTTTCGGAGAATAAAATTTGATTCTTCCGATCCCGGTCTCATCGAAATCCAAACGCCATTTTAAGGGCCAAGTTGTCTAATTAACTTAACAGTTTACAATAATTTAAATTCATCAATGGAATTAACATAGCATTTATCACAGATAAAACATATATAAGCATCATAGGTATAACATAACATGTCACAAAGAATCACAGGATATCATTAAATAAATATCACAAGCAGATATTCAACATAACAATCCATAAGCGATCATCTTTAAGTCTTATTTGTAATTAGTTCAATTTAGAATTAATTACCCGAGAGTTAATCACTTAACTCTATTTAATTAATCATTAACTAACAATTTATTACCCATTTCATTTCGAATTGTTTAATTAATGATTTCTTTATTAATCCTTAAGTCTTAATTGCATAATTGTTTTATTTCACACTATCAATTACTTAATTACTTCTTAACTCAGTTATTTACTTTAATTAACCATTTCATTAATAATCTTTATTATAAATCGACTTAGTTACCCATTTATTAACTGCTAATTACTTCCTTAACCCTTTATTTATTCTTAATTAAACTACATGATTAATTAGCTATTAATCAGTCATAAATTAACTTAAGTAGTTAATTACAATTTTATCACTTATTAATAATCTATTACTAATTACAATTTTAAGAGAAATTGTTCTTAATTTAAAATAATTTATATATATTAAATGTTTAACTTAAATAAACATTCAAAAGTCTTCCTCTAAATTTTTGAAAACCAATTATAATATTAACTCCAAACTTAATTATTAGATACCTTATACCTAATTTTAATTACTTAATAAAATAGACGCTAAGAGGTTGAAACATTATAAAACAGTAATTTCATAATTAAACTTGCATTAATGTTTAACCAAAGTCGCTAAGGTTTTGACTACAATAATTAAAACCTGACAAAATCTTAACTTAATCCTTTAAACATTCTCTAAGCTCAAACTGTTTTAATCAAATTTGTAAAACAACCCCACTGCAAAACTGCAGTTTTACCCAAACCCCCAAGTAAACCCAAGACCCCCTCTACATTTTGCTCGAGAATTTCTGCAAACTTCCCGAGTTTCCCCCCCTGAACAACTTCTTCCTCTTTCTTATTTTATTCTTTCAGTAATATGTTTTAGTTTGAGGTAAATCAAATTAGCATCAGGTCCTCTCACTCGAACGCGAACCCGGAGTAAACCCAGCAACTACACGAGCACGACTCGGGTGAGTGATCACGCGACCGTTATGGCCACTGCAACTGGACATCCATCACCACCGTGCATGTGCACGGTGGTTCGCCTTGCCTCCGGCGACCCATGACAGTCCCCACAAACTCCATTTCGACCCCCCACTCGAATTCAACAGCTAACTCGAATCGAAGACCACGGAATCGAAAATACCCCTTTGGGTGAACTGTAATTGAATAGCGACAGAGGAATTGCCTCATCCTTCTAGCTCCGACCACTGTTCGAGTTGCGCTTCCTGCCACGCGTCGCCCATGTCCTACTCCTTCATCCCTCAAACACACTTCCAACTCGGTCGTTTATTGATGAAGAAAACATCGAGCAAAACAGACCCATCAGAAACATGAACTAAACCCTACTTTTGATTCAAACTATCAATCTATACATATGAAAATTATTTTGACAATTTTCGTATGTTAAATTATCATCAAGCTTACTTCACAGGAATTTTCCATAACTAAAATTTGTTGAATCAACCAATATTGATAAAAATAAATTCCGGTCTCTCTTTGAACTGCACCTCGAATTTTTAATCTAAAAATTATCGTTTTCATTTTAAAAATCCTAACTTCGCATGTTTATTTAATATATGAATTTGAATTAACAGTTTAAAGTCTTTGAATTTTGCACACATTGATTTCTTACTGCAAATTTGAAGTTGCAGAGTTCATGTCCTACAGTAAAGTATCAAAACAAGGTCTAGATTTCTAATTGAAGATTAAAAATCATAGTTTTAAAATGGTTTACAAGATAAAGTATAAATTCTTCATCTATCTTTCTTTGTTCAGGAATATGAAATATTGAAGGTCAACACAAAACTTCCAGTAACAACATTATCGCAGAGTATCTTATATTCAGTATGTAGCAGACATAAGAGTACATGATCTAAGTATCAAGTTTTAAATTTTCAGAAAATATGTTTACTCACCTGAAAGATTTTTTTATAAACAGAGAATACCAGCATTTCTATCTAAACCCAAAGCTTAGTAATAAATTAAGTAAAAATAACCTGAGTTTGATCAAATATGAAGCCTGTACCAAGTTATAAATCACAGAGCAACTCAAACATATGCAACTGAAATATAACCAAAAAGTTTATAAAAGAGGATTGAACTGTTTCATTAACTTTAAAACTCTCAAAAAAAAATTAAGTTTACTCACAAAAACTTTGAAACAGAGGCTAGTTGGATGATGCAAGAATACTGCAGTTTGAAGTTTGAAATTCCTGTAAACTTTTCTTTTGTTTTCTGAATTCTGTTTGAACTTGATAATATGAAATTTGTTTATACTTCTTTGCTTTTTTTTTCAGGCTTTACTTTATAAGTTTTAATGACTGAACTAAATGATATGAATAGATAGAAACATACATATATATAACTTTGAACTTAATGTCTTCTTGAGCAAGCTTTAACTTAATATAATATTTACTTTATCTTTAATTGTACCAAGGCCTGACATGATTCAACAATTTTGGCTAGAAGATTTTCTTTAGACAGAAAAGTGGCTAATTAAATGCTTATGTTTTTACTTATGCTAACATAATCAATGCTTGCTGACACATACAATATATATAAAGATATTTGCAGTTTTCCTTTTGTACTAATATGTTTTACTGACAAACTTTGATTAGTCTTATTTTAGATGTGAATAATTATCTTACTATGCATATAAAATTAGCTTGCAAGTTGTCATATTGTCTTCATACTTATGCTAACATATAAACAAAATGTTTGCTTGCATGATTCATTTTGTCTTTCTTTGTTTACAGATATTATATGTTAGCAGACAAGTTAATTTGTTTAAAGATATTTGATCTTAACATAGTTACATTTTTATTTATATCTTATTCAAATTATAGTTTATACTTATGTTTGTAGACTTATGTTAATAACCAAATTTTATGTTATACTTATATTAAATATTTATAAGCTTATGTTTATTTTAATTATAAAAATTGTTATTTAGAAACACTTCTTAAATCTTATTTTTCATTAAAGTCAAATATTCCAAATATTTGATTTGTGCATTAATGTATTTATATTTAATATGATTGTGTTATTGTACTAGTTATTATTATTAACTGCATTTATACTTTTGATATTAAATGTCATTAATATAAAAAATTTAATTTAATTGAATAATACAAATTTAATTTTGAATATTGTTAAAGAGTATATTTTATAAATTATAATTCATATACAACTAATAATATCCAACATCTATTTATATATAAATGAAAAATCTCGTATTTTATTTTAAATTTGATCAAAAACTTACTATAATAATAGGGTCAAAATTCCGGGATGTCACAACATGTTTTATGTCATTTTCATTTATCATTTATTTAGCAATTATTATTAAAAATGCAATGTAATCTGCTTATCGTCGGAACATGAGACCCATTATGAATCAGGTATAACACACTTCCATTTCTATTTTCATTTCAGCCATTAATTTAGCAATTTATACCGTTGATGTATTCATTTACGTATGAAATTCATTATCATGTTATTATTCTCTTTTGAAATGATGTGTATATATATCACCGGTTTATCATAATGTCATCTAGAGGTAGGAGCTCTTCCCAATCTTCAGGAGGCGATGGTAGTGGTCCATCGCAAGCATCACAGCGTCCTGTCGTTTCTTTAGTACCTGGAGTAGAGGGGTAAGAATTAAATTTTATTCAGCATCTTATTTTTTTATATACGTACGTATTGATCTGTATCATATTTAAAAACAGGGGGTTCAACCTACTTCCCTCGAAGGTTGTGTTGGATATTTCTAAAGCTTCTTACCGGAGTAGAATGAGTGCTTTTTGGCCGAAATGGGATAACATCCCTCCCCACATAGTAGAGTGTATTTGGCAGGATGTCCTAGTAAGTATATTTTTTTGTTTTTCATTTTTAATTCATTTTTGTCATTTTTTTACTGTTTATCGTTTACAATTTAATATTTCTTTTGCTTTTTATCGTGAAACACAGGCTGAGATAGACATTCAGACAGATGATATGCAGTTGGCACGAGAATATTGGATGAAGAAGATGTGTAAAAACTATAGGGACTCGATATTTGAAATCAAGAAATCAGGTAAGAAACCACGTTGGATGGAGGAGAGCGTATGGCAAGCATGGTTGGGATATTGGAAAACTGACACAGCGAAGGCAAGTATACTATTTTTTTTTAAATTGTTTGACGGTAGTTAATATTAAAAAATACATGATCAATAAATAATGTATCAACTTTCGAATGCACAGGCATAGTCGGAAAGAAACTCTAAAAACAGAAATAAAAATCTCGTCACTCATCGTGGAAGGTCGAAGTCATTTCAGTAGTATCGGCTGGAGTTGGTAAATTTACTGAATATAAATTGTAAATAGTTTTTGCTATATAATTTTAAATGTACAATACTTGTATGTAACAATCAATTTTAGAAAGCTGAGGCGCATGGTCCAGTGGGCTATATGGACGTGTTTACTCGTATGCATGCTATCGAGCATGTAAATCCGGATGGGACAGTTTCGTATACATGGCACGACGATAAATGCAGCAAGAGCCATGTAAGCATATTTTATTTTATGCAATATTAGTAATTGTTCTACTTGTTAAAATATAATGAAATAACATATAATGATATTAATGTTTTAATGCAGGAAAAGTTTATGGAGCAGCGCCAGAAACTCCTTGTTGATACAGGTCAAGATCAGCTGACGACGGATGAGGAGGATGCTATTTTTAAGTAAGTTATGGATCCATCGGAGCATAGCAGACGATATGGAATTAGCAATCAAGTGGTAAGTAAATAACATATTGGCAATCAAGGAGTAATTTCAAATTTATTGCTCTCATCCTTCCCTATAGTTACTTTACTTACACTAAAATGTTCCAAAGTTATAGTAATTCAAAATATAAATCAACAATCTTGTCACTATAGTTATTTGGTGTTACCATAATCTAAGATGTTATCAACATGCACATACACATACATAAACATCATAAACTAAATTAAATAACATTATCACACTGCTAATCATTCGCATACCTGTACATACACTTACAGAGATCACACGGCTAAATTAAATATTTATTATAGGCCAGCAGTTAGAGATGGGGTACGTAGACTAGAGCTCAGATCGATCTAGCAGAGGTCGAAGATTTGTAGGCTAGATTGGTGCAGCTGGAGGAGCGGAACCGTCGGCAGCCCATAGAGACTACACAGTTGCTAGACCAGCGTATCGCCGAGTACATGCAGCAGTATGGTGGCCTCTTCCCTTCCTCTGCTGGCCCAGGTTCTGGAGGAGATTGATTGCTTTGGTCGGTAAGTTTTTTCTTCTGTTTTGTACGATTTGGTAGATGGTAGAGGTACTTGTTGTTTTGTGTACTATGTTATGACACACCTAAAATTATGTGGATGTTGGGGATATTATGGATGTATGTATTGCTAGAACATTTGGTGTTGTGGATATTATTATGTATTGTACATTAGTTTGGGTGATGATTATGTATATTGACTTAATTTTATGTATTTTTTTGTTTGGTGATTTGTGTATAGTTTGGTTTTTAATATTTGGTTGGAATATTATATATTGGATTCTGCAGCATTGGTGGAATAGTGTTTGTATGGGAAATGTGGATGGAATGCTGTATTGCAGCAGAAATACAAAAAAAATTCAGCAGGTTTCCGACGGCTTCCGACAGCTTTCGGGTTTTATATTTCCGACGGCTCCTAACGGCATCCGATGGCTTTCGGGTCATTTTTTTCAACGGATTTCAACGGCTTCCGAAAACAGTCGGAATCCGTCGGAAGCCATTGGAATTATGAACGGCGAGATTCGTCGGAAGCCGTCGAAAACACTGCTCCCGGACGCCTTAATTTCCGACGGCTATTTCTAACGGCTACCAACGGCTTCCGACTACCGCCGATGGTTTTCTGTCGTCGAAAAAGGCTTTCCCCTTGTAGTGAGATAAATACCTAATATTGATATCGTTGCTCATTGTTCTTGCAAAGCAATAAACAAGACAGACCACTAGCTTCCCAATGCTCTTGCCTCCCACCATATAACCGCAGAACCACTACATTCAACCCATTATTTATGCGTGAGTGTTTTTCTTTTGAAGAGAAAAAAAGTAGGAGAAGAAGACAAAAGGATGTGGATTAGTCCGATGACTTTAAATTTTTAAAAGTATACATGTTTATATATTCCACCGAAGAATGATTAACGGGTATGTATTGGTATTTATTTTGGGTAGATTGATTTATGTACCTATTATATCAAGTTTGTGATATTGTAAATTATAAATCTTAATTAATGCAAGGATAGATTGATTTTGTGCATTAATTGATTTTGATTCGAAATTCAAATTAATATTTTAGTTGTATAATATATATTTATTTCTTAGCCGTATAAATATCGTTTTAATTATTTAAATACCATTAATTCAAATATACTATTTAATTAAATATTTTTAATATTAGTTTGAAACTTGTATTCAATTATAATATTTAATAAATAATCTAGTTGCTAATTCAAATAGCATTTAATCAAATATAATATTTTTTAACATAATATTTTACATATAAATGTATTATAATTCATTAAGTTCGAATACCAAATATTTGAATAAAACTAATAACATCATAATATATTTATTTTGATGAACAATGTTAATATAGGTAAATACCTAATATTGATATCGTTGCTTATTGTTCTTGCAAAGCAATAAACAAGACATACCACTAGCTTCCCAATGCTCTTGCCTCTGATCGTATAACCTCAAAATCATTACATTCGACCCATTATCTTCATAAATGCATATTCAAACTACAAAAGACAAGGCTGCCACATGATAAAAGAAGCTTCAGATGGCAGCCGACTAGCCAAAATTCCCAACAAACATCCTATCCAGACATTGTGTAGGATCGATTTCACCCTAAAGGGGGGTGAATAGGGTGATACTAATAATAATAAAAATTAATGCGGAAATTAAATAAAAACAGAAAATAATGCAGAAGAGATTACACACAAATTTACCCAGATTTGACAAAACCCTGCCTATGTAACGACCCGTAAATTTAACCGGTTTTAGTAACGTATTTTATTGAAATTTTATGAAATTTTAAACGATAAAATTTTGAAATATAAATTTGATATTTGGAATGCGTCTAGTTATACATAGCAACTGGTAAATTTTCGTCCGAAAATATGAAAGTTTATTTCGCGCGTAAATTTACTTCAATTCAATCGGTTAAAAAGCGATGAAAATAAAACGTTTTCAAAACCAAAATATTTTTACATAGAAAAATTCTAAACCATCTTCTGAGCAAGGTGTCAGTTTGTCGTTTTTCCAAATTCGGACATTTTTAGCTCCGTAGATCTTATTTCAATGAAATAACAGTTGAATTCAAAAGTTTTTCAAAACCTAAATGTGTCAACATGAGAAAATTTATTTAGAACACTCTGAATAAGACTGCGTAATCCGTTTCGTGAAATTCGTACGTTTCTAGCTCCGTTTGGATTTTTTTCGTACGAGAAAGCAACGTATATCAGTATCCGTATGGACTTTTGTTAGGAAGATTCTGACACAGATATTTTGATTTCCTCTTGTCCATCTCATCGCGCTGATCACCGTGATATATTAATTGGTGTACTCCGGAGTCCGGTGCATGACGGAACCGACAGAATGTAAAGTGTAACGATTCACTAAATTGGGTCCATTTGCAATTCTGTGTCCTCTATCGGGTTCAGCTTGCCGTGTTAATCACGAATATATTTTGTTTCCTTTTCATTCGTCAGTGTGGAGAACCAAAAGTCAAAAAATTGAAATGAAGCAAAACGTTTCGGTGCCATGCATAAATTTATTTCTTGTGTCTCTTCCCTTTTCATTTTTGTACGTAACCATCTCTCTCCCATTCTTTTTACCCTTCTTCTCTCCTACCTCCCTCCCTCCTTCATAAAAGAAAATATTAGATACCTATATATTTTAAATCTGATATTTGCTATCTCCAGTTTTCAACTTTCATTAGTTGTAGCAGATAGCATCACCCATCTCTCCACTCCATACCTCACCAGCCTACCCCTCCTTCTCTTCCATATGCGTCCTATGTAGCAACTTCCAAGAAAAGTTTTTCCCTTCTCCCTCTGCCCCGACCTCACTAGAACGCCACCTCCGCCTTGCGACCAGACCCAGCACCCACCTCCGTCCACTCTGCCTAGCTCTGTCTCACCGACCCCGCTCAGCCAAACTGCCTTCTACTTCTTCCATCTGGCTGTGCTTTCCCCTCCACCTCCACACCTTTACAACCCGCCCCTATCTTCTCCACCTTTCAAAATCATCGCCACCACTCGAAGCTAACCACGTGAGCACCTTTCCTCGATGGAGAAGCCTACAACACACGCATCCTCCACTTTGACCTTCTGTTCCCAAAGCTTGGTTGACCCCTGTGACACCCCACCTCTATGCTCGCAATAACAAAGAGTATTAAAAGAAATACTGTCTGTTATCACGAAGAATAAGGCTGGATAGGAGCGGCCATCCGTAGTTAGGCCTTACACTAGTATTAGTTACCTCGATAGGAGTGGTATATATTTTTATTTTTCATCACATATTTATTTACTCCCATCGACATACCCAATTCTAGTATAAAACGAACTACGACGGTTCATAATAGTTTAGGACAATATATATAATAATAACACAGATAATGTAAATGCGGAACATAGATATAATAGAAAGTCTCATATATATATAACTGATGTCAGTTACAATACATGTGATACAGTACATATGATACAACTACAACTGTCGACTCTGAAAGTTACATATACAGGTACCTTATCGTATATAATATACATGAATACATATCTTCCTATACAAATAAACTGACTACTATAAATGACGAAGACTACTCCAAAAGATATGAAGTGACTTCATAGCTCAAGCAGCAACCCAAAGTAAGGTATCAACAACCTGTAAATACTCGGTCTGACCCGAGTATTAAATTCAAAAGAAAATAATACACGGGTCAGTCTAATTCAGACTCAGTTATTAGTGCACAGAAGCAATAATAATTAAATAAAAATTAGACGACAGTCAAAATAAATACACCTATCTGATCCTTTAACAAGAAAATTGGATAACGGTGAATATAACACGTATAGTGTTAAACAACAATTCAACAAACTCAAATTATCAACGAAGATAGAAGAAAGGATTATTAATGAAGGTAATTCAGAAGAACATCAGAATTGCCTAATAGGCAACTGACATCAAAATCTAATTATTAATAAATAACTAGAAACTCATAATCTAATTATCAAATAGATAATTAGATAACAACAAAATGATCAAATGAAACTAAATAAATTTAAACAATTGAAGTATCACTTAAAAACGTCAATTCTAATTGGCTGCAGTACACGCTAACGTGTACTACCTCGCCAATACGGCATATGAAATATGCAAAAGATCAATAGATCAAAAGTAATTGAAATATCAATAAAAGCAATACCGTGTGGCTGCAGTTCACGCTTGCGTGCACCGCCTTGCCACTACAGTGATGATGTACCCAACGAATACCGTGTGGCTGCAGTTCACGCTAGCGTGCACTGCCTCGCCACTACGTTGATATGTACACAAAGAAAATTCACAAACGAACACAAGGTCAAACCCAAGCTACAAGTTGGATTCTACTCAAGTGAATTCGAAAAACAAACAAAATGCAGAGGTCAAGTCACTGCTGTCATGACTCAACTCAATGCAACAATTCAAGTTCTGAAATGTCAAGAGAGGGAGACAACAGTGGTACAACAAGAGTGGTCAGTGAAGCCCAGAGCTAACAGCAATGCAAAGGAACAAGCCTGGACAACATGAATGCGAACCCAAATGTACACAATGGATGTAAGCTACTAGTTGCACATGGATAAAATGAAACAGAGGTGCAACATGGAACCGCACAAGGCAGTGATACACATGAGGGCACAGCCGAATGAAGGTGTAAGCAACAAGAATATGGCCAGAACCAAACAGTATACTCAAGGCATCAACAAGTATGAAAGTGATGTTCAGAGGTAAGCAACAAAATGGTTCAGGTATATGCAGGTCTGACCACAAGGGCAATGACCGCATTTTTATGCAATAACAGTCAAAAGTGAATAATGCACAAAGGCTACAACTTCAAGTGGACTAATGCACAGTGATGTATAACATCAAGACCTATTGCAAATGAATAATGCAGTGTATCAGTTTCTAATATGTGCCCAAGTGCAAATGCAATATGGGCCTGAAAGTGCACAAATGATACTGTCTCAAGGTAAATAACCTCAAACAACTCAATAAAGCATGGAAAAGACCAAATTATAATAAACACGTTTGCCATCTGTCTCAATTGGTCGAGACAGCTACAAGATGAACTTATATGCAGTGATTCGTGAACAACTATATGAAACTGGACAATGCAACATGAACAATGGTTAGGTGGTCTGCAACCATACCAAAGGAGTAACATGTACAAAGCACATAATCAATGTGAAAGAAATCAATACCAACACATGAGCCACAAACTAAAAGATGGGAACTTCAAAAAGTGTCAGACTCGAACAGAGACAAGTACACAAAGAATCCAAGTTTATATGCAAGAAAACAGTGCAGTGATGAAAATGCAATGATATGCAGCAGTGAACAGCACATTGAAGCAATCCAGCATATGTAAATGAACTGCAACTGCCGGAGTGGCACATAGTATGGAGGGATACTCGAAAAACAACAAGAAACTGGACGGAACAAACATCTAAAAGTATTTCACTCAAGTGCTTACACAGGAATGCAATGGTTCTTTCACAATTATGCTACAGGATGAACAAACCCAATGCACGCAACTAAGTAGTGTCAGGGACTAAAACACGACAAAATGCCAATCTACAAAGAGCAACACATAATAAACAAAATGACGAATCAGACAAGGCACGGTACAAACCGTGATAGCCAAGTAACACAACAAATCAGAAATGATTCATTGATGCTAGCAGCAACTGGGTTATCCACTCGAAGTCAAGTGATAAGAAATCAAGTGCACAGCACTATCAAATGCAACTCAAAATATTCAGAACTCCAGGGAATCCCTAACTTGTAAAACAACGAAACCACAAAGTACATGGCCGAAGTCGAGTATAAATATTAATACCAGTTCCATCAGAATTTATCCAGGCAACAGATAATGACTGGAGACAAAATGAATCACTAACCAAAATATATACGATTATGCCCCAAGTCGTAAATCATCTCAACATTCGTACTAAATTCAGAATCAAGTGACCAATGTTAACAAAAATCAAGATCCTGATGGCCATAAAAGAAAGCAACATCTTCAAATAAGTTCGATGGTAACAGATTCAAACCTAATCCATCAATCAATCAAGTATTCAAACCCGAATGAATAGAAAACATCAGAGACATGAACAACATCGAACCACAATTCAATAGCCGAGAAATCAAGTGACTGAAGTCATGTTTAAACAGCAACAAAATGAAACAGAAGAATCATGGAGTTCAACATTTCAAAAATCATCAAAACTATATACATGAACCAGTCAAAATCGCAAGTATCAAGTGTCAGATTACATGAAACTGACAAAGTTAGAAAAATCACCAATCAACGAAACAAAATCAAACGAAAATCATAGAATTTAAACCCAACAAACTTACGTATGAAGAAGATGTGAGTAATTGAAATTACTCACCTTTCACCGAAGCGAAGACGAGTGAAGTCGCATTCGAACCCTATCTCTACTAGAAGTCGGCACTTTGAAAAGTCACGAAACCCTAATTTTGAGGGATGAACGAGAAGGAACGAACGAACGTGGCCGCCATTTTTATTTCTTTCGATCGTTTTGGTTTTCGAAAATGGAAAATGGGTCAAGGAGGGAATGGGTTTGCCTGAAATAGCTTGCCACCAAAATAAAACATGGCCAATATTATTTCATTGCCCATTGAATTTTTTTTAACAAGTTTATAAAAAGAGTTTAACCTAATAAAACTCTATTTAGAAAATTGCCAACAATAATAATCGTCTAAGGACGATAATAAAATAAATGCGAAACCCTGGGTTGTTACAGATTCCCCTCCTTATAAAAATTGCGTCCCCGCAATTTTCATAACAAAAGTCTTCAATAACAATTATTTTTCTAACATAAACTACTTTAAGCTAGAAAATAAAGGTCGGGAATACAAACGTCAAAGTATTCTTTTAACTTCATAAAAGAAATTCACAAATTCCCAACAAAATCTAGTTATCAAGTAGATAATCAGAAAACAACGAAACAGAATAAAGGCAATTATTAGCAATATTCTATTATCAATTTGATAATTAGAATACAGAAACCACAAAACAGCAATATCTAATTATCGATATGATAATTAGAAAACAACAAAATCTAATTATCAACATGATAATTAGAAAACAAAATTCGCAAATCACAAACTGCCAATATCTAGTTATTCAACAGATAAATAGAAAACACGAACTTCATAATCAGTAAATTCAAACTATCAACAGAGATGGATAGAAAACAACAATTCAATATAATCAACATAATCTAGAATCAATTAGAGACTAGAAGATCTTATAATCAGCAAAATTAGCAATTACCTAATTATCAAAACGAAAATCAGAAATCTCAGATCAACAAATATTTAATTATCTCAAGCGATAATCAGAAATCTTAAATCATCAAATCAACAAATCAGTAAATCAACAAATATCTAATTACCATAAACGATAATCAGAAACTACAAATATTCGATTATCAAAAACGATAATCAAAACTCATATCAACAAATATTCGATTATCAAAAACGACAATCAAATCTCAAATCAACATATATTCGATTATCAAAAACTATAATCAAAAATTACAAATAAACAATTATTTAATTATCAAAAACGATAATTAGAACTCATATCAATAAATATTTAATTATCACAAGCGATAATAAAATCAACAAATATCTAATTATCAAAAACGATAATTAGAACTCATATCAACAAATATTCAATTATCACAAGCGATAATCAAATCAACAAATATCTAATTATCAAAAACAATAATTAGAACTCATATCAACAAATATTTAATTATCACAAACGATAATCAAATCAACAAATATTCGATTATCAAAAACGATAGTCAAATCTCATAACATCAAATATCTAATTACCTGCAGATAATTAGAGTCAACAAATATCTAGAAATCAATTAAGATATTCTAGAAAATCAACATAAAAGGTTGGATCGATCCCATCCTATGGCGAGTTTTAGCTACGCCGCACGTGCATCTCATATGGCCGAAGCCTACCAAGTACCCATCATAATTTTTGGCGCCCATCATATGACCCGAAGGTCTCGTACTGGTATTTGACCCGAAGGTCCATCATATGACCCGAAGGTCCATCATATGACCCGAAGGTCCATCATAGTGGCTCGAAAGCATACGAAAATCATCATATATTCAATTAACGAGTCCGGAATTAACCGAAATAGAAAACGCACATGTCCCATACCACGTGTTTTACTAAATCGTTTGATTCTCTTCATCGTTTCCTTGAACGTGTAAAATCATCGAAATCATCAAACAACAAATGTTTCAATTAACGAGTCCGGAATTAACCGAAATAGTAAAAGTGTGGTTCCATACTCCGCACTTTTGCTACATCGTTTAAATCTCTTCATCGTTTCCTTGAAAGTGCAAATTGTGTATTCCAAAAATAGCATTTCACATTCTCAAACGGACAAGTCCGGAATTAAGCGAATCAGTAAAAGAAAGGGGTCATAATCCTCGATTTTTCTGAAACGTTTAAGTCACTTTCTCATTCTTCTGAAAACGCAAACTGTAAAAATTCTGAAAACAATTTCGTTTATTTTATAAAAGTAAATAATCTACATTCTCAAACGAACAAGTTCGGAATTAAGCGAATCAGTAAAAGAAAGGGTTCATAGTCCTCGATTTTGCTGAATCGTTTAAATCGCTTCCTCATTCTTTTGAAAGCATAAACTATAAAAAATTTGAAAAACAATTTTATTTTTAAAACGATTTGCAAATCCATGATAAAAACAGCAACATTAGTGACAATTTCAGTAAGAAAATTGTACTTCTCAAAACACCGTAGAAACGGATCTCAAAATCAGCATTACGGGATAACCGCTAGAAAATCCACTTAAAATTTGACGGTTACTGAAGTCAATACGACAGTAATTTTTAAACGTCAAAGTCTCATCAAAATAATTTACATCAAATCATAATACTAGTGAATTTTCATTCATTAAAATGTCAACAAAACACCGAACTTCCAAAAATCTAGTACCAGTGTAAAAATTTCGTTATAAAAATAACGGCAACAAAATACGCTTCATAACCAAGCATCGGTTCAACGTAAAATTAATGTGGTAATGTGCAACATAAATTTGCACGTATACCACTAAATGAACAAAGAAATCATTCAAATATATCTTCAATGAAGATAATTCAAAACAACAAAAATCTAGTCAGATATGATTAGCATCAAAGAAAACCAGCAAGAATTTCAACAAATCAAAACCACTGGTTAAACAACATAATGAAATTAAATTCATTTTCATATTTCGATTTTTAAATCAAAATAATTATCAGCTGTGCTCAGCGAAGCAGTCTTACTTTTTCCGCTGCGCACTCTGGTAACAAAACATAATTCAATCAATTTATCAAACACCAGTTTACTTTTATTTTTAACTAAAGATATTTAAAAATTTCATCAAAATTTCATCAAAATTTCAAAACTTTAGTTTTGACTCAAAGCACAAATAAAACATCGACTAATAGTTGTAACACATGTTCCATCTAAGTTATGTTTTATATTATGTCCATAAACCCCAAGCTCTGATACCAACTGTGACGCCCCACCTCTATACTCGCAATAACAAAAAGTATTAAAAGAAATACTGTCTGTTATCATGAAGAATAAGGCTGGATAGGAGCGGTCATCCGTAGTTAGGCCTTACACTAGTATTAGTTACCTCGATAGGAGTGGTATATATTTTTATTTTTCATCACATATTTATTTACTCCCATCGACATACCCAATTCTAGTATAAAACGAACTACGACGGTTCTTAATAGTTTAGGACAATATATATAATAATAACACAGATAATGTAAATGCGGAACATAGATATAATAGAAAGTCTCATATATATATATATATATATATATAACTGATGTCAGTTACTATACATGTGATACAGTACATATGATACAACTACAACTGTCGACTCTGAAAGTTACATATACAGGTACCTTATCGTATATAATATACATGAATACATATCTTCCTATACAAATAAACCGACTACTATAAATGACGACGACTACTCCAAAAGATATGAAGTGACTTCATAGCTCAAGCAGCAACCCAAAGTAAGATATCAACAACCTGTAAATACTCGGTCTGACCCGAGTATTAAATTCAAAAGAAAATAATACACGGGTCAGTCTAATTCAAACTCAGTTATTAGTGCACAGAAGCAATAATAATTAAATAAAAATTAGACGACAGTCAAAATAAATTCACCTATCCGATCCTTTAACAAGAAAATCGGATAACGGTGAATATAACACGTATAGTGTTAAACAACAATTCAACAAACCCAAATTATCAACGAAGATAGAAGAAAGGATTATTAATGAAGGTAAGTTAGAAGAACATCAGAATTGCCTAATAGGCAACTAACATCAAAATATAATTATTAATAAATAACTAGAAACTCATAATCTAATTATCAAATAGATAATTAGATAACAACAAAATGATCAAATGAAACTAAATAAATTTAAACAATTTAAATATCACTTAAAAACGTCAATTCTAATTGGCTGCAGTACACGCTAACGTGTACTGCCTCGCCAATACGGCATATGAAATACGCAAAAGATCAATGGATCAAAAGTAATTGAAATATCAATAAAAGCAATACCGTGTGGCTGCAGTTCACGCTTGCGTGTACCGCCTCGCCACTACAGTGATGATGTACCCAACGAATACCGTGTGGCTGCAGTTCACGCTAGCGTGCACTGCCTCGCCCCTACGTTGATATGTACACAAAGAAAATTCACAAACGAACACAAGGTCAAACCCAAGCTACAAGTTGGATTCTACTCAAGTGAATTCGAAAAACAAACAAAATGCAGAGGTCAAGTCACTGCTGTCATGACTCAACTCAATGCAACAATTCAAGTTCCGAAATGTCAAGAGAGGGAGACAACAGTGGTACAACAAGAGTGATCAGTGAAGCCCAGAGCTAACAGCAATGCAAAGGAACAAGCCTGGACAACATGAATGTGAACCCAAATGTACACAATGGATGTAAGCTACTAGTTGCGATGGATAAAATGAAACAGAGGTGCAACATGGAACTGCACAAGGCAGTGACACACATGAGGGCACAGCCGAATGAAGATGTAAGCAACAAGAATATGGCCAGAACCAAACAGTATACTCAAGGCATCAACAAGTATGACAGTGATGTTCAGAGGTAAGCAACAAAATGGTTCAGGTATATGCAGGTCTGACCACAAGGGCAATGACCGCATTTTTATGCAATAACAGACAAAAGTGAACAATGCACAAAGGCTACAACTTCAAGTGGTCTAATGCACAGTGATGTATAACATCAAGACCAATTGCAAATGAATAATGCAGTGTATCAATTTCTAATATGTGCCCAAGTGCAAATGCAATATGGGCCTGACAGTGCACAAGTGATACTGTCTCAAGGTAAATAACCTCAAACAACTCAATAAAGCATGGAAAAGACCAAATTATAATTAACATGTTTGCCATCTGTCTCAATTGGTCGAGACAGCTACAAGATGAACTTATATGCAGTGATTCGTGAACAACTATATGAAACTGGACAATGCAACATGAACAATGGTTAGGTGGTCTGCAACCATACCAAAGGAGTAACATGTACAAAGCACATAATCAATGTGAAAGAAATCAATACCAACACATGAGCCACAAACTAAAAGATGGGAACTTCAAAAAGTATCAGACTCGAACAGAGACAAGTACACAAAGAATCCAAGTTTATATGCAAGAAAACAGTGCAGTGATGAAAATGCAATGATATGCAGCAGTGAACAGCACATTGAAGCAATCCAGCATATGTAAATGAACTGCAACTGCCAGAGTGGCACATAGTATGCAGGGATACTCGAAAAACAACAAGAAACTGGACGGAACAAACATCTAAAAGTATTTCACTCAAGTGCTTACACAGGAATGCAATGGTTCTTTCACAATTATGCTACAGGATGAACAAACCCAATGCACGCAACTAAGTAGTGTCAGGGACTAAAACACGGCAAAATGCCAATCTACAAAGAGCAACACATAATAAACAAAACGACGAATCAGACAAGGCACGGTACAAACCGTGATTGCCAAGTAACACAACAAATCAGAAATGATTCATTGATGCTAGCAGCAACTGGGTTATCCACTCGAAGTCAAGTGATAAGAAATCAAGTGCACAACACTATCAAATGCAACTCAAAATATTCAGAACTCCAGGGAATCCCTAACTTGTAAAACAACGAAACCACATAGTACATGGCCGAAGTCGAGTATAAATATTAATACCAGTTCCATTAGAATTTATCTAGGCAACAGATAATGACTGGAGACAAAATGAATCACTAACCAAAATATATACGATTATGCCCCAAGTCGTAAATCATCTCAACATTCGTACTAAATTCAGAATCAAGTGACCAATGTTAACAGAAATCAAGATCCTGATGGCCACAAAAGAAAGCAACATCTTCAAATAAGTTCGATGGTAACATATTCAAACCTAATCCATCAATCAATCAAGTATTCAAACCCGAATGAATAGAAAACATCAGAGACATGAACAACATCGAACCACAATTCAATAGCCGAGAAATCAAGTGACTGAAGTCATGTTTAAACAGCAACAAAATGAAACAGAAGAATCATGGAGTTCAACATTTCAAAAATCATCAAAACTATATACATGAACCAGTCAAAATCGCAAGTATCAAAACTATATACATGAACCAGTCAAAATCGCAAGTATCAAGTGTCCATTATCATGATATATGTTTACTTCTCATACCGTTAAAAATTATGTTAAAATTGAAAATTTCTATCTATTTTTCTTGGTTTATCGATCCTCAGCGAACATGATACATATTCGATATCCGTCCATACCCGCAGATGCGGATATTCAATATCTGAAAATGATTTCGGATGCAGAGATCAATATCTGAAAATAATTTCGAACGCAGATATGATTCGAAACTTGACGGATCTACTTATGACTCAATGAGCCTGCTTTTAGTTTAATGATCAACTTCAGCAATAAGTAATAGGGGTCACATGAGAATAATCTAAGTTAACGCACGGTCCATAACATGTCATTGCAAATGTCATTGCCGAGAGAAAGGAGATTTGACCGATTGTTTATTAGTAGATCTCTTGTCAATCAATAATGTACGCTTTGCAATGTTCTTCTTTTACCAAATAATAACTTTCCATGAATAAAGGGTGGGTACATTAACAAATAAATTTAATTGCATGTTGCTTTGTTTTTGGTAGGTCGGTCAAGTTTGGCGTGGATGTGCATTATCATTTCAAATACAATGACATATTTAATAAGTTCTGCATCCTCAGAGACATGGAATGCAGTTCATATATATTGATAATTTTGTTCATTTGCATTTCTAGCGAACTAATTCATTTGTGGTTATTTCATGAAGCGTGAGTTTAATCAGCTACACGTTGAGAAGGTACGATTGTGTGGCCAAATTCGTGGGTGGAGAAATCATGAAGACAACATATTTGATACATTAAGAAACATTTTTGGCATCAATCAAGAAAGTCCCGTAGCTCAGTTGGTTAGAGCGTTGGTCTTATGAGCCGAAGGTCGCGGGTTCGAGCCCCGCCGGGACTACTATTTTTTTCCCTTTTCCTGTCTGCCACAAATTCTGCCTTCCGTTCTTTTTATGCTGTGCTCATATACGGGACCTGCTGCTTTGAAAATTTAAAAACCTCATCATCAGCAGTTTCCACAACCGACTTTTCTTCTCTTTCCTCATAAATATTTATTTAATATTTCGTTCGTCCACAAATCTTTGAATTTTCCTCTAAGACTTAGATGCAGAATATCATGCAGCCTGAGAAACTTGGTCAATAAAGCTGGTATTTGTTATATTTGATGATGACCCTACGTTTGAAAACCTTACTTAAAAGACCAATATTTGCAGCTGAGCCACTGATCGATAAACTTTTGGTTTAAAAGGGTGTGGTTTGACTGCAAGATAATAGCTGTTTTGTTCTTCTGTACTGCTGTTTTCCTTAAAAGATGAGGTTTTTTTTTTTCCTCAGGTGCTAAAAACTTCTGTCTATTGATTTCAATTATAAACACACAACAAATAATATACATGAACGTATCGAGCATGTCAAGTGACAGCAGTGAACAACGATTAGAGACACTTGAACAAATGAAAAAATACTGATAGCAATTAGCAATGTGTCCCAAATAGCACTTTTGCAGCAGTGGCTCAATCGAAGAAACCCATTACTGGACTACATGCAATTATAACGTTTATGGTTCTTGTTAGAAATAATACCAATATACCGAATCACAAGTGTGACCAAAAATATCTGTAGCAGAGACAAAATTAAGAATTTCATATAAGATATTGGTTGATTCAGGTTATACATATTAGCTTCCTGAATTGAATTGAAAACAAAAACACACAAGTTTTCTTCCAAAATTGCCCATTCCTGATCATTCTGATGTGCAGGTATTTATAATTACAAACTGCTACAGTCCAGCGTCGTTTGTAAAGTCTGAATTGCTCGATCTATACCCCACATATGCAAGGGTTTCTTCACAACATTTCGTATTAACATAACGCAAAAATTGAAACAAATGAATAAAAAAACGAAGGAGGCAGTTTTCTCTATACAGGGCGAATACAAGTATCCTACAAAGAGCACGTTATACTGTTGAAATCCTACAACTGTGGTCTAAAGCGGAAAGACTTGGAGAGGATTTTGAATAAGCCATCCGGATTATCAGCATGCACCTGAAAATTCATTGAATATTATTTAATAACGTTATATCAAATGCATAAGCAACAATAGGTAAAGAAATCAGAGTATGTGTGTGATCAGTAGTAGGGACAAGGGATTGTAAGCAAGTGCTTATTTGTTATTAAGCTCTTATTATTACTGATAGTTTAAGAAGTTAAATCCTACCCAATGGCCAGCATCTTCAAGCAAATGCATTTCAACTCCTGCTCCTTCATCTGAAGCCAATTCTTCCGCAGCATGTATTCTTTCGATATCTTCTAGTGCCCACCTATGCAGGCTTCTCTCTGCTTTCAAGAAATTAACATGAACACCCCTTGGCACATTCTCCACGATTTTCCTGAACATTCAATGTAGATACATTTTAGTAAATATGATCAAATGTAAATTAGCATTTTAGGCAAATAGAAGTTTGTTTTTACCATAGATTTGTACCCTCGTAAGACTTGAACATCTCTGTAATACCTTTTAGATCAAAACCCCATGAAAACCCTGGTGTTGATGCTGATCCATTTGGCCGAAGATTTGTAACCACCCACTATGAGAACACAATGTTAAAATACTAAGAAGATGCAAATACCATTTTTTAAGGATGGCTTTCGAAGCAAAGTTTTGAATGATCAATCATTTTACGAAAAGATTTTACATCTATTAAGAAATATAACTTTGGGTATATTTTTTTTTTTAAAAGGACATAGTTTGTTAATGGTTATTATGTATGACAACTATCAATTAATGTATAAGATTAGCTATCATTAAATGTATAAGAAATTAGGGTTCGATAACTCTATTTGATACTGTGATTGAAATTTGATGAAGATGGAAGATTTGAGAGAATAGTATCTGTTTATTCTTTTCTTACATAACCTAAGTGCATAGAGATTGCATACAGATCAGGAAACACCTAGCAATTGGTATCCAGACCTCATTCGCACAATTTTTATTTTTTATTTTTTATTTTTTATTTTTTTGTATATTTTATTTTTATTTTTTGATCATGGGTCAAAAGATGAGTTCGGTCATAGAGACTGAAATTTTAGATGAAAGAAACTGAAATTTTTGAAAGCTTTGGATGGAAGATCGTTTGATTTCTAATGGATCTCTACAAGTCATTAGAAAATGAAGGAAAGAAACCTAGAGTCTGATGATGGAAAGTGGTCAGTAACGGATAGGAAACTATAAGATTTATTTGACAGCATTTGAATAATTTGGGTTTCCAACTTGTGTAAAATGAAAAATCAGCTCATCCATTTGGAAAAAATTAGAAGTTTATACGAAAAAATAAGCAACAAAGAAGTCTTACTCATGCAAAAATTGATGAGTCTATAGTTCAATAAATACAAATCAACTGAAGATCTGAACGGATTTGAAGCATGTTAATCAACCGACAGTCGTCACTTACAAAGTGGAGGATAGGATGCAATCATGCTCGTTGTGTTGTTAAACAACTCACAGTCAAGTAAAATTGTTTGGACGATTCAATGATTAGTACCCTGCTTAATGAAAAGACAAGAACGATGAATCTTAACAATAAGTAAGTCACAATCACATCGAAGAGCTGAATTTCACAAAGAGAGAGAGAGAGAGAGAGAGAGAGAGAGGGAGGGAGGGAGGGAGGGAGGGAGGAAGGGGGGGAGGGAGGGAGGGGAGGGGAGGGGGGGAGGGGGGGGGGGAGATACGAGAATCAGGTAATGAAGCTATGGCGAAAGATCTGATCATCTATACACCTGCTAAAGAAAGATGATGGTCATCAAAAGAGACGAAGGCAAAGATGACCATTTAATATGTTACTGTCGTCAAATGTCAACAATCGTCTGATTTGCAACACTTTTGCATATTTCAATAAGCTTGATAGAGAAAGAACTTTTGAGGCATTATGGGTAGCTAAATGCATGAATTGACGATGAATCTGTACTATATGTTGATGATGGTATAAGCAACGAGTGGTTGCTTGACACGGAGATGTGATATTTCACTGAATATGATAAGGAAAGATAACATTGGCTAATGGTTGTGTGATGGAAGTGAAAAAATTGGATCGATAAACCTATGTGATTTGAAGGGAAGGAAATGACATTAACATATCTAACATATTCTTAAGGCTATGAAGAATCTTATTTTAGTTTGGACGATTGAAAAAGATGTGGTGCAACTTTTCAACTTGAAGCGGATTTATTAGAGCATAGAGAAGGAATACAGAAATTTATGCGCTGGGCGAGGATGAAACATTTTTTTTTGTATAAGGTGGTAAGTGACAGTTTGTATAAGGTGGTAAGTGAGACAGTTAAACCTGAAGGAAAATAAGATGGAGGATGTATGAACTATTACAACTCAACATGAATAAATTAGTTTACTTGAACTAAGGAGCGAGTAAGGTGAACTAAGAAGATCGACAAAGTCCATATAAAGACCTTTGTGGTATCAGAGCATTTCTAAATGAGTTGAATGCATACATCCTCCATCTTATTTTGCAATAGGAATACCCTTTTTTTTTTTTGACAGGGCTGCTTACTAGATGAGTTGAATTGATTGATGGAGGAGAATTCTTATTATTAAGGTGAAGAACTTTTCAGTATTAACATAAAAGTACTTAGTATGTTTGTATCAAGGTGTGCTGTTAAATTTTGCAATAGGAATACTTTTTTTTTTTGCTCAAAATTTTGAATGATTATTTTATTCTAGAGAAAGATGTTACATTTGTTAAAGAATATTTTCTTTTGATATATTTTTATTTACTGATCATAATTTATCAGATATATATTTGTCAACATATCTATTTGTTATTATTGATAACGTTGGCCATCAGTATATCTATTGCTATTTGGATATTTTGTAGAAGTAACTAGTTTTTAGACACGCTAAGGATAAAATGTTAAAAGGAAATTGTGTGTTCGTTTATTTCTTTCTAATATAAGTGTACAGTGATATTGGAAAAGCCTAACACACAGAACAGAAGATATGGTGGATTCTATGTAAGAAACTCTTAGTCAGATGAATTGATGCATTAATAACAAAGATTATATGATAAATGATATACCAGCATGCTATAAAAATCGATTTTATACACTATAAAACAAACAGTAATCAGTTTTACCACTTACCCGTGCTACAGCCATAGAGAATCCTTCTTGAACAAGAGCATTTACAACCTCCTGCTTTGAAGAAATCTGCACAGAACATAATGGTGTAGACTAGAAATATTATAATTAAGTGCAAACGTTCAACATTTTAAGAATTTAAGAAATAATGTTTACTTTTGGTACTCCTTAATTCCTAGTCAATGATAACTAATGCAAATTTACTACTGACAATGCACCACTACATAAAAGTAGAGCTTTGGTAAACTGCATCGGCTATCACATTGTTAATTATTTAGATGAATAGCCAACAAATAAAATTTTAAGGTGACCTATTACTAATCAACTTACAAAGTCATAAATTAAACCGTACGATATTTGTGCGAAGTAAATAGAGATTATAAAGAACAAAATAATGTTACCTTTTTGGGTAATTTACTCAAGTATTCAATTAATTCACCAGGATGATCTTCACCATCTCCACCAGGACGAACTTTTCCAGGTGTAGAATCAAGAACCCAAACCTTCAAAGAATAAATATAGCATTTTAGCTTTTAAAGGGTTCTACTATATAATTCTCAGGAGTGGAAATGATTTATTACCCTAACAGGTCTTGCAAGAGGCTTTGCTGCTTGATCCACCATGCTTAGTGCAACTAAATAGTTTAGCAAGCGATAATAAGAATAACAATGCAGAAATGTATGGCATGGTAGATGGTATATAAGCTTTAGTTAGTGCCATAAAGTACCTTTTCCACCAAAGCTGTGACCAACTAAGACCCTAGGTGTTAATCTTAGTTGCCCCACCTATATTTCGTTGAACAAGTGAGTTGTATCCACAAGAAAATTAGAATCCGTAATTGGTAGGTATAGAAGTCTGAATGTGGTCGACCATAGACAACAAGTCTGATTCAGATTTCTAAATAGCAAAGTTACCAAACTTCATCATTCAATGGATGAATATGGGAGTGCAGGAATTTATAAAACAATCATATGGGTATATGGACTTGCATCATCATTTTTGTCAATGATCAACAATTTTCAAGTTTAACATGGGAGAACAGTGTTCATGGATTGGCTATCACATCACCTAAAGCCAATTGGCTAGGGATGGCAATTAGAATGCAGATGCACGAATCCAAACTGTACCATACTGACAAGATCCAACTCCAATCCGAACCAAAGGATCTAAAGTTGGGTATGGATGACACAAAGTAACATTACTTGGCTAATACTCCTTGGAGCACAAACCATTTCTTTGTTCTGGTAAACATTCACATTGGGATTATTATTATTTTTCAAAAAAAGAAACAATAACAAACTACATGTCTACTACCAGACGCACTATGGACGCTTTTATGATAGAAGCAGGGTCTAATAGAAAATATTAAGGGTGATTGGTGCCACGGAAAACCATTGGATACTCCAAACTTCATAGTTTATACAATCAAGCAAAGTACCTAAGGAAAAATATGAGATACATACAAGCTTAAGAACATCTAGAGCAGCTGATGCCACAGTATGTGGTCCCTGTTTCTTTATTGATGATGAATCACCATGACACCGCAAATCCACCAATAGAAACTGCAATATATAGGCACATAAGGGTATATTTTAACTTCGCATGGTTTTCAATTACAATTGACAAATACCTGCCACAATGGAAATTCTTGTGCTAGCCTTTTCGAGAACGATCCTAAAAAAAATCAAACTTAGATATCACTAGAAACACATTAATGCAGTGGTTCATTCTCTAACAATATCATCTTGATATTCATCAAACTTCAGAAGTTTAGCAGTTAAATAAAACAAATGACTTAAGATTGTATGTAAAAGAAATTTGTTTGTCATTGTATCAGTTTAAACAAGTCATGGTGGGTCTCATACCCCAGTTCTTCCTGCTACCAAGAATTCCATGCAGAAGGACCGCTGTTGGTACATCGGTTGGTGATATTCCGATCTCATTATTACGTTTGACCTGCATAATTTATTCAGATGAACCGAATAAGGTTAATCCACATAAGCATACAAATCGGTATATTGCAGGTACAGTCTAACATGCGAAGCGTAACTGGATGCAAGGTGTTTCAAATATAAAACATAATATTCTTCAATCACTAGAGTTGGGAGATAAATGAAACAGAAGATGATGATTTAGAAGTTATGACACCACAATATTCGGACAGCTATAATGTTGCTATTTTTGTAAAGAGTACGATATTAGCACAATATGTAGCATCTAGTACATGAGTATAATATGGTAGCAATGCAAATTGCAGAGGTAGCTTCTATTTGGTATTATTTGCACACGACTAAAACTCACAAAAAGTCTACACTAAAGATACACTTATCAGCAGAGTTGTGCACAACCAAACCAATAATACTACATATCAATTTATAGGTCAGGTTGAACTTACAAGACTTCCCTGAACCAAATCGTATGCCTGCAAAAGAGAAGAAAGAAACACTATCATTACTGAAGTAGGATGCCTCAAAATGTTGAACTTGGATCTTCTAAACATAAATTCTTGAACATAAAAATAAAACTTACCAGTTCTCCCTTAGATGTAGCAACACTAGGTGGTTGAGCCACTCTGTCGCCTACTAAAGCCATACATGTACATGACCTCAAAGGAAATTTTGGATGTGTCGTCCTAGAAATACTCAAAAATGATCTACTAATTTGAAGCTCGAAATTCTGGAATAAATCAAAAGGTGAATTTAAGAATAATAGATGCAAAAACATTGCAATAACAGTAGTAAGCACGTGCATTGCATGCCAAACAGTAATTTTATCCATTCATCTTGTATATGTAAAATGAGTGTCACCGAATCGCGATGCATATCACTGGAAACATATTATTTGTCCATTAAAATCGTTAAATGGAAAGGGGACAACAATTTAGTTAAAAATGTAGAAAGATGTAGCTCTTTAGAAATAAGGTATTAGGAATTGGAACATGTGGCAAAAAAAAAGATTTTACAAGCTATTTATTAAGACATGGCACATAAGTTTATGATAAGTGTCTCATTAAGAATACCGGAATTTACTTTCCTTATTGATTTTTATTTTATTTTATTTTATTTTTTTATTTTTATTTTGCTTTTAGTGAAAATGCATGTTAATTTGCACATAACATGCATTCTAAAGTAGGTTACTCCAACTGTGGGGGTTCCGAGTTCGACTAAATGTTGATTACCCAGAACATTCAAAATTTACTCCATACTGCATAAAATCCATTCAGAGATATTTCACCAAACAAATCTTTTTATTCAGTCGACAATGCAAACAAAGATAAATAATTTTATTGCAGGTGTCGTACTGAAGAATCTTCAATAATTTAGTACTATACGCTTTTGGTCATATGTTGTCGAATGTACTAGTCTTGTATGTATGTATGTATGTATATGATTTTGGAATCTCTGCAACTTCTGCTTTGAATGAGAATAACCATGTCACTAAAAAAACGACTTAGAGGCCTTTTTTTTGTATTATTCAGTGCTTATAGCTAAATAGTTATAGGATAAATTTGGCAAATTTAAGATGTTTGTTTTCTGCACTACATGTGCAAAATCACTAGCGTGCAAAATTCGAAGTTCAAACTTTGAACAATATGGAGTGCACTTAGAAACAAAGTGCAAAATAAGATGATTTTTGTTCCTCAACAAATAACTAAATATCAAAGCAGCAAACAATTAATGAAATAAAATGATATTATCAAGTTGAATAATGACAATATTAATAGATAACGACAAGATTCAATTATCATACATCGATATCCTATAATAATTTAAAATTTCAATAAATAGACATGAAACAGAAATAAAGATCAAACCGAATATATTTAAAAAAGATCAAATACACTAACATTGAAACATAAAAATTTCAGAGTACTTTTTTAAACCATCATCAAGATGAAAAGTAAAATATAAAACCACTGTGAAAGATGTATTTCTTCAAATGTAATTTTTAAAAGGAAAAAAACAATTATAGAAAAAGGTCAAAAAATATAAATTATAAAAGGAGTTCCCAAGCTTAAAAATTCACTTTTGTCCAAGGGGATCACTATTATGAAAGGAAAATATTGCATAAAGAACAAAAGAAAAAGTAAATTATTTAAGGACTTAAATTTAAAATAAATATTTGAAAGATTGTTTTACAGAAAAAATAGTTTGGCAGAACAAATCGGAGTCAAATAATAGGAAAGTCTCAAAAAAAAAACATAAAAATCAAATTTAAAAGCTATAAGAAAATAAAGACTACAAAATTAACTTTAAAAATAATTTTAACTTCTTTTCAAAATCATTTAAATAATATATGCATGTATACAACAAAACTCAATGAAATCCCCTAAAGGATATTTATATTTAAAAGCTAGCTGAAAAATAAATAATATATAAAAAGAACTTTTCAAAAATATTGTCTTAACAATTAGAATAACTCCTTATTTCCTAAAACTTACCTTTAAAATGACCTTATAATTTTAATTTTATTCTCCTGAAACATCCCTTTCTGAACACACCTATAAAAAATGTAAAGAAACAACACTTACTGAAAAGAAAAATCTTTTTCCAACAAAATCAAATAATAGATAAAAATATATTTCTAATAGCAAATCAATTCTTTAAAACAGGTTTCAGTATGACCCTTTTAAGAAGATAACAAACAACTGAAATAAGTCAATATTTAAAACAAGCTAAATTACCTTAAGAATATACATGTTAAAACTAAATTAGAAAAACATATACAGAAGATAAATGTTAAAACCACATGACAAAATATTAATATCAAAAACATTACTCATTTAGGTATTATATCATTCTATCACTGAATTTTGTTAAATTTGATACATGAAATATATTAGGACAAAATAGTAAAAAGTGTCTTTTGAATTGCATTATATGATGATAGAAATCAAATATCATACACTGTATATTATTAAAAACAAATAACTACTACACTATGAAGTGCTTGAGCAGTACAATAGTTTTAATGTCATTTAAAGAAAATGTAGTTTAGCAAAAGGCGGTTTAAGTTCCTCTTCGAGTAGTGAGGCAGTTAGTTTGTTGAATGTGACATAGGAAATTGATTTTTATACGAGAACAATGCATATCATTATAAAACTTGCAAATTTTACGACTTAATGAAAACAGGTGTTCAACCAATATTTTCTACAAAACGTCATCACTTTTTAAAACATCAAAATAAATGGATACATAAATACGATTGTTGAAATTAATGGAGCAGGAACCGGCTTTTATACTAACAATCTATGAGAAGGACCTGCTTTCATTTCAATCATTATATAATAGAGATCCATTTTATATTTTCATTAATTCAAACCCTACAAACAAACAGAATTCTAGTTCATACTCAAAAAAGAATAATAGTTCGCCCAAACTCATCATCTTCTCCTAACAACATGGGATGACGGCATCAACAACCAACGCTAATCAATCATCCAGATATTACTCCTGTCTCGCCTTGTAACAATCACCCCCAACAGCATCCGTATCAAAAAGCTAATCAAATCCATGTGATTTAGAAAAATAGAACGAAGCGTCATTTGTCATTTTAAACTGTTTGTAACCAACAAATCGATAATACATACAATATCCAAGCAATCTCAAGCACGTTATGCAATAATAGTCGATTCCAGTAATCGTTCTTGATTATGGAGTAGAGGAGCTTCTCACCATCTAACTATGGATTTGATACTTCATACACCTAATGGATTTGGAAATATTATAATCGACGATGACACAAATCATTCCATATTTCATAGAAGTTCCATCTTTCTCTCTCAATCTATACTGTAAAGTTTACTTTAAATAATGTTCAGTATCGAATATGAAAAGATGTTTGATTTCCATTTTCTAATTTTGTGCCAAGGACCACTAGTTCAAATGGTAATATCTATAGAATCTAAAGATCTTGGGTTCGATCCACCGAGACATCAAGTTCAAAATGAGTGTTCTTATTAAAATTAAGTGTCCTTATTGTTATCCAAAAAAGATACGTACTGCAAATTATACATATTTGGATATATTTTTTTCCTTTATTGTGAAACGCCTTTGCAAGGGTAACGCTAAAAAGAACCATTGATGACAGCCTACAAATTCAAAACCCGTCCAATAAATGCAAGTTCACATTTCACAACTGGCTCATCAAATTGGCATCATCATAGGGGTTGTCCATTTTACAGTTTAAAATATACACTATAATTTGGATTTTTCTTTCGATATAAATGATTACTTGTCTTGTAAGGTATATCTTAGTAATAGAAGTTATAACCTACGATTTTTCGAGTCATGTTTCATGTTTCTATTAAACCTATGAAATTAATCTTTTTTGATACGCGGATATCTCCAATAATTTTTCTTCATGGATTCAAAATTTATGTTATTTTTTTTGTCCAATTTGCAAAATACACGTAATTATTTATCAAAATGTAGTTTCAATGTATAAGAAGTGTTCAAACTTTACAAAGCTATCGCTGGAAATTGTTTTAACCTAAAATCGCTACTTTTTGTTCGAACGATAAGGATGAATATATGGCTTTTAAAATTTATATTTCTATAAATAGCCTTTTTGACCTACAGGCCACTCTCGAACAGTTGAAAACAATAACTATTCTGAAAGATAATATTGTTATATTGTTCAAACCAGCCACAAATTATTTATGCATGCTTCCCTTCCAATCACGTTTTGATCTTATGCATTTGCTAATAATGTTTATTTAATTCAAGCTAGTCTAGTGTTTACGTTATTTATGGATCTAGTGTTTACGTTATTTATGGATTCATCAATGTACCTTTAATATATCGGAAGCAAGGTCCCAACTATGCAAATTTGTCCGACGTTATCTTTCTTAAGTGCTTATATATGGTTTGAACCACCTATATCATAAACTGGTAGAATAATTTCTTACTTACACCAAGTTTAATTGGTAGCAAAGTTGTAAAAATCACTAAGCGGATGCTAAGCGGTAAGTATGAACAAAAGTGTAGTTTAGACGGGGATTAATCGAAGATTAATTGAAACTAGGGGCTTTTGATAACTCGTATATTTTGGATAAAACTTTAGTGTCTTTTTTAGTGTCAATTGGTATAAATTGAAAATTTGGGATTTTGGATGTACTTACGATAGCCAAGGAGACAAGACTGCTTAAAACTAACACATTAATGCTTATACATGGCACCGAGCATTAAATAATGTCTAGCTAGTACCTAAATGCATGTAATACAAATAATGCATCTTCGGATATATTTTTTCCTTTATTGTGAAACACCTAAGCAAGGGTAATGCCAAAGAAAAGTGTACTGATGACCACCTACAAATTCAGCACCCCATCCAATAAATGCAATTTCACATTTTGAAACTAGCTCATCAAATTAACATTATCATTCAGGTCATCCATTTTTCAGTTTAAAATATACCATTTCTAACTATAATTTGAATTTCCCTTTCTCTATAAATGATTCCTTGCCTTGTAAGGTATGTCTTAGTAATAGAAGGTGTAAACTACCATTTTTCGAGTCATGTTTCTACTAAATTTATGAAATTAATCTTTTTTGATATGCAGATATCTCCAATATTGTTTTTAGATGGTTTAAAAATTATGTTATTTTTGCTGTCCATCTGCAAAATACACTTGATTATCTATCAAAATGTAGTCTCGATGTACAAGTGTTCAAAGTTTATAAAACCATCGTTGGAAATTATTTTAACCTAAAATTGCTACTTTTCGTTTGAATAATAAAGACGAATAATACATGGCTTTTAAAAACTATATTCCTGCAAATAGCATTTTTGATCCACAAACCCACCCTCGAATGCTTGAAAACAATAATTCTGAAAGATGATATTGTTATAACATTTAAACTAGTCACAAATTACTTATGCATGCTTCCCTTCCAATCACATTTTGATCTTATGCACTTGCTAAAAAAATTTATTTAATCAAACCTACAGATTATTTGGTGCTTACTTTATTTACGGATTCACCAGTGTACCTTCAATATATTGGAAGCAATGTCCAACTTATGCATATTTGCCCAACGTTCTCTTTCTCAAAGTGTTTATATATGTTTTGAACCACCTATGTCATAAAATAGTTAAGTAACTTCATCCTTACTCATGTATTTTGGGTAATATGTTGGTGTCTTATTTAGTGTCAATTGATATAAATTAAAATTTTGAAATTTTGGATGTGCTTAGGAGTAGCTAAGTAGGTAACACTGTCTAAAATTATGCATACGTGATACTGAATCTTAAATAATGTCTAACTAGTGTCTAAATACCTGTTTAGATTCATTCATGAGGCAGTAAACCTTGTCTAAGCGAACATGAGCGAATCACTAGGTGGTAAGCCTCGTCTACGTATATGCAGGTCTAGATGGAGGTCTAGAATGATTTTTACAACCGTGAACGCTAGAGTAACTTCTTCCTTACACCAAACTCCAAAATGATTTGATGTGTCCCACTTCTAACACCAGATCTATTGATTATGTTGGTACTTTCGTTTTAGTTTCTAATTCATAAAAGTTTACTTTTACCACACCGTCTTTAGCAAGCACTCAAGATATGATCTCATCGGAGAATACATATGCTTGAGTTAGCATCACAATTCACAACAACCAAATGTTACCAATCCACCAATGTTGGTCTTTTCCCAAATATTCGATGAACCACCAATTAATTCCTAGCATAACAACCAACATGATTGTCATCACATGACTACAGTAGTTAATTTTTTTTATCCAAACCGATGAAAAAAACTCAGCTTTTACATGCAAAAGAATTCTTCTCTAAACCCGGACTCGCAAACTTGTATTAAGCGCTTAAAGATTATTTGTGTCAAACTATGTGTTTGGAACATGATGCTCTCGTTCATACTAGAAAATGAGAGTTAGTTTCATTGAATGGTATCACTAATATTGCTCATTGCAAATGGAATAACATATTGGAAAGCAGTTTGATGATTCTTTTGATTAATATTTATTATCATGGTACTTTTAGTACGGTTGTTAAACCTGCCATAATAGACTTGTATTTTGTATTGATGTGGTAATGGTTGAACTTTTTGGAAATGGAATATCAACAACGAATTTCTTTAAGGAGGGTTATCCACTTTCCAAAAATGTTTTACAACTCAACCTTTGGGGTTCGTTGATTATGGTCATCCCACACATGTATAGACTTCATAAAGTCATTTATGATCTAAAATAATTTTCTCAAACTTAGTTCTTTTGATTTTCAAACTCATTATTCACAAAAATTAATTTTATAAGATCAACCAACATATCATATATCATTGGTAATTTATCAAATAATAGTAAAGGAACTGCATGCTCTCCTATTGATTATAGGGAATTCCTCCCCTCTTCTATTTCATTCCACATATTTTATTTTCAAATCCCTATAATTTATCATTAATATCATTACAAAGTTCTACTAATTTTCTCCATTATAATTTTACAATTAAACATCAACATTTAATCTTTTCTAGCATTATTTACATAATTCTTTGAGTTTTATCATATTAAAATTTTAACTTTAGAAATAAAACCCAATTAATTAAAACTTATTATTTGGCTAATAAGTCCTAAAATGACAATTGAATGTATCGTACATCACACTTATGTTGACAAAAATTGTAAAACTAATATTTCATTCCAATCCATATAACTTAAAGCCCCACAATTATATACAAAATTACTTTTAGTTACCTTACATATTTTTAAATTCAAGTTTACATAATTTATTTATTTCTAAAATTAGAACTTTATTACAAAGAAAAATATACATAATTTTTTAATTCTAGAGTTGGTATCTCACTACAAACAAACATATAATAGGAATATTACTGCAAACATATACGTCATTTTTTCTTTTTAAAATCGGTGCCACAAGTGAATTATTATCATTAACAAAAATTTATTTGTTAAGAATGACATTAAATTAGTGATAAGTGATGAATACTGTAGTTTGTAATTTTGTAGTAATGAATATTTTCAGCTAATACGTTTTGTGAAAATGTTAAATTTTAACTATATATATTTGTTGTTTAGTTAATTATTGGAAAACATATATGACATTTTGATTAGAAATATTTTCCTTTGTCTTTATTGTCTTATTGAGACAGATGTTAATTATTTTTTGAAAAGCTTTATTATAAATTAAAATTATGAAGGAATGAAACATGTGGCTTAAAAGCCAAGTTATGATTTTTACGCAATCAAAGGTAACAACATGATTTGCAACATTTCTTAGTTGTTAAATGAATATTTTGTTTATCACTTTGATAATATAATATACTTATTTCGGATGTTGATATTCGGCAAGAGCTTTAAATGCATAAAACTATAAAGATTCATTAGTATTGCACTTTCACTTTTAGGTTTTTTTAATCTTTCTCTCAAGTAACGTTTGAAATTCATTATATTTATCATTTATCTTTTAAAAAAATGTACTAAAAGCTAAATGTTAAACTAAAATCCATGTATATAAATATTTATCTGTTGAAATTTATAAAAATATTAATTTTAAAATCAATTAAGAATTTTAACTTTCATTTATTTTCTTAACAAATATTAGATGCTAAAAAATAATAAATCAGCATCTAACTCATTATTATCTACAAAAATGATGATTTTTTTATGCAAATATAAGAATACATAAATAAGTCACATAACAAAAATTACAAACTTAAAAATAACAAGTTCAATACACAACCCAACTGTCTTAACAAATTTACTATATATTATTATATAATAATTTCAATCCACTAAAAATATTTTATAAAATCAGCTTTTTAAAACATATCGTGTGCAAGGCACGAATTACACACTCGTATATTATATCATTAATGGTAATAATAGTATCGTTTCCTCCATAGATGGAAATAATAGGGTTTCTCATGAATGAAAGGAAATGGAGTACGAATGAAGAGTTGATAAGCGTTGGTCTGTTTTAATGAATGAAGTGATGCAAGTATATTTTAAGTGCTGCGGGTAAGAAGGTTTGGAACGGGCATAACATAGTTCTTGCTTTGTAATATTATTTGGACCGGTGAAGTAATATTGCAAATAATGTGTTTATTGTTTTGAATATACTTTTCATAAGTTTTAATAAGGCAAGTATAACCTCGTTCAAAAAAAAATGGTTTCATTTCAAAATTTCTTTTTTTTCCTCGGTGTTTCTCTTTAAAAGATCTTTCCCTAACTTTTCAAAATTTGAGTTTGACCTGCATTGATTTATAATTTACTATCACAACGAGTATATATCGGCGATTTGCTGAGAAAAACAAACTTACTCATTTACATACAAGTTCATTAATGTTTTCATCAGAACCATAGGGGAGAAACTGGCCCTAGCTCACTTCAATTTTTTTTTTCCTTTCGTTGCTTAAGGCCGAGAGCATGCCCTAGGTAAAAACCTTACAGTAGAAGTATTTAATGTCTTTTATTAATTTTCCTTAAGCGTTTTGCGCCAGTTAGCAAAGTCGAAAATTAGATTCTAATTTTAAAGATCTTACTCAATATCAAATCGTGCTTTAATGTGTGAGATCCTTATTTGATAATTACATATATTCTCTTGTTAAAAGAATATATCAATTTAAGCACCAATCAACAACAAAATCTTGGATTATTATTAACCATGCATTGTGGTATTTATATGGCTTAATTGGTAATAAAAACTTTCCTGTCACGATATTATATTACTTCATGGTTTTCAAATTTGTAGGAGCAGATAACAAGTATGATTCTTCTTCCACAAGTGCATATCTTGGACATCTAGATCGGAATACTATGAATAATAGTATCAATATAAAGCACATATCAGTCCCATGGAGTTCAAAGAAGCAAATGACAAAAAATGTTCTTCAACTAAACCAAGTTTGTTTTATTCCTACAACTACAGTTGAACCTTATTGAATTTGTTCACCTTATGGGAGCTTGATGTCTACCAAGATCTACTCCACTAATTTATTGTGACAATATTGATACCACACATGTAAGTTCCAATTCAATTTTCATTCTTGAACCGAACATGTTGTAGTTGATTATCGTTTTATTAAACTTCAAGTTTGATCCATTTTCTTCATATTATACATGTCCCTTTAGTCGGCTAACTTGCAAATCCTTTAACCAAACCATTATTAACTTCCCAAAGTGGTGACCTCACCAAAATTATAATGCAATTAGTGCAACTTAATTCTAATTAATTTGCATAACTAAATGCATTACTTTGTGTAAATATTTATATATTTGTAATTTCAATCATTGTACTAATTTCGTGATATTTAACAGATAACTATAGTGTAGGTAAAAAAGGCGTTCAAGTTATTTCCAGTCATCGTGATCTATATAAATAGTCGTGTAATTCCCAAATATAAATTATTTTTCAACGTTGAATAGTTTCTATTATTTTAGAATATTTCATATTATTTGGGATATTTCCCATCATTTATGCTTTTTATTATTATATTATAGGGGTATATTAATCTTTTAATGATCATTATCTTTTAGGCCTATAAACAAGAACTGTGTGTCATGTTTATAATGCATTTTGTTATCAATAAAAATGCGTTCTTTAATGATTATTTGTTTTTCTTTTCTCCTCCCGCTTTTTTTATTTGTTTTGTTTTATTCAATAATTCTAACTTGGCATTAGAGCACGTTCAATCCTTTGAATTTGCTATTCTATTTGGTAAATTCAATTTTAACAAATTCAATTTTGTGCTAGTGATGATTTTGGATTTGATTTTAGAAACCTGCTTCAATTCTATTGTTCATTATTGGTTACTCAATAATTAGTCAGTGGTCAGAGTTGGATTTTCTAAAACCCGTCGCATATGTAATCCTCTATGAAATCGTGATTTCCTGATCGAGACTACCTTATCAAAATTCCATCGCGATTTCCAAACCCTCATCACAATTCCAAGACCGCAAGGCTCGTCGCAACCAATTTTGATCTAAGACCGTCGACTCCAAAACACTAGCTACCTCAAATCCAAACCTAATTCATCTAAACCCTTTTTTCAGAAAAACCCTAATTCATCAATAAAATTAAAAAATCTAATGGATAAATCAGAAGAAGTTGCATTATTAGTCAAGGATTTCTAGAATTCTCAAATTAACGATGAACAAAAAAGGGTTGCTATTGAACTCTTTGCGGGTTCTATTTTCCTAATGCACGATTTTGGTAATCTCAATGCTATATGAAGTTAAGGATAGTCCATTCCGGAACTTATCATTTATTTACATGCAAGGTTGAATTTTGTTCCATGCTCTTTTTCATGTTTTGTCTACTTCCCACTTTGTCTTCATGGCTACTGTTATTCTAATATCCATATTATGTCCATAGCTACTGTTATTCTAATATCCAAATTATGTTTTTCACAGCCACCATTATTCCAATTAAGGTTTGCGGTTTTGGCCGGAATATTGAAATTCTGGCCATCTTGGATCGGTTTCGATTGTTGGCGGTCTGAGGTTGGCATAAAAATTCGGTTTCGTTTAGGAAATGCAAGAAAAAGGGTGTTCCGATAAAACCTTGAACGAGAAAATGTTGAAGAAGATGAAAAAAATGAGTCAGTGGTCATTAATTTGTTGTCGTCGGGAACGAGAAAAAGAAAAGAAGATAAAGAGGAGAGAAAAAGGGAAAAAATATAAAAAAGGCGAGGAAAGAAACACAGAGTTAAAGATGCAAAATGACAAAGCATGACAGCTAGCAATCTAACATGTGACATGGGTCTCGTATTTTATTTTTTCTTCCTTCGTTGATAGTTGTTCATCATACAAGAAAAAGCCAACTTCAAAATCAAAATATTTTTCTTGTTTTAATGTTGTTTTTGCAATTTGAAGAATTATGATCCATGAATGAAATATTAATATCATTGTCAAACATATTAAGAAAAAAAAATTACAATTTTAATTACTGAACCATGTTTATTACTCTATTTTCATCAAAATTCAAAAACCGAAACTTACACCAAAACTAATGAAACGAAACAAAATTTTCAAAAATTTAAAAGATCGAAACTGATATTGGAATCGAGTTCTCAAACCTTGATTCTAATATCCATATTACGTTTACATGTATGTTGTATGTTGCCTTTATTGAACTTGTGCATCTTGCTGCAATGAATACTGATTTTTAATTGATAAACGAACATATGACAAGAAAATTAGCTATAGTTGTCGATTGTACCCATGACAACTCCTATGTTTAGAGAATGTAAAGTATGTCAGGATCTATGTATCGATGTACTTGTTATATGCTCTAATGAAAATATTTTCAAGGCTCTTGTTGTTGTTGTAAGGGTGATTTGAGCAATACAAACCTGCCAAAAGTTAATGTTGACTCAACTGATGTACAAGATGAAGAGCTAATAGTCAATAATAATGCTTTGATGGATTGCTTGATTGTTAGTGGTTTGCCATGTTTATATGAATTTTCTTGTTTGACATAGATGAGTATGATATGTGTCTGAAGTTGTGTTTAGACGTTGGTTGACTTGGTTATGAAAGGATTGTTGTCATTGATCGGATTGTTGCAGTTTGGTGTTCTCATACCATTTAGATTGTTGTCATTCCATATCTTCATATCGTTCGAATTATTGTCGTTGATCGAATTGTTACCGTTGATCGGGTTATTGCCATCTGATATTTCAATATCATTTGGATTGTTGTCGTCAATCAAGTAATCACCATCTGACAATTCCATACCGAGCAGACTGTTGTCATTCGGTGTTTTAATAATGTTCGAATTGTCGTCTTTGATCGAATTATTTCTGGATCAATTTTTTGACACCAATCGGTTATTGTCAATGTCCATACTATTGCCAATCGATATTTATTTACCGATTAAATTAAAACCTGTATTTAATGTTATTCTCTAGTAGTATTGGATTGGTTTCACACTTTTGTATGGTTTGAGCGACGTTCATGATTCCTTGTTTTGAATTGATGATTTCTGATTCTTATGTGTTATTTTCCTGTTTTAGCAAACTCTCGATGTTGCATCATGAGTTTGAAAAAATGTAAAGAGTATTTTCTATTATTTTTAGATATTTTCTACATTTAGGGTTTTAATTATATTATAAAGGTATATTTATCTTTTATCTTTTGGGCATATAGATAAGAACCATGTATCAGTTTATAATAAATTTTGTTATCAATAAAGATCTTTAATGTTTATTTGTTTCCCTTCTCCCTCCACTCTTTATTTGTTTTGTTTTATTCAATTATTTTAACATTCAAAACAATATTGGATTATGGAAATTATTAAATACAGGATCGATATTAATACGGTGCATGGAAAAAAAATTGAAGTAAAATTTTGTTAGTTAAAAAAAGAATCAAATCATTGATTATCCCCTAATAAAATATTTTCCAACTATTTATTCATTTGTTTATGTTTGAAATTGAGAATTAAAATGTAGTAGTTAGTATTACTATAAGTTTTAAGTAGTATATAAAATATCATATGCCTGTTTAATGGTTCGAACCACGCTACACAAGTTTCGGTAGCGTTATTTGAACCATGACTTCTCAAACTAAAGTCAAAGCACCTAACCATTAGGACAGTAGTGTTAGACAAAGTCGGAGCGCCTAACTATTAATTTATATGTCTGCTCTTTTTCTTCATCCAACTAAAATGATTCATGTCTTCCATTTACAAAACCCAATTTTGAGTTCAAACTTTTTAATTTTGATTTAAAGAAAATTGTTAAAAATTGAAGATGATTGAGCAGAGTTCATCTATATATCGTAGCTACATATTTATATTTACCTTAATTATTGTTAAAAATAATGAACAATTCTTCTTAGCAACCAAAACCATTAAAACATAACACACATCCTAATAATAAAAAATAATTTGTTATAAATGAAATTTTCAAACTATATCCATATTTTGGCTTTTTCACACAAATTAGGATTTTATCACTTAAAATTCAAGTGGAAATTAGGGATCAATGATTGACAAAAATTAGGGTTCATAAAGATGGAATGAAATAATGAGAAGTGGGAGAAAAGAATGGCAGTGAGGGGAAGAGAGAGCCTGGGAAGAGACGGGGATCTCTAGGAGGTGGAAATTTCAAAGCTTTAAATAAATGCATTTTGGGGCAGCATCCATATTTTATTAATCATTGAGAAAGTGTACATTTAAGGTGTTTGTTTTTAATCGGAAGTTCTGAATCCAACTTCTGATTAATAAATTAGAACTTTTTATGTTGTTTGTTTTTTGTCAATATTCTGAATAAAGCCAACAATTTGGGCAAAATTATTCAGAGCATTTTTCCTATTCATTTTTTTGTTCTGAATGATGTTTTTTGTTCTGCATGCAAAGAAACAAGTTAATTTATTCAAAATTCAGCAATCAACATTCAGAGTTTGACAGTCAGAATTCAGCATTTTAAACAACCAGAGCCCAAGTATTTTCATCTATACATTTTGTTATTTTCACGAACTCTTCTCCTTTTCAATGGTTCTCTTGTCAGTTTTGGTTTTCCCTTTTAACAATTCCCTTAATTACAAACAAAATACTTCATGATCCATTTTATCTAAAGAAAAACATGTATAAAAATTTCACCTCACGATGCCTCAAAATCCGAGCTGAATTCTTCCGATCCGAAAGCCCAGACGCAACTGGAGACAGCCGGACGGATCGTGGATAGAAACCGTGACTCGGTATTAGTTCCGAAACAGCCGCCATTGCCTTAGCGGCGAGAGTATTAAATAAAAAATAGTTAGAAATTAGATTTGCAGAAATACGGAATAAAGAATGTTATGAGAGAAGGATGCTGGTAGTTTTGAGGTCAAGAGAAGCAGGAGGACGGAGAAAACAATGTCTGGCTGCCACCGTATCTATTCATGTGGCTGTATTTCACGACTTTTACCAACAGCGGTGCCTAATGGCCTCTTTATTTCCCTAGTGCATTGATATAGCTAGAGCAAGTTTACAACGGTGGATGAAGACCGTTTGAGTATAAAATTTAAAAAAAGAATATTGTGCTTTTACATTAATTTCAATTAATATGCATGATAATGTGATAGATGAAATTTATATCCATTATTAGAAACATCAAATAAAAACATTAAGAAAATGCAACAATTTACAATTAAATGCTAGAAATGGTGTGTAGGTATATATGTTACACATCATTTGCACCTCTGTGACTTTTCAAGCCATCTAATCTAAAAGAAAAGGAGAAATTATAGATACGTTTTTACATACCTTAAAATGATCATTCCACAAAACTCCAATTAATTTGTATAAACCCAACATGTTCACAATAATGTTTCAAATCAATGGTTAAAATAAGCATTTTAATTATTGATATTTAATATGGCATTTTGAACATGTTAAAAGTTTTGAAATGATATATGTTTTATGTACACGATGTTCATAGTGTAGACAAATATCCCAAATTTTATTTGATTTTAAATTTTGGTGATTTGAAGTGAAGATTATGGTGTAACAAAATCATTACGTGTGTGGAGGGAGAAAGATATGCGATAAGCAAAATGTAACAAATCAACAAAATATACTTGTGAAAAAAGAGGAAAAGCGTAAAAAATCAATAAAATATATTTGTGAAAGAGAAGAAAACAAAAGGAAACATATTAGCGTGCGCACGTGCGTGTATGTATATGTATATGTATGTACATACATACATACATACATACATACATATATATATATATACATATACATATATATATATATATATTTATATATAATACAAATATTTGGTCAACCAAGTCAAAGTGAAGTCCTTTTCTAACTTTTCAAAATGTCTGTTTCTCAAACTCTATATAAACTATAACAAAAGGACCCTTCTGTCTTTTTCCGCACGTAAACTGTTCCTCATTTTACCCACTTTCCACGAATAATTTCTTCCCCATGTTCACTCTTCTTTATCTTGCAACGCACAGAATAACTTCTCTCGGGTGATTTTCAACTGTTTTCCTGCTGATATTACTACCGAAATTCCAAAAAATTGAAAAATCAATGAATAATGGAGCTGGGTAATGACCTACCCTAAATGCCACCATCTCCCTCGCAACCAATCTCCACCTCTGCCAACGGTGCAACCACTTCCAACAACGACTCCCACGTCTTCGACAATTTCGATCTCAAGGCCAACGATCGTCGTCCAAATCTTGAAGCCGCGGTGGCTACGGCGGTAGATGCTGATGAATCAAGTGTGGTCCTAGATCTGATGAGAGAGTGTCGACGATGTCAAGGAAAATGGAGGCACTGACGCGTCGATAATGAAGAAAGTTAAAGAGAAGAAAATTAAGAAACCTAAGATTATCGTGGCAGAGGTCGCTGTGAAGATCGACGTTTTCGGTCTCGTTGCGCACCTTTTAGATGTGATTGTAAGTAAAACTGAATCTGAACTGAATCGGATAAGATTCATGGAGCTATTTTTGATACTTTTAATTTGTTTTTGTTTTCATCTGCACAAAACTTATGAAGGGCTAGTGGCACAGATTTGAACGTGGAAGCATGTGTCAGGGACGGGGCCATCTATGTGCGATTTGGTGAATTTTTGGTGGGAGAAAGAAGCGATGGGGTGAATAAATTATATCATTATGTACACGATGTTTTGATGAATTAACCCCTTTCAATCATATGAGATGGTCTAAAACCAGTATATAAGTGATATATATCGTTATGTACACGGTGTAGTAAGTGTTATATATCTCTTATAATGACTTAAAATCATTATATAATTATTATATACATTCATAAATAGTAATTTATGGATGAGTTTGATTATAGGAAATATTTGGATTAGTATCCCTTTTGAGTTGAATCATTGTCAATCCATATCATCCTTGATTGGATATGTACTTATAGAAAACAATGATATGCATGTCTTCATAAATCTTTGTACCACTTACTGGAGCATGCAGGTTTCGTAGCTTTACTCGTCTTGTTTGTTTGGTTCATTCACAAAAGAAAAGAGAGAGGATAAATAACTGAAAGACCATAAAACAAGGTGCTATATTATTGGCCAGCATATCTTATTTATGTTACTATTTTCGCTACAAACAGTAAATTAAGCGGATTGATTAATGTCATATACAAAAATATGGTTACGAATAGTTGTAAATGTGTAGAATAATGAATATATTTTTTCTCTGTCCCTTACTCCAGTAATTTTCATTAAATTTTAATAGTTTCACTCATGTTTAGATTATGAACTATAAAGTTATGAAGTTTTAGTCAAATAGAGAAGATTAATGTTAAAACTTAAAGGAACGATTTTTGGAATTTTTGTTATTATTATAATATACACAAGTGCTTATTGTTTTGAAAAAAATAACCGCAATCAGTAGTATTATTGAAATCGTGCAAGCTTTATTCATGGTATAAGCATATATCCATGTCATTTACTTAATGTCTATTGAAATGTGTGGAGTTGCCCGATAACTTTGCTTCTATTTGTAGTTGGAACTCCTTAAACTCATCGCTTCCTAAAAACCAATGATAGATATAACCAGATATCAGAGAGAATCAATAATGTTATTAGCAGTTCAGTCATTATGCCAACCTCAGCTCAGGTTTTTTGTGCAATGATTTTAATTTCTTTTGCTTATTTCAATACTAAGTGCACCAACTTTTTGACCTCATGCGCTAAAGTTCCATTATATTGTTAATTCTTTTTTATTTTAACCATGAACTAACTTTGCTAGAAAGTCTACAGCTTAGTCTTAAAACAATTATCATTGCTACGGATCTATAGAAAATAGTGGATGAATAATGGAATGCATTCATATTTTATTATCGGGGAACAATCATTGCTATGGATTTGTGCACATTCTGATTAGATGCTTAAGATATGTGGAGTTATTCTATGGAAATATTACTCCCTTTGGTTTTCAGATATGTGAACATTACCATCTTATTACTAAAATATGTTCATTGTTTTCTTTCGATCTCTAACAACGATTTCAACTCCAATATTGTATACAAATTTGTTCTTTTTTCTTTTGATCTTGATTTTAACTCTTTCTACGTTTTTACAATTGCATTTTTGAACAAGAATGAAACCTTCTGACGCACAAACAACAATTATGTTTTGGAGTACCGTTGAAGTGAGTTGTGGTGCAGAAGATACATACGTCTATTATGTGACTATTTTATTTCCTTTTTTCCAAAGGTCGAACCTCTGTCTAATATATGTTGGTCAGTTATGTTAAGTAAGTGGCATGATTACCTATAATCCTCTGTTCAAGCCCAAAAAACTTCGATTTAGCTGTTGGGGATATGACAAGGGGCACAACAACATTTCTACATAATAGGTCGTCCAACGGTCGGTAAGGACTATAAATTTTTCTGGAATTTTTATTTAAAATTCCGTTATCCATTTTCAAAATTCACGCATGTTCTATATATGAAACTTATTTTGAATGTTATGTCTTCTGTATTGATATTTGGGTGTTGTTTCACTCAATTCCTTTTTCGAACCAATAATACATATGCCATAAACTGCTAATAAGTGGTCCTTTCTCTTCTATTGTCTAACTGAATTTTTGCCTAACCGACCTCTTACGTACTTCACAAAAGTAACTTAATAAAATGAACATATAATGTGTCACCGACTTACCAAAGATAGGATTAAAAAAAGAAATATCATTAAATAAAGTAATTAGCAATTAAATAAAGTAATTAGTATCCAAGCTCAAATGCGATGTATCAACAATTATTTTAACTATTTCTGTGACTTTTTTGTGTTGACCTATAGTCCGCTTTAGCTTGCCAGCTAGCCATATAGTTGTTAAAACATTCATGTTTTTGCTATGGTTTTAACATGTATGGTATATCATGGAATTAGTTGTAAACTGTTAATGCCTATGTTTTTAGTATAGGCATTTCGTAATATTTTCCAAAAACTATAACTTAAGGTTTCCTGTTATTAAATTTAAAGGAATGTTATATGTTGTTGTTTTTCATGCAGGTGTCCAACTCCTATGATATATTTAATACACCTTATTAACCTTAAAACATTTTTTTACATTTTGGAAGAGGAGACATCGGTTGAATTAACTTGCATTACTAAATGTAGTTGAAAGAATAATTATATCAACTATTTAGAAACTAGATAGAGGTAGTTTAATTCATTTTTAACTCATAGTACTCTTTTGTCTCAATTATATTATGACAAAATAACATATGTTCATGCTAAAAAATAATATCACTAAACCTGAAGTGAAAGAGCTTAAGGTAATGAGATGGTCTATTCTGAAATAAGTAATTTTTTTACAATTATCACTTGTGTATTCATCATTTTTAGCTAAAACTGAAGTTCATTTTACTAAACTATTTCTTTTTTAAGTTAGAATAACAAAGTTGTTTGACTTTGTTTTTATTCTTTATGGCCGAGAACGAAAATGGAAGTTCAATTTAAATTAACGAAAACATGTTGTTATACGTCTAGTATATCAAAACAGAGACTAATCAATAACAAAATCGTCTCACAAGTTTACAAGTCAGATTTCCACTACTTTGGAATTCTGTATTAACTATTTTTAACAATAAGTATATTGTAATTAACTACAACAACAAACTAACAACTATAGTAATAATAACTATAGCGATAAATCAAACGTTATACTTCTTAAAGAAATAGCACAATATAGAAATGAAAATGATATATATATATATATATATATATATATATATATATATATATATATATCAACTAGAAGTCTAACCGGTTGAAGAAGAAAATTTCATATGAGACTTGTCGTAACAATTTCCTTAAGACTTTATTCAAAGTCTTCCAAGATACAACAGACGTAAGCTGTTCGAGATCGTGATATGTATGATCCTCCGTGTGATAGGAGTATAGGACTGATTATGATTTAAGAAAATGTAGATAAAGAAGAGATAATTCGGTTTTAAAATTGAGTAAGAAAGTGATCATGTTTCCTCCTTATTTATAGCTGAATTCTCAATGGCTACACCCGTTGAGAAAAGTAGCATCCCTTCATTTGCAACGCCAAAAAGTGTTATTGTTCGCAACAGTTGCGTCCATTCGTTTGCAACGCCAAAAACTGTTGTGGTTTGCAACAGTCGCGTCTCTTCATTTGCAACGGCCAAAAACTATTGCGATTTGCAATAGTTATGTCTCTTCATCAGTTTGCAACGGTCACAACCGTTGGAAAATCCGTATCTTTTTAAACAAACTTCTGTTTTAAAATCAGTCCATTTTTTAGATAGAAAAATTATATGATACAGCCCAATCTTATTGGACCCGCACCTGCACTGGCCCGGTTCCGTCGGTTGGACAGTCAGGCGGTGGCGCACGCGCGTGTGTTAGTCCATGACAATGTAGGTCCTCCCATCGTACAAAATTACCTGACCCTAAAGGCTAATATAAGGATTGAGAGTACACTATATAAACAAGAAAATGGACTTATTTTTGGCGATGTGGGATATATCTCATTCACTATTTTTGAGAATTATAACAATACTCCCCATGAATGACGATATATGTCTCCCCCACACAAAGTGTAATATCACACAGTTCATATGAAAATAATGCTATATCGAGGAAAAGTAGATATTTCACTTTGAACTTTCCCTAGTTAAAACTTATCGGATATACTTGGCTAACCAGTGAATTATTTCATCTTGAACCGTCAGCCGTTATTGTATAACCAGACAATAAGCTTTACAAAGCACTATATCCCTTCATATCCAATCTTTTGATTGTGTTCATTTTGGTCTTGAACAATTTTTTTTCGGGTTCTATGAGTGTTTATAGATAATAAAGCCTTTAATATTCTCATAGAGCCGACCCAGCTCACATTAACATAGGTGATCACAACCATTAAGAGTATCCTACATATACCCCACTTGTCATTTTCAAGATATGGTCATCACTAAAAAACATAGTTTTATCCTTTTAATACTTCTATAGGCATGGATTTATATTGTTCACCATACGAATGGAGTAGGACTAAGTCCAAACAAATGCATTAAGTCTTGTGTTATTCAAAACTGGTTTGCCTCTTGATCCAAGTCTGTGGGATCTCCAGTCGCTAGGATAAATTTCCGTATAAGATAACTCTTATTGATTTAGGCTTTTAAACTCATTCCCCTCGATGCGCAATTAATTTTCTCTCTTGATAAACCTTTAGTGAATGGATCCACTAGGTTATCATTTGTTCGCACATAATCTATGGAAATAGCTCCATTTGAGAGTAACTACCTAATTATGTTATGGCGTCGACAAATGTGTTGTGTCTTTCCATTATACACAAAGTCTTGCGCTCTGCTTAATGCTGCTTAGTAATCACAGTATATGCATATGGCCGGTACAGGTTTAGGCCAAAACATAATATCTTCTAAAAAGTGACGAAGTCATTCTACTTCTTCGCCTGCTTTATCTAAAGTGATGAACTCCAATTCCATAGTGGATCGAACTATGCATGTTTGTTTAGTAGATTTCCATGACAGTACTGCCTCTGCTAAGGTAAATACATAACCACTCGTTGATTTTGATTCTTCTTAATCAGCAATCCAGTTTGCATCACTATATCCTTCTAAGATGACAGGATATTTCCCATAATGTAAGGAATAGTTTGTGGTATTTTTTAAATATCCAAGCACTCTCATTAGTGCTTTCCAATATTCCCTCCCAGGGTTGTTTGTATACCTGCTTAATCGACTTACTACATAAGCTACATCTGGTCTTATGCAATTCATGAGATACATAAGACATCCTATTACATGAGATTATTCCAGTTGCATTACACTCTCATTAGTGTTTTTATGCAGTACTTCTGATGGATTATATGGCGTTCGTACTCCTTTAATTCCAAAATTTTGAAATTTTTCAATCACTTTTTCTACATAATGTGACTGAGATAATTCAATTCCATTAGGTGTTCTTATTATTTGATTCCCAAAATAACATCTGCAACTCCTAAGTCTTACATATCGAAATTGTTGATTAACATCTACTTAATGGTCTCTATTACCGTAGTTTGGACCGAAGATTAGCATATCGTCTACGTATAGGTAAATCATCACATATGATTGTCCAATTTGTTTATAATAAACACATTTATCACATTCATTTATGCAAAAACCATTTTTCATCAGACACTATCAAATTTTGCGTGCCATTGTTTTAGAGCTTATTTTAGTTCGTATAATGATTTGACTAATCTACATACTTTGTTTTCATTTCCTTTGGATATAAAACCATCGGGTTGCTCCATGTAAATCTCCTCATCGAGATTTCCATTTAAGAATGCCGTCATTGCATCCATTTGATGAATCTGTAGATTATACATGGATGCAATTGCTATTAACATTCTTATAGAGGTTATTCGTGTTACTAATGAATAGGTATCGAAGAAGTCTGCACCTTCTTTTTGACGATATCTTTTGGCTACCAATCTTGCTTTGTATTTGTCAATGGAGCCACTAGTTTCATCTTCTTTTTGAAGATCCATTTACAACCAATTGGTTTTATTTCAGGTGGAAGATCAATTATTTCCTAAGTTTTATTACTCAGAATCGAATCAATTTCACTTTGGATTGCTTCTTTCCAACATGAGGATTTAGAAGATGATATTGCTTCCTTGTACATTTGAGGTTCGTGTTCTAACATATATGTTAAAAATTCCGAACCAAATGTCTTGGAAGTTCTTGCCCTTACGCTTCTTCTTGGTTCAAATTTCTCAGTTTCATGATGAGTTTCATCTTCATGTGATTTACTCAATTCTTCTCTTGTCCTTTTGAGGACATTATTTCTTTCATTTCTTTTGTGCGGAAACACATCTTCAAAGAATGAGGTGTCTCTTGATTCCATGATTGTATTTACATGAATATCAGTTATATCAGACTTGAATACCAAAAATCTATAGACACTATTATTTTGGGCTGGCCCTAAATAATAACAATATACTATTTTTGGTCCAAGTTTGACTTTCTTAGGAGGCGGAACTAGAACTTTTGCCAACCACCCCCACACTTTAAGCTATTTAAAACTTGGTTTGTGTCCTTTCCATAACTCATATGGATATATTCATGTTTTATTGTGAGGAACCTTGTTTAATATGTCTCGCATATTTAAGGCTTCCCCCCACAAGTTCGTCGATAGGCCAGAAGTTAAGAGCATCACATTAATCATATCTTTTAATTTTCTATTCTTTCTCTCTGTTATACCATTTTGTTGTGGTTAATATATTGCTGTTGTTTGATGAATTATACCATTTTCGGAACAAAATTGTTCAAATGGCGATTCATATTCTCCACCTCGATCAGATCTCAATATCTTGATCTTTTTATTTAACTGATTTTCTATCTCAGCTTTTGTACTTCATAAACGATGTAATTGCTTCATCATTGCTATTTAAAAGATATACATAGCAATATCATTTATAATCGTCAATAAAGGTAATAAAGTACATTTTCCCACCTCTTGTAGGTATTGATTTGTAATCACATAAATTAGCATGAACCAAACCTAGTGGTTCGGTGCTTCTATCAACTGTATGAGATGGTTTTTTGACCACTTTTGCTTCTACGCATGTCTCACATTTGTAGTTTTTATCTGCTTAGAATTTTGGAATTAATCCCAAGTTTGATTGTTTTTCATTTTTCGGAAAATTTATGTGTCCTAATCTATCATGCCATAGTAAAATTTAGTGTTCAAGCAAATAATAAACTTCAGTTTTATCAATAGCATAATCAGAATACATAGTTTTATTGCCGACAACGGCTACATTTGCCTTAAATAGGTCATCGCATAAATATGCTCTTCCTATATACATTCCAGCTTTGAACGGAACCATCTTGTCTGACTCGAAGACCATTTTGAATCCTTTCTTTGATAGCACTGGACCGAAGATGAGATTCTTGCGTATGTCTGAAATGTGGAGCACGTCATTCAACTTGGCGGTTTCTCTAGAAGTAAACTTGAGGATTACTGTGTCACTGCCTTCGATCATGGAAACTGCGAAATTACCAATATAGAGTTTGTCTTCCTGATCGAATTTCTGGTATGTAGAAAACATGGATTTGTCAGAACAAACATGACGAGTAGCGCCTGTATCCATCCACTATTGGTTAGGGTTTTGAACCAAATTGCATTTGATATAACTGCTGAAAAATTATACTCATCCACTTCGATGCTATCCACCATATTTGCCTCTGAGTTGCATTCCTTCTTGTATTTGCAATCTCTAGCGGCGTGTCCTGCTTTTCCACACACCCAACACTCACCATTAAACTTCTTAGTTCGTTGATTGCCTTTGGGTTTGTTTTCAGGTGCTTTTCTCTTCTGCGGGAATTTCTTCTTCTTGTTTTTCTTGAAATGCCCTTTGTTCTTTGACTCTTCTACTACAAATTCCTTTTCGCTTTGCTTTGTCACTCTACGGTTATCAGCCTCAATTTTTAGTCTGACAATAAGATCTTCTAAGGAAATCTCCTTTTTCTTATGTTTCAGATAATTGCGAGTCTTTCCAAGATGGTGGTAATTTCAACTTTATGTCCTTCTGCTTCAAGTTCATGAATTATGAGTTGGAGTTCTTGCACTTGACTAGTTATGGATTTGGAGTCAACCATTTTGTATTCCATAAACTTACCTACGGTGAACTTCTTCAAACTGACATTCTGCGTTTTTTATTTATATGCAAGTGCAATCTATAAGGATTTTGCTGTTTGGTACGATTGATATACTTTATATAGTACTTTATCTAGATAATTTAGAATATAGTTTCGGCACAGGAAGTCTGAATGCTTCCATGAGTTAATTCCAAGAAAACGGCTGCATCTTTTTCTCTAGTTTGTCCATCTTTAGGCTTTGGTTCATCCTCCTCGATGCACTTCTGCAGCCCTAGCGTGGTGAGATAAAACAGCATTTGATTTTACCATGTTATGAAGTCATCACCATCTCCTTGAATGGATCGGGCCTGTTGTGAGTAGTAGCCTTTGTTGATAGGTCAACTGTTGCCATCTCCGTTTTAGTGAAAACAGGAAAGTCTTAAGATGTCAGATGTCAGATGTCTAGTATACCAAAATAGAGACTAATCAATAATAAACTCATCTCACAAGTTTACAAATCAGATTTCCATTACTTTGGAATTCTGTATTAACTATTTTTAACAATAAGTATGTTGTAATTAACTACAACAACAAACTAACAACTACAGTAATAATAACTATAGCGATAAATCAAATGTTATACTATTTAAAGAAATAGCACTACGTAGAAACGAAAATGATATATATATATATATATATATATATATATATATATATCAACAAGAAATCTAACCGGTTGAAGAAGGAAATGTCGTTTGAGGCTTGTCGTAACAATTTCCTTAAGACTTTATTCAAAGTCTCGTGAGATACAACAGACATAAGCTGCTCGAGATCGTGATGTATATGATCCTATGTGTGGTAGGACTGATTATGATTTAAGAAAATGAAGATAAAGAATAGATAATTCGGTTTTAAAATTGAGTAAGAAAGTTATCAGGTTTCCTCCTTATTTATAGCCGAATTCCCAGTGGCTACACCGTTGGTAAAAGTAGCACAAAAAAGTGTTATTGTTCACAACAGTCGTGTCTGTTCGTTTGCAATGCAAAAAACTGTTGCGGTTTGCAACAGTTGTGTCTCTTCATCAGTTTGCAATGGTCACAACAGTTGGAAAATCCGTATCTTTTAAACACACTTCTATTTTAAAATCAGTCCATTTTTTAGGTAGCATAAATATATGTCATAGCCCAATCTTATTGGACCCATACCCGGCCGAATGGGAGGGCGGCGGCACGCATGTTAGTCCATGGTTATATAGGTCCTCCCCCTCGTACAAAATTATCAGACCCTAAGGGCCAATATAGGGATTGGGAGTACACTATATAAACAAGCAAATGAACTTATTTTTAGCGATGTGGGATATATTTCATTCACTATTTATGAGAATTCTAACACATGTAACCTTACAGATGGCCTAACGTAAAGTATGATGATGAGAGATCATGAGATCCAACCTTGATAATGGTGACAAGCATAACACTAAATGGAAAGTACTGCTAAAAGTTGTTAGTTTATTTGATTATGTTATCATGTCATTTATTTCTCTTCTTTTTTCTTTTTTGTTCTGAATTAGGACCAAAATTTAGTTAGCACTTGTGTAAAATAAAGATTCATACTTCTACTTAGCAAACATAGGTTCTTTGTCCCAATAAGATGGTAAAAGATTTATAGACGTAATTATTTATTTTGTTGGATATGAGAATTACACCCTCTTTTGCACTCTTCTTTTTTTGTATTTAAGTTCCTAAGTATTACTCAAATGTTTTGTTAGGTACTAATAAATCATTAATTAGTCAATAAATAGATTATCCAACCCAATCAAAAGACTATTCAACAATGAAAGAGATTTCATTCGGTAAAGATTACATTTTATAAATTTTATAGTGAATTTATAAGTTTGACTCTTTATCTTTTGGTTGGAGTTTTGACAAAAGTAATTTTCTCCTAGGCCGGTATAGGAAAACTATAAAATAAAACACCTGATCAGAAGAAGTTCAATATATTGAATCTCAGCGACATTCTTCAGACTTCAGATGAGGTCAATTCTCTAACTTTTCTATATATGTTATGTTGAGGTTACACTTGCTCAATATTAGCAAAGTCCTTTACACTCAAGATATAGTTTTCTTTGTAAGCTATAGTAAAAGATAGAAGGTTACTTATTTCATAAATTATATGATTATAAGATGATTTTTAGTGAGTGCACAGTAGAAACTTCTATTCTTGGAACATAAGCATTGTGCTTACTTTTATCTAATATAGTGCATAATAAATTTTATGCCACCTAAAAACTTGCATAAAGTTGCTTATGTTATTATTTATGGTACCCTTTATCTGAATCTGGTGTCTTCCTCTAACTTACCAGTGCATATTGATAAACGCATAAAATTCATTTGATGGTGAGGAAGAATATGACTGTATGATGTACACTTCAAATTATTTAAATATTTACCAAAAAACCATTATTCTTTAATATTTTGACTAACTTACAGACTTAAATTATCTAAATTAAATAATTAAAATCTATAAGAAATGCGCAATAGAACTATTTTGTTGCTGATGTGTATAAAAATGGGCACGTGATTGCACATAAACTTTCTTTTATATGTTCGTGACAAATCTAAAGTAAACAGAGTATATCCTTACCTACTTTTCATGGCTTTAACTTAACAATACATGACTTCTTTGGACAAAAGGGAAAATTTAAACTCTATGGTATTCACTAAGAGGAGCATTTATTTTAGTCATTAGCTGATGTATCTTATTTACTATGGTCTATTATCAAAGATCATAATTGATTGTGTTTATAGTGTTGTTGGTGGATGAAGTTATTAACAAGTTTATACATTGATCTTTGTGTAGAGGGAAATATACTGATGTTGTTTTACATTTATAAAGGAAATTCAAAATTATTTGGGGTCGTCCCTAGAGATAGGTAAAGCTAAGCATATGCACATCTTTTGAATTGTGAAAGAAAGTTTCATCTGATTTAAAATTTATCTTTGGCTTTATGTATGCATCCAACTTTGTGCATGGAGTAATCCACCTAAAATAAACAATTTATGAACCCCTAATGAAATTCTTCACTGTTTGAACCAACAGACCAAACAAGAGGCAACAATTATCCAGTCTAAAGCTCACTTTGCAAATTTCGTCACGTTATGGTATTCACACATCCATCGATCTCCAGATGTTTATATGCATGGTTTTTGAAAAAATAACAGTCCATAATTCACTAGGCTTTTGAAAGTTCGTAGACAGTTTCGTATAAACACATATTAGTTTTTAAGTCAATAGGTATGGAAATGAGAAAGTTATAAATATATAAGGCTCCATACGTAGCTTACAATAGTATAAGCTTTCGAAAATATTCGATGTGTGTGTATAAAGCAAATACTTTGGTCAACATGTCAAAGTGAAGCTTTTTTTGCAATACTAAAATGACCATATTTTAAAAGTTAAAACAATATTGAAATTGAGGATATATTTGTCATTTTCGTATCACGTCCCATTTTATCCCACGTCACATATACCTGCTCGTCCTATTCATTTTCTACCTCAACTATATCCATTCTTTCGGCCTCAAATCAGAACCACTACGGTAATAAAAAATTCAAAATGACTTTATTAGGATAGTGGAAGCTCAATCTCCTCTTTCTCAAGAAGTGGCTTGCACTCTGCTTAATCCACCTACTCACGCAACTGATTTTGTTTCGATCTACAAATTCCTTCGTCATTTGCTTACTCCTGCCTTCGCCTTCACTGGCAGTCATGGTTTTGGTAGCTACCTAACCAAACTGTAATACTGTTTACAAATAATCCTCTTCATGTTTGAATTCAAATTTTGATTTTTTTACTGTATTTGTTTACTATTAATAATATTTAGCTCTAACTTAAATTTTACCGTTAGAAAACTGAAAAGGGAGAACCAACTGATGATTGGTGAAAGCAGAGACCTGTACAAGTCATTGGAGCAATGTTGAAGGTTGTCGGTCAGTTTGGTATTGTTGACAACTCTGTAAGCTGGTGTATATTTGTAACGACTCGCTATTTTGGACCATTCAAATCGACAATAATACTATACATGTCCGACTTGAATAATTCAAATTACCGAATTGTTAATTTAAATTTTGCAAAAACATATGCAGTAAATAAATCAATCACAGAATCACAGATACAGAGTAGTACAATAATACGCAGCGGAATAAATGAATAGTAGTTCATGAAGCTACTATATAACAAAGTTAGAATATAAAATACATCAGAATATCCTAGATACAGTGAAGTCTCCAATGCAACAGATGACTTCTCTTAACGAATCAACTGGAAGTGCTAAAAGCTAAGCGATAGTTGGATCTCTAAGCGAAGATCCAAACTCCAAAGGTGAGTCTCAATGCTGTATCAGTCAGTCTGACCCGAACGTAAAGCAAAACACAAAACAATCGAGCCAGGATTAACATTCTTATATCAATAAATCCAACTCAAGTGAAATATCAACTGAAATAAAATTAACTTAGAGGATGTTTGGGATAACCATCCTCTAAGGATCCCTGGAACTATCTATAGGGTAGAAGTATACACTACGTCATCGTGGTCATCTCAATTTAATTTTTTATTCAAAAACAAAATATCATTTCACTTCAAATATATTTGTTTTCAAATTTGATCACTTTCACAGTTACGATTCAAATCTACTCCAATCAAAAATTTAAATTTAGTCAAATCTCAATTTATCACTTTAAAATTCAACTCAATTCCTAAATAACCACTTCAATTTTATCGATCTCAAAATTCGGATTTGTAATCACAAAATACCCCTTTATATTTCAATATATTTCAAACTTTAAATATTCAACGTTTCAAACTAAATTTTATTCAATTTAGTTTTCTAAATAATAATTTCAAATTTTAGTTCAACCTAAATTTTCATTTTTATTCAATTTAGTTTCTAAATAACAATTCAACTATATTAATTTCAAGTACAGATCTAAATCTCAAAATAACCCATTTAAATTCCAATATAGTTCAAAGCTTTAATATTTAAATGTTCAATTTAACAGTTTCATAAAGATCTCGATTAACCTCATTATTATTTAGTCTTGAAATGCCCCTTATTTGATTCAATATAATTTAAGTAATCTTAAATTACATTTTACTCAATATTTTATTTTAATTTATTTAAACGTGAAATATTCATTAAATCACTTAAATCAAAAATCCAGTTATAAAAATCATACCTTTAGATTTCCCATTTAATAATTTCAAATCGATTTAACTAAATAAATCCTTATTTAAATACCATTTTTAATAAATCCAAATTTATCTCCCAATCTTAATTATTCAATTTATTACAAGAAAATCTTTTTTAAATATATATTTACATAAATACTTAACCATATTATATGTATTAAATCAATTCTAATTTAAATCAAATATTACTACTAAATCTATATATAAAATTTCCATCTTAAGAATCAATATTTATTAAACCATATATTTCTTTCCAAAATCATAGAAATTATTTCAAAATATTTATATATGGACCAACTGTGTCTGTATATATTTTCAATCATATGGTCAAGTGCTACGGATATTTATCATTTCAATCTGTCCACTAAATATATACGGGTGGATATCATTTCAACTCGTAATCTCAAATTCAATTAAATGAAAATCGCTTGGGTTTATCATTTCAACCCATAACGATTTTCTCCTATCCTAAAGTCCGTTCAGGTATGTATCATTTCAACCCATAGTAAATACTATACTAACATGGCACTTGTAGAGTGATAACAGATATGATAATAATATAACAACATGCATATATCATTAATAACAGTATAATATAAACAATAGGATATGGTGTCATATCCCACAAGTGAACAGTTATAGATAATAGCATAAATATAACAATTTAAATAACTACAGCAGCATACTTCAATTATTGTTTCAATTGAAATCAAATTTAATAAATATAAGAACGTTAATCATGAGTGATTGCTCACCTTTCGAGGCTAAAGAGAATAGACAATGAAGTTTAGTTACGAATTCCAAAGCAATGCTAGATAGACACGATTCGACGAAGAAAACAGGCACGACGAACAAAGCTGATAAATGGAAGAGAAAAAAATCGAATTCAAATTAGAACTAGATCGATGAAGATGAATGATATAAGTGAACTTACAATTATATATATAATTATATATAACTATTTAAATATATAAAACATATTCTAAATTTAATATACATACATTTCAAATCATTGTTTTTAAACCAAACACATATACAATAAAAAAAAATCAAACATATATGTAATATATATGTTGAAATAATACTTGTTAAAATAAAAACTTATATATAATGTATGTTCATTGCAACATATCAACTGCCGCGTATATAACTTTTAAACTTTATCTTATAAAATATAAACTGTATAAACTTTTATAACTTAATAAACATTATATTATAAATATATTATATACACTTAAAACATGTGCATGTGATACTTATATTTAAATAATAATATAACCATTACGACATAAACTGCTTAGACATGCTTAAAATTTACTTTCAAAACCGTTATAAATACCATATACTTCCCGACCAAATGTATAAACTCGAATGCTTAGATATATATATGCTTTTCGTTCTTTTTCTCACTCGCCTATTTTGTTGTTTCCAGTACATTACATTAAGAAAGAGTAATATACAACAAAACCAACAAAACCCCAAAAAGATTCAAAAAAAAGTATACATATTTTTAAATCACCTTATATTATTTCATTTAATAACATGATACAAAAAGCTTCACTTAAATCAAATTCACGTTTAAAATATTATATAAAAAAATACTAAGCTTAAACAAATTAGATCAAAATGCATCTTTACATATAGCAGCCAAAAAAGGAAAATTTTATTTTATAAACTAATATAACAGCATATATACATATATACACAAATACATTTATATATATATATAAAAGAATAACTTTGACATATATATATATATATATATACATAAACCATATAACATACGCTGCAAAATTTGTATAATATATTGTTAAACTGGAAACAGGGAAACCCAAGATAATATAACCCATGTAACAAATTCACCGATATATATATATGCGCCACTGCACCAGAATCCTCATTTCGCAACGGATTTCAGCCGTTGCAAAATAATTTCGCAACGGCTCAAATCTGTTGCGAAATTATACTTTTGCAACGGCCCTTAGCCGTTGCAAAATATAATTTAGCAACGGCTTGTAGCCGTTCCGGATTTTATTTTGCAACGGCTTAAAGCCGTTGCTAAATGTAGATGTATAACTGATGTTTTAAATACTAGCAACGGCTTTAATCCGTTGCTAATTAATATTTTATTTTTTAAAAAACATATTTGACATTATTCTCTGCCCCAGCGACAGTCATTTCATTATCATAATTAATACAACAAATTGCAAATTTAACAGTATCACAGAAGAAAGATTATTAAACCAAATATTTTTCATAGATTAAATACAAAAACCAAACATAACAAACATTTGAATTATAATGTTCAACATCAACACATACCACAATATAGTTCAACAAGTATACATAACATACATAGTACAACAACAACATCATTACATAATACTACAACATGCGGTACATAACGTCTTCCTCCAATCGTCTAACGCCTATTGGAGACTGTAATATTGACATAAAATACTTATTTAGAATATCCTGCAAACACTGGTATATCTAGCAGCAGTATATCCTGCAAACACAAAATCAAATAATGTATTAGAATATCAACTAGCATATAGAAATTTGGATAAGAAAATTTATTAATCAAAAGATAATAATAATAAATTTAATGACTTCTACAGGTACAAAACAATTAAATTCACTGCCCATGTGCATATAGGCAAAAAAAAAAAACATTACACTCACCATTCATTGTTTTACAATTAAGTATGGTGTAAAGTGACATGAAGTGACATGTAGGGAAACGACAATCTGAACTACAGCTAAAGCGCAACAATGAAAATGACTATCAACTGGGAAAGCAATAGACTGAACGACTACATGTATATAAACGCATCTTAGGTCGGGACATGTAAGGAAATCAACAAATTAAACCGCATGTGCAGTGCAGAAAGGAAACCTAATACTGTTAAGTGAAAATTGTTGGATCGTGCTTACGTGAACGCTAAATGATTTATTGGTTTCTTAAATAGGTTGAGCAAATATATATTCTTCTTCTATGCTTTTTCCTTTGTGAATTTTATAAATGTTTACTTAAAGATACTACATACTCTTGCTAACCAGCAGTAAATAGACAGACAATAAGGCACATTGTTGTGTGATTTAGGCTTTAATAAATTCACTTTTCCGTCCACTACACACATCACTGACTATTTTATTTCATTTTCACATAATTCCTATAACTATATCCTAAATTCTACTTTCATATTTTAACAAACTTTGTTCTACACTGAACAGTGATTGCTTAGCTAAATGTGCAATCATATATTGAAAATACGCATTGAAGTTCTGGTTGAATGTTGTGTCATGCTTTAAACATTTGAACAAATTATTTTTACTCTAATTTGGTGGCAACGTGACTACTTGCTATTAGTTGCTATTCAACCACTTTGCATTTACTGTGTATTGTTTTACATCGGCAAGCTTTCATACTAATTTACTTATCAAAGATTCAACTACAATTTTAAGATATTATCAAATAATTTTAAAGGTATATGAAAGCTCATTGCAATTACTTTCAACTGCAAAATCAAGCAATTACTTCCCGTACTGTAAAGGGAAATGTTTCCTGAAAAATGATACTACCAAATAACTTTAAGATAGCTTATAAGCTGATTTTATTTTTATACACCTTTTTAGCAAAACAAAGGTATATGAAAGCTCATTGCCTAGAAATTGTTCAAACTCCAATAGAATTTGAACTGTAAACATAATTATAATATTTACATTTGATAAAAATATAATATAACAGATTGGAAGAAATCAAATTGAATAAGGGGGCAAATGTATTAAGAGACTAAAATTAATTATAGTCACAACCATGGAAATAGATGGCAATACTTCAATGCTACATATATGTTACGAATAATTCAAAAGACAAACTATTGAAGCATTTAGTATTATTTCTAAACAATAATATTTAATGTTGACTACAACTTATTGTTTGCAGCTACACCGTGATCGAAACAAATTAAATTTGTATTTCTATATATTATTCAACAATTAAACAAAACAAAATCGTAAAAAAAGAAGAAGATATAAATGTAGTATGTACATCAACTAGCATTCTTTCAGGCGTCATTTTAAGTTTGAACAAAAAAGTTAATAATGAGCACAACAATAAGGTTAGGGAGTAAATGCATTGTTGTTGATGATTGCTAGTAGAGTACAATTTGCTTTGAAAATATCTAATTCAGACTCTAATATTCACCAACCGTGTGGAAGATAACCTTACTACTATCATAGCTGATTGTTCAAAATAATAAAAAATACAATCTATTCTCACATGATCGTTTCTGATAAAGCTAACATTAAATATATATTTTTAGTATGGTTTAGTTTTCTTTTGTGACCTTCCGTTCTCCAAATTACAAGGGACCACTTGGTTTAAAACTTTAAATTGATTGATAAGTTTAGAACATGGACCATGGTTTGGCTATACTTCAACTAACTGGATCAATCATAGACTCGCAGTTACCCTTAGGGTCTGTTTTGTAGTAATAAACTATACAATACTGTAGCATTTGGGTCACACAATGCTGTAGAAAAAAATATCTGATTTTATAACAGGGATGGGTATTCCACTTCTCATATATAACAGATTATTTTAAACTTGTAGTTTTCTAGTGAGCGTTAGGACACAAGCTAATACATTGGGAACAAAGTCTATCAATACATTTATTCGAGTATGTGATTACATATGTATGAACTTAAATGGCATTGTTATCGAGGGTGGATGCAAGCGGGCATTGTTAATTCAAATCTAATATCCACCAACCATGTGGATATTAGGGATGCATTTTTTAAATCAAAGCTAATCCACAAAAAATCATTTGCTTTTGAAATCAAAACCAATAGAACTATGATTTTTGTTTTGATATAGTCATACCTTTCATATTCATTCAAATGTAAGCAAACTAGATACCTCTCATTTGAAATATTCCATCGGAATATCATTCTGTGCAAACTGTTGAATCGCACATTTTATAATTTTCCAACAAGTTTCCTATGTCATATATCTTGATAAATCTATGCTGGTGCAAATATTTGCAATTTGAATCAGCACTGGCAAACATTTGCAATTACGCCACTTTGAATTAGAAGATACCTTGAATCTTTCTACTTATCTATGCTTTTGAAGTGGACAATGCAAAATTCTTGTTCTGTAGTGCAAATAAACACATTACATGCACTTTAAAATGAATAATGCAAGTTTTGACCATTCAGTCCAAATATTTACAGTTTGCGGTGTAAAATACTTGCATTTATCTGTACATTGAAATTGAATGCAAATATTTTACCTTGATGTTCTTTAAAATATTTTGTAGAAAATATTAGCTATTTAGTGAAATGTTTGTAATTTGTAACAGTAATGAAAGTTATGTTCATTTGGTGTAAACCTCATTTAGTTATAACAATATATCATATCTTATGTGCAATATATTCACACATTAATGTATGAACAAATAGTGCCATATTCATAAAACACATTTTGATGTATATGAAACAGCGTTACTCCTAATGATAGTAATTGCACTTGGAAGGTTAGTCTTATAATTGTCATAGCATATATAGGTTTCCATTCAGATTGAATTTATTGGATAATAATAATGTATACCTGCTCCCGCGTCTAAAGATATCGAATTGAACTCTTTGGATGACACACATAACCACCGATTCCAACATCATCAAAGGTCATAGCAAGAGGATGATTTTGTTTGGCTGTGGGCTCATCTGGTAATAGTATATTGTCCATAATCAACTTCTCATGTGCAGGAGGTACAGGTTTTCCATGTATTATGGATGCCGTCGAATCTCTGCATACAAAACCTGTTGCAATGACTTCTAGATCAAAGTTCAACACTTCACATTTTTGATTTTCCTGAACATGCGAAATAAGCGGGTTAATAGTATCGTCATTGTTCGACGATCTTCCAACACTTTCATGATGTGTCCCACCACTTCCTCCTTCGTTGGAAGCAAAGTCTGGCATATGTTTCACATATCCTTTTAATATGTCGACCAATGTGTTCAACGTCCCCTTCACATTCTCCAAAGAACCCTCAACCTTCTCCATCCTTGTTTCCAATCTATTTGAGTCTTGTTTACTCCTTCTGAGTTGTTTACGTGGAATAGTAGATGCTTTAACTTGTGTCTTTGGTATTATAGTTCCAACACTTCGAGTTCGGCCCCTTTTATCTTTGTCGAACGTTTGTGACAAGATGTCTTCATCCAATGGCGTATCTTGTTCCTCGTCGTCATCGATTTTTCCCTTGCTTTTGCAATTTTACCCTAAAATATGATAATACTTGAGATATTTAATTTCGGGCATATAAGTTATAGGCCGATAAACCATGTAAACATATATGTCATAACAGTAAATGATTTTTAATTTATCATCTAAAACAATATATTGTTTAACTTACAAAGTACGAAGAATTTGAATCTGATATGGTGCCATCCTTTTTTGTATGAGTTTTCTCCCACACTTCCGGACGTATGATTTCTTTTCCTAGATTTTCAATTGCATGCAACCGAAACATCGATTATCAAACCAACCGATTCTTATTTGAAGAGTTTATTTCCTACCGATACAATCTCATTCAACGAAATGGTAAAATGCGACGAAATAACAAAAAAATAAAGCTGTACCATTTTATGTTCTACTACGGCGTGACTTGTACGACCACTGTGATGAGTATAACTGTATTGTGATCTTTTTTTCTGCCTAGCTCTCTTCTTTCGCGTGCGCCGGGTTTTGCTTCATTTTTCAAGAATCCGTCCCAATCTTCTACGCTAACTTTTGGCGGATAGTTTTTCCTTCTAGCTTCATCATTATCAAATTTGTCGTAGTACCCTGTCCTTAATTCACTTTTGTATCTTCTAAATGATTCACACATTTTTTCAAAATACAACTCTTTTGTATCCGACTCTAGCTCATAAAATGTCTGTATATATTGAAGATAAAAAATACGTTAAAAAGAAAATACAAGAAAATATACAGATCATTAGTGCATGTCACTTGTAAGTTATGTAATTTTATTAGATAATACAAGTTTGTAATTTAGTTATAAGAGATAAAACTTCATGGACGTCAAAGCAAATTTTACAGCCAGTGATTTTATTTGGTTAATTAACAGAACCGAGTAACCATGTCGCCGCTCTAGTATACTGTCAATCAATGTATTAACTAATCAACTTCCCACCTATCTTCGTATAGAACAAAAAAATGAGTTGTGCCATTTGTGCTTTTCAACAGGTTAACAGTGAAAAAAAAAGAATGACTTACCTGCAATTCTGCCCAAACGTCATCTTTACATTTGTTTGGTACTTTATCCCAACTTTCATATGATATCGGCACATGCATTCGTACCAATTTACCAAGTCTACTGCCTATTTTCCCAGCATTATCAGAAACTGGAACACCATATGCATTTGTCTCAACTTTCTCGGGTTGTGAAGATGACGAATTAGCGATTGAATGGATCGATGTTTCTGCGGCTTCTGACATTGTTGCTGCAAGTATTCAGAAATAAACATATATGAATTCCCAGCATAATTGTACACAACACATAATTGTACAGCATAATTGTACTTGCAAAAGCAACAAAAGCAACTATTGATCAACAACAATCGTAGTTTAGGCATGTAATAAATATGACACATAATCATTATTACCTGAAAACGAAGAAAAACCGGGTATGTCGTTCCAAATTCCATATGGTAAAAGATGTATTGAAAACTGATCAATCAGATTTCATGAATTTAGAATAATAATTAAATAGTGATACATGAAAAATTCTAAATTCATAATCAAAAAATTCTAAATTCATCCACATTTGAAAATCAACTCAATTAAATTAAGAAATACATCTTATATTAACATAGGCATTTGGTAAGATCTTCTAATTTTTTGTTATCTTCAAAGGCTGATTGATAGACGGTAGGAAACTCGAGATCATCCACAATTGTAGCCAACCGCTTAGGTGTGTGTAAAACCACAAACCATCCGCTATTTTTTAAATCTTTTGAGTAGAACACCTGACTCGCTTCTAACGCAAGAATAAATGGCACATCGTTCATCCTATCTTTGGTCTTCAATTTCCCTAAATTTACTGTAATCAAGTTTGAAACAGGATAAATCTTGCAACCATTGACCTTGTCTTCGACTTTTACCCAATCACAATAAAAAACCGTTTGTTTGAAGTCTATATAATCCAACTCAATTATCTCCTGGATAACTCCATAATACAGTGTTTTAGCTTCTGCATAATTTTTATCTTTCCCACTGGCTCTAAATTTTGTGATTGCTCTCATATATACATCGCTGTCCTGTGTTACCATCCGCTCTTCGTATTTTTTCGGGGAAAATGTAAACCCATTTACTTGGTACTTCATATAACTGCGCGCCTTGAACTTCGGCCCATGCACAAGGCGCTGAAGAGTTGAATCAACATCGTTTGTTTTTACCAACTAAAAAAAATAAAATATGTGAAAAGTTTGATTAATAAGGTGTATGACACCTTTAAATACGCGTGAAATATTAAATAATCTTTAATATATACCTCGCCACGTAACCATAGAGTAAAACTTTGACAATCTTCCACAGATGAAACCCCATTTCGAGGTTGAGATTTAGTACTTATCACATAGATGTTATTCCTCCTGCAAAAAACACATTTCAAAACATTTATATACTTACAATGGTGGAGATTCAGGAGTTATTTGTGAACTTACTTCTCCCATTCATCCAATCCATCATACTTATTGAGGACCCATCTACGAACTTGTTCAAACTGCACTGAGGTTAAGGTTATGTCTTTATCATTATCTAGAGGCATCTCACCAGCAAACTCATCATCCTTGTCTAAGAAAGCCTCACGATTATGTTTATGTGTGCCATCGCCTTCTTTTGGCATATACTTCATGCAGTAAAGACTAGCTTCCTGTACGATATATCCTTCTGCAATACATCCTTCAATATATCTTTTGTTGCGGACGTATCCTTTATATGTTTTCATCAACCTATGAATATAAATCGATTACAAATAACTAGTACCTATTTAAATCGAATGATGATGAACAAAACTGAGATTAGTAAATTACCGTTCAAAAGGATACATCCACCTATATCTAACAGGACCGCATTTTAATGCTTCATCGGCTAAATGAACCATAAGGTGGATGCTGATGTCAAAAAATGCAGGTGGAAAATATTTTTCAAACATACAAATTGCTTCTACCAAACTAGTCTTTGCTTTTAAAAGATGTTCTCTGTTAATCACCTTTGAGCATAAAACGTTAAAAAATAGACTTATACGATGTATAACATTACATAGATCCTTATGTTGTGGATAAGAATGCTGAAGCAATACCGGAAGTAATTGCTGCATTATGACGTGGTAATCATGAGACTTCATATTTTTTTGTTCAGGAGGATTGATGTTCACATTGTTATTGAAGTTGGAAGAGAATTTGCTAGGCACTTTTAGGCTTTTCAAAATGGTGCAAAATCGTAGCCTTTCGTCTTTGCTCAGGGTGAAAGTTGCATCTGGTATGATTACTTTACTTCTTTCAGGATCTTCACTCACCTACAATTTTTGTTTTATACCCATGTTTTTCAAATCCTTACGTGCATTGATGCCGTCTTTTGACTTGTCTTTATGACCCATAATTGTGCTAATGAGATGCTCAGTGACATTCTTCTCTGCATGCATAGCATCAATATTATGTCGGACCAAATTTGCTTTCCAATATGGCAAATCAAAGAGGATCGATCTTCTATACCACGAAGGAACATTCTCAAGTTCGTCTTCATCGGTTTTCTTTTTTCGTTTTCGTCCGTTTCTAATTTGTCTTTACCAACTTTCATCTTGATATTAGCTACCTTCTGTTCAACTTGATAACCAGTCAATGGCCGTGGAGGATGACGATATTCTTGTTTGTTATCAAAGTTTGTTTTTTCGTCTCGAAACTTATGTTTGAACGGAAGAAATCTTCGATGTCCCATGTAACACATCTTCTTACTTGCACGAAGATAGTAAGAACAAGTGTCTTCCCCACATGTAGGACATGCAAAATAGCCATGAGTTGTGCATCCCGATAAAGTCCCAAGTGCAGGATGATCATGAATTGCCCACAACAACCTAGCTCTCAATGTAAACTCAGAATTATTAAATGAGTCAAATGCAACGACTTCTTCCCATAACAGTTGTAACTCGTCTATTAACGGTTTCAAATAAACATCAATATCCTTTCCTGGTTGTTTTGGTCCAGAAATCAACAATGTCAACATTGAAAACTCTCTTTTCATGCACATGGATGGAGGAAGATTATACGGTACTAAAACTACTGGCCAACAACTATAACGGTTACTTAGAGATGCATGTGGATTGAAACCATCCGTTGCTAATCCAAGCGTGACATTTCGTGATTCAACAGCAAATGTTTTGTTAAAAGAATCTGCAGCTCGCCATTGAGAAGTATCACATGGGTGACGCATTACGTCTGAATTAGACTTGGAACGACCATGCCAAGTCATAGCATCTGCTATCCATGGTATAGTATCCAACCTCCTCAGCCTAGGAATTAGAGGGAAATGTCTCAACGTCTTCTGAGGTACTTTTGCAGCTCTTTTCTCTTCGTTGAATGTTGTTTTATATCTTGATTGTTTGCAAACTGGACAAAAAACTCTATTTGCATCATCCTTCCAATACAAAATGTAGTCATTAATGCACGCATCATAAGTTTTGTAATCCATACAACCTTGCTTAATCATCTTCTTCATCTCGTAATACTTTGTTGGTAGTGTGTTACCTTCAGGAAGTAATTCTTTTATGAATTCTAGGAGTACAGTCACACCATTGTCGGAAAAGCCATACTGGGTTTTCAAGTTATTCAGCTTGAAGACGAAATACAATTTTGTTATCCCTTTTGGACATGAAGGATACAATGGCTCTTTTACATTATCAAAAAGTGATTTATACTTCTTGCTTTGATTGTCCTGCCAATCAACATCAACCGTAGGCGAATCCCTAATATTATCCGGCAACAAACTTGTAGGTTGCAATTGATGAAATCTGTCAGCATCATTGACCAGATCTTCCATCCTAGGATGTTCAGAGTCATCAGTACTTATGGCTTGACTAACAGGTTGTTTTTGGTTCATTGCCGACTCTTCCCCATGAAAATGCCAAACAGTATATGGTTGGACAATTCCCCATCCAAGCAGATGAAAATGAATTTCATCTAATTTAATTTTCATTTTCATATTTTTGCACTGTGTGCAAGGACAAGAATAGATTTCCTTATTGCCACCATTTTCTACAACAAAATCAATAAACTTCTGCACTCCTTCCATATATCATGGGGTTCTTTGATTGGCTTCTTTCATCCACTCTTTATCTATACTTGAAGACATATTGATCTGCCAACAAAAATATATACAACATTTTAGTAAAAAAACCTTAAACCTGAGATAAAACACATTTAAAGAAAAAAATTAATTACTCCGTGCGATTGCGGTATTTTTTAATTCATCCAACTTATAACCGGGGTTTACTGAACTTTTTATTAAAAAGTTGTTGTGTAGATGGGACTATCTATTTGTTGACACCAATTAGTCTACGCTTCAACAGAAATCCACATACTTACAAGTTGAGAAATTGGCATGTACACCGTGCACTTGCGATTTATAACGATATAATTTTTCGACGATTTTCTAACCGATAGAAAAGTCACCATCTAATAAGTTTTTGACGTCGTTGTCAAGGAATTGCAATGTAATTTTAATCTTACTCTTCGAATTATTTTTGTATTTTCTTTATTTTATTCTATTTAGCATTACTTCAAAAAAAAGACACATTTTTATGCATTTCTACGCAGTTCATTCTCGCTATTTTCATCTATGCATTTAATACAAACAATCAGAAGGATTTGTCATGACAGTTGTATTCTCTGTTGCACTAGTTTGATACATTTTGCAAAGACAGTTGCCATTCCATTTTGATAAAAGTTCTGCCAACAATTCAATACAAACTCAACTGCAATTTCTATTTACATTTCTTCCTATATAACATCCACTGCTTCACACACTTTTATCACTCCTCTTCATCTGTCCAACATCTACTCCATGCCACTTCACATAAAACAAACAACCAACTTCACATACAACAGTCATCCACTTCTGCCTACTTACCCAAAACTGTTGCAAATATCCCTTTGCCACTATCTCTGCTTCATCTTGACATCACCACCTCTGCCTGCCTCCATATCAACAACAACATTGCTTGCTTGTCACCTTCTCAACCTTTGACGTCCTCAACAAAAAAACACCCTACAGTCAATGACCTTAAAACACCGCAACCAAAACAGCGAACTCCCCACCGCAAACCATTATGCACTTTACTGCCTATCCATACATAACATCATCATCTCCCTTCATCTCTATCCATCCATAACACCATAACATTTTGCTGCAAACTCCACCATCCACATTCCTATCCATCTCTAATCAATGCCATGTTCAACTTTTTCCATCTATCACTTCTGCCCATCACCTAACTGCCTCTGCTGCTATCATCTCCATCAGCTACATACTGACCACCATCTTGCAGTACTTCTGCCCACCTACTTCATCGACAAACCCAACAACTACAACTCCTCCTCTGCAATTTCAGCTGCCAAACTTCACTACCATCATCTACTGCATATCATCATTGCCTCCATCTGCCTCACTGTCACACTCCAAACAACACCATGATTGTGCAACTACCCGCTCCCCGACCTGTTGAATTAACACTCCCTATTAAAAAGGTTGACTGAACTTTTTATTAAAAAGTTGTTGTGTAGATGGGACTATCTATTTGTTGACACCAATTGGTTTACGCTTCAACAGAAATCCACATACTTACAAGTTGAGAAATTGGCATGTACATCAATCTGTTCAACCATCCAGATCATCAGATAATAGTGCACTGCCATACTCCATTTCATTCCTCCGTTCTCTGCAATTACATCCTTCTTGCTGCATTGGCATCACAACTACCATCAGACCAACCTGACCACTTCACATCAAACTAACCTTGCTGCCTATAACACTCCACTTCCCCATCATACCTGCTATTCACTGAACTCCACCTCATCACCACTGCGACAAACAAGCAGTACTTCAATCACCATCAACTCCTGCAGCAGTTTTGATTACTGCCTTCATTCACATACCCATTCACCTTCCTTCCACAACTTCATCTACCCACAAAATCACCCCTCTGCTCACTGGCCAACCACACACACCGCCAATACCAACAATAATTCTACCATCTTCCTATCCACAAAACAATAGTACATCACAACATTCCCCTCCCCCATCATATTCAACTGCACCACTATGACCATACTAGCAGCACTGTCTCGCCATTCCCCAAAATTGCAGCCACAATATTCTATTAATAGACTCCAGTAACCTAAATCGAACTGCTACCACTTCAGACCATCTCCCCGAAACCACTCCGCTTCCAACAACTCAAACTACCAACTTCACCATCATACTTGTATTCAGTTTATATAATAGACTGATTTTTATTACATGGTTCATGGACAGATCCCAATAATTTTGATAATTATCAGATTGGAAAAGATGTTCTTGCAGAAGGTTTTCAAGGAGATGAGTTTAATGAGAGGCTGAGGATGTTTATTGAAGAATGTGATCATATTCAGGTTTTTCTTCTTATTCTTGCATGGCCTGACTAGTGTGTGCTTAACAAAGGTAGTTGCTTTTTTGTATATTGTCCGTTGTAGCCTACTATCTTGTAGGCCACATTTCCTATTCAATGTTAGTTATTTACAATTTTTAGTTTTTTGGTTCATGCTTCTCTTCTTCATGGATAATTTCTAAATCCAATAATAGGTAAAAATAATTGCGAGTACATTGAATTGAATGAAAAGCAAAAAATCGCTTGCACTTTTGCATTTGAGAAGTGAGACATCGATGACAAAATTTTCTGAATTGTAATCTGATTCTAACTTGGGTTAGAACAAATGAGAGAAGATATTTTGATGTTAAATAAGTAGATATGAAATAGATCAGTGAAAATAAAATTAGGGACTAGTGGTAAGCCACATTTTTGGTAAGTGCATAAAAAAATAGAAATTTTATACCACTGCAGTTGATTTATTCTATGTATGCAGTGGTATAAATTTATCAGTAATAAAAAATGAGCATAAAATTTCTATTTTTTTATTTCAAGCCAATAGTCAATAGCATCTAATATTCACTTAAAATTTTGAATAAGCTAAAAGCTTGGCATGATTCAAATTTTTGTTTAGATTATCTTAGTAACAAATAGAAAATATGTACGCAAACTCATTTGGATAAAAAGTACACAATAAGATGAAGGAAGGTAAAAAGGGATATAAAGGATGATAGATGCATACACATAGGTATAACATAGGTATATCCGTCTACACTCTTACCCTTTTTAAATCTACACAAATGAGGCAAAAAAACTGAAGATGTGTTCTATACATTACTTAAGATTATTTTCATAAAAATTTGGTTAAATTTGGATAATTTTAACAAATTAAAATAAAAAAAACAAAAACAAATATTTTAAAATAATTTAAATCTAGCAGATAATATTGATTGAACATTCTTATGGTTTTGAAACAATCACACCTTTTGTAGATATAATCTTCGTAGCATAGATTGAACGTTCTCAAAAATTTATTTTACTTAGGGTAGCGTAACTCTTGTAATCATATTGGTGTAGAAGGAGGTGTCGTTTACCTTTTATTCATCCATTTAAATTTCACCAAGTCTTTTTACCTTCAAAATAAAACAAAATTTTATAAATTTATTTACTATCAAGGTCATCTCTATGAATCTTTGAATCAGCTCAAACTTTCTTAATCATTCATTTCAAATCAGCCGCTAAAATAAGTTTTACTTATGTCTCGTGAAGTTGTTTTTAGTAAAGATACAAGTCTTTGAATAACATACGGCTGTATGGATGATCTTCATTGTAACCAAATACATACAAAATATCTTGGCATTTTATCACTTCTAGATATTCCAAATTTAGGAGGAAAATCCAAAGATTTACAGATAATGGATTAAGATCCACCACATGTTACAAAGCTTGGTTACGCTCTTTACGCTACACATGATGTTTACTGCAGTTCGAAATATGTTTTTACCACCATCAGCAACCAAATCATCTTCGAAAGGAAACACATTTGATACTTAAATCATCACTGAATAAAACATACACATATCCACCTTAACAAAAGCCTATCGAGTGCACATGTGTTATATGACTAAAGGTAACAAAAACAGAACAAGCTGCATTAAATGAAACTTTCGATTTTTAGTGCCAAGTCGCCATGAGATAAATTGGAAATAAAATCACGGCCGATCATGCAAGTCTTATTAGTTTAGCACGGACGATAAGGAACAACCATAAAAGTCTACTATCCTTGTTTTATTCAGAACATACTCAGATACTCGGCCTGTTATTACTTAAATGTTTAAATGTCTACACATGTATAATAAACAAATGAATTCAACAAGTGGTCAGATAATTATTGTGCTTGCAGTTTAGCATAAATGCTGCTTGAGCAAATGCTCCAAAGGAACAACAAACATAGAGAACCATGTTGATTCTTTCAGGTTCATAATTCCATAGTGTGTAGAATAGGTAGATTTTTGACTATTAACAAAATAATGCATACGCTGAAGTCTGACTGAATATTAGTGGTAAGGGCCTAAAGACTTTGATCAATCATACAAATCACGCTTTATAACCAAATATCATTTTCCATCACCAAGGATTAAAAAAGTTTTGTCAAATTAAAATCTTTATGTTAGAAGTCTTTTACAAATTTTCCTGCGCATGGAAGGGAGGAACCCCTCAGATCGGGACGCGGGAACAATGCTCCTAAGGACGGTAGAATTAAAAACCAACAAATATACTCGTTGGTCAGGTGATGTCTATTGCCAACAGCCCCAACCACAAACCCGAACTTCTTCTCTTCCCCCAACCCTAACACCACCAACAACCACGACGACAACTCCTCGAATCTCAACCCAATCCAATTTAACATTGAAATAAAAATAAAAATGGTACCTGATATTTAGATATGAGGTTTGACAGCTCGAAGAAAATAAATTTTGAAGCATTAGCGGAAGCCTTACCGTTGGTTTGCAAAGAGATAAGGACTGAAAGAAGTGATGAGGACTGAAAGAAGTGATGAGCAATGACACCACGAAAGAAAGAAGTGCCTGCCAAAGAGATGAGGACTGAAATCTTTGTCAAGGAGATGGAATATGAAAGAATGGATTGTTGATGAGGACGGAAGCCTTACCGTTGGTTTCACGTTGTAGCTGGAAATGGGGGCTATTAACTAGGGCAAACGCGTGCAGGAGAGGGAAATGAAATTAAAAGAACGTTAGTTTTGGGAATGGGGGGTTGTGGAAAAAAACACGGCAGCTACACAACAGCTTTGAGCCGTTGCAAGATTACAACGGTCCATAGCCGTTCTTGAATCATTTACAACGGCTTCGAGCCGTTGCTATTTAGCAACGGCTCAGAACCGTTGCTATTTTTCCGCATGGATGTGTTGCAAAACTGACAATATGGTGTATGCTAACAGACAGAAGTACTATACCTAATATATGTGAACGTATGCAAGCTAGTGGTGACGAGTGTCTGATGGGTGATGGCGATGGGGGTATCGGTTGTGCATAGGGAAGGCAAAATGGAACAGGAGAGAAGGAAGCACTGTGCTCGGCCATCATGGTGGTTATCGCCTGGACTGGAAGCACATGGTGAGATGTGGCGTGGGTATGCTGTTATGGCCTTGAAGAGGCGCTGTAACAACTTGGGAAAGAAAGAAAATAGGCTTCAGGGAGGTAGAGGAAGCACCAGTAGGTATAAACCCAAAGTTATAAAGGCAGAGGAAAAACACTTTGCACAATTTAAGGTAAGCTTTAAATTTTTAATAAATACAAAACGTATCTAAGTTTATACGTTTATAACTTTCCAGCTGTAGTGTATATATATAATGAATGGTCACAATGAAAGAAGTGGAAACAGGGAGCGTAGGAAAGGTTAGAAAAATAAAATTTTCACCCTTAAATTCCGGAGATTAATATGGTAATGTACCTCTTTAATGAAATGTACAGCAACGGTCACAAGCTAAAATTTAGCTGAAAGTTTAAAGAAATGAAGGGAAGATGGGTTTTTAAATTAATCACTTCCCAGAATTAATATGTCAATGAAAAAGGAAAGGAGATGAATCAGGGAAACGTATTATAACTTATATATAACTATTAAACGGATAGATGGAAGAAAAGGTGAGCAGGTGAGTAAAAGTGGAAACTATTTTATAAGCGAAATGGAATGTGAGCTGTTGCCTGGGAAGAAAATGGAATAGTTTAAAAATTAAAGGCAATGGACTGCTGAAATTAAATGAGTATAAAACGTGCAAAAGTTATATACTGAAATGGTTATAAATTTCAATTATTATTATAAAACGGGGAATAACGAAATGCAAGGACGATGATTTCAAAGTTTATTAATGGCTAGGAATGGGGAAGTCTATCTGTGAATTGGAAAAATTATTAAGCAATTGAAATTTTAAATGTAGAAAAACTAACAGCTACACACCGTTTTAGAAATAATCAAAGCAATTAATAGCTTGATTGGTCAGCAAGAATAAATATGGGAGGACACGTTATAAAGGCAAAATGAACCGTTTGAAAATAAATAAAAGAAATGATGGCAAATAAAACAGCCGTGCCTTGAATTTCCCAAAATAAATTATTTTATGAACATCAATTATTACTGACTTAAATTGAACAGAATCACACCCTAAAATATACTTTCTTAATTTTTGATGAAAATTTATCACTTGCCACATTTAACTATACGTAATCCAAATGTAAAATTTTATTTCAAAATATTATTATTTAAAATTTCTCAAAAATCAAATTAAATACGCTAAATAAAACCATTAAAAATTATCAAAATTTTACAGGTCGTTACACTCTCCCCCACTCAAAACTTTTCGTCTCCGAAAAGGAAGAAGGTAGGAGAATAGAAACAACCAGAAAGATAAATAGATTGAAAGACAAGGATAACCAATTAATTTAAGACCATATAAATTTTTCTCGAAATATTCATTTGAAAACTTCATTTGCAGTTCAATTATCTTTAATACTTTAAAACTTTTCAAAACTCGTTTGTAAAATTTCCTGCTTCCCTTATAAATAACATTTATACGTTTAAATAATACCTTTATAAATATATATGAAAACTATTTAGAAACAGTTATTCACATCCTTGGTTATATTTTCAAGGAAGTTATTTGACAACATTAAATCCATAGTTTATAAATTTACTAATTTATCTTAAGGCACTTTCAACATTATAGATAAATTAATACTCATTTCTTAAATATGTTATATTAAATTAATAACTTCTGAATTATTTTTTTTGGCAAAGCCAGCGGGGTTAACTGGGCCCCTACCAGTTTTATTGCAATCAATAAAAAGAGTACAACAGGGAAAAACAGAAAAGAGAAAATCAAGAAAACAAACAAGAAAAAAACAACAAAATCAAGCCCAAACATTAATCAATGCCTGCGGGAAGTTACGAACACTGTTCTTCAAATGCTTATAAGTGCGGGCCTTGATTTCATTCCAGAGCATATCATCATTCCCTCTTTTATTTTCAAATACTATGGCATTTCTCTCACTCCATATTACAGCCATGTATACTTTCATGCATACAGCAAACACTCTGCCATGCTCAGTTCTCCACCTAGTAGCTTTGTATATAATACTCCACAAAATGATAGAAGTATTACAAGATAGGTTAATACCAGTAAGACTGCTAATCTTATCCAATAAGAGTTGCAAAGCAGGACATTCAAAATATATGTGGTCAGTTATTTCTTCATGAAGTTCGCAAAACAAACACAGTGTAGAACATGCCATCCCGTACTTATGTAATAAACTTCTGGTAAGCAAGGCACAGTTTAACACCTTCCACATCATTAAATTATCTTTTGGGACAGAATCAGTTGGCCATATTACTTCAAACCATTTTGATGACGGCAGGGGACCACTAGCAGTAAGAAATTTGTACACCTCTTTGACAGAATGAGCCTTCATGTGCCATAACACAGTGTCATTTTGTAAATCACTGAAGGTTATTTGTTGTATATCAGACCATATTTGCTTAATTACTTGATTGCTGCAATAAGGTAACTGGATTTTGCTATTATGTAAAAAATCATTAGCAGCAGCTTCAATATGGATTCCAGTTTGAATAATCTGGGAGTAAGTACATATTTTTGATAAGATTTGGTCATTTCTTACCCATGGATCATGCCAAAAACTAACAGCTGCTCTGGCATTAACAGGATATTGAATCATTGGAAGGAATACTTCTCTATACTTCAGCAAGCTTCTCCAAATCCAACTACAGTGCTGTGGGGTAACCATATTCCAGAAATGTCTGTTCTTTATGTTGTAATGCCACGTCCATTCAACCCATAAACTACCTCTTTTATTAATGAGAGCATCAAACTGTTTACTAATAGCGGCAATGTTCCACTTCTTGACGTCAAAAACTCCTAGCCCACCCATTCTCAAAGGAGACTCAAATTTTGAAAATGCACAAGGCACTAATTTCCTGTTGTGTATACTACCTGTCCAAAAGAATCTGTTCATAGATGACCTGACAAGGTGCAATAGTTTAACTGGTAGTAAGATAGTACGTGCTCAGTAAACAATAAAAGAAAATACTACAGATTTATGAGCACAAGCCTACCACTTTGTGTCAAGCACCTATTTTCCCATGCAGTCATAACAGAGGTAATTTTGTGGTAAAGAGGTAAACAGTCATCTGTAGTTATTCTTTTTGATATTAATGGTAGACCAAAGTACTTCATATCATTGGCCATGCTTGAGAATCCAGACTGTTGATGGAGATCGGCAGCATGACTAAGACTGATTCCAGCAACAAGCATAGATGATTTGTCATGATTTATTGATAGGCCTGTCATTTGTTGAAAGCTTGCAGAGCATCCTTAATACCATTCAAGGAAGGTAACTCAGGTTTTGTGAACATCATAACATCATCAGCAAACATGATAGATGTAATATGTAGATGTGAACACTTTGGGTGATACTTAATGTTCTTATTGTAGTAACTAGTTCTCAGTATCACAGTTAACACTTCCATGACCATCAGAAATAAGTAAGAAGATAACGGATCCCCTTGTCGTATTCCTTTACTACCCCTAAAACAGCCAACTGGTCTACCATTAATTACTACAGAGTATGATGGAGTGGATATACAGACATATATCCATGACACAAATGCTTTTGGGTATCCCATTACTGCCATAATTCTGACAATTGAGTCCCAATGAATTGAATCATATGCCTTTGAAATATCTAATTTAAGTGCTGCTGCAGTGGGGACATTGCTTCTTCCATAACCTTTGAGTAGTTCCTGTGCTAAAAGAACATTATCAATAGTGTCCCTATTTGGTAAGAAAGTAGACTGATTGTTAGATACAGCAGTAGGAAGCACAGTTACTAACCTAGTTGCAAGAATTTTTGAGATACACTTGTAGACCACATTACAGCAAGAAATGGGCCTATAAGAAGTAACACTTGAAGCAGGAGAGACCTTGGGGATAAGAGCAATATTGGTGCAGTTGATTTCTCCTAGAATTTTGCATTTGTTAAAGAAATTGTGTATAGCTTGACAAAATTCACTACCAAGGATACTCCATGTAGAGGTGAAAAAAACAACATTTAACCCATCTGGGCCACCTGATGATTGTTTGTTCATGGAGAATAGGGTAGTCTTGATTTCCTCATCAGTGACAGGCCTTATAAGATATGTAGCTTCCTGGGGAGAGATGCGTGGGAGTGCAGTATTTGATATTAAGTCCAGATCAGGTAGAAAACCATCAGGATTTCCAAATTGTTTAGAGAAATACTAGATAAAAGCTTGGTCAACTGTGTCAGAAGTTGTATACAGGGTTCCTTGCTCATCAGTTATACTATAAACATTTTCTCTTGCTTGCTTTACCTTAAGAGAATCATGATAAAACTTCGTGTTTTTGTCACCTTCATAAATCCATCTTTTATTCAGTTGTTGCCTCTTCATGTCATCTTCCATGATAAGAGCTTTATTAACCTCCATAAATAATCTCCTCTCTTCATCAGCTGCTTGAATATCAAGTGGATGTTCCATCATATATTCTTGCTTTATCTTCAATTGTTGTTTAAGGGTAGTAGACAGCAGACCACCAGTGCCAAAAGTTGTTGAAGCCCACTGTTTAATTGCTTGCTTGATAAACTTTAGCTTCCTGCAAAACTTAAACATCGGGTTACCAAAGCATGAATATTCAGAGTTAACGTGGGAAACTAAAACTAGAAAGTGCTCATGCTTTACCCAAGCATTAAAAAATTTAAAACTTCTCTTTTCCCTTCTTAAATGGTTCCCCAGAGTCAAAATAAGAGGGGAGTGATCAGACAGAATAGGTTGAGGTAGGTAAACAGAGAGAGTTGGCCATTGAATAAGAGCTTGGAAATTGCAAAAAGCATGGTCAATAGTGGTAAAAGTACGCACACCACTTCTACATCTATTATTCCATGAGAACTTGGCTCTTGATTTATTCACTAATATCAAGTCAGAATCAAAAACAACAAGATTGAGTGGTTCAAGATCTCTGGGTGAAAGTGGAGTGCCACCAAATTTGTCATTAAATCCATAACAGGTGTTGAAGTCACCCATGACAAGCCAAGGGTGAGTTGATTGTCTTAATGGTGGCAATGTTTTGAGAAAGGCATTTCTTGAGGTGTTGGAATTGTCAGCATAAACAAAAGTTAAGTAGAAAGAGGTCTGGTTTTGGGTATGATGAACATGAAAATGAATGGACTGTCTAGATGACAGAATGGGAGAGAGAGTTACAACAGTAGGGTCATAAATGACAAGAATTCTACCATAGGCTGCAGATTCAAGATTATGATGTATGGACCAATTTGGATTAATGTAGGATGCTGCTTTTTGGGATAAGGTATGGTTAAGCTTAGTTTCTAGCAGTCCAATAAGACAGATATTATACTCAGTGATATAGCTCTTTACTTGATCAAGTTTCAAATTGCTATGTGCTCCTCTTAAATTCCATGATGCTATTTTTGTATACATAATTAATTATTGAGATGGTGTGGAGATGTTCCTTCTCTGGGCAGATAGAGATCTTGTTTCAATCTTCCTTCTTGACAAGCTTGGGGGGGAGGATGGTTGAGTGTTAGGTTGGGGGTTGGAAGAAACAAGAGTTGGGACAGATTGAAATTGTTTGGGAAGATTGGAAGATGGCCATCCAGGAAGTGGAATGGAAAATTTATAATGGGGAAGGACAGATGGTTGAGATTGTTCTGCATGCTTGGTGGAAATTAATTGAGTGATTTGGGTTTCAAAAGAGTTGCACCATGTTTTTTCAAATTCTGTAGCAATAGTACCGGTTGGTGTAATAACTTCAGTAGTTTCATTTCCAAATTCCTTGTTACTCCTACTTGGGGTAGTTTCTTTCATTATTATTTCCTGCACACCATGTTTAATAGACTACACCAGTGTATCAGAGTTAGTTTGATCTTCAGTTGAAGTAGATTTCTTGGTTGTCTCTATGTTTTTCTCTCTACAATTTATCTCACCAGTTATTTCACCTTCTTCTTGTGCTTGCAAGTCAATTATACCTTGTTCATCCTCAATAGTTTGGAGCAATTTGTACATGTTACTAGTGCTTACAGTATCAACTTGTACTTCACGTTGTGATTTATTCGCCTTATCAATAACCTTGTTGTTTTCAGCAGTACCATCTTCAATAATTTTTTCATGTACACCTAGTATCATCATGTCTGTTTCTTCTATTTCTTCACAATTATTCATTTTTTTACCTTTATACTTGTTGACCTTTTGCCATATCTGTTTCACTTTGTTCTGTTTTACAGTGTTTACCCCCTTTTTCATCATACTCCTTCCAACATCATCATTTCTCTGCTGCTCATTATTAACATTTTGTTCTACATTCTTTTCATTTACTACCTTTTTGCAGTTACTCAGAAGATGCCCAAACTACTTGCACACTGTACAAATCTCTGGTTTCCACAAGTATACAACATTAACAACTTGTACCGAACCATTTTGTAGTTTGACAGAAAAATTATCAGGCAATTCTTGATTTGGATTTACTTCAACTAAACATTTCGCAAAAGAGATACATTCAAATTTTTCAGTTGATGCATCCAAACAAAGAAGCTTTCCTACTCTAGAAGCTAACCAATTAATACCCAAAGGTGACCATGCATACAATGGGATGTTTGTTAGTTTTATCCAAACCGGAACAGATTTAATGCTACTACAACTATTGCCAATATTTACATCCCATGGCTTCAATATAAATAACTTGTTCCTCATCACCACAGGGTCTGCTTCAGAAATTCTGGTTCTATCTTCATCATTTGAGAATTTGAACAAAAACAAGAAACCATCAGACTTAATGACACTAATGATTTACTATTAAACCACATAGTATATAAATAAACAATATTTTAAAGATTATATTCAAAAAGGAAATGAGGGTAGATTTGGAAAAACGAAATATAGGTGAATAAATAAAACTGAGCAGATAAGGTAGGTTCAAAGGGATAGTATCAAGCTCGAATAATTAAATCAAACCATAAAATTTTAATCTCAAATATTAATACAAAATTTCTTTGTTGGAAATACCTTTATAATAAAATACTTTTATATTGAAACGAATTTTTCCTTTCAAAAATACTTTTATAACTCGATGTTTCAACAAGTTTATCCTCGTTCTTACAGACTCTGGCCATGCGTTGATCAGGCGCAAAGCTAGAATTCTTCAAGTACTTAGTAGACCTGTTTCAACACCCAGTGAAAATACTTGAAAAACCCTAAAACACAGATATGGAAAGTACAATCCAAACAAAACAATCAAACCAAAACCTTTGTCCAACCATGGTTCGTAGATACACAATGGTTACGCCTGGATCCCCTAGGAAACAATCCGTATCCGTAAGCTTTCTCAGCCTTGCGAGTTACGCCATGATGACTAGTAGGGTGCAGGATACATAATGGTTACGCATGGGTCCCCCAGGAAACAATCCGTACCCCTCAGCCAGGCAGTTTCGCTACTAATGCGACCTACACATATTGCAGGATACACAATGGTTACGCCTTGGCCCCCAAAAAACAATCCGTACCCCTAGGCCAGTCTCAGCGAGGCAGTTGCGCTATGCAGTCGCAAGAAAAAAACCCATAGGTTACGCCACGGTGGTACACTCGAGTATCACATCCGAAAAACTAAAAATCAGAGAGAATAATATCGATGGAATGAATCCACAATGTGGCCACAAAGCGGATATCAAGCAGAAGGCACTTTCCATATCTTTACTTCAAAAAGATATATATCATATAGTACCTTTCCAAATACCTTCAAATATCATACTTATATAAAGTCCATTATATATAGGATTCCTTTTCCAAATCGAATACTTTCCAAATCAATAATATATCAAATCATACTTATATAGACTTAGATTATAAAAAAATTCTCTTTCCAAATTGAGTATCTTTCAAATCAACTTCATACTTATACAAATCCATTTTATATAAGTTCGACCACTCCCAAATCAAGTACTTAATAATATAAGGTTCTCAATTTCAAATCATTTCAATATCAATTTAGTTTCAAAGTTTCTTAAATAATAGGTTTAGAAAATAATCCAAATTTCCAAATCAACAAAATTTAGGTCAAACAAATTCATTTCCAAAATCACCATATAAGTACTGGTTTTAGTTCCAATCAAATTTCAAAAACCAAATATTTTTCTCTAAATCAATTATACTCAAAATGGTTTCCAAATTTATAATTATCCCTTTAAAACCCTTAAACTATTTATTTCTATTTGAAATATTCAATTTACCTTTCTGAAAACCATTATTTAAAACTAATTTTTTTTCAAAACATTTCAAAACTAAATTCCACATTTGTATAATTCAAAATATTCATAATCATTTACTTAACAAAAGGTTTCAAATTTAAACATACAAAACTAAACTTATATGCTTTATCAAATATTTTATCCTCTTCGAAATTTCTTAGCTTTGAAAATTTTACCTCGATTTAGAAGTGTTCGACATTCAAAATAGTTAGGGAAATCAAATTTCCAAATTAAGAGTTTAAAATTAACAATAAATCAATAAATCAATTTCAATAGGTAGGATTATACCAAATTAAATCCGAAACTCGAGGACTGAACACCAGTCTCACTATAAATTGTTTCAAATATATACGTATATCTTTCAAAAATATCAAATTATATATCGGAATTTGAAATCAACAATGGTTTTACAAAATCACTCGCATAGCGAAGCTATTAAAGTGGCCTCTTCCCCACTCTGAAACTCGAAAATCAATGTCGATGATGCGTGCACTCATCACCGAAATTATTTCCCAGCGACAAAATGAGTTCTGGACTTCTATTTTCTTTAAACTTCGTTGAAATTTCTTCTAAATCGTTGGGATTTATTTGAACTCTTTTGAAATATTTCTTATCCAGAAAATACTTTTAAATCGTATTATTTTTATATATTTTTGAAATCCCAAAACCACATTTCAAAATACCGGAGTTCAATTTCTCGAAATTCAAAACCCTTCAGTTATAAATTATTTTTATATAAATCCATTTCTTATAAATTTTCAAAATTTCACATTCTTTCAAAATTTCAAACTTCCTATTTTTTTAAAATATATATATATATATAATTCTTATTGAAAATATTTCACTTTTATAGAAAACAAAATCATAGTTATCAAAATGGTAATTTCGATTTATGCAGAATTTCAAAACACAACCAAACACAAATTTCCAAAGAATGATTCAAGGATAGATTTCAAAATCAACAGAGATTCAAATTTCTTATCATACGAAAATAGGAACATGAATATCTAAACTTGAGAACTTCAGTTAAGCAAAAGATACAATAGAGTTTACCGAATGCAACCTAACAACTACTGAGAACAAATAGATCCATAGAATACCACCCTACATAAACAAAGCATCGGTATCAATTCTACCGGGTGGGAATTCAACGGGTCCAGAACACTCCCCCTCAATATGGCTCCAATTTCTGCATTTCTTGCATAAATGTACGACACTCCCATCCTCCCTAACGAACTGCGGAAATGCAGCCTTCCTTCCGTACTTCCTCACAGGACAATTCCTGGCTATATGCCCAGGCATCCTGCAGTGATAGCAAATGGTTGATTGGTCGACTGATGCAGTGGGTGCAGCTTTTACTTTCTTCACCTTCTGGCAGCGACTGGGAAAGTGCCCCATACTACGGCATTTAAAACAGAAGATCTTGGATCGAAAACGCTTGCCCTCTTTCTTCTTTCCTTCATCTCTCTTCCCGCACATGGCTGCATAATGTCCCTTCTCCTGACACCGATAACAAATGACATGGTCATAAGGACCAGGTCATGCCCTTTCCCTCCATATCCTTTCCCACTTCTCCATTGCTTCCTCCTGTTCCTTACGAGCTAGTGCTCTTCGAGCTCGACGAGCTGCTTTCTGCTCTTCTGATTTTGCCATTTACAAAATAGTTTCCTATCATTCAAGGAGTCCAAAATCAAACAAGAGAGAGGTTCAAAATTTTAAGGGAAAACTTGGCCAAAGGAAGTTTCAAAACAAAGTGGAAAGGCTCGAACGAAGATGAGGAAATACAAATTTAAACTAGACGATGGATATACTTATCTAAGAATATAAATAGGGAGAGGCAAACACGAATTTCGGAACCGAGGGACATTCCAAAATTCAAGGAAATCGAGTCAAAAGGAAGAGATTCAACTCAAACGAAAGTGATTCTGTAAATAAATTTACCATATATGCTAAGTTTTGCCTAGAGCCAAAGCTCTGATACCAACTGTAATGACTCGCTATTTTGGACCATTCAAATCGACAATAATACTATACATGTCCGACTTGAATAATTCAAAATACCGAATTGTTAATTTAAATTTTGCAAAAACATATATAGTAAATAAATCAATCACAGAATCACAGATACAGAGTAGTACAATAATACGCAGCGGAATAAATGAATAGTAGTTCATGAAGCTACTATATAACAAAGTTAGAATATAAAATACATCAGAATATTCCAGATATAGTGAAGTCTCCAATGCAACAGATGACTTCTCTTAACGAATCAACTAGAAGTGTTGAAAGCTAAGCGATAGTTGGATCTCTAAGCGAAGCTCCAAACTCCAAAGGTAAGTCTCAATGCTGTATCACTTAGTCTGACCCAAACGTAAAGCAAAACACAAAACACTCGAGTCAGGATTAACATTCTTATATCAATAAATCCAACTCAAGTGAAATGTCAACTGAAATAAAATTAACTTAGAGTATGTTTGGGATAACCATCCTCTAAGGATCCCTGGAACTATCTATAGGGTAGATATACACTATGTCACCGTGGTCATCTCAATTTTATTTATTATTCAAAAACAAAATATCATTTCACTTCAAATATATTTGTTTTCAAATTTGATCACTTTCATAGTTACGATTCAAATCTACTCCAATCAAAAATTCAGATCTAGTCAAATCTCAATTTATCAATTTAAAATTCAACTCAATTCCTAAATAACCACTTCAATTTTATCAATCTCAAAATTCGGATTTGTAATCACAAAATACCCCTATATATTTCAATATATTTCAAACTTTAAGTATGCAACATTTCAAACTAAATTTTATTCAATTTAGTTTTCTAAATAATAATTTCAAATTTTAGTTCAACCTAAATTTTCATTTTTATTCAATTTAGTTTCTAAATAACAATTCAACTATATTGATTTCAAGTACAAATCTGAATCTCAAAATAACCCATTTAAATTCCAATATAGTTCAAAGCTTTAATATTTAAATGTTCAATTTAACAGTTTCATAAATATCTCGATTAACCTCATTATTATTTAGTTTTGAAATGCTCCCTCATTTGATTCAATATCATTTAAGTAATCTTAAATTACATTTTACTCAATATTTTATTTTAATTTATTTAAACATGAAATTTTCATTAAATCACTTAAATCAAAAATTCAGTTATAAAAATCATACCTTTAGATTTCTCATTTAATAATTTCAAATCGATTTAATTAAATAAATCCATATTTAAATACCATTTTTAATAAATCCAAATTTATCTCCCAATCTTAATTATTTAATTTATTACAAGAAAATCTTTTTGAAATATAGATTTACATAAATACTTAACCATATTATGTGTATTAAATCAATTCTAATTTAAATCAAATATTACTACTAAATCTATATATAAAATTTCCATCTTAAGAATCAATATTTATTAAACCTTATATTTCTTTCCAAAATCATAGAAATTATTTCAAAATATTTATATATGGACCAACAGTGGTCAAGTGCTACGGATATTCATCATTTCAATCTGTCCACTAATTATATACGAGTGGATATCATTTCAACCCGTAATCCCAAATTCAATTAAATGAAAATTGCTTGGGTTTATCATTTCAATCCATAACGATTTTCTTCTATCCTAAAGTCCGTTCGGGTATGTATCATTTCAACCCATAGTGAATACTATACTAACAGGGCACTTGCAGAGTGATAACAGATATGATAATAATATAACAACATGCATATATCATCAGTAACAGTATAATATAAACAATAGGATATGGTGTCATATCCCACAAGTGAACAATTATAGATAATAGCATAAATATAACAATTTAAATAACTACAGCAGCATACTTCAATTGTTGTTTCAATTGAAATCAAATTTAATAAATATAAGAACGTTAATCGTGAGTGATTGCTCACCTTTCGAGGCTAAAGAGAATAGACAATGAAGTTTAGTTACGAATTCCAAAGCAACGCTAGATAGACACGATTCGACGAAGAAAACAGGCACGACGAACAAAGCTGATAAATGGAAGAGAAAAAAATCGAATTCAAATTAGAACTAGATCGATGAAGATGAATGATATAAGTGAACTTACAATTATATATATAATTATATATAACTATTTAAATATATAAAACATATTCTAAATTTAATATACATACATTTCAAATCATTGTTTTTAAACCAAACACATATACAATAAAAAAAAATCAAACATATATGCAATATATATGTTGAAATAATACTTGTTAAAATAAAAACTTATATATAATGTATGTTCATTGCAACATATCAACTGCCGCGTATATAACTTTTAAACTTTATCTTATAAAATATAAACTGTATAAACTTTTATAACTTAATAAACATTATATTATAAATATATTATATACACTTAAAACATGTGCATGTGATACTTATATTTAAATAATAATATAACCATTACGACATAAACTGCTTAGACATGCTTAAAATTTACTTTCAAAACCGTTATAAATACCATATACTTCCCGACCAAATGTATAAACTCGAATGCTTAGATATATATATGCTTTTCGTTCTTTTTCTCACTCGCCTATTTTGTTGTTTCCAGTACATTACATTAAGAAAGAGTAATATACAACAAAACCAACAAAACCCCAAAAAGAGTCAAAAATAAAAAAAGGTATATATTTTTAAATCACCGTATATTATTTCATTTAATAACATGATACGAAAAGCTTCACTTAAATCAAATTCATGTTTAAAATAGTATATATATATATATATAAAATACTAAGCTTAAACAAATTAGATCAAAAAGCATCTATACATACAGCAGCCGAAAAAGGAAAATTTTATTTTATAAACTACTATAACAGCATATATACATATATACACAAATATTTATATATATAGAAGAATAACTTTGACATATATATATAAATCATATAATAGACGCTGCAAAATTTGTATAATATATTTTTAAACTGGAAACAGGGAAACCCAAGATAATATAACCCATGTAACAAATTCACTGATATATATATATATGCTAACAGATAGAAGTACTATACCTAATATATGCGAACGTATGCAAGCTAGTGGTGATGAGTGTCTGATGGGTGATGGCGATAGGGGTATCGGCAGTGCCTAGGGAAGGCAAAATGGAACAGGAGAGAAGGAAGCACTGTGCTCGGCCATCATGGCGGCTGTCGCCTGGACTGGAAGCACGTGGTGAGATGTGGCGTGGGTATGCGGTTATGGCCTTGAAGAGGCGCTGTAACAACTTGGGAAAGAAAGAAAATAGGCTTCAGGGAGGAAGAGGAAGCAACAGTAGGTATAAACCCAAAGTTATAAAGGCAGAGGAAAAACGCTTTGCACAATTTAAGGCGAGCTTTAAATTTTTAATAAATACAAAACGTATCTTAGTTTATATGTTTATAACTTTCCAGCTGTAGTGTATATATATAATGAACGGTCATAATGAAAGAAGTGGAAACAGGGAGCGTAGGAAAGGAAAGGTTAGAAAAATAAAATTTTCACCCTTAAATTCTGGAGATTAATATGGTAACGCACCTCTTTAATGAAATGTACAGCAACGGTCACAAGCTAAAATTTAGCTGAAAGTTTAAAGAAATGAGGGGAAGATGGGTTTTTAAATTAATCACTTCCTATAATTAATATATCAATGAAAAGGAAAGGAGATGAATCAGGGAAACGTATTATAACTTACATATAACTATTAAACGGATAGATGGAAGAAAAGGTTAGCAGTTGAGTAAAAGTGGAAACTGATTTATAAGAGAAATGGAATGTGAGCTGTTGCCTGGGAAGAAAATGGAACATTTTAAAAATTAAAGGCAATGGACTGCTGAAATTAAATGAGTGTAAAACGTGTAAAAGTTATATACTGAAACGGCTATAAATTTCAATTATTATTATAAAACGGGGAATAACGAAAGGCATGGACGATGATTTCAAAGTTTATTAATGGCAAGGAATAGGGAAGTCTATCTGTGAATTGGAAAAATTATTAAGCAATTGACATTTTAACGGTAGAAAAAGTAACAACTACACACTGTTTTAGAAACAATCAAAGCAATTAATAGCTTGATTGGACATCAAGAATAAATATGGAAGGTCACGTTATAAAGGCAAAATGAACCGTTTGAAAATAAATAAAAGAAATGATGGCAAATAAAACATCCATGCCTTGAATTTCTCAAAATAAATTATTTTATGAACATCAATTATTACTGACTTAAATTGAACAGAATCACACCCTAAAATATACTTTCTTAATTTTTGATGAAAATTTATCACTTGCCACATTTAACTATATGTAATCCAAATGTAAAATTTTATTTCAAAATCTTATTATTTAAAATTTCTCAAAAATCAAATTAAATATGCTAAATAAAACCATTAAAATTATCAAAATTTTACGGATCGTTACAATATTAGTTTTCTACTTCTTCAAACCTCTGTTATTGTTCGCTATAAGCTCTGATTTTACTATTTGTAATTTCAATAGGATTTGCGAGTTCAACACAATAATTTGAATTTTTGGCCTTAAGCCCAGTTCAAATGATTAACGTGGGGAAGCGAGCGAATCAGCAGGATCATGTGATTTGGCTGACATACCGGTGCGACATTTATCTTCTCTTTATATTATTGATTTGTTGTCTTTTATTTAGTCATATTTGGTTAGATGTGTTGTATTAAGGCATGGTTTTGATAAAGACGCCCATGTATGGAAATCCATTGACGGAATGTAAACTAAATCTGACAGTTGAAACCATGACGAGTTCAACTTCAACTATAATTCTTTACCAGGCAGAATGTTATAAATTATATTATTCATCCCTAGATGATCATATTGTATGATTTCCAGATTTGATACAAAAGTTCCATATACACGTCCATCGAACGTGGATGCATTTTGAAAGTCAGTATCCAAAAAAGCAACATTACGTATAAGTCAAAGTCTTTTACAAAATTCAAAAAACCTCACTAACATCATTTTTTTAATACTAGTTCCTCCTACGCATGTGCATCGCTCGTGCCAAATTACTTGTGTATATATGTGTATATATGTGTGCGCGTGCGTGTGCGTGTGCGTGTGCGTGTGCGCGTATGTGTGTATGTACATACGAGCGTTACAGCACGTGCTTTGCGCATAATAAAGGTATGCGATTCGCATATGAATTGTTTTTCTACATATTATACACGATTAACACATTCAAGAAAAAACAATTCACACAAATGTTTAGCCATGTTTTTATGTTAAAATGATGTATCGTTAATTTAAATTTTTATTGCTAGGTTACAACGTCTAATTTTTTGTTATTTTGAATTTTATTTATATTATTAATTAATAAATAATGAATTTGTAGCTGATAAAAAAAATGTTTATTTGTTAGATCCTATTTTTAAGTATAGAGAGACATTTTGAATTTGTAAGAAGTTTATCTGTTAGATACTATTATTCAAAGATATTAAGATTTGGTAATATCTATAAAGAGGCTAATCTAACTGTTAGATCTTATTTGTAAGGGATATTAAGATTTGCTAATATCTATAGAAGGGCAATTTTGTAGTTCACGTTGATACAAAAAATTGTGACAGCAAAGGTATTACAACTATTAATAAGCATTACGGCGTGCGCTTCGCACATGATGATGGCATGTGCTTCATGCGGGAATTGTTTTTCTACAGATTACATATAGTTAACGCATTCAACAAAAATTAATTTGCACAAATATTTAACCATGTTTCTACATTGAAATAATGTGTAGTTAATTAAAATTTTTACTTTTTAAGTTGAAACATCTAATTATTTGTTAGTTTGAATTTTATTTTTTTATTGATTAATAGATAACGAATTTGCAAATTATGTTTATTTTTAGATTCTATTTTTAAATGCAGAGAGACATTTTGAATTTGTAGAAAAGTTTAACTATTAGATCTTATTTTTAAGGGAGTTTAAGATTTGTTAATATCTGCATAGGGGCATTTTTGGTAGTTCGCACTGACACCAAAAAGTATGATATCAAAGGTATTACAACTATTAATAAAGATATGAGTGTTACGCACACCTTCGCGCGTGAATCATTTTTCTTATAAATTTTATATGTTTAAATTAGTAAAAAATGATTTTTTATTTTCAAGTGATACTAAGATTTGTATATTGTAAAAAAGTATTTTGAATTTGTAAATAAAGTTAATTTTAGATCCTATCTTTAGAAGCATTTTTAATTTATAAAGCATGTTTAATTGCTAGATCCTACTTTTATGGACGAAGTTTAATATTTGATCATAATTTTTTAAGTGATTAAGATTTGATAATATATAGAGGGGAATTTTTGGTATTTCACGTTGATACCAAAAAAGTGTGACACCAAATCTATTTCAACCATTATTAAAGATATATATATATATATATATATATATATATATATATATTAAAGGGAGCGGAAGAGATATATATGATAAGCAAAATGTAAAAAATCAATAAAATATACTTGTGAAAGAGGAGAAAACAAATGGAAACATGCTAGTGGTAAGATGACAAAAATACGTTATTTTCGAGGGAATTGAAGCAAACATATTAACAACATAATATGAAAAAAGTATATCATTTTGCTTCATGCAATTTGGATTTGCAACTATACAATAAAATTACTATAATGATTGATTTGTTTATTAAATTAAATAAAAAAAGTAATACAACAATATAGCCAGTTACTTATTTAGTACCTATGTGTGATAAGAATACCTCTATTTAAAGCTTTTGAAGGTACAAATATATCAATGCCAAATGAGTGCTCTATACTGCAGTTCTATAGGTCTTGGATTCAAACTCCAAAGACACCAAAATTATGTTGCTATAAATTTCACCTTTTTTTGCAAAAAAAATTTAAAAAGAAAAAAATAAGATGGCTCTTTTTTTATGTACGCATGTTTCGAACATGAATGAGTACTAGTCTACAAAATAAAAAATAGTAAGTGTTTTCTTAGTTCCCCTCTACAAACCATGCAACAAAAGGGACTATACAAAATTTACATCTAGTGCCTTACTATATCATTAGATCATTTGGAATTGAGATAATTTTATTCAGTAAGATTATATAAATTACAGTGGCTGCATTTGTAATCCATAGCACTTCCATGACCATAAATGCATCAGGAAATTAAAACTGTTGATCATATATCACTTATATAAATTGAAACACAAGTACGCATTCATACTAGGGTCCGTCTATTAACCCCCTCAGTATTTCTCTACACCGCCAGTTAAAATTTGAAAATTTTAGTTCCAATTATACCCTTAAAGGATATCTTATTCAATTTACTGTCTCTAATTCATCTTCTCTTCATCTCTCTTCCATCTGCTGAAATTGATATGAAAGATACGAGCACTACAGATGACTACGTACAACAAAATCGGTATACTTCCTTCATAGCTGCTACTATATTAGGAACTGACATAGTCATAGTGCCATATACACTAGGGATTTCTCAAAACCTAGTTTACCATATACTAGGAAGCGATGAAAACATTGTTCGTTAAATACTATGCCCATTTTTTATTTTGTAGATTGGGTGAGTGGCCGAAGAAGATGAAGAAATTGTTATAGATTATAGTAATGAGTTCGCAACATATGATATATGTAATTTATTTTACAATTATGTAAATTAACTCATTTTCTAAGTTGAAAGTTTCTCACTTTTTTTTAATTATATAAAGGTATTTCCAAATAGATATAAAATGAAAGAATGGATTGATTTCACAGCTAGAACGAATGTGATGGTAGTGGTAGTTTTAAGATCGGATATTAATAGCAGCGATAGAAATCCAAGAATTATATTTGGATGTGAGAGAAGTGGGGCATATAAAAAGTACAAAGGCAAGAAGTATAACAATATTAGATTAACAAGTATAAAATAGTGAAATTTTCCATTTCGTTTAAAAGGTGTTAAACTTCATAGTTCAGATAATTGGAGATTAGAAGTAATATGCGGTGTTTATAATCGTTATGCACTTCATAGTTCAGAAGGCCACACTTTTCTTGGTCGACTAACGGAGGATGAAAAAAAATTAGCCGTTGAAATGTACAAAAACATGATGAAGCCAAAAACCATTTTGCACACTATAAAACAAAACGATCCATCCAATAGTACAATAATTAAAACAGTATATAATGTGCTTTCTAGTCACACGAAAATAAATAGAGCGGGTCGTTCGTAAATATAATATCTCTTAAGCAAGCTAAGGAAAAAAATTACTTCGAATGGCATCGTAATACCTTAGATGGAAGTGATATAATTACCGACATATTTGGGCTCGTCCTACGAGTATAGATTTGCTAAGAACATTTCCACATCTTCTTATTATGGATTGTAATTACAAAACAAAAAATATAGAATGCCGTTGTTAGAGATTGTCGGTGTCACGTCAACTAATCAAACCATTTGTGTTGCTATCGCATATCTCGTATCTGAACGGGAAAATTATTATCTTTGGACCTTAAACCGTCTTCAGTTGGTAATGATTGATTGCGATGTAGAAATGCCGAGTGTCATCTTCGCGGATAGAGAGATAGCATTGACTAATACCATTAACATTGTTTTTCCCCAAGCAACTCATATCCTGTGCATGTGGCATACTGAAAAAATATTCTTGCTTTTATTCAAAGTAGAGTTACGAGTATGAAAAATGAAGTAAAGAAACAATTTTTTCCAGACTGAGCCAATTTTTGCAAGTCCGGAAATATTGAGCAATATAACAATAGTCTACAAAATTTGCATGTTCAATATGGTGAGTACCCAAAGTTATAAAACATATCACTGAAATTTGGCTTGAGACATGGAAAGATCGATCTGTACATACTAGGATCGATAATTTTATACACTTTGGCAACTACACATCAAATAGGTAAGACACTTACTTTTACATTTATTTTTTTAGTTTAGATTTATTTATAATAATAACTTAATATCTATTTTCTTTTAGAGCCGAGACCGCACATGTTAAATTGAGAAAATATTTGGCCACTAGTCAGTGCAATTTCGAAAGAGCATGGGAGAGCATGCATTCACTACTTGAACTATCGTTTACTGAATTAAGAGATTCATTTGAAATAAGTCTATTAAAAGTAGCTCATGTTTATCATTAAAAAGAATTTATAAATTTACGTGTTGTAGTTTCACTTGCGGCATTGGAGCTAATTCATTCCGAGCTTTTACAGATAAATTCTTATGAAAGTGTAGATGATGACTTATGCGGATGTGTTGTTCGTAAGACACACGAACTTCCATGCTTTAATGCTTTAGAAAACTCGGTCGAAATGTAGAAATACCTTTGAATTTGATTCATATTCATTGGACTAGATTGCATATTATAAAAATGGGAGAGAAAAGAGTTTTAATATGAAGAAAAAGCTTGAAGAAATGCTAAATGAAGTTATGAAATTGGAATTACCGCATCAAATGCAAGTCTATAAGAAAATAAAAGAGATTGTTTATATGTGAACGTAAACTCTTGCATCTCCGATTAGCAAAGTCAAAACCCATGGAAGATCTCATAACAAAATTGATACTTCAACAAAACGGTTGACTTTCACATTTAAGCTAGGTGGATGTGCTTCAACTCAATGTAGCGTAGCTAAAAAAACAAAAGGTCGATCCTTGTATTTCGATGAAGAAAGAAAAATTGATTGTTCATAGTCCAAAAAATATAAATTTAGGGGTGTATGAAATTACATACCAAAAGAGTGGAAGCCTTATATCGAAGGAATTGTAGACGTGAGCATGGATGGTAATTGTGGATTTAGATGCGTTGCTTCTTTTTTAGGATTAGGAGAGGATCGATGGTGGCAAGTCCGTAAGGAATTAATAGAAGAACTTGAAGAACATCAAGAGATGTATGAACAAGTGTTTATTGAAAAAATTAGAACCACATATTTGCTAAATGTGCTTAATCATGAATTTGGTGGTGCCGAACCAAGTAAATGGATTATTATGCCCAAGATTGGGTACATAATAGTTATGAAATATAATATTGTCGTTTTTAGTATCAACAAGAGTTTGAGTTTGACTACACCACCTTTAAGATGACAAATTCCACCTCAATTGCCACATCATGATTTAGCGATTGTTCATGTAAACAATAACCATTTTGTCCAGATTAATTTTTTGTTTTAAATTTTAACAAATAGATGAAGGGTTTACACTTACAATGAAATGTTTTCATTTGTATAGGCCGTCTTCCAAGTGAACCATCTGGTACCACCGATATACATCAAGTGGTTTACTAATCGTTATGTTGAAGCTGAACAATGGGAGCATATATTACGAAATAGAATAGAAGAATGGGAAAAGGTGGAAAATTGTGATAATATGGCTACGTGGAAAAAATATGACAGTGTTATTTTAAGTTAAGTTGTAGTTTGAAATTGAAATTGTTGAACACCATTATTAAATATCATTTTTTGAAATTGTTTTAGTGGCTTTGAAATTGAAATTTTGGTTTGCATATATTATCTCTAAATCACTGCAAGAGGTTTGCAGTTATTGTTAAAATATGGGAACGTTATTTATTTGCTTCAGTAATGCACAGGTGAATGAAATATAGTGGACATTGTGTACTAACAAATCGAGTGCCATGTTAACATTGAATATAAAATAGACCATGCTTATGCAGGATGAGGTCTGTAGAAAAAAAAAGCTAGGAACAAACGTTAATTACATGTTACCCTTGTTGTGCATAGGGTCTTCATATTCAACTTAACTCGAGAGTTTTCCACAGCAAAAAACAACATGTGAACGAGGTCAACATAAAAACAACGTTAAGAGGAAAATTTGTTTCCATACATATCACGTTAGTCTTTAACATGCATTTAATAGAGGCAATGTTCGACATGAACAAGGATGGCAGGGAAATCTAGTACATGCCAAATGTTATTTGTACGTTAATGTCGTTCTATATAGGGTCTTGACAATCAACTTAACCCAAGAGTTATGTACAGCAGAAAAAAATTTATGGACGATGACTAAATGAAAATAAAGACAGAGGGGGATGTTGTTTTCATAAATCCAACATTCAACCATCATGTGGTCGATTAAGCTGACCACGGAGCACTCATACGAGGTTTGCAGGTTAATGTAGCTTAGGTCTAACGTTGTTTGCACGTTATCCTCATTGTGTACAGGGTCATGAATTTTCAACTCAACCCGAGAGTTTCAAACAGTAAGAAGCAAGACGAGGATGAGGTCTACATGAAAAGCACGTTAGAAGTGGTATGGAAATTACCCATTAACATGGTCATTTATAGTTACTATGTCTAACTTAAACGATGTTGACTGGGGAATGTCATTGTATACAGGGTCGACAACAAACAAAAGCAACATAGAAGCACCACAAGTATCAGACAGTTAACACAAATATAATTACCAACATATATTTTTCAACATTTGTAGACAAAAGCTACATATATTTTCCAGCATATATTTTCCAACACTCATACGAGCTACATATATTTACCAACTGAATCACGAATAATTTGTAGATAAGAATATGATCACAACAACACATGAATCAAATATTTTCCAACTGAAGCAACACTTGTTAACAAACATTCATTTGAACAAAATAACATATCCATCCGTCAAACTACAAAATAACCATCCATAAACTACAAAATAACCATCATATTTAACAACAAAAAGAGTTAAAGTAGTTCCATAACAAGGAATACACTAACTAAAAACCACTAGCTAAACTAATCAACCTTTTTAACAAAATGAGCACAAATCTTTCTAGCTTTAGTGAGGGATTTGTGGTTTCCACTAAGATGAGCCAAACGTGAAGTTGCGATAAAGCCAAGGTTATTCCTTCACTAATGACATCATTAAGCTCTTCATAGATCTACAATGAAAACTGATAATATGTTATTATTGCAAAAGCAAATATAAAAGAATAATATACTGACTTTTACCGTGTATAAATGATCGTAAGAAGGTCGATTGCTATGGTGAATAGATTGCTCGTTGACCGGATGGACTTTTAACACGGTGCTAGAGTAATGCCAATGAAAATAATCACTTGTCACCATTTCAGTTGATTCACCCAAAGGAATGGAACGATACTACATATTATGTAACATCCCGCCTTTTCACACAATTTAAACCGACACACGTGCCAATTCAAACCATATGGAAGGGCGGATTGTTATGGGGTAAATAAGAAAAACAGAGAAGAAAAAAAACAAACAGAATCTCACAGCGGAAGGATAAAATATAATAATCAATATACAGTTCATGATAACTATTTACAAAATATTTATTTTACTTATACAATGAATATCAGAGTTACACATACCAATACAAACAATGCAGCGGAATAGAAAGAGTGCGGTGCAATACTATAAATAAAAATAATACGACTCCTTCGTCTTCGTCCTCCAAAGCTAAAGTCTTCGATCCTGAAACGCTCGGACTGACCCGAGCGAATTTGGAAAGACAAAAACACTCGAGTCAGACTAAAAGATCTTATGTGAGTTAAATTAACAGAAATAAATATGAGTACAGTAACTCAAGAGATGCTCGGGATTTACATCTCCTAAGGATCCGTTAAACTATTTACTATGTAGTATATTGCGCTATTATAATAGTGTCTATTTATAAAATAAACATACTTTTTAATAGCATTAAGGAGTGACCCAATATTCCCCTTAACACGTAATAGTCCCAGTAGTCCATCCAATATCATAGTCCCTCCTGATCGGGAAGCCACCAGAGGATACCACATGGGCTACGGGAGAAATCCAAACTCGTACAAGGCTCGGTATGGTAGGTGACACGGCACAACTAGGCAATGCCAGGGTAGATATACTAATTACGCTTCCGGGCCGATGGAAACGCGTAGCCACAGCTACCGCCCACCTCGAACAAACTCCCCAAAATCAAAAATAGAAGTGGCCACTGAATCAATCCAAAGTCAAAGTATAATATCGAAGAGGAGTGTCCGATCAGAGGAATGACCTCATTAACCCGTCGATCGCTCCTGTTTTAGCCACCTTATGCCAACTCACGGGAGTTGGGTCCACGTATTTACCTTACAGGAATCGTCTCCACCAACCTACTTCATTCTAGAATCTCCACCGCGTACACGGTTAGTCAAAGTGGTTTTCGGTATCGACAGAGAGTATGTCCATATCCGATCTCGGTCTCTTTGCCAACCCATCGTTATTATAACACCGCGGTCATTTAAAAATAGTTTATACTTTAAAACCAGAATATAATCCATTTCAAAACCATAATAGTACGATATCATTTCTTCTTTTAAAACCCAAAACAATTCATTTTGATATTATTTTTATAAAACCCAAATCAATGATATCATTTTCCCAAAAATATATCCTTTCCAAAAATTATGCCACCTTTAAAATTTATAATTCCTTGTAACCAAATATTTGAATCATAACTTTCAACATAATACTTCGAAATCCATAGTTTTTAAACCCATTACTTTCAAAACTAAATGGTTTGGATATTCAACAGTATATAAAATAAGTGGTTTAACTTTATGGTTACTTTGTAAAGAAAATACTTTACATGGCTTTTCAAATATGGTTCTTTATTTAAGGTTTAAACCATAATCACTTTAAGTTCCAAAACCCCTTAAATTCCTATGTGTATAAATCATTTGGAGTATTAATATTCAAACTAAAGTTGGAATTTATTCTTTCAACACATTAAATGTTTATTATTTAGTCTTGAATATTCACATAAATCCATAAACAAACTCCAATTTCTAGCAATTAAATATTTCTTCAATTTAATTTCTACTAGAATATTCATTTTATACTTATCTTGGAAAAATCCAGTTACAAATATCATAACTTAAGATTTCCAAATTTAAACATTAAACATATGATATAAATTATCAAACTCTATTTTCTCAATTTTTCCATTTTTATTTAAGAGATTTATACACAGTTTAAATTCAAAATTGCTAACTTCATATGTATATATAGAAGAAAAGTATCAAATTTACAATTATTATAAACCGTATTCCATCCAACCATAGAAATCACTTTTAAAATATTTTATATATATACCACGGTGCCTGTATAAAATTTTCTATCCTATAGTCAAGTGATATGGATATTTATCATTTCAATCCGCAATTTAAAATAAAATAAAATTTTGCGGTTGTATATCATTTCAAACCCCAATCCCGAATGAAATGAAATATGCATGATAACTTGCAATTTAATGATATAAAATAAACCATCCATTTATCAACATCATCCATCATCCAAATCACAAATCATCATCCAATAATCAATCAAATCAATATATATCTGATAATATATAGCAGGTAATGACTGGCAGTTATATTCAAAAATAAATTTAACCACTATTAAACTAATAGTTTATATTCAGTAATAAATTTTATAACTTTTTAACAAGCAGTTTATATGCAATTAAATAGATTCTATCTGTCAATTAATATGCAATAAATAAACTAAATTAACAGTTAATTTAAATAAATGCGAATAAACAGATATGATGAATAAAACATGTCAAACAGTTCTAAATAAATTTCTACTCATATCAAACATTAATTTAACAAACATAAAAGCTTTTAAAAGTTGTGAGTGGGTTAAAACACTCACCTTTTGAATTTAAATCGAATTTAAATCCGATTTAAACCCAAAAATTTCACAGTCTCCAAATCTGTCCAAACCAGCGTCATCAGATCTGGAATTTAAATACGAACCTAACAAAAAAAGTTTCGCGTGAATCGGAGATCGTATGTAAAAGTTATACGATAAAACGCTTGAAAATTTCAAAAGAATTAAATAACCAAACTCACACAAAATCACAAATCCACGTCATCAGCTCCACCCCAACCTTCTCACGCGTTTTCCTTGCCTCCAGATTTTCGAACCCGTTCAGCAAATCCTAACAGCTAACAGCCACCGCTTCATATATTTTTCCACGCCAACGCCGCCACTTCTGAGATGATCCATCACCATCGTTTGGCTCGCAAGCCCACGTCGACCTCACCCACCTGTTGCGGCCACCTCCGGTCGCGTCACAAGGCACCCATGCCATTCGAAAATCGGCCTATACATCTCCTAATTACCATCGATCTGACCCCTTTCGAGGCGAACGAATGTAAGATCCGAGGCCTACTCTCCATTAGCTTCACAACGGTACCTTCTGATCGACCAACGGTCGACGATCCACCGTTGGATCGTCAAAAATCCAATACGAACGGTCAGGAAAGATTTGAAATTTCTGGGCAAACGACGCCACCAAACCAGAAACAAATTTCACCACTGAATTACATATTTCGAGAACATCGACACATATTTTTTTGAGAATTTTAGGAGGACTTTGAATTTTCAGCTTTGATTTGCAAATTTGAAATTGGACCTGAAATGCATCCATTGAGGAAAAGAGAAGATTGAAGAAATGAACATACAGCAAAGGGAATAAAATGGGGCTAGGGTTTATAACCGTGCTTGTATAGGTAGGCTAGAGATAGAGTAGATGGACCGGATAAGTGAACGTACGGAACAAACTAAGGCCCAAAAAGCCCGCTATGCCTCCGGAACCGATTTTGTTAAATCTATATATCCAAATAGGTAATTTAAAATATTATGAGCGCAATGGAAAAAGTTTCACGCCCAAATTTGATCGTATGAAGAAGTTATGCTGAAAACAAAATTTCCAAATTGATTTCAAATTGATTTTAATTAAATCGATTTCAAGGCGTTTCGCATCCGTACGATCAAACGACAGGTCCGATCGATCCCAAACTTGAAACCCTATAATAATTCACCGATACGGATCCGATGAAACTGGTTTCGTCGAAATCCGAGTCCGTGGCCAAAATGGCTATTTTTATATTCATTAATTAAATTAAAATAAATTATAAAAATCCAAATTTTATATTAAATTCTAAAATTGACCAAATTTTATTGCATATATATTCCTTAATCAATCTCAAAAGATTTAACAAGTTTGGCTGTGAATTAAGTTTGACAAGCCTATCAAATTTCAGCATAAATTTCTACACTTCCTTATATTAAGGAATTATAAATAAATTTCTCAAAAACCTATTTATTAAATTTTTAACCTTTGTATACTCATCCTTTATCCAAAATAGGGATGCCACATACTTTGGTTCATGATTCACATTATCATTCTTAGAGTCCATTTTAAATTTCAATAACGTAATATTCTACGTTTAATTCCATTTTATTTGTAATAAATACCATTTGTTGAATTAAATACTTAAATTAATCTATAAATCCTGCTTTCTAAAATCTATATCAACAAATGGTCCAATTATAAATAGAATTAGCATTAACTTTATCTTATAGAATTAAATATTTTAACTACCAAACAAATCTACGCTAAATGCACTATTTAAATAAATTAATTGAAATTAAGTCTACACTAAATCTTATAAATTATAAATGCAATCTCAATAAATTCATTTATTGATTTAGACCTTTTTCTATACAGTAATTAAACATTTTGTGAGTATAAATAACTTTTGAATTTATATACATTTCATTTGTGCATTCTTTATTCCTTATAAATTCTCCTTTATTAACTAGACACATTAACAACCAAAATAATTAATTTAGATTTATTTCAATCTATTTCCATTCTTAACTAAATAAAATAAAAGGTTAACCTAAACACTTGTTATCCTTTTATGTTCAAATTCACTTACAACATTTATTAACACAATGTTGCCATAGGTTTAGATTTAAATAAATAAATTAGATGAATAGGTAAACTTTGTAATTATCACCAATGTCCAAAACATATGCATTAATTACTACTTAATTATTAGCATTCATTTATTAATTTACCAGTTGCCATAGTCTTCTTATTTTCTATTTACTAACAAACTCCAAGTTTAGTTATAACTTATCAATACATAAATTTCCTAGGCAAAACAATTTTTATTACCATTTTAAGTACATTTATTATTGACAACATTCATTAAAATTACTTATCAACACTTATTGCATTGATTTATTCAACGGTCACTTTTATTTAGTTACTATCTATTTTACAATCCAATGTAAATCTTCCACTATTGATTCTTATATTAAATGAATTTCATTCTAGGTAATATTTTTATTAATATTTACTAATTCAACACTTATATTGCTTTCTTATTAAACTTACACAAAGTATGAAAATTTATATTATTCAAATCTATTGCCATATAAATATTAAATTGTTATCATTCAATTATAATTACTACATCAAATCCCTACATTTACTTTACTAAAATCCTAAGACTTTTATTTTATTCTAAATTAGATGAGAAATTATATTAATTTAATTCATTTAATATTATCAAATTTAACGGGTCGTTACAATCTCCCCCACTCAAAACTTTTCGTCCCCGAAAAGGAAAAAGAAGGGAGAAGGAAGAATAAAACAGTACATCTTATTTCAAATATTAACTTATAAACAATAATTTACTAAATTAATTTCCTTAAATGAGATATGCCCGTTTTATAGTCATTATGACCTTTTATACTTAAATTATTAAAGTTGGACAAACATTTTCACCAAATTCTAAGTCCAAAATTTACGGAAAATTTTGGCAGAGTCTCCTTTGTACGGAGAGGCTCGGGAGAAGATAAAATATCAAAATATAACAAATATGTACAAATATTATTCAAAATAAAATATCCCAACACGGGAAAAATTATATAAAATAGCGCTACAAAACGTAATCCGAAAACGTACCTACTTGTCGGGCAAAACGCTTATTATTATGGAACCAAAAGCAGTAGTAGTTGCTTCCATAACCTGCATTTCACTTATATAATCTAAAAGGTTAAATATTTATATTAGAGTGAAATATTTAAGTGGATTCAACCATTAATCAACCAATCAATACAACAACCATCAACCTTACAAACAGCATACATACACAAAGCAAAGCAACTATTTAATCCATCAAACAAATAGTTATTTGGGTTCCAAACTTGAAATTTGTATGAAATGAAATTAACTATCAAGTGCATCTTTTACTCAACATTCTTAGATGGAACAAAGGTAGATTATTTATTCATCCAACAACTTCAAATTCCTTACCCAACAAACATAAATCAAACAATAACAATTCAAACCAACAACCAAATTAACTTATTATACTTTTATTTCATGCTTCAGTGGTTTGATTTTCTTTCTTTCATTTATGGAGGGATTTCTTTATTTCTTACAAATTTTCATTTTCCATTTATTACAAAATTCATTATATTTGTATTCCAATTTATTGACTAAAGTTTATATCATCTATTTATACTACTTATCTTTTCTTATATGGTAAAATTTCCAATTTAACTTAAGTTTATACAATTAATTCTCATTAATAACAGCAAATTTATTGAATACCTTAATTACCTCAAGCTTCACTTGTAAGATTTTCCTTTACATTTTCTTACTAACATTGCAACTTTGATTATATGGTAAGTTATGTATGTTTTAAGAATGTAAGTGAAAATTTACAAGTTCTTCTCAATTCCTTTTTATTAATTAATGGTTCAATTAATATATATGTTTTATAAATTACAATTTCAACTTACCCTTAATTTCATTCCTTTATTTAATGTTTACGTTTCTATTATATTCAATTACAGCAACCCTCTACTTACACTTAAATTATTAACCTTAAAACCTCCATTCTTATAAATAAAGGATTTTATTAATTTATTACCTAGGGTTTACAGTCATTTATTTATATTACCTACTTTTATTATATTAAAGTAGTAGTGTTTCAATCATACTTAAGTTAATAACCCTACGCATCAATCCTTATTTATTAAAGAATTTCATTTATTTACTTAAGTTTAAATCACTTGTTTACAATACTTACCTTTATTTATGGAAAAATTCAATTTATAACTTAAGTTTATAACATTAACTTCTTATTGATAACAGCAATTCATTGAATACTTCATTTTTCCAAAATATTTACTTGTATAATATTCTATTCCAATCTCTTATCTAACATTTCAACTTTTATATTTGGTAAGTTATTTATGTTAAAAGAAAAATGCAAAAGAACTTATACAAGTTTACCTCAATTCTTTTAATAAATTTTAACGTTAATCAATATTACTTTTTGTCTCATATGTTAAAATTTTCAAATTTCTCTTTATAACTTTGCATTAATTCTCTTATTTAAATTAGAGGTTTCAATTCCTTAATTGCTTACCTTTTATTTTACTAAAATAATTTACCCTTAATTTATGGAAATTTAAGAATTAAATACCGGGTAAATTTTCAAATATTCTTAAAATAATAGATAAATAATTCTTACAACTTAAATATCTCTAATTATATTTAAAACAATTAAAATTCTAGATAAATTTAAAATAAATCTGCAGTAGGATTTTCTACAGTGTCCTTTCCCCTTTGAAACTCGAAAATGAAAGTCGATGATGCGGCCGCCATCACCGAAATTATTTCCAGCGACAGAGAGGGAAGTACAAAATTTATTTTCTCCAAAATCTTCTTTTAAAACAATTCTTCCGAATTATACTAAATATCTATATAAGAAAATACTTATAAACCAAATCGTTGTATTTCATAAATTCTTTTGGAAGCAGATTTTCAAAATCCCGGACTTAAGTTCTAAAAATCTCCAATTTGATTCATTATAATTTCAACTTAGCTTCAATTATTATAAATATTTTTATTACCTAACACCCAATCTATAGCAACCAAAAATATATATCTTTATAAAATATTTTTATATATAGAAAATATAATAGGCAAAATTATTTCATTCACCTATATTAAAACGGATATTATGTCGGTCTGTCCTATTAAGTGTTTAGAAATCCCTATTGATGTCACAGCGTCCCATGCATCAACCAGAATTTATAAATACAAAACGGAACAAAGCACCACAATATCAAAACCTTTTATAACACTAACAAATACGCTCTCTCATATATATTCACTCAGCGACTCCCATAGGGTATTACTACCCTATTAACAAAGAGTCAAACCCCACAAAGCTAAGGTTTATCGCTAAACCTGGCTCTGATACCAACTTGTAACATCCCGCCTTTTCGCACAATTTAAACCGACACACGTGCCAATTCAAACCATACGGAAGGGCGGATTGTTATGGGGTAAATAAGAAAAACAGAGAAGGAAAAAAACAAACAGAATCTCACAGCGGAAGAATAAAATATAATAATCAATATACAGTTCATGATAACTGTTTACAAAATATTTATTTTACTTATACAATGAATATCAGAGTTACACATACCAATACAAACAATGCAGCGGAATAGAAAGAGTGCGGTGCAATACTATAAATAAAAATAATACGACTCCTTCGTCTTCGTCCTCCAAAGCTAAAGTCTTCGATCCTGAAACGCTCGGACTGACCCGAGAGAATTTGGAAAGACAAAAACACTCGAGTCAGACTAAAAGATCTTATGTGAGTTAAATTAACAGAAATAAATATGAGTACAGTAACTCAAGAGATGCTCGGGATTTACATCTCCTAAGGATCCGTTAAACTATTTACTATGTAGTATATTGCGCTATTATAATAGTGTCTATTTATAAAATAAACATACTTTTTAATAGCATTAAGGAGTGACCCAATATTCCCCTTAACACGTAATAGTCCCAGTAGTCCATCCAATATCATAGTCCCTCCTGATCGGGAAGCCACCAGAGGATACCACACGGGCTACGGGAGAAATCCAAACTCGTACAAGGCTCGGTATGGTAGGTGACACGGCACAACTAGGCAATGCCAGGGTAGATATACCAATTACGCTTCCGGGCCGATGGAAACGCGTAGCCACAGCTACCGCCCACCTCGAACAAACTCCCCAAAATCAAAAATAGAAGTGGCCACTGAATCAATCCAAAGTCAAAGTATAATATCGAAGAGGAGTGTCCGATCAGAGGAATGACCTCATTAACCCGTCGATCGCTCCTGTTTTAGCCACCTTATGCCAACTCACGGGAGTTGGGTCCACGTATTTACCTTACAGGAATCGTCTCCACCAACCTACTTCATTCTGGAATCTCCACCGCGTACACGGTTAGTCAAAGTGGTTTTCGGTATCGACAGAGAGTATGTCCATATCCGATCCCGGTCTCTTTGCCAACCCATCGTTATTATAATACCGCGGTCATTTAAAAATAGTTTATACTTTAAAACCAGAATATAATCCATTTCAAAACCATAATAGTACGATATCATTTCTTCTTTTAAAACCCAAAACAATTCATTTTGATATTATTTTTATAAAACCCAAATCAATGATATCATTTTCCCAAAAATATATCCTTTCCAAAAATTATGCCACCTTTAAAATTTATAATTCCTTGTAACCAAATATTTGAATCATAACTTTCAACATAATACTTCGAAATCCATAGTTTTTAAACCCATTACTTTCAAAACTAAATGGTTTGGATATTCAACAGTATATAAAATAAGTGGTTTAACTTTATGGTTACTTTGTAAAGAAAATACTTTACATGGCTTTTCAAATATGGTTCTTTATTTAAGGTTTAAACCATAATCACTTTAAGTTCCAAAACCCCTTAAATTCCTATGTGTATAAATCATTTGGAGTATTAATATTCAAACTAAAATTGGAATTTATTCTTTCAACACATTAAATGTTTATTATTTAGTCTTGAATATTCACATAAATCCATAAACAAACTCCAATTTCTAGCAATTAAATATTTCTTCAATTTAATGTCTACTAGAATATTCATTTTATACTTATCTTGGAAAAATCTAGTTATAAATATCATATCTTAAGATTTCCAAATTTAAACATTAAACATATGATATAAATTATCACACTCTATTTTCTCAATTTTTCCATTTTTATTTAAGAGATTTATACACAGTTTAAATTTAAAATTGCTAACTTCATATGTATATATAGAAGAAAAGTATCAAATTTACAATTATTATAAACCGTATTTCATCCAACCATAGAAATCACTTTTAAAATATTTTATATATATACCACGGTGCCTGTATAAAATTTTCTATCCTATGGTCAAGTGATACGGATATTTATCATTTCAATCCGCAATTTAAAATAAAATAAAATTTTGCGGTTGTATATCATTTCAAACCACAATCCCGAATGAAATGAAATATGCATGATAACTTACAATTTAATGATATAAAATAAACCATCCATTTATCAACATCATCCATCATCCAAATCACAAATCATCATCCAATAATCAATCAAATCAATATATATCTGATAATATATAGCAGGTAATGACTGGCAGTTATATTCAAAAATAAATTTAACCACTATTAAACTAATAGTTTATATTCAGTAATAAGTTTTATAACTTTTTAACAAGCAGTTTATATGCAATTAAATAGATTCTATCTGTCAATTAATATGCAATAAATAAACTAAATTAACAGTTAATTTAAATAAATGCGAATAAACAGATATGATGAATAAAACATGTCAAACAGTTCTAAATAAATTTCTACTCATATCAAACATTAATTTAACAAACATAAAAGCTTTTAGAAGTTGTGAGTGGGTTAAAACACTCACCTTTTGAATTTAAATCGAATTTAAATCTGATTTAAACCCAAAAATTTCACAGTCTCCAAATCTGTCCAAACCAGCGTCATCAGATCTGGAATTTAAACACGAACCTAACAAAAAAAGTTTCGCGTGAATCGGAGATCGTATGTAAAAGTTATTCGATAAAACGCTTGAAAATTTCAAAAGAATTAAATAACCAAACTCACACAAAATCACAAATCCACGTCATCAGCTCCCCCCCACCTTCTCACGCGTTTTCCTTGCCTCCAGATTTTCGAACCCGTTCAGCAAATCCTAACAGCTAACAGCCACCGCTTCATATATTTTTCCACGCCAACGCCGCCACTTCTGAGATGATCCATCACCATCGTTTGGCTCGCAAGCCCACGTCGACCTCACCCACCTGTTGCGGCCACCTCCGGTCGCGTCACAAGGCACCCATGCCGTTCGAAAATCGGCCTATACATCTCCTAATTACCATCGATCTGACCCCTTTCGAGGCGAACGAATGTAAGATCCGAGGCCTACTCTCCATTAGCTTCACAACGGTACCTTCTGATCGACCAACGGTCGACGATCCACCGTTGGATCGTCAAAAATCCAATACGAACGGTTAGGAAAGATTTGAAATTTTTGGGCAAACGACGCCACGAAACCAGAAATGAATTTCACCACTGAATTACATATTTCGAGAACATCGACATATATTTTTTTGAGAATTTTAGGAGGACTTTGAATTTTCAGCTTTGATTTGCAAATTTGAAATTGGACCTGAAATGCATCCATTGAGGAAAAGAGAAGATTGAAGAAATGAACATACAGCAAAGGGAATAAAATGGGGCTAGGGTTTATAACCGTGCTTATATAGGTAGGCTAGAGATAGAGTAGATGGACCGGATAAGTGAACGTACGGAACAAACTAAGGCCCAAAAAGCCCGCTATGCCTCCGGAACCGATTTTGTTAAATCTATATATCCAAATAAGTAATTTAAAATATTCTGAGCGCAATGGAAAAAGTTTCACGCCCAAATTTGATCGTATGAAGAAGTTATGCTGAAAACAAAATTTCCAAATTGATTTCAAATTGATTTTAATTAAATCGATTTCAAGGCGTTTCGCATCCGTACGATCAAACGACAGGTCCGATCGATCCCAAACTTGAAACCCTATAATAATTCACCGATACGGATCCGATGAAACTGGTTTCGTCGAAATCCGAGTCCGTGGCCAAAATGGCTATTTTTATATTCATTAATTAAATTAAAATAAATTATAAAAATCCAAATTTTATATTAAATTCTAAAATTGACCAAATTTTATTGCATATATATTCCTTAATCAATCTCAAAAGATTTAACAAGTTTGGCTGTGAATTAAGTTTGACAAGCCTATCAAATTTCAGCATAAATTTCTACACTTCCTTATATTAAGGAATTATAAATAAATTTCTCAAAAACCTATTTATTAAATTTTTAACCTTTGTATACTCATCCTTTATCCAAAATAGGGATGCCACATACTTTGGTTCATGATTCACATTATCATTCTTAGAGTCTATTTTAAATTTCAATAACGTAATATTCTACGTTTAATTCCATTTTATTTGTAATAAATACCATTTGTTGAATTAAATACTTAAATTAATCTATAAATCCTGCTTTCTAAAATCTATATCAACAAATGGTCTAATTATAAATAGAATTAGCATTAACTTTATCTTATAGAATTAAATATTTTAACTACCAAACAAATCTACGCTAAATGCACTATTTAAATAAATTAATTGAAATTAAGTCTACACTAAATCTTATAAATTATAAATGCAATCTCAATAAATTCATTTATTGATTTAGACCTTTTTCTATACAGTAATTAAACATTTTGTGAGTATAAATAACTTTTGAATTTATATACATTTCATTTGTGCATTCTTTATTCCTTATAAATTCTCCTTTATTAACTAGACACATTAACAACCAAAATAATTAATTTAGATTTATTTCAATCTATTTCCATTCTTAACTAAATAAAATAAAAGGTTAACCTAAACACTTGTTATCCTTTTATGTTCAAATTCACTTACAACATTTATTAACACAATGTTGCCATAGGTTTAGATTTAAATAAATAAATTAGATGAATAGGTAAACTTTGTAATTATCACCAATGTCCAAAACATATGCATTAATTACTACTTAATTATTAGCATTCATTTATTAATTTACCAGTTGCCATAGTCTTCTTATTTTCTATTTACTAACAAACTCCAAGTTTAGTTATAACTTATCAATACATAAATTTCCTAGGCAAAACAATTTTTATTACCATTTTAAGTACATTTATTATTGACAACATTCATTAAAATTACTTATCAACACTTATTGCATTGATTTATTCAACGGTCACTTTTATTTAGTTACTATCTATTTTACAATCCAATGTAAATCTTCCACTATTGAATTCTTATATTAAATGAATTTCATTCTAGGTAATATTTTTATTAATATTTACTAATTCAACACTTATATTGCTTTCTTATTAAACTTACACAAAGTATGAAAATTTATATTATTCAAATCTATTGCCATATAAATATTAAATTGTTATCATTCAATTACAATTACTACATCAAATCCCTACATTTACTTTACTAAAATCCTAAGACTTTTATTTTATTCTAAACTAGATGAGAAATTATATTAATTTAATTCATTTAATATTATCAAATTTAATGGGTCGTTACATATTAACAACGTGATTTGGCCACTCATTCCAAATACTTTCCACAAACTCGTAAAGCACTTTATACGTTGAAGCTGTAGCATCGCGATGAGAGTATTTACTTGTTGATTGAGTAATAGACCGTGGAATGTTTTGAACCCTATCGAATTGCCGCAAAACATGGGTGGGGTGATATGGTTCCACCACATTTAAGCATAACAAACAACTCGAATACCAAGCAATTTACGAAAAAGGATGGAATTGTCTTGCAAAGGGTCAAAGACTACCTAAAAGAATATTTAAAAGAAAATAATGAAGTTATTATAACATGAATAAAAAAACACTATTCAAATGATTCAAGCCTAATAACATACCTCATGTTCTTGAATGTTATCAAGATACACTCTTAGTTCCTTATACAATGCATGATAATCATTTGCTGGATCCTAATGGGTCGCTCTTGGTGAACTTTCATTGTAAATTTTGGTTGATGGATGAAAATGTAGAAAATGTTCATATATCCATGATTCCAACAATATGAGAAAACCAGCAACTTGTTTAACTTCTATTCTACTCGTAAGACCTAGCTGCCTATATAGCCAACATAGAGTTGCCGAATTCCAAGAATAATTACGAACTTCATCCAAATTACCAATTTAATTTAAATAATGTACGGACACATGAGATTTACTTTTATCCACGAATAATTTATTGCCCACTAAATACAATAGATATGCACGAGCAGCTTGTTTGATTTTTTCTTTTTCCCAAACATCGGAAACTCCGTCAAATTTTTTGTACAATTTAGTATAAGGCAATTTATATCCAACACAATCCTTCATGATATTTTTTGATTCAATATCACTTACCCAAATTATTGACAACCAAATTAGTTATATCATTTCGGGAATAATAATACGTCTGTATTGGTAATCCTTCCACCAGAATATGTAGTAGGGAGGCAACGTCGTCTAATGTTATAGTCATCTCACCGAATGGTAGGTGAAATGTATTTGATTCCGAATGCCAACGCTCAACAAAACAAGATATAAGTACTTTATTAACCGAGCTATAACATACTCCACTAGAAAAAATAAACCAGAAGATTCCAAATATCCTTTAAAAATTGTTGCATCACTTGGAATTTTTCAATTTAAAATCTATGTACCATGATTTACACACAAAAGAGTGTCTCGTTCCTAAAAAATAACTTAATGTTATATTATACTACTTTGATATATAATTTATTTAATAGAATTTTGTAAGATATACCTTGCCATCTCGTATCAATGAAGCAACGTGAGTATTGTGCTACTAATCACATCGGTAATTCTCGATCCACCGAAAGGTGTATTTCGTGTGCCATTAGAAACACTGATATCTTCATGCGTAAGATGCTCTTCAACATATCGTGGAAGTTGCTCTTGAACATGCTGTGGAGGTAGCTCTTCAATATGCTCCTCTATATTTTTCCCTTGAACAACATGCTTAATATTTCACTCTTGAATAACATGCTCGTCTCGATTTTGTTCCTCTGTTTGATTTGTAGTGTCCGGATTTCTCGCTTTTACAAGTCGATTTCTTTCAAAAGCCGTTAGAGGATTGCGTGTTGGCTTTTTTGAACTTTCTGCAACAACAAAGCAATGTGTGAATGTCAACTATGTCAAATACAATGACTAGATTGTTTTATATAGAATTATTGAAAGATTTTGTGCTTCTTAATTCATATGCAATAAAATCCATATGTATTAAAACATAGCTTATTTCTTCCATAATGAATATGATATATGACTTAGTTAGTTCATCCATAATGTTAATTTGCCTATTGTTTTAACCTACAAAACCAAGATAAAAATAGTAGCAAACGCATATGATAAGTTATTTCATCCATAATGTTAGTTCATCCATAAAAGTGCATATGGTAAGTTAGGGCTCTCAACCTTCATATGAAATAAAAATAGTAAAAAAATGTGCATATAAAATAAAAATAGTAACAAGCATGTGCATATAAAATAAAAGTGCATATGGTAAGTTAAGGCTCGCTAACCAGACAAATAATTTTTGCCAAAAAAATATCAATAAGAAGCAGAAAACCTGCATTTTCATGGAGTACCCACTTATCAACGGAGTTTTCTAAATTGGCTGCAGACGAATTTGGTTGTACACATTAAAAGTCTAGGATATACTCATGTTTGGAAAAAATAGCAACAGAATTTGATTGTACACAAAAAATTCTAGGATATTCTCATGTTTGGCGGAAAAGATAGCAGCAGAATTTGGTTGGATCGACTACGTTCTATGCGAACGAGGTTGTTGAACCAACCTCGTCCGCCATGAACGTGGTTGTGACAACAACCACATTCGTGGCGGATGAGGTTGGTTCAACAACCTCGTTCGTAGAATGTGGTTGAAACATCTAAGGTTTTCGTCTGCAACCGATTTATCAAAGTCACATAGAAACGATTCGTCTGCAACCTCGTTCACATATATCTTCAAACTAGAAAGCACAATTACATACCATGGCGATGATTTCTCCTTCTTTCCTTCTCCACGGCGGCGGCGGCTGGAAAATTAAGCATGAATGTGGGAGGAGGGAGCGATTTGAGAGGCTGGAATGAGCATGAGATATGGTATAGGTTTTGAGAGGCTGGAATGAGCGTGAGTGTGAGTGCGGCTTCTTCTTTTTTTGGTTTTTCTGAAAGACAAGGGTAGTTTTGGAGGTGGATAGGGTGCGAAGAGAAAAAGATAAGGTGATTTTTTTTTAAAATAGCAGGGTGGAAAAGGCAATAGGCGGGGTGAGAATAGACGAAGCCTTCATACTAAGTCTATTAAATAATTACTTACTTTGAATTTAAATGAATCACATCATTATCGTGGCTTTGACAATTAGATAAGTTTGTAAACATATTATACAGACCAATAATACCGGTACCAAAACCAACACAAATACGATACTTGGAAGTAAATGCAAAGAGAAACAAGTAGAAAAAGAAAAGAAAAAGAAGCCTCGGAAAGGAGTTTCACAACCAACTAGTATATTATGCTTGTATATTGAGGAAAGGAAGAATAGTTTGCACAAAACACTCATAAGATAAGGTTGCAAGCTTGCAGCTCCAGGGTGCCACATCCATCGACTTAAACTTCTCAACCAAACCCTATAAAATAAAATCAAGTATTATCATAGAAAGCTACTTTTCACACATGAACACACCTGCTAGCTTTGTTTATAGTAAAATTGCACACTTTCTAATTGCAGGCAAATAAGGTTCTTAATAGTTTTTCTCAGGCCCTATGAATTATGATACATGTGCAACATTAATGTTTTATTCATTGATGTTTTATTCACTGTGTTCCAACAGAATATAACATTCATCATATTATGTCTGGTTGTTAAGCATGCTTGATTTGCAAGAGAGAATGTGCATAAAAATTAAAAGTGAACATTCATATATAAATATGTTAAGCATAAGGAATTTGCTGCTAGGTAGTTGCTTAATAGTTAACACGGTAGTGCATCTTTTAAGAAAGGCTGTAACACTATTACAGAAGATGTCATCTTCCTAATCTCTCAATCCTACAAATTCTCTTACTGAACTTTCCTATCCAGCCCAAACCAATATTTAAACTAAAACATAGGGTGGGTTTTTTCAAACGAAATGTGCAAATGAAAGGGGTTGGGAAAGGGGTAAGTTGAAGAAAGGGGGCCGCGTTCTTTTTACAAAAGAGGCAACGCGAAAGGGAAAAAATTATTATTTATATTATTATTTTATTTGTGTTAATTATTTCTAAATAAAATAAATATATATCGAATACAGAATACAAAATATATAATACTGAATACATAGTTCAGAATTCATGCATAATACAAAATACGAAATAGAAATATGGCTACCATTTCTCTAACTATAACGTGCGCCGCCGGCTGCAACCCATAACTTTCCAACCGCTCACACAGCGACATAAAACAAAGTCTTTTCATTCGAAAATTTCGTTGACACCATTCTGCATGGCCTGTAAGCATTTCATTAACCCAATTAATATAGGTAACTTCAGAATCGTGTATCCGGCTCATTTGAGGTTGACGTGTGGCATAATATATTTTAAGGAACTGGATATCTTGCAAATCTTCTAAATCAGAATCATCACCTTCTTCATTTGGATTTTCCATTGAGATAAAGAAAGCAGGAGAGAAGAGAGTAGAATGAGATGATGGAGAAGAGAAAGAAAGTAGGGAATATATAAGAGAGATAGTTCAAATGAACAGTTAAGGGGAGCCGTTCGCATCCACGTCGCGTCCGATGCATCGGGCATAAACGTTCCCCAACAACAGTTCATCCGAACTGGGCAAAGTTATGGGTCCCACGTTCGCTGTATCGAATGCATCAGACGCAGATGCCAACTTCACCAGCCCATTTCCGCAAAAGAATGGTACCATAGACTGTTCCAACGGTTAGTAGTATTTTTAGTTTATTTTAAAGATTAATTCATATTTGAATTTTATGTTAAATGCAAAGGTAGCCATACAACAGCCTTTTAATGAAGTATGTCATGTATATTACTGGTTGTAGAATTTTATAACATGCCACGAAAAATGTTCCTATAGCTCGGAAAACTTTAAACCCATGCATATACATTTGTGTTTGGGTTCAACTCAACTTCCAATTAACTTTGATTTCAAAGCATTTTAATACACACACACATAAGAAAGTATATTTATAAAACCTATAAACTAGTTTTGTATCCACTAACTTTTGGAGTGATTTCTAAAATGATTTCGATTTGAAATTTTAACGAATTTGAAGTATAAAGATTAGAATATAGAAGAAAACAGGTTTGAAATCTAGTGAAAAACAAAGATGTTATAATCAATACAAAAACTGGAAATCAATATATAACTTTCTAGAAATTGTTAGAATTTTGAAATTTTCATGTACATTGGTCCATTAGTGTGTATTACACTGGTGCACATGTGTGAAGAAAAACTACATAATACACCTAGGCCAATAAGGCCAAGTTTAATAACTTAAATCGATTCAGGGTTTTTCCTTTGGGTTTTGGACATCTATTAGTGATGATTTGAAGTGACTTTTTGATCTTAATTAATTAGAATGCTTTGGATATATATGGATGAATGTCTTTGTATATATGTGATATATATGAATAGTCGATCATTATTGACATTTTTATTTGACTACGGATTCTGAGACCTCTATTCATTATCATGGTAATACGATTGCTCGTTTTGTGTAGAAAATCTGAGGTGCGTGTTGTTGTACGGAAATGGATCCGTAATTTGTGTATGGAACTGCATTCATTGGGTGATTTAGCTATATGTTAATGCAATATGGTGGGCTTGGCTTAGAGTGTGGCTAGAGCATACCATCGACCATTTTAATGTGCTGGATTTGAGTATGGGTTAGATCTTACCATCAACCATTGTAAATATATTGGTTTAAGACCTTGCTTTAAAAAGTTAGCCATGTACCATTGTATCGTATGAATAAGTTATTGAATGTAGGTGAAACAGGATTAAGGTATGATTGTTTATAATAATTATCTTGGTATTATTTGGGAATGTCTAGAGTATATTGTAGAGTAGACGTACATCACTCACCAGACTGCAGTCTGACCCTCTTCCAATGTTTTTTCCTTTTTATTTCATCATTAAGTTGATGGAAACCGATGTGCTATATCGAGTGACGCTGGATGGTGCAGATGAAGAAAGTGTTACTATTTATATATTGTACGTAAATAATTGCTTAACGTTAATGTTGTGTGTATCGAACTTAGATTGGATCCGGTTGTATTTGACTACATATATACATTAAATCTGTTGCCATGAAATAAAGTGATATTTGATTTGATATATTATATGTTATTTCCTTCCACTGTGATTTCAAAAAAAAAAAATCTTTATTATCTTTTTTATCTTTTGTTATCTCAACTAACGACACGTCGTCCTCGACTTTTAGGGTTTATACACAATGAGTTGTGTTAAATCAGAAAGTTGAAAATAGTAGGTTGTTACATTTGGTATCAGATGTAAAACTTTCCTAGTATTAAGGACTATGACATAATGAGAGAGCGTATTTGCATTTTATAAATTTATATACACACACATATCACATGAGTCGTATATGTTTTTAGTTGTCCCATTTGTGCTTTATATCTATTGGGAAGTTGTTAATGAATTCCAACTACAAATAGTAGAGGATGAGTAAGTCAGGGAGAATGAAAACTGGAACAGAGATAGATATTGGTGGGGTAAGACCAAAACAAGAAATGGTACTAGAATCGACACTATGGATATAGCGGTACGAACATCCACATTAGGTTCCATTGATACCTGTAAGCGATGAGCCATACCAGTGTAAACCCTACAGTACATTCATCTAGTCCATGAGAAGTAGTTCTTAATATTATGTTGGAACAGAATCATGATTGGTAATAAGAAAATGGCTAAGCACTTGTGAGAATATATGTTAACATTTGGATTTGAATTGAAGGACGCACCAAATAGGGAGTTAACGAGGGTGGTAAGAGAATTGAGTTTTGAAAATAAGATATTTTTAGAGTGGAAGATTTTCAAGAAGTTATTGAAAAAGTGAAATTAGAAATTTTATTTATAAGAGGATCAATGAATTGATATTGTATTTATATAAGATTATATTATTTGAAGGATTTAATAAAAAGTGTTATAAGTTCAAAGTAAGTAGAAATCTAATGTCTTATATATATATATATATATATATATATATATATATATATATATATATATTCACTTTTAGACAGGGGATTGAAGGATTTGTGAATAGACTTTTCAACATATATTTAGTAATATATGAATTAAAATTTGTGAAATAAATTCTACGTAGGTGGGAACCTTACGATAACATTACCATGATGTTAAATAAGCAAAGTCTTTGGGATAAAAGATAGTATTATCCTTTTTTTAGTCTAGCAAAAAAACCAACATTGAGATGATTTTCAATTTTATAATATATTTTTTACTAATACATACCCTTTTTATATTAATGCAAATATATACGGTGATTCATATATTAATAAAATTATATTACTTAAAAATGTAATAGCTAAACCTAAATAAAAATAATGGATTGGCAGGTATTACATATTAACTTATATAAATAGCCAAATTATATCAATACCGAATATTAATATAATTTATAGTTTATTATATATAAATAATCCATATTAATACTTATAAACAACCTATTATTTACATAGAATAAACGGTAATAATATATGCTTAATATATGATTATATCAGTGTAACTAAATATGTTAGTGTAAATGTGTATATATACAGACTTCGTATATTATTAAAAAATCTACTACATAATAGCATTGAAGTAAAACAATAAGTAAGCTTTATAGAAACAAAAAAAAAACATTTATAATATTAATATATTTTGCTAATATATACTTTGAACACAAAAATACACATACACACACATATATGGCAATACATATATTCATAAAATTGTATCACCTAAAATTGTTTTATTTAAACCAAAATAACTTAAAATGCTCAGAATTAATTATATTACTTAAGTTTGAACTTATAGTTATTTATATATTAATATATGTATGTAGAAAATGTATAGTAATACTTGAAAGGAAAATGTTAGACAAACATATATGTGTATATAAGTATATGTTTATATTTAAGTATTAATATATGTTTAATCATGCATTAGCTTGTATATTAATAGTTAATATACACTTCCACATATACTTAAAAATATTAATACGTATACATACATACATATATGTATGTATGTAGGTATGTATGTATATATGTATGTATGTAGCAACATACATATATGTGAGAAAAACAAAATTAAAACAAATAATAACGCAAGCGATAAAACCAACTAAGCTGAAGTAAGATGCTAAAAGTTAAGATATACTAAAGTAAAGCCAGAGCATTGTTATGAATAATATATATTGTTAATTGTAAGTCATTTATAACAAAAAAATTATTGAATGCTTATGATAAAACCAAATAATAACTAGATACAGTAAAACTAAACAATAGCTAGACATAGTACACTACAAGAAAAACTTGAAATATCGACAACACTTGGTGGCGGCTTCGGACGACCTATTGCGACGGTTTTCGACTGGTCATCAAAAGCCTTCTGAAAGTAGCCGTCGGCGGCCGTCGGAAGCCGTCGGAAATTCACGTTATACAGGTCTCGACCAAGACCTTTCTTCCTCAATCGAGCTGAAAGAAAATTATATCCTAAAATTCCTAAAACCCATTTTCAAGCTTCCAAACCTCAAACTCAAGCTTTCGGATCTTGCACGGCTACTTAATCACTCTCTATTGCTTCCAATCTCAAGTATAATCTCTAATTTTTTGCAAAACACCTAATTTTTAACCTAAATCTAGATTTGCCTAATTTGATAAATTAGGGCTAATTAGTGATCCTAATTGTTTCTAATAGCTTAATGATGGTATACAATATCCCATGGAATACCTATTTCATTTGTTAGCTTTAGATAGATTCGTGAATTTGTGTATATGTGTAAACCATTATATATGTGTTAGATTTAGCATTGTCTTATGTTAATTGGGGTGTTTATGTGTTCATATATGTGTGTATATACGTGTTAATCTTTATACACACACACACATGCATACTAATAATTAAATAAATTGTTTTCAATAAAAAACATCGTAAAATAATAATTTACATATCTACTATAATATGCTAAATCAACCTTGTTTGAATAATGTGGTAAATTAATAATTTTTCGAAATATATAAAATTAGTAAAGTGTAACGACCCGTAAAATTCGGTAATTAAATTTCTTAATTTAATAAGATTTTGGTAACTTAATGTTGAAAGAAATAAAAATTTAGTGAATTATTAATGAAAATAATAACTTGGATAAGATTGGTAAGTTAATTGTAAATAACTTGGATGTATTTCCAATAAGTGATACAATGTAAATGTTAATTTTATTCTTATTGTAAATAAAGAATGTTACCAAGATGTAATGATTAATTTGATTTAAAATCTTAATTAATCTGTGCATTAATTTATAATGGGATGTAAAAGGTAAATTAATAATTTAAATGTTAACTTACCAATAAAATAATGTATAAGGAATGGAAATGGAATAAATTAATGGATGAACTAATGGTAGCACTTGTTGTGAGCTAATAAGTAAATTTAAAATGTAGCAGTGCTAATTTAGGTTCATAATTAATAGGTTGAATGAAATGTCAAGTAATGAATTTATTAAAATTGAAAAGTTATAATAACATATGGTAATTATAGTGTTTATTGTTGATAATAGCCGTTACTTTAATAATTATTAATATAGTAATGGAAGTGTGAAGGGAAATTTAATAGAAACATAAATTTAGTTATAAGGAAACAAGAGTATATATTGAACAAATTGATGAATTAGTATAAAATTTATGATAATTGGATAAGGACAGTGATATGTAATCAATTTTATTATTTAATACTTGAAGAAATAAAAATTTGTAATCCATTAATAAATTTATAATGGGAATGAATTGTAAGTATTGAATTAATTTATGAAATAATACAGTGTTAATGACAATTAATATATGTTTTATTTTGCTAGTATGTTAAATAAAATTTGGAAATCAAATTTGCAATTAAAGTAGTACGTTAATTAGAAATAAATTGTAATAAGTTTACATTAATATGAAATGTAATAACGTGGATTAATTGGGAAATATTAATGTGCCAAGATATATATAGCCTATGCTAATTAAAGTTAATAATTAATGAATTGAATGAAAGGCCAATTAATGAAAGTAAATGGGAACTTTGATTTGTGAGTAATAAAAGCTTATTTATGTGACTAAAAGTTAGCGTAACGATTATTGGATGTTACCTATTTATGTAGAGCGTTAATTTACAATTGGAAATCAGCTACAATAATTATAATTTAATATTACATTAATGTTAATTAAGGTAATATTTGTAAGTAAGGTTAAGGTTATTCATATTGGACAAATTGTTGAATTATAAGTATTGGAACTAAAGCTTTATCAATTTATTGGGTTTTGAACCATGATAAGTGGAGTAATTGCAATTTAATGAAATTTAATTTCTTACGCTAATTGAAATGAAGATGATATGCGATAACATTAACGTAAAAATTTTTGAATCCAATATTTATTTCATCCGTTGACAATAATGAATTGAATAGTAAAATGAAAAATAATTTAATAGAATTATTGGAAATTTAATTTATAAATTTGAATATAATGAAATTGGAAATTTAACATTGCAATTGATAGAATAATCAATGCTAAATTGACATTTAAATTTGTTTAAATCATCGTAAATGATTAAGAAGTTAAAAATGTTGAAATTTGTCAATTATCGAATTAAAATTGAAATTTTGATTTAAATTAATTAACTACTAATTTATTTAATTAATGGAAAAAATACCATTTTGGCCACTGACTCAGATTTCGACGAAACTAGTTTCATCGGATCCGTAACAGTGAATTATTGTAGAATTTCAAGTTTCGTAGCGATCAGACTTGTCGTTTGATCGTACGGACACGAAACGCCTTGAAATAAATAAAATTTAAATTAATTGAAATCAATTTGAAAATATTAATTTTAGCATAACTTCTTCATACGATGGAATTTGGACTTGAAACTTGTTCCATCGCGTTTAAAATATTTAAAAACATCTATTTTGATATATGGGTTGACCCAATTTCATTCCGGAGTCGAAACGGGCTTTTTTGGCCACTTTGGCGTTAGCACGTAAATCTATCTTATCAATCCATTCAAATGTCAACCCTGCCTATATATATCTTGCTATAAACCCTAGCAGTCTCTGTTCCTCATTTCTATACATTCTATTCACCTCCTCACTTCAATGGCAGACAAACCCTAATTCCGATTGCAATCCCAAATCAAATCCAAAGATGAAATTTCAAACTCCACAATATATGCCAAATTTTATATCAATTCGAAGCTCTCGAAGAACGTAACTCAGATCTGCAAATCGTTTTTCGATTCGACGTATTGTTTGTCCAGAAATCGAAAATCAATTTTCGGCCGTTCATCGCTCGACGATGAACTTCGTCAGATCGGGAAATCCTTTCTGGGTTGTGTAGAGGGGACCAAGGGGAGTCGATCTGGGGTGTTCATTCATGGAGTTAACGGCTAGTTCCTCAGGAAAATTCGACTAGGGTTTAAGACTTAAGGTGGCGGCTGCAGTTTTTGGCAACGATCGGTGACTCGGTTGGGTCCAGGGGGGTCGGCTGGAGGAGGCAGTGACGATGGTGGCCACGACGTGGCCAACGGCGGCCTGTAGTGGTGATGAAGCTCGGTCAAAGGATGGTCAAAAGGGGGGCGTGCATTGTGTTTTTCGCGTGTGTTGTGTACTGGGTTGCGATGGTTCAGTAGAGCATGCGTTTCTGGGAGATGAATTGTGGGTGACGTGGCATTGATTTGGGTGAGGTGAGTTATTAACTTTTGTTTTATTTTAAATTTTTTTGTTTAATGCACTAATCGCTATAACTTTTACATACGTGATCCAATTCGTGCGAGGTTTTCCCCGTTAGGTTCGTATTGGGATTCCGAACATTTTGGCGCTGGTTTGGATGAATTCCGAGACTATTAAATTTTTGGGTTTAAATTGAATTTAAATTCAATTTAAATTCAAAAGGTGAGTGTTTTAACCCACTCACGACTTCTAAAATTTCTTATGTTTGTTAAATTTAGTTTTTGATGCAATTAGAAATTTGTTTGTAACTGTTTGGCGTCTTTTTAGTCATAATCTCAGTTAAATTAGATTTATTTGATTTAAATTGTTATTCATTTTATTATATAAACTACCAGTTAAATTTATTTATTATTGTATTTAAACTGCCAGTAATTACCTGATATTTTTACCTGTTCTATAAATGTTATTGTTTTAATTGGATGATGATTGTGATAGTGTTTGATGATTGATATTTGATGAATGGATGTTGTATTTTATATCGTTATAAACTGCAAATGATTATGCACTTTTTTTCATCGGGATTGCGGTTTGAAATGATATATAACCGTATTTTTATTTTAAATTACGGGTTGAAATGATAAATATCCATATCACTTGACCAGAGGATAGAAAATTATATACAGAGAGCGCGGTCTATATATAAAAATATTTTGAAATGATTTCTATGGTTTTGTAAAGAAATATATGATTTTATGAGATACTGATTTGGATATTTATAAATATTATTTTATGTATAATTTATTTCTTGGTTTTAAGCCATGTATAAAATTGGGTTAAAGTATAAAGAAGTTAAATAATAAATGTTGATTTTATTAAGATATAATACGGTTAAGTATTTATTTAAATTTTATTTATAGAGTTTATAATGTCTTAAATAAAATTAATGTTGGAAGATAAATATGAGTTTGATTCGAATTAAAGTATTTAAGAATTATCCTTAAATAAAATTTATTTGAAATTTAAATAAATTTGAGATTTTAAAAGGTATGATTTTTATAACTTGATTTTGGTTTAGAGGACTTAAATGAATATCAAGTCGATTTAAATGAATATTATCAAGTTATTTAAATTGAAAGAATATCCTGTTATTTTAAGTTTAAAGGTTTTACTTAAATGATATTTGATTTATTTAATTAACATTTCAAATCTAAATAATAGTAATTAAATTTGATATATATATATATGGAATTATCATGAACTAGTTTTGAAATGGTGGAATAATTAAAGATTTGAAATATATGGAAATTTAAATGGTTTATTTGGGGGTTCAAATCTGTATTTGAAATTGATTTGTGAAATTTAAGAAGATATAAAGTAATTTAATATTTGAACCACTAAAGTATTGGAAATTATGTTCAAAATTATAAATTTCAAAGTATTATGAGTGTTATAATTTTAAGTCTTTGGTTTCGAAATTTTATAACTTTGAATGCTATGAAAAAAGGGGATATCGTATTGATTTGGTTTTAAAATTTGGAAATGATATCGTATTTATATGGTTTTGAAATAAATATTATATCCTGGTTTTGAAGTATAAATTATTTTAAGATGACCGCGGTGTTATAATAATGTTTGGTTGTTGAAGAGACCAGGATCGAAAGTTGTCATACTCTCTGCCAACTTCGAAAACCACTTTAACAACCGTGTACGCGGTGGAGATTCCAGAATGAAGTAGGATGGGGGCGGCGTTTCCTTTGAGGTAAATACGCGGACCCGACTCCCATGAGTTGGCATAAGGTGGCTAAAATAGGAGCGATTCTCGGGCCAATGAGGTAGCACCTTTGATCAGACACATCCCTTCGATATTATACTTTGACTTTTGGATTGATTCGGTGGCCACTTTTGATTTTTTTTTTCGGGGTGTGGCTCGAGGTGGGCAGTAGCTGCGCGCTATGCATTACCACCAGCCCAGATAGCAATTGTTATATCTACCCTAGCATTGCCTAGTTGTGTCGTGTCACCTACCATACCGAGCCTTTACTACAAGATTCTATTTGTGTCGTACTTATGGAGTGTCTTCTCGTAGTCTCCCGATCAGAAGATATGCAGGCACTGTATAGACTATTGGCACTATTATGCGTTAATGTGGAAAATGTAAAGCCTTAACGCTATTTTTAAGTAAGTTTATTTTACAAATAGACATTATTATAATAGCGAAATATTACTATGTAGTAAATAGTTGAACGGATCCTTAGAAGATGTGAATCCCGAGCATCTTTTAAGTACTGCACTCACGTTAGACACTTGATAGGAGATGTCAAATCACGTAAACATCTTCGACGCCGTTTACACTCATATTTATTTCAGTTGATTTAACTTACATAAGATCTTTTAGTTCTGACTCGAGTGTTTTGTCTTTTCAATTCGCTCGGGTCAGTCCGAGCATTTCAGGATCGAAGATTTTATTTCTGGAGGACGAAGATGAAGATTTCATCATCATCATTATTATATATTATATTGTTCCACTACACATTGTATTTCGCTGCATCGATTATTATTCGTTGGTATGTGCAACTCTGATATGTATTGTATAAATATAATCAAATGTTTATAGAACAGCTTCACGAACTGTATATTTGATTATTATATTTTATCGTTCCACTGTTTTCCTTTCCCTGCTTTTTCTTACTTACCCTATAACAATCCGCCCTTCTGTATGCTTTAAGTCGGACGTGTGTAGTTTATCGTCAATTTAAACCGTCCAAAAAGGCGGGGCGTTACATCTGGTATCAGAGCTTTGGTTTAGTGAAAACCTTAGCTTTGTGGAGTCTGACTCTTTATTAATAGGGTAGTAATACCCTATGATGAGTCGTTGAGCGTATATATGAGAGAGCATATTTGTTAGTGTTATAAAATGTTTTAATATCGTGTTAATTTGTTCCATTTTGTATTTATAAATTCTGGTTGATGCATGGGGCGCTATGACATTAATAGGAATTTCTAAACATTAAATAGGACAGACCGACACAATATTTGTTTTAATATAGGTGAATGAAATAATTTTGCTATTATATTTTCTAAATATAAAATAATTTTTATAAATAAGATATATATTTGGTTGAAATATATTGGTTGTTAGGTAATGAAATTTATAAATAATAATTGAAATGAGATTGAAAAAAAATGAAATTGGAAATTTAGAACTTAAGTCCCGGGGTTTTTGAAAATTTCTTTCAAATGATTTGGAATATAATAATATTATATTAGAAGTATTTTCTGATATAAATATTTCAATATAATTTGAAAGAAATGTTTTAAAGGAAATTTTGGAAAGGAATAAGTTTTGTACTCCCCTCTTTGTCACTGGAAAATAATTTCGGTGATGAGTGCACACATCATCGACATTCATTTCGAGTTTCTAAGTAGGAAGGCCGCTGTAGTATTTTACTGCAGATTTATTTTGACAAACAAATATAAATTTTAAATTGTTTTTAATATATTGGATATATAGGCTGTAAGTATATGCATTTATGTATTATTTTAAAATGATTTGAAATTAAACTCGATATTTAGTTCTTAAGCTTCCGTTAGTTAATAGTTTCAATTATTGTAGTTAAATGGAATGCAACTAATATAAAATTGGACCCTCTAACTTAAATAAGAGATAAATGCTAAGTTATAAATGAAATTAAAAGAAAGTTGACATTTGTAACCTATGAAACAAAGGACATTCTTTTTATTGAACATTTAATTTATTAAAAGAATTGAAATAAACTTGTATAACTTTCAATTACATTCTTAAAGGCGTATATATAACTTACCAAAAGATATAAAAAGTTGAAATGTTAATAAGAAAATGTAATAGATATTATACAAGTAAATAAACTTGAGGTAATGTAAGTAATTAATAAAATTCTTTAATAAATAAGAATTTGGTGTTGTAGTTGTTATAAACTTAAGTCTAATTGAAATACTACTAATTAAATATAATAGAAGGCAGGTATTGTAAGTAGGAAATTTTAACTTAAGTAAATAAGTTGAAGTTATTTCTAAATAAAATTGTAAAAAAAAAATCCAAATAACAAATATTATGAAATGAAATAAATAAGAATGAATTTGATCTATTTTCTGAAATTGTTGGTTGTTTGTTTTGGTTTATGGTAGTTTGGGCAAGGATACTTTAAATTTGTTGGAAGGTATGAATAATCTATTTAGTTTCACCTAAGACTGTTGAGTGAAGGGTACGCTTAGTAGTTTATTTTTCATTCCGTACAATTTAAAGTTTTAAACCCGAACAACTATTTGTTTTGTTGATATGAATGAATGATTGATTTGTGTTGATTTTGTGATGGTTGTTTGCTTGTTGCAAGTGATGATTGTTGTACTGATTTGTTTGTTTATGGCTGAAACCACTTTAAATATTCCATTTTATATAATTGTTAATTGGATTATATAAGTGAAATACAGGTTATGGAAGCAATTGCTACTGCTTTTAGTTTCATAATTAAGTGTAATTGCCCGACGAATAGGTACGTTTTCGGATTACGGTTTATTGCGTTATTATTTTGTTTTCCCGTATTCGGATATATATTATTTTGGAAAATATATATTATATATTGTTAACATTGATATTATATTTTCTCCCGAGCCTTCCCGTACAGAGGAGACCCTGCCGAAATTTTCCGTAAATTTCGGACTTAAAAAAAATTGAAAATGTTTTTCCAAACTTTAATAATTTATGTATAAAGATTAAATGGTTATAAATTGGTATATTTTATTTTAAATTATTTTATTTTATAAATTAACTTGTTTATAAATTCAATATTTCAAGTAAGATATATTGATCTCTAAATCCTTCTTTTCCCTTCTTTTCCTTTTCGGGGACAAAAAGTTTTGAGTGGGGGAGAGTGTAACGACCCGTAAAATTCGGTAATTAAATTTCTTAATTTAATAAGATTTTGGTAACTTAATGTTGAAAGAAATAAAAATTTAGTGAATTATTAATGGAAATAATAACTTGGATAACATTGGTAAGTTAATTGTAAATAACTTGGATGTATTTCCAATAAGAGAAACAATGTAAATGTTAATTTTGTTCTTATTGTAAATAAAGATTGTTACCAAGATGTAATGATTAATTTGATTTAAAATCTTAATTAATGCGTTCATTAATTTATAATGGGATATAAAAGGTAAATTAATAATTTAAATGTTAATTATCAATAAAATAATGTATAAGGAATGGAAATGGAATAAATTAATGAACTAATGGTAGCACTTGTTGTGAGCTAATAAGTAAATTTAAAATGTAACGGTGCTAATTTAGGTTAATAATTAATGGGTTGAATGAAATGTCAATTAATGAATTTATTCAAATTGTAAAGTCATAATAACATATGGTAATTATAGTGTTTGTTGTTGATAATAGCCGTTACTTTTAATAATTATTAATATAGTAACGAAAGTGTGAAGGAAAATTTAATAGAAACATAAATTTAGTTATAAGGAAACAAGAGTATATATTGAACAAACTGATGAGTTAGTATAAAATTTATGATAATTGGATAAGGACAGTGGTATGTAATCAATTTTTTTATTCAATACTTGAAGGAATAAAAATTTGTAATCCATTAATAAATTTATAACGGGAATGAATTGTAAGTATTGAATTAATTTATGAAATAATACAGTGTTAATGACAATTAATATATGTTTTATTTTGTTAGTATGTCAAATAAAATTTGGAATCAAATTTGCAATTAAAGTAGTACGTTAATTGGAATTTTTTTTAAATAAGTGTACGTTTATATGAAATGTAATAACGTGGATTAATTGGGAAATATTAATGTGCCAAGATATATATAGCCTATGCTAATTAAAGTTAATAATTAATGAATTGAACGAAAGGCCAATTAATGAAAGTAAATGGGAACTTTGATTTGTGAGTAATAAAAGCTTATTTATGTGACTAAAAGTTAGCGTAACGATTATTGGATGTTACCTATTTATGTAGAGCGTTAAATTACAATTGGAAATCAGCTACAATAAGTATAATTTAATATTACATTAATGTTAATTAAGGTAATATTTGTAGGTAAGGTTAAGGTTATTCATATTGGACAAATTGTTGAATTATAAGTATTGGAACTAAAGCTTTATTAATTTATTGGGCTTTGAACCATAATAAGTGGAGTATTTGCAATTTAATGAAATTTAATTTATTATTCTAATTGAAATGAAGATGGAACGTGATAACATTAACGTAAAAGATTTTGAATCCAATATTTATTTCATCCGTTGACAATAATGAATTGAATAGTAAAATGAAAAAATAATTTAATAGAATTATTGGAAATTTAATTTATAAATTTGAATATAATGAAATTGGAAATTTAACCCTGCAATTGATAGATTAATCAACGATAAATTGACATTTAAATTTGTTTAAATCATTGTAAATGATTAAGAAGTTAGACATGTTGAAATTTGTCAATTATCGAAATAAAATTGGAAATTTGATTTAAATTAATTAATTATTAATTTATTTAATTAATGGAACAATAACCATTTTGGCCACTGACTCGGATTTCGACGAAACCAGTTTCATCGGATCCGTAACAGTGAATTTTTGTAGGATTTCAAGTTTCGTAGCGATCGGACTTTTCGTTTGATCGTACGGACTCGAAACGCCTTGAAATAAATGAAACTTAAATCAATTGAAATCACTTGAAATCAATTTGAAAAATATTGATTTTAGCATAACTTCTTCATACGATGGAATTTGGACTTGAAACTTTTTCCATCGCGTTTAAAATATTTAAAACATCTATTTTGATATATGGGTTGATCCAATTTCATTCTGGAGTCGAAACGGGATTTTTGGGCCACTTTGGCGTTAGCGCGTAAATCTATCTTATCTATCCATTCAAATGTCAACCCTGCCTATACATATCCTGCTATAAACCCTAGCAGCCTCTGTTTCTCATTTCTATACGTTCTATTCACCTCCCCACTTCAATGGCAGACAAACCCTATTTCCGATTGCAATCCCAAATCAAATCCAAAGCTTAAATTTCAAACTCCATAATATATGCCAAATTTTATGTCAATTCGAAGCTCTCGAAGAACGTAACTCAGATTTGCAACTCGTTTTTCGATTCGACGTATTGTTTGTCCAGAAATCGCAAATCAATTTTTGGCCGTTCATCGCTCGACGATGAGCGATGAACTTCGTCTGATCGGGAAATCTTTTCTGCGTTGTGTAGAGGGGACCGAGGGAAGTCGATCCAGGGCGTTCGTTCATGGAGTTAACGGCTAGATCCTCGAGAAAATTCGACTAGGATTTAAGACTTAAGGTGGCGGCTACAGTTTTTGGCAACGATCGGTGACTCGGTAGGGTCCGGGGGGTCGGCTGGAGGAGGTAGTGATGATGGTGGCCACGACGTGGCCAACGGCGGCCTGTAGTGGTGATGAAGCTCGGTCAAAGGACGGTCGAAAGGGGGCGTGTGTTGTGTTTTTCACGTGCGTCGTGTACTGGGTTGCGATGGTTCAATAGTGCGTGCGTTTCTGGGAGATGAATTGTGGGTGACGTGGCATTGATTTCGGTGAGGTGAGTTATTAACTTTTGTTTTATTTTAAATTTGTTTTGTTTATCGCACTAATCGCCATAACTTTTACATACGTAATCCAATTTACACGCGGTTTTCTCCGCTAGGTTCGTATTAGGATTCCGAACATTTTGGCTCTAGTTTGGATAAATTCCGAGACTGTCAAATTTTTGGGTTTAAATTGAATTTAAATTCAATTTAAATTCAAAAGGTGGGTGTTTTAACCCACTCACGACTTCTAAAATTTCTTATGTTTGTTAAGTTAATTTTTTATGCAATTAGAAATTTGTTTGTAACTGTTTGGCGTCCTTTTAGTCATAATCTCAGTTAAATTAGTTTTATTTGATTTAAATTGTTGTTCAATTTATTATATAAACTGCCAGTTAAATTTATTTATTGTTGTATTTAAACTGCCAGTAATTACCTGATATTTTTATCTGTTCTATAAATGTTATTGTTTTAATTGGGTGATGATTGTGATAGTGTTTGATGATTGATATTGGATGAATGGATGTTGTATTTTATATCATTATAAACAGCAAATGATTATGCACTTTTTTTTCATTCGGGATTGCGGTTTGAAATGATATATAACCGTATTTTTATTTTAAATTACGGATTGAAATGATAAATATCTGTATCACTTGACCATAGGATAGAAAATCATATACAGACACCGCGGTCCATATATAAAAATATTTTGAAATGATTTCTATGGTTTTGTAAAGAAATATATGGTTTTATGAGATATTGATTTGGATATTTATAAATATTATTTTATATATAATTTATTTCTTGGTTTTAAGCCATGTATAAAATTGGGTTAAAGTATAAAGAAGTTAAATAATAAATGTCAATTTTATTAAGATATAATACGGTTAAGTATTTATTTAAATTTTATTTATAGAGTTTATAATGTATTAAATAAAATGAATGTTGGAAGATAAATATGAGTTTGATTCGAATTAAAGTATTTAAGAATTATCCTCAAATGAAATTTATTTGAAATTTAAATAAATTTGAGATTTTAAAAGGTATGATTTTTATAACTTGATTTTGGTTTAGAGGACTTAAATGAATATCAAGTCGATTTAAATGAATATTATCAAGAAATTTAAATTGAAAGAATATCCTGTTATTTTAAGTTTAAAGGTTTTACTTAAATGATATTTGATTTATTTAGTTAACATTTCAAATCTAAATAATAGTAATTAAATTATATATATATATGGAATTATCATGAATTAGTTTTGAAATGGTGGAATATTTAAAGATTTGGAATATATAGAAATTTAAATGGTTTATTTGGGGGTTCAAATTTGTATTTGAAATTGATTTGTGAAATTTAAGAAGATATAAAGTAATTTAATATTTGAACCACTAAAGTATTGGAAGTTATGTTTAAAATTATAAATTTCAAAGTTATAAATTTCAAAGTATTACGTTTTGAAAGTGTTATAATTTTAAGTCTTTGGTTTTGAAATTTTATAACTTTGAATGCTATGAAAAAAGGGGATAACATATTGATTTGGTTTTAAAATTTGGAAATGATATCTTATTTATATGGTTTTGAAAAAATATTATATCCTGGTTTTGAAGTATAAATTATTTTAAGATGACCGAAATGTTATAATAACGTTGGTTGTTGAAGAGACCGGGATCGGAAGTTGTCATACTCTCTGCCAAAAACCACTTTAACAACCGTGTACGCGGTGGAGATTCCAGAATGAAATACGATGGGGGCGGCGTTTCCTTTAAGGTAAATACACGGATCCGACTCCCGTGAGTTGGCATAAGGTGGCTAAAACGGGAGCGATTCTCAGGCCCATGAGGTAGCACCTTTGATCAGACACATCCCTTCGATATTATACTTTGACTTTTGGATTGATTCGGTGGCCACTTTTGATTTTTTTTATTTGGGGGTGTGGCTCGAGGTGGGCGGTAGTTGCACGCTATGCGTTACCACCAGCCCGGATAGCAATTGGTATATCTACCCTGGCATTGCCTAGTTGTGCCGTGTCACCTACCATACCGAGCCTTTACTACGAGATTATATTTGTGTCGTACCTATGAAGTGTCTTCTCGTAGTCTCCCGATCAGGAGATATGCAGGCATTGTATAGACTATTGGCACTATTACGTGTTAAGATGGAAAATGTAAAGCCTTAACGCTATTTTTAAGTAAGTTTATTTTACAAATAGACATTATTATAATACCAAAATATTACTATATAGTAAATTGTTTAACGGATCCTTAGAAGATGTGAATCTCGAGCATCTTTTAAGTTACTGCACTCACGTTAGACACTTGATAGGAGATGTCAAATCCCGTAAACATCTTCGACGCCGTTTACACTCATATTTATTTCAGTTGATTTAACTTACATAAGATCTTTTAGTTCTGACTCGAGTGTTTTGTCTTTTCAATTCGCTCGGGTCAGTCCGAGCATTTCAGGATCGAAGATTTTATTTCTGGAGGACGAAGATGAAGATTTCATCATCATCATTATTATATATTATATTGTTCCACTACACATTGTATTCCGCTGCATCGATTATTAGTCGTTGGTATGTGCAACTCTGATATGCATTGTATAAATATAATCAAATGTTTATAGAACAGCTTCACGAACTGTATATTTGATTATTATATTTTATCGTTCCACTGTTTTCCTTTCCCTGCTTTTTCTTACTTACCCCATAACAATCCGCCCTTCTGTATGGTTTAAGTCGGACGTGTGTAGTTTATCGTCAATTTAAACCGTCCAAAAAGGCGGGGCGTTACATAAATTTTCAACCGTTTATAGACAATAATATATTACATAATAAATAAGAAGACAAACTATAAAACTTCCAATTTTTGTACAAACTACTTTTTTATTACGTCCTTTAGAGAGTTTTTGGCCCCATCGGACAAGTATTGCACATGATTGTTATATAAATATTCATTTTTGTCATAAAACGGATATTTATATTCATCTGATATAATACTTGATGGATTTGTCTCTTATTGGACAAGTTATAAACACAGTAAACAACTATATTTCGTTTATTATTTCATTTTAAACGGTTCACAAAATTTCGCCGTCACTTTTCTTTTTTGTCTCATGTGTGCACGTATTTGTGTACAATGCAGGAAACAAAAGGGAAGTGCTGTCGAAATTTTGTTGAATCCTTTAAAATGAAATAATTTATGAAATTTAATTGTTTACTGTGTTTGTAATGGAAAGTAAGATGACTGACCATCAAAATAGAAAACCATAAACCAACATTTCAATATTGTATTCTTAAGTTGGGTTAATTTGATGTGTATAAGGTTATGTATCAATAAATTGAAAAATAAAATATCAATTCCTAAAAAGGCAAATATTTATTTTTGAATTTGTGACATATTTTTTAAGAGGGAATTAGGGAAAAGGACAAACTTTGATAAAAAATTTGTCTCAAGTATTCATTTTTTGGATGAAAGAAAAACTTTGGAAAAAACTAGGCTGAAGGACTATGCTAGTTCTAACTAGCATTATATTCGATTTTTACACTATACAAAAGTCTAGTTTAACTAGCATTTAATTCAGTTTTTACACTATACAAAATGCTAGTTCTAACTAGCATTGTCCTTCAGCCTAATTATTTTCAAAGTTTGTCCTTCAGCCTAAAAGTGAAACTTGTAGTCTTTCGGCCTAATTTTTTTCAAAGTTTGTCCTTATGCTAATTTCTACTTTTTTTTAAATAGGAAAAACGATCGATTATTTTGTTGATCGAAGGAGATGGATTATCAAAGAAGAGGATCGAGAGACTCAATAAAGGAAGATTTTTATGATGGTATAAACGTATTTGTTGAATTCACTTTAAGTAACAACGGAAACGATGTAAAAATTCGTTGTGCGTGTAGTAGGTGTAAACATTTGAACTATTTGTTACGAAATATTGTGAAAGTTCATTTGTGTAGAAATGGTTTTGTACCGGAGCATTATGTTTGGACTCGTCGTGGAGAAGTTGTAGCACATACTCCTATAGAGTCTGAATTAGATATGCCTGGTAATGGAATTGTTATGACGAATGGTATAGAAACTATGGTCGAAGAGGCATCACGATCAATGTTTCCTACGGTTGAAGTTGATAACAGTGATGTAAATGTTGAAGAACCAAACATTGAAGTAAATTTTTTTACGATTTATTGAATGCTGCTAAGAAACATCTTTGGAATGGTTGTAAAAGTGGCACTCACCTATCAGTAACTGCAGAATACATTACAATGAAGTCAAAATACAACATCACCGAAGCTGGATTTACAATTTTGTACAAGCTGCAAACGACATTTGTCGCCCGATAATTTAATGAGTGAAAATCACTATGAAGTTAAAAAACTTGTATCAGCTATTGGTTTACTATATCAAAAAATAATACATATTTAAATGGCTGTATGTTTTTTTTGGAAAGAGGACATCACTCTAGGAAGTGTAGAATATGTAACGAGGAATGGTACAAACCAAGAAAAAAAAGGGAAATGAAGTTCCATACAAACATATACACTACTTGCCCATCACTCACAGGCTTCAAAGATTATAAGCATCTTCTGTTACTGCACCTCATATAAGATGGCATAGTGTGAAAATAGAGGAAGAAGGTACGTTGACACATCCAACCGATGGAGAAGCATGGAAGCATTTTGACAAAACTTAACCCACTTTTGAAGCGGAGATTCGTAATGTTAGATTTGAATTATGTATGGATGATTTTTCACCATTTTCTCAATTTGGTGCTAAATATTCATCTTGGCCCATTATCATCACATTTATAATTTACCATCATGGATGTGTACTCCATATATATTTCTTACCGTTGTCGTTCCTGTCCTCGATGATCCGACACAAGAAATCGATGTTTATTTACAACTTTGATTGAGGAGTTAAAAACACCGTAGAACAATGGAGTAGAAACATACGATGTTTCAAAGAATCTTTTATTTCGTATGTTTGCTTCTTTGTTGTGGACTATAAGTGATTTTCTTATTTATTCAATGCTTTCAGGATGGAGTACATCCGGTCGTCTATCTTGTCCATATTGCAAGGAAGAAACACATGCATTTTCTTTACCGAATGGTAAGAAAATTTCATGGTTTGACTATCATCGATGTTTTCTCCATGTCAATCATTCCTTCAAAGGAGATAGAAAAAACTTTTTAGCTAATAGAGTAGAAACCAGACAACCGTCGACGATATGGCTAAGCAAAGACAAATATGAGCTTGTAAGGGACTATCCAAAGATACATGAAACTGGAGTACAAACTGAAATCGTAGGTAAATTGACTATTCATAATTGGTGCAAACAAAGTATATGTTGGAAGTTGCCTTATTGAAAGATCTTCTGCTTCGTCATAATATTGATGTGATGCACAATGAGAAAAATGTATTAGATAATTTTTTCTAACATAATTTTGAATGTCATGGGGAAGACTGAGGATGATTTGAAATCAAGACACAATATACAAGAATTATACAAACGTCCTAAGCTTCATATGAAACCAAATGACAATGAAAAACCCAAAGCATGCTATGAGTTAGATAATTATCAAGTTAAAGATATGTTAATATAGGTGGAAGGATCAAGATTTCCTGATGGGATTTCATCAAATCTTCTTAGATGCCTTGACTTTAAAAATGGTAGATCGAGTGTAATGAAAAGCCACGATTGTCACATAATAATGAAAAATTTATTACCCGTTATATTCAAAGAACTATTGCCCTTAAAAATTTGGAAGATAATAATAGAACCTAGTCTGTTTTACAAAGAGCTTTGTTTGACTATGTTAAAAGCTCAACATTTATGTAAACTTGAAGAAGAAATTCCTATATTGCTCTTCAAATTGGAGAAAATATTTCCACTAGGTTTTTTTAAGTGAAAATAAGAGACACGTCCCTAAAATCAAACTTAATACACAAAACATCCTTCTTATAAAAAAGAATCTTTATAACGAGTGGCATTGTGCATATGTAAAAATAACGGTAGGATAAGCTGTTTGCGGGTCCAACTACATGCAATTATATGTAGTAGTTGCAGACATTTATTCAACTATATGCAATAATTGCAGACATGTCTGCAATTAAATGCAATAGTTGCCGATTTGAAGAAAAATCGAAGATGGTCGAAATTTGCAGAATTGTCTGTAAATATATGGAATAATTGCACCTTTACCGCAAATATTTTTTTTTGGTGTCAATAATGGATCTCGTTTTAAAGCTCATAATTTTTTTGATTTTTTGGTGAAAACGGCATGCAGATCCGATGTTTCTGTAGAAAGTTATACGCATTTGAAATGTTAAACACGTAAAGGGTATTTGGGTCTTTGTGCACGCGTGAATTTGAAAACATGGAATGGAAACTTATTAATAAAATGGAGAGATGTTTTGTGTATTTTCAAATCTTATCAGGTATGTATGCCAAACGCACCTTTTTTAACGTAATGGAGCATTTACCTGTTCATCTTCCATTCGAAGCACGACTTCAAGGTCCTGTGCAATATGAATGGTTGTATACATTCAAGAGGTTTGAAATGCATTACCTATTATTTTAATTATATTCGTAAGTTAAAGTTAATTTAAATTAATTTTTCATAGACACTTAAATCATATGAAGAAAAATGTGAGGCAAAAAGCATGAGTTAAAGGTTCGATTTATAAATTATATATGACGACCTGCCTTTCATTCCACAAAAAGACGCATCATCAATAAGAAAGAAAGAGGTGGAAATAGAATAGATAGAAGAAAGAACTCAACAATATCAGAATCTCACAGCGAAAACGGAACAAAATATAATATATCACATAGATATTACATAGTCAATACATCAGAATTACACAGATTACATCAACATTTCACATTAGATAGTTATAAAGTTCTGTCTAATCCATTACATTCCAATACAACAGACAAAGACTTCAACACAATAGAAATAGATAGATATAGCTACGTCTGGACTCCTGCTCCAAGCTATCCAATATTTGTCAAGCCAAAACCTGATCACTTGGCTACTCATAAAAATTTGAGTACCCAAGAGTTTAAGAAAAACAGAAATAAATTCCGGATCAGACATGGGTCTGGTGTGAGTAAACGGTTTAAAGTTGTTTAACTTTAAAAATCGTTTAAAACAAAGGTATCACGTAAGAGTTTCCACATATAAACATGGGTAAGTTTTTACCTTACGCTAACCAAAACATTTGATAGGAAATCCAGTATTATTATAATAGGGTCTAGGGTTTTCAAATAAACTAGAAAATAGCCGAAATTGTTACATTTATTGAATTCCAGCATACTAGCCACAAAGTGGGTTATACAATCAAAACCGTAAAGGCACGTAGGGATAATGAGTTTCCATCAATGGCAAGGCTACTGGGGTACCGCCCGTCACAGTACATGGCCTAGATCAATATACCGAGGATCCACCCTAAATCCCCTGCAACACAAGGTCAGAACCATTGCTTACTGAACAGTCCCGAAAAAGACAACCCCGTAGTTGGCTACAGACCAACTGCCCACACAGCCGAATAAAAAGGGATCTCTAGACAGGGGAAGCTCTTGTCCTACTTGAGCGCGACTCACTTAGCCTTGCTGCATCTCCCCTGTTTTAGCCATTCTCGGTTGATGAGGCTTGAGGCTACGATTACCTCTATAGAACACAACTATCTTAGAATGCTCATCGTCCACCTGACGATGTTCTGAAAGCATTCAATCCATACAAGTTCGTTCTAGATTCGAACGAAACCGAAGGCATTATCTCATTACACTCATTTTGGAATCACCCTCAGAGTTAACGATAATAACCCATGCACTTTGAAACTCCATCTCGAACCTGAAAGCACTATCTCAATCATACTCGTATTGGAATCACCCTCAGCGTTTTAACGACAAATAGTTCTTACACTTCGAGTCTTCAACTTTCTCTTCACTTGAATTCACGACATAATGTTTAGCTTGGATCGATGTGGTTTTCGGATAATCAAATTTGATAACCGATCCCAGTCTCATCGAAATCCAAACGCATCTTAAAGGCCAAGTTGTTTACAGTTAAACAATTCAATTCAATACTTTGAATTCACACAGCATTCAACATAGATAAATATCACACATTTATGACTGATATATCAAATATCACATCACAGAATATCATAGCATATCATCCAATAGACATCATCCTATTCATACATTCTACATAAACAATCATCCATAAATAGGAATTATTAATCCATGTTATAATTAATTTAATCAACTTAAATTAAATTAATTACTTAATAATTAATCACCTAATCCTGCTTTAATCAATCATTAAACAATTATAAACAAATTAATTAATCGTCACTTTAATTAATCACTCCCTTAATTAATCATCCTTGATTAATTATTCTTAATTACTTTATCAATTAATTAATTAATCTCTAATCACAGATTAATTATCCTTTAACTATCAATTAATAAACCTTAATTATTAATTAATCTCCTTCAACACAAAGTAATCAATCCTTAATTACTTTTATAATTAATTAATTAACCTTTAATTAACTGATTAATTATCCATTAACTATTGATTAATGACCTTAATTATTAATCAATATCTCTTAATACAAATTAATTAATCCATAATCACTTATATAATTAATTAATCATTAACTAATTAATTATACCTTAATTATTAATTAATAAAACTTAACTATTAATTAATAACCTTAATTACAAATTAATTAATCCATAATTATAAATTGATTAAACAGTTAATCAACCCTTAATCAACATTTGATTAATCCTTAGTTACCCTTGATTAATTAATTAATCAATCTTTTATCATAGATTAATCATTCTTTATGTATTAATTAATAAAATCTAATTATTAATTAATAAAACATAATTACACATTAAGTACTTCTTAATTATTAATTAAGTAACCTCTAATTACTTAATTAACAACTCTTTAATTACTAAATCAATCAATCTTAATTACTTGATTAATTAATTCTTAATTACTTAATTACTTAATTACTCAATTAATCAATCTCTAGTCATTAATTAATTAATAATTCTTAATTACAATTAATTAACCTTCAATTAATTAATTTATAACGCTTAATTATTTATTAACTAAACCAATAAATTACTCTTAATTAATTACTTAATTAACCCTTTATAATTAATTAATCAAATTAATTAATTATACTTAATTTCCTTAATTAACTTAATAATCTTACTCATTTAAAACCTTAATTATCTTTAAGATAAAACATTATCTTATTAATACCTTATTACCATTATCATTTTTAAAACATTTTATCATTATAATTACCTTTACTTAATTAAATCATTAATTAAGTTTTAGAATAAAGTAATCATTTAACTTGATAATTTTAAAGTTAACAAACTTAACTTCCTTAAAATAACTTAAAACATTATCAAGTAGAAGTTTTGAAACTAATTTCAATTTGTATTTTAAAACTAGCTTTTATAAAAAAAAATCTTAAATTTTCATTTAAAATCAAGTTTTAAAATCACTTTAAATTTTACAAAATTTAAATTAAACAAATTTTCAAAACTTCTTAATCAATTGTAAAGAAAACAATTATAAAAAGAGTAAGTTTAAATAAGAAAGTTTAAACTAGATTTAAATTTAAATTTCAAAACCATTGATTTTTAAAACTTTTAAAAACTACTTATCACCTTACTTTAGGTTCAATTTGAAGGCCTCTTGGGTCTAGCCCCGAGTAAACATCTTCTCTACCCATTTTTAAAAAAAAACTTAGATTAAATTTTAAGTTTTAAAAATCTACAGACTTAACCCCTCAAACCACTCGGGTACAAACTCGAGTTACCACACTCCAAAACCCGATATCTCCATCAAGTCAAATCCCATTCGAAACATCAGACACCTAAAACATCACCATGCACCTGCACAGTAGACTTCGACGGCGGTGGCCATCGCCGTAAGCTTCGACACACGACCATCTCCCTTACATCAATTCCCGATCATCCAAACACATTCACAAGCCTCAAATCAAAATCGAGTAAGGTGTTTGAAGCTGGAACCCAAAACCTCACCAGAAAATGCCTCGAACATCTCACCTCCAACCTCCAGAGTCGCTGCACTTCTGGCCTCGTAATCTCCGACCATCTCTGAAGCCATTCCCCTTGGTCCGGTGAAGCTCGAACCACCAGAGACGAATCAGTGGTCCCTTTTACCCAGCTCGACCGAATTAGGTTTAGAAACCTAAATTGCTTCGCCGCCGACACCACGATGATCAGGCATCCTTCCAGCCCTTTTTCCTAGTCTCATCACACATCTCTCCACCTTTAGACGAAACCCCGAGGCCTCATCTCCCAATGATCACAAGAAATTGCCTCAAAACCAATTTCCAGACAGCTTAAAATTTCACACAAAATCCTAAACTAAAATTCATGATTTTTATCTTAAAAATCATATTTTTTAAGGAAGTTTCAAGTTATGTAATTGGATTACCAAATTATAATACTTGATTTAACATGCATTTTAGAACTGCTGCTGCATTTCTTGATTCCAGAACAAAATTCAAAATTATATTGCTTTAAATAAATTTTAAACTTAAATTTATGATTAAACAAACATGTTATATTTGAATCTCTAAGCCTAACAAAGATTAGGTGATTAGATTTTGGATTTTTGATCAAACTTCTATGTTCTGAACCAAGAACAGAGATGATTTTAAATACAATCAGGCATGCACATATACAAACATTTATAAACACAGAGATAACGCATATATATGCACAACAAATCATCATTCATCTCAGACTTCACAAGCATACAGATATATATTTACTTAGCTTTTAAATTTAAAAAGTGTTTACTCACACATTAAAAGGCAAAGGCTTGATTTTACTGGGAAGCTTTGAATTTTGTAGAAGAAAACATTTTGAAACTTGACAGTTTGAAACTGGAAAACTTGATCTTGTTTTTGATTTACACACTGGAAATACTTGATGACGCTTGAGAAGGTTGAAAGTTTTAAATTGAAATGCTTTAAGACTTTGATTCACCTCAGGTTGCTTTTGAAAATCTGTTGCAGGCTTGACACTCCAGACTTTTGATTTGAAAAAGATTTTTTACAGGCTTGAGGAGGAAATAATTTACAGGGTTGAATTGTTTTTGGGTTGAAGCTTCAGGTTTGAAAATAATGTGCTTGAGGATAAAACAGTTTTACAGGGTTGAATTGTTTGATTTTGGTTTGAGGAGGATTAACTGATTTGAGTTTGAGAAAATGTTTTCAGTGTTTTGATTCTTGGATTTCTGGTTTGAGAAGAGTTTTCAGGTTTGTAGATAGTTGAACATGGTTGAGTCTCTTTGAAATGAAAATAAGAAAAGAAATAAAAGAGAGGAAAGGTGCATTTATATAATGTGCATTAGGATTTATTAAAATTAAAGAAAACAAGAGATAAATTTTAACACTTGTTTTCAGATGCTCACTTGTCATATTTAAAGGCTGATTATCTTACACATGTTTTTACAAGCTTTAATAAATCAACACTTGTAATTATATTATTTTATTTATTTTTAAAAGATTTTTAAAAGCTTTTATATTCATTTCTTAATTAATAAATACATATCTAAATTAATAAATACTTTCTAAATTTTATATAAATAAAACCTTTTAAAAGAAAATAAAATAAAACCAATTAGATTCTAAATAAAATCATAAGAATATATTAAATTCATTTTAAAATGTAAATGTAAAACTTTTTGTATTTATTTTACAATTTAATAAACACTTCTTAATTCATATAAATAAATTCTTTTAAGGAAAACAAATCTCATTCAAATAAAAATCCTTATTCATATATTTTATATATTCAAATAATTTCAAGATATATATCCATTTAAATTCAAATTTAATTCTAAATTCAAATTCAAATTCAATTTAAAATCTAATTTAATATCAATTCAAATATATATTAATTTTAAACAAACACAAATTAAATTTGAAAGTAATAACTTTATTTAAAAATTTATTTTTAAAATCAATCTCAAATATATATATGAACAAACACCTTATTAACTCAAAAATAATAATTCTATTTTAAAATCTATTTATACCTATATTTGAAAACATCACACTACTAATTAAAATAGCAATTTTATCAAGTTTTAATAATTTAAATAAGTAGATTATCATTTTAAATTCCTTGAAATTTTGGGATATCACATCATACATCGAAGAAGAAACATCGTTCTTTTTTTTTTTTTTTTTTTTTTGTCCGAGGCCTTGGTGCAGTGGTAAAACGCCAGGCTGTTGACGACAAGGTCGGCAGTTCGATCCCTGCCTCTGGCATATTAAACTGTGCGCCATGATGATTCTTGCAGACTTGTGTGCTGCCTACTTTGTAAATATAAGTACCCAGTTTCAAAAAAAAAAACATCGTTCTTTTTCTCTCATAATTTTAATGACCATGTGAACATATCATTTGAAAGCGCTCCATATAATAATGAAGGTGAAGCGCAAGAGTCTTTTCAAACAATGTTATCTATTTTTAGACAATATGGTCGACCTTTTGAAAAATGTGTAGACGTATGGTCAGACGATAGAGATCTTCATGTAGCATACACTTATATTCTTCTAAATTGTGCCGAGGTTGAACCATGTGTTAGGTAATATGAAATAATAATTCTTGATTTATTCATTTCAATAATGCATGCACGTGTAGAATTTAATGCAATATTTTATTCATATATGCAGTATTTATGAAAGAGAACATCCACTCGGAGATCTCAGTAAACAATTTTCTGGTTGGTTTTCGAAGTACATTTATGAGCCACGAAATTATGTGGTCGATAAAGAATTGAATCATCTTGCGTTGAGACTAAAAAGAAATGTCAAGACATATCCAATATATTTCTTCAATGGGTATAAATTCAACACCAAATAATATGGTGCTGAAAAATTTACTAATAATACATGTTTATTTGATAAAGATAGCGATGATCCAGAAAATCACATAAATGATTTTTATGGCATTTTAAGTCAAATTTTGCAACTGGCATATTTCTCACGGCCCGCGGAGGATGTTTTCTGTATAGATGCAACTGGTTCAGCAATGTTCCAGGTTCTGATATTAATGTGCGCAAGGAAATTAATCTTATTGAAATAAAGCACACATCACATTATCATAAGCGTGATCCTTTTGTACTAGCCAAACAAGCATTACAAGTTTATTATGCTCCTTATCCTTCTCTAAAAAGAGATAAAGCAAATTGGTCAGTAGGTTTTAAAATGAAGGCAGGATTTATGTTTGATGAAAAGGATATTCCAGACGAACAAGCTTATTAGGTAGATCTTGAGCAAAGCAAAGAAATAATAACAACAGGCGATCGTACTGATTTCGGACCTCTGAACGATGAATCAAATGTTTTGGTAGAAGCATTTGAGAGTACAGAGGAAAATAAGGTAGAATATGAGACCGAATCTAATTCAAAGGACAATGAGTATTGATAAAAAATATTATGTTTTATTTTGATGTATTATACAGTTTATGCAATTGATGACATTTATTTTGCAAGTCATGTAATTTCTGTCATTTATGAAACCGAATCTGCTTATTGTCATTTACATAATTTATGCCATTAATGTAATTTATGTCATTCACGTCATTTATACCATTTACGTCATTTAGTTAGCAATTTATGTTAAAAATGCTATATTCTGTTTATCGTCGGAATATGAAACCCATTCCGAATCAGGTATATTTTGCAATTTATGTATTTTATGTCATTTATGTCATTATTATATAATCTATGTCATTATTATGTTATTATTCTCTTATAAAATGAGTGTCTATGACATGTATCATGTCGTCCAGAAGGAGTAGCTCGTCCCATTCATCCGGAGGGATGGCAGTGGCCCATCATAACCGCCACATTGTCCAGCTGTGTATCTGGTGCCTAAAGCGGAGGGGTAGGTATTAAATTTTTTTCAGCATCATAAATATTTTATGTACGATATAATAATCTGTATCATATTTACCACATGAGGTTCGATCTACAACCATCAGCTGTAGTTCTATCAGTTTCTAGAGACTTGTATAAGAGTAGGATGGCGGCTTGCTGGCCCAAGTGGGATAATATCCCTTCCCATATCATGGAGTGTATATGACACTATTTCATTGCAAGCATAATCTTCTATTTTCCATTCTCAATTTTTTTGTCCCTTATTTATTGTTCACCATATATTGTTAATTATTTGTCGCTTGTTTATCATGAAATGCAGGCCGCTGTCGACGTCCAAGCAGACGACATGCAGCTGGTACGAGTGTGTTAATATGTCGGCTGTGAAGTGTAAAGAGAAGAAGCCGAACTGGATGGGAGCGAGTGTGTAGGAGGGTTGGTTGGCGCATTGGGAGAGTGACGAAACGGAGGCAAATTTACTAATCTTTTATTAATAATTTGATTGATATGTAAATATCAAAAAATATTTGGTAAGTAAATAATGTATTGTTTATTTAAATGTACAAACAGAGTCGCAGAGAAACTCTGCAAATAGGAACAAGAATCATGTCACTCATCGAGGAGGGTCCAAGTCATTCCAACAATATCGTCAGGAGTTGGTAAATTTATTGACTGTGAATTGTAAATAGTTATTATGCTGTATAATTTTGAATATATAATAATAATACATAACAAGCAATTTCAGGAAGCGGAGGCGTAGGGTCTCATATCGTACATGGATGTATTTATCCATACTCATGCCGTTGAGCATGTAAATCCAGTTTTCATACACATGGCATGACGATAAATCGCGGAAGAGCCATATAAGCATATTTTAGTTATATTAGTAATTTTTTTAATGATTAAAGTATAATGAATTAAGATATTATGCTATTAATTTCAAATATATTTTTATTTGTTCATGTAAACACGATTTATGGAACAAAGGTAGAAACTTCTGGAGGAAACATGTCAAGAGCAACTGACTACGGATGAGAACGATGTCATTTTGAGTCAGCTATGGATCCACCTTTACGGAACATGCATTACTGTTTTGGAGATCAAGCAGTAATGAATAATATATTTAGATATAATAATTTAGTAATCTTTTAGTTCTAAAGAACTTCACATCGCTTTAGTTTCGATAACAAGTTTCTAGATATAATAATTTAAATATTATATTGTAGTTTCGATAGTAAGATTATACCAATTGAACTTTTATTTTTATTTTTTGAGAAAACTGTACGATCCTCTATAAATAGAGGAGAGCACACATGCAACTATATATATATATATATATCACAAAAATAAGGCGCTGCCAACATGCTTGGCAAATAACAAAAACTAGATACAAGTATCAAGAAAACTCAGGTATCCCTAAGATAAGTTCCGACAAGGCCACCACCAATAAAATCCCTATATCGAGCTCCGACGTGGCCACCGTCCGATATTAAGGTGTTTGAAGTACCTAAAAAACTAAAAAAAAAAGCCAATAATACTGGATGTCATCACAAACTAAGAAGGAAGTTTCATGCATATGGTTCGAAAGGAATGGAAAAGCAACTACTCTGAAGAAAAATCGAATATGATGCTGAATGGAAAATCTGCTCTGAAGACTCTGTACAAAAGGAAGAAGTGCCAAGCAGAAGAGTAGATGATCCTGAAAATAGTACGTCATAATGGAGATGAAAGTGTCTAGAATCTGTGGTGGAACTGCTAGTGATCCTGAGGGGAAGACTTTGCTCTGATGACCTCTCTACAATCCGAAATCCTGCAATCTGAAGACATGAGTACCTGCAAAGTGAACCTGACACCCTATCACCCATACCTGTGTCTGAAGGATGACTAAGAAAAAAGTTAGAATGATACATATATACGTATATTTATATAATTTATATATATGTATTAAAGAGGTAGGAAATAAAAACCTAAATAAGATTAACTGAACAAATACTAAAGAATTAAATTACTTATAAACTAATACCAACAATGATTAGTACAATAATTGAAACAAATCTAAAAAAAATTTATGAACCTTTGATCATAAGTAAGTTATGATTAACAGTGAAATCATCATATAAATTTGAAATAATATTAATACTACTATTGTGAATGTTAAATATATTATTATTGTGTTTAAATAAGTTAATATTATAACTAACCTTGTTAAGATGCCCTTTAAATAGGTTATTTTTAGATAATTTATATTTGGGATTAGAAATCCTATTAAAATAAAATGAAGAAATAGTAAAAATCAATTTGTTAAAATGACTATTATTATTATCAAAAATTCTTTGATTTCTTTTAAACCAAATATACCAACAAATAATAATAAATACAGTTTAAAGCAAGAATCATAGTATATATGTTTAATATCTTCAAGATGTAGATTACAAAATTAACATTTATTATCATTTTGAATGTTTTTTCACTTTAAAAATTCTATTGTATTAAGTTTTCCATGCAATATTAACCACATGTGAATTTTAGATTTAGGATGAGCATTAGATTTCCAAATAAATTCAAAAGAGTTGTTTATTATACCCGAAAAATTAATAAATCTGTAAAAAGAATTAGAAGTATATTTCTTACCTTGTCCCATTCCCAACTAATAATATCATTATTATTATTATTATCAATATTATAAAGATTTGATCTAGCATAAAGCAAAGAAAGTTGTCTAAGGATTGAACCTACTAAAAATCTGCTAAAACTAAAATTCCAAGGAGGATCATTTTTAGGAGAATAAACTTCATCAATTAAAGCAAACTTATTGTTGCACAGTTCATAACGCTCTTTAAATTCCAACTTAAGAGGCAAGACCGAAATCCAACAGTCGTGCTAGAAAGAAGTATAATTATCAGAATAAATTATCATATTAATACCTAAGCTAATAATATCATGACATTTTAAAATGTTTTTCCAAAAATTAGATAGATTTTGAGTGAATGGAGAAACAATTTGATATAAATTGCTATTACCATTATAGTAATATTTAGAAATGATCTCTTTCCAAATAGCGTTATCATTTATATCCTTAAACTTACATAACCATTTACCTAGTAAGGACAAATTCATATTACGCAAATTAATAACTCCTAAGCCACCTTCCTTTTTGGCTTTACAAACTGTTTCCAATTTACTAAACATTTTATACTATTATTAGGATTTTCCCCACTCATAAAAAATCTATTCTAATTTTATCAATAACCCAATCTGGAAATAGATGCATGGACATCCAATAAATCGACAGGACTGATAAAACCGAATTTATCAAGACTAGTCTACATGCTTTAGATAAAAATCTTCCATTCCAGTTAGAGATCTTTTTTTTTTGATTTTATCAAATGATAATATGTCAATCATCATGTTTGAGTTTGGTAGGTCTAATCACAAAACCTGGATAATCAAAATGAAAGTTCATAGTTTTGCAATTTAGAGTATTAGCAACTAAGTTTACAACTTTTTCAAAATCATTTAAAACTAAAACAGATCTTTTGTCAAAATTTATTTTTAAACTTGATAGAAATTCAAAACTATATAAGATAAACTTAAGGGTAATAATGTATCTATGTAAATGGGAAGAAAAAAGAAAGGTATCATTGGAAAATTGAAGAACCAATATACCATTACGCGATATGTCATTGCTTACATATCCTAGAGACCCATTATCCACTGCCCTTTTAATAATCTTAGCAAAAACGTCAGCAGCTAAGTCAAATAATAAAGGCGATAAAGAACCCCCTTGCCTTTCACCTCTCTTAGATTGAATTTTATTACCTAAAATACTGTTAATCATAATACTAGAGTTACCAGTTCTAAGAAAATTCATAATCCAACTGATCCATCTATGACCAAAACCTCTAGCATGAAAAAAGTCTATAAGAAAATCCCAGTCTACCGAATCAAAAGCTTTTGCAAAATCTAGTTTTAAAATCGCACAAGTTATGTTATTCTTACAACAGTGATTAATATATTCTTGAACAATTGCCACTCCATCGGTGATATTTCTCCTTTTAATAAAAGCCAATTGTGAACAATCAATTAAATCGTTCATTCTTATACTAAGTTTATTAGCTAGAAATTTAGAAATGATTTTAACTAAACAATTAATCAAAGATATAGGTCTAAAATCTTTTAAGTTTTTGGCTCCTACTTTTTTGTGTAATAAAATAACATCAGCATAATTAAATCTCCCTAATCGCAAATTATAATTATAAAAATCATTAAACATATTAACTAAATCAAGTTTTAAGATGTTCTAAAAAAATTTATAAAATAAAATTGGAAACCCATCAGGGCTCGGGGATTTATCACCTGGCAAGTCATTGATAGCTTTTCTAATTTCCTATTCAGTAAAAGGATTATCTAGCTCAGATAAATCAACAATAAAATCAGATGGTTACAGATCTTTCCATCTAACATTGATTCTATGTTTGATTCTAGTACCAAAAATATCCTTATAATAGTATGTAAAAGCCTTGTTAAGATCCGTTTGATCAACTAACTCTTCATTATTAACAATAATAGAGTTAATTGTAATACTACATTTTCTACCATTAGCTATGTTATAAAAAATTTTAGTATTATTATCACCTTCATTGATCCATTGGATTCTGGATCTCTGCTTCCACATAACTTCCTCCTTTTCTAAAATAGAATTTAGTTCATCTTTTAAATTAGCAAGAACATTATGTTCTCCTAAATTTAGTTGTCTAGTTTCTTCAATCTTATTTATTTTAAGCATCTCATTAAATATATTATCTTTTCTAATTTTTATATTACCAAAACATTTTTATTCCAATTTTTAAGAAATTTTTTTATATTAGCAATTGAACTTTTATTAAATTAAATAAGTATTGTAGGGTAGACAGATGAGAGTCAGCTAAAGCAAAGCTCAGATCGATCTAGCAGAGATTGAGAAATTGAGAGCTAGGGTGTCACGGCTGGAGGAGCAGAACCATCAACATGCCATTGAGATGACACAGCTGCTGGACCACCGTATTGCTGAGTACATGCAGTATGGTGGCCGCTTTCCGTCTTCAGCTGGTTCTAGTGGTTCTAGAGATGATTGACAGAAGTAATAGGCATGTTTTTTTGTTATTCGACATTGTTTAGTATTGTTTGATGATATATTGAGATTTGTTTTTTATATATTTGATGGTACATTTGGTGATGGTCAGTTTGGCATTTGTGAGTTGATGGTGGTGAACTGTTGATGATGACATTTTAGTTGTTGATGGTGTGAGATTTGTTAGTGTTTCACGGTGTATATATGTTATGATGACAAATATGTATACTATGTTAATGAAGTTTTGATTGGTTTGATGTTATGGGAGTTATGTTTGGTTAATTTTCTTTATGTGATTTGAGTATATTTGTATGGTTTGAGGTTATACTGAATATCTGAATTCGATACGTGGTTGCGTGTGACTATATTATATTTCTAAATTGTGTATGTGAGGCTAGCATGTAGCAGAATTTTGAAAAAATGCTTCAGGTTTTCCGACGATTTTCGATGGCTGGCGACGGCTTACAGGACAACAATTTCTGACAGCTTCCGATGGCTAATGGCGATTTGTTGCTTCCTCTTAATCGACCACGTGTTTTCGACGGCCGTCTAGAACCGTCGGGTCATCTGTCGACAGCCGTCAGAAATTGTACGATGGATACTGTTGAAAGCCGTTGGAAACACTGTGCGGCGACGGGACAACTTACGATGGTTTTTTGCATCGGCTCCCGATGGCCACCGACAGTTTTCAACCATCGAAAATCATACACTTTCTTGTAGTGATAGTGTATTTATGAGAACCCCATATTTTGTTAAAAATTATTAAATGATTATGATAAAGCCAAATAGTAGCTAGTCTTAGTAAAACCAAACAAATTGAATAAAATTATATATGAACGTAAATAACAAAAAATTCATTAAGATCATATAATCTGTAACTGATGGTTTTTTAAGTAAAATTGAAGATTCTAATGTGACTTCACGTCATTAAAATCATTGGTAAGTAAAGTGATTAAAGCATTGTTAATTTTCTATTTTTTTAAAACAAATTTTCCTTTAAAGAATCTATATAAATTTATGTTTTATTAAAAAAAATCCTTAAAATGAACATTATTTGCCAATTTATAGCTAGGGTTAACTTATTACAATGTAAAGCAACAACAAATATGCAGCAAAAGCAAAAATATTATTCAAATTTCTTTGGTTCTCTTAGACCACATGTACGGGCGATTAATATTATAAATGATATGTAACAAGATTCTGTGACCACTAATGTAAAGAAATCTAAAACCACTCCAATAATTTTTTTTACCTAAGAACCTTATTAATCATACTAAAATCAAAAATATTAAAAATATCAAGAATATTTAAAAAATAGGATTAGTGGAATAACGATCATATCATAAGTGCTTAACAGATTCCCATTCCATATTACGAAACACACATTTTTGTCTATAAACAAATTCTTTTTTCTTCAAAAATTCAAATGTATTATATTCTTAGGTAAAATCAATCACATATGTAATTCAGCCTTAGGAGGTGCATTTACTTTCCAAAAGAATTTAAATAGATTTAATTTAAACCTCCAAAATTTTGAAAGTTGTAAAATGAGTTAGGAGAAAGCATTTGCTATTATCCCAACACCAAATCTTGGTATCAATTGCATTATCAATGTTATAAAACTCGATTTCTTACAAAGCAAAACAAACTAAATCAAAGAGATACCTTCCGGTACATGGTATCTGTTTAATTCACCTAACATTTGACTTATAATTCACTAAACATTTTTAGCTCACAATTCACTAAAATTTACTGCTACAAACTGAATGTGTCATTATACAATTCACTAAATATTTTAATTAAGTCAAATTTTAAAACGTGTTTTATTTTATTTTATAAAACAACGCTATAAATCTATTTGGACTAGGAGATTTATCACTACACACACCATTAGCTTTCAAAATTCCTCTCTCGATTAACCAAATCAGCTTAGTCTATCCTAGTATCTTTATGGTATAAATCACTCCTTCTTGCTTTAAGCCTATGGTTTTTATTTGCTCAAAGTATTTCTTTCTAATAACCGATAAAAATATTATTTAATTCATTTTGGTTTTTGATTTTTGATTTCAACAGTATTAGAAAAAATTTGTGTTATTTTTTTTTTTTGGGAACAGGTACTTTATTATTGAAAAGAGAAGGTTACCAGTTTCTGTAGTGGTGGAACAGACAGTTGTAGGAGTCGGTAAACATTATTTATACTCAAAAACCACTTTACGTTACTTACATAACTACCAAACAATGTTCTATATAAACTGCACAATTATTAAAAAACAATTATTAAAAAGCACTTCAGTTAGCTTGACATGCATCCTTTGCATGGTAATTCATCCATTTACTCAGTTGGAAGAAAGACCTTTTATGTTTAGATCTATTCCATGGTGGCTCCAATAATTCCCTTTGCCTATCATCGATTTTGTTAATTACAACTCTCCAAACAAAAGTCAACCCGCATTACGCATAAAAAACAAAAAATTAAATAACAAAAACAAACAAAAATAGAAAAAAGAAGATTCAAGAGGCCTGGAACGATCAATATAAAGAAAAAGAAAGGTGTACGAGCTAACTTGATATTTTTGGCATTAGTATCACAAAGAAGATATTTTGGATTTTTTTTACTTCCTATCTTTGAATTGCATCGAGCAGCTAAGACGTTTTGAACTTTCTATTGTATATCCGTCAAAATCGGTATTTGTGTGTTTCTGTTTGAACCGTACGAGATGAAATTCTCATATACGGTTCTCGGAGGTGGGTCCTCTCGGATTCCCTATCTCAATAAAGTATATGATTGGTTCGAGGAACGTCTCGAGATTCAAGCGATTGCAGATGATATAACTAGTAAACATGTTCCTCCTCATGTCAATATACTTTATTGTCTAGGAGGAATCACGCTTACTTGTTTTTTAGTACAAGCAGCTACGGGTTTTTCTCTGACTTTTTACTATCGTCCAACTGTTACGGAGGCCTTTTCCTCTGTTCAATACATGATCCTATTTTGACTCTGTGCCATTGATTCCACTATGATTATGAAATAATAATCGAATAATTCTTTCATAGAAATAAGGGACATAATTCACATGGATATAGTAAGTCTTGCTTGGGCTGCTTTAATGGTCGTCTTTGCATTTTCTCTTTCACTTGTAGTATGGGGAAGGAGTGGACTCTAGTGCTGTGGACACGTAATCGATTGCTCGATCCAACTCGTCCGACTCTGCCATTACTCCTTCTCAATCATCGGTTTGGCCAGCGGCGTTTGTTGCAGATGTCACAAATGTTGGAGATTCAACTTCTACGTATCCGCCTGTGGCCGAGACAACTATTAGGCTGGGGTTCAACACCGAATTCATTGAAGATGCGTTCCCTTCCCTTTAAATCTTCTGATCTAATATTAGTATATTTCAGAAATTGTATGCAATCTGATATGATTATTGCCATTAGGTCGTTAGTTTACATTTGTGAAGGTTGAAGTATCCTATTATTACGTTCGATCCATATACGCCATATTAATACAATGAATGCAATATTCTTTAATTTTTGGAAAGACCTGTTGCCATTATCTGCGCATAGAACCCAATCAAAAATGTCATTTATGTCCTTGCTGCCATCAGTTGGAATTTGTAATTTTTCGATTATCCAATGTAGTAGCCTGTTGGAGTATCGGTAGTCGAAAAATAAGTGACCGGGCGACCCATTTTCATGTTTGCACAAACAACACTTTATGTCAATAGTGGGATTCCATTCGGTCAGTTTGTCCTTGGTGTTTAACTTGTCAATTTTTTCTATTAGTGCAGACACATTGCCATCTTCGGTGAACAATCAGCATTCCATATATGCTTGCACCAGTCCATCTTGTTAGGGCCTCCGATGATCGAAATGGCTTGCCATCGCATCAAATCTTTCAATGATTTCCCGTCGATCCAAGGGTCGAACAATAAACTTGTGCAATGTCCATTGACTATTTTCTTTTCCATTAAACCTTTTGATTGCACTTCGGTCTTTAACCATAACTTCCATGTATAAGATGCGTTCTTATCTTCTATTGTTGTCCAAAAAATTCTTCCCCCTACAGTATCTATATTTCGTCCATTATAAACAATCACTTTGCAATAATCTCCAAGTGAGTTTCAACGCTACAGCCTTCAGATATCCTCTATCTTTCATAAGCCCACTCCCCTTTCGCTTTTGGTCGACAAACGTCAATCCAGCTCATATTATAATGTTTATTCTTCCATACGAAGTTTGAGCACAATGAATTGATTTTGGTGATAATTGATATTGACAGTTGACAAAATTGAGCCCAAGACATGATCATTGAATATATAGATCACTGTTTTGGTTAGCTCCATTCTGTCAGCTACATTCAACATCCTATTTATCCAATTATTGAGCATTTTGTTTATTTCATCTAACAGTAAACCAAAATCAAAGTTTACTATGAGATAGTGGGAATTCCAAATATGTAATTGGAAGATTACTCGATTGCACATTCAGAATATTGATAATATGTTCCCTCTCATCTGCCCATTTGCTAAAAACAAGGTTGTTTTCTGTTCATTTGTTTCTAAACCCACAGTATCCTTAATGATGTGTTTGACTATGGCAATGCTTTCGACGTCTTTGATATGTTTGCTTTCGCAAACACTAAAATGTCGTCCGCATATAATAACTAAGCGAGAGTCGGTTTAGTAGGAAGAGTGGGATAAATGTTGCCTTCGTAAAGTTCGATGTCTAGTAAGATTGTAAAGTATTCCATTGCGAAGAGAAAGGGAGACAAGAGACCTTCTTGTCTTATACCCCTGTTGCTGTTAAAATAGCCTAAGGGACTACCGTTTAATAGTATTTAAAAAATGATGGTGACTATGCATTCATATATCATATGAGCAAAATTTTCAGAAAAGCTCATACATACAAAGCAACATATGATATATTGTTAATTATTTGTCGCTTGTTTATCATGAAATGCAGGCCGCTGTCGACGTCCAAGCAGACGACATGCAGCTGGTACGAGTGTGTTAATATGTCGGCTGTGAAGTGTAAAGAGAAGAAGCCGAACTGGATGGGAGCGAGTGTGTAGGAGGGTTGGTTGGCGCATTGGGAGAGTGACGAAACGGAGGCAAATTTACTAATCTTTTATTAATAATTTGATTGATATGTAAATATCAAAAAATATTTGGTAAGTAAATAATGTATTGTTTATTTAAATGTACAAACAGAGTCGCAGAGAAACTCTGGAAATAGGAACAAGAATCATGTCACTCATCGAGGAGGGTCCAAGTCATTCCAACAATATCGTCAGGAGTTGGTAAATTTATTGACTGTGAATTGTAAATAGTTATTATGCTGTATAATTTTGAATATATAATAATAATACATAACAAGCAATTTCAGGAAGCGGAGGCGTAGGGTCTCATATCGTACATGGATGTATTTATCCATACTCATGCCGTTGAGCATGTAAATCCAGTTTTCATACACATGGCATGACGATAAATCGCGGAAGAGCCATATAAGCATATTTTAGTTATATTAGTAATTTTTTTAATGATTAAAGTATAATGAATTAAGATATTATGCTATTAATTTCAAATATATTTTTATTTGTTCATGTAAACACGATTTATGGAACAAAGGTAGAAACTTCTGGAGGAAACATGTCAAGAGCAACTGACTACGGATGAGAACGATGTCATTTTGAGTCAGCTATGGATCCACCTTTACGGAACATGCATTACTGTTTTGGAGATCAAGCAGTAATGAATAATATATTTAGATATAATAATTTAGTAATCTTTTAGTTCTAAAGAACTTCACATCGCTTTAGTTTCGATAACAAGTTTCTAGATATAATAATTTAAATATTATATTGTAGTTTCGATAGTAAGATTATACCAATTGAACTTTTATTTTTATTTTTTGAGAAAACTGTACGATCCTCTATAAATAGAGGAGAGCACACATGCAACTATATATATATATATATATCACAAAAATAAGGCGCTGCCAACATGCTTGGCAAATAACAAAAACTAGATACAAGTATCAAGAAAACTCAGGTATCCCTAAGATAAGTTCCGACAAGGCCACCACCAATAAAATCCCTATATCGAGCTCCGACGTGGCCACCGTCCGATATTAAGGTGTTTGAAGTACCTAAAAAACTAAAAAAAAAAAGCCAATAATACTGGATGTCATCACAAACTAAGAAGGAAGTTTCATGCATATGGTTCGAAAGGAATGGAAAAGCAACTACTCTGAAGAAAAATCGAATATGATGCTGAATGGAAAATCTGCTCTGAAGACTCTGTACAAAAGGAAGAAGTGCCAAGCAGAAGAGTAGATGATCCTGAAAATAGTACGTCATAATGGAGATGAAAGTGTCTAGAATCTGTGGTGGAACTGCTAGTGATCCTGAGGGGAAGACTTTGCTCTGATGACCTCTCTACAATCCGAAATCCTGCAATCTGAAGACATGAGTACCTGCAAAGTGAACCTGACACCCTATCACCCATACCTGTGTCTGAAGGATGACTAAGAAAAAAGTTAGAATGATACATATATACGTATATTTATATAATTTATATATATGTATTAAAGAGGTAGGAAATAAAAACCTAAATAAGATTAACTGAACAAATACTAAAGAATTAAATTACTTATAAACTAATACCAACAATGATTAGTACAATAATTGAAACAAATCTAAAAAAAATTTATGAACCTTTGATCATAAGTAAGTTATGATTAACAGTGAAATCATCATATAAATTTGAAATAATATTAATACTACTATTGTGAATGTTAAATATATTATTATTGTGTTTAAATAAGTTAATATTATAACTAACCTTGTTAAGATGCCCTTTAAATAGGTTATTTTTAGATAATTTATATTTGGGATTAGAAATCCTATTAAAATAAAATGAAGAAATAGTAAAAATCAATTTGTTAAAATGACTATTATTATTATCAAAAATTCTTTGATTTCTTTTAAACCAAATATACCAACAAATAATAATAAATACAGTTTAAAGCAAGAATCATAGTATATATGTTTAATATCTTCAAGATGTAGATTACAAAATTAACATTTATTATCATTTTGAATGTTTTTTCACTTTAAAAATTCTATTGTATTAAGTTTTCCATGCAATATTAACCACATGTGAATTTTAGATTTAGGATGAGCATTAGATTTCCAAATAAATTCAAAAGAGTTGTTTATTATACCCGAAAAATTAATAAATCTGTAAAAAGAATTAGAAGTATATTTCTTACCTTGTCCCATTCCCAACTAATAATATCATTATTATTATTATTATCAATATTATAAAGATTTGATCTAGCATAAAGCAAAGAAAGTTGTCTAAGGATTGAACCTACTAAAAATCTGCTAAAACTAAAATTCCAAGGAGGATCATTTTTAGGAGAATAAACTTCATCAATTAAAGCAAACTTATTGTTGCACAGTTCATAACGCTCTTTAAATTCCAACTTAAGAGGCAAGACCGAAATCCAACGGTCGTGCTAGAAAGAAGTATAATTATCAGAATAAATTATCATATTAATACCTAAGCTAATAATATCATGACATTTTAAAATGTTTTTCCAAAAATTAGATAGATTTTGAGTGAATGGAGAAACAATTTGATATAAATTGCTATTACCATTATAGTAATATTTAGAAATGATCTCTTTCCAAATAGCGTTATCATTTATATCCTTAAACTTACATAACCATTTACCTAGTAAGGACAAATTCATATTACGCAAATTAATAACTCCTAAGCCACCTTCCTTTTTGGCTTTACAAACTGTTTCCAATTTACTAAACATTTTATACTATTATTAGGATTTTCCCCACTCATAAAAAATCTATTCTAATTTTATCAATAACCCAATCTGGAAATAGATGCATGGACATCCAATAAATCGACAGGACTGATAAAACCGAATTTATCAAGACTAGTCTACATGCTTTAGATAAAAATCTTCCATTCCAGTTAGAGATCTTTTTTTTTTGATTTTATCAAATGATAATATGTCAATCATCATGTTTGAGTTTGGTAGGTCTAATCACAAAACCTGGATAATCAAAATGAAAGTTCATAGTTTTGCAATTTAGAGTATTAGCAACTAAGTTTACAACTTTTTCAAAATCATTTAAAACTAAAACAGAACTTTTGTCAAAATTTATTTTTAAACTTGATAGAAATTCAAAACTATATAAGATAAACTTAAGGGTAATAATGTATCTATGTAAATGGGAAGAAAAAAGAAAGGTATCATTGGAAAATTGAAGAACCAATATACCATTACGCGATATGTCATTGCTTACATATCCTAGAGACCCATTATCCACTGCCCTTTTAATAATCTTAGCAAAAACGTCAGCAGCTAAGTCAAATAATAAAGGCGATAAAGAACCCCCTTGCCTTTCACCTCTCTTAGATTGAATTTTATTACCTAAAATACTGTTAATCATAATACTAGAGTTACCAGTTCTAAGAAAATTCATAATCCAACTGATCCATCTATGACCAAAACCTCTAGCATGAAAAAAGTCTATAAGAAAATCCCAGTCTACCGAATCAAAAGCTTTTGCAAAATCTAGTTTTAAAATCGCACAAGTTATGTTATTCTTACAACAGTGATTAATATATTCTTGAACAATTGCCACTCCATCGGTGATATTTCTCCTTTTAATAAAAGCCAATTGTGAACAATCAATTAAATCGTTCATTCTTATACTAAGTTTATTAGCTAGAAATTTAGAAATGATTTTAACTAAACAATTAATCAAAGATATAGGTCTAAAATCTTTTAAGTTTTTGGCTCCTACTTTTTTGTGTAATAAAATAACATCAGCATAATTAAATCTCCCTAATCGCAAATTATAATTATAAAAATCATTAAACATATTAACTAAATCAAGTTTTAAGATGTTCTAAAAAAATTTATAAAATAAAATTGGAAACCCATCAGGGCTCGGGGATTTATCACCTGGCAAGTCATTGATAGCTTTTCTAATTTCCTATTCAGTAAAAGGATTATCTAGCTCAGATAAATCAACAATAAAATCAGATGGTTACAGATCTTTCCATCTAACATTGATTCTATGTTTGATTCTAGTACCAAAAATATCCTTATAATAGTATGTAAAAGCCTTGTTAAGATCCGTTTGATCAACTAACTCTTCATTATTAACAATAATAGAGTTAATTGTAATACTACATTTTCTACCATTAGCTATGTTATAAAAATTTTTAGTATTATTATCACCTTCATTGATCCATTGGATTCTGGATCTCTGCTTCCACATAACTTCCTCCTTTTCTAAAATAGAATTTAGTTCATCTTTTAAATTAGCAAGAACATTATGTTCTCCTAAATTTAGTTGTCTAGTTTCTTCAATCTTATTTATTTTAAGCATCTCATTAAATATATTATCTTTTCTAATTTTTATATTACCAAAACATTTTTATTCCAATTTTTAAGAAATTTTTTTATATTAGCAATTGAACTTTTATTAAATTAAATAAGTATTGTAGGGTAGACAGATGAGAGTCAGCTAAAGCAAAGCTCAGATCGATCTAGCAGAGATTGAGAAATTGAGAGCTAGGGTGTCACGGCTGGAGGAGCAGAACCATCAACATGCCATTGAGATGACACAGCTGCTGGACCACCGTATTGCTGAGTACATGCAGTATGGTGGCCGCTTTCCGTCTTCAGCTGGTTCTAGTGGTTCTAGAGATGATTGACAGAAGTAATAGGCATGTTTTTTTGTTATTCGACATTGTTTAGTATTGTTTGATGATATATTGAGATTTGTTTTTTATATATTTGATGGTACATTTGGTGATGGTCAGTTTGGCATTTGTGAGTTGATGGTGGTGAACTGTTGATGATGACATTTTAGTTGTTGATGGTGTGAGATTTGTTAGTGTTTCACGGTGTATATATGTTATGATGACAAATATGTATACTATGTTAATGAAGTTTTGATTGGTTTGATGTTATGGGAGTTATGTTTGGTTAATTTTCTTTATGTGATTTGAGTATATTTGTATGGTTTGAGGTTATACTGAATATCTGAATTCGATACGTGGTTGCGTGTGACTATATTATATTTCTAAATTGTGTATGTGAGGCTAGCATGTAGCAGAATTTTGAAAAAATGCTTCAGGTTTTCCGACGATTTTCGATGGCTGGCGACGGCTTACAGGACAACAATTTCTGACAGCTTCCGATGGCTAATGGCGATTTGTTGCTTCCTCTTAATCGACCACGTGTTTTCGACGGCCGTCTAGAACCGTCGGGTCATCTGTCGACAGCCGTCAGAAATTGTACGATGGATACTGTTGAAAGCCGTTGGAAACACTGTGCGGCGACGGGACAACTTACGATGGTTTTTTGCATCGGCTTCCGATGGCCACCGACAGTTTTCAACCATCGAAAATCATACACTTTCTTGTAGTGATAGTGTATTTATGAGAACCCCATATTTTGTTAAAAATTATTAAATGATTATGATAAAGCCAAATAGTAGCTAGTCTTAGTAAAACCAAACAAATTGAATAAAATTATATATGAACGTAAATAACAAAAAATTCATTAAGATCATATAATCTGTAACTGATGGTTTTTTAAGTAAAATTGAAGATTCTAATGTGACTTCACGTCATTAAAATCATTGGTAAGTAAAGTGATTAAAGCATTGTTAATTTTCTATTTTTTTAAAACAAATTTTCCTTTAAAGAATCTATATAAATTTATGTTTTATTAAAAAAAATCCTTAAAATGAACATTATTTGCCAATTTATAGCTAGGGTTAACTTATTACAATGTAAAGCAACAACAAATATGCAGCAAAAGCAAAAATATTATTCAAATTTCTTTGGTTCTCTTAGACCACATGTACGGGCGATTAATATTATAAATGATATGTAACAAGATTCTGTGACCACTAATGTAAAGAAATCTAAAACCACTCCAATAATTTTTTTTACCTAAGAACCTTATTAATCATACTAAAATCAAAAATATTAAAAATATCAAGAATATTTAAAAAATAGGATTAGTGGAATAACGATCATATCATAAGTGCTTAACAGATTCCCATTCCATATTACGAAACACACATTTTTGTCTATAAACAAATTCTTTTTTCTTCAAAAATTCAAATGTATTATATTCTTAGGTAAAATCAATCACATATGTAATTCAGCCTTAGGAGGTGCATTTACTTTCCAAAAGAATTTAAATAGATTTAATTTAAACCTCCAAAATTTTGAAAGTTGTAAAATGAGTTAGGAGAAAGCATTTGCTATTATCCCAACACCAAATCTTGGTATCAATTGCATTATCAATGTTATAAAACTCGATTTCTTACAAAGCAAAACAAACTAAATCAAAGAGATACCTTCCGGTACATGGTATCTGTTTAATTCACCTAACATTTGACTTATAATTCACTAAACATTTTTAGCTCACAATTCACTAAAATTTACTGCTACAAACTGAATGTGTCATTATACAATTCACTAAATATTTTAATTAAGTCAAATTTTAAAACGTGTTTTATTTTATTTTATAAAACAACGCTATAAATCTATTTAGACTAGGAGATTTATCACTACACACACCATTAGCTTTCAAAATTCCTCTCTCGATTAACCAAATCAGCTTAGTCTATCCTAGTATCTTTATGGTATAAATCACTCCTTCTTGCTTTAAGCCTATGGTTTTTATTTGCTCAAAGTATTTCTTTCTAATAACCGATAAAAATATTATTTAATTCATTTTGGTTTTTGATTTTTGATTTCAACAGTATTAGAAAAAATTTGTGTTATTTTTTTTTTTGGGAACAGGTACTTTATTATTGAAAAGAGAAGGTTACCAGTTTCTGTAGTGGTGGAACAGACAGTTGTAGGAGTCGGTAAACATTATTTATACTCAAAAACCACTTTACGTTACTTACATAACTACCAAACAATGTTCTATATAAACTGCACAATTATTAAAAAACAATTATTAAAAAGCACTTCAGTTAGCTTGACATGCATCCTTTGCATGGTAATTCATCCATTTACTCAGTTGGAAGAAAGACCTTTTATGTTTAGATCTATTCCATGGTGGCTCCAATAATTCCCTTTGCCTATCATCGATTTTGTTAATTACAACTCTCCAAACAAAAGTCAACCCGCATTACGCATAAAAAACAAAAAATTAAATAACAAAAACAAACAAAAATAGAAAAAAGAAGATTCAAGAGGCCTGGAACGATCAATATAAAGAAAAAGAAAGGTGTACGAGCTAACTTGATATTTTTGGCATTAGTATCACAAAGAAGATATTTTGGATTTTTTTTACTTCCTATCTTTGAATTGCATCGAGCAGCTAAGACGTTTTGAACTTTCTATTGTATATCCGTCAAAATCGGTATTTGTGTGTTTCTGTTTGAACCGTACGAGATGAAATTCTCATATACGGTTCTCGGAGGTGGGTCCTCTCGGATTCCCTATCTCAATAAAGTATATGATTGGTTCGAGGAACGTCTCGAGATTCAAGCGATTGCAGATGATATAACTAGTAAACATGTTCCTCCTCATGTCAATATACTTTATTGTCTAGGAGGAATCACGCTTACTTGTTTTTTAGTACAAGCAGCTACGGGTTTTTCTCTGACTTTTTACTATCGTCCAACTGTTACGGAGGCCTTTTCCTCTGTTCAATACATGATCCTATTTTGACTCTGTGCCATTGATTCCACTATGATTATGAAATAATAATCGAATAATTCTTTCATAGAAATAAGGGACATAATTCACATGGATATAGTAAGTCTTGCTTGGGCTGCTTTAATGGTCGTCTTTGCATTTTCTCTTTCACTTGTAGTATGGGGAAGGAGTGGACTCTAGTGCTGTGGACACGTAATCGATTGCTCGATCCAACTCGTCCGACTCTGCCATTACTCCTTCTCAATCATCGGTTTGGCCAGCGGCGTTTGTTGCAGATGTCACAAATGTTGGAGATTCAACTTCTACGTATCCGCCTGTGGCCGAGACAACTATTAGGCTGGGGTTCAACACCGAATTCATTGAAGATGCGTTCCCTTCCCTTTAAATCTTCTGATCTAATATTAGTATATTTCAGAAATTGTATGCAATCTGATATGATTATTGCCATTAGGTCGTTAGTTTACATTTGTGAAGGTTGAAGTATCCTATTATTACGTTCGATCCATATACGCCATATTAATACAATGAATGCAATATTCTTTAATTTTTGGAAAGACCTGTTGCCATTATCTGCGCATAGAACCCAATCAAAAATGTCATTTATGTCCTTGCTGCCATCAGTTGGAATTTGTAATTTTTCGATTATCCAATGTAGTAGCCTGTTGGAGTATCGGTAGTCGAAAAATAAGTGACCGGGCGACCCATTTTCATGTTTGCACAAACAACACTTTATGTCAATAGTGGGATTCCATTCGGTCAGTTTGTCCTTGGTGTTTAACTTGTCAATTTTTTCTATTAGTGCAGACACATTGCCATCTTCGGTGAACAATCAGCATTCCATATATGCTTGCACCAGTCCATCTTGTTAGGGCCTCCGATGATCGAAATGGCTTGCCATCGCATCAAATCTTTCAATGATTTCCCGTCGATCCAAGGGTCGAACAATAAACTTGTGCAATGTCCATTGACTATTTTCTTTTCCATTAAACCTTTTGATTGCACTTCGGTCTTTAACCATAACTTCCATGTATAAGATGCGTTCTTATCTTCTATTGTTGTCCAAAAAATTCTTCCCCCTACAGTATCTATATTTCGTCCATTATAAACAATCACTTTGCAATAATCTCCAAGTGAGTTTCAACGCTACAGCCTTCAGATATCCTCTATCTTTCATAAGCCCACTCCCCTTTCGCTTTTGGTCGACAAACGTCAATCCAGCTCATATTATAATGTTTATTCTTCCATACGAAGTTTGAGCACAATGAATTGATTTTGGTGATAATTGATATTGACAGTTGACAAAATTGAGCCCAAGACATGATCATTGAATATATAGATCACTGTTTTGGTTAGCTCCATTCTGTCAGCTACATTCAACATCCTATTTATCCAATTATTGAGCATTTTGTTTATTTCATCTAACAGTAAACCAAAATCAAAGTTTACTATGAGATAGTGGGAATTCCAAATATGTAATTGGAAGATTACTCGATTGCACATTCAGAATATTGATAATATGTTCCCTCTCATCTGCCCATTTGCTAAAAACAAGGTTGTTTTCTGTTCATTTGTTTCTAAACCCACAGTATCCTTAATGATGTGTTTGACTATGGCAATGCTTTCGACGTCTTTGATATGTTTGCTTTCGCAAACACTAAAATGTCGTCCGCATATAATAACTAAGCGAGAGTCGGTTTAGTAGGAAGAGTGGGATAAATGTTGCCTTCGTAAAGTTCGATGTCTAGTAAGATTGTAAAGTATTCCATTGCGAAGAGAAAGGGAGACAAGAGACCTTCTTGTCTTATACCCCTGTTGCTGTTAAAATAGCCTAAGGGACTACCGTTTAATAGTATTTAAAAAATGATGGTGACTATGCATTCATATATCATATGAGCAAAATTTTCAGAAAAGCTCATACATACAAAGCAACATATGATATATGAATTTCCTACTAATTTTGTCCGTATGCTCTGTGAAGGTCAACTTTCATACATAAAATTATTTGTCATTTTCCTACTAAACCCTCTATTCATTTTAAAAGTAAGCAGCGAGTTTTCACTGATGATTCTGCCAGGTATAAAGGCATTTTGATTGATTGGGATTAATTTGTTTAAATATTGCTTCATCCTATTGGATAGTAAATTTGCTAAAATTTTGTATACAACATTACATAAAGAGATTGGTCTATAATCTGAAAGGCTTTGTGGGTCTATTATTTTAGGGATAAGCATGTAAAGGTATGATTAATCTCATTGATTATTTTACCTGTTTGTTGAATGTTCAACATTGCCTGGAAAATTTCATCTTTGATAAATTCTCAATGAAGCTTGATGAACTTTGAGTTGAAACCATCCGGGCCTGGGACCCTGTTGTCCTCTACTTGAAATACCGTCTCTTTTAATTCTTCTATTTCAAACGGTCTATCCATTGTATTTCTGGCTTGTCCTGGAAGAATTTTTTTTGCAAATAATAGGAGAAAAGGTATGTTTCAAAGTAGAAGTATTAAATAAATTTGTGAAGTACTGAATTGCTTCCAAGTTTAAGCTTTCGTTATGTTAGTCTAGTTTTCTTGTGCCTCCATCATCATCTTGTTTGTTTGACTGGTCTTGGATCTGCAAATTTTGCATGGCATTGTTCTATCGCCTTACGTTAGCCACCTAATTTTTTATCTTTGCAATTGTTCAGTGGCTTGTTTTTGCAGTATATCAATGAGTTGATCCACTTTCTATCTGTATGAGTTCACCGTGTAATCATCATTTGGGTGGTTGACTAGATATGAGTACGCCACATCTAGTTCTTTTCTTAATACACAAATAGACGTTCTTTTATTCGTTAGCTCTTTGTTCCATCTTTTAAGGCTCTCTTTTATTCTCTTTAACTTTGAGATGGGCTGAAACAAAGGGTTTCCTATGAAAGTGGTTGTCCACTACCTTCTAATCAGTTTATGATAGCCTTGATAAAGAGGCTAGGTGTAATAATATCTAAACGAACGGCTTTTGTTGGTTAATCTCATTGGGTAAAGATTCAGAAAGATTGGGGTGTGGTCGCTTGTTGAATGATTAGCGAAATAGACAGCCAATTAAGGGAATTGGTTCATAGCATTTTTTGTTTACGAGTAGTCTGTCTATCTTGCAATGAATTTACATGTTGGATCCCCCTGCATGTGTAGTAGTTACCTAAACATTGAGGTTCAGACAAATTTGCATACCTAATACAACAGTAAAATTTTCATCATGCTCTGAATTATACAATCCATTTTTTAATCTATCATCGCAACAGAGTAAAAGGTGGAACCCAATACATGAGCCTCTCGCAATAGACTCTCAGAAGGTCGATAATGTACAGAGCCTTTCCTCGGATTGAAAGATGCTGTTTTCGGACTCGAACCTGTACGTTCAGATCACCAGACGGATGACCTAACCGTTCCGCCAAGGTTCCACCTCTCTCATGATAATCGTCTATAATCATCCATGGTTCCTTGATCAACTTTGACTGCTCTTTTATATGTGATCCCATAACTTAACTCTATTTTCTGGTTGATTGTGTGCATGGACAAAAGTAAAAAAGAAGGTTAGCCCTAGTTTATTATGGATATAGCATGTGATATATTGTTCATTTATGTTTAGCTTAGGCGCTTCCCAAATTTTTTTTGTCCCATGGTACCAAAATTCTGATGATCGTTATTATAAATATATTTCCAATCTTTGTTAAATAAATCAACTACTTCACTGATTTTATCCTCCGTAAGCTTATTCTCTAAAAGACCAACTATTGTAGCATGATTTTGTTTAAAGATTTGAGCAACATCTAGTTGCTTAGAAGGGGAGGTTGGTCCCCTTACGTCCCAAACAATTATATTCATTATAAATTAGTAGGGTGGATGCTCTCTAGTTCCAAGTGAGAAGGAGCTCCCAAGTTTGACTTTGTGCATTTCATTTATTTACCTTTTAATTTTAGATGGGTGCCACATTTTGCCATGCAGGATTGTCGATCACGTCCGCTGAATCTGTAGCTGTGTAGTTGTAAATTGGAGTAAGGATTCATCTTATCTTTGTTTTTCTACGCTATTGGGATCTGTTACTTGTTTATTGTACTAAAACAGATAGCACGCTACAATAAACTCGTCGCACAAGTTTATCAATTAGAATTCCACTGCACTGGAATTCTGTATTAGATAATTGTAACTATATATTACGTTGTAAATAAATTACAACAATAACGTTATACTATTGTAAGAAATAGTACAACTTATAAACGGAAAGATTACAGAGAATCTAACCAGTATATATAGGAAATTCCGTCTGAGGCTTGTCGTAACAATTTCCTTAAGAATTTTATTTCAAAATTCTCCCAAGATACAACAGACGTAATCCGCACGAGATTATAATGAGTATGTCAACTCTGTGATATATATATATGGAATATTGAGCAGTAGAGCAAAGAAGCAGAAGAAATTAGATTGGAATGGGATGAGAATGTGATCAGTATTCTCTCCTATTTATAATTTCGTCCGCATCCCTTCAAACAGTCGCGTCCGTTTGACGGGTCGTACCCGTTTGCCTTTTGGTCGCTGTTGTATGTTAACGGGTCGCACCCGCCTGCTACTGGTCGCATCTGCTTGCGTCGCACCCGCTTGTACCGCCTGCACCTTTACAGTCGGGTCGCATCTGTTCGCCCGCGTCCGCTTCAATCGGCTTGCCCTGTTTTCTTCTAACGGGTCGCACCCGCTACTGTTCGTGCCTATTCAACCCGCGTCCGTTTATGAACAGTCATGTCCGTTCGTATAGCCTGCAACTGCTAAAAAGCCCGGTCCAGTTTGCAGTAAAAATACGAGTATCATATTAGACCCAAACCCAAACCCGGCCCGGTTCGTCGGACAGACGGCGGCGGCGCGTGTGTGTGGTGGAGATGCATGATCTTCCTCCTCACAACGAAGCATATATTTGGGTGCCCCTAGGCTCCAACACCTTCATTGCAAAGCCATATATAAACTAGTATGTCTTAGCAATTTTGGCGATGTGGGACTTTATGTATATTTCATTCATTTTGTTCTTTTAGGAATTCCAACAATCTCCCACATGAATGATAATATACATATCCCCCACACAAAGAGAAATATCATAGAGTACATATGGAATAATGCTTTATCGTGGATAAGTAAATATTTCACTTTGAACTTTCCGTAGTTAAAACTTATCGGATCTACTTGGCCAATCGGTGGATTATTTCATCTTGAACCGTCGGCCTTTATTGTATATCCAAACAATAAGGTTTACGAAGCATTGATTCCCTTCTCATCCAATCTCTTGGTTGTGTTCATTTGGTCCCGAACAATTTTTTCGTTCTGCGAGTGTTTTAGAGAATAAAAGCCTTTTAATATTCTCATAGAGCCGAACCAACTCACACTAACATAGGTGATCGCAACCATTAAGAGTATCCCACATATACCCCACTTGTTATTTCCAAGATATGGTCATCATTAAAAAACATAGTTTTAACCTTTACATATTTCTGTAGGCATGCATTTATGTTGCGCACCATAGGAATGGAGTTGGACTATGTCCATGCAAATGCATTACGTCTTGAGTTATTCAGAACTGGTTTGCCTATTGATCCTAGTCCGTGGAATCTCCAATCGTTAGGATAGGTTTCCGTATAAGATAACTCTTTGTGGTTTAGGCTTTTAAACCCATTCCCCTCGATGCGCAGTTAATTTTCTCTCTTGATAAACCTTTAGTAAATGGATCCGCTAGGTTATCATTTGTTCTTACATAATCAATGGAAATTGTTCCATTTGAGAGTAACTGCCTAAATGTGTTATGGCGTCGACAAATATGTCGTGACTTTCCATTATACACAAAGTTGTGCGCTCTACTTAGCGCAGCTTGGTTATCACAGTGTATACAAATGGCCGGTACAGGTTTAGGCCAGAATGGAATATCTTCTAAAAAGTGACGAAGCCATTCTGCTTCTTCGCCTGCTTTATCTAATGCAATGAACTCTGATTCCATAGTGGATCGAGCTATGCATGTTTGTTTAGTAGATTTCCATGACACTGCTGCCCCTGCTAGGGTAAAGACATAACCACTTGTTGATTTTGATTCCTCTGAATCTGCAATCCAGTTTGCATCACTATATCCTTCTAAGACGGCAGGATATTTTCCATAATGTAAGGAATAGTTAGTGGTATTTTTTAAATATCCGAGCACTCTCATTAGTGCTTTTCAGTGTTCCTTCCCTGGATTGCTTGTATACCTGCTCAAGCGACTTACTGCATAAGCTATATCTGGTCTTGTGCAATTCATGAGATACATGAGACATCCTATTACACGAGAATATTCCAGTTGCATTACACTCTCATTAGTGTTTTTATGCAGTACTTCTGATGGGCTAAAAGGTGTATTTACTCCTTTAATTCCAAAATTTTGAAATCTTTCAATCACTTTTTCTACATAATGTGATTGAGATAACTTAATACCATTAGGTGTTATTATTTTTATTCCTAAAATAATATCTGCAACACCCAAGTCTTTCATGTCGAAATTGTTGATCAACATTTTCTTTGTGGTCTCAATTACCTGAGTATTTGGACCGAATATTAGCATATCGTCCACATATAGACAGATCATCACATATGATTGTCCAAGTTGTTTATAATAAACACATTTGTCACATTCATTTATACGAAAACCATTTCTCATCATGACACTATCAAATTTTGCGTGCCATTGCTTTGGAGCTTGTTTTAGTCCATATAATGATTTGACTAATCTACAGACTTTGTTTTCATTTCCTTTGAAAATAAATCCCTCAGGTTGCTCCATGTAAATCTCCTCATCGAGATTTCATTTTAAGAATGCTGTTTTTACATCCATCTGATGAATCTCTAGATTATAGATGGACGCAATTTCTATTAGCATTCTTATAGAGGTTATTCGTGTTACCGGCGAATATGTATCAAAAAAGTCTACTCCTTCTTTTTGACGATATCCTTTGGCTACTAATCTGGCTTTATACTTGTCGATAGAGCCATCTGCTTTCATTTTCTTCTTGAAAATCCATTTGCAGCCAATTGGTTTTATTCCTGGTGGAATATCAACAATTTTCCAAGTTTTATTACTTAGAATTGAATCAATCTCATTTTGGATTGCTTCTTTCCAACATGAGGACTCAGAAGATGACATTGCTTCCTTGTACGTTTGAGGTTCGTGCTCTAATACATATGTAAAAATGTCCGAACCAAATGTTTTGGAAGTTCTAGCCCTTACGCTTCTTCTTGGTTCAGCATCCTCAATTTCATGATGAGTTTCATCTTCATGCAAATCGTTCGATTCTTCCCTTGTCCTTTTTGGGACATTATTTCCTTCATTCCTTTTATGCGGAAACACATCTTCAAAGAATGAGGCATCTCTTGATTCCATGATTGTATTTACATGAATATCAGTTATATCAGACTTGAATACCAAAAATCTGTAGGCACTACTATTTTGGGCTGGCCCAAGATAATAACAATCTACTGTTTTTGGTCCAAGTTTGACTCTCTTGGGTGGTGGAACTGGAACTTTTTCCAAGCACCCCACACTTTGAGGTATTTAAAGCTTGGTTTGTGTCCTTTCCATATCTCATATGGAATTGTTCCCGTTTTATTGTGAGGAACTTTGTTTAATATGTGATTAGACATATTTAAGGCTTCCCCCCCACAAGTTCGTCGATAGACCAGAAGTTAAAAGCATGGCAGTAATCATGTCTTTTAACGTTCCGTTCTTCCTCTCGGCTACACCATTTTGTTGTGGTGAATATGGAGCTGTTGTTTGATGAATTATACCATTTTCGGCACAGAACTGTTCAAATGGTGATTCATATTCTCCACCTCGATCAGATCTTAGTATCTTGATCTTTTTATTTAACTCATTTTCTACCTCAGCCTTGTATTTTATAAACGCTGTTATTGCTTCATCTTTACTATTTAAAAGATATACATAGCAATATCGCGTATAATCGTCAATAAAAGTAATGAAATACTTTTTCCCACCTCTTGTAGGTAGTGATTTAAAATCACATAAATCTGTATGTACCAAACCTAATGGTTCGGTGCTTCTGTCAACAGATTTAAATGGTTGTTTGACCATTTTTGCTTCTACACATGTCTCACATTTGTAGTTCTTATCTACTTGGAATTTTGGAATTAATCCCAAGTTTGATAATTTCTTCATTTTTCGGAAGTTTATGTGTCCTAATCTATCGTGCCATAGTAAAATTTCGTGCTCAAGCAAGTAAGAAACTTCAATTTTATTAATAGCACAATCAGAATACATAGATTTATTGCCGATAACGGCTACGTTTGCCTTAAATAGGCCATCACATAAATAACCCCTTCCGATATACATTCCAGCTTTGAACAGAACCATCTTGTCTGATTCGAACACAATTTTGAATCCTTTGTTTGATAGCACCGAGCCGGAGATCAGATTCTTGCGTATGTCTGGAACGTGAAGCACGTCATTCAATTTGACAGTTTTTCCAGAAGTGAACTTGAGGATAACTGTGCCACTGCCTTCGATCATGGAAACTGCAGAATTACCCATGTAGAGTCTTTCTTTCCGATCGAATTTCTGGTACGTTGAAAACATGGATTTTTCAGAGCAAACATGACGAGTAGCTCCTATGTCAACCCACCATTGGTTAGGGTTCTGAACCAAATTGCATTCAGAAATAACCGCTGAAAAGTTGGACTTATCCATTTTCATGTTGTCAACTGTTTCCATCTCTGTTTTAGTATAAAAAAGTAAAATTCTTAAGATGTTATACTTCTAGTATACCAAAACAGAGAATAATCAATTATAAACTCGTCACACAAGTTTATAACTCAGATATCCACTACACTGGAATTCTGTAGTAATTATTATAACAATATGAATGTTGTAAATAAATTACAACAACAGCGTTATACTATTTTGAATAAATATTATAACCAGAATAACAGATAGAATGTAGAATAATGTATATAAATATACAATCAGACATGCGCAGTGGAATTCTAATTGATAAACTTGTGCGACGAGTTTATTGTAGCGTGCTATCCGTTTTAGTACAATAGACAAGTAACATCTTAAGAATTTTATTTTAAAATTCTTCTAAGATACAACAGACGTAATCTGCATGAGATTGTAATGAGTATGTCAACTCTGTGATATATATATGGAATATTGAGCAGTAGAGCAAAGAAGCAGAAGAAATTAGATTGGAATGGGATGAGAATGTGATCAGTATTCTCTCCTATTTATAATTTCGTCCGCATCCCTTCAAACAGTCGCGTCCGCTTGACAGGTCGCACCCGTTTGCCTTTTGGTCGCTGCTGTTTGTTAACGGGTCGCACCCGCCTGCTACTGGTCGCATCTGCTTGCGTCGCACCCGCTTGTACCGCCTGCACCTCTGCAGTCGGGTCGCATCTGTTCGCCCGTGTCCGCTTCAATCGGCTCGCGCCTGTTTGCTTCTAACGGGTCGCACCCGCTACTGTTCGCGCCTATTCAACCCGCGTCCGCTTATGAACAGTCATGTCCGTTCGTATAGCCTGCAACTGCTAAAAAGCCCGGTCCAGTTTGCAGTAAAAATACGAGTATCATATTAGACCCAAATCCAAACCCGGCCCGGCCCAGCTCGGTCGGACGGACGGCGGCGGCGCGCGTGTGTGGTGGAGATGCATGATCTCCCTCCTCACAACGAAGCATACATTTGGGTGCCCCTAGGCCCCAACACCTTCATTGCAAAGCCATATATAAACTAGTGTGGCTTAACAATTTTGGCGATGTGGTACTTTATGTATGTTTCATTCATTTTGTTCTTTTAGGAATTCCAACAATCCCCCACATGAATGATAATATACATATCCCCCACACAAAGCGAAATATCACAGAGTACATATGGAATAATGCTTTATCGTGGATAAGTAGATATTTCACTTTGAACTTTCCGTAGTTAAAACTTATCGGATCTACTTGGCCAATCGGTGAATTATTTCATCTTGAACCGTCGGCCTTTATTGTATATCCAGACAATAAGCTTTACGAAGCATTGATTCCCTTCTCATCCAATCTCTTGGTTGTGTTCATTTTGGTCCCGAACAATTTTTTCGTTCTGCGAGTGTTTTAGAGAATAAAAGCCTTTTAATATTCCCATAGAGCCGACCCAGCTCACACTAACATAGGTGATCGCAACCATTAAGAGTATCCTACATATACCCCACTTGTTATTTCCAAGATATGGTCATCATTAAAAAACATAGTTTTAACCTTTACATATTTCTGTAGGCATGCATTTATGTTGCGCACCATAGGAATGGAGTTGGACTATGTCCATGCAAATGCATTACGTCTTGAGTTATTCAGAACTGGTTTGCCTATTGATCCTAGTCCGTGGGATCTCCAGTCGTTAGGATAGGTTTCCGTATAAGATAACTCTTTGTGGTTTAGGCTTTTAAACCCATTCCCCTCGATGCGCAGTTAATTTTCTCTCTTGATAAACCTTTAGTAAATGGATCCGCTAGGTTATCATTTGTTCTTACATAATCAATGGAAATTGTTCCATTTGAGAGTAACTGCCTAACTGTGTTATGGCGTCGACGAATATGTCGTGACTTTCCATTATACGCAAAGTTGTGCGCTCTACTTAGCGCAGCTTGGTTATCACAGTGTATACAAATGGCCGGTACAGGTTTAGGCCAGAATGGAATATCTTCTAAAAAGTGACGAAGCCATTCTGCTTCTTCGCCTGCTTTATCTAATGCAATGAACTCTGATTCCATAGTGGATCGAGCTATGCATGTTTGTTTAGTAGATTTCCATGACACTGCTGCCCCTGCTAGGGTAAAGACATAACCACTTGTTGATTTTGATTCCTCTAAATCTGCAATCCAGTTTGCATCACTATATCCTTCTAAGACGACAGGATATTTTCCATAATGTAAGGAATAGTTAGTGGTATTTTTTAAATATCCAAGCACTCTCATTAGTGCTTTCCAGTGTTCCTTCCCTGGATTTCTTGTATACCTGCTCAAGCGACTTACTGCATAAGCTATATCTGGTCTTGTGCAATTCATGAGATACATGAGACATCGTATTACACGAGAATATTCCAGTTGCATTACACTCTCATTAGTGTTTTTATGGAGTACTTCTGATGGATTAAAAGGTGTATTTACTCCTTTAATTCCAAAATTTTGAAATCTTTCAATCACTTTTTCTACATAATGTGATTGAGATAACTCAATACCATTAGGTGTTCTTGTTATTTTTATTTCCAAAATAATATCTGCAACACCCAAGTCTTTCATGTCGAAATTGTTGATCAACATTTTCTTTGTGGTCTCAATTACCTGAGTATTTGGACCGAATATTAGCATATCGTCCACATATAGACAGATCATCACATATGATTGTCCAAGTTGTTTATAATAAACACATTTGTCACATTCATTTATACGAAAACCATTTCTCATCATGACACTATCAAATTTTTCGTGCCATTGCTTTGGAGCTTGTTTTAGTCCGTATAATGATTTGACTAATCTACAGACTTTGTTTTCATTTCCTTTGGAAATAAATCCCTCAGGTTGCTCCATGTAAATCTCCTCATCGAGATTTCCATTTAAGAATGTTGTTTTTACATCCATCTGATGAATCTCTAGATTATAGATGGACGCAATTGCTATTAGCATTCTTATAGAGGTTATTCGTGTTACCGGCGAATATGTATCAAAAAAGTCTACTCCTTCTTTTTGACGATATCCTTTGGCTACTAATCTGGCTTTATACTTGTCGATAGAGCCATCTGCTTTCATTTTCTTCTTGAAAATCCATTTGCAGCCAATTGGTTTTATTCCTGGTGGAATATCAACAATTTCTCAAGTTTTATTACTTAGAATTGAATCAATCTCATTTTGGGTTGCTTCTTTCCAACATGAGGACTCAGAAGATGACATTGCTTCCTTGTACGTTTGAGGTTCGTGCTCTAATACATATGTAAAAATGTCCGAACCAAATGTTTTGGAAGTTCTAGCCCTTACGCTTCTTCTTGGTTCAGCATCCTCAATTTCATGATGAGTTTCATCTTCATGCAAATCGTTCGATTCTTCCCTTGTCCTTTTTGGGACATTATTTCCTTCATTCCTTTTATGCGGAAACACATCTTCAAAGAATGAGGCATCTCTTGATTCCATGATTGTATTTACATGAATATCAGTTATATCAGACTTGAATATCAAAAATCTGTAGGCACTACTATTTTGGGCTGGCCCAAGATAATAACAATCTACTGTTTTTGGTCCAAGTTTGACTCTCTTGGGTGGTGGAACTGGAACTTTTTCCAAGCACCCCACACTTTGAGGTATTTAAAGCTTGGTTTGTGTCCTTTCCATATCTCATATGGAATTGTTCCCGTTTTATTGCGAGGAACTTTGTTTAATTTGTGATTAGACATATTTAAGGCTTCCCCCCCACAAGTTCGTCGATAGACCAGAAGTTAAAAGCATGGCAGTAATCATGTCTTTTAACGTTCCGTTCTTCCTCTCGGCTACACCATTTTGTTGTGGTGAATATAGAGCTGTTGTTTGATGAATTATACCATTTTCGGCACAGAACTGTTCAAATGGTGATTCATATTCTCCACCTCGATCAGATCTTAGTATCTTGATCTTTTTATTTAACTCATTTTCTACCTCAGCCTTGTATTTTATAAACGCTGTTATTGCTTCATCTTTACTATTTAAAAGATATACATAGCAATATCGCGTATAATCGTCAATAAAAGTAATGAAATACTTTTTCCCACCTCTTGTAGGTAGTGATTTAAAATCACATAAATCTGTATGTACCAAACCTAATGGTTCGGTGCTTCTGTCAACAGATTTAAATGGTTGTTTGACCATTTTTGCTTCTACACATGTCTCACATTTGTAGTTCTTATCTACTTGGAATTTTGGAATTAATCCCAAGTTTGATAATTTCTTCATTTTTCGGAAGTTTATGTGTCCTAATCTATCGTGCCATAGTAAAATTTCGTGCTCAAGCAAGTAAGAAACTTCAATTTTATTAATAGCACAATCAGAATACATAGATTTATTGCCAATAACGGCTACGTTTGCCTTAAATAGGCCATCACATAAATAACCCCTTCCGATATACATTCCAGCTTTGAACAGAACCATCTTGTCTGATTCGAACACAATTTTGAATCCTTTGTTTGATAGCACCGAGCCGGAGATCAGATTCTTGCGTATGTCTGGAACGTGAAGCACGTCATTCAATTTGACAGTTTTTCCAGAAGTGAACTTGAGGATAACTGTGCCACTGCCTTCGATCATGGAAACTGCAGAATTACCCATGTAGAGTCTTTCTTTCCGATCGAATTTCTGGTACGTTGAAAACATGGATTTTTCAGAGCAAACATGACGAGTAGCTCCTATGTCAACCCACCATTGGTTAGGGTTCTGAACCAAATTGCATTCAGAAATAACCGCTGAAAAGTTGGACTTATCCATTTTCATGTTGTCAACTGTTTCCATCTCTGTTTTAGTATAAAAAAGTAAAATTCTTAAGATGTTATACTTCTAGTATACCAAAACAGAGAATAATCAATTATAAACTCGTCGCACAAGTTTATAACTCAGATTTCCACTACACTGGAATTCTATAGTAATTATTATAACAATATGAATGTTGTAAATAAATTACAACAATAGCGTTATACTATTTTGAATAAATATTATAACCAGAATAACAGATAGAATGTAGAATAATGTATATAAATATACAATCAGACATGCGCAGTGGAATTCTAATTGATAAACTTGTGCGACGAGTTTATTATAGCGTGCTATCTGTTTTAGTACAATAGACAAGTAACATCTTAAGAATTTTATTTCAAAATTCTTCCAAGATACAACAGACGTAATCTGCATGAGATTGTAATGAGTATGTCAACTCTGTGATATATATATGGAATATTGAGCAGTAGAGCAAACAAGCAGAAGAAATTAGATTGGAATGGGATGAGAATGTGATCAGTATTCTCTCCTATTTATAATTTCGTCCGCATCCCTTCAAACAGCCGCGTCCGCTTGACGGGTCGCACCCGTTTGCCTTTTGGTCGCTGTTGTATGTTAACGGGTCGCACCCGCCTGCTACTGGTCGCATCTGCTTGCGTCGCACCCGCTTGTACCGCCTGCACCTTTACAGTCGGGTCGCATCTGTTCGCCCGCGTCCGCTTCAATCGGCTCGCGCCTGTTTTCTTCTAACGGGTCGCACCCGCTACTGTTCGTGCCTATTCAACCCGCGTCCGCTTATGAACAGTCATGTCCGTTCGTATAGCCTGCAACTGCTAAAAAGCCCGGTCCAGTTTGCAGTAAAAATACGAGTATCATATTAGACCCAAACCCAAACCCGGCCCGGTTCGGTCGGACAGACGGCGGCGGCGCGTGTGGGTGGTGGAGATGCATGATCTGCCTCCTCACAACGAAGCATACATTTGGGTGCCCCTAGGCCCCAACACCTTCATTGCAAAGCCATATATAAACTAGTATGGCTTAGCAATTTTGGCGATGTGGGACTTTATGTATGTTTCATTTATTTTGTTCTTTTAGGAATTCCAACAATCCCCCACATGAATGATAATATACATATCCCCCACACAAAGCGAAATATCACAGAGTACATATGGAATAATGCTTTATCGTGGATAAGTAGATATTTCACTTTTAACTTTCCGTAGTTAAAACTTATCGGATCTACTTGGCCAATCGGTGAATTATTTCATCTTGAACCGTCGGCCTTTATTGTATATCCAGACAATAAGCTTTACGAAGCATTGATTCCCTTCTCATCCAATCTCTTGGTTGTGTTCATTTTGGTCCGGAACAATTTTTTGGTTCTGCGAGTGTTTTAGAGAATAAAAGCCTTTTAATATTCTCATAGAGCCGACCCAGCTCACACTAACATAGGTGATCGCAACCATTAAGAGTATCCTACATATACCCCACTTGTTATTTCCAAGATATGATCATCATTAAAAAACATAGTTTTAACCTTTACATGCTTCTGTAGGCATGCATTTATGTTGTGCACCATAGGAATGGAGTTGGACCATGTCCATGCAAATGCATTACGTCTTGAGTTATTCAGAACTGGTTTGCCTATTGATCCTAGTCCGTGGGATCTCCAGTCGTTAGGATAGGTTTCCGTATAAGATAACTCTTTGTGGTTTAGGCTTTTAAACCCATTCCCCTCGATGCGCGGTTAATTTTCTCTCTTGATAAACCTTTAGTAAATGGATCCGCTAGGTTATTATTTGTTCTTACATAATCAATGGAAATTGTTCCATTTGAGAGTAACTGCCTAACTGTGTTATGGCGTCGACGAATACGTCGTGACTTTCCATTATACACAAAGTTGTGCGCTCTACTTAGCGCAGCTTGGTTATCACAGTGTATACATATGGCCGGTACAGGTTTAGACCAGAATGGAATATCTTCTAAAAAGTGACGAAGCCATTCTGCTTCTTCGTCTGCTTTATCTAATGCAATGAACTCTGATTCCATAGTGGATCGAGCTATGCATGTTTGTTTAGTAGATTTCCATGACACTGCTACCCCTGCTAGGGTAAAGAAATAACCACTTGTTGATTTTGATTCCTCTAAATCTGCAATCCAGTTTGCATCACTATATCCTTCTAAGACGGCAGGATATTTTCCATAATGTAAGGAATAGTTAGTGGTATTTTTTAAATATCCAAGCACTCTCATTAGTGCTTTCCAGTGTTCCTCCCCTGGATTGCTTGTATACCTGCTCAAGTGACTTACTGCATAAGCTATATCTGGTCTTGTGCAATTCATGAGATACATGAGACATCCTATTACACGAGAATATTCCAGTTGCGTTACACTCTCATTAGTGTTTTTATGCAGTACTTCTGATGGATTAAAAGGTGTATTTACTCCTTTAATTCCAAAATTTTGAAATCTTTCAATCTCTTTTTCTATATAATGTGATTGAGATAACTCAATACCATTAGGTGTTCTTATTATTTTTATTCCCAAAATAATATCTACAACACCCAAGTCTTTCATGTCGAAATTGTTGATCAATATTTTCTTTGTGGTCTCAATTACCTGAGTATTTGGACCGAATATTAGCACATCGTCCACATATAGACAGATCATCACATATGATTGTCCAAGTTGTTTATAATAAACACATTTGTCACATTCATTTATACGAAAACCATTTCTCATCATGACACTATCAAATTTTGCGTGCCATTGCTTTAGAGCTTGTTTTAGTCCGTATAATGATTTGACTAATCTACAGACTTTGTTTTCATTTCCTTTGGAAATAAACCCCTCAGGTTGCTCCATGTAAATCTCCTCATCGAGATTTCCATTTAAGAATGCTGTTTTTATATCCATCTGATGAATCTCTAGATTATAGATGGACGCAATTGCTATTAGCATTCTTATAGAGGTTATTCGTGTTACCGGCGAATATGTATCAAAAAAGTCTACTCCTTCTTTTTGACGATATCCTTTGGCTACTAATCTGGCTTTATACTTGTCGATAGAGCCATCTGCTTTCATTTTCTTCTTGAAAATCCATTTGCAGCCAATTGGTTTTATTCCTGGTGGAATATCAACAATTTCCCAAGTTTTATTACTTAGAATTGAATCAATCTCATTTTGGATTGCTTCTTTCCAACATGAGGACTCAGAAGATGACATTGCTTCCTTGTACGTTTGAGGTTCGTGCTCTAATACATATGTAAAAAAGTCCGAACCAAATGTTTTGGAAGTTCTAGCCCTTACGCTTCTTCTTGGTTCAGCATCCTCAATTTCATGATGAGTTTCATCTTCATGCAAATCGTTCGATTCTTCCCTTGTCCTTTTTGGGACATTATTTCCTTCATTCCTTTTGTGCGGAAACACATCTTCAAAGAATGAGGCATCTCTTGATTCCATGATTGTATTTACATGAATATCAGTTATATCAGACTTGAATACCAAAAATCTGTAGGCACTACTATTTTGGGCTGGCCCAAGATAATAGCAATCTACTGTTTTTGGTCCAAGTTTGACTCTCTTGGGAGGTGGAACTGGAACTTTTGCCAAGCACCCCCACACTTTGAGGTATTTAAAGCTTGGTTTGTGTCCTTTCCATATTTCATATGGAATTGTTCCCGTTTTATTGTGAGGAACTTTGTTTAATATGTGATTAGACATATTTAAGGCTTCCCCCCACAAGTTCGTCGGTAGACCAGAAGTTAAAAGCATGGCAGTAATCATGTCTTTTAACGTTCCGTTCTTCCTCTCGGCTACACCATTTTGTTGTGGTGAATATGGAGCTGTTGTTTGATGAATTATACCATTTTCGGCACAGAACTGTTCAAATGGTGATTCATATTCTCCACCTCGATCAGATCTTAGTATCTTGATCTTTTTATTTAACTGATTTTCTACGTCAGCCTTGTATTTTATAAACGCTGTTATTGCTTCATCTTTACTATTTAAAAGATATACATAGCAATATCGCGTATAATCGTCAATAAAAGTAATGAAATACTTTTTCCCACCTCTTGTAGGTAGTGATTTAAAATCACATAAATCTGTATGTACCAAACCTAATGGTTCGGTGCTTCTGTCAACAGATTTAAATGGTTGTTTGACCATTTTTGCTTCTACACATGTCTCACATTTGTAGTTCTTATCTACTTGGAATTTTGGAATTAATCCCAAGTTTGATAATTTCTTCATTTTTCAGAAGTTTATGTGTCCTAATCTATCGTGCCATAGTAAAATTTCGTGCTCAAGCAAGTAAGAAACTTCAATTTTATTAATAGCACAATCAGAATACATAGATTTATTGCCAATAACGGCTACGTTTGCCTTAAATAGGCCATCACATAAATAACCCCTTCCGATATACATTCCAGCTTTGAACAGAACCATCTTGTCTGATTCGAACACAATTTTGAATCCTTTGTTTGATAGCACCGAGCCGGAGATCAGATTCTTGCGTATGTCTGGAACGTGAAGCACGTCATTCAATTTGACAGTTTTTCCAGAAGTGAACTTGAGGATAACTGTGCCACTGCCTTCGATCATGGAAACTGCAGAATTACCCATGTAGAGTCTTTCTTTCCGATCGAATTTCTGGTACGTTGAAAACATGGATTTTTCAGGGCAAACATGACGAGTAGCTCCCGTGTCAACCCACCATTGGTTAGGGTTCTGAACCAAATTGCATTCAGAAATAACCGCTGAAAAGTTGGAATTATCCATTTTCATGTTGTCAACTGTTTCCATCTCTGTTTTAGTATAAAAAAGTAAAATTATTAAGATGTTATACTTCTAGTATACCAAAACAGAGAATAATCAATTATAAACTCGTCGCACAAGTTTATAACTCAGATTTCCACTACACTGGAATTCTGTAGTAATTATTATAACAATATGAATGTTGTAAATAAATTACAACAACAGCGTTATACTATTTTGAATAAATAGTATAACCAGAATAACAAATAGAATGTAGAATAATGTATATAAATATACAATCAGACATGCGCAGTGGAATTCTAGTTGATAAACTTTTGCGACGAGTTTATTGTAGCGTGCTATCTGTTTTAGTACAATAGACAAGTAACATCTTAAGAATTTTATTTCAAAATTCTCCCAAGATACAACAGACGTAATCTGCACGAGATTGTAATGAGTATGTCAACTCTGTGATATATATATATGGAATATTAAGCAGTAGAGCAAAGAAGCAGAAGAAATTAGATTGGAATGGGATGAGAATGTGATCAGTATTCTCTCCTATTTATAATTTCGTCCGCATCCCTTCAAACAGCCGCGTCCGCTTGACGGGTCGCACCCGTTTGCCTTTTGGTCGCTGCTGTTTGTTAACGGGTCGCACCCGCCTGCTACTGGTCGCATCTGCTTGCGTCGCACCCGCTTGTACCGCCTGCACCTCTATAGTCGGGTCGCATCTGTTCGCCCGCGTCCGCTTCAATCGGCTCGCGCCTGTTTGCTTCTAACGTGTCGCACCCGCTACTGTTCGCGCCTATTCAACCCGCGTCCGCTTATGAACAATCATGTCCATTCGTATAGCCTGCAACTGCTAAAAAGCCCGGTCCAGTTTGCAGTAAAAATACGAGTATCATATTAGACCCAAACCCAAACCCAAACCCGGCCCCCGCGCGCGTGTGGTGGAGATGCATGATCTCCCTCCTCACAACGAAGCATACATTTGGGTGCCTCTAGGCCCCAACACTTTCATTGCAAAGCCATATATAAACTAGTATGGCTTAGCAATTTTGGCGATGTGGGACTTTATTTGTTTCATTCATTTTGTTCTTTTAGGAATTCCAACAGGATCTTGTTTGCGAACCAATACTTCCAGCGGGTAGAGAATTGAGTGGGGTTTTTTGTGGCTCTATTTCATGTTAGTCGTTCAGATGTAAATCTGATTTCTGCTCTGGTGCAGTGGATTATTGAGAAGGGTCAATAGATAATTTATTAACCACCGTGTCATTTATATTTGAAACTGTATTAACTGTACTGTGCTAGTTCAAGACTTTGTGGAAATTTAGAATTATGTTGTGTTTATGATTGTTGCGTTTGTTCTGTTTCAGTATTCATTAAGTTACTGTCATCTACTGAACATGATAAGCTCTCTGAACATTCCAATTCAATGTCACATGTGGTATTATCATTAATTGCAGCATTATTGTTTTGTGGATCCTTTTCATCAACCAGCATGTCTATGTCACTACATTCTTGATTGCGATATGCATTGTAATCTGGCTCCACTATGCTTTGCTTTGCCTGTACGTTATATTGCTTGAGTGAGCTATTTGTGCACTACCTTATCCCTTTCACGTTAAGTCCTTTTTGAGGTAAATTTTCTAGATTTACTGCTGTGTTCGGTTCCATGCTTGCTTGATTTCAGTTTTGTCCTAGTGTTGTTTTGTGCATTACGTCAACCCATTTCCTCATATTTCATTTCTAAACCTAGTGATTAGCAAGTACCATTTTCTTTCATGGCATAACCAGGCTAATTCTAAGATTAGCTAAATCCGTAGTCAACATTTTAACGTTAGAAGGAGGATTTCCTTATGCTCTTCCCTTTCGTCACTTTTCTTTCTTATAAAAATATGATTTGACTGGTTAACATGGACCGAGTTTCTGAAATTGAAGGTAACAACTGTGACGAGCATGAACCGATGGCAACACTATCGCCAGTGTTGCTCACCCTCTTACTGGGCTCAACAATGAGATGTGGCATACTATTTTGCGACAATTGACAAACATTGATGCTCCATGAGGTACAAAGTCCGAGGATACGGTTGGACGTCCAAGCTACTATAAACTTTGTCTCACCGGCTCCTCCTGCAGTTGACCTTGTCGACCCGCATGTTCACTAACCTGCATTAGCCGACACCTACGACCTCATGGACATTGATGAGGCCCAGGAAGAGTAGTGCCTGAAACCTCACCCATGGATGTTGTTCATCTAAGAAGGTACACTACGTATGTGCTTAGCTATGTTGATATTGCTCCAAATGTGGTCGTGTCCAGCAAAACCAAGATACCGTCGTTCCCCCTCAGTGGAATGGCTATCAGCTTTCAAGCATCTACATAACTGCTTTTGACTATCTCAATGTCGATACTCTTGACGCTAGCATGGAACACTGACTCTCTTAGAACACTCTAAATCACACAGGATGTGGCCAGGAACAAATAAAGAGAGGGGTAGGCTGGACATTCAAGGTCGTCCTCTGTGCATAGGCAGAGGAGATCTCCAACTCCCCATCATCATCACTCCGCTCCCCATCATCATCACTCCGTTCCCCATCATCATTGTCACTCTACCTCTCATAGTTGATCTCCCACTCCACCTAGGCATAGGTTGAGTCCTTGGCCCTTCGTTGGCTAGAATATCCCTTAGCAGTCAAATGTCGGCCTTAGGGAAGAAATGAACATTCTTCGCCAGCAACTTAATAGAATGCTAGTCCGAAATACTTGAGGTGAAGCATTCTCTAATGATAATAATGGAGAACCATTTTTTGATGAGATTCTGAGCATTTACATCCACCTACAGTATGCTTTGCTACTCATACACAAGTATGATGAGAATGTTGATCCATCTGATCACATCACTACCTTTAACTCTATTACCCATGCCTGTTAGCTTTCTAATCCAACAAAGTGCTTTCTATTTCCATCCACTCTCACATGACCAGCTTCCCGCTATTTCTTGCATTTGCGATCGGACATCATGAGCTCTTGGGCTCAAGTATGCGTAGATTTCAAGACTCGATTCTTTACTTCTAGGACCCACGTTACGATGGCTAGTGAGCTAGGTAACATCAAGTGGGGCACTATTGAAAGATTGTGGTTGTTTGTCAACCATTTCAAAAAAAGAGTCCACCAGGGCTAGGGGTGCAAACATGGAGAGCTTAGTCATGGCCCTTTATTTGATGGTCAGATACAAGTCTAGAATATGGCGAGAGCTCCAAAAAAAGTCGGCTATGTCCTTGACCAACTTTTATCAGCGGGCAAATGGCGTAATAGAAATGAAAGATGTTGAACTTTCAAACAGTGATAATGAATCTAGGCGTCCTACCTAAGCTGGTCCTCGCAATAACAATGAATGATGAAGAAATGGTCATAGGAATGACACTAAAAGGCAGGCACAAGCTAGCACTCGATACAAAACCAGGTATGTTAGTTATGCTACCTTGAACAAGGATATCCAATAATATATCTTGCCACCCGGGACTGAGTGCTTTTCAAAGGCCCAATACCACCAGAAATGGGAAGAGGGAGAAACCTTATAGTAACACCAAGTATTAGGAGTTTCATCAGCTTAACGACCACTCTACAATCGAGTGTCAGGTTCTTAAAGACAAAATTGGAAGAATCATTCGGGAAGGAAGACTTCTAGAATTTGTTCAACATTAAGTTGAGAAAAGAGAAAATTGTGACAACCGACCAACGCAGCCTTAACATCCTAACAACAATGTCACATCAACCACCAACATCTTGACCATATGCGGAGGCCCGCATGAGGTTGGTAGTTGTTGGGGAGCAAAGTCTTAGTATCAAAGCGAAATGGACACAACTAGTCAAATCTCTTCGCTAGAGCATCGACCATTGAAACCACCCCTTTTGGGATCAAATTAGTTGATCACCTTTGCTAGCAAGCATGAGGAAGCATTCTCTTACCCCATCATGACCGTATGGCCATCACTCTTGCAATGGATAATTCCAATGTACATGGACTTTCATGGATTAGGACTGCTCAATCGACGCTATGATTAAGCATGTCTTCGAGGTTCTCAAACTTTTTGCCTCCAACCTCATCCCCTGTGCCCTGCCAATTTATGGCTTTGGGGGTGTAGGCATTATTCCAATAGGCACCACCCTTATGATAACATTCAGCCAAGACCCCTAGCTAAAAAGGTTCCAGTAAACTATGTATTAGTTGATTGCCCTTCTACATAAAACATGTTAATAGGGCAACTGGTACTTGCTGAGCAGGATGTCATCGTCTCCTACAACCACCTTGTCATGAACTCCTTGTCCAATGGGAGTCGGAGAAATCAGAGGTTGACAACATCAACCTAGGGATTGCTATGGAACCTCCCTCAAACAAGAAAAGAAGTGCATTCTTATTCATTAACAAGATGTTGCAACAATTAGTGGTGAGTCACTTAAGAGAACCATCGAGCCAATTAGTACTCTGGTTTTTGCTAAGACCGCATCCAATTGTAAAGCATCAACGTCATCAAATCCTCCCATAAGCAACAACGCACCCTAGAAAGATGTAGCAATTAGTGACATGTCTCCCAGGAGAGTGCCAAACACTCGTGCTGGGACCATCCTTTCCATTGAGGAAACAACCGCTAGCGATGTGTCACCTAGGAATACCCTCGAGCCAACTTAGGCTCATGGTCGTACCAGGATTACCCTTGTCTATGAAGCTAAACCAACTGACTACGTGTCACCCATGAATACCCTCGAGCCCAATAGCATTTAAGGTCATGTCCGTACCATCAATCACATTGAAGGTTGGGATGGTAGGAACACTATAACCTTGTCAACTAGCTAAAGAAGTAGAGAGCTCATCATGACATGGAATGAACAAGTTGCTCCCCATTGGCAATCAAGATTATCAAGCACAATAACTCGTACCCTCTCATTGCTAGCAGATTCATATGTGAGAATTGAGGCAACATCACAACCCTGACTCGAGCACAAACATCTTTCTTAGCTAAGACTTTCAACATCCTACATCAATACATTAATTTACTTGACCGGAAAAATGTGCTCTTTTTTCCGGTCAAGTAAATTGCTAGGTTATGTTGTGAGTTATGCTGTGAGTGCCAATGGCATTGAAGTAATCCCGGTAAGACCCAAGCCATCCAAGATATGCATGTTCCTCAAACTATGAAGCAAAAGCAAAATAATTAAGTGAAAAACAAGTAAGTTTGAAGTTAGAACCTTACCGAAAAGGAGTTCTAGGTCTGTAAGTCTATGACATCTTCCAGGAAGTGATGGTTCAGGCTAGATTAGACACAGTGGAGGTAAGTGAGGACCACCATCTATATTAGTTGGTAGGCTGAAAGCATTCGGTCCATGTCAATGGGGTCCTCGGTGCAGTGAAGGTTCAAGGCGACCTGCCCCAACGGCTCGGCTTCCTTGTCAACAAACAGCTCCTCCATGTCATAAATGATGAGAAACATTTTATTGGGCCTGGCAACATCTACACTTGTAGACAAGCCAGCCACGTCCCTCTTCCTCTTCTTGGATTGCGGGAGAGGGAAAGAGGGGCTAGGAGGAAAGTAAGCAACTACCTAGATATGTTCAGGAATGTTAAGGTTCATGGTCCTATGAAGAGGGAGGTGCAAGAGTAGCATTGGAAACGGCGAGGGTGGTGATAACTTTGATTATGGCATCCTTAACCTCCCTATTATCGAATGCATTAAAGCCAATTCATCGACCACTGTAACGACAAAGAGCAAAAGAGTTAGTCAAAATTCAGTGTAAAAAGAAGACAATTGCAGGTAAACTACCATTTATACTGGTTTGATCCCTGTTTCTAACAAAGGGCTGACATGATGAGGTTGTCCTGCCTGTACTGGTTTCATTTAGCCCTGCGTAAGGCTCGCCTGTAGACTCCCCTTGTATCTTAGGTACAAATGATCATATTCAAGAATTTTCCCTTAGGAGGCACCTACGTGCTTACCGATGCCCTGCTCTTGTTCCCCCACCCTAAAGCCCACATTAATATCCCACTCTTCGAGGAGGAGCTTATGGAAAATATCGGGACATTAACTAGCTATTGTAGGTAAAATTGTTCTCACTGCAGCTCTAGCATAACATCACTTAACTTGTCAAGGTCAACTTATTGTCGCTCCTCTTTCTCCTTAATTATAATATCATTTTCATATACTCGATTTTTGTTTTTTATTAATCGGGCATTTGGGTTCAAGAATTGGACTTTTGAATAGCCTCGCTTAACTTTGACCAATTTCTCCACTACAACCACCTTCTTTGTCGGCTTCCTCCTTTCCCCTAGCCACTGTCTAGTCTCCCCTTATTAATCCAACCTAGTAGAGGTTAGGGTCAGTCACCAAAAGTCTCAAGTTTCGGTGGTCACAAGATCTTCTCCTATAATAACGAGTTAGGAAAAGGAAAGATGTGAAAAGGTTAAAGAAAAAGAGAGAGAAGGATACTAGGGGTTTGAAAGGTGATGTTCTCAAGCCCAGAATTGATATGAAATGGGAGGAAGAAGTACCTGGGCATCCAACCAAGGGCCGCCTTGCTAGTGACTCTAGAAAAAAATCACAGGCTTTGTGTTAGCCTAGAAATGATAGTATGTGCCAGCTGGGTGTTTGGCCTCCTTCTGAAAATGGAAGTCCATCTCTGCAACATTGGCATTTGGCCCTACAAGGCCCATCTCCACACAAGCAACACATATGTCACATGAAAACTGATAGTTGTTAGGAGTTAGCTGATTTGAGGCAAGTCAGTAGACGTTAAGAACAGAAACAAAGTAGGGCTGGATAGGCAACATAACCCCCACGTTGAAGTAGCTGGTGGAGAAAGCAAAGAAACCCGCATGGGATCTTTTAGGATGGTTGGGTAGTGGACCATCCCTATGTTAACTCCATGATTGGCCAACAGCTTAGTCAGATTAATCTTTCCATTCTTTAATTTAAGAGCCTGAAACCAACGATCCCTGTTGAAGTCGAATGGCTAGCAGAAGTGGATCTTGATACTATAATCTAAAACACAAATGTCTCAATTATTCAACAACGCAAGGGCCAAGTCTAGCAAAGCCAAGAGGCAAGTCCCTTGGCATGAAATGGAAACTAGACGACCATCTTCATGGCACATCCGTGCCGAGCATCCTATGAAGGTTGGCTCATGACTCGACTCCTAAGCTAAGTACTAGACCTTACGAACCTTATCTGATTACTATAATTTACCTAATGCCCTTGCTTGCAAAATTAGGCCCGACCTTTGGCCAATTATCTAGATTAATAGTAATATCCTTATTAAACACTTGCAGGCTTACCTTAGCCCATTAACATCGATTGACCACTGATTATAGGGCAATGATGGTCGAATGACGTCAAAAGATGGCCAGAGAAGACGAATTTTGACCAAGACATGAAAATTTAGAACGTCATAACTTCACAACATTACAAAAGTAGTAATGAAATCAAAAGAAAAAAAGAGAAAACATGAAAAGTAGCCAAGAACTTAGGGCTTTGCCACGACATCGATGCCTTCTATGACAGAGATAAAAGCGGAGGAGGAATAATCGTATTTTATCGAAGAGATTTGGGAAAGTCAAAATTTTGATGGAGCCAGAGCTCTTAATGGTGATAATAGCTTTTGTTTGCAATATAAATGAAAAGGAGAAGGAGAACGACTTTTATAAACCAACTCTCTCCATCTCAGCCGTAGGTTTTGAATTGCCTTTAAATCTCGATTGACTAAGTGAAAAGATTACAATTGTCACTTTGCCCACATCGGAAACATAAGCCCTCGAACCCATTTGAAAAAGTAAACCATAATAGCCAATGGCGTAGCACTACGTGGGGCACATACTAAATGCATAATAGAGGTCTGGACAACAACATCTATGTGAAGTGATAGACCTGTCCCTGGTCACGAAGATGGGATGGGATGAAAATGTTACTCATTTTTCTCGCAAGTAATCAGCAAGTCGATTAAGGCATGACCAAGCTTAACAAAATCCAACCTAACTACTCTATGACTGACCCACATATATCGGTCCGAAATTAGGTTGATCTCAAACTAGCCTATCTATTTAAGTAGCATATTAAGCTGACAACCGACCATCTCACTCAAAGCAGCTTTCAAAGCCAACTCATCTGATTAGGGAAAAGCAAAGTATAGTCTAGCTCGATCCTTACCAGCATGCTCAAATACGATCGGCTCCCTCCTTCTACCCCACCTCTAGCCTGCCCTCCTAGCATCACTTCAGTTACTGGGCTGAAAGCTCCAAATAGCCTAAATATTCGACAAGACTAGATCAAGCATGGCCCGTCTTCGGCCCGACTTCATCACAAACACCTTCGATTGGTCCCAAGTAGTCCATCTCATCATCTCATAGTCGGCCTGGCAACCCTTTTGTAACGTGGTCCGTAATACGAGTCAAATCTCAACAAACTTAGGCATTTGGAAACCGCCTGCTCATGACAATCTACATCCAACCTAGTTTCATGCCAACCCTTCAAAACTATCACACTAATAGGCAACCATTCAAAGAATAGCTTCAAATAGCACTCATCTGTTAAGATGGCTCAAGTGTAACCCACCTTTGGCACGACCTCATCATGGCTGCCTTCGACGATCCTAAGTAGCATGTCCGTTCTCCTCATAACCGGCTCGACACCACCCTCACCACTTGGTTCTTATAAGCATTCAGCTTCCTTCATATCTTTGGCAATCAATGAACCATCTCATTTGCATAGGCGTGAAAAGGTAAACGACAAACAGTACAACTGGTTGTACAAGGTACTGTGGCAAAGTGAAAAACACATTCCTACTCCTATAGCAAGCCATGCATTTTATGAGCATTAAATGAAAAGTTTGGCTTATCACAAAAGGAAAATTGTCTCGCTTCTCAGTCACATGTTCCATTCCATCTTTGTAAATATCTCCCATCAGCCTATGCGATCAGATACACAACTACACATGCTTCTCGGCTTCTCTACTGCACAATCACAACCATCCATTATCCATTTCAACCACTATAAATACCCCATGAATTTCCACTTCGAAGAGGTTGGAAATTATTAGAATTATGGTTATTATCTCCTCTCAAGAGCTCTCCTCATAGCAAATCAAAGCCTTAAGCACCTAAGATTAGTTAACCTTTTTAGTCTTAAGTATTTTATCTCTTATTATCCTCTTATTATTTCCTATTATAAGAAAGAAATATAGTATGAGATCTTCATAGTGGACATAGGCAAGCTTGTCGTACCACTCTATATTTTGATCCATTTACTTTTCTTTGCTTGCTTTCTTCCTCATTTTAAATTTTTAAACCTTATCATTAGCAAGTAACCTTTGCTTTCACAACATGATCATGCTAATTTCAAGGTTGGCTAAATCTCTAGTCAACACCTTACATTCAACTAATAAATTTCATATGTTTGATGTTCTTGAAAGTGTCTGTGCTATAGGATCGTGTAATATGGATAAACTACTTGTGTGGAATAAATAAGTTAATAGTAAAAGCAGTAAAGTAAATGACACCAGAGATTTTTATACTGGTTCGAACTCTTGTTCTACGCCCAGTCCCAGACTCCTTTTGGATTTAACTTAGCAACCCTCACTTAACCCGGAGGAATAGGTTTACACCGCCTGAGCAACCAAACAGGACTTCTAATGCCTAAGCAATCGAATAGGACTTCTATCGCCTGAGCAACCAAATAGGACTTCTTTACAAATAACAAAAGTATTCGACTGTAGTGTGCCCTTTGAATAGCACTGATAAGTCAATTAAGTACAATTTTCCTATAATCTTCTCCTTTATGATATATAGTGTAATGTGCATGAGAATTATGGAAGATAGAGTGACCAGTAATCAAAGAATGTAAGCAATTTGAGTGCAATTTGAAAACTAGAGAATAGATAAGAATTAAGGAATATTAAAATAGTTTTTGGTGAATTGTTTACTGAATTCCGTAATCTATTTATAGAGTTTAAAAGGTTGCAACCATATATGAAAATATATATTGAAAAGAACATGTGCAACCGTTGGTTTTGAAGACGTTACTCTTCGACGAAGAGAAGCGTCTATTCATGAAAATAGCAGTTGGGAATATTCAAAACAATTCAACCATCTGAACAAAACAATTCAGCCGTCTGAATTAGATTAAATTGCAAACAACAAGGCTTTAGGCTATTTCTGGCCTTATTCAAATGTCTGAATATATTCATTCATATGGCTGAATATTATGAAACAATATTTTTGTTTTAGCATTCATCCGGCTGAATGAATGTATTTAGCCGTCTGAATTCAGCCAACTGTGCATGTTCGTGCATGTGTGCGTATACATTTATGCATATATCAATTCAGGAGAGATTTTAACAAAATTCTAAATGAAATAAAGATAATAGACACAACATAATCAGCTTCAAAACTCTGAATATGAATCTGTAAAAAATCTCCTACAAAAATGATTATTATACACAGAATAATTTATACAGCTCTTCATAATCAAAACGATGTAAAATCAAGATTCCAACATTCTCTCACTTTTTGATGATGACAACTATATAATCAATAATATAAATATTCATAATATTGTTACTTCCCTGTCAGTATGCACAATTATTAACTTTTCCCCCTTTATCATCGAAAAATAGAAAGAAAATAATGCAAGAAGGGAAAGCAATATATATAAGCTTAATTGAGATAGCATAAAATATTCCATACAACTTGACAAACATAGTTAAAAAGAGATAATTAAAGCAACATAATTAAAATAAACATAATTAAAATTGGCTAGAAAGAGAAGGATCATCATTATCAGAATTTGAACTCGAAGAAGCCACTGAAATATGGATGGGTTGTAAGCCTCGGTGGATGTAGAACCGGAATAAGAATTTTATCCCATATTTTATTTAGAAAGCCCCCGATCGAGTTGAATTTTCTCTCCATTTTCTTTTCAAGAGACTTAATTTCTCGATGAATTTTCTATTGACTCCTAGAGAGAGTGATAATATCTTGTCTGGAGGAAGTATCAGGGACGATTACTTGAATTGAATCATCGTCCTCTTCTTCTTCTTCTTCATGTTGAGTATGAGAAGAGGAAGGAATACTAGTGTCTTGAGGTTGTGAAGTACCTTGTTGAACATTTTGAGACCATTTTTGAAAGGAGATGATTTGCTGTGGAGGAGGCCGGTGAGGAAGAGCCATCAATCCTAAAGTTTTTGCGCCTAACTCACTAATACTCAAAAAATCAGTGTCGGGCACTAGAACGCCAATGTTGAGAAGGATGCACTTAATATAAGCACCGTAATGGATGGTTTTATATTTTCTTTGGATTGTGATGTCTTGAAATTCATCCAAAATAATTTTTCCCCAATTCACTTGTTGGTTGGAGTAGACTGAGTAAAGAGCTTGGAAATCTCTTTTATAAACCTTTTCATAACTCCCCGTTCTTGGTTGTAGAGAACGAATAAATGCATGGTGAATGAGGCATGCTTGTGGCATTAAGAAGGTATATTTTAAAGAACTCAAATTTGTATGTTGATCGGACAAGAAAGGATGTGAAACCTCATCTCGATGATCCATATCAACTTCAATATCAATTCCTTGATAGGGACAATTTAGAATATTACCTAGTCTTTGTAATGGCAAGAAAATATTTATGCCACAAACTATTGACCAAACACAATCTTGTTGATTCTGGGGATTATGGTGATCTAAATTCAAATTTGCAAGAAAGAGTTTGATCAAAAGATGATTAATTTTGACATTGTTAGGAGCATACCCTATTAGACTATCAATATGGAATTGCTTCGCCAATTCACTAATTCGGTTGGCCGCAAAATTTGAGAATTTCATGAAAGCTCCTTCGAAGATGTTAGAGTTCTTCATAGAATTATATCAGGAAATTGCAACATCATTCTATAGCCATTGTCGAATCTAATCTTCTGATAGTCCGGAGGTTGGTTCTCCAGTGCGTTTGTATCTTGGTTCCATTAGAGAGTAAAAAGGGAAGATAAAATTTTGAAAAGCTTGAAAATGATGGCTAGGGTTCTGAAATGAATGAGAAATAAATGAAAAAGGCAATATATGGAAGGTAAAAAAGCAAGGGCAAAAGTGGAAGAAGAAAATAGAGTCTGGGTAAAAAAATGACTCAGATGTAATTCAGCCATCTAAATATATTCATTCAGATATCTGAAATGCTCTGAGTTTCAACCTACAAAGAAATAGTGCATTTTCGACCTAATTCAGACGTCTGAATTATTTGATTCAGTCGTCTAAATCGGGGGATAAATTTTCCTTCCCATAATATTCAGCCGTCTGTTTTATGAAAAACAGCCGGCTGAATTTGTTCAGAAACTCATATCATCCTGTTGTTTATAGCAAACAATATATATAAATAAATTGAATTATACAATTTTTGAACAATAAAAAAAGAAACATATTAACAATAGTATATAAAAAAATTAAAAAGATTTGGAAGAAGAGCTCGGAGTGTGATATGCATCTTCTTCTATTTTAGTGTTCTCTTGAAATGGTCGAAGTGGAGACCATCTATTGATGCGTTCCCAAGAATTTGGTGATATCGGTGGACGCTGCGGTGATGGTTCCCAAGGATTGTGACAATTTGGAGAACGAACAGGAGACGGTTGATGAACTGTGTTTTTGGAGGAAGAACAATAAAATTTTAACGTGACTTGTTCAAAAATGCTTAACCGTTTGGCATTAACTTTTGTTCATAGTACAGTTCGCGCTATAATTCTAGTGTTTCCCGTTGGTAGTGATGAATATCATCTATTTTCTCTTTTGTAGATGGTGAACCAAAGAAGTGAGACCGTCTCGTCCTTTTGATAGGTGAAGTATATCCAGTACAAATGGAAGGGGAACAATCAGAACTGGTTCGTAAATCGGTGTTGGAGTTGGTAAATTTACCGATCCCGAAGAAGGAGAAGTATAAGAGAGATCAGATGATTCTAAATTGTATTGAGACGACATTTTGAGAGCAGTATTTGAAATTTAAATTTTTATCTGAAAGCCAATGCAAAAAGAAGAAAGAATAGCAGATATATATATAAATATATATAGAGTCATATATAAATAGAAGGAATTTTGTGGTTAGGATTATAATAACCACACAAAAAATTGGATGAATGTAAGGTAAATAAAAAATACAAACAAACTAAAGTTTTTAAAAAGACAAAGTAGAGTAGTGGTAGAATAATAGACTACCGAGTAAGAGATCCCAAGTTCGAGTGCTGAAAGACTCTTTTATTTTATTTTTTTATTTTAAAAACTTATAAATTTTCTATCGATATAATTCCTAATTCTCTTCTTAATTTTATAAATACATTTTCATTTAAAGGTTTTGTAAATATATCAGCCAATTGATTTTCAGAGGATATACATTCCAGTCTGACTAAATCCTTTTCAATATTATCACGAAGAAAATGATGATGTATGTCGATGTTTTTAGTTCGAGAGTGATTTACAGATTTTAGGATAAGTTTATAGAACTAGTATTATCACAAAAAAATGTTGATTTCGATAAGTTAACACCAAAATCTTAAAGTGTTTGTTACATATAAATGACTTTAGCACAAGCGAAAGCTGCAGAAAAATATTCCGCTTAACAAGTTGAAAGTGAAACACAATTTTATTTCTTGCTAAACCAAGAGACTAAAGATTGTCCATTGAAGTGACAAGTCCCAGTTAAACTTTTTCGATCCGACCGACGTCCTCCAAAATCAGCATCATTATATGAAACTATCTCAAAAGGACACTCTTTCGGATAGAAAAGTCCAAAATCTTTGATTTTTCTTAGATAATGCAACATGCATTTCACTGCTCGCATATATGATTCTTTTGGATTTGCTTGGAATCGAGCGCACAAATATACACTCATCATTATGTCAGGTCTACTAACTATTAGATAAAGTAATGATCCAATTATACTTTGACATAATTTTTGGTCAACACTTTTGCCATCTTCATCTCTATCGAGATGAACTGTTGTGCTCGGTGGAGTTGGTTTAGGAGATGTGTTTTCCATATTAAATCGTTTAATTAGATTATTGCAATATTTTTCTTGATTAATAAAAATTCCATTTTTTATTTGTTTAATCTGTAATCCAAGAAAATAAGATAATTCTTCCATATGTGACATTTCAAATTCTTTGGTCATTATCTTTGAAAATTCCTGACATAACTTTTCATTTGTAGATCCAAAAATAATATCATCAACATAAATTTGAATAATTAAAATACCCTTTTTAGTTCTTTTAATAAAAAGAGTTTGATCAACCTTTCCAATTTCAAAACCAGAATCTATTAGATAGCTTTTAGGATGATCATACCAAACACGAGGTGCTTGTTTTAGTCCGTATGAAGCCTTTTTAAGTTTATAGACATGGTCTGGAAATTTTTCATGAGTGAATAAAGAAGGTTTTTCAACAAAAACATTTTCTTTTATATAACCATTTAAGAAAGCACTTTTAACATCCATTTGATAAAGTTTGAAATTATGAAAACATGCAAAGGCTAGTAAGATACGCATCGCTTTAAGTCGTGCAATTGGAGCAAATGTTTTTTCATAGTCAATTCCTTCTTCTTGATTATATCCTTATGCGACTAATCTAGCTTTATTCCTATTTATATTACCTTGTTCATCTGCTTTATTTTTAAAGACCCATCTAGTATCAATGACTGTTTGATCACTTGGTCTAGGAACTAGTTCCCAAACTTCATTTCATTCAAATGGGTTTAGCTCTTCTTGCATAGCTATAATCCAATAGTCATCAGTAGATGCTTCTTTTGCATTTTTGGGTTCGATTTTGGAAAGAAAAGCTACATGGCCCATTTGATTAAGTTGATTTCTAGTTCTAACGTGTGAATCAATTTCTCCAATGACATTTTCTACCGGGTGGTCATGTAAAATCCTAGGAGAAGATCTTAATTCATTTTCATTTTGATCAATGTTTTCATTTTGTTCAATATTATTAGAAAAATCTCCATCTTCGTCAAAATTATTTTGAGTAACTATATTTGTGATTGTCTTAGGAGTATCCTCAAATTTTTTAACTAAATTTGAAATTTTTGTGGAATGAAAGATGAAGTGTTTCTTCAATTTTTTTTGTTCTTTTATTGAAAATTCGATAAGCTTTGCTTCGATCTGAGTATCCTATAAAGATTCCTTCATCATATTTTGGATCGAATTTTCCAAGTTGATCTTTGGTATTTAAGATAAAACATTTTGAACCAAAAGTTTTAAAATAAGAAACGGTTTTCTATGATGAAACAGTTCATATGGAGTGTGTTTTGTAAAAGGTCGAATGGAGACACGATTTAGAACATGGCAAGCAGTTGCTACAGCTTCTGCCCAGAAATGTTTTGGTAATATGTTTCCATTTAACAAAGTTCTTGCACATTCTTGTAATGTTCTATTTTTCCTTTCTACAACACCATTTTGTTGTGGTGTCCTAGGAAAAGAAAAATTATGGTAAATTCCCTTTTTATTACAAAAATGTTCAAATGCTTCATTTTCAAATTCTCCTCTATGATCATTTCTAATATTTTTATTTTTTAAAATTTTGAATTCTTTTTGCAAAATTCTTGAAATTTTCAAACGCGTCACTTTTATTTTTTAAGAAAATAGTCCAAGTGAATCTTGAAAAATCATCTACTATAACAAATACATATTTACTATGATTTATAGATTGAATTTGAGTTGGGCCAAAAAGATCTAAATGTAATAATTCTAACGGCTCTATAGTAGAAATATTTTTCTTTGATTTAAAAGATGATTTTGATAGTTTTCCTAATTGACGAACATCATAAATATTGTTTACTTTAAAGTTCATTTTTGGTAAACCTTTTACCAAATCAATTTTAGATAATTTATTTATAGTTTTGAAATTAATATGACATATCTTTTGTGCCATAACTATGGATCATTTTGTTTCGCTATTAGACGCCTTGTATTATAATTTATATTTATATTTAAAACATAAATATTTTTATCTCCAAAAACCTTCAAAAATAAGATTCTTATGTTGATAAAAAATACTACACTTATTTTTAGAAAAAATATTGAATCATTTGTCACACAATTAGCTAATACTAAGTAAGTTGTGTTTCAAATTTTTAACTAATAAAACATCTGTAATAAGAGGTAAATTAGATATACTGTTATTGCTCACATCGCCTTTACCGATGACATATCCTTTGGAATTATCTCCAAATATGACAGAACCTCCATTTGAGTAGTTAATATTTGTTAGCATCTCTTTGTTTCCTGTCATGTGTTTTGAGCAACCACTGTCTAGTATCCATTTTCCTCTCTTTTTGGATGGTACCTGCAAAATATAGAATTAACATTAGTACCCACCATTTATTTTTGGTCCTACGAGTTAGGTCTTAGGAAGCCAAGCCCAAGAGGATTCAGAATTCCTTTTGAACACAAAATCTTTATTTTTATGAGCAGTTTTTATAAAAGACTTTATATACTTGTTTCTTATTGAAGAATTATTAGTTTTAGAAACCCACATTTTAATTAAACTAATAAAATTGGAATTTTTAGGCCTAGGTATTTCAACTTTATTTTTATATGAAGAATTCTATTTCTTTGGAATAATTTTAGAGGTCTGTTTATATCCTAGTCCTCTTTTATTTGAAACAGTTTGAGAATTTTCTATAATTTTTGAAAGATTTTCTCTACCCTTATTAAAATTAGAAACATTTTTAGTGATGTCTTCTAATTTTATCTTAAGACTAGAGTTATCTAATTCTAAAATCTTGATATTTGATTTAAGATTATGATTATAAAGCATCATTCTTTCCTTTCTGAGTTTCTACCTCTTGGCTTAGCAGAGAAAGTTGAGATGACATATTAGAACAAGATTCTTGAGTAACTTGAAGTTCTTCTTCTAAAATTTTCTTTTCATCTTAAAATTTCTACTTCGATTTCAGTTCTATTCAATTTTTAAAGAGTTTCTTTGTACTTTATATTTTTGCCGTTTAATTTGTCAAGTAATTGTGAATTAGTTTCCAAAAGATCATTGAAAATTAAATCACTTACCTCGTCTTTTGTAGCCATAAAGCAAACATTGGCTTGTTCTGAATCACTTTCTGAGTCACTTTATGATGATGAGGAATGTTCTGTATCGTCCCATGTGACATAAAGAGCTTTCTTCTTGAATTTGTCTTTTTTTTGTGCTTATACTTGTCTTTCTTTTTCTCAGGACGGTCTTTCTGATGTGACCTTTCTTGTGACATTCATACCATTCTAGAGCAGATGTTGATGGTTTGTTTATGTTGATACTGTTGCTGGAGTTGTTCTTATTATATCTAAATTTGTTGCTCTTTCTAAATTTCAAAAACTTTTTGAAATTGTTAGCAATGAACGCCATATCTTCTTCATCTGCATCCGATTCATCATTTTCTGCCTGGAATGCTATATTTTTCTTATCTTGAGCTTGTACTCATTTTGCATGGAGATTAACTTCATAAGACATTAGATTATCAATCAACTCTTCTAGTTTTATGGTCAAAATGTCATTAGCTTCTTCGATTGCTAAGACTTTTCGTTCCCACTCATCAGTTAGTGAGTTGAGGATTTTTGAAACAATATCAAAATCTATGTAAGTTTCTCCTAATGCTATTAAAGAATGATATATATCTTGAAATCTAGAGTACATTTCATTTATACTCTCATTTTGTTTCATTTTAAAATTCTGGAACTGATTTTTGAGCAAAGAAATTTTACTTTGTTTGACTTTGTTAGTATCTTCATGTGTAACTTTAAGAGTACGCCAAATCTCATGAGAAATTTTACACATGCTAATTCTATTAAAATAATTTTTGTCTAATGCATAATACAACATATTCATAGCTTTAGCATTTGCAGTAGCATCTACTTTTTGTGTGTTAGGCCGTGTTGTATATTCAGTAGTAGGAATAATATATTCAGATTGCATAATGTTGCAGGTTTCATAACTACTTGCTTGTATATAGATTCTCATTCTAGTGGCCTAATAGTTATAGTTAATTCCGTTAAACAATGTTGGCCGTGCAGTAGATTGTCCTTTTAGGAAGATAGAGTTAAAAATAGTGTTGGTGTTATTTTCCATATTATGACAATATCGGATAACTATGTTACGGTTATATGATGACCAATGCTCTGATACCAATTGAAAGTATCTGTGCTATAGGATCGCGTAATAATGATACTACTTGTGAGGAATAAGTAAGTAAATAGTAAAAGCAGTAAAGTAAATGACACTAGAGATTTTTATACTAGTTCGAACTCCCGTTCTACGTTCAGCCCCAGACTCCTCCTGGATTTAAACTAGCAACCCTCACTTAGCCAGGAGGAATAGGTTTACACCGCTTGAGCAACCGAACAGGACTTCTACCGCCTAAGAAACCGAATAGGACTTCTGCCGCCTGAGCAACCGAACATGACTTCTTTACAAATAACAAAAGTATTCGACTGTACTGTGCTCTTTGAATAGCACTGATTAGTTAATTAAGTACAATATTCCTATAATCTTCTCCTTTATGATATATAGTGTAATGTGCGTGAGAACTATGGAAGATAGAGTGATCAATGATCAAAGAATGTAAGAAATTTGAGTGCAATTTGAAAACTGGAGAATAGATAAGAATTCAAGAATATTAAAATAGTTTTCGGTGAATTTTTGTTGAATTCTGTAATCTATTTATAGAGTTTAAAAGGTTGCAACCATAGATGAAAAAATATATTGAAAAGAACAGGTGCAACCGTTGATTTTGAAGATGTTACTCTTTGATGAAGAGAAGCATCTATTCATGAAAATAGCAGTTGGGAATATTCAGCCAATTCAGCCGTCTGAATTAGATTTAATGCAAGCAGCAAGGTTTTATGCTATTTCTGGTCTTATTCAGACGTCTGAATATATTCATTCAGACGATTGAATATTATGAAACAATATTTTTTTTCAGCATTTAGCTGGCTAAAGGAATGTATTCAGCCATCTGAATTCAGCCAGCTGTGCATGTGTGTGTATACATTTATACATATATCAATTCAAGAGAAATTTAACAAAATTCTAAATGAAATAAAGACATTAGACACAACATAATCAGCTTCAAAACTCTGATATGAATCTGCAACAAATCTCCTGCAAAAATGATTAGTATACACAGAATATTTTATATAGCTTGTCATAATCAAAACGATGTAAAATCGAGATTCCAACAGTTTTAGCCCCTTCTAGTTCTTTATTCCTAATGTATTCTATATCAATCCAGTCTCTGTCATAATCACAACTAGTTTCCTAACAAATCATATATAGTACTAGTAGCTAATTCGTTCAAAATGAAAAAAGAGTACTTACTACTTAATAAATCAACCGAATCTGAGCTAGTGCCTATAAGTGCTCTTGGTATAAGCCCTGGAAGATGCCTTAAGAAGCCTAGCACTTCTCACTGATCTACGAAGCTGCATCGACCTTTCATTGGAAAATGTACAAGCATCAACTCTCTCCATAGACTTATCGCATATGCCCTATTACTTCCCAAGCTCTAGCCTACTTCCTTTATCAGTTCTACATTCGAAAATCTATCCCTATCAAAGTTGAAGTCGGAATTGTTTTTACATCAATAGCTTACTTCCCTATACATGCCCTGAATTCAACAACTCCAACATCAATATAACACCGGAACAACAACCCATCTTCTCCTCTATTTTCTTATCATCATACCCACTACCCCATTTAGAAAACCATAAACTTCATGCCTTTGATACAGTCCTCCCATAGAATTAGTATCAGTACCATCCTCATCCTGACTGATTATTTTTGAATCCTCTTCCATACCTTCATTTTCCCACCTGCTTTTTCTTCAACTTTATTACCAACATTAGCTACTTCATTAGAAACAAGATAATTACTTATCTCAATATCACAACTTTCACCTAGTCTTAACGCATTAGACTCATTATTCAAAGTGATCTCAACACCGTTTTGATTTTGCATGTTTGGATAAGTGCTTTCTAACCTAAAGAAAGACATCGTAATAATAGTTATAGAGAAATGAGAATTTGAAACCATTGCACATACTTCATCATCATGAATCAGATTGGACATATCTATAGAAAAATTATCAAATACAACTAAGTCTATGGCATTACGTCTTCTTTGCAATCATCAATAAACCCATTTTCATTGTGTATAAGAAATCCTAGTTCCTTTTTTGCAAACATCCATCATAACATCTATTGTTTTATCGATAATATCACCTCCTTTAATGGATTTCTTATACACAACATTACCAATATTCTTTCCTGATAAAGAATCTCAATTTACTCCTTTAAGTTATACTTATCAGCTTAAACTTATTAGAGTTCAGTAAATCAAAATGCCAAAGAAGTTTATTAAAGAGATACAACCGTTTCTCTACCTTTTTTGAATATCCTTCAAGAAATATTATATTGAGCTTTAGATATTCATTAAAAAGAGTAAAAATCCATGTTCATTTAGATTTAGTAGTTCGACAAAGGGATTTTGAAGAAATTGAACAAGAATCATGTTTGTGGCCAAAAATCCCACATAAAAACAATGAATTAGATCTTTAGATACCTTCATGCTATGGTTTTTATCACTGCATCTAAATTATAAGAATTCCTTATTTTCAGCAATCCATGGTTTTGAATGCTACAAAATACAAATTGAAGGATTTGGCCTTATTTCCCTTACCATATCGACATAGGAGTGATGCTATAAAGAAAACAAAGGACGCCAATTAGTTAATGAGGAATTGGAAAAAAAATTGGTCGCCATTAAACTCATATTTCTATTATTTTATTTTCAATTTTGGTTTTAAAATAAATTATTATAAATATAATTGTTATATATTTATCTACATATTTATTAGATCGAAAATAATAATAAAATAAAACTAATAACTAAGTAAAATTTTGTAGAAATCATATATGAATTAAGTAGGATTGATATTATTTTTTAACAACTACTTAAAGTGGGTAATGAATGTATTTGGTAATAATAATAATTCATTTTCAAATCTACTAAAAATTATTTTAATAGTTTTCGAAATTAATTTAAATATATATATGTATACACATATGGCATTGACATAGTAGACACTTATCATTAAATTATATATATATATATATATATATCAAATATTATACACTATTTTATATTTTTCTCTCATTTAAAATTTAAATAAATAAAATGTGTTTTCTTTTTATTATATTTTTTTTGTTATGATATATTAATAAATAATTAACCAAGTAACTAATTTAAAGTATATTAAATCGAAAATCCTTAAATGATGTGTTATGTGATAATAATTACAATGTATTATAGTGATGAGAAATTTATCACATTAAAAATAATATATTATTTCAAATATTCGCAATCAAGATGTTTTGAGAAACGATATTGAGCAACACCAAATCCTTCTAGAGCCCAAACTTCCATTTCTCCTACTTCATTAGTTAACACTAGAGTACGTAATGCTCTTCAAATGATGGGTAGTGTACTACTCATGGATGCTAGGGGAACCAAGAGTTTCATACTAATAGTTATTGGATAACAGTAAAAGACTGACTCGAGCGCTTTCTGTTGGTTAATATAACTAAGGTCAAATTGAAAATTTTAAAGTCATGCTGTTACACAGTTCTCTTGAATTGAGAATATTGTGAAGCTTCAATATGAACACTCCATTTTGATTATAATTAAGTCACGACATCCCGTCCGTCGAACGACTATAGTTGGTTTTGAGTTTAATTATTGAAAGTGAAACACTATTCATTAGAGAATCAATCTCCTCAGTTATATAGGGTTAGTATCATGGTACACTGTATTCAACTCAAAGTAAAATTCTCTAGTCAGAGTGGTACAGTAACTAATAAATGTTATTATTGAATTAAGGATTTTGTGTTCAGACTAATAAGTTGGAGGATGCTGGAATTTGACCAAAACCAAATTCCATAAGTTGTAATGTATTATAATATCGACAAATAGAATTTGTGTAAATAATCGTTATTACCGGATACTGTTTATAATAGTAAAATTGCATGATGTGGTATGAAATTAATAAATTCAACCAAAATATTGCATCACTAGCTAAGGTGACGTGTGAACGCTAATCTTTGAATTGTTCGAGATTAATTACTGGCTGAATTTACACAATATAGTCACACAACCATAATGATGAATACTCCAAAAAGCCATATGATTTAATTAATTTATAGCAATTATAAATTAATAAAATTAATGAAATATTAATTATTTTATTTTATTTCTTTGAATATCATTATTATTTAACAAAGTGAGTATATAAAAGTTTGTAACACCCCTATTTTAAATAGCATTATGCAGCATATTTAATTAGATAAATTAAATAGAATAATGTAAATGTTAAGTGATAAGGGGATTGAGATATGAATAAATATAAGTGGCTGTGCTTATTAGACAAATTAAATTATGAAAGGGTATAATGGGATTTTGCTACATCTAACCTTACCTTTATATATGTATGTGTGTTTACTCTTAAACCATTTACATTCATATTCATTTTCTCACAGAAGAAAAACATAAAAAAGGAAGAGAAAGGCCGGCCATTATTTGGAAGAATAGAAGAGGAAATTCAAAAAGAAAAGGTTAAAGAATTAAAAAGGGGGAACCAAACTCATTTCAATCCACTTTTCTCATCAAAGATTAAGGTGAATAAAATTTCTATTTCTATTTTTGAATATATGTTTCGGATTAAAGTTTGAATTCATATATATAATGTTTGATGATGATATGCTTGTTTAAATTTAAACACAATTGTTTAAATTATGGTTTATACGGTTTTAGACCAAAACTGTGTGACATTGATATTTAAATGCCATGGAAAAAATTTATGTTGTGAAAAACATGATTTTAGAGTTGGGTTTTAAATTTGATAATTTTTCCTATGGAAATATTATTATGAATTTTTGAATGAAGATATACTGATAATTTATTTCAGAAAAATATATTGAAAATTTGGGTCTAAAATTTTGATATGTTAGAAAACATGGTAAAGGTAAATTTCTATGATTTTTAGGGAATTTTCTTAAATGATTTGATGTACAAAATAAATTATTTTGAAAAGAGGATCAAAATGATTTACGTGTAAATTAAAAGGAAGGTTTTATCTGTAAAAGTTTAAGTTTGATACTTATCCAAAATAAAAAGGCGGTTAGTTTTGAAAAGCATGGGAAAAGTTAAGGCAACCAATAAGAAATTTGCACGTAGGCAGATTAGTTTATATAAGTTGCTTAATTTAGCATTTAACCTAGAAAAACAGTTTTCGCCTCTATTCAGAGTACCTTTCGCCTCTTACCTTTCGCCTTCGACAATGTCGAAACCCTATTAAGATAAATTCAGTATATAGTGTACCATCTAGGTGATACATTAGAGAAAGTTGAAAGCTACGGTGTCAAAAGCATAGCTTCCGATAGGGTCGTTACCTTAGTTTGTTTTAAAAAGATAAGCACATTCTTTTGTTTTACTAAGCTTTCGACTTAGTCGATACATATATTTTTGAAAGGAGTTTTATAATGGCTTTCGAAGGGGTTGCCATGTTTGTTTTAAAAGAAAAAGGGGTTTTGAAAGGGTTCCTTTAACTATAAATCAATGCTTTCGAAAGAAGGGGTTCTGACCTTGTTAAAGCCCACCGTCAATTCTTTTGCCTTTCGAGTGTATTAAAGTCATCAATGCGGTTGAAAGTATTGTTTGTTTTAAAGCCATAATAAGCTGCTTTCTTAATGCTTTCGAAAGGGTTATGGGTTTCGAAGGTAATGATTACGAAAGGGGTAAGCTATCCATTAATATTTTAAATAAACGCTAAGACGACATGACTTTCTTACCACAGAAAATCGCATCATCTTTAAGAAAGAAAGGGATAGAAAAGAGAAAAGATAGAGAAGAAGAAAGAAACAACATCAGAATCTAAACAGCGGAATGAATAAATTATATTACTTACATAATACATTACATAGTATTATATACATCAGAGATACACAACATAATCAACTCATACTAAACAGTTATAACACCTGTCTAGTTATACAACCCAACACAACAACTCAGAGAACACACAGCGGAATACTCTATAGCTATACGCAGAAGCCTCCTGCTCCATTTGCTCCTCCATAATTCGTCAAGCCAACCTAAAATCCTAACCTGAATCCCTTGGCTACTCGTAAAAATTTGAGTACCCAAGAGTTTAAGAAAAACAGAATAAATTCCGGGTCAGACATGGGTCTGGTGTAAGCAAACGGTTAAAGTTGCTTAACTTTAAAAAACCCTTTGAAAGAAAAAGGTATCACGTAAGACTTCCCACACATAAACATGGAAAAGTTTTTACCTTACGCTAACCAAAACATTTGATAGGAAATCCGATGATATTATAATAATGTCTAGGGTTTTCAAATAAATATGAAACAGCCGAAATTGTTACATGATTAAATTCCAGCTAATAGCCACAAAAGTGGGTAATACAATCAAAACCGTTGGCACTTATTGGATTTTTGATTCCATACAATGGCAGGGCTACTGGGGTACCGCCCGTCACAGTACGTGGCCTAGATCACCGTACCGAGGAGTACGCCCGCTCCTCTGCAATACAAAGCCGGACCCATTCCTCACTGAACAGTTCCGAATAAGACAACCCCGACGATTCTAGCTATCAATCACCCACACAGCCGAAATAAAAGGGACCTCTAGACAGGGGTAAATCTTACTCTCCAGTAGGGGCTACCCACGAAGCCTTGCTGCACCTCCCCTGTTTTAGCCATTACCGGTTGATGAGGCTTGAGGTTACGATTACCTTTAGTGAACACATCACTTAGAATGCTCATCGTCCACCTGACGATGTTCTGAAAGCATTCAATCCATACAAGTTCGTTCCGGGTTCGAACGAAACCGAAGGCATTATCTCGTTACACTCATTTTGGAATCACCCTCAGAGTTAACGACAATAACCCTTGTACTCTGAATCACCATCTCGAATTTGTAAGAACTAATTCCATCAACTCATTACGGAATCACCCACAGAGTTATACTGACGTATAGCCCTTACACCTCGAGTCTTCACAAAGCTCCATTTTGACTCGCGACCTAACGTTATTTGCAATCGATGTGGTTTTCGGATATCCAAATATGGAAACCCGATCCCGGTCTCATCGAAATCCAAAGCATGTCTTTTAAGTCCAAGTTGTTTTAAAGGTTTAAAACAATTCAATACAGTATCTATATACACACAGATAGATAACTCACAAATCAATAATTTGATAATCAACATTATCAAATAACAGGTAATCCACATTATCAATATCATAATAGATAAATCCATATATCAGCATCCCATTTGATAATCTATGCAATCATCACAATGCAACCAAATATTCATATCATACAACCATACTTATCTCATTACTGAGATTACCAAGCATTCAAGACAATCAATGTCACCCATTCATACATAAGCAATGATTTACTCATACTACAATATAATTAATTTAAAATGAATTAAATTAACTATCTCTATCTCTAAATAATTTAAAGTGAATTAAATTAATTACTTCATCTATAATTAATTTAAAATTAATAATTACCTTCATCACAATAAATCTTGCTTAAATAACCATTAGTTAAACCAATTATTAAATCACCATCCTAATTAATCAACCATGATTAATTAACTCTTAATAAAGTAATTAATCCCTAATTATTTTTATTAATCATATCAATTAATGAACCTTAATTATTTACTTCCATTAATTAATTAACTTTAATTAATTACATTATCTCTTCATTAATTACATTAATTAATCATGCTTAAATTAATTACTTTCAATTAATCAACTTAAATAAATATAAATAGTAATTAGTTATTCTTAACTACTTCTTAATTACTTTTAATTACTTTATAGATTCATTGATTTATTACACCAAGTAATAAACCTTTAATTACTTTAACAAGTAATTACCTATTTAAAATTACTTCCCAATCAGTAATTTTACCTAACTCAATTATCTCTGAAATTTCCATTCCTTATCTTAAGTAATTAGCCTTATCAAAACTTTATTAAGTAATCATACTTAATCTTTTATCAAGTGACTATATTTAATTAATTTACAAATTAATTAACTTACTTGATCAAACTTATCTTATTAATTATAATTGAGTAATTCACCCCTCAATTACTCATTAACCAAATTAATCTTCAATTAATAGATTAATTATCTTCAACTATTAATTAATAATCCTCAATTATTAATCAATCCTTTAATACAAAGTAATTAATTACTAATTACTTTTATAATTAATCAATTAAACTTAATTAACTAATTAATCAACTCTTAATCATTAATTAATAAACTTAATTATTAATTAACAATCTTAATTGCAAATTAATTAACCCATAAATATAATTAATTAATTCTTAATTAAAATTAATTAACCTTAAATAAAAATAGTTAATTAATTCTTAATTAACTAGCATTTTAGATAATAACCTTTTTATTATTAATTAAAAACCCAATTAAAAACTTAATAAGACCTTTATTAATTAATTACTATTTTAATTATCCCTTAATTACTTAATTAATAAGTAATTACAATTTAATTAATCATTTTTTTTGAAGAAGGGTTCAAACTTTTCTATTACTCGAGTAAATAAAAAACAATGTACATAACAAAAAATAAAAACACAGCATGCCTCTATATTATTAATAAACACATGAGGAACCAGGCCGAACTAAATAAAATCAAAGCCCATGCGAGGAATCTTCTCGAATGCAGACGAGTAAATAAGGTAGGTTTTCACTTCGAACTCCTGCATTAACACAACTCCTACATTAATCATTAGTCATAAATTAAACCATCATCTTGATTAATAGTTAATTAAATAAATAATTATACCTAATTAATCACTTAATTAACTCCCTTTAAAATAATAATTAAATAAATTAATTAGCTTAAAGTTTCTTGATTAACTATCTAATTACAAATTATTAATACTTAATTATTATTTAAAATAAAATATTATCTTAAATAAATCTTGAATTCTTTACTTAACCTAATTCATTAATTAAATTAAATTATAAAGAAATCATTAATTACCTTAATTATTAATTAACAATCCTAATTCCAAGTTAATAAATTATCTTAAACTTAATTGTTAAATAATTAAAAACATTTAAAAATTTTCTTTATATTTCCAAAGTAAGGTTTGAAACAACATTAACTTAAACATTTAAACAAATCATATAAATTTCATTTATACAAACAATTCAATCTAAAAACAAAAATTTAACTAATCTTAAAGTTTTAAAGTTTAAACTTACCTTATTTTAAACGAAAATATGTTTAAGCATTTCTATTTGGATTCAACCCAAATACATGAATCCAAGAAAACAAGTGCATCTTCCTTTTTCTTCTTTATTTATTTTTTAAAAACAAATTTGATTTTAAAATTTTAAAAACTGTTAAGTTTTAAAACTAAAACCGTTAAAAACATAACAGTTAACTCTGCACGCCATCCCAAAACCCACACGAGATTAACCCCGAGCCATCTACCCTAAATCCCATGACCTGCTTCGAGAAAATCACCAAACCCAAACGAACACACCTCACTAACTCCAATCCCACTTGTGCACCTGCACCGATGCCATCACCACCGCCGGTCAACGACGACACCTCCGACAAGTCACCCAAGCACTCCGCAAATCCCTACGACCCATCAAACATCACTTCATGCCTCGAATCAAAATCGAGTTCTTCAGGTGAACTGAACCCAAAAACCCTTCATCTTCACCAACCCCAAAATCGTCACCTCCGACCCACGCTAAGCACCACAACTCCGGCCTTAGCTTGCTAACTCACCACGCATCCTCCTCCCCAAAAATCATACAACTCGATGCAATACTGAAGATGCAGTGATCAATTCTCAGTAAGAACCCAAAACTAGGTTTACAACCAATCTCTGACAAAATCAAACATCATAGTGATTTATAAATTCTGTAACCATTTTTACAATACTCACTGATGCTTCACCTAACTCCATTAACCATCTCAAGTAGCCCAGATTCACAGATCAACAGATATCACCAAAAACCCATTTCCAGATAAAACCCCAAATTCACATTCAATACCCCATTGAAAATTTTGATTTTTATTTTAAAAATCATAATTTTTAAAGATGATTCAAAATGTATATTCCAATCAACATAAATTAACATTTGATTTCATAATTTGGTATTAATTTTGCTACTGCATTATTTGTTTCCAGAGGAAACTTCAAACCAGAACATAGCTTTATCCCTTTTTTCTTCGTTTATACAAATTTTAACTTATTTTGCTTAAAACCAAATTCTAACTGTTGTTTAATTTGGAGGATAACTTGAAGATTTGGTTTAAACTCCAACTTTACAGAGAGAAGAAGGGAAGCAACATACACAGTTTCCAAATATATCAAAACCCATTGCATAATCATATCTACAGAGGCAAACTACTATGCACATAAAACAATCACCATTTCAAAATCATGCAACAGAAAATTTTCACTTAAATTTTTAATAATTTGTTCACACACCTTCTTTAAGGAATGCAGAGGTGATAAAACTGGAAACTTCAAAAGATTATGAACTTGAACTTGCAGAAATGCTTGAATATGAAGATGAACCCCTTTTTCTTGTTACATTGCTTCAGGTTTACATGCATAAGAATATTAATGCAGACATGGGTAATTGCAGATCTAAATTGATGGATTGCATGCATTTGAAGTTTTGAAGATGAACTGGGTGTTGCAAAATTCTGTGAACCTGAAGCTTTAAAACAGAATGTCTCATCCTTTTCAAATTGCTTTTCAGATTTGCATACACAAGAAAGTGATGCAGATTTTGTTTGAGGATTGATCAGATTTTCATTTTGAGGAATTGATTTCTTTTGAAGATTGTCTTATGTTTGCAAATTTGAAAGATTACAGGTTGCCTCAGATTTCTATCTTAAAAATTTGCATGCATATGAAGATGATGCAGACATTCAAGTATGCAGATCTTGGTTGAATGTTGTTTTGAGAAGAGTTTTGATTTTGAACAATGATTTGAAGATTTAAGTTTGAGAATTGGTTTGAATATTTTCTGGTTTTGGGTGCTTGAATGAATGTTGCATTGATGGTTTTAATTTTCTTTTAGACATGAATACAAAAATTTTGAAGAAAAAAGAAAAATGAGAAGAGGTGGAGTTTAAATGGATGAATTTTCAGATTTTATAAATTAAAAGAAAATTTTTAAAAAAATGGACACTTGTCTTATTAAGTTTATTTTAAATTTAAAAGAAATTTAAAAGCTTTTAAATTATTTTTCCCAATTAACAAACATGTTTTCTTAATTTAAAAAAAAATACTCTCTAATTAAATTTACAATAAACAAATACATTTATACATTTATAAATGTATGCTAATTTTATATAAGTACAATCTTTGAAAAGAACATAAAAATAAAAATCAATTATAATTTAAATAAAGTTATATACAATATTTCAAACTTATTTTTAAAAGTGCTATTTCAAAAGACATGTATTTATCCTTATTAAATAAATAAAATTCCAAAATTCTATAAATAAATTTCTATAAAATATAAAGCAAATCTTATTTTTAATTAAAAACATTATCTATATATATTTTTAAACCAAACTATATATATTCTTTTATTTAAGATGTATGTATTTCTTTGAATTCAAATTTATATTCATTTCAAAGTCAAATTTAAAAATCAAATCTAAAATAAATTTAAATGAATATAAACATCCATTTTTAATTAAGCTTATTATTATTTACAAATAATATATCCTATTTTAAAATCAATTTAAAATACACAGATTTAACTATATAGATATAAATGCATTTTAAACACACTTATAAATTTTGAAAACAATATACCAATTTATAACAAAAAATTAAAACATTATATTATATTACTTGGTTAATTATTTTTGAAAGACAATTTATCAATTTCAAATAATTAAATTAAGAGATTATCAGCATTTTAAACTCCTGGAAATTTCGGGATATTACAATCCTTCCCCCTTAACAGAATTTCGTCCTCGAAATTTAAAACAAAGATAATCCAAAATTAAATTTTATTTTGACCAATTCAAACATACATAACAGCCATACACTATCAATCAAACAAACAATTTCATCCAAACAACCAATTCAATCAAATAAACAATACTAGCTATCTGGACACAGATCCGGATAAACTTCCTAAAATTATCTCGAGTTTCCCCAGTACAGACATAGGGATACTCGCTCTACTTAACCCAAACTAGCTATACTGCTAAGCTACTGAGTTCCTATACAACTAGATCTAAAATCTACACAAGATATCAAACCAAAGACAAGTCTGATCAACAACTAAAACCTTCACAGAACTACTGGTCTCAAAACCAGTGATTGACCAAAACACGTACTCCCTCAAAGACACGTGAAATAATTTGAATTCCAGTCTTCCTATCTGGCAATTCAACTCTTCAAACCAAAGCACTGATCTATACAAAAACTCATAAGAATCCAATATGCCTCAAAGCTCACCAAATCTTATTGCTCCCTTTACCAGAGAAAACCTCAACAACATCGAAGTCTCCAACTTCGCATTCCAAATTCTTCCGTTACTTAACCTTAAAACTTACCGGATGATCCGGGCTGCCTACAGATCCTTCCTGATCAGCTCAACCTTCGCTGATACTCCTTCAAACAAACTAGGTCAACTCAACAAACTGATCCACACAAGATCAATCCAAAAATCAAAACCAAACTTTACTATCAACAGTAGAAGCAACTTCTCCCATCTGGAAAAGACAGAACGTAATCACTCGCCAACTTGCCTCAGATTCTGAAAATAATTCTGGTAGAAACTCTCTAATCCAAAATTCTGCAATTCCCAGTTGCTTCTACTCAAGAACAACAACCACCTTGCTTCCGCTGCACAACTCTGATCTGGAGCAGACGAAAATCCCATCGAATGAACACAGGCACAGACTAAACATCACATCTCGAAAATAAGGTTCAACAGAAATTCCAAGAGATATAGAGCTGCTACACCAAACAATCAACCTAGGAGACAACCTTCTACCCAGCTGAATCATCGGTATCACTCCTATCAAGTCGATTCGGAACTCAAACTCCAATATAGGCAAATCTCTGACTTTCCTTAAGATATATATATTCGGAAAATCTTCAGCAACTCCATAACTTCTACATCCTCTAGAGATGCCACAAATCCAAGCAAAAGACTATCTAAGATAATCGTCCAACTATCGCAAATCGCTTTTGCGATCAAACCAATCCAATATCCAAGATACTGTTCTCTCTCCACAAATCCGAACAGTTTATCCTTGACCAGCTAATCCATCGAAGACACAAATCTTCACTGCTACTTCTGAATTCCACTTCCAGGAAATGCTAAGCCAAAAAGATCTTCCTTCTGAAACACAGAACACTCCCAAGCTGCACCGCTAACACAGATGCCAAAGACTTCTTATTCAAAGTTCTTTGAGAAACTCGGACCTTCAACTAAACACAACATCCTGCAGAACTCAGCTACAACACCGAAGCAGACACACTTCCTTAAACTTACTCCGAAAGAAAACATCTTCGGAGATATCCATAGTCACTACATCTCATCACACAGCTACTACTTCCTGAGGTATCAAAATACCATCACTCGCTTCTGCCCAACCGACAGATCCAAATTCTCAAAAACCCACTCACACGAGCGCAATCAAACCTACCCTTCAAAGATGAACTCCAAACCTTAACAAATTTCCTTCAGAGATCAAATGAAATTCTTACACCAAACTACAAAGATTACTCGAGACGGTATTAGGTCTACAGTCTCGACAGATACACTTCCAACCTCAATCATTCAAACTCCAACCATTGGTAGTCGTGTTACACACACCATTACCTCATCTACCTTTATAACTTATATTGGAAAACCTGAACAGGTAACCCAACAGATAGGTAGAAATATATATATATATATATATATATATATATATATATATAAATTACAAGTACGCTCTCAAGAAAGGCACCACTACAGAGCCTAGGTATTCACTCAACCTAATGCTCTGATACCAAACTGAGACGACCCTACTTTCTTACCGCAGAAAATCGCATCATCTTTAAGAAAGAAAGGGATAGAAAAGAGAAAAGATAGAGAAGAAGAAAGAAACAACATCAGAATCTAAACAGCGGAACGAATAAATTATATTACTCACATAATACATTACATAGTATTATATACATCAGAGATACACAACATAATCAACTCATACTAGACAGTTATAACACCTGTCTAGTTATACAACCCAATACAACAACTCAAAGAACACACAGCGGAATACTCTATAGCTATACGCAGAACCCTCCTGCTCCATTTGCTCCTCCAGAATTTGTCAAGCCAACCTAAAATCCTAACCTGAATCCCTTGGCTACTCGTAAAAATTTGAGTACCCAAGAGTTTAAGAAAAACAGAATAAACTCCGGGTCAGACATGGGTCTGGTGTGAGTAAACGGTTAAAGTTGCTTAACTTTAAAAAACCTTTTGAAAGAAAAAGGTATCACGTAAGACTTCCCACACATAAACATGGAAAAGTTTTTACCTTACGCTAACCAAAACATTTGATAGGAAATCCGATGATATTATAATAGTATCTAGGGTTTTCGAATAAATATGAAATAGCCGAAATTTTTACATGATTAAATTCAAGCTACTAGCCACAAAAGTGGGTAATACAATCAAAACCGTTGGCACTTACTGGATTTTTGATTCCATACAATGGCAGGGCTACTGGGGTACCGCCCGTCATAGTACGTGGCCTAGTTCACCGTACCGAGGAGTACGCCCGCTCCCCTGCAACACAAAGCCGGACCCATTCCTTACTGAACATTCCGAATAAGACAACCATGGCGATTCTAGCTATCAATCGCCCACACAGCCGAAATAAAAGGAACTTCTAGACAGGGGTAAATCTTACTCTCTAGTGGGGGCTACCCACGAAGCCTTGCTGCACCTCCTCTGTTTTAGCCATTCCCGGTTGATGAAGCTTGAGGTTACGATTACCTTTAGTGAACACATCACTTAGAATGCTCATCGTCCACCTGACGATGTTCTGAAAGCATTCAATCCATACAAGTTCGTTCTGGGTTCGAACGAAACCGAAGGCATTATCTCGTTACACTCATTTTTGGAATCACCCTCAGAGTTAACGATAATAACCCTTGTACTCTGAATCACCATCTCGAATTTATAAGAACTAATTCTGTCAACTCATTACGGAATCACATACAGAGTTATACTGACGTATAGCCCTTACACCTCGAGTCTTCACAAAGCTTCATTTTGACTCACGACCTTACATTATTTGGAATTGATGTGGTTTTCGGATACCAAATATGGAAACCCGATCCCGGTCTCATCGAAATCCAAAGCGTGTCTTTGAAGACCAAGTTGTTTTAAAGGTTTAAAACAATTCATTACAGTATCTATACACACACAGATAGATAACTCACAATTCAATAATTTGATAATCAGCATTATCAAATAACAGGTAATCCACATTATCAATATCATAATAGATAAATCCATATATCAACATCACAATTGATAATCTATGCAATCATCACAATGCAACCAAATATTCATATCATACAACCATACTTATCTCATTACTGAGATCACCAAGCATTCAAGACAATCAATGTCATCCATTCATACATAAGTAATGATTTACTCATACTATAATATAATTAATTTAAAATGAATTAAATTAACTATCTCTATCTCTAATTAATTTAAAGTGAATTAAATTAATTACTTCATCTATAATTAATTTAAAATTAATTAAATTAATTACCTTCATCACAATAAATCTTGCTTAAATAACCATTAGTTAAACCAATTATTAAATCATCATCCTAAATAATCAACCATGATTAATTAACTCTTAATAAAGTAATTAATCCCTAATTATTTTTATTAATCATATCAATTAATGAACCTTAATTATTACTTCCATTAATTAATTAACTTTAATTAATTACATTATCTCTTCATTAATTACATTAATTAATCATGCTTAAATTAATTACTTTCAATTAATCAACTTAAATAAATATAAATAGTAATTAGTTATTCTTAACTACTTCTTAATTACTTTTAATTACTTTATAGATTCATTGATTTATTACACCAAGTAATAAACCTTTAATTACTTTAACAAGTAATTACCCATTTAAAATTACTTCCCAATCAGTAATTTTACCTAACTCAATTATCTCTGAAATTTCCATTCCTTATCTTAAGTAATTAGCTGTTGGGCGAATTCTCACCACCGGACCAAGGTTTCTCTCCTACATGCCGAACCATCCCCTGCCGAACCAGCCTCTTTCCATACCTGCCGAACCAATCCATTTCCAACCACTCCCTAGCTCCTACCGGACCACGTCTCCACCAAGTCCATCTCACCGGACCGGTTACACCGAACCACACAATGCCGGTCCAAGCCTCCATCTCCAAGCAACACCAAACCACACAATGCCGGTCCAAGCCTCCATCTCCAAGCAACACCGAACCAAACCACATACCACCTCCTACCGAACCAACACGAGGAAGGCGTACCAGACTAGCACTACCAGGCCAGATTGCCTCAGCCCAGGTCCACCAACAACTATATACATCCAAGACCCCTGCCCCCAGCCTCACTTTATAAATAGAGGGGCAGGGGTACAACAATGACAGACAAGTTTGAGAGCTCAAGCGCGGATAGAACTTTCAAACAACTTTCAGTTACTTGTAATAAAAGCTTTGTACTGTTAATCTGAATAGAAAAGGAAGAATAACATATACAGTGGACGTAGGCACGTTCTGGCCGAACCACTATAAATCTGTGTGTCTTTTACAGTTTAGTCCATCTATTTCATATATTTGCATAAATCACCCAAACCATCCAGAACAACATATAATCAACTAAATCATACGACTTGGAGGTGTTTGCCCATTTTTTGTGCAAACATTTTTGGTGCTTTCATTGAGAGGGGCAGGAGCTCGAAGCCTCAGCTTCCCCCACTTAACCCTTTTTCTATCAGCATCGTTCATTGCCTGGAAAACATGCCTCCCGGACGGAAGAAAGATGCTAACAAAGGAAAGAACATCGCAACTGGCAGTATCCCAGATCCAGTGATCAGAGACCAAGACAATCGTCCAGTTCCAATAGCAAATTTAAACCAGGCAGATCCGACAGCTCCTGCTACGGAACAACCAATTACAAGGGCGGATCTGGACAGGGTTGTGGCTGAAGTAACTAACCGCTTCGCATCTCAACAAGAAGCCTTAGTGGATCAACTCATGTCACGCTTAAGGGATGCTGAAGAATCCAACCGCAACACTGAATCATGGGGTGAGTCCCGGCCTAGAGGATCTGGGAGACGACAAAGGTCTTTCTTCTTTGAAGAGGCTAACAACAGAAACAGCCATGGTAGGAGCCGAACCCGGACTCAGCCCGAACTCCGACCCGAGGAAACACTTGGAACCGAACCCAACAGGGGAGGTGCCGGGCAGGTGTCGGATGTAGCTGAGCCTGTCATGCTACCTAACCATGAAAACACCAGTAGACGAGGCCGAGCTGGAGCCCAGCCCGAAGTTGGACCGAAGGAAGTGCTAAGAACAGAACCCAACAGGGGAAGATCAAGGTAAGGGCCAACTGTGGCTAACCCCAGCATGCCCACGGAAGACCAGAGGCAGCCATTAGAGAATGTCAGGAGTGATAGACGATACCACCCTTACAGGTCATTTGGACGGAATCAATCCCGCAGGGAAGAACCAAACTCATTTCTATCCGCCCCAAGTTCTGACGAGAGGATGGCGCGATTGTTCAGAGAGTGCGTCCAATGGGAGCAATGGGATCAGGGGATAGGTGCTAGGGTAACCAGCCCCTTCACCCGCAATATCGAAACTGCCATCACCCCCCGGGAATGGAAAATGCCAACAACGGAACCTTACAAGGGGACCTCTGACCCCATCGATCACTTATAGAGATACACCCAGCATATGCTCATGAGCGGAGCAACGGAGGGAGTGTTGTGTAAATGCTTCTCACTATTCTTGGCAGATCTAGCTACCTCCTGGTTCTGCCACCTACCCCAGGGGTCCATCAGCTCATGGGAAATGTTGAAAGAAAAGTTCGTCAGCCAGTTCCGCATTCATGTGGAACAACCCAAGGACGCTTATTCCTTATCTAATATCAAACAGAAACCCGGAGAGACGGTGCAACAATATCTAACCCGATTCAACGCCGCGGCGGCCGCAGTCCAAGATGCCAACGAGAAACTTATCCTAATGGCCCTCTGCAGTGGTGTACATCCGGATACTAAATTTGCTAGAAGACTAACCAAGGAAAAACCAGCTACTTTACCTGATTTCTTCCATGAAGTTGGAAAGTATATGAGACTTGAAGACGCTGCCACTGATAGGTAGTCAGGGCAACAGGCTAAGACAGCTCCAGACAGGGTTCCCGCTGCAGCAAAGGATGTTCAGAGAAGTGACTCTAGAGACAATGCTGGGGGCAAGAAGGGAGAAAAGCGCTTATATCGACCAGAACCAAGATTTGACTCCTGCACTCCTTTGAATGAAACAATCGAAAACATCTTCCTAGCCACTCAAGACGAAGTTAGATACAAGCTCCCCCCACACAAGAAGGAGTCAGATAATGCACTCAAGTCTGGAAAGTTCTGCCGCTTCCACGAATCCCATGGACATGACACCAATGAATGCCACCATCTCCGGGACTTAATTGAAGAACACATCAGAAGGAAGAGACTGGAACGCTATGTAAAAAGCTATAACAGGACTCTAGCTCCCGCCAATGAAAACCCAGGGCTACCCCTCCCAGAAGTAGGCGGAGGAAATCGCAACACCAGCGGCTCTAGTCAAGAGAAGATAGTGGTCCATACCATATCAAGAAGACCGCACATCGCCGACAGGAGCTGGGCAGAGATGGAAAGATACGGTAAGTCACTTAGGAACGATGAAGCCTACGTTAATTCTGTCATGGAAGAACGCCACCCGAAACGGAAAGAGAATGACGACATCACATTCAGTAGGCGTGACTTAGAGGGAAGACAATACCCACACATGGATCCTATGGTCATCTCTGTCTGGTTCGGTCCAGCCAAAGTTTTCCGAATTTTAATAGACACCGGAAGCTCAGTAAATATCATATTCAAGCATGCTTTCGACAAAATGAAGCTGTCAATGAAGGATGTGTCTCCCTGCAACAAACCACTGCATGGTTTCACCGGAGATGCGAAGATTCCCCTCGGGCAACTGGACCTCTTTGTCGAAATAGGAAGTCATCCCCGCTCCGCTGTGCGAAAACAAACGTTTGTACTAATAGAGAACCATTCGGCCTACAACGCCTTTTTGGGAAAACCAGCCTTGTCCGACTTCCAAATTGTCCTAGCCCCATGGTGCTTGAAGATGAAATTTCCAACAGATAACGGAATAGGAGAAATGGAGGGAGATCAAGACGCTGGTCGAGACTGCTATGTAACTGAACTTTGCAATAACCGTAGAAAGGATAAAGGGAAAAATGCAGAGACTACTCTCTGCATGAAAAACTTGGAAGCATAGAAACTAAAGAAAGCCCCTCCTCTTCGATATACCAGTGATCCTTTCAATGAGTTAGACCCCAGGGACAAAGAGGAGGAGGCCACCGCCGAGCCTGCAGAGGCTATGGAATTTGTAGCTGTAGACAAACACGACTCAAGTAGACTATTGAAAATCAGATCTCAACTAAAAGAAGAATTAAAGGATCAACTCATTGATTTTCTTCGCCGCAACATGGATGTATTTGCATGGACGCACGCTGACATGACAGGAATCTCCCCAGACGTAGCATGCCACATGCTGAACATCGATCCCACCAAAGTGCCGGTAAAGCAGAAAAAGAAAAGCATGGGGGCAGAACGATCAGCAGCCCTCGAGGAAGAAGTAAAGAACATACTTGCCAATAACTTCATACGAGAAGCCATCTACCCAGAATGGATCGCTAACCCGGTTCTGGTAAAGAAGGCTAATGGGAAGTGGCGAACATGCATCGACTTCTCCAACTTAAATGACGCTTGCCCGAAGGACTGCTTTCCACTCCCTCGAATCGATCAGCTCGTGGACAGCACAGCCGGACACGAACTCTTATTCTTGATGGACGCATACTCAGGATATAACCAAATCCCTATGCACCCCCCCGATCAAGACCACACTAGTTTCATCACTGACCGGGGATTGTACTGCTACAGAGTAATGCCTATTGGACTTAAAAACGCCGGAGCTACTTATCAGCGCCTCGTCAACAAGATGTTTGCGAAACTAATAGGACGAACTATGGAAGTTTATGTAGATGACATGCTGGTAAAATCGAGGAAAGCCAACGATCATATAAACCACCTGGAGGAAATGTTTCAAGTACTTCGCCAATATGGAATGAAACTGAACCCTCTAAAGTGCTCCTTCGAAGTATCGTCGGGAAAGTTCTTGGGATTCATCGTCCACGCCAGGGGGATTGAAGCAAACCCCGAACAAGTTCGGGCTTTGCAAGGTATCAAGGTACCATCCACTCGAAGAGAGATGCAAAGCCTAAATGGGAAAGTGGCCGCCCTAAGCAGGTTCATCTCTAAAGCGACCGACAAATGCATCCCTTTCTTCGAAGCTCTAAAGAAAGACAAAGGAAAGTTCGAATGGACTGACGAATGCTCGACAGCCTTCCTTAACTTAATCGGACACCTCCAGAGACCACCAGTACTCTCAACTCCAAATGAAGGCGAGGAACTATACCTATACCTTGCTGTATCGTCCCATGCTTTAAGCGCCACTTTGGTGAGAGAAGACAACCGCGCGCAGCGGCCCATATACTTTGTAAGCAAGAGATTTACAGAGGCAGAAGCCAGATACCCTAAACTTGAAAAGCTAGCATACTGTCTGCTAATCACGTCACGGAAGCTGCGACACTATTTCCAATCTCATTCCAGCAGAGTTTTAATCAATCAATTGTTAAGGCAGGTACTCCATCGCCCCGACACTTCTGGGCGACTACTTAAATGGTGTATTGAACCGAGTCAATATGATATCACCTACCATCCTCGCACCGCTATAAAGGGGCAAGCCATAGCTGATTTCATTGCCGAATTCACTACTAACGAAGGTAAGGAGCAATCTAAAATAGCAGAAGATATCAAGTGGAATCTCTTCGTAGATGGAGCATCAAATGAACAAGGCTCGGGGGCAAGTGTTGTGATAATCACCCCCAGGGGAAGGAAGCTGCACTACACCCTAAGGTTGGAATTCGCTGCCACCAACAATGACGCAGAATACGAAGCAGTGATAGCTGGATTAGAACTTGCCTTAGAAATTGGAAACAGTTCTTTATGTCTGCATAGCGACTCTCAACTTATTGTAAATCAAATACTGGGAGAATTCCAGACTCGAGGAGAACGGCTCACAGCATATCTAAAGAAGACCAAGCTGCTGCTCAATCAATTGGATCACTATTTAATCAAACACATTCCTCGAGAAGAGAATCAGGAGGCCGACGAACTGGCAAAGCAAGCTAGCATGAAGGACGTCATCGCTTCCCGAACAATAACCATCTCACAAAAACTAGCCCCGAGTTACGAGACAATGAATATGATAGCTGCAATCGAAGAGGAAATTTGGATGACTCCTATCCGGAAATATTTACAAGATGGCACACTGCCCGACGGGCGTAACGAAGCTAAGAAAATCTTAAGGAAAGCTTCCCGCTACACGTTACAAGAAGGCGTCCTCTATCGGCGCGGCTTCTCTAATCCTTTATTAAGGTGTATCGCTGGAAGGGAAGCCAGGGAAGTCTTGTCCAACATCCATCAAGGAAGTTGTGGAGATCACACCGGAGGGCAGACTCTAGCCAAGAAAACACTCCGATACGGGTATTACTGGCCCACTTTAAACAAAGACGCCTTGGACTTCGTCAAAAAATGCAACAGATGTCAGAAATTTGCTAAGATTCCTCGACTGCCCCTAAATGAGATTACTCAAATGACCAGTCCTTGGCCCTTTGCAATATAGGGAACTGACTTGATTGACGAACTGCCAATGGGCCGAGGCGGAGCCAAATATGCCATAGTGGCAGTTGACTATTTCACCAAATGGGTGGAAGCGGAGCCTCTTAATAAAATATCTTCGGCAAAAGTTATTAACTTCTTGATCAAAAATATTTTATGCAGGTACGGGGTTCCACTCAAAATCATATCGGACAATGGACTTCAATTTGACAGCCAGGAATTCACCAACTGGTGCCAAGAGCACGGAATTCACAAAAGCTTATCATCTGTGGCTTACCCCCCAGGCAAACGGACAAGTCGAAGCTGTCAACAAAATCCTCAAAACCCTAATCAAGAAGAAAATTGAAAAGTCAAAAGGCGCTTGGGTGGATGAACTTCCTACGACACTTTGGGCGTACCGCACATCTTACAGAACATCAACAGGGCATACTCCTTTCTCTTTGGCATACGGATCGGAGGCCATGCTCCTAGTTGAAACTGTAGTGCCTTCCCACCGTAGGATCCACTACGACCCAGAAGAGAACGAAGAACTCCTCCACATGTCTTTGGATCTAATTGAGGAGAGAAGAAATGATGCAGCACTCAAAGTAGCAGCTCACAAGCAAAAAGTAGCAGCACAATACAACTCCAAAGTCAAACACCGCAGCTTACAAGAGGGAGATCTTGTCCTCAAACGGGTCTTCCCGTGCCCCGGGGCGCTAGATCCAGTCTGGAAGGGACCCTATGTAATTCATAAAGATCTCCACAACGGAGCTTATATTTTGTCAACAGTGGACGGAGAGGTGTTCCAGAGGGCATGGAACATCCAACACCTTCGTCGGTACTTTTCTTAACTTGTACTGCCCATATGAAGTGAATTAACAAAGAGAATCAGTGGACGTAGGCATTTTCGCGCCGAACCACTTTAAAAATCTTGTCTCTTTCTAACTTGTTCCTTTATATCTTGGCTGCTTGTTAAGCTTTATCCTTTTCTGTTGAACAAAATCATGTATAACGGCATTTCCATTCTGGACACTTCACGGCGCAACCTCACCTGGACAAGACCCAACAGGTACTATGCGAATCTATACACTCGCCAATGAGACACTTTTGCTCCAGCATCCTTCTGCTGCGGGTTAACTCATTGCTCGCGATTGCCCTCAAAGCCAACTGTAATGAGCCGATTATAAGCCATCAAGAAGGCCGACTATAGCCGATGGCAGCTCATTACGGCGTTCGGCTCACCGGCAGCTATGAACCTACTTTAAGCCCCAACATAAGGTGTGGCCAGCCAGGGGTAGTTCACGGTTGACGATCGGCACCCACGCTAGCCGGCCACAGTAAATCGAATAATACCCATGATTACGGGCCATAATGGCCCGAGTAGTTACTGTGCACGATCTCGGCTCCGATATGTCTTAAGTGCGGCTATGGTAAAAAAGATAAACTCCCCACGGAGGCGTAAGATGGGTGACAAATGTCTCCAAGACCCACAGCTAGGGAAAGTGACTACAAAACCCGTTTGCCACGAACTTAAGCATATCGACGACCTTCCGTGATTGGAAGTTTTACTATTTCTTATATTTCTATTTTATTTATAAAAACTTTCCTCCTATCCTCTATAACGATCCCTAAAGTACAGGACACAGAATAGGAGATGCCCGCCGATGGAAATAAGAACTCACAACTAGATGACATGACACTCAGCTGCATTCCATACTCAGCTACACAAGACATTCAAAGCTACCATATACAGCTAAAACTTGAAGGGCGGTACTTTCTTCTTTTGTATATAAATACGTAGCTATAATTTATGCACACATCACACTAACGTTACCTAACATAAGTTATTGTTTAAGCAAGAACTTAACGTTAAACACAATTAAATCACTAGCACATGCACAGCTATATTTCTTATGCAACACATCAAAGTAACAAAAGCATTCAAATATAGCAGAATCAGTCTATGTTATGAGATTACATGCCAAAAAATAAAGCCGTTCATTACGAATGATATAATTACAACCCAAAAGTACATTAATGATTTGGAACTAGTATATACAGAAATGCCAAGAAGGCCAAAAAATAATCAGCTGCAGCAGGGCTCCGCCTCTATCCTGCTCGCCCTCCGGGATCTACTTGACCGCAGGGTCAGAACTCCCAGCATGCTGACCAGGGGTCCCACCTGTCCGATTCGGGAAAAGAATACATCAGATAAATTATACGCAATCAAGTTAAGGAAAGATTGAGAGGGAAGACTTACCAGCACCTGCTCCCTGATCATCATCGTCTAGCTGCATGCCTACCTCATCCGCAGCGAGCAGCCGCATGCTCTCCTTAACCGCTACCTTCTCTTCCTTAGTAAATTGGGCCGTAACCACACCCATCCTGAAAGCCGCACTACCTTCCTTATCCACATCGGCCTTAGCCTCCTCCAAAGCCCGAAGATATATCCTAGCCATGACCCGGGGATAGTCGTCCATCCAGGATAGGTTGCCCTGCTTCCAAGTTCGGAAATACATGTCCTGGAGCATTTCATCCATCATTCCCTCGTTCTCCTCAAACTCTTTCATCCGGGCCTTAGAAGCCGACAGCCGTGCGACGGCAGCATTTCTCTCCAATCGGTATCTCGAGCAGTCAGCCTGAAGGGGTTTCCGCATCACTTTCATCTCCTCCTTCAGCTTGGCCTGAGCAAGCTCTACGGCCTCAAGCCTCCCAGATAACTCCTCTACCTGCTCAAGATCCGCTCTCCGAACCTCATCCACCGTTGCGATGGCCATTTCAATTCGTACTTTGCGAACAGCCTCCATTTTTCGCAACTCAGCCTTGCTAGCCTCTTCCATGGTTTTCTTTAGTCGTCTGGAGGCCGCCTCATGCTGGGATATCTGGATAGCCTGATCGGCAAGCTGTTTGGCCTGATCAGAAACCCTTAGCCGCAACCGAATGTTAGCACTTTCGATTTCCTCTCCAGCCTTGGCCAGTCGAGCGTGATGCTCCATTAGCCTCTTGGTCTCTTCAGCCACCCGATTGATGTTTGCCTTGGCCTCATCTCCCATGGTCACAATCCGAGTAGTAAGCAAATCGAGGTCTAAGGACTTAGCCTCATCAAGCACCCGTACCATGGGATTGCGGGGAAGAAGATGCTCACCCGTGGCCTCGTCAAAAGAAATGTCCTGAAAACTCGGGTCCAGATTCGGGTGGCCGGCAAATGGGTTGCGAACCAAACCTGGGTGGTCTATCGAGGTGACGGTTGGATTTTCGGACGGATGTGGGGAAGGCATAAACTCATTATCTTCCTCAGTAATATCATGGATAGCCTGGACTGGAGGCTGAGGGCCAGGTGAAGGTTCAAACGAAGATCGCCCCCTTTTCCTCTTTTGCATATCATCTTCAATTAACTCCGAGAAGAGGGCGATAGCCAACCACATCTCCGGGACGGCTAGTTGATGGCTTTGGTTTGGCGGAAGCTTTGAGTAGCTTGTACTGCTCAAGGCGGTGCCGCATATCTGATGTCTTGGCCACCTTACCCGTGCCTGGAATAAAAACCAAGTGTTACAAGCATGCATGAAACTATGATCCGAGAAATATGTTAATTTAAAAGGAGTAGGAAAACGCGTTTATTTTACAAACCTTAAGGGGGAGTGGGATACTACAATAAGTCCTGAATCTCATTCCAGGACGGGAGTTGGCCATAAAATATTACTAAGTTCTTATCATAAAGGGAGTCTGCGAAAGTTAAGAATTCACCTTGAACCGCCGGAGTTGCCTTAGCTGAAATACTCTCAGAAGATAGACTGGCACCCGTCCCGGCCTTATCAGACTTCTTCGACTTCTCCACCAAGGCCGGCCCTTCCCCCAACCCCTCGAAGGCTTGACGGAAGGCATCATCCATCCACTCTTGAATCTCACCCGCTTGCCCAGGAGTCAAGGCACCAACGCCACTACCACTCTGCCCTTCGCCACCGTTACCACCGTCACCTTATCCATCACCTCCGCTCTCCTCCTCGCCTCTTTCTTCCTCTCCACTTTCCTCCTCCGGAACATCTGGGCATGTGCTGGGAGAAGGCCCATCAGATTTCTTAAGCTTCTTCCCCCCGACGACTGGAGGTACCGAAAAAGGTCTCCTTTTGCTACTCTTCGCAGTAGCCCCGTCTTTAGCTTTGGCAGCCCTCTCCTCGGCTGTATCTCTCTGCTTAACCACAGATTGACGTGGCAGAATTAAGTTGAACTCCAGGAGAGTGGCATTCCTGATCAGGTAAGAAGTCGACCTATCCCGTCCCGAAATGGCCTTTATTTCCACAACCATCCGAGCCAAGGAATCATTCTCCACGACAGCAAAGCCACCTGTCGCTAGCAAGAAATAAAAGCATATAAGAGGAAGCATTGCGGTCGAAACAAGGAAAATATAAATGAAGTTCAACTTACAGCCGGAAGTGAAAAGACGGAAGGAAATAGAGTCATCCTTGATGAAGAACCATTCTTTCTTGAACATACTGAGCTTCGAATACAAATCCAGGACAGGCTTGAAGGGCACGGCCGCTTCCAAGCTGATATATGGAGACCCTTTCTTATAGCCTCTCAAGTTGTACAAATACCGGATCTCTCGATTGAAAGGGGGATGCCCACATTTCCTCTGAAAAATGATGAACAAGCACACCAGGATAGCATAGGAATTGGGCTGAAGTTGGAATGGAGCCACCTTCAAATAGGTAAGAAAGCTAACTATCCAGGCATTGATGGGGAATGGCCCCGCACATACAATGGTATCGGCTGTAAGCGAAATATCCTTCAGGAGGATCGTACGGCATCACACCCTCTCCCAGCAACAGCATACTCGCCCTGTCAATCCCAAAGGAGCGAGCGATGACATCAAGTTGCCCTTCTTTGAGGGTGCTCGGAAAGCAATCGGGAGGAGAGTTCAGGAGCTCCTGAGGGCCATATCCGTCCACTAATGACCTTGAGGCAGGTCCATGACGCGCTGGTCTCGGCTGGACTGGGGGCACGACGGAAGACACACTTCTGTCCGTAGATTTTTTCTTTTCTGATCGGGTTTCCACTTTGTGAGACATTTATCTGCAAACACAGAAGCAAAAGTATGTTGTTAGAACAAGGAGTATGAAAATATAAAAAAGCAAGTATGTACAATCTAGAGTTTCATTCGTAGGTCGAAACATGAAAAGCTAGAGATTCATTAAGCATTTAGGGTCCCAGAGTTCAATCAATAGTTCAAACATAAGGATCATTCGGCATTCAAACTCTCAAGATCACTCGGTAAAGCAAATACAAAAGAACATTCGGTGCTCGAAGCCTCCGGTTTCATCCGGTAATTCAAGTACATATGTACATTCGGTAGTTCAAAACCGAAAGTTCATTCGGCGCTAATGCTTCTCAAACCCATTCGGTGGCCCAAGGCACAAGACCCATTCGGCACTTGAACTTCACGGAGTTCATTCGGCATTATAAATATAAAGGCTCATTCGGCAATCATACTCTCCAATTCATTCGGTACCCAAAACCCTCAAGTTCATTCGGTAGAACGATATAAAAGATCATTCGGCGGCAAAGGGGTCTCACCTGGTTCGGCTAGCACTTTGATTCGGCGAAAATAGGAGTTTGATTCGGTAAAAGGTTCGGCTCGGTTGGTAAGGAATAATGAAGGCACGTGGCCCCTATTTATAAGCAAGCACCAATGACCGGACCAGGTGGCTCGGCGCTTAAAACCGAATGCGAAACAAAGCACGACACATGCAGGCATATGCCCCACTCTGGGGGGCAAATGTTGGGCGAGTTCTCACCACCGGACCAAGGTTTCTCCCCTACATGCCGAACCATCCCCTGCCGAACCAGCCCCTTTCCATACCTGCCGAACCAATCCATTTCCAACCACTCCCTAGCTCCTACCGGACCACGTCTCCACCAAGTCCCATCGGTCCAACATCTCACCGGACCGGTTACACCGAACCACACAATGCCGGTCCAAGCCTCCATCTCCAAGAAACACCGAACCACACAATGCCGGTCCAAGCCTCCATCTCCAAGCAACACCGAACCAAACCACATACCACCTCCTACCGAACCAACACGAGGAAGGCGTACCAGACTAGCACTACCAGGCCAGATTACCTCAGCCCAGGCCCACCAGCAGCTATATACATCCAAGACCCCTGCCCCCAGCCTCACTCTATAAATAGAGGGGCAGGGGTACAACAATGGCAGACAAGTTTGAGAGCTCAAGCGCGGATAGAACTTTCAAACAACTTTCAGTTACTTGTAATAAAAGCTTTGTACTTGTAATCTGAATAGAAAAGGAAGAATAACATATACAGTGGACGTAGGCACGTTCTGGCCGAACCACTATAAATCTGTGTGTCTTTTACAGTTTAGTCCTTCTATTTCATATATTTGCATAAATCACCCAAACCATTTAGAACAACATATAATCAACTAAATCATACGACTTGGAGGTGTTTGCCCATTTTTTGTGCAAACATTAGCCTTATCAAAACTTTATTAAGTAATCATACTTAATCTTTTATCAAATGACTATATTTAATTAATTTACAAATTAATTAACTTACTTGATCAAACTTATCTCATTAATTATAATTGAGTAATTCATCCCTCAATTACCCATTAACCAAATTAATCTTCATTTAACAGATTAATTATCTTCAACTATTAATTAATAATCCTCAATTATTAATCAATGCTTTAATACAAAGTAATTAATTACTAATTACTTTTATAATTAATCAATTAAACTTAATTAACTAATTAATCAACCCTTAATCATTAATTAATAAACTTAATTATTAATTAAAAATCTTAATTACAAATTAATTAACCCATAAATATAATTAATTAATTCTTAATTAAAATTAATTAACCTTAAATAAAAATAGTTAATTAATTCTTAATTAACTAGCATTTTAGATTAATAACCTTTTTATTATTAATTAAAAACCCAATTAAAAACTTAATAAGACCTTTATTAATTAATTACTATTTTAATTATCCCTTAATTACTTAATTAATAAGTAATTACAATTTAATTAATCATTAGTCATAAATTAAACCATCATCTTGATTATAGTTAAATAAATAAATAATTATAGTTAATTAATTACTTAATTAACTCCCTTTAAAATAATAATTAAATAAATTAATTAGCTTAAAGTTTCTTAATTAACTATCTAACTACAAATTATTAATACTTAATTATTATTTAAAAAGATATATTATCTTAAATAAATCTTGAATTCTTTACTTAACCTAATTAATTAATTAAATTAAATTATAAAGAAATCATTAATTACCTTAATTATTAATTAACAATCCTAATTCCAAGTTAATAAATTATCTTAAACTTAATTGCTAAATAATTAAAAACATTTAAAAATTTCCTTTATATTTCCAAAGTAAGGTTTGAAATAACATTAACTTAAACATTTAAACAAATCATATAAATTTCATTTATACAAACAATTCAATCTAAAAACAAGAATTTAACTAATCTTAAATTTTTAAAGTTTAAACTTACCTTATTTTAAATTGAAAATATGTTTAAGTATTTCTATTTGGATTCAACCCAAATACATGAATCCAAGAAAACAAGTGCATCTTCCTTTTTCTTCTTTATTTATTTTTTTTAAAAAAAATTGATTTTAAAATTTTAAAAACTGTTAAGTTTTAAAACTAAAACTGTTAAAAACATAACAGTTAACTCTGCACACCATCCCAAAACCCACACGAGATTAACCCCGAGCCATCTACCCTAAATCCCGTGACCTGCTTCGAGAAAATCACCAAACCCAAACGAACACACCTCACTGACTCCAATCCCACTCGTGCACCTGCAACGATGCCATCACCACCGCCGGTCAACGGCGACACCTCCGATAAGTCACCCAAGCACTCCGCAAACCCCTACGACCCACCAAACATCACTTCATGCCTCGAATCAAAATCGAGTTATTCAGGTGAACTGAACCCAAAAACCCTTCATCTTCAGCAACCCCAAAATCGTCACCTCCGACCCACGCTAAGCACCACAACAACGACCTTAGCTTGCTGACTCACCGCGCATCCTCCTCCCCGAAAATCATACAACTCGATGCAATACTTAAGATGTAGTGATCAATTCTCGGTAAGAACCCAAAACTAGGTTTACAACCAATCTCTGACAAAATCAAACATCATAGTGATTTATAAATTATGTAACCATTTTTACAATACTCACTGATGCTTCACCTAACTCCATTAACCATCTCAAGTAGCCTGGATTCATAGATCAATAGATATCACCAAAAACCCATTTCCAGATAAAACCCCAAATTCACATTCAATACCCCATTGAAAATTTTGATTTTGATTTTAAAAATCATAATTTTTAAAGATGATTCAAAATGTATATTCCAATCAACATAAATTAACATTTGATTTCAATATTTGGTATTAATTTTGCTACTGCATTATTTGTTTCCAGAGGAAACTTCAAACCAGAACATAGCTTTATCCCTTTTTTCTTAGTTTATACAAATTTTAACTTATTTTGCTTAAAACCAAATTCTATCTGTTGTTTAATTTGGAAGATAACTTGAAGATTTGGCTTAAACTCCAACTTTACAGAGAGAAGAAGGGAAGCAACATACACAGTTTCTAAATATATCAAAACCCATTGCATAATCATATCTACAGAGGCAAACTACTATGCACATAAAACAATCACCGTTTCAAAATCATGCAACAGAAAATTTTCACTTAAATTTTTAATAATTTGTTTACTCACCTTCTTTAAGGAATGCAGAGGTGATAAAACTGGAAACTTCAAAAGATTATGAACTTGAACTTGCAGAAATGCTTGAATATGAAGATGAACCCCTTTTTCTTATTACATTGCTTCAGGTTTTCATGCATAAGAATATTGATGCAGACATGGGTAATTGCAGATCTAAATTGATAACTTGCATGCATTTGAAGTTTTGAAGATGAACTGGGTGTTGCAAAATTCTGTGAACCTGAAGATTTAAAACAGAATGTCTCATCCTTTTCAAATTGCTTTTCAGATTTGCATACACAAGAAAGTGATGCAGATTTTGTTTGAGGATTGATCAGATTTTCATTTTGAGGAATTGATTTCTTTTGAAGATTGTCTTGTATTTGCAAATTTGAAAGATTACAGGTTGCCTCAGATTTCTGTCTTAAAAATTTGCATGCATATGAAGACGATGCAGACATTCAAGTATGCAGATCTGGGTTGAATGTTGTTTTGAGGAGAGTTTTGATTTTGAACAATGATTTGAAGATTTAAGTTTGAGAATTGGTTTGAATATTTTCTGGTTTTGGGTGTTTGAATGAAGGTTGCATTGATGGTTTTAATTTTCTTTTAGACATGAATACAAAAATTTTGAAGAAAAAAGAAAAATGAGAAGAGGTGGAGTTTAAATGGATGAATTTTCAGATTTTATAAACTAAAAGAAAATTTAAAAAAAATGGACACTTGTCTTATTGAGTTTATTTTAATTTTATAAGAAATTTAAAAGCTTTTAAATTATTTTTCCCAATCAACAAACATGTTTTCTTAATTTAAAAAAATAATACTCTCTAATTAAATTTGCAATAAACAAATACATTTATACATTTGTAAATGTATGCTAATTTTATATAAGTACAATCTTTGAAAAGAACATAAAAATAAAAATCATTTATAATTTAAATAAAATTACATACAATATTTCAAACTTATTTTTAAAAGTGCTATTTCAAAAGCCATGTATTTATCCTTATTAAATAAATAAAATTCCAAATTTCTATAAATAAATTTCTATAAAAAATAAAACAAATCTTATTTTTAATTAAAAACATTATCTATACATATATTTTTAAACCTAACTATATATATTCTTTTATTTAAGATGTATGTATTTCTTTGAATTCAAATTTATATTCATTTCAAAGTCAAATTTAAAAATCAAATCTAAAATAAATTTAAATGAATATAAACATCCATTTTTAATTAAGCTTATTATTATTTACAAATAATATATCCTATTTTAAAATCAATTTAAAATACACAGATTTAAATATGCAGATATAAATGCATTTTAAACACACTTATAAATTTTGAAAACAATATACCAATTTATAACAAAAAATTAAAACATTATATTATATTACTTGGTTAATTATTTTTGAAAATGACAATTTATCAATTTCAAATAATTAAATTAAGAGATTATCAGCATTTTAAACTCCTGGAAATTCCGGGATATTACAAACGCTTTCGACTCCTTCGAAAGGGATGGTTTCGACGCCACAAATTCCCTAATATTATTATATGATAAAGAATGGCTTCGAAAGAGATACTTTCCTTTATTTATTATTTTGGAGGCAAATGATATTTTTAAAGGTAAGCCCAATGACCTCGAAATGAGGACCTTCAATTCTTTAGGAAGAGATACTTCCAATGGTTTCGAAGCTATGCTTCTAATAATTAATAAGTAAAACTTTATTATATTCGAAAGGTTTTGAAAGAAGGAATTTAAAGTGTATTTAAAGGCAGAATCCTAATGTTTTGAAAATAGATATATGCTTTCATAGGAGGCTATCCAGTGTGGTCTAAAGCAAAGTTTCGAAGGTTTCAAAAGTATAGTTTTCAAAATAAATAACCCAATCTCATTTAAAAGCAAAACTATGGCATTTTAATAAACGAAGTACTTTGAAATGGGATTTATGAAGAAGTTTTAATGTGTTAAAGGAGTTAAACAAGTTATATTTTTTTCTTGTTCATATATGTATATATTCACATTATAATAAATCCATAACAGTGCCTTGGGGACCTAGTATGAATATAAATTAAAGATACTGGCATGGCCCAATAGGATCATAGTTTGCCCACGAAAAATATGTCCGAATATGAAAATTCAATATTGACAGATAGTCAATAGGTTCCTAGTCAGCCCATGAAAACTAGGGAAAATGAAAGATATTGATAATTAGCCAATAGGTTCAGAGTCAGCCCATGAAAACTAGGATAAACGAAAAGTTATTGATACTGACAGTTAGTCAATAGGTTCCTAGTTATCCCATGAAAACTAGGATAAAAGAAATGATATTGGAGTTACTAATAGGTTCATAGTGATCCCTTGAAAACTATATAGGTGGACTGGAAGTCCATAAATGTTTAACCGATTATTAGTCAGCCTGTGAAAACTATTAGGTTAATAGTAATCCTAAAAACTATAACTATAACATATAGTCAAAACAAATGGGAATGGGTAATCTAAAATTGATTCAATTGTTTTGCATATCATCGCATAATAAAGTTTTGAATTGATTAAACTATTATGGATGCAGGAGCATAAAAAATAGTTCATAAATTTTTTTAAGATACAAGTGTGGGGAAACCCGTTCCGCTAAGTGAAGTGGTCTCACCAGATATCTAAATGATTTGAGATGGTAGATTATTATTCATACCAGGCTTTATGTCCGACTTGAAATTTATGTTTTCCGCTAAAACTCTCGGGTACTCAATTGATTTTGAGTAGCTTGAGATTTGTGGTTTTCAAGTACCTCTTAAGACAAATAAGCTTCTGGAGTCGTGCAAAAGGCATGTACTTATTTGAGTTCTCTCTCATATGATTCCGCTATGTTGTTTTGTTAAGGCAAAGTTGTTTATTGCCTATTGTATACTCTGATCACCAAGGAGGGATTTTCATATGTCGCTCTTGAAGTATATTGTAATAATTATATTTTTCTGAACGTAGTTAACGTTATGGGATTATGTAAAGAATGTTGAAATGGATTTTTGGAACGGAATATGAATGTTGCTTAGAAAATTTTAAACTTTTTCAATATCCATGTGTTTATGGTATATTAATTTATCTAACATTACCGTATTTGGTCGCCGAGGATTAATAACTATGGATGACTGCAGCATCCGTAGCCACTAGTTTTGGGCCTCTAAGTGGGGGATGTTACAAAGTTTTACATGCGCATATCGATATATGATATCAATAGAATATTTAAATTAGTTTAAATCGATTAATTACTAGTGGCTTTGGAAATTTTTGAGGGCTCATGTGGCACTGTCTATGCTCAGTCATGCATGTTAGAAGAAGAGAGGATTAGTGAGATTTAATAATGAATTAAAGAGAGAAGGTTTTAAAGGAGAAAATGGGAAAGGCTTCGATGTTTCCTTTAAAATAAATTTTCTTTCATTCATTTCATTTTCTTCTAACAATTCACTTTTTCTATCTCTCCTCTCCCTTTCATTTCTAGCCAAAAGTAATAGTTCTTGAAAATTTCAAGATCGAAATAAAATCAAAACTAAAGGTGATTTTTGTCTTTTGATTCCTATAAGGTTGAAAGATCGATTCTATTGAATCTAGGAGCATTGTTCATTATTTATGGTGCATAGTTTGGCTATATCCTAAGGAACTATTCTAATTTTATTTAATTGTATATTTCTCTTGTTAAAATGGTTTAGATTTTCTATACGTCGTCCCATCTACTTGATTGTTCGTCTTGCAATATATATAATTCATATCCCTTATGTTCATCTCGGTTAATTGTATATTCATTAAGATATTTTAATTCAGATCCTATTTTATTATATTTTTCAATTTACTATATGTTTATCATGATTTATATACTTTAGATCATCCGTCTAATTTAGTCCTTTGCATAATTTAGAGTTGAATGCTTTTACCATGAATTTACATGTGTCTAAGTTGTTTGTCCTCTTTTATCACTTTTTGGGAAACTATAAAAAAACTTATTTTGATTGAAAAAATCATTTTATGATTTTATGACATTTTCGTACACAAATAAAGATAAAGTGTATATGCTAATTATTTAAAACTTTCCTTGAAAATTGATTCCTCGTGCTACGTAGTTGATGCTTTGAATGTAATTATTTTGGATATTGTTTATGTAGTAATAAAAGTTTTTAATTCTAGAATTCATAAGTGGACTTTTATGCAAGATAGTAAATATTTTGTTTCCTTTCTAAATTAAAAGTGCGATTTAAACTATCAATTTTAAATTCAAACATATTTATACATGTGTTATAAATTACAGTCTTTACATATATATGTTGTTTTAAATCTAAAACATTACTTACAATATATATATATATATATATATATATATGGAAACAAATATGTGTATATTGCTTTAAAATAAATTTATAAAATGGATTTTTGTAAGTATGTAATTTTAATCTCAAACTCTTCCTTAATTGAAACTAAATCAATATTGTTAATTTTTGGATTTCAAAACATATAAAATTGTCAAATATAATTTCAATATATATTCCCATACCTTTACACATGTAGTATTATATATATAATAATTTTAAACCATAATCTTGAAAAACAAAAGCATATGTAAAGGGGAAATGGGTCTGTTGCTGTATAAAACCCAACACCTACCCGTAGTCACATTAACTATGTACACTTCTTATTTGTAGCACATGCACTTTACACAGATAAGTGTATTTGATAAACTTATAAACTAAAACCGAATAATAATAAACCTTTTTTTAACAAATTAATTAGAATAAATGTTTCATTTATAATATTTTGGATTGAATCTAAAATCCATTTAGACTTCATAGGCCCAACAAAGATCAAAAATGGATTTTTTATGAAACTCGCCCATTTAACTCACTTCCCAGTGGTCGAATTCCTTTAATAATTAAGGCCCAATGGTCACTAAGCATTAGCAATGTTAAAGCTGATTGATAGTGCACGTAGTACTCTCCAAATGTTAGGCAGTGTTTACTCATGCTTACAAGGGAACCAAGGGTATATACTGATAGTTATTGGATAACTATGGAATAGTAACCCGAAGATTTTTTGTTGGTTAAAATAACTAAAAAACAATCTTGAAGTGATGATGTTATTATAGTCGGTTAGTACCACGGTTAATTGTACTCAAATCAGAGTCAAAGTCAATGGCCAGTGCAGTACGGTTAATAATATATATTATTATTGAACCAAGGATTTTATATTTGAAAAAATTAAGTTAAAGGTGGAAGATGTTGAAGATTTGACCTAAATAAAATTCCATAAGTCCTAATGTTATATAGTGTTAATGAAGAGAATTGTGTAGATAATTGTTACTACCAGCTACCAATTATAATAGTAAAACTGCCTTTTACCTAAAAGGTGCTAAGCGATAAATTCAGCTAAAATGTCACATCACTAGCTAAGCTAACGTGCGCACGTTAATATTCGGATTGTTTGATATTAATTTTTTGCTGAATTTATACCTTTTAGTCGCCAACCATAATGATGAATACTCCAAAAAACTATATGATTTAATTAACTTATAATCATTGTAAATTAATTAGACTAATTAATAGTTATGAAATAATAATTATTAAATTTAATTTTATTTGTTTTAATACCTTTATTATTTAACAAAGTGCATATATAAAAGTCATACATGCACGTATCAATAAGCGATATTGATAGAATATTTAAATAGATTAACTGTTAAGTGGTTTTAGAAAATTTTAAGGGCCTATATGGCACCATCAATGGTCATCCATGGATGCTAAAGAAAAAGAGTATTTGATTACATTTAATAATGAATTAAAGAGGGTAGGTTTTGAAGGTGGGAATTGGAAATGTTTCAACATTTCGTTTAAAATAAATTTTAGTTCATTCATTTTATTTTCTCCTGATGATTCACTTTTCTATATCTTCTTTCCATTTCTATTCCAGGTGAAAGTAATGGCCTTCAAGTCTTGAAAAATTCCAAATAAAAAAATCAAAACAAAAAACGGTTGTAGTCTCTTCATTTCTACAAGATCCAGAGGTTGATTAAATTAAATTTAGGAGCGTCATTCATGTAACGACCCTGGATTTTGGCCCTGTTTATTTTAGTAAATATTTAATCTAATTAAATGAAAAGTAAACTTATCATTTTAAAATAATTAAACCTTTTGGAATAATTGCCAATTATTTGTATATATTGGTATTTTAAAAGGAAATTTGATTCTGGAAATTTTAAAATAAAATCTCTTGATAATATTGATAATAAAATCCATCTTATGTAATTTAATTAAAATACTTTACTTTGTTTGCTTTTGGTAAGTAAAATATCTATAGATAATAATGTTCTAAATAAAATCAAAGCTTATCAACATAAAATATAAATATCAAATATAAGTAAAACTTAAGAATATGATTTAAATAAAATACAAATAGAAATAAATATAATGCAAGAATTTAGTAGTAAGGTATACATACGACATAACTTTAATATTTGTAAACAAAGTATAAAATAGAATAAGATGGAACTAAAAAAATAATTATTATAAATATACAAACATAAGTTATAAATCAATGTTTGAAAATTTAAAATTACCAATAGAATAAAATTTAGACTATAATAATTATACATGAACTATACAAATCAAATAAAACTAATATGCTAACAATACTATGATAACTATACATGAATATACAAGTTAAGTTAAAAAGAATAACCTATAACACATATTTATATAACACAAATCTTTAACAAAGATGCTATGTAAATCTGGTATACAAAAGAAGACAAGTTTTATAGCATATTCTGATTTATCTTTATTCTAAAAGGCAAAATATCTTTGTACAAGACAAGAATCAGCTAATATTAATTAGTTGTAAACAAATATGAGGACATATGCATTAAATTAGCACAATATTTTGTCAACTCAATTGCAAGAAAATCCTACAGCCGAAATGCAAGATCATTTCATTTTGCAGTGTATTAAATACAAGCAAATCAAAAGCAAGTAAAACCTGTACCTATGGTAACCTACATCTGTTCAAAGTTTTCTTATTTGTACATCATACTATTTTAGTTCGTTCACAATAAATTAACAAACTTAGTAAACCTGAGAAGCAGAACTGTGATAAGAAGGAAAAATTATAAACATCTTTACTTTGCAAACTCAAATAAACTCAACATCAAAGCAGAGAGGTTTTCAGGGATTCAAAACTGTAGCTTTCTACAACAATTGCTTTCTGTTTCAACAGTATTTTTCTGGTGAGTAAACAATTTTTTTTAAAGTTTTAAGTTAATTAAAATCAGTTCAAATTTCATGGATATTTTATTTGTGTATGCTTTAGCTTGCATATGATTGTGTGACGTTCTGTGTTCCTCTGAGATTGATACAGGGTGTTTGCTTTCAAACCTTAAATCTATTTGCTGTTATTTATTGTTAAGTTAAATTTTCTTTTCAATTCGAACAAGAGATTTAAACCTTAAATTAAGATCTTAAAGGTGGTTTTAAAATCCAGTTGAAATATTCACTGTAACCTTATTTTACAGGTAAGTGTGTAGAAAATTGATAAAATCGATTGTTGTAAAACATTAAGTCAAGATTATATATTGAATTCATACTGCAAGTCATGATTTTTAAAACAAAAATTAGGATTTTTAAATTAGTATTTAAAGAGCAGTTTGAAATTAAACAAAAATTACATTTTTACAAATTCCAGATACTTTTATCAATTTAAAAGGTTGACATTCGGTATGATGATAGTAAGGACATCAGTAATCTTGGGAAAAATGTAAAATAATTTTTCTGTTGCAAGGAATTAGGATACGAGATCAATTTAGGGTTTTTGTTCAAGTTTTCGACATGCCTGTAACGCGACGAGTTCGTCTTCTATTCGTAATCAAGTTGTTCGAAACTCTGGTGGGTGGTTACATGGGGTGTTGAAGTTGTGTGGATGAATTTTAGGCGACTCTGGTGCTTTGTGTGGCGGTGGCGAGGTGATGATGTTGAATTGGGTTGAGCTCTGCATCTCGGTCGAACTGTCGTATTTCGATTCGACATTTCTGAAGGCAATTCGATCTTGGGTTTCGAGTATGCGAGTGATTTGTGATGTGTCTGAGACATTGGTGTTCGCCGGAGCTAGGTGGTGCTGCCGTGCACGTGCACGGCGTGTAGGATGGGACGGCATCGTGTCAGTGACGTTTCTCGAGTCATGCACGAGTGAATAGGTAGGTTGCTTCGGGTTTTATCGCGAGCGTAGTTTTATCCTGATGCTATTTATACTTAGAAAAAAATTTAAACTACAGGAATGAAAAAAAGGGAAGAGAAGAAGAAGTTTGTACAGGCAGGGTGACTCGGGAAGACAGCGTGTTTTACTCTAAGTTACACGCGAGTTTTTGCAGGTAGGGCTCGAGTTTCCTTCAAACTGTAATAGTGCATTTTCATATAGGAGATAAGTAAATTTGATTTCCTCAAATTTATAAGCATTGTGAACATAATGAATGTTTAACGAGTTTTAATTAAGATTTCGATTCTAGTTATAATGATTTTTGGTTAATACTTAACGAAGTTTTTAAAACGTTTAATTATTATATAATCCAGTAATTATTTTAATTAAGTATAAAGTTAATTAACAAATAAGTTGTAGTTAGTTAACATAATGGATTTCCAGAGTTAATGAAGGCTTTTTAACATGTTAATTAAGTTGAATAATTAATATTAATTGATGGTTTCAGAAAGTAAATAAAAATAATTACTTTTTAATTGTAATTGGTGATGGATCAACTGATGATTAAGTAATTAATAAAGTGTAATTAACTACTTAAGGTAATTAATGAAAAAATTAATAGCTAATTAATTAAGTAATTTAATATAAATGAATAATTAAGTAACTAATTAGTAATTAATAAATGGATAATTAAGTTTTATTAAGGTTATTAATTAATGATTAAAGAATAGTTAATTAAGTTAATTAAGGTAAATTAAGTTGATTAGGAAATAATAAATTAAATAGCATGAAATAGAATAACTAAATAATTAAGTGATTAGGGAATTAATTACTTATTGTAATTAATGAAGTTTAAATATGAATTGTTTAAGTTAATTAATTAAGTTAATTAATTTAAATAATGATTGATGATGTGATAAGTATAATTACTTAGAGAAGTAATTAATGATAATCACCGGATGCAATTGACTGAGGATGATTTAATAATGAAAGTAACTTGAGTATAATTACTTTGTGCAATTAATCAAGGGATTAATTTAAAGGAAATTAATTGAGGTGTAATTAATTGATTTGATAGAGTAATTAAAGGTGGTTAATTACTGAATAGTATTAATCAGGGGTGATTAAATAATGTGTTTTAATTAAAGATTTAATTACTTAGGGTAATTAATTTAATACAGGATAATGAAATTAAAATGTAATTAGTAATCATTAATAAATACAATTAATAATAAGAGATTAAAGAGTAATTAATTAGTGTAATTAAGAAGAAATGTAATGTTAGTAATTTAAGGTTAATTTCTATGTTTAGTTAAGATAATTTATTTGTGGAAATAAGTTAAAGGATAATACTTGAATATAATTAAAGTAAATTATACAAGGATGACTAATTAAATTGAATAATGGGATGATGATAAATTAATTGATTGATAATTGATTTATAGTTATATAATCAAGATTTATAATGGTGAAATAATTAATTTAATTTACTTTAAATTAATTAGAGATGCAAATAATTAATTTAATTCATTTTAAATTAATTATAGCTGATATGATTGCTTATGTATGGATGAATGATATTGTTTACCTTGAATGGTTTGGGATCTCAAGTATGAGATAAATGATGCTGTATGAAATGTATGCTTTGATTGAAGTATGATGATAATATGGATTATCTGTTGTGATGATAATATTGATTATCTGTTGTGATATTGTGAATTATCTATCTGTGTGTATATGGATAATTGAATTGTTTTAAACTTTAAAACAACTTGGCCTTAAAAGACACGTTTTGGATTTCGATGAGACCGGGATCGGGTTTCCATATTTTGACATCCGAAAACCACATCGATCCAAATTAACGATAGATCGTGAATCTGGAGTAAAGATGAAGATTTAGAGTGCAAGGGTTGTCGTCGTTAACTCTGAGGGTGATTCCAAAATGAGTGTAACGAGATAATGCCTTCGGTTTCGCTCGAACCCGGAACGAACTTGTATGGATTGAATGCTCTCAGCAAATCGTCAGGCGGACGATGAGCATTCTAAGGGATATGTTCTGTAAAGGTAATCGTAGCCTCAAGCCTCATCAACCGGGAATGGCTAAAACAGGGGAGGTGCAGCAAGGTTAGGTGGGTCATGCCCAAGCAGGATAAGATTTTCCCCTGTCTAGATGTCCCTTTCTATTCGGCTTAGTGAGCGGTTGGTCACGCCAACTGCGGGGTTATCTTGTTCGGGACTGTTCAGTAATGAATGGTTCCGGCCTTGTGTTGTAAGGGGTCGGGAGTGATCCTCGGTACGGTGATCGAGGCCCGTACTGTGACGGGCGGTACCCCAGTAGCCCTGCCATTGTATGGAACCCAATTTCCAATAAGCGCCCTCAGATTTGATTGTATTACCCACTTTTGTGGCTAGTAGCTGGAATTTAATAATGTAACAATTTTGGCTATTTTCTATTTACTTGAAACCCTAGACACTATTATAATATCACTGAATTTCCTATGAAATGTTTTGGTTAGCGTAAGGTAAAAACTTACCTGTATTTATGTGTGGGAAGTCTTACGTGATACCTTTCTTTTCCAATGTTTTCAAAGTTAAACAACCTTAAACCGTTTACTCATACCAGACCCATGTTTGACCCGGAGTTTATATTTTGTGTTTTCATAAACTCTTGGGTACTCAAATTTTTACGAGTAGCCAAGTGATAGATTCCTAGATTGTTGAGTTCTGGAGGAGCTTGGAGCAGGAGCCCAGACGTATGTAGATATCTATCTAGTTCCGCTTTGTTAGATAGAGGTTGTTGTATTTTGGAATGTATGTAGTGATAGATGTATATATGATTGTCATGTGTATGATATTGTAAAACTCTGATATATGTAAACTATGTAATAGTTATGTGATATATATTATATTTTGTTCCGTTTCCGCTGTGAGATTCTATTGTTGTTGTTCTTTCTTTCTTTTCTTTTTCTATTTCTTCCCCTTTCTTTCTTAATGATGATACGTCTTTCCGGGAGAAGAAGGGAGGGTCATCACAGTTGGTATCAGAGCTGAAAGGTTAAGTGAGAACCTTGGCTCTGGTGGAGATTTCTCATTAGAGATAGAGTCAGTAGTGCTCTAGAATAAGTTTGAGCGTATTAATAGATATGAGCGCGTATTTGTTAGTGAATATAAAATGGTTTTACATTATGTTGATTGATTTATTGAGTGGTATATGAACCTTCGTCAGTGCAGTCTGCACAACTGTACCGAAGGGGTTTCTAAACAATTGAATACAACAATTCGACACAATATTGTTTTCCAAAGTGGGTGAATTAAATAGTTTCACCCAAAATATATTTTGATATATATAAAAAAAAATTATGCAAATTATTATATATAATTATAGTGTTTGAATGATAGTGTTACAGGCAAATAAGATTATGAAGATTTACAATGGCTTATATAACTAAGGAAAGTATGAGATTGAATTCGGAATTAAAATTAAAAGTGAAGTTAAAAATGAGAATTTATTTTGGATTAAGTTGAAAGTTTAATTTAATTTTGGAATTTAACTAATGATGAAAAATAATAATAATGATATAAATAAATTGATGAAGTAAATCAAATTTAGAATGTAAATGAATTGGATTGGGAAAATTAATAGAAATAAAATTTTGGTTGAGATTAACTTAAGCTTAATAATTGAATTCAAATTTAAGTTTGAAATGAAATGAATTGAGATATGGATGATATTAAATGAAATTAAGTTCTTATTTGATTAAATCCAAGTGAATTGGTAGATTAAAGAGAATAGTGTGATGCTTAATTTGACGGAAGTTTAGTTAAACAAATTGAATTGAAATAAAATTTCGTTGAGTTATAGATGGTTTTAAATAAATTAAATTCTTACTTAAATAAATAAAAGTAAGTTGAAATGAAATTGAATTGGAATAAATATATTATGATAACTTATAAAGGAAATTGGCAACACATTGATTAAGAATATTTTTGGCTATAGATGAGTGTTCAACCTCGAGTAAAGTGAAATATGAATATATTCAAGCTTAAATTGAGTGAAAATGTGAAATATGAATGTGAGACTATAAAAGAACATATGGAGAAGTAAAATAGTAAGCCAAAATAAAATTGTTTTGTATTTGGAAAATGAAATAAAAATCCAAACTTGAATTATAAAATAAAATTTAACACAGATAAAATAATAAGATGATTTTTAAAGATAAAAATCCAATGTAGAATTGGAAGTGGAAGTGAACTAATTTGGAATAAATTGGTTAATAGGTTAATGAAATTTAAATTGGTTAAAAATAGAAGTTAGATTGTGAGGTAATAATGGAATTGGAAATGAAATACGAGTTGTTAATACAAATTCAACTTGGAATTATAAGTAAATTAGATATGAATTAAAATTGTTGCGGAATAGAATTAACATAGAGATAATTTGAATTTGCAAATAAAATCCAATTCAAGTATGGATGGAATAAATATGGCCTTGGATTTAATCTTAACAAAATAAATGGAATTTGATCTATGTGAGTATCAAATAAGTTGGAAATGAATTTAAGTATGAATTGAAACAAGTAAATTAACCTAAGATTAAACTTTATAGAAGCGTAGCTTAGAGGAAAGTGAGAGTTTATTTAGTAAAAGCTTGAATAATTTAAGTTGATTGAAATAAAATCTTTATTCGAATAGAAATAGTTGGATAAAAATTAAATTTGTATAAATAAACTCCGATGGCTTATCAAAAGAATTTAAATGCTTGAAATAAAAAGTATCCTTGCTTAATACAGGTAAGATCTGGAGTTTAGAGTGAAAATGAATGTGATTAAGAGAAAATGGATGTAAGTGTGGAGAATAAATGAATTTATGGCTCATAAGTATAAAAAGTGGAATTATAAGCCAAAATAAAATTATTTTGTACTTGGGAAATGAAATAGACATCCAAACCGGAATTACAAACTAGAAATAAACTCAAGAACTATAATGAAGTGATTTTTGTGATGAAATCAAATATTGAATTGGAAGTGGAAATAAACTAATTTGAAACAAATTAGTAAATTAAGTATGTAAATGGAAATTGGAATTGGTCAAATAAAAGTTGAATGGTGAATTAATAAAATTTGATTGTGAAATAAAGTGAATGGGAGGCAGAGACCTTGAGTTATAAATATAAAATTCAACATGGATTGGTGTTGTATCTTACAGAATTGAATTGCCAGAACGGATGTCTAGAATTTATAATGTATTGTAGGATCTAGATTAACCCTAGAGGGGGGGGGGTGAATAGGGTTATAGCAAATTTTCTCGATATAAACACAGAAACAAACTGCAGAAATAAATATGCTGAAAAGTAAATCACACACAAAATTTACCCAGCTTCGGCAACCCCTGCCTACTGCTGCATTTCTAGATTTCTATTAGAATTAAACAGTATCACGCTTACAAACACTCTACGAGACTCGCAGACCCTTTTGCTCCCGCTCACAAACACTCTACTAGACTCGCAAACATTTGCTCCCGCTCACAAACACTCTACTAGACTCGCACACCCTGCTCCCGCCTATAGAGTTTCGTTTACTCGCAAACTTTGCTCCCGCCTATAGAGCTTTGATTACTCGCAAACACTGCTCCCGCCTATAGAGCTCTGCAAACTCGCACACCCTGCTCACTGAACTAATTCTAACTAGACAATCTGACACTATCTAAACCCTAGGTGGTGATTTACAAAAATTTTGATTTGAAAAATAAAAACAACTTCAAAAATAAAAGCAGGAGAAAAAATTAAAATATAAACTTGAATGCCTAAATTTTTGCTCAAATAAAAAAATCTCTTTTATAAAACCCTAAATCACCAAACCCCTTTTACAATAAACAGGGCCGGCTCCTTGTTCTTTAACCCGATCCTTTTATTTTCTTCTGTAAAAACACGGCCTCCCTTTTGTTCCTCTTTGAGCTTGAATTAGGGCTTGCGTTTCTTCTTCGTTCCTCTTCCTTCAATAAATTAGGGCTTTCAAGGTTGCTTTTGCTTCTGTGAGAATTTGCTATGGCTTCGGCTTGGCGCAAATTAGATTTGTACTTGGCTATGGCTTCGCGCTTTGGTGAGTTCGATTTTGCTTTAGCTCTGTTCCTCTTCGTTCTTTTTTATTCGAACTCACACGTTCTGCCGATGATGATGTTGGGTCTTTTATAGGGTTCGTTACCCTATTTTCTCGTTCGTCTGATAATTTCATATTTGTTGCTTTGATCGTTCGATCTGGTATTGATGCTTGTGATATTCACTGACTAATTCAAATTGCTTGGCTACCACGGTTTTGAATTGTGACTTGTTCAATTTGCTTGATGCGCACAGCCTTCATGTGAATTACGGCTTTGACTTTCTGCATTGACTTTGAATTTTGAGATGTTTCGATTTTTACCCGCTTTGACTTGGTTTTAGAACACTTCGACTTTGCCGTGAATCATTGTTATTATTTCTGCTGCATACATGCATTTCTGTAGCATGATCGTTGTTCATCTTGTAGTCTTCGTCTCTGGCCTTCTTCTTTGGTCTCCACTTGAACATTGCTTGTTGTTTACTGAGTCTTGACAGTCAAGTTGCACACTTTAGCTTTGGTTGTTGCAGTATTCATTGTTGTTGTTCCCTGTACTTTAGTTGCTATGTAGTTGTTTGCTGTCATGTTAGTTCGAATTGCAATTTGTGTAGTTGGTTCACCATGCAGTCTGGATTACTGGTATTTGCATTTGAGTTGTAGCTGTGTTGTGTAGTAGCCGTGGTCTTTGTTGTTGTAGCATGCACTCATTGTTGTTTCCAGTTGCACTTGGTCACTTGTTCACCATAGTTTGTACATGCATTTGCCACACTGTTTGCTGTAATATTGGCTTGTGACATTCATGTTGCAGTCCATGTTCTGTTGATCACTTGATTATTGTTTGCATTATCCACTTGAACTTGTAGTCTGCCTTGATCATCTTGTAACCTGGTCTGGTGCACCTTGTTTCATGCTTGAGACTGTGCTTGCATTGTTACTTGGTCGACACTTGCATCACTCTGGTTATTCTTCACTGTTGTATAATTCCCTCTGTCTATTTGCCTGGTGGTCTTCATTGTTGCTTGTATTACTGGTCCTCTGCACATATGATCTTGGTGGCATTTCTTTGTTAGCATATATCACTAGCTGTGTTGAATTTGAATTGTGTAACTTGTGGTTTCATTGCTGCACTCGAGTTTTGTTACTTGAGCTGCTTTGTTGAGTTCCATTTGACTTGACTGTACTTGTACAACTTCATTGTTCTGTTGCATACAGTCCATTATGTTTGATCTGACTTGAACTTTCATTGAGTTTTGTTGCACTGTTTTTGACTTGTGACCTGCCCTGTGTTGAATCCAGTTTTTCAAAAAACTCGGGTTTGACCTTGTGCTTGAGTCGTGATTTTGAACATATTGCACGTGAGTTGAACCCGGCTTTTTATTTGGGTTTGACCTGTGCTCACCTGTCCCTGTAAATCAATCAAGTGTATATATCGGCGTGCACGGCCTTGTGGCATATACAATAATACACTGTGTATGTCACAAGTTCTTCGTGTATGATGAATTCAAATTTAAATTATGACGAACAGCCCAAATAACTGAGGCAAATCATATTTTCAAAATTATCTTTTATTTTTGAATTGCAAAAATATTTCTTTTTCAATTTTACTGCGTTTGAAAATATTTTTGCAGATTATTGAGATGCTGGATTCAAACTGGAATGCAGTTGAAGATAAATACGAGTGTGAGTGATATGTAGTGAGGTCAACTGTAAATATGAAATGTGATGTAATTGTAATCAAAGTTGTATAGTTATAGTGAGAGCTTGAAATTGTACTATTCAAAAATGTAATAAATATTTATTTGAATAAAATATCTGTTTGAATTCAAATTCTGTGTAATTTATTTTATTCAACAAATATTTATTTAAACTGTGAAAAATAGAATAGTGTATTAACAAATACATTTAAACGAATGTATATATGTTTATTATCATCAAACAAAAATCATATAAGCGCATATTCAACAGTCTCCCCCTTTTGATGATAACAAACATATTTTTAAGATTTTGAATGTATTAAATGTATTTGATCGTTCAATTTGCTCCCCCTATTTGAATGCTTCCTCTCTACATGATGCTCCCCCTACATATATGCATACAAATAAAAATATGTAAATGAGCCTATATGCAAATGGAAAATTATTTGACCTTTGCTTGATTCTATTTGACAAAATCTTAACTTTTCTCTCCCCCTTTTGTTATCAGCAAAAGAATAACAGTGTTATAAAAATAGGGATAAAGTGACAGACATGAATCAAACATTTAACTCAATTGAATATAAATATCAAATTTCAATAAAACTCAAACAAAAATCATAAATACCCTTGTCAGGCGCATATTCCACTTTCAGAAGTGATGGGAATAAAATCATAAAAATCATACAGTTCTGTCTATTTGTGGTATATTTATTTCAGGAAATTTGAATATCTACTAACCATGCATAACCGTTAGGGCTTTTAAATGAGATTAGTAGTATTCACAATTTTTATTTAAAAAATGAAATCAAGTATCTTCTAACCACGCATGACCGTGAGGACTTTTAAATGGGATTAGAATCAACTAGTCTATTTAATCAATTAATTTTGATATGCGTTCCATACATGCATAACCGTGAGGACTTTTAAATGAGCATGGAAGCACATAATCAAAAATCCAAGTAATTCACCTATGCATAACCGTGAGGACTTTTAAATGAGAGTGAATACTTTGGATATTTTTTTTTATTGCTAAAATATAATAAATTGAAGCACAAATGATTTCCCATTTAAAATAATAAATTGAAGAACGAATACTTCCCTTTGTAAACTACCACAAATTTTCATACTATATATGATTTTGATAAGTGATGGTCGATAGAAAGATGATAGAAATAGAAATGATCATGGAATTTTTACCAAACAAAAAGTTTTTATAACTCTTGTTATGAAATTCTAAAGAAAATTTTCTAAATATATTGTCTTGAGTAACGTATGACAAATATCGACACTCATCACATTTTCAATCACTATTGATCTTTTTTGATAATCATTAGGGAGTTAAATTAGTCAAAATTTGTCATTTAAAATCAAATAAAAATGACTAATCTGAAAATATGGTCAACAATGATTTTCTCGAAGGGGTTATATGAGAAAAATTCTGCCATTTGAAAAATTATTTCAAGTGAAAAATATGCAGATATTTTCTTTGAAAAAAAAAACGATGCAGCAAATGAATGTTTCAAAAAATTAATCACGTTCCACTAGTAATTTTTCTATCATCTATATTACCAGTGTAATCTGCATCTGAATTTAAGTTTCACTCAATATTCACTCGTTGGATGTCAAAGACCTGATTGTGAAATTTCAACAAATTATCTCATAATTGTTTTCAACAATTTTTAAATGAAATTCTCTTGAATTTGAATTGAGACCATGTTAACATTCGAACAAATATCATAGTGTTAATTTCAGAAACCGTAGGATAAACAGTTATATTCATGAGTAATCAACAGTCAATCATCATAATTATTTCAAAAATAATTTCTTGAAGTTTCAACAATTTCTTAAAATCCTTTTTAACAACTTTACACATGAAATTTGAAATCATGCAAATTTACAAGCAGTGACCAAAAAGTCAAAACCAATATATCTACGTGTAGCATGAGTAACCATCATTTGACCGAACAAATTTATATGGATTAGTTCAAAGTTGAAAATCTGATTGGTCATTATTTAAGCACAAATCAAGGTCATAAATAAGAACAAGTCAAAAGAAATCATATCAACTAAGAATAAGTCAGAATTAAAGACATCATTCATTTCATCATCACATTACTGGCTGATTTATTACGGTGCAGATTATCACATTTGATATATCGTTCAGAAACAAATTTACCTGTTTTACCTTTACGATAATTTTTCGTGATTGCCCATTGTGATTCTGTTACCTTTGTACTAGGCTAAGGAACTTTGCTTTGTCGTCCGTTGTGTTTCTGGAACAACCAAAATCCAGAGAACACTGTTTTTGTTCCTTAGCCTGCCACCACACCTACACGATGAAAGATTTTTGTGACCTATTTGTTTTTATAGGTCCATGGTTGTTAGTGGCAGAATATGAAAAATATGTTTGTGGAGACCCAAAGCTATTTATATATGTTCCTTTTGGCACCCAAATTTGCTTGACTTTCAAAGATTTTATATTTGTGCCTTTTGGAACCCAAATTGGTATAGTTTTCACGTGTTTGGGTCTATACCAACAATTATTTTGATTGTGTCCAAATTTTCTACAAATTGTGCACATTAAATTGACTTGATTAAAATTGCTTTCAACAATTTTAGATTGATTATCTCCAAGTCCTTTTCTAACCGTGTTAACAGTTTGCTTTCCTAATAGCATATTCAATGATTTTTCGCTTTTTGAAAATTTATCTAAAGTCGTTGACAATTGTTGGACTTGTATTTTGAGAGATTCATTTTCGTTTAACAATTGTGTGCACTTTTTAATCTCTCTTCTAGTATTTTCAATTTTTAAAATCAGAATTTCATTTTCAAGTGATTTCATTTTAATTTCTGATTTTTTAATTTCTTCTTCAAATGTTGGACACTTATCACACTTAGGGATCCTACTTTGATAGGTTTTAACTAATTGGTCAAGTTGTTCATTTAATTCTATCAAAGTGTCTTTTTGTGATTCAAGTTTAGCGTATTTTTCCCTAAGTCGTTCAAAACAGCCATTTACTTTGTGGAAATAAATAAGTAATTCAGAGTGAGTAAGTTTTGATACCTCGCTTGGCTCGTCGTCGCTATCGGTTATATTCTCATGAAGGCACATATCTGCTTTCTCACTTTCACTGCTATCGCTTTTATTCCACGTGGCTGCAAATTTCCTTTTTGAATTCTTCATTAGTAATGCCAGCTCGGTTGCTCCATCATCATCATCCTCATCACAACTGCTATTTACCAATCCTGTTAAGCATATTTCTTTAACTGAGTCGGTTGTGGAGGACTTCTCATTGCTGTTGACTTTTGCACCATATATTGCATCGAGAGTTTTCCAAATTTTCTGTGCATTTTCACAATGAGAGACGAAATAAAAATTATCACGATTAATATGAGAATATAATATATGCATAGCAAGAGTATTAATCGAGATAATTTCCTTATTTGCTATATCACACCCATTTTCAATAATATCCCAACGTTTAATATTAACAGATTTTAAATAAAATTCCATTTTCAATTTCCAATTCAAAAAATCTGTTCCATCGAAAATAGAAGGAATAATATTGAAACGACCCTCAACAAAAATATTATTTGGTGGATTCATGACTCTAGAGTTAAAAAATAAAATACCGGGATCTGATACCACTTGTAGGATCTAGATTAACCCTAGAGGGGGGGGGGTGAATAGGGTTATAGCAAATTTTCTCGATATAAACACAGAAACAAACTGCAGAAATAAATATGCTGAAAAGTAAATCACACACAAAATTTACCCAGCTTCGGCAACCCTTGCCTACTGCTGTATTTCCAGATTTCTATTAGAATTAAACAGTATCACGCTTACAAACACTCTACTAGACTCGCAGACCCTTTTGCTCCCGCTCACAAACACTCTACTAGACTCACAAACATTTGCTCCCGCTCACAAACACTCTACTAGACTCGCATACCCTGCTCCCGCCTATAGAGTTTCGTTTACTCGCAAACTCTGCTCCCGCCTATAGAGCTTTGATTACTCGCAAACACTGCTCCCGCCTATAGAGCTCTGCAAACTCGCACACCCTGCTCACTGAACTAATTCTAACTAGACAATCTGACACTACCTAAACCCTAGGTGGCGATTTACAAAATTTTTGATTTGAAAAATAAAAACAACATCAAAAATACAAGCAGGAGCAAAAATTAAAATATAAACTTGAATGCCTAAATTTTTGCTCAAATAAAAAAATCTCTTTTATAAAACCCTAAAGCACTAAACCCCTTTTATAATAAACAGGGCCGACTCCTTTTTCTTTAACCCGGTCCTTTTATTTTCTTCTGTAAAAACACGGCCTCCCTTTTGTTCCTCTTTGCGCTTGAATTAGGGCTTGCGTTTCTTCTTCGTTCCTTTTCCTTCAATAAATTAGGGCTTTCAAGGTTGCTTTTGCTTCTGTGAGAATTTGCTATGGCTTCGGCTTGGCGCAAATTAAATTTGTACTTGGCTATGGCTTCGCGCTTTGGTGAGTTCAATTTTGCTTTAGCTCTGTTCCTCTTCATTCTTTTTTATTCGAACTCACACGTTCTTCCGATGATGATGTTGGGTCTTTTATAGGGTTCGTTACCCTATTTTCTCGTTCGTCTGATAATTTCATATTTGTTGCTTTGATCGTTCGATCTGGTATTGATGCTTGAGATTTTCACTGACTAATTCAAATTGCTTGGCTACCACGGTTTTGAATTGTGACTTGTTCAATTTGCTTGATGCGCACAACCTTCATGTGAATTACGGCTTTGACTTTCTGCATTGACTTTGAATTTTGAGATGTTTCGATTTTTACCCGCTTTGACTTGGTTTTAGAACACTTCGACTTTGCCGTGAATCATTGTTATTATTTCTGCTGCATACATGCATTTCTATAGCATGATCGTTGTTCATCTTGTAGTCTTCGTCTCTGGCCTTCTTCTTTGGTCTCCACTTGAACATTGCTTGTTGTTTACTGAGTCTTGACAGTCAAGTTGCACACTTTAGCTTTGGTTGTTGCAGTATTCATTGTTGTTGTTCCCTGTACTTTAGTTGCTATGTAGTTGTTTGCTGTCATGTTAGTTCGAATTGCAATTTGTGTAGTTGGTTCACCATGCAGTCTGGATTAGTGGTATTTGCATTTGAGTTGTAGCTGTGTTGTGTAGTAGCCGTGGTCTTTGTTGTTGTAGCATGCACTCATTGTTGTTTCCAGTTGCACTTGGTCACTTGTTCACCATAGTTTGTACATGCATTTGCCACACTGTTTGCTGTAATATTGGCTTGTGACATTCATGTTGCAGTCCATGTTCTGTTGATCACTTGATTATTGTTTGCATTATCCACTTGAACTTGTAGTCTGCCTTGATCATCTTGTAACCTGGTCTGGTGCACCTTGTTTCATGCTTGAGACTGTGCTTGCATTGTTACTTGGTCGACACTTGCATCACTCTGGTTATTCTTCACTGTTGTATAATTTCCTCTGTTTATTTGCCTGGTGGTCTTCATTGTTGCTTGTATTACTGGTCCTCTGCACATATGATCTTGGTGGCATTTCTTTGTTTGCATATATCACTAGCTGTGTTGAATTTGAATTGTGTAACTTGTGGTTTCATTGCTGCACTCGAGTTTTGTTACTTGAGCTGCTTTGTTGAGCTCCATTTGACTTGACTGTACTTGTACAACTTCATTGTTCTGTTGCATGCAGTCCATTATGTTTGATCTGACTTGAACTTTCATTGAGTTTTGTTGCACTGTTTTTGACTTGTGACCTGCCCTGTGTTGAATCCAGTTTTTCAAAAAACTCGGGTTTGACCTTGTGCTTGAGTCGTGATTTTGAACATATTGCACGTGAGTTGAACCCGGCTTTTTATTTGGGTTTGACCTGTGCTCACCTGTCCCTGTAAATCAATCAAGTGTATATATCGGCGTGCACGGCCTTGTGGCATATACAGTAATACACTGTGTATGTCACAAGTTGCTCGTGTATGATGAATTCAAATTTAAATTATGACGAACAACCCAAATAACTGAGGCAAATCATATTTTCAAATTTATCTTTTATTTTTGAATTGCAAAAATATTTCTTTTTCAATTTTACTGCGTTTGAAAATATTTTTGCAGATTATTGAGATGCTGGATTCAAACTGGAATGCAGTTGAAGATAAATACGAGTGTGAGTGATATGTAGTGAGGTCAACTGTAAATATGAAATGTGATGTAATTGTAATCAAAGTTGTATAGTTATAGTGAGAGCTTGAAATTGTACTATTCAAAAATGTAATAAATATTTATTTGAATAAAATATCTGTTTGAATTCAAATTCTGTGTAATTTATTTTATTCAACAAATATTTATTTAAACTGTGAAAAATAGAATAGTGTATTAACAAATACATTTAAACGAATGTATATATGTTTATTATCATCAAACAAAAATCATATAAGCGCATATTCAACAGTCTCCCCCTTTTGATGATAACAAACATATTTTTAAGATTTTGAATGTATTAAATGTATTTGATCGTTCAATTTGCTCCCCCTATTTGAATGCTTCCTCTCTACATGATGCTCCCCCTACATATATGCATACAAATAAAAATATGTAAATGAGCCTATATGCAAATGGAAAATTATTTGACCTTTGCTTGATTCTATTTGACAAAATCTTAACTTTTCTCTCCCCCTTTTGTTATCAGCAAAAGAATAACAGTGTTATAAAAATAGGGATGAAGTGACAGACATGAATCAAACATTTAACTCAATTGAATATAAATATCAAATTTCAATAAAACTCAAACAAAAATCATAAATACCCTTGTCAGGCGCATATTCCACTTTCAGAAGTGATGGGAATAAAATCATAAAAATCATACAGTTCTGTCTATTTGTGGTATATTTATTTCAGGAAATTTGAATATCTACTAACCATGCATAACCGTTAGGGCTTTTAAATGAGATTAGTAGTATTCACAATTTTTATTTAAAAAATGAAATCAAGTATCTTCTAACCACGCATGACCGTGAGGACTTTTAAATGGGATTAGAATCAACTTGTCTATTTAATCAATTAATTTTGATATGCGTTCCATACATGCATAACCGTGAGGACTTTTAAATGAGCATGGAAGCACATAATCAAAAATCCAAGTAATTCACCTATGCATAACCGTGAGGACTTTTAAATGAGAGTGAATACTTTGGATATTTATTTTTTTTATTGCTAAAATATAATAAATTGAAGCACAAATGATTTCCCATTTAAAATAATAAATTGAAGAACGAATACTTCCCTTTGTAAACTACCACAAATTTTCATACTATATATGATTTTGATAAGTGATGGTCGATAGAAAGATGATAGAAATAGAAATGATCATGGAATTTTTACCAAACAAAAAGTTTTTATAACTCTTGTTATGAAATTCTAAAGAAAATTTTCTAAATATATTGTCTTGAGTAACGTATGACAAATATCGACACTCGTCACATTTTCAATCACTATTGATCTTTTTTGATAATCATTAGGGAGTTAAATTAGTCAAAATTTGTCATTTAAAATCAAATAAAAATGACTAATCTGAAAATATGGTCAACAATGATTTTCTCGAAGGGGTTATATGAGAAAAATTCTGCCATTTGAAAAATTATTTCAAGTGAAAAATATGCAGATATTTTCTTTGAAAAAAAAAACGATGCAGCAAATGAATGTTTCAAAAAATTAATCACGTTCCACTAGTAATTTTTCTATCAACTATATTACCAGTGTAATCTGCATCTGAATTTAAGTTTCACTCAATATTCACTCGTTGGATGTCAAAGACCTGATTGTGAAATTTCAACAAATTATCTCATAATTGTTTTCAACAAATTTTAAATGAAATTCTCTTGAATTTGAATTGAGACCATGTTAACATTCGAACAAATATCATAGTGTTAATTTCAGAAACCGTAGGATAAACAGTTATATTCATGAGTAATCAACAGTCAATCATCATAATTATTTCAAAAACAATTTCTTGAAGTTTCAACAATTTCTTAAAATCCTTTTTAACAACTTTACACATGAAATTTGAAATCATGCAAATTTACAAGCAGTGACCAAAAAGTCAAAACCAATATATCTACATGTAGCATGAGTAACTATCATTTGACCGAACAAATTTATATGGATTAGTTCAAAGTTGAAAATCTGATTGGTCATTATTTAAGCACAAATCAAGGTCATAAATAAGAACAAGTCAAAAGAAATCATATCAACTAAGAATAAGTCAGAATTAAAGACATCATTCATTTCATCATCACATTACTGGCTGATTTATTACGGTGCAGATTATCACATTTGATATATCGTTCAGAAACAAATTTACCTGTTTTACCTTTACGATAATTTTTCGTGATTGCCCATTGTGATTCTGTTACCTTTGTACTAGGCTAAGGAACTTTGCTTTGTCGTCCATTGTGTTTCTGGAACAGCCAAAATCCAGAGAACACTGTTGTTGTTCCTTAGCCTGCCACCACACCTACACGATGAAAGATTTTTGTGACCTATTTGTTTTTATAGGTCCATGGTTGTTAGTGGCAGAATATGAAAAATATGTTTGTGGAGACCCAAAGCTATTTATATATGTTCCTTTTGGCACCCAAATTTGCTTGACTTTCAAAGATTTTATATTTGTGCCTTTTGGAACCCAAATTGTTATAGTTTTCACGTGTTTGGGTCTATACCAACAATTATTTTGATTGTGTCCAAATTTTCTACAAATTGTGCACATTAAATTGACTTGATTAAAATTGCTTTCAACAATTTTAGATTGATTATCTCCAAGTCCTTTTCTAACCGTGTTAACAGTTTGCTTTCCTAATAGCATATTCAACGATTTTTCGCTTTTTGAAAATTTATCTAAAGTCGTTGACAATTGTTGGACTTGTATTTTGAGAGATTCATTTTCGTTTAACAATTGTGTGCACTTTTTAATAGAATTCTCTCTTCTAGTATTTTCAATTTTTAAAATCAGAATTTCATTTTCAAGTGATTTCATTTTAATTTCTGATTTTTTAATTTCTTCTTCAAATGTTGGACACTCATCACACTTAGGGATCCTACTTTGATAGGTTTTAACTAATTGGTCAAGTTGTTCATTTAATTCTATCAAAGTGTCTTTTTGTGATTCAAGTTTAGCGTATTTTTCCCTAAGTCGTTCAAAACAGCCATTTACTTTGTGGAAATAAATAAGTAATTCAGAGTGAGTAAGTTTTGATACCTCGCTTGGGTCGTCGTCGCTATCGGTTATATTCTCATGAAGGCACATATCTGCTTTCTCACTTTCACTGCTGTCGCTTTTATTCCACGTGGCTGCAAATTTCCTTTTTGAATTCTTCATTAGTAATGCCAGCTCGGTTGCTCCATCATCATCATCCTCATCACAACTGCTATTTACCAATCCTGTTAAGCATATTTCTTTAACTGAGTCGGTTGTGGAGGACTTCTCATTGCTGTTGACTTTTGCACCATATATTGCATCGAGAGTTTTCCAAATTTTCTGTGCATTTTCACAATGAGAGACGAAATAAAAATTATCACGATTAATATGAGAATATAATATATGCATAGCAAGAGCATTAATCGAGATAATTTCCTTATTTGCTATATCACACTCATTTTCAATAATATCCCAACGTTTAATATTAACAGATTTTAAATAAAATTCCATTTTCAATTTCCAATTCAAAAAATCTGTTCCATCGAAAATAGAAGGAATAATATTGAAACGACCCTCAACAAAAATATTATTTGGTGGATTCATGACTCTAGAGTTAAAAAATAAAATACCGGGATCTGATACCACTTGTAGGATCTAGATTAACCCTAGAGGGGGGGGTGAATAGGGTTATAGCAAATTTTCTCGATATAAACACAGAAACAAACTGCAGAAATAAATATGCTGAAAAGTAAATCACACACAAAATTTACCCAGCTTCGGCAACCCCTGCCTACTGCTGTATTTCCAGATTTCTATTAGAATTAAACAGTATCACGCTTACAAACACTCTACTAGACTCGCAGACCCTTTTGCTCCCGCTCACAAACACTCTACCAGACTCACAAACATTTGCTCCCGCTCACAAACACTCTACTAGACTCGCATACCCTGCTCCCGCCTATAGAGTTTCATTTACTCGCAAACTCTGCTCCCGCCTATAGAGCTTTGATTACTCGCAAACACTGCTCCCGCCTATAGAGCTCTGCAAACTCGCACACCCTGCTCACTGAACTAATTCTAACTAGACAATCTGACACTACCTAAACCCTAGGTGGTGATTTACAAAATTTTTGATTTGAAAAATAAAAACAACTTCAAAAATACAAGCAGGAGCAAAAATTAAAATATAAACTTGAATGCCTAAATTTTTGCTCAAATAAAAAAATCTCTTTTATAAAACCCTAAAGCACTAAACCCCTTTTATAATAAACAGGGCCGACTCCTTTTTCTTTAACCCGATCCTTTTATTTTCTTCTGTAAAAACACGGCCTCCCTTTTGTTCCTCTTTGCGCTTGAATTAGGGCTTGCGTTTCTTCTTCGTTCCTTTTCCTTCAATAAATTAGGGCTTTCAAGGTTGCTTTTGCTTCTGTGAGAATTTGCTATGGCTTCGGCTTGGCGCAAATTAGATTTGTACTTGGCTATGGCTTCGCGCTTTGGTGAATTCGATTTTGCTTTAGCTCTGTTCCTCTTCATTCTTTTTTATTCGAACTCACACGTTCTTCCGATGATGATGTTGGGTCTTTTATAGGGTTCGTTACCCTATTTTCTCGTTCGTCTGATAATTTCATATTTGTTGCTTTGATCGTTCGATCTGGTATTGATGCTTGAGATTTTCACTGACTAATTCAAATTGCTTGGCTACCACGGTTTTGAATTGTGACTTGTTCAATTTGCTTGATGCGCACGGCCTTCATGTGAATTACGGCTTTGACTTTCTGCATTGACTTTGAATTTTGAGATGTTTCGATTTTTACCCGCTTTGACTTGGTTTTAGAACACTTCGATTTTGCCGTGAATCATTGTTATTATTTCTGCTGCATACATGCATTTCTGTAGCATGATCGTTGTTCATCTTGTAGTCTTCGTCTCTGGCCTTCTTCTTTGGTCTCCACTTGAACATTGCTTGTTGTTTACTGAGTCTTGACAGTCAAGTTGCACACTTTAGCTTTGGTTGTTGCAGTATTCATTGTTGTTGTTCCCTGTACTTTAGTTGCTATGTAGTTGTTTGCTGTCATGTTAGTTCGAATTGCAATTTGTGTAGTTGGTTCACCATGCAGTCTGGATTAGTGGTATTCGCATTTGAGTTGTAGCTGTGTTGTGTAGTAGCCGTGGTCTTTGTTGTTGTAGCATGCACTCATTGTTGTTTCCAGTTGCACTTGGTCACTTGTTCACCATAGTTTGTACATGCATTTGCCACACTGTTTGCTGTAATATTGGCTTGTGACATTCATGTTGCAGTCCATGTTCTGTTGATCACTTGATTATTGTTTGCATTATCCACTTGAACTTGTAGTCTGCCTTGATCATCTTGTAACCTGGTCTGGTGCACCTTGTTTCATGCTTGAGACTGTGCTTGCATTGTTACTTGGTCGACACTTGCATCACTCTGGTTATTCTTCACTGTTGTATAATTCCCTCTGTCTATTTGCCTGGTGGTCTTCATTGTTGCTTGTATTACTGGTCCTCTGCACATATGATCTTGGTGGCATTTCTTTGTTTGCATATATCACTAGCTGTGTTGAATTTGAATTGTGTAACTTGTGGTTTCATTGCTGCACTCGAGTTTTGTTACTTGAGCTGCTTTGTTGAGTTCTATTTGACTTGACTGTACTTGTACAACTTCATTGTTCTGTTGCATGCAGTCCATTATGTTTGATCTGACTTGAACTTTCATTGAGTTTTGTTGCACAGTTTTTGACTTGTGACCTGCCCTGTGTTGAATCCAGTTTTTCAAAAAACTCGGGTTTGACCTTGTGCTTGAGTCGTGATTTTGAACATATTGCACGTGAGTTGAACCCGGCTTTTTATTTGGGTTTGACCTGTGCTCACCTGTCCCTGTAAATCAATCAAGTGTATATATCGGCGTGCACGGCCTTGTGGCATATACAGTAATACACTGTGTATGTCACAAGTTGTTCGTGTATGATGAATTCAAATTTAAATTATGACGAACAACCCAAATAACTGAGGCAAATCATATTTTCAAAATTATCTTTTATTTTTGAATTGCAAAAATATTTCTTTTTCAATTTTACTGCGTTTGAAAATATTTTTGCAGATTATTGAGATGCTGGATTCAAACTGGAATGCAGTTGAAGATAAATACGAGTGTGAGTGATATGTAGTGAGGTCAACTGTAAATATGAAATGTGATGTAATTGTAATCAAAGTTGTATAATTATAGTGAGAGCTTGAAATTGTACTATTCAAAAATGTAATAAATATTTATTTGAATAAAATATCTGTTTGAATTCAAATTCTGTGTAATTTATTTTATTCAACAAATATTTATTTAAACTGTGAAAAATAGAATAGTGTATTAACAAATACATTTAAACGAATGTATATATGTTTATTATCATCAAACAAAAATCATATAAGCGCATATTCAACATGTATCCCATGCATCTCATCTAGGAGATTTGTTCAGGATCCATCATTATTTGTAGAACCGGTAGTTCAGGGAGATTTGGAAGTCGAGCTGAGTTTGACTATGGTCAGGAATCCTGTTCGGGTTGTTGATTAAGACGAGAGGCAACTCGGGAGTAAGTAATGAAACTTGTCGAGTGCAGTGGAGCGAGGATCCCAGTGATTGCACCTGGGAAACGCTGGATAGTTCTAGGAAAGTTTATCCGGATTTGTGATCGGATAACTAGTGATGTTTGTTAGGATAGATTGTATGGTTGTTTGCTAATGTATGAATGATATGCATGTTTGAATGGCAGCTTTTAAATTATATTTGTTTTAAATTTCGGGGACGAAATTCTTTTAAGGGGGAAGGAATGTAACGACCCTGGATTTTGGCCCTGTTTATTTTAATAAATAATCTAATTAAATGAAAAGTAAACTGATCATTTTAAAATAATTAAACCTTTTGGAATAATTGCCCATTATTTGTATATATTGGTATTTTAAAATGAAATTTGATTCTGGAAATTTTAAAATAAAATCTCTTGATAATATTGATAATAAAATCCATCATATGTAATTTAATTAAAATACCTTACGTTCTTTGCTTTTAGTAAGTAAAATATCTATAGATAATAATGTTCTAAATAAAATCAAAGCTTATCAATATAAAATATAAATATCAAATATAAGTAAAACTTAAGAGTATGATTTAAATAAGATACAAATAGAAATAAATATAAAGCAAGAATTTAGTAGTATGGTATACATACAACATAACTTTAATATTTGTAAACAAAGTATAAAATAGAATAAGATGGAACTAAAAAAAATTATTATAAATATACAAACATAAGTTATAAATCAATGTTTGAAAATTTAAAATTACCAATAGAATAAAATTTAGACTATAATAATTATACATGAATAATACAAATAAAATAAAACTAATATGCTAACAATACTATGATAACTATACATGAATATATAAGATAAGTTAAAAATAATAACCTGTAACACATATTTATATAACACAAATCTTTAACAAAGATGCTATGTAAATCTGGTATGCAAAAGAAGACAAGTTTTATAGCATATTCTGATTTATCTTTATTCTCAAAGGCAAAATATCTTTGTACCAAGACAAGAATCAGCTAATATTAATTAGTTGTAAACAAATATGAGGACATATGCATTAAATTAGCACAATATTTTGTCAATTCAATTGCAAGAAAATCCTACAGCCGAAATGCAAGATCATTTCACTTTGCAGTGTATTAAATACAAGCGAATCAAAAGCAAGTAAAACCTGTACCTATGGTAACCTACAGCTGTTCAAAGTTTTCTTATTTATACATCATACTATTTTAGTTCGTTCATAATAATTTAACAAACTTAGTAAACCTGAGAAGCAGAACTGTGATAAGAAGGAAAAATTATAAACATCTTTACTTTGCAAACTCAAATAAACTCAACATCAAAGCAGAGAGGTTTTCAGGGATTCAAAACTATAGCTTTCTACAACAATTGCTTTCTGTTTCAACAGTATTTTTCCGTTGAGTAAACAAAATTTTTAAAGTTTTAAGTTAATTAAAATCAGTTCAAATTTCATAGACATTTGATTTGTGTATGCTTTAGCTTGCATATGATTGTGTGATGTTCTGCGTTCCTCTGAGATTGATACAGGGTGTTTGCTTTCAAACCTTAAATCTATTTGCTGTTATTTATTGTTAAGTTAAATTTTCTTTTCAATTCGAACAAGAGATTTAAACCTTAAATTAAGAGCTTAAAGGTTGTTTTAAAATCCAGTTGAAATATTCACTGTAACCTTGTTTTATAGGTAAGTGTGTAGAAAATTGATAAAATCGATTGTTGTAAAACATTAAGTCAAGATTATTTATTGAATTCATATTGCAAGTCATGATTTTTAAAACAAAAATTAGGATTTTTAAATTAGTATTTTAAGAGCAGTTTGAAATTAAACAAAAAATACATTTTTACAAATTCCAGATTTTATCAATTTAAAAGGTTGACATTTGGTATGATGATAGTAAGGACATCAGTAATCTCGGGAAAAATGTAAAATAATTTTTCTATTTCAAGGAATTAGGATACGAGATCAATTTAGGGTTTTTGTTTAAGTTTTCGACATGCCTCTAAACGCGATGAGTTCATTATCTATTCGTAATCGAGTTGTTCGAAACTCTGGGGGGTGGTTATATGGGGTGTTGACGTTGTGTGGATGAAGTTTAGGCGACTCTGGTGATTTATGTGGCGGTAGCGAGGTGATGATGTTGAATTGGGTTGAGCTCTGCATCTCGATCGAACTGTCGTATTTCGATTCGACATTTCTGAAGGAATTCGATCTTGGGTTTCGAGTACGCGAGTGATTTGTGATGTGTCTGAGACATTGGTGTTCGCCGGAGCTAGGTGGTGCTGCCGTGCACGTGCACGGCGTGGAGGATGGGACGGCGTCGTGTCAGTGACGTTTCTCGAGTCGTGCACGAGTGATTAGGTAGGTTGCTTCGGGTTTTATCGCAAGCGTAGTTTTATCCTGATGCTGTTTATACTTAGAAAAATTTAAACTATAGGAATGAAAAAAAAGGGGGAGAAAAGAAGAAGTTTGTACAGGCAGGGTGACTCGGGAAGACAACGTGTTTTACTCGGAGTTACACGTGAGTTTTTGCAGGTAGGGCTCGAGTTTCCTTCAAACTGTAATGGTGCATTTTCATATAGGAGATAAGTAAATTTGATTTCCTCAAATTTATAAGCATTGTGAACATATTGAATGTTTAACCAGTTTTAATTAAGATTTCGATTCAAGTTATAATGATTTTTGGTTAATACTTAACGAAGTTTTTAAAACGTTTAATTATTATATAATACAATAATTATTTTAATTAATTATAAAGTTAATTAACAAATAAGTTGTAGTTAGTTAACATAATGGATTTCCAGAGTTAATGAAGGCTTTTTAACATGTTAATTAAGTTGAATAATTAATATTAATTGATGATTTCAGAAAGTAAATAAAAATAATTACTTTTTAATTGTAATTGGTGGTGGATCAACTGATGATTAAGTAATTAATAAAGTGTAATTAACTACTTAAGGTAATTAATAAATAAATTAATAGTTAATTAATTAAGTAATTTAATATAAATGAATAATTAAGTAAGTAGTTAGCAATTAATAAATGGATAATTAAGTTTTATTAAGGTTATTAATTAATGATTAAAGAATAGTTTATTAAGTTAATTAAGGTAAATTAAATTGATTAGGAAATAATAAATTAAATAGCATGAAATAGAATAACTAAATAATTAAGTGATTAGGGAATTAATTACTTACTGTAATTAATGAAGTTTAAATATGAATTGTTTAAGTTAATTAATTAATTTAATTAATTTAAATAATTATTGATGATGCAATAAGTATAATTACTTGGAGAAGTAATTAATGATAATCACTGGATGCAATTGACTGAGGATGATTTAATAATGAAAGTAACTTGAGTATAATTACTTTGTGCAATTAATCAAGGGAAGAGAAGAAGAAGTTTGTACAGGCAGGGTGACTCGGGAAGACAGCGTGTTTCACTCTGAGTTACACGCGAGTTTTTGCAGGTAGGGCTCGAGTTTCCTTCAAACTGTAATAGTGCATTTTCATATAGGAGATAAGTAAATTTGATTTCCTCAAATTTATAAGCATTGTGAACATAATGAATGTTTAACGAGTTTTAATTAAGATTTCGATTCAAGTTATAATGATTTTTGGTTAATACTTAACGAAGTTTTTAAAACGTTTAATTATTATATAATCCAGTAATTATTTTAATTAAGTATAAAGTTAATTAACAAATAAGTTGTAGTTAGTTAACATAATGGATTTCCAGATTTAATGAAGGCTTTTTTACATGTTAATTAAGTTGAATAATTAATATTAATTGATGATTTCAGAAAGTAAATAAAAATAATTACTTTTTAATTGTAATTGGTGATGGATCAACTGATGATTAAGTAATTAATAAAGTGTAATTAACTACTTAAGGTAATTAATGAAAAAAATAATAGCTAATTAATTAAGTAATTTAATATAAATGAATAATTAAGTAACTAATTAGTAATTAATAAATGGATAATTAAGTTTTATTAAGGTTATTAATTAATGATTAAAGAATAGTTAATTAAGTTAATTAAGGTAAATTAAGTTGATTAGGAAATAATAAATTAAATAGCATGAAATAGAATAACTAAATAATTAAGTGATTAGGGAATTAATTACTTATTGTAATTAATGAAGTTTAAATATCAATTGTTTAAGTTAATTAATTAAGTTAATTAATTTAAATAATGATTGATGATGTGATAAGTATAATTACTTAGAGAAGTAATTAATGATAATCACCGGATGCAATTGACTGAGGATGATTTAATAATGAAAGTAACTTGAGTATAATTACTTTGTGCAATTAATCAAGGGATTAATTTAAAGGAAATTAATTGAGGTGTAATTAATTGATTTGATAGAGTAATTAAAGGTGGTTAATTACTGAATAGTATTAATCAGGGGTGATTAAATAATGTGTTTTAATTAAAGATTAATTACTTAAGGTAATTAATTTAATACAGGATAATGAAATTAAAATGTAATTAGTAATCATTAATAAATACAATCAATAATAAGAGATTAAAGAGTAATTAATTAGTGTAATTAAGAAGAAATGTAATGTTAGTAATTTAAGGTTAATTTCTATGTTTAGTTAAGATAATTTATTTGTGGAAATAAGTTAAAGGATAATACTTGAATATAATTAAAGTAAATTATACAAGGATGACTAATTAAATTGAATAATGGGATGATGATAAATTAATTGATTGATAATTGATTTATAGTTATATAAGCAAGATTTATAATGGTGAAATAATTAATTTAATTTACTTTAAATTAATTAAAGATGCAAATAATTAATTTAATTCATTTTAAATTAATTATAGCTGATATGATTGCTTATGTATGGATGAATGATATTGTTTACCTTGAATGTTTGGGATCTCAAGTATGAGATAAATGATGCTATATGAAATGTATGCTTTGATTGAAGTATGATGATAATATGGATTATCTGTTGTGATGATAATATTGATTATCTGTTGTGATATTGTGAATTTTCTATGTAACAGCCCTAGTTTTTAGCTATTTATTTCTTTTAATTTTTTTGTTTTTAGAAATATAATTTATATAAATTGTGTTTACCAATATTGTTTAAATATTTAATTTAGAGAATTAAACTCGTTAATTTAATATGATTTTTGTAACTAAATTTAAGAAGAAAAAAAAAAGGAAATTTTTATAATGTATAATGAAGTGAGTGGTAACTAAATGTTTTGGATATTATCATAATATCTGTTGTTATACCCATTCCCTAAAAATAATGAAAAGGAGAAAATTTGTAACATATTAAAGTAGTTAATTAATTATGTTAATTTGGTAGGTTATGACATGCAAATCATGTTGGTGGAATATTCTCAATTTTGACATATTAATTATGTTAGCAGTGAACATTGTTAAGCAATTTAAAACAATGAAACTTACAATCAATTTATTTGATAAATCTACCTTATTCCTAGTTAGCAATTCAAAACTTGAATAAAGGCACATACGGATATTTTAAAATGGAGTTAATGACAATTAATAGATATTTCAAAAAGAAATTTATGACAATTAATAGAGAAATTAATTGTAAAATTTCAGTAGTTGACCAGAATTAATTTATTGAATAATTAATGCAAATTAATAAAATTGATGAAAGATAAATAAGTTAATTCTTTTGGTTAATGGCATGAGGACACGAGGTTAATCCCCATTTTGTAGGAGAAATCTGCCCGTGTAACCAGTCCGGCTACCAGTGCCTACAAAGCGGACGGATTAATGTGAGACGTCGCAGGATTGATAATTAACAAAAAGGGTTAATTAACTAATTAAGTTAGTAACCAAATTTGAGTATGTAATTAAAGGAGGATAATTAATTGGTAATATGGTAATTAATTGAAATCAATTAAGGAGGGTAATTAAAAGGGATAAGGTAATCAATTGAAATCAATTAAAGGCAATTAAAGGGGAATTAATTGATTAGAAGAATATGGAAATCAAATTTGCCTTCCTTTGCGCGTGACACAAAATTTTATTCTTTTAACATTTTGACATTTGCCTCTTACCATTTGTTTCTTGAGCATGTCACTGTATTCATTTATTCACGCAGCCTTATCCACAAAAATATCAACTCTTCCAATTGCCATTTTTCCTCTCACCTAAATTAAATGCATTCAAAATTTAATCTTGCCTATCTTTGCAAATTTTCGCATACCCATTATATCTCTCTGTTTCCACTGCGTTTGTTTTGCAATAAATAAATTTTTCGAACCATTGATCAAGTAAATATTTATGTAAGCATTTATTACTTTTGCCTTTTCAGTTAAAAGCTTTTTCATTGCTTACCATAAATCACGCAAGAGCTCAAGTTTTGCTTCCTCAATCAAATCTGTTCAAATTTGCAGTAACGCATGCTTTAAATTTAGATTATAACTGGTATAAATCACGCAAGCTATCTAAAAAAAAAAAAATCCAAAAGAGTGATATCGTTCAAACATAAAACTGGAAAGAGAAATCAACGCATGCATTTATCACAATTTTCGTGTAGCGTTCAAACAAGAAGAACTGGAAATAAATCTCTTGCCTAAACGCATGCACTCAAAAATCAACGCTTGCATTTATTTCTTACGTTTTCAAACCTGCCTATTTATCTCCCCTTTTTATTTCGCAAGTTTATCTATAAATACTTTGCCTCATTCACATAAGTTTTCATATCTCCTTGTTTGTCCCTCTCTGGTACAAGCTTCTATCAGGTAAATAATTTGCATTGTTTATTTCTTTGCTTCTTCCAATTTTCCTTCCTCCTTCTTGTGTTCTCTGATTTCCTTGCTCGGCTACTTCCCCATCATGCCGTGCCATTTATAAATACATATAGAACTTTGTTAGTAGTAGGCTGGAAGAAATGATATAAATTGATTGTAGGAAGCTAGACTATGGAATTAGTGTAGTTATGATGTAGTTAGTGGTATTGTGGATTTGGATAAGTGCAGTTTGAAGAGGAAGGCATAGAAAGAAAAAAAAAGAATTACAATTTAATAATGGAGAAGATAAATTGATAAGGAGAAAATGATATGAAATGTTGTTTAATTCAAATGAACAATATTGTATGAATAAATCTTGGGTGAATATAATAAAATGACATTTATTTCAATTTTTAATGGTTGAAATAAATTTAAGATGGTTAAAAATAAATTTAACTACTTATTTGAGGATTTGGGTGGATAAATATCAATGGATTGTATTTATTATGGTTAATAAAAGGATATTGGTGATGTATACCAATAATCACCTTTTAATGTTTAATAATAAAAGTAAAAGAAGAAATAATTATGAATGTGCCTAAACATGATGAACATGTATGTGAAATAAAGTATTATTTAATGAATTCGAATGTAGTTAGTGGCTACATTTGATTAAATCGAATAATTTGAACAGTATTGTGTTTGTTGCCAATATTGTCATTTTATTTAAATAAATATATATGAGAATGAAAATAATTGATCATGATAAATATGATTAAAAATGTGAGAAATAATTTAATAATGTCTAAACATGTATTTGTTTTGTTTGGGTGCATAACATCTTTTTATTCAATCAATTGTATTAAATTTGCAATTTATTTTGCAATTTATTCAATTTATTTTATGCATGCGTACGGTTGAAGTATGGGCCTAGGATATGTTGAGACGGTTAGCGGGTTGTAGTAGTCGAGCAAGTTGAACTAAATTTCTTTTATTCTATTCGTTCCAGTTGTTCTGAAATTTTGCTTTGACCGTAATTTTTAAATTCGCATACTTGGTATTTGGATCTTATAGATTTAAGTCAAGGCTTTGCATCCGCCGAAGTTTGATCGTGCTTTCCGTTTTTTTTTCTGAAGTAGATACCGTGTTTGATTTAGATCCACTGCAGCGTTTAAGGTGAGTATTTCTCACCAGACATATGTACATATATTTTGTGAATTATCGCAAGTGTATGTGTAAAAATTTTATTTAAATATTATCTGTCTGTAGTATAACGTAGAATGATGAATCCCATTTAAATTGACACCTCATCAGTTATTATCTGTTGTATTATTTCTGCAGTTATATTATATTATTGTTTATTTACTGCTTAAATCACCACTGCAAGTTCCCTGTTAAATTTAGATTGTTGTGGGCTGAAATGATAGGCCTAAATGATGATTACTGTGCTATTATTATGTTAACTGTTTAACTGTTAACTTGGGATTGCGGGTTTGAAATGATAGAACCCGGGGTTTGTAAATTACGGATTGAAATGATATAAATCCGTATCACTTGACCTAGGCTAGAAAACTATATACAGGCCCGTGGTCCTTATAATATTTTCTGAAATATTTGAAATTATTTTGGAAGTTAAATATTTGATTTAATATCTTTAAAGGATTTTTTTATTGTTTTGAATGAGTTATAAATGTTAATAAATAAATAAATAAATATTTGAATAAAAATTTGGAATATAACTTATTTTGGAAATTCTGGATTTTTGAAAGGATAAGATTTCAGTTAAGAAATATATATATAAGTTATATTTGGAAATATTTATTAAGTTAAACAATCTACTAAAGCATTTAAATGCTGTCTTTTGAAATTGGACTAGTTTTACCCGTAACTTTAGGTAGCATTTCCTAAGTGCTATAGAATCTGGAATTTGATTGTTTTGAAATTTAAGGAATTTGATAAATTATATTTATGTTTAAGTTTTGGAGACCTTTAAGATATGAGATTTATAACTGGATTTTTCTTAATAAATTTAAGATGAACATTCTAGTGTTAAGTAAATTTTGAAATTATTTAATGGCATAATTTTGGAGTTTTATCTATGGAATTTATGGGAATATTCAAGACGAAATAATAAACACTAATTTGTTGAAAGAAAAAATATCCAACCTTAGTTTTGAATATTAATACTCCAATTGGATATATATATAGGAATTGAAATGGTCTTGGGAACATGAAGTGATATTTAAATTATGGTTTAAAATAAAGAAATATATTTGTAAAGCTATGTAAATTATCTTCTTTACAAAGTAACCATAAAGTTAAACCATTTATTCTATATACCGTTGAATGTCCAAACCATTGTGTTTGGGAGTTATGGTTTTAAAGTAAAATTTCCAAAATATTATGTTTTGAAGATATAATTTAAATATTTGGTTTCCAGATATTATAAATTTTAAGCAGTATGGTTTTTGGAAAAGAATTATACTTGAATATAACGGTATCATATTGTTTTGGGTTTTGAATGATATCGTGTTTATAGTTTGAAATAGAAATGTTTATTTTGGTTTTAAAGTATAAACTGTTTTAAAAGACCACGGTGTTATAATAACGATGGGTTGGCAAAGAGACCGGGATCGGATATGGACATACTCTCTGTCGATACCGAAAACCACTTTGACTAACCGTGTACGCGGTGGAGATTCCAGAATGAAGTAGGTTGGTGGCGACGTTTCCTGTAAGGTAAATACGTGGACCCGACTCCCGTGAGTTGGCATAAGGTGGCTAAAACATGAGCGATCGACGGGTTAATGAGGTCATTCCTCTGATCGGACACTCCTCTTCGATATTATACTATGACTTTGGATTGATTCAGTGGCCACTTCTATTTTGATTTGGGGAGTTGTTTCGAGGTGGACGGTTGCTGCGGCTTCGCGTTACCATCGGCCCGGATGCGTAATTGGTATATCTACCCTGGCATTGCCTAGTTGTGCCGTGTCACCTACCATACCGCGCCTTGTACGAGTTTAGATTTCTCCCGTAGCCCGTGTGGTATCCTCTAGTTGCTTCCCGATCAGGAGGAGCTATGATATTGGATGGACTACTGGGACTATTACGTGTTAAGGTGGAAAATGTAAAGCCTTAACGCTACTTAAAAGTAAGTTTATTTTATAAATAGACACTAGTATAATAGCGCAATATACTACATAGTAAATAGTTTGACGGATCCTTAGAGGATGGGCGGTCCCAAGCATCCTTTAAGTTACTTGCTCTATATTACAGTACACTTGAATTAGCTTACATTATATAAGTATGTATGTCCTGACTCGAGTGTTATGTTTTATTTTTACGCTCGGGTCAGCCTGAGTTGCAGTTTCAGTTTCTCTCCGGAGTTATGTCATCCCGTAGATCATTCATACTGCCGGAAGCCTTTCAGTCTTTATCTTATTTGCAATCAATCAAATTGGAAGACTCTGTTTCTATTTATGTCTACAGCTGTATTGCAGATTCTAAACTATGTAAATTCTATTTGGTTAAAGTTTTATAGTGGCTTCATGAACCACTGTATATTTTATTTCCGCTGTGAGTTCTGATATATGTATGTGATTCTGTGATTTATTTACTACATATTCTGAGTTTTGCCAAATTTATTTTACAACGCAGTATTTTGAACAATTCAAGTCCGACATGTGCGGATGCGAAGGGTTGAAAATACTGGGTCGTTACATTTGGTATCAGAGCTTTGGTTCTAGGCAAAACTTAGAATGTATGGTAAATTTGATTTACAGAATCACGTTCATTCGAGATTGAACCACTCTCTTTTCGAATTTTGGAACATTCCCTACGGTTCCAAAGCTCATTCGTATCCCTCACTTTTTCATCTGCTTTAGATTCTGGAGTATCTCATAACTCCACTTCGGATGATCTTTATTGTAAATTTGCGGTCTCGCCATTATTCTAATAAAGGGGTGAAACTCCTTTACCATTAGCATTGATTCACCGGAGATTTATATTTATCCTCGGTTTATATGCTAGTATCTTTGGTTATTCCAAATTCTATCTCTTCGGATCAAATGTAGATTTACCCCAACCACATCGATATGGCTCTTTAAGTCACGGATGACTAGGTCAAGGTTGTCCGCGACTTATATAGACTTACCCAGTTTCCTTATTCTGATCTTCTGATTTCAATTTATCTTGAATTCTATTTGATTTGAGTTCATCAAATTTGAGTCTCTATCCTGGTTTGAGAAGTTTATTCCTATATTTGAAATTAAAATCTAATATTATATATATGAGTATAATTTTCAAAATTTTATAATTAATTTAACTAGTTGTCAAGAGATAATAGTTTTGATTTTATTTATGGTGTTGTAAGCCATGTGTTTGTCTAATAAATAAGTGAATATAAAACAATGGTTATAAATTAATTTGGAAACAGAAATGAATTTAAAACTAAAACTTGAGAATTAAATTTCTGATGATTTCAAACCTTGTGTTTAAATTTTAAAAGGATGTAATAAGTATTTTTGTATAGAAATTTGTTTCCAAAGAAATTTTAAAATTAGTGCTTTTCTCTTTGTCGCTGGAAAATAATTTCGGTGATGACTGCAGCATCATCGACATTCATTTTCGAGTTTCGAAGTGAAAAGACCATTCTGTAGTCTGGCTACAGTGTTTCCTTGAGATTTTAATTGATTTGAATTTCTAAAGTATGACTTAATATATATAGATATATAATTTAAATTTGATTTGACATATTAGGTATATATATTTAGTTATCTCTAAATGGTTTGAAGGGAATCAGGAATTTAATTCTTAAAGTTTATCTTGAGGAAGGAAAATAAATATAATAACAAAAATTTGAATAAAAAGGTTCCAATTGGAGATAATTAAATTGAAAGTTTTATTTGTATAACACCCAATTTCATTTAATATAACTTACCTTGATTTTCAAAAGTTAACATGTAATTGGATAATATACAATATAAAAGGATTTTATGAATAAAATTTGAGTGGTTATAATAAATATTATACACTTAAATTTTAGTTATAAAAGATTAATGGGGATAAATAAGGAAAAGGAATTTAAGGAATTTTATTCAAATGTCTTAATAATCAAATTAATTTAATATGGAGCCGTAAATCTAACCAAGAGATTTTAATAAAAGGTTATTTCCTGAAATGAATATGTTTGTGTAATAAACAAGGTATCTTTGAATAAGGAAAATATATTTGAAAGGGATATTTTTGGAGTAAGGATTATATATCTTCAAATCATAGTTTAATTGATGTCTAAATAAATAGTTAAGACGTATTCTAATATCACTAAATTTTGATAATTGAGAATTGGTTTTCAAATGGAAATTCAAGGGTAACTTATTGAAGGAATATCTTATTTATAAGATAAGTATTTTTAATAAAGTGTTAGGTTATTTGTTAAAATTCAGAGTTAAGTACATAATAAACTGATTAGGAATACTATTATATCTACTATAGCATATTATGAGTGCTGCTGTTTCTAAAAATAAAATGTTTTGGAATTTTTTTTTTTTATAAATGAACTTAGGAATATTTCAACCTTGAAATGAATATTGTTTGGCATTGAATTTAAAAGGTATAAATGAAGATTATTTTAAAGGTATTATGATTTTAGTAGCATGATTTCCAAATTTATAAATTTAATGATTTCAAAGCATTATGATTGCAAATTTATTATCTTATTTGTTTTCAAACTATCTTTAAGTGTCCTTGGTTTCCCTATCTGCTACAGAATGAGGAGGCTATTGCTTATACCAGTCTATTTAGAAATCTTTTCTATAATCTTTAAAAATCTTTGTTACTCATCGGGGCCTGAGCACCGCTTACCACCCATAGACCGACGGTCGAACTGAAAAGAGTAAAACCAATTCTAGAAGATCTTCTTCGTGCTTCAAATCCGGAACTATTCGTTTAAAGTTCTTGTTTATCTAGCTTATCTTCCTTTGTTTCTTTTCTTTTGTTCCTTTTCGAGGACGAAAAGTTCTTAAGTGGGGAAGAGTGTAACAGCCCTAGTTTTTAGCTATTTATTTCTTTTAATTTTTTTGTTTTTAGAAATATAATTTATATAAATTGTGTTTACCAATATTGTTTAAATATTTAATTTAGAGAATTAAACTCGTTAATTTAATATGATTTTTGTAACTAAATTTAAGAAGAAGAAAAAAAGGAAATTTTTATAATGTATAATGAAGTGAGTGGTAACTAAATGTTTTGGATATTATCATAATATCTGTTGTTATACCCATTCCCTAAAAATAATGAAAAGGAGAAAATTTGTAACATATTAAAGTAGTTAATTAATTATGTTAATTTGGTAGGTTATGACATGCAAATCATGTTGGTGGAATATTCTCAATTTTGACATATTAATTATGTTAGCAGTGAACATTGTTAAGCAATTTAAAACAATGAAACTTACAATCAATTTATTTGATAAATCTACCTTATTCCTAGTTAGCAATTCAAAACTTGAATAAAGGCACATACGGATATTTTAAAATGGAGTTAATGACAATTAATAGATATTTCAAAAAGAAATTTATGACAATTAATAGAGAAATTAATTGTAAAATTTCAGTAGTTGACCAGAATTAATTTATTGAATAATTAATGCAAATTAATAAAATTGATGAAAGATAAATAAGTTAATTCTTTTGGTTAATGGCATGAGGACACGAGGTTAATCCCCATTTTGTAGGAGAAATCTGCCCGTGTAACCAGTCCGGCTACCAGTGCCTACAAAGCGGACGGATTAATGTGAGACGTCGCAGGATTGATAATTAACAAAAAGGGTTAATTAACTAATTAAGTTAGTAACCAAATTTGAGTATGTAATTAAAGGAGGATAATTAATTGGTAATATGGTAATTAATTGAAATCAATTAAGGAGGGTAATTAAAAGGGATAAGGTAATCAATTGAAATCAATTAAAGGCAATTAAAGGGGAATTAATTGATTAGAAGAATATGAAAATCAAATTTGCCTTCCTTTGCGCGTGACACAAAATTTTATTCTTTTAACATTTTGACATTTGCCTCTTACCATTTGTTTCTTGAGCATGTCACTGTATTCATTTATTCACGCAGCCTTATCCACAAAAATATCAACTCTTCCAATTGCCATTTTTCCTCTCACCTAAATTAAATGCATTCAAAATTTAATCTTGCCTATCTTTGCAAATTTTCGCATACCCATTATATCTCTCTGTTTCCACTGCGTTTGTTTTGCAATAAATAAATTTTTCGAACCATTGATCAAGTAAATATTTATGTAAGCATTTATTACTTTTGCCTTTTCAGTTAAAAGCTTTTTCATTGCTTACCATAAATCACGCAAGAGCTCAAGTTTTGCTTCCTCAATCAAATCTGTTCAAATTTGCAGTAACGCATGCTTTAAATTTAGATTATAACTGGTATAAATCACGCAAGCTATCTAAAAAAAAAAATCCAAAAGAGTGATATCGTTCAAACATAAAACTGGAAAGAGAAATCAACGCATGCATTTATCACAATTTTCGTGTAGCGTTCAAACAAGAAGAACTGGAAATAAATCTCTTGCCTAAACGCATGCACTCAAAAATCAACGCTTGCATTTATTTCTTACGTTTTCAAACCTGCCTATTTATCTCCCCTTTTTATTTCGCAAGTTTATCTATAAATACTTTGCCTCATTCACATAAGTTTTCATATCTCCTTGTTTGTCCCTCTCTGGTACAAGCTTCTATCAGGTAAATAATTTGCATTGTTTATTTCTTTGCTTCTTCCAATTTTCCTTCCTCCTTCTTGTGTTCTCTGATTTCCTTGCTCGGCTACTTCCCCATCATGCCGTGCCATTTATAAATACATATAGAACTTTGTTAGTAGTAGGCTGGAAGAAATGATATAAATTGATTGTAGGAAGCTAGACTATGGAATTAGTGTAGTTATGATGTAGTTAGTGGTATTGTGGATTTGGATAAGTGCAGTTTGAAGAGGAAGGCATAGAAAGAAAAAAAAAGAATTACAATTTAATAATGGAGAAGATAAATTGATAAGGAGAAAATGATATGAAATGTTGTTTAATTCAAATAAACAATATTGTATGAATAAATCTTGGGTGAATATAATAAAATGACATTTATTTCAATTTTTAATGGTTGAAATAAATTTAAGATGGTTAAAAATAAATTTAACTACTTATTTGAGGATTTGGGTGGATAAATATCAATGGATTGTATTTATTATGGTTAATAAAAGGATATTGGTGATGTATACCAATAATCACCTTTTAATGTTTAATAATAAAAGTAAAAGAAGAAATAATTATGAATGTGCCTAAACATGATGAACATGTATGTGAAATAAAGTATTATTTAATGAATTCGAATGTAGTTAGTGGCTACATTTGATTAAATCGAATAATTTGAACAGTATTGTGTTTGTTGCCAATATTGTCATTTTATTTAAATAAATATATATGAGAATGAAAATAATTGATCATGATAAATATGATTAAAAATGTGAGAAATAATTTAATAATGTCTAAACATGTATTTGTTTTGTTTGGGTGCATAACATCTTTTTATTCAATCAATTGTATTAAATTTGCAATTTATTTTGCAATTTATTCAATTTATTTTATGTATGCGTACGGTTGAAGTATGGGCCTAGGATATGTTGAGACGGTTAGCGGGTTGTAGTAGTCGAGCAAGTTGAACTAAATTTCTTTTATTCTATTCGTTCCAGTTGTTCTGAAATTTTGCTTTGACCGTAATTTTTAAATTCGCATACTTGGTATTTGGATCTTATAGATTTAAGTCAAGGCTTTGCATCCGCCGAAGTTTGATCGTGCTTTCCGTTTTTTTTTCCGAAGTAGATACCGTGTTTGATTTAGATCCACTGCAGCGTTTAAGGTGAGTATTTCTCACCAGACATATGTACATATATTTTGTGAATTATCGCAAGTGTATGTGTAAAAATTTTATTTAAATATTATCTGTCTGTAGTATAACGTAGAATGATGAATCCCATTTAAATTGACACCTCATCAGTTATTATCTGTTGTATTATTTCTGCAGTTATATTATATTATTGTTTATTTACTGCTTAAATCACCACTGCAAGTTCCCTGTTAAATTTAGATTGTTGTGGGCTGAAATGATAGGCCTAAATGATGATTACTGTGCTATTATTATGTTAACTGTTTAACTGTTAACTTGGGATTGCGGGTTTGAAATGATAGAACCCGGGGTTTGTAAATTACGGATTGAAATGATATAAATCCGTATCACTTGACCTAGGCTAGAAAACTATATACAGGCCCGTGGTCCTTATAATATTTTCTGAAATATTTGAAATTATTTTGGAAGTTAAATATTTGATTTAATATCTTTAAAGGATTTTTTTATTGTTTTGAATGAGTTATAAATGTTAATAAATAAATAAATAAATATTTGAATAAAAATTTGGAATATAACTTATTTTGGAAATTCTGGATTTTTGAAAGGATAAGATTTCAGTTAAGAAATATATATATAAGTTATATTTGGAAATATTTATTAAGTTAAACAATCTACTAAAGCATTTAAATGCTGTCTTTTGAAATTGGACTAGTTTTACCCGTAACTTTAGGTAGCATTTCCTAAGTGCTATAGAATCTGGAATTTGATTGTTTTGAAATTTAAGGAATTTGATAAATTATATTTATGTTTAAGTTTTGGAGACCTTTAAGATATGAGATTTATAACTGGATTTTTCTTAATAAATTTAAGATGAACATTCTAGTGTTAAGTAAATTTTGAAATTATTTAATGGCATAATTTTGGAGTTTTATCTATGGAATTTATGGGAATATTCAAGACGAAATAATAAACACTAATTTGTTGAAAGAAAAAATATCCAACCTTAGTTTTGAATATTAATACTCCAATTGGATATATATATAGGAATTGAAATGGTCTTGGGAACATGAAGTGATATTTAAATTATGGTTTAAAATAAAGAAATATATTTGTAAAGCTATGTAAATTATCTTCTTTACAAAGTAACCATAAAGTTAAACCATTTATTCTATATACCGTTGAATGTCCAAACCATTGTGTTTGGGAGTTATGGTTTTAAAGTAAAATTTCCAAAATATTATGTTTTGAAGATATAATTTAAATATTTGGTTTCCAGATATTATAAATTTTAAGCAGTATGGTTTTTGGAAAAGAATTATACTTGAATATAACGGTATCATATTGTTTTGGGTTTTGAATGATATCGTGTTTATAGTTTGAAATAGAAATGTTTATTTTGGTTTTAAAGTATAAACTGTTTTAAAAGACCACGGTGTTATAATAACGATGGGTTGGCAAAGAGACCGGGATCGGATATGGACATACTCTCTGTCGATACCGAAAACCACTTTGACTAACCGTGTACGCGGTGGAGATTCCAGAATGAAGTAGGTTGGTGGCGACGTTTCCTGTAAGGTAAATACGTGGACCCGACTCCCGTGAGTTGGCATAAGGTGGCTAAAACAGGAGCGATCGACGGGTTAATGAGGTCATTCCTCTGATCGGACACTCCTCTTCGATATTATACTATGACTTTGGATTGATTCAGTGGCCACTTCTATTTTGATTTGGGGAGTTGTTTCGAGGTGGGCGGTTGCTGCGGCTTCGCGTTACCATCGGCCCGGATGCGTAATTGGTATATCTACCCTGGCATTGCCTAGTTGTGCCGTGTCACCTACCATACCGCGCCTTGTACGAGTTTAGATTTCTCCCGTAGCCCGTGTGGTATCCTCTAGTTGCTTCCCGATCAGGAGGAGCTATGATATTGGATGGACTACTGGGACTATTACGTGTTAAGGTGGAAAATGTAAAGCCTTAACGCTACTTAAAAGTAAGTTTATTTTATAAATAGACACTAGTATAATAGCGCAATATACTACATAGTAAATAGTTTGACGGATCCTTAGAGGATGGGCGGTCCCAAGCATCCTTTAAGTTACTTGCTCTATATTACAGTACACTTGAATTAGCTTACATTATATAAGTATGTATGTCCTGACTCGAGTGTTATGTTTTATTTTTACGCTCGGGTCAGCCTGAGTTGCAGTTTCAGTTTCTCTCCGGAGTTATGTCATCCCGTAGATCATTCATACTGCCGGAAGCCTTTCAGTCTTTATCTTATTTGCAATCAATCAAATTGGAAGACTCTGTTTCTATTTATGTCTACAGCTGTATTGCAGATTCTAAACTATGTAAATTCTATTTGGTTAAAGTTTTATAGTGGCTTCATGAACCACTGTATATTTTATTTCCGCTGTGAGTTCTGATATATGTATGTGATTCTGTGATTTATTTACTACATATTCTGAGTTTTGCCAAATTTATTTTACAACGCAGTATTTTGAACAATTCAAGTCCGACATGTGCGGATGCGAAGGGTTGAAAATACTGGGTCGTTACATTCTATCTGTGTGTATATGGATAATTGAATTGTTTTAAACTTTAAAACAACTTGGCCTTAAAAGACACATTTTGGATTTCGACGAGACCGGGATCGGGTTTCCATATTTGGACATCCGAAAACCACATCGATCCAAATTAACGACAGGTCGTGAATCTGAAGTAAAGATGAAGATTTAGAGTGCAAGGGTTGTCGTCGTTAACTCTGAGGGTGATTCCAAAATGAGTGTAACGAGATAATGCCTTCGGTTTCGTTCGAACCCGTAACGAACTTGTATGGATTGAATGCTTTCAGCACATCGTCAGGCGACGATGAGCATTCTAAGGGATATGTTCTGTAAAGGTAATCGTAGCCTCAAGCCTCATCAACCGGGAATGGCTAAAACATGGGAGGTGCAGCATGGTTAGGTGGGTCATGCCCAAGCAGGACAAGATTTTCCCCTGTCTAGATGTCCCTTTCTATTCGGCTTAGTGAGCGGTTGGTCGCGCCAACTGCGGGGTTATCTTGTTCGAGACTGTTCAGTAAGGAATGGTTCCGGCCTTGTGTTGTAGGGGGTCGGGAGTGATCCTCGGTACGGTGATCTAGGCCCCGTACTATGATGGGCGGTACCCTAGTAGCCCTGCCATTGTATGGAACCCAATTTCCAATAAGCGCCCTCGGATTTGATTGTATTACCCACTTTTATGGCTAGTAGCTGGAATTTATTAATGCAACAATTTCGGCTATTTTCTATTTACTTGAAAACCCTAGACACTATTATAATATCACTGAATTTTCTATGAAATGTTTTGGTTAGCGTAAGGTAAAAACTTACCCGTATTTATGTGTGGGAAGTCTTATGTGATACCTTTCTTTTCCAATGTTTTCAAAGTTAAACAACCTTAAACCGTTTACTCATACCAGACCCATGTCTGACCCGGAGTTTATATTTTTTGTTTTCATAAACTCTTGGGTACTCAAATTTTTACGAGTAGCCAAGTGATAGGTTCTTGGATTGTTGAGTTCTGGAGGAGCTTGGAGCAGGAGCCCAAACGTATGTAGATATCTATCTAGTTCCGCTGTGTTAGTTAGAGGGTGTTGTATTTTGGAATGTATGTAGTGACAGATGTATATATGATTGTCATGTGTATGATATTGTATAACTCTGATATATGTAAACTATGTAATAGTTTTGTGATATATATTATATTTTGTTCCGTTTCCGCTGTGAGATTCTGTTGTTGTTGTTCTTTCTTTCTTTCTTTTTTTCTATTTCTACCCTTTCTTTCTTAATGATGATACGTCTTTCTGGGAGAAGAAGGGCGGGTCATCACAATTCATCATTCAATGGGCAACTTTTGGCTACATCCTAAGATACTATTCTAATTTGATTTAATTGTATATTTCTTTGTTAACATGGTTTAGATTTTATATGCATCATCTCCTCTACTTGATTGTTCATCTTACAATATAAATAATTCATATCCCTTTTCTCCATCTCAATTAATTATGTGTTCGTTATGATGTATTGATTCAGATTCCCTTTTGTTCTATGTTTAAGTTTACTATATAGTCATCATGATTAATATACCTTGGATCCTCAATCTCATTTGATTATTTTTATTACTCTTTGCAAAATTTAGATTGGAATGCTTTTACTGTGAATTTACATATCCTTATGTTGCCCAATCCCATTTCGTCTTTTTTTGGAAACTATAAAAAAAACTAATTTTGATTGAAATAGAACCATTTTTATGATTTTATAATATTTGCATATATAAATATAAATGACTTGAAGAAGTTAATTACTTAAAGTTCCTTTAAAAACTATATTTTCATTTATACATTTAATATTTTGAAAATAAATATATTAGATATTGCGTATAGAAGAATAAAAGTTTTTCTGTTTGAAACTCATGAGTGGAGTTTTATGTAAGATCCTATATTTTTTCCTTTATAAATTTAAAGCTTTGTGTAAAATTTTAAATCTTTTATTTCCTTTCTAAATTAAATGTTTGATGTAAATTGTGAACTTTAAATTTAAACATATTTATACATATGTTATAAATTACAAAGTTTACATATATTAGTTGTTTAAAATCTAAAATATTACTTGGAATATTTACATGTATGGAGACATACATATGTATGTTGCTTTAACTCAAATTCATAAGATGGATTTTGTGTAAAATTATAATATTTAATCTCAAACACTTCCTTAATTGAAACCAGATTCATTATTGTTAATTTTGGATTTCAAAACATATAAAATTATTAAATATATATATATATATATATATATATATATATTCACATGCATCTGTACCTCTAGGATTATATATATAATTTTATATCAAAATCTTACATAACAATGGCATATGTAAAAGGGGTAATAGGTTGGCTGTGGTGTAAATCTCAGCATCTACATATGGTCACATTAATTACATAAACTTATTATCTATAACATTTGCACTTTACACAAACAAGTGTATTTGATACACTTATAAACTAAAATCTAATAATAATAATAGAATTTTTTAATAAATAAAATGAAATAAAAATATTATTTAAAATATCTTAGATAAGATCTAAAATCCATTTAAATTTCACAGGCTTAATAAAGATCTAAAATGAATTTTGTGGAAATTCACTCATATGACCTGCTTCTATTTGACCTGGTTCCTTCGGTTCTTTGAAAAAGAACTACCATAAAGAGAAAGGGCCTAGGTTGTATTTATTGTACATTGAAGGTCTTAGGGCATTTTCCTTCCTTTATGCCTTTCCTTTTAGCATTCCCATGGAGTTCATTTGATGAAGTCACTTAGCACATTCTTAAGTTCTTTTGATTACCTTAGATAATTTCAACCCTGTTATCAGATTGGAATTTTATAGACAAACACCAAATAGCAATTGTAGCTCTCAATGTGGAGAGTGCGAGTTTTTCAATAAATGCATTGTATGTTAATAAATAACCCAATGCTACAAACTTTACACATCTCATTATTTTCTTCAGATAGGTCAAAAGCTTTTTCGAACAAAATATTGATTGATTCATATTATCTATCAACATCCTCCCTACAGAAATGGGTTTATCATAATATTGGTAACCAAGGCATCAATATAAGTTTTAATTAAAATTCTTTGGATCTTTTTGGCTAAATCTTAATCCTTTCTTCCAAAGCAACGAGGCTTATAGAAATCCTCCTTTTTAGAGACACCCTCTCATTTTGAAGCCTTAATAATTTGTAAAACTATATTTAGTTGCATTGGAAGGTCGCATATTGAACCAAATGAACTTTTCGATCCATTTCTTGTCATACATGTTCAAGAACAAATACTTGAAATGTAATAGATGTGCATCCAAGATATTGATTGTAAACATGCTCATACTCTCATCTTTTGTAACAACCCGTAATTTCCACTTATTAATTAATTGTAATTAATCATTTAATTAAAGATTAAGCGAATTAACAACTTAAAAAACAATTTCAAAGACGAATGAATTAGGACTCGATTATATATGGAATAGATATAATTTTTGTTAAAATCAGATAAGATTGATAAAATGAGAAGAAGAGAGGAACAAGGGAAAAATGGCCATTTAGCCATAACATCTCTTTATAATTCTGAAACAAAGAAAACGACTACATTATCTCGTTCTTTTTCCTTAGTATTTTCTTAAGTTAAGAAAATAGTTTTCCCAAACTTTAAATTCTCTTAACTTTTTCATCTCTTAACCAAAAATTTCAAAAAAAGAAATCTGAATTTAAGTTAGAAAATTTATGATAAATTTATACCATCAAATTTCCATTTATGAAAAGGATTAGAGTAGGATCTCGAGAATTGAAGGAAAACCTCAACTTGGATTTCATTGAAACTTAGATTATTGTTGTATTCGGTGAGCAAGATCCTCCCTCAAACCAGTAAGATTATTTGATATGTTAAAATCTTGGTTTAATACTAATGTTGAATGAGCATTAGGTATTGGACTTTATTAGAGATTTTATAGAAGAGAATTTGTTGAGTGGATGTTTTTTAAGTATTAAACATATAATGAATTGTGTTAGGAATTAGTAGTAATTGAATGGTGTTTGGTACGGGTGGTTTGACTGTTGGTTGAATGGTAGCGGGAATGCTATAATTGTATACAGTGATAGTTGTAACTATCATTAGAAGGTTGAAGTTGGAAGAAAAGTTGTATCCATTAATCGATTAGTTAAAATCCAGTGGTTGTTAAACTAGTTCGTTTCCTAAAAGATGTTCATCAAATATGAATTGCACTCGTCCGAATGACGAATGATTTATAACATAATCATGAATCCATGTCAAACGATGCCCGAGCGACATATCTTGGTCATACGATGCTACATACCAATGACACAGAGAAATAACTATATCGAAGGTGTATAAGTATATTAAGTATCTAGATCGAAGAGAACATCATTATGGTTGCAACGGAAGGAATGGAATGTCGGTTAAAAGAGTACTAAAAATTGTACAAGGTGCATTTCACTTTTGCCTATAATAGGCAATCAGACACTTGAAATTGTATTTCAAACATTTTAAAATGAAATTCAGATGTTTGAAAAGATGGTTTAGGCATCTGAACATGTTGCAGTGGAAACATATAAGAAAGAGTGAAATATCGATGGGTTTCAAATGTTTGTGTTTCCCTTAAAGGTTCAGATATCCGAGTTTACTATTCGGATGTCTAAACTACTATAGATTGGTTTTTATATCCGATTGCGACCAATTTGGGATGCAATATCTTTAGCATACGAAGTCTGGTTGATAATCGGTTTAGGCCAGTAGTCTTTATTTTTTAATGATCCATGATGTTTTGTGAGGATTTGGAGTACTGTATGTTGGGGCCCATCCGAACCCCTCCGACACGTATTCTAAAGCCGTAAATCTTGAGATAGACCGAAGGGTGTAGCGAAGATGTTAGATGATGCGAAGATCATATGAGATGTTAGAGATGCATTTCGATTTTTATGGTAGCTTTTATAGGGCGTCTGTGATTCTGAGATGTGACGACTAGGGAATATTAAAATACAATTCCATTGTTTCTGCATCTTTTGGATTCAACCTTGGGATAGATATGTGTTGATGAATGGTATTGTCATATGTTAGTGACCCTATATAGTATTGGTCTTATATTAGTGACAAATCATCAACTGGTCTAATATTAGTAACCATACATATTATTGATCTTATATTAATGACCATACGCATAGAACCATTGTGAATGTGGGTCTTATAGTAGCTATCCTACTTGGTGGGTTTCGGCCTTACTAGGAGATCGGTATTTTATTTTCCTTGTATACAGCGGATGGTTCACATTTAATGCCATGATGTTTTATATATGATAGTTTTATCGTATAGCGTATATGGTAGTTTTAGCGTATAACATATCATGATAATCTAAACGTACGAACATGTTGGATGCATGTAAAGATGCAGATTAAGGTATGGTTACCTTGAGTATTACCATTTGGTACTATTCAAGATATATTAGCATACTGGTATCATGAAGATTAGTGATAGTTATTTTTCACCAATCTTTATATCCGTCCCTCTTTTATTGTTTTTTTGTTATCCAGTCTTTCAGTAGGCTGACATGGAGACGAAGATCTCTACTAGCTAGAGGAAACCCATAGATCCATAGCTATATTACCACTATGATTATATATCTATCCGATTTATAGTTTATTAATATGCAGACATACGTATAATTTTGAGACATATACTATAACAACCCACCTTTTTTATCTTGGATACGATGCCCGAACCGACGCCAACACTTGGGAATCAAACAGATGAGTCATTGGGAGAAAGATATAATATAAGCAATTAAGACAGATATATATGGATACTACGACAACCCTAATTTTCAACCCCTATGTAAAGCATCGAAAACCGAGAGCGTTGATCAAAACAAATGACTCAACTACCCATAAATAGCATAATATAACCACAAGTTGTACCATAACATATATAGTAATCAAGGAAGATGTGATAGGATGAATATAGTCAATAACACAAATAGTTATCATAGTGGTGTGTAATTATTGACTTAGCAGACATACTTTAATCAACTTTTGATATATAATCATAATTAAAACTCATAATGTGGTCCTGCTTATTATTTCCTAATATAGAACCAATATTCAACCGCCCTGTAATCTCATTATATGAATATATATAAAAATACAGGATTGGAAAGTGGATAATGAACAATGGATCTAGAATGCTCGATACCGTATGATTTTCTTCTCTTCTCCTACATCTTAGAGTTAGCACATATGCAATAATATAAATATAAAAGAGCACACATGTAGCATTTAATAACACATTATTATCTTATAACGATAACATTAATAAGCTAGTAAAACACATTTTTGCATGGAAGTCACATCTTACACCATATCACCTCCACCCAACAGTTCAGCTAAACACAATAAAATATTATAGTGACATCATGAGCTAAGGTCTCGCTAAAAATATATAATGGGTTTAATTATAATACTGAAACACCATTACAAAGGTTAGACCTAAAGTCCAACCACAAACATGTGCATAGAACCAAGCCCTAAAGTCTCGCTTGTATGCCTTAAGCATATGCAAATGACTAGCCCAAACTCTCAACTCGAATTCTAAAAACGTATCCAAACGACTGAGTCTAAAATGCCAGCTCAAATTCTAAAAACATCACTAGTACAGTTGAGGACTAATTTTCTTATACATGTAACAAAACATTGCAGATAGTACCCTCGTATAGCAAATTTGCCAAACAAGGCAGTTTTCAGATGTAACACCCTGCTCTAGCACCCTTGGTCGGAGTTTAGGATGCTACATCCAAATCATGGTGCTATCACAATAGTATCACAAATTAACAAGAGCATAACGGAATAAAGAATCATTTAGATTACACGATTCTAAGTGGAAGTAGCATTATACATAATATCTTCATCATCATGATTACATAATATCCAAAAACTATCCAAACTTTCAATTTCGGAAACCATTTAAGAGGTATTAAGTATGAAATATTTGGTCAACAAAATTATCTCCCCGAATCATTTTACAGATCTTAAATATACTACAGGAATCAAAAGTTATGCTACCTACACCGAAAGATATCTAATTTGAATTATAATTTTTTTATGAAAACATAAAGCACATTGCAATAGTTTTTTGAGGTAGTAACTCTTCGAAAATTTACAAAATTTATAAAAAAAAGTTGTAGATATTTAATTTATCTTTCCAACAAAGTTAATTTCAATAAAATCCATTCAAGGAGTTAAAGGTTGTGGTCTATATAAAGCAATGTGTTTTTTAGTAGTCATCATATTCATTTCTACCGGAGAATATGACCAATAATGCAACTCAATTTCAGTTATGAAAATATTCGAATCTGGAAAAGGCATACAAATAAAACTTATCGATCTTTGAATTTTCTTTCCGGAATATTAAAGAAAACAGAAATACGTCTAGGTTAGCAAAAGTAATGGCCAAATTATTGAGGGGTATTCAATCAATTCCGAGCTACTATTTTCTATACTAAACAATTTTATTATCACATCATGAAATAACATGTAACCAATATTTAAATAGTTTTTCTCACCCCGATGTTGTATGAAGCAGTCTTTGATTTCTTGATTCTCCTTATTTTTCCTTAGCTTTGCATGTCTTAACTAGAGTTATTTTTGTGATGGAAAATTGTTAAAACTAGGAGAAGAGAAGAGATGTAAAGTAATTTAGGGAAAGAAATGCTTTTCTCCCTCCTTTACAAATGGAGAATGCTCCCTTATTTATAATTGCAATACTTTTCATTTAAAACCCTCAATAATCTTATTTGCAAAAAGCCAATCCTTCCATCTTAAGCTATTTGATTCCTTGCACCATAAGCTACTTATTCCTCCAATCGCAAGCCATTTAACTCCTTCCATCTCAAACTTCTTCATAACATGACAAATGTATGCATGTGATAAATTTAGGTAACACATAAGCTTATTTACACTTGTCATTTTATACACATGAACATTGCTTTCTTTATTATTTTACCATTTATTTAAAATTATTATTTTGCCCCTTTAAATTTTATTATTTAACTTTTAAAAATTACTGGGTGTTATATTCTCCTCCCTAAAAGAATTTCATCCTAGAAATTTTCCATGTTGAATAATGCAACTTTCATTAGACAATAAAAACATACAAAACAAGCATAGGTACATCATCTAGCATTCATCATACAATACAGGTGTAGTTCAACTATAAGTATAATATACATATGATAGATAAAATATGATGATATGATATGAGATGATTGCAAATGCAATTAAATCGGCCTCCTATATGAATGCAAATGCAGTGCAACCAATATGTATGCAAACATCCTAATATATGCAAATATATATTTCTATATGCGTAACTGACTCGGAATTTTATCGCTTTGATTTATGTCTATTTAATTTATTTTAAATATTCAATTGATGGTTTTAATAATTAAAATATTCCTTTTAATTTATGACCAATGATAGAAAATTCATTTTTGAATTTGATTTAATAAAATAGGTAGTTCAATGAAAACCGAAAAACGTTTTTTGGATTTTCAACTTTTCACCATCTAATAGTTGTCAAAAAATGTTGTGTACTCAAGAATAAATATACTCACGCACTTATATTACAACAAAATGGGTAAGGTTAAAAATTATTTACTTTAGTAAAACGAAAGTATGAGTTCAACATTAAAAAGATCCCTAAGTACAAAGATTGACAAAGGTACATAAGAATACGCTATTATCCAAATGTTTTCCCACGTATGCACTTTAATGTGATGATGGAATGTGAAAGGGGGAGGGTGTGGTGTGTTCAACAAGGAAGAGGTCCCGTTGCGGCCTCTGCTGGTTAATATACTGGGCCCATCTCATGGATGGTGGTAATGTGGCCAACAATGAATGAAGGGTATGTATTAAATTGGCCTTTAAGTAATTTTCTAAGTCCATTTTATTTGAAAACAATTCCATTAATCTCTCTCTCTCTCATTTTCATTTCATTTACATATTTTTCCAAAACTCCATCTCCTTTCGAAGCTTTTTAAAACCTCTTCAATAGCTTCTATGTCTTTTTAAAATTTAAAAATCATGCCTTTTCCACTTTTTAACTCTTAGAAATAATTTAAACGCCTTTTCTTCTCTTCATACACATCTTCCTTCACAAATCAAGCCCACGTCACCCATTTACACCCAAGACCGAGCATTTTTCCCCTCGATCGAACCCAAAAGCATTTTCCAAGTCATAAAGAAAGTCTTTTGCAAAGTAAATTCAAAATCTAATGTTGATCTAAATTATAATGAAAGTTCGGTTTGTTTCTGTGAGCTTTTGGTGAGCAAGCTCACTTTTAAAATTAAAAGTTTTAACTTTACAAGCTGCTAGTTATTTCATAGTTGTTAGCTGAAAAAATAATGTTGTGTGCTTTAGACATGTGTAATTATATGTAATGCGCGTTTATGGATCTTGGAATATAGTTTGTATGCAAAGTGATGGTGGAAAGTCATGATTTTTTACTTACGTAATAGCAACCTACCCCAGAACAGGCCTAAATTTCGACCCAGAAAAGGTCCATCGAAACTTAGATCCATTTTAAGGTAAGCTATTGGTAGTAAAGAGAAATAACAATGCAGAGCCATAACAAAACTTTCAGAACTTACAGCGGATGGAACAAAGTATAATAGCAAAACAACCCATTCACTTCAAAACCATAAAAATAACATAACTTAAAATTCCATAAAAATCGTAACATAATGTTTGTTACAAACAATTGTCTAAATAAATGGGTACACATAAAAGCATGCAATAATAGCAAGGATTGCCACAAGCCAAGCTTCTTCGTTTCTAAGCATCGTCACCGCCATCACCCCGTCCTTAACTTGTGTTGTAATGAGAAGTGAGTCAGAATAACAAGTATCTGGTGAATAAAAACCTCGAGTCTTGCCTTTTCAATACATAAAACCATTAAAATCATTTAATAATTCTTTATAAGGAAAGAAGACGGGTCCAACCAATTAATACCTTCCATTTCAAAAGCAGGTTTATAAAATCCCATATCTCAGTTATACGTCGTAAATAACTAATAGTGTAAGAGACGGTACCCAAGCTACTTAATATCTTTTGCTGAAAAATAGGCAGGCTCTGGTCATTTAATACCTTAATTAAGATAGAACCCATCATTTAGTACCTATTTCTAAGTCGTGCTCCTCAATGGTACTGTCTAGCCGACATCATATGGAATCCCTTAGGTCATTTAATACTTCCAAGTGGAAAATATGTAGACTCTAGTCATTTAATACCTTAATTAAGGCAGACCCCATCATTTAAGTCCTATTTCCAGAAGCAGACCCCTGTAGAGATACCACCTATCGTGTCCCCTTGGCCATTTAGTACTTCATTTGGTGAAAAGTGGCGGGTCCAATCATGTAATACCTTAAGACCCCACAACAGGCCCTTCATCTTATGACCCATACTCAAAATGACGTCTCACATTAGTCCACTATTCATAAGAACTATTAGCCATATTAGTTGAGAAGATTTTCCCTACTGAATATGGGACCAACCTCGCATCATTAAATATTTATCATAAGGACATCTCACATCAATTAAAGTATATACAATTGCTGATAGCTTCAAGGTGAAGGGCAGACTTCCGTTATGTAACTCTGTTGACCTCGCATCCCTATGACTTAGCCATAAATCAATTACTCTCCACACACATATACAAAAACACACACACCCATCTCACCATGTTGAAAACAAGGCCTTATAAGGAATCGTCCTTATTACGTCTTAAAATAATAAATAGGCCATATAAGAGTTTCCTCTTATTTTTGTCTCACAATCAATTACCTTCCTAACAGGGTAAATATATGTAAATAAATGTCTAATCAACTATGTCATATACGCAATAATTGTATATTAATTACATAAATAGAGATACATGAATATGCATGCCTAATAAATTCTTAACGCAAAGATTTTATGCTCTAAACTAGCATGAAATGTAAATTCTCTAACCAATTATTATTACAAGCATTTTTTCTCCAAATTTCCAAGATTTGATGGGATCCTAATATCCGAAGCAGGAAATGTATATTAGTAACCAAAACTGCAACAACAGACTTGTAAATAAAATAGAAGCTCAAGTTATTTCGCTAATTCAATGGAATATCTTAAACAATAAGAATTGCAATCTAAACCCCATATTCTATTCAACTCCTTTTTTAGTGAAAATTACGAGTAGAATTCGTAATCTAAACCCCTTATTTTATTGAAGAATCACAATTTGATCCAAAGAAGAAGAAAAAGCGGAATAAACTATGAAATTATCAAAAATTGCATAAACGAAACAAATTCCATCAAATTAATGTAAACAATTAGGAATCTCAACATAGAATTGACTATCGAAATAGACTCTAGAATATTGGGGATTTTATCTATCATATTTTCAAAATACAAAAATCCTTAAGAAATATTCAAATAAAAAAATATACCAAACAATTGCTGAAAAGAAATACTAAGGTTTTCACTCATAAATTAGCTTTAGCTTCACTCAAATGGATTTGTAGCCTTCTGATCTCTTCTAGAATCTCTCTTTTGGTACATATGCACACAATAAGGAAGATGTATATATTGTTATTAGATTCAGAATAACTGAGAAGAATAGAATGAGAATAGAATGGAGGAAGAAGAAACAAATAAGAAATAAGTTGAATTCTTACCTATATTCTTTACGGAGTTTCAAAATCTTATTAGAGAGAGAGATAGCAATGGTAGAATTTCATCATGTTCCCTAAAATAATATGAATCAAAAGTGGAGAGGATAGGATTCTACTTATAGGGGTTGAAACGAACCAGAGCCGAAACACCCCACACCCCTTAATATACCCAAAAGAAAACATTAAAAGGCATGGTGCGTTGGAGGTATAACTAAAGCTAGCAAAGACTAAGATTCACAAGACAAAAATAGATAAAAACAGTGGAAACTTAAAATAATAACTTAATTAAATCAAAACTTCATAATTGCTTCATAAATAAGTCAAATACCAAATACCACATACATGTCTAAAAGTCCAATATGTCTCATGAAACAAAAACTCATAGTCTCGAAATCGGAGTACATAATATCCCTCATAATAAGCCAGTACACAAAAAGAACTAAAGTTGAAAGAAAAAAATACATGGTAGAAAACTCCTCAATGAAATTTCCAAGCAACTGCAATCTACCGCCCTCTCCCTTGATTGCCTATGAAGGAGGGAGGAAAAACTAGAGGAGTGGGTCAGACTAAAAGTCTGGTGAATGATAGTAATTACTAGAGTCTTTAAGCAAAGTAAAAATAATAGAATCTATAATAGTTCTAGTATATAAAGAGGAAGCAAAGGAAATATAAAAGATATAAACTAGAAATAAATACGATTAAATACTACTCAATTTATAAGATAGGTTTACTTTGATTGCTTGCACTTGTTCTTGATAGCTGCTTTGATTAGGCTGAATTCCTAATCCTGTAATTAGGGTGAATAAAAAGTGGAGAGGATAGGGTTCTAATTATAGATGGACCGATTGGTGAGAAGAATGCAAAACACGTCATCAATAACCTCTAGAGCGTTCGAACGAACGAACGTTCGTTCGTAATTAGCAGAGGCGAGTCGACCGGCCGATCGACCGCCTTAGTGCCCAGGTCGACCGACCGGTCGACCCGCCCTCTATTATTATTATTGTTATCATCATCATCATCATCATCATCATCATTATTATTTTCTTTTCCTTCTCGATTTTTGTTTAATTTGTTTCTCGTTCATATTAGCTCGGTTTTTGACGTTCTATATATAGAAATTGACCAGAAAATTACCACGGACACAATAGTTCAACTGCCATGGCTCAATCCTGATAATTTTGCTATGTTATTTTATTATTTAATAACTAATGAATTAATTATTATGGATTAAATTTTGGGTTGTTATATTCTCCTCTCGTTAAGGGATTTCATCCCCGAAATCTCTAAGGATAAAAGAATGTACTAAATGTTTTCATCCAATTTCTACAACCAACTACTCAATCATCACCCATTACATCCATTGTCCTTAATTTTTTCTAATCCGATTTATAATACTTATGCAGTTGGTGTAGTGTTAATGTCTCTAACTAATGCAAAAGATTAGGCGGTCCACTGATTCAGTTGACCATGCAATCATGTCCATGCCATGTATACAAATAAATGCGAAAATTTTCTAATGATAACTGATAATTCTATATGCATGCTACAAACATCATCCAAATGCAACAACCATGTGAAAATCATCCATTTATAGCAATCATGGAAAATAGAATAAAAGACGCACATATCCATATGCATATGCTCTAGTGTCCTAGTTAGGCCGATCCCTAAAGAATAATAGTGCCTAGTGTACTTATGTACGTCTATTAGCATCTACTAGCAAACACTTGCAACTACTAGCATACATCATTCATAACATGTTCTAATAACATGTTTATATCAAATCCTACCATACATAGGTTAAGTCCTAAGTTCTACCCTTCAAAAGGATAATAAAGGAAAAAGCCTATTCAAAACTAAAGATGGAAATAGAAAATTTTAAATTTACTATCAAAGAGAAATGTGGATAACAAGTATGCATTCTTCTCCTAATCAATTTAATCTTCTTCGAAGTCTTTTTAACCTCTGTAGACCCTATCCAACACGAAAGCAACTTGCACGATCTTCCATAAAGAGCTTCCAAAGGTGCCTTTCCAGTGCTAGCTTAAGACCTACTATCTTATGCGAATCCCATTAAAGGAAGATGCTTTACCCAAGTTCATCCAAAATCAGGAATATCTATACTCAACCAACGTGTCTTACAATTTTATTAACTCTATTTTACTGTTCTTCTTTAGTCTGCTCAAATGAATCAACATTCCTAGGTTCTCACTAGGGTCCTACACACTCTATGGAAACTCTATTATTACTTTCAAAAGTAATTGTTGCTGTCTCCTCTGCAGCCTTACCCCTTTTCTGTTACACCTAGGAAATGATTGTTATCTACTCCACATTTAGGAGTTTGGTTCAGTGTCTATAGTTCCATTTTAGAAATTAAGGTTTCTTAATCAAATCCCCAAATCCTTGTCTTCAAAAAGTGTTATTTTTGAGTTTTTATTAAATTAAAAAACGATTGGTTACTTAACATTATTTCCCAACTTAATGGGAAAAACTTTCAAATTCTAAGTCCAAAACTTATTCCTCATTTTCTTTTAAAGTCCTTTTCAGTTTTCTATAAAAATTTGAATTTTTAAATTCTACTTTTACTAAGTTTTTCATTTTCAAAAACTTATTTACTTTTTCACCAAACCATTTTCTTTTAAAATATGTTTAAACTATTTTTACATGTTTCCAAAACATCTTCTTATTATACCTTATAGTCTCATACCTTAATATATTGGAACTACTTTCTCAAATGAGAAATTATTAACGCTAAAATCTTCTATGAACCTTTTAAAAGAGTATTTCATGTTTATGTGAAATTACAAGGAACTTATTTTATATTTTTCAAAATAGGGTATACAAAATATGGTGCTTTTCATACCTTATATATCTCTTTCTTGTATTCCTTCTAACTTCCACAAAACATTTTTATTAGTTTCGTAGAAAATTATACCATTACTCTTTTCATTCCAATAGATTAAACTATGTTTAATTTATATTCTTCTATGATAAATATTTTCTAGTATCTAACTTCCACATTTTCCTTTTAGAAAGCTCATCTTCGAAACTGTTTTAATACTCCCATAACTGCAAAAACATTTCCTTATACTTATTAAAAGTAATAAGTGTACTTGAAAAACCATTTTGTTTATATACATAGAAATTATCTTTTAAAATACATTTTAATTTGTGCTAAAACTGATGTTGCGTAAAATACCGTTACTACAACCCAAAAATACTAATATATGGATCCAATTAAATAAATACCAACAAATCTCATACTATGTAAAAAAAATTCTCTTGGGAGTCACTTACTATAACAGTAGTGCTATAGCCTATGCTCCTCTTATTTTTCATGAAAACATTTATTACAACGATAAAAGTTGTAATCTACATTTTCGATACTTGATGCACTCTAGGTTTTTATATTTAAAATCTTTGTTTACTTACAAAGAAACTAATGGGTTATATATATGCATACTCCGTAATTCTCCAAAAAGAATTTAATTTTTCATTATATAAAAACCAACTTAAATTTCATACCATTCTTCAAAAAACCTCATATTTATTTTCTAAAAGAAAACATTAACAATGAAATTTTTTAATTCTAACAATTATAATTTTTTTTCAACTTTTTAAATTTTAAAATTTTCATTTTATTGGGCTTGGCATAAAGTGGATTTTATCCTTACTAACCTACGAGTGCTTTTCTTAAACCTTGGAAATCCGATTCCTTACTAAAATCTTTTGTTAGATTTATTCTAATGTACTTCTGTTTAATCCACTTATACGAAACTTTTACAATTTCTGTAATTACCTACACATGAGTTTTCATCTCTTTCTTATCAATTGAACCTTTTGTACATCCCGTAATCTTTGTCTACCTCTCTTTGGATTTCCATAGTCTAGTCCTAAATGTACAAAACTGTTTCTTAGATCCCTACCATGTGTATACATTCTCTATGCCCCAATAAATACGCTTCAAAAGTGATATTTCAAGAACCCTGTCTTCAGCTATTGAACATGAAGCGTACGAAGAACCTCCTTTAGATGACTAACATGCTCTTCTATACTTCTTGGAAAACACCAAAATGTCGACCCTGAATACCACCACGAACTTTATTTTAGGACATCTCTAAAAACATGGTTCATTATATCTATAGAATAGGCAGGAACATTGGTTAGCCCAAAAGACATAACCAACCACTCAAAGAATTCATCGGGTGTCCTAAATGCGGTCTTAGCATTGCTGTCATCAGCTACCCTAAATTGATGAAATCCAATGGCTAGACCAAGCTGAGAAAATACTGAAGAGCCAACTAATTGGTCGAAAAGATCATCTATCTTAGGGAGTGGATAATGGTTCTTCTTTGTGAGCTTATTAAATTCTCTATAGTTAATGCAAAGTCAAAAAGAACCACCTGATTTGGTAGCGAAGACGACTGACGCTCCCTATTTTGATATGTTCCTTCTTATGAAACCTTTCTCAAAAGCTCACGGGTCTGCTTGTGCAATCCCTTCCTTTTCCTATGCGCCATACGCCCAACGGGTAATGCCTCTGGCTAGCAAAAATAAATCCTGAAGTCAATTTCTCTCTTAGGGGGTTATCCCCTAACCTCCCAAAGATGTCTGGAAAATCTCTGACGATATATAGGAACCGAATCTAACTCTGATGATGATGAATCAAGGGTATAAAGGATGCTCAACACAACTGACCCTTGCGGTTCGCAAGAAATCTCGAGAGTCTTATTGATGCATGTCTCTAGTCTAGTGACTCTCCTCTCACAATCTAATATAGCTCCATATGTGGATAGTCAACCCATTCCCAAAATCATCTCATATCCCAAAAATCCCAAAACATAGGTGTCACAGTAAAATTCTATGCTTAGGATAAAAATTTCAAACCTCTACAAACCATAGATAAGTGTATCGATCCATCTATGGGGTTTGAAACAATGATCGGTTCCACTTACTAAAGAAATATCTAAGTGCAAACAATCCATAAGAGAAGTAGAAATAAAAGAGTGTTATGCTCCATAATTGAATAAAGTCCCAATGGAAAAAAATCAGAAATAGAAATCAAATTTTCCCACCTTGATTTGGTCTGCCGCTGGAAGGTGCTGTACCCAAAGTCTGAATCGGTGCTGCAAGTGCACACGCTACTTGTCTCGATTTCTGAGGACGAATCCTACTAAAGCAACCAAGCTGTCCACAATTGAAACATCTTCCCTTCATTCCTTCCTTCTTACAGTCTTTGGCATAATGACCAGTCATTCTACAACGCTACATTTCCCACTTTTCTTGATTCACTTCTACGGTCCTCCCTCTTTTCTCCTATCCTTATCCTTCCACAGTTTCTTAGAGCTTGTAGGAACTTCTCAAGCTCCCTGTTCTGCTGCCAAGATGTAGGCTCAACACTCTGTCGGTCCTCTAAACCTAACCGTCTAAACCTTTGCTCCATATTCTCAAAACGAAGTCGCATCTCCTTGGAATACGTTCTGCCTCCTATACTAGAGAAGTCCTTGCATAGCTTAGAAAAGGGGGCTGATGTGGGTGGATTAAAGGGATTTCCACTACTGATGTTGTATTGAGCACTTGCCCTTGCACCTCTGGTATCGTAGCTCTATGCAACCAGTCATCCATTTTATGTAAATAAAAGAGAATTTAGGCTTAAAAGAATCGAAAGAAGATTGCACTAGAGTTGGAGGGGATTTTTATAAAAACTCTTTTATATTTAAAATTATTTCTAAAATTTCTTTTTTGAAAAATAGCTTTAAAACAAGTTATTTTGAAAAATACTTTACTTTTAAAATAATTTTTTTTAGAAATCCTGCAATGTTAGGCTCTGATACAAAGTGAAACACCCTACCCCTTAATATACCCAAAATGACACATTAAAAGGCGTGTTATGTTGTAGGTATAACTAAAAGCTAACAGAGACTAAGATTGACAAGACAAAAATAGATTAAAACAGCGAAAACTTAAAATAATAATTTAATTGAAACAAAACTTTATAATTGCCTCATAAATAAGTCAAATACCACATACATGTCTAAAAATCCAATATGTCTCATGAAACAAAGACTCATAGTCTAAAAAATCAGTGTACATAATATCCCTCATAATAAGCTAGTACACAAAAAAATTAAAGTTGAAAGAAAAGAAATACATGGTAGCAAACTCCTCCAAAAAATCTCCAAGCAACTGCAATCTACTGCGCTCTCCCTTGGGGGAAAAAGGAAAAAATAGAGGAGTGGTCAGACTAAAAGTTCAGTGAATGATAGTAATTACTAGATTCTTTAAGCAAATTAAAAGTAATAGACTCAACAACGGTTCTAGTATATAAAGAGGAAACAAAGGAAATAAAAAAGCGATAAACTGGAAATAAATATGATTAAATACTGCTCAATTTATACAATAGGTTTACATTGATTGCTTGCACTTGTTCTTGATATCTGCTTTGATTAGGATGAATTCCTAATCCTGTAACTAGGATATAACCCTAATTCTACCCTTTTTGATCGGCCTGCTACTCCATAGACCTTACTGCGGACAAGATGCTACATAACTCTCTACATAGTAGCCGATGGTATCTACGAAAGATGCACAAAGGCACCCACTATGGATCCGAATGACATATATAGCTCCCTATACAGAAGACAATGGTGTCTAGAAAGACACCCATTCTAAGAGCTTGGAACTCATAGCGATTACCGAGCACCAGATTGGAAGTCACATGCATAACTACCACCATGCCCATGCTACCTTTTGCTCCACCTATTAGGTCTTCTTATTACCTCAAACTCCAGCATAAGCATGCCCCTCATCTCACTTCAAGCTAATGTGAGATCACCATGTATACATAGAAACTATAGGGGAAATGATGTTGGTACTGGTCCGTCATCCAAACAATATCTAATTGCACCCCTTATCCAAATTCCCAATGATTTGGACTTCTATTTGACCAATTACTACCATTCTTAGCATAAGCGTGCCCTCATCTCACTTTAGGATAATGTGAGACACCGTTTTGTCTAATAGGGAATGCTATATGGTACAAAACGTACTTTCGTCTTTGCTTATTAACTTAAATAAATTATTTAAATAAGCCTTTATTATCATCTTTACTTTCTACGCTTATTAATTTATCCCAAGTCTTAAAATAAACCTCATTCTATTCTTTTTCTTATTATAACATACGTTATAATCATGCTTATTACTTAACCTAAGGTCTAAGTGTGAAAATAAGCTTCTTTCATCTTTTATTCTTTTTTAGTTATAATTCTACGTTATAGCTAAGCCAATTAATCAGTCCAATTCTAATCATAATTAGGCATAATTTCAATCCAATTCTATTTATTTTACAGTCCAATTCCATTATTTATTACAGTCTTTATAATTTGCGTCTTATTTTCTTCATTCAATATTCTTACTTATATAATCCATATTTGTGTTTAATTTATTCTAATCTATACACGAAGAAAAAGAGAAAGAAGAGAATAGACGCTTGCACAAAATCCAAAACATTGAAAAGATGTAAATAAGAAATAAATAATAGTAAATAAACTTAAATACTGTAAATAAACTGTAAACAAATAAAATAGCTATACCTAACAGTAATAAATTATAATAAACAGAAAAGGAATAATTAAAAGGGAATAGAATGAAAAATAGTTCTAAAACTGATAAAAAGGCTATTCCAAAATCGTAGTAAAACTTAAACTATTAGAAACCTTATTATTTTAAATTACTTAAAGAAATCTTAAAATAATTACAATCACTCACCTCCAGTCCTAACCTCTTCCGTTGGTCTTCCCGGATCTACTTGGAATTGTAAAATAATTTAATTTATAATGATATTCTCCTTGAAAAAATTATTCCATTTAGGGTCCTTCCTAGAAAGGTGAACCCAATTGGAGAAAACCTAGAATGAGGAAAAATGTTAGGTCTAGGAGTATATTTATAGGGGCAGAAGTGGATCTCGGACCGTTGTATTTGTGGATTGAATATGATGCAACCACGTCATAGGCTGAATAGGAGCCATCAGATGCAAAAATAGATGGACCAGATTAGCGAGAAAAATGCAGAATACGTCATCAATAACCTCTGGATCATTCGAACGAATGAACGTTTGTTCGTTCAAAATTAGCAGAGGCAGGTCGATCGGGCGGTCGACCGCCATGGATTCCAGGTCGACCGGCATGTGGACCTGCCCTCTATTATTATTACTATTATTATTCTCCTTCTCGATTTTTATTTACTTTGTTTCTCGTTCATATTAGCTCAGTTTATGACGTTCTATATGTGGAAATTGACCAAATAATTACCACAGACACAATGGTGCTACTCCCGTGGCTTAATCCTGATAATTTTGCAAAGTTATTTTATTATTTAATTACCTAATGAATTAATTATTATGGGTTAAATTTTGGGTTGTTACAAGAGCCACTGGCTGGAACTAGGTAAGAAACGGGTAAATCTGGAGCGACAACTAAATATTATATTGCTTCGAACCCAAGCTTCTACTGGCAACTTTCGTTGCCAATCGGTCGACCGCTACGGTCGACCGGTTGACTTATGTAGGTCGACCATTTCTCTATTTCGGGGAACATTTATTTTCTTCCATTGCACAATTTTTTATTCCCTGATTAATTTTTTAATGTTAAACTTTAGTTAAACGTTTACCGTTGAAATCGATGAGTTTTCTAACAGATTAGAAAATCACCCAAAAATTGTAAAAAAAAACAACCGTAAGTGCACGGCATATAATATTAGTACGTGACGAGTACAGATCAATCCGTAGAGAATTGAATTGATTTAATATCCTACTCAATCAAATTAAACCAGTATTTGAAGTTGTTTAAGCTAAAAGGGTGTAAAAAATAGCAAAAGAAAGTGAATAAAAATATGAGAGTAGAAGGAAATTTAGTGGCAAATCCTTTCTCATGATCACGTAAATCAACAAAATGAAATTATGGTGTCTCTTTTTTGGTCATTTATGAATTTAGTTGATGTGTTTATCATAAGTATAGTCTATTTGTGCTATTAACCAGCCCAACATAAACCATTAAACTTTAGCAAACCTTCCAAACCACTTGTTAACTCTCATGAAAAAGATAATGAAATCAAAAATAAAATCTCTTCTAAGCATGATCTATTTACTATTGATTAGTAATATAGACCATCAAATTTTGATTATAAAATCCACTTTATTACCATAATCATATGTTGATGAAGAGGTAATTTGTGTTTATGTTTGTTTAAGCATAGCCTATTTGGTGTCAACAACATAGGCTATCAAATTCAAAGTTGAACAACAAAATTTTTACTCATTAAACATTTCCTTTAAGAAGAAAAAGAGATCATAAATTAGCAAATATATCGAATCTACAAAATTAAGAGAGCTTCATTACCCCTAAATTGAAGGGGTTTAGCTTCTCATATTTGTTATCATTTCAATAAATATAGAATGCAACATTACAAAAACAAGAGAAAAAAAGAAAGCTAATTGAAATAAATTAAAAGCTAATCTACTTGCATAAAAGAAAGAGATTTGAACTATTAACATAAGAACAAACAAACAAGAAAAGAACATGAATTAAAATTGCATATAAATAAATTATATAAGAAAAGGATAAGAAGCCATTAAAAAGAAAAGGAGAGTTTGTGTTTGTAATTTATGGCTACAACTAAACTAACTAGAAGGTGGTGCTAAGAGCTTCATTACATGAAACAGAATGGGTATTTATACATACCTAAAGCCCTAATGCATATTTGAAGGGACTACCCAAATTGCCTCTGAGGAAGTATCGCCATCAAGTTATCATAGGCATGTAATTAATCATCCATTAAGTGTGCATGTGCTTTTAATATCCACTAATACGTGCATCAGCTCCTAATTGTAGATCATGGTAAGTGGGTAGGTGGGGTCCTTCATGTTGCATGAATTGATTTATTTCCATCTTCATTTATTTCCTTATCTTGTGCATGCATGAATACATGAAGCCTCTTCATATTTTTCCATCCAAATTCCTATAAATAAAAATAAAATGTGCAAATAAATATTCTCAAATAAATTCACACACAAAATGACCATTTTTTCCCATGTGAAGATGAATAAATGATGATTTGAATACAACTGAAATTTTGGTTTAAAATGTTAAAATACCATATATGCTCATTTATTTGATTGAATTATACTAAAGAAGTAAAAATATGCACATTTACGTGCACATCAAATACTCCCACATCTATCTTTTTATTCATCATCGAATAAACCAAAACTAAGATAAATCCGTTTTTGTAGGGAGCATGATTGCATTAAGCATATGCAACAAGCCGTTAAACCTCTAGGTGTTAGAAGGTTTCGTGAGGGTTCTCATCAGATACTACATACAAAATCCAAATGCAAAATGTGAAATTCCTAAATGTAAGATTTATTTACGAAGATATGGATGCAAGTTTTTAAAATATTTAAAAATGAAGAATTTACTTTCAAATTGACAAGAATAAGTTAAATGTAAGTTCTGGTCATTATTAAGGAATTTTAGTCCTTATACTTGTCAAAACTTCCATCAAAATTTAAGTTATTATTATAATTGGACTCTAATTTGGCATGTTGTTTCGGTTGATAGCATAGTGCAATTATGAAATGGATCTTTAATTGATTATCAACGTTTGTCAAAGCAGTATTTTAATTTCTTTTAAATAACAAGTCAAATCTAACAAGTGAAAATAGTGCTTGGATTTCAATTTCTTACTCCCTTCTTTGAAAATTTTATTAATGTTAACTATATAAACATATGTCTAACTTAGAAAAATGAGGCCAGATTACCACCCATGCAATGCCTTGCGGGCTTACGTGAGGGGAATACAGAGCATGGCAAGTAAGCACACTAGTGTGTACGCCTATCGACTGTAGGCATTATTAATAATTTTTTTTAATATACATACACCTAACTCAGATAAACTAAGGCTAGATATATCAATCATGCATCACCTTTTGGGCTTACGTAAGAAGGGTACAGAGCATGGCGAATGTACACACTTGCATGTAAACACATGACTCTAGATGTTTCTTATTTTCATAAAAACCATTTTTACGTTTTATATTTTTTTCTTTCCTTTTGTAAGAGAGAGTTTCGCAAAATCATCTTAGCACCACTTAACTTGGAAGATCAAAAATGTTATAGTCTTTATTTCAAAATTAACCACTCTTTTAAACAAAGATTTCAATTAGGATAGACTTCATAATTAACACCCATGAACCTTCCTATATACTAGTTAAACCGTATTTACTTGTAATCAAACTTTATTTTTATTTTTGTTGAGACAAATAAATTATTAAAAATTTCAATTTAATAACCAAAACATAGACTTATCGTATAGTGCTTTTCTAAATGTGAATGCTAAAAAGAATTTTTTGTGGGTTTTTTTATGTTTTTTAAATTTTGGAAAGAAAATGCAAAAAAATAAACCATGAAAAATCAAAAAATGAAGATGAGACTCGCACCACACTTGATTTTTGATTGTGTCCCTATAGTTAACCCAAGTGAAAGGTGAAAAATAAAATAAAAATATGACCTATACTTACATGGAAATAAAATAATTATTATTTACACGACATCACAAAATATACTGTTAAAGAATAAATGAAATGGTCTTTCAAAGACCAATTCATTTGTACCTTCAAGTACGAGAGACATAGCTTAAGCTTAGAAAACCAAACCTTAAAAGATTTCAAGGTTTAATTGAAAAAACAAATGTGATTTTTAAAAATCGCATGAATTATTTTATTTTTGATGATTTTTGGGGTGGATAGAACAATTGGTTGAAGTTCAATTTTATTTTCACTAATTTGAAAGTCAAGCTTAGTATTGAAAACTTCTTCAGAATTATTGATTTTAAAATCAAATTGGTGATTTAAATCTATCCTTTCAGAATTCAACAACTCATTTTTGAAAAGTCCAAAAAATTTGTATTCACTAAATTCGTTTTCCTTTGTTGAATTGTCAACAACTTCATTGCATGTATCAATTTCAAAATCTAAAGTTGTCACACTCAATTTTTCAAAATCGAAGAAACGAAGATCGAATTTTAAATTTGGTTTTAAACTCTCAAAACGAAAACCAAACTCTCAACACATTTTCAACAACTTTATTAAGAATGTCGTTTTCAATTTCAAAAGTTAGTATTTGAAAATCGTCAATTTTGGTAAAAGGTAGATTATTATTTGACTTGTCATATGTTGGGATATGATTATGTTGCTCACGTTGTTTCATATATGTTTCAAACAACAAATCCATGTTTTGTGAATTTCTTCCATTTGCTCAACAAAATCAAATTTATAATTACTAATTTGAGGATTTTCAATTTGAAATTGTTGAGAACGAAACTTGTCAATTGCACCATATTCGAAATTATTCTCATTGTCATAATTATTTAAAAAGTGGTTCACATTCCCATTTTGATTTTGAAATTCATTTTGGAGTTTGAAGTTGTATTGGCATGATTTATAATTGAGATCATTCAAAATTTGGAGTGAATTCAAATTTGTATCATTTTGAAATCCTCGACTTGATTTATTGAACCGATATGAATTACTCAAGTTATTTATCATTTGATTTTGTTGTTCAAGTAAAGACCAAATCGTTTAATACTCATTTCGAGACTTGAGGGTTGATCATCATTTTGAAAACTTTGTGGTTTAAAATTAGAATTATTTGTACAATAGTTGTCATTAAAATATTCATAAGAGTTTGATGCGAAATTATATGAATTATATTGATTTTCACAACTATTGTACAATTCTGGTGAGTAAAAAAATTCGGACATTTTCAAAAATGGTTTGTTTTAAAGGAAAAGTATTTACCAAGGAGAATTTATTTTCAAAAGGGAGATTCAATTTTGTTGTTTTTTTCTTTGGACTTTCAAATTTTTTTATATGTTTTTTTGAAAATATTATATATTTTTTTGGATTTTTGTTTTTCCCTAAAACACTAACTTAATTTTTTTTTTGATTTTGATTTTGATTGAAAATTTTCAAAGGAAAAGATTGAAAAAAAATAAATTTTGGGAAATTCACAATATTTTTTAGTTTGGATTTTGAATTTTTTTTAAAATGTGCATGAACTAATGCAGCTAAACGAATGCAATGATTTTATTATAAGTTTTCTGTCCTAAGTAGCTCCTAACCTAAAATTATATAATCAAACTTTGTCTTAATTCAACAAAATAGTTCTTAGCTAAGTAACGGACAAAAGTTATCGGTACACCACGAATCGCCGTAGCAATACAGTCGAAGGTTTAAGTACCTTCAGAAAAACAATCAGTATAATATTTATGAATCACCGTAATATTTATAACTGATTATTGCTCTTCCGTAGCCTAGACACCAAAAAAATAAATTGTTTAAAGAAGACAACTTGTCAAGATACAATTAAGCCCTATGTGAGCTCTGACTCGCTTATGTCTAAAGTCTAACCGTTATTATTAATCAAAGTTCTATGATGATATGCAATTTGTGGGCCAATGAATGGGCGATGAAATCCCCCACCTTATATGGATTTAGATGCTGCCCTTAGAAAAGAAAATAAGATGAGATTAATGCAAAACAAGAATTAAATGTGAATTAACAATGCAACTACAATGAAATTTGTCTCTGCTTTTGAATTTTGGAATTTTTTTTAATGCAAATAGCCAGCAATGCCAGGAAAATAAAAACAAAAGATGAGAGCATGATATCAGAGCATGTAGAATTATTAGCAAATTATTTTAAAGCAACATTTTTTATATAAGCAAGCAAAGTAAGGCGTTTTTGGCAAGCACTTCTTTTCCTTGCGATTTTTTGCTTTTACAACCTGAAATTTCAAACAAGATATATACAATTGTTATATATGTGTATATATATATATGTGTTATAATATATGTATATTATGAAGTGAATATGCTTGTACATTGTTTTGTTTAGTCCCACATCGTGGGATAAGTTCAGTCCTTACCTCTGAAGCCCTTATATAAAGTAGGCCATGTAATGTAAATAGATATCTATTCTCTGAATGAATAAAATTGTTCTCTCTCTCCAATGGCTTCTATTTTCTTTATTCTATAACACGTTATCAGCACGATCTACAATTGTGTTAATTTATTATGAAATCAGATCTATTCTTCTCCAGATCTAATTATAGATCTCAAAACGGTAAGTTATTTTTCTATTATGATTGATCTAATCTTCCAAATTATTATTTTTTATATATCTCATTCCATTCTAGATCTACTTCTTCAGATCTAAATCTATTGTATTATTTTTTAGATTTTATTATACTAGTCTTATAATTTTATATCTTATATAGATCTAAACTTTGAGATCTAATTCTTATTTTGTTGGTTATTATATTTCAGATCTAATTTGTTTGTTGTTGCTATTTTTCTGATCATATTATATTGTTGATCTCAATATCATGCTTATTTTTATGTTTTATAGTTCATTTATTTTGGAATGCAAGTTTGAACTTGACAAAATTTGATATTGTTGCTTCAACAAATTTATTGAATTTGATTGCATTTAGTTTGGATATGGATTTGAGAAATCAATCATGGTTGGTAAATGAAGTTTTCATTTTGAAAACATTTTGATTTGATTGAAGGCTTTGAAAATTATTTTGATATATGATTTATATTTCCAGAAGAATTTTTTTTTTTAGAGAAACAAATATATATAATACGTATCTAGAAGATCTAAGTTTAGATCTAACATTGATTTTGATTTAGCACATCTGAAGTGAATGGAAACATTAATAAAAGCTTACATGATAAGCTTAATATCTTTCGATATTTCCTTTTAAAAAAAGGGAAAAGAAAAATAAAATTTGAGAACCTGTGGATAAAAGGTTGAGTTTCCATAAATCAATGAATTACAAGTTTTCTCAAAATAAAGAACCATAAGTTCTAACTAAAAAAAAAAAAAAAAGAGGATCAGAAAATTTAATCAAAAAAAAAAAAAATAAGTTTGAACAACCTGAAGTTGTGCAAAGATTTTTTTTTTCCAACCAGAAGTTGTATAACTCAAAGTCCAAGATCTGAAGTCTTGAATTATGAAAAGATTTTCTGACAATGTTTTAGAGATTTATTTATATTTATATTGCAAAATCTAACATCCCAGAAGAGATGTTATAGGAATTTTATTTTAAAATTATGTGAAAGGATTGTCTAGTAATACTAACCTGAAGTTAGATCATTTCTTCGAAGATGAAGGAAACTTCATTAATGATGAAAATCTAAGTGCAGTAATAAATGATATGGTCGAATTGACCAATAATAGCAGCCTGAAGTCTGCTATGTGGATTTTATTTTATTTCAGTTCAATAAATCAGTTTGAAGTTGGTAAAACCCAAGTTTTGATAATCTTTGGGTGTGTTTGCCAAACTATATATTTGAAGAAGTACATTTTAATATTCTCCAGAAGAGATAATCCATATGACATACTCTTGAAGAGATGTTTTATGATTTTTATATTTCAAAATCCAAACATCCTAGAAGAGATGTTGTAGAATTATGTCAATTATGTAGAAAAAGATATTGATTATTGATGACATGCCAAAAACAATGCATATAAAGTATCTTTAGAAGTGATATGTACCACTCTAGAAGCGGTGTTTATGAAATATTCTCAGAAGTGAAATTATCCAAAATTCAATCGTCTATTGTCATGGACCCGTAGCTCCATTAGACAAATAGTGATATGTAACCTTTTACTTTTCAGAACTTACGATGAATCAAATATTATATGCATAACTATTCTTGAAGAAATATCTTTAGATATGCTCCTGAAGAGATAATCTATATGTCATATCATAATTTTCACTAAAGCTATATAAATACGGTCTCGAACAAATCGGTATGTGCAACCATTATAATTTCTTATTTTTATAACATTTCAAGGGTCCAGAAGATACTCTTATTTATGTTGTAAATGTATCTATTTTACTGAACTCTCTAGAGGAGATGTTTATATATAATTATAATTATATATATATATATATATATATATATATATATATCTAGAAGAGAAAGTTCACTCCAGAAGTGGTGATACTAATATATCTCTAGAAGAGATTTATAAATTTGAAAATGATAACATATCTCTAGAAGAGGTTTATTCATATATTTGGTAATTTTATTAAACCAAATAAGTGTACATAAATTTGATTATAAAGGATCCTAATTTAGCTTAGATTAGATCCTAAAAGTTTGAGAGCTAAGAGGAAATCTGTATCTGTAACATTCCAAGTATCTAGAAGATACTATTATTATTTTTGCTGTAATTTTTTTTACAGAACTCTCAATAGAGATGCGTAGAAATGTCTATATGCAATTAAAAATTACTCCTTGATAAGTAATCATAATTAGTGTTCAAAACTGATATTTAAGATATAATTGAGGAATAAAACTTAACAACTTGAAGTTGTGTGTATATTTTGTTCGAACCAGAAGTTCGATATGGTTTCAAACCAAATGTTTTGAACATTATCATGCGGTTTTGACAGGTGTGCATTGACATTGATTTATAAATAGCAATTAATAGTTTTGATCCTTGTAATAGTTTGTTCCAAAAATCACTAATTCAAATGAGAAAGAATATGAAAATTTTACAATATACATGTGATATGTGGACGCACGTATACATCCATATATGTAAATATTTAGCTAACAACCTGAAGTTTGTTATAAGCTATTATTTAGTGATTATGCATAGATATTATTTAGTGATTTAAAATTCAATCAACATAAATGTTGAATGACCTGAAGTCGTGTATGTATTCAAATGATCTACACAATAAGTAAATTTCTCCAATAGCTTAGATCAATGAATGAGAACAAACTCTAATAATCAATATCAATTGAATGCATCTTATCAATGAATAAAATAATTATCCTCCTATTATTAATATGTATGGTGTATTTGCTAGTAGCAATATCATAGTGGATCAAAATAAGAATCCAAAGATGATTATTATTTAATGTGACAATGTTTGTCAACATTGAGGGGGAGGATAAAGGGATACAAGCTCATTTTGATCATCAATGTTAAATATTTGTTAAAATATACAATGATGCAAAATATTAAGTAACTTGAATAAATCATCAGTAATATCCCTAGTAGACTTTCTCCAATATTGATTTGAATCCCTGAAGGATCAAAATTTGTAAACCACATTTGAAATATGGTTCAAAAGTCAGTTTAAAATATTTTTGGAGTAAGTGATAAAGATGCCAATTAAAGGAGGTGAGTGTTCTTGAAGAAACACATAAGGATGCTCTGAAAGAGATACATGACATGATTCTCAAATAACCCTAGATGTGGGTTAGGTACCTAAAACATGATAATTAAAGAGATCTCAATACATCATGTCTAGAACTGACAAGAAATAATCATCGATGATAAATTTATAAATAATAAAGCGCTTATATTTATAAATAGATTAAGAATCTTAAATTAGGGGAAAACATGACTGGCCATCATGAATCCTTTAATAGTAGAGAAATATGGACATGTAGTCCGCAAAGTACCGAAAGTACTTGAATGCTTAATATACCCTGAAGGTATAAATGTGGTTTAAAATCATATTAAATAATGAAAGTATACAAATTCCTGAAGAATATAAATAACTTTCATTGTTATAAAGAATGCAAAGAACAAGGAGAGTAAATTTCAACCTACTTTTAAGTATTGTTGTAATGAAAATCTTGATATAATTCATGATGAGTAGATTACTTCCTATTTTTAAGTATCGTTGTAATGAAACTCTTAATATCCATTGAAGTGATAGTTGCGATATGCAAATACTTATTAAAGTATACAAATTTCTGAAGAATATATAACTTTTGTAGTTATAAAGAATGAAAAAGACATGAAGTGTAGATTACAAATTTCTTCTAAGTATTGTTGTAATGAAAATCTTGATACATGAAGATGAGTAGATTACTTTCTGTTTTCTAGTAATGTTGTAATGAAATTTTTAATATTCATGAAAGATGTATAGTTGCAATGCGCTAAACTAATTTGAAGCAAAAAATAAATAAATAAATAATGAAAGCACATGAAGTGTGTTTCATAAAAGTAGCATACAAATGCATAAAATGCAAACCATATTTGGAAGAAACAATCTTAGAAAATTTGATTGTATCGAAGGAAACTATTAATAAATTGTATTATTAATGAGATTCATATTTATAGATCCAGAAGTATCTATAACCAATTTGAGTTATCGAAAGACGAATATGAATTCAGAGGAAAATTTTAAATCAGGGAGAGCATCCATAAGTATTTTATAATGCACTCTTTTTCCTTAACTAAGATTTTTTCCACTGGGTTTTTATTAGTAAGGTTTTAACGAGGCATTATCTTGATCCAGAAGTATCAACTCCCTGTAACATTTGAAATAAGTTATAATGTACTCTTTTTCCTTATTTAAGATTTTTCCCACTGGGTTTTTCTTATTAAGGTTTTAATGAGGCATTCTCTTGATCTAGAAGAATCAAACGTCTTTTCAAGAAATAACATCTCAAATATGTTATTTAAGTTAAATTATATTTTTATCCTTGACTAAGGTTTTTCCCATCGGGTTTTCCTTTGTAAGGTTTTTACTGAAGTATTAAATTGATCCAGAAGTATCAAACTCTATCTGATGCAGTAAATTTTTGAAATATGACATACTATATTGTACTCTTTTTCCTTCACTAAGATTTTTCCCATAGGGTTTTACTTAGTAAGGTTTTAATGAGGCATTAGTTTGATCCAGAAGTATCAAGCTTTATTTAAAGAAATAAGAAAATAAAATATGTCATTGTACTCTTTTTCCTTCACTAAGATTTTTCCCATTGGGTTTTTCTTAATAAGGTTTTAATGAGGCATTATTTTGATCCTGAAGTATCAAACTCTTATAAGAAATATCATTTTTAGTATGATATTTATGATTTCACAAGTTGCACTCTTTTTCTCGTTCAAGGTTTTTTCCCACTGGGTTTTTCTAATAGAGGTTTTTAATGAGGCAAATCTATATCGATTGAATCGATAAATGCAAGCGAGATAATAATGAGGGGGAGCAATCATCATACATGTTTCGAAACGGAAATTTCCAAATTATCCGAGCATTCAAGATTTTGAAGACGCATATTTAAGGGGGAGTGTTATAATATATGTATATTATGAAGTGAATATGCTTGTACATTGTTTTGTTTAGTCCCACATCGTGGGATAAGTTCAGTCCTTACCTCTGAAGCCCTTATATAAAGTAGGCCATGTAATGTAAATAGATATCTATTCTCTGAATGAATAAAATTGTTCTCTCTCTCCAATGGCTTCTATTTTCTTTATTCTATAACAATATATATATATATATATATATATATATATATATATATATATATATAAGATGAACAAAAACAAACAAGCAAGAATTTTTTCATTTTCAATTGTTTTGTTTGTTCTTTTTATCTAACTACACTAGGGCCTGACCCAATTGAAATATCTTACAACATAAAATATCCCAGTTCACGATCAAAATTCACGATTAAAATCACCCAAATTCACCAAACTAGATTTCTGCAATCCTATTCAAAAAAATTAAAAATTCAACCAAAAAACAAGTTCCCAAAATTAAAAAAAGAAGAAAGGGTGAAGTAGCAAATTGAATTAGTAGAGATGGCGAATTAGATATGTTGGAATTTTTGAAGTGGTTGTGGTGGTTTCAGGTTGCGGGTTCGAGGGGGTTTGTGGTTGGCGAAGTTGTTGCAATAAAAATGAAATCAAAAACTCATTTATAACAGTGGATTTGTGGTTTTGTATTGGCTGGAGTGCTAAAGGTAGATGGTTGTCGTTGTTGATGGCATCAATCAAATTGGTTTTTGCTGAAGATTGGCAGTGTTATGATGAGAATGGTGTGGTGAAGTCTGTTATGGCTGAAAGAGTGATATGGTGAAGGCAGCAAGAAAAAACGATGAGGTTGTGTGGGAATATGTAGAGGGTTGTGATAGGAAGACGTGTCTTGTAGCAGCGATTGGTGAAGTGGTATGCATGATATATGGGTTTTGTAATTAGGTCAGAGGGTAGGCACAGTGCACAAAAGTGTTGTGACTGTGGCAAGGTGAAGGCAGCAGTTGACAGTAGAGAAGTCCAGAGTAGTTTTTGTTGCGTAGTTTTTTGATGATGAAGGTATGGGGTAATGCTGCAGTTGTGTGATGGCTGTGAGTAGACAAAGGATGATGTGGCTGTTGTATTGTTGAATGACTGTTGATGGATGTGATGAGATGATGGTATGACATACATAAAGGGGAAGGCAAGTGGTTACAGTGCATAGTGCACTATTGTGAAATGTTTGAATTGCATTGCGCTGCAGTGAGGTGAGGCAAGGTAGAGGAGTTGATGTATAAGTTGGATATTTGTGACGGAGGTAAGTGCAGTGAATGGTTCAATGTGAAGTTTAAAGGAGTAGGTGGATTGAAGTGCTGATGCCAGAAGACAGGGGTTGATATGGTGAATGTGCATGAGGTTTTATGTTCTATGGATAGCTAGAAAAAGGCAGTGGAATTGTAACAGAGAATGAAGGCAGATGTGCACAGAAATGTGCACAAAAGTTGCACAGAGTATGGTGTAAATGTTGCAGAAAGGTTTGAAGGAGAATGCAGAGGTGGAGAATGGTGGACAATTTAAAGGGGTGTATAGGTAGTTGACAGTTGTAGTTGTGATGAAGTGAAATGGTATTTGATGTGTCGGGAGATATGTGCATATAACAGTGGAAGGTTTTAGGTGTATAACAATGGAAGGTTTCAGGTGCATAACAAGGAGATATGTGCATATAATAGAAGTATGCATGTTTCAAGTGGGCAGTTTTGGAGGGGTATGTTGTTGTCGGGTGGAAGAATGCAGAAGTAAGGCAGGGGTTATACACATAGTCGTTGTATGTGTTGATTTGATGAAGAAGCTGCTGTGATGTAGGTGATGAGATGATGGCAAGGTAGTTAGTTGTATATAAGAAGTGAGGCAGAAGCAATGACCATTTGATTATGCTGTAGGAATGCAAGTTGAAAAGGAAGTGAAGACAGATGTGCATAGGCACAGTGCAGTGTGTGGTGTATGATGTTTGCAAAGGGGATGGTGATGTAATACAATAACAGAAGCAGTGAGTTGTATGTTGAAGACAGTTTTTCAGTTTGTAAATATGAATTGTCTTAGAAATATCCAAAATGAAACTTGTAAAACAAAAGATGTAAATTATAATGTAATGAAAATGAAACAGATAAAAACAATTTTGTTTTGAAATATGTGTGTTTTATATAAACTAGAAATGCAAATACAACTAGAAAAGCAACAAGTACACAATCAAAATGCAACAAAAATCACACAAACACACAACATTTTATTTAAATGCAAATAAACACACAAAATGAACATACAATAAAATCAAACAACAATAATTCAAAGAGTAAAATTAAAATCAAGTCTATTTCTCAACAACAGTGTCAAAAACTTGTTGAATCGACAAGTTTTCTATTTGATTAGAAAATCATCGAAAAATTGTAAAGAATAAATAACCACAAACACACGGTATACAATTTTAGTACATGGCGAGTACGTGTCGATGCGTAGGGAATTGAGTGATTTAAAATTCTACTTAATCAAATTAACATGAGTTTGAAGTTGTTTAAGCTAAAAAAATGTAAAAAAAACTAGCAAAAGAAAGTGAATAGAAATATGAGAGTAGAAGGATATTTAGAGGCAAATCCTTTCTCATGATCACATAAATCAACAAAAATTATGATTTTTTTGGGTCATTTGTGAATTCAGTTGATTCGGTTATCATAAGTAAGACCTATTTGTTCTATTAATTAGCCCAACATAAACCATTAAATTTTAACACACTCTCCATACCACTTGTTAACTCTTATGAAAAAGATAATGGTATCAAAAATAAAATCTATTCTAAGTATGATCTATTTATTATTGATTAATAATATAGATCATCAAATTTGATTCTAAAATCCACTTCACTACCATAATCATATGTAGATGAAGAGGTAATTTGTATTTACATTTGTTTAAGTATAGCCTATTTGGTGTTAACAACATAATTATCAAATTCAAAGTTAAATAACAAAATTATTACCCATTCAAACATTCTCATTAAGCACAAAAAGAGATCATAAAATTTTCAAATATGTTTAAATAAAAGGAGAGCTAAACTACTTGCATAAATTAAAGCTAACTACTAACATGAAAGAAAAAAAACATGTAAATAAAAATGAGCATGAAAATAAAATAAAAGAAAAGAAGAAAAAGAGGCTTAGAAAGCCATTTTATTTCTCATATAATTTGTGGCTACCACTAAACTAACTAGAAGGTGGTGTTAAGAGCTTTATTACATGAAACGTAAGAGGTATTTATACATACCTAAAACCCTAATTCATATTTTAGGAGACTACCAAATTGCCATTGAGGAAGTGTGGCTACAAAGTTATGATTAGCATGTAATTAATCATCCTTTAAATATGCATGTGCTTTTAATCTATACTGACATGTGCATTAGCTCCTAATTGTAGATCATGGTAAGTGGGTAGGTGGGGTCCTCCATGTTACATGAATTGATTTATTTCCATCTTCATTTGTTTCCTTCTCTTGTGCATGCATGAATACATGAAGCCTCTTTATATTTCTCTATGCAAATTCCTACAAATAAAAGTAAAATGTGCAAATAAATATTCTTAAATTAGTTCACATACAAAAACGACCATTTTGCCTCTATATGAAGATGAATAAATGATGATTGGAAAACAATTGAAATTTTGATTTAAACATGTTAAAATACCATGTATGCTCATTTATTTAATTAAATTAGATTAAATATGGAAGTAAAAATATGCACATTTACGTGCACGTTATTTACTTAGCCCCTGAGCTAAATTTTGAAATTTAAACCCTATATTTGATTTCTCCTTTGAATTTGAATTCGAACTAAATTAATTTAAATCTGAAAACTTTAAATGCTCACAACTTCTTTGCTTGAGCTCCATTTTCAGCATATTATATATGAAAACAGATCAGAATTTTTCCAGGAGCAGAACAAAACAACTTTCATGGTCAAATTTCAACTTTTATAATATTTCCTTTCAACCCTTATCATGTTTAATTTAACTTAATTCATTTATTTATGATTCTTTTTATGGGATGTTAAATATATACTATGGTTCTGGCATGTTTTATGAATATACGAACTTGTGTTAGTTAATGTATGCTAATTTGATGTTTGCACTTTAAGTTGTTTGTTGCGACAATGAATCCGCTGTATTAAAAACTTGATTTACTTATGTGTTTTAAGAGAAGTTTTATAAAGTTCAAAAATTACTTTTATTTCCCAGACCCTTGTACAAGGATACAAAGTAAGTTAAAACATAAAAGGCGAATCCTTGAGGGCAAAGTTGGTTTACAAAAATAAGTTTTAGAGTTATGGCATCCAAAACGATAGTCGCTATGGATGTAGTTCATAAAACGAACACTATTGTGTATGTAACGACCAGCAAATTTATCAGTTAGATAAATTAGATTTATTTTTAAATATTCAAACATAATATTTTTTAACATATATGTTGTCTTGAAAAATGAATAATAATGGCAATCTTATTTTGAATAAGTATTTATGAAATTATAAACTTTGAAGGAATATCGATAAAATGGTCAAAAATGTATTATCAATAAATATCTCTATAATTATCAAATTTCATGCATGAAGCTAAATACACACACTTATTTATTCATTTAAATAGGAATATGAAATAAATTATTTGTTTTATTTTAAGAAATAAATTGTATTTATGACATCATCAATAATGACATCATATTCAATAGCTAATTTATGAATTGAAATTGAGGTTTTATGATTCAACAATTATTGTAATTATTCAAATAATTGTTTTAAATGGTAATAATTCATTTTAATTAGTTATGAAGTAATAAGAAATCATTTATAATAGTTTTATAAAGAGGGATATTTGATTTGAAATTATAAGGAAAATTAATATCGCTTTATCGACATAATAGTACTTTTTGTAAACAGTTGTTTAATTTTAATTTATATGATTTTATAGTTAAAATGAGATCATTTAATTAATTAATAATGATGGGAATTATTTTTCAAATTTTGTTTATATTTATATGTAAATTAATTTATAAGTGAATATGTAACCGAGATTCGGCTTTCCGATTTTCAGCGTTTAACCAACGAAAGTTGTTGCAACCTTGTTTATATGTCTTGTGCATATATCTAACATATACATACATACATTAACACATACATATGCAATTACACTTGTAAAAGAGTAAAAATATACTTACCATTTACCTGTGCGGTTAAAGCGCTCGGCAGATTCAATGCAGTGGAGGTGCAAAAAGTCATAGCAGAAATACATCAAGCGTAACGACCCACTATTTTGGACCATTCAAATCGACAATATTCACACATGTCAGACTTGAATAATTCAAAATAACAGATTGTAATAAAATTAGGAGTGAATAAAATCATTCATAGAATCACAGACACAGAGATATCAGAATATTCGCAGCGGAAATAAAATACCATAGTAGTTCATGAAGCTAATATATACATACTCTTAAAACATATACAAAATCTCATAGTAAAATAGATACAATAGAAGTCATGATAAATAAACAACAATATAGAGACAGATGCCGAATAGGAACTAACTGGAAGAAGTAAACGAATAGATGGACAGATAAGCTCCAGCAAAACTCTAGCTCCAGAAGGTGAATCCAAAGCTATGATTCTCAGGCTGACCCGAGCGTAAAGTAAAACATAAACACTCGAGTCAGGACATACATACTTATACAATGTAAACCAACTCAAGTGAACTGTAATAACAATGCACAATAGCTTAAAAGATACTTGAGATCGTCCATCCTTTAAAGATCCATTAAACAATCAATTTAAACAGAAATAAATGCTATCATAGAAATGTCCATATTAAAGTAACCATACAACTAGCAAAGTAAATGTGACTAGGGTAGCACAGAGCTGCAGCAATCGCTCACCTATAGTCACACTATCAAACTGAAGGTGTGCATCAAAACAATCATAAGGAAATCACGTGATACACAAAGCAGTGTATCCATGGTTATAAATTTCAAAATGATTTATAATTCCGAATTAAAAATCATTCATTTAAACTATTAAAAGTGAAGTCATTATTCCTTCAAATCAAATATTCAATTCCCAAAAATTGAGCCTTTTCTGAGTTCAATTATTCAGTTCAACACTTCAAATATTGAAATTTCAGTTTTTCGCAGCACTTAGAAAATGCTACGGTAAGCTATAATTGAAAACAATTCACTTAAGTAAAGACAACATTTAGAAACTGCTGTAATAGTTCAGTTTTAGTTTATTTTCAGAAACGATAGCATTTGTGAAGTGATACTAAATAAATTTCCAGATTTATAATAAAATTCAGAAACAATTAAACTTCAATTTTTAACCAATTTAACTTATAAAAAATCATATTTTTTTTCCACTTCAAATATGTTCATTTGAATACCCTTTAACTTATGATTTTCATAAAGTAAAATTTTATACATTAATTCAAAAATCTCAATGTTTCACTTATTAAGGTCAATATACAATTTTCCCAACTTTCATTTACTTTACACATTAATTTAATTTACCATTTCATAAATTAAATGAAATTTCCATTTTATTCTCTTAACTTAACTTTTATTTTTAAACCGAACTTCACATTTCCACGTCAAGTTATATTTCAAATTACACTTTTAAACCATCTATTTATTTAACATTTTAAACTAATTACATAAATTCAAAATATACTGTAAGTTGCTTAACTTTGTTTTACAAATAACTTGATATTTTCTTTTACTTTATATTTATCCAATTCATACATCAATTATATAAATTACCAATTTAAGCTTATAATTCCATTTTTTTCTTCTTAAATTCCCATTATTAAGTTAAATCAAACTTTCACACTACAACTCAAACCATCTATTAACTTATACCATTTTACCTTTTAGAAAATCACTACTTAACCATTTAAAATCCAATATAAGTCAATGTTCATATATTTTTTTCCTTCATTTACAATACATGAAATTTATGAGAAATCATATTTTGAAATCAACCACGGGTCCGGATAATATTTCGCACCTCAATCAAGTGACACAGATATTATCATTTAAATCCGTAATCAGTAAAATTTCTGGGTTTTGATTATTTCAAACCCGAAATCCCAAGATAAATACAAATAAATAAAAATCACCCATGCCTATCATTTCAGCCCGTAATGATTTTTCCTATTCTACAGTCCATTCGGGTATGTATCATTTCAACACATAGTGATTCTATTCTACAAGGATCTTGCAGTGTGAGAAACAGAAATAAATCCACAGTATAACAGAATAAAACATAACAGATGATGAGACAAGTTTATAACATGGTTTAACATCATATAATTAACATCATAGGTAAGTATAACATGATATAACAATTCTACACATTCACATGTTGTCACTTCACTAATTATATAATTACAAATGTCATGAGTGAAAACTCACCTTTTATGCTGGAGTTAGCAAATCAAAACACACAAATGAATACCAGAAAGCACGATACAACTTTTGATTCAAGTGGAGAGAGAGAGTCAAGATGTTAATCTTTCATTCAACAACAAAACAAAGCCATATATAAATAAAGATACAACACCAAAGATAAATTGAAACAAGGTGCAAATTAGAAGCAACAAAGAGCATCACTGTAACGACCCTGAAAATTCGGACCCAGTTTAAAATTTTAAAACCGCTTATTTTATGTAAAAATTCGAATTTTCACAAACAACTTCCGTTGCCATCCAAACTTCACATTTGGAATGCGTCTAGATAGACATAGGCGTGCGCCAAATTTCGTTGAAAAATATTGAAGTAAATTACGCTCGTCGCATTTACATATTAGTTTAAATCTTATGTGTAAATTTCCTATTGTCCGAACTCAAATATTTTTCTCGATGTTGCATAAGAAAAATATTCTAAACTTGACGGCGCTTTTCGTTTCGTCAAACTTCGCTTTTAATTGCTAGTAAAATATTCGCTCGTGCAAATGGTTAAATAAGAGTAACCACTTCTCAAACAGTGTCAAACCATCAATATCTTCATACCGTTGTGTCCGCCTTGACGCGCTGATCAAAACGGTATATTTATTTGTGTCAATTGGAGTTCGGCGTTGCAAACTATAATTGTTAATGGAGCGCATACCGGTCCGTTATGCAACAAACCAGTACCCAAACTTCCCAGCATTCACATTTTTGAGCCATTCAGCTGACCTTGGGAACACAAATAGCCACCATTGTGAAAAATCATCATTTCATGTACTGTGCGCATTGAACCTCTGCCTACATTCTGTTCATTAATTGCGTGTGCACTTCGTCCTGCTCTTATGTGATGACCCTGTCTTCTCTCCTCTGTAAATTCTATTCTCTTTCTTTTCCCCCATATTCTTCCACTATTTATTTGTACTTCTCAGTAACCAAAGAGAAACCCAACCCCTTCTTCTTCATATTCTTCTACTTCACCAGGTTACGAACTCAAAATATTTTTTTTTCCTTTCTTTTCTCTTCCAACCTTCACCACGCATATGTACGCCCCTACACCCCTACAGCTCCTCTTCCTCCTCTCTTTACATTTTTTTTATGTATTGTGCGTCCTCCCCATGCAGCAACCGCCCGCCACCTCCCCTCTCCTTCCCGCAACCAAACCCCTACCCACTCAGCCACAAACCCGCCTCCACTGCCCACTGCAACGACCACCCATCACCACCTCACCTAAGCGCAACTCCCCGCAGCCCGTCACCTCCCCTCCCTTGCCGCCACGCCGTCCACTCGTAAAACCCCCTCCATGCGTCTCCTTCCCCCGTGTTTCCCCATCAACCGCCTCCCCTCCACCGCAAACAACCACCCACGGCCACCCAATGCTCCTCCACCAGAGACCCGTCCTTTTCCCCCCTTTACCACTAACGGCCTGCCCTTGTTCCACTCGGCCCCCCAATGCAAACTCTCCGTGCCCACTTCCTCAAGCTCTTCCCTGCCGCCTTCCTCTCTGTCACTATCCGCTCCATCCACCTATCACCGTGCAGTATATGAGATTGTTATTGTATAAAGCTTAGTTGCTAGTTGAGTTATATAGTTGTCTGTTATTATATAAATTATACTCAGCTATGAGATCTGGGAATACATATAGTATATGTTGAGAGTTATTTGGTTTAAAGGTTTATAGTTATGAGGTGTCAGTAAGTGACGTTTAGCTTGGAATTTTATAGTTTGTATATAGGGTATTAGGTGATTTTGAAAGTGCGTGTGTACTGCATTATCACGTTCTAAAGTTATTATATATATACACAATGTTCGGAAAGTAATATGTTTGTGTCAGTAAACAATGATTTTAAATTTTGCAACATATATGCGTGAACCTGTAGACTCTTATGGTGTAATATAGGATTGCGTATTCTTTAGCAGTTCAAAAAAAAAATGATGACAGTGTTTTATAGTATAGGTATTACAATATATTAATGTATATAGCAGTGATGGGTTATAGTCTAGGGGCCCACGTTATTTGATTTGGTTGTTCCAGCAACTGCTGATCCGGGATCTCAGGCCTAGGCTTCCATCTACCTTAATTACATCTAATTCGTTATTTTGGTATGGTTTACAGATATATATTCAATCGATATATATTGCAATAAACAAATTATTGGTTATTTATTTGTTGATTGCAGTTGTGTTCATTTGCGTCGTGCTCGTTAGGGTCCACTTTATCTATTCGCCTTCGTGCTTCGCCATCATCTTCTTCAACCACGCAAGGTGAATATTTCATTCACGACTCAATCTATTATGCTATGATAATCAAGTGATAATTGTTGTTAATATTAATTTGGACATTAAATTGATTGATTGTTAAAATTGTTGAAATAAAACTGTAAATCGCTATGCAAGTTAAATTTGAATATTGTTAGTTTATGATAAATAGTTGTGACACTAAAATTTGTTATGTGATATTGAATTTGGTTGTTAATATAAGTGAAATTTAATATGAAATTAAATTGATATAGGATTTTTAACAAATTAAAAATGGATTATATATGTTGAACTTGACCCCTTTAAGTGTTAAATAAATCTTCGCGTAGAAATAGCGTTAACTACACTTTGAACCATGGAATGCATGATTGATGTAGTAATTTGATAATAGACACCAAGTGAAAACCATAATGTAATAATCTTTAATCTGCATGAAACGATAGTGTGGATTCTAGGAGTAATTATATTAATTTGCATAAATAACAAATGTAAGTTAATACGATTATTTCGGGATTATTTAATAAATTGTTAAATTGTTATGTATGGTTGCTATTGCTTGTTTATTTACTTTGACACCATCCCAGTTATCACACTGCAAGTTCCCTTTGCTATGCTTTGTTTTATATTGAATAATATTGGGTTGAAATGATAAATACCTAATTAAATAACTTGGCCTAGGATAGAAAATAAAAATAAGAAACCCGATTGGTCAACAAAACCATTTTCGAAATTGAAATATATTTAAATTAAGGAATGAACTTAACAATTTGTTTGGAAATTCGGTAACGGTTTTAATGGATGTAATTGAAATAAATTCACGGATTTAATCGAGATAAAATTTTATGGATTAGATTGAAGTAAAATTAATGGATTAAATTGAAACGGATTAATAAACCTATGTAATTAAATAAAAATGAATTGGCAAATTTATTGAAATGAGATTTAGAAACAAGTAAGTTTTAGAATTTGATAACATAAAAATTTATTGAATTTGTTAGGTTTAGATTAAAACTCGGTTTTAATTAAATAGATTTGGAACACGTTGCAAAATTTTACTTGGAAATTTAGAAAATTGACTTAGGAGGAGTACAAAAAAAAAAACTAACCAAAGTTTTAAGGATATAACTTAGTGATTATTTAAACTTAAAATGATTTTAAATTTAACGAATTAATCAAATCAGGACATTGTAAATGGAAATGGACTTCTTGTTTAGAAATTGAATTGAATTGGTAAATAAATCAAATGAAGTCGGATAAAAAGGAATTTAGTTAATGAAATTGATTTAATCGAATTTATGATAATAGTGGATGTAAACATGAAGTGAAATGAATAGAATTTGATTTAATAATTTAAACTAAGTTTAGCATTAAATTGAAATCGTTGATTATGAACTAAATTTAATAAGCGACTTTTAGACCTTATTAAATCGAACTTGAATACTTAATTTTAAATCGTAACTCAAATGTTTGAACTAAAAATTACATTCGAAAATATGTTTTAAAATATCTAAAATAAAATGAATCGTGAAATGTCAAATTTGGAAGTCAATTTTGCACCTTGACTTTTGGACTTTGATTTGTTTAAACGTTAATTTAACCGACCATCGGGTAATAAATACGTAGTTATTAAAGAGACCGGGATCGGAAATGGACATACTCTCTGTCGATACTGAAACCACTTTAGTAACTATTATGCGCGAAGTGTTGATGCAGAATGAAGTGGATGGTTTAGTGAACGTGTTGACTGAGAAAGAGAACGATATTGGATTACCCCTGACATGACTAAAACAGGAGCCGCGCAGGGCCATTGAGGATCGCCACCTCTAGCGGACACGCTTCTTCGATAACATATCTATTACTTTTGTGATTCGATTTGGATGCACCCCTTGATTTGGAAGTGTTGTTTCGCGGTGTTGAGATAGTAGCTACTATGCTCAACATCAGTCCGGATCATGCAACTACTAGTATCCTAGTTGGTATCGCCTCATGTACCTTGTCATACGGATTATCCTATTCGCGACCACTACGTTTTGTTTTGTGTTATACCTATGGGGTACCCTCTGATAACCACTAGTTTACGGTGGGGTTTACGGTGCTGTATGGACTATGGCATTATAAAATGTGTTAAGGGGGATTATGGTAACGCCTTAACGCTATTTTAATATCGTACTTTACTGATTAGACATTATCTACATATCGTATTCTATTGTATATAGATAGTTTATCGGATCCTTAGAGATGTTATTATTCATCTTTGAGTTATGAACTTTATTCCCTGCACTTGATTATCCTGTATAAGATTTTGAGTCCTGACTCGAGTGTTTCTTTTTGTATATGCTCGGGTCAGTCTGAAGCTATCCAGTTTGCTGATCAAGGTTGGTTGAAGATGCTGAAGACTTAGCATGTATCTTTATCAGTCTATTTTGATGTCCGTGTCTGTTGGACATTTATGTATTTCCTTTCAGTCACCTTTTGTTTAGACATTGTTGTACTTTATGTAGTAGCTTCATGAACTGCTATTATGACGATGTATTTTCCGCTGCATTATTCTGTGACTGCTCTATGACTGTGATGTTGTATTGATTCTCATTTACATTTATGTATTTATAATCCCATAATGATTCGTGTTTTGTATTATTTAAGTTGACATGTGAGGATTATTGTCAATTTAAATGGTCCAAATATACGGGTTGTTACAGTTGGTATCGGAGCTTTGGTTTCGCTAAAAACCTTAGTTTGGGGTTATATAAACTCATTAGAGATAGGGTAGCAATACCCTAGAATGAGGAGAATCGATTCAATATCCCGATCCTTTAAAAATTCAAACTTCTTTGATTCATTCATTAGATTTTCTTCAAGCTGTATGATTTTCTGTCCTTGGTTCTAAATCTCTTTCGATATTCCAGGATGAGCACCGGAAGGAACAATAGGGGAGGAAGAGGTCATGGTCCTGCCCGGGATGCACCTGCCGTCCCAGCTCCAGTCAAATTCACCACTCTTAGCAAGGAGTATACACAGCTTGGTGGTACTAAGTTTTCTAGATCCGAGGGTATTATCGAGGCTCAGCAATGGCTCAAAGGCTTAGAGAAGATATTTTCTGGATTGGAGATCACTGATGCTCAGAAGCGTCAGCTTGATGCGTGGCAACTTCAGGATGCCGCGCAAGATTGGTGGGAATCTGTTACGTCCCGTATCGAGGAGAACACCATCACTTGGGCCCAGTTTAGGTATAAATTTATTTGGATTTCGTAGTCTAAATTATTCTTTCAATCTTTAAAATGTTACTCATCTAGTCTATCTTTTGATTAGGGATACTTTCTCGGCACAATGGATGCCCGCTTCTGGGAAAACCCAACTTTATAGAGCTTTTATGGATCTTAAGCAAGGCAGTATGACTTTTTTTGAGTACGAGAGGAAATTCAATGAACTCTCCAAGTTTGGCCCGGGATTGATCGATACACCACTTCTAAAGAACGAGAAGTTCATTATGGGAGCTAGACCAGAGTATTATGACTTGCTTACTGGCCACACTCACTGCACCTTCACAGAGCTTGTTGATTATGCTCTTAGATATGAGGCAAAGCCAAGGGGACCCACTTCTAAGGTCCCTCCTACTCAGCCCTCTTCCAGCCAGCTCGGAAAGAGGAAGATGAATTTTGATCAACAAAAGAAAGCTTGGCAAAAGACTACAGGATTAGGATATACCCAGAAAAGCCCAATCGACCTTGCTAAGATCACTTGCTTCAAATGCGATAAGAAGGGCCATTATGCTAATAGTTGTCCATCCACCGGGGCTGCTATTCCACCGCCTCCTCAGATGAGGAATGATTTATGCCATGTCTGCCTCCAGCCAGGTCACTTCAAGAGAGACTGCCCATTGAGAAAGAAAAGCACACCATCAGGAGTATATGCTGTCACCACTCCTGCACCACTTCCACCACCTGCTCAGGATGACCGAGGTACCTTACGAAGTACTTTTTCATTACGTGATTTACCTGTTAGGGTATTATTCGATACTGGTGCATCTCATAGCTTCATATCTATTGATCTTTGTAATAAGCTCAAATTAGAACCTACTCTTGCTACTACTTTCTTATGTGTCTCCAACCCTATTGGAGGACTTGCCAACCTCAGTCGAATTTGTAAAGAGGTTGTGCTTTTGTATGGAAGATACCGATTCACTTGGGATTTTTATGTGCTTGGCTTCGTAGCATTTGACATTTTGTTTGGTGCTGATTGGTTAAGAAAATTCGATGCTATTATTTCTTGCAAAGCTCGATCTGTTTCTCTAGTCAATGACAAGGGTCTACCGCTTGTCATCCAATGCAAATTACCTCAGAAATATGCCGGAAGCTTCATATTCTCTCTTGATGCTCACCCAGATGACCTTAGTATTGCTCCTATTGTTCAGAAATTTCCCGATGTATTTGGAGAGGTCGACTCTCTACCGCCAAAGCGAGAGATCGATTTCCGCATTGACCTTATTCCCGGAGCTACTCCCATAGTTCTCCCTCACAGAAGGATGGCTCCTAAAGAAAAAGCTGAACTTAAAACCAAAATTGATGATCTTTTTGCTAAGGGTTTGATCAGGAGAAGTTGTTCTGAATAGGGCGCCGCAGTCGTCTTTGTCACCAAATCAGATGGATCTCTTCGCATGTGTGTTGATTACCGGGAATTAAACAAGCGCACTCTCAAGAACCGCTATCCGATGCCTCGCATCAATGATTTATTCGATCATCTCCATGGAGCTAAAGTTTTCTCACAACTTGATCTAGCTACTGGGTTCCACCAACTCAGAGTAGCAGAAGATAGTATTCATAAGACAGCTTTCCGTACCGAGAATGGATTCTATGAATGGTTGGTTATGCCATTCGGTTTGACCAACGCACCTGCTTATTTCGTCGACTTAATGAATCGAGTCTTCCGTGATGTCCTTAACAAGTTTGTTCTTGTCTTCATTGATGATATTCTCATCTTCTCCAAAGATGAGAAAGAGCATGAAACACATCTTGCTTATGTTCTGGGAACTCTCCGAAATCATCAGCTTAAAGCCAAGTTCTTGAAATGCCACTTATGGCGAGACGAAGTACGATTCCTTGGCCATATTGTTTCTGAAAACGGGAGTTCGGTCGATCCAGCTAAGATCACCGTAATCAATGTAAGTTCTATCCTATTCGTTATTTCTATTCGATCCATCTTATTCCTTTCTAATTTGAAAATTTATCTACAGGATTGGGAGACTCCTAAAACTTCTACTGATATCCGTAGTTTCTTGGGCTTGGCCGGTTATTATCGCAGATTTATTGAGCACTTTTCCCGGATTTCTGCCCCACTTACTGCTTTAACTCGGAAGGATGTCAAGTTTATTTGGAGTGAGAAGTGCGAATCAGCTTTTAATGAGCTGAAACGTAAGTTAACTTCAGCCCCATTTCTTGCGGTAATTGACGGGAGTGAAGGATTAACTGTCTATACCGATGCTTGTCGAGAAGGTTTAGGTGCTGTCCTTATGCAAAATGGAAAGGTTATTGCTTATGCTGGTCGTCAGTTGAAGACTCATGAAGTAAACTATGCAACCCATGATTTAGAGCTTCTTGCAGTTGTATTTGCTTTGAAACTATGGAGGCACCATCTTTTGGGGACAAAATTTGAATTATTCACAGATCATAAGTCCTTGCGGTATATTTTCTCTCAGAAGGACTTGAACCAGAGACAAGTCCGATGGCTCGAATTCTTAGCTGCATATGATCTCGACATCAATTATACTCCTAGAAAAGCAAATGTTGTAGCTGATGCTTTGAGCCGTAGCAAAGCATTGTCATGTTGTAATCTTGTAGAAGGCATGCTATTTCAGCTTGTTATCTCCCCATCCCTTTTGGATCGCATCAAAGCTAAGCAATTTGAGGACACCTTGCTTTATCGCATGAAGGAGTTAGTTCTTGGTAGAGTTGGAAATGCCGACAGTAATGTGGGAGCACAGATAGATAGTAATGGTGTTCTGAAGATTGACAACCGTATTTGTGTTCCAAATGTTGATGGATTGAGACAAGAAGTGCTTAGAGAGAACCATCAATCATCACTTTCATTCCATCCTGGGGTCACCAAGATGTATCGAAATATGAAGCGTTTATATTGGTGGAGTGGGATGAAGAGAGATATTTCCATATATGTCAGTAGATGCACCACCTGCCAGCAAGTCAAGGCCGATCACCTGAAGACGGCAGGATTACTTCAACCCCTAGAGATTCCGTGTTGGAAATAGGATCAAATTTCTATGGACTTCGTTGATGGATTACCGAGGACCAGAAAAGGTAACGAGAGTATATGGGTGATTGTTGATAGGTTGACAAAATCTGCTCACTTTATTCCTGTTAAGACCACTCGTACTGCTTCGAGTTTGGCCAAGATTTACATGAAAGAGATTGTCAGACTTCATGGAGTTCCATCTAGTATTGTATGCGATAGAGATCCTTTATTCACTAGTAATTCTGGAAGGCATTTCAGGACGTCTTGGGCACTAAACTAAATATGAGCACGGCTTATCATCCTCAAACAGATGGCCAAATTGAGAGGGTAAATCAGATTTTGGAAGATCTGCTCCGAGCTTGCATTATTGATTTCGGTGGATCTTGGGAAGACCACCTTCATTTGGTTGAATTCACTTATAATAACAGCTATCAGGTAATCCAAAATTTTCAATTTGAATAAGTAAAATTTGAATTGAAATATAACTATCTTTATAATCAGGCGAGTATCGATATGGCACCGTTCGAAGCTTTATATGGACGGCCATGCAAATCGCCAGCTTGTTGGATTGAGCCTGGTGATCGATTAGTTCTTGGCCCGGATATGATTATGGAAGCAGCCGAGAAGGTCAATGAGATCAGAAGAAAGATGAGGACCGCACAGGATAGGCAGAAGAGCTATGCCGATAGGCGTAGAAGAGAGTTAAAATTTCAAGTTGGAGATGAGGTCTTTCTTAAAGTATCACCTTTGAAGAATGTTATTCGATTTGGTCGTAGAGGGAAGCTCGCTCCTAGATTTGTGGGACCATTCACTATCACTGAGAGGATTGGTACACTAGCCTACAGAGTTGCACTGCCGGAGAAATTTGAGGGCGTGCACAACGTATTCCATGTTTCACATCTTCGGAAGGTTGTACATGACCCATCCATGACCATTCCTATTGCTCAGTTAGATGAGGTGGATATTGAGCCGGATTTGACTATAGAGAGGAGACCACTTCGTATTTTTGATAGGGATACGAAGCAGCTTAGAAGGAAGACTGTTAGCCTAGTCAAAGTCCAATGGAGTTCCGATGATCGTGATTGTACTTGGGAAACCGAAGAGAGTATCCGAGATTCTAATCCTGAATTGTTTGTTGAAGGTAAGTTCCATTCTATATTCTTTACTTCATTTATAATCTATTCTATATCCATCGTATCTCTTCTATTTTGTTCTTCCACTCTTTACTTTGTTCCTTTTCGAGGACGAAAAGTTTTGAGTGGGGGAGAATGTAACGACCCTGAAAATTCGGACCCAGTTTAAAATTTTAAAACCGCTTATTTTATGTAAAAATTCGAATTTTCACAAACAACTTCCGTTGCCATCCAAACTTCACATTTGGAATGCGTCTAGATAGACATAGGCGTGCGCCAAATTTTGTTGAAAAATATTGAAGTAAATTACGCTTGTCGCATTTACATATTAGTTTAAATCTTATGTGTAAATTTCCTATCGTCCGAACTCAAATACTTTTCTCGATGTTGCATAAGAAAAATATTCTGAACTTGACGGCGCTTTTCGTTTCGTCAAACTTCGCTTTTAATTGCTAGTAAAATATTCGCTCGTGCAAATGGTTAAATAAGAGTAACCACTTCTCAAACAGTGTCAAACCATCAATATCTTCATACCGTTGTGTCCGCCTCGACGCGCTGATCAAAACGGTATATTTATTTGTGTCAATCGGAGTTCGGCGTTGCAAACTATAATTGTTAACGGAGCACATACCGGTCCGTTACGCAACAAACCAGTACCCAAACTTCCCAACATTCAAATTTTAGAGCCATCAGCTGACCTTGGGAACACAAATAGCCACCATTGTGAAAAATCATCATTTCATGTACTGTGCGCACTGAACCTCTGCCTACATTTTGTTCATTAATTGCGTGTGCACTTCGTCCTGCTCTTATGTGATGGCCCTGTCTTCTCTCCTCTGTAAATTCTATTCTCTTTCTTTTCCCCCATATTCTTCCACTATTTATTTGTACTTCTCAGTAAGCAAAGAGAAACCCAACCCCTTTTTCTTCATATTCTTCTACTTCACAAGGTTATGAACTTAAAATATTTTTTTCCCTTTCTTTTCTCTTCCAACCTTCACCACGCACACGTACGCCCCTACATCCCTACAGCTCCTCTTCCTCCTCTCTTTACATTTTTTTTTATGTATTGTGCGTCCTCCCCATGCAGCAACCCCCCGCCACCTCCCCTCTCCTTCCCGCAACCAAACCCCTACCCACTCAGCCACCAACCCGCCTCCACTGCCCACTGCAACGACCACCCATCACCACCTCACCTAAGCGCAACTCCCCGCAGCCCGTCACCTCCCCTCCCTTGCCGCCACGTCGTCCACTCGGAAAACCCCCTCCATGCGTCTCCTTCCCCCTGCGTTTCCCCATCAACCGCCTCCCCTCCACCGCAAGCAACCACCCACGGCCACCCTATGCTCCTCCACCAGAGACCCGTCCTTTTCCCCCCTTACCACTAACGGCCTGCCCTTGTTCCACTCGGCCCCCCAATGCAAACTCTCCGTGCCCACTTCCTCAAGCTCTTCCCTGCCGCCTTCCTCTCTGTCACTATCCTCTCCATCCACCTATCACCGTGCAGTATATGAGATTGTTATTGTATAAAGCTTAGTTGCTAGTTGAGTTATATAGTTGTCTGTTATTATATAAATTATACTTAGCTATGAGATCTGGGAATACATATAGTATATGTTGAGAGTTATTTGGTTTAAAGGTTTATAGTTATGAGGTGTCAGTAAGTGATGTTTAGCTTGGAATTTTATAGTTTGTATATAGGGTATTAGGTGATTTTGAAAGTGCGCGTGTACTGCATTATCACGTTCTAAAGTTATTATATATATACACAATGTTCGGAAAGTAATATGTTTGTGTCAGTAAACAATGATTTTAAATTTTGCAACATATATGCGTGAACCTGTAGACTCTTATGGTGTAATATAGGATTGCGTATTCTTTTGCAGTTCAAAAAAAAAAATGATGACAGTGTTTTATAGTATAGGTATTACAATATATTAATGTATATAGCAGTGATGGGTTATAGTCTAGGGGCTCACGTTATTTGATTTGGTTGTTCCAGCAACTGCTGATCCGGGATCTCAGGCCTAGGCTTCCATCTACCTTAATTGCATCTAGTTCGTTATTTTGGTATGGTTTACAGATATATATTCAATCGATATATATTGCAATAAAAAAATTATTGGTTATTTATTTGTTGATTGCGGTTGTGTTCATTTGCGTCGTGCTCATTAGGGTCCACTTTATCTATTCGCCTTCGTGCTTCGCCATCATCTTCTTCAACCATGCAAGGTGAATATTTCATTCACGACTCAATCTATTATGCTATGATAATCAAGTGATAATTGTTGTTAATATTAATTTGGACATTAAATTGATTGATTGTTAAAATTGTTGAAATAAAACTGTAAATCGCCATGCAAGTTAAATTTGAATATTGTTAGTTTATGATAAATAGTTGTGACACTAAAATTTGTTATGTGATATTGAATTTGGTTGTTAATATAAGTGAAATTTAATATGAAATTAAATTGATATAGGATTGTTAACAAATTAAAAATGGATTATATGTTGAACTTGACCCCTTTAAATGTTAAATAAATCTTCGCGTAGAAATAGCGTTAACTACACTTTGAACCATGGAATGTATGATTGATGTAGTAATTTGATAATAGACACCAAGTGAAAACCATAATGTAATAATCTTTAATCTGCATGAAACGATAGTGTGGATTCTAGGAGTAATTATATTAATTTGCATAAATAACAAATGTAAGTTAATACGATTATTTCGGGATTATTTAATAAATTGTTAAATTGTTATGTATGGTTGCTATTGCTTGTTTATTTACTTTGACACCATCCCAGTTATCACACTGCAAGTTCCCTTTGCTATGCTTTGTTTTATATTGAATAATACTGGGTTGAAATGATAAATACCTAATTAAATAACTTGGCCTAGGATAGAAAATAAAAATAAGAAACCCGATTGGTCAACAAAACCATTTTCGAAATTGAAATATATTTAAATTAAGGAATGAACTTAACAATTTGTTTGGAAATTCGGTAACGGTTTTAATGGATGTAATTGAAATAAATTTCACGGATTTAATCGAGATAAAATTTTATGGATTAGATTGAAGTAAAATTAATGGATTAAATTGAAACGGATTAATAAACCTATGTAATTTAATAAAAATGAATTGGCAAATTTATTGAAATGAGATTTAGAAACAAGTAAGTTTTTGAATTTGATAACTTAAAAATTTATTGAATTTGTTAGGTTTAGATTAAAACTCGGTTTTAATTAAATAGATTTGGAACACGTTGTAAATTTTACTTGGAAATTTAGAAAATTGACTTAGGAGGAATACAAAAAAAAACTAACCAAAGGTTTAAGGATATAACTTAGTGATTATTTAAACTTAAAATGATTTTAAATTTAACGAATTAATCAAATCAGGACATTGTAAATGGAAATGGACTTCTTGTTTAGAAATTTAATTGAATTGGTAAATAAATCAAATGAAGTCGGATAAAAAGGAATTTAGTTAATGAAATTGATTTAATCGAATTTATGATAACAGTGGATGTAAACATGAAGTGAAATGAATAGAATTTGATTTAATAATTTAAACTAAGGTTAGCATTAAATTGAATTCGTTGATTATGAACTAAATTTAATAAGCGACTTTTAGACCTTATTAAATCGAACTTGAATACTTAATTTTAAATCGTAACTCAAATGTTTGATCTAAAAATTACATTCGAAAATATGTTTTAAAATATCTAAAATAAATTGAATCGTGAAATGTCAAATTTGGAAGTCAAGTTTGCAAGTCAAATTTTGGACTTTGATTTGTTTAAACGTTAATTTAACCAACCATCGGGTAATAAATACGTAGTTATTAAAGAGACCGGGATCGGAAATGGACATACTCTCTGTCGATAACGAAACCACTTTAATAAAAATTATGCGCGAAGTGTTGATCCAGAATGAAGTGGATGGTTTGGTGAACGTGTTGACTGAAGAAAGAGAACGCTATTGGATTACCCCTGACATGACCAAAACAGGAGCCGCGCCGGGCCATTGAGGATCGCCACCTCTAGCGGACACGCTTCTTCGATACCATATCTATTACTTTTGTGATTCGATTTGGGTGCACCCCTTGATTTGGGAGTGTTGTTTCGCGGTGTTGAGATAGTAGCTACTATGCTCAACATCAGTCCGGATCACGCAACTACTAGTATCCTAGTTGGTATCGCCTCATGTACCTTGTCATACTGATTATCCTATTCGCGACCACTACGTTTTGTTTTGTGTTATACCTATGGGGTACCCTCTGATAACCACTAGTTTACGGTGGGGTTTACGGTGCTGTATAGACTATGGCATTATAAAATGTGTTAAGGGGGATTATGGTAACGCCTTAACGCTATTTTAATATCGTACTTTACTGATTAGACATTATCTACATATCGTATTCTATTGTATATAGATAGTTTATCGGATCCTTAGAGATGTTATTATTCATCTTTGAGTTATGAACTTTATTCCCTGCACTTGATTATCCTGTATAAGATTTTGGGTCCTGACTCGAGTGTTTCTTTTTGTATATGCTCGGGTCAGTCTGAAGCTATCCAGTTTGCTGATCAAGGTTGGTTAAAGATGCTGAAGACTTAGCATTTATCTTTATCAGTCTATTTTGATGTCCATGTCTGTTGGACATTTATGTATTTCCTTTCAGTCACCTTTTGTTTAGACATTGTTGTACTTTATGTAGTAGCTTCATGAACTGCTATTATGACGATGTATTTTCCGCTGCATTATTCTGTGACTGCTCTGTGACTGTGATGTTGTATTGATTCTCATTTACATTTATGTATTTATAATCCCATAATGATTCGTGTTTTGTATTATTTAAGTTGACAGGATTATTGTCAATTTAAATGGTCCAAATATACGGGTTGTTACAATCACCTAGCTTTTAATCAATTTTTCTTGACCCTAACACATCATGTGCTCGGCCATACATGCCTTAGGCTCGGCTTTGGCATGTTTTCAGGTGGGAAATGGATCAGGTTTGGAACATAGAGGCACGACTAGGTCAAAAATTTAAAGGACTTGGAGTTACAAAAGGAAGAATGCAAAGAGGCTAGGCTCGAATGGAGTTTTGGTGCAACCATGGTCACGGCTGATGGTCCTATGGGATCGGCTAAAGGCCGCTATAGGTCTGGACAGTGGGTAGTGTGATGTCTAGGGGTTTGTACTTGTTGGTGGCGGTGGCTAGAGGCGGTGGCCGTGGCAAAGAAATGAAGGTGATGCTGAAAACTAGGCTAGGCTAGGCAATTTTGGAGAGGTCTTCAATATTTTATGGAGTTTGCATCATGGCATGGTCACGGCTTGGGAAAGATAAGTGGAGAGGAGGGTGATGTGGTCTGGGTGGTGGTGGTGTTGGTCGTGGAGATTGTGGAGGGGCTACGACCGAGCATAAGCATGAAGAAGCAAGGCAATTTTCAATGGAAAATTAATAAAAAGAAGAGGAAAAGAGTAAAAAAAATTTAAGAAGCCATTACCTTCTTCCTTTCAGTCTAAAACCTAGGGTGAAAAGTGAGACAAGAAGAGATGTTTTCACGTGAATTTTATTAAAAAAAATTCACGGCTATCAAGGAGAAGTTATGGTAGAAAATTAAGGGATGGAAAGATAAAAAGGTAATAAATTAAAATGTAAAGCATGCCTTTAATTAAAAATAGGTAACGTATCTAAATTTGACTTGTTTCCCATCTATTTAATAAAATATATGCCAAAGAAATAATTCAGTAAATACATACCGTTTATATAAACACTATAGAAATAATTAAGAAAACGGTTATGGAAACGTATAAATTAATTGCTATTTACATCTTTGTATGTTACTTAATTTGCAAAGTATATATCCAAATTAAATGAAACAAACGGAAAAATGTTGTAAATATATACATAACATGTAATGTTACATATATATACACAATTATAATATGATATATCAACCAAAAATATTATTTATATTAACTAAAATAAACATTTAAAGATATGCCTTTTAAAACAATAACGTGTATATATATTTTAAATTTCTTTCCAAGAAATAAGTAGGGATCTGAATACTTATCCATTTAATTACTAAATGAATGTATAAATAAGAAAATGAGGTAGAGATAGATGTTATGAAGAATAAATAAATAGTTTTTGGAAAAGTAGGAAATAAATAAAGAAAATACTTTATTTAACGGAACTAGAATTAAAAATTGAAATCAATATACAATCAACATTTGAAAATTATAACTATACTTAATAGGTTTTAAAAATAAAATATATGCATAGCATATCATTACACAAATTAGAACATGATTTAACAAACAAAGATATTATTTATATAAATTTAAAATAAACAAATTTGTTAAATAAAACAATTTACACACAATATTGTAAAAATCATAACTTTCACAATATTAATCCGATTTCAACGAAACGAAAAGGTATTCTTGAAATTAAATCTATTTTCATAATAAAAGATAAAATTTAAAAAATTCAAATATTTAAATTTAAAAGTTAAAGTTTGACCATTTTGATCAAAAATCCATTTTTTTGAAAATATTCCATTTATTCAGGTTTGGAATGATAATTCACACAAAAATCAAAATTTATATTTAAAATAACACAATTTATCCATTTTAATAAACAAAATAAATCTTTTAAATCAGGAATTTCAGTTAAAATAATTAAAATATAAAATTAAATAATCATAAAATACAGGGTTGTTACACTCTCTCCTACTCAATTCTTTTCGTCCTCGAAAAGGAACGAGGTACAGAAAACGCAGGAAAAAATAAAATAGGCTTAAGACAAGATGACAAGAAGATTGAAATTATACCTGATAACTGTTGTTATAGGTAAGTTTAACAAGGTGGAGAACAGGAATAGCTAGAAGGGAAAAAATAGGTTGAAAGACAAGGATGAACCATTATTCTAAAGCTATATAAATTTCAATTATTTGGAAGGGTAAAATAAATGATCAAAATATCCTTTATATAATACTTTATAAAAATACTTTTATATCTCGATGTCATAACAAGTTTATCCTCATTCCCGTAGACTCTGGCAGTGCGTTGATCAGGCGCAAAGCTAGAATTCTCCAGGTACTTAGTAGACTTATTTCAACACCCAGTGAAAATACTTGAAAAACTTTAAAGAGAGATATGGAAAGTACAATCCAAACAAAATAACCAAACCAAAACCTTTGTCTAACTATGGTTCACAGATACACAATGTTTACGCCTGGATCCCTCAGGAAACAATCCATATTCGTAAGCTTTCTCAGCCCTGCGAGTTACGCCATAATGACTAGTAGACCGCAGGATACACAATGATTTCGCTTGGATCCCCCAGGAAAAATTCCATACCCCGAGGCCTTCTCAGCCAGGCAGATTTCGCTACTAATGCGACCTACATAGTTCACAGGATACACAATGATTATGCCTGGATCCCCAAGGAAATAATCCGTACCCCTAGGCAATCTCAGCCAGGTGAATTGCGCTATGCAGTCGCGCTCAAAAGAAAAAACCATGGGTTATGCCACGGTGGGACACTCGAGTATCATATCTGGAAAACCAAAAATCAGAGAGAATAATATCGATAGAATGAATCCACAATATGGCCACAGAGCGTTATATCAAGCAGAAGGCACTTTCATATCTTTACTTTGAAAGTATGCATCATATAGTACCTTTTCAAATCACTTTCAAATATCATACTTATATAAAGTCCATTATATAGGATTTCATTTTCAAATCGAATACTTTCCAAATCAGTAGTACATCAAATCACACCTATATAGGCTTCGATTATATAAGATTTCTCTTTCCAAATTGAGTATCTTTCAAATCAATAGTTTTTAAATCAACATCATACTTATACAAATCCATTTTATATAAGTTCGATAACTCCCAAATCAAGTATTTAATAATATAAGGTTCTCAATTTCAAATCATTTTAATATCAATTCAGTTTCAAAATCATATATGATTTCACCAAGTTAGTTCTTCCAAATTTAATACATCCAGTTTCAAAGTTTCCAAATGATAGGTTTTGAAAATAATTCCACGTTTCCAAATTGACATAATTTAGGCCAAACAAATTCATTTTCAAAATCATCATATAAATACTGGGCTTACATTCCAATTTATTTTCAAAACCAAATATTTTCTCAAAATCAATTATACCCAAAAATGGTTTCCAAATTTGTAGCTACCCTTTAAAACCTTTAAACTATTTATTGTTATTCAAATGATCCAATTTTCCTTTTGCAAATTATTTATTTAACAGAAGTTTTAAATTTATTTAAGTCATACTCTTTATACTTTAAACATACAAAACTAAACTTACATACTTTATCAAATATTTTATACTCTTCGAAATTTCTTAGCTTTGAAAATTAAACCTCGATTTGGAAGTGTTCGAACCTTCAAAATAGTCAGTGAAATCAAATTTCAAATCCCAAAGTTGGTAATGAGCAACAAATCAGTAAATTAATTTTATAAATAGAGTTATACTAAATCAAATCTGAAACTCGAGGACTGAACACCGAGCTTACTTCAAATCATTTCAAATATATGTACATATATCTTTCGAAAATCAAATCATACTTCGAAATCTGAAATCAAAACCGGTTTCACAAAATCACTGGCATAGCAAAGCTACTATAGCGGCCTCTCCCCCACTCTGTAACTCGAAAATCAATGTCGATGATGCGTGCACTCATCACCGAGATTATTTTCCAGCGACACAAGTGGGTTTTGGACTTCTATTTTCTTAAAACTTCCTTGAAATTTCTTTGAGATCATTGAAACTCATTTGAAGTCATTTGAAACATTTCTTATCTGGAAAATACTTTCAAATCATATTATCATATATTTTCAAAACTTTAAAACCAATTTTCAAAATACCGGAGTTCAATCTCTCAAATTTCAAATTCAAAACCCTTTAGTTATAAATTCTTTTATATAATCGAATACCTTATAGATTTTCAAAATTTCAAATCCTTTCAAAATTTCAGACTCTCGTTTTTAAAAGGTATATTATCCTTATCGAAAACGTTTCACTTTTATATAAAAATGCGGTCATCCATATCAAAATAACAATTTCTATGTATACTCAATTTCAAAATACAATCAATAATTTTTTTTCAAGAGATGATTCAAGGATGGATTTCAAAACAAACAGAGATTCAAATTTAGAGGAACCCTACTCAAATAGAATTCTGATTCAAAGTTAAGCTCGAATGAAGATGAGGTAATTAAATTACCAAATAGAAAATGGATAAGCCTAAATAAATCGTGGGCGACCTTAACCGGGTCAACCATGACTTTGGAATATAATCAATGCGGAATTCTAAGGCAAATCGACATTCGATCGCTAGAGATAGAATCCAGGTATAGCATAAGGTAGATAGCATCGTAAACCAAGGATACAGAAATCTCCGGTGAATCAATGCCAATTGTAAAGGAGTTTCACCCCTTTACAAATCATTCAAAGATTTTCAGAATCACCGATCATTATAGAGGTCATTCAAAATAAAGTTATGGAATGCTCCAAAATCAAAGGATAAAATAGGGAAGACAAGACTGGATTTCAGAACAAGCGGGAGCATTCCAAAATTCAAGGAATCCTAATTGGCAAGAATCCTAACCAAGAGATTACTAACAAGGTGGATACCGAAGGTATGAAGTTTAGAAAATCTTGATTTCGAAATAAGAAAATTTATACCAAAATAATCTTTAAAAATCCTTTAAAATCATTTGGAAATCAATTTATACTTTGAAATACGTTCTCTCACAAAGAAATGATTCTGAGATCGATTTCACTCATTCTAGTGTATTTCTAACCTATCTCTAATGAGTTTTTGCTCGCAGGCTAAGGTTTGCCTAAAAACCAGAGCTCTGATACCAAAATGTAACGACCCACTATTTTGAACCATTCAAATCGACAATAATCCACACATTTCAGACTTGAATAATTCAAAATAATAGATTATAATAAAATTTGGAGCAAATAAAATCATTCACAGAATCACAGACACAGAGATATCAGAATACTCGCAGTGGAAACAAAATACCATACTAGTTCATGAAGCTACTATATACATACTCTCAAAACATATACAAAATCTAATAGTAAAATTGATACAATAGAAGTCAAGACAAATAAACAACAATGCAGAGACAGATACCGAATAGGAACTAACTGGAAGAAGTAGATGAATAGATAGACAGATAAGCTCCAGCAAAACTCTAGCTCCAGAAGGTGAATCCAAAGCTTTGATTCTCAGGCTGACCCGAGCGTAAAGTAAAACACAAACACTCGAGTCAGGACATACATACTTATACAAGTGAACTGTAATAGCAATGCAAAATAACTTAAAAGATGCTTGGGATCGTCCATCCTTTAAGGATCCATTAAACCATCAATTTAAACAGAAATAACGCTATCATAGAAATGTCCATATTAAAGTAACCATAAAACTAGCAGAGTAAATGTGACTAGGGTAGCGCAGAGCTGCAGTAATCGCTCACTTCTAGTCAAACTATTAAATTGAAGGTGTGCATCAATCACAAGGAAATCACGTGACACATAAAGCAGTGTACCCGTGGTTATAAATTTCAGAATGATTTATGATTCCGAATTAAAAATCATTCATTTAAACCATTAAAAGTGAAGTCATTATTCTTTTAATCAAATATTCAATTTCCAAAAATTTAGCCTTTTTTGAGTTCAATTATTCAGTTAAACACTTCAAATATTGAAATTTCAGCTTTTCGTAGCACTTAGAAAATGCTACGGTAAGTTATAACTGAAACAATTCAGTTCATTAAAGACAACATTTAGGAACTGCTGTAATAGTTCAGTTTTAGTTTATTTTCAGAAATGATAGCATTTCAGAAGTGCTACTAAATAAATTTCCAGATTTATAATAAAATTCAGAAACAATTAAACTTCAATTTTTAACCATTTTAACTTATAAAAAAATCATATTTTTTCCACTTCAAAAATGTTCATTTGAATACCCTTTAACTTATGATTTTCAAAAAGTAAAATTTTATACATTAATTCAGAAATCTCAGTGTTTCACTTATTAAGGTCAATATACAATTTTCCCAATTTCATTTACTTTACACATTAATTTAATTTACCATTTCATAAATTAAATTAAATTTTCGTTTTATTTTCTTAACTTAACTTTTATTTTTAAACCAAGCTTCACATTTCCAAGTCAAGTTATATTTCAAATTACACTTTTAAACCATCCATTTATTTAACATTTTAAACTAATTACATAAATTCAAAATACACTGTAAGTTGCTTAACTTTATTTTACAAATAACTTGATATTTTCTTTTACTTTATATTTATCCAATTCACACATCAATTATATAAATTACCAAGTTAAGCTTATAATTCCATATTTTTTTTTAAAGTCCCATTATTAAGTTAAATCAAACTTTCACACTACAACTCAAACCATCTATTAACTTATACCAATTTACCTTTTAGAAAATCACTACTTAACCATTTTAAATCCAATATAAGTCAAAGTTCATATTTTTTTCCTTCATTTACAATGCATGTAATTTATGAGAAATCATATTTTGAAGTCAACCACGGGTCCAGATAATATTTCACACCTCAATCAAGTGACGGAAATTATCATTTAAATCCGTAATCAGTAAAATTTTCAGGTTTTGATTATTTCAAACCCTAAATCCCAAGACAAATACAAATAAATAAAAATCACCCAGACCTATCATTTCAGCCCTAATGATTTTTCTTATTCTGCTGTCCATTCAGGTATGTATCATTTCAACCCATAGTGATTCTATTATACAGGGAACTTGCAGTGTGAGAAACAGAAATAAATCCACAGTATAACAGAATAAAACATAACATATGATGAGACAAGTTTATAACAGGGTTTAACATCACATAATTAACATCACAGGTTAGTATAACATGATGCAACAATTCTACACATTCACTTGTTGTCACTTCACTAATTATATAAGTATAAATGTCATGAGTGAAAAGTCACCTTTTATGATGGAGTTAGCAAATCAAAACACACAAACGAATACCAGAAAGCATGATACGACTTTTGATTCGAGTGGAGAGAGAGCCAAGATGTTAATCTTGCATTCAATAACAAAACAAAGCCATATATAAATATAAATACAATACCAAAGATAAATTGAAACAAGGTGGAAATTAGAAGCAACAAAGAGCATCCCCTAGCTTTTAATCAATTTTGCTTGTCCCTAACACATCATGTGCTCGGCCATACATGCCTTAGGCTCGGATTTGGCATGTTTTCAAGTGGGAAATGGATCGGGTTTGGAACATATAGGCACGGCTAGGTCAAAAATGTAAAGGGTTTGGAGTTACAAAAGGAAGAATGCAAAGAGGCTAGGCTTGAATGGAGTTTTGGTGCAACCATGGTCACGGCCTATGGTCCTATGGCCTCAGGTAGGGGCCGCTACAGGTCTGGACAGTGGGTAGTGTGATGGCTAGGGGTGTGTACTTGTTGGTGGTGGTAGCTAGAGGTGGTGGCCGTGGCAAAGAAATTAGGGTGATGGTGAAAACTAGGTTAGGCTAGGCAATTTTGGAGAGGTCTTCAATATTTTGTGGAGTTTGCATCATGGGATGGTCATGGCTTGGGCAAGATAAGTGGAGAGAAGGGTGATGTGGCCGTGGGTGGTGGTGGTGCTGGTCGTGGAGATGGTGGAGGGGCTATGGCCGAGCATAAGCATGAAGAAGCAAGGCAATTTTCAATGGAAAATTAATAAAAAGAAGAGGAAAAGAGTAGAAAATTTTTAAGAAGCCATTACCTTCTTCCTTTCAGATCTAAAACCTTGCATGAAAAGTGAGATATGAAGAGTTGTTTTCACATGAATTTTATAAACAAAAAGTCACGCTATCAAGGAGAAGTTATGGTAGAAAATTAAGGGATGAAAAGATAAAAAGGTAATAAATCAAAACGTAACGCATGCCTTTGATTAGAAATAGGTAACGTGTCTAAATTTGATTTGTTTCCCATCTATTTAATAAAATACATGCCAAAGAAATAATTTAATAAATACATACCGTTTATATGAACACTATAGAAATAAATAAGAAAACGGTTATGGAAACGTATAAATTAATTGCTATGTACGTCTTTGTATGTTACTTAATTTATGAAGTATATATCCAAATTAAATGAAACAAAACGGACAAATGTTGTAAATATATACATAACATGTAATTTTACATATAAATACACAATTATAACATGATATTAATTAAAATAAACATTTAAAGGTATGCCTTTTAAAACAATAACGTGTGTGTGTATATATATTTGAAATTTCTTTCCAAGAAGTAAGTAGGAATCTGAATACTTATCCATTTAATTACTAAATGAATGTATAAATAAGAAAAATAAGGTAGGGATAGATATTATAAAGAATAAATTAATAGTTTTGGGAAAAGTAGGAAATAAATAAAGAAAATACTTTATTTAATGGAACTAGAATTAAAAATTGAAAACAATATACAATCAACATTTGAAAATTATAACTATACTTAAAAATGTTTTAAAAATAAAATATATGCGTAACATATCATATTACACAAATTAGAACATGATTTTGCAAAAAATATATTATTTATATAAATTTAAAATAAACAAATTTGTTAAATAAAACAATTTACACACAATATTGTAAAAAACATAACTTTCACAATATTAATCCGATTTCAACGAAACAAAAGGCAGTATTCTTGAAATTAAATCTATTTTCATAATAAAAGATAAAATTTAAAAAATTCAAATATTTAAATTTTAAACTTAAAAGTTGACGTTTGACCATTTTGTCCAAAAATTCACTTTTTTGGAAATATTCCATTTATTCAAGTTTGGAATTATAATGCACACAAAAATCAAAATTTATATTTAAAATAACACAATTTATCCATTTTAATAAATAAAATAAAAATTTTAAATCAGGAATTTTAGTTAAAATATTTAAAATATAAAATTAAATAATCACAAAATACAGGGTTGTTACACTCTCCCCCACTCAAATCTTTTCGTCCTCGAAAAGGAACGAGGTACAGATAACACAGAAAAAGATAGAATGAAATAGGATTAAGAAAAGATGATAAGAAGATTAAAATTATACCTGATAACTGTTGTTATAGGTAAGTTTAACAAGCTGGAGAATAGGAATAGCTAGAAGGGAAAAAATAGGTTGAAAGACAAGGATGAACCATTATTCTAAAGCTATATAAATTTCAATTATTTGGAAGGGTAAAATAAATGATCAAAATATCCTTTATATAACTTTATAAAAATACTTTTATAACTCGATGTCTTAACAAGTTTATCCTCATTCCCGTAGACTCCGGCAGTGCATTGATCAGGGGAAAAGCTAGAATTGTCTAGGTACTTAGTAGACTTGTTTCATCACCCAGTGAAAATACTTAAAAAACTTTTAAAAGCAGATATGGAAAGTACAATCCAAACAAAACAACTAAACCAAAAACTTTTTCTAACCATGGTTCGTAGATACACAATGGTCATGCATGGATCCCCCAGGAAACAATCCATATCCTTAAGCTTTCTAAGCCCTACGAGTTACGCCATAATGACTAGTAGACCGCAGGATACACAATGATTATGTCTGGATCCCCCATGAAACAATCCGTACCCCTAGGCCTTCTCAGCCAGGCGGATTTCGCTACTAATGTGACCTACATAGTTCACAGGATACACAATGATTACGCCTGGATCCCCCAGGAAATAATCCATACCCCTAGGCCCTCTTAACCAGGTGAATTGCGTTATGCAGTCGCGCTCAAAAGAAAAAACCATGGGTTACGCCATGGTGGGACATTCGAGTATCACATCCGGAAAACCAAAAATCAGAGAGAATAATATCGATAGAATGAATCCACAATATGACCACATAGCGGATATCAAGCAGAAGGCACTTTCCATTCTTTACTTCGAAAATATGCATCATATAGTACCTTTTCAAATCACTTTCAAATATCATACTTATATAAAGTCCATTATATAGGATTTCATTTTCAAATCGGATACTTTCCAAATCAATAGTACATCAAATCACACTTATATAGGCTTCGATTATATAAGATTTCTCTTTCCAAATTGAGTATCTTTCAAATCAATAGTTTTTAAATCAACATCATACTTATACGAATCCATTTTATATAAGTTCGATAACTCCCAAATCAAGTACTTAATAATATAAGGTTCTTAATTTCAAATCATTTCAATATCAATTCAGGTTCAAAATCATATACGATTTCACCAAGTTATTTCTTCCTAATTTAATACCTCCAGTTTCAAAGTTTCCAAATGATAGGTTTTGAAAATAATTCCAAGTTTCCAAATCGACATAATTTAGGTCAAACAAATTCATTTTCAAAATCATCATATAAATACTGGGTTTACATTCCAATTTATTTTCAAAACCAAATATTTTCTCAAAGTCAATTATACCCAAAAATGGTTTCCAAATTTATAAACTATCCCTTTAAAACCTTTAAACTATTTATTTCTATTCAAAAGATCCAATTTTCCTTTTGCAAATTATTTATTTAACAGAAGTTTTAAATTTATTTAAGTCATACTATTCATACTTTAAACATACAAAACTAAACTTATATACTTTATCAAATATTTTATACTCTTCGAAATTTCTTAGCTTTGAAAATTAAACCTCGATTTGGAAGTGTTTGAACCTTCAAAATAGTCAGTGAAATCAAATTTCAATTACCAGAGTTGGGAATCAACAACAAATCAGTAAATTAATTTTGTAAATAGAGTTATACTAAATCAAATCTGAAACTCGAGGACTGAACACTAGGATTACTTCAAATCATTTCAAATATATATACATATATCTTTCGAAAAAAATCATACTTCGAAATCTAAAATCAAAATTGGTTTCACAAAATCACTCGCATAGCAAAGCTACTAAAGTGGCCTCTCCCCTACTCTGAAACTCGAAAGTCAATGTCGATGATGCGTGCACTCATCACCGAGATTATTTTCCAGCGACACAAGTGGGTTCTAGACTTCTGTTTTCTTAAAACTTTCTTGAAACTTTCAAAATACGGGAGTTCAATCTCCCAAATTCCAAATTCAAACCCTTCTATAATAAATCCTTTTATATAGTGGAATTCCTTATAAATTTTCAAAATTTCAAATCCTTTCAAAATTTCAGACTCTCGTTTTTAAAAGGTATATATAATCCTTATCGAAAACATTTCACTTTTATATAAAAATGCGGTCATCCTTATCAAAATAATAATTTCTATGTATACACAATTTCAAAATACAATCAACAAATTTTCTTCCAGAGATGATTCAAGGATAGATTTCAAAACAGGCAGAGATTCAAATTTAGAGGAACCCTACTCAAATGGAATTCTGATTCAAAGTTAAGCTCGAACGAAGATGAGATAATTAAATTACCAAATAGAAGATGGATAAGCCTAAATAAATCACGGGCGACCTTAACCGGGTCAACCGTGACTTCAGGAATATAATCAATGCGGAAATCTAAGGAAAATCGACATTCGATCGCCAGAGATAGAATCCTGGTATAGCAGAAGGTAGATAGCATCGTAAACCATACAGAAATCTCCGGTGAATCAATGCCAATTGTAAAGGAGTTTCACCCCTTTATAATTCATTCAAAGATTTGCGGAATCACTGATCTTTATAGAGGTCATTCAAAATGAAGATATGGAATGCTCCAAAATCAAAGGATAAAATACGGAAGACAAAACTGGATTTCAAAACAAGTGGGAGCGTTTCAAAATTCAAGGAATCCTAATCGATAAGAATCCTAACCAAGAGATCACTAACAAGGTGGATACCGAAGGGATGAAGTTTAGAAAATCATGATTTCGAAATAAGACAATTTATACCAAAATAATCTATAAAAATCCTTCATTTGGAAATCATTTTAAACTTCGAAAATATGTTCTCTCACAAAGTAATGATTCTGAGATTGATTTCATTCATTCTAGGGTATTTCTATCCTATCTCTAATGAGTTTTTGCTCCGCAGGCTAAGGTTTGCCTAAAAACCAAAGCTCGAATACCAAAATGTAATGACCCACTATTTTGGACCATTCAAATTGACAATGATCCACGCATGTCAGACTTGAATAATTTATAATAACAGATTATGATAAAATTTGGAGCAAATAAAATCATTCACAGAATCACGGACACAGAGATATCAGAATACTCGCGGCGGAAATAAAATACCGTAGTATTTCATGAAGCTACTATATACATACTCTCAAAACATATAAAAATATCATAGTAAAATAGATACAATAGAAGTCAGGATACATAAACAACAATGCAGAGACAGATACCGAATAGGAACTAACTAGAAGAAGTAGACGAATAGATAGACAGATAAGCTCCAGCAAAACTCTAGCTCCAGAAGGTGAATCCAAAGCTATGATTCACAAGATGACCCGAGCGTAAAGTAAAACACAAACACTTGAGTTAGGATATACATACTGATACAACGTAAACCAACTCAAATGAACTGTAATAGCAATGCACAATAACTTAAAGGATGCTTGCGATCGCTCATTCTTTAAGGATCCACTAAACTATCAATTTAAATAGAAATAAACGCTATCATAGAAATGTCCATATTAAAGTTACCATACAACTAGCAGAGTTAATGTGACTAGGGTAGCGCAGAGCTGCAGCAATCGCTCACCTCTGGTCACACTATCAAATTGAAGGTGTGCATCAAAACAATCATAAGGAAATCACGTGACACACAAAGCAGTGTACCCGTGGTTATAAATTTCAAAATGATTTATAATTCCGAATTAAAAATCGTTCATTTAAACTATTAAAAGTGAAGTCATTATTCCTTAAAATAAAATATTCAATTCCCAAAAATTTAGCCTTTTCTGAGTTCAATTATTCAGTTAAACACTTCAAATATTGAAATTTCATCTTTTCGCAGCACTTAGAAAATGCTACGGTAAGTTATAGTTGAAAACAATTCATGTAACGACCCAAAATTTAACCACTTCAAAATATAACATTTAAGGTGATTTTAAATATAAAATATAAGAGGTTTTATGATTCAAATAATATTAGATAGGATTTGAAAATAGAAATGTACATAAAAATAGTAACATTTGCTTATATCGACAAAAGTGACAAAATCCTGATTTCAGAAAACTAAGTTTAAATGGTTTAATAAATTATTTTAATTTATTTATGAGTATTTATATTTTTAAATGACACTATAAAAATTTATTTTTAAATTTGGATTACATAAATAAATAGTTTAAATAAAACGTCAAAATATGACCGTAAAACATTTTGTCAAAAATCGACGTTTTGTCGATTTAAAGTTGTCGCAACGTTGTTGCACCTTTATGTATACAATTTAGTAAATATGGTAACATATAGAGATAGTTAACAATTAACTAGACAAGCTTACTTTTAGTAAGCACACTTAGAAAATTCTAGAAAGTAATTAGCAAAAGTAAACTAAAAAAGACAAAACACATGTCACATCAAAAGTGACATAAAGTAAAGAAAGTGACACAAAGTAAAGTAATCATTCTTATTCTTTACTTAACTTTAAAGTATTCGAATTTTAAAAGTGTGACGTGATGTGGATGGTAAGTTTTGAATCAAATAAGTTTACTTAATTCTTAAGGAAAGTTATTTAAGTAAAAACACAAATCTTTATTTTATTCTCAAATATTTTCTATAAATACATACCCACTTTCTCACTTTCTTTCACACTTCTTCTTCTCAAAATTTCAAGCTTCTTCTTACCTCCTTTAATGGCTTCCAACCTTAACATAGTTATGCCAAAATATTTTCAAAAATAAAGTAAAGAAAATATCGACAAAATATCATCCGAACCACTTCAAACTCCTCCTCCTTCCTCACATTGTTCATGCCCTCTTTTCCTCCATTTGGCCGAACACTTTTAGCCTTCTACAAGCCAAGGAGAGCATCTAAGTCGAAGCATTCAAGGAATCATAAGCTTAAAACGTCGAGTAGCGAAGCTATAGCCGATTTTCCATTCACCAAAACCAAACAAAGTGAGAACTCCTAATTTATATGTATTTATTTGGTTATGATGTTGTGGTGTGTTTGTTTGGATGTTAATAATGATGTTTGATAAGTGTTTGAAAAAGAAAGCAACCTCCTTTAAGTCATTTGCAAAAGTTAGTAAGCAAATATGTATATAAATGAGAATTATGTGACATTGTATTGAAAATGTTGTTAAATTGATATGCAAGTTCATATGACATATTAGAATATGTTAAAATGATTATAAATATTGTTTTGGATGTTTATTAGTTGTATATTAAATATATATGTTGAAACAAGTCACGGATTTATACGACGTATAATCACATGGAAATCACTTTCCATAAGAAATGAAATGTGATATGGAATCATTTATACTTTTGAAAAATGTTTGAAAATACATTAGAAATGATTCCTAAGTGTTTAAACTTTTTTCGACAAAGTTTGGATATGAATCTCAAAATACGCCAAAAATTTGACGCGTCGCGTAACGGTAGTTCGCGTTTTCGCGTCAAAAGTTCAAATGATCATACGAAGTGGAATATAGTTCGGAATTCTTCGAAGTAAGAATTTTTCGAATCCTTATATCCATATCTTTCATAAAAAAAGAGAAAATCAAGATTTCATCTTGTATATTTTGAAATATGGCAAAATCAATTTTCAAGAAAGCATTAAATGACCAAAGTTGGAAATTGATGAAATTAGTGTTTAAAATATGAAATAAATTCTAAAAATATTTAAAAATAATTTAAGTTAGAAAAATGGTTTTCTAAATGATATGAAAGTTGTTTTGAAGAATATATCTTTTAAAGCACTTTTTGCAATACTTTCTGCAAACGCTTTTCAATAACTTTTGAAATAAAGTTTGAAACTTAACAATCCTTTCTTAAAATCCTTAGTAAATGTTTTTAAGTGAATAATAAAGCATTTCAGAAGAAATTTGAACAATTTAACATTATTTCAAAGATGTTTAAACAAGAAGTTAAGTGATTTAAAAAGGGAAAATGAGTATGCGGAAACGACTAGTACATTTGTCCCGCCTGTGAGATCTAAAAGTGGAAACCAGGTGTGTAAGTAAGGTTAGGATGGAGCAACCAGTGCCCTGAACTTACCTGGCCTTAGTTTTCTCTTTTAGGCGAGAGGTGGAACATATCGAAAGGAAAGCCCGGATGCTCAACTTGGATTTTATAGAAATAATCTCCTTATACTCATCATTAAAATCCGAAGAGGGAACTTGTCATATTTGTGGAATTTAAAAGGTGATCTCATCGTTATTCCGCCCATAGCACTCGTTGAATACGGAAGTTGATTTTGGATAAAAGTAGAATGATTTCTATAATCTAATTTTCTCAAAAGATACTCCTTAAAAATGATTTGAGAAATATTTAAAAAGAGGTTTAAATGATTCCGTATTCACTAAAAGAAGATTTTTGAAAATATATATCTTTCGAAGATATTTTGGTAAAGGAAATGAATGAATCGAAAAACAATCACCTAATTACATCATTTTTATCGATGATTGGATTTCGAACGAACCGGGGTTGGATTTGGTTAATTTCTATCCGAAAACCACTTCGAACCAGTTTACGTGTTCGAAGAATGAAGATGTTTGAAGACGGAGATACTGAGACGAATAATAACGAGGGACTACTTGTTGATTAATTGGGGATAAACTCTCGATTCACTATATTGTCGCAGTGGTCTCTTTGGTATGAAAAACCTCAAAACCACAAGGGCTTCTCGCCTAGTAATGGCCGAGGAAAGTGTCTTCGGTTTCGTTCGGTCCTAGAACGAACTTGTATGGATGAATGTCTGACCTTGCATTCCAAATCATAATGAGTGGTTTCTATAAAAGTATATCAGTCGGTGATGGAGAAGACACCTTCTCTTAGCTTAACACCCTTTCCCGAGACATACGTGCTCAGGAAGTTATACGTTTGTAGAAATCAGTCGTGTGAATGTGGAATGGCAATGTGGCATTCAAAGTGAATGAATATGTGCTATATGAAAAGGTAATCGTAGCCTTGAGCCTCATCAACCGGAAATGATCGAAACAGGGTTAGATGCAGCAAGGCTAAGTGGGTCATTCCCAATTAAGGTATGATCATTCCCTTCTATATATATTTCTTCCCGCTATGACGTTCGGGATGTAAATTAATGTGGAAGTATGCGAAGAGAGCTCTCGGATAAAGGTCGGTAACGACCTGGGGGATGACATATTCGGTACTATCTAGTTACAGAGGTAGGCCGGTCTTGTGTTGGTAGAGGGCAAATGTTCTATGCCTCGGGGAATCAATCTAGAGGTGTACCCATCGGAAGGTAGTCCCTTTACCTGGTCATTTGTATGGAAATCCATTCTCCAATAAGAACTTGCGGTTTTGTTTGTAGAACCTAGTATGCTGGAATTTAATATGGTAACAATTTCGGCTAAGATTAATAAGTTTATTTGAAAATGTTTTCAAAGAATGTCATTAAAAATAATATCCCTAAATTTTGCGTAATAAAGAGTTTTGGTTATCATAAGGTAAAAACCCGTTCTGTGTTTATGTGCGGCGTGGTCTTATGAGATACCTTTTTGTTTTCAAAAACATCGTGCTTTGAGTTCTCGCACCAGTCCCATGTCTGAACCGGAGTTTGTTTTTCCCTTTAAACTCTGGGTGCCCTATTTTTGGGCAGCCGTGTAGTCTGGATACATTAGGAGCATTTTGGAGCACGTTGGGGAGCATTTTGGAGAAGACTTTTGGAGCTATGAAGCTGAAGTACCTTATATAGTTATCTACCCATTTTCCGCTGCGTTATGTAGTTTGCATTTCTAGCATATGTACGGATAGACAGTTATAACTATCCCACTAGATTTATATTTGACTCTGATTATTACGTATAATTATAAATGTTGAATGCGATGTGAGATTCTATTATTATGTTATCTTCTATCTTTATTTTCTTTTACACCCCTGATAATCTGCCTCCCCGGCACTTGGATTTACGGCACGTGAATACCGTGGATGTATTAGTGTCGATTTCTGAGGATCGAGGAGACGGGTCGTCACAATTCACTTCAGTAAAGACAACATTTAGAAACTGCCGTAATAGTTCAGTTTTAGTTTATTTTCAGAAACGATAGCATTTCTGAAGTGCTACTAAATAAATTTCTAGATTTGTAATAAAATTCAAAAACAACTAAACTTTAATTTTTGACCATTTTAACTTATAAAAAAATCATATTTTTTTCCACTTCAAAAATCTTCATTTGAATATCCTTTTACTTATGATTTTCATAAAGTAAAATTTTATACATTAATTCAAAAATCTCAATGTTTCACTTATTAAGGTCAATATACAATTTTCCCAACTTTCATTTACTTTACACATTAATTTAATTTACCATTTCATAAATTAAATTAAATTTTCATTTTATTTTCTTAACTAAACTTTTGTTTTTAAACCAAACTTCACGTTTCCAAGTCAAGTTATATTTCAAATTACACTTTTAAACCATCCATTTATTTAACATTTTAAACTAATTACATAATTCAAAATATACTGTAAGTTGCTTAACTTTATTTTACAAATAACTTGATATTTTCTTTTACTTTATATTTATCTAATTCAAACATCAATTATATAAATTACCAAGTTAAGCTTATAATTCCATTTTTTTCTCTTAAATTCCCATTATTAAGTTAAATCAAACTTTCACACTACAACTCAAACCATCTATTAACTTATACCATTTTACCTTTTAGAAAATCATTGCTTAACCATTTTAAATCCATAAGTCAAAGTTCATATTTTTTTCTTTCATTTACAATACATGAAATTTTTGAGAAATCATATTTTGAAATCAACCACGGGTCCGGATAATATTTCACACCTCACTCAAGTGATACGGAAATTATCATTTAAATCCGTAATCAGTAAAAATTTTGGGTTTTAATTATTTCAAACCCAAAATCCCAAGACAAATACAAATAAATAAAAATCACTCAGGCCTATCATTTCAGCCCGTAATGATTTTCCTATTCTAAAGTCCGTTCTGGTATGTATCATTTCAACCCATAGTGATTCTATTCTACAGGGAACTTGCCGTGTGAGAAACAGAATTAAATCCACAGTATAACAGAATAAAACATAACAGATGACGAGACAAGTTTATAACAGGGTTTAACATCACATAATTAAAATCACAGGTAGGTATGACATGATATAGCAATTCTACACATTCACTTGTTGTCACTTCACTAATTATATAAGTATAAATGTCATGAGTGAAAACTCACCTTTTATGCTGCAGTTAGCAAATCAAAACACGCAAACGAATACCAGAAAGCACGATACGACTTTTGGTTCGAGTGGAGAGAGAGATCCAAGATGTTAATCTTGCATTCAACAACAAAACAAAGCCATATATAAATATAGATATAATACCACAGATAAATTGAAACAAGGTGGAACTTAGAAGCAACAAAGAGCATCACCTGGCTTTTAATCAATTTCGCTTGACCTGAACAAATCATGTGCTTGGACATACATGCCTTAGGCTCAGCTTTGGCATGTTTTTAGGTGGAAAATGGATCAGGTTTGGAACATGTAGGCATGGCTAGGTCAAAAATGTAAAGGGTTTGGAGTTACAAAAGGAAGATTGCAAAGAGGCTAGGCTTGAATGGAGTTTTGGTGCAACCATGGTCACGGCCTATGGTCCTATGGGCTCGGCTAGGGGCTGCTATAGGTCTGGACAGTGGGTAGCGTGATGGCTAGGGTGTGTATTTGTTGGTAGTGGCGGCTAGAGGTGGTGGCCGTGGCAAAGAAATGAAGGTGATGGTGAAAACTAGGCCAGGCAATTTGGAGAGGTCTTCAATATTTTGTGGAGTTTGCATCATGGGATGGTCACGACTTCGGAAAGACAAGTGAAGAGGAGGGTGATGTGGCTGTGGTGGTCGTGGTGCTGATCGTGGAGATGGTGGAGGGGCTATGGCCGAGCATAAGCCTGAAGAAGCAAGGCAATTTTCAATGGAAAATTAATAAAAAGAAGAGGAAAAGAGTAGAAATTTTTTAAGAAGCCATTACTTTCTTCCTTTCAGATCTGAAACCTTGCATGAAAAGTGAGATAAGAAGAGATGTTTTCATGTGAATTTTATAAAGAAAAGTCACGGCTATCAAGGAGAAGTTATGGTAGAAAATTAAGGGATGAAAAGATAAAAAGGTAATAAATCAAAACGTAACGCATGCCTTTAATTAAAAATAGGTAACGTATTTAAATTTGATTTGTTTCTCATCTATTTAATAAATTATATGCCAAAGAAATAATTCAATAAGTACATACCGTTTATATAAACACTATAGAAATAAATAAGAAAACGACTTTGGAAATGTATAAATTAATTGCTATTTACATCTTTGTATGTTACTTAATTTACGAAGTATATATCCAAATTAAATGAAACAAAACGGACAAATGTTGTAAATATATACATAACATGTAATGTTACATATATATACACAATTATAACATGATTTATCAACCAAAAATATTATTTATATTAATTAAAACAAACATTTAAAGGTATGCCTTTTAAAACTATATATATATATATATATATATATATATATATATATATATATATTTGAAATTTCTTTCCAAGAAATAAGTAGGGATCTAAATACTTATCCATTTAATTACTAAATGAATGTATAAATAAGAAAAATAAGGCAGAGATTGATATTATGAAGAATAAATAAATAGTTTTAGGAAAAGTAGGAAATAAATAAAGAAAATACTATATTTAATGGAACTAGAATTAAAAATTGAAAACACTATACAGTCAACATTTGAAAATTATAACTATACTTTAAAATGTTTTAAAAATAAATATATGCATAACATATCATGTTACACAAATTAGAACATGATTTTACAAACAAAGATATTATTTCTATAAATTTAAAATAAACAAATTTGTTAAATAAAACAATTTACATACAATTTTGTAAAAAGCATAACTATCACAATATTAATCCGATTTCAACGAAATGAAAAGTAGTATTCTTGAAATTAAATCTATTTTCATAATAAAAGATAAAATTTCAAAAGTTCAAACATTTAAATTTTAAATTTAAAAGTTAAAGTTTGACCATTTTGACCAAAAATCCACTTTTTTGGAAATATTCCATTTATTCAGGTTTAGAATTATAATTCACACAGAAATCAAAATTTATATTTAAAATAACAAAATTTATTCATTTTAATAAATAAAATAAAGTTTTTAAATCCTGAATTTCAGTTAAAATAATTAAAATATAAAATCAAATAATCATAAAATACAGGGTTGTTACAGCAAGTATATAGCGGGATATAGTGGATGACTCTATGGAAAAAGCGTAGTGGAAAAAAATGCTACGAGATATAGCAGAGTTATATCGGAGTAATAGCGAGGCATTAACTGTACAGTCATTTACAATAGAATTTACGTATAGTAAAAAATATAAATTTCCAAAACATTTTTTACCATAAAAAGAAAACATCAACTCACTTACACACCATCATCTCCACATACATGGAGGCATAAGAGGGGTAGGTATTGCCGTGCGCCTTGAGCTGAAGGAGGGTTGTGGGAAAGAGGCAAAAGAGTAATTACACATTTGGATTTTTATTTTCAAAGTTTTTCCTATAAATACCAACCAGTCTCTTCAAGATTTTACACACTATTCTACTTCATATTCTTCCTCATTCTCAAGCTTTTCAATGGCTTCCTACCTTAAGGAAATTATGAAGAAAAATTAGCAAAAAAGTAAATAATTTATACAAGTATATATACATTTGCAATCCACTTAAAATCAAGCTCAAATCCACTTCTTCCCTCACTCAAAACCCATGACCACCACCTCCTACCACCAAGGCCGAGCCTATCACCGCTTGCAAGCATAGGTTGAGTCCATTTGAAGGTCCAAGGCTCGATTTCGAAGACTTTGATTTGATCTTAGCGAAGCTATAACGAATTTTATAATGTTGGAAACCAATGAAGGTGAGAAACTCTATTTGTAGATGATATTCATGTTTGATTATGCTTGGTTGTGATGATTGTGAACCATGTTTGGATATGACAATATGTTTGTTTGAATGTGTAAATGATTCATGTTTAATACACACCGAATATCACCATGGAAATCGTTTTCCTATAATAAATGAAATGGTATATATGAGATTGCTAAACCTCTTTAAAATGGTTTAAAATTATTTAAAAATGTTTTATAAATATTTAAAAGTGTTTCGACAAAGTTTGGAAAGGATATGGAAAATTGAGTTAAAATAGACGCGTCGTGTAACGGTAGTTCGCGATTTCACGCCGTTGAAAGTTATATCCATTTATATTAATACGAAGTCGGAATTCTTTGGAGTAAGAATTTTTTAAACTCCTATAATTATAATTTTCAAACTAAAGAAAAAGATTGAGATTTCGTATAGCAGATATTGAAATATGAGCAAATCAAGTTTTTGAAATAGTCATGGCTTGACATTTTGGAAACCAAAGTGATGGATTCTTTAAAATTGATATTTTTTAATTCTTTGAAAATATGGAATAAATTCTATATAAAAATTTAATTTTTTTAAAAAGAGATTTGATTATAAAAATGGATTTCTTTATTTAATCTTCGACGCAAGTGCTGCTCGCTAGTAATTCTAGGGGTAATTCTCGATAGGATGTAGTAGGATAGTTCCTTCGGTTTGTCATATTCCTAGACAACTAGTATGGATGAATGTCTGATATTGCATTTCTATCCTACACGTACACTTATTTTTACGAAGTACATCTGTTTGGTGATGTAGGAAGTACTCTCTTACACTTAATACCCTTCTCCGAGACATTCGAGTTCAGAAGTTGTACATTTGTGAAAATCATAATGTGATATGGAATCAGAAATGCGACATTCAAAGTGGAATGTGCATTCTGAAAGATGAACGTCACCTCGGGCCTCATCACGGAAATGGCTTAAACTGGGCATGCCGTAAGGCTATGTGGTTCGCAACCATTAGAGTATGGTCATCACCTTTCTAGATTACCCTCTATATATTGGGTCTGTATTGCATGCTAAGAGAGCTCTCGGATAGATTGAGAACGGCAAGGGTGATGTCATATTCGGTTCTATCCACCACCAGATGGGTTTGTGGGTAGGCCGGTCTTGCTAGGTGCAGAGGTTTCAAGTTGTTGACCTTGGTACATCCCTCAAGAGATGTACTGCATGAAGCGTAGTTCCTTACCTGCCATTGTATGGAAATCCATTCTTTAATAAGTGCCTTCGGACTTGATTGTAGAATCTATTATGTTGGAATTTAATCAATATAACAATTTCGCTAAGCTTACATTAGTTTACTTGAAAAGTGTTTTCAAAAGAATGTCATAAAAAATAATATTTACTAGATTTTGCATAGTAAAGATTTTGCATGGTAAAGATTTTGTTTATCATAAGATGAAAACTCGTTCCTCATTTATGTGTGATGTGGTCTCGTGAGATACCATTTTTTTCTTTTAAATTTCATATTTCGAGTTTCTCATACCAGTCCTATGACTCATCCAGAGTTTATTTTCTTTTCCCTAAAACTCTGTATGCCCTATTTTTCGAATAGCCTAAGTAGTCAGGTTTAACTTAGAGCATTGTGATGGAGCTTGAAGCCTGGAGCTAAAGATGTTCTTGTAGATAGTTCGCCATCTCCATTCCCGCCGATTAGTTTATAGATTATATTCTGCATTTATAAGGACAAAGATTTATAGCAGTCCAGGCTGATTTATAAGATAGACTTTGATAAATGTATTTAATAATTTCCACTCTAAAGTTCATATATTTTGAAATAATATATGGTATTCTATTCATGTAAGATTATGTTCTACATTTATTTTCTTTTAATCCATGATAAGCTGCCTCTCGACACTTGGATTTGCGGCATTTGAATACCAATGATGTATTCTTGTCGATTTCTAAGTTTTATGGAGGAGGGTCGTCACGTTTGGTATCAGAGCTTAGGTTGAGCGAACACCTGAGCCTCATAGCGGAAGTTCCATCAGAGATAGAGTTAGTAATACCCTAGGATGAGTAGCTGATTAGAAATAGGGTAAGTGACACCCTAGAATGAGTTGAGAGTATTATATAAGAGCGCGTATTTGTTAATGATATACAAATGATTTTAGTTTTGGAAAATTGGTAAATGAGATAATTTAATCTAGGCTTATATTTTGAATATACAGAATATATTTTGAAAAAATATGTAATAGATATGTTATAACTTGAATGATAGTTTGAAATCAAGATTAGTAAAATCTAGGTATAAACATCTTGTAATTAGAATGTCACAGTTTGAATATTAGATGTTTAATAATAACACTCAGAAGATTAAGAGTAATATTTGGAAAGGGGTTTGGATAATGAGAACTTTTATAAAAAAGGGGTTTTTGGGAAGGGAATTTTCAAAGCATTTTATCTGAAATATTCTAAGTGTTGGTTTGGGAGAAACAATATCATGTGCTTAGCAAACTATTACCCTTAACATTGTACCGTTAAAATGGATTTATGCTGAGATAAACTTAGATTTATAACCTAATATTAGATTTAGTTAAATAATAAAATGCTCAGTATCTAAGTGTTTTTTGATCGTTGTAGAAACCCTTGAGCTATGGGAGAAAGTATTCAAAAGGGGAGACCTCAAGAGCAAATTAGGGTGAGAAGAATGATTTAATCATTCTTTTAAGTAATGTGGAAGAACCCAAGAAATGGCCACTTAGCAATATTATTCCCATTATTAAAGTAAAATTAGATCCATACAACCGAATAGACAAAAACGATTATCCTATGGCTGAAATTCCTATATCTTCCCTGACTCCTTAACTTATTATAGTGTCCAGTGATGAAGAAATCCTTTAGGCCTCAGAAGGAACATGTATCACTGACCCGGTAAGTTCAGAACTCGAACCAGAAGAAGAAATTCCTAAGGAGGAGCCGATGGAAGAAAAATTGGAACTTGAAGAGGACGCGAACAGTGTGATATCTCATGAATAAAACAACAACAGTAGAGATAGTAATGTCAAATGAGAGATGGATGGTAACCATATTATTTGGCATGAGGAATCCTCAGATTCCCTCCTTCATTGGGTCAAGGAGAATAAAATGGAAGAATTTGAGGATCCAAGGCAGAAGAAGTGCAAGGTTTAGAAGATCTAGAAGAAGGAGAAGTTATACAAGAAATGCCCGTCGGACTTAGGAATGTGCCATTGAACCAGCCTGGCGACCTTATAAAGTGGAGTAATACCATAGATTAAGCATGAAAACGAAGCTGATAACGAACAAGATGATAGTGATGGCGATGGAGAAGTCTTGTTTGATTTTGGATATGTAAATGGACCATCAACATCAGACTTAGAGGATGATTATGATGCGAGATTGGAAAATTTAGTAACACCTACCTAGTATTATGTAGTAGCATATATATGTATGGCTTGTAACGTGGTTATGTTTGTATTAGTATTATGAAAATTCAAGTAGGTTGAGAAGTACATAAATATGGTTTTAAGTATGTAAGCAGAAATGATGTGTGTAAGATAAAGATGAATGTAAAATATTAACCATGTATAATATAATTATATCCCTTTTTATGACTTTATTCAAAGGTAAATACGCAAACCACTTAAGAAAATTTCATAAGAACAAAACTATATCTTTATGGAATGTTAAAAAAGAAATTTAACCAAGATTTTATAAATATTTTGGAAAAGATAAAAAGTAAATTCATTTTACATGAATTATTTTGTAACACAAATTAGGCATAAAGATTTGAAAATAGGATTTTGATATTCGAAAAGGATTTATCACTCGATGCTTTAGGGCAAACATTGATTAGGATTTGTAGTTGGATCCTTACATTTTCTATTATAGTTTAAAGCATGCAAGGAAAATAGAAGTTTTTGAGCCTGATCGAAGTCCGCACTAGAGGACCGGGATCAATACTAGTTCGGAAGTAAAGTTGTATATTTGACTAGTAGATCGAATCAGATATTGCATATTGATAATCTATATACATCGTAGGGGTGTAAGTTTAGAAATAAATATTTTAGGCAAACACCTTTGGGTTTGCATCATAATTTCGAGGACGAAATTCTTCTAAGAGGGAAAGTACGTAACAACCCAAAAATTTGTTAATTTGATAAATTATATTTATTTTTATATATTCAAATGTAAGCTTTTTAACATATATTATGCTGTCTTGATAATAAATACTACTGGTAATCTTATTTTGAATATTTATGAAAATATAAACTTTGAAGTAATACCAATAAAATGGTTAAGAATCATTTATCAATCAACAACTCTATAATTATCAAAAGTCAAACATAGAGCAGGATACATACATTTATTTATCCATTTAAACAGAAATATAAAATAAAATTATTTATTTTATTTTTGGGAAATAAATTGTATTCATGACATCATCAATTATGACATCATGTTTAATAATTGATTTATGAATTTAAATTGAGATTTAATGAATATTATTACTATTTAAAAAATTGTTTTTAAATTATAATAATTCATTTTAATTAGTTATGAAATAATAATAAAACATTTATAATAGTTTTATAAAGAGATATATTTGATTTGAAATTATAAGGAAAATTAATATTGCTTTGTCGACATAACATCGTTTTTTGTAAACAATTGTTTAATATTAAGTCATATGATTTCATAGTTCAAATGAGATCCTTTTTATTAATTAATTAGTTTCAATTTTACTTACATTTATATGTAATTTAATTTATAATTTAAAATTTGACCGAGAATCGGCTTTCCGATTTTCAACAGTTTATCGAGCGAAAGTTGTTGTATAATGGCTCGAAAAATTTTAGCCATTTTTTTAAACGCAATTAACTAAATTTTGCTTGAAATAAAATAATTAAATTTAGTAATGAAAATTTTATATTTGTAATGCGTTTATTTAAACGTAGCGGATATCAGTTTTTCATCAGAAAGTATGGAAGTTTATTTCTACTGTGTAATGTTCAATTTCAATTTAAAATCAATTAATATGATGAAAATAAAATGTTTTCAAAATTTGAATAATTTTATATAATAAAAATGTAAATCATTTTTTAAATGAGACGTCATATTTCATTTTTCTAAATTTGGACTGCTATAGCCCCGTTTATTTTATTTTTGGCGTATTAGCAGAAGTTGGGTAGCGAATATTGACTTTTGATAGGATGGTCGTATCGGTGATATCTGTGTATCATTCTATTCGTATCGTCATGACGATCTCTGTAGTATATTAATTTGTGTATTTTAGTGTCTGATAGGCGGCGAAAACCGCGAAATGGTCAGCCGTATCGGTACATGTTTGAGTCTATTTGTGTTCCGTGATCATTCAATTTCCTAACGGTTGAAATCAACAGCCGTTTGCTTTTAATATTCCAAAAATTTTACTCGTGACCTATGCTATTCAATTTCCACCGCGTATTCCCAATAACCATTTGCTTTTGTAACTTCCAGAACTCAAACTGCTGACTTTCACTATTCCCAATAGTTTCAATATATTGGTGGTTCGTTCTCTACCTTTCATTGCTTCTTCTCTCTCCTTTCCAACTCTGTTCTCGAAAATTTATATACATATTTAACTAAGCTTTTGAATCTGTAGCCTATTCATTTTTGTTCTGTCATTTAACTATATTATGCTTCGTCAACCATTTTCCACGTCTTAAACCACTGTCCCTCCCCTTTACTTTTCTCCACCACACCTTGACCCGCCGTGTAGCTGTTGCCACCAACCAAACCCTCCACCATGCCACCTCTTCGTTTCCTTCACCTTAAATCTTCCCCGAGCAGGCCAACGCACCCAGATCTCTCCTCCGACCCTCTTAAGTCATGTAATAGGTCAGTTTATATATATATGTGTGTGTGTGTGTGTGTGTATGTATGTATATATGACACAATATATTAGACTTTGAAAGAATTATTATATCTGTTACAGTATAGGTATGCTATGGTATATTTTATTATAAAAGAAGTATTATATATATTATACTATAAAGTAGCTGTATTAGTCTTGTTTAAAGTAGATGTATACAAAATATATTAGTTTTAATATATATATATATATAATATACATGTAATATAGATATTTGGGATATATGTATTTTGATTTAAATATTGGTATGAGAATATGTACATATAAGGATTTTATTTTAATAAGTGTTTGAACTGAATAGTTATTTGCAAAAATATATATACATGTAGTATAAAGATTTTATTTTACTTTGAAAGTATGTTTAAGGTTTATTTAAATTTATGTTAATATTTTAAATAGATTTTTAAAAATATATATAATACATTTAGATATTTGTTTGAAGAATTTAAGAAAAAATATATGTGATGTATATATCATATGTATATATTTTGTTCTATTGAATCTAAGTTCAATTTGCTTTGTTTCACTGCCGTTCAGATTTACAACAGCAGTTCTAACTTTGTCATTGTACTGCTGTTCGATCCGTGTGCTTGTCCGTGTTCATTCGCTTCACGTTCGTTCATTTTTCTAGCCTCAAAAGGTGAGTAATCACTCACAATTAAGATTCATATATTTAGTAGATTCAATCCACATGAAATGACAATTGAAATATGTTGTTAAATATTGAATTGTTAGCTATTTAATTGTTAAATATGATATGCTATTATCTGCAATTGTTCACCTATGACATCTGACACCATAACCCAGTTGTATATATTATATTTAAATTTGTTATTGATGATATATGCCTGTTGTTGATATGTTATATTATTATCATATTTGTTCCCACTCTACAAGTTCCCTGTTAGTTAGAATTCCCTATCGGTTGAAATGATACATACCCGAACGATGTTACAGATTAAGGGAAAATTGTTATGGGTTGAAATGATAAATCCAAGCGATTTTCATGAATTTTGGGATTGCGTGTTGAAATGATTTATACCCGTAGATATTTAAATTGAGGATTGAAATGATATCCATATCCATATCACTTGACCATAGGACAGAAAGCTATATACGGACACCGTTGGTCTATATTTTGAAAATGATTTCCAAAGTTTTAAAAGAAAATATATGGGTTTTAATAAGTATTGATTTTTAAAATTAATATATATAACTGTTATTTTTATATATGTCAAAATTTTAGATTTTTAAAACTATATGTTCTGGAAATTTTAAATTTATAAGTTAATTTTGAAAATATAATTTTTAAGATTTTACTTATAACTTTACTATTTTTAAATATATAAAAATAGATTTAATATAAAATAAATTAAATAATAAGATTTAATTTAATAAAATTTAATCTCATAAGTACATAATATGTTTAGGTATTTTTTTTAAAATTATATTTTAAAAATAGATTTCGTAGTAGCTTTAATAAATTAAGTTTGGGAAGATAATTTGAAATTGATTTGAAATTGTCTTTGTCTAAGAATTGTACTTAAATAAAGTTAATTTGAAACATAATGAATTTGAGATTTTAAAGATATGATTTTATAACATGATTAAAGGTGATTAAATGAATATTTTCAAATTTAAATAAATTGAAATAGGATATTTAGCTTTTATTTAGATTTATAATTTGAAATTTTATTTAAATTTTATTTAAATTTTATTGGATTTATTAAGTGAATATTCGAATCTAAATAATAGTAAAGTTGAATTTGAAATATAAATGGAATTTATCAGATTGAATACTAAAAATGTCTAAATATTTAAACTTTGAAACCTATTGAAATTGAAATGGTTTAATTTGTAGCACATATCTGTTTTTGAAATCGATATAAATTAAAAATGGTTATTAAGAATTTGAATTGAATTGTAATTGATGAACTGAAATTGATTTAAATGGAATTTTGGAATTTAAGTTGATTTGAATCGATTTGTGGAATTGGATGAAACAATTCCAATTTGGAAACTACTTTAGTATAATCTGTTTAAACATATAAATTATTTTTATTTTTCAACTATTTTAGTAAATAAATTATTTTAATATATAAACTATTTTAATTTATAACTGTTTTAATATATATGCTATTTTCAATATCTAAACTGTTTAAGTTAGAACATTATGATTACGGAAGTGTTATGGTTTCAAAAGTGTTATGATTTGGAAATTACTATGATTTTGGAAATGAATACGATATTTTGATATGAAATATAAACTGTTTGAAATAAAATGATCATGGTGTGAAATAAGCATTTGATTGTTAAATAGACCAGGATCGAATGTTGTCATACTTTCTGCCAATACCGAAAACCACTTTAACAATTGTGTGCATAGTGGAGATTCCAGAAATGAAGTAGGATGGTTTGGCGAACGATCCTGTACTAGGTATTTACGTGACCCTGACTCCCATGAGTCAGCTTGATGTGGCTAAAACAGGAGCTATACCAGGCCAAGTGAGGTCGCACCTCCGATCGGACATATTTCTCTCTATAATATTTCTATTGCTTTTGTGATTTGATTGGGTGCACCTTTGATTTGGGAGTGTGTCACGAGGTGTGCGGTAGTAGATGCTATGCGTTACCACCAGTCCGGAAGTGCAATTGGTATATCTGCCCAGGGCATTGCATCGAGTGCCTTGTCGCATGCCTTATCGTGCCTTCTACGAGTTTGGTTTGTACCATACCTATGGAGTGCCCTCTGAGTAAACCTCACAGAGGAGATTACGTACTTTATAAACTACGAGAATATATAAAATGTGTTGATGGGGATATGGATAACACCTTAACGTTATTTTAGTACTTTACTTTATCGATAGACATATTATAATAGCGTATATTACTACATAATAGATAGTTCCATGGATCCTTAGAGGATGGAACTCGCAAACATCCTTTAAGTTATTGTATTTCAGTTAACATTTCATTTGAGTTGAATTTACTGGTATAAGAATGTTAATCCTGACTCGAGTGTTTTGTGTTTTCTTTATGCTCGGGTCAAACTGAGTGTCACAGCATTTGCGACTCACCTTAGGAGCTTGGAGCTTCGCTTGAAGATCTGTCTTTATCTGTTCATCCTCTCAGTTGTTTCTTGTTGATTTATTCAGACTTGTCATTAGTTCTATTTAGATTCCATTGTGATAAAGATATCCATTGTGTTTGTTGTTTTTAGACTCTGATGTTTATATAGTAGCTTCATGAACTACTATTTATCTATTCCGCTGCTTATTTTATATTACTCCGTGTCTGTGATTTTGTGATTGATTTATTTACTGTATATGCTAAGTTTTTCCAAATATAAATTAACAATCTGTTGTTTTGAGCAATTCAAGTCTGACATATGCGGATGAAAAATGGTTGAAATACAAGGTCGTTACATGTTGCAACCTTATTTATACGTCTTATGCACATATCTAACATACACATACATTATCGCATACATATGCAATTAACACATGTAAAAAAGCAAAAATATACTTACCATTTACAATAGAATTTACATACAGTAAAAAATATAAATATACAAGATATTTTCTACCCTAAAAAGCAAACATCAACTCACTTACACACCATCATCACCACACACATGAAGGCATAAGATGGGCTGGTATTGCTGTGCGCCTTGAGGTGATGGAGCGGTGTAGGCAAGAGGCAAAAGAGTAATAACACATTTAGGTATTTATTTCTGAATTTTTTCCTATAAATACCCATCATTCTCTTCATAATTTTACACACTATTCTACTTCATATTCTTCCTCATTCTCAAGCTTTTCAATTGCCTCCTACCTTAAGGAAATTATGAAGAAAAATTAGCAAAAAAGAAAATAAATTTATATGAGTATATATACATTTGCAATCCACTTAAAATCAAGCTCAAATCCACTCCTTCCGTCACTCAAAACCCACGGCCACCACCTCCTACCACCAAGGCCGAACCCATTTGAAGGTCCAAATCTCAATTTCGAAGGCTTTGTTTCGATCGTAGCGAAGCTATATCAAATTTTCTTAAAGTTGGAAACCAATGAAGTTGAGAAACTCTATCTATATTACGATATATTGGATGATATATATGTTGGGTTACGCTTGTTTATGATGATTATGAACCATATTTGGATATGATAATATGTTTGTTTGGATGTGTAAATGATTCATGTTTAATACACATCGAATATAACAAAGGAAATCACTTTCCTTTGATAAACGAAATGGTATATATGAGATTTTTAAACCTCTTTAAGATGATTTAGAAATGTTTTATAAATATTTAAAAGTGTTTCGAAAATACTTGAAAAGGATATGGAAAATTGAGTTAAAATAGGCATGTCGCATAATACTAGTTCGCGATTTCATGTCGTACAAATTAAATCATTTATACGATGAATTCGGAGTCCGAATTCTTTGCAATAAGAATTTTCTAAACTCTTATAATCATAATTTTCAAAAAAAGGAAAAATATCGATATTTCATTTAGTAGATTTTGAAATATGAGCAAATCAAGTTTTCAAAATAGTCGTGGTTTGGCAGTTCGGAAACCAAAAGGTTGAATTCTTTAAAATTGAAAATTTTAATTCTTTAAAAAAATGAAATAAATTTTATAGATATGTTAATATATTTTAAAAGAGATTTATTTTATAAAAATAGATTTCTACATGATAGAGAAGGATCAAAAAAGCCTTAAAAGCACTATTTACAGCACTATTTGCTGCTCTTTTAAAAACTTCTGAAATATGGTTTTAAACTTAAGTATTCTTTCCCAAATCTTTATAAATGTTTTCGAATAAATAGTTAAGTATTTTAAAGATAATTTGGAGGTTTTTGATTTATTTAAAAGAGTTTAAATAAATGATTTAAAGAAAGCTATTATAATCGAATGCTTTAAGGCTCTAAAAACCGATGAGTAGACTGGATTTTTCTATTCGTGAGATCCGCGTGTGTGGTGCTTAAACTAAGGAGATGTTTAGGAGGAACTAGTGCCCTGACTCGCATGGCCTCTTTCCAGGGCGAGGAATAGATAAAGTCAAAATGTCGGAAATGAGGCAAGTATAAAAGATTTCATTTTTCCAAATTTAATACAACTTGGATTGTATAGAAATAATCTTCTTATACTTGTTATTAAATTCCAAGGTGGGAATCCATACTATCCGTGTGAATTTAAAAGGTGATTTCACCATTATTCGATGGATAGTAAAAGTTGAACATGAAAATGGATCTTAAGTAGAATTAGTATAATTTATATCAACCATTTTTACTCAGTAAGGTTTTATAATGTAGTTTATGAGAAATGATTTTGATTTGTTATTTCCATGGTTTATGAGCAATGATTTTGATTTGGTATTTCCAAAGCTAAAGAGAGGTTTAATGATTCAGTATGTACTAAAAAAGAATATGATTTAAAGACACACACGCACACATATATATAAAAGAGATATTTTATTTGATAAAAGATATTAATGAATGAAATGATAATCACCCTCAAACTTAACATCTTTTTATCGATGATTGGTTCAAAGGAACCAGGGTCAGATTTGGATGGTCCCTATTTGAAAACCACTTTGAAAAAATTTACGTATTCGAAGGTAAGGACATGAAATAATAACAAATGGAATGAAGTACTGCTTATCATTGATCCTCGAGAGAAATTTCCCATATTATATATATATGGCAGTAGTATCTTCATTTAATCTCTGATGCAAGGGCTGATTACTACTAATCCCAGTGGCAGTTCCCGATAGGATGTAGTAGGAGAGTTCCTTCGATTTGTTCTTTTCTTAGGCAGCTTTTATGGACGAATGTCTAACATTGCATTTCTAACCTACACGTATATTGATAGTGTATGATGGAAATCAATTGTGTGAGCTCAAAGGTTGTAGATTTGTGGAAATCAATAGTGTGTGATGGAATTGACAATGTGGCATTCAAAGTGGAATATGCCATGTGAAAGTTAATCGTCACCTTAGGCCTCATCACCCGAAAATTGTTTAGCAGGGCATGCCGTAAGGCTATGTGGTTCGCAACCATTAGAGTATGGTCATCATCTTTCTGGATTACCCCAATATATCGAGTATGCTTTGTATGCTAAGAGACCTCTTAGATAGGTCGGGAACGACAGAGGTAATGTCATATTCGGTTCTATCTGCTACCAGATGGGTATGCGGGTAGGCCAGTCTTGCTCGGTGAAGGGTTTCAAAGTGTTGATCCTTGGTACATTCCTTTAGAGATGTATTGTACGGAAGGTAGTTTCTAATCTGCTATTATATGGAAATTCATTCTCCAATAAGTGCCTTAAGACTTGATTGTAGAACCTATTATGCTGGAATTTAATCAATGTGAAAATTTCGGCTAAGATTATATAAGTTTACTTGCAAAGTGTTTCAAAAGAATGTCATTAATAATAATATTACCAGATACTGCATAGTATAGATTTTGGTTATTATAAGGCAAAAACCCATTCCCTGTATATGTGCGGCATGGTCTTATGAGACACCATTTTTTTTTCAAATATCCATATTTTGAGTTTCTCATACCAATCCCATGACTGATTGGAGTTTATTTTCTTTTCCCTTAAGCGCTGGTTGCCCTATTTTTTTGGGCAGCAAACTAGTCAGGTTTAACTTGGAGCATTGTGATGGAGCTTGAAGTCTAGAGCTAAAGATGTTCCTGTAGATAATTCTCTATTTCCATTCTCATTGCATTAGTTTACTGATTGCATTCGGCATTTATAGGAATGTAATTTACAATTGTCCAGGCTGATTTATAAGATAGACCCTGATGAATGTATTTAAAATTTCCGTTGTAAAATCATATATATTGAATAATATATGTTACTCCATTGATTTAAGATTTTGTTTCGCCTTTATTTTTTTTACTCCATGATAATCTCCCTCTCTGGCTGTAACGACCCGTAAATTTCGACAATTAAATTTTTAATTAAAAAGGATTTTGAAATTTAAATTTTGTAGAAAAGGGAAATATATATATATATATAAAGGAGGTAAATTAATACTAGATGAATGCTAAATGAAAATTTATAGCAACGGTAATTAAAAATCTTAATTATTGTTAAATTTAATAGAAATCTAATGATTGAGATAATGGAAGATTTATACCCTTGTGTAAGTTGCATAAATAAAGGAGAATTAAATTTATAATTAATAATGAATTGTAGAAACGGTTATTTAACTTAATTGTTGAAAGGTTAGGTGAAATATCAATAAAGGAATAGTGTAATTTGTTGCACTTGAATAAAATATAAAATAAAGAATTAAAGACAAAAATTTAAATTACCTATGTATTAGTAAATTGGTAAAACGGTAACTGTATAAGAATTAAGATAGTAATACAAATGGCAGTTGCTGGAAAACCAATTTAATGCAAATTCAAATGTGATTGAGACGACTGTTGGGTTTTAATGGAGTGTAAATAAATAGTGAAAAACATTATAATATCTTAATATGATTGTTTAATTAATACTAAAAGAATAAAATTGAAATAGTATTTAATGTAATAATAACTATAATAAATTGCAATTGTATAATGGAAGTAAATTGTTAATAAATGGATGTAAATATTAACTAATTGATGGAAATAAAATATAAATGAATGTTTGGATAAGATCATAAGTAAATGCAATTAGGTAGCATGTATTGGAAATAAAGTTCATTTAAATATTGAGAAATTTTAACGTTGTTATTAAGAAAAACGTTACTTTAGTAATTTTTAATATAGTAACGGGTGTGCGAACGCGAATTAATGGAAACGTAAAATTTATTTTAAGTGAGTATTTGAGTGTAGACTTATGAAATAGAAGTCTTAGGATTTTTAATGGAGTAAATGTAGGGGTTAGCTAGTAACTGTAATTAAAGGTAAATAATTTAAAATGTTTATATGACATAGATTGAAATAACGAAAATTTGTGTTTGTGGTTATAAGTCATAATTAGTTGATTAAAATGGTATTAATGAAATAATAACTGAATTGAATTGCAAATATATAAACATTAGAAAAATTTATTTGGTGGATTAAATTTGTTAAAGTTCATAAGTTTTGTAATTTAATTTAGTAGAAACTTTAAATTATAAACGAAGATTGAAATAAATGCTAAATTTAATTATGTAAATGGTGACTTAAGACCTAGTTATAGGAATTGGAATATAATCCAATTTGAATTAAGTAGAAGAAGGATTTGATTAATATGTAAGTTATTGTTCAAGGTATTGAATAAAAATTGGAAATCCAATTATAATTAATGATAATAACGTTAGTATTAGTTAATAAATATATTTCAATGCTGTACCCAAATGAATGGAATAAAATGAATATATATTGAATAGAAATGAAATGTAAGGTAAATGACGATTGTGTAAAATCAGTACAAGTTGGAAATGCATAAACCTTAATAAACATTCCAATTTAATAAATTTATGCAAATGTGGGACTTAGTGATAAGCGTGTAATTATGGGTATGATAACAATTAGTATAAAATTCCTATTTCAGTGGCATGTTGCAATGGGTGATTTAGTTTGGGATTTTTATTAAATTTTGATGAAATTATTTAAGGTTTACAATAACAGAAGTTTAGGAGTAAAGTGAGATAATTGAAAATTTTAATCATTCATATAAGTCATTTGTTTATTAATATGAGTTAGCTAATAAATTTAACTTGGGCAATACCTATATATTGGAAACACATTTGTAAAGTGTAATTAATTGAATTTGGTGAATTGGGAATGAATCCAAGGTTATAGGAATTGATGTAATACTACGCAAATAAAAGGTAACTGCATAAAATCAATGTTTCGTAATAAATTGTAATTGATAATTAAGTAGGAATGGGTTTGAATTTGACAAAAAGGAAAATTTATTATTTGCTTACCCATCTATTCAATCTATTAAATTTGATCAGATCCATTTGCAATTAAACGAATTTATTTACAAGTTAGTATGTATTTAGCTGATAACTATAAACCAATTAGGGCAATCGGGTATATATATTACCAGTTAAGTTATATAAGATAATGGTTGACTTAATTAAGGGAGTTTATGTAATAATTTCATTTATTTTGTAAGTGGAAATAAAACGTTAATGTTAACAAGTATTCAAAATTTACCATCTATTTAGTATATTAAGTATAATTGATAATCAACTGCAGCAAGTAATAAATAATAAATACGTAACGTAAATGAAGTAATATTTGAAATTAAATATTTAGAAACTATGTAAATATAAGTGCAGATGAAATTGGGGATATTTACATATTGAAATATGAATCCAATGATAAATCAATCTAATTGACAATAAATAATGGAAAGTAAATTTAATTAAATTTTGTAAATTTAATATATATATATATATATATATATTTTGGTGAAATTAATGAAATTTATGGAATTGTGAATATATATATGGAAATTTAAATGAAGCATCTAATTATACATGTGTGAATACGCTCAAAATGCAATGTAAATGTTGAGAAAGAAATAATTTAATCCGTAACGTGTATAATTAATATCCTTTTGGGACCACTTCTGTTTGCACGTTAAAATTCATGCACACCTATCCTGTTGCGATCTATCTATAAATATGCTGTGATAAACCCTAGCCTCCTTTCTATTGTCAATTGGCTGTATGTTCATTTTTCTTCATCTCTTTCTCTTCCTCAATGGTTACAAAACCTAATCTATCTACAATTCAAATTTTCTAATAAAATTCAAACTCTCCACAAAAATTCCAGAAAATTTATGATAAAGTTCTCGAGACACGTAATCTGCTGGTACAATTCGTTTTCTGTTTTGGATATTCGTTTGACCAGAAAAAATTCGACGATGTGCTGTAGCTTTTAGCTGACGTGGCCATTGAAGTTAAGTGGGTTTTGTTTTATTTTATTTTATTTTTATTTTTGTTTTCAAATCATTTAAAATGAATATATTTTTTCATACATTCTCCGATTCACGCGAAATTTCTTTTGTTAGGATCGTAATTTAATTCCAGATCCATTGACGCTGGTTTGGACAAATTCTGAGACCGTCGAATTTTTGGGTTTAAATCGGATTTAAATTCGATTTAAATTCAAAAGGTGAGTGTTTTAACCCACTCACAACTACTAGAAGCTTTTATGTTCGTTAAATTAATTTTAGAAATGAATAGAAATTTATTTATGAGTATTTGGCATGTTTATTTTATTCATATCTGTTTAATTGTATTTATTAAATTTAACTGTTAATTTAATTAATTTATTGCGTATAAATTTACAGTTAAAATTTATTTGTTTGTATATGAACTGCTAGTTAACAGTTATATAATTTATTACTGAATATAGACTGTAGATTAATAGCTGTTAAATTTAATCTGAATAAAATTACCAGTTATTACCTGTTATATATTATCAAATATAAATTGTTATTGATTGATATTGCTTGATGATTGTGATTGGATGATGGGTGATGTTGATGGATGTTTTATTGTATATCATTAAACTGCAAATTATCATGCATATTTCATTTCATTCGGGATTGTGGTTTGAAATGATATATAACCGCAAAATTTTATATTTTTTAAATTGCGGATTGAAATGATAAATATCCGTATCACTTGACCATAGGATAGAAAATTATATACAGGCACCGCGGTATATATATATATAACTATTTAAATGTGATTTCTATGGTTTGGATGGAATACGGTTTATAATAATCTTAAATTTTATATTGTATAAATATTTTTCTTCCATATATATACATACATATGAGGTTGAAAATTTTGAAATTAAAAGGTGTATAAAAATCTTTATTAAAAATGGAAGAAAATTAAGAAAATGGAGTTTAATAATTTATATCATATGTTTAAATGTTAAGTTTGGAAATTTTAAGATATGATATTTATAATTGGATTTTTCCCAAAATAAATTGAAATGAATATTCTAGTATAATTTGAATTGGGAAAATATATATATATATATTATTACTAGAAATTGAAGTCTTATTATTTATGCATTTTATGTGAATATTCAAGACTAATTAATAGAACAATTGATCTGTTGAAAGAATAAAACCCAATTTTAGTTTGAAATATTGTTACTCAAAATGGATATACGTATATATAAATAAATTGAAGTGGTTTTGGAACTTGAGAGAGATAATATAAATTTTGGTTTAGACTTTAATAAAGAAATGTATTTGTAAAGCCATGAGAACCATTTTCTTTACAAAGTAACATTTAAGTTAAACCTTTTAATTCATATACCGTTGAATATCCAAACCACTCAAGTTTTAAAAGTTATGGTTTTAAATTATGAATTTCGAAACATTATGCTTTGAAAGGATATTTGGCTTTCAGACGTTATAAATTTTAAAGCATTTGGATTTTGAAAAGGTTTATATTTGGGATAAAGGATATCATATTGTTTTGGGTTTTAAAATGATATCGTATTCATAATTTTAAAATGGAAATGTTTATTCTGGTTTTAAAGTATAAGCTATTTTTAAATGACCGCGGTGTTATAATAACGATGGGTTGGCAAAGAGACCGGGATCAGATATGGACATACTCTCTGTCGATACCGAAAACCACTTTGACTAGCCGTGTACGCGGTGGAGATTCCAGAATGAAGTAGGTGGTGACGACGTTTCCTGTAAGGTAAATACGTGGACCCGACTCCCGTGAGTTGGCATAAGGTGGCTAAAACAGGAGTGATTCTCAGGCCAATGAGGTCATTCCTCTGATCGGACCCTCCTCTTCGATATTATACTTTGACTTGGATTGATTCAGTGGCCACTTCTATATTTTGATTTTGGGGAGTTAGTCCGAGGTGGGCGGTAACTGCGGCTACGCGTTTCCACCAGCCTGGATAGCAATTGGTATATCTACCCTGGCATTGCCTAGTTGTGCCGTGTCACCTACCCTATCGTGCCTTTACTACGAGTTTCTATTTGTGTCGTACCTATGGAGTATCCTCTGGTAGCCTCCCGATCAGGAGGTATTACGGTACTGTATAGATTATTGGCATTTTACGTGTTAAGGTGGAAAATGTAAAGCCTTAACGCTATTTAAAAGTAAGTTTATTTTACAATTAGACACTATTATAATAGCGCAATATACTACATAGTAAATAGTTTAACGGATCCTTAGGAGATGTAAATCCTGAACATCTCTTGAGTTACTGTACTTATATTTATTTCTGTTAATTTATCTCACATAAGATCTTTTAGTTCTGACTCGAGTGTTTTTGTCTTTTCAAATTCGCTCGGGTCAGTCCGAGCGTTTCAGGATCGAAGATTTTAGCTTTGGAGGACGAAGACGAAGAATCCGTATTATATTATTTATAGTATTGCACCACACTCTAAATTTCCGCTGCATTGATTGTATTGGTATGTGTAACTCTGATATTTATTGTATGAAGAAGAATAAATTGATTTGTAAAACATTTATGAACTGTATATTTATTATTATATTTTATCCTTCCGCTGTGAGATTCTAATTTGGTTTTTTCTTCTCTGTTTTTTTTCTTATTTACCCCATAACAATCCGCTCTTCCGTATGGTTTGAATTGGCACGTGTGTCGGTTTAAAGTGTGCGAAAAGGCGGGATGTTACAGTTGGTATCAGAGCTTTGTTTAGCGATAAACCTTGGCTTTGTGGGGTTTGACTCTTTGTTAATAGGGTAGAAATATCCTATGGGAGTCGCTGAGTGTATATATATGAGAGAGCGTATTTGTTAGTGTTAATAAAAGATTTTGATATTGTGTTAATCTGTTCCGCTTTGTATTTATAAATTCTGGTTGATGCATGGGATGCTATGTCATTAATAGGGATTTCTAAACACTTAATAGGACAGATCGACATAATATTTGTTTTATATAGGTGAATGAAATAATTTTGCCTATTATATTTTCTATATATAAAAATATTTTTATAAAGATATATATTTTGGTTGCTATAGATTGGGTGTTAGGTAATAAAAATATTTGTAATGAATTAAAGCTAAGTTAAATTTTAATAAATCAAATTGGAGATTTTAGAACTTAAGTCCGGGATTTTTGAAATCTTCTTTCAAAGGATTTATGAAATATAATGATTTGGTTTATAAATATTTTCTTATATAAATATTTAGTATAATTCGAAAGAACTGGTTTAAAGAGGATTTTGAAGAAAATAAGTTTGTACTTTCCTCTCTGTCGCTGGAAAATAATTTCGGTGATGATGGCCGCATCATCGACTTTCATTTTCGAGTTTCGAAGGGAAAGGCCACTGTAGTAAACTCTACTGCAGATTTGTTTTGAAATTATTTAAAATTTTAATTGTTTAAAGGTAATTAGAGATATAAAAGTTGTAAGAAATTAATTATCTATTATTTTAAAGTAATTTTGGAATTTGACCCGGTATTAATTCTTGAATTTCCATTAATTAGTTGTAGAAAAAATAAAAAAATAAAAAATAAAAAATAAAAATAAATAAATAAAAAATAATAATAATAATAATAATAATAATAATTAGGTTAGTGAAATAAAGGTTAAGTAATCAATGAATTAAAAGGGTTGAGATTAAACTTGTATAAGTTCTTTTGCTTTTTCTTTAACATAAATAACTTACCAAGTATAAAAAGTTGAAATGTAAATTAAGAGTGGAATAGAATATTATGCAAGTAGAATTTTTGGAAATAATGAAGTATTCAATAAATTACTGTTATAAATAAGAATTTAATGGTATTAACTTAAGTGATGATTGGAATTTTACTAAAATTAAAGGTTGTATCATTAATAGGTGATTTTAACCTTAAGAAAGTAAAAAATGAAATTCCTTAATTTATAAAGTTTGATTGTAGGGTTATTAACTTAAGTACGCCTTAATTTCCCCTATTCTAATATAATGGAAAGTAGGAAAAATATAAATGACTGCAATCCATAGTTAATGAATGAGTACAATCTTTCACTTATAGGAATGCAAGTTATAAGGTTAATAAATTAAGTGTAAGTAGAGGGTTACAGTAATTAAATATAATGGAAACTTCAACATTAAAAAAATGAATGAGATTAAAGGTAAGTTGAAATTGTAATTTATAAAACAAATATATATTAATTAAAGGAATGGAGAAGAAACTTGTAAATTTTCACTTACATTCTTAAAACATACATAACTTACCATATAATAAAAAGTTACAATGTTAGTAGGAAAATGTAAGGGGAAATCTTACAAGTGAAGAGTAAGGTAATAAAGGTATTCTATTAATTTGCTATTATTAATGAGAATTAATTGTATAGACTTAAGTTAAATTGGAAATTTTACTATAAGTAAAGGTAAGTAGTATAAATAGATGATAGAAACTTTAGTAAATAAATTGGAATACAAATATAATGAATTTTGTGATAAATGGAAAATGAAAATTTGTAAGAAATAAAGAAATCACTCCATAAATGAAAGAAAGAAAATCAAACCATTGAAGCATGAGATAAATGTATAATAAATAAATTTGGATGTTGGTTTGAATTGTGTTGTTTGATTTATGTTGTTGGGTAAGTAATTTGAAGTGGTTAAATGAATAAGTATCTATCTTTGTTCCATCTAAGACTGTTGAGTAAAAGATGCACTTGATAGTTAATTTCATTTCATACAAATTTCAAGTTTGAACCCAAACAACTATTTGTTTGATGAATTAAATGGTTGCTTTGTCTTGTGTAGGTATGCTGTTTGTAAGGTTGATGGTTGTTGTTTTGTTTGGTTGTTTAATGGTTGAAACCACTTAAATATTTCACTTTATATAAATTTGTATATTTTAGCTAAATTAACTAATTTTGTAAATTTAAAATATGGATTTCGAAATTCTTCTTTTCCCTTCTTTTCCTTTTCGGGGACGAAAAGTTTTGAGTGGGGGAGAGTGTAACGACCCGTAAATTTCGACAATTAAATTTTTAATTAAAAAGGATTTTGAAATTTAAATTTTGTAGAAAAGGGAAATATATATATATATATATATATATATAAAGGAGGTAAATTAATACTAGATGAACGCTAAATGAAAATTTATAGCAACGGTAATTAAAAATCTTAATTATTGTTAAATTTAATAGAAATCTAATGATTGAGATAATGGAAGATTTATACCCTTGTGTAAGTTGCATAAATAAAGGAGAATTAAATTTATAATTAATAATGAATTGTAGAAACGGTTATTTAACTTAATTGTTGAAAGGTTAGGTGAAATATCAATAAAGGAATAGTGTAATTTGTTGCACTTGAATAAAATATAAAATAAAGAATTAAAGACAAAAATTTAAATTACCTATGTATTAGTAAATTGGTAAAACGGTAACTGTATAAGAATTAAGATAGTAATACAAATGGCAGTTGCTGGACAACCAATTTAATGCAAATTCAAATGTGATTGAGACGACTGTTGGGTTTTAATGGAGTGTAAATAAATAGTGAAAAACATTATAATATCTTAATATGATTGTTTAATTAATACTAAAAGAATAAAATTGAAATAGTATTTAATGTAATAATAACTATAATAAATTGCAATTGTATAATGGAAGTAAATTGTTAATAAATGGATGTAAATATTAACTAATTGATGGAAATAAAATATAAATGAATGTTTGGATAAGATCATAAGTAAATGCAATTAGGTAGCATGTATTGGAAATAAAGTTCATTTAAATATTGAGAAATTTTAATGTTGTTATTAAGAAAAACGTTACTTTAGTAATTTTTAATATAGTAACGGGTGTGCGAACGCGAATTAATGGAAAGTAAAACTTATTTTAAGTGAGTATTTGAGTGTAGACTTATGAAATAGAAGTCTTAGGATTTTTAATGGAGTAAATGTAGGGGTTAGCTAGTAACTGTAATTAAAGGTAAATAATTTAAAATGTTTATATGACATAGATTGAAATAACGAAAATTTGTGTTTGTGGTTCTAAGTCATAATTAGTTGATTAAAATGGTATTAATGAAATAATAACTGAATTGAATTGCAAATATATAAACATTAGAAAAATTTATTTGGTGGATTAAATTTGTTAAAGTTCATAAGTTTTGTAATTTAATTTAGTAGAAACTTTAAATTATAAACGAAGATTGAAATAAACGCTAAATTTAATTATGTAAATGGTGACTTAAGACCTAGTTATAGGAATTGGAATATAATCCAATTTGAATTAAGTAGAAGAAGGATTTGATTAATATGTAAGTTATTGTTCAAGGTATTGAATAAAAATTGGAAATCCAATTATAATTAATGATAATAACGTTAGTATTAGTTAATAAATATATTTCAATGCAGTACCCAAATGAATGGAATAAAATGAATATATATTAAATAGAAATGAAATGTAAGGTAAATGACGATTGTGTAAAATCAGTACAAGTTGGAAATGCATAAACCTTAATAAACATTCCAATTTAATAAATTTATGCAAATGTGGGACTTAGTGATAAGCGTGTAATTATGGGTATGATAACAATTAGTATAAAATTCCTATTTCAGTGGCATGTTGCAATGGGTGATTTAGTTTGGGATTTTTATTAAATTTTGATGAAATTATTTAAGGTTTACAATAACAGAAGTTTAGGAGTAAAGTGAGATAATTGAAAATTTTAATCATTCATATAAGTCATTTGTTTATTAATATGAGTTAGCTAATAAATTTAACTTGGGCAATACCTATATATTGGAAACACATTTGTAAAGTGTAATTAATTGAATTTGGTGAATTGGAAATGAATCCAAGGTTATAGGAATTGATGTAATACTACGCAAATAAAAGGTAACTGCATAAAATCAATATTTCGTAATAAATTGTAATTGATAATTAAGTAGGAATGGGTTTGAATTTGACAAAAAGGAAAATTTATTATTTGCTTACCCATCTATTCAATCTATTAAATTTGATCAGATCCATTTGCAATTAAACGAATTTATTTACAAGTTAGTATGTATTTAGCTGATAACTATAAACCAATTAGGGCAATCGGGTATATATATTACCAATTAAGTTATATAAGATAATGGTTGACTTAATTAAGGGAGTTTATTTAATAATTTCATTTATTTTGTAAGTGGAAATAAAACGTTAATGTTAACAAGTATTCAAAATTTACCATCTATTTAGTATATTAAGTATAATTGATAATCAACTGCAGCAAGTAATAAATAATAAATACGTAACGTAAATGAAGTAATATTTGAAATTTAATATTTAGAAACTATGTAAATATAAGTGCAGATGAAATTGGGGATATTTACATATTGAAATATGAATCCAATGATAAATCAATCTAATTGACAATAAATAATGGAAAGTAAATTTAATTAAATTTTGGAAATTTAATATATATATATATATTTTGGTGAAATTAATGAAATTTATGGAATTGTGAATATATATATATGGAAATTTAAATGAAGCATCTAATTATACATGTGTGAATACGCTCAAAATGCAATGTAAATGTTGAGAAAGAAATAATTTAATCCGTAACGTGTATAATTAATATCCTTTTGGGCCCACTTCTGTTTGCACGTTAAAATTTGTGCACACCTATCCTGTTGCGATCTATCTATAAATATGCTGTGATAAACCCTAGCCTCCTTTCTATTGTCAATTGGCTGTACGTTCATTTTTCTTCATCTCTTTCTCTTCCTCAATGGTTACAAAACCTAATCTATCTACAATTCAAATTTTCTAATAAAATTCAAACTCTCCACAAAAATTCCAGAAAATTTATGATAAAGTTCTCGAGACACGTAATCTGCTGGTACAATTCGTTTTCTGTTTTGGATATTCGTTTGACCAGAAAAAATTCGACGATGTGCTGTAGCTTTTAGCTGACGTGGCCATTGAAGTTAAGTGGGTTTTGTTTTATTTTATTTTATTTTTATTTTTGTTTTCAAATCGTTTAAAATGAATATATTTTTTCATACATTCTCCGATTCACGCGAAATTTCTTTTGTTAGGATCGTAATTTAATTCCAGATCCATTGACGCTGGTTTGGACAAATTCTGAGACCGTCGAATTTTTGGGTTTAAATCGGATTTAAATTCGATTTAAATTCAAAAGGTGAGTGTTTTAACCCACTCACAACTACTAGAAGCTTTTATGTTCGTTAAATTAATTTTAGAAATGAATAGAAATTTATTTATGAGTATTTGGCATGTTTATTTTATTCATATCTGTTGAATTGTATTTATTAAATTTAACTGTTAATTTAATTAATTTATTGCGTATAAATTTACAGTTAAAATTTATTTGTTTGTATATGAACTGCTAGTTAACAGTTATATAATTTATTACTGAATATAGACTGTAGATTAATAGCTGTTAAATTTAATCTGAATAAAATTACCAGTTATTACCTGTTATATATTATCAAATATAAATTGTTATTGATTGATATTGCTTGATGATTGTGATTGGATGATGGGTGATGTTGATGGATGTTTTATTGTATATCATTAAATTGCAAATTATCATGCATATTTCATTTCATTCGGGATTGTGGTTTGAAATGATATATAACCGCAAAATTTTATATTTTTTAAATTGCGGATTGAAATGATAAATATCCGTATCACTTGACCATAGGATAGAAAATTATATACAGGCACCGCGGTATATATATATATAACTATTTAAATGTGATTTCTATGGTTTGGATGGAATACGGTTTATAATAATCTTAAATTTTATATTGTATAAATATTTTTCTTCCATATATATATATATATACATATGAAGTTGAAAATTTTGAAATTAAAAGGTGTATAAAAATCTTTATTAAAAATGGAAGAAAATTAAGAAAATGGAGTTTAATAATTTATATCATATGTTTAAATGTTAAGTTTGGAAATTTTAAGATATGATATTTATAATTGGATTTTCCCCAAAATAAATTGAAATGAATATTCTAGTATAATTTGAATTGGGAAAATATATATATATCTTATTACTAGAAATTGAAGTCTTATTATTTATGGATTTTATGTGAATATTCAAGACTAATTAATAGAACAATTGATCTGTTGAAAGAATAAAACCCAATTCTAGTTTGAAATATTGTTACTCAAAATGGATATACGTATATATAAATAAATTGAAGTGGTTTTGGAACTTGAGAGAGATAATATAAATTTTGGTTTAGACTTTAATAAAGAAATGTATTTGTAAAGCCATGAGAACTATTTTCTTTACAAAGTAACATTTAAGTTAAACCTTTTAATTCATATACCGTTGAATATCCAAACCATTCAAGTTTTAAAAGTTATGGTTTTAAATTATGAATTTCGAAACATTATGCTTTGAAAGGATATTTGGCTTTCAGACGTTATAAATTTTAAAGCATTTGGATTTTGAAAAGGTTTATATTTGGGATAAAGGATATCATATTGTTTTGGGTTTTAAAATGATATCGTATTCATAATTTTAAAATGGAAATGTTTATTCTGGTTTTAAAGTATGAGCTATTTTTAAATGACCGCGGTGTTATATTAACGATGGGTTGGCAAAGAGACCGGGATCGGATATGGACATACTCTCTGTCGATACCGAAAACCACTTTGACTAACCGTGTACGCGGTGGAGATTCCAGAATGAAGTAGGTGGTGGCGACGTTTCCTGTAAGGTAAATACGTGGACCCGACTCCCGTGAGTTGGCATAAGGTGGCTAAAACAGGACCGATTCTCAGGCCAATGAGGTCATTCCTCTGATCGGACCCTCCTCTTCGATATTATACTTTGACTTGGATTGATTCAGTGGCCACTTCTATATTTTGATTTTGGGGAGTTAGTCCGAGGTGGGCTGTAACTGCGGCTACGCGTTTCCACCAGCCTGGATAGCAATTGGTATATCTACCCTGACATTGCCTAGTTGTGCCGTGTCACCTACCCTATCGTGCCTTTACTACGAGTTTCTATTTGTGTCGTACCTATGGAGTATCCTCTGGTAGCCTCCCGATCAGGAGGTATTACGGTACTGTATAGACTATTGGCATTTTACGTGTTAAGGTGGAAAATGTAAAGCCTTAACGCTATTTAAAAGTAAGTTTATTTTACAATTAGACACTATTATAATAGCGCAATATACTACATAGTAAATAGTTTAACGGATCCTTAGGAGATGTAAATCCCGAACATCTCTTGAGTTACTGTACTCATATTTATTTCTGTTAATTTATCTCACATAAGATCTTTTAGTTCTGACTCGAGTGTTTTTGTCTTTTCAAATTCGCTCGGGTCAGTCCGAGCGTTTCAGGATCGAAGATTTTAGCTTTGGAGGACGAAGACGAAGAATCCGTATTATATTATTTATAGTATTGCACCACACTCTAAATTTCCGCTGCATTGATTGTATTGGTATGTGTAACTCTGATATTTATTGTATGAAGAAGAATAAATTGATTTGTAAAACATTTATGAACTGTATATTTATTATTATATTTTATCCTTCCGCTGTGAGATTCTAATTTGGTTTTTTCTTCTCTGTTTTTTTCCTTATTTACCCCATAACAATCCGCTCTTCCATATGGTTTGAATTGGCACGTGTGTCGGTTTAAAGTGTGCGAAAAGGCAGGATGTTACACTGGCACTTGGATTTGCGGCACATGAATACCAATGATGTATTAGTGTCGATTTCTGAGGATCGAGGAGGTGGGTCATCATGGTGTAAATTAAAAGTGTTTCCTTTTAGGTATTCTTGAAAAAGTTTTTCAGAACATATTATAAGTAGTAAAAGGTAACTAATACATATTAATTAAGTGAAGATTTAATGATTATTTAATTAACTAATCAAGTAAAGATAATTAGTACTCATTCACTAATTGAGTGAAAGTAATTAATACTTAATTATTAATTAATTGAGATAATTATAATTAGTTAATTAAGTAAAGATAAGTTAATTATTAATTAAGGGTTAGTTATGTTATTGATTATGATCTAAAAATTCTATCTAATATTAATAATTAATTAAGTTAGGTTTGATTATTAATTAATTATTAATCAGGCAAGGTTAATTAAGTTTTAATCAAGATTTGGATTATTATTAAGTTAAGGTTATAAAATTATTAAATGAAGGTTTTGATTTTGATTACTTTATTTCCAAGGATTGGTTTTATTTGAAAGTTGATTTCTTTTATATGTAAATGGGTTTAAAACAAGGTTTTTTCTTTGTCTGTGCCATTAAGTAGCCAAACAAACGTGAATACTTTATTGATGACATCTGTTTAGCAGAATAAATCCCTGTTCTACAATAACTTAATTAAATAGATTATTTTAGACCATTGTTTAACAGAATAAAATACCATTTTGCTATACCGTCCGTATTTATATGCGGCATGGTGTTACGAGATACCTTTATTTTCGAAAGGTTTTATAACTGTAAGAATCCATTTGATTGTGTTTCTTATGCTGGTTTTACCAGATTCATCGGGGCGTTATTTTTATAACACTCGGGGTCAGCCAAAGGATAATTTTATAGATTTAGCTAGACACTTGGAGTTGTGGGAGAGGAGATGGATGCCTTCAAGACGTACTTCTGTTTTTTCTTTATCTTCCGCTGTTTGTTTCTTATTTGTATTTATTAACAATTGTAAGGATACGTTGTCATAACCGTCCAAGCTAATGATAGATTATATATTTTGATCTTAAGTATGTATATTAAATTTTAGTTTTCTTTTTGTAAATTTCATTGATATATTATATATTACCCCTCACATTGTGAGATTTTATTCTTCCTTTTATTTTCTTTCCCCCCTAAATATCCGCCTTTCCAACACTTGGACGTTCGACACGTGAATACTATGGATGTATTATTTTAACTTTTGAGGATCATAAGGCCATGTCATTACAATATGCGTCCATACATGCATTTGCAACATGTACGTCAAAGTGCAAGTAATCAACTATGTCTATAAAGAAAATTAGTAAACACGTATATCAAGGAACATTGAATAGCGTATATAAAATTATCTAGCCGAATTTAGAACATCTAACCATAAGAATCTATCCAAGGTTGATATGTATATACATATAAGCTAACATGGTATAAACTAAACTAGGATAATCCAAACAGCGCAACCACGACAACAAAGACAAATCATAAGGATGCATATACAACCAATCTACCTTCTATACCTATTTTAACTAGTTATCTAAAGCAACATGCAAACAAATAATGACCTAATAAGAAAACTAACAAAAAGAGGAACTTATTGGAAGAGAGCTCGTGGTAGGAAATTGTGATCATCTCCTCGTGTTCCATTACACTTTTATCCAAACTTTTTTCTCGTTGTACTTGAACTAACTTCATTTCCTCATTTTTATGCTGCCACAATAAGTCCTAAGATGTGACTATACTAACAGAGTATTCTAGACTCTGTCTCTACATTCGCCTCCTAAGCTGACTCGGCTCTACCACAACCGTTAAATTGTCAATGCACGTTCGCAAAGGGGAGAAACAAAAAACATGTGAATACCCATAAATTTTTTCAAGAAACCCACTTAGTGAGCCGACTTCCCTATTCTCCATACAATCGAGAGATACCAAACAAGTTATGGTGCTAGCTTTTTTACATAACATATCCAAATTGCGATTCCTTCACCTAACTAGCTACCCATTACCAACTCTCTATGCATATCTATCCTACGTGGTTTCTATCCCTTAGCATATCACTGTGGTGTCTCAAATAAGATAATGTCTTAGTATAGCTAGAATTTAAATAAATTGCACTATTGGCATATCTCCATCACCGTTTAATTTTTAAATATCACAAATGGACGATGCCTTAATTTTGGTAAACACAATATTACTATAACAAACTCAAATTCAACTTCTACTAGTTTAAAAATAGTTCTAAAATCAATTTTCTATTTATAAAATCCACAGAATTCTTTTTCAAAGAATATAAGTATAAATACACTCTTCTTTCTTTAAATCCAAATGATTTGAATAAAATTTAAGTTCTATATTTAAAATCTTCTTTATAATTAAATTCTTCATTCAAATCAAAACCATATTTCTCTCAGAAACCATAAAATAATCATACGAAATTATAAGTTCGAAATCCATAAAATTCCCTTTCAAAGAATTTTAATATAAAAAACGCCTTCTTTTCTTTAAATTTGAATATAAATTTACTAAACAAATCTGGACAATTTCAAGCTCATGGCTTTTAAAATATCGTTTAATAGATTTTGTGTCTAACCATATATTTTAATACAAGTTTATGAAGTATCCTTTGCATATTTAAATACTCAAGACCATTTTAAAAAATTTCAAAACACGACTAACCGATTTAATGATTAGATAAAACACATATTCATACCACTTGATTAGTAAATGACTCAATCCATATCACTTGTTAGATTTAATAACTAAAATCTCAAATACAATATTCTCTCAAAAACGATAATATACTTCAAAATCCCTTTTTTTCAACTTATTACTTTTAATATTCCAAATATCCTTATTTAACTTAAAATAATAATTTTCATTAAATTTACTTAAAAACACTAATATTATTATCACTTTACGTCAAAACAATAAAAAAAATTGAATTTACCCGAACTTTATAAATAATTCCAAATCAACATATATTTTTCATTATTGTTTCAAAGTTTTGTTTTTCCAAAATTCATATATAACCGCCTTATAAATTTCCAGTAAAGACTAGTATGTCCTAAATTCACAACGTTCATTTCTAGCTAGTCCTAACCACAACTACCTAGTTAGTTTGCCTAAATCAACTTAAACTCCATATGCTATGTAATTCTTCTCTAGCTCCAATCAAATTTTCAATTGAAGATTTCATAATTTTTTAATTCAATTTTTTAATCAAATTCATCGATCTCAAATCTTATTCATCACAAAACTAGCAAGAATTGAAAACCATAAAATTCTCCATTAATTGTAAATAAACATTCAATTAAATAATAACATATATTTTTATTAAATCAAAATTTTAAATCCCACTTAAATAAAGTTTTAAAAAGTTCACTTTGGACAATTTCATGTTAAATCATTACATAAGAAATTATAACTCATATTTATCTCGATTTAATCACTTCATATCTATTCATATGTCCATAAATAAATAATTATTATACTTTCAATGCCCAAAGCTAATTTTCTTATCAACTATATAAGAATATTTAACTTCCAAAATTCAATTATTTATAGCTTTACTAATTCAATACTAATTACTAAAAATGTAGTTTAATGTCCAAATAACTTCTGTTATTTTTCGAAATACTCATACTTCATTTTACAACATTATTTCATATAATTTAACACTACTTTATTATGTATATACAAGTATAAATCATTTTGTACAATAACTAGTTAATTTCAATCATTGTTAAACAGTAACTAATGTCAATACAAAAATTTTGTTGTTAAATTCTATTTTGTTCTATAATAAGTCAATTTTCGACACTTTTTAATTAATGTATCATATATATAAACAAAAATAATTTTGGAATTCACTTTGGCCACTAACTATATTTATATCGAATTTAAAACTTCAAAAATCTTTAAACCATTTATTAATGCATGTTTCAAAAGTTTATGTCAAAAATTCTTAATTTCCACTCAAAAATACATACATATTGCAATTGAAAAATTCCAAAAGCTTTAGAATAATAAGCTTAAATTCATTTTATTTTATTTTTTAATTCAGATTTATCCAAAAAAAATCATTGACTTAGAAAAATAATCTTATAAATCACATCCTTTATAAATTTTATAAATTAGAAGCTTTCACAAAATTGTAAAGCAAGTGTATTATTTTTTATGTTTAAAACCTAAGATAGGGTTAGTATTTCAACATTTTAAATAAACTTCAACTCTAATAATTTTCCAAAATCTCAGACATTATTATTTCTAACTTTTTAAGGAAAACATTCCAAATAATTTAAATACTTTAATTAGGGTAGATCATAACTAACACAAGCCCAACTAAAAAAATGGTCAAGTACCCTTATTACACCATATAAACATCACATTATGTCATATAGACTTAACAATACTACTTTCCTTCTCATTCATCCCTAGTTTCACAATTCATTCCATTGCTACTTGGCTTATAAATCTTTTTTAGCAATATCCTATGGAGTAAAATAAAACAAATGATATGGATTTATCTACCACCATAAACTATTTAAACAACAATATTTATTTAGCTCGTAGTTGCTTATTTCAATAAGGTATAAGCCAATAACTACCTTTACAAGTCAAAATATATGAGGTGTGGTGTAGTGATAATATATATAGATATAATGTGTTTGTGTATGTGTGTGTATGAAAAGACCCATCTTTTTGACTATCAAAAGTCGACACTGAATACCACTACTGTGTTCAAATGTCGAGCATCCAATCATCAAAATAGCAGATTGTTAGGGTAAATAAAAAAGAAAAGAACATGGAATAGAGAAAACAGAATCTCATAGTGGAATGAACAACATATAATATAACAAGGACAGTAAAAACCACCAAAATAGAGAGTATATCGAAGTTAAAAAACAAATTTTATCAGCTGGACAGTTATAACATCCTGGCCTTACATTTGCTAATATTGATACTATATAATACATCGAAAAATAAAACACTATGATATGTGAAACTCCAGCTCCTCTCCAAGATCTCCAACCCATGCATTATAATAAAATAACACCTGATCAGTCTAGAAATACCAACGTGAGAGAACTCAAATAACGGGAAACATATGAAAGTTCCATGAGACTACGCCGCTAACGAAACGGGTTTTTACCTCATAGGAATAACATCCATATAGGAAAGAGTATAGATAAACAATGGGAATCAAATCCAAATAAGAATGGGCAAAATTAGTATTAAAATCCAGACTTGAAAGAATGAAAATAATCCAAGCAAAATCCAAACAGGATAGAATGGACAAAACCAAAAATTAAACATGCGAAGAGTGGTTGACTCTTCCATTACAATTGAAGAAAAATAGATTCAAAGGTTTGAATCAAATAAGGAAAGGAAAATTTGCAACAAATGACTAGAATGTGCACCCACTTTGAAGTATACCTCTAATAATATGCTTCTAAGAAGCTCATTAACTCTGTGACACTTCTCGAAAACCTCCAAGCTAGACCCCGCCAAACCTTACCAAGTATCTGAATACTTCACAATTAAAAGCGCTATCGAATCCAAATCAAGATGAGATGTGAAAGTTCCCAAGGAGAAATTGCACATAGCATGGCCCTTCTCGCACTTTGGATTTAGTCCTTTCTGCAAAAGGATAACAAAGCTCAAAGAGCGGCAAATCATTTTTAAGGTGACGATACACCATGAAGAAAGCTGAATCCGATAATTAATAAATCAACTATTAGGGATAATTAAATTAAAATGATCGTATATGGAAATTAAATATCTTATGTTTAACACTACTCGTCAATTCCAAACAAGCGCTATCTCTCGGTTGAAAATGAAGCCAAGCAGGTTGAGGTAGTGTTACCTCTAGGCATCGCCTTGACGTCATTTTGAACCTTCAAGGTAGTAACGAGTCCAAGCCTCAACATTTAGCGTTAAAGTGTGACTAGATCCTTTCTATATAAGCGATATCGTTTACGGAATTATTTTTCCATAATCGAATCGAACTTTACTTTAGAAAATTGAACTTTTGCTTGATTTCCATATCTCAATATTGATAAAATGACTTTGGAAATACTCTTTAGAAATATTATTTTAAAAGATAACTTGTAATACGAAGTGTATTAAAACAACAGTCGAGAACAAATGTTATTAAACACTGTATACTATAAACCTACAATAATTTACTCTTAGCTTTATTTATAAATAATTCTTTTTAAAGGATTTCTCATTTTTAAACCCCTATTTATAAATTTAAAACAATATTAATTATCCTAAAAGATAACTAATCAAATTTGTAATCTCTTTAATATAAACAAATCAATTATTTTAAATAAAATAGTTAATTATTTTCAAAAACACCATTATATCATCAAGAAATTAATTTTAAATTCTTTATTAAACCAGTTTATTAACTTTAAAACACTAAATCAGTTAATTAACTTTAAAACGCTTTCATTATATAAGTTAATTTACTTCAATCACTTTTATTAAATAAGTTAATTAACTTTAAATATCATTAATTAAAAGATTTATTAAATCCAAATAATCATTAATTAAAATGAGTAATTGATTTCAAAAATCATTAATTAATATGATTAATAAATTTTAAATACCACTAATTAAAACAATTATTAAGCTCAAATAATCTTAAATTAATTGGATTAATTAAATTCAAACATCATTAGTTAAAATGATAGATTAAATAAGAAACATCATTTTCTTTAAAATGATTAATTAACCGTAAAACATTATAAACTAAAATGATTAACCAAACTTCAAATATCACCAGTTAAAACAATTGATTAAATTTAAAACAATCATTAACTAAAATGATTAACTAAAGTTTAAAATCATTAATAAAAATGATTTAATTAGATTCAAATCTCATTAATCAAATAGATTAATAAATTTCAAAGCATCATTAATTAAAGTAATTAATTAATTTCAAACATTATTAATAAAAATGATTAATTAAATTCAAATATCATTATTTAAAATGATTAATTACTTTTAAACATCATTAATTAAAATAATTAATTAAATTCAAACAATCATTAGTTAAAATGATTAATTAAGTATAGAACATCATTAGCAAAAAATGATCAATAAAATCTAAAGACAAACAAATTTTAAACATCATTATATAATTGGCTAGTACATTTCAAAATTATCGGTTTAATGTTAGTTAATTTAAATAATAATTTATTAAAATGGCTAATTAATTTAATGTGAAGATCCGTCTCCTTGACTCTCGTAAATCGATACTACTACATCCATAGTATTCATGTGCCATAAATCTAAGTGTCGGAGAGGCAGATTTTAAGGGGTAAAGTAAGGTAAAAGGTAGAAACACAAATTCTCACATTACGTTAAATAGGTAAATAGTACATACAACTTCTATCATCAGGGTACATCAGAGTTTTGTATGCACAAACCCAACCAGGAACAGTTATAACTGCTTGCTCCCACATTTGCTGACATTGCTAACTTATACATTGCGGAAAACAAAAATAGATAGATAGTATCCCCAAAGGGTGCTCAAGCTTCATGCTCCAAAAATATCCTCCAACATGCTCCTTCGAAAATACTCTAGACAGAATCCTGACTACTTGGCTGTCGGGAAAATATGGCACCTAGAGTTTAGAGGGAAAACAAAACAAACTTTGGGTCAATCATGGGAACGGAGTGTGAAATCAAAATACTTGTTTGAAAACAAAAAGGTATCTCATAAAACTATACCGCACATAAACACGAAATGGGTTTTTACCTTATGATAATCAAATTCAAAATACTTGATATCATTTTTAATAACGTATCTTTAAAAACATTTGCAAATTAACTTATCAGTTTTAGTTGAAATTGTTACCATTATTAAATTCCAACATAGTAGGCTTTATAAACAAAATGGTAGGCACTTATTAGAGAATGGATTTCATACAAATGACCAGGTTAAGGGGCTACCTTTCGGCAATACGTCTCTAGAGGAATGTACCGAGGTCAATAAAACATCTGCACCTCTACCGACATAAGATCGACCTACCTTTCCTTAGATAGTACCCAATATGTCATCATAACCATCATTACTGACCTAACCGAGACGTCTTTTAGCATACATCCATAATAATTTACATTTCAAACGTCATAGTGGAAAGAAATATATCCAAAAGGGGATGATCATACCCTAATGGTTGCGAACCATATAGCCTTGCAGCATCTAACCCTTTTTCGGTCATTTCCACATATGAGGCCTGAATTAACAATTACCTTTTCACATAGCACATCATCTTCCTTTGAATGCCACACTACCATTCTATCGATCACCTATCAACTTCCACAAAGATACAACCTTCGAGCTCATACGTCTTAGAGAAAGGTGTTAAGCTAAGAGAAGTTGTCTTCTCAGCCATCAAATAGATGTATGTTTGTAAAAATCAACAATGTAAATCTCAACAATGTAATGTTAGACATTCGTCCATACAAGTTCATTCTGGGATTGAACAAGACCGAAGGCACTCTCATACCACATCTTGTCAGGAATTAACCCTAGGATTAGTAGAGAGAAGTCCTTGCAACCGAAAAGATTTCAAAAATGGAAGGACCACTGCTACTTTAGTTTTTGGGAGCTAAACAGAATTATCAACAAGCAGTCCTTTCACCCCAAAAATCCATAGTTTTCATTCTTTATTGTCTCTATCAGATCTTTATTTTTTGAATGCATACATTGATCTGAAGTGATTTTCGGATAGGAATTACCCAGATCCGACCCTAGTTTCTTTGAAACAATCATCGATATAAAAGGTCAAGTGCATAAAGAATCATTATTTAATTCGTTAAGTTCTTTTATCAAAAATCTCCCTTGAAGATATATATTCCTAAAAACATACTTTCTGGTATATATGGAATTATCAAACCTCCCTTATAAAATCCTTTGATAACTTTTGAACTTCATTTTACTAGGAATCAACTCGAAATCGTTTCAATTTAGGAAGATATTGATTAGAGTTAATAAAATTCTCCATTCCCTCCATCGGTACAGTCCGGATAGCTAGGAAAAGCAGGAAACTGGTTTTCTAAACTTAAGCCTAGACACTATCTCTTTGACACCCATAAGGCGGTCAAGTTATTTGATCGACTCTAAATCTTTAATCATTTCAAAACTTCTTTAAATCATCTTTAAAACACTTTATAAATCATTTAAAAACATTTACAAAAGATTTGTCAAAGGATTGTTAAGTTTAAAACTAGTTTTCAAAAGTTATAAAAAGTGCTGCAAAAAACTGATGCGAAAAGTGCTTTTTAGAGCTATATTGATCAAAACTACCTTTTATTATTTGAAACTTCACTTTTATTTCTCAAATTCCTTTATAAACCATTTTAAATATTTATAAGATATATTTCATATTTTAAAACAATTTTAAAAAAAAACATTTCCAAAGAAATCCAGTTTTGGATTCCGAACTGCAAATTTTGGATTTTTTTTTCAAAACTCGTTTTACTCATATTTAAAAATCTACTTATAAAAATCTCAATTTTATTCCATCGTTGGAAAACAATGGATATAATAGTTTAGAAAATTCTTATCTCGAAGAATTCCGAGTTATATTCCACCTTTTACTCTAGTTTGATTTTTATAGCGCGAAATCGTGAACTACCGTTACGCAACGCGCTTATTTTTGACCAGATTTTCTATTTTTTTTCCAAACTTCACCAAAACACTTTTATATATTTATAAAGCATTTCAAATACATTATGAACCATTTATAAGAGATTTAACACTACCATATACACCATTTCATTAATATATGAAAAGTGATTTCCATTTCTGGTTATCAACATGTATAATCGTGACTTGCATATATATTCAACATTCATATGAAAACAACCAAACTTGATAATAAAAGCATATTAAACATCCATTTACAACATCATACCATCATCCAATGTATAGTATAATAATTTTAGGAGTTCTCACCTTAGATTTCCAATAATTCACAAAAAATCGCTATAGCTCCGCTATTCGAGTTTCGAAGCTCACCGTCCATTGAATTTTAGCTCCTAAATGCCTCTACCAAGCTTTTTGGAAGCCAACAAGGGCACTACCTAGGATGTGGCTTGGGTTAGGCTTGGCTTAGGGTGGAATGAAGAGGGGTTGGTGAAGAATAAAGAGAAATGAAGAGCTTTTGGATTATTTGGAGGTGTTTTACTATATATGATTATAGTTTTTTATTTTAGTTTCTTTTTGAAATAATTTTTGACATTATTTATTTTTGTTTAGAATCCATTAAAGAGGAAGCAAAATGTTGAGAAATAGGAAGAAGAAGATGAACGGAAAAAAGAGAAGAGGGTACAGTATTTATAGGAAAAAGAAGTGTGTAAAGGAAGATACGTAAACTCCACTTTTTCCAAGCTTCTCCAACACACCTCCCTCTCCATTATACATGGAAACAACTCAACCCCCATGTGTGCATCACTTCCATCAACTCATGTATGCATATTTTGACTTATTTTAGCTTAAGGAGGAAGCTTTACTTAAAATATCTTAGATTATTTTCTTGTGTATGTATTTTTAAATGTATATGTATATATAAATGTAAACATATGTTCATGTGCATGTTTGTAACGACTCAGAAATTTTAACGACTTTAATAATGTAATTAAATAAATTTTTAATGAAAATGAGGAATAAAATTTTGAAATGAAAATTTGATATTTGGAATGCGTCTATTTAACGTAGGAAATGATGGAATATCATTGGAAAATATGAAAGTTAGTTCTGTTGTGTAACTTTCAATTTCAATTTAAAATCGGTTAAATTAATGGAAATTAAATATTTTTGAAATCTAAATATTTTTATACAAGAAAAATGTAAATTATTTTCTAAGGGAGGCGTCATCTTTTGTTTCGTCAAATTTGGACTACTCTAGCCCGTTTATCTTATTTTCAGCATTTTAGCAACATTTTTAGCAGGAAATATCGAGTTTTGATAGGATAGTCATATCGTTGATATCTGTGCACCATTATGTCCATCTCGTCGTGTTGATCTCCGTAGTATATTCATTTCTATAATTTGGCGTCCGGTACGTGGTGAAATCGGCGAAATGATCAGCCGTATCAGTATCCGTTCGAGTCCTTTTGTTTTCCAGTGCCTATTCGTTTGATCCCTGTGAGAAATTGAAGGGCCATGAGCTTTTATTAATCCTAGAAATTTAATACGTGAATTTCACTGTTTCCCATTTCAATATTTTTTTGGTTCTTTCAATATTCTCTCCCCTGTTTTCATTCTCCATTCTGTTACTTGTGAGAAATATATTATAATTCAAAGGATTGTTCATATACCACTGTTAGTTCTGTCCATCTTTAATAAAAAAATTATATCATATCGTTCTTATATTATAGTTTGCTGGAACCTACGTGCATGCTTCCATTACCAAACACACACCCACTCGACAACCACTACGCAGACATAGCCATCTCCACTTTTACCCTTAACCAAAACCTCTCTGATCTTGCTTTCCTCGTTCACCATCGAACTCAAACCGAGCAGCTTTCTCCATTATTGTATATGATAGCCTCCTTTTACTTCATATCAATAGGCGCACACACACACACACATATATATGTATATATAATATGTTTGCGAATATTTGAAAGCACGGTAGCCTCTCTTTTTTAAAAAGGGGAATGTGTTAGTATATATTGATTGGTGGTCAATATATATATATATATATATATATATATCAAAATTTCTAATTCTAGTTCACTACTTGTCTATTATAGAATTATATTTTCAAAAGCTTTTATATATAAGTATACTTGTATATGCTAATCCAGTTAATCATAACAAATGACTAGTACTGGTCACTTTGTTCATATATAAGTGTACACATAAGTGTGCTTATATATGTTGATCGATTGAATTTGGACTAGCTTGTGCCATCTTTTCCTCTATGAATATATATATATATATATATATAAAAGTATGTATATCGTATATATATTTGATCAATCGAATCCATATTCACTTTGCCTTGTTTCTCCGCTGTCCAGATTTATTGAAGTAGTTCTATCTTTGTCGCCATGTCGTTTGCGTATCTATGTGCGTATTTGTGTGTATATCTATGTCCCTTGCTTTCATTCTCGCTATTTCTCTAACCTCGAAAGGTGAGCAATCACTCACGTTTAAAATTTTTATATTTAGCAAATCTAATTCACATGAAATAACAACTGAAATATGCTGTCAAATTTGAATCGTTAAGTTATTTAATTATTAAATATGATATGCCATTATCTGCAATTCAACTATGACATATGACACCATAACCTATGGTATATATTATATTCGAATTTGTTACTGATGATATATGCCGGTTGTTGATATGTTATATTATTATCATATTTGTTCTCACTCTAGAAATTCCCTGTTAGTTTAGAAATTCCTATAGTTGAAATGATACATACTCGAACAATCTATAGATTAGGGAAAATCGTTTTGGGTTGAAGTGATAAACCCAAGCAATTTTCATTGATTTTTGAAATTCGGGATTGCGGGTTAAAATGATATATACCCATAAAATATTAAATTTAAATTACGGATTGAAATGATAAATATCTATATCACATGACCATAGGTTAGAAAATTATATACGGACATCGTTAGTCTATTTTTGAAAAATGATTTCTAAAGTTTTAAAATAAAATATATGGGTTTGGTAAATATTGACTTTTAAAGTATAATATAAAGATTTTTAATATGGGTAAAAATTTAGATTTTAAAATTATATGTTTTGGAGATTTTAAAATTATAAGTTAAGTTTGAAATTTTAAATTATAAAATTTTGCTTATAACTTTATTATTTTTAAATATATAAAATAAGATTTTAAATAGATTAAATTATAATAAGATTTAATATAATAAAATTAAATTTAATAAAATTTAATTTAATAAAATTTAATTTAATTAGTATAATATGTTTTAAAATAATTATTTAAGATTTATATTATTATTCAAAAATATATTTTGTAATAACCTTTGTAAATAAAGGTTGGAAAGATAAATTAGAGTTAACTTGACATTTAAATTGGTTAATAATTGAATTTAAATAAGAATTGATTTGTAATTTAATTCAAATAAGAATTGATTTGTAATTTAATTTAAATAAGAGTTGATTTTAAACTAATTGATTTTAAGATTTTTAAAAATACGATGTTTATAACTTAGTGATTTGCTTTTATAAAGGTGATTGAGTGAATAATTTCAAATTGGAAATAATTGAAGTTAGATATTTAATATAGATTTAAAACTTTAATTTAAGATTTTATTTAAACATTATTAAAATGATTAAGTGAATGTTTTGAAATTTAAATAAAATTAAAGTTGAATTTTTGAAATATAAATGAAATTTATCAAATTGAGTTATTGTAATGTTTGAATATTTACTTTGAAACCTATTAAATTGGAAGTGTTATAAATTGATAGTTCTACCGGGATTGGAAATCGATATAAATTAAACGGTCTTATAAGAATTTGAATTGAACTCTTAATTGAAATTGTTGGACTGAGGTTGGTTTAAATTGAATTATGAAATTTAAGTTGATTTGAATTGATTTGTGAAATTGGAAGGAACAATTTTAATTTGAAACTATGTTCAATATAAACTATTTTATTCTATAACCTATTTTTTTAAATATAAACTATTTTAAATTATAACTATTTAGCATAAAAACTATTTAAACTATTTAAGTCGGAACTGTTATGATTTAGATTAAATGGATTTAAATGTTAATACTTTGATATAATGATTTTGAAAAGTGAATAAGATTTTGAATGTGATATTATTTTGAAATGTCTATGATATTTTGATATGAAGTATGAACTAATTTGAAAATGACCACGGTGTGAAATAAACATTTGGTTGTTAAAGAGACCGGGATCGGATATTGTCATACTCTCTACCAATACCGAAACCAATTTAACAACTGTGTATGCAGTGGAGATTCCAGAATGATCTAGGATGGTTTGGTGAGATATTAACGCAGCTCTGACTCCCACGAGTTAGCTTGATGTGACTAAAACAGGAGCCACGTCGGGCCAAATGAGGTCACACCTCCAATCGAGCATGCTTCTTCGATACCATTCTATTACTTTGTGATTTGATTGGGCGCATCTTTGATTTGGTAGTTTGTCTCGAGGTGGGCGGTAGTAGCTGCTATGCTTTACCACCAGTCCGGATGCGAAAGACGGTAAAATCCTACCCCGGGCATTGCCTTACGTGCCTTATCACATGCCATATCACGCCCTCTATGAGTTTGTTTTGTACCGTACCTATGGAGTGCCTTTTGGGTAAACCACTAATTTGGTGGACCTTGTGAAACTGTATGGACTATAGAAATATATAAAATGTGTTAAGGGGGATATGGGTAACATCTTAATGCTATTTTGATACTTTACTTCACTAATAGACATTATTATAATAGCATATTATACTATGTATGTAGATAGTTTAACGGATCCTTGAAGAATAGGAATCCCAACATCCTTTCAGTTGCTTGAAATTTCACTTGAGTTCATTTGCTGGTATAAGAATGTTAATCTTGAGTCAAGTGTTTTGTGTTTTGCTTTATGCTTAGGTCAGACTGAGTGCCACAGTATGTGAGAGTCACCTTTGGAGTTTGGAGCTTTGCTTGAAGATCGGTCTTTGTCTATTCAGCTTTCCAATTACTTCAGTTTATTCCAGTTGTTTATTTCAGACTTGTCATTTGTATTGTATTAGTAACTTCTGTGTATTCTTTAAACTCTGATATTTACATAGAAGCTTCATGGACTACTATTTATCTATTCCACTGCTTATTGTTGTAAACTTTATGTCTGTGATTCTGTGATTGATTTATTTACTGTATATGTTAAGTTTTGCCAAATATAAAGTAACAATCTATTGTTTTGAGCAATTAAAGTCTGACATGAGTGGATGATTGTCGATTTGAACGGTTCGAAATAGCAGGTCATTACAAGTGGTATCAGAGCTCTGGTTTAGAAAAACTTAGCATATGGAGTAAGAACTCATTAGATATAGGGTAGTAATACCCTATAATCAGTAGAATTAGTCATAGAATCATCTCTGTTGGGGCTTGAAATTCTTCTTTAGGATCCTCTTTGATTTAGATTTCTTTTGAATTTTGGAACTCTCTTTGTTCTAAAATCCATCCTTGTCTTGTCTTGTTCGCATTCTTCTTGACACTGGAGCATCCATAGCTCTATTTCTGTTGATCTTTGTAATAAATTTGAGCTCATCTTTCCATCTCTATTGGCAATTTCATCCTTGTGTGTGACTCAATCCTAATCGGTGGTCCCGCCAACCTTCATATGATTTGTAAAGGGGTGAAACTCCTTTACAACAGGCGTCTATTCAATGAAGATTTCTACGTCCTCGGTTTCGATGTTGTTATTTCTTGCTAAGCCCGAACCATTTCTCTAGTAGATGACCAGGTAAATTTTATTGTGATTGAATTTCGATTTCCTTAGGAATGTGTAGGCAGTTTTATCTCTTTCCTTGATTCTCAGCCTAGTGATCTTGAATACACTCCTATATTCAGGAATTATCCTGATGTTTTGGTTAAGTCGCTCCTCCCTCTTAAGTGGGATATTGAATTCCACATCAATCTTATTTTTGGAGCTCATCTGTTGTCCTTTCTCCCAAACAAATGATTTATTTGGTTAGTCATACCCTTTAGATTAACCAATGCTCCTGCCTTCTTCGTCGAACTCATGAACCACATTTTCCACGATGTTCTCAAAAAGTTGTCCCCATATTCTTTGATGATATTCTTGTTTTTTTCTAGGTCTTAGATGACCCGGTTAAGGTTGCCGCGATTTCTATAAGTCTATCCACCTTTGCTCTTTTGTAATTTAATTATCTGATCATCCTCTCAAGCCTACCTTCTTTGTTGGAATTTCCTTTGACTAGGGTTCCTCTATAATTGAATTTTTATCCTTGTTCTGAAATCCATTCTTGAATCCTCCTATGAGAGAAGGTATTTTTAGTTACTACAAAATGTTTTATATTATGTTGTTGAATTGTTAAGTTTGATTTGGGGTTTCGATCGTTCACCTGGCGAATGCTATCGATAGGAATTCCAAAATACTTGAACAGAGCAAATTTGTAACGCTCCACCCCAAGACCCATATTAATAAAGAGAATTATGTAGTAATTCTGCCTACTAATGTGGAGAATAAGGCTGGTTAAGGGCGACCATCATAGTCTTGCATTAGATAAGGGCTATGTATGTCAGTTATGGGACTTATTTTTTTATTTTATCTCGAGTATTCGACATACCTAATTCCTTTTTAATACACTACTATGGTGGCTACAGGATCGATTCAGAAACGAAATATGGTAACAACACAATCTCAAGTCATAGATTAGCAATACAAGTAATATACATATACATTTATATCAAATGTAATAGAACATGCCACAAAAATGGTATTCAACCCTAATATATGCAACATCCCCACAAAAGAACAGATACATCATAAGGTTCCCAAAAAAAGACTACAACACCAAAAATATACCATAACCAAAGTCGATGAAGAAGCCCAAATGGTAAAGCTAGCAAAGGTCCAAAAGCTAACCTGCAACTCGGTCTGACCCGAGTAATAAATAAATAGGTCAAGCTAACTAGAATTTCATATTAGTAAAATATAAAGGAAGATAAATGCATAAGGGAAACATTCCTTTAAGGATAAAGGAATGTTATATGTAAGAAAGACTATTTACACCACTAAAACAGGTATTCCATAAGGCTCAAAGTTAATCACATGATAAGGTTTGACAAGGCATAGATGTTTCACATTCAAAGGGCTATACAACCTAAGTGAACATAATCAATATATAAGCCATATATGAAATCATCAAACTCTCAAATCAAGACTCATAAAACTCAATAAGTGTTTATAATCCCAATATCGAAATCACCATAAAATAAAATATATATAAACCTTTCTCTAGCTCAAGGATATATGTAAATTCATCATCTCAAATTGGTGAAATCGAAATAAAAAACTCATAAAATTCCCCGTATTGGCCAAATCCCATTTGCATGCCGAAGCGATGGTGCATGTGCCATTCGCCCTAGTACCATATGTACATTAGGTACCTCTCCCAGACAACCGAAGTTGTAAATCTCAGACGACTGAAGTCGTAACCCCAGATGACTCGAAGGTCTATAGTACTGGCAATCTCAGAATGTGTCACAACTCCTAAATAGGAGCCTGAGAAGTGTTAACGTGCATCCCATATCAAATGTTAGCACTTAACGGTTTATCAACCTCTAGTCATTGCCACATTAGAAAACTGAAATCATCATAAAATTCCAAAACTTGGAAAACTCAGACTTGCCTCATCTCATTGGCAAGTAAAACACTATAACGGGTTCTCACAGATCATACTCCTAGAATAGGAGATCTCGAACCACAACCCACCAAATATTGGCCTTCCCAGATAATTCCTAAAGGTAGGAATTATAATCTCAAAAACTCGTCATAAATTGGCTAAATAACTCAGAAATCAATAACCCAGACAGTTTCGATCGTACAAGTTGAAATTAACCGATAAATTAAACTCAGTGTCCCATGCCATGGGTTTTACTAAACCGTTTAATTCTCTTTCTCATACATCTAAAGAGTGTAAAAATATTGTATATTATTTATAAAAAATTTACTTGTGAAAACAGGATTTTAAAATAATTTTCCAAAACCATTTTGAAAGAAATTTATTGAAAATTCCCTTTATTATAAGAAATAAATACATTTAAAAATACATAAAAATAATTTGGAAATAATTTATAAATATTGGAAAACATTTATTTCAAGGTTATGATAATTATAGAATTATTTCAAAATTATTATAGAAAAACTTTTGCATGAAATAATAGAAATCGCAGAAAAACACTGAAGTTTCAATATTCGAAAACATCTCGAAAAACCCGACAATCCGAGATTCGGATTGACCAAAATTTTGCTCATCTATTTATAGATTAGAACGCTAGAAATTCATCAATTAGAACTCCAAAATCCATCTCAAAAATGCAATGAAATGAGCACCAAAAACCATAGCAAAAAGGACAAATGCTGCAAAAGGACTCAGGTACATGGCCCAACAGGGGTCGACCCAGCCCTTGGGCCAGTCGACCTCCTGGTCGACCGCCAGGTCCACTTCTAGGTAGACCTGATGGTGCTGGGTTGACCTTCCTATCGACCTAGGCTACAGATTTGTTTCTGCTTGCATTTTCAACTTCGTATTAGTTTTCCAAAGGCATAACAAACGATTGAATTATGAACTGAAATTTGACATGCAACAAGTTTAACATCTAAACAACACTCCGAAAAAGTTCCGGCAACAATTTGAGTGAAAATCAAAGAGTTATAGCCACTCAAAGTAGAAACCGGACATCGAAAAACAAAGAAACAAACAACAGAGAATAGAACGTGTACGGTAACTATTTCTGAGCAATTTCCTTTACAGGAAAAGCTTGATTTAGTTAGCAATCATGAATTTTGAACTCACCTCAGTGTATTGGCAATGTTTTGTTAGCAAACAGTGATCTTTTGAGGAGAACTGAGGCTCTAGCAACTTGTAAAAGATGAAAAAGGAACATGTAGGAAGAAACAAAATATTACAGACAATTCATATCTCAAGTACTAAGATTTTGATCAAAACTCTTTCGTATTGGATGAAGATTACCTTTCTATTCTCGATTTAGATGATTTCTCTTTTAAATTTGCTGTAAAAGTTGAGTAGAAATTGATTTTAGTTGAGAGTAGCCATTATTTTTCTTTGTTTCTTTTTACTGTAAATTACTTTGAGAAGGAGGAGATGGAACCAATGTGGTGTTAGTTTTTCTCATACCAAAAGCCTTTGGAGGATGGGATTTGGATCCCATTCCAAACTCTATTAAGCCCAAAGCCAAAATACTTAAAGAAAATATAAAGCTATAAGCACAATTTCTCTTACTTAACACTATATACACTTATTTCTTCACTTAAAATCATACAAAATGCATACATCTTATTGTGTGGAATAAAATCGTTATTGTAACAAAATAAAATTTATTTCAACAATAAAAAGTTATTTTTATAAATAGAACCTTATTTTTATCTATATTTCACAATTTGCACAATTTTATTACAAAATACTATTTTTACAGCAACAATTTGTATAAAAATTATTTTCTTGTCAAATAAATTACAATAAATCATTTTAACTCTTTTTTAGCCATAAAAATTATTTTCACACAATATTTCATCTTTTATTTTAATAAAAAATAATATCTTCATATTTCTCATTTTAAATTTAATAAAAGATTAATATTGACAGTGTTCCAACATTATTGTATTTACCTAAATAAAATTGCAATTTGATTATTTTCTACTCAAATTCTCAAAATAATGTTTTTAGAACTTTGTTTTCATTACTTTGGATTTATTTCAATAATTTAACATTGAAATACATCACCTAATCAATTTATTAGCTCCAAACTAATAAATACCCAATATTTCAATTTATTTAAACCAAATGCTTGTTAATCCAAATTTAATCCTATATTTATTCCCAACTAAACAAAATAAAGTTACAAACTTTATTTTTTTCCATTTTAATTACAAAATCCATTGTTTATTCTAATTTAAAATCTCTAGGTATATTTTAATTTAAAATATTAAATTATAACCTCCGTTATAATTTAGTATATACAGGTAATCTCCAAACCAGGGTTGTTATAGGCTCGTCCCCTTAACAAAATTGCGTCCTTGCAATTTCTAGAAAAGAATTTATATTCAGTACATTTATTCCATCATTCAAAGGAAGGATAGACAAGCACGAGGTCAAAATTCCTCACTCTCTACTCAAGACGAAAGAAGACCAAGATAGAAATTGCTTGGTAAATTCAATGATTTTCCTAAGTATAAATACTAGGGTTTATGGACCATTGAATTTCACAAGCAATACATCATGATTTCGAAAGTATCTCACTTTTGAAACAAAACACAACTAGTGCTACTCAAAAATCTATCAAAGGAGAATGATTCTACAAAAGTTTCTCGAATGAGTTGGGATTTAGCATCACTTTATCCGAACTCCAACCATGAACTGATAGGTAATGATCTGGTTTAAAATTAATGACTTGATGATTATACTTATGAATGTATGGATAGTATGGAATGCTGTGAATTATGTTGATATCCCTTATGTGTAATGTTATGTGATGTGTTTGTTCTATGGAATATAGTTTATTTATCTACAATGCATTTATGTTATCTATCTATGATTTTTTGTATATAGATAAGCGTTATAGGATTATATCGCTTATCAATATTACTATGTTTAAATTCTGTGATGATTGATGATGTTGCACTATTGTATGTAAAACCCCTGGACTACACTATACACACACAAATATGGATTTCACGAGGAAATCGGTTAAGTCACAGATATTTGAATCTAATGAAATGGTTTTAAAAATTGAATTTTTAAATCCAAATGGTTTTGAATATGGATTGGGTTTAAAATGAAAACCTTTGGAAAGGAATTTTCAAAGATAATAGTTATTTTTGAATAAGTTGATTTAGTTTTGAAATTTGATTTAAAATTTGAATATAAAATTTGAAATTGAATTCTATGTTGAGAATTTATGATGTAAAAAGGTTATACAAACTATAAATGTGTTTATATGGGTTTTTAAACCATTTTAAAAGTATGGTTTTGAGAATTTGAATTCAACCCAAGTTTATATTTGGAAGGCCTTAACTCGTGCAAATATAATCGCGTTTTCCGAAACGGAAATAAGTGACTTTAAATAATAATAGCTTTTATATAAGGAAAGAATTTCCAAATTATGATTAAAAGATTTCAAGTTTGAAATAGAATGGTTTTGAAAGTTATGAATGAATCTTTGGAAATGATTTTTGAAAGCTATGAATTGAATCTTTGATTGGATAAGTTAATCCAATTTGAAGGGAAATCATTTTGAAAGGCTATGAATGAATCTTTGTTAAAGATCAGTGAAGTTTATTTTCAAATTGAAAGGGATCTGAAAAGCGTATCTTTTGTATAAAGGATTTGAATTGGAAAGATATTAATGAATCTTTATGAAAGATTGGTAAACTTTGTGAACTGTGTGAAGTGAATCTTTTGATTTAAAAAGATTTGAAAATGGTAATTTGTTTAACCATTTGAAAGAAAATTTTTGGGTAATAAGTTGTGACTTAACTGAGATCCCATATCCATATGTTTTTAAATATTGCGCTCATTATTCGGTTTAGACGGGAGAGGACCTTTGTGTCGTATAACCCATTCCGAATAATGATACGACGTTATGGATAGCAATTGAAGACCGGTGGTGAAGACTGGATACTTTCGAAAGCGAAAGGATTTCTTATCGAATGTCTCTGCATCGGATGATCCCCGGTATAGAGATTTGAGCACCCATTGTGATGGGGAGTCCGGACGTGATTAGAAATTATTCAAATTTGCAAGGGCTTCTTTGGAAGTGCCTTCGGTTCTGTTCGAACCCGGAACAGACTTATATGGATGTATGTTTGACGTTACACTTTGAGATGTAAAAGCGGTTTCTATCGAATTCATTTCTTTTTAGTGGCGGAGATTTATTCTCTTAGCTTAACACCCTTTTCCGAGACGTACGAGCTCATAGGTTATGTAGTTGATGGTTACTAGTGATACATTCCCAATTTGATAATGTGGCATACGAAGTGCTGCTGATCATTTATTGATCAAAGCAAGGCTTTGTGAAAAGCATAGCTTTGTGGACGAGACTGCATCAGGACCTCACACCCCGGAAATGTTCGAAACAGGAAAGATGCAGCAAGGTTTCAGGGGTCGCTCCCCTAAGGTATGTCCATTCTTCTGGATAGAGGTGATATCATGGTATCGAACCCAGATATTTAACCTATGTGGATACTGCAAATACATTACTTTGTGGTTGTTGGTATCGAGTGCTCAGATAAAGGTTGGTTAAGACCGGGGATGGAATATCTTAGGTGATACTCCCGGGAAGGGGGTACACCGGCCTTGTGTTGGCAAAGAACTGAGGGATGGTTCTCGGGGAGTCCCTCTAGAGGCGTTCCCATGTGGCAATAGGAAGTTCCTTAGCCTGACCATTTGTTGGAAACCTATTCATCCAATACGCGCCTTGTACAGTTTTAGTTGTATTACCTGCCATCTACTTATGGTGGCGCCCCACTGTTTGGATGGTAGCTATAGTAGGCATAGTTTGGAATGTCTATACTAGCTAAGATTAATATTATACTTTCGAAATGTTTTTCACTATGCACTAATAATAATATCAAAATGGTTTTAGCGTATCAAGCATGTTTGACTATCATAAGGAGAAATCTCCTCCAATTCTGTGTTTGCATGGTGTGTGTGGCGGGAGGCCTTATGGTAGTTTCATTTTTCCAAAAAGCATTGCGGATTTCAAATTTAAATTCTTTTGTTTGTTTTTAAAGATAAACTGTTTTTGTTTGCTCATACCAGTCCCATGACTGACCCAGAGTTTATTGTTCCCTTCCTAAACTCTGGGCGCCCACTATTTTCCACATGGGCAGTCTAGAGTTGGGTTTTCAGTAATCAAGTAATAGGTGTAGATTTGATAGCCTTCAAAGTGTTTGGATTAGAAGCTTTCAGTCTTTGGGATCTTCATCAGTCTTGGACGACTGACCTTGCTCATCTAGGTGAAACGAGATGGTGGTTTGAGCTAATTCTGGATTGGTGCTTTGGAGTTTGAGTTGCTGTTTGGAGTCTTTTAGGTTCCGCTGCAATATCATATTGTTATTCCGCTGTAGCATTATTATCTTGTATCTCTGATATTGATTCATATTATATCATTGTTGTATCGAATGTTGTATATCAGTGATATTCATTTCTTTTTCTTCCACCGTGTTGTTATACTTAATGTGTTATAAGCTCCGGCGAACCAGATTCGACGTTTGGATCTGCGGCATTGGAATACGAGTGTCGTATTCGGTGCCGATTTTCGAAGGTGAGTTAGGGTCGTTAGAGTTGTAGTTGTGGGTACCAAACAGAACTCCAACAACAGCAAGAAGAGACAACTTGACAGTACGTTTAAAGGCCCTAATCCCAACAACAAAGGGAAGAAAGCAACTTCGGTAGCAAAAACTCCTACCTCTAGTCGTGGACAATGCTACAATTGAGGTTCTAAGGACCATTATCCTAATAGGTGTCTGAAACCCCTTTATTGTCGTTATTGTAAAAGTTTGGGTCATCTTATATCTTCATGTCCCAAACTTTAAAGCAAGAAAGAGGAAAAACTAAATGTTGTGCAAGCCTCTAGTAACACTTCTCTTAGTCAAGGTATTTCTCATTCTATCCTTGATTGCATTATTACGTTTCGTGATCATTGTATTCGAGTTCTTTTTGATACGGATGCATCTCACTCTTTTATATCAAAAGAACTTTTTGATACTTTTTCTTTGAATGTTATCGGCTTGATGACTTCACTGAGAATTGTGAATCCGGTCGGTGGATCTGCAATACTCAATTTACTTTTTAAAGATGTCGAGATTATTTATGTGATTATGCTTTCCGAGCTGATTTTCATGCTATGCGCTACTTAGGTTTTGGAATGATTTTGGGAATGGATTGGATTAACTGTTATGAAGCCCACATCCTATGTCCCGAGAGGACTATCCATCTTCGACGTCCCCAATCTGTTAAGAAGATTTCTATTTTCTTAAAGATTCTGATTCGGTAGCATCCTTATATTTTCTAAATCCACATGATGATGAGGAAGATGCCATTTCCTACATTCACGTTGTTTGTGAGTTTCCCGATATATTTGAACCCATTTTAGTATTACCACCTAAGCAAGCAATTGAGTTCAGAATTAATTTAATCCTTGGAGCTCTATCTATCACTCGTCCTTCTTATCGTATGTCCAATAAGGAAAATGAGGAGATGCGTAAATAATTATCCGAATTGGAACCAAAACAGTTTATTTATTCTAGTTTCTCTCCATGGGGAGTTTCGGCTATTTTTGTGAAGAAATACGATGGTACACTTAAGCTTTGCATTAACTATCGCAAGCTTAATGATCTCACCATCAAGAATAAATACTCCTTGCCTCGGATTGATGATCTGTTCAATCAAATTAGCAGTGCCAGAGTCTTTTCACAACTAGACTTAGCAACCTGTTTTCATCAGTTTCGTATTGCAGAGGATAGCATTCCTTTGACATCATTCTGTACTCGTTATGGATCATATGAATGGCTTGTTATGCCATTTGGTTTAATGAATTCTCTGTCTTATTTCGTTGACCTTATGAATCGCGTTTTCAAACACTTCCTCGATCGGTTGGTTTTTGTCTTTATAGATGATATCTTGTTTATTCTAAAAACGAGAAAGAGCATGAAAGACATCTTCGAATTGTGTTGGAAACTCTTTTAAGCAATCAATTGAAAGAAAATTTTTATAAGTGCCACTTTTGGCAATTCCATGAAATTTTTAAGACGTATTATTTCTGAATTTGAAATTTCTATGGATCCTTCAAAGATTGAGACGATTCAAAATTGGAAGAGACCGGAGAGTGTGATGGAAATTCGTAGCTTACTTGGATTGGCGAGCTATTACCGTCGGTTCATAAAAGACTTTTCTAAAATTTCCGTACCTCTTACTAGTTTGACAAAGAAGGGAGTTAAGTACATTTGGTTAGACAAATGTGAAGCTGCTTTTCAAAAATTGAAAGAACTCCTTTACGATGCTCTTATTCTTGTGATTCCCGAAAGGGACCAAGACTTGATTGTTTATACCGATGCTAGTCATGTTGGTTTGGGAGCCAATCTCATTAAAAGGGAACATGTTATCACTTACGCTTCTAGGCAATTAAAGCCTGCCGAGACTAGATATGCCACTCATGATTTAGAGCTCGTGGCCATTGTTTTCGCCCTTCGAATATAGCGTCATTATCTTTTGGGAGAGAAATTGTTCTCTACACCGATCATAAATCCTTAAAGTATTTGTTCTCTCAAAAGGAACTCAATTTCCGTCAACAACATTGGCTCGAATTCTTGCATCTTATGATCTTGATATTCTTTATACACCTGGAAAGGGAAATCATGTGGTCGATGCCCTTAGTTGTAAGCAACAAGTGGTTGTATGATTATATCCGAATGGAATGATCTCGAGACTCTATCTATTTCTGAGATTTGGGATTGTGAATTCGATTCATGTTTATCTCCTATTTTATGTGGCCTTTAGGCTCACCCTTCTCATTTAGACCGCATCCTTGAATCTCAAAGCAAGATCCCGAATTGGCTCTTCTTAACCAAAGTTGTAGGGATAAAAATAAGATTGATGGTTTGAAAGTCTTTGATATTGATGCTCGTGGAGGTATTCGAAAATTTGGTAGACTTATCGACCAAATATTAGTTATCTTCATAAAGACATTTTAGAAGATTCTCATCGTTCTAAATTTACTATTCATCCCGATAATAGAAAAATGTACGCGGAAATGAAATGACTTTATTTGGGATGGAATGAAATATGATATTGCTAACTTTATTATGCGTTGCATGACTTGCCAACTTGTTAAGGCTGAGCATCAAAGGACTGGTGGGTTATTGCAACCTTTGGACATTTCCGTTTGGAAGTGGGATCAGGTCTCCATGGACTTTATTGACAGTCTTCCACATTCTCATTCGGATCATGATAGTCTATGGGTGATTGTAGATAGACTTATAAAATCCACCTATTTTATTCACGTTCGGTCTAATCAGATCGTACATCTTTTGCCTAAATTCTATATTAAAAAAACTGTTAAATTGCATGGAGTTCCTATTCTATTGTTAGTGATCATGATCCATTATTTACTAATGGATTTTAGAAAGGTCTTCAAAAGGGTTTGGGAACGAAGCTAAATTTTAGCACTGCTTATGATCCTCAGTCCGATGGACAAACCGAGCATGTGAATCAAATTCTTGAAGATCTTCTTCGTGCATGTGTTCTTGATTTTGGTGGAAGTTGAGAAGATCATATTTCTCTTGTTGAGTTTTCTTACATTAATATCTTTCAATCTAGTATTGGTATGGCACCTTTCGAGGCACTCTATGAAAGGCCATGCCGATCTCCTTCGTGTTGGCTTGAAGCCATTGAGAAGCTGGTTTTAGGTCCTGATTTTGTTCTTTATTCCATAGAAAAAATTGATCTTATTCGTCATAGGATGAAATAAGCTCAATGTGCGCAAAAATCCTATGCTGATAATCGAAAAAGGAATTTGGAATTTTCTATGGGAAATTTAGTATTCATTCCTGTTTCACCTATGTAGGGTGTTGTGTGTTTCAGTCGATCGGGAAAGTTAGCGCCTTGATATATTGGTCCATTTCTCATCACCGAACGCATTGATTCCGTGGCTTATCTCGTTTTATTATCGGCTCAATTTTCTGCTATTCATGACGTATTCCACGTTTTTCAACTACGGAAATGCCTTAGAAATTCGGATTCTATTCTTGAGCCCGGTATTATTGAAGAAATTGAAGTTTCGCCTAATTTGACTTATGATCAACATCCAAAACGTACCATTGCTTCGGAAGTTAAACGTCTTCGAAATAAAGATATACCACTTGTGAAAGTTCAATGGTCCACAAATCATAAGGATTATTCTAGGGAATGTAGAGAATTCATCGAGCGAATACATCCGAACTTACTCTCTCATGCTCCTAAGGTGAACTTCTCACTTCAAAATTTTCTTTTGTGTTGTTATGGTTTGTGTGGTTGATACTCTTTGTTTTCTTCTTAAGTATTGTAAGGATGCAATTTCTTTAAGGAGGAGAGTCTGTAACAACCTGCATATTTTACGGTTATATATTTAAATGTTTTATTTAATTATAACATCGTTAGTTGAATTAAAGTTCAAAATGTTAATTTTTGTAGACAGTCGAATCTGGACTCGAGACCACTTCAATTGAGTTTAAAATTGACGTTTACAACTTGTTTGACTATAAACATCGATATGTTTGGAGTTGATTAGGATTTTGGTATTTTCATTTGGGCTTTGGGTTATGTTCTAGCCCACTAACCCAATAATAGAACCCAAAATCTTTTACCAAATACCCTAACTCCTCTCCTCTTCATTCATTCATTCATTTCTAATTTCCTAACAATCTCAAGGTAAAAGGAAAATGGAGGAAAAGATAGGAGATTAAAATTCCTAAGCCCTAGTTTATTAGAAAATTCAAATTCAAGTTCCAAAATCAAGGAGAAGCTTAGTTAAGCATCCTCTTCATCCTCTCAATCTCAATCTCTCTCCAATTTTCATAATTTCCTATAACCCAATTTAGGAAATATTTGCCTATGATCATAGATTAGAGCTTCTAGAGCTGAGGTTGAAGAGAGGCTGATCTTTCCTTTGTTTAAAGCTTCTCATTTCTTATATTTTGGTTTAGAGACGAGTTCTTTAACTCACATCTATGTCTATAGCTTTCATTATTGTTAGGTATGAATTCATAACATCTACTTTATGTCCAAATGCTTTTGAATTGAATTGGTTTGGTGAATTATCCAAATTTTGGTATTTTGAAGTCAAAATCTATGAAAATCCTAATATGGATGTTTGGACATGTTGTTTGGAGTGTATTGATGATTCTATAGGGCTGGTAGGTCACTAGGCATAAATCCCTAGCCTCCGCTGCTCGACCGATCGCTTCCGAACCGATTTCGCCACTAATGGCCTAGGCTGATTTTTGCTTTGAGCTTCAGCTCAAGCGTCTTGGAAAACATTTAAACGTCTGTGCCATCAAAATAAAAATTAAAGATGTTTAGCTCAGACTTCTGTGGTTATTTCCCAAAAGCTTAGGCGATCTGGAAGAAAATTTTCAAACCTTCAACTCAGACGTCTGGGAAAACCACCAGACATCTGGCACTATTAAATTCAGGAGAATTGCCAATTTTTATGTGGCTTTCCGTTTTGATCAATTTTTGTTGATCCGGTTCGTTGTTGTCACTTATTATCATCTTTGACGACTTCTTTTCTGGATTTTTGAGAATATCCATTTAATGGATTTGATATAGATTTTCATGGTTTTTAATTCACGTTGTTGAATGTGAATTTTTGGTGATAGATTTTTTTACAATCGTTTCTATGATTTGTCACTTTTAAAATACAAAGGTTTCTATACTAGTAGTAAATACTCAAACTCTTTCACAAAAATGATTTCAATGTTACTTTTATAACAAAGCTCGTTTTTAAAACTAATTTCCAATCTATTAGTATATACAAACCTTTACCTCATTCGTATGAGAAATATAATAAAACAACTTAGCAAAACAAGTGGTATGAAACGTTTACATTTACTTCGTCGTTTAATTCTTGGACTTGTTCGATTGAAATCTCGTGACAAATTTTCGAGTGGAAATCTACAATTTGTTTGTAAATATTTAAGTTAAGCCAATGGTTATGGGACATGAAGCTAAAATCATTTATTTACTAGCTTAGTGTAGTTCACACTTCTTATTATCAATGGTGGTCATTTTATGGTTTAGACTAGTGATATGCGATGTCCCTTTGTCCATGTGAGGGACTATGCCCCGTTTTGTGGAGCTTCATCTCATTTTTATGCGCTAGCGACCCATGGCATTTTGACTATTTTATGGAGTCCAGTTAATTGGGCGTACCATTGTACTACGTCGTTGTTCCGGCTTATTTGAGTTTTAGCTTAGTCAGCCGTACCGTTGTTCTACGTCGTTGCACCGGCTCAATGGGTTCGCGACCCATGTAATAGCGTTCCGTTTGTTATACACATGTTAGTGAGTTTTCATGCTTTCGTTTGTGATGGGTCTCCCCCTTTGTGTTATTTTGGATTTCAATTTATTGATTTTTGGAATTTATGTTTCACCAATTTTTGTTATTTGTATTGATATGCTTTATCAATATTTGTGATTTGGTGAATAAAAATAAAGAATATGACATTCTTTTTGGTGTTTAAGAGAAATTGAGATATTGTATGATTTTTGTTATTATCATATATATTTGCCAAATCTCTTATCCTATCTCATCTTATATGATAATTTATAGCTAGACTGATCCGTTTATTATTTTTCTTCTTAAATAATACTCGGGTCAGACCGAGGTGTTTCAGGTGCTTCCACTTGACTTCTTAGCAGAGACCAGCTTTTGACTTTTGGCTAACTAATTTAGCTTGGTAGTTTTTTTGTTTTATACATTCGAGATAGAGACTTCTTAATGTATATATATTCTTTTGTCAAGCACTTGTACCTATTCTTTTGTGACGTAGTGGATCTTGTATGACCACTATTTTGATGTATACTTCTATGTGATATATTCATATCTGTTTCCGCCTAGTGATATGTGACTGATTTTTATTATGCGTATTTTATATTTGTTTCCGGAGACCACATAGCCACTGTTTAGTAGCTTTGAGTTTGTATTTGATATGTCGGATTTCCTCTTGAAATGAAATGCATGTCATATTATCAAACATATCGGTATTCGCACAAAGCAATTACATGGATGGTCGATCCTCAACAGCCTTATTTTCGTGCTAGTTGATGGCATTACCCCATAGTGTCCTTGGCTAGTGTGAGTATAGAGTGGGGCATCACAACTTCGATCTGGTTCGAATGTTACGAATGGATATCGTGAAGACAGAGAAGACGGTGATTCAGTTTATCCAAACCCAGGAAAACTTGTATGGACGAATGCTATCAGAACATCGCCATTGGAGGATGATGAGCATTCTAAGTGAAAAATGGTTCTAAAAGGTAATCATAGCCTTAAGCGTCATTAATCGAAATGACTGAAAATCAGGGGTTATGCAGCAAGGCTACGTGGGTCGCACCCAATTAGGGTATGTTATCATCTTTCTAAATAACCTCGGATATTATCACTATGGTGCATGGAAGAGCTTATTTTTTAAGGGTAGAACACACGTGGTAATAACATATTCTGTTCTATCCAGCTTAGGGATAGGGCCGGTCTTGTGTTTTAGGGGATCGGAATGAGGTCTTCGGTACATTTTTATAGAAGTGGACTGTGATAGTAGGTACCCCAGTGCCTATTCATTATATGGATTCTGTTAGCACCAAAATCGGTTAATAACACCCAAAGAGGGATTTGTGTAGAGAGATTAATAAAGATAGAAAATTAGAGTAGAGGAATATATATAGAATTAATTGCAAAAAATAGAACAACAGATTTATAGTGGTTCGGCACAACTGCCTACGTCCACTTTGGGTTTAATCTTTATTGCTTTTTTTCAAATAATCAAATACAGATACAATCTGTACACCGACAACTTGAATACAAGTTCTAGCTGAAAAAGAATAAGTCTTGGAAATGGCTGAGTCTTCCTAGTGTTCTCCCAAAAAAGGTCCCTTTTCACTACGCCCCTGCCCCTCTATTTATAGGCGAAGATAGGCCGGACTTCCCTCATGGGCCCAGAAACAAGGTGCCTCGGCCCACAGTAGGTGACTTCAGCGCATCGAGCCAGGCATGCCGAAAGAGTCATGCCAAGCGAGAAAATCCGGTCGAGAATTGTCTAGTCGATCATCAAGTGACTCGAAGTAAAAACCCTCAGGAGAAACGAAGCAAGTAGTGAGTTGACTCGAAGCAAAGTCAGGCCGACCGCCCTTACTTTGTTATGGGCTTGACAGCTTGTTAACACCTCTAGTATGCCCCGAGCCAGGGATGCCGAACGGTAGTTGTTGAGCGACCTTGCTAAGTGACTTTGCCTACGATGTTGCCAAAGAAGGTTGCTGAATGGTATCGGCCGAGCGATAGATGTAGAGCGACGATAACTGAGATGTTTGTGCTTCTAAGGTTGGAACAATTTTACACCGAGCGGTAATTAACCGAACGGTGAACTTTAGGTAGCCGACTCGAAGCTAAGTCATGCTGAGCGATCCACTTCGCTCGCCCTGTCGAAGTCATGCCGAATGATACATGCCGAACGGCTTTAGCTGAGACATATAGACCGAACGACATATAGGGTAATACCCAGATCGAGCAACAAGTGACAATGTGCCTTCGAATGATAACTTCCTCCTTAAGCCGAGTCACACACATGAAATTTACAACAACATCGTCCTTCAGCTGAACGACAAACATCCCCTAAATTCCGACCGAGCCATGTCCACAGGCCGAACCATGTGCATATGTATGACCATTCAAACTAACGTCTATAACCAGATTTTGTAGCCGAGCCAAGCACCTGGGTAACATTTGCCCCCCAGAGTGTGTCGAGTGAGGCAATAGGATACGCTTTGAGCCAGTATCCAATTCCTACTGTCAAAAGTTGAGTGTGTTTAGTGAAGGTCAAAACATGGTAGTCCTCTCTAGTATCTTGTACAGTCCCGAGTCTATTCTCTCCCCTCCTTTCTTTTATACATAAACAAGGGGTCGTTCTGCACATAGATGCCGAACCGTTCGTTCGGCTAGTTTACTGCCGGTCGGCCCAACTGCTGACCGAACCATCGAGGCATCTTGACCAGGCCACTGGTTGATGCTTGTTCACCTCCCTTGCTTCATATATAAAAGCCAACACTTCTCTTCCTTTTCTCTTTCCTTTAACACTTCAACTCTACAAGACCACACAAATTACCCTCTTCCGATCTTCATTTACCCCTTCGATCTTCCTCTCTCATCTTGAGCCAAGCATGTCTGCTCCGCAACTTCCCTTGATAACAAATCGAAACGAACTTAGCCTCAAATCTTTCAACTCCTCAAGCCTCGACATTCTCTCTCAGGTATGAACCTTCCAAACTATCAACCTTCTCAAGCTAGGGGTTTTGTACGGTAGGAATTGTGTAGGTAATGAAATCGCACTCGAGGTTAGAACATGTTTTGGGTTGGAACCAGTGATTCCCAAGATGTTGTCTCCTTTTGGGCCACCAAGTGAGAGAGGAGGAAGTAGTAGTGGTTCGGTAGGAGTTAGTGAGTTCAATAGGTGTTGGCTGAATGTTAATGCTGAGCCATTAGGTTGTAGAAGTGGAACTAAGTTGGTGATTTAGGCCGCTTGATAAACAAGGAGCGAGGGGGAAGTGAGGCTGAACGGGTCGACATTTGCTTTTTGGGTGGAAGCCTATCAACTACGAAGTTGTTGGTTTGGTAGTCTACATGTGAGAGTGATGTTAGGGAGGTAGGCAGTAAGTGGGTTGGCCATCTTGGATAGTTTCAGAAGTTAGGGTTAGCGGCTCGGCTTCGTTCGGTATTGAGAGTGCATCAGTGAGGAGAGTAGTGGGCCGGCATCTCTGGTGTAGATGATCGTTTGGTCGTATGTTTTGAGATTCGCTCGGCATTTAGCCTTGAAGTAGGCTACAATAGTAAAAATCATTCCAACTTGAACACAACTCATATAAAGTTCACTTACTTCCCATGCCTAATCATATGACAATAAACAAGGACAAGAACTTAAGCAAACAAGTGTATCGAACTAACCTAGACTGATAACTCCCCAGTTTCAAAAAACTATAAACCTGAGTTTAACTCGATAAAACCAAATAATAGCCTTCAACATATAGTGCCAATGTCTGAGTTCAAAATTGAAACCATTATAGGGCAAGCTCTCGGAGACGATCAGCGATGACGGTCTTCGAAGATGACAGTTCAAAGCTTAACTTTACTTTATCAACTCCCGACTTTTAATTCTTTTACACTTATACTCGAACGATTGCACTAGTCCAAACACCACACGGGGGAGCACTTTTGTCGTTTTGTCTAATATTGATTGTTTTTCAAGTATAGTTCAAACAGGTGTTCATCCAAATTCGACGCTAATTGAAGATGTCTAGAAAGTTGAGTTCTGCTACAGTCTCAGACAAACCTGAGCCAAGTTCTCAACAGGAAGTAGTGGGAACTTTGAATCCATCGACAACTCTTGCACAGAATATCCCTAGTCCAACGACTACGTCTGTTGACTTGGCTCCTGATGCCATAGATGGAGCAATCATCCTATATTATCCGGCTGATTCTCAAGCTTCGAGAATTAATGAAAACGCCCTTCGCAGATTATGCTCAATTCACGGAATTCCTGTTGACGATGTACTGGTTCCATCGAGACAAGATCGTCCTCACCTTCCCCTAGCTGGATATACTGCCTGCAACAAATTTATGTGCTAGGTTGGTAGCATGCCACTATTCAACTCCTTCCTTCATGATGTATTGTAGTATATTGAGATCGCCCCATCACAGTTACATCCCAACGGTCATGCGTTCATAGATGGAACGTGTATCCTTTTCACGAGCATTCTACTTAGGCTCCCTACTCCCGGTGACATCCGCTACATTTATCGTTTCAAGAGACGATTCGACAGCCCATCTTTCATATTTCTGGAACCACATAAAAAGTGCCAAATCTCGACAGGGCGTGGAGAAAATTCGCACAATACAAGCAGTAATGGTTCTACGTGCGCTGTCTCACTAGCTTCGCGAGGAGATGGCTAGAAGGGAGTAAGTTTCTTTTCTGGATCAATACTTGTATGTGGCAGAAAGTGCATCCTTTCTCGACTTTTACAGGCATCAGCCCACATCCCGAAGGCTCGGGTTCTCTGAGGCCGTCGAAGCTATTTGAGCTGTTCCCGTGGAAGACCGGGACATCACATCCATCATTTATAATGAAACGCTCTCAAAATTTGGGTTGTTAGCAGTAGATCACCGAATAAGTCTTTCCCACAGTGCCATTACAACTGGACCTGCCTTGGACAAAGGCAAAAGGCAAGCTGGGCCTTCGATGCCTTCGAAATGTGATGCCCCCGACACACCCGAGGAGGGCGAGATTAGAGACATTGGGGTGTCAGAAGTATCGGGTGAGAATGTAAGTCATGCTTCGGAACCGGTGGTTGTAGCACGTGGCACTGATTAACCTTCTCCCCCTTCAAAGGGAAAAAGGAAACCGACATACAAACTGAGGAAAAAGATAGTAGGCGGAACCTCAAAGGTCATAATCACTTCAATGGAGAAAGAGCCGTCTCCAGAACACTTAGAGGGTTCACTGAAAGGATTATCTGACCTCACTATTCCCGACGAGTTGCTTAATTATGGCTTCAAAGATCCATAAGCCCTAAAATTCCATTCGCCCGTGAGAGACGATGAAGGCGTTCAAGCCCATAATCAAGGAGTAAAAACTCCGATAAGCAAAGCCAAAGAAACCGGTCCATCGAGGGGAAACACTAGGACACACACAATAACACTTACACCTCACCTCGCACTTAAACTTCATCCATCATGTTATTCTTGCTAACTCGTGTTCACTTAATTTCTATGTAGGTGACATGGGACGCTCTCATGGATTCGACCATCTTTGCATGTCCTCTATTTTTCATCATTTCAGCCAGGATTCGGGCTCCGGCAAACTCTAAGATAGAGATGACGACAACGATAGGGACTATCGCTCCTGGGATTCATCATCTCGGAGGAAAACTTACAATCAGTCTTCATACCTTCAAAATCCTCCCTCTCAACCAGAGCAAGGCAGGGAGAAATCTGGTCATAAAGGTCCCAGTCCAATACTCACCGTGACCAACACTCTGGTTCATCTTGCACTAGGCTTTACCGGGAACTTCACAAAAAACCCATAGTCTTTAGACAAACTTCTTCTTCTCCCGCACATGATCCGTCGATAGCGGAAAAGCTAGACGAGCTTAAGGCCACGTTCCCAAAGATATGTTTCAACGGTCTGAAGTTTCTACCAGCGATTCATCACATTTTGAGGCACATTAAATAAAGTGCCAATGCTTGCAACAATGATGTCTACGTTCAACATGACGTATTTGTTCATTTGGAAGAATAAGTTTCAAAAGTCTCTATAGAATGCCAACATGAAATTGATCGTCTGAAACTCAAATCCATCCATGACAAAGACATTATCAAATCCCAAGATGAAGAGCTTTCCTCATACAAGTCTCAGCTTGAAACTGCTCAAAAAAAGGCCAAAGACACAGCTGAGGTAGTTAACCGTCTGGATGCCACACATAAGAAAGAGATCGATGAAGCGGTTCAACGCTGTAGCGCCTTAGCTTTAGAGAAAGACTCCGTTCAAAAGGAGAGAGATGCATTCTCTCAACGAGTCAAAGAGTTGGAAGAAATACTTCTCAAAGAGAAGGAAGAAAAGGTTGCTGCTTAGGAGGAGTCGCAATGATACTGGGACGAGATTGTTGCTACACAACTCTTAAAAACAAAGCTCGTGAAGAACTCTCCAAGGCTGAGACGCTGAAGGATGAAGCCCATGAGGAGGGAAAAAGAATAGCGTTCACGAAGATTGAATTTCACCTTGAGGCAGCTGATGAGGCTGGTAGGGAGGAGATCAAGTGCATGTTCGATCCGCTCATAGCCGAATACAATGCTTGAGTTCTCATGCATCGTGACCTAACATTTCTTGGCGGGGGTTACCTCGAATCTCTGGCAGAAGCATGGGAGACTTTGATAAATATCAAAAAGGTTGAGTCGAGCACTGAAGAGGTGGATGAAGAAGCTTTAGTGAAGGAATTTCTTTGGGGGAATGAACCTTCGAATTTGTCCGCAGTGAAGGCTCTTTATAGAAGAGACTCCTCCTCATCGAAAGGAAACAATGACATTGCCGGTCCGTTTGGAACCGAGTCTCCAGTTCCTCCCCCTAACCAGCCGGCTGGTCTCCCATCACTTGACCCCTTCGAGCAGCACACTGGATACGACCTAGAAGATCCTGACCACAATGTTCATGTTTTATCTCCCATTCCAGAGGGTTAAACTCCCCGGACAGTTGAGAGTCAGCCCGAAATTGGTGCATAACTTTTCTTCTCAAAGTTCAAGGGCTGCTGTTTTCAGCGAGTAATTAATGAATTCTAACACTTGTCTCTTATGATTTTGTGTAGGTCGTTCTAATCCTGAGCCAACTCCAAGGTGCGATGTTGCCACAGAGAAGGGGAGATCACAGGAGAGGCATTTCATAGGGGAGAGACTCCTGGTCTTGACACTCAAGTGATAGAGGCGCTTAATGAGGACAAATCTAAAAATCCATCGCCCATCAAAGAACACAAGGAGGTTGAAATTATGGGCGCCTCCGGACACACTACAAAATTGAGCTTGAAGGAGCAACTTATGAAAGAGAAGAAGAAAGTTGAAATCAAGGTCGAGCCCCAAGTAGTGGAACTAGATGATCATTTGAACAGCCCTTTGAAAGTCATTCTCTCCGGTGGGTCCAGGCCACTGGAAGTTCCTCTTTCTTCCTCGGATGCCATTTCCCTTACAAGCAAAGCATCCAAGAGAAAACGCATGGGGGAGGAGTCATCTGAAAAATCGAGGAAGGAAAGAAGCCAAAGAAGTAGTTATCATGCTCATTCAACGAGAGTTAGCCTGGATTATATAATTATTTCTATTTATTTTCATAGCCAATGTAAATAGACTTTTGACTCCGAGTTTAGGAGGGATTGTAGCGGAACCTTGTTTTAGGATTTGTGAATAAAACTTAGTTTCTTTGTTTTTCGATGACTTTCTTTTTTCAGCTATTGTTTAACTCGTTGCTATAACTCAGAATTCGTTGAGTTACACGAGCTCTAGTTCACCTCCATGTGACTCGGAATATTTTGAGAATCGTAGACCCTCTATTCCACGCTTCAGACACTTAGAATATTTTTAGTCCGCGTTCTGGAGACTCAGACTACTCCAGTCCAAACTCCAAGGACATGGAGATGTTTGATTCATTTCTACTCTAGTCTGCATTCTGGGACTCAGAGTACTGCAGTCCGCACTCTGGAGAGCTGGAGACTTTTGAGTCATTTATACTCTAGTACGCACTCTAGGGACTCAGAGTACTCTAGTCCACACTTCGGGGACTTGGAGATGTTTGAGACGTTTGTATTCTAGTCCGCACTCTGGGGACTTAGAGTACTCCAGTCTGCACTCTGGGGACTTGGAGATTTTTAGTCGTTTATACTCTAGTTCGCACTCTGGGGACTCAGGGTACTCCAGTCCGCATTCTGGGGACTTGGAGATTTTAGGTCGTTTTTGCTCTAATCCGCACTCTTGGGACTCAGAGTACTCTAGTCCGCACTTTGGGGACTTGGAGATTTTAAGTCGTTTATATTCTAGTCCGCACTCTGTGGACTCAGAGTACTCCAATCCGCACTCCGAGGTCTTGGAGATGTTTGAGTCGTTTATACTCTAGTCTGCACTCTAGGGACTCGGAGTGCTCCAGTCCACATTGTGGGGCCTTAGAGATTTTTGAGTCGTTTATACTCTAGTCCGCTGTTTGGGGACTTAGAGTACTCCAGTCCATGCTCTGGGGAGTTGGAGATTATTAGTCATTTATACTCTAGTCCGCACTCTGGGGACTCAGAGTACTCTAGTCCGCACTCTGGGGACTTAGAGATTTTAGGTCGTTTATACTCCAGTCTGTACTCTAGGGACTCAGAGTACTCCGGTCCGTACTCTGGGAACTTGGAGATTTTAAGTCGTTTATACTCTAGTCCGCAATCTGAGGACTCAAAGTACTCTAGCCCGTGCTCCATGCACTTGAAGATTTTAGGTCGAAATTCGTTTATATACTCTAGTCCGCACTTTGGGGACTCGGAGTACTCCAGTCTGCACTCTAGAGACTTGGAGATTGTAAGTCATTTATACTCTAGTCCGCACTCTGGGGACTCGGAGTACTCCAACCGCACTCCGAGGACTTGGTGATTTTTAGTTTTTATGTGCGTTCATACGCTAGATAGAATAATGTAACTTAAATTTTTTCCATAGAATTATCACACACGGAAACATTAATAATTCGTGGAAAAGATGGCTTCAAGCTTTTATTAATGAAAACCAACTGAATTGTCTTATTACATGCCGAAAAATAAGATTCAACGAAATAAAAATACACTGGAATTAATTGCAACTAGAATACGAAAGAAATAGACTTAGTATAATAAGGCCGCAGATGTTTGCTATTCCATGCTCCGGAGCGTGTCGTGCCATCAACGGTCGCTAGCTTGAATGTTCCCTCTCCAAGCCTCCGTTCAATGACGTATGGACCTCCCCATGTTGGATTCATATGCGATGAGACCGGGAAAACTCGCTTCAAAACGAGATCGCCCACATCAAAGATTCTCGGTCGGACTTTTTCATTATAATATCGAGCGACTCGGTGCCTATATGCAACCGCCCTTAAATCAGCTTCTTCATGTTTTTCATCGGCGAAGTCCAATGATTCTAGTAAGAGATCCCGATTTGGCTTAAGGTCATAATGAGTTATCCGATGTGAAGGAACTTCAAGTTCCATGGCTGTAACTGCTTCCGTACCATATGCCAATGTGAATGGAGTGTGGCCAGTCAGGACTTATGGGTGGTTCTGTAAGCCCAAAATGCTATTGGGAGTTCATCCAGCCACTTGCCTCTAGCCTTTTCCAGAAAAATTTTCAATATGGATTTGATTATTTTGTTCATGGCTTCTACTTGTCCATTGGCTTTTGGATGAGCAACTACTGCAAATCTTTTCTCAATGCCATACTTTTGACAAAATTCTTTGAACTCTCTACTTTCAAACCGTGTTCTGTTGTCCGTAATGATAGTTCGCGGAGGCCAAAACGGCATACGATGTTTCGTACAACGAAACTAATGACCTTTTTGGTGGTGATTATAGCTAAGGGCTCTGCTTCCGCCCATTTGGTAAAGTAATCGGCCGTAACTATTGCGTATTTTGCACCACCTTTGGAGATAGGTAAGAAACCGATTATATCGATTCCCCATACTGCAAACGGCCAGGGACTAATAATTTATGTGAGTTCCATTGGCGGAGCTCTCAGGATTTTCGCATACTTTTGACACTTGTCACATCTTCTTACGTAGTCTGCAGCGTCCCGATTTACAGTTGGCCAATAGTATCCATAGCGGAGGATCTTTTTTGCTAGTGTCTGCCCCCCTGTATGGCCACCACATTCTCCTTCATAAACTTCCTTTAGGACTCGCTTTATCTCCTCGTGGGCAATGCACCAGGTAAGGGAACCGAGAATCCATTTCGATACATTATTCCGTCTTGCATTACATATTGTCCAGCTTTGCGAAAGACTTGTCGTCTTTCGCTCTTTCTTTCAGGTAAGACCCCGTGTAGCAGGTATTGCTTGAATGGGGTTATCCATGACTCCTTCTCGATTTCTGTTTCTAGCACGAAATCTACCTCCATCTCATTTATACTCGAAGAATGTAAAGTTTCGACGGGAACCAATACCATTTGCTATGCATCACCAGTACTTGCAGATTTGGCTAATGAATCGGCTTCCCTGTTTTGTTCATGCGGGACATGCAAAATATCATAATATTCATGGTCTACCAATAGTCCGTGAACCCGGGCATGGTACGGAGTAAGCCTCTGCTCCTTTGCTTGATAATCTTCCCACACCTGGTACACCACCAATTGTGAGTCGCAAAAGATTTCAACCGATTTTACTCTAAGTTCCCTGATAATTTTCAGGCTAGCAATCAATGCTTCATACTCCGCTTTGTTATTTGTAGCTGGGAAATTGAGTTTTAAAGTGTAACAAATTGATCGGTCTTCGGGAGTCATAAGAATTATACCTAGCCCAAAAAAACGGTCGTTGGATTCCCCATCGGCGTATGGTTTCCGTTGAATAGAGGGAATAACATCATCACTATTTAGTTGATCTGATATAGTAAATTCAAGGATGAAGTCCGCTAACGCTTGCCCTTGTATGGCCCTTCGTGGCAGGTAGGTAATATTGAACTGACTCAACTCAATAGTCCATTTTAACATCCTTCCAGAGGTCTCTGGTCGTTGGAGTACCTGTCGCAAGGGTTGATCGGTATAAACACTGCGCCTGAAAGTACAGGCAAAGCTTGCGTGATGTAATCACCAAGTAGTAGACTAGCTTCTCAATTGTAGGATAATTTCTCTCTGACCCTGTTAAACGTTTACTGACACAGTACACTGGCTTTTGAACTCGGTCCTCCTCGCAAACCAAAGCCGTACTAATAGCATGTTGGGATACGGCCAAGTACACAATAACACTTCATGGTCTACCAGCTTTGACAGTACCAGGGGACTTTCCAAATGCCTTATAAGAGCTCGGAATGCGTCCACATAGTTTGGTGTTCATTAGAAATTTCTCTTTCCTTTCTTTATTACATCGAAGAAGGGAATACACTTATCTATTGCTATAGATATGAATTGACTCAGCGCGACTACTTTTCCGTTCAGGCTTTGTACTTGCTTTATAGTTCTGGGCACTTGTATGTCTCAAATAGCCTGAATCTTTTCTGGGTTAGCTTCAATTCCTCGCACATTAACAATGAAACCCAAAAACTTCCCTGACGCAATGCCAAAGGAACGCTTCAGAGGATTGATTTCATTCCATAAATCTGAGTATAACAAACATTTCCGCCAAGTCTCGAATGTGGTCGTTTCACTACCATGACTTCACGAGCATGTCATCTACATAGACTTCCATCGTTCTACCAATCTGGTCTTTTAACACATCTGATTCACCAAACATTGATATGTTGCTCCTGCATTTTTCAATCCGAAAGGCATCACTCCATAGCAATATAGCCCAAGGTCTATGACTAAACTAGTGTATTCTTGGTCTGGAGTGTGCAACGGGATTTGATTATATCCCGAGTACGCATCCATGAATGACAATAACTCGTGTCCTGCCATTGAGTCGACCAGCTGGCCAATTCTAGGTAAAGGGAAGCTATCCTTTAGGGCATGCTTTGTTCAGATCAGAGTAATCTACGCAGGTTCTCCATTTTCGATTTTCCTTTCTCACTAGCATGGGGTTAGACACCCATTCAGGGTAGACGGCATCGCGAAAAACCCCATTGGCTTTGAGTTTGTCCACCTCGTTTTTGAGGGCAGTGAACCTCTTTGGGTCCATGCCTCTACTTTTTTGCATTACTGGTATGTATCTTGGGTCTATGTTCAACTTATGACCCGTAATGGCAAGGGAAATCCCGCACAGGTTAGAATGTGTCCAAGCAAAAACATCCAGATTCGTTTGGAGGAAAACAGTGAGATCCTCGGTCATCGAGGGTTGAATTGTGATCCAACCTTAAGTACTCGCGATGGGTCATCTCGGCTGACTGGAATGTCAATCATCAGTTCAATCAGTGCTGCTTTTTCTTCCCTAGTTCCTCATCATCATCTCTCGGATCAATGTCTCTATAGATCCGATCATGCTGCCCGAGCCAGGGCTCGGACACTACTTATTAATTTTCAGTGACTCTAGTGCGGACGGAGCTGTCACCAACCTTTCCTTTCTCTCTTCATTGGGCCTCTCTTAGCTCAGCCACATAACATGCATGACCTGTCGCCTAATCGCTATGCACAGCACCAACTCCTTTGTCTATCAGGAATTTACAAGTTAATCACCAATGGGCCAAAGCTGCCCTAACTCTACCAAGGCCGGTCGACCTAGAAACACATTGTACAGAGAATCGACATCCAAAAGGATGAAAGGCAGGATTCGCACCCTCCTACGTTCACCTTGCCCAAGTTCTAGTGGCAATTCAATAAAACCTACTGCATCTATAGCTGGACCATTAAAGCCATGGATATGGGCTTTAGATAGTTTTAAATCCATTATCTCCATCTTCATTTGGTCATAAGCTTTTTTGAAGATGATGTTAACAGAACTTCCACAATCAATCAAAATTCTTTTCACAAATGCTGTCCCGATTGTCGCGGAGATGACCATCGGGTCGAGTTAGGAGCCTCCACCTAATTTGCATCTCTACTCTTAAATACCATATCATTCTTCATTGTTCGCCGCTGCTTAGCCGGAGACCCATTGAACAACATTCAAAATCTGCATGCCTTATTGAATTAGCATACCGCTGCATTTCTTGCCAATTCTTGTCTGTAGGGTGAGGTCCACCGACTATCGTGTTTAAGACTAGTCTGCCTACAGTTCGAGCAAGTTCCTTTGGATGGCGTGGAGCTTGCCCGCAATGGGGTCTGATATTTCTTGTCTGCCTTCCTATGGGCACTTGAAACTCCTGCCGCTTTTTCTATCGAATTAGCTTTTCTACGGCATCGTGGAGGTGTCTACACTCCTTGGTATTGTGCCTGTAAGTCTCATGGAAGTGGCAACACTTTCCAGTCCTCTTTTGCTCCTCTGTGGACGCTTTTGGGCGTGGCTTTCGGTATTGGAAAGTATTACAAGTCGATGGGTAAATATTTTTCAGAGATGCATTCAGAGGAGTGTATTCGTTGTAAGTCGGAATCCTTGGTTTCCATTTTCCTGCTTCCCTTTTCTTTCTGGGATTTCCTCCTTCGGATCATTTAGATTGCCCTGGCTTGTTCTGGACATTAACCTAGACCTTCCTCGATTATCACCGGATTGTTTTACAGCATGTTGCTCTTCACAGTTTCCTTGCCAGGTCCTGATGCATTGTCTTGCCTTGTTCACCTGGCTTCCTCTCTTCTTATAAATTGATGCGCCTTGGAATAAAAATGTTTTAGTGTAGTTGGAGGCTTTCCTACCAACCAATCGCCAAACTCCAAATCCGGTTCTACCCCTCGCATGACAGCCATCAGAATGGCATGGTCATTTGGGTTGCTAACTTTAGTAGCATCAACATGAAATCTCTGCAAGTACTCTTTTAACGACTCCCCTAGAGCCTGAATCACACTAGACAAGGACATCACGTCCTTAGGACGAGTGACATGAACCCTGAATTTTTCTACAAATTTCGTCGCTAATTCATCAAAAGTTGGAGATAGACCATGGAGGAAGTCAGGTGAAGCACATGGCAGCGGTTCTAGATAAAGTTATTGGAAAGCATCTACACTTAGTTGCATCATTTGCACTGGCTGAATCCATCATCCATTCATATCTCATCACATGCTGTTGGGGATCAATCTTTCCTTCGTAGGCCGAAATAGTTGGCATGTTAAACTTCCTGGGTACTCGGCCTGTAGAATAGTATCTGTGAATGGAGTATGACTCCTAGATGTCCCCCAATCATCATTAGTCAAACTGTGATGACCCGCCTTTCTGCTACTAGAAAGACGTATCATCATAAAGAAAGAAAGGGATAGAAATAGAAGAGAAAGAGAAAGAAAGAACAGCAACATCAGAATCTCACAGCGGAATGGAACAAAATATAATATATCACATAAATATTACATGGTTTTACAGATCAGAGTTATACAATATCAATACATATGACAGTCATATCTATCACTACATACATCGGAGGTATAGTCCATATCAACTAACACAGCGGAACTACATAAATATAGCTATATACGTCTGGGAACTCCTGCTCCAAGCTCCTCTAGAAATCAAAGTCCGAAACCTATCACTTGGCTACTCATAAAAATTTGAGTACCCAAGAGTTTATGAAAAACAAAATATAAACTCCGGGTCAGACATGGGTATGGTATGTGTAAACGGTTTAAAGTTGTTTAACTTTGAAAAACATTTGAAAACAAAGGTATCACGTAAGACTCCCCACAAATAAATACGGGTAAGTCTTTACCTTACGCTAACCAAACATTTCATAGGAAATCCAGTGATATTATAATAGTGTCTAGGGTTTTCAAGTAAATAGAAAATAGCCGAAATTGTTACATCTATTAAATTCCAGCTACTAGCCACAAAAGTGGGTAATACAAATCAAAACCGTAGGGTCTCGTAGGGAAAATGGATTTCCAACAATGGTAGGGCTACTGGGGTACCGCCCGTCACAGTACGGGGCCTAGATCACCGTACCGAGGATCACTCCCGACCCCCTGCTACACAAGGCCGGAACCATTCCTTACTGAACAGTCCCCGAACAAGATAAACCCCGTGGTTGTAGCTAGCAACCGCCCACACAGCCGAAATAAAAAGGGACATCTAGACAGGGGAAATATCTTGTCCTGCTTGGGCATGACCCACCTAACCTTGCTGCATCTCCCCTGTTTTAGCCATTCCCGGTTGATGAGGCTTGAGGCTGCGATTACCTTTAAAGAACAAATCACTTAGAATGCTCATCGTGTGCCTGACGATGTGTTGAAAGCATTCAATCCATACAAGTTCGTTCCGGGTTCGAACGAAACCGAAGGCATTATCTCGTCACACTCATTTTGGAATCACCCTCAGAGTCAACGACGATAACCCTTGCATTCTGAAAACACCATCTCGATCTTCATTTCAGGATTCACGACCTAACGTTTAAATTGGATCGATGTGGTTTTCGGAGAATCAAAATTGATTCTTCCGATCCCGGTCTCATCGGAATCCAAACGCCATTTTAAGGGCCAAGTTGTCTAATTAACTTAAACAGTTTAAATAATTTAAATCTCAACAATTGAATTAACACAGCATTTATCACAGATAAAATATATACAAGCATCATAGATATAACACAGCTTATCACAGAGTAACATAGAATATCATCACATAAATATCAAAATCAGATATTCAACATAACCACCCATAAGCAGTCATCTTTAAGTCTTATTTGTAATTAATTCAATTTAGAATTAATTTCTTGAGAGTTAATCACTTAACTCTGTTTAATTGATCACAAATTATCAATTTCTTAATTACTTAATTAATAACTTATTGTATTTCACACTATTCAACTTAATTACTTCTTAACCCAGATATTTAACTTTGATTTATCATTTAATTTATCGATCTGTTTCAAACATCTAGTTGACCATTTCGTAATTCTCTTATTTGATTATTACTTAATAAATTTTCTTAATTCTTACTTACCAAATTAACTATTTATTTTATTTTATTTTTGGATTATTTAGTTAATTACGATTACACATTAGTTAACATTTCTACTTTGCTTACAACATAATTAATTTGCTACATATTATTTATCTTACATTTCAAATCTTCTTTAATAAATTCAAATAACTTAGTATTAATTTGGAAGCTTAAAGGTTAAACATGCTTGTGCCACATTTAATTTCATGCATACGAATTGTCTACCATCATTAGCAAAATGTTACGTACGCTTAAACCCTTTATAAAAATTCTGAGAGAACACCTCAGATTGCTCGAGTAACGGTTAGTGATTTCATTCCTTTTCCCCAGGTTACTCCCTGCTCCTCTCTCCTAGTATATATATATATTTTAGTTACTGCTGGAAAATTTAAACTCGCACGAACCCGAGTAAAACCCGCACAAAAAATTCCGTTGCTTGCGTCCCTCTCTTCCTCCCTTCATCTTCTTCTACTGATTCTTTTCTTCCTCTTTGTTTTGTTTTTTTTTTAAGTTAAAGCCTAAATAAAAACGGGACAAGAATTTGCATAAACACGAGTTCGACCCCGCGTTCAATCCCCTAAACTCGAGAACAACAGAGTGCCCATCCCCCATCCTTCCAACACGCTGACAAGCCGTGCATGTGCACGGAGCGGAGGCGTCGCTCTGGCGATCGAGAAAACTTCCACCAAATCACAAATCACCTCGACATTGATTACCTAGCAACGAGCGACTCCACTTCCTCGTCAATCAAAATTGAGCGAAGCACGAGAAACTTCAACCCAGACACTATCCACATTCTCAAACCATAGAGATAACTCCGACCATCTGAAATCTAACGCCGGCGGCCACGTCTCCGAATTACTCTCTACTATCTCCTTCAGAAATTCGTGCAACTCGATGCACGAGAGGAAACGCGGCAACCCCATATTCGAACGCCATAAAAACCAGGTTTACAAAAGAAAAATCGACGCCGCCGTTGCTACCGTGGATGATACCACCTCCGGTCATTTTTCCTACGGCCATCGTAGGCTCCTTTACTTCCTTCCATAACCCGACCACCCCCATCTCCTCCGATTGCCTGAATTTGACCAAAACCCTCTTTTTGTTCATCTATGAATTTCTCTTTGAAAACTTAACGAAAAATTACCAACTTTGATTTAAAAATCCTATCTTTTGATAACGATTCAAGCTATATAATTTAATTCAAGTTTCCCGACATTCAAAAATATCATAAAGTTAAGTTTCCCTAAAAAAAATGAATTTTTGCAGTTGCTACCAAACAATATTCTACCTGAAAAATATTTTCAGATCTCAATCACATATAAACCAACTTGTTTTGCTTAAACTTCAAAGTCCAATAATGATTAAATGAAGTGATTATTGACTTCTATGTTGATTTTCTATTTTGAAACCCAACAGAGGACAAGTAATACACAGCATATATATATGACAGAGACAAATCTAGAAAGACACTCAATCAAGTAATCTCAAATCATATCATACATACACGATTTAAGTTTAACTTCAATCTTAAGAACAGGTTGTTTACTCACCTAAAACTGTTGAACGGAATTGATGTGTTGAAGAATTTGCAGTAGAATTCTCTGAAACTCTCCCTGTTGGTTTTGCTTTTGAATTAAATCCAAGTTTGCAAAGCATACAATGTTTTCTCAGGTTTACTTTTAAGTTTAGCTAAGTTTTATATATGAGCATGGAAGTTAATAGGTGGATATAAATAGATTGAAGCTACTGAATAACAGGTTGTAGCTGGCCAGCTTGTATTTGTTTGTCATTTTTCTTTAATTGGTCCAGTAGTTCTGCAGTATGAAATGATATATAGGGATTTCGGCTACATGTACTTGTTAAACAAGAAGATATGCTATTTAATGTTTATGCTTTTAATTATGATAACAAGTATTAAATGTTTGTTGATACTTACTTATGTGTTGTACAAAGATTTTTTATTTGTTTGGTCAGTGATTTTTCCATAAGGAGGCTGAAAGGATAATGAAAACAAATTCGAATTGACTTATGTGTGTTAGCAATTAATGTTTTAAGTTCTTTATGTACATAGATGTATTATATCTTCACATCTTATCTTGCCTGTATACTTTTTTTTTCCAGCTACAACATATTTTATTTACTTGTCTACGTATGTTTTTACTTTGTTCAGAGATATTATATGTGAATATACTTTGTTTTGTTTGCTTTACTTAACTACTTTTTATTCATATTTACTTATCTGATATACTTTAGTCCTTGTTATTTGAATGCTACTTATTCTTTTTACTTTGCTCTGCTTTTCAAAGTTACATACTTATTATAAAATTGCTTTAGTATCTTCTAGTTGAAATAGTTTATAGTTACATATTTATAGTTATAGTTATACTTCATATTTATTTCCATTCGTAAAACATTAATCTTAGATGCATGAGGTCACTTATTTATTTATATTTATAATTTGACTTACATAAATATTAATAACTTATGTTGAACATTATCATCTATTTGTATTTGTTTCTCAAATGTTAACAATGTAAAATACTTTAATTTAGTTCTATAAGGTAAATTCTATCAAGATATTGTTAAGAATCTTTTATTTTAAAATTTTCAATCATTATTATCTATATGTATCTTTTTATACTAAATAGAAATAAAGTAAAGTATTTTAATTAATTATATAAGATAGATTTTTATTGTGAATATTATTGGAAATACTTATTTCAAATCCCAAATCAATTTCTTTTTTAAAATACAGTTTATATAAATAAATGGCAGTATTTCCAAATCATATTTATTTTAATATGATCAATTACATTTTATTAAATTTAGATGAAGTATTTATTAAAATAACCGGGGCCAAAATCCAGGGTCGTTACATTCCTCCCCCCTTAAAAGAATTTCGTCCCCGAAATTCAAAACAACAGTTAATTCAAAAGCTTTTATATTCACAATCCAAACATACATATCATTCATATATTAACAAACAACCAAACAGTCTATCCTAACAAACAACACTAACTATCTGAACACAAGTTCGGATAAGTTTCCCTAAAATTATCGAGAGTTTGTCTCTCGATGATCAACAATCTAAACTGGATTCCTGACCATAGTCAAATTTGATTTGTCTTCCAAATTCCTGAACTACTGATTTAACAACAATGATGAATCATGAGCAAATTTCTAAGATAGGATATATAGAATACACAATAAACCCCAGATATCAACTCTGGCAATTCAATATTGAAATCTACAATATTAATTCTTCCCCACTTTTATTTGTTCTTTACAGAATTTCCAATATTTATTCAATCAAGCCCGTACGATGTATATATGCTATTCGTACGCAATATCAAATCCGATCGCTCGATCACACAATTTCATTTCCGAACTAGTATCTTCCACCCGACTTCCTAGTGCGGACTCAGAACTGGTTTCTTGATCAGAAACTGTCATTCTCCTTGCATAGTCACAACTATGATAGAGAATTTCTCAGAATCAATCAAAATCCAAATCCATGGTTCGTCGTCGAAAATCGAGTGAAAAATCCTAACTCGGATCGATATAACTATCTCGAAATTCTGTGCTCGAATCTGGATCAAATTGTTATGCAAATAAAATAATATACGTACATCCTACGTATTTATAACCATTGATTATCTCCATTTATAACTGATTCCTATTATTATTTTTAAATTAGTTTCATTCATTAGTTTACCTTAAATTTTCAATTTGAAATTGCTTTGTTGCTAAAAATTTTTTTATATAGTTTTCAAATTCTGAAAAGCTTTGACATATTCTCCATTTGTTTAGCATTACATATTTCCATAAGTACATATGTAAGGTTCCAATCCCCAACACAGTTAATTTCAATCAATTCTCAAACCATTCCCTTTTAATTAAAAGGAATTTACAACTTACTTGCCTAGATATATAATCCATTTAAGCAATACAAACTCATATTCAAAATCATCCTATTTTGCTTCCAATAATTCATAGAATTTTATTTAATTCTCATTTACTTCAAACAATCCATTTTCTTATGCAATTTAACAATATTATTGTGAATAAATGATTACTTAAGCTTTATAACAAATTTTAAATTGATTCCAATTCAATTTACACTTGATTCCATCACATTTAATTTATTCACAATCCTTACATGGCATTTCTTTCATTACAAAAGTATGATTTCAAAACCATTTTATCAAACTCAACAACCAATATTTTAAACAACCATTTCACAATTTACTCATGCTATTATTTCCTTCAAACTATTCCACCTAACAACTTAAGTTTATTCTATTTCACCAACTTCCATTTAAATCTTTGATTCGATTTTCTTTTAATCAAATCCCAATTACTTACCGATTAGTTTATTCTTTTATCCATTCTTAAATTTATATTAACATTAATAATTCATTATTGAATTTATTCATAATAAGGTTATTCAATTTATACTTGAATTAAATTTGTTAACAACTCACACCATTTCTATTTAAATCCAATTCAATACTTACTTTGGTTTACATTTACTTATTTACATAAGAATTTTATTTCATTTAATATTATTTATGACTCGATTGAATTCATCTAAATACAATCTTATTTCAACTCAACTTCAGCTAAATTTAGCTACTTACCAACCTTTAAATTTTATTTCTCAATATATGAGCTCAAAACTTATTTGTTTACTTAAAAGCTTATATTGCTCATTTGGGTCATTTTATCTTATAACAACAATTTTAGATTACACATATATATAACACTTACTATCTTAAGGTATAAATTTTCACCTTAAAATCACTATTCCTTCAAATTTTATATCCAATTAAATTTTGTTTTGAACTTCAATTCATTTAACTTATCTCAGGTTAAACTCAAATATATTTTCTTCACTTTCATTTACTTAAATTAAATTTTAATTCCGGAATCAAAATTCCCAATTTCTTCTTATTAATATCAACTTTACTTTGTAAGTTCAATGTTGATTTATTCAAACCTTTCACATTATCTAAATAGAATTTCTTAGAATTCAGTTTCCCGGTTTTCATCTCTAAAATCATTTTGAAATGATAATCAAATTTCAAATTCCAAACACTTGTTTTCTCCAAACCAAATTTTCCTTTTTTTTTAAAAAAAAGTTTCTAAAATACCTTGTATACCCAACAAGCCCAAGCAATTTATCATTACCAATATCCTGGTAGCAATCCATCACTTTAGCAACTCGAAAATGAATACTGATGATGTGGCCATCACCATCAGGATTATTTTCCAGCGACTGAAGTGAGTTCAGTGCTTTCTTACTTCCACAAATTCCTCTCAAAACAATTTCCATTCAACAATATTTTCCAAAACAAGATTCCATTATTTCCTTTAAATCTTTGGAAAAACATTTCAAATATTCCCAAGATTTTTTTAATTCCCAAATTCTTTTGTTTAAATTCATTTAAACACCTTTCAAATTCCCGGGACTTAAATTCTGGTTTAGTCAAATTTTAGTTATATTCCCCTTTTACTTAAATTTTATATTTGTAGAATTTTATTTTCATTATAACTATTTCAAATTTCAGATTAAATTTTAGATTCTTATTTGATTTAGACATTAATAACCAATCATCCCAATATAATAATAATTTCAGAAAATTATTTCTTTTATATCAAAATATAATTTGGGTAAAATTATTCCATTTACCCACTTTAAAAACAATACTATGTCGGTTTATCTTGTTTAAGAGTTTAGAAACCCCTATCGATACGGTTGTACTTCCTGCACCGACCAGAATTTATAAACACTCAACAGATAAATCAACACAATATAAAAACAATTTTATATTCACTAACAAGTACACGCTCATATCTATTAATTTACTCAAACTCATTTTAGAGTTCTACAAACTCTATTCTATGAGTAATTCCTATCAGAGCCAAGGTTATCACCAACCCATGCTCTGATACCAACTATGACGACCCGCCTTTCTGCTACCAGAAAGACGTATCATCATAAAGAAAGAAAGGGATAGAAATAGAAGAGAAAGAGAAAGAAAGAACAGCAACATCAGAATCTCACAGCGGAACGGAACAAAATATAATATATCACATAAATATTACATAGTTTTACATATCAGAGTTATACAATATCAATACATATGACAGTCATATCTATCACTACATACATCGGAGGTACAGTCCATATCAACTAACACAGCGGAACTACATAAATATAGCTATATACGTCTGGGAACTCCTGCTCCAAGCTCCTCCAGAAATCAAAGTCCGAAACCTATCACTTGGCTACTCATAAAAATTTGAGTACCCAAGAGTTTATGAAAAACAAAATATAAACTCCGGGTCAGACATGGTCTGGTATGAGTAAACGGTTTAAAGTTGTTTAACTTTGAAAAACATTTGAAAACAAAGGTATCACGTAAGACTCCCCACAAATAAATACGGGTAAGTTTTTACCTTACGCTAACCAAACATTTCATAGGAAATCCAGTGATATTATAATAGTGTCTAGGGTTTTCAAGTAAATAGAAAATAGCCGAAATTGTTACATCTATTAAATTCCAGCTACTAGCCACAAAAGTGGGTAATACAAATCAAAACCGTAGGGTCTCGTAGGGAAAATGGATTTCCAACAATGGTAGGGCTACTGGGGTACCGCCCGTCACAGTACGGGGCCTAGATCACCGTACCGAGGATCACTCCCGACCCCCTGCTACACAAGGCCGGAACCATTCCTTAATGAACAGTCCCGAACAAGATAAACCCCGCGGTTGTAGCTAGCAACCGCCCACACAGCCGAAATAAAAAGGGACATCTAGACAGGGGAAATATCTTGTCCTGCTTGGGCATGACCCACCTAACCTTGCTGCATCTCCCCTGTTTTAGCCATTCCCGGTTGATGAGGCTTGAGGCTGCGATTACCTTTAAAGAACAAATCACTTAGAATGCTCATCGTCTGCCTGACGATGTGTTGAAAGCATTCAATCCATATAAGTTCGTTCCAGGTTCGAACGAAACCGAAGGCATTATCTCGTCACACTCATTTTGGAATCACCCTCAGAGTCAACGACGATAACCCTTGCATTCTGAAAACACCATCTCGATCTTCATTTCAGGATTCACGACCTAACGTTTAAATTGGATCGATGTGGTTTTCGGAGAATCAAAATTGATTCTTCCGATCCCGGTCTCATCGGAATCCAAACGCCATTTTAAGGGCCAAGTTGTCTAATTAACTTAAACAGTTTAAATAATTTAAATCTCAACAATTGAATTAACACAGCATTTATCACAGATAAAATATATACAAGCATCATAGATATAACACAGCATATCACAGAGTAACATAGAATATCATCACATAAATATCAAAATCAGATATTCAACATAACCACCCATAAGCAGTCATCTTTAAGTCTTATTTGTAATTAATTCAATTTAGAATTAATTTCTTGAGAGTTAATTACTTAACTCTATTTAATTGATCAAAAATTATCAATTTCTTAATTACTTAATTAATAACTTATTGTATTTCACACTATTCAACTTCATTACTTCTTAACCTAGATATTTAACTTTGATTTATCATTTAATTTATCGATCTGTTTCAAACATCTAGTTGACCATTTCGTAATTCTTTTATTTGATTATTACTTAATAAATTTTCTTAATTCTTACTTACCAAATTAACTATTTATTTTATTTTATTTTTGGATTATTTAGTTAATTACGATTACACATTAGTTAACATTTCTACTTTGCTTACAACATAATTAATTTGCTACATATTATTTATCTTACATTTTAAATCTTCTTTAATAAATTCAAATAACTTAGTATTAATTTGGAAGCTCAAAGGTTAAACATGCTTGTGCCACATTTAATTTCATAAATACGAATTGTCTACCATCATTAGCAAAATGTTACGTATGCTTAAACCTGTTATAAAAATTCCGAGAGAACACCTCAGATTGCTCGAGTAACGGTTCATGATTTCATTCCTTTTCCCCAGGTTGCTCCTTGCTCCTCTCTCCTAGTATATATATATTTTAGTTACTGCTGGAAAATTTAAACTCGCACGAACCCGAGTAAAACCCGCACAAAAAATTCAGTTGCTTGCGTCCCTCTCTTCCTCCTTTCATCTTCTTCTACTGATTCTTTTCTTCCTCTTTGTTTTGTTTTTTTTAAGTTAAAGCCTAAATAAAAACTGGAACAAGAATTTGCATAAACACGAGTTCGACCCTGCGTTCGATCCCCTAAACTCGAGAACAATAGAGTACCCAGCCCCCATCCTTCCAACACGCTGACAAGCCGTGCACGTGCACGGAGCGGAGGCGTCGCTCTGGCGATCGAGAAAACTTCCACCAAATCAAAAATCACCTCGACATTGATTACCTAGCATCGAGCGACTCCACTTCCTCGTCAATCAAAATTGAGCGAAGCACGAGAAACTTCAACCCAGACACTATCCACGTTCTCAACCCATAGAGATAACTCCGACCATCTGAAAGCTAACGCCGCCGGCCACGTCTCCGAATTACTCTCTACTATCTCCTTCTAGAAATTCGTGCAACTAGATGCACGAGAGGAAACGCGGCAACCCCATATTCGAACGCCATAAAAACCAGGTTTACAAAAGAAAAATCGACGCCGCCGTTGCTACCGTGGATGATACCACCTTCGGTCATTTTTCCTACGGCCATCGTAGGCTTCTCTACTTCCTCCCATAACCCGACCACCCCCATCTCCTCCGATCGCCTGAATTTGGCCGAAAACCCCTTTTTGTTCATCTACGGATTTCTCTTTGAAAACTTAGCGAAAAATTACCAACTTTGATTTAAAAATCCTATCTTTTGATAAAGATTCAAGCTATATAATTTAATTCAAGTTTCCCGACATTCAAAAATATCATAAAGTTAAGTTTCCCTAAAAAAATGAATTTTTGCAGTTGCTACCAAACAATATTCTACCTGAAAAATATTTTCAGATCTCAATCACATATAAACCAACTTGTTTTGCTTAAACTTCAAAGTCCAATAATGATTAAATGAAGTGATTATTGACTTCTATGTTGATTTTCTATTCTGAAACCCAACAGAGGACAAGTAATACACAGCATATATATATGACAGAGACAAATCTAGAAAGACACTCAATCAAGTAATCTCAAATCATATCATACATACACGATTTAAGTTTAACTTCAATCTTAAGAACAGGTTGTTTACTCACCTAAAACTGTTGAACGGAATTGATGTGTTGAAGAATTTGCAGTAGAATTCTCTGAAACTCTCCCTGTTGGTTTTGCTTTTGAATTAAATCCAAGTTTGCAAAGCATACAATGTTTTCTCAGGTTTACTTTTAAGTTTAGCTAAGTTTTATATATGAGCATGGAAGTTAATAGGTGGATATAAATAGATTGAAGCTACTGAATAACAGGTTGTAGCTGGCCAGCTTGTATTTGTTTGTCATTTTTCTTTAATTGGTCCAGTAGTTCTGCAGTATGAAATGATATATAGGGATTTCGGCTACATGTACTTGTTAAACAAGAAGATATGCTATTTAATGTTTATGCTTTTAATTATGATAACAAGTATTAAATGTTTGTTGATACTTACTTATGTGTTGTACAAAGATTTTTTATTTGTTTGGTCAGTGATTTTTCCATAAGGAGGCTGAAAGGATAATGAAAACAAATTCGAATTGACTTATGTGTGTTAGCAATTAATGTTTTAAGTTCTTTATGTACATAGATGTATTATATCTTCACATCTTATCTTGCCTGTATACTTTTTTTTTCCAGCTACAACATATTTTATTTACTTGTCTACGTATGTTTTTACTTTGTTCAGAGATATTATATGTGAATATACTTTGTTTTGTTTGCTTTACTTAACTACTTTTTATTCATATTTACTTATCTGATATACTTTAGTCCTTGTTATTTGAATGCTACTTATTCTTTTTACTTTGCTCTGCTTTTCAAAGTTACATACTTATTATAAAATTGCTTTAGTATCTTCTAGTTGAAATAGTTTATAGTTACATATTTATAGTTATAGTTATACTTCATATTTATTTCCATTCGTAAAACATTAATCTTAGATGCATGAGGTCACTTATTTATTTATATTTATAATTTGACTTACATAAATATTAATAACTTATGTTGAACATTATCATCTATTTGTATTTGTTTCTCAAATGTTAACAATGTAAAATACTTTAATTTAGTTCTATAAGGTAAATTCTATCAAGATATTGTTAAGAATCTTTTATTTTAAAATTTTCAATCATTATTATCTATATGTATCTTTTTATACTAAATAGAAATAAAGTAAAGTATTTTAATTAATTATATAAGATAGATTTTTATTGTGAATATTATTGGAAATACTTATTTCAAATCCCAAATCAATTTCCTTTTTAAAATACAGTTTATATAAATAAATGGCAGTATTTCCAAATCATATTTATTTTAATATGATCAATTACATTTTATTAAATTTAGATGAAGTATTTATTAAAATAACCGGGGCCAAAATCCAGGGTCGTTACACAAACCTTGATTCTCTCTCACGAGCTGGCTGACCATGCTTGATAGGTACGGGGTTTGTATGGAAGATGGCAGGTTAAAATCTGTCCCACAAAGCCGTTTTGGTTGGTGTCTCCCCTGTTGGCGGTCTACCAAACTATATCCCGAGGACCAACTTCATTAGGACCTTGGTAAGCCGGCCGTCCAGCTTCCACTCATGCTTTAGATTCTAAGTTTCCTATCCCAGCTTGGGTGTGGTTTCCTTGGTGTAAGTGAAAGGCCATGGCTCCAGATAGGGAACCTGGACCATCCCTGGTTGATCGATCAGCAACACCTGCTTACGCTGTTTTAGTTTTGCGACGTCTACACCTGGGAGGTCCATAGAATGAAGTCGAGCTGTCATATGATGAGTAAGGAGCGGAGCTACCTCCAGCATTCTGATGCTGTTGTTGAGTAAGCTGAGTCATGAGGTTGGCAATAGCTTGAATTTGTCCGTTAAGTTGTCTCTTGCTCTCCATGAGTTCTTTCATCAGGTCGTTGAACTCTGTTTTGGTGAAAACTTTCATTTGGTTTTGGGCAGCGGTAGTCCCTGGGCCTGGATTAACTTGTTAATTGTTGGTACCTACTTGCTGGACACTAGCTGTCTCGTTGACGTCCGCGTTGTGTGAGGCTGATCTGGTATGAGGTCTTCCTATTGTAGAGTTATTGATAAGAACTCTAAGTTGAATCAATGGACTTCCTGTGAATGACTTGGATCTCCTTTGGGGGATTTCTTCAATCCAGTAGCTACAAAGCAGATCCTAATAACCTGAGAATGTTGTTCTCAGTGAAAGCACCAAAATATTAGCACCAAAATTGGTCACTAACACCTAAAGAAGGATTTGTGTAGAGAGATTATGAAGATAGAAAATTAAAATAGAGGAATATATGCAAAATTAATTGCAAAAACTAGAACACCATATTTATAGTGGTTCGGCGTAACTGCCTACGTCCACTTTGGGTTTAATCTTTGTTGCTTTTTCAAATAATCGAATCCAGATACAATCCATACACCAACAACTTGAGTAAAAGTTCTAACTGAAAAAGAATTAGTCTTGGAAATGGCAGAGTTTCCCCTGTGTTCTTCCAAAAAAGGTCCCTTTTCACTACGCTCCTGCCCCTCTATTTATAAGCGAAGATAGGCTGGACTTCCCTCACGGGCCCAGGAACAAGGTACCTCGGTCCACAGTAAGTGACTTCTGTGCACCGAGCCAGACATGCTGAACGAGTCATGTCGAGCGAGAAATGCTGGTCTAGAATTGTCTGGTCGTTCATCAAGTGACTCAAAGTAAAACCCTCAGGAGAAACGAAGCAAGTAGTGAGTTGACTCGAAGCAAAGTCATGCCGACCACCCTTACTTTGTTGTGGCCTTGACAACTTGTTAACACCTCTACTATGCACCGAGCCAGGGATGCCGAACGATAGTTGCCGAGCGACCTTGCCTAGTGACTTTGCCAAATGAAGTTGCCAAAGAAGGTTGCTAAATGGTATCGTCTGAGCGATAGATGCTGAGCGGTGATAATTGAGATGTTTGCACTTCTAAGGTTGGAACAATTTTACACCGAGCGGTAATTGACCAAACGATGAACTTTGGGTAGTCGACTCGAAGCTAGGCATGTCGAGCGACCCACTTCGCTCGTCCTGTAGAAGTCATGCCGAACGATAGATGCCGAACGACTTTAGCTGAGACATATAGACCGAATGACATATTGGGTATTACCCAGACCGAGCGACGAGTGACAATGTGCCTTCGAACGATAACTTCCTCCTTAAGCCGAGCCACACACATGAAATTTACAAAAACATCCTCCTTTGGCCGAACGACAAACATCCCTTATATTCCAACCGAGCCATGTCCACAGGCTGAACCGTGTGCGTAGGCCGAACCATTCAAACTAACTTCTATTACCGGTATTTTGTAGCCGAGCCAAGCATCCAAGTAACAGATTCAATTCTCTAATAAGCGCCATACAGTTTTGATTGTGCCCCGCTATGTTGAAACATGAGATGCAAGCATTTCATCTATTTCTATTTACTTAATTTAGACACTACTATAATATTAGATGATTTTGATAAAAATGTTTTGGTTATCGTAATGTAAAATCCTGTTGTGTTTATATGTTACATTGTCTTATGAAATGCCTTTGTTTTTTAAGAGATTTTGAAAAAGTTAATAATTCAAATTGGGTCTTCTAAACCTTTGGTATAAGTTCAAATCCTATTGTACGCAATTTTTTTTCCATCTGTTTTTAAAGTGGCGATACTAAGAAACCTCTTTTTTGAATGATTTGAATCAGAAATAATTCGCAAGAATAACTCTTGTTCTAACAATAGAATCAGAGTTATAAATTTATGCTTGTTCCTAAGTAGAAACAGTTCAATGTGCTCCTAAATAGTTTCCTTCAAATTTGTGTATTTTTCATGCTGGTTTTCCAGAATGACTTGGGTGTTATTTTGTTATAATGCTAGGGTCAGACCAAGTATTACAGATTCATGTTAGAATGCTATGGAGCTTAGGAGATGAGCTGGAGGAGTTCAGACATACTTCTGTACTTAATTTGTATTTTCTCTATGTGAGGACAAGTTATTAAACAGTCTAGATTGATCGTTTTCTATTGTACTATGATAATGGTATGTATATTAACAGTATAGTTCTTGTATATAAAATCTGTTATTAAATATTATATTTTGTTCCACTGCAATTGTGAGATTCTGTGTTGTTTTCTGTTCTTTCTTCTCCTACCTTTTTCTTTTTCAACACTAAGGAACTGGTATTTTCCGACACTCGATTGATCGGCGTTCTATACAGTGGACGTATCGATGTCAATTTTCAGGGGTCTATAATCTTGGGCCATTGCAGACATCAACTAAGTAAAGTTATAAACTTTGAACCCCTCTTGCTTTTGAAAGCAAATGACAAATTTGTACTATATTAAATCACTATTAACCTCTTAAACATATGGCATAGTCTTAAATTGATGTTTAAATGGTTTTTTGGATTATATGTTGAATTGAACAATGTCTGGAGTGTTTGAAGCGAGAATAGTCGCTGTAAGTGCACTTCGATATCTCTAAACTTTAAGTTGTGTAAATGGAAGTTTCATGAACTTAAATTGGGATAATTTAATTTGGTTGTCCTTTATACATATTTTTATGCATGGGATGGTAAAGTAATGATTTAGAAGGTTATAGAAATTCAGAACCAAAGTTGCAAAGTGTTATAGTGTGAATAAGGTCGTTATATGAGCACATAGAAATGTCATATTTTTAGGAATTTTTATAAATAAATTGGCAGATATTCTTAAAGGTTTTTTTCCATGGTTTTTAAGTACCCTAAGGGTAGTACATATTGTAAACATTTTATGTCTTAAATCACTTGTTCTAATGGTGGAAACTAGTCGAAAATATTATGATTTTCAATGTTGTTTTTTAATATATACTTTTAACATCACTTATAATTGTTGTATTAAGTCACTTATGGTTTTAAGTGTTTAAAAATGATATTCAAATCTGGATTTTTTCTATAATCTTTAGAGATATTTTCTAACATATTTTTTAATATATTGAAGTTTCTTTGAAGTATAATATATTTTTAATATTTATTTATGAATTTTGGAAGTAAAGGGGTTAAGTTATAGATAGTTTTTTCATCAAATTATACATTAGTTATTTTCAATTAATATTTTATATAGATATTTATAACCTATTGATAAGAATTTTTAAAGTATTTGTATACATGATTTTTGAAAAAGTTAATTAATTACACTTAACCCTAAATGCTGACGAGGTAAACTTCTATATTTATGAGAGTTAAGATTGATGTTCGAGTAGGGATATGAGCAATAGAGCTCTAACCTACAAATTCCCTCTTGACCAAGGAATAGTTAAGTTGGAATGTTGGAAACATATTTATCTCATTGTTTACTTATTTTTTGAAAAGTAATTAACTTTTCTTAACGCTAAAAGTCGATGAAGTAGGCTTATCTGTTTGTTAGAGTCAAGATTGATGTTCGAGTAGGTATACAAGCAATAGAGCTCTAACATATAGGCTTCCCTCTTGACCGAAAGTCATGATTGTCAAAAATTTGTTAATCGTGTAGATTTCGTCTCATTTATGAAATTCAATAGTCTTACACTTACACTAAAAGACAACGAGGTAGACTTATCCATTCGTGAGACTCAAGAATGAAGTGTCAAGGCAAGGCTTTGATATGCAACCAGTGCTCTAACTTACCTGGCTTCACTCTTGAATGAAGAATAGTATAATTTGGAATGTTAGAAACGAGTTAAGTTTATGAATTATGATTTCTATACACGATTGTTTTTAACTGGATAATCGATTAGTCAACTATCGAACTTAACGAAATATTAAAATAGATCTTTAAAAAATGTTTTAAAGATAAGCATAAGTGAAATTATTTTGGATTTGTAGTGACAATGTTTAAGTAACATTAGTCATACACCTTTTTGAATAGGTTTTTGAAAGTACATAAATCCTTAATGGATATTTGGAAAGGAAATTATAAGTAAGGAATCTTTTGGAAAATGATAGAAAAGTAAAGGTTTAAAGTAAGAAATCTTGTTAAAGAATTGTGAATTTAGCTTATACCATTTAGGATAAGTATATGAATAATACTTTCTAAATATTGAAAATAGTACAAATGAATAGTAGAAATTGATAAACGATGTTTGATTAGATAAAATAAGTTTGACTAGTAAAAGTGGTTTTAATCAATAAAAGATTTATTAAACAGAAAAGGGACTAGAAATCGCTTATGTGATTTAATTGTGCTTTGTATGACTTGATCATGCTTTATATGTTTGCTCATTTATGGCAAACATTTAGTCGTACACTTAGCACTAAAAGCCGATGAAGTAAGATTGTCTATCTGTGGGAGTTAAGACTATCATTCGAGTAGCGATATGAGAAATAGAGTTCTAACCTACCGACTTCACTCTTGATCGAGGGATAGTGTGAGATGAAACTATTAAAGATGTGATAAATATATAAGAATTGGTTCCCATATGCGATCGTTGTCATTATTATTGAATACAACAAAATTTGTCGATTCAATCCTGAAGAGACCCGGATCAGTAATTGTTTTACTAATCTAAAACCACTTTAAGACTCTATTTCCTAGAAATGGATCTATTCGAAGTGTTGGAATCCATGTATGGTTTCGAGAACTTTTCAACATCTTTTCGAGATGTGAGAATCTAATTGGGGATTCGTGTTATATTCGAGTGATAAAGACTCGTGTAAAAGATGGAAAACGTAACCTGGATGTCAGAAATGGCTAAAGTTATAGAAGGATGCACAACATAAGGTTTAGCTGACCCGTGTAAGGGTATTATCATATACATATCTAGAGATACCCCTCGATTATTTGCCGATGGAAGTTGATGATATTTGTTCCACGTTGTTCATGTTTATGTTCAGACGATGGACCGCTTGTGTTTACCTTATATTATATATTTTGTAACAACCCTAGTATTGGAGATTACTAATGATATTAAATTATAATGATAGTTATAATTTAATATGGTAAACAGAATGTAATGGAGAAATAAATTTGGTTTAAATTTTGTATTTCAAATAAACAATACGTATGGAGTTAAATATTGGGTTTAAAATTCATTGTTTGGTGTTTTGGTTAAATAAAATAGAAAATATTGGAATTTAGGTAAATTTGAGTTAATAAATTTACCAAGTGATGTATTTCAACATTTAATTGTTGAAATAAATGCAAATTGATGTAAATAAAGGTTTAAAAACTTTATTTTTAGGTATTGGAGTGAAATTAGTCATTTACTGTATTTTAATTAAGTCAATGTGATAATATTGATAATTATTGCCAATATTAGCCTTTTATTGAATATAAAAGGAAAAATATGAAGAAAACATGTCTTTCAATAAATTAAAAGATGAAATATTGTGCAAAAATATTATTTTATGGTTTTAAAAGTGTTAGAATGATTTATTACAATTTATTTGGCTATGAGAATAAATTTTGATCATGTTATACTTTAAAAATAGTGTTTTTGCACAAAAATTGTGTATTATTAAATATTGTTAAAAATGGGGGTTTTATTGTAAAAGAATAACTTTTAATTGTTAAAAGAATTTTTATTTCGCTACAATGGATATTTTATTTCAATACAATAATATGTATGCATTTTATATGACTTTAAATGTTGAAAACATGTGTGTATAGTGTTAATTAAAGTAACATACATACATAGTTCTGATTTTCACTAAGTAATTTTTTTCTCTTGGGATTAACTGGGTAGAAAGGAGGATACATTAGCCTACTATCTAGAAATTTCTGTTGAGGAGCTAGGCTATACGTAGTTTCATTCATCTTCTTCTTCTCAAAATAAACCTACCGTAAGAAAAGAAAAAAAATTATGGCTGCCTTTATCTAAACCCAATTTCTACCCTACTTTTCTACAAATTAAAAGAGAAAATCACCTAAACTAAGAATAGAAAGGTAATCTCCTTCCAATACCAAATAGTTTTCATCAAAATATGAGAATTTGAAATGTAAATTGTCTTTTAATTGCTTATGTTGTTTTCCATGTCTATTTTCTAGTTTCTACAGGTTCTTAGGGTTTCTATCTTCACCAAAGATCACAAATTTCTATCAAATCTCTGCTAGATCTTCCTAAAACAATTTGGTAAGCAAGGTAAGAGTTTTCTTACAGCAAGATAAGCAAAATATCAAATTTTTCTCTCAATTTATTGATGGAATTGCTCAATTTATCGAATTAGTTTTCTGTTTTGCTGGCTGAAAAAGCACCACATTCAAAAATTCGTAGCTTCTTCAATTTACATTCAATGAACCTGAATTTTTGATATGTTTCAATACTTGGATGGTTCATTGTTTTTGAAAATTTTCAATGAATTTGGAATTGTTTGATCTTTAAAATTAATGCCTGAATTTGGCCAAAAATTGATCTCTGTTAATTGACCGAAAATACATCATTTAGAAAAATCATATCTTCTTCAATTTAAAGTCAATGACCCTTGGTTTTTGATATGTATCAGTACTTGGTTGGTTCATATTTTTTGAAAATTTTCAATGAATTTGGAGTCGTTTTGATCTTAAAAATTAATGGTTGAAATCGGCCAAAAATTGATCTTTGTGCATTGTCCGAAAATACATCATCTTAGAAAAATTATACCTTCTTCAATTTACAGCTAATTGCTCCAAATTTATTATATGTCGTAGTAGTTGGACGGCACAATGTATTTTGAAATTTTCATTGAATTTTGGATTGTTGTGTTATATAAAATTGTTGGTTAAAAACAGCAACAAACCTTGTTCTTTTGTGCTTGCTGAAAAGTGCTATGTTTGAAAAATCATAACTCTTTCACTTTATAGCGAATTGCTCCAAATTTTGGATATATTATAGTCCTCATATCATAGTATAGCACATCAAAATTTGGCTATAATCCGGGTTGTTTAGAAACCCCAAATTACTGTCCATAGTTAGCCAAAAACTCGGTTGCTTGGTAGATTGTTCTTGCTCCTATTTGCGCTTTCATTAACTGTTTCACTGCAAATTTCGATGATTTTAAATATTGTTTGAATAAGTTTGATGATGAATGTTTAAGTATTTTTATCCGAAAATGGATTGGCTTGATTTTGGAAATTTTTAGACTTTAAATTTTATTTCAGTTCTATTTTAATCTAAATATCGATAAATATCGATATTTGAAGAATTCGATGGTTTTAATGGATTTTGGTTTTGAATAAGTTTTTGAAAATTATTTATAAATTATGGTCAATTAAATAAATGTTTTTAAAGGGTTCTTAAGCAATTATTTATTTTTTTAAAAGTATTTCATAAATAGATAATCTATTTGATAAATAGATTTTTCCTTATATAACTTACTTAAAAATCTCTAAAAATTGTTTAAAAATCCCGTTTTCTCTATAAAATTATTCTAAATATATTATAGCCTAGTTAGATTATTTTCGATGTATAAGAATGAGAATTAAATGATTTGGAAAGAATACGTGGTATGGGACATGTGTTTTCGCCTCATCGCTTAATATCGACTTATACTGTCGAATCTGCTTTGAAGTACTGTTTTATGATATTTTTACTTGCCGAGGACATGAGGCAGGGTTATTATGATGAATTGATGATGATTGTGATGTTTAAGGTGGATTTTTACTTGTCGATGAAATGAGACAAGTCTTGATGCCACTTTAAACACGTCAAAGCATGAGACACAATGAGTTGGATGCTTTACACTCGCCAATGAGACGAGGCGATGTATGTTTGATTTGGATTTTTATGAATGTTTTCTAATGTGGCATCGACTAATGATTAGTAAACCAATAGGTGTGAAAGTATGGTATGGGACGTACATTAACGCCCATTGGGTTCCTATTCGAGATGTTATGACACATTTAAGATGTTATCGTACTACAAACCGAGTATAAGATTGGAACCATTACGATGTTCTTGATGTCATTACTAGATTCCGGTCATCATGATGTTTTGCTCGGATTTTATGATTTGGGGGTCATCGCGATATTCGACTATAGTCAATCAAGATAGCCACGATGCTAAGATGTTAACGACCTTAAGTCATCACAGCTTATGGTACCAAAGAATAGTAGTACTAGTCAAGTTGAAAAGCACGTGCAATTTTCTATGAAGTTTTCTATGTTCGATTTCACCTTTTTGTGGTGTTGTTATTTGAATACGGCCTTGAGTATGATATAGGCTACATTCATATTATTCTGTATGGTGATTTCGATTATGATTTCCTTTAACTCTTAATGAGTTCTTATTATAGATTATGATGATTTGATGTTTCTTTATGAAGTTATTATATGGTTCTCATCCCTTATCCACTTTACTTATATATGTCCTTAAGAGAAATCATATGCTTGTTACTTATTGAATTCCCTTGAAATAGATAGATGAATCACTGATGTCCCCTTTCTCATGAATGATATGATGGATAATATGTCATTCCGATGGCAACAATGGAGTGATTCTCACCACTCCGCCTATTATTGAGATCCTTACTACTGATAAGTTTAGCTTGCCTGACCCGTGTGTTTTTCACTCGGGTCAGACCGAGTTGCAGGTTGGTTTGGATTGCTTCACTTCTTGGATCAGCTTGATAGCTTTTGTTGGACTTATCATTTTGGCTTGGATGTTGTTTTTAGAGTCATCTACTTTTATGTTATATTATTGTATATTATTTTGTGGGATGGGTGTATATGTGATTCAGTAGTCCTTGCTACTTATGATGTATTATTATGGGGATGTATGGTGATGTATGTATTTATATATATACTCTGATCTGGGTTTGCTGTTTTGTGACTGATGTTTTCTATCTTCATGTATATTATATTATTTTTGAAATGGTCCGAATCTACCATAGTGTGCATTAGTTAGGGACTAAGCATGTCTACCACTTATAAGGTAATGAAAAAAAAATCAAGACGTAATTGACATGCTTAGCTCTTAACTAACGTATTACTATGATGGTCGCCCTTAACCAACCCTATTCTCTGCATTATTAGACATGATTACTTAGTAATTCTCTTTACTAATGTAGGTCTCGGGGTGGGGTGTCACAGCTTGGTATCAGAGCATTATTTCAGAATATAATGTAATATATACAGAACAACATATGAGATACCATACATCAGATACAATACATCCGTACACATCATCCCTTAATCATGATCGGTTTCACCTTGACCTTTCCTTGTCCTTATCCTTGTTTTGATTCGTGTCCCTTTTTAATTCCTTTGGGGTAGATAGAAAGGAATATGTCTAGGAATGTTAATTATATTCCGTAGTATTCCTTAACTTCTGCACTTGAATTGCTAATATATCTATTTACCCTGTGAATAATCAATCTTATATTATCTTTTAGCTATGTCGAGTAGAGGTAGAGGACGCTCTTCGACGGCGGGACCATCCGGTGGTTCTCGTCTTCAAGGCGTATATATGTCTATCGATCAGATCCTTGAGCTTATTCGGAGCACTCAGCCTCCCGCTTCAGGTCACTCTTCTCCTTCGTGCAAATCCGCATTTGCGCGCATGTGTAGCGACTTCACACGTCTTGGTGGAAAGATCTTTAAAGGCACCGAGACTGTTTTAGATGTTGAGGCATGGCTCGGTTCTTGTGAGCTTATCTTTAGTCGTATGGAGATCTCTAATCATCACCGAGTCCTTGTAGCATCTAGTATGTTGCAAGAACGAGCTTTACATTGGTATTATCTTCTTATCGCTGAGATTGATGAGTCCACTATAGAGTGGGATCAGTTCCGTGAGAGGTTCGAACTCAAGTTTATTCCAGAATCCGAGAAGGCTATTCTTGCTCGATGTTTCCTTGATTTCAAACAAAGAAAGTCGACCATTTATGAATATGTTGCATCCTTTGAAGCCTTGTCTAAATATGGTCTCGAGCACATCTCTACTCCTTATAAGAAGAATCTTAAGTTCGTCTCCGGGCTTAAGAAATATCTGAAGAAGTCCCTCATGCTTCACCTTGAGCCCACCTTTGAAAAGCTTATAGATGCGGCCCTTCAGCTTGAAGCGGTCAAGAAGGAGAAAGATAGTGATGATAAGGGTAATGTTCAGGGGAACCCGAATAAGAAAAAGTTTTTTTGCAAGCCAAAGCCGATCCATCCCAGTAAGAAGTAGAAACAGAGGGGATCTTCTTCTCAGTCTCAGTCTACTCCTTCAACTAATCTTTTGCATGCTACAATTGTGGTGCACCTGACAATCCAGTGAAGAAGTGTCCCAAGCCTAAGCGTTGTCTTTATTATAAGAAGGAGAGACATTTGGTTTCAGCTTGTCCCAAAAAGGAGAAGGGTTCTCGTCAGGGTCATCTTAGTGTGGCTACTACTTCTAGAGATGCTTCTCAGCCTCGAGGTACTTTTCCTTCCATTCTAGAGGGCTCTATTTTATTCCATGATCGTTATATTCGAGTGCTTTTCGATACGGGTGCATCTCACTCATTCGTATCGAAAGAACTCGTTGATGCTATGCAGTAAGATGTTTCCTGCGTGCTTACTTCTTTACGGATTGCGAATCCTATCGGAGGATATGCAACTCTTAGTTTTCTTTGTGATGATGTCGAGATTTTGATTTGTGGCTTTTCTTGCCATGCGAATATTTACGTTATTCCTTTTCTTGGATTTGATATGATATTGGAAATGGACTGGCTAGTTCGATACGAGGCCAGGATTTTATGTTTGGAGCGAGTCTTATATATTCGACATCTTAATCCTTATGATCAGTTATCTCTTTCGCTTCATGATTCCGATTGTGATTCCATGGCTTCTTTTTTCGCCCTTGATTCTCGAGACGATGATGACGATGTATCCCGTATTCCTATCGTTTGCGACTTTTCAGATTTATTCGAGCCCGTTTCTGGTTTACCTCCTAAGAGAGCTATTGAGTTTCGTATCGATCTTATTCCCGACGCGCAGCCAGTTAGTCGTCCTCCAACGAGGATGTCTATACGAGAGACTGAGGAACTCAAAAAGAAACTTCTTGAGCTTGAAGCCAAGCATTTCATTCATTCTAGTTTGTCACCGTGGGGAGTCGCGGTAGTAATCGTGAAGAAGTCCAATGGGACTCTTAGGCTTTGAATCGACTATCGCAAGCTTAATGAGTTAACCATTAAGAATCGTTACCCTTTACCGAGGATCGACGACATGTTCGATTAATTAAGTGGTGCTAAGGTCTTTTCACAGTTAGAGCTTGCCACTGGTTTTCATCAGCTCCGAGTCGTGGAAGATAGTATTCCTCTCACCGCATTCCACACTCGCTATGGTTCTTTTGAGTGGCTCGTCATGCCATTCGGATTGACGAATGCACTTGCCTACTTTGTCGATCTTATGAATCGAGTATTTCGGGAATATCTCGATAAGTTCGTGATTTTTTTCATTGATGATATTCTTGTATATTCAAAGTCCGAAGAGGACCATGCTCGACATCATAGAATTGTTTTGAGTACTCTCCGAAAGCATCAACTCAAAGAAAAACTTTCTAAGTGTCACTTCTGGGAAAAGCAAGTGAAGTTCTTAGGCCATGTTGTATCTTCAGAAGGTATTTCTGTTGATCCTTCTAAGATCGAGGCTATTCAGAGTTGGAAGAGGCCTAAGAATGTTCACTAGATTTGTAGTTTTCTGGATTTGGCTGGTTATTATCGTCGTTTCATCAAAGGCTTTTCCCGTATCATGCTTCCATTGACTAGCCTTACGAGGAAGGCATTCGATTCATTTGGTCTGATAAGTGTGAGGCTTCTTTTCAGAAATTGAAGGAGCTTTGCATTAATGCTCCCGTCCTTCTGGTTCCTAAAGGGAACTAAGATCTTATCGTTTATACCGATGCCAGTCATAGTGGCCTCGGTGCTGTTCTGGTGCAGAGAGATCGGGTAGTTGCCTATGCTTCTAGGCAATTGCGTCTGGATGAGGTTCGGTACGCTACTCATGATTTAGAGCTTGCAGCCATTGTCTTCACTATGAAGATTTGGCGTCACTACCTTTTGGGAGAGCACTTCGTCCTTTTTACCGATCATAAATCCTTGAAATATCTATTCACTCGGAAGGAGCTTAATATGAGGCAGCAGCATTGGCTTGAGTTTCTGGCCTCATATGATTTTGATATTCAGTATACCCCGGGGAAGGGTAATCGTGTGGATGATGCGCTTAGTCGTAAGCATTCGGCTGTTGTTTCTATGATGTTAGCCGAATGGGATGTCCTTGAAACTTTATCTTATTGTGATATTCATGATCGAGCTTCTTCTTTCGATTCACCTGTCTTATTATTCAGTATGGAAGCTCGCCCTTCACTTTTAGATCGTATTTCCAAGGCTCAGTGGCATGATTCCGAGATGTTGCGCCTTATTCGTCTTTGTGAATCCGAATCCTATGATGATGAGATGAGGGATTTCAGTATTGATTCTCACGGTTGTCTTCATTTGAAGGACCGTATTGTAGTACCTTCTGATTCATCACTTAGGTGTGACATTCTTGATGATTGTTAGGAAAAGAAGAAAAAAGATAGAAGAAAAAGAAGGAATAGAAACACCAATATCTCATATTCGCAACGGATAAAATATAATAACAAGTAATATTCTTTACACAAAGAAAGATGAATTAGTCAATTACATTATAATACATCAGAGTTACAATTTTTCACAATCACTGGACAGTTAAAAACAACATGTCCCAAATAAATAACAGTATATCACAACGGAATACACTCCATGCATTCCTGCCATCCAGCTCGCCTCATGAGCTTCAGAACGTCCTTACCTGAAAATCTATAACACTCGGTCTGACCTGAGCATTACATCAAAGTAACTCCCGGGTCAGGCTGGAAACCAGCATGAGTAAACCTATCTAACATGGAATACAAAAGCGTACCACTTATATAAACCCGGGGTAACTTGTATCAAATTACAACTTCACAAGTTGTTATAAGCATCACTTATTTCACACATCAATTTCTAAGTACCAAAACTTAGATTAAATAGTCCAATTCACATAAATCATTCCATTTCAACCTATTGATTCCACATATCAATTTATAAAGAATCGAAGTGGTTTCGGGTATTTACTAATACCCGACTCCGGTCTCTTCGAATTTAATACCATCTTAACCCAAGTTATTTAAGTAAAACACAATTCAACTTTAAATACATGATGTCACTTTCTACACAGAAATTCATCACCATTAAATAACCACACTATAAATGTCCGCCAAACATATCATATCACAAAACATTTCATATCACAGAATATCACAGCATATCATCCAATAGATATCAACCAATTCAGATATTCTACTCAAGCAATCATTCATAACCAATCATTGTAAATCCCTATTATAATTAATTTAATTAACTTAAATTAAATCAATTACTTAAGAATTAATCACCTAACTTTGCTTAATCAACCATTAATTAGTTACAACCTTTTAACTAATCAATCATTCTTCAAATATCCACCTTAATTAATCACCTTGATTAATTATCTTCAATTACATAGATTAATTATCCTTCAATTAATTTTACAAATTAATCATCCTTAACCATTTATAGTAATTAACCTTTAATTGCTCTCATTAATTACATTAATTAGTGATCCTTAATTACTTCTTCAATTAATTATTAATCATATTTAATAATTAATCTTAAAATAATTATTTATTAATCAGCCTCGATTATTCACATTAGTAATTAATTACCTATAATTAATTACATTACTTAATTATCTTCAAATAACTTTATTAATCAATTCTTAAATTAGTTACACTAAGTAATGAATTGTTGATTACTTCCACTAAGTAATTACCCTTCTTATTAATTACACAAGGTAATTAAACCCAAATCATTCCATTAAAATTACCATTCCGATTCAATTAACTTCTAGTAAATATCCATTAATTACTTAACTCAGTAATTACTCTTTTCCAGTTACATTTAGTAATCGTACTTTAACAAACCATCATGTGATTATCTTAAATTAATTAACTTGATTAATCACATTACTTTAATTAACTACATTGATTAATTAATCCCTTAATTAATTATACTTAAACAATTCCATAAATTAATTATCATTAATTAATTATTCTAATTAATCATCTTAACTAATCATTTGATAATCCTTAGTTAATGATCCTTCATTAACTATTAACAATCCTTTAATTACTCTCTAAGTAATTAAACTTTAATTAATCATCCCTTAATCCAAATTAATTAATTCTTATTAACCAATTAATTAATTTTCTAATTACTCAATTATTTAAGTGCTTAACCACAAATTAATTAAATGAATTAATTATCCATTTTAGTTAACTTAATAATTTAATGAATTACAAATCATTAAATCTTTATTTATTTAAAGATAAAAACATTTTTCTTATTAATGATCAAATTATCATTAACAAAGCATTTAAAAACAATTTACTTTAAATTTTCTTTCAAATTTCATTTTAAATTTAAGATTTAAAGTGAATACAAATTAACTTTTTCAAAGTTTAAAACAATTTAAAATCCTTTTTATTTCACAAGGTAAAGAAATATTTATCTTATAAAGAAGCTTAAAGAATTTTAAACCAAATTTATTTTTAAATTCAAACCATATTTAAAATACACTTTAAACATACAAATTTGTTTAAAACAATTTAAATTTAAAAACTTTCTTTCATTTCAAAACTGAGATTCAAACTAAATTTGAATCCAGATAAAAACTTAGATTTAAACTCTACTTACATTTTAAAACTTCATTTTAAAATTCAAACTACTTAACCATTTTAAACTAGTTAAATAATTTAAATTTAAAAACTTTAATTTATTTTTAAAACTAAGATTTAAACTTGAATTCCATATTTTAAAACTTAGATTTAAACTTGTTTAAAACTTGCTTTCCATTTTAAACTTCAGTTTCAAATTTCATTTTAAAATTTTTAAAAAATAGAACAGGTTTTCTTTAAAAACCTGTAACAAAATTATTAACCCGAGCCCACTAGAATTTGCTTTGAGCCAGACCAAACTGCCTCGACCAAAATATCCAAATACTTTGAGTAAAACTCAAGTAACAAATCCCCTGCCTAACCAAACACAACTCACCAGAAACAACATTGCACCGTGCAAATGCACGGTGAAGCCGATCATCTTTGATCATCCACGACGATCTCCCATACCAACAACCACTCAAACACCGCACCACGATCATCAGATCGTTACAAAATACTCAAAATCGAATTCGAGGTCTTCAACCCAACCTGGAACAATAGGAACCACTACACCCAAAACCTGGAACTGCCTCGTCTATGCCCCTTCGACCACCAGAAATTCTGAAATTCCGTCCATGACCTCGTCAACGGCCATACTTCCATCACCCAAAATCTTGTACCACTCGATCAATTATAGAAACCATGGTGATCGAATTTCCTAACCTAGTTAAAAGTAGGGTTCCAAACAAAGAATCCACCACCGCTGCCAACTCGATGGAATGCACCACCATCAGGAATTTTTCCTATCATTGCTGATCACTCCTCCATCATTACCCAAGATCCCGACCTTCCACATCCTCGAGATCACCCAAAATTCCTAATTTCCCATTTCCAGTTCATCCCAGAACTGCACCTTCATCCCCAAACTAAAAATCTTGATTTTAGTGTTAAAAATCATGTTATAGTTGATGTATTCAATTTATAATTATGGATTTATAAATTACAATGTTTGAGTGTTCACTTTATTTAACATGTACTACTGTTTTTAATTTTCCAGAGACAATCAGGCTATATTTTAACTTAATTAAAATTTTAAACATTAGTCTATGTTAATTCAAACAACTTTTGTTTGTAGATTAAATCCTACCAAGAACTAGACCAAGTGGTAAGGGATTTTAAATAAAATTCGAGCCTCGGAAAAACAAAGCATGAATAGAGCACACATATTAAATAGCATGCATACTATAAATATTCACATCAGATTTTCACTTACATATACATACAATACATATTCATTTCAACACATTAGCATGCAACCAAATTTTACTTTAAAATTTAAAAGTGAAGTTACTCACCTGTAAAATGAAACAGAGAAACAAAGGCCTTGAGAATACTGGAAATACTATGATCTTGTCACAATATTTAAATCCAAGCTTGAATCTGATGTCATTGAGTTGATCTTGGCTTCAGGTTGTAGGTTGTTATGAGCTAAGACTTGTCTGATTACCAGATTTTGCCTGCTGTTGAATTCTTTGATTTTGTTTACTAGTTTAATTTTTGATTCAGGCTTTGATTTCTAGGTTGAAGATTTGAATTTGTTTTACAGGTTTTTTCTTCTTCTTCTAGTTTGTTATTCTTTACTGAACCAAGAAAAGAAAAAGAGAGTTAACAAGAGATATATTTATATAAACTTAATTTAGGTTTTATTAAAAATAAAAGAAATAGGAAATAAAGTGACACTTGTCCCTAAACCCATTTAATTTCTTAACACATGTATTTAGGAGTGATTACAAGTTAACACATGTATCTTCATGCATAATTAGATTTTTAAATATTTAATAAAGCTTTTATAATTAATTTTCCTAATTTATAAATATACATTTAATTTATATAAATAAATCTCTTTAAAAGAAAATAATATAAAACAAATTTTATGCTCTAAATAAAATCATAAAAATACGTTTTAAAACCAAAGTTTGATTTAAGATATAAATAACTAACTTTTGAATTTCTATTTAAATATCCAAATTCTAATTAAATTTCAAATTTAATTTAAAAATCCAATTGATGGATACATACAATTTTAACAAATCCAAATTCCATTTGTATATAATAATTCTATTAAAATCTATATGTATACATCACAGTTATTATTTATTGTTTAAAATAACAATTTTATCAATTTTAGTTAATTTTATAATGGAGATTATCTCATTTAAATTTGGTTTGAAACTCCAGGATGTGACATTCCTCCCTCTTTAGAATCTTTTCGTCTTCGTAAAGGAACGAAGCAAGAATTTATTAAAATGATTATTATTACAAAAAATTACTTTTTGATAAAATTTAAAACATTTTAAAATATTATAAAATATTTTTTTTATAAAGATACTTTTATAACTCGATGTTTCAACACGTCCATCTTCGTTCTCACAGAAATTCGGTCATACGTTGATCAGGCATAGGATTGAAAATCTATAAGCACTTAGCAGACCCATTTTAACACCCAGTGAGAATACTTGGGAAAATAATTTTATTGAAAATATTGAAAACATCTGAAAATAAAGGAAATATATTTGGTGAGAATGCTCTGGAAATCATCACCCACGTCCATGGTCATCGTTAACCCGATGGTTACGTTGCCATCCCGACAAAATCCACAGATAAATGTAGGCCTCCGCGCCCTCCGATTACACCATGGAACCCGCTACAGATTGCAGCTACAACTGGGGTTACGTTGCTATCACAGCAAAACCCATATAACTGTAGGCCTCAACGCCCTCGAATTTCGCTGCCAAAAGAATGAAACTTCTCCACTCCACTTGACCATAGATCGCAGTCTACCAATGTTACGTCGCCTTCCCGGCAAAATCAAGCGTAGATCATTGACACTCACCTCCACACGATTTTCGCTATGGTTCACATAGTAGATCGCAGTGACATCAAGTTACACTATCGTCACAGCATAACCCAAATGCCTCTATAGGTGTCAGCGCCCTCGACTTTCGCTAGCCAATAATCCTCAGGAACTAGTTTGTCCGGACTCCTCACAGGATCAACTTTAGAACCTCCCCCTTTAAGGCTCAAGGCAGTACCAACCTATGGTACTCCTGAGAAGTTCATTCCAAGGGAGTGCCTTTTTCTCCAGAGCCATTTTCAAAACACTTTATACTATACACACATAGTATCTTCCAATATCATACACCTAGTATAAATCTCATATAAATCCACTTTCTCAAAATCAATTATCCCAAAATCGATAATTCTCAAAACTAAACTTTTCAAATTCCAAAAATTGATTTTTCTCCAAAAATCAAAAGCCTTTCCAAATTCAAAGGTTCCGAAAACCTTTTCCCAAAATCATCCTCATAAGAACCTTTATATATATACATACATACATATATATACATATATATATATATATATATAACTTTGAAACACTTCAAACTTGTATCAAACCTCTTTTTATACTTCGAATACTTTCAAAAAAAACCTTTTCTTCTGGAAAAAGATTTGACAAGGGAAGATTTATATATAACAAAAATATATATAACTTTGTTTATTCCAAATCAAATATTCAAATTTGATTACTTTATAAAGTCACTTACCAAATTACTTACTTCCATAAAGTAAATTTTTACCATAGAAATATCAAATTTCCACTTTACTTCATCATATATTTCACAAAATATACCTTTCATTTCAAAAACCATTTCACATTTCTTATCCTCAAATTCCAATATCAATTTCATTCAAACCCTTACGATGTACACATATCATCCGTACGCTATATTAATCTGATCGCTCACTCGATCACACAATTTCACTTCCGAACTAGTATCATCCATCCGACTTCCTAGTGCGGACTCAGATCTGGTTCCTTGATCAGAAACCGTCATTCTCCTTGCATAGTCACAACTATGAAAGAGAATATCCAGAACCAATCAACAATCCATTTCCAGGTTCTCCGTCGAAAATCGAATGAAAAATCACAACTCGGATCAATATAACTATCTTGAAATTCTATGCTTGAATCTGGATCAAATCACTATGCAAATAGAATAGTATACGTACATTCTGCTTATTTATCTTTATTGGTTATTAGCCAAATCAATTCTCTTTCTATTCACCTTCACTTTGATTTTCATTCACTTACTCATAATTCTTAAATCCTCATTTGGATTATCATCTCAATTCTTATCTCAAATGGATATTTAATCATAAACAGTTTGAACTCTGTCCAGTTTAAATTTAGAAAATAGCTTGAAAAATTAAAAATAGACAAATAGTTGAAAAATAATTATTAGTTTGTAAAATAGCTATAAAATAGTTAAGTAATTTTAAAATAGTTGGAAAATAGTCAAATAGTTATAGAAATTTTAAATAATCGCAGAATAGTTGTAAAATAGTAATTAGTTATATAGTAGTTGAAAAACAGTAATTAGTTTATAAAAAAGTTACAAAATAGATAAATAATTCCAAAAGTAGTTATAAAATAGTATAAGATAGTTTTGGGTTTAATAAGAAAGGTTGTGTATATAATAGCTTGGAAAAATATATTTGTACTCAAACAATATATTTTGAAAATAGTCCAGAGTCAAACTGTTCAATTCCCAACGTTCATTTCCAATCAATTCAATTTGAATTTCCACTTCCATTTAAATTGACTCAATTCCAATTTAAATAACTTCAATTTTCCTAGAACTTGATTTATCCCCAATTCAAATTGAATTAATCTCAATTTCTTTCCAAATTCAAATCAGATTCCATTTGATTTTTAACCTATTCAACTTTAATTACAATTCTAAATTATTCAAATCAAATTGGACTAATTTCAAATAGAACCCTCTTCAATTTCAAATCATCTCAATTCTTGTTTGAATTAATCCCAATTTCATTTTGAAATTTCCAATTCAGGTTGCTTGTTATATTATTTAACTTTCCCAAAGTTAAATTCAATTTACTTAATCCCATCAACTTTACCAAATTTTGAATTCCCACTTCAAATTTAAAACTTCACATAATAATATTCCCACTTATAAGTTCAAAAACTTATTACTTTGGATATCACATCTCATTCCAAATTTAAAACTCAACATTTAGAGTTTATTTCAAACCATCTTTGATATTATGTATATTCCTCATATATACGTATTATTTCCTTTACAAACCAAGTTGTACTTTAAATTTTAAACCACCCTTGGTTTTTAATTCAAACAAATTTATTTAAAATTTCCTAACAACTTCTTATTTTAATATAGGATTACGTTCAAAAATAGTCTAAATAATATTATTTATTCTTTTTTTCCAACACTTTGAAACAATTCAAATGTTTCTAGACCTAGGTTTTAAAACTTCACAATTTAAAACCTACTTCAATTTATAATTATACTCATCTTAAAAGTTTACTTCATTTTTGTTTACTCATTAACAAATATTTCATTATTAACCACAACAATCATCTATGATAATAACCAAGATTATCATATCTGGAAATCAATTCATTATTATCTTATTCTAAAACTCCTTAACAAATTCAAGATTTAAATTTCAGTTTGAATCCATTTCAAACTTATCTTTATTTAATTTTAATTTGGTTGTATTTCTATTACCACTTAATTTAATTCCAATAATTTAATAACCAATTACCTTAATATTATTAGAGAGAAATATTGCTTTATATATCAAAATATATTCTTATATAAAATAATTTAAGATCTATATATAAGAAAATAACAAGTACGCTCTCACATAAATACACACTCAACTCATTCTAGGGTACCATTGACCCTATCCTAAATGAGTATCCCACCAGAGCCAAGGTTCTCGCTTAATCTTCAACTCTGATACCAAATGTAACGACCTGGAATTTTCAATTTCGGAAACTCCAGATAGTTAGGAAAAGTAGAAAAAAGATAGAAGAAAAAGAAGGAACAGAAACACCAACATCTCACATTCGCAGAGGATAAAATATAATAACAAGTAATATTCTTTACACAAAGAAAGCTGAATTAGTCAATTACATTATAATACATCAGAGTTACAATATTTCACAATCACTGGACAGTTAAAACCAACATGTCCCAAATAAATAACAGTATATCACAGCGGAAAACACTCCATACATTCCTGCCATCCAGCTCGCCTAATGAGTTTCGGAACGTCCTTACCTGAAAATTTGTAATACTCGGTCTGACCTGAGCATTACATCAAAGTAACACCCGGGTCAGGCTGAAAACCAGCATGAGTAAACCCATCTAACATGGAATAAAAAAGTGTGACATCCTGGAATTTTGACCCTATTATTATAATAAGTTTTCGATCAAATTTAAATAAAATATAATATTTTCATTTATAAATAAAAAAATATTTGAAATATTATTAGTTGTATATGTATTATAAAGGGATTTATAATTTCAAAATATAAAATAGACTCTTTTAACAATATTTAACATAAATCTGTTTTATTCAATTAAATTAAAGTTATGTATGAATGACATTTAATATTAAGAGATATGAATGCAGTTAAGTATAATAACAAGTACAATAATACAATTCTACCCATATTAAATATAAATATAAGTATACAGATACAAATATAAGTCATAAATCAAATATTTGGCATAATTTAACTTTAATGAAAATAAGATTAAGTAGTGTTTCTAAAACAACAATGTTTATAATTAAAATAGAATAAAGATTATAAATATTTAGCATAAGTATAACATAAAAATATGGATATTAACATAAGCATGAAGACATAAGAAAATAGTAATATCAAGACAAGTAAAAAAAAAAATGCTAGTCAATAAAATACTGGATAGATAAGTTTAGAATAGAAGTGGGCTTATAAAATAAATTGTTAGTTTTGTAGCCTTGTAACCTGAAACCAGACAAGCACACATATGTATATTGTGTTCAAGCAATGAAGATAAAACAAAACAAAAAAAAACTGTAAACAAATATAAATGTAATTACAAACATTTTAATACACATAATATCTTCACTCATTTAGCCTAAATGTTTGCTTGCAAATATGAACAAATAGCTTCATACACAAGCTAAATGTTTACCTGCATAAGTACATGTTTGCAGGTATTATTTTCACAGCAAGTATTATTTTCACAGCAAGGCAAAATGATGGTCATGTAAACATAATTATATATGTAAGCCTGTTAAGAAAACAGAGCATTAAATTTCTATCATTTCAGCCAACCTTTGTCAACTCAAAAATGTTGCAAAATCTATACAATTCAGAAACAAGATCTGTTTGAACAGAACAAAGCTAAAGGAAAACAACTGCACTAGATAACCCCTTCCCTTATTCAACTGTCCTTTTCTTTCATATATATGAATACAACTAGCCATTCTAGTTCGTTCAACAATCATATAACAAAGTCTGAGAAATAAAAGAAGAGAAAAAGAAGTAAAATCAAAATTTAATTCAGAACTGCAGACAGTTTCAAGGAGGGTAATAACTGCAGGCTTCAAGTGGGAATCAAGAAGAATTTTCTCTGGTTTGCAAAATTTGGCTGGTGAGTAAACGAAATTCTAAAACTTTAAGTTGATTTAAAGGCAGTGCAAGTTTTAGATGAGTTGGTTATATACTTTAGTTTGCATATGAAATTGAAATATACTGTACTTCCCTGATATAGATATGAAGTTCATATTTGAATTCAAATTCAAAGTTGTTTTATCAAAAACATTGCTAAATCAGTAAGTGTCCAATTGAAGAAATATGTTTAACTTAAATATAGGTTTCTAAAAAAAAAGAAAGAGAAAACTGATTAAACTTGATGTAAGCATAAGTACTGTAAACTTTTGTTTACAGGAACCAAATGATAATTAGATAAAAGAAATTGTTTGTTGTAGAATAAAATTCATGATCATAAATTGAATCCATACTTGAATTCATGATTTTTAAAACCAGATTGAAGAATTTTCGTGTCATAGTTAAGGAGCAGTTTGAAGTTGAACTTATGTTGCAATTCTCTCTATTTCAAGCAATTGACTCAATTTTAATTGATGAGATTTAAATTGAAGTTAGTTTATCCATCTACAATTTTGGGAAAAATGTGAAAACAATTGTTTATTTCGTGAATTAAGAAATTAAGGCTATTCTAGGGGTTTATTTGTAGTTTTGATCATCTCTGTAAACACAACGAATTCATCATCTCTACGAGTTCGAGCTTCACGTGATTCATCAGGGAGGCAGCTTATTTCGTCGTGGTGGTGTGGCGGAGGTTCGAGCTCCTCTGGCGATCGGTGCGTCATTCACGAGGCTTGATTGTCGAGGGTCCTGCTTTACAGTTTTCCATGAACTGTAAATTTTCGATTGTTTTATTTATTTGTCGAATGGGTTGTGATTCTCGCACCTATGCGAGATTTTCGACTTGACTGCGGCTTTGGGGTTCGCCAGAGAAGAATTGCACCGCCGTGCACGTGCACGGCGGCGGTGATTTGGTGACAGCGCAGAGGGGATTCAAGTAGTTCGTGTCGTGCTCGTGTAATATGAGTGTTGCACCGGGTCGAGCTCGTGTTTATGAAGGTCTCGTTCTAGCTTCAGTTTAGGTTTATCTTTAACAAATATAATATAGGTAAGAAGAAGTAAGAATCAGTAAAAAGAGAAGAAGAAGAACGGGTTTTCAGGGGGGGGAACTCGGGAAAGTTTGCGTGCAAACTTAAGTTGCACTCGAGACTTAATGAGGGAGACCTGGGGTTTTTTGTAAGTGCAGTAATGAACTTTCAAAATGAAGCTAATGAAAATCTTTTTCATTAATATTTAGATTGAAATATAAAAAACTGTTAAACGGTTGTAAGTTAGAAGCTGGTTACATGTTTTAAATTAGTTTCCGTTAATACTTAAAGATGATAATTATTATTTTAATCAAGTAATAACTGTATAAGTTAAGTAATTACTTTAAGCTAGAAGTGTAACCGATTAACGTTTAAGTTTGTAGTTAGTAGTTATTTGAGCTTCAAAATTTTAAAGAAACTTCTTTTAATTATTTGCAGGAAGTAATTTAGGATGTTTAAGTGATTGATAAATGAGTAAGTAACAACTTAAGTCGATAAATGAAGACTTAATAGTTAGCTAATCAAATAATTTAACTATGAATTAATAGTTGATTAATTTCATAATTTAAATTAAGAATTTAAATTGAATAATTAAGTAATTAGTTGGATAATTAATTAATTAAGTTCCATTAATAAATATTTAAGGGTACTTAATTAATGAATAAGGAATAGTTAATTATGTAATTAAAGTTAAATAGCTAGATTAAGAAGTAATTAATTAAATGATGAAATAAAATAATTAAGTAATTAAATAATTAAGTCGTAATAATTGATTTAGCAATGATTAATGAACTCAAATAATTTGAAACAAAATAGGTAATTGATTGATAATTAATGGGTAATTAATCTGGGTTTAGTGATTAACTCTCAGGTAATTAATTCTAAATCGAATTAATTACAAACAAGATTTTAAGGTAATTGCTTATAGATTGTTGTGTATGTAGAATGTCTGGATTGTGATGTTTAAATTGAAGATATTCTGTGATGCTCTCTGATATGCCGTGATATATCCATGATGTTTGCATATGTTTTATCTATGATAAAGGCTATGATAATTCAATTGTTGAATTTAAATTATTTAAACTGTTTAAGTTAATTAGACAACTTGGCCCCTAAAATGGCGTTTGGATTCGATGAGACCGGGATCGGAAGAATCCAATTTGATTCTCCTAAAACCACATCGATCCAATTTAAACGTTAGGTCGTGAATCCTGAAATGAAGATCGAGATGGTGGTTTCAGAATGCAAGGGTTATCGTCGTTAACTCTGAGGGTGATTCCAAAATGAGTGTAACGAGATAATGCCTTCGGTTTCGTTCGAACCCGGAACGAACTTGTATGGATTGAATGCTTTCAGCACATCGTCAGGCGGGCGATGAGCATTCTAAGTGATATGTTCTATAAAGGTAATCGCAGCCTCAAGCCTCATCAACCGGGAATGGCTAAAACAGGGGAGGTGCAGCAAGGTTAGGTGGGTCATGCCCAAGCAGGACAAGATATTTCCCCTGTCTAGATGTCCCTTATTTATTTCGGCTTAGTGGGTGGTTGGTCGCGCCAACCACGGGGTTTATCTTGTTCGGGACTGTTCAGTAAGGAATGGTTCCGGCCTTGTGTTGCAGGGGATGAAGGGAGTAATCCTCGGTACGGTGATCTAGGCCCCGTACTGTGACGGGCGGTACCCCAGTAGCCCTGCCATTGTTGGAAATCCATTTACCCTACGAGACCCTACGGTTTTGATTTGTATTACCCACTTTTGTGGCTAGTAGCTGGAATTTAATCATGTAACAATTTCGGCTATTTTCTATTTACTTGAAAACCCTAGACACTATTATAATATCACTGGATTTCCTATGAAATGTTTTGGTTAGCGTAAGGTAAAAACTTACCCGTATTTATTTGTGGGGAGTCTTACGTGATACCTTTATTTTCAAATGTTTTTCAAAAGTTAAGCAACTTTAAACCATTTACTCATACCAGACCCATGTCTGACCCGGAGTTTATTTTTGTTTTCATAAACTCTCTGGTACCCAAATTTTTACGGGTAGCCAAGGGATTCAGGTTAGCTTTGACGAATTCTGGAGGAGCAATGGAGCAGGAGGCTTCAGCGTTATATATATATAGTTCCGCTGTGTGGGTATCTCTGAGTCATATTGTTTAGGTTGTATTGTATTGAGTTGTGTTAACTAGACAGGTGTTTATAACTGTCTAGTATTGATGTATTATCTGTATAACTCTGATATATGTAAAACTTTTAAATATTTAAGTGATATATTATATTTCGTTCCGTTCCGCTGTGAGATTCTGATGTTGTTGTTCTTTCTTTCTCTATCTTTCTATTTTCTCATCCCTTTCTTTCTTAATGATGATACGTCTTTCTGGTAGCAGAAGGCGGGTCGTCACAGTTGGTATCAGAGCATAGGTTGGTGATAACCTTGACTCTGGTAATGATTACTCATAGAATAGAGTTGTAGAACTCTAAAATGAGTTTGAGTGTATTAATAGATATGAGCGCGTACTTGTTAGTGAATACAAAATTGTTTTTATATTGTGTTGATTTATCTGTTGAGTGTTTATGAGTTATGGTCGATGTGTGGGACGCCATTTCATCGATAGGGATTCCTAAACTCTTAGACAAGATAGACTGACACAGTATTGTTTTTAAAAGGTAGGGTAAATGAAATAATTTTACCCAAAATTTAATTTTGATATAAAAGAAATATTTTTTTGAAATAACTATAGATGCTTGGATGTTTGATTGTTAATAGTACAATCGAATAAAATTTCAAATTTGAATGGTCATAACAAAGTAAAATTGTCTAAGTGTGATTTAAATAAAAAGGAATATAATTAAAAGTAGATTAAAATAGAATTTAAGTCCCAGAAATTTGAAGGGTGTTTAAATGAATTTAAACAAAGGATTTGGGAATTTAAAATCTTGGGAATGTTTAAAATGTTTTTCCAAAGATTTGAAGGTAATAATGGAGTGTTGTTTTGGAAAATATGATTGAATGAAAATTGTTTTGGAAAGAATTTGTGAAAGTAAGTAAGCACTGAACTCACTTCAGTCGCTGGAAAATAATCCTGATGGTGATGGCCACATCATCGGTATTCATTTTCGAGTTTCTAAAGTGATGGGTTGCTACCAGGATATTGGTCATGATAAATTGTTTTGGCTTGTTGGGTATACAAGTTATTTTAGAAATTTCGAAGGAAAAATTTGTTTTGGTGCAAACAAGTGTTTGAAATTTGATTATCATTTTAAAGGGTTTTGGAAATGAAAACCGGGCATTTGAATTCTAAGAATTCTAATTAATAATGTGAAAGGTCTGAATGAATTAACTATTGAACTTATAAAGTAAAATTGATATTAATAAGAAGAAATCGGGAATTTTTAATCTCGGAATTAAAATTTAATTTAAGTAAATGAGAGTAAAGAAAATATATTTGAGTTTAGCCTGAGATAAGTTAAGTAGAATTGAGGTTCGAAACGAATTTAGTTGGATATAAAATTGGAGGGTAAAATGATTGTAAATTGTGAGGTGGAAATTTATACCTCACGATAGTAAGTATTACATATAATCTGAAATTGTGGTTATAAGATGAAATGACCCAAATGAGTAATATAAACTTTAAAAGTAAACAAATAAGTTTTGAGCTCATATATTGAGAAATGGTAAGTAGCTAAATTTTAACTGAAGTTGAGTTAGAATAAAACTGAAATTGAATGAATTCAATCGAGTTATAAATAATATTGAATAAAATAAAATTCTTATGTAAATAAGTAAATGTAAACCAAAGTAAGTATTGAATTGGATTTAAATAGAAATGTGTGAGTTGTAAAAAAATCTAATTCAAGTATAAATTGAATAACCTTATTATGAATAAATTCAAAAATGAATTGTTAATGTAAATTAAAGAGTGGATAAAAAGATAAACTAATCAGTAAATAGTTGGGCTTTGATTAAAGAAAAATCAAATCAAAGATTTAAATGGAATTGGTAAAATAGAATAAACTTAAGTTATTGGGTAGAACAGTTTGAAGTAAACTGTGAAATGATTATTTAAAACATTGGTTGTTGTGTTTAATAAAATGGTTTGGAATCAAACCTGATTGAAATGGAAGAAAATGCAATGTGGAGATTTTGAATAACTTAAATGGGGATTGGAATCATTTAAAATTTGTTATAAAGCTTAAGTAATCATTTATTCACAATGATATTGTTAAATTGGATAAGAAAATGGGATGTTTGAAGTAAATGAGATTGGATAAAATTCTATGAATTATTGGAAGCAAAATAAGATGATTTTGGATATGAGTTTGTATTGCTTAAATGAATTATATAAGCAGGAAAGTTGTAAATTCCTTCTAATTCAAAAGGAATGGTTTGAGAATTGATTGAAAATAATTGTGTTGAGGATTTGAACCTTACATATGTGCTTATGGAAATATATAATGGAGACTTTGCCAAAACTTTTTAAAATTTTGGAAACTATATAAAAAAAATTTGGAAATTGAAAATAAACTAGTGGATGAAATTAATTTAAAACAATGATAGAAATCAGGTATAAATGAAAGATAGTCAATAAAATTTAATATTCAGAGTTGAAGAAAATTTGAATTCACATGGAAGTAGAAATTCAAATTGAAAATAAGTGAATATAAGAGGATATAAAGGCTATAGTGGTAGAGTAATAATATAAGGAAATATATAATGCTTATATCAAAACTTAAGAAATGGACGGTGAAACTCTTAAGTAACATTTGATATAGAGAAAATTATTCCAAATGGATAGAATCTAAAATAATGTGAATAAAAGAAATTGATATGGTGATAATCAAAGGATATTAATACGTAGGATGTACGTATATTATTTTATTCGCATAACAGTTTGATCCAGATTCGAGCACAGAATTTCGAGATAGTTATATCATCCGAGTTAGGATTTTTCACTCGATTTTCGACGACGAACCATGGATTTGGGTCTTGATCGATTTTGGGGATTCTCTCTCATAGTTATGACTATGCAAGGAGAATGACAGTTTCTGATCAAGAAATCAGTTCTGAGTCCGTACTAGGAAGTCGGGTGGACGATACTAGTTCGGAAATGAAATTGTATGATCGAGCGAGCGATCAGATTTGATATTTCGTACGAATAGTATATGTACATCGTACGGGCTTGATGTAATAGATATTGAAATTCTGTGAACAAGTCAATAAATTGGAAAGAGTTAATACTGTAGATTTCAGAATTGAAATGCCAGAGTGAATATCTGGAATGTATTGTGTATTCCATATATCCCATCCAAGGAAATGTGTTTATGATTCATCATTAGTTGTTAAACCAGTAATTCAGGAATTTGAAGATTGGATCAAATTTGACTGTGGTCGGGAATTCGGTTCGGATTGTTGATCATCAAGGGACAAGCTCTTGATAATTTTAGGGAAGTTTATCCGGATTTGTGTTCGGATAAATAGTGTTAGTTAGGCTAGAATGTTTGATTGTGTATGTTTGGAATGTGAATATAAAAGCTTTTGAAATTTAACTGTTGTTTAAATTTTGGGGACGAAATTCTTTTAAGGGGAGAGGAATGTGACATCCTGGAATTTTGACCCTATTATTATAATAAGTTTTTGATCAAATTTAAATAAAATATAATATTTTGATTTATAAATAAAAAAATATTTGAAATATTATTAGTTGTATATGTATTATAAAGGGATTTATAATTTCAAAATATAAAATAGACTCTTTTAACAATATTTAACATAAATCTGTTTTATTCAATTAAATTAAAGTTATGTATGAATGACATTTAATATTAAGAGATATGAATGCAGTTAAGTATAATAACAAGTACAATAATACAATTCTACCCATATTAAATATAAATATAAGTATACAGATACAAATATAAGTCATAAATCAAATATTTGGCATAATTTAACTTTAATGAAAATAAGATTAAGTAGTGTTTCTAAAACAACAATGTTTATAATTAAAATAGAATAAAGCTTATAAATATTTAGCATAAGTATAACATAAAAATATGGATATTAACATAAGCATGAAGACATAAGAAAATAGTAATATCAAGACAAGTAAAAAAAAAAAAAAGGCTAGTCAATAAAATACTGGATAGATAAGTTTAGAATAGAAGTGGGCTTATAAAATAAATTGTTAGTTTTGTAGCCTTGTAACCTGAAACCAGACAAGCACACATATGTATATTGTGTTCAAGCAATGAAGATAAAACAAAACAAAAAAAAACTGTAAACAAATATAAATGTAATTACAAACATTTTAATACACATAATATCTTCACTCATTTAGCCTAAATGTTTGCCTGCAAATATGAACAAATAGCTTCATACACAAGCTAAATGTTTACCTGCATAAGTACATGTTTGCAGGTATTATTTTCACAGCAAGTATTATTTTCACAGCAAGGAAAAATGATGGTCATGTAAACATAATTATATATGTAAGCCTGTTAAGAAAACAGAACATTAAATTTCTATCATTTCAGCCAACCTTTGTCAACTCAAAAATGTTGCAAAATCTATACAATTCAGAAACAAGATCTGTTTGAACAGAACAAAGCTAAAGGAAAACAACTGCACTAGATAACCCCTTCCCTTATTCAACTGTCCTTTTCTTTCATATATATGAATACAACTAGCCATTCTAATTCGTTCAACAATCATATAACAAAGTCTGAGAAATAAAAGAAGAGAAAAAGAAGTAAAATCAAAATTTAATTCAGAACTGCAGACAGTTTCAAGGAGGGTAATAACTGCAGGCTTCAAGTGGGAATCAAGAAGAATTTTCTCTGGTTTACAAAATTTGGCTGGTGAGTAAACGAAATTCTAAAACTTTAAGTTGATTTAAAGGCAGTGCAAGTTTTAGATGAGTTGGTTATATACTTTAGTTTGCATATGAAATTGAAATATACTGTACTTCCCTGATATTGATATGAAGTTCATATTTGAATTCAAATTCAAAGTTGTTTTATCAAAAACATTGCTAAATCAGTAAGTGTCCAATTGAAGAAATATGTTTAACTTAAATATAGGTTTCTAAAAAAAAGAAAGAGAAAACTGATTAAACTTGATGTAAGCATAAGTACTGTAAACTTTTGTTTACAGGAATCAAATGATAATTAGATAAAAGAAATTGTTTGTTGTAGAATAAAATTCATGATCATAAATTGAATCCATACTTGAATTCATGATTTTTAAAACCAGATTGAAGAATTTTCGTGTCATAGTTAAGGAGCAGTTTGAAGTTGAACTTATGTTGCAATTCTCTCTATTTCAAGCAATTGACTCAATTTTAATTGATGAGATTTAAATTGAAGTTAGTTTATCCATCTACAATTTTGGGAAAAATGTGAAAACAATTGTTTATTTCGTGAATTAAGAAATTAAGGCTATTCTAGGGTTTTATTTGTAGTTTTGATCATCTCTGTAAACACAACGAATTCATCATCTCTACGAGTTCGAGCTTCACGTGATTCATCAGGGAGGCAGCTTATTTCGTCGTGGTGGTGTGGCAGAGGTTCGAGCTCCTCTGGCGATCGGTGCGTCATTCACGAGGCTTGATTGTCGAGGGTCCTGCTTTACAGTTTTCCATGAACTGTAAATTTTCGATTGTTTTATTTATTTGTCGAATGGGTTGTGATTCTCGCACCTATGCGAGATTTGCGACTTGACTGCGGCTTTGGGGTTCGCCAGAGAAGAATTGCGCCGCCGTGCACGTGCACGGCGGCGGTGATTTGGTGACAGCGCAGAGGGGATTCAAGTAGTTCGTGTCGTGCTCGTGTAATATGAGTGTTGCACCGGGTCGAGCTCGTGTTTATGAAGGTCTCGTTCTAGCTTCAGTTTAGGTTTATCTTTAACAAATATAATATAGGTAAGAAGAAGTAAGGATCAGTAAAAAGAGAAGAAGAAGAACGGGTTTTCGGGGGGGGGGGGGGGAACTCGGGAAAGTTTGCGTGCAAACTTAAGTTGCACTCGAGACTTAATGAGGGAGACCTGGGGTTTTTTGTAAGTGCAGTAATGAACTTTCAAAATGAAGCTAATGAAAATCTTTTTCATTAAGATTTAGATTGAAATATAAATAACTGTTAAACGGTTGTAAGTTAGAAGCTGGTTACATGTTTCAAATTAGTTTCCGTTAATACTTAAAGATGATTAAGCCTTAATTATTATTTTAATCAAGTAATAACTGTATAAGTTAAGTAATTACTTTAAGCTAGAAGTGTAACCGATTAACGTTTAAGTTTGTAGTTAGTAGTTATTTGAGCTTCAAAATTTTAAAGAAACTTCTTTTAATTACTTGCAGGAAGTAATTTAGGATGTTTAAGTGATTGATAAATGAGTAAGTAACAACTTAAGTCGATAAATGAAGACTTAATAGTTAGCTAATCAAATAATTTAACTATGAATTAATAGTTGATTAATTTCATAATTTAAATTAAGAATTAAGAATTTAAATTGAATAATTAAGTAATTAGTTGGATAATTAATTAATTAAGTTCCATTAATAAATATTTAAGGGTACTTAATTAATGAATAAGGAATAGTTAATTATGTAATTAAAGTTAAATAGCTAGATTAAGAAGTAATTAATTAAATGATGAAATAAAATAATTAAGTAATTAAATAATTAAGTCGTAATAATTGATTTACAATGATTAATGAACTCAAATAATTTGAAACAAAATAGGTAATTGATTGATAATTAATGGGTAATTAATCTGGGTTTAGTGATTAACTCTCAGGTAATTAATTCTAAATCGAATTAATTACAAACAAGATTTTAAGGTAATTGCTTATAGATTGTTGTGTATGTAGAATGTCTGGATTGTGATGTTTAAATTGAAGATATTCTGTGATGCTCTCTGATATGCCGTGATATATCCATGATGTTTGCATATGTTTTATCTATGATAAAGGCTATGATAATTCAATTGTTGAATTTAAATTATTTAAACTGTTTAAGTTAATTAGACAACTTGGCCCCTAAAATGGCGTTTGGATTCGATGAGACCGGGATCGGAAGAATCCAATTTGATTCTCCGAAAACCACATCGATCCAATTTAAACGTTAGGTCGTGAATCCTGAAATGAAGATCGAGATGGTGGTTTCAGAATGCAAGGGTTATCGTCGTTAACTCTAAGGGTGATTCCAAAATGAGTGTAACGAGATAATGCCTTCGGTTTCGTTCGAACCCGGAACGAACTTGTATGGATTGAATGCTTTCAGCACATCGTCAGGCGGACGATGAGCATTCTAAGTGATATGTTCTATAAAGGTAATCGCAGCCTCAAGCCTCATCAACCGGGAATGGCTAAAACAGGGGAGGTGCAGCAAGGTTAGGTGGGTCATGCCCAAGCAGGACAAGATATTTCCCCTGTCTAGATGTCCCTTATTTATTTCGGCTTAGTGGGAGGTTGGTCGCGCCAACCACGGGGTTTATCTTGTTCGGGACTGTTCAGTAAGGAATGGTTCCGGCCTTGTGTTGCAGGGGATGAAGGGAGTAATCCTCGGTACGGTGATCTAGGCCCCGTACTGTGACGGGCGGTACCCCAGTAGCCCTGCCATTGTTGGAAATCCATTTACCCTACGAGACCCTACGGTTTTGATTTGTATTACCCACTTTTGTGGCTAGTAGCTGGAATTTAATCATGTAACAATTTCGGCTATTTTCTATTTACTTGAAAACCCTAGACACTATTATAATATCACTGGATTTCCTATGAAATGTTTTGGTTAGCGTAAGGTAAAAACTTACCCGTATTTATTTGTGGGGTGTCTTACGTGATACCTTTATTTTCAAATGTTTTTCAAAAGTTAAACAACTTTAAACCGTTTACTCATACCAGACCCATGTCTGACCCGGAGTTTATTTTTGTTTTCATAAACTCTCGGGTACCCAAATTTTTACGGGTAGCCAAGGGATTCAGGTTAGCTTTGACGAATTCTGGAGGAGCAATGGAGGAGGAGGCTTCAGCGTTATATATATATAGTTCCGCTATGTGGGTATCTCTGAGTCATATTGTTTAAGTTGTATTGTATTGAGTTGTGTTAACTAGACATGTGTTTATAACTGTCTAGTATTGATGTATTATCTGTATAACTCTGATATATGTAAAACTTTTAAATATTTAAGTGATATATTATATTTCATTCCGTTCCGCTGTGAGATTCTGATGTTGTTGTTCTTTCTTTCTCTATCTTTCTATTTTCTCATCCCTTTCTTTCTTAATGATGATACGTCTTTCTGGTAGCAGAAGGGCGGGTCGTCATAGGCGTACAACTTATATAAACCCGGGGTAACTTGTATCAAATTACAACTTCACAAGTTGTTATAAGCATCACTTATTTTACACATCAATTTCTAAGTACCAAAACTTAGATTGAATAGTCCAATTCACATAAATCATTCCATTTCAACCTATTGATTCCACATATCAGTTTATAAAGAATTGAAGTGGTTTCGGGTATTTACTAACACCCGAATCCGGTCTCTTCGAACCTAATACCATCTTAACCCAAGTTATTTAAGTGAAACACAATACAACTTTAAATACAAGATGTCACTTTTGCACCGAAATTCATCATCATTAAATAACCACATTATAAATGTCCTCCAAGCATATCATATCATAGAATATCACAGCATATCTCCAATAGATATCAGTCAATTCAGATATTCTACTCAAACAATCATTCATAAGCAATCATTGTTAATCCCTATTATAATTAATTTAATTAACTTAAATTAAATCAATTACTTAAGAATTAATCATCTAACTTTGCTTAATCAACCATTAATTAATTACAACCTTTTAATTAATCAATCATTCTTCAAATATCCATCTTAATTAATCACCTTGATTAATTATCTTCAACTACATAGAGTAATTATCCATCAATTAATTTCACAAATTAATTATCCTTAATCATTTACAGTAATTAACCTTTAATTACTCTCATTAATTACATTAATTAATGATCCTTAATTACTTCTTCAATTAATTATTAATCATATTTAATAATTAATCTTAAAATAATTATTCATTAGTAAGCCTTGATTAATCACATTAGTAATGAATTACCCTTAATTAATTACATTACTTAATTATCTTCAAATAACTTTATTAATCAATTCTTAAATTAGTTACACAAAGTAATTTATTATTAATTACTTCCACTAAGTAATTACCCTTCTTATAAATTACATAAGGTAATTAAACCCAAATCATTTCCATTAAAATTACCACTCCAATTCAATTAACATCTAGTAAATATCCACTAATTACTTTACTCAGTAATTACTCTTTTCCAATTACATTCAGTAATCATACTTTAACAAACCATCGTGTGATTATCTTAAATTAATTAAATCAATTAATTAACTTGACTAATCACATTACGTTAACTAACTACATTGAGTAATTAATCCCTTAATTACTTTCATTAAGTAATTAAACTTAAACAATTCCATAAATTGATTATCTTTAACTAATTAATCATCTTTATTAATCATTTGATGATCCTTAATTAATGATCCTTCATTAACTATTAACAATCCTTTAATTACTCTCTAAGTAATTAAACTTTAATTGATCATCTCTTAATCCAAATTAATTAATTCTTATTAACTAATTAATTATTTTCTAATTACTCAATTATTTAACCGCTTAACTACAAATTAATTAAATTAATTAATTATCCATTTTAATTAACTTAATAATTTAATGAATTACAAATCATTAAATCTTCATTTATTTAGAGATAAAAACATTTTTCTTATTAATGATCAAATTATCATTAACAAAGCATTTAAAAGCAATTTACTCTAAATTTTCTTTCAAATTTCATTTTAAATTTAAGATTTAAAATGAATACAAATTAACTTTTTCAAAGTTTAAAACAATTTAAATCCTTTTTATTACACAGGTTAAAGAAATATTTATCTTATAAAGAAGCTTAAAGAATTTTAAACCAAATTTATTTTAAATTCAAACCATATTTAAAACACACTTTAAACATACAAAGTTGTTTAAAACAATTTAAAGTTAAAAACTTTCTTTCATTTAAAACTAAGATTCAAACTAATTTTGAATCTAGATAAAAACTTAGATTTAAACTCTACTTACATTTTAAAGCTTCATTTTAAAATTCAAACTACTTAACCATTTTAAAGTAGTTAAAAAAATTTAGATTTAAAAACTTTAAAATTATTTTTAAAACTGAGATTTAAACTTGAATTACAGATATTAAAACTTAGATTTAAACTAAAACTTTTCTTTCCATTTTACTTCAGTTTTAAATTTCATTTTAAATTTTTTTAAAAACAGAACAGGTTTTCTTTAAAAACCTGTAACAAAATTATCAACCTGAGCCAACTAGAATTTGATTCGAGCCAGAACCAAACTGCCTCGACCAAATTATCCAAATACTTCGAGTAAAACTTGAGTAACAAATCCCCTACCCAGCAAACACAACTCACCAGAAACAATAGTGCACCGTGCACATGCACGGTGACGCGGATCATCTTTGATCATTGACGACGATCTCCCCTTACCAACAACCACTCAAACACCACACCACGATCACTAGACCATTACAACAAACTTGAAATCGAATTCGAGGTCTTCAACCCAACCTGGAACAATAGGAACCACTACACCCCAAAGCTGGAACTACCTCGTCTACGCCCCTTCGACCACCAGAAATTCTGAAATTTCTGCCACGACCTCGGCAACGACCATACTTCCATTACCTAAAATCTTGTAGCACTCGATCAATTATAGAAACCGTGGTGATCAAATTTCCTAACCTAGTTAAAACTAGGATTCCAAACAAAGAATCCACCACCGCTGCCTCCTCGATGGAATGCATCACCATCAAAATTTTTTCCTATCATCACTGATCTCTCCTCCATCATTACCAGAGATCCCGACCTTCCAGATCCTCGAGATCACCCAAAAATCCCAATTTCCCATTTCCAGTTCATCCCAAAACTGCACCTTCATCCCCAAACTAAAAATCTTGATTTTAATGTTAAAAATCATGTTATAGTTGATGTATCCAATTTATAATTCTGGATTTATAAATTACAATGTTTGAGTTTTTACTTTATTTAACATATACTGTTATTTTTAATTTTCCAGAGATAATCAGGCTATATTTTAACTTAATTAAAATTTTAAACATTAATCTATGTTAATTCAAACAACTTTTGTTTGTAAATTAAATCCTATCAAGAACTAGATCAAGTGGTAAGGGATTTTAAATAAAATTTGAGCCTGGGAAAAACAAAGCATGAACAGAGCACACATATTAAATAACATGCACACTATAAATACTCACATCAGATTTTCACTTATATATACATACAACACATTCATTTCAACACACTAGCATGAAACCAAATTTTACTTTAAATTTTGAAAGTGAAGTTACTCACATGTAAAATGAAACAGAGAAACCAAGGCCTTGAGAAACCTAGAAATACTATAATCTTGTCATAATGTTTGAATCCTAGCTTGAATCTGATGTCATTGAGTTGATCTTAGCTTCAGATTGTAGGTTGTTATGAGCTGAGACTTTTCTGATTACCAGATTTTGCTTGTCGTTGAATTCTTTGATTTTGTTTACTGGTTTAATTTTTGATTCAGGCTTTGATTTTCTAGAAGATTTGAATTTGTTTTACAGGTTTTTTTTTCCTTCTTCTAGTTTGTTTTTCTTTGCTGAACCAAGAAAAGAAAAAGAGAGTTAAGGAGAGATATATTTATATAAATTTAATTAAGGTTTTATTAAAAATAAAAGAAAAAGGAAATAAAGTGACACTTGTCCCTAAACCCGTTTAATTTCTTAACACGTGTATTTAGGAGTGATTACAAGTTAACACATGTATCTTCATGCATAATTAGATTTTTAAATATTTAATAAAGCTTTTATAATTAATTTTCCTAATTTATAAATACACATTTAATTTCTATAAATAAATCTCTTTAAAATGAAAATAATATAAAACAAATTTTATGCTCTAAATAAAATCACAAAAATACCTTTTATAACCAAAGCATGATTTAAGATATAAATAACTAACTTTTGAATTTCAATTTAAATATCCAAATTCAAATTAAATTTCAAATTAAATTTAAAAATCCAATTGATGGATACATACTATTTTAACAAATCTAAATTCCATTTGTATATAATAATTCTATTGAAATCTATATGTATACAACACAATTATTTTTTATTGTTTAAAATAACAATTTTATCAATTTTAGTTAATTTTATAATGGAGATTATCTCATTTAAATTTGGTTTGAAATTCCAGGGTGCCACAAACGGCAAGGCAAAATCCTAGAAACTTGCAAAAGTTTCTAATGGACAATCATGCCATTCCCATCTTGATTGAGAATCTTCAGGTGTTCAAATGCAAGAGGACAGCGAGGAAGAAGAAGAAGAAGCCCTCGTGGAAGACGAGGATGTTGAAGATGATGACAAAGTTGTTTGCATCGGTGAAGTGTGCTTTGATAAGGATGGAAATCTAGTCGAACAACATGGAAATTTCTGTTTCCACTACTCAAATTGCTCGGTTAATAGATCTCCCATTGTCAAGGAAACACATTAGTTTCTTTTCTCTCTTTCTTATCATTATATTATCTTACTTACGTTTTCTACGCAAATGTAAATATAACAATATATAATTAATAAATGATTTGTGTTCTTATATTTGAATTCTCACATTATCACTATTATAAGTATTATCACGTATGGATTCTTAGTTAGGATAGTTTGTAATTAAGGGATAAGTTTCTGTTTCAGAATAAAGTATTGATTATTTATGATAACACTATCATTATAATCACATGTCATATAGTATTAGATTAAGGGGGAGTTGTATAGATTTAAACTTTGTTTTTGTTGATGACAAAGGGGAAGAAGTATAAAATAGGATAGTTAGGCATAGATTAAGGGGAATTATTAGGATAGAAGTAATATTTTGTAAACAAAGTTTGTCATCATCAAAAAAGGGGAGATTGTTAGTCCCTGAGAAGTTGGTTTTGATGACAACAACCTTAAAATAAGATTATAAAATATAAATACTGAAATTATTGTTTAGATATATATGTATATGTAGGATATATATAGGTACTAAAGAATGAAGACTGTACAGCATAGAGATTCAAGAATTGATAAACTCAAGATCGTAGATATCAAGATTCAAGACTAATGAGTATCAAGATTATCAAGAGTTCAAGATTTCAATATAAGAATTTTAGTTAGGAATTTTGTTAAAACTCCTAGAAAAGCACTGACATCTTAAAATCCATTTTATTCGTGGAATGGAATCCACTTCGAGCCCGTTAAAGGGATGGAACCCTAAGTAGGATAGAACCTACGAAAAATCTAGTGAAACATTGTTTTGTATCCACTAACTTCTATAAAATGTTTTACAAAATTAGATCTTGTTTTCAAAATGATTTCAAAATCTTCTTTTTTAAATCAAAAACATCCATCCTGGTTTTAAAATACTTTTAGCCTCAAAATAATCTTTATATATCAAATTATCCTTGGTTTTAAACTATCTTTTAATTATGATATATTTAACTTTTAATATTTATACTTAGATTTATATCTAAAATTATAGTAAAATTTTATATATACCAAAATATTATTCTCTATACTTATTTATGTATTTTAACTATAGTTAAGTATATTTGTAAAGTTTAAAATAGTTTTAATACAAAATAAAAGTTATTTTCAAATAAAAACAAATTATCAAAAATAACTTAGGCCTGTCGACAACCCCAAGGAACCCTTGTTGACAAGGCGATAGTTTATTTCAAAAGTTTGAATTTCAAAGGAAGTGTCTATTCGTCATATCCTTTCATGAATGGACATGGCTGTTGTTCTACTATAAATAGAAGCTATTTTAAACGAATTTATATTCATATATTCTCTAATTTCGCTCCTCTTCTTCTTCCACATTTCTTTATATACATTTTTCCCATTACTCTGCCGAAATCACCATTGAATCTAACTAGATCATCTCTGGTTTGATTCTCTATCACTATCTCAACAAGATCCCAGTGCTATTCAGAGTTATAGACTTCTTTGTAATCAATCAAGCAAGAAAAGGTGTGATTGTAGCTTGGAAAGTCAATCGGGTGAACTTGTTTACCGTAAAATCAAGTATCTCTACCCAGAGGATTGTGAATCTGGAGCGGTGTACCTCGTGGCCTTGAAATCGAGGGTGTAATTGTAAGAATTGATTTTGAAAGGAAATTCGTACTTGTGTTGCGGGAGTGGACGTAGGGTAACTCCGAACCAGTATAAAATTCGGTGTGTTCTTTCCTTTATTGCTTTTACTTTATATCTGCATCTGTGTTTGATTATGTAATCATATCTGTATCTGAAAATTGCATACATTTATGTTCAAATTAATATAATCTCAAAAAGAATTAGTAATTCCTTTAAGCACTATTCACCCCCCCCCCCCCACCTCTAGTGTTAATTCTAGCCTTAAGATCTGTAATCCGCATTTCTCACATGATGCTCAATGGCAAGATCCAGATCTTGTGCATCTTATTCAGATATGTAAGTCTAAATCCTGGAACGAGGAGTTGGGAAATTTCAGCATTGATATTCATGGTTGTCCTCGTAAGAAAAACCGATTGGTCGCTCCTAACTAGTTATATTCTCTGCTTTAGCAGTCAGTATTACCTAGTACTACTATTTATTAGTGTGGGTCTCGGGGTGGGGCATCACAAAGAGGGCCTGAGTAGTAGTGGCATAGAGTGGAATAAATGATGAACCATTTTCATGTTTTCCCTTTTTGGGCAAAGCGTGTTTAATAAATAAGTAGAACTTTGATAAGTTATTTTATGGACCCATGTATGATATGTGTATCAAGTTATGATATGTTTTTTTGATAGTTTTCATTTGTTAAAATGAAAAAGGATTTTCGGCATTTTTTGATAGTCGGAAGCTTCTGAATTGTTATAAAACTTAAAGCTAAGTATTTCCGTGAAAATAAAAGTTGATTTTTTATAACTCTTGAATTGATAAGGTAGTAAGTTAAAAAAAATTAAATTTATCGAACATTATTGTTAAGTTAAATGAATTTATTGTTTTGTATATACCCTTAGGATGTAGTGGAGTATTATACGAGTACGAACTTAAGTTATAAATGTTTAATAACTTAAAGTAATGTTTTTATGAAATGATTCACTAATGATTTTAGTATTGAATGACATACTATTTAGATAGTTGAATGTGATATAAAGATATTGGTGTAGTTAAAGAAACCAATAAGATAAATACGTAGATAGTTTTATTCACATGACTATTCTTGATCCAGTATTCGAGTATTGATGGCGAACACTTGATACGGATTCCTGATACGATCCCAAAGTTTTCCATCACAGTATATGGCCATGTAAGGAGAATGGAGGTTTCTAATCAAGGAACCTTATCAGAGTCCATACTAGAGAGATCAGGCATCTTTACTAGTTTAGAAATGGAATTTATACGATCAAGCAATTTATTAGATCAGTAGCGTAAGGCTGGTCTATGTGCTTTGTACGGGATTTACTATATTTAAACACCATGTTTTGTGGCTTATTGAGAGTTTAGTGACGACTCTTTGATTCGTTATAAGATATTATGAATTATCTACTAAGTAACAACCAAAGGTTGTTGAGCGTAAGGTATGCTTAGTAGATTGTTTATGTGCGACAAGAGGTTTTTTATAAACTTAAGAAAATCATGGGCTATATTTGCTAGTAATTTTGAATATTCTTGAGTATTACTATATGATTTTTTATTTTGTTGCTCATGTTGGAATTTGGATGATGAAATATTCTAAGTTGAAGAGAATGTAACGACCCAAAATTTTGGACACTTCGTATTTAAATATCTAAATTATTTAAATATATGAATCTTGGATTAAATGTTATTAAATTGATTTAATAACCTTGTTAACCTCGTTTTAAATCATAAGTAATGATGGTAAACTTTTTTTGGGATTTTTTTAACAAAAAATTGTTACTTTGAAAATCGATCGATGTGACTGAAAATTATTTTATCGATAAAACAATTTTAACTATCAAAAGTTGTTCAATTTTTTTTTTACATACACTTATTTTTCTTAGGAAATCATTAAAATGGAATAAAACTATTTTACCATTAATTTAAATAAAGCTTTTGATGATGTTAAGAGTGATATCATAGAAGATATTTTGAAAATGGGCTTCTAAATAAATTTTATTGTTAAGTAAAAGATGTAAATGTGTAAATATAGCATATGGGAGGGAGGCTCCTTTGTGATCTTTCATGAAAGGCAGAAGGTGGTTGTGACCTCTTGTTAAAACCTAGAAATACAATCTTAAGGGTTTCATAATTTACAAAAATGATGGAAGTGGATTAGCACCGATCCACTTTGTTCTTCACTAACTTTCTCTAATTAACTCAAATTCTTCTCCAAACTTTCACCAACACCTTAGAACACCTTAGGAAGATTATATTTAAAGTCGAAGTGGAATAAAAGTGAAGAAGATGGGGGGATCTTGCTTGGATCGTGGGCCATGGAAGGAGGAGGAGGGCTTGGTTTTTTTGTATTGGTGCTAAAGGTCGGATCTTTATGTGTTTGAAGATGATAGGAACTATTCTTGAGTTTGGTTGTGCTTGAGCAAGTGTTTTACTTGGATCTAAGTAAGTTACCTCACTATCTTGTTTGTATATATTGTGTATACATGTTATGTGCTTGAAATATAAAATAAAATTGACATTTACTAGGTAAAGTCATAAACCTTGTACCCCTCTTACTTTTGAAAGAAAATGACAATAATTTATTATATTACATCGCTTCTATTACCCTCTTAAACATGTGGCAAAGCCTTGGCTTGATGATTAAATGGTTGCTTGGACTATGTGTTGATTTGAAGTATGTTTGGAAGTGTTTGAAACGAGAGTTGTAGCTATACGTGCACCTCATTATCCCTTAACTTTAACTTGTGTAAATGGAAGTTTCAAGAACTTATCTTAAGATAATTTGAGTTGGTTGTCCTCTACACATATTTTGGTGTATGGTACAATAAGGAAATTGTTTAGAAATTTTATACATATAATTTCAAAACCAAAAGTAATGCCATAAGTGATAGGGTTACCCAAGAATTGGTGTCGCTAGGCTCTATGTCGAAACCTATTTTGCCACATGGCATCAATAATGTATAAATTCGATGCCGTGTCTCTTTGAGGTTGCCCCTCATCCACATCGCACATCATCACTTCATAGTTCATCATCATCGAGTTCCTTCAACAAGGAAAAAGAGGAACATCATGTTTGATCAAAGCCGCAAAGGTCTCACTTCGCCCATCATCGAAGTCAAATGGATTATGGATGCCGCATCACTTTAATGTTGCTTCCAAGCGACCTCACACTTCATCATCCATCGAAAGATATTGCTTACGATAATGTCGCCAATCAACCAACATCCTTAATAACCCACACTACAAGTCGTTGGTTCTACTTTTTATTGGCACCGCCCCTTCAATGGCGTCAAACTTCATAGGAATAGGTTATCATCAATACCCTGCTTTGGGAGTATCATCACAGTCAACTATCGCGATCGATGATGAACATTATCGACATCTACGAAGATGGGATGATAATTGATGTTGCTTCATTATTAACACCGCTTTCCATTTACACTGCTCTTTATTGATGTAGGTCGTCACTACTGCCATGTTTCATTACTGCTGTGTTTCATCCATATCACACTTAGTCAATATCGTCCTTCAGCCATATCGCGCTTCATCGATTAATAACAAGAGCAATATTTAATTCTGCATTTCGTAAGCCATTAATCGATGCCAAATTTCATGGATATGACATAATTATCGAAGTTGCACAACATTTATCCTTTGAGATGTGAAAATCATATAAAGAAGGAAGGATAAGAGCATTTATCGGAGCTAATTTAAGAGGATTTAGTGCACTTTCCTTTATAAAGTTTCAAAAGCCTTCACATTTCACTACATGCTCCATGACACCAAAATTCCCACATTGCCAGTTTGTGCAAGCCTACCTCCTTCAAACCGTTATAAATAAAGATCCACCCTCTCATGAAAGGATGCCCTTAACTTCTTTCTCTCTCTTAACACCTTTTCATGGGAAAAGGCTAATGAAGGAGAAAGAGAGATTTGTCAACAAAGGCTTGGACAACTAAGAAATTTCAAATTTGCACATCTTGTAACATGTTCATGATCTGAATAAAGGATTGACTTGAGTCTATTCGCCTATTGACTTATGAACTTGCTTATTTGCCTACCGACTTATAAATTTGCAGATTTGCCTATTGACTTACGAACTTTCCTATCTGCCTATCTACTATTGGACTAGCTGCTCTATCTTTTGAGCTTATGGACTATGATTTAAATGAACTTGTGAATTATCAAAAAACCAAAGGGTATATTTATGTGCAATTTTGTATAACCTTTTGGGTGTTGATGATTGTTAACATTTTGGAACTAGAAGGAGAGCCTAAACCTTCGAATATTCAAAAAATGACCAAAACACCCTATAAGGAGATTTTCTTTGAAATTAATACTTTGAAATTATTTTGATTTTGAATTTTAAATGTAACGCACCAAAATTTTCGATCCTGAAAATTCTAGATAGTTAGGAAAAGAACACAATAGATAGAAGAAGAAACAGAAATGAAACACAGAATCTCAAATTCGCAGCGGATCAAAATATAATATCAAATAAAATAATAGTTATATAAGGAAAAACTATATCAGTTAATTTACATTAATACATCAGAGTTACAACATTTCATAATCACTAGACAGTTCAAATAAGTTGTCCCAAAAAAATAACAATATATCACAGCGGAATACACTCCATTCGTTCCTACCATCCAGCTCGCCTCCTGAGCTCCAGAACATCCTTACCTGAAAATCTGTGATATTCGGTCTGACCCGAGCATTACATCAAAGTAACACCCGGGTCAGGCTAGAAACCAGCGTGAGTAAACCCATCTATCATGAAATACCAATGCATAAAGACTATTTAAATACCTAGGGTAACTCGTATTTCTCTACAAGTTCTAAACTTGTTATCCAATACTTATTTCACAAACAATCCCTAAGTACCCTTAGTTTAATGCTTCAGTCATTTAAATTTATCCCATTCCAGCCAATTGATTTCACATACTAAATCAATAAAGAATCGAAGTGGTTTCGGATATTTGCTATTACCCGACCCCGGTTTCTTCGAATCAAATGTCATCTTAACCCAAGTTATTCAAGTGAAAAACAATTCAAACTTTAAATATAGGATGTCACTCCACACAGCAATTTATCTCGATAGATAACCGCATTATCACTGTTCAACCCAATCATATCACAAAACATTTCATATCAGAAATATCAAATAATCTAAGGCATTCAATATCATTCAATCATTCATAAGCAAGGTTAATTAGTCATACCATTCCGACTTAATTTAAATAAATTAAATTAATTACTTCAATCATCTTTAAATCCTACTTACTCAACCTTAATTAATTGCAAATTAATTAATTAATCATCCCTTAATCATCCTTTTTAATTACATTAAGTAATTTTCCTTTAATTAATAACACAAATTAATTAACCTTCACTCATTCACATTAATTACATTTATCCTTAATTAATTACTCAAATTAATTATCCTATAATCACTTACATTGATTAATTATCCTTTAATTAATCACACTCAATAATTGACTAACCCATAATTAATTTCCTTAAGTAATCAATCCTTTAATTAATTGCACTAAGTAACTAATTCTTAATTAACTTTTATTTTTAATTACAAAACGTAGTTAGCTTAAAGCAAATCCTTTAACCATTCACAATAACCCTTAATTACTCTCATTAATTAATTATACTATAATTGGTTACACTAATTAATGATCCCTAAAATTGCTTCATTAATTACTTTTTTAATTAACTACATTAAGTAATTAATCCCTTTAATTATTTCTATTATGTAATTACCTTTGAATAATCCCTTTACTTATTTCTTTTAAGTAATTAACTTCTAATTACTTCCAATTAATTAATTATTCTTAAATCAATTGACCATTAATTACTTAGATTAATTGACTCTAGATTAATTAAGTAATTGCTATCTTGAATGATTAATTGATTTAAAGATTATTTCACTAATAAGCACTCACTTAATTTCATCATTTAATTATTGGAAATACTTATGTTTCATTTCGATAAATTAACTCAATATTGGATTTTCCCAAATCAACAAATAAAATTTCTAAAATCACTTGACTTATTTTGTTTGGAAATCATATTCATACTTTACTCTTGAATGTTTGTTTAACAATTCATTAAAACTTGTATTTATCTAAGGCTTAAAAACATGTTTATTTACTTCGGTTACAACCCGAGCCCCAAACTAAATATACCCGAGTTAACCTCGTACTTACTCTTCCCTTTCTTCTACGTGCCGACTCGTGTACAACATCAAGTCTGATTCGGAGCAAAACAACTTCTTCCCCTAAGCATCATCACAAAGCAATCATCAGATACACGCATATAAATGCATGCACATGCACAAAGCCTCGCCGCTACTCCGATCAGCACTGCGATCTCAGACAAGTCGGCGACGATCTCATCATTGCCCCCATCCACCCAAAAGTAAGGATTTACCCCAAACACGAAATCGAACAAGTCAATACAGCTAAACCCAAAACCAGTTCAACAACAACCCCTTTGCGCCATCGTCTTCTGTCGCCAGAGATTCTGACACTTTTCCCTAACCTACGCCAAAGGCTCACGCACAAATCCTACCTACATCAATCAAGTCCCATCCATTCCCGTTGTCAGGATGAACCCGAATACAACGTAAAACCCTAAAGATCACTAATCCCTACGATCAACTTGCTGCGCCTCCACAGCGAGGTATAAACCCGCCGACCAATTACTCTATGATCATCGACCATCAAACTACCTTCGTCCCAAACCTCGAAACTACAGACTCCCAAGATCGTCGGAAATTGGCAAATTTCCTATTCCCGATCATCTCTCCCAAACTCAATTTATATAAGCTTAAAGTTTTTGATTATACCATTAAAAATCATTAATTTCAAATCGAATACGGCTACATAATCAAAACTCGAGATTTAACAACCTTGATTTCTGACTTAAAATGATTTATCACTGTAAATATTCATTTTTGTCAAAATTACTTCAGATGTATACTCGAAGTTATTTTTAAAATTGCTATTACGATCATTCTCACAAATTCCCTTCAAATATCATAGGCTAATATTGATTAGAAAAAATAAATTTGATTTTTGAAACTTGGTTTAGCCTGCTATCATCCAAACAGAGACTCTCCTGTTTATAAACAGACATGCTTCTACATACATACATACATACATACATACATATATATATATATATATAAACATATAATCATATTAAACCATCATGCTCACACTCATCATACTTTACTTTAACAATTTATTGCATGCATTGAGATTTAAATCAGTTTAAAACCTTAAAATAAAACTGTTTGCTCACCTTATTTTGAAACAGGGAGCAGAACTTCTAAATTTTGAAACTGCTACTTAAGGTGAACTTGATAGATGATCTGAGATTGAAATTCTTGAGTTTGATCCTTGAATTATTTACTTTGCTAGCTCAGTTAAAAATGCTGTTTGGTTTCAACTTGAGATTAGAATTATTATTTGATCTTCTTCTCTTTTTTGCTTTTTTTGTTTTAAGGTTTTGTTTTCTTTCCTTAAATTTTTTCTTTCATTTAAAAATGAAAAGACAAAATTGATCATGACACTTGTTAATTGTACGATAAATTATGTTTACACTTGTTATTTGTATGTATTAATCTCCTTACACTTGTGAAATGCATATAAGTGATATTTTTCATATGTTTTCATCTTATATTTCCATAAATACTTTTCTCTTATGTTTATATTATTAAAGAATATGATTTATAAATTTTAATTATATATTAAATAACCATTTATATATACTAGCATTAAAATGTAAAGTTTACTTAAACAGCTTTTGAAAAACATCATGTTGAACTCAAAACAATAGATTTCTAATCATAATATAAATATATATGCACTTGTATACATGTCTAAGTACAAACTTAAAAAAATTTATATTATAAAGTTTGCATATGTCTATTAACAAATTTGTTAATTTACTATAAGATATATCATTTCCCATTATTCATAATTCAATATCATTATAGCTCAAATCCATTTAGATATCTTTATATTATCAGCATTATATTTGTTAAACCAAATAAAATCAGTATCTCGTCAGATAATTATTAAATTATCAGATGACCGAAATCTGGGTTATCACGTTCCTTCCCCCTTTGAATCTTTTCGTCCTCGAAAAGGAACGAAACCAAAATTTATTCAATACTTAAAATCAGATAAATTATTCTTTGATCAAATTTTTATTTACTATAACTCTTTTTATTAAGATTTTTTTTAAAACACTTTTAAAAAATAAATCTATATAATATTACTAAAATAGTTTTTTATAAAAAATATTTTTATAACTCGATGTCTCAACAAGTCCATCCTTGTTCGCACAGAATTCGATCATACGTTGATCAGGCAAAGGACTGAAAATCTGTAAGTACTTGGTTAACACGTTTTCAACACCCAGTGAAAATACTTGCAAAATATTTTGTTAAAAATATAGAAAACATTTTTTTTGAAAATAGAGGAAACTTCTTTGGTGAGAATGCTCTGGAAATCATCACCCCCGTCCATGGTCGTAGTTATCCCGGTGGTTATTTTGCCATCTCGGCAAAATCCATAGATTACTGTAGGCACTCCGTGCCCCTCGGTTACACCATGGAACCCGCTGCAGATCGTAGCTACATCTGGGGTTACGTTGCCATCACAGCAAAAACCCATATAACTATAGGCATCAACGCTCACGAATTCTACTACCATAGAATGAAACTTCTCCATCCAACCATAGATCGCAGTCTACCGATGTTACGTTGCCATCTCGGAAAAATCAAGCGTAGACCGTTGACACTCACCTCAACATGATTTCTGTTATGGTCCACAGTAGATCGCAGTGACATTGAGTTATACTGTCATCACAGCATATGCCTCCGTAGGCATCAGCGCCCTCGACTTTCACTATCCAATAATCCTCAAAAATTTCAGTTTGTCCGGACTTCTTCACAGGATCCACTTTAGAGCCTCCTCCCTTTGTGGCTCAAGGCAGTACCAACCTATGGTACTCCTGAGAAGTTCATTTCAAGGGACCTCCTTTTTCTCTAGAGCCATTTTCAAAACACTTTATACTATACACATATAGTATCTTCCAAGTCATACACCTAGTATGAATTCCATATAAATCTCCTTTTCTCAAAATCGATTATCCCAAAATTGATAGTTCTCAAACTAGGCTTTCCCAATTTCCAAAATTGATTTTTCCCTAAAAATCAAAAGCCTCTCCAAAATCCATAGGTTCCAAAAACCTTTTCTCCAAAATCATTCTCATAAGATCCTTTATATATATATATATATATATATATATATATATATATATATAAAACCGTGGAAAATCTTTGGATCATTTCATACTTGTATGAAGTCCCTTTTTATACTATAAATATTTTCAAAAACCTTTCCTTCTAGCTATAGATACAACAAGGGGAGTTTTATCATATATATAACAAAGATATATAACTTTTTTTTATTTCAAATCAAATATTCAAATTCGATTACTCTTTTATAAAGTTATTAACCATACTACTTTTCTATAAAATGAGTTCTAATCATAGAAATATCCCATTCCCATTTTATTCCATATACATATTCTCAAAACATACTTCTCTTTTCAAAAATCATCTTTCATTACTTTTCTTCATAAAGTGAACCTTTAATCATAGAAATATCCAATTTTCACTTTATTTCATCATATATTTCACAAAATATAAATTTCATTTCAAATATCATTTATAGTTCTTATCCTCAAATTTTCAATATCAATTTCATTCAGACCCGTACGATGTACACATATCATCCGTACGCAATATCAAATCTGATCGCTTACTCGATTACACAATTTCACTTCCGAACTAGTATTGTCCACTCGACTTCCTAGTGCGGACTCAGATCTGGTTTTTTGATCAGAAACCGTCATTCTCCTTGCATAGCCATAATTATGATAGAGAATATCCATAACCAATCAAAAATCCATATCCAGGTTCACCGTCGAAATGCGAGTGAAAAATACTAACTCGGATCGATATACTATCTCGAAATTCAGTGTTCAAATCTGGATCAAATCATTATACGAATAGAATAATATACGTCACCCTACATATTTATCTCTATTGATTATTAGTCAAATCAATCTCCTTTTCTATTCACATTCACTTTAATTTCTATCCAACTATTCACAGTTGTTTAAATTCCAATTGAATTATCACTTTAATCCTTATCTCAATTGGTAATTAATCATAAACAGTTTGTAATCTGACCAACTTAAGTTTAGAAAATAGCTTAAAAAGTTAAAAATAGATAAGTAGTTGAAAAATATTTGTTAGTTTGTAAAATAGTTGTAAAATAGTTAAGTAGTTGTAGAATAGTTATAAAATAGTCAAATGGTTATAAAATAGTTAGATAATTGCAAAATAGTTTAAAGTAGTAATTAGTTATAAGTAGTTGAAAAATAGTAATTAGTTTATAAAACAGTTGCAAAATAGTTAAATAGTTCCAAAAATAATTGTAAAATAAGTATAAAATAATTTAGCTTTAAAAAGAAAGGTTGTATATAGTAAATAGCTTGGAAAAATAGATTTAAAATAGTTTATATTAAAATAATTTATTTGAAAATAGTCCAGAGCCAAACTGTTCAATTCTCAAACTCCATTTCCGATCAATTGCCAATTTCCAATTAACCTTCTATCTCAATTCAAATTAAGTTAACTTCCATTCCCATCCCAAATTCAAATCAACTTCCCATTTGAATTTGAACTCATTCAACTTCCATTTCATTTCAAATTAATCCAATTCAAATTTTCTATTTCAGTTTTAAACTTATCCTTCTTCAATCAAAATTCTAATGAATTCAAATCAAATTCAATTTGAACTAATTCAACTTAAATCTCAACTTTAAACCATCTCGAATTGTATAGACTCGAGTTAAATTTTAAATGTATATTTAATCCCTTATGTCAAATTAACCTTTATTTTTAAATCAAAAATCTAAATCTTTAAACAATTTAATTCTAAGTCAAAATTTCAAAATTCCATTTTAAATTATCTTTACTTAACTTATTTCAAAGTTCAAATAAGAGTTCAAAACAATTTTATTTTTAAAATTCAATTTATTACCCAATTTTATCTTCCAACTTTGAAACCGATTCTTAAACAATTTTAATTTACAAATTCAATTCTTAACATTCAAATCTTAAGTTCAAAGTAATTCCATATCCTTAATTTAAAATTAAATGTTAATTTCCTTTTTATCTCAATAATGGATATATTACCACACTCCATTTCTTCATTCATTTAAACAAATCCAATTCACAGTTTAAAGATTATTAATAATAATAGGATAATATTACCCAAATTATTTTAAAACATCCATCCATGTCTAATTTCCAGATCTCAAACACATTTTGAGATCACACAAACTCCTAATTCAAATCCACCATTAAACTTCCCAAGTTAAATCTCAATTTCGAAATTTCCAATTCAGGTTGTTTGTTCTAAACTTATTTAATTTCCTCAAAATTAAATTCACTTCAATTCAATCCAGATAACTTTACCCTATTTGAATTCCCATTTCAAATTTTAACTTTATATTAATAAACTTCCCACTAATAAGTTCAAAAACTTTTTTCACTTTGGGTTTTCACATCACATTCTAAGGAAAATTCAAAACTTAACCTTAGAGTTTATTTCAAATATACATATTTATTTCCTTTACACACCAAGTTACTTTAAATTTTAAACCACCTTTGGTTTTAAATTCAAAACAAATTCCTTTAAATTTTCAAACAATTCTTGTTTGAAACAGGACCCTTCATTCAAATTCATTAAGTAATATTATTTATTATTTCTTTATCACTTTGAAACAATTTTCAAATTCTGGACCTCGATTTAAAACTTCACAATTTAGATCATCTTCAATTCCAATTTATAAGTCATACTCGCCTAAATGTTTTACTTCCCTAAAACATTTCATTTTGCTTACTCATTAACACACATTTTATTATTAAACACAACAATCATTTATGATAACATCCAAGATTATCATATCTGGAAACTAATTCATTATTATCTTATTCTGAAAATACTTCTACAAATTCAGGATTATAATTTCAGCTTGGATCCATTTCAAACTTATCTTTATTCAATTTAAATTTGGTTGCAATATTATTACCACTTAATTCCCATTATTTTATGTAATTCCAATAATCATCAACGAATTTCTTAAATATATTTATAATTGGAAAAATTTACTTATATAAAAATCATTCAATTTTAAAACCAATTTTGAAAACTTTATATAAGAAATTAACAAGTACGCACTCATATATATATATATATATATATATATATATACATACACATATATACATACACACTCAACTCATTCTAGGCGACCACTAACCAATCCTTAATGAGTAAACCCATCAGAGCCAAGGTTCTCGCTTAACCTTCGGCTCTGATACCAAATGTAATGCCCCGAAATTTTCGATCCTGAAAATTCCAGATAGTTTGGAAAAGAAGAAAAGAGATAGAAGAAGAAACAGAAATAAAACACAGAATCTTACGTTCACAGCGGATCAAAATATAATATCAAATAAAATAATAGTTATACAAACAAAAGCTACATTAGTTAATTTACATTAATACATCAGAGTTACAACATTTCACAATCACTAGACAGTTAGAATAACTTGTTCCAGATAAATAAAAATATATCACAGTGGAATACACTCCATACGTTCCTGCCATCCAGCTCTCCTCCTGAGCTCCAGAACGTCCTTACTTGAAAATATGTAATACTCGATCTGACCCGAGCATTACATCAAAGTAACACCCGGGTCAGGCTGGAAACCAGCGTGAGTAAACCCATCTATCATGAAATACCAATGCATAAAGATTATTTAAATACCCGAGGTAACTCATATTTATCTACAAGTTCTTAACTTGTTATGGCCAACACTTATTTCACAAACAATCCCTAAGTACCCTTACTTAGTTTAAATGGTTCAGTCATTTAAATTTATCGTATTCCATCCTATTGATTTCACATACTAAATTAATAAAGAATCAAAGTGGTTTCGCGTATTTGCTATTACCCGACCGTGGTTTCTTTGAATCAAATGTCATCTTAACCCAAGTTATTCAAGTGAAATACAATTCAAACTTTAAATACATGATGCCACTCTACACAGCAATTTATCTCGATAGATAACCACATTATCACCGTTCAACCTAATCATATCACAAAACATTTTGTATCAGAAATATCAAACAATCCAGGGCATTCAATATCATTCAATCATTCATAAGCAAGGTTAATTAGTCATACCATTCCTAATTAATTTAAATAAATTAAATTAATTACTTCAATCATCTTTAAATCCTGCTTACTCAACCTTAATTAATTACAAATCAATTAATTAATCATCCCTTAATTATCCTCTTTAATTACATTAAGTAATTAGCCTTTAATTAATAACACAAACTAATTAACCTCCACTCATTCACATTAATTACATTTATCATTAATTAATTACTCAAATTAATTATCATATAATCACTTACATTGATTAATTGTCCTTTAATTAATCATACTTAATAATTGACTAACCCTTATCAATCTTTCAATTAATTACATTAAGTAGTTAATTCTTAATTAACTTTTATTTTTAATTTAAAAAAGTAATTAGCCTAAAACAAATCCTTTAACCATTCACAATAACCCATAATTAGTCTCATTAATTAATTATACTAAATTGGTTACATTAATTAATGATCTCTAAAATTACTTCATTAATTACCTTTTTAATTAATTACATTGACTAATTAATCCCTTTCATTACTTCTATTAAGTAATTACCTTTGAATAATCTCTTTAATTATTTCTTTTAAGTAATTAACTTCTAATTACTTCCAATTAATTTATTATTCTTAAATCAATTGACCATTAATTACTTAGATTAATTGACTCCTAATTAATTAAGTAATTACAATCCTGAATGATTAATTGACTTAAAGATTATTACAATAGTTAGCACTCACTTAGTTTCATCATTTAATTATTGAAAGTACTTAGGTTTTATTTCGATAAATTAACTCAATACTGGATTTTCCCAAATCAACGAATAAAATTTCTAGAATCGCTTGACTTACAAAAAAAAAAACCTATTCATACTTTACTCTTGAATGTTTGTTTAACAATTCAATAAAACTTGTATTTATCTAAGGCTTAAAAACACGTTTATTTACTTCGGTTACAACCCAAGCCCCAAATCAAATATACCCGAGCTAACTCGTACTTACTCTTCCCTCTCTTCCACGAGCCGACTTGTATACAACATCGAGTCTGATTCGGAGCAAAACAACTTCTTCCCCCAAGCATCATCACAAAGCAATCATCAAATACACGCGTAAATGCGTGCATGTGCACAAAGCCTCGCCGCTACTCCGATCGCCACTGCGACCTTAGACAGTCGGCGATGATCTCACCATTGTCCCCATCCACCCAGAAGTAAGAATCTATCCCAAACACGACATCGAACAAGTCAATACAGCTAAACCCTAAAACTAGTTCAACAACAACCCCTCTGCGCCACCGTCTCCGGTCGCCAGAGATTTCGACACTCCGCCCTAACCTACCCCAAAGGCTCACGCACCAATCCTACCTATACCGATCAAGTCCCATCCATTCCCGCTGTCAGGATGAACCCAAATACAACATCGAACCCAAAAGATCACTAAACCCTACTATCAACATGCCATGCCTCCATAGCGAGGTATAAACCTGCCGACCAATTTCTCTATGATCATCGACCATCAAACTACCTTCGTCCCAAACCTCGAAACTACAGATTCCCAAGATCGTCGGAAATTGGCAAATTTCCTATTCCCAATCATCTCTCCAAAACTCGATTTATATAAGCTTAAATTTTTTGATTATACCATTAAAAATCATCAATTCCAAATTTGAATATGACCACAAATCAAAACTCAAGATTTAACAACCTTGATTTCTGACTTAAAATGATTTATCACCGTAAATATTCATTTTTGTCAAAATTACTTCAGACATATACTCAAAGTTATTTTTAAAATTATTGTTACATTCATTCTCACATTTTCCCCTTAAATATCAAAGCCTAATATTGATTAGAAAACGTAAATTTGATTTTTGAAACTTGGTTTAGGCTGTTATCATCCAAACAGAGACTCTCCTGTTTGTAAACAGACATGCTTATACATATATACATACGTATATATATATATACACACACGCACACATACACATATAATCATATTAAACCATCATGCTCACACTCATCATACTTTACTTCAATAATTTATTGCATGCATTGAGATTTGAATCAGTTTAAAACCTTAAAATAAAACTGTTTACTCACCTTATTTTGAAACAGGGAGCAGAACTTTTAAATTTTGAAACTGCTTGTGACACCCCACCTCTATACCCACGCTAGCCAAGAACACTACGGTGTAGTGCTGTCAACTAGCACGGAGAATAAGGCTGTTGAGGAGCGACCATCCATGTGATTTCTTATCACACGGTGGCTATAAATAATCTTCGGAAACAAACATAGAAATAAGCATAACACAAATCAGTCACAGACATCCATATCACAAAGGCGGAAGAAGATATGAATATATAACTAACACATGAAAGTGTACAGAGTAGTGGTCAAAAAGATCCACAATAATGCAAAAGAATAGCAACACGTGCTATACAAAAGAATACAACTATGAGTCTATATCTCAAGTGTAAACGACAAAAACTGCTAATCTAAATGGTCAGCAAAAAGTCAGAGTAGTAAATCCCTGGGGGAGAAGTCAAGCAGAAGCACCTATAACATCTCGGTCTGACCCGAGTATTATTTATAAAAAAATAATAAACGGATCAGTCTAGCTATAAATATCAGATAACATGATATAAACAATAAATATGGCAAGAACATATAGTAACCATAAAGACATACTATGATAAGCATGTAAATGAAGATCATCAGGAGTTCAAACAATATCAAAAGAATCTTCTAAAAGATCCAAATTCACCTAAACATAAAAGCTGGAAAATCATAACAATGAAAGTCATGAAAATAGGTGAAGCACAAATTCCAGAAGACTACACAAGAAATCACAATATAGGAGCGTGAAAACTCACAAAATGGAAGTATGAAAACTCACCTACACATGTAAAACAAAGCGAGATGCTATCTCATGGTTGCAAGCCATTAATTTTGACACACGAATGGCCCGAAGACCATGGGGCGCTACCCCACACATGTGATGGCGAAACATCACACAAATGCGATGGCGAAACATCACAAGAGCGGGGTCTAGTCTCCCTCACAGACAAAGAGACATCGCACAGTTGCTAGTCTAAAACACAAAAATGATCGTCATGATCATCAAGAAGTGTCAATTACACTAAGTTAGTCAATATAAAAGTTTAGCTTCATGTCCCATAACCACTTGCTTAACTCAAATATTTACGAACAAACTGTAGATCTTCACTAGAAAATTGTCACAAAAGATTCAATCGCACAAGTCCAAGAATTAACCAATGAAGTAAACGCAAGCGTTTCATACCACTTGTTTTACTAAGTCGTTTAAGTAGATTTCTCATACGAGTGAGGTAAAGGTTTGTATGTACTAATAGATTGGAAAACGGTTTAAGGAAAAAGCTTTGTAGTAGAATAGAGTTAAAATTGTTTTGATGAAAGAGTTTTGATATTTACTACTAGTATTGAAAACCTTTATATTTTAAAGTGACAAATCATAGAGGTGATTGTAGAAACAATCAATCATAAAAATTCACATTCGAAGACGTGAATAAAATTCAAAGAAACCGATAAACAATCCATTGAAATAGATATTCAAAAATCCATAAAATCGACCGAGAAGCCCAAGATAGTTTGTCTCGAAGAATGGTCAACTCAGCATCTCAACAAAACAAGTTTTGTTGAATGTTTTTCAGATAAGATCCCCTACGGAGGGGGGTCCAGGGGGTGGCAACCCTCCAAGGTGGGGGTGCGGGGGCAACGCCCCTGCTACGGGGTTCGACCTGCCCGGTCAGGTCGCGGGGGTCCGGGGGCAGCGCCCCGTCCAAAAACAGTATGACCTAGTGATTAAAGGGGCACGACCTAGTGGTCCACCGACCTAAAGAGTAAAGGTCATGCGACTTAAAATGGGTTCGCGACCTAACACTCAAACGACCTAAAGAAAATAAGGGGCCGAACGACCTATAAGAAGCAGCGACTTAAATAGGATCGAGGTCCAACGACCTACGGGTTAGGTCATGCGAGTTAAGGAGGTCAACGACCTAAGAGAGACACGCGACCTAATAAAGGAATGCGACCTAAAGGCACGCGACCTAGCGACCTAAGCAGGAAACGCGACCTATGAGGGACAGCGACTTAAGTGGGTCAACGACCTACGGAATATAGGTCACGTGACCTAACGGTTTACAAGGTCTTGCGACCTAACTGGAAACGTGGTCTAGCGACCTTGTGGTTTAAAGAAGATGGGTCACGCGACCTAAGGAGATAAGGCCTAGCGACCTACGAGCTAAAGGTTCAACGACCTAACAGGATGTAGGTCCAACGGCCTAACAGGTAAGAAGATCACACGACCTAAAATGCCATAGGACCTAACGACCTAAGGTCATACGACCTACCGACCTAAAGCCATACGACCTAACGACCTAAGGTCATATGACCTAGCGACCTAAAGCCATACGACCTAGCGACCTAAGGTCCATACGACCTAACTCCGAAGACGTTAGAAATGGCCAGAACGACCTACGACCTAAGGTCCATACGACCTACGACCTAAGGTCCATTCGACCTAAAGCCCAATGACCTAGCGACCTAAAACCAAACGACCTACAACCTAATTCCGAGTGCCGAGCGACCTAACGTTGTAGGCCATTTTAAGGTCGGAAACGAGCTATTTTGAGGCCGAGACTTTTCCATGCGAACGACCTAGCATAGGCAGAACGACCTAAGTGTAGTTTTTTTACCAAAAACACTAAAATTTGGGGTTTTTCGCCAATCCAATCCAAACCAAATGCAAATGTACATGCAAACATGATAGGGATTCATTCCCAACAGTCCAAGATAGTTATAGGCTAGATTTGTGAGATAAAAATCTCACCTTTTCATTAAAATGGATGAAGATGAAGCTTGAAATGCTATGCAAGGATCAACCACTAGCTTGAATCAATGTCTTCACTTGAGTTTTGGAGTTGATGTTGGATTAGCAATGAAGACTTAGCTTTTGGAGTTTTAATTTCTCTTTCCACTCACCATTAATGCAAAAGCTTGAGTTGGTAGGAATTTATGAAGAGTGAAGAGAATGAGGGGGTTGGGCTTGAGTTATAATGGCTAAGCTAACCCAAAGTCCAAAGCGGGAAAAGTTAGTGAAATTCCACTAACTCCAAACCTATCAATTTTTGTACTTAAAAAAGTTGTAAACGGCATTTCGAACTCAATGAAAGTGGTCTCGAGTCCTAATTTGACTGTTTGCAAAAGTAGCTTTTCGGACCAATATCTGATTAACGACAAAATATTTAAATAAAATATTTAAATATAAAATCGATAAATATGTGGGGTGTTACACTGCTACTTAAGGTGAACTTGATAGATGATATGAGATTGAAATTCTTGAGTTTGATCCTTGAATTATTTACTTTGCTTGCTCAGTTAAAATTGCTGTTTGGTTTCAACTTGAGATTAGAATTGTTATTTGATCTTCTTCTCTCTTTTTTTTTCTTCAGGTTTTGTTTTCTTTCTTTAAATTTTTTCTTTCATTTAAAAATGAAAAGAGAAAAATGATTATGACACTTGTTAATTGTATGATAAAGTACGTTTACACGTGTTATTTGTATGTATTGATCTCCTTACACTTGTGAAATGCATATAAGTGATATTTCTATATGTTTTCATCTTATATTTCCGTAAATACTTTTATCTTATGTTTATATTACTTAAAGATGGTGATATATAAAATTTAATTATATATTAAATAACCATTTATATATACTAGCATTAAAATGTAGAGTTTACATAAATAGCTTTTGAAAAACATCATGTTGAACTCAAAACAATAGCTTTCTAATCATAATATGAATATATATACACTTGTATAAATGTATAAGCACACACTTAAAAATTTTAATATTATAAAGTTTGCATATGTCTATTTACAAATTTGTTAATTTACTATAAGATATATCATTTCTAAATATTCATAATTCAATATTATTATAGCTCAAATCCATTTAGATATCTTTATATTATCAGCATTATATTTGTTAAACCAAATAAAATCTGTATCTCAGTAGTTTAAAATCAGATAATTATTAAATTATCAGATGACCAAAATCCGGGTTATCACGTTATATTTGAAACTAAATTTATTAATGTTTGTGTGTTTCAATGGTAAACAAATAGCATGGGTTTAATCTTGCATGATTCATCCGCTTTTGTGATTTACGGCACGACCACCTCGTTCAACAACTCAACACACCATCTCGTGATTCATGATATATGACATCACGTAATTGTACCATCCCTCTCCTTCTTGTTCTTTTGGCTACCTTGCTCATAAGCTATCCAAAGCTTACTTAATATCAATTCAACATCTAAAAGTGGAAAATTAGATCCTTCTACAATTCATGAGCCAAACAATGTCAATTTCAATTTGGCACCACCTTTCTACAATGACTTCGATCTCGTAAGAAAATTTGAATCTTCAGACCTGAAGGAATTTGATGTCCATTTAGATAATCTCAAAACCAGCCGTGTTAATTAATTCTTAAAGTAATTCCCACACTGATTCTCGAAGTGATGCTCGAAGTGACTCTCGAAGTGGTCCTTGAAGTTGTTCAGTGATTCTCAAAGTAGTTAATTATTCTCGAAGCTATTGGTCCTACTTTTATAGGGAAATAAGCGATGTTGAGAATGATTAAAGCCATGAGTATTAAAGATGGATAACATCAAGAATCATAAGTAATTAGCATCGAAGAAAGGCGGTATCGACCTTATTGACGTCAATTTAGGAATATAGGATTGGTGTCGGAGTCCATGATTGGCGTCGATGCTCACGATTAATGGCAAAGTGAATAATTGGCACAGGGGTCCATGGTTTGCGAAGAAGATCATGGTAAACGCCGAAGCGTAGTGATGAGTATTTATAGGCAGAATTGACTGGCATCAAAGATTATGGTTAGCGACGAGATTAATGGTTAACATTGAAGCCCATAGCTATCGCTAAAAAAACGGTTGACATAAAAGCTTATCTTAACACCGTGAATTGTCAGATTCATGTTCAAAGTTGAGGGCTTCAAAATCAGGTTGGTTTAATTTTTACAGATCTGGAAAATCGATTATTTTGCAAATAAAAGATTTAAAAGGGTAAATTTCCAAACCCCTCAAATTTAGAAAATAATGGTTACTGGTTCCGAACTTATTGATTTTAAGTTTATTAAGTTCAAATTTACTAATTTTGAGCTTATTGGTTTAAAGATGAAGGATTTCAAATGCACATGCAGTCAAGTTTTTGGACAAATGCTCGTTTTTTGGAAATAGAGTTGTATATGTCAACTACGGAGATATGAATTTCGAACGAACATACGATTAAAATTCTAGATTTGAATCTCTTAACATGAATTCATATATATTGATTTCACAAACTAACAACTTTGAGAAGGAAAATGATTTCAAAAAGCTTATAATTTAAAAAAGTATGAGGATCCAAATGCATAAAGATTTTAGTACATATACTAAGTTCTAAAAGAATTAGGATTCGAACATTACCAGATTTAGAATATATCAGAGTTATTCACATACACTTGGTTTTTTTAACATCTCTATTTTGAAGCCCGAAACTCAATTCTACAAATGATGCAATCATCAATAGTATTAATTTCTGGTGACAAAATATGGGTATGTTAATGGTATCTGTAATATCAAAAGCACAAGAATATGAAATAATTTTAAACACAACTTCAAAGAAAACGATCACATTTCATATCACTGTCATAATTTCATATTCAGTACATAATCTTGAATGTTTCCCAGATTTAGATGAAACATAATTGTTAAAAATACTCCTAGCGTGATATATGAAAATGCCATATTGGTTTATCAAAGTTACTGTAACGACCCACCAGTCCGTACAATTCAATTTGACAATAAGGTACACATGTCCAACCAAATCGAACGAAAAGATAGATGGTTATGGGAAAGAAAGAAGAAAGAAGAGAAGATAAAATAAATTAGAAACAATACAGAATCTCACAATCGCAGTGGGACAACATATAATATAATATCAATAATCTGTACACCATAGAAAATGTTATACGCTCACATCCGTCAGAGTACAACAACAATCATAATCATCAGCCTGGACAATTATAACAACCTTCCCTCACAATTTGCTGATGATTCCAACAGCAAAGCAGCGAAAAAATAATATATACGTGAATAAGACCTGACGACCTCCAACTTGTCTTCTGAGCTCCAATGCATCCAAAGCAATCTGTAATATGCTCGATCTAAACCGAGCATTATAATAAAAAAATACTTGAGTCAGTCTAGAAAAGAGCATGAGAAAACACATCCAATTGGATTTTAAAATTTTAGAAAACCATTTTAAAATCACAAGTACCTCGTAAGACCATGCCGCACATAAATACGAATGGGTTTTACCTACGATAACTAAAACATATTCTATATAAAATCCATTTATATTATAATAATGTCTAGGGGTCAAAGTAAAATATGAATATAGCTGAGATGCTTGCATCTCACATTTTAGCATAGTTAGGCACAATTAAGTCGATACGATGCTTATTGGAGAATGTATTCCATACAATGACTAAGCTACTTGGATACCACCCATCACGGTGCATCTCTAGCTAAAATAACACTACGGACCTCGCCTAGATCTCATACTAACATAGTGACTCTAGACCAGGATGATCACACCCTACTTGGGAGCCACCCACTTAGCCTTGTTGCATTTTCCATGTTTTAGTCATTCTCGATTGATGAGGCGTGAGGCTATATTTTACCTTCCATATAGTACTTCCCACTTGGAATGCTAATACTGCCATCCAGGCAACAATGCAATACCAACATTCATCCATACAAGTTCGTTCTAGGATTGAATGAAACAATTGAGAGCTCTATCTTCAAGTTCCATCATCTTCAAGATGTTTTCACTTCGAAAGACATTCATTGGATCGAAGTGGTTTTGGGATAACAAACTTGATCCCGATCTCTTCGAAACAACATTCGATAATTCTCAGTAAACTCAACCTCGGTTCTTTAGAAAATAAACAGTCAAAGATAAGATCGAAGATCACCTCCGAACCGTTAGTGGATGGATTTCCTTACCTATGATAACCCGAATTTTTAGACATATGTTAATTAGTAATTAACTAGATTAAATTATTAAAAATACTAATTTATAAGTTGAACAAATAAATTCTGATAATTAAAAATGTATGGATATATATAAATGGATTCGAAACTATAATAAATGTTGAATTATAAATCTCTAGAAATGATAAATCTTATAGTAAATTAATAAATATATAAATTGATATTGCAAACTTTATAATGTTGACAATTTTAAGTGTATATATACGCAAGTATATAAGAGTGTGTGTGTGTATGCCATGAGAAGTAAAATATAAGGAAGTTTGTAAAAGTGTGGATGTATATTTATATAATATCAAAAATAGCATAAGATATTTTATTTGTTCCAAAGTTATATTTTTATTTTCAAAATCCAAAAAATAATTTATAATTAAACTTTACATTTTTACAGTAATATATATATATATATATATAGTTATTAATTAAAATATAAATAGCTTAAGATTAAAATAAGAATAAATAAGGGTTTTATCATATTAAGTGAATATGATAAATAATATAAAAATAAATAAATAAAATATAAAATATTGCATATAGACATTTGTAGGCTTAAGCAGAACATGCAAATTCACAAGCTCACAAGTGTCAAATTTATGGTTTTCTTCATTTTAACATACTTTTTTGTGTGTGTGTGTGTCAAAAATCTTCTTTTCTTTCATTTTTTACAACAAATTAAAATCAGAGAAAAACTAAATAAACCTGAAATTAAAAAAAACTCGATTATTTTTTATCTTCAATAAAGCAATTCAAACTCAAATCCAAGGAAGATCAGATCAAAACAAGTAGCTATTCCAATATTTCAAAATCATCCTCTGTTCAAGTTTTACAGTGAGTAAACTTCATTTTTTCTAAAACCAAATCTTCTTTTTATCATCACGCATGTGAGTTTGGATTGTAGTAATGGCTTGAATTGATTTGCATGGATAAAATGAATGTTTCTATGTGTATATAAGTATGAGTTACTATGTGCATGTGAATACGAGTCCTGGTATCTGATTCTTGATTAACAGAAAACAAAATCACTCAAATTTCAAATTCTCTTCATCTAAGCAACTATGGGCCATGATCATTAAAGAGAAAATGTTTGTATGGATGTAATATCATTTTTAAAAATATTTCCAAGTGAATATGTTAAGAAATTATTTAGAAAACAAAAAATTACAGTAAAAATCAAACTAAGTCAGAAAATCACTTGATTAAATTTCATTTTTTGACTATATGACAGGATTCGTGCTTAAAAATGAGGATTTTGATAATAATATCAAAAATTTTAAATTCGTATTTATTGAGATATTGCAAGTCGAACGACAATCGGCTTTTGGTCAAATTCCGACGATTGGAGGATAAGGGTGTGTCGTGCTCATTGCTGGAGGGAGCTAGGTGTCTAAGATTGAGGGAAAAATGGCCAGTGATTTTATAGATCACCATGGTGGCTTGTCGACGATGAAGTAGGGCTTAACGACCAATTTGGATCGATGTTGGATTCGAGACTCATGCGTCATCGTGGTTGCACCGGAGTTGATCGGGGGTGGGGGAAAATGTAGAGGGTTGCCAGTCGAAGCTTTCAACGTTAGGGCATGGTTTTCGATGGCCTGTTGTGGCGGTACAAGATGGTTTTTAGTGATCGGGCTTTGGTACCTGATGGGCTCGACTGGTTCAAATTCGATTTAGAGGGTCGAAGCCAGTACTGGGTGATCAGAACATTTAAGCGTGTCATCAACGGCGGGTCGGAGGTGGCGTCGATGATTGGAATGGTGACGTCGAATTGTGCACCTGCACGCGTGTGAGTGTCTGGATGTTGGGGTGGTTGCTGTGTTAAGAAGAAGTAGTAGATGAGGACTTTGGGAAGTGAAGGGTTGGCTCGAGTTTATACTCGAGTGTTTAGTAGGTTCAAAGGAAATAAGAAGAAGAAAGGGTGTTGGGGAAGAATGTGTTTTGGATCGGGTTTTTGAGGTTTGGGCTTTGACCTATACCGAAATGTTTTAACAAAGTTAAAAATAAATAAACATATTTTCCAAGAATAAATTTTCCAACAAATTCTTTTAGGTGGTAATGTTTTGGTAAAAGATATAAATGAGTTATTTTAATTTAATTTAATTAAGCTTAGAATAATTATATTAATGGACCATTATTTATTTTAATTTCTAAGTGATTTCAAATATAACCAAATAACGTAGTTAAGTAAATGGTCAAGATAAATGTGTTAAACTTTAATTAATCAAGGTCTTATGTGATTTCATAAGTTAATAATTAATTAATTTCAAACATTTGATTTAAAATAAAATAAATGTATGTAATTAATTAATGTTAATTAAGCATAATTATAAGAAATTAAATATTCGGGTAAATTAAATTAATTGGATATTGTGTGACTAATTTACCTAGCCAATGAATGATTAGTTTGAATTGAATGCTTGGGTTGCTTAATATCTATAGTATGTTAATGCTTTTTATTCTGTGATATGAAATGCCTGTATTGATCTGTTGATAAATGTGAATCATTTATTTAAATAGATATCTGTGTGATGGATTTTTGTGTGCATATGTCATTCTGAAGTTTAATTAAATTGTTTTATTAACAACTAGGCCTTCAAAGATGGTGTTTGGATTTCGAAGAGATAGGGGTCGGATGTCACTGATATCCGGAACGACTTCGATTATTAAATACCATAATTCTTTATAGATTGATTTTAAATCAAATAGGCTGGAATAAAATAAATTTGGTAAATTTGACCACTTAAACTGAGCAGTGATACTAAGAATATTTTGTGGAATAAGTATTTGGCTATAACAAGATAAAACTCGTAGTGATGAACGAATTACACTGGCTTTTCAAAGAAGTTCGTTAACTAAGTATTTCATATTAGATGGATTTACTCACGCTGGTTTCCAGCCTGACTCGGGTGTTACATTATTGTAATGCTTGGGTCAGACCGAATATTACAGATTTTCTGGTTAAGACATTCTGGAGCTCAGGAGGCGAGCTGGATGGCAGGGACGCATAGAGTATATTCCGTTGTGTATTAGATTTTTTTTATTGATAGTAATTAGGGACAACTTGTTACAACTTTCTAGTTTATTTGTGAATGATTGTACTCTGATATATTATATGTAATTAACATTTACAGCTTTCTTCGTGTAAATGCTATTATTTGATATTATATTTTGATCCGCTGCGAATGTGAGATTCTGTGTTGTTGTTTTCTGTTTCTTCTTCTACCACTTTTTCTTCTTTACCCTAACAATCTAGGATTTTCGGCGTTCGATTGCTCGGCACTTTACAGTGAACGTATTTGTGTCAAATTTTCAAAGTCGAAAATTTCGGGTCGTTACATTTTGGTATCAGAGCCGACGGTTAAGCGGGAACCTTGGCTCTAGTGGGGTTACTCATTAGGGATAGGGTAAGTATTACCCTAGAATGAGTTGAGCGTATTATATGAGAGCGTACTTGTTATCTTCCTGTATAATGATTTCAAAAACGGTTTTAAAAAGTATTTTTTATATAAGCCTATATTTTGGTATATAATTCAATAATTTTTCTAATTATTTTATATATTAAGGTAATTGGTTGTTGATTATTAAAGTTGAATAAGTTCATAAGAATTTAAGTGGTAATATATATAACCAAATAGGAATTGGATAATATGAACTATACAAATAAGATAAACTAGAAATGGAATCAAACCAAAAAATTAAAATCCTGAAATTTGTAGAGGTGTTTTCAAAATGTTGAATTAAGTTTCCCTGATTATATTTTCCAACAAATTATGAGATAATATATATAGTGAATTGGTTTCCAGATATGATAATCTTGGTTATTATAATAAAATATTTGTTGTGTCTAAATAAAGGGGTGTTTATTTTTCTAAAATAAATAATGATAATGCGGAATGAAATGTTTTAAGGACGTTACAATTTAGATAATTATGACTTGTAAATTGGAATGGATTTTAATTGTGAAGTTTTAAAATCTAAGTCTAAAAAATTCTAATTGTTTTAAATTGTTAAAATGATATAATTAATAATATTATTTAAAACATTTTTGAATATAGGAATCTTATTTTTAAAACAAGAGTTGTTTTAAAAAAATTTAAGAAACTTGTTTTGAGTTAAAAACAAGAATGGTTTAAGATTTAAAGTGTGACTTGGTATGCAAGGGAAATAAGTATGTATATGTGTGGGATATACATAATATCAAAATTGATTGGAAGTAAACACTAAGTGTTGAGTTTTGAATTTTCCCTTGAAATGTGATGTAAACCCAAAGAGAAATAAGTTTTGAACTTATAAGTTGGAGATGTTATTGATAAGAAGTTTAAAATTTGAATGGAGAATACAAATTGAGTAAGGTTGACTGGATTAAATGAATTGAATTTAACTTAGGGGAAGTTAAATAAGTTTAGAACGAACAATCTGAATTAGGAATATCAAGATGAAATTGAGATTTAACTTAGGGAAGTTAAATGGGTTGATTTGTAAAGGGAGTTATGTGCGATCTCAAAACAAGTTTGAGTTCAGGAAATGGGTAATGGATGTTATTGATGGTTGTTTTAAATAATTCGGATGTTTATTTACTTTGATATATCCTGCTATCATCCCATTGCTATTAATAATCTATGAAACTGTGAATTGAATTATTCTGAATGAATTAAGAAGTATATTGAGATAATATATATCCATTACTGAAATTAAATAGAATTAAACTTTATTTTGAGACCATTTAAATGATTTTGATTTGTAGAGATAAAGATTGAACTTATGAAAATGAAATCACTTTGAACTTAAGATTTAAATGAACTTGCAAACTAAAATTGTTAAGATTTGGTTTCAAAGTTAGAAGTTAAAATTTGGTAATAAATTGGATTCCGAAGATTAAAACGTTTAAAAAGTTTTGAACTCTTAATTGAACCTTGAAATAAGTTAAATTAAAAGTGGGGGGTTAATTTGATTGAGCAGATTAAATCAACATTTGAAAATTAACTCGAATTTGTATAAATTGGGTTAATTTAAAAATTGAAATGGGATCAAAGGTTGAATTGAAATAAATTAGTTCAAATTGAAATTTGATTTGAATTAATTGGAATTGTAATTGAAGTTGAATAAGTTTAAAATTCAAATAGGAATTGATTTGAATTTGGAATGGGAACCGAAGTTAATTTAAATTGAATTGAAATTGAATCAATTTAAAAACAAGTGGAAATTGAAAATTGATTGGAAGTGGAGATTGGGAAATTGAACCAGTTTGACTCTAAAACTATTTTCAAATAAATTGTTTTAAAATAAACTATCTTAAATCTATCTTTTCTAGTTGTTTACTATATAACCTTTTTTTAAAACCTAAACCATCTTATACTTATTTTACAACTATTTTGAATACTAATTACCATTTTACAATTATTTTACAAATTAATTACTATTTTATAACAACTTAACTATTTACAACTATTTTACAACTAATAACTATTTTATAGCTACTTAACTATTTTAAAATTTTCAAACTATTTTCTAAATTCAAGTTGGTCAGAGTGCAAACAATTTATAATTGAAGTGATAAGCCAAATGGAAATTGTAGCAATTGTGAATAAGTACACAGAAATCAATATGAATGTGAATAAAAGGAAAATTGTTTTAGTTAATAATCAATGAAGATAAATATGTAGCATGTAATTAAGTTATTCTTTCCACATAATGATTTGATCTAGATTCGAGCATAGAATTTCGAGATTGTTTATTGATCCGAGTTGGCATTTTTCACTCGATTTTTGACGACGAACCCTGGAAATGGATTTTGATTGATTCTGGAAATTCTCTATCATAGTTATGGCTATGCCAGAATAATGACGGTTTTTGATCAAGAAACCAAATCTGAGTTCACACTAGGAAGTCAGATGAACGATACTAGTTCGGAAGTAAAATTGTGTGATCGGGTGAGCGATCAGATTTGATATTGCATATGGATGATATTTGTACATTATACGTGCTTGAATGAAATGGATATTGAAAATTTTGAAAGGAGTGTAAAATGATTTTTGAAAGGGAAAAGTATATTTTGAGAAATATATGATGAATAAAAGTGGAAGTTGGATATCGCTATGATTGAAATTCACTTTATGAAGAGTAAGTAGGGTGGTAAAAAACTTTATAAAAGAAATCAAACTTGAATATTTGATTTGCATAAATGAAGTATGTGTGTGCGTGTATATATATGTTATATATGATAAATTTCCCTTGTTGAATCTATAACTAGTAGAAAAGATATTTGAAAAAATATTTGAAGTATAAAAAGGGAATTTACATAACTAGGAAGTGATCCAAAAGTATATTGTTCTAGTTAAAAGAATAAACTTATGTGTGTATATATATATATATATATATATATATATATGATTTTATGGAATTGAGAAAAAGGTTTTTGAAACCCACTTGTTTTGAATGGCTTTTGATTTTCGGAAAATATCAATTCTGAGAATTTGGAAAGCCAAATTTGAGAACTATCGATTTTGACATATCGATTTTGTGTAAATGGTATTTATATGTGATTCATATGAAGAGTATGATTTTAAAGATACTATATGTGTATAGTATAAAAATGTTTTGAGAATGCTGTAGGGAAAAAGGTGCTCCCTTTTAGAGTGAGGAGATCCATGGGGTGGTTCTGCCTTGATCCTTAAGGGGGGTTCTAAATTTGATCCTAGAGGATGTCCAGACTAACTGAAGTTCCTAAGGATTGTGGCTGGGGCAGCGAAAGTCGAAAGCGCTAATGCCTACAGTGATACCGGGGTTATGCTGCGATGATTGTGCAACTCGGCATAAGTGCAATCTACTGTGGACCATAGCGGAAGTCGAGGGGCAGTGAATGCCTAAGGTCTACGTTTGATCTCGCTGGGAGAGCGACGTAACATCGGTAGACTGCGATCTATGAAGACGTAGTAAAAGTCGTGTGGTAGTGAGTGCCTATAGGCTACATTGGGACTCGACTGATGTAGTCTGCAATCTATGTGGTCTGTGTGGTGAAGTTTCATTTCGCAGCGAAATTCGAGGGCGCTGATGCCTACAGTTACATACTTTTTTCTGTGATGGCAACGTAACCTTGGGTATAGCTGCAATCTATAGCGGTTCCATGGTGTAATTGAGGGGCGCGGAGGCCTACAGTTTTCTATGGTTTTGCCGGGATGGCGACGTAATCATCGGGCTAACTGCGACCATGGGTGTTGATGATTTCCATAGCATTCTCACCAAAATGTTTACTATATTTTCAGAAATGTTTTCTAAGTATTTTCACTGGGTGTTGAGAACGGGTCTGCTAAGTACTTATAAATTTTCAGTACTAGCCTGATCAACATATGACCGAATTTCTGCGAGAATAAGGATGGACTTGTTGAAACATCAAGTCAAAAAGAGTATTTTTGTAAAACTATTTTGATAATATTATGTAGATTTTTAAAGTGTTTTAAAACTTTAGGAATAAAAAGAGTGGAGAGTTAAGAATATCTAAAGAATAATTTAACTGATAACTAACAGTATAATTTAAAATTCTTGTTTCGTTCCTTTTTGAAGATGAAAAGTTCTGAAAGAGAGAGGAATGTGATAACTCAGATTTTTGGACATCTGTTAATTGGTAATTAACTGGATTAAATTATTAAAAATGCTGATTTATAAGTCGAACAAATAATTGTGATAATTAAAAATATATTGATATATATATATATATAAATGGATTTGAAACTATAAATTATAAATCTTTGGAAATGATAAATCTTATAGTAAATTAATAAATATATAAATAGATCTGTACAAACTTTATAATGTTGAAAATTTTAAGTGTATATATATATATATATAAGTATATAAGTGTGTGTGTGTGTGTGTATGAATATGCCATGAGAAGTAAAATATAAAGAAGTTTGTAAAAGTATGGATATATATATTTATATAATATCAAAAATAGCATAAGATATTTTATTTGTTCCAAAGTTATATTTTTTTTAAAATCCCAAAAATAATTTAAAATTAAACTTTACAATTTTACACTAATATATATATATATATAGTTATTAATTAAAATATAAATCGCTTAAGATTAAAATAAGAATTATTAAGGGTTTTATCGTATTAAGTAAATATGACAAATAAAAAAATATAAATATAAATAAAAAGAAAATATAAAATATTGCATATTGACATTTGTCGGCTTAAGAAGAACATGCAAATTCATAAGCTCACAAGTGTCAAATTTATGGTTTTCTTCATTTTAATACACTTTTGTATATGTATATTTATATATATTAAAAATCTTCTTTTCTTTCATTTTTAACAACAAACTAAAATCAGAGAAAAACCAAACAAATCAGAAATTAAACAAACTCTGCCAGTTCTCATCTACAACAAAGCAATTCAAACTCAAATCCAAGGAAGATCGGATCAAAACAAGTAGCTATTTCCAGATTTCAAAATCATCCTCTGTTCAAGTTTTACAGTGAGTAAACTTCATTTTTTTAAAACCAAATCTTGTTTTTATCATCACGCATGTAATTTCGGATTGTAGTAATGGCTTGAATTGATTTGCGTGGATAAAATGAATGTTCATATGGGTATATAAGTATGAGTGACTTTGTGCATGTCTGTGAATACAAGTCCTGGTCTCTGATTCTTGATTAACAGAATAAATAATCACTCAAATTTGAAATTCCCTTCATCTAAGCAACTATAGGCCATGATCATTGAAGTGAAAATGTTTGTATGGATGTAATATCATTTTTAAAAATACTTCTAAATGAATATACTAAGTAATTATTTAGAAAACAAGAAATTACAATAAAAATAAAACCAAGTCAGAAAATCACATGATTAAATTTCATGTTTTGATTATATGACTGGGTTCGTGCTTAAAAATGATGATTTTTGAAATAATATCAAGATTTTTAAATTCGTATTTATTGAGATATTGCGAGTTGAACGATAATCGAGTTTGGTCAAATTTCGGCGATCGGAGGATGGGGGTGTGTCGTGCTCATTGCTGGAGGTAGCTGGGCGTCTAGGGATTGAGGGAAAAATAGCCAATGATTTTCTAGATCATCATGGTGGCATGTTGACGGTGGAGTAGGGTTGACGACCAGTTTGGGTCGATGTTGGATTTGAGGCTTGTGCGTCATCGTGGTTGCATTAGAGTTGATCGAAGGTGGGGGAAAAGGTAGAGGGTTGTCAGTCAAAGATTTCAGCGTTAGGGCGTGAATTCCGATGGCCTGTGGCGGCGGTACGAGATGGTTTAGCGATCGAGTTTTGGTACTTGATGTGCCCGACTAGTTCAAATTCGATTTAGAGGGTCGAAGCCAGTACTGGGTGATCGAAATGTTTGCGCGAGTCATAAGCAATCGGTTGGAGGTGGCATCGATGATTGGAATGGTGCCGTTGAGTTGTGCACGTGCACGCATGTGAGTGTCTATGTGTCTGGATTTTTGGGGGGTTGCTGTATTGAGAAGAAGTAGTAGATGAGGACTCGGGTTGGACTCGGGGAAGTGAAGGGTTGGCTCGAGTTTGTACTCAAATGTTTAGCAGATTCAAAGGAAGTAAAAAGAAGAAAGTGTGTCGGGGAAGAATGTGTTTTGGATCGGGTTTTTGGGGTTTGGGCTTGGGCCTGTACCGAAGTGTTTTAACAAAGTTAAAAAATAAATAAACATGTTTTCCAAAAATAAATTTCCTAACAAATTCTTTTAGGTGGTAATGTTTTGGTTAAAGGATATAAATGAGTTATTTTAACTTAATCTAATTAAGCTTAGAATAATTATATTAATGGACCGTTATTTATTTTAATTTCTAAGTGATTTCAAATATAACCAAATAATGTAATTAAGTAAATAGTTAAGATAAATGAATCAAAATATAATTAATCAAGGTCTTTAGTGATATAAGTTAATAATTAATTAATTTCAAACATTTGATTTAAAATAAAATAAATGATTGTAATTAATTAATGTTAATTAAGTAGAATTATAGGAAATTAAATATTCATGCAAATTAAATTAATTGGAAATTGTGTGACTAAATTACCTAGCCTATGAATGATTAGTTTGAATTGAATGCTTGGGTTGCTTAATATCTGTAGTATGTTAATTCATTTTATTCTGTGATATGAAATGCCAGTATTGATCTGTTGATAAATGTGAATCATTTATTTAAATAGATATCTATGTGATGAATTTCTATGTGCATATGTCATTCTGAAGTTTAATTAAATTATTTTATTAACAACTGGGCTGTAAAAGACGGCGTTTGGATTTCGAAGAGATAGGGATCGGATATCAGCAATATCCGAAACCACTTTGATTAGTAGCTACCATAATTTTTTATAGATTGATTTTAAATCAAATAGGCTGGAATGAAATAAATTTGGTAAACTTGACCATTTAAACTGAGTTGTGATACTTAGATATATTATGTGGAATAAGTGTTTGGCTATAACAGGATAAAACTCGTAGTGATGAACGAGTTACCATGGCTTTTCAAAGAAGTTTGTAACCTAAGTATTTCATATTAGATGGATTTACTCATGCTGGTTTCCAGCCTGACTCGGGTGTTACGTTATTGTTATCCTTGAGTCAGACCGAGTATTACAAATTTTTACGTTAGGACGTTCTGGAGCTCAGGAGGCGAGCTGGATGGCAGAGATGTATGGAGTATATTCCGTTATGTATTAGATTTTGTACTGATAGTAGTCAGGGACAAGTTGTTACATCTGTCCAGTTTATTTGTGAATGATTGCAATCTGATATATTATATGTAATTGACATTTACAGCTTTCCTTGTGACTATTATTTGATATTATATTTTGATCCGCTGTGAATATGAGATTTTGTGCTGTTGTTTTCTGTTTCTTCTTCTACCTCCTTTTCTTTTTTATCCTAACAATCTGGGATTTTCGGCGTTCGATTGCTCGACACTTTTGCAGTGAATGTATTTGTGTTGAATTTTCGGAGTCGAAAATTTCAGGTCGTTACATTACCATTTTCCTAAGAGAACGAAACGAGATATATACGCATAGTACATCATCATCGGAGATGATTGTGCCATATAACACACGTGTTTCCCAAGATATTTCCAAAGATACGTTTTGGGACCAATTCCAACAATCGATTATTTAACTATCGGATAACAAACATTAAATCAGAAATTTAATTTCATAGGGAAAACCAACATTAGTTAAGCACCAAACAACACTAAACCTCTATTAGTTAATATTTTATTACTTAAATTCACTTTGCAATACTTGAATGAAAAATGCTTTTTATAAAGATTGATATAAACCCATAATTCCTATTTCTCCATACTTGGGAAAAATATCTATATGCTTATCTCAATGGTATAAGTATATTTAGCAACATTTGGGAAGGAAACATTTTTATTCAATTCTAAAATCATTTAGTAACTCCATTTTACGTCCACAAAACCTTTTATAAAATCCCTTTTATAAATCCATAAACACATTCCTAAAATTCTTTCATAAATTTTTAATACTATTTGTAAAACGCTTTTACCATTTTTAAGCAATCTTCCTTTACATTTTCCAAAACATGTTATAAGATTCCTCTTATAAAAACCCCGTCTATTTATAAAACTCCGTTTATAAATCTCGAAAACAATTATAATTAAATCTCAATCACTTACCCTTAAACACTACTATATACTAATAACATTATAAACACTAAATTTAAAACATCTTAAATAATAATTAAAAACTTTCAAACACTCTTAAATAAACATTAATAATTTACGTTCAACATAATTATACATAATAATAATAAATTTCCAAATCCTCTCGATAAATGATTATAATCATATTCAAACCATATTAATATTTTTAGATAATTAATCTTTCAAAATATTTAAAATATTGATAAGCAACCTTTAAACAATATTGATATTAATAAATAACCTTTAAAATGTAAATGTATTTCATTGATAAAAATCAATACTTAATTCCACACAATCATTTCCATATTTACGAATCATTTTATAAATCTCTTCCTATTTTATAAAACTACCTTTCATAAAAATGGAAGTGATCGAATCTCCAACTTGTCTCTTCCGCTCCAACAGGCGGGAATATACCCATTACAACTAATAATAGTTAGTAAATTATCCAAATAGTCAATAACTATCAATAATAAATATCCAAACATCCAATAGATAGTTTTTATCAACTAATAATATTCCTAGTTGACCAAAAAGGTAAGATTAACTCACACTGATTTAAATTTTGTCAAAAGATTCCGTTTTGAATTAAAATCAAACAAATTTCCAATTTTAATCCAAAATTCCAACTAGCTCTGAATTCGTCCAATCCAACTTCATAGTGTAGCCTTCGTCGAGATGATTGCAACGTGATTCGTCGCAATCAATTTGGACCTCGTACGAGTTAAATATGAATTAGTGAACATTTTAAATAAATTAAATCATAATTAATCTAAATTAAAAACATTTAAATCAAATTATACCCATTCCCTCTAATCTTCGTATTCTTGCTCCTGTAAACCCATCGCGAGATCGCGACTTCATTCCTTTGCCGCCTCTGCCATAGATGATCGTATGCCGCCATATATCCATTGAAGCCAGCCTCGACCCTACCGTGTCACCTGCCAACGGATCTACTCTGTAACTCGCCATCGACGATAAGAAAATATCCAAAAACTCCCTTCGCTTCATATACCAATCACCCCCGCTACACATCATCGAAGCCAGATCCAACTGTACGCCTCCTTCGTCACCTCAAGATGATCATCTTCCTAGTTGGAATGCTGGCCGTTAGTTTAAGGTCATGGGTTTTTTAATTTAAAACAAAAAAGAGCGGACAATTTTTCTAATGTATGTGAATAATATAGGGAGAACGACATGGGTAAGGTATAGGGACATGATCAGGTATGGATTAGAACGCGCTTAGGAGCATGGTTAACAATATTTTATATTATTATATTATAAAATATCCATCTTTGAAACGTTCAAAAATTTTGAACTCCAAACGAGAAGTGTTGCCTGGCATTCTATATGTTATATCCCTATTCCTAGCGCAATGGAACTGGTCTCAAGGCCCAAGTCGATCGTATGTAGAAGATAGTTTTTTAGACGCGGTTATTATATTAAATTTTCAATACTATTTTCAACGCGTTTCGAACTCGCACGACTAAACGATACATCCAATCATCATGAAATTTGATGGCATACAGTAACTTACTATTACGGATCCAACGAAACTAGTTTCGTCAAAATCCGAGACAGTGCTCTCGAAGGCTATTTTTATACATTAACTAAAACGAGTAATTCCCAAAATCAATTTATTCACATTTAAATCAAATTTAAAAGTTCACTGACCTTCTTCCCATTCAAATGGAATTTATTTGAAATCATTTTCCTTCATATTAAATACAAGATTTAATTATTTAAACAATTCCATTATTATATTCAGCAATTTAATTATCAAATAAATCTTGATATTTGAAATTCAAGTTATTTAACTTATAAAAATAACTTTCAATATTCAAAATAAATTAAATAATCTAAATTCAAATGATCAAAATTTTGGGTTGTTAAATTCTCCCTCCCTTAAAAAGAATTTTGTCTCCGAAATTGTTAAGGTAAGAAAAATGGCATAAACCTCTTAACTTTTCAAAACCAATTAGTTGTAATAAATTACCAACTCATCTAAGTCGTTTAACTTTTCAAAATGAAACGGTTGTAACTTATTATAAAACTTTTTTAAGTTTTCCAGTTCATTCATAGTTATTAACTAATATCATTCAACGTTATAAAACCAAAATGTAAATTTATAGTTATAAAAAAATTCAAAAGTTCTCAAAAATTTTCTGACGCCTTAAATTTTTGGAAAATTTCACCAGTGTCTCCTTTGCGTGGCTTGATCATAGTAAATCACAATATATATAATCAATAATGTACATCTCATCTTTGAGGATGAGCCATCCAGTAAGGAAAAATATAAAAGTATGATATGTAATCGGAGATGTCTACCTTTTATTATTTTAGCAAGCATATACGATAAATATAATGCAAAAATGAGCTCTAAATGCGAAGCATACGCCATCCGCACCTACTAAACTCTCCACAAACAATGAGAACAAGTTTATAGAAAGCAATATCACTCTATCAAATAGAATATACCATAATTATATGCAATTTTAGTGAATGTAACAAGAGAACTTATTTAACAAATAACGTCCATCCAATTTATTTGTCCTCATATAAATTAGCATTTTCAATTGTCAATATTATACTTATACACTTTCATCTTTCATTAACATTCAATTTATTCTCATTCAATTGATCGACATTGAATTTAAATAAAATTCAATTATTCACATTAACTTCACATATACTCATTTATTCTTATTTAGTTGAGTCTCATTCAATTATTAACTTTCTTATTTACATCGAATTCTTCACCTCCAATTCATTTACATTTACTTTATGGTCATTCACTTTGCTTCCATTCACTTCAATTTCAATTCACGTTTAACAAAATTTCATTCCATATTCAATTTACTTGGTATATTTTCTTTAATACGAACAACATTTAACATCCATTCACTAAAATTATTTACTTAAGTTCATTTTAAAATATTTTATCCAAACCTTCTTATTTTCATTATCATTCAACACTTAAGTTCATATGCAATTCTATCAAACAACATTTCAATTCATTTTTCAACTCAAATTCATATTCATTCCATTATCCATTCATTAGTTCAATTTATTAATTCATCTAATCCATTTCAATTCTAGTTCAATTTCATTTATCCTTTCTTATGTCAAACGTCATCTTATTTAATTCGTTAATCGGTTTATTTAACTTAACCTAAATTTTAATTTCATAACTCGATTCTAAATCATTCATACCAAATATATCTAAATTATAAGTTTAAAAACTTATTATCTTAGGTTTTCTTAAAACATTTCGATAGAAAATTTTGGGTTTTTAACGCTCGGATTTATTTTCAAATCATTTTTAAATAATATATATATATATAACTCCTTTATATTTCAAATTAAACTTCTGGAATCTAAAATAAATTTGTTTTATTAAAACAAAACTTCAATGGTAGCAATTCCTCACTTAGAAACTCAAAAACGAATATTGATGATGCGGCCGTCATCACCACAATTATTTTCTAGCAATTAAGATGAGTTCAGTGCTTTCTATTTCTTTTAAATCCCATTTAAAATATTTCTAGTTAAAACATTTTCCTAAAATAATAATAATATTATTTTTTCCAAACCTTTGAAAATCAATTTACGAACCAGTGAGTTTTAAATTCTCAAACTTCTTGTTTTAAATCCATTTCCATTTACAAATCATGTTTTTGGATATACTTATGAAATTGTATATTACACATGTTGATTATTTTAAGTATAATCAACATTTAGAATCAATACTTATAAATTTAGCCTCTTACATAATTCGTTTTACCATTGTTTATCTTGTTATACGACAATAATTAGGCAACAAACAATAAATGATAATAGTCAAATACTAGCATATACCAATCAACCAAACATTCCCTATAAAACTATAATAATTTCTGAAAAACTTGTAACAACCCGCATATTTATCGAGTTTGTATTTAAATATTTTATTTAAATATTAACTCGTTAATCGGGTTTTGGTCCGAAAAGCTACTTTTTGCAAACGGTCAAATTAGGACTCGAGACCACTTCCATTGAGTTCGAAATGTCGTTTACAATTTTTTAAGTATAAACATCGATAGGTTTGGAGTTATAGCAATTTCACTAACTTTTCCCGCTTTGGACTTTGGGTTAGTTTAGCCTATTAAGCCCAAGTTCCAACCCTCTTCTCCTCACTCTTCATAAATTTCCTAACTAACTCAAGCTTTGGCATTAATGGTGAAGAGAATGGGAAATTAAAACTCCAAGCTCAAATTCAATTGCAAATCCAACATTCAACTCCAAATTCAAGTAGAAGATATTGGATTCAAGCTTTGGATTGCTTCTCCTTGCTTTCAAGCTTCATCTTCATAAACTTTAGTGTAAAGGTGAGATTTTTATCTCACAATTCTAGTCTATAACTATATTGGACTGTTAGGAATGATTCCCCATCACTTTAGCATGTACATTTGCATTTGATTTGGATTGGATTGGCGAAAAACTCCATTTTTTTAGTTGTTTGGTGAATTTCCTGAGCTTAGGTCGCTCTGCCTAGGGTAGGTCGCTCGGAATCATTAGCTCGCGTGCGTGGAAAAGTCACGGCCTGCATATTTTGTTCGCCTCGGATTTAGGTCGTTGGTCGTTGGACTTTAGGTCATTCGCGTATAGGTCGCTCGCGTGTTATCGCGCTAGGTCGCACTGCCTTGAATCTTCACTTCGGAGTTAGGTCGTTTCACTTTAGGTCGTAGGTCGTTTATGGCCTTAAATCCCCCCTGCAGCGTTAGGTCGTTAGCCACGGAATTAGGTCGTTTTCGACCTTATATCACAAGGAGGCTCTAGGTCGCTCGATCCTGCTAGGTCGTAGGTCGCGCATCACTTTAGGTCGCTCGCGTGTTAAAACCTTAAGTCGCTCGTGTGTTAAAACCTTAAGTCACTCGCGTGTTAAACCCTTAGGTCGCTCGGCCGATGCACGCGCTAGGTCGCGAGTATTTAAGTCCTTAGGTCGCTTGGCATTGTGACCACTTAGGTCGCACGACCTTGTTAGGTCGCTCACCCTTAGCTCGCGTACCTTCTTAGGTCGCGCATCCCACTAGGTCGCTCGACCCTGTTGTATTTTTAGTTCGCAACCATTAAGTCGGTCGACCTTGCCTAGGTCGTTAGGTCGGTCGGTCCTATCCCTTAAGTCGCGTGACCGTGATAGGTCGCTTACCTTTAGGTCGCATGACCTATGGCCACTTGCTCCAGTTAGGTCGCTCGGCCACTTTGTTAAGTCGCCCACCTTTTTAAACTTAGGTCGCATAACCCATTAGGTCGCATGGCCCCTTAGGTCGCTTGGCTTCACTAGGTTGCTTGTCTTCACTAGGTCGTACCGTTTTGGACGGGGCGCTGCCCCGCACCCCGCCGGGGGCGCTGCCCCCTGGACCCCCGCGACCTGACCGGGCAGGTCGAACCCCGTAAGCGGTGGCGTTGCCCCCACACCCCCACCTTGGGGGGGTTGCCACCCCCCTCGGACCCCCCCTCTGTAGGGGATCTTATCTGAAAAACATTGAGCTGATTTCCTTGGATTTTATTCGCATCTCCGTATGCGATCTTTGTGACTGATTGTTTCTACACTTGCTTATGTGTTTTGTCACTTTATAATATAAAGGTTTCAATACTAGTAGTAAATATCAAAACTCTTTTAACCAACGATTTCAACTCTATTTTTAATAACAAAGCTCTTTTCTTAAACCGTTTTCCAATCTATTAGTATATACAAGCCTTTACCTTACTCGGATGAGAAATCTAATTAAACGACTTAGTAAAACAAGTGGTATGAAACGCTTGCGTTCACTTCGTCGGTTAATTCTTGGACTTGTTCGATTGAACCTCTTGTGACAATTTTATTAGTGAAGATTTACAGTTTGTTCGTAAATATTTAAGTTAAGCAAGTGGTTATGGGACATGAAGCTAAACTTCTATATTTACTAGCTTAGTGTAATTGACACTTCTCGTTGATCTTGATGATCGCTTTATGAATTAGACTAGCAATTGCGCGATGTCTCTTTCATTGCAAGGTTAGACTAGACACCACTTGTGTGATTCCATTCACACATACCTTTCTGCTTTTTGGTTAGTCTTGACCTCAATCTGTGTGATTCCATTCACACATGCGGGGTAGCTCCCCATGGTCTTCGGACCGTCATGTGATAGGCCTCTTTCCCTTTTTATGATTTCTGGATTTCTCGTGTTGATTTCTGGAATTTATGTCATTGACTTGTTATGAGTACAAGTTTAGGGTATGATGCCCTCTTCGAATCTTTGAGAAGATTCTTGTGATATTGATTATCTCTTATTGATTGATCTTCTGTTGATCATTGTTTACATACTTATAGTGGTATGTCGTTATGGATGTTTATGTTTATGCCATATCTTTTATGTTATATCATGTCATCTGATATTTATAGCTAGACTGATCCGTTTATTATTTTCTTAAATAATACTCGGGTCAGACCGAGATGTTACAGGTGCTTCTGCTTGACTTCTTCCCAGGGATTCATCACTCTGACTTTTGGCTAACTGTTTAGATTAGCAGTTTTTGTTATATACACTTGAGATATAGACTCATAGTTGTATTCTTTTGTATAGCACGTGTTGCTATTCTTTTGTATTATCGTGGATCTTATTGACCACTACTCTGATGTACACTTTCATGTGTTAGTTATATATTCATATCTTCTTCCGCCTTTGTGATATGGATATCTGTGACTGATTTGTGATATGATTATTTCTATGTTTGTTTCCGAAGATTATTTATAGCCACCGTGTGATAAGCAATTACATGGATGGTCGCTCCTCAACAGCCTTATTCTCCGTGCTAGTTGACAGCACTACTCCGGAGTGTTCTTGGCTAGCGTGGGTATAGAGGTGGGGCGTCACAAAACTATTCCTTTATATATATAATTTTGGTAAAATTATTTCACTTGCCAACTTTTAAAACAATAACTGTGTCGATTTCCTTGTTTAAGCATTAGAAATCCTATCGATAACATGTCGTCCCACGTATCAACCGAAATTCATAAGCCACTCAATTGGTAAACTGACACAATATAAAACTTTTTTTATATCACTAACAAATACGCGCTCATATATATGGTCAAACTCATCCTAGGGTCTCGCTTACCCTGTCTCAAATGAGTAAATTCCCACCAAATCCTAGGTGTTCACTCAACCTAAGGTCTAATACCATGTAGTAACGACTATAGGATTTTCAACCATCCGGCAGTGACGAACGGTAGGCTTTTCAACCATCCCATCCCCATAATGGCATACACTGGTACGTTGAATCTATTTTTATGACCAGCCTCATAACTGTATGCACCTAGCAATCCAACCCGTCAAGGCCTTATACTACCTCTTCGGGACGTGTAGGGATATGAGTCTCTTGCTCGCCATCAAACAGAAAGTTAGAACCCCTTTTCACGTTAATCCAACTAATGGAAATAGATCTGATCCCCGTCTCTTCGAAACAACATTCGATAATTCTTGATAAATTCAACTTCGATTCTTTAGGAAATAAATAGTCAAAGATAAGATCAGAGATCGCCTCCTAACCGTTAGTAGATGGATTTCCTTAACATTGTCCTAGGAGAACGAAATAAGATTTATATGCACAGTACATCATCATCGAAGATGACTATGCCATCTAACTCACGTGTTTTCCTTAGATATTTTTAAAGTTACGTTTTGGGTCCAATTCAGACAGTCGGTTATTTAGCTATCAAACAACAAACATTCAATCAGAAATTTAATTCTATGGGGAAAACTAGCATTGGGTAAGCACGAAGCAACACTAAGCCTCTATTAATTAATATTTTATTAATTAACTTCACTTTGTAATACTTGAATCAAAAATGCTTTTTATAAAGATTGATATAAACCCATAAATCCGATTTCTCCATACTTGGGAAAAATATCTATATGCTTATCCCGACGGTATAAGTATATTCACCAAAATTTGGAAAGGCTCCCTTTTTATTAAATTCGAAAATCATTTAATAACTCCATTTTACATCCACAAAACCGTTTATAAAATCCCTTTTATAAATCCGTAAACACATTCCTAAAATTCTTTATAAGTATTTAAAACTATTTATAAAATGTTTTTACCTTTTTTAAGACATCTTCCTTTACATTTTCCAAAATATGTTATAAGGTTCCTCTAATAAAAACCCCATCTAGTTATAAAACTCCATTTATAAATCTCAGGAACAATAATAATTAAATCCCAATCACTTACCCTTAAACACTACTATATACTAATAACATTACAAATAAATAAATAATGAATTCAAAACATCTTAAATGATAATTAATAATTTGCAAACATTCTTAAATAAACAAAAATAATTTTAATTTACCTTCAACCTTATTATAAATAACAATAATAATTTTCCAAATCCTTCTGATAAATAATTATAATCAATTTCAAACCATATTAATATTTTTAAATAATTAATCTTTCAAAACATTGAAAATATGGATAAACAACCTTTAAACAATATTAATATTAATAAACAACTTTAAAAAAGTAAATATATTTCAATGATAAGAATCCATACTTAATTCCACATAATAATTTCCATATTTATAAATCATGTTGATAAATCTCTTCCTATTTTATAAAACTTCCTTTCATAAAAATTCCTTTATTTATGAACCCATTTATGCCTTTATTCCTTTATAAATCCTATTTATTTAAAAAAAACCCATCCAGAACATAATTTAAACCATTATAAACCTTGCTGCAAAAGATATAAATTTCTTTTATAAATTTTCTTCAATTTATAAATTATCGTTTAACAATCCCAATTTATCCTCATCTTAAATTTCCAAAATAGAACAACTATTTACTAAAATATCATTCCTTGTCTTATAACAAATCCACCATTAGATTTATTTCTCCATTCTATTAAATTATATTATTTTTCCTTTTTATTTATAAAACATAGTTTATAAATCTATCCCCTTGTAAATAAAATAAGATTTTACAAATCTTAACTTTATTTGTAAATGCCACCGTAAACATTATCACCTCTATAGATCTCCGTATTTATAAATAAATCTCAATATTCGTATATACTATATACATATTGCTTTATGTTAAATGGTTAATAATTATTTCGATCTTCTTTTTGAAACTATAATCCTTTATTTTAAAACACGAACTTATTTCCAAGATTTTAAAAATCCTTATTCATATATAAAAATCTCTATTTAAATTATTTTATAAGACCATAAATTTATAATCTAAAAAAATCATGCTTTTACTTTAGAAAATTTATTAGACATATGTGATTTCCAAATCACTTGAAATTCCTTTTTAAATCAAATCATTAGTTTATAGTATTTTTGAAATACCAAAAACAAGGCCCCATGCTATTAAAGCCCTAATTAAATAAAATCATATTTGTGTCATCCAATAACATCCAACATATCATATATCACAATATATATGAAAATTAAAATCAACAGTGTGAAGAATCTAGTTGGAACCCTCCAACCTGTCCCCAAGCATCATATACAGTAAAAAAATCAGATAATATTAATCGGCGCTTTGAGCCGAGATTCGTGTACGAAGGTTCATCCGCTCTAATACAGGAACGTAATAAGGTCTAATCCGCTCCAATAGGCGTGAATATATCCAATCCAACTAATATTTATCCAAATAGTCAATAACCATCAATAATAAGTATCCAAACATCCGATAGATAGTTTTTATCGACTAAAAATATTCCTGGTTAACCAAAAAGGTGAGATTAACTCACATTGATTTTAGTTTCGTCAAAACATTCTGTTTGACTTAGAATTAGACGAATGTCCAATTTTAATCCAAAATTCCAGCTAGCTCCGAATTCGTCTAATCCAACTCCATAGCCTAGCATTCGTTGATACGAGCACAAGGCGACTCATCACATTCAATTTTGACATCGTACGAGTTAAATATGGATTAATGAACTTTTTAAATAAATTAAACCATAATTAACCTAAATTAAAAAAAAACTAAATCAAATTATACCCCTTTCTATCTAATCTTCGTATTTAAGCTCTAGTACATCCATCGCGACATCCCGACTTCATTCCTTTGCCGCCTCCGCCATAGATGATCATATATCGCCATATGTTCGTAAAGCCAGTCTCGATCCGGCTGCTTCACCTGCCACCGGTCCCACTCCATAATTCGCCATCGACGACGAGAAAACAGCCAAAAATTTCCATCGATTCACATGCCAATCGCCGTCGCCACACCTCACAGAAGCCAAATCCAACCGTACACCTCCTTCGTTACCTCAAGACGATCATCTTCCTAGTTGGATCCATCACCTATCTCGGCCTCCATTAGCCAGATCGATGATGGTCATTGGATTGAGATCATGGGTTTTTAAATTTAAAACAAAAAAGAGTGGTCAATTTTTTTAATGTATGCAAATAATATAGGGAGAACGGCATAGGTAAGATATGGGGACATGACTAGGTATGGGCTAGGACGTGCTTGGGAGCATCGTTAATAATATTATGCATTATTATATTATTAAATGTTAATCTTTTAAACGTTTGAAAATTTTGAACTCCAAATGATTCGTTTTGCCAAGCGTTCTATATGTTATACCACTATTTTGAACGCAATGGAACTAGTCTTGAGGCCTAATTCGATCGTATGTAGAAGATAGATTTCCAGACCCAGTTATTATATTAAATTTTCGATGTTAATTTCGACGTGTTTCGAACTCGCACGACCAAACGTTAAGTCCAATCATCACAAAATTCGACGGCATATACTATTACGTATCCAATGGAAACGGTTTCATTGAAATCCGAGACTGTGCCCCTGAAGCCTATTTTTACACGTTAATTAAAATGAGTAACTCCCTAAATCAATTTATTCACTCTTAAATCAAATTTAAAAGTTCACTAACCACTTTCTCATTCAAATAAAATTAAAATCCACTTTTGAAATCATTTTCATGCATAATAAATCCAAGAATCAATTATTTAAACAATTCCAATATTAAATTCAACAATTAAATTATCAAATAAATCGCTATATTTAAAATTAAAGTTATTTAACTTATAAATATTACTTTTTTAATATTTAAAATAAATTAAATATTCTAAATTCAAATGACCAAAATTATGGATCGTTACAATTACTAAATAGAAAAATACTTCTGCTGTCAAAACATTCGTACAACAACTAACATAACACAACGAATAGTAGTAATAGATAGACTTCCACATAGCTAGTTTCGCCTCCTGCATGTCTTCGAAAGCTTTATTCACCAAAACTTAATTAACTTGAAAAACTCGTACTCTCGACCTATTCAAATCAATTTGAGCACTCGAGAGTTTAAGGGGAAACATAAACTTTGAGTCAGATAAAAAGTCTGTTGTGAATAATAATATGCTATCTCGATTTTATAGTTATTCACTGAGACCATGTCGCTGAGTGGAACAGGTTTTCCCCTCACTAATATCCCTTTTAAAATATATCTTTTGAAAATCAAGTTCCTGCAACCAAACAGGTTAAAATAGATAATATAAACAATAATGTACATGCATGCTACATGGTTAATCAAGACTATCCATCCCATTGTTTAGTTCTCATAGGGTAACTACTAAATACATGCCTGACACGACCCTACCAGATATACCAAATTTTTTAACTGACTACTAGAATAAAAATGGATGGTCTACCCAAATACACTTATCCTAGTGTTTATTTGACTATCTGTCAATCTCATAGTTTGCTAGGCTTATGAAAAGTTTTTACTGGTCAACCTATAACCTTTCTATTTTAATGTGTTCCTTTCTGTGTGTATACCTACTTTTGGTCTTACCCTTGACAAAGCCCTATACAATGGAATTTTGGACTTATATCAACTATGGGCTATTAGTTGAAGTATAGAGCTACTCTACAATAGTCTCATCCGGTTTTCTAATCTCCGTGTAAAATTTATCCTATCAAAATCTATCCAAAAGTGATAAGAACAATAATCTCTTTGGAAAAAATCCTGAGCTAAATAACTTTTCTATTTCCTTGAAAGCAAAACCTTTGAAAATGATTTAACCCTTGAAATCATACTTTCTAAAACAGGAAAATTATAGCTCTTTACTTTATCCCAAAATATATATGCCATAATATATGCTTTTGTAAAATTATATTGATGAATCTTGAAATCACTTGGAAGTTATCTCACTTTGAAACCATAGGCAATAAAGCCAAAATAATAAACCCTGTATAGTTATAAAGCTCGGTAACTCATCACCATTAAGGGTCTTGTCCTTTCTTTAATATAAAAATATGTTAAAGCCTTTAACTTTTAAAACATAAGGTCATAAGGCCGATAACATGGACGTAGTACATCATAAAATGTCGGTGTCCTAAGGTATAAAACTTGGTTTGCATAGGAATAAGTCCTTAAAGATTAAATTCAATATAGTTAAATCTCGACATCACCGCCTTAAGGAAATAAGCGGCATCATTAGGGCTGAAGTCAATATAACCGACACTATAGTTGTCTTCAAAAACATAAGACATTGAATAAAGACGGCATTGTTATCGTTGATGTTGATATAAATAAAAGAAACAAATTATTATCGAAGTCAAATTGTATAAAATATATGGCATGATTATTGCCGCTATAAGTCACTTCGAAATCAACGGGGTCAGTGACATTATAGAAAACATATGGCATAGTACAAATGTAACGACCCATAATTTAATCATTGTTAGATCTTAATATTTAATATATTTCTTAAAAATTAATTAATAAATATTATAAAAAATTAAAACTCTTTTAAATAAGACTAGTGAAAGGTAAGTGATTTTCAAAATTTGTTTACAAAAATAATTAGCTTAAAGAAAAATAGAAAATGTGACAAGAAATCATTTTTCAAATTTTTGATTTTTCAACGTCTAAAAATTGTCAGAAATGTTTTATAAACTATAGTTAACATATACAACTACGATTAATATATAATACAAGTATGGATAATGCACTAATGTAGTAAAAATGTATTTACTTAAGTAAAATAGGAGCTTGAATTTAAAAAGAGAAAAAGAAAGATTCCATGAGTATAAAAATCAACTTAAGTACATAAGAACACTCTTTTACCCAATTGATTTTCTCATGTGTGTACTTTGATGGGGAGTGTGTAAGAAGGGGAAGGGATAACATTTTTTCGAAGGGAAGAAAGGAGGATGAGATGACGATGTGGAGCTTAATGAGTAAGGGTATGTAATGAAGGCTATTTTGGTAATTTACATATTTCACTTTTTAAAAACAATTCTCTTTATATTATTTCTCATTTGCCATTCCATTTTCTTTTTTTTAATAAAAATCCACTTTCCTTCTCAAGCTTCCATGGCTTTCAAAAAGTTATAAAACTTTAAAAATCACATCATTTTCCCTTTTTCCTTTGGAAAAATTGTTAAAACTCCTTTCTTTCTTCTCTACATCATTATTCCACCAAAACTAGACACAAGCCACCACTTTTACATAATGGCTATGCCCAACTAGTCCTAGGCCGACCTCAATCCACTTATTTTTGCTAAAGTTGATTTTTTATAGAAGGAAGCTCTGTCCGTGTGTCAGGTACAAGTTTGGTTGAATTTTGATTCGATTTGGTTGCATTTTAGTGAGCAAATTCTAACCTTTTAAACAAAATTTTGACCTTTACTATATTAATGTAAATATATGTTATTTGTTGATGTTTGTATGTATTAATATGTTAAATGTATTGGCTACTTAACCCATGAGGACCCGTTTCTTCGACTTTCTGAAATCGACACTAATACATCCTTGGTATTCACGCGCCGTAAATCAAAGTGCCAAAGAAGCGGATTCTCAAGGTTAAGAAAAATAAAGGTAGAACAAAATCTCACATATATTGCTTCAATATAAACTTTACAGCAGAAATTTGAAATACATTTATCAGAGTTTAAAAATAGACAGTTATAAATTCCTGTCCTTACAAATGCGGAATACAATTGCACAAGAGTGTGGTGGAAATAGATAAAAATCTTTAAAAAATCTTCTAACTTCATGCTTCGAGCTCCATCTAGCTTTCTTCTAAACTAAACCTGACTACTAGGCTGCCCGTGAAATTTAGGGCACCCAAAGTTTAAGGAAATGGAAAATAAACTTCGGATCAATTATGGACAAGTGTGATAACTCAAAATACGTGTTTTGAAAGACAAAAAGGCATGTCATAAGACCACACCGCATACAAATATAGAACGGGTTTTTACCTTATGAAAACCAAAACATATGCTACGTAAAATCATTTGATATTATTTTTAATGACATTCTTTTTTGAAAACGCTTTCCAAGTAAACTTATTAATCTAGCCGAAATTGTTACCATTATTACATTCCATCATACTAGGTTCTACAAGCAAAATGGTGGACACATATTGGGGAATAGATTTCCATACAAATGACCAGGTGAAGAGACTACCTTCTAACAGTACATTTCTAGAGGAATGTACCGAGACTACAGAATATACCGAGACTACAGAATATCTGCCCTCTACTAACATAAGACCGACCTACCTTTCTCACTAGATAGTACTGAATAGGTCATCATGTCGGTCGTTGCCAAACTATCCGAGGGCCCTTACACATACATCCATAATAAATTAAAACTAAAATATCATGGCGGGAATAAAAATATCTTTAATAGGACGATCATATTTTAATGGTTGCGGACCACATAGCCTTGCTGCATCTACCATGCTTCGGCCATTTCTAAGTGTGACACTTGAGATAACGATTACCTTTCACATAGCACATCATCTTTCTTTGAATGTCACATTGTCATTCCATGGTCACACAACTGATTTCTACAAACATATAACTCCTAAGCTCATATGTCTTAGGAAAGGGTGTTAAGCTAAGATAAGTTTCCTTCTCCACCACCAAATAGATGATACATTCATAGAGATCACTTATGTAACTAGAAATGCAATGTCAAACATTCGTCCATACAAGTTGTCTAGGAACGGGACAAACTGAAGGAACTTTCCTCCTAGATCCTATTGAAAGTAACCCGTAGGATTAATAGCGAGAAGTCCTTGCAACTCGAAGAGTTTTAGAAATGAAAGGACCACTTCTACTTTAGTATTTGGGAGCTAATCAGAATTATCAACAAGCAGTCCTTCCACCCCGAAGATCTTCAGTCTTCATCTTTCATTTTTTTTTTCGATCTTCATTTTACGAATGCGTAACATCAGATCAAAATGGTTTTCAGATAAGAATCATCTAAATCCAACCCCAGTTACATCGACCCAATCATCGATAAAAAGAGGTTCTGTGAATAGGGAATCATTCTTTAATTGATTTCGTTTTATCAAAAACTCTTTTGGAGATATATCTTTCTAAAACATTGTTTCAGGTATATATGGATCATTAAACCTCTCTTATCACATCCTTTGATTACTTACAAGCCTATTTAAACTTGGAATAATTCAAAATGATTTCAGCTTTCAATTAGGAAAATATTTCCAATTCATTTCATTTAAACCTTAATAATGATTTCTTTGTTAAAAACTCATATTTTTGATTGATTTAAAACTATATTATCTAGGATGTTAATCTAAACCAGTGAATATTAAATAAGAAAAATGTATAGAAATCATTTAATTCTACTCAACATCAATTCCCGTATTCAACAAATACTACGGGTGGAATAACGGAGAAATCGCCTTTTAAATTCCACCAATAGTTTGAGTTCTCTCTCCGAGTTTTAACACTAAGTATTAGAAGATCGTCTTTATAAAATCAAAGTTGTATTTAATTTAAATTTGGAAAATTTAATCTCTTTATACTTAACTTGTTCCCGACATTTCGACCTTAACTGTTCCTCACCCAAGGAAGATGCCAGGTGAGCAAGGGTACTGATTACTCCTGAACATCCCCTTCGTTTAAGCACCTCACATTCGGATCTCAAGAATAGAAAAATGCAATCTACTCGTCAGCTTTTAGAGCCAAGATTAAACTACCTTATTTGTAATAGCTTTTCTTCAAATCATTTATTTAAACTCTTCTAAATAATTTATAAAAACCCCAAAACATTATTTAAACACTTGATTATCCATTTAAAAATATTTATAAAAGATTTGGAAAAGAATTGTTAAGTTTAGAGCTATATTCCAAAGGTTATAGAAAAGTGCCGTGGAAAGTGCTTTTTAAGCTATATATTGATCAAAATGACTTTTATCATTTGAAAATACATTCTTATAACTCAAATCACTTTTAAATATTTTAAAATACTTTTACAATTTATTTCATATTTTTAAATATTTTAAAATATCATTTTCAAGAAATTCAATTTTGGATCCCGAACTGCAAGACCATGATTTTTCAAAAAGAATGTTTTACTCATATTTCAAAATTTATTCTTGAAATCTCGATTTCTTTCTTCATTAGAAAGCTATGGATATAATAGTTAGGAAAATTTCTTATCTTGGAGAATTTCGAGCTATATTTCATTCTATACACTCGTTTGGCTTTTATGGCGCGAAATCACGAACTGTCGTTACGCAACATGCCTATTTTTGACCAAATTTTCCATTCCTATTGAAACTTCACCAAAACACTTTTAAATGTTTATAAAACGTTTCAGGATTATTTATAAACCATTTTGAAGACGTTTAACATTCCATATACATCAATTGAGTTAATACAGAAAAGTGATTTCCTTTGTGCTTATCAACGTGTATTTCCGTGACTTGCATATATATACAACAACAACATTGGATAACCAAACTTGATGATCAAAGCACATTAAACATCCATCATAAACATCTTATCATCATCCAAGAATATAATATAAGTAAGAGTCTCTCACCTTTATTTTCCCTTTGAGCTAGTATAAAATCGATTATAGCTCTACTTTTTCGAAATCTACGCCCGCGATCACTAGCACTATTGACTTAAAATGGCTCAGCCTAAAATTTGGGTGCGAGTAGGTCATGGCCTTGGTGGAGAAGGAGGAAGGGCTCGACCTTGCTTTGGGATGTGGTGGTTGTGGATTTATAAAAGGTAGAGGAGGAGTTCATTTTTGTTTGAAGTGGAGTTGATAACTTATATATTATATGATTTTAAACTTCTTTTTCTAAATATTTTTCTATAATTTTGTTAAGCATGGAAAACATAAAAAAAAGCTTGAAGTGGAGAAGAAGATAACAAGAATATGGCGAAAAATGTGAGAAAGTGGGTGGGTATTTATAGGAGAAAACTTGGAATAAAATATCTAAAGGCAAACTTACCAAAATGCCCTTAGCCCACACCCCTTCGATACCCCTAGCGCATGGCTCAACCTCCTCTAGGTTAAGAGATGTTGATGTGAGGTAATGGTGTGATGATGGCATAGTACAGTGAGTTGATGTTTGCTTTTTGGTTACTTAGGTATTAAGTTTAGGAATTATTTAATTATTTTATAACATTTATATATCATGTACACATGTATATGTTATCATGTGCATGTGACATATATATGCATGTACATGTATGTGGATAACACTTTAAATGACTTCGAACCACTTTTGTTTGTTAAATCGTTGAAAACCGAAAAACCGATTATCAGTCACATTTTCACTAATTAATTAATGTACATATATTTGTAAACAAAATTTAAAAACTAAATTTCTTACCATTTCAAATTAGTTAAAATTATCATATTATAATTATAAAATGATACAAATTTATATTAAAGATTACTTACAATAATTACTATTATATTGATAAAGCGATATCGATTTTTTATCATATTTTCAAATCAAATATACATCTTTATAAAACTATTATAAATGATTTATTATCACTTTATAATTATTCAAAATAAAGTATCGTTATTTAAAATAATTATCTGACTAATTAACATAATTATTAAATCATTAAACCTTAATAAATCAATTATTATATTTAAGGGCATTAAAAATGTCATAAATACATTTATTTTTCACAAAATATAATAAATTACTTTATTACATATTATTTTCAATTATAAAAATAAATGTATGATGTTTAATGTTTTTAGAGTTGCTTACCGATAAAACAGTTTTCAGCCATTTTATTGATTTAAATTCGAGGAAAATATATTGTAAATATTTATTCAAAATAAGATTACTATTACTTATTATTACTCAAAACAATATTAGTTGTATTATCCACTTTTCATTTCAATAAATTTAAAAGTAAATACAAATCTATGGGTCGTTGTAACAACCCGGTATTACGCATCAATTAATAATCGACATTTAAACGATTAATATGTTGCAAATTTCCAAATTGAAGTTTTTAAATTGAGTTAAAACTCTTTTGTAAATTGTTAAAAAGAATTGTGGGCTTTGAAAATTAAATTTTTGGCCCATGTTTTGATTGTGGTCGTGAAAATTTACAAAGTAAACAACCCGTTCTCTTTTTATTTCTTTCAAACCCGTCCCCCCTTTTTCTTTCATTTTTCCCATTCACTAGCCCTAAAACAAACGAGAGCGAGAAAGTTAATGGCGGCTCCCCTTTTTCGTTTGTCGTTCGTCTTCCCTCGGTTGCTTTGGCTTTGCTCGATTTCTGGTGAGCTTGGCTTCATCAATTCGTCGACAAGGTGAGTAATTCATACTCACATCTAATTCGAATTCATAGTTAGGTGATTTTGTGTTCGGCCTTGCATTTTTGGTACCTGACTTCGGTCGTGATTTCTTGGCTTGTTTAATTCGTGATTTTTGGTACCTGTCTTCGGCCATTCGATTTGATTTGATGATTGATTTTGTAACTTGGTCGCCTCGGCCGTGTTTTTGTTCGATGCTAATGATTTCTGATTGATTCATATCGAATAAGTTTGTTTACTTGATTGATATGGTTTTGCTTTATTTCGTGGTCACCACGGTGTTGAATTCTTGTGAGCCTCGGCTCTGATCATCTCTGTGTTCATCTTTTACCGGTCGCACTTGCAGTATATTGATATTTTGCAGTTGAACACTTGTTTGTGGTTTTGTTTCACTAATTAGGTCAATGCATATTTGAAATTGGGGTTAGTTTTGAGCATTGTAGCTGTAGCATGCTTGATCTTGCCTGCATCATCCACATGAGATCATTCGACTTTGTTGTGCACTCTCTTGTGTTGCCGTGTTCATTCTTACCTAAGTTTCACTGCATTGTACACTTATGTCATTATTTTGTAGTGTTGCAGTGTACATCCACTCCTTAGTTTCACTGCACCATACACTTATATCATTTTGAAATTTATGATGTATTGTTTTGACCTTACACATTTGTTTCACGTAATATTGGGCATATGTACAGTTGCATTTCGACCCTGCCATGTTGCATGGGTTTTGGTGTGGCAACTGCGTTGAGTCACTGACTTGACCTTTGCATTTTTGTTAATGGTTTGGCTTTGCAGCTTCATTTTATTGCAGTGAGTAACATCACTTAATAACAAATTTAAACGTATAATTCTGATGCGTATATGTATGTGAATGAGTGTGTTTATATCTTTATATATGAATGCCTTATGAATGATGAATAATATGTGAGTGCAGGCTGTATATCATATACCCCTCTGTTTTGAGTTTTTTCGATACAATGTTTGATTTAAAAATCATTCTCTATTGATATAATGATTTGTTTTGAGCTTAGTGTTAAGACAATATTGGTTGTTATATTCTAAACTAAAGATTAAACATATATTAAGTTAAAAACAGTTAGTTAATAACTCTGAAAATTTAAGAACTGTTTTAACTTTTTAAACCAAGGTTTGACCTGAGTTTTCTAAACAAAGTTTCAAATATAAATACAAGTCTCTATTATGTAGAAGTCATTATGCACTGGTCCATTGTTTTAGTGAAGTCTGACTTAGTTGGTTGTGAGGTTGCCATTGATTTAATTCCATCCTATCTGTTCATTTTCTTGCATCACTGGGTGGCACTTGCTATCCAATTAACATGTGCATTTCCTTCATATGGTCTGTACACTGTGTAGCCATGATCATATATATGTGTGACTGGGTATACTTGTGGACTGGTCTTCATTTGCATTGTGCAGTAGTTTGAACATTTAGCTTGTTATATTGGTTATCTTACTGGACTTGTTGAGTTCTCTGTGCACTACTGCACTGTTGTTGCTGCCGTAGTTGTGTTGAGTCACTAACTTGACCTCTGCATTTCGTAAGTGACATAGCTTTGTAGTTACGACATGTTTCTCTTACATGTTCTTATGTTTGTGCATGTCACTATTCAATTTTTATTGCACCTGAGTTTCATGTTGATTTTTGAATTTCACCTGTGTTGAATCCGGTATTTCGGGTTTGACCTTGTGCCCGTTTGTGTACATCATTACTGTTGTGGCAAGGCAGTGCACGCAAGCGTGAACTGCAGCCACACGGAATTGAGTTTTTGGGTACATTATCACTGTAGTGGCAAGGCAGTGCACGCAAGCGTGAACTGCAGCCACACGGTATGGTTTTGTGATATTCTATTTTGTTTTGATTTATTAATCTTTTGTGTAGTTCATATGCTGTAGTGGCGAGGCAGTACACGCGTGCGTGTACTGTAGCCCTACTCAACTTAATATTTTAATTGATATTTCAATGGTATGAACTGTTTTGTTTATTCAATTCAATATTCTGATTTGGTTGAATTTGCTGATTTGTTGATTAACACTGCTACGTGTTATATTTATCGTTATCCGATTTCTTTATTTAAGGATCGGATAGACGAAATTTATTGTGACTATCGTCTATTCATTATTTAATTATTATTGCTTCTGTGCACTAATAACTGAGTTTGAATTAGACTGACCCGAGTATTATTTTCTTTTGAATTTAATACTGGGGTCAGACCGAGTATTTCAGGTTGTAGATATTCTGCTTTGGGTTGCTGCTAGAGCTATGAAGTTCTTTCATATCTTTTGGAGTAGTCGTCGTCGTTTGTAGTAGTCTGTATAATTGTATAGGAAGATATGTATTCATGTATATTATATACGTTAATGTACTTGTATATGTAACTTCTGGAGTCTATTGTTGTAGTTGTATCATATGTACCGTATCATATGTATTGTGTCAAATGTATTGTAATTGACATCAGATATATATATATATATATATATGAGACTTTTGTTTTAACTGTGTTCCGCATTTATATTTATCTGTGTTATTATTTTATATTTTGTCCTGAACTATTACGAACCATCGTAGTTCGTTTTATACTGGAATTGGGGTATATCGATGGGAGAAAATAATTCAGAGATGAAAAATGAAAGAATATTTATACATATACCACTCCTATCGAGATAACCAATACTAGTGTAAGGCCTAACTACTGATGGTCGCTCCTCAACAGCCTTATTCTCCGCGCTAGTTGAAAGCACTACACCGTAGTGTTCTTGGCTAGCGTGGGTATAGAGGTGGGGCGTCACAGCTTGGTATCAAAGCCTGGGGTTTAGAAAAAATATAAAACATAACTTAGATAGTACATGTGTTACAGCTATTTGTCGACGTTTTATCTCATATTTTCATATGATTGTCTTTGATTGTTAGGGATGAATTCCTAACGCTTATTCATGTGCATTTGATTTTGATTTCGTGAAGAATTTTGGCTTCTGCCTCCGTTTGCTTTACGAACTCAAGTTGGATTTTTGATGATGAGGATTTTATTCTTGTGTTTTCGGCTTTGAATTGATTTAGCCGACGTTGATTTTATTTGAATTTGGCCAATTAAAGCTATTTTGATCTCCTTGCATTTTGTGGAAGTCATCTATGCATTTATGCTCGTTCTGCTTTGTTTTTCCAATTGTTAATCGATTCTTCTTTTCCGATTAGTGTTATCTCCATAGTCGACTTTGATAACTTCTATTTCTGGAATTTTTGGGTATTTCTATATGGATTTGGAATCGAATTCTTTGGATTTTATTCACGTCTTCGAATGTGAATTTTAGTGAATTGATTTGGTTTCCAAATTTAATCGATTCTTGTTAATTCCCCGATTTGTTGCTATCATTTATTAGCAACTTTGATAACAATTTCTTCCGAATTTTTGTGAACATACCTTTTGATGGATACAGTATCGATTTCTTTGGATTCTATTCACATCTTTGTATGTGAATTCTTGTGATTGATTGTTCCTACAATCATTTTTGTGATTTGTCGCTTTAAAAATATAAAGGTTTTCTATACTAGTAGTAAATATCAAAACCCTTTTCTCCAAACGATTTCAAAACTATTTCACTACAAAACTCTTTTCCTAAACCGTTTTCCAATCTATTAGTATATACTAACTTTTACCTCACTCGTATGAGAAATCTAATTAAACGACTTAGTAAAACGAGTGGTATATAACGCATGTGTTTACTTCGCCGGTTACTTCTTGGACTTATTCGATTGAATCTCTTGTAACAATTTTCTAGTGAAGATTCACAGTTTGTTCGTAAATATTTAAGTTAAGCAAGTGGTTATGGGACATGAAGCTAAACTTTTATAGTTACTAGCTTAGTGTAATTGACACTTCTCGTTGATCTTGACGATCACTTTATGAATTAGACTAGAAATTGTGCGATGTTTCTTTCATTGCAAGGTTAGGCTAGACACCACTTGTGTGATTTCACTCACACATACCTTTTTGCTTTTTGGTTAGCCTAGACACCATTTGTGTGATTTCATTCACACATACCTTTTTGTTTGCGAGGTTAGGCTAGACACCACTTGTGTGATTTCATTCACACACACCTTTTTGCTTTTTGGTTAGCCTTGACCTCATTCGGGTGATTCAGACTCATCCATATGGGGTAGCTCCCCATGGTCTTCGGACCGTCATGTGATAGGCCTCTTTCCCTTTTTCTGTGATATTGATTGATCTATGGATGATTATGACGATCATCTTTGTGATTTAGACTAGCAATTGTGTGATGTCTCTTTGTTTGCTTTCTGGTTAGGCTAGACACCACTTGTGTGATTCCATTCACACATACCTTTTTGCTTTTTGGTTAGCCTAGACACCATTTGTGTGATTCCATTCACACATATCTTTTTTGCTTTCTGATTAGGCTAGACACCACTTGTGTGATTCCATTCACACATACCTTTTTGCTTTTTGGTTAGCCTAGACACCATTTGTGTGATTCCATTCACACATATTTTTTTGCTTTCTGATTAGGCTAGACACCACTTGTGTGATTCCATTCACACATACCTTTTTGCTTTTTGGTTAGCCTAGACACCATTTGTGTGATTCCACTCACACATACTTTCTTTTTGTCTGCGAGGGAAACTAGACCCTGCTTTTGTGATGTTTCACCATCACATATGCGTTACACGTGTTGGTGAGTTTTCATGCTCATGTGTAGGTGAGTTTTCATACTTCCATTTGAGTTTCTGTACTCCCATTTGAGTTTTCATACTCTCATTTTGTGATATCTGGATTTCTTGTGTAGATTTCTAGAATTTGTGTTTTCTGGATTTCTTGTGATGATTTCTAGAATTTGTGCTTCACCAATTTTCGTGATTTCTATTGATAAGTTTTATCAATTTTTGTGCATTGGTGAATTCTTGTGTCATTGACTTGTTATGAATACAAGTTTAGGGTATGATATCCCTTTCTATCTTCAAAAAGATTCTTGTGACATTTTTGATGAATGAAAATTCATTGGTATTATATTTTGATGCCAATTATTTTGACGTATTAACTTCAGTAACCGTCAATTTTAAAATGGATTTTCAAGCGGTTATCCCGCGATGCTTATTTTTTTTTCCATTTTTACGGTATTTTGGGAAATGCAATTTCGTTGACGAAGTTGCTACAGATGTTTCTGCTTTAATCACGTGTTTTAAAAATTGTTTCAAAATATAAATCAAAATTGTTTTCAGAAGTTTTACGATTTGCGCTTTCAAAAGAATGAGGAAGCGAATTAAACGTTTCAGTAAAATTGAGGACTATGACCCCTTTCTTTTGCTGATTCGCTTAATTCCAGACTTGTCCGTTTGAGAATGTAAATTGTAATTTTATAAATAAAATTGTTTTCAGAAGTTTTGCACTTTGCGCTTTCAAAAGAATGAGGAAGCGATTTAAACGTTTCAGAAAAATTGAGGACTATGACCCCTTTCTTTTACTGATTCGCTTAATTCCGGACTTGTTTGTTTGAGAATGTGAAATGTTATTTATTAAAATACACAATTATGCACTTTCAAGAAAACGATGAAGTGAATTAAACGATTTAGTAAAATTCGTGGTTATAGGTCATGTGCGTTTGCTATTTCGGTTAATTCCGGACTCGTTAATTGAAAATTTTGTGATTTCTGATTATCGTTTTTGATAATCGGATGTTGGTGATTTCTGATTTATCGTTTTCGATAATCAGATATTTGTTGTTTCTAATTATCATTTGTGATAATTAGGTATTTGAGATTTAATTATCGTTTGTGATAATTAAATATTTGCGATTTAAAATTTGATTATCAGTTGTGATAATTAAATATTCGTTGATTTGTGATTTCTGATTATCGTTTTTGATAATCAGATATTTGTTGTTTCTGATTATCGCTTGTGATAATCATATATTTGAGATTTAATTATCGTCTGTGATAATTAAAAATTTGTTGGTTTAATTATCGTTTGTGATAATTAAATGTTTGTGATTTAAGATTTGATTATCATTTTGATAATTGAATATTTGTTGATTTGAAATTTGATTTCCGTTGTGGTAATTCCTGATTATTGTTTTTGATAGTTAGATATTTATGACTTGTGTTTTCTAATTATCTTTGTTGATAATTAGATTTGCTGATTTTAGCTGTCTTCTAATTATCGAATAGGTGATTAGGTATTGCTGATTTGTGAACTTCTTTTATGAGATTAAAAGATTTCTCTGGTGTTTATATTGAACCACACCGGTGTACCGGCTCAAGCTTCTGCTATTCATGACGTTTTCTACGTCTTCCAATTACGGAAATGCCTTAGGGATTTCCGATCCTTATTCTTTAGCAACCTTCTATTCACATCATTGCTTAGGGGTGTAGCACCTTCGAAATAAAGATGTTTTTCTAGCGGAAGTCCAATGTTTCTCAAATCCTAAGGATTGCACTTAGGAATCCTGAGAATTCATCGAGCAAACATGTTCAAGCTTACTCTTTCATGCTCTTTATGGTGAACTTCCTATTTCGAATTCTTTCATCTTATGATGATATGCACTTTTGGTTGTTACCTTTTGTCCATTTATTCCTTATAATTGCGGGGACGCAATTTCTTTAAGGAGGGGAGTCTGTAACAACCCGGTATTACGCATCAATTAATAATCGACATTTAAACGATTAATATGTTGCAAATTTCCAAATTGAAGTTTTTAAATTGAGTTAAAACTCTTTTATAAATTGTTAAAAAGAATTATGGGCTTTGAAAATTAAATTTTTGTCCCATGTTTTAATTGTGGCCGTGAAAATTTACAAAATAAACAACCCGTTCTCTTTTTATTTATTTTAAACCCGTCCCCCCTTTTTCTTTCATTTTTCCCATTCACTAGTCCTAAAACAAACGAGAGCGAGAAAGTTAATGGCGGCTCCCCTTTTTCATTTATCGTTCGTCTTCCCTCGGTTGCTCTGGCTTCGCTCGATTTCTGGTGAGCTCGGCTTCATCAATTCGTCGACAAGGTGAGTAATTCATACTCACATCTAATTCGAATTCATAGTTAGGTGATTTTGTGTTCGGCCTTGAATTTTTGGTACCTGACTTCGGTCGTGATTTCTTGGCTTGTTTAATTCATGATTTTTGGTACCTGTCTTCGGCCATTCGATTTGTTTTGATGATTGATTTTGTAACTTGGTTGCCTCGGCCCTGTTTTTGTTCGTTGCTGATGATTTCTGATTTATTCATACCGAATAAGTTTGTTTACTCGATTGATATGGTTTTGCTTTATTTCGTGGTCACCACGGTGTTGAATTCTTGTGAGCTCTGACCATCTCTGTGTTCATCTTTTACCTGTCGCACTTGCAGTATATTGATATTTTGCAGTTGAACACTTGTTTGTGGTTTTGCTTCACTGATTAGGTCAATGCATATTTGAAATTGGGGTTAGTTTTGAGCATTGTAGATGTAGCATGCTTGATCTTGCCTGCATCATCCACATGAGATCATTCGACTTTGCTGTGCACTCTCTTGTGTTGTCGTGTTCATTCATACCTAAGTTTTACTGCATTGTACACTTATGTCATTATTCTGTAGTGTTGCAGTGTACATCCACTCCTTAGTTTCACTGCACCGTACACTTATATCATTTTGAAATTTATGATGTATTGTTTTGACCTTACACATTTGTTTCACGTAATATTGGGCATATGTACAGTTGCATTTCGTCCCTGCCATGTTGCATGGGTTTTGGTGTGGCAACTGCGTTGAGTCACTGACTTGACCTTTGCATTTTTGTTAATGGTTTGGCTTTGCAGCTTCATTTTATTACAGTGAGTAACATCACTTAATAACAAATTTAAACGTATAATTCTGATGCGTATATGTATGTGAATGAGTGTGTTTATATCTTTATATATGAATGCCTTATGAATGATGAATAATATGTGAGTGCAGGCTCTATATCATATACCCCTCTGTTTTGAGTTTTCTCGATACAATGTTTGATTTAAAAATCATTCTCTATTGATATACTGATTTGTTTTGAGCTTAGTGTTAAGACAATATTGGTTGTTATATTCTAAACTAAAGATTAAACATATATAAGTTAAAAACAGTTAGTTAATAACTCTGAAAATTTAAGAACTGTTTTAACTTTTTAAACCAAGGTTTGACCTGAGTTTTCTAAACAAAGTTTCAAATATAAATACAAGTCTCTAATATGTAGAAGTCACTATGCACTGGTCCATTGTTTTAGTGAAGTCTGACTTAGTTGGTTGTGAGGTTGCCATTGATTTAATTCCATCCTGTCTGTTCATTTTCTTGCATCACTGGGTGGCACTTGCTATCCAATTAACATGTGCATTTCCTTCATATGGTCTGTACACTGTGTAGCCATGATCATATATATGTGTGACTGGGTATAATTGTGGACTGGTCTTCATTTGCATTGTGCAGTAGCTTGAACATTTATCTTGTTATTTTGGTTATCTTACTGGACTTGTTGAGTTCTCTGTGCACTACTGCACTGTTGTTGCTGTCGTAGTTGTGTTGAGTCACTGACTTGACCTCTGCATTTCGTAAGTGACTTAGCTTTGTAGTTACGACATGTTTCTCTTACATGTTCTTATGTATGTGCATGTCACTATTCAATTTTTATTGCACCTGAGTTTCATGTTGATTTCGGAATTTCACCTATGTTGAATCCGGTATTTCGGGTTTGACCTTGTGCCCGTTTGTGTACATCATTACTGTTGTGGCAAGGCAGTGCACGCAAGCGTGAACTGCAGCCACACGGAATTGAGTTTTTGGGTACATTATCACTGTAGTGGCAAGGCAGTGCACGTAAGCGTGAACTGCAGCCACACGGTATGGTTTTGTGATATTCTATTTTGTTTTAATTTATTAATCTTTTACGTAGTTCATATGCTGTAGTGGTGAGGCAGTACACGCGTGCGTGTACTGCAGCCCTACTCGACTTAATATTTTAATTGATATTTCAATGGTATGAACTGTTTTGTTTATTCAATTCAATATTCTGATTTGGTTGAATTTGCTGATTTGTTGATTAACACAGCTATGTGTTATATTTATCGTTATCTGATTTCTTTATTTAAGGATCGGATAGACGAAATTTATTGTGACTATCGTCTATTCATTATTTAATTATTATTGCTTCTGTGCACTAATAACTGAGTTTGAATTAGACTGACCCGAGTATTATTTTCTTTTGAATTTAATACTGGGGTCAGACCGAGTATTTCAGGTTGTAGATATTCTGCTTTGGGTTGCTGCTAGAGCTATGAAGTTCTTTCATATCTTTTGGAGTAGTCGTCGTCATTTGTAGAAGTCTGTATAATTGTATAGGAAGATACGTATTCATGTATATTATATACGTTAATGTACTTGTATATGTATCTTCCGGAGTCGACTGTTGTAGTTGTATCATATGTACCGTATCATATGTATTGTGTCAAATGTATTGTAATTGACATCAGATATATATATATATATATATATATATATATATATATATATGAGACTTTTGTTTTAACTGTGTTCCGCATTTATATTTATCTGTGTTATTATTTTATATTTTGTCCTGAACTATTACGAACCATCGTAGTTTGTTTTATACTGGAATTGGGGTATGTCGATGGGAGAAAATAATTCAGAGATGAAAAATGAAAGAATATTTATATATATACCACTCCTATCGAGATAACCAATACTAGTGTAAGGCTTAACTACTGATGGCCGCTCCTCAACAGCCTTATTCTCCGCGCTAGTTGACTGCACTACACCGTAGTATTCTTGGCTAGCGTGGGTATAGAGATGGGGCGTCACAGTCGTTATATAACCATCTTGACGTTTTGATGATTAGTTGGAAAGTTATGATCTTGTTTACAAGTGATAATCTATATGTTGTATAAGTTGCTACTTACTTTTATTTGTATGCTCTTGTTGTACTTAGTGATGCTTGGATAAGTAAGTGACAAGTGAGAAGTGTTTATGGAAGTGTCCGTATAGTGACTGTCACTATATTGGCACTTTTGAATACAATATTTCCTTTGAAATCTTTGATTAGAAGCTTGTGTTTGGGTTTAACAAGATTAATTAATTATTTTGATAATGTTATTTTAAATTTAATTAATCATTTTAAATTAATATGATTAATATTAATTAATGAAATAATGATGTAGTCAAGACTAATTAATTGACTAATGACGTGATTAAAATTAATTAATTAAATAATGATGTGGTCAAGGTTAATTAATTTAATAAATAATCATGTGATTAAGATTAATTAATTAATTAATTATGAAATTAAGATTAATTAATCATTTTAATTTATGATGGTGAAGGCTAATTAATTATTTAGTTAAAGACGTATTAAAGTAAATTAATTATTTTGTTAGTGATGTTTAAGATTAATTAATCACTTTAGAAAGCATCTTTTAAATTTAATTAATTATTTTAATAACCATGTTTAAAATTTATTAATCATTTTTAACAATGATGTTTATGGGTTAATAATAATGTTTTAAAGTTAATTAATCATTTTAAATGGTGTTATTTGAAGTAATTAATCAGGCTTAAAGCAAATTAATTATTTTAAATAAAAATGTTTGAAATTAATTCATCATTGACCATTTTTAATAATATCTATTGAGTAAAGTTCATCGATCATTTTATTAAAGTTGTTTAAAGTTAGTATTTTCAACGTGAAACCCTCGCACAAGTTTGGTTTTAAAAGTATAGTATCGATTTAGCTATGGAAAAGAAGTTTCCGTAGACGACATCGCTTATATGGAAAAAAAATCGACATACTGTTGACACTGAACGTTGATGTACGGAAACTTGTCACTATCTCGAAAATTAACAATGTCGTTAGGGCAACGCCTAGAGGTAACACTACCTTCACTTACTCGACTTTATTTTTAACCTAGAAATATTACAAGTTTGAAATCGACGAGTAGTGGTAGGAATTTGAGATTCAATGTCTATATACGATCATTTTAATTATCCTTGATAATTGATTTATCAATTAACGGTTCGGCTTTCTTCATTGTATATCGTTAATCTAAGAAGATTTATGGCTCATTTGAACATTGATATCCTTTGTTGGAAATGACTAAGACCAAAGTGGAAGCTAAGCTATGTGGGGTTGCTCCCATTGAAGTATTTTCACATCTACTCTATGTTGGTTTCGGTTATATGCACAATAAGATGTGAAATACTCATATTTTCGGTAATAATTGTTAGGGTCCTTCTTGGTATTGTCCCAGAACCATCGTAGTTTTTAGGTATATTTTAGAGATATACCTTCGGTAAAGGGGTGCACCCTACTAATCATTTGTGGAAATTTTTCTTTCTTTCCGTTGATTCCAAAATTTTAAATTTCATTCTTTCCTTAATTATATCGAGAAGTGTGTGGGCACTTCGCAATGTCTAAATTATTTGCATCCATAGTTGTGTTTGGATGTTGTTATAGTGAAAGGAAATCTATTCCGCAGTTGGTGGCATGGTCTCACAAATTATGTTTATTTCTACCCTTTTTGTTTAGAGATTTCCTTGTACTAGACTTATTGTCCAACCCGAGTTGTTTGTTTCTATAAACTCTCGGGTACTCGATTATATTTGAGTAGTCCAAGAGTAGCAGGTTTTCTTTGGGTTCTCTAAATATGATGGATGAGCATGAGGCTCCTTTTCTATCTAGTTATCTATTTCTATTGTATGTTATGATAATTATGTATATATTTTGTATCAGTATGTGTAAAGGCAGAATGTATAACTAAGTGTTTTGATGGTTGTAGTACTTTTGTGTACCTCTGATAATTCCATGTTTAGGAGTGATGTGATGTACTACATTATTTTGTATTATATATGGCCATTCCGATGCGATACTTTTTAGTTCTTTTCTCTTTTGATCTATTCTTTTATTTTACCCTAAGACAACTCCTCTTTCGGATGCTTGGGCAACAACACACGAATATCGAGGATATGTTAAGTGTCATTCTCAAGGGTCCAAATGTGCATTGTCACGGTTGGTATCATAGCTTGGGTTGAACAAACACCTTAGCCTGATTGGGATACAAATCATTAGAGATGAGGTATGTGATGCCATAGAATGAGTTAATTTGAAGAGAAAGCGTATTTGTAATTTTCTTTATAATAATAATACCTATCCTCATAAGTCTCGTTCTAGATCCTTTGGTCTGGATTTGCTTAAAACTATTTTGATCTTATTCTTATGTTCTAAAGATACTTTTTATTTGTCCATGTGATAGAAGATGAATACAAGAAGAGGAGTAAAGGGTAGATCCAAAACTAGCACAGCTACAAATAGCAGACCAGCTAGAAATGGCCCGGTAGTAGGACATGTAGAGGAAGTGGTAGCGCAAGTTCAACCTTCTATGAATTTCACAACTTTGTGCAAGAGTTACACCACTTTGGGCAAGAAACCATTCTATGGTACTGAGGATATTCTTGGAGTGCAGACTTGGCTTAGAGATTCTGAAACGATATTCGGAGATCTTAGATCGGAAGATGCAAAGAAGCGCCGTTGGCATCGTGACGACTTTAGAGGTAGGCGATGGACTGGTGGGATTCTATAATGGCTAATACACCAGACGAGGAGTTCTCTTGGGAAAATTTAGAGAAGTTCTTGAAGCATAATTTATCCCAGAAGCTGGAAGGATGTAGTTGTTTGAAAGTTTCCTAAATTTAAAGCAAGGTGATATGATGGTAGCATAGTATGAACACAAGTTTAATGCATTATCCTGTTTTGGGCTTGGATTAATGGACATACCGCTTAAAAAGAGAGAAATGTTTTTGAATTGATTGCGACTAGAGTCCGAGAGAGAAATGACTAATCATCTTGCGTGTAAATTCACTTGCCCGACCTGAGGATTGAAGCTCTGGATATAATGGAAAGAGTTCAGAAAGGAGTAGTGCCAATAATCAATGCTAAGCCTTTATAGTGATACTAGTTGGAGGAAGACCAAATTTCAAGCATAAGTTTAAGGGGAAGAAACAGTAGGCAGGTAAGAAACCTGGAGGTGGGGTTCTAGCATAGAAAAAGTGGCTCGACTTGGCATGTGTTCTTTATATCAAGTGCAACAAAATGGGTCACTTTGCACCCAATTTCCCGAGTAGCACATGCTATGATTGTAACAAAATAGGACACAGAATAATTAGTGCCCTTTCCCAAGGAGGGGAAGCAAGGATAGGCTTTCAATATTGAGGAGATACCATCCACTTCTACAGGACAAAGGGAAAGCAGATGTTGTAAAGTACACTATCTATCCATGATCTTCCTATTAGAGTTTATTTGATATGGGTGCTTCCCATAGTTTTGTTTCAGTTGATCTTGTTGATAGGCTTAACCTAAAACCCATCCTTTTGGTTAATCCTTTTTGTGTATCGAACCCAATTGGGGGTCCAACAAATCTTGACACTATATATATATAAATGTATCTATCTCTTATTGTAATCGCCTCTTTTCTATCGACTTTTTTTTGAGTGTTATTAGTAATGGATTAGCTATCTAAATATGGAGTTGTTTTGGGTTGTGATAAGATGATGATTGTGCTAAAGTATGTTGTAGAAAGACGTGTCCACATATTTTGTGAAGTGCCTAATGAAGTGATGAGTAGTTTTCTATATTTGTTTGAAGTAGCAACAAGGAGCTTAAGGATGTACTAGTTGTTTGCGATTTCGTGGATGTTTTGGAAGAAGTGTAAGGTTAACCTCCCCAGTGTGAAGTGGAGTTCTGAATTTATCTGATTCCAGGAAGTAGATCTATTTTTTAACCTTCACAAAGATTGGCTCCAAAAGAAACGAGAGAGTTAGAAAGCCAGACATTCGACTTGTTGTAGAAGGGATTGATAAGACGTAGTACTTCCGGTCGGGGATCGCCAGTCGTCTTTGTTACCAAGACGGACAGTTTTTGAATGTTATGTATAGAATACCGGAAGTTGAATAAAAGGACTATCAAGAATAAGTACCCATTACCAAGGATCGACGACATGCCTGATCAACTCCACGGCGCTCGAAAATTGTCCTAATTGGATCTTCCCACTGGTTTTCACCAATTAAGTATAGCAGAAGGCAGTGTTCCCTTAACAGCCTTTAGGACACTAGATAATTACTACGAGTGGTTAGTTATGCCGTTTGGGCTAACTAATGCACCTTTTTTATGTACTTAATGAATCGATTGTTCTGAGATGATGTTAATAAATTTATCCTCGTATTTATTAACAACATTCTTTTTTAGTCAAAAATGGAGTAGGAGCATGAGTACCATCTCCGAATCATATTTGATATGCTAAGAAGCCATATGTTGAAGCCATAGTTTGCTAAATGACATTTTTTGGAAATTCTATACACCCCTGGTAAAGCAAATGTTGTTGCAGATGCATTGAATAGGAATGTCACAATGGTTGCTAACTTGAAAGTCAAGCCAGTATTGATCCAGAGGATTGCAGCTTGTCAAGAATAAGATCCTATTTTGGCTCAACTCAAGAAGGATGTGCAAGAAGGTATTGTTTCTTGTTTTGAGATTGATCCCAGGGTGTATTGAGAACGAATGGGCGTGTATGTGTTCTGAATGCTTAGGGTCTTAGAGAAGAAGTGTTAGCTGAGTGTCATAGTTTGAATTTATCTTTCCATCAAGTAGTGACCATGATGTTCAAGGATATAAAGAGAGTCATTTGGTGGAAGGGGATGAAAAGTGATATGTTGATTTTTATGAGCCAATGTGCAAATTTCTAGCAGATTAAGAGTGACCAATAGAAGTCAGCTGGACTGCTGCATTCATTTGAGATCCTAAAGTTGAAATGGGGGTAGATCTCTATGGATTTTATTGATGGACTTCCTAGGTCCAGAAGAGGAGTTGAAGGAATTTGGATTAAATTCGATTGGTTGGTCAAGAGTGCTCATTTGATTCTGGTTAAGTCGACTAGGACAGCTGAGAGTCCAGCTACCATGTATATGAAGGATATTGTGAGGCTTCATGGTATTCATTGTAGTATTTTAAGTGACCAAGACCTGATATTCACTAGTAGATTCTGGAAGGGACCATAAACTTCCTTAGGGACCAACCTGAATTTGAGTACGGTTTACCATCCCTAGACAAATGGGAAAATGGAGAGATTAAACCAGATCTGTAAAGATTTAGCGCGAGCATTCATTCTTGACTTCAGAGGTTCTTGGGAAGATCATTTAACCTTGGTCGAGTTCACTTTCAACAACAGCTATCAGGCGAGTATCGACATGGCCCCTTCTGAAGCTCTTTATGGCCATCCATGTCGTTCACCTTCGTATTGGGTGGAGTATGGTGATCGGATTGTTCTTAGGCCTGACATGATCTCAGAAGTAAGTAAGAAAGTAGCTGATACCAAAAGGAAGATGAAAGAAGCGCATGATCGGCAAGAGTGTTGTATGGACCAAAGGAGCAGGGATCTAGAGTTTTCATTGGGAGATACGGTATTTGTGAAAGTTTCTCCATCGAAGAGTGTTGTGTGGTTTGGGAAATTAGGGAAGCTTGCCCCTCAATTTATTGGCCTTTTTCCCATTCTAGACTAGATTGGTAGGCTTTCTTATAAAGTGAAGTTGCCAAATAGACTATTAGGTATGCACATCGTATTTCACGTATCTCATTTATGTAAGTATGTATATTACCCTTCGTTGATAGTAAAATCCGCACAATAAGGGGATTTGGAAGTTCAACCTAACCTAACCATTTTTAGGTGGCCTATTCATGTCATCGCTCGAGATATAAAGTGACTGAGGATGAAAGAAGTGAATCTTATTAAGGTCTAGTAGAGTGAGACGAGAGGGATTGTACTTGGGAAATCGAGGATTATATTAGAGATTCGTATCCCGAGTTCCTATCAAAGTTGTTCATATGTTATTGTGACTTTTAGTATACTCATCTGTTGTGGTGGAGCCACTTTATTTGTATTTTGTTTGAATGATATCATTTGGGTTTCTTTTAATATCTATTGTTGTGTATGATAAATTTCGAGGACGAACTTTCCTTCAAGGGGGGATGTAAATACCTGCAATTTAATCACTTTTAAATCTTAATATTCAATATATTTTTAAATAAATAATTAATTAATATTATAACATAAAAAACATTTTTAAATAATAACTAGTGATTGGGAAATGATTGTTAAATTTTTTTTACAAAAATAATTAGTTCAAAGAAACATAGAAAATGTGACCGAAAATTATTTTTCGAATTTTTGATTTTTCAGTGTCTAAAAGTTATCGAAAATGTTGTATACATTACAGTTAACATATACACCTACAATTACTATATAATACAGGAATGGATACGGTAATAATGTATTAAAATGTAATTATTTAAGTAAAAGGGGAACTTGAATTTAAAAGGAGAAAAAGAAAGATTCCTTGACTATAAAAATCAACTTAAGTACATAAGAATGCTCTTTTACCCACTGAATTTTCTCATGTGTGTACATTGATAGAAAGTGTGTAAGAAGGGGAAGGGGGAATGTATTTTTGAAGGGAAGAAAGGAGGATGAGGTGATGATGTGGAGCTTAATGAATGGAGGGTATGCAAGGAAGGCTATTTTGGTAATTCACACATTTCACATTGTATAAAAACAATTCTCTTTATTTTATTTCTCATATGCCCTTTCATTTTCTTATTTTCTAAACAATCAACTTCCTTTTCAAGCTTTCGCGGCTTCGAAAATGTTTTAAAACTTTAAAAATCGCATCTTTTCCTTTTTTCCTTAGGAAAAATTGTTAAAAATCCTTTGTTTCTTCTCTACATCATTATTTCCATCAAAATAAGAACAAACCCATCACTTTTACACCATGGCCAAGCCAAATTAACCCTAGGCCGATCGAAATCCATTTCTTTTTTGTCTTGGAATTGAGTTTTTATAGAAGGAAGCTCCGTCCGTGTGTCGTGTGCAAGTTTGGTTGAAGTTTGATTTGATTTGGTTGCATATTGGTGAGCAAATTCCTAGCTTTTAAAAAAAGTTTTGACCTTTACTATATTGATGGAAATACAGGTTATTTGTTGATGTTTGTATGTGTTGGCTAGTTAACCACCTTGAAAGTAAAACCTTGAAGATTATTCGGAAAGTTATGTTCTTGTTAACAAGTGATGATCTATATGTTGTATAAGTTTGTTTATATGCTCATGCTATAATTTCTGATGCTTGGATATGTAAATGACATGTGAGAAGTGTTAAGGAAAGTGTCCGTAGAGCGACCGTCGCTATATCACACTTTTGAAAACAACATATCCTTTGGAATCTTTAATTTGAAACTTGTGTTTGAGTTTTACAAGATTAATTAATTATTTCAGTAATGTTATTTTAAATCTAATTAATCATTTTAAATAATGATATTTACTATTAATTAATTAAATAAATGTCATTAAGATTAATTAATTAACCAACGACGTGATTAAGATAGATTAATTAATTAACTAACGGTGTGATTACGATTAATTAATTAATTAATTAATTAATAATATGATTAAGATTAATTAATCATTTTAATTTACAATGCTTAAAGCTAATTAATTATTTAATTAATGATGTATTAAAGTAAATTAATTATTTTGTTAGTGATGTTTAAGATTAATTAATCACTTTAGAAAGCATGTTTCAAATTTAATTAATTATTTTAATAACCATGTTTAAAATTGATTAATCATTTTTAACAATGATGTTTAAGGGTTAATAATAATTTTTTAAAGTTATTAAATCAATTAAACAAGGATGATTAAAGTAAATTAATCATCTTAAATGGTGTTATTTGAAATAACTAAACGGAGTTAAAGAAAATTAATTATTTTAGATAAAAGTATTTGAAATTGATTCATCCTTGATTAAAGTTAATTGATCATTTTAATAATGATACTGGAGTAATTAATTGGTGATCAAAGTTAATCAATCATTTCGAGTTGTTTAAAGTTAATATTTTCAACGTGAAACCCCAACATAAGTTTGGTTTTAATAGTACAAGCATCGATTCAGCTATGGAAAAGAAGTTTTCGTAGGCGATATCGCTTATATGGAAAGAATTTCGACATTCTCTTGACACTAAACGTCGAGGTATTGAAACTTACCACCATCTCGAAAGCTAACAATGTCATCAAGGAAATGCTAAGAGGTAACATTACCTTCACTTGCCCGACTTCATTTTTAACCTAGAAATAGTACAAGTTTGAAATCGACGAGTAGTGGTTGGAATATAAGATTTATTGTCCATATACGATCATTTTAATTATCCTCTAGTTGATTTATCAATTATCGGTTCAGCTTTCATCATTGTATATCGTCAACCTAAGATGATTTGTGGCTCATGTGAACATCGATATCCTTTTTCGGAAATGACTAAAACCAAAGAACGAGTGGAAGCCAAGCTTGGTGATGTTGCTCCCATTAGGGTATTTTTACATCTACTCTAAGTTGGTTTCAGTTATATGCACAATAAGATGTGAAATACTCGGATTTTTGATAAAGGTTGGTGGGGTCTGGCTTGGTATTGTCCAAGAACCATCATAGTTCTCAGGTATGTTCTAGAGGTATACCTTCGGCAAGGGCGGGTGCACCGTCCTAATTATTTGTGGAAAATTTCCCTTCTTTCCTTAGATTGCAAATTGTTAAATTTCCTTCTTTCCTTAATTATATCGGAAAGTGTGTGGGCACTTTGTGATGTTTAAATTATTTGTATCCATGGTTGTGATCTGATGTTTTTATTGTTAGAGGAAGCCATACCTTTTATATTAATTATTTAATTATAATAATTAAGTTTTCTAGCTCAAACGATGCATGATAAATCACAAACACTTAGGAAAAATCCCTAAAAATTATATTAAGTCCAATATATTGTATCCTTTAACAAATACATATTTTGGAACCAAAAATTTAATTATTTTAAACAATCAAACCTAAAATATCTCATTTTTAAATCTTTGAAAATTCACCAAATATTCTCATTAAACCAGAAAAATATGAAATTGAAAACCTACGTCCAAAACATTGTTTCTAACATCATAATAAAATTTCAGAGTCATTTGGGTATTATTTGGTAGGTTTTCTAACTCAAATAGATCACTTAATTTCATAAATAAATTCCATAAATTCAGCAGTAAGCACATAATCATTCAAACCATCATATTATGGCATAATATGAACAAAAGAAATGTATTTACGCTTAAAACCGAAAATAATTCTTAAAGCATGAGATGCATAACTATTATTCATCTTAAATGGTTAAAGATGGTTAAGATTTGGATTTGATTTGATTCCCCTAAGCTTTCTACTTGTTTTCCTGGCTTTGCATCCTCTTGAATCCTCTAGCAATGGTCGGCCTAAGCTTTAATTCATTTGTACAAGTGTAAAATGAATAAATGAGAAACAAGGTGGGGATTTATTAGGAAATGTAATCCTTTCCCTATTTTACCCTTCTCTTGAATTACTCCTTTCTGTTATGTTCCAATCAATTCCATTAGTTCATTAATTAAGGCTCGACTCATGGTAGTTATCAAATCAAAATCTCCTTACCATTTTACATTATTTTATATTATTAACCAATTAAATATCCTAAATAATATTAATCAAAATTAGGGTTGTTATAGACTCCCTTCCTTAAAGAATTTTTTCCTCAAAATACAATAAGGTACATAAACCAACATATAAGCATAGATGTAAAACATACCATCAAATAGATCATGATAAGTGTCCCTAATGCTGTCCTCTATCTCTAAATATAGTCTCTTTTATCGTCACTCCACTGGACTTTTACTAATCTGGCTGTCTTATTTCTTAGCTTTATCCCATCCTAAGCTACAATACAAACTGGTTTCTACTAATTGTCATGTCCAGTTTCACTACGAAGTCTTACGATGCAGTCAGAGTTATAGTAGTCGCTAGATCTCAAACACACTTCCTAAGATGAAAAATATGAAAAACATGATGGACTCCTACCAAACTGATCGGTAACTCTAACATGTAAGCAAGTTTCTTGATCCTTTCAATGATAGGAAATGGTCTAATGAATCTAGGTGCCAATTTCCTTGATTTCTGGAATCTTACTACACCTTTTATCGACGATACTTTGAAAAAAACGTGATCTCCAATTGAGAACTCTAAGTCCTTTTGTCCCTTATCTGCATAACTTTTTTCCCTAGACTGAGGTTCTTTTGTTCTAGCCCAAATCAACTAATCTTTCACGGTCTTCTCTTACATTGAGTGGACCAAATACTAATCTATCTCTGGTCTCTAACAAACATACAGATGATTTACATGGTCTTCCATATAAAACTTCAAAAGGCACTATTCCTATACTAATCTGATAAATATTATTATAGGAAAACTCAACTTAGTGCAAATGGTCTTCCCAAGACCCACCAAAATCTAATACACAAGCTCTCAACAAATCTTCAAGTACCTTATTGACTCTCTCTGTCTGCCCATCTATCTGTGGGTGATAAGCGGTACTCATCTTAAGCTTGGTACCTAAAATCTCTTGTAGACTCTTCCAGAGTTAGTTAGTAAATAAAGAATCTCTATAAATGACTATACTACTTGGAATCACATGCAATATGATTATATTCTTCATGAATAATTTAGCAAAGAAACATGTCGTCCTCGTTGAATTTGTTTGTATAAAGTGTACAGTCTTAGTCAGTCTACCCATTATATCCCAGATACTTTCATTTTCCCTATTCAACTTTGGTAACCCGCCTATGAAATCCATAGATATAGAATCCCATTTCCATACTAATATATCCAAAGTATGTAGCAATCCACTTGGCTTTTGATGCTCAGTTTTTACTTGCTGATAATGTAAACACTACTTTACCCATAAACCTACATCCCTTTTCATATCTTCCCAGAAGAAACTTCTCTTCATATACTAATACATCTTACTCCCTCTAGACCAAATAGTAAAATTTAATCGATGAAATTCCCTATGCACTTATTTCCTTAGTATACCCACATTTGGAATACATAATCGTCCTTTCTATCTCAACTTGGTCAAGATAAAATTTCTTTAGATCATTAATCTCAGTTCCACTTTTTAGTCATCTAATTCTTCAACTATCAATGGATCATCTCTTTTCTTAGAAGCAATCTTTTCGATCAATACTAGTCGAACTTTCAAATAAGATAACATTATTGTACTCTAACTAGAACTAGCAATCGATCTTAACCGAACAACAAGTAGTTAATGCTTTCGAATCTTTCCGCTCCAACATCATTGCTAACACTGCAATCTGATGTTTCCTACTAAATGCATCTAAAGTTTGTTTCCTTTTCCTACTGTGTACTCAATACCAAAATCATAAGCATCTAAAAGCTCTAAACATTTCTAATGTCTTATATCCAACTCCTTCTGGGAGAATAAGTAACTTAAAGACTGTGATCCGTATACAACTCGATTCGATCTCCAAAAAGGTAATGTCTCCACACCTTCAAAGAAAAAATTACCATAGCCGACTCCAAGTCAATGGTTAGATATCTAACTCCGTACATCCTGAGCTTTCGAGAAGCAAAGGTAATCACTTTACCCTTATGCATTAACATAGCTCTTAATCCTATTCCACACGCATCAGTATACACCACCAAACCTTAGTTTCTAGCTAGAACAACTAACACGGGGGCAGGTCAATAAATGATTCAACTTCTAAAATTCCTCCTCACATTTATCGGTCAAGACATATTTTACGTTCCTCCTTGTTAGTTTAGTCATCGGTGCTGCTAAACGAAAGATATCCTTGATGAATCTCTGGTAATAGCCAGCAAATCCCAAATTTTTGTCTCAGTCACTGTCTTGGGTCCTTTTCAATTATTGACTGCTTTTATCTTGGCAGGATCTACTGACAACCCTTTTTCAAGACTACATGATTAAGAAACTTCACCTCCTTCTTCCAAAAACGATACTTCGAAACTTCACTTTTAACTGATGTTGCCTTAGTTCCTCAAGAACTATTCTAAATGAACCTCGTGATCTCTTTCATCCTTAGAATATATCAAAATTTCATCTATGAGTACCAATACAAACCTATCCAAGTCCTCTTGGAAAATTCAGTTCATCAAATCCATAAAGAAAGCTGGTGTATTAGGTAATCTGAATGACATTACTGACGACTCATACGAACCATATCTTGTTCTAAATGTCTTCAACGGAATATTGTCTTCCACCACTCTTAGTTAACGAAACCAAATCGCACAGTCTAACTGAGAAAATACTTTGGCTTTACTCAATTGATCAAATAGATCATCGATTCTCGGCAAAGGATGTGGTTCTTTATCCTTTTTTCATTCAATTTATGCTAATCTATACATAGCCTTAATGACCTATTCGGTTTCTTCACAACAACATGGTCGCTCCTCTATGGAAACTACTTGGTCTAATAAAAAAATCCCCTCTAAGTCCACTAGATGCACATTGAACTCTTTCATCTTGGTAGGTGTCATTCTGCTAGTCGGTCTACTTACGATTTCAGTTCCATGTATAAGATCTATTTGAAACTCAATAGCTCATTTTAGGGGTAGTCCTGTGATATCTGCAAATTCTCTAACTACGAAAACCCAATTTAACTCGTCTTCCTCCTTTATCGCACCTAACAATGCACAAACATCCGAACTTGGATTCTCTACGGAGTATACTATTCGGTCGCTACAATTAGAGTGATTTAGTGATATTTTCCTATCATTGCAAAATAGCCTAGCTTATACATACTTAACTAGTCCATAACCAAAATAATCCCAAAGCTTGCGAAATCAAACACATGCAAACCACCGGCAAATATATAACCTAATAATGCAGACTCTAAATGGTCACATCTTATACTTAAAATTGCTTATCCTGCTATCGGATTCGCAACCTTTAAGTAAGTAATTAGATATGAGGGTTCTAAGCTAAGCATATTGTAATGACCCAGAATTTCTGTCAATTAAAATTCGTATATTTAATTGATTTTAAATATTAATAAGTGAAATTTATAAGTCGAATAAATTTTATTTCGAATATCAGGATTTAGTTGCATAATTAAATCGATAATTTAATATTTGAAATTCCAGAAATAATTGAAAATTGGGTTTAATATGATTAAAATTGATTTTTAAAATTTTAATAAATCATATTGGAGTTAGAATGATGTTATAGAACTTTTAAAATTGAATTAAAAGTTAATTTGTGAAAATTGAATATTTTAATATTTAATTGACGAGTTAAAATACCATTTTTCAAACAGTCTCAGATGTCGACGAAACCAGTTTCATCGAATCTGTAATGTGATATTATTGTAAGGTTTCAAATTTCGTGTCAATCGGATTTACCGTTTGTCCGGGGCAAGCCAAAACGCATAGAAATTGGTTTAAATCGATTTAATTTAAATTTGATCGTTTATTTCCGTAACTCGCACATATGATCGAATTAGCCTCCGAAATATGTCCCATTGTGTTTGAAACGCGGGGTAACCCTAGAAACGCCAGCAGGTACGCTTCGTTTTGAGTTCGAAAATTTTTGGATGAATAGTAATTTGGAAATTTTCTATAAAAGGCCTTCACAACTTCAATTTTGCAAAATCAAAATAAACCTAACCCTAATTTTCAATGTCAGCCATCATTATCTATCAATGGCCGAAATTTGCCAATGTTCTTCCCTCAATTTCTTTCAATCCATCAACAATTGTTGAAAACTCTCAACTAACAAATACTAAAGCTTCGCAATGACTTTCGATCCATACGGTTGTGATTTGATTTGACGCGATGTGAGGGAGCTTTGTGGCTGAGTACGTGTGCAGTTCGCGCATGATTCACGAGGCCGTGAAGCCACCGAGTGCCACGTGGTTCATACTGGAGGTGGGCGCGAGCAAGAGCTTCCAAACGATGGTCCCTGATCGTCGTGTAGTGGTCGGTAGTGGTGGCAGTAAATCGCGAAGCATGGGCGGCCGATGGGTTATTTCGAACGCATTTAGCTTGTTGGGGGAGAAGCTTCCATCAGCGGCCACGATCTGCAGAAGCAAAAACGAGCGGCTCATATTCATTCTAGGTTTAAAATTAAAAAAAATTGTTAATTATTATATTATAATTCGTTCAAAGTTTAAAATGCTGTATCTTTGTCATACGAGGTCCGTTTTGGACGAAAAGACTTGCGTCGAGTTTGTTTTGTCGAGCACTACGCAATGGAACTGGATTGGAGTCGTTTGGAGTTAGCCAGAATTTCGTGTAGAATTAAACGGACGTTTAATTTTATTCAAAATAAAACGCTACCACTTTATCGGAAACTCAAGGTGAGAACTTCTCACTCAATCGAAATTGTTTCAATTTAAATTTTAAATAGTTAGATTTAAAATTGCTTGAATGTATGTTTGAATGATGATTGCTATCTATTGATTGTTAAAATAGACCCTATACGCCGTATATTAAGCGGATGTTATTTATTAAAAACATATACCGCGATAATTCCATCTTGATTGGAATTGGTATTATATATGTATTTGGAGTTGATTTTCTCGCATTATATAGCGGATGAGACCCTATTGCGCCGCATAATAGCAGATAATATTTTATGAACCCATATACCGCGATATTGCGTATTGGAACGGAATTGGTATTGTTCTAACATCTGTGGATGCAGGGAAACAGGTTGGAGGGATCCAACAGGATTCCTCACCAATATTTATTTGATTACAGATATTGTGATATTTGTTGATTGTCATATTGATATATGATGTTTTGATTGTCGTGATTGATATATTGTTGCTGTTGCAGCATTGGCCTATTTTTGGAGTTTTAAAAATATTAAAGTAACGATTTTGAATTTAAATGGATTTTAAAGTGATTTTTAAATGTATACGTTAATTAAATTTTGAATTGTTAAAATAATTAAACATTATAATAATTATTATTATAAAAGTTATATTTTTGGAAAATAATACTTAAGTATGATTTTGGAGTTATATATAAGCTTTAATAATGATTTGTAAATTATTAAAAAGAATGGTTTAAATTGGGATTTTTGAATTATTATAAACGATTTATATAAAAGATTTATAAAATTAATATTTTATAAATTAAAATATTAGGATTATGAAACGAGTTTTTATAAGTATTAAAATGAAGTATAAATGGATTTCATAAGTGAATGAAAATTATGGATTTATAAATTGTGAAGTTATAAAATGAATAGATTTTGTAAAACAAAATATTTATAAGTAATTAACTTATAAATCGGATTTTGGCATTTTATTTGAGATTTTCGAATAAGTATAAATGGTTTATAGATGAGATTTATAAAATATATATTTTATAAATTGAAATAATGGAATTATAAAAGGAGTTCTATTAATGCTGAAAATGAGGTTATAAATAAAATTTTATAAGCAGTAAGATTTTTAAATTTTGTAAATTGAAGTCTTTATAAAATATAAATGGGAATTTATAAACATTGTTCTATAAATCCGAAAACCGACTTATTTTGATAAGTCAATTATTATAGATTTTTAAAGGAGATATATTCACGATTTTGGATGGTGGATAATCCTTTAAACAAAATGTGCAGAAAAATGTTGAATTTGGTTAACGAAGTATATTCACGATTTTGGGACAGTGAATAATATATTAAAGTGTTTTAGGGAAGTGATATTTTAAATAGAATTAAAACGATTTGAAGTTGTTTGAAAATGCATTAAGTGTCGAAACTATAGATTTCAACATTCATTGTTGAAATAGACGTTTTCGAGAAATAGAAGGAAATAGTGGACTATAACACTATTGTTATAGTAAATGATTTCTGAAAGGAAATGTTTTATATAGTATTGGGATTTATATATCTATTTTAATTTCGAATCCCTATACTGGTGATTTTGGGTCGTCGTAACGATGTTTTATGCAACATTCGTTTTGACCCAAATAAATGTGTTTGAAAGGATGTTTTCCTTAAAGAATTAAATAAGTATATTGAATATTTTCCAAGTGTTGGAAATAAATGGATTTGTGAATTACTTATTATTAATAAGTATGGAAATGTTTTCCAATATGAAGTGAATATTTTGAGATTTTATCTCTTAAAGATAAACTGAAAATGAATATTAGAAATCGATTTGGAAATCGTATATTCATAGATATTTTGGAATTGTAAATTCACTATGGAATTTATAAAAGGAAGGGAAATTTGTTTAAAAATAAACGTTGATTTATTTTTGAAGCGTGGAAATAAATTTACGGATTTGGAACGTAAATATAATGTAATTCGGTAAGGATTTATTTAATTGGTTTAAATGAACCATTTTGAAATGAAAATGAATAAAGATTTGTGAATACTTATTGATAGTTAAATAACCAACTATCAATATTTACCTTTTAATGGGTATTTGTTGTGATTGGCTTGAATTTGAATGCCACACTTATTTTCAAAATAAGCGCTCACTATTCGGGTTAGCCGGGAAAGGACCTTTGGGTCGTATAACCCATTTTGAATATGTGATACATCGTTACGGATTGCATTTGATGACCGGTGTTGAAGACCGGATATTTTTGAAATGGAAGGATTGTCGTCGAATGACTCTGCATCGACTGATCTCCGATATAGAGGTTTTATCGCCCTTAGTGACGGGAAGTCCGGACGTGATTAGTGAATATCCGGATTGCAAGGACTTCTTTGGAAGTGCCTTCGGTTCCGTTCGATCTCGGAACGGACTTGTACGGATGTGTGTTTGACATTACAATTTGAGATGTAAAGCTGGTTTCTATCAAATATATTTCTGTTGGTGGCGGAGAATTTATTCTCTTAGCTTAGCACCCTTCCCTGAGACGTTTGAGCTCAGAGGTTATGTAGTTGATGGTTACTAGTGATACATTCCCAAATTGGTAATGTGGCATACGAAGTGCTGTTGAGCATTTGTTAAACAAAGCACAGCTTTTGCATAAAGCGTGGCTTTGTGGATGAGATTTCGTCGGACCTCACACCCTGGAAATGGTCAAAGCAGGAAGGATGCAGCAAGGTTATTAAGGGGTAGCGCCCCTTTAGCGTATGTCATTCGTTCTGGATAGAGGTGGTATCATGGTATGGAGCCCAGATACTTAACCTATGTTGTTGCTGCAAATTTATTACTTTGTGGTTGTTGGAATCGAGGATCCTCGGATATAAATCGGTTACGATCGGGGAATGACATATTCATGTCAGTAGTTACCCAGTTTGAAGGGTAACCCGGCCTTGTGTTGGCAGAGATCTAACCGTAACGTTAGGTTCTCGGGTCATCTTTCCTGAGGCGTACCCATGTGGAAATGGAAAGTTCCTTAGCCTGACCATTTGTTGGAAATCCAAAGAAACAATACGATCTTGTATGGTTTTAGTTATAGAACCTATCATTCATTTATGGTGGCGCCCCACTGTTTGGATGGTAGCTATAGTAGGCATAAGTGTGAAATGCCTATGCTGGCTAAGATTCATATCTTTACTTTCGAAATGATTTTTCCTACACTATGCACTAGTAATAATATCAAATGTTTCTTTTTAATGCATATCAAGCATCTTTGACTATCATAAGGAGAAATCTCCTCCGATTCTGCGTTTGCATTGTGTGTGTGCGCGGGAGGCCTTATGGTAGTCTCATTTTTCAAAAAGCATTGCGAATTGACTTTAAAATATTTCTTCGCTTGTTTTCAAAAGAATAACTGTTTTAGTTATCACACCAGTCCCATGACTAACCTGTAGTTTATTGTTTCCTTCCTAAACTCTAGGTGCCCACCAATTTCCACATGGGCAGTCTAGAGTCAGGTTATCACGATATTCTGGAATTCAGGAGTTGCTAGAGGCAAGCTGGATGGCATGGCGTATTTACTTGTATATAATACTTCTTTTCTGCTGTTTGTTGTTGTAAACTCTGATGATGTAATGTAATGTACAGTGATGTAATGAAATAAATGATATAGTTCTTTGTTTAAAGATTATTCATTTATCTATCATATGTTGTTCCGCTGCGATTGTGAGATTCTGATATTGTTTTCTGTTTCTTCTTCTTTTTTCTCTCTTCTTCTACCTTTCTCTTATTCTTTAACCATAATGGTACGGTTTTCCGGCATTCGATTGCTCGACAGTTGATACAGTGGACGTATTGATGTCGACCTTCGTGGACGAAAAATCGCACTCGTTACATTTGGCATCGGAGCTTATGATTAAACGACAACCTTAGCTCTGTTGGGTATTACTCATTAGAGACAGAGTCAGTAGTACTCTAGAATGAGTGTGAGTGTAATAATAGATATGGGCGCGTATTTGTTAGTGAATATAAAAATGTTTTATATTGTGTTTGCTTATCCGTTGAGCTGTTTGTGAATTCTGGTCGATAGATGGGACGCCATATTATCGATAGGGGTTTCTAAACTCTTAAACGAGATAAACCGACATAGTATCATTTTAAATTGGGTAAATGAAATAATTTTACCTTGATTATATTTTATATATAATGCATAATTTTTCAGAATTATTAAAGTGTATATAAAATTGATTGTTTGGTTGTTGAAATGTAAGAATATATATATATAAGTTAATTGAAAGATGTTTGAATAAGTTAAATGAAACATATTGTAAGAGAATAAATTTTATAAGCGAAGAATTATAAGTATGGAACTATAATTAATGTGATTTACAATTGTGAAATGATCTTATATAAGTAAAGAGAAAATAGTGAAATTATATAAGTAAAAGATTTGTAAATGTGATTTATAAATATTGAAAGAATATTAAGCACTGAATTCACTACTGTTACTGAGAAATAATAAGGGTGATGACTGCAGCATCATCAGTATCATTTTCGAGTCTCCGTGTGATTGATTTGTTACCATAGTAAATTGGGAATTGAAGTTTGATTGTGATAAACAAATTTGAAATTAAAATCCAAGTTAAAATAAATTTGAGTTGTCATCAAAGACATGTGATTTTAAATTTAACTAAAGGAAAGTTAAATAAATTGATTTGGATTAGGTAAGCTATTGAAATTGATGAATATAAGTGAAATAAGTTTTGAACTTATAATATGAGTTAATAAATTTAGCTTTGGTAAAAGTTAAATAGAATTGACTTTAGAATTAAAACCTGAATTGGATTTATAAGTGGAAATATAAGTTAAGTTAAACAAATGATGTTTGAAATGGAATATAACTTAAGTAATTTTGAATGAAGTTGATTTTGGTGTCGAAGTAAATTAATAAGTGAATTGATGAAATGAAGTCATTAAGAATATGAACTTGAGTTACATAAATGAAATTCAACTTGAAATGTTAAATGAATTAGCATTGAATTAATGAATGAACTGAATGTAAATCAATTGAGTGTAAATAAATTGATATGAAATAATGAATGTAAGTGTTAATTCATTTAAGCTAATTAAAAGTGTTGGACCAAATTGAATGTAAATTAAATAATTTGGTTATGTTGAATATACATTGGTTGTTATATGATTGTTAGTTGATTGTATATAATTCATTAAGTGTTATATGTTGTATATTGATATTACTTCCATATATGCATGTTTCTCATGGTTTGTTGAGTGTTTAGTAGGTGCGGATTACGCTTGCTTCGCATTTGGAGCTCGCTTTTGTGCTATATTAGCCGTATATGCTCGCTAATAAGATATAAGGTACATATCTCGGATTACATATCGTACTTTTACACCTTTTCCCTGTGGGATGCCTCATCACTTGATGAGATGTATATTTGTGATATACATACTGTCATTTTTTAGGATCGAGCCGCGCAAAGGAGACTCTGGCGAATTTTTCCGAAAATTTAAGGCGTTAATTTTTTTTGGGAATTTTGGAAATTTTTGAAAACTATAACTAAGTATGATTTGAAAACTTAGTAAAGTTATTGTAAGAGGTTTAACTGTTGGATTTTGGGAAAGTTAAAGACTCAAATGAATTTGAAGTTTAATTCGAACAAATTGTTTTGGAAAGTTAATGGATTCTGTAACTTTTTCTTACTTGGTAATTTCGAGGACGAAATTCTTTTAAGGGGGGAAGTTTGTAACGGCCAAAATTTCTGTCAATTAAAATTCGTATATTTAATTGATTTTAAATATTAATAAGTGAAATTTGTAAGTCGAATAAATTTTATTTCGAATATCAGGATTTAATTGCATAATTAAATCGATAATTTAATATTTGAAATTTCAGAAATAATTGGAAATTGGGTTTAATATGATTAAAATTGATTTGTAAAATTTTAATAAATCATATTGGAGTTAGAATGATGTTATAGAACTTTTAAAATTGAATTAAAAGTTAATTTGTGAAAATTGAATATTTTAATATTTAATTGACGAGTTAAAATAGCCATTTTTCAAACAGTCTCGGATTTTGACGAAACTAGTTTCATCGGATCCGTAATGTGATATTATTGTAAGGTTTCAAATTTCGTGTCAATCGGATTTACCGTTTGTCCGGGGCAAGCCAAAACGTATAGAAATTGGTTTAAATCGATTTAATTTAAATTTGATCGTTTATTTTCGTAACTCGCACATATGATCGAATTAGCCTCCGAAACACGTTCCATTGTGTTCGAAACGCGGGGTAATCCCTACAAACGCCAGCCGGCACGCTTCGTTTGGAGTTCGAAAATTTTGGGTGAATAGTAATTTGGAAATTTTCTATAAAAGGCCTTCACAACTTCAATTTTGCAAAACGAAATAAACCTAACCCTAATTTTCAATGTCAGCCACCATTATCTATCAATGGCCGAAATTGCCAATGTTCTTCCCTCAATTTCTTTCAATCCATCAACAATTGTCGAAAACTCTCAGCTAACAAATACTAGAGCTTCACGATGCCTTTCGATCCATACGGTTGTGATTTGATTTAACGCGATGTAGAGGGAGCTTTGTGGCCGAGTACGTGTGCAGTTCACGCATGATTCACGAGGCCGTGAAGCCACCGAGTGCCACGTGGTTCATACTGGAGGTGGGCGCGAGCTAGAGCTTCCAAATTATGGTCCCTGATCAACGTGTAGTGGTCGGTAGTGGTGGCAGTAATTCGCGAAGCATGGGCGGCCGATGGGTTATTTCAAACGCGTTTTGCTTGTTAGGGGAGAAGCTTCCATCAGCGGCCACGATCTGCAGAAGCAAAAACGAGCGGCTCAGATTCATTCTAGGTTTAAAATTAAAAAAAAAATTTAATTATTATATTATAATTCGTTCAAAGTTTAAAATGCTGTATCTTTGTTATATGAGGTCCGTTTTGGACGAAACAACTTGCGTCGGGTTCGTTTTATCAAGCACTACGCAATGGAACTAGATTGGAGTTGTTTGGAGTTAGCGAGAATTTCGGGTAGAATTAAACGCACGTTTAATTTTATTCGAAATAAAACGCTACAACTGTTATCGGAAACTCAAGGTGAGAACTTCTCACTCAATCGAAATTGTTTCGATTTAAATTTTAAATAGTTAGATTTAAAATTGCTTGAATGTATGCTTGAATGATGATTGCTATCTATTGATTGTTAAAATAGACACTATACGCCGTATATTAAGCGGATGTTATTTATTAAAAACATATACCGCGATAATTCCATCTTGATTGGAATTGGTATTATATATGTACTTGGAGTTGATTTTCCCACATTATATAGCGCATGAGACCCTATTGCACCGCATAATAGCGGATAATATTTTATGAACCCATATACCGCGATATTCCGTATTGGAACGGAATTGGTATTGTGCTAACATATGTGGATTCAGGGAAACAGGTTGGAGGGATCCAACTGGATTCCTCACCAATATTTATTTGATTACAGATATTGTGATATTTGTTGATTGTCATATTGAAATATGATGTTTTGATTATCGTGATTGATATATTGTTGCTGTTGCAGCATTGGCCTATTTTTTGAGTTTAAAAATATTAAAGTAACGATTTTGAATTTAAAGGGTTTTTAAAGTGATTTTTGAAGGTATACGTTAATTAAATTTTGATTTGTTAAAATAAATAAACGTTATAATGATTATTATTATAAAAGTTATATTTTTGGAAAATAATACTTAAGTATGATTTTGGAGTTATATATAAGCTTTAATAACGATTTGCAAATTATTAAAAGAATGGTTTAAATTGGGATTTTTGAATTATTATAAACGATTTATATAAAAGATTTATAAAATTGATATTTTATAAATTAAAATATTGGGATTATGAAATGAGTTTTTATAAGTGTTAAAATGAAGTATAAATGGATTTCATAAGTGAATGAAAGTTATGGATTTATAAATTGTGAAGTTATAAAATGAATAGATTTTGTAAAACAAAAGATTTATAAGTAATTAACTTATAAATCGTATTTTGGCATTTTATTTGAGATTTTTGAATAAGTATAAATGGTTTATAGATGAGATTTATAAAATATATATTTTATAAATCGAAATAATGGAATTATAAAAGGAGTTCTGTTAATGCTGAAAATGAGGTCATAAATGAAATTTTATAAGTAGTAAGATTTTTAAATTTTGTAAATTGAAGTCTTTATAAAATATAAATAGGAATTTATAAACATTGTTTTATAAATCCAAAAACCGACTTATTTTGATAAGCCAATTATTTTAGATTTTTAAAGGAGATATATTCACGATTTTGGACGGTGGATAATCCTTTAAACAAAATGTGTAGAAAAATGTTGAATTTGGTTAACGAAGTATATTCACGATTTTGGGACAGTGAATAATATATTAAAGTGTTTTGGGGAAGTGATATTTTAAATAGAATTAAAACGATTTGAAGTTTTTTTAAAATGCATTAAGTGTCGAAACCATAGATTTCAACATTCATTGTTGAAACAGACGTTTTCGAGAAATAGAAGGAAATAGTGGACTATAACACTGTTGTTATAGTAAATGATTTCTGAAATGAAATGTTTTATATAGTATTGGGATTTATATATCTATTTTAATTTCAAATCCGTATACTAGTGGTTTTGGGTCGTCGTAACGATGTTTTATACAATATTCGTTTTGACCAAAATAAATGTGTTTGAAAGGATGTTTTCCTTAAAGAATGAAATATATACTTAATTTCGATATAAGTATATTGAATATTTTCCAAGTGTTGGAAATAAATGGATTTGTGAATTACTTATTATTAATAAGTATGGAAATGTTTTCCAATATGAAGTGAATATTTTGAGATTTTATCTCTTAAAGATAAATTGAAAATGAATATTAGAAATCAATTTGGAAATCGTATATTCATAGATATTTTGGAATTGTAAATTCACTATGGAATTTATAAAAGGAAGGGAAATTTGTCTAAAAATAAACGCTGATTTATTTTTGAAGTGTGGAAATAAATTTACGAGATTTGGAACGTAAATATAAAGTAAATCGGTAAGGATTTATTTAATTGGTTTAAATGAACCATTTTGAAATGAAAATGAATAAAGATTTGTGAATATATCCCATGTAGGGAAACGATTTGAAATTTGTTTTCAAAAGTTGTAAAGGTGAAAATTGATTTGAAATTTGTTTTCAAATGTTGAAGTGTGGAAAATATATATATCTTGTAAAGATATTTTGGAAAATAAATAATTTGGAAAATTATTTGAAATCTGATGATGTTGAGCATGCCTATTGATAGTTAAATAACCAACTATCAATATTTACCTTTGAATGGGTATTTGTTGTGATTTGCTTGAATTCGAATGCCACACTTATTTTCAAAATAAGCGCTCACTATTCGGGTTAGCTGGGAAAGGACCTTTGGGTCGTATAACCCATTCCGAATATGTGATACGTCATTATGGATTGCATTTGATGACTGGTGTTGAAGACCGGATATTTTTGAGAACGGAAGGATGACCGTCGAATGACTCTGCATCGGCTGATCTCCGATATAGAGGTTTTATCACCCTTAGTGACGGGAAGTCCGGACGTAAATAGTGAATATCCGAATTGCAAGGACTTCTTTGGAAGTGCCTTCGGTTCCGTTCGATCCGGGAACGGACTTGTATGGATGTGTATCTGACATTACAATTTGAGATGTAAAGCTGGTTTCTATCAAATATATTTCTGTTGGTGGCGGAGAACTTATTCTCTTAGCTTAACACCCTTCTCTGAGACGTACGAGCTCAAAGGTTATGTAGTTGATGGTTACTAATGATACATTCCAAAATTGGTAATGTGACATACGAAGTGTTGTTGAACATTTGTTAAACAAAGCACAGCTTTTGTATAAAGCGTGGCTTTGTGGATGAGACTTCGTCGGACCTTACACCCTGGAAATGGTCAAAACAGGAAGGATGCAGCAAGGTTATTAGGGGGTAGCGCCCCTTTAGTGTATGTCATTCCTTCTGGATAGAGGTGGTATCATGGTATGGAGCCCAGATACTTAACCTATGTTGTTGCTGCAAATTTATTACTTTGTGGTTGTTGGAATCGAGGATCCTTGTATATAGATTGGTTACGATCGGGGAATGACATATTCGTGTCAGTAGTTACCCAGTTTGAAGGGTTACCCGGCCTTGTGTTGGCAGAGATCTAACCGTAACGTTAGGTTCTCGGGTCATCTTTCCAGAGGCGTACCCATGTGGCAATGGGAAGTTCCTTGGCCTGACCATTTATTGGAAATCCGAAGAAACAATACGATCTTGTATGGTTTTAGTTGCAGAACCTATCATTCACTTATGGTGGTGCCCCACTGTTTGTATGGTAGCTATAGTAGGCATAAGTGCGAAATGCCTATGCTGGCTAAGATTCATATCTTTACTTTCGAAATGATTTTTCCTACACTATGCACTAGTAATAATATCAAATGTTTCTTTTTAATGCATATCAAGCATCTTTGACTATCATAAGGAGAAATCTCCTCCGATTCTGCGTCTGCATTGTGTGTGTGTGCGGGAGGCCTTATGGTAGTCTCATTTTCCAAAAAGCATTGCGAATTGACTTTAAAATGTTTCTTTGTTTGTTTTTAAAGGAATAACTGTTTTAGTTCTCACACCAGTCACATGACTGACCTGGAGTTTATTGTTTCCTTCGTAAATTCTGGGTGCCCACCAATTTCCACACGGGCAGTCTAGAGTTAGGTTATCAGGATATTCTGGAATTCAAGAGTTGCTGGAGGCAAGCTGGATGGCATGGCGTATTTACTTGTATATAGTACTTCTTTTCCACTGTTTGTTGTTATAAACTCTGATGATGTAATGTATTGTACTGTGATGTAATGAAATAACTGATATAATTCTTTGTTTAAAGATTATTCATTTATCTATCATATGTTGTTCCGCTGCGATTGTGAGATACTGATATTGTTTTATTTTTGTTCTTATTTTTTCTCTCTTCTTCTACCTTTCTCTGCATATTTAACCATAACGGTACGGTTTACCGGCATCCGATTACTCGGTAGTTGATACAGTGGACGTATTGATGTCGACCTTCGTGGACGAAAAATCGCACTCGTTACACTTATCTAACAAACAATGAAATATAAAAGGTTCTGATACACTAGTATCAAACAGTACTCTGTTAGGTAAGCCATGAATCAAAAGCATACCTTCCATCACAGCTTTTCTTTTCTCCTTAGCTGTTGGTCTTGAGGTAGCAGATTCCAAAAAAAATACTTTTCCTTTTTCTGCCTTGGCCACTTCTGGACATTTGTTCTTGTAATGTCCCAGTTGGTCGCAATTAAAGCACTTAGTGTTCTTCTTTCCAATGACTTTGTTTCCCTTACCAGTTTTGCCTTTATGAGCATAATGTCCATTCTTTTCACATTGTAAGACACAACCTCAAACTTTCCTTTCTTCGCAGCTCCACCCTTCTGAGCTCCCTTCTTATGGTAAACTTTCTCTTCTGATTCTGTCTATCTTAATTCTCTAGTGGTTTGTTATTACTAAACAACGCAACCATCTCTTTATTTCTTAAAGCCATATATCAGTCATGAGATATGGTAAAGTTGCCCTAGCAAGCTCAGATCTCAGTCCACGGATGAACTTCTCATTCCTTTTAATAACTATGTTAACGGTAGCTTACCTATATCTTAACTACTCTTCAAATCTGGTTGCGTACTCAAGCACCATCATATCACCTTGCACCAACTCACCAAGCTTTCTTAATAGAGTTGACTTAATGATCATAGACATAAATCTTTCTTCAAACCTCCTTTTGAAATCAACGCATGTCAAAGTCTCCTCGGTAATTCTAACAATCATAGTATTCCACCAGTACAACGCAGCTCCTTACAATTGCCTGGACGCCAGTCTTCTCTTCTATTCGTCATTCAAACCAAGATCAGCGAAAATGCTCTCACAATGAAGCAATCAATTCTCCACTTCAATTACATCCTCTATTCCAATAAATGGCTTCTATCAAGCCTTGCATATCTTCTACTTAGAACATCATAGTTGTAGACAACCGGAACTTGTTGATTAGCTACTCCAACATTTCCTCCAACTAATCCACCAGCAACTCCTCCTTGCATCATGTTGATAAAGAACTAATAAATTGTTCCTATATCAACCGATAATGTTCCAGCGTCTACATTAACAGCTATTTATCGACCTGGGTTTCTTCAAGTATTGGGCCATACATTCAATTAATAGTGGTGCTTCCTCCACTGAAATATACTCTTCCATTTCCAATCATCATATCTTACTTCCTTAAATCTACATTTGAACCTTAATAAGATGCAGAAGAATGGTCTAAGAGAGAGGGAGAATAAAGATAAAACATATACTTATATATAGCAAACATAAGTACTTTACTATTGCATTATCCCCTACCCCAATCCTATCCTCTAATTCATTTGGATTATTTTTTCAAAACATTTTTTAAATTCAAAAATTCTTTTATCTTTTACATAAATCTATGCTCCAATACCAAGTTGTAGCATTTCCTATTTTAGGCTCAAAAATAAGCACTGTAGATGATGCAGTCCTATATAGTATTAATTTCCGATGACAAATTGCAGGCATGTTAATGGTATACGTAATATCATAAACATAAGAATATGATATAATTTTAAACCCAATTTCAAAGCAAATGATCACATTTCATTTCCTGTCATAATTTCATATCAGTACATAATCTCCAACGTGCCCAGGTTCAAATGAAATAATTATTGGAAAATACTCTAAGAGAGACATAATAATATTCCTCCTTGGTTGATTAGAGTTACTAAATAGACAAATACATCTACTGTCAATACATTCATACAACAACTGACATAACATAGCGCATAATAGTAATAGATAGACTCCTACATAGCTAGCTTTGCCTCCTGCATATCTCAAAAGCTTTATTCACCAAAATTTACTTAACCTGAAAAGCCCTTACTTCCAACTTACTCACATCAAATTTTGAGCACCCGAGAGTTTAAGGGAAAAACATAAACTTCAAGTCAAAAAAGCTTGGTGGATGTAGAACAGATCGTAAGAGTACTAGTGGAACATGTCACTTTATCGGACAATCGTTAGTTTCATGGTTTAGCAAAAAGCAAAATTGTGTTTCTTTATCTACTTGCAAAGCTGAATATATCTCAGAAGCTTTAGCATGTGCACAAGTGATATACATGCAATAAACACTTACAGATTTTGGCAAAATTATCAATAAATCTCCAATATATTATGATAACACAAATGCAATAAATTTATCAAAATACCCTGCTAATCACTCATGAACTAAGCATATAGATATACGACATCATTTTTTACGAGACAATGTTGAAAAAGGAACCATTTCATTAGAATACGTAAATACCGAAAATCAAATAGTAGACATCTTTACAAAACCACTAAATGAACTAACTTTTATTAAACTTCGACGTGATTTAGGGATTTGCTCTCTTCATGATCGGCTCACTTAATAATCACTGCTTCATTTAGGCTATGATTTGTCATTTGTTTTTCTATCCATAAATTATAATTAATATTTTCTGCACCTTTGGTTTTTTAGATGGTTAGTTTTTTATTTTATATAAATATTTTTTAAAAAAATCAATGAAAAACTTATATATAAACAGTTATACAACAACAACAAAAATACACAATTCATTTTTTTAACAAACAAAATATAGTCATGTCTTCTGAAAATTCTTATATATCCATCTCGACACCTACGATGGATAGCTCGGCCGATACACCACAACGGCTTCCAACACCTACACCAAATCAGGAACCAACATATTGGTGGTCCTCATATGACACGGGGTTTACTCCCGATAGCAAGAAGTCCAAAGGATCTCTGTTTGTCTCTCCTACAAAAAAGGAGAAAATTGATGAAATTCATCACTATCAGAAACAACAGATAGATCTACAACGAGAACTATATTTTGAATAAAAAGTTACAGCATGTCGGCTAAGCTTTTTGGAGCAAGTAGCGATAAAGTTTTGTACGTCACGAAAGAGAGATGTCCATGAACCACTTCCAAAACCTTGCAGTTCTTTGGATCCCTCATCTTCGTATCGTACCCCTTTGGACCCTTCACCATGATGATTTTCTGGCTCCCCGAGAACCCACGAACATGGAAATATATTGTCTATACTTAAACCATGGAGGGATAACAAGTCAGGAGATCGTAAAACTCCATCGCCTTCTAAATAAATTATATTTGTTTTTATATATGTATCTATGTTTATTTGATATTTTGTTTCACACAAATATTACTACATTCCATTTTTAATAAAATAGAGAATCGAAAAATCAGCAAAACCATTAAATTTTAGGCTATTTTTTAGAAAAATTGCCTATTTCAGACATCTGGATATGGACCTAAGGCGTCTGATACTCTGATATACGTCTATCTTTTTAGCACTGTGCATATGTCAGACGTCTGATATATCCCCCAGACGTTTGAAAATTTGCTCTGCCTCCTCTAAAATAAAAATCAAAAAATTCCAGACGTCTGAAATTCGACCCAGACGTCTGAACTATTTCTCTGCCACAAAATTTTAAAAATATTGTCCTATTTCAGACGTCTGATTTTTAACATAAACGTCTGGTAAAACTCTCTGGCTATCAAATTTTACAAATTCGATCAAACCAGACGTTTGAAAATTATCTACTGTAACCAATTTAGGGCAAACCAGACGTCTGATTTAGATTCCAGACATTTGAAATTCAATCGACTCTTTAAATTAACCCAGATAACGTCTTTTTTTTTCACTTTCATGTCAAATTTTCTCATCTCTGATTTTCCCAGTGACGATTTTTCTCTCAAAAACTTCCTTTTTGTGCGAGCTAAAATCACAATGCCTCCTAGAACTAAAAATCCCAAGATATCCAAACGAAAACAAGACCGACCAACAACATCTTGAAATCCTCAAGTTTGCTCGAATGATCAAATTAAAAGATGGATGAATAGAGCACCACATTCAATCAAGAGGTATGAAGATATACAAAAGAAAAAGCTTCATACAGGTCCATTCTATAACCTACATAAATTTCCAATGTACAATTTGGATGAAATGTTTGAGAATGCCGGACTAGAAACCTTGATTTCGTTCACTCCTAATGACATCCAAATCGATCAATTGGCAATATTTCTTTTCTATGCAAATTTGGATAGCACTTCAGTGTGGAACACTGAAGATGAAGATAACTGGCTCTGGTCTAGCATGTATGGCTACATGATTAGACTAACTTCTGGCATAATAGGTAGAATCCTAGGATATTCTGACACGGGCGAAGATTTATACAACATTCCCGATATGCACTTCAAGCCAAGAAATAGCATAACGCATCAAATCCGAAAAGATGAAATGCCAAAGTTTGCCTCTAAATATCTACGTCCAAAAGCATGACTCCTTACTCGAATGATAATCTATACCATCGATCCACATGTGGGAAGCCATGAGCAAATAATCGAGTTAGAGCACAAAGCCTTATATGCTCTATTCAGTGGAACAAGGGTAATTTGGGCCAAATTCATCTGTGGCGAGCTCAAACATTTTTGGACTTGATCACGGCCATCAATTATTTACCCAACATATATTATGAGACTTCTTCGTGCACATAACATTCCATCCTACCTATCGACCTTCGAAGAAATCTCAACAAAATATGCTTCCACCAAATTCTTTCACTTGTACACTTACCTGAGATTCCCCTAGAATTTATATCCTTCGAAGATTGGACACACAATCTTCAATCTAGAAAAGTTGAGCGTCCACCTCAACCACACAATGAACCATCTCAAGAGGAGAAACAACCTCGAGAAGCAACTCCACCTCCTCCTGCACCATTTGATTATCCAAGAAATGATGAAATTATGGAGACTCGAACAGATACAAATCCAAATGAAAGTGTTCGAGATATCACCCTTAGAAATCAACATATATTATCTCAAAATCAAAAAAAATTTGCTAAGCGGATTGACAACTTCGAAACATCATTTGCTACACGCCCAGCCACAGTTGAAGAATCTCTTTCAACTGTCTTATCGGTTCTCAAAGAAGTACTCCTACGGGTTCGCGGTCCAACACCACCTTTTGAAGATTGGCCAACCCTAGTACCTTCTCTTCCCGCAAAACATTCCAAACTTTCTGAGGACGAACCTCTCAAACAAGCTTTAACATCTCCTACAAAGCCTAGCCTTCTGAAAATGAAGAAATAGGGGATGATCAAGACAAAGCTTCTCCAAAGGAATCATAGATTTTAGGATTTTAGGATTTCAACTTTTGTAAAATTGGCAAAATCTGTAATCAATTTCGAATTATTAATGAAAATTTTCTTTTGTGTGATATCTTTGCTGATTGTTTAAAATTTTATAATTCTTTTTTGATAATGCCAAAGGGGGAGAAATATAAGTACGATTATAAAGCATTAAGAATAAGCACATATTCAAGGGGAGATATATAAGTACATTGAATAGTTGTCATCATCAAAAAGGGGAAGATGGTTAGGAAATCAAATCTATGGTTTCGATGACAACAACTATACAATGGAAATCGAATATGCATATATATTTCTATTTACAGGTAATTCCTAAAGTAACATCACTAAAGAGACAAGAACAAGATTCAAAGAACGTATTAAGAGGCTACAAGTTGATAGAATCAGAAGAGTAATGACATAGATACAAGAAAAGCAACATGCACAAGATCAGACGTATGGGTGCACTTGCCAGACGTCTGAATAAATCCTCTGGATTACAAATCAGACAGAATGAGACGTTTGGTTAATGTACTCAAACGTCTGAAAGGCTACTATATACAAAAAATATATAGAGCCAGACGTCTGAGACATATTCCAGACGTCTGAAACTGAACTCTGGTGTTGACATTCAAATTACAACTATCACAATTGAAAAGACACCTTCGCTTCTCTTCGTTGCAACTCTTCATCACCATCAGAAGTTACCATAGAACACTTTTTAATGGATACAACTACTCAAGGAATCTCTCTACGACTATAAATAGCATCAAGAATCCAAGAGAAGATTTCACCTTACTTACTTGTGCTCTTTACTCTTATACTCTGATATATTCTTGATCTCTAGCAATCATATATTTGTATTCCATTCTTTCATATATACAGAACTCTTCAATCAATATCCTCTAGATATATATTGGAAGCATTAGTACTTAATAGTCAATATTCGTGTTATAGAACACACACTTGACAAGAACAAGCTTTTGTAACCAAACCTATTCCTCCGGGCGAAGTGAGGGTGTTTGATAGTTGAATTCCGAAGGGGAGCTTCGGGACTGGACGTAGGATGAGAGGTCTGAACCTGTATAAAATCCTGGTGTGCTTAGTTTATATTTTACTGGATTAATTTTATATTAGTTACATCATATAGTTAGTCACATATACTTTTATATACACTACACGATCCTTCATATAGACTTTCAAAACATATCATTTAGTTTCACAAATAAATTCCAAAAATTCACCAATAGGCATATAATCATTCAAACTATCATAGCATGACATAATATAAGCAAAAGAAATGGAATTATGCTTAAAACCGAAATTAAATCGTAAAGAATGAGATGCATAACTATTATTCACTTTGAATGGTTAAAAAAGGTAAAGAATTGGATTTGATTTAATTCCCCCAAGCTTTCTACTTGTTTTCTTGACTTTTCATCCTCTTGAATCCTCTAGCAATGGCAAGCCTAAGCTTTAAATTTTTTGTGTAGGTGTAAAATTAATAAGTTAGAAAGGAGATAGGGGTTTGTATTGGAAATGTAACCTTTTCCTATTTTACCCTTCCCATGAATTCCTCCTTCCTATTATTGTTCTAATTAACTTCATTAGTTTATTAATTAAGGCTTGACCCACACTAATTATTAAATCTCACTCTCCTTACTATTTTACATTATTTTATTTTATTTACCTAATTAGATATCTAAAATTATGTTAATCAAAATCAGGGTTGTTACAGTTTTACTTTTAGCTTTGAATAATACGATTTTGTATGCAACTATTTTTGGCTTTGGATATACATGATTCAAACAAGTGGTTTCAAGTACATAAAGTTTCGAATATTCACAGATCTAAATATGTAACAGTTTCGAATATACATCCATGTTAGTTCCTGAGATGATGGTTTTGATGACAACAAACTTAGAACTTGTTATAAAATATAAATACTAATATCTTTGTCTAGATATATATGTGTGTGTGTGTGTGTGTGTGTGTATGCAGGTACTGAGAATGAAAACTGTACAATAGAGAGATTCAAGACCGATGAATTCAAGATTGTAGAAATCAAGACTGAAGACTCATGAGTGTCAAGATTATCAATACTTCAAGAGTTCAAGATATCAAGATATATAAGTAATAGAGTCTAGATTAATATTAAAACTTCATAATAGCACTAAAATATTTATTCAGATTTTAATTATGGAATGGATCCACTTTCTTGCTTTAATGGTGGGATGGAACCCATGACCTCTTTAGTGGGATGGAACCCACTACCTTCTATAGTGGAATGGAATCCATGAAATTTTCAAAATGGATTATTTTTAGATCTTTTCAAAATTATCCTTTTAAAAAGACATCTCTCTTCCCTTAAATATTTTAGCCTTGATTAAAAAAAACTACTTTTAATCACATTAATTCCAAAATCATTTCTTGTTTTTAAACTATCCAGGTTTTAATTTTTAGCTTTAGTCTCAAAATATTTATATATTTAGTTTTTATTACTTTTATATTTCATAAGACCACTTTCCAAATGTTTTTATAATCATAAAGTATATTCAAAATAGTTTACAAAGATCTAAGATTTGTTTTGACAAACTTTAGAAATAAAATATCTTTTAAAAGAAAAATAAATTTTCAAAAAATACTAGGGGATGCCGACATTCATACTCTCCATGTTAACATGGTAGCCATAGATTTTAAAATTCGAATTTTCAAAAGAAGTGTCTATTTGTCATAACCTTTCATGAATGGACATGACCGTTATTCTTCTATATATACTAGTAGTTTTCAATGAATTTTTACTTAAGATATCTTTTTTTCTCTCCTCTTTCTCTTCCATTCTTATTTTCAAACATTCTTAACAAAACTCTACCGAAATCCTAAGTGAATCAAACTTGATTGTCTTTAGTTTGATTTTCTACCACTCTCTCCAAATATCTCGATGCTATTCAGAGTTATAGGATTATTTGTAATCAAAGATCACAAGATCGAAGTGTATCGAGTCTCTTTTTATCAATGTGTGATTGAAAACTGTGTGATTTTGGCCCATCAATCAATTGGATGTGATTGTAGCTCGTAAATCAATTAGGTGATCTTGTAGCCTAGTTAAATCAAGAGAGTTTACCTTGGACTCGGAGACAGAAGGGTGTATCTCATGGCCTTGAAATTGAGGTTGTAAAATCGACATTATATTTGAAAAGAAATATGCACAATAGATTATGTGGGATTAGATGTAGGGTAACTTCAAACCATTATAAAATTCTGATGTGTTCTTTCCTTTACTGCTTTTATTTACTATTTGCATCTGTGTCTGATTCCGTGATTGTCTCTATGTTTGTGAAATACATCTGTTTTGGTTTAATTTGAAATGATTTCTATAAGATTCATAAAATTAATTAAACACTATTTACCCCCTCTAGTGTTAATTCTGCCTTAAGATCCGTAATTCGCATTTCTTACATTCGGTATCGGAGCATTGGTTTTTAAAGTTATCATAATCTGAATTTTGAAAAGGTTAAAAATGGAAATTTTTGGAGATTCTATTAACACTATTTCAAAAATGTCCAAATCATCATTTTCCTATAATTCTACATATTTTTATTATAGAAAATAAATTTATTTACCGAATTGGTGTGTTGTACAGGAACAGATGTGTTATATGGCTTTTGAAGAATCAACACTCAATGGAAAAATGGTGCAAATCAAGAAAAACAAATGGATACTTGATAGTGGATGTCCAAGATACATGACTGGTAATCCAAAGACATTGAACGACATAATTTATGAAGATGGAGGACTGGACAACTTTACAGAAAATTCAAAAGAATATGCAATTGGCATCAACATTGTCGGTAACTTTAAAACTCCTATTTCTGATGTTCTATTAGTTAGGAATCTAAAACACGACTTAGTTAGCATAATTCAACTATGTGACAAGGGCTACAAAATTAAATTTAAAAAAGATAAGTGTCACATTGAAGATAATGAATCAAATATTATCTTTTGAAGGAATTAGGAAGAAAAATATTTATATTCTCAGTATGAAAATCTCAAATGATAACCTATGCCTTTTGGATAATACAATTGACCCCAGGATTTAGCATAGAAATTTAGGCATTTGAATTTCAAACTCTTATCTAGACTTTCAAAACTTGATCTATTAAGAGGTATTCCTAAAATGGATTTTAAAGTAGATAATATATGTAATGCTTGTCAATTAAAAAAAACATAAAAAGAGTTCATTCAAATTGAAAGATACGATTTCATCTTCAAAACCTCTTGAGTTACTTCATTTAGATCTATTTGGACCATCTCAAATTCAGTCAATAAATCACAGTAAGTGTGTTTTTGTAATTGTAGATGATTATTCTAGATTTACATGGATAATTTTTATGAAATATAAAAGTGATGCTTTTGATTTATTTAAAACTTTGGCAAAAATAATTCAAAATCAACTTTCTTTAAAAATCAAAATTATTTGTAGTGATCACGGTGGAGAATTTGAAAATGAAGATTTTGAAAATTTTTGTAATAAAAACAGAATAGCTTATAATTTTTCTTTTCCAAGAACTCCACAACAAAACGAAGCGGTAGAGCATAAAAATAGGGTAGTTCAAGAGCGTGCAAGAACTATGCTTTTGGATAGTAAATTACTAAGAAATTTTTGGGATGAAGTAGTCGCTACTGCTTGTTACATTTTGAGTAGGATTTTAATTAAACCTCTAACTAATAAAATACCATATGAACTTCTTTTCAATAAGAAACCAAAGGTTTAAAGTTTTTGGAAGTAAATGCTTTATTCTTAATACAAAGGACAATTTGGATAAATTTGATCCTAAATCTAACAAAGGAATCTTTGTTGGATATTCTAATAGAAGTAAACCATACAAAGCTTTCAATTTAAAAACTCCACTGAAGAAACAACGCATGTATGTTTTGATGAAAATTTCAAAGATTTTATTCAAATAAATGATGAAGTTGATTTTGTTACTTTAAATAATGAATCAAATGAAATAAATTGTGAAACTGTTCATCCTAATAAAAGGATCAGGCTTTTAAAAGATCATCCTACAGAAAATATACTAGGAGAATCTGTTGTTAAAAATAGAAATCAACTAAACAAGATGAGTAATGTAGCTTTTATATCAACTATTGAACCCAAAAATCCAAAGAAGCGTCATTTGATGATTCATGGATTCTTGTTATGCAAGAAAACTGAATCAATTCACTAGAAATGATTTTTGGGAACTTATTCTTAGACCTGAGGACAAAACTATAATAGAAACTAAATGGGTTTATAAAAATAAAATGAATGAACAAGGTGAGGTCGTTAGAAATAAAGCTTAGTTAGTCGCGTAAGCTTATTGTCAAGAAGAAGGAATAGACTTTAAAGAAACCTTTGCACCCGTAGCATACTTGCTTTCACAAACCACAACAATTTCAAATATATCAAATGGATGTCAAAAGTGCCTTTTTAAATGGTTTTATTAAAGAGGATGTTTATGTAGAACAACCTCCACCTTTTGAAGAATAAAATTTTCTAAATCATGTTTACAAATTAAAGAAAGCTTTATATGGACTGAAACAAACTCATCGAGCCTGGTATAACAGACTAAGATCTTCCCTATTACAATCAAATTTTAAGATTGGTAGAGTAGATAATTCTCTTTTTATTAAAAGAAACAAAAATGATATCCAAATAGTACAGATTTATGTAGATGATATCATTTTTGGATCAACAAATAGTGAAATGAACAAAGAGTTTTTTGAAATAATGACAAAAGAGTTTAAGATGATTCATATAAGTGAGCTTACTTTTATTTTAGGATTGCAAATAAAACAATTAGATAGTGGTATTTTCATTGGTCAAGAAAAATATGTTAGGGATCTAGTTAGTAAGTTTGGTATGACCACTGCGAGTGGAAAATCCACTCCTATGGAAACCAATGAAGCCTTAAATAAAGAAGACATATCAAAAGATGTTGATCAAAAACTATATAGAGGAATGATTGGATCACTACTCTATATAACTACGAGTAGGCCTGATATCATGTATAATGTCCTTCTCTTTGCAAGGTACCAATCTCAACCCAAAGAAACCCATTTAAAAGTTGTTAAACGTATCCTAAGACATGTTAAACACACTTTAGACAATGGCCCATTTTACCCTAAAGACAATTAATTTGATTTAATCTCATATTGTGATGCTGACTATGCTTGTTGTAAATCAGACCAAAAAAGTATAAGTGGAACTTATCACTTTTTAGGACATTCTCTGGTTTTCTAGTTTAGTAAAAAGCAAAATATTGTCCCATTATCAACAACTGAAGCAGAATATATCTCCGCTGCTTTGGCTTATTCTCAAGTTATCCATGTGCAACAGACCCTAAAGGATTTGGATTAAATATTTCAAAATCACCAATTTATTGTGAAAATACAAGTGCAATAAATTTATCCAAAAATCCTACTCATCATGCCAGAAACAACATATTGATATCAGATATCATTTCTCAGAGATAATATAAGTAAAGAAATTACTTCTCTTGAATTTATCAACATTGAGAATCAAATAGCTGATATTCTGAACAAACCCTTGAATCAATCGACCTTCACTAAATTAAGAAGAGAACTAGGTATTTGATCTATAACTGAAATATAGAATATAGATATAGTAACACATATATTTAAATAAATAGAGAAAAACAAAATTGTAAAAAATTTCAAAGGGATCCCCTACCCACCATGTCAACATACAACGGTCAGATTTGAAATTTTAATTATCCATCTAAAATCAGTATGGTGGTTATATAACCATAATTTTTCGAATTCATCTATCTTCTCACTTTATTTTCTCTATAATAAACTTTTGAAAATAAAAAGTAATGGCCTCCTCTTCTAAATCAAACCAAAATGCAATCATTTCCTGGCCTTCTCCTAATTCTGGTCCATTCCAACGTATTACATTGGCTCAAGTATTAAAGATCGAGGAAATTATGAAGGATTCTCTGCAAATGCTGACTGAATTACAAGTCATGCAATTAAGGATGGCAAAGGAACAAGAGAAACAAGGCAAGATTCTTAGAAATTTGCAAAAATTTCTAATGAATAATCATGCAGACCCTATTACGATTGAAGATGGTCATAATACATTAGAGGACGATGAAGAAGAAGAAGAAGAGAAAGAAGCACAAATGGATGAGGAAGATAATGGTGTTTACATTAGAGAAGTCCGTTTTGACATAAATGGTAATTTGGTCGAACAACATGGAAACTTTTGTCTTCATTACCCTAATTGTTCGATTCACAAGTCACTAATTGTCAAGGACTCTCCTTAGATTATTATTATATTCATGTTTTTGTATTTTGTGTACTTGTATATATTTGCATCTATGTTTCATATATATGTGTAATGTAACATAATATATAATAAAATAAAATTAATGTTTCGCTTATTATACTTCGTTATTAGCATTTAGTTCCATAGTATAAGTTTAAGGGGGAGCTACGTAGTTTAGGCTCAGTTTTTATTGACGACAATGGGTGAGAATTATAAAATAGGATAGTTAGGCTATTAATTAGGCTTATATTAAGGGGAAGTTAGTAGATTAAAGGGGAGTTGTTGGAATAAGGGTGAGTCGGAGTAGAACCAGAGTTTCGTGGAGTATATTTTATAAACATAGGTTGTCATCATCAAAAATGGGGAGATTGTTAGTTCCTAAGATGATGGTTTTGATGACAACAACCTTAGGACTTGTTATCGAATATAAATACTAATATCTTAGTCTAGATATATATGTATATGCAGGATATATATATATATATATGTATGTATGTATGTATGTATGTGTAGGTACTGAGACTGAAAACTGTACAGTATGAAGATTCAAGACTGACGAATTCAAGATTAAGAAATCAAGACTGAAGACTCACGAGTATCAAGATTATCAAGAGTTTAAGAGTTAAAGATATCAAGATAAATAATAGAGTCTAAATTTATGTTAAAACTTCATAATAGCACTAAAAGCTTTATTTGGATTTTATTGTGGAACGGAATCCACCTTCTCGCTTTAATTGTGGGATGGAACCGACAACCTCTTTAGTGGGACAAAACCAACGAACTTCTCTAGTGGAATGGAATCCACGAAATTTTCAAAATGACTTATTTTTAGATTTTTTTTCAAAACTATATTTTTAAAAAGGCATCACTCTCTCGATTTAAATAATTAAGCCTTAATTCAAAAAAACTATTTTTAATCATATTAATTACAAAATCATTTCTCATTTTTAAACTATCTCCTGGTTTTAGTATTTTAGCTTAAATCTCAAAATATTTGTACATTTAGTTTCTATTACTTTTATATTACATAAGATCACTTTCCAAAGGTTTTTATAATAACAAAGTATATTCAAAATAGTTTACAAAGTTCTAAGATTGTTTCACAAACTTTAGAAAGAAAATCTCTTTTAAAGAAAAAATCATTTTTCAAAAAATAATAAAGGATGTCAACAGCCTATGCCCTCCCCCCATGTCGTTATGGTAACCATAGATTTAAAAATTCGAATTTTCAAAAGAAGTTTCTATTCACCATAACCTTTCACAAAATGGACATGATCGTTATTCTCTTATATATACCAGTAGTTTTCAATAAATTTTTACTTAAGATTTCTTTGTTTTCTCTCCTCTTTCTCTTTCATTCTTACTTTCAAACATTCTTAACAAAACTCTGCCCAAATCTTAAGTGAATCAAACTTGATCGTGTTTAGTTTGATTCTCTTCAACTCTCTCTCAAAGAACTCAGTGTTATTTAGAGCTATAGGATCATTTGAATCAAAGATAGAAAGATCGAAGTTTATCAAGTCTCTCTCTGTCAAAGTGTGATTGGAAACGGTGTGATAGTGGCCCATAAATCAATTGGGTGTGACTGTGGCCCGTAAATCAATTAGGTGACCTTATAGCCTAGTTAAATCAAGAGAGATTGCTCTAGACTCGAAGATAGGAGGGTATATCTCATGGCCTTGAAATCGAGATTGTAATATCGACATTATATTTGAAAAGAAATCTGTACAAGAAATTGTATGGGACTGGACGTAGGATGTAACGACCCTGAATTTCCGACCCAATTTAAAATTTTAAATCCATCGTTTTAGTATAAAAATTTGGAATTTTTATACGATCTCAATTAAAGTCCAAACTTTATTTATAAGATGCATCCAGTTAGTAATGAATATAGAAAAAGTTTCGTCGCAAAATATTGCAGTAAATTTCGTTCGCGTTTTATTGTATATCAGTTCATTTAAAGCTGCATAAAATTTATCTTTCGAATCCAAATACTTTTACACAGTAATGTTGTAAAAATTATTCTGATCAAGACAATGTAATTCGTTTCGTCGAAAAAAAACTGTCATCACCTGTTCCATTTAAATTGTTTTGCAAATCGAACAATTTAAGCGGCGTAAATTCGAGTTTTTATAAAACTGTCGTATCGCAATTATATGTGCACCATTGGAAGCGCATCGTTGCACTGATCAAAACGGTATACTCATTCGTGCAAACCGGAGTCCGACGGAAATCGTCGCGTAAATTTAATCGTTCCGGACGGACAGGTTAAACAATTTCAACCCAAATTCTTTAGCCCGTATCCAAAGGAAAATATGAAAATAAATTCAGCTAATGCATTTAAGGTGGTAGTTGGAAGATGGGGGGGTTAACTTTGGAAATGTACGTGACATTTGGGAGCTCAAAAAAATTAGTTACTGTTACTCAAATTTTAAAGTTAAAAGAAACATTTCGTTCATTCTCTTTGCACTGTTCCCATCTTCAACTTGCATCTCTTCAGGTAACACACCACACCTCCTTCTTCTTCTCCTCATTTCTTTCTGTAAAAATAAATGCTAGCCGAAACCAAAAGAAATACCACCCTACCCCTCTCCCTTCCTCACGCACGAACCCAGTACCTTGCTCCTTCCTCTTCTTCCTTATATTATTTTTTTCTAAAAAACAAGAGATGCCGAAACAACTACACCCTTCCACCTCACTTCACCTCAAAACCGAAACGTCACTTCCTAGTTGAACCCGCACCCTTACTTGCCTCCACCGAAGCCCACCTCAGCACCGCTCCTCCCTGAACTCCTCCGCGTGCACGTGTGTGCACCTGTGTGCATGCTTTGCCGTGTGTGTCAATGAAGCAGCTATGCATGCCGTGGATGTGTGCATGGGGTTCATGCGTGTATGAAGGAAGCTGCTGCATTTTAAGGGAGTCTCGGTTTGTAACGACCCGATTTTTTGATGCCCGAAGGTCGACATTTATACGTCCACCGTATCAAATGTAACACAGTCGAATGCCGGAAAATTGAACCGTTAGGGTTTAAAGAATGAAGAGGTAGAAGAAGAACATAAACAATAACAAAATCTCACATTTCGCAGCGGAACAAATATAATAGATAAATGAATAATCTTTAAAACAAAGAATCATCTCAGTTAATGCAATAAATCATCACAGTTTACAACAACATCATACATCACTGACAGTTATTATAAGTTGACTATATAAAAACTGATTTTCACTAACCATACGCAACAGACACTACATAGTAAAGAGATACGTCTCGCCGTCCAGCTTCAACTCCTGGTCTCCACAGCAACTCTTTCTGACTTCGCTCCCGAATAACTGATAACCTGACTCTAGGCTGCCCGTGTGGAAAATTATGGGCACCCAGTGTTTAGAAAGGGAACAATAAACTCCAGGTTAGTCATGGTACTGATGTGAGATCTTAAAAACAGTTATTCTTTAACAAAAGGAAAACAAAGGAATTTAAAAGAAATCCGTAATGCTTTTTAGATAATGAAACTACCATAAGCCCCCCGCCACACACACAATGCAAACGCAGAATTGGAGGAGATTTCTCCTTGTGATAGTCAAACATGCTTAATACGCAAAATCTTTTGATATTATTCTTATTAGTGCATAGTTGAAAACATTTCGAAAGTATAATATTAATCTTAGCCAGCATAGGCATTTCGTACTTATGCCTACTATAGCTACCATGTTCAATAGCAGGTTACCGCCACATTCCATGGCAGGTTACACAACTAAAACCGTATAGGGCGCGTATTGTTTTTTTGGATTTCCAACAAATGGTCAGGCTAAGGAGCTTCCTATTGCCACATGGGTACACCTCTGGAAGGACGTTCCGAGAACCTAACCGGATCTCTGCCAACACAAGGCCGGGTTACCTCTACAAAAGTAGGTAACTACTACACGAGTATGCCATCCTCCGGTTGTAAACAACTTTTATCTTAGGATCCTCAACAACAAAAATCACAAAGTAATATATATATTTGCGATATTCACATAAGTTAAGTATCTGGGCTCCATACCATGATACCACTTCTACCCAGAAGGAAATGTACATACCCTAAGGGGTGCTACCCCCTATAACCTTTCCACATCCTTCCTGTTTTGACCATTCCGGGGTGTGAGGTTCGACGAAGTCTCGTCCACAAAGCTACGCTTTTCACAAAAGCCATGCTTCGATCAACAAATGATCAGCAACACTTCATATTCCACATTATTAATTTGGGAATGTACCACTAGTAACCATCAATACATAACCTCTGAGCTCGTACGTCTCAGAGAAGGGTGTTAAGCTAAGAGAATAAATTCTTCGCCACCAACAGAAATGTATTTGGTAGAAACTAGCTTTACATCTCAAAGTGTAACATCAGACACACGTCCATACAAGTCCGTTCCGGGATTGAACGGATCCGAAGTCACTTCCAAAGAAGCCCTTGCAAATCCGGATATTCACTAATCACGTCTGGAATCCCCATCACAAAGGGTGATAAAATCTCTATACCGAAGCAACTCGGTGCAGAGACATTCGACAGGTAATCCTTTCGCTTTCGAAAATACCTGGTCTTCAACACCATCTTCAAATGCAATCTCATTTCGTCGTATCGTTATTCGGAATGAGTTTTATGACACAAGGTCCTTACCCGGCTAAACCGAATAACGAGCGCTTATTTTAAAAATAAGTGTTACATTCAGATTCAAACAAATCACAACAATTTCACTTTGATCTTTTGAACAAAAGATCCATCACAATCACAAAGGTTCGATGTGGGTTTCGAATATCCAATTGGAATTCGACTCTCGGTCGCATCGAAATTCAAATGTCGGTTAAGGCCAATATTGATAGCCGGTTATTTAACTACCAATCATCATTCACAACAGTCACTGGATTTCAAATAATTTTCCCCAATTATTATTATTTTCAATATATCTTCACAAGATAAAATTTCACACTTCAATCCTTTGAAAATAAATTCCAAATCAATTTTCTTCCTTACGCGGAAAACATTTTCAAATATTTATTCATTTCCACTGAAAATATGCCGATTTCAAATATTTTAAAATAATATAACATACTTATTCCAGATATACTTGGAAACATTTAAAATAAACTATTTTAGAATATTTGCTTAAATATTAGTTATGAAAAATATTATACTAATATCTCGTATAAAAATTCAAGTCCAAAACTAAATTTAATATAAAATTAGTAGATAGAGTATAAATATTTAAATAACTATTTCCTAAATCAAATATCAATTTAATCTTTAAAATAATCCCTTATATAATTAATTAAACAAATTTTTTTACTTTAAACAATTTCCAAACTAATTTCTCCAACAATATTATTTTAAAACCAAATCTAATTTTTTTAATTTTATTCAAAAGCTATTTTAAAAATATACTCGGCTTTCCAGGGAAGAATTCTTTTTCCATTACAAAATGGTCCATTCCAATAAATTAATAAATCTTCTTGATTTATTTTAATTTATATTCCAATTTGTAAATTTCTTTCCACACTTTAAAAATAAACCAATTTTTATTTTTAAGCAATTTCCCTTTTCTTTAGAAATTCCCTTTGTGAATTTACCTTTCCAAATATCAACTGATATACAAATTTTAAATCGATTCCTGAATATCATCATCAAACCCAATCAAATTTCAAATTGATTTCCATTTTATTTCAAATACAAAATCAAATTCCAATTTGATTTCCCAAATTTATTTTCCAATATCAAATCAATTTCAAATTTATTTCTCAAATTATTTCCAAAACACCTAACGAAATTTCCAAATCGATTCCTAAGATTTATTCTAACTTCAAATTAATTCCCGAATCGATTTATAAAATAAATTTCAACCCTAAATTAAATTCCAAACTTAATTTCTAAATTTATTTCCTTTTGAAATAAATTTATTTATCTTCAGTTATTTAAAATACGTATCTTAAATAAATCCTTCAACTATTAAACAACATTACTAGAAATTCCTTTATTAAAATAATTTCCCATATTTTTGGAATTTATTCTATAAGTTTCCAAAGACAAAATTTTATCTGTTTAAATTTCCTTCTTTTAAAATTCACTCGATTCCTTTGAGTGAATTCATTATAAATTTTCTATCCAAATTTCAAAATCAATTATTTATTTATTTATTTCTGGTATCCTATGATACCAAAAATTTATTCGGTTGAATTACAGCCTTCAGCGGTTTCAATCACAAATAGTCATACAAATTAAAAATAATCAATACACAACATAAGAAACAAATTATATATTTGAGGAATCCAGTTGGATCCCTCAACCTATTTCCCTGCATCCACAGACGTTAGCACAACAATTAAATAACCTTTCCACTTCAAGTTGGAATATCGCGATATATGGGATTTATAAAATATTATCCGATATTATGCGGCGCAATAGGGTCTCATCCGCTATATAATGCGGGAAATCAACAACTCCAAATACATATATAATACCAATTCCACTTCGTGGTGGAATATTGCGGTATATGGGTTTAATATAATAAACTCCATTATTATGCGGTGCATAAGGGTCTAAACTAATATAACTAATAATAAATTAATTTTCCAAACACACAATTAATCAATTTTAAATTTAACTATTAAAATTAAATCAGAAAAAAACAATTGATTGAGTGAGAAGATCTCACCTTAGCTTTTGTTTCGCAATCCATTTCCATTCGTATTATTTCTCCACAGTTTCAAACCTTTTAACACAATTATATGATTTCTATTAATATTCGAAATAAATCGAACAACTAATTCTTCCATTTACTAAATTTAATCTAAACTAACAATTTGGGTTTTTAAACATATATTTTACTTTTAAACTAATAATTTACCTCCATACTACAATTTCAAATTAAACTAGTAACTGTAATATTTATATATTGTTTATACCAATTCCAAAAGTTTTCTGTCTTAAACTTTTTTACATTTTCAATATATATATACTTACTAAATTAAATTCGAAAATAAAGCAGTCTATAACCTTACCGTAAATATATACTTTAACTTGATTAATTTTTTCTTTCTTTTTCTTTTTTTCTGTATATATATATTTATACATATATATAAAGATAAATTTAAAGGAAAATACCTACGGCCTTACCCACCACTGTGAACCCAGGCTTCGCCCAACCCAATATCGCGACAAACCTTGGTTTGCCGTTGAAATTTTCTTGCCGCTGAGCTTCGATTTGATAACTGCAGCCACCATCGATCACGACATCATCGCTGCCCTCCCCTTGAGTTCCCCTATGTGCGCGCCGCATGCGATTCCATCTAGGACGAACACGCGACCACCCCCATCTAGCAGAGCAACCTTCCTCCTAGCTTCGATCGCACGTGCGCGCACGAACCTCCGGTGATGTTCATTGCTACCTTCGAGCTTCTCCCTCGATCGATCAAACACGACCACAATCCCATCTACGAGCTCAAGCGATAATCGTTGTTGTCGCTACAATTGCGGTGCAAACCCTAACATCCATCACTGCCTCGACCTGCCTCGCGATGCCGTATTTTTTTTTTTGAGGAACGAATCAATATGGGTTTGAATTAGAAAAGGGGAGAGCGGCGATTGATTCCTGAATCGACTGAGTTGTTGTTTTGTTTTTTTCGAACGAAATTTAAGATTAACGAAGACACGTGTAATTTTGAACGACATGTGCCTTCAAATTTTTGCCAAGTGTTTGAATTTTCCTCAACGTTTACCTCATATATGTGAATATATAAAATTTAAATTAAATTTAAATTCAAACTGCTCCGATAAACTTTACACAAAATCTCGATCTCCAATCGATGCATGCCACTAGGCGTTTATAATGTTAAACCCCTGTTCCGAATGCGATGGAAAAGGTTCCGGGTTCAAATTTGATCATATGGAGAAGATAGCTTTTTGAACCCAGTTAAAATATCGAATTTTCGATTTAAATTTTAGCGCGTTTATTTACCGTAAGGTTACACGACAACTCCGAATGCTACGAAAATTGAAATCCGATAATAATACACTATTACGGATCCAATGGAACTGGTTTCGTCAAATTCTGAGATTGTGCCTCAGAAGACTATTTTTAAGTATCGATTTAAATGATATAATTTCAAAACTGATTAAATCACTTCCAAATTCAATTTTGAAGCTTTTATTATCTTCAGTATTATCAATATAATTTTTTCTAAGCCCTTAAAATATTTTTAACAGATTCAAAATTGAAGATTTACAATTTTACCCAAATTTCTATAATTAAATTTGATAATTAAATTGCTAAATTCATAGTTAAAATTTGAAATTCAAGCTTAATCAACGATTCAGATATTTGAAATCAATTAAATATTTCAATTTCAAATGTTAAAATTTTCAGGTCGTCGCATCATTCCCCCCTTAAAAGAATTTCCTCCCGAAATTACTAGTTAAGAAGAATGATCCCTAACCCGTTTATTATTTCCCAAAACTAAATAGTTTTTTCAACCTTCCAAAAACAAATCTTTTTATTTAAGATCCTTCATAACTTCAACTAACTTTCCAAATTCAATCATAAGTTTCAAACAACATTGTTTTCTTAGCCATTGGAATTTAAATTCAAATTCAAATTTTAAATTTTCAAAAATTTTCTAACTCCCTAAATTTTCAAAAAATTTCGCTAGCGTCTCCTTTGCGCGGCTAGATCGATACGACTACAAAGTGGCACCACAGGCCCTCAGATTTCAAAAAGAAAAGAAAACGCCAAGCGGCTAGATAAGAAGATCATCAAATTTCATACTGAAATTCAAATACATAACTTTTTGTCGAGTAATTCAATTTTATCTTCGAAATCAAAATCCCAATTCCATTACCTTTAATACACCTGTATATCCTGCTAGCCATAATATCCAAATACAATATTCAAATTTATTTTGCACATTCCTTTACAAATTTTTCAATATATACTTCTTATACCATCTTTATTTTACTATTGAAGTTATATATTCATTTTCATTATGTCTTGCATTTTCACTTTCATTTGAATTCAACTTACAATTTCAATTTGGATTAAGTTTAACTTCTGAATATTGAAATTTTCAATTATCTTTCATTCACAATTGATTCATGTCACTATTTTAAATCAGTTTCATTTACTAATTCACTACAAAATTGTTCCACCTTTATTAACTTTAGTTCACTTCGAACAAATTTTACAACTTCACTTGATTTCACACAATTCAAATTGGTTTTCAATATTCAGTTTCAATTCCAGTTTTATTCTTTTGTTCATTTTTTTAAAAATTTATTTTCAATTCACTATTATGGTTTATAACCACTTATATTTAAACTGGACTTCAAATCCCATATGAATTTAATTTATCTTTCTTTTATAATTATTAAATTCAAATCATTTCAACCCTTGTTAATTTGTCATTTCGATTCTTTGCTTTGTTTACAAATTCGAAATGAATTTCAACATTCAATTTCGCTTTCATTTGATTGTAATTATAAATTTATTTATTCATTCACAATTTTATTTTCCATCTTTATAGATTTTATTCCAATTATTTAGTCTATAAGACTTCTCAAATTCGCATTTATTCAAATTAACTCACATTTTCATTCTCAATTCTTTTTTCAGTTTTCATTCTTTGATTCTACTTGAATTAAATTTCCCTTCTAACTTATTTTGTTTCTACATTTTCCTTTTTCTAACTTCTCTTAACTTTACAAGTTATCAGCTTAATGATATTCCATAAATATTTTATATAATATTCCAGAGTCTTTTCAACCTTTCAAAAATTCATTTTTGAAATCAATTCAAATTTTCTTTGAATTCAAAAATTCAAACCAGTTTTGCAAACAACTTTCATTTAAAATCATTTGGCAGCAATCCTTCTTTTGGAAACCCGAAAATGAACACCGATGATGTCGCGATTATCATTGGAATTATTTTCCAGCAACCAAAAAGAGTTTATAGTTTTTATCCCTTCAAAAACATTTTTAAAAGAACTTTGAAAACCATTTTCAAATCAAATGGAGTTAATTTCCAAAATTCCAAATCCTTTCAAAAACATTTCCAAAAACTTCTCTGGAATTCCATATCAAATTATAATTCACATTTACAATTTATATTCTCAAATTTCATTTGCATATGGATTTTTATTTTCTTAGTTCTTTGTTATGATTTCAATTCTTATTCAATAATCAATGATAATAATTTTATATTATCACTTCCTAACAAACAAACAACCATATACTATAATAATTTACAAAAATTATTTCCTTTTATATACGAAATAGTTTTGGGTAAACTTATTTCATTTACCCTATTTTAAAACAATATCGTGACGAATTATTCTGTACAAGTGTTTAGAGATTCCTATCGATAGAGTTGTACGGACTATACCGACCAGAATCCATATACCACACAACAAACCAATCATCACAATATAAAACTATTATTATATTCACTAACAAATACGCGATCATATCTATTATTACACTCAAACTCATTCCGGAGTACTACTGACTCTATCTCTAATGAGTAACACTCAAAGGAGCCAAGGTTGTCGCTTAACCAAATGCTCTGATACCACAATGTAACGACCCGATTTTTCGACGCCCGAAGGTCGACATTTATACGTCCACTGTATCAAATGTGACATAGTCGAATGCCGGAAAATCGAACCGTTAGGTTTAAAGAATGAAGAGGTAGAAGAAAAACAGAAACAATAACAGAATCTCACATTTCGCAGTGGAACAAATATAATAGATAAATAAATAATCCTTAAAACAAAGAATCATCCCAGTTAATACAATACAACATCAGAGTTTACAACAACATTATACATCACTAACAGTTATTATAACTTGACTATATAAAAACTGATTTTCACTAACCATACGCAACGGACACTACATAGTAAAGAGATACGTCGCGCCATCCAGCTTCAACTCCTAGTCTCTACAGCAACTCTTTCTGACTTCGCCTCCCGAATAACTGATAACCTGACTCTAGGCTGCCCGTGTGGAAAATAATGGGGACCCAGAGTTTAGAAAGGGAACAATAAACTCCAGGTCAGACATGGGACTGGTGTGAGATCTTAAAAATAGTTATTCTTTAACAAAAGTAAAACAAAGGAATTTAAAAGAAATCCGCAATGCTTTTTAGAAAATGAAACTACCATAAGGCCTCCCGCTACACACACAATGCAAATGCAGAATTAGATGAGATTTCTCCTTATGATAGTCAAACATGCTTAATACGCAAAATCTTTTGATATTATTATTATTAATGCATAGTGGAAAACATTTCGAAAGTATAATATTAATCTTAGCCAGCATAGGCATTTCGCACTTATGCCTACTATAGTTATCATGTTCAATAGCAGGTTACCGCCACATTCCATGGCAGGTTATACAACTAAAACCGTACAGGGCACATATTGTTTCTTTGAATTTCCAACAAATGGTCGGGCTAAGGAACGTCCTATTGCCACATGGGTATGCCTCTGGAAGGACGTCCCGAGAACCTAACTGGATCTCTGCCAACACAAGGTCGGGTTGCCTCTGCAAAAATAGGTAACTACTACACGAGTATGCCATCCCCCGGTTATAAACAACCTTTATCCGAGGATCCTAAACAACAAAAATCACAAAGTAGTATATATATTTGCGATATTCACATAAGTTAAGTATCTGGGCTCCATACCATGATACCACTTCTATCCAAAAGGAAATGTACATACCCTAAGGGGCGCTACCCCCTATAACCTTGCCGCATCCTTCCTGTTTTGACCATTCCGGGGTGTGAGGTTCGACGAAGTCTCGTCCATAAAGCTACGCTTTTCACAAAAGTCATGCTTCGATCAACAAATGATCAACAGCACTTCGTATGCCACATTACCAATTTGGGAATGTATTACTAGTAATCATCAACTACATAACCTCTGAGCTCGTACGTCTCAGAGAAGGGTGTTAAGCCAAGAGAATAAATTCTCCGCCACGAACAGAAATGTATTTGATAGAAACCAGCTTTACATCTCAAAGTGTAATGTCAGACACACATCCATACAAATCCGTTCCGGGATCGAACGGATCCGAAGGCACTTCCAAAGAAGCCCTTGTAAATCCGGATATTCACTAATCACGTCCGGAATCCCCATCATAAAGGGTAATAAAATCTCTATACCTGAGCAACCCGGTGCAGAGACATTCGACAGGTAATCTTTTCGCTTTCGAAAATACCCGGTCTTCAACACCATCTTCAAATGCAATCCCATTTCGTCGTATCGTTATTCAGAATGGGTTTTATGACACAAGGTCCTCTCCCGGCTAAACCGAATAGCGAGCGCTTATTTTAAAAATAAGTGTTACATTCAGATTCAAACAAATCACAACAATTTCACTTTGATCTTTTGAACAAAAGATCCATCACAATCACAAAGGTTCGATGTGGGTTTCGAATATCCAGTTGGAATTCGACTCCCGGTCGCATCGAAATTCAAATGCCGATTAAGGCCAATATTAATAGTCGGTTATTTAACTATCAATCATCATTCACAACAGTCACTGGATTTCAAATAATTTTCCCCCAATTATTATTATTTTCAATATATCTTCACAAGATAAAATTTCACACTTCAATCCTTTGAAAATAAATTCCAAATCAATTTTCTTCCTTACGCGGAAAAGATTTTCAAATATTTATTCATTTCCACTGAAAATCTGCCGATTTCAAATATTTTAAAATAATATAATATACTCATTCAAAATATACTTGTAAACATTTGAAATAAAGTATTTTAGAATATTTGCTTAAATATTAGTTATGAAAAATATTATACTAATATCTCGTATAAAAACTCAAGTCCAAAACTAAATTTAAGATAAAATTAGTAGATAGAGTATAAATATTTAAATAACTACTTTCTAAATCAAATATCAATTTATTCTTTAAAATAATCCCTTATATAATTAATTAAACAAAAAAAATTTACTTTAAACAATTTCCAAACTAATTTCTCCAACAATATTATTTTAAAACCAAATCTAAAACGTTTAAATTTTATTCAAAAGCTATTTTAAAAATATACTCGGCTTTCCAGGGAAGAATTCTTTTTCCAGTACAAAATGGTCCATTCCAATAAATTAATAAATCTTCTTGATTTATTTTAATTTATATTCCAATTTGTAAATTTCTTTCGACACTTTAAAAATAAACCAATATTAGTTTTTAAGCAATTTCCCTTTTCTTTACAAATTCCCGTTGTGAATTTACCTTTTCAAATATCAACTGATATACAAATTTTAAATCGATTCCCAAATATCATCTTCAAACCCAATCAAATTCCAAATTGATTTCCAGTTTATTTCAAATACAAAATCAAATTCCAATTTGATTTCCCAAATTTATTTTCCAATATCAAATCAATTTCAAATTGATTTCCTAAATTATTTCCAAAACACCTAACCAAATTTCCAAATTGATTCTGAAGATTTATTCTAACTTCAAATTGATTCCTGAATCGATTTTTAAAATAAATTTCAGTTCTAAATTAAATTCCAAATTTAATTTCTAAATTTATTTCCTTTTGAAATAATTTATTTATCTCTTTCAATTAGTTAAAATACGTATCTTAAATAAATCCTTCAACTATTAAACAACATTACTCGAAATTCCTTTATTAAAATATTTTCCCATATTTTTGGAATTTATTCAATAAGTTTCCAAAGATAAAACTTTATCTATTTAAATTTCCTTCTTTTAAAATTCACCCGATTCCTTTGAGTGAATTCATTATAAATTTTCTATCCAAATTTCAAAATCAATTTTTATTTTATTTATGGTATCCTACGATACCAAAAATTTATTCAGCTGAATTACAGCCTTCAACGGTTTCAATCACAAATAGTCACACAAATTAAAAATAATCAATACACAACATACGAAACAAATTAAATATTGAAGGAATCTAGTTGGATCCCTCCAACCTGTTTCCCTGCATCCACAGATGTTGGCACAATAATTAAATACCCATTCCACTTCAAGGTGGAATATCGTGGTATATGGGATTTATAAAATATTATCTGCTATTATGCGGTGCAATAGGTACTCATCCGCTATACAATGCGGGAAATCAACAACTCCAAATACATATATAATACTAACTCCACTTCGAGGTGGAATATCGCGGTATATGGTTTTAATATAACAACATCCGCAATTATGCGACGCATAAGGGTCTAAACTAATATAACTAACGATAAATTAATTTTACAAACACACAATCAATTAATTTTAAATTTAACTATTAAAATTAAATCAGAAAAAAACAATTGATTGAGTGAGAAGATCTCACCTTAGCTTTTGTTTCGCAATCCATTTCCATTCTGACTATTTCTCCATAGTTTCAAACCTTGTAACACAATTATATGATTTTTATTAATATTCGAAATAAATTGAACAACTAATTCTTCCATTTACTAAATTTAATATAAATTAACAATTTGGGTTTTTAAACATATATTTTAGTTTTAAACTAATAATTTACCTCCATACTACAATTTTAAATTAAACTAGTAACTGAAATATTTAAATATTATTTATACCAATTCCAAAAGTTTTCTGTCCTAAACATTTTTACATTTTCAATATATATATATATACTTATTAAATTAAATTCAAAAATAAAGCAGTCTATAACCTTACTGTAAATATATACTTTAACTTGATTAATTTTTTCTTTCTTTTTCTTTTTTTCCGTATATATATATTTATACATATGTATATAAAGATAAATTTAAAGGAAAATACCTACTGCGTTTCCCATCACTGTGAACCCAGGCTTCGCCCAACCCAATATCGCGACGAACCCTAGTTTGCCGTTGAAATTTGCCTACCGCTAAGCTTTGATTTGATAACTGCAGTCACCATCGATCGCGACATCATCGCTGCCCTCGCCTCATTTATCCTATGCGCGCGTGTAGCCTAAGATTCCATCTGGGACGAACACGCGACCATCCCCATCTAGCCGAGCAACCTTCCTCCTAGCTTCGATCGCATGTGCGCACACAAACCTCCGGTGATGTTCGTTGCTACCTTCGAGCTTCTCCCTCGATCGATCGAACACGACCACAACCCCATCTACGAGCTCGAGCGACAATCGTTGTTGTCGCCACAATCGCGGTGCAAACACTAGCATCCGTCGCTGCCTCGACCTGCCTCGCGATCGCCACCTGCTCTACCTACTTCGATCGCGATGTCATATTTTTTTAAGGAACGAATCAATATGGGTTTGAATTAGAGAAGGGGAGAGCGGCCATTGATTCCTGAATCGACTAAGTTGTTGTTTTGTTTTTTTCGAACGAAATTTAAGATTAACGAAGATGCGTGTAATTTTGAACGGCACGTGCCTTCAAATTTTTGCCAAATGTTTGAATTTTCCTCAACGTTTGCCCCATATATGTGAATATATAAAATTTAAATTAAATTTAAATTCAAACTACTCCGATGAACGTAACACAAAATCTCGATCTCCAATCGAGGCATTCCGCTAGGCGTTTATAATGTTAAACTCCTATTCCGAATGCGATGGAAAAGGTTCCGGGTCCAAATTTGATCGTGTAGAGAAGATAGCTTTTTGAACCCAGTTAATATATCGAATTTTCGATTTAAATTTTAGCACGTTTATTTACCGTACGGTTACACGACAACTCCGAATGCTACGAAAATTGAAATCCGATAATAATACACTATTATAGATCCAATGGAACTGGTTTCGTCAAATTTCAAGACTGTGCCTCGGAAGACTATTTTTAAATATTGATATAGACAATATAATTTCAAAACTGATTAAATCGCTTCCAAATTCAATTTTGAAGCTTTTATTATCTTCATTATTATCAATATAAATTTTTCTAAGCCTTTAAAATATTTTTAACAGACTCAAAATTGAACATTTACAATTTTACCCAAATTTATATAATTAAATTTGATAATTAAATTGCTAACTTCATAGTTAAAATTTGAAATTCAAGCTTAAATCAACGATTTAGATATTTGAAATCAATTAAATATTTCAATTTCAAATGTTAAAATTTTCGGGTCGTCACACGATTTTGTTAATATAAGGAAAAAAACAAAAGGAAGTTGCGTATGATGGTGTTATAGCTGGTTGAGGGAGGGTGATGAAAGCGTATATAGTCGAGTTGTGGAAAGCATTTCATTTTGGTCTCTGTTCCAGTTAAAAAAAATAAAAGAAGAAAGAAAGTATTGTTGAGGAGGGGGGAGGGTGATGATGTTGTGTGCGTGCATGAATGATGCAGGGGGTCGCGTGCATATGTCAGGAAGTCTCGGTTGTTTAAAAAAAAAAGAGTTGCGTAAATATATGGTGTGAAGTGTTGAGTACGTAAGGGTGCATGCGTGTATACAAAGGTGTATACGTGTGGGAAATGCAAGCATGCATCTTAAAGACGAAGTCTCGGTTCTAAAAATAGTGACCACTTTTCTTTGTTTGTTGTGTGCAGAAGCGACCGGTTAAGCCTTTTGCAGCAGCATCGATTTTCAGCTTTCGTTCTTTCTCCGTTGTTGGTAAACGCATCTATATGATTTTATAAATTATATATGAACGTTCATTGAATTAATATCGTCTCTCTTTTTTCGATATTTGCAGTGTCTGTTGTTCGTATTGTACCGACTTCATTCGTGCTTCTTCTTGCTTGGCGTCAATTTCTCTATCCACGAAAGGTAAATTGATTTTCTCGACTTATATTCTTATACAAGTTTGGTTGATGAATGATTGCTATGTGATGTAGAAACTGGATGTTAATTACTATTGTTAGAGTGATAATTGAATTTGATATAGGATAGTTAACAATTTTAAAATGGATTTATATGCTAAGTTCGATTAGTTAAATATGACCCTTTTAATTGTTAAATTAATTGACACGTAGAATTTGGTTAATTACACTTTGAACCGTTGAATGTATATTGGATTAATTATTGTAGTATAAAATTGAAATTGAATGACAAGTGAAGAACCGTATGAATAATTAGTGGAATAATCTTTAATCTACATGAAATGATAGTGTAGATTCTAGAAATAATTATATTAATTTGCATAAATAACAAATGTAAATTAATACGATTATTTTGGGATTATTTAAATAAATTGTTGAATTATTATGTATGGATGCTTTTGCTTGTTTATTTACTTTGATACCATCCCAGTTATCACACTACAAGTTCCCTTTGCTATGTTTTGATTTTTGAATTGAAATAGAATCAGGTTGAAATGATAAATACCCAAATAAACTTTGACTTAGGATAGAAAATTAAATTAAACCTGATTTGTCAATAATTTGATTTAAATAAAATAAAGATTTTATTTGAATAAAAATAAGGTTTTGAAATAAAATTGGAATTTAAATTTTAATGAAAAGAAAATGTGAATATTTGAAATTTGAAACAAATATTAATGAAGTAATTGACGAAATAACATTGTTTAAAATTTAATTATTTGACAATTAAATTTAGAATTATTTGACAATTAAGTTTTGAAATTTTTAATAATTAAGTTTTGAAATTATTAATAATTAAGTTTTGAAATTTGTAATAATTAAGATTATAAATTATTTGATAAATTTAATGAGATTGAATCGTTTAATAATTTAATTTAATTTGAATTCTTGAATAAATGAAACTAAGTTTCTTTATTAATTGAGTTTGAAATTGTAACTAAGTAATTAAATCAAATGAAACTGAATTTCTTTTACAAGAAATAAAAATGCGTTTTATCGAAAAAATGAAAGACTTGAATTGGATTTGACAAGTTTAATTTAAATTAAATTTGTAGGCTTTGATATAATAAAGTTGAACTTAAGAAATTAATTTAACGAATTGGAAATTTAATAGAAATTGCTTAAATGATAAACTAATTTAATGAATATTTAATGAAATCGATAAATGAGTTTAAATCAATTTGAATGTTAAATTAAGTTTATTTTAAATGATTATGGAATGAAACTTATATACGAATTTAAATGTATATTTGAATTGTTTAAAATCAAATTCTGAAATTGAATTATAGAATTTTGGAATGGAAATTTGGATGTTATAAAACGCAGATTCCGGAAATTATTTTGAAAAGACAAATGAAATGTTGAATTTCAAATTCTAATTGAAATTGAATTTGATTTGGTTTTGAAATTTATTAATCGACCAATCGGTAAATAATTTCGAAGGTTATTAAAGAAACCGGAATCGGTTAGGGACATACTCACTGTCTAAACCGAAAACCACTTTAATAACTATACGCGGATTGTGATCCAGAATGAAGTGGTTGGAATGACGTACGTGATGACTGAAGAAAGTAAACGATAATGGATAGCCTTGACACTTGTGTCAAATTGGAAATGACTAAAACAGGAGCGGTGCCGGGCCAAATGGGGTTAGCTACCTCGAGCGAACACACTTCTTCGTAAACTACTCATTACATGTTATTGATTGGTGCGCACCCTTGGATTTGGAGTGTTGTTTCGCGGTGTTGCGATCACTGTGGTGATGCATTCTCACCAGTCCAGATCAGGCAAACAGTAGTTTCATTACCTTGGGTATTGCCTCATGTGCCTTGTCATACTCATATCCCTATATACGCGACCACTACGAATTTGTTTTGTATTATACCTATGGAGTACTCTCTGATATCCCACTAGTTTACGGTGGAGTTTACAGTGCTGTATAGTCTATAATGCTATATGAAATGTGTTAAGGGGGACAATGGTAACGCCTTAACACTATTTTGATATTTTACTTTACTGTTAGACATTATATATCTATCGTACACTACTATGTATAAATAGTTTAACGGATCCTGAAAGATGTTATTCCATTCATCTTTGAGTTATTTTTATTTCAAATTTTGAACCATATTATCTGTATAAGAATATATATCCTGATTCGAGTGTTTTTTTATGCTTATGCTCGGTTGAGGATTGCTATTGCTGTTCTACTTGGAGATGAAGATCAAAGACTATCATTATCTTTTCTTATCAGTATTGTTCTTTCTATTTGGACTATTGGACTTCTATGTTATTATATTTCCTTTTATTTGAGACATTGTTGTTTTTATGGGTAGCTTCATGAACTACTCTTATGACTATGCTGTAATTCCGCTGCACTATTCTGTGATTCTGTGATGATTCTCACACACACACACACACACACACTATTAATAATTCTTGTTTTTTATTATTTAAGTTGACATGTATGGAATATCGTCAATTTAAATGGTATAAATATACGGGTTATTACAGTTGGTACCAGAGCATTGGTTCCCGAAAACCTTACCCTGTGGAGTTTTCAGCTCATTAGAGATAAAGTAACCGTACCTTAGAATGAGGAGAATCATTTCAGAATCCATATCCTTTGATTCCATTCTTCTTATCGAATTCGATTTTAATTTCCTAAAGATTCCATAAATCTCTATCTTTGATTCTAAAATCACTTTTGGTATTCCAAGATGGCTACCAGAAGAAATGCTAGAGGCGGGGGTAGAGGAAACGCTCCCGAACCACGTGCCCTAGCTCCCGCGGTCAAGTTCTCCACTCTTAGCAAAGAATAACTCAGCTTGGCGGAGTCAAATTCACTGGCTTTGAGAGTATCATCGAAGCATAGCAATGGCTGAAGAGTTTGGAGGGGATCTTTACTGGCCTGGAGATCACAGACGCTCAGAAGCGTAAGTTGGCCGTTTGGCAGCTTCAGGATGCTACATAGGATTGGTGGGAGTCAGTCACTTCTCGTACTGACGAGGAAACCATCACTTGGGCCCAGTTTAGGTAGAAATCTATCTAAATTACATCTAAATAAAATTCCTTTTATCTCGTTAAATTTTGACTCATCTTCTTATCACTTATAAATAGGGATTCCTTTACGGCTCAGTGGATGCCAGCAGCCAGGAAGGCCCAGCTTTATCAATCATTTATGGACATCAAACAGGGCAATATGACTTTCTATGAGTATGAAAGGAAGTTTAACGAACTCTCTAAGTTCGGACCTGGCTTGATTGATACACCTCTGTTGAAGAATGAGAAATTCATCCATGGAGAACGTCCAGAGTATTACGAACTCCTCACAACTCATGTCCATGAAACTTTCACCGAGTTGATGGATTTTGCTCTTAGATATGAGGGAAAGCTGAAGGGAACATCAGTCACTAACGCTCCAGTTACTCAGCCACCCTCTAGTCAGACTGGGAAGAGGAAGCCAGATTTGAGCAACAGAAGAAGAACTGGCAGAAGAAATCTGGGATGGCTATTCTCAGAAGAAGCCCATTGACATCTCCTCTATCACCTACTTCAACTGCAATCAGAAAGGTCATTATGTCAGAAGTTGCCCATCCCTAAAGAGTGCAGCTATTCCGCCACTGGCTCAGATGGCCAAAAGAGATGTTTGTCACATTTGCTTACAGCCAGGACACTTTAAGAAAGACTGCCCAACATAGAAGAGAGATACCCCATCTGGAGTTTTTATATTTCCACACCTGCCCCGGAAGTTCCAGACAATCAAGGTACTTTACAAAGTACTTTTATGTTGCACTCTTCACCTGTTAGAGTTCTATTTGACACCGAAGCAAAATATAGTTTCATATCTATTGATTTATGTAATAAACATGGATTGGAACCTATTCTTGCATCTACCTTCTTATGTGTATCTAACCCTATTGGAGGGCCCGCTAACCTCAAAAGGGTATGTAAATATGTCACGCTGATGTATGGCATGCATCGTTTCACTTGGGATTTTTTTGTACTTGGATTCGAGGCATTCGATATCCTATTAGGTATTGATTGGCTACGAAAGTTCGAAGCAATTATCTCATGCAAAGCTCGAACTGTCTCTCTAATTGACGACAAGAGCATACCATTAATTATTAAAGGCAAATCGCCGCAAGAATGTGCTGGGAATTTTATATTCTCTCTTGACTCTCATCCAAGTGAACTAAGCTCTACTCCAGTTGTTCAATTCTTTTCTGATGTGTTTGGAGAAGTCAATTCTCTACCACCTCCGAGGGAAATCGAATTCCGCATTGATCTTATCCCTGGTAAACGACCAGTAGTTCTCCCTCCTAGGAGAATGGCTCCTAAAGAAAAGGCAGAATTGAATGTTCAAATTGAAGATTTATTTGCTAAAGGCTTGATTCGGAGAAGTCATTTAGAATGGGGCGCTGCAGTTGTATTTGGCACAAAATCAGATGGCTCTCTCAGAATGTGTGTGGACTATAGAGAGCTAAACAAGCTCACACACAAGAACACGTATCCAATGCCCCGCATCAATGATCTATTCGACCAGCTTCATGGAGCAAAAGTTTTCTCCCAACTTGATTTGGCTACTGACTTTCACCAACTCAGAATCACAGAGGATAGTATCCTAAAACAGCATTTCGCACTGAAAATGGTTTCTATGAATGGCTAGTTATGCTGTTCGGCCTCACTAATGCTCCATCTTATTTCGTCGACTCGATGAATAGAGTTTTTCGGGATGTTCTTAACAAGTTCGTTCTTGTTTTCATCGATGATATTCTCGTCTTCTCTAAAGATGAGAAAGAGCATAGGTCACATTTGGCTTTTGTTCTTGAAACTCTTCGCAGCCATTAGCTTAAAGCCAAGTTTTCACAATGCTACTTTTGGAGAGATGAAGTACGATTTCTTGGCCATATTATTTCGGAGAACGGGATTTCGGTCGATCCAGCTAAGATCGCCGTAATCAATGTAAGTTCTATCCTTACTTGTCAATTCTGTCTAAACATCTTATCTCTATCTAAACTCGAATCCTTGAATTTGCAGGATTGGGAGACTCCCAAAACTCCTACAGATATCCGCGGTTTCTTGGGTTTGGCCGGCTATTATCACAGATTTATAGAAAACTTTGCTCGTATTGCTGCCCCACTTACCGCACTGACCAGAAAGAATGTGAAATTTATTTGGAGTGAAAAGTGCGAGGCAGCTTTTCAATGAGACGAAGCAAAGATTGACATCTGCCCCAGTTATTACAGTTATTGACGGCAGCGAAAGATTGACCGTCTATACCGATGCCTGCCGAGATGGATTAGGAGCAGTTTTAATGCAAAAAGGAAAGGTTATTGCCTATGCAGTTCGTCGGTTAAAGACCATGAAGAAAATTACGCAACTCACGGTTTAGAGCTTCTTGCGGTTGTATTTTCTCTTAAGCTATGGAGGCACTATCTATTTGGAACCAAATTCGAGCTATTCACTGACCCCAAGTCATTGAGATATATATTTTCCCACAAAAGGATTTGAATTAGTGACAAGTCCGATGGCTCAAATTTCTAGCTGCATATGATCTTGATATAAATTACACTCCACGGAAAGCAAATGGCGTAGCTGATGCTTTGAGCAGAAACCAAGCAATGGCATGTTGTAATCTGGTTGAAGGAATGTTATTCCAGCTCGTCCTCTCTCCAGCTCTTATGGATCACATTATAGCCAAGCAATACGAGGACACTTTGCTCTATCATATCAAGGAAATAGTTATCGGTAGAGTTGGAAATGCTAACGGTAAGATGGGTGCACATGTTGATAGTAATGGAGTCTTGAGAATTGATAATCGAATTTGTGTTCCAAATGTTGATGGTCTAAGACAGGAAGTGTTGAGAGAAAACCATCAATATTTGCTTTCATTTCATCCCGGTGTCACTAAAATGTACCAGAATATGAAGAAGTTATATTGGTGGAGTGGGATGAAGCGTGATATTTCTACCTATGTTAACGGATGCACAACTTGCCAACAAGTTAAAGATGACCACAGAAAGACAGCAGGTTTGCTTCAACCACTAGAGATTCGAGGTTGGAAGTGCGAGCAGATTTCTATGGACTTTATTGATGCGCTGCCAAGGACTAGGAAAGGTAACGATAGAATTTGGGTGATTGTCGATAGCCTGACGAAATCCGCTCACTTTATTCCAATCAAGTCCACTCGTACTACTTTGAGTTTGGCCGAGATAAACATAAGAGAAGTTGTTAAACTTCATGGTGTACCATCCAGTATTGTATGCGATAGAGAACCTATTTTCACCAGTAAATTCTGGAAAGCATTTCAGGATACTTTGGGAACCAAACTGAATCTGAGCACAGCTTATCATCCTCAAACAGATGGCCAAATTGAGAGGGTGAATCAAATTTTGGAAGACCTTCTCCGAGCTTGTATTATAGACTTTGGTGGATCTTGGGAAGACCATCTCCATTTGGTTGAATTCACTTATAATCATAGTTATCAGGTAAAGAAATTTAATTTCAAATTTGAATAAGTATATTTGAATTTGAATTAATTACCTTCAATAAATCAGGCAAGCATTGGTATGGCACCGTTCGAAGCCTTATATGGACGGGCGTGCAAATCGCCAGCTTGTTGGATCGAGTCGGGTGACCGATTAGTGCTTGGTCCAGAAATAATTATGGAAGCTTTCGAAAAAGTTGAAGAAATCAGGAAGATAAAGACGGCACAGGATAGACAGAAGAGCTACGCTGACAGAAGGAGAAGAGATCTCGAATTCAGTGTAGGAGACAAAATATTTCTGAAAGTGTCGCCTTTGAAGAATATTGTTCGATTTGGAAGAAAGAGAAAGCTAGCTCTCAGATTTGTTGGTCCGTTTGAGATTACGGAAAGAGTCGGAACATTGGCCTACAGAGTTGCATTACCAGAGAAGTTCGCCGATATGCACAATGTGTTCCATGTCTCACATCTTCGCAAAGTTGTGCACGATCCATCTATGACCATTCCCACTGCTCAGTTGGAAGAGATAGTTATTGAGCCTGACTTGACTATTGAGCGAAAGCCACTACAGATAGTCGATTGTGAGATAAAGCAACTTAGAAGGAAGTCGGTAAATCTCGTCAAAGTACAGTGGAGTGCAGATGAGCGAGATTGCACATGGAAAACTGAGGATAGTATTCGAGATTCAAACCCCGAATTACTAATTTCAGGTATAATTCAATATTCTTAAATCTATCTTGACTTTTCTGCTTACTTCATTCCTACTTCTCCTGTCTCGTTCCTTTTCGAGGACGAAAAGTTTTGAGTGGGGAAGATTGTAGTGACCCTGAATTTCCGACCCAATCTAAAATTTTAATCCATCGTTTTAATATAAAAATTTGGAATTTTCATACGATCTCAATTAACGTCCAAACTTTATTTATAAGATGCGTCCAGTTAGTTATGAATATAGAAAAAGTTTCGTCGTAAAATATTGCAGTAAATTTCGTTTTCGTTTTACTGTATATCAGTTCATTTAAAGCTGAGTAAAATTTATCTTTTGAATCCAAATATTTTTACACAGTAATGTTGTAAAAAATTAATCTGATCAAGACAATGTAATTCGTTTCGTCAAAAAAACTGTCATCGCCTGTTCCGTTTAAATTGTTTTGCAAATCAAACAATTTAAGCAGCGTAAATTCGAGCTTTTATAAAACTATCATATCGCAATTATCTATGCACTGTTAGAAGCGCATCGTCACACTGATCAAAATGGTATACTCATTCGTGCAAATCGGAGTCCGAAGGAAATCGTCGCGTTAACTTAATCGTTCCGGACGGACCGGTTAAACAATTTTAGCCCAAATTCTTTAGCCCGTATCCAAAGGTAAATATGAAAATAAATTCAGCCGATGCATTTAAGGTGGTAGTTGGAAGCTGGGGGTGTTAACTTTGGAAATGTACGTGACATTTGGGAGCTTAAAAAAATTAATTACTGTTACTCAAATTTTAAAGTTAATAGAAACATTTCATTCATTCTCTTTGCACTGTTTCCATTTTCAACTTGCATCTCTTCAGGTAACACACCACACCTCCTTCTTCTTCTTCTCATTTCTTTTTGTAAAAATAAATGATAGCCGAAACCAAAAGAAACACGCACCCTACCCCTCTTCATTCCTCACGCACGAACCCAGCACCTTGCTCCTTCCTCTTCTTCCTTATATTAATTTTTTTCTGAAAAACAAGAGATGCCAAAACAACTCCACCCCTCCACCTCACTTCACCTCAAAACCAAAACATCACTTCCTAGTTGAACCCGCACCCTCACTTGCCTCCATCGAATCCCACCTCAGCAACCGCTCCTCCCTAAACTCCTCCGCGCGCACGTGTGTGCACCCGTGTGCATGCTTTGGCGTGTGGGTCAATGAAGCAGCTGTGCATGCCGTGGATGTGTGCATGGGATTCCTGCGTGTATGAAGGAAGCTGCTGCATTTTGAAGGATTCTCGGTTTTGTTAATATAAGAAAAAAATAAAGTAAAAGGAAGTTGCGTATGATGGTGTTATAGCTGGTTAAGGGAGGGTGATGAAAGTGTATACAGTTGAGTTGTGGAAAGCATTTCATTTTGGTCTCTGTTCCTGTTAAAAAAAATAAAAGAAGAAAGAAAGTATTGTTGAGGAAGGGAGAGGGTGATGAAGCTGTGTGCGTGCATGAATGATGCAGGGGGTCGCGTGCATATGTCAGGAAGTCTCGGCTGTTTAAAAAAAAAAGAGTTGCGTGAATATATGGTGTGAAGTGTTGAGTAGATAAGGGTGCATGTGTGTATACAAAGGTGTATACGTGTGGGAAATGCAAGCATGCATCTTAAAGACGAAGTCTCGATTCTAAAAATAGTAACCACTTTTCTTTGTTTGTTGTGTGCAGAAGCGACTGGTTAAGCCTTTTGCAGCAGCATCGATTTTCAGCTTTCGTTCTTTCTCCATCGTTGGTAAGCGCATCTATATAATTTTATAAATTATATATGAACGTTCATTGAATTAATATTGTCTCTCTTTTGTCGATATTTGCATTGTTCGTATTGTACCGACTCCATTCGTGCTTTTTCTTGCTTCGCATCAATTTCTCTATCTACGAAAGGTGAATTGATTTTCACGACTTATATTCTTATACAAGTTTGGTTGATGAATGATTGCTATGTGATGTTGAAACTGGATGTTAATTACTATTGTTAAAGTGATAATTGAATTTGATATAGGATAGTTAACAATTTTAAAATGGATTTATATGCTAAATTCGATTAGTTAAATATGACCCTTTTAACTATTAAATTAATTGACACGTAGAATTTGGTTAATTACACTTTGAACCATTGAATGTATATTGGATTAATTGTTGTAGTACAAAATTGAAATTGAATGACAAGTGAAGAACCGTATGAATAATTAGTGGAATAATCATTAATCTACATGAAATGATAGTGTAGATTCTAGAAATAATTATATTAATTTGCATAAATAACAAATGTAAATTAATACGATTATTTCGAGATTATTTAAATAAATTGTTGAATTGTTATGTATGGATGCTTTTGCTTGTTTATTTACTTTGACACCATCCCAGTTATCATACTGCAAGTTTCCTTTGCTATATTTTGATTTTTGAATTGAATGGAATCGGGTTGAAATGTTAAATACCCAAATAAACTTTGACTTAGGATAGAAAATTAAAATAAACCTGATTGGTCAATAATTTGATTTAAATAAAATAAAGATTTTATTTGAACAAAAATAAGGTTTTGAAATAAAATTGGAATTTAAATTTTAATGAAAAGAAAATGTGAATATTTGAAATTTGAAACAAATATTAACGAAGTAATTGACGAAAGAACATTGTTTAAAATTTAATTATTTGAAAATTAAATTTAGAATTATTTGACAATTAAGTTTTGAAATTTTTAATAATTAAGTTTTGAAATTATTAATAATTATGTTTTCAAATTTGTAATAATTAAGATTTGAAATTATTTGATAAATTTAATGAGATTGAATCGTTTAATAATTTAATCTAAATTGAATTCTTGAATAAGTGAAACTAAGTTTCTTTATTAATTGAGTTTGAAATTGAAACTAAGTAATTAAATCAAATGAAATTGAATTTCTTTTACAAGAAATAAAAATGCGTTTTATCGAAACAAATGAAAGACTTGAATTGGATTTAACAAATTTAATTTAAATTAAATTTGTAAGCTTTGATATAATAAAGTTGAACTTAAGAAATTAATTTAATGAATTGGAAATTTAATAGAAATTGTTTAAATGATAAATTAATTAATGAATATTTAATGAAATCGATAAATGAGTTTAGATCAATTTGAACGTTAAATTAAGTTTATTTTAAATGATTATGGAATGAAACTTATATACGACTTTAAATGTATATTTGAATTGTTTAAAATCAAATTCTGAAATTGAATTATAGAATTTTGAAATGGAAATTTGGAAGTTATGAAACGTAAATTCCGAAAATTGTTTTGAAAAGACAAATGAAATGTTGAATTTCAAATTCTAATTGAAATTGAATTTGATTTGGTTTTGAAATTTATTAATCGACCAATCGGTAAATAATTTCGAAGGTTATTAAAGAAACTGGAATCAGTTAGGGGCATACTCACTGTCTAAACCGAAAACCACTTTAATAACTATACGCGGAGTGTGATCCAGAATGAAGTGGTTAGAATGACATACGTGATGACTGAAGAAAGTGAAAGATAATGGATAGCCTGGATACTTGTGTCAAATTGGAAATGACTAAAACAAGAGCCATGCTTAGCCAAATAGGATTAGCTACCTCGAGCGAACACACTTCTTCGTAAACTACTCTTTACTTGTTATTGATTGGTGCGCACCCTTGAATTTGGAGTGTTATTTCGCGGTGTTGCGGTCGCTGCGGCGATGCATTCTCACCAATCCGGAACAGGAAAACGGTAGTTTCACTACCTTGGGTATTGCCTCATGTGCCTTGTCATACTTGTATCCCTATATACGCGACCACCACGAATTTGTTTTGTATTATACCTATGGAGTACTCTCTGATATCCCACTAGTTTACGGTGGAGTTTACAGTGTTGTATAATCTATAATGCTATATGAAATGTGTTAAGGGGGACAATGGTAACGCCTTAACACTATTTTGATATTTTACTTTACGGTTAAACATTATCTATCTATCGTACACTGCTATGTATAAATAGTTTAACGGATCCTGAAAGATGTTATTCCATTCATCTTTGAGTTATTGTTATTTCAAAATTTGAACCATATTATCTGTATAAGAATATATGTCCTGATTCGAGTGTTTGTTTATGCTTATGCACGGATCAGACTAAGGATAGCTGTTGCTATTCTACTTGAAGCTGAAGACCGAAGACTATCATTTTCTTTTCTTATCTGTATTGTTCTTTCTATTTGGACTATTAGACTTCTATGTTATTGTATTTCCTTTTATTTGAGACATTGTTGTATTTATAGGTAGCTTCATGAACTACTCTTATGACTATATTGTAATTCCACTGCACTATTCTGTGATGTTATATTTATGTGATTCTATGATGATTCTCATATATATACACTCCATTAATAATTCGTGTTTTGTATTATTTAAGTTGACATGTATGGAATATCGTCAGTTTAAATGGTACAAATACACGGGTTGTTACATAGGATAACTCCAAAGTAGTATAAAATTCCGGCGTGTTCTTTTTTACCTCTTTATTTACTATTTGCAACTATGTCTGGTTCTATGATTGTCTCTGTGTTTGTTAATTACATCTGTTTGGGTTTAATTTGAAAAGATTTTAAAACGATTCATAAAATTAATTAAACACTATTCTGCCTTAAAATCCGTAATCCGCATTTCCTGTAATCTGCTGTTTTAGGAATAATTCATATGCAATCTTTTGAGTGTTCAATTTCATGCGATATAATATTATGCCATCAGATTTTGAAAAATTTATATCATTGAGTTTAAGTTATACATTATTTCGAACTAGTCTTAAATAATTTCTGAAGGTATTAGTTTTGAAAAACATTAGTCATGCAAAATATATAGCTTTGCTCATTTCAATTTCGATAACCTTAATTCTGTAAATATTTATTATTTGACGGTTTCATGAACATATAACCTTGAGTAAATAAAGTTTGAAATGTGGATCGAAGATCACATATGGATTTTGAAATGTAGTTTCATACATGAGTTTTAAACGTATGATACTTTATATATATATATATATATATATATATATATATATGCAGGTTTTATATATTTGTAAGTAATTTCAAACATTTATGCTCCCATATTGATTCATATTTTGAGGGGAATAAAAATTTTGGTACATAGATGGCCTTAAGGAATACAAAGTTTGAAAATGAGAGTTTTGAATAAAGAGGATTTCGAAAAAACGAATTTTTGTGTATAAGGTATCAAATGTGATACCTTGTACATGCAGTTTTATATATGTTTCCAACATGAGTATTTTGTTTTTCAATATGTAAACTTCTAAAATATATATTAGTTTCAAGGTGTTTATACAAAAACTTTTGAACATATCTAGTTTTCAAAGTGATATGGGTTTTATAAGATTTCGAAGAATAAAATGGCTTGAGTTGCGTGTATGAAGTTTCGAATACTCATAGTTTCATATATATATATATATATATATATATATATATATATATATAAAATTTTGAACAGCGTATCAGGTTTCTTATAAATGCTTTCAAAATGTATAAAGTTGATTTCAAGAGCATATGGTTTTGAAAAGTGTAGTAAGTTTCATATATCTTCCCAGTTTCGAAAATTTACAAATTTCTTATGTGAAATTTATCCAGTTTTGAAATGTATACAATTTTGAGTACACAAGTTTCAAACTTTCAATACAAGTGGTTTTATATGAAATAGCTTAATACATATTGATTCTAGTTCCATAATTATATAGTTTGAAACATAAAGTCTTACTACACATATAAGCTTTAAATGAATACGAGCACCCAGATTTCAAAAGTACATGAATTTCAGTATGTATTAATTCTAGCTACTGCAGACAAATTTTAAATGCATATTGGTTTCAAAAATATATAGTTTTAGGCATAGAGCTTCACAAGTATATAATTTTAAAATTTATAAGGTTGACTTCAAGAATGTATAAGATTCCATATGCATGTGATTTCGCAAAGTGTCCCAAGCTTCAAAAATATATCAGCTCTGTATATTAATTTTCAAATATACATTATGTCGAGTATGCAAATCGTTTCAAATATATAGGGTTTCATATATCAGGTTAGTCATATCTAAGTTTCAAAAGTACAATGTTTTAAATATGTACCTTAGTTTTTAAGTATTCTAATGAGTTGCATAAGAAGCTTATCTCATAGAAGAAGATTTTAGCTATATTCCTTGAGAAATACATGATTTAAATGCATATGCATGTGTAGATAATTTTAAGTGTACGAATAACTGCAAGGGTATATGTTTTCAAAGTTTTAAATATTTGAGATTTCACACACACGTGGATATATATATATATATATATATATATATATATGTGTATGTATGTATATGTATATGTATGCATTTATATATGAATTCAGATTTCTAAAACACATGGTACGATGTTACAAAGCTTTATATATGAGGCTTCAAGTACATATGAGCCTGTCACGATTTTGAAAACACATGATTTGACAAAATGATAGTTTCAAAGGACGTCAAATATTTGTGAAGGTTTCAAATGTGTAATATGTGTAAATTTCAAAACATGTATACGTGTTTTTGAATATATATATATATATATATATATAGGCTTTTGAAAGTATAAACTCTAATGATCTTGAATATATATACAAAATTTAGCTTCGAATACATTTGTTAGTTTTCAAAATACTAGTTCCATACACATAAGTTATTAAGCCATATATGGTTTTCGAAATCTAATAAGTTTTGCATATCTAAATAATTTCAAACATATATAAATTTTATATGTATATGATTTATATAAGCATGATTTCAAACAAAGTAAAACTTTGAATATAATGTTTTCAAATACATTTCAGATCTCAAATAGTATGTTTTGAAGTTGATATGATTTTGGGTATAAGCATATATATTCAAAACTTTATCTTTAGTATGTGCTAATTTTAAATGTCATCCTATTAGCACACTGGTTTCAAATCAGTCCTAACTACTCAAGATTAAAAGGATATTTATTTCGAATATCATCAATTCTATAAATATATTACTTTGCATATATATTGATTTTGAAAAATCTTAACCTTGAGCATACTAGTTTCGAAAATCATTATATCCAAAATGTATAATTTTATGACACTGATTTCGAGTGTGATCAGTTTCATGGATAAATAATTTGGGATAAGTAAAGATTTATAGAAAACATCTTATACGAATAGATATCGAACCTAATGGGTTTACAAAAAATAAAATAAAAACACAATTATTTCAAAGAATGTTTCAATCTACAAGATTTTAAAGATAAAGGATGACAAAGCTAATGATTTCGAAGAAAATCTGCATCATCAAATTTTGGAACCTTTGAAATGAAGACTAATTACAATTAATAGACATCCGAGGAAGTATGGATTTTATTTCCAAAATGTAACGGGTATCTCCGTTACTCTACTCCGATCTCTTATGACAGATGAATTTCAAGACTTCTTATGATTGAAGGAATTTCGAGTTTTCCTATTGGTAAATGACTTTCTGGTTTTCTATGTCAAATATTTTTATGATTTCTCCTAAGTAGATTTTAGGTTTTATATGGAAGAGGATCATTTAACTATCCAAGATGAAATAGTTCTCTATCCCATAACCCTGATTTATATAGGTATTGGACTTCTTTATGGGCCACTGAATCATCATCAATTCTCCACTACAAGACAATTTTTTAGAAAAGATGCGTACTCGAAGTCTCTGTAACGACCCAGAATTTTAGTGATTTGAAATAGGAGTATTTAATTGATTTTAAATATTTAGAAGTTAATTTTATAGATTTAATAACTTGAATTTCTAATATAGTGGTTTATTGGATAATTTAATTGTTAAATTTAATACTTGAAATTGGTTAAATAATGAATCTCGAGTTCTAAGCTAGATAAAAATAACTTCAAAGCTTATTTAAATTTCTATTTATAAGAATAAAGATAATAAAAATTTTAAATTGGGTTAATAAGTGGTTTACCCGATTTTAAAAATGACTTTTAAATTGACATATAAAAATAGCCTTCCGAGGGCACAGTCTCGAAATTCGATGAACCAACTTCCATTGGATCCGTAATAGTGTATTGTTAATAGATTTCAAATTTCGAAGCTTTTGGAGTTATTGTTTGGTGGTGAGAGATCGAAACGCGTTGAAATTAATATCGAAAATTCAAAATAATAATTGGGTTTGAAAAGTTATCTTCTCCATTCGATCGAACTAGGACTCGAGACTTGTTTCATTACGTTCAGAATAGGGGTATTACATTATAAATGCCAGGTGGCACGCCGCGATAGGGGTTCGAAATAAATATCTAGATGTTTGAAATTTTTATAATATATATTTTCATCCGATTTAACTTTGCTTACTCTATCCTGTCTTTCATCCGACCCTCCTTACCCTCCTTCAGCCATTCTACACTCGTGCCTATCTATTCCTTTCAAAATACGCTCCTCCCTCTTTAAATTGAAAATGCAGCAGAGAATAAGAGAAAAAAGGGATACTTCAAAAAAAAACAATTTTCAATTTCCTCTCAACAAAAAATAGAAAATAAGTTTAAACAATCCTAGTTCGTCAAGAGCTTCGACCTGATATATGTTTGAAGGGTGCGGTTTCGATTATCGAAGCTCGACAGTGGATGTTGCGAGTAGATAGCAACTAGGGTTTGGGATATCGAGAAATGGAGTGCTCGATTTGAAAATTTAAAGTCATTTTTGGTTTTGTCGTAGAAAATTGCATCTGCGGCCAGAAAATCATGAAGTTCGATGGCCTTAAGAAATTCGCATCACCTGGGCAGAGAATCCAAACACGAGCAGGTCGCGACTTGTAGACGGAGGCCTGTCGCGTGGTGGTAGTGACGTACATGTGCAGTTTTTGAAGAGGAGAGTACCAAGTTGATAGATTCGAGTTTCGACCACTCTAGCTCCGTATCAATTGAAAATATGCACGGCAGATATGGGTTTCACCATTTTCGTGTACATGCTAATAGAGATGGGAAGAAGGGTAGTTGGTGGGTTGGGCCAGTAAGCTTATGGGTAATAGGTTTTAATAAAAAATATACTAATGTTTAATTTAATTATATTTTTATCGATGAACTAAAAAATTTAATAACTCTCCCCTACGAGGTCCGATCGAGACGAAACTTTTTGTGTTGCGATCGTGATGACGAGTGCTTCGCAATGAAACTGGTTTGGATGGATTTCGATATTATTATGAATTATTTCGACTATTTGGATGATTGATTGTGATGGATGCCAATTGATTGATATTTTGATGATTGGATGTTTATTTATATCCTGTTATCACCTGATAAATTATTTACAGTACATAAAACTGTAAATTGAATTATTTCGAATAAATTAAGAAATACGTTGAAAAGATATATATATATATATATATATATATATATATATGACATTTATTTTGGATTTAAATGATATATCCATCCCTAAAACTAAATTAAAATAAATGACTTACTTAGCCATAGGATAGAAAATTATATACGGACACCAGATCGGTTAAATTAAATAATTTCAAAAAATTTGGTTTGAAATTATTTAATTGATTTGATTTTAAGGAATAAAAATCGAATTTATGGAAGTCGAACTATTTTGAAATTGAGCTCGGAATTGAATTATTTTTTAGATTTGGATTTCAAATTAGGTATTGAAAGTAAATTTGATTTAAGTGTTTTGAATCGATGTTTTGAAGATCGAACTCGAAATTGAGATAAATCAAAATGGTTCAAATTTGAAATTGAAATTATTTGGGAAGTGTAGTTGAAATTAATTTGAATTTGAAATTTAAATTAATTTGGAAGTGACACCGAAATTAATTTGGAATCGAAGTAAAATTCAACTTGAAGTCGGAATTGAATTGATTAAATTGAAATGATTAAATTGAAATGAAAATTTGAAATGATTTGAATTGGAAATTTGAAATTGAATCAGTTTGACTTTGAAAGCATTTTCAATAAAATTATTTAATATAAAGAATTTAAAACCTATCTTCTAAACATTCAAATTATTTTTATTTTTCCAAACTATTTTACTATATAAATAATTTTAATACTTAAATTATGTTGTATTAAACTAATTTAACCATTTAAACTATTTTAACTACTTTAATTATTTAAACTGTCTTAAAAAGCTATTCAAACTATTTTCAAAAAATTCTTACTGGTTAAGGTTACAATATTTATATTTAAATTATGAAATTAAATATGAATTAGGTTAAATTGAAGTTATAACCCAAAAGGGAATTCGAAGCAATTTTTAATTGGAACTGAAACCGAGGCATTAAGAGGAGAATGATTTTGAAATGAAATGGTATATTTTGAGTAAATACGATGATTTCGAAATGAAGTTGATTTTGAAACGAATATGGTATTTTGATATCAAGTATGAATTCTTTTCGAAAGGTAAAAGAACCAGCCAGTGCGTAAAATGGCGTTTGGTTGTTAAAGAGACTGGGGCCGGATATGGGAATACTCTCGTTCAATATCGGAAGCACTTTAACAACCGTGTATGTTGGGTGATGGTCCAGAATGTAATGGTTGGATTTGGCGTTGTTTGCTGGATTTGAAGAAAGAGAACGATTATGGATTTGCCTGACACTTGTATCACTTTGAAATGACTAAAATAGGAGCCATACAGGTCAAGCAGGTTAGCTGCCTCGAGCGAACACACTTCTTCGTATTACCACCTTTTACATTGTGATTGATTGGTGTGCACCCTAAGATTATGGGAGCGTTTGACACGGTGAGCGATCATGGCTATGATGCGTTACCACCAGCCGAGAAGGGTAAACTGGTAGTATCCTACCTTGAGCATTGCCTAACGTGCATTGTCATACTTTTATCCCTATATAAGACTCATACGATTTTGTTTTAGTGTTGTCGCATCAAGGCGCATCCCTGACTATCGACATGCTACCAGTGGTGTCAAATGCTAACTGTACTACAATGCTTAAAACCACGTAAAGGGGGATCATTGTAAAGCCTTAAGGCTAACAAAAATATTTATTTTACTGACTAGACATTATATACGTGGCGTATTCTATTATATATAAATATTTTGACGGATCCTTAAGAGACGGAAAATCCTATAACATCTCTTGAGTTATTGCACTCACGTTATACACTAGATCGGAGATGTGAAATCCCATAAACATCTATGAAGCTATTACACTCATGTTATACGATATTGATTTGACTCGCATAAGGATATTTCAGTCCTGACTCAAGTGTTTTTTTTTCCTTACACTCGGGTCAGCCTTGTGTTTTCAGCTTATCGAAGATTTTCTTTGGAGGATGAAGACAAAGATTTGGTATATCACTATTACTAATACTATTCCCAACATCATATTGTTCTGCTGCATTATATTTTTTTTTCTGTTGTGTATATATAACTCCGGTAAATATTGGATAAATTATAATCAAATGTATAGTATAAACAACTTCATAAACTGTTTATTTGATTATTATATTTTATTATTCCGATGCGAGATTATGTGTTTGTTTTCTTCTTTTTCTTTTTTATTTTCCTTAATTAACCCCATTGATCATCTATGTCCCAGATTATTTAAGTCGGACATGTATAGATTATTATCGATTTAAACCTTCCGAAATATGGGTCGTCATAGTCTCCTTACAAGAGGGGATTCTTGAATAAAAGTGTGTTTTTGTCCATAAAGTTTGTTAGTTCATGAATCATGACTTTTCAGACTTACCAACAAGATATTTCTTTTCACTAAGAAAAACCTAAAGCGGAACAGTATACGCTGAAATTTATCTAAGGAATTTTACCAAACACCGTTTTCAGAAAATATTTTTAATCAAAGGAACTATTATTAATTATCCCATGGGTCGGAGGAAAATGAATACCTATTTATTCAAAAAGAAGATTAATAAAGCCTTTCAAGTGCTTGCTATCAGAAACTATATCTGCCTTTTGAAAAATAAAATTTTATATATACTTTGCAAGCAAGATTCAAAAACTGCCACGACCCATTTAAGCTCAAAAACTCTAGTTAGAAGAATCTATTCTCACTTAAAGGATAGTTGGCTCATGAGCTATGACCATTTAGTATCTTATTTAGACTATTATGACATAATAAGTTTTTCAAAAACTTTCTTTCAACTTCAAAGATTGGAAACAAAATCTCTTATCTAGGCCTTATAAATGCTTAAAAAACTTTTGAAGAATAAAAAAGCATCCATTAAGGATCGTGATCAGGAGCAATTAAAAAGGAACAATCCATCAAACCAGAATTTATTGAGAAAGGAAAGATTCAAGAAAGAATTTTTACACGGATTATCTTATTCAAGTAGATTAAAATAAAATACAATGAATCATTGGAAAGAAGATTATTACATCGAGAAAAAGCAAGGAAGAAACTCAAGAACTAGAAGTAAAATCACTATCCAATATTGTAATTTAAGGCTGCAAGGTTCAAACTAGATTTATAATGATCATCTGAAAAAGGTTAATACGTTTTCAACAATGAAAAAGATATTTTGGATTATAGTTTGCTTTGAATTCCAAAACACTCGTAATCTCAATTTTTTACTTGGATAAAATTGTTCTACATAGACTAACTTCGGAATCGTGTGGCTCTAACATGACTATATCGACACTATAAAAGCGTTCATGATCTCTACCTTAGTATGGGTTCAGCATATGTATCTAGAGCAATTATGCGATTTTTATTTACAAGAAAAGAGTGCCATTTACCAATGAAGTCACAAAGTGAAATGAAAATGAGAAATTACACCTAAAAGGAATGGATTCATCGAAGAGTTACATATAAGAAGGAGAACTCCCCATCTCTCGCTACAAAGCAAATTAGATAAGATAATTGTCACTCATATCTTGGACATATCAAGCCATAACAGTATAAATTCCCTATGCATAATAAGTAATGCTTTCAATCGAAGTTGAAATTGAAACCCATCAAAGGGTTGAGATATAAAAGTAACTTCCCAAATGTGACTAATGAACTAAAACCACCAAGTAAATGTACAAATATTAAAGAAGAATATCCAAGTGTCACAGTTCTAAATAATAGGAAGTTCATTTCAAAAAGAAGATTTAGTGCTCCGAAGAGTTATGGAAATTAATAGAAATTAAGCGGATGGACCACTCAGCCAAAATTGGGAAGGATCCCAAATGATACAGAAAGTACTCTTGCCTAGGACCTATGAACTATGCCGACCGGGTGGCAATGACATAAGCAGAACATACAATGCCAAACATTTTCGACCAAATTTCTCAACAATCGATGAATAAAAGTAAATTTTATCATCCTAGTCATCGAAAGGAGTAAGATTCTCCTAATGTCAAAGGTCTTAGCCATCAAAGACTCATGGCCACAAGAGATCACTGGCCATCAAAGACTCATGACCGTAAGAGATCGCTGGCCATCAAAGGCCCTAGTCATCAAAGGCTTATGACCGCATGGGGTCTTTGGCCATCAAAGGTCCATGACCCACAAGAGGTCCCTGGCCATCAAAAGCCCTAAGCCTTTGGTGTCGTCATCAAAGTCCTCATTGAAGTTCCTCCTAGAGTGGGACGTAGTAAGCTTTTAGTCCCATCATCAAAGGCCTTACTATAGCACTGACCAAGCCTTCAGCGCCATCATCAAAGTCCTTACTAAAGCACCTCCTAGAGGGAGGATAGAGTAAGCCTTTAGTGCCATCATCAAAGGGATCGCTAAAGCACCGACCAAGTCTTTATTGTTGTCATCAAAGGCCTCACTAAATCACCTCCTAGAGGGAAGATGAAGTAAGCCTTTAGCGCCAGTCATCAAAAGCCTCACTAAAGCACCAAATTAATCTTCAAGAGGAAGATCTATCAAAATCAAAGCCAAGTACTGCTCCAGATTAGTCAATCTTTAAGAGGAAGATCTATCAAAATCGAAGCCAATTAGCGCTTTAAGTCAAACAATCTTCTAGGGAAAGTTACATCAAACATGAGCCATCTGTGCTCTTTAATAAACACAATTCATTGTTGCCGGATATGGATTTCTAGTCATTATGGATTTGTTTTCATCTATTATTGCCAAATATGGATTTCTAATCTTCTATTATTATGACCAGATATGGATTTCTAGCCTCTACTATCGCTAGATATGGATTTATAGTCTTATATTATTATTATCAGATTTAGATTTCTAGTCTTCTATTATTACCAGATACATAATTCTGGTCTCACATTATTGCCAGATATATATATATTTCTGGTCTTTTTTTACTATTGCTAGATTTGTATTTCTGGTATCTTCTATTATTACCAGACATGGAAATTTGGGCTTTTTTTATTGTCAGACATGGATTTATGATCTTCTTTTATAATTAATAGATTTTGATTTCTATTCTTCTTCTACTATTTTTACATATGGATTTCTGATCTTCTATTATTATCGCTAGATACAAATTTTTGGTCTTCTTCTATTATCGCAAGATGTAGAATTCTGGTTTTCTATTGTTATAGCCAGATATGGATTTCTGGTCTTTTATTATTATTATCAGATGGATTTTTGGCCTTCTACTTTTATCGCCGGATAAATATTTCTGGTCTTCTATCATTATTTCTGGTCTTTTATAATTGTTGAGTGAACGTTTGGTCTCTTATTATTGCAAAAGAAATTTTCTGATACCACTATCCAGATAATCTTTCAGGCTTTGAAAACTTATTGTTATTTATTGGTCCTTTACAAAAAATTTGTAATCTTAACTCACATGGGAAATATAGGCAATAAATACTAATTCATAACTTAATCAAAACCAAAAGGAGAATTACCAACGAAAAATATCATTTACTTTGCATTTTATGGGAAAACAAGGCCAACAAGGGTATCTCACTAAAGATGAGCAATATAAAGGAATTCTTGGTTTTACCCTAAAGAATAAAAAGATTTTTATATACAAAAGGGGCTAAATATTATCTATATAATTTTAATGCCAAAAATAATTCCATAAGTGATAACGTCACCAAGGAATATATGCCGCTAGGCTCTATGTTGAAGATCAATATTGCCGCAAGAGATCAATAATGTATAAAGTCAATGTCGAATCTCTCTGGTGTTTCTCCTTATCCATACTGCACGTCATCACTTCATCGTTCGTTAGTGCAAGGTTCCATCAACAAGGAAAATGAGGAACGTCGCATTTGATCAAAGCAGCATAGGTCTTACTCTATACATCGTCAAAGTTAAATAGATTGTAAATGCTGCATCACTTTAGTGTTGCTTCCAAGTGATGTCCCATTTCATCATCCATTAAAAGTTATTTCTTATGATAACATTGTCAATCAACCATCATCATTGATAGACCATACAGTAAATCATTATTTCTACTTCTTATTGACGCCACCCCTTCGATGACACTAAACTTCATAGGCATAGGTTGTCATCAATATCCCGCTTTAGGAGTATTATCATAGTCTATTCTCACGATGAAGATGACGAACATCGTCGACGTCCTTGAAGATGGGATGATGATAGAGGCTACTACATTGCTATCACCGCTTTCCGTGAACACCGCTCTTCATTGATGTCGCTCGTCGCTACTGCCGCATTTCATCCATGTCACAGTCAATGTCATCCTCAACCATATTGTGCTTCATCAATGTAATTACAAGAGCAATATTAATGCTGCATTCTGTAAGCCACTAATCAATGTCGAATTTCATTGAAATGACATGATTATCAAGGTTGCAGAATATTCATCCTACGGGATGTCAAAGATAATAAAAAGATTGAAGGATAAGATCATTTATAGGAGCTAATTCAAGTAGTGTATTTTCCTTCATAAATCTTCAAAAGCCTTCACATTCCACTACATGCTCCATGGCACCAAAAGTCCCACATGGCCAGTTTGAGCAACCCTACCTTCTTCCAACCACTATATATAAAGATGAACCTCCTCATTGGGAAGGGTCCTTAAATTCTTTCTCTCTCTTAACACCTTTCATAGGTAAAGGCTAAGGAAGGAAAAGGGGACATATCTGTCAATAAGGGCTAGAACAATTAAGAAATTGCATATTTGCACATCTTGTAACATATTCATGATTTGAATAAAGGACTTGACTTGATCCTATTTGCTTATTAACTTATGAACTTGCCTCTTTACCTATTGACTTATGTATTTTCCTACTTTCCTATTTACGTATGGATTTTCCTATTTTACTATTGACAATTAGACCTGTAGATTCTATCTTTTGAACGTATGGACTATGATTTAAATGAACTTATGAATTATCACAAAACCAAAGGGAATATTTGGAATTTCTTTAATTGTTCCACCTTGTACAACTTTTTAGGTGTTGATGAAGAAATTGGTCAATAGAAATTTATAAAAATTGTGAACCAAAGTTGCAAAAGGTCATAGCAAAAAAGAAGGTCATTATAGAGCATTTTGAAATGTCCTTTTTTTGGAATTTTGGTAAATAAATTGGAAGAGGTTCTTAGGGGTTTCTTTCCATGGTTTTAATTACCTTAAAGGTAGTACTTACTATAAAAATTTGAAGTCTTAAATCAATTGGTAAATGGTGGAAACTAGATGCAAAGTTCGTGCAGTTCAATGTTGTTCTTTAATATAGATTTTTAACAGAATTTATAAATGTTGTAGTAAGTCGCTTACGGTTTTAAGTGTTTAAAAATGATATTTTAATTTGGTTTTTTATCTAATATTTTTAGAGATGTTTTCACACAAATTTTTTAGTATTTAATGTTGGTTTGAAGGTTAAATATATTTTCAATATTTATTATGAATTTTGAAAGTAAAGGGGTTTTAAATTATAAAACATGTTTTTCATCAATTATAAATTAGTTATTTCAAGTAATATTTTACATAGATATTTAAAATATATTTATAAGCATTTTTAAAATATTTATTATATAAGTTTTGAAAAAGGTAATTAACTGTACTCAACACTAAAAGTCGATGAGCTAAAACTTCTCTATTTGTGAGAATTAAGATTGATGTTCTAGTAGGCATATAAGAAATAGAGCTCTAACCTACTTACATTACACTTGATCGAGGAATACTTGAGTTGGAATATCATAAATGTGTTAATCTTGTTTACTTATTTGTTTGAAAAGTAATTAACTTTGCTTAACACTAAAAGCCGATGGAGTAGGCTTATCTATTTGTGAGAATTAAGATTGATGTTTGAGTAAGGATATGAGTAATAGAGCTTTAACCTACCATTTTCCACTTGAATGATGAATAGTTAAGTTGGGAATGTCGAAAATGTTTTAATCGTGTTGAATTCTTCTCATTCATGAACGTCATTAATATTGTACTTAACACTAAAAAATGACAAGGTAGACTTATCAATTTGTGGGATTAAGGAATGAAGTGTCTAGGCCAGTGCTCTAACTTACTGGGCTTCAGATGAGGGATAGTATAAGTTGGAATGTCGAAAATGAGTTGAACATATGAATCATGATTTCAATAAGTGATCATCTTAACTAGATAGTCGATTAGTCAACTATTGAACTTAAACCAAATATTAAAATAGATCTTTAAAAGAATGTTTTAAAAATAAGCATAATTGAAATGGATTTGGGTTTGTTGTGAAGATGTTTAAGTAACATTAGCCTTAAACTTTTTTCAATGGATTTGTTAAAGTACTTAGGTCCTTAGAATGGACAGTTTGAAGAAAATTAGAAGTATGGAATATTTTGGAAAAAGACAGAAAAAGTAAAGGTTTAAAGTAAGAAATCTTTTTAAAGATTTGTGAATATACTTATACCATTTGGAATAAGTGCATAAATACTTTTTAAGTATTGATAAGACTACAAACGAATAGTAGAAATTGATAAACAATGTTTTATTAGATAAAATAAGTTTTACTAATTAAAGAGGTTTAAATTAATAAAGACTAATTAAACAAAAATAGGATTAGAAGCCCCTTATGTGACTTAATCATGCTTTTTATGACTTAATCATGCTTTATATGACTTGGTCATGCTTTATATGTTTACTTGTTTATGGAAAATATTTAGTCATATACTTAGCACTAAAGCTGATGAAGTAGGCTTGTTTATATGTAGAAGTTAAGATCGGCATTCGAGTAGGGATATGAGCAACAGAGAATAACCTACCGGCTTCACTCTTGACTAAGGGATAGTGTGAGATGAAATTATCAAAAATGTGATAAGTATATGAGACTTGGTTTTCATATGCAACCTTTCGTATTATTATAGAATATGACCAAATTTGTCGATTCAGTCTTGAAAAGATCGAGATTAGAAAGAATTTTACTTATCGAAAACTACTTTAAGACTAAGACATGTGTTCTATCTATTGGAAGTGGATGTGTTTGAGGCGTTGGAATCCATGTGTGGTTTTGAGACCTTTTCGAAGTGTGGGAATCTAATTGAGGATTCATGCTCTGTTCAACTATCTAAGATTCCTTTGAAAGATGCCGAACGTAACCTCGACATCGGAAATGGATAAAGACGGACTAGGATGCAAACTTAGGTTTAGCTGACCCGCATCATGGTATTATCAACTCCATATCTGGAGATACTTATCGATTGTTGGTTGATGGGAGTTGATGATAGTTGTTCCATGTTGTTCATGTTTATGTTCGTACAATGGGACGCTTATGTTTACCTTATAGTATATTTTATCTGGAAATATATAGCACTCAGAAGGTGTTTTCTGATCCGTATGCATAGATATTGGATTTGTCTTGGCCAAAGGGATCTCCATGGAATATCCACAATGCGAACATTCGTTATCGGTTTTGATTATACCCTCTAAATATGATGTTGAATTTAATCAATGTAACCATTCCGGTTATGTTATAAATTTACGTTTTAGATCCTAGACAGTATTTATTATATCACCTTATGTACTTATTAGATGGTGATTCTTTTTAGGGGATTACCATTATGACATTCCACGCAGTCTCAAAAGTACTATTATATGTTTGCTACATATTTCTTGAGTTTCTCATACCAGACTTATGTCTGATGCATGGTTTTTGTTTTTCCTAAACTCCTTTGTTGCTCTTTCGAGTAATATGAGAAAGGCAGGTTCCCGTTGATGTTCTTTGGAGCTCGAGGAGATGAGTTGGATGGTTCAACTACCATGGCGTTCTTATTTTCACTACATTATTATACAATACATATCAGCATTTGTGAGGAAAATTTATTGTAGTTGTCCTAGATGATGAAAGTATTTGGAATTGTAACTCTGAAATGCTATCAATCTTAGAGTAACAACTTATGCTAAATTTTAATGTTATATGTTATCGTTCTGCTGTGAGACTCTCATATTGTCTTCTCTTCTTTCTTGTTCTGTTTACGTTTTCTTTTATTTTTCCCCGACAATTTTTCTTTCCAGCACTTGGTTGCTTGGCATGTGAATACCATGAATGTATTAGAGCTGACATTCGGGAGTCGAAAAGGCGGGTCACTACAATGGGGATTGGAGAGACTCGCTGCGGTGAATCATGTGTATTGCAATGTGTCAGCAATAATATATGTGGCCATACGTTGCTGATATTATCAAGTTGGGGGCAATAATGTGTCAGGCCATGTATTAGCATTATGAGCAGCCGCTTGTTAGCTATTGTGTATAAGTATTATATGTCTATCAAACTTTTCCAACTTCCTATATGTTACGAAAATGAAACAGATTGGCGAGCATCTAACCTGGCAGCCTGATTGTGGTGGTCACGTCCCGAATCTGTGACACCCTTATTATTGTGTGCCTTAGCTGTGTTCATCTTTATTGTGTTCATTTGCCCCTCTATCACATAGGCCAACAATCAATTGCATATAGGGACAACACATCGGGTCATGATCGATGCCGAGCATAGTCCTACAGCATGTTAGTGACATGCGGTGGACATTATCATGATATCGAGGAGGAGGTAATGGATGATTGTTGAAGTAGATCCGACAGAGATATATCAGGCTTCTAGAGTAGGCAGACTTGCAGTCAGTCTTTCGGTTAGTTCCTGTATGTGGTAGGTAGACATATATTATTTATATTTATACCTGAGACTATGTCTAGGATGTAGTAAATCACTGTATCTTATATTATATGATTGATAGGAAAATGACCTATCCATTCTAGGTAGGCAGCCTACTCATTACTGATTTAATTTAGGCACTTGTGCAAGTATGAACCTTTATATTGATTTTTGGATTTTGATAATGATTCCTTGATATGGATGATTCACTCGACTAATGTTGATTATTGTGACTTCTAATTTGATGGGATTCTTATGGGTGATGACATTATTATATATAACTTAATGATAATTGTGTTATCTGATATTTTGATGTTTATGTATGTTATTATAATTATATATAGACACACACAGACCCCGTATTTTGACACTATGATCATTGACTTGTGTATTATAACAGTATTATCCTGCTATTATATCTTGTATGTTCTTTGTCACTTACATTTGCTAACCCTTAATTTAGACGAATTCTGGCCCATTTGTTATTTATGTAACATTGGGGTTTGTAGGAGACAATTTATTTTCAAGGACGATGAGACCAGCTTATATTTTCTAGGCATATAGCAGATTAGATATTTAACATTGTAGATTATCATTCTATATTGCATAGTATTTTATGTGTATATTATTGTGATGTAAATTTGACAGAGATTGTACATTGTATTTAATATATAATCGCTGTGATTGACTCTATAATCTCTGATATTTACTATATACTATGTATTGTTCTATCCTAGAGGCACACGTGTTTATTATTCTATGCCGATACTATATACGTTTTGTGTTGAGTTATATTCATTATTTAAATACATAACAGTGTTAGTCCAAGGGAATATTCATATGTATACCCCATATCGTCTTATTCTCTATATTATCTAACGGTATTGCTCTATTGTACTCTTGGATAGTGTGGTTATGGAGGTATTGGTGCTACAATTTGGTATCAGAGCAGATTTAGAACAATACATCATATAAAAGAGACACAAGTCATTGGCCTAGTTAAGACTTAGAGCCCCTATCCCTTTAAGTGTGTTGAGGTAGTTACCTTATATAATTGGGAATAGTTGGAATACATACATGCATACATATATATATATATATATATATATGTATGTATGTATGTATGTATGTATATATATATATGGGATGATTACCGGGGTAATCATCTAGGGTTATATTTGTTATTATACACACACACATGCATATAAGATATTTATATCTTTATATTTTAAGTATATATAAATTGATTCACCTTATGTGGATTAATATTGAGTTGTTGGGATATGCTATGATTTTAATCAGAGTGCACAACGAGAAATTTATTTACCTGTCTACGTTTAAGGGCATTGATAAAGTGTGGAAATATAAATATAAATTGATTTAGTATTTAATATGTCTATTTAAAGGATGATTGAAAATGTTATTGTATTATGTTGGAAATATCATGATAAATTATGAAAAATGATTCAGTTTGAAACAGATTTGTTTTAATATGTTCGTTGAGTGCTTTAAGGATTCTGGTTGATGCGTCTGGCTAACGACATTGTTAGAGATTCCTAAATACTAGGATGAGACATTTGGACACAACATTTTGTAAAGGTTTTAATATCCAATCATTAGAAAAATCAAGTTTTTGAGATTTTTATTTTCAAAATGAAAACTCAATTTGGGAAGAATTTGCCTTATAAATTCATGTGAAGTATATGTGTGTGTGTGTGTATGGTTAGTGTTAACTAAGAGAAGTATTTTTGTAAGATAAAGTGTTTTTGAAGTGATATTTTGAAATTTAGTTTGAAGTGAAGTTATTTCAATGGTAATGATATTTTGATTGGTGTCAAAATGAAGAGAGGATATTGTGTTATTTTTATAATAATTATTTGATTTGCATTTAAATATAATTGATAATGAAGTTATTAGCCTTGTTATAGATTCCTCTTAGGGAAATTACAAGGACACAATTTAGTTAAAAGCGGAGTGTGTAATATCTTGGTTTTAGAAGTAATTAATAACAAATATTTAGTTAATTAAAAATGAAAACTAGGAACTTAAAATAAACAATTTGAATTTATTACAGGATATTGGAACTTTATAGTAAAGTAATTAATGGTGAAATAAAATAGATTTGGGAATAAATGGGTGTTTTAAGAATTTTGAAATGAAATTGGAATTTTTTTTAAATTGGGTTTAAAATATGAATGGATTATTTTGGAAATAATGATATATTAAAATTTGTATATAAGTTTACTTTGATAAGAAAATAAAATCTTTTAACACGGTTCAGAAATTAATTAGTAAATTATTTAAACAAAATGATTAATTAAAATCAAAGAAAATAATTTTGTAAAATAAATATTGTAATTGTTTAGAAAATAATTTTAAGATAGAATTGATTTTATATTTTGGCTTGAATTAGGATTGTTCTGTAAACTAAAGAAAAGAAGGAGAAAGTCAAAGAAGGCCCAATATCTCAAGTCCAAGCCTTAAACTAAGTTTGTTGATAATTCTCATTTCTAGAGAATTACCACATCTAGATTTTTTACCTTTAATTATATATACATCCAAAATGAAAAGATAATTCGCTCTAGAAAAATCATCATCATATCCTAACCTTATCTCCTCTATAATTCAAACCGAGTTCAAAATAAACTCAATAAATTTTCAAAGTTGGCATGAGCTTCAAACATCGATACAGGTCTACGTTCATAAGAGATTAGAAATTTGTCGATGCTTTGGGTTTGGAGAATGCGTGTGGGGAGGAGGAAGAAGATGGACTGATGTACAGGTGAGCATATACACTCACTTTGTTATGTCTATATCCATTTACTCCTTGCATTTGAGACGTAACGTTAATGCGTAAGATGAGAGGAGAAGAATATGTGGTTGAAGCCACCTGAAATTGATTGAAGAATGCATGGCCTAGAGCATTATTTCTTTGGGCAACCACGGACTTGTAGACCGATCATAGGAGTGGTGGAAGACTTTGTGGCTTTGTGCAATTGTGTGGCTGTGTGTATAAGTGTGAGTTGTAAGTGATACTGTGTGCACACGCATGTGTGTTTTATTTGAGTTTGTGCTATTAAGTTTGTGTGTATGAGATATGTGTGTTTGTATATTTGTACAAGATTTTTGTGTGTAGTTTTGTGGTGGGGCCTTGTGTGTTTATGCGCAGTTTGTGTATGCGCAAGGTTGTGTATGTGACAGTCTAAAAGTGTGTGTGTGCGTGTGTGTTTATGTGTATGTATGCAACCGTATGATTTTATGGGTCAACCTGTGGCTGTGTGTGCAATACTTTATGTATATGTACAATTGTGTGTGTGCGCCTGTGTAATTGCAAACTAGTGTGTATGTGATGTGTGCATACGTGATGTTAAATGTGTGTTTTTTGTGCATGAGTGTGTGAGTGTTAGGCATGTGAGTGTGCAAGTTTGTGTTTATGTTTGTAGTTTTTCTTGTGCTTGTGTTGTATGATAATGTGTATGTGTAAAATTGTGCGAGTGTGTGTGGAAATATCTGTCTATGAGTGTAAATAGGTCAAATTACACAATGAAGTATACTCTAGCAATAGACACACGCATACACATACAGATCTGTAAACATACATACATATATGTTCATTTTTTGTGGTTGAACAAGATAAATGACGTGGCACTCTTGATTTTTCCAATTCTTAAGTCAGTGCATGTGACTGTGAAATCTTATGCACGAGTCTATGCAAGCATTAGATATATATATATATATGTATATATATATACTTAAATCGCGATCTACAGATATATTTGTATGCATATATAAATATAAAATAAACCAAAATAAATAAAAAATAATAAAAATACTTAAAATCTAATGTATACTCATATATTCTTTATGAATGTAATATAATTTGAAGTTTAATATGTTAATGAGATGAATTTACTAGTACTACTTAAACGAAAAAGATATGAAATGTTTTTTAGTTGATGTTCTATAGTTATCAACATATATCTTATGAAACTTTGAGATATAATTCAAGTTTAAAAAATGTATTTAATTGATTAGAAATATATAAAATTTATTTGACTATTTCATAATTATTTAAAAATAGTATTCAGTTGTAGAAAATTGTGAATAATTCTTATATGTAATATTTAATTTCGCAAACTATTATAGGTTATCGAAAAAAGAAAATGAATTTTCTAATGTTATTGGTGTGTATTAAATTAATATTTATATTTATAAAAGTTGAGAAATTAAAAGTTTATTTGAAGGAAAATATTACATTTAGTTTTAATTGGTTATTTAGTTGATCATAGAATATATTTTAATCTACTTCTGGAGTTCGGAATTTTGAATACCAAAGTTATTTGTTGTGATTGATTTATCATCAAATATTAATTTATGTTTTATATATAATCATGTATATTTTGATTAATCTATATCATCTTACATCTGATTCCTATATTTTTATTAAATAGGATCATATGAGTGATTCACCATTGATTAATCGATTTTGTTTAGTTATTGGATATGATACAATGATGACATCCTTTTATATGGATTCGTGGTATTATTGTTGTTATAATGTTTTGGTTATGATGACTTTAATTCTGCGTAGCAAGGAATTTGAATAAATGAAGTTATAATACCATTTAGGATAGGGCATTCGGTAGTATTTCTCCAGTTATTCTTTGGACTCGTCATATAGAATATTGTGGTGATTGAGTGGTGTATATAAGCAATGAATAAACGCTTGAGTATCACATGGTGGTATGGGATTCCTTTGTGGTATTTGTTCGGCTATTCATTGTAAGTAAATGACACTCTTTTAGTGGGTATTAGGGAGACTCATGGCAGTGAGTCATGTGTATTGCCATATATTGGCAATTGAATATATAACCATGTGTTAGCGATATTATCAAGCTATGCGGTAGCAATGTGTAGAGCTATTTGTTGGCATTATGAGTTGTTATATGTTAGCTATTGAGTGTAAATACTATATGTCTGGCCAACTTCCTTTATGTTACAGAAGTGAATCAGAATGGCCAACATCCACACTGGCGGCGTGATCACGATGGTCATGCCATGGATCTGTGACACCCTTGTTATTGTGTTCCTTTGTTATGTACATCTTTGCTATATGCATTTGCCTCAGTGTAACATAGGCTAGAGGTCAGTTGCTTATGGACGCACTGTGTTGGGTCGTGATTGGTACCGAGCGTAGTCCTATAGCGTGTTAGTGACAAGGGGTGGATATTATAATGATACCAAGGGGAGGTAACATATGACTATAGGACTAGTGTCAAATGGACACATATGAGGCTCTTGGAGTAGGCAGACGTGCTGTCAGTCTCTTGTATGGTTCTGTTGTTTGTGTACTTATACTTGAGACGGTGTCCATGACATAGTAAATCCTCATATCTTATTATATATGATTGATGGACAGATGGCCTGTGCATTATTGATTTAATTTTGGCATAACCTTGTGCTAGTATATACCTTTGTATTAATTTCTAAATTCTAGCAATGATTTCTAGATATGGATGATTCACCCAATTAATGTTGATTATTGTGATTTTTCATTTGATGTGTTTCTGATAGGTGATGACATCATTATATACGACTTCATGATAACTATGTTATGTGATGTTTTGACGTTTGTGTATGATATTATAATTATACACACATACCTCATATATTGACACTATGATCATTGACTTTTGTATTATACCAATGTTGTCTTGTTATTATTTCTAGTATGTTCTTTTCACTTACATTTATCAATCCTTAATTTAGACATGGTCTGACCCTTGTGTTATTTATGTAACACTTGGGTCAGCCCAAGATAATTTAGCTTCAAGGACGATGAGACCAGCTTATATTTTTTGGGCATAGAGGAGACTAGATATTTAACATTATAGATTATCATTCTGTATTGTATAGTCCCTTGTGTGTATATTACTATGATGTAAATTGGATAGAGATTGTATATTGTATATTATATATTATCACCGTTATTGACTCTGTAATCTTTGATATTTATTGTATATTATGTATTGTTCTATCCTAGAGGCACACGTATTTATTTCTTTATGCCAATACTGTATTTATTTTCTAGTGAGTTATGTTTATTGTTCAAATACGCACTAGTTTTAGCCTAAGAGAATATTCACGTGTGTATCTTACATCTCCTTATTCTCCAAATTATCCGACAGCATTACTCGATAGTACTTTTGAATAGTATGGGTATAGATGTGGAAGTGCTTTAGGTATTGAGTCCTTAGATTGAGGGTTATGCCTATACTTTCTTAGTGGATGGGAAGATGTGTCAAACTGAATAGTAAATTGAATGTTGAATATGGTTGAATCTCACTTTTTTCTACAACAGGCAATCAAACGCCTGAAATTATTGTTCAAACATTTGAAAATGAAATTTAAACATCTTAAATGATGGTTCAGGCGCCTAAACCAAGTTCAATGAAAATAAAAAAGAAATGGTGCAATTTTGAGGGGTTTTAGATGTCTAAATTTCTTTTTTGGATGTTTGAACATAGGGTTAGGAGTCAAAATTTCCTGTTCAGACGTATGAACTGTTATAGGTTGGTTTTTATATTCAGTTTTGGCCAAAAACTTCAGACTTGATATCTTTATCATACGAAGTCGTATTGCGATGCGATTTGGACCAGTAGTCTTCATTTTTGGGGAAAAATGATCCATAAAGTTTTGGTTGGTAGAGTATTTTTATTTTGGGGACCTTGTAGGAGCCACTCCAGCACATATTCTAAAATCATAAATCTTAAAATAGACTAATGGGTGTATTGAAGATGTTAAATGTTGTAAATCTCCTATGTGATGTTGGAGGTGTGTTTGATTTGTATAGTAGCTTTATTACAGGCTTCCAATGATTCTGTAACGTGATGACTAGGGTATGTTAAGGTATGTTTCCATACAGTGTTGTATATGTGTGAGTCCACCCCTCTTAATTTCGACCTTAAGTTAGATATTTGTTGATGAATCGTATTGGTCTTATATTAGTGACTATACATGGTATTGGGCATATATTAGTGACCATACATCATTCATCTTATATTAGTGACCACACAAGTTATTGGTCTTACATTAATGATCATAAGCATAGGAGCATTGTGAGTGTGGGTCTTATAGCAGCGACCCTGCTTGGCGGGTTTTGGCCTTACCTAAAGGCCATGGTTTATTTGCCTTATGTGTGGTGGTTGGTTTTCCATTTGTGCCATGATGTTTTATATATGGTAGTTTTATTGTATAATGTAGCACGGTTGTAGAAACGTGCTAACTTATTGGATATAGGATGTAAGCAAAGATATGATTGTACTACCTCGACTATTACCATTGGTGTTCTTTATTGTATATTAGCATATTTGTAACCAAGCATATTAATGATAGTTTCTTTTACCATATTTTGTGTCTGACCTACCCTTTTTTTGTTTCTTTGTTATATATTCATTGAGCAGATTGACACAGAGATGAGGATCTCTACCAGTTGGAGGCGGTTCATAAAGCATGGATATATTACCGCTATGATTATATATATATATATGTACTGGTATATTTACATGTATACATATGTATTTTTTCAAGACATGCACCCTTGCGAGATTTGACGTATCATCTACTATTTGTATAATGATGTTGGATCTTATGTCTCTCTATATTATACGCATTTAGTCATCCACAAGTTTAGGTGATTCTATATTTTATATCCTTCCCCGATGGGAAAAGGTAGTTGTGATAGGTATGCTTAGTGATATTTACTTTTGTTTATATACCTTACCATTAATGAGCATTGGTCCACGACATAGTTGGAGAATCCGGTTGTTTGTATGCATGGATTGTAGGTGTTACAGGAGGCGGGTCGTTACATCTTCATAGTTTGAGTCTTTGTTTTTGACATGAATCATATATTTGAGCGTATATTTGATACTTCTATTTGGAGGTAAAATTCATGAGATGAGTTCTCATAAATAATACATCTTATCCACCCTCCAATTGGATAAACAATCGTGTAAATCATTTCCCAAAGACGAACTACTACTATCCTTATGTATATGCCTATCTAAATTGGTGAGTATCAATGAGAAGCTCCTTAATACTCCTTATTTTGTTAATCCTCGCATCTTTCAAATTATTGTTCATTTTCACCACGTCTATGACACCTTTTACATCTTATGTTACATTTGGTCAAAATGTCAAAATCTTCCAGTTGATCTGAAAACTATCACGATTTTTATTTCTTCTGTAATGACAATTGTGTGGTAATCTAATTCTTTCAACATAGAAATTTTCGATTAAAAATAAAAAAAATAGTGACAAAAATTTATAGTGTTTACTTTATCATTATTTCACATGATATGTGAAGTTATCATCATTCTAGTTCATTTTGATGTCAACCCACTTGTCTCATTATGTTAACGCTTTATTTTTCCATCCATTATTCTTCACGGCCATCTTCCATAACATTTTTATATCCAATGACATTGCCATTAATTGACGTTACTAGTACGGTCCAAATTTGAATCAAAAGATGACTGAAAATTCCTAATCAAAGAATGATCAAAGATTGCAACAAAAAATAACTAAAAATTTGGTAACGCAAAATAAGCGAATAGTATCACATAGCAGGAATCAAAATTTAGAGTCTGTTTGGTTTCATTTTGTATTTTGTGTTCTTTATGTACAACATTCATAATAAAATATATGGATGGGGGAAGAGAAATTTAAAATTATAGGCCATCATGGAGGGATGGCAGAGGGTATGTAAGTACTGTTTTCCCTTTTTTTGCTACTTATCCAAACACATTTTTTTTTTTACTTTATATATTAGCTTCATTTTCCAAATTGGTTGTTTTCGGAAAATACATGTGTCAAGTACACATTTTTTGAATGAAACACAAAACTTAAAACGACAAAACAAACAGGGCTTTATTTTTTAATTTTTAGTTGGAAGTTTCTCCAACACTTCTACTTGACTATTTCCTTAACTTGCATAACAAAATATATTTTCAACATAATGATCCAAACTACTAGGATAACAATCGAAACGCTTTATGTTTGGACTGAATGTTTACTTCAGCAAACTTTTCCAAAAAAAATCTTAATAGCAATATTGATCCAAATGGCTTGTCAAAGTAAATGTTTGGAAACCTTTTTATACACCTTTAGATCAAAGATATCCAAAGATAATAGAAATTTCCACTGTACTTTCAATTGAAACTTTGTACAAATGAGTTTTTCACAATACCTTTTTGATTTAAAGAAACTAAGAGAAGTAAGGTTCTTCTTGGTGAAAGCACAAAAATATTTACCTATTTTTGGGCATAAGCCCGTGATCTAATTTTGAAGGTCTTTATTTTCAAAAATCAAAATTAAGTTAAAACTTAGTTTAAAAAAGGAACTCATCTAATCTAATACTATTGAATAAAGTTACTTGCTGAATTCATTACAACGAATAACAAATAGAAGAAATAACATGTAAAGTAAAAGAACAAGAAATCTGTATTATGTTCGCCCAAGAACCATATCTACATCCACATTACTTCTATTTTTATTATGGATTTGTATTTAGTGAAAGTATCACGAGGCATTTGTTTCAATCGATAAAACAACATAGGTCAAGATTCTATTCAATAAGAGATCCTGATCATGATGATCCATTGTTGACAATCTCGTTTGAAATTTGTGTCTTGCGATCATAAATATGTGTTGGATTTTTTTAATAGAGAAAATGGTTTTTCTTTCACTGCAATTGGTTCAGTATTTACAAGATTAAGAAGAAACTAGAGGCTCTAAAAATGGTGGAGACATGTGTAAACTTATATTATAAGTGTTATACAACTCCCGACAAAATGACCCTTTTCAAGCTCAACTTTTTTTGGTCATTTTTTTATGAATCCAACCATATGGATTGGATTAACACATTACAAAATACAAGCGATTTGGATTTGGTCCCGTTTATTAGTTTTCTAGCCTTCAAAAGAAGAGTTTTTAGTTTGGACGCCGACGAATGGCTATAAATTTATAATTTAAGATTTACACCTTACAGTTGTTTATTTTTTGAAAATAGGTCTGCAGTACTTTAGATCAACATAAGATCCAATAAATTAATTTATCTACTGGATATTTTGTTTTATATAATTTTATTATACTAAATACATTTAAAAATTCATAACTAATTATCAACGTTTTAAAAATATATTTTAATTCATATAAATGTTACACATAATCAACTTTATCGAAGTTGCTTAATGGACTGACTTAAAGTCGCATAGATTGGTCGTGCGAGTTGGATTTTCCAGAAGCGATAAATATTCAAATTACACAATGATGGATTATTGAAAATACTAATCTAACCTGATCACAAGCCATCCTTAGGTTAAATGGCTATGATAAAATATCTTTTTTACTTTTTAATAATTAGATTAGTATTTAAAAAAAAATTAAATCATAACATAAATAACAAAAAATAAATAAAAAATACAAATTGGCATGCCGTCGCTAGCTGACGAGATGTTGATATACAGAGGACTTGACCGTGCTAGTTTCTTCATTCCCCGATCTCCCCCAATCTTCCCGAAACGAAAATAAACAAAAATTGTTGCTACCTTTGGAACCCAGTGCCGCTCATCGCCATTGCCATAGGCCACGTCAACTCGTTGAAATCTCCTTCCTCCCTATTTTCATCTCAAGCTTGGTAAATTTTTAAGCCCAGTTTCCAATTTAAGGCTAATTTTCTATGATTATGGGCTTGAATATGATGGTTATTGCATATTAGTTGGTGATAATTATGTATTACTTGATTTAAAGATACTAATTAGTGATGTAGTTGTTTAATTTTAATTATAAATCAGGATTAATTTAAAATTCGAAAAGTATAATATAATTATTGATTAATATGTATGTTGATTAGTGTATGCGATTGTTTATTACAGTATAGAATAATTTTAGGGCTAATAAGTATGGATAAATAGTGAATATGTTAAATATAAAGCTTACGATTAAACATAATTTTATGTTAATTAATTAGTGTGTGTTAATTATAAGCGTTAGTGGTAATTATAAAATAAACTTACTTTTAGTGATTAATTATTTTTACCGATTAATTAATAAGTGCGCCTTTCTGCAAACTTCAAATTTTAGTTTAAAAAATAGTTAAATGATTTTTTTAATACTTAAATGAATTATAAAGTACGGTTTAAAATTTAAATTTTAGTTAATAAAATATTTAAATAGTTGAAGGAAGTATAAAATATGTTTAAAATTTAATTTGTAGTTAGTAAAATAGTAATTTGTGTGTATGTCTTTTTGGAAGTAGTTTTAAACAATAAATTGCTTTTGAAACAAATATTCTACCAAAACAGATTTGTAGAAATTAAGAAATAAATAGTATGTTAATTTGAAAATAAGGGCTAGATATTATTTTATCAAATACAACAACAATAACAAATTAATGCCTTTGGTCCGGAAAGGCTTAATTATTTTAAAAATATAACAGTACCAATACACCCCTTGTACGTAAAATTATGCATGCACTTCTTGACAATGAATTGCTGTCAAAATTTCTAACATATATTTTTAAATTAGAAAAAATGTTCAGTTATTTTTTTGACCATAGTTGGATGTATGAAAAGTGCACTGGTATGAAAGGTTCAGTGAAGGAAGATTTCTACAATGGTGTACATGAGTTTATTAGATTCACTAAATCTAATAATGGAAATGACGTAGAAATTCGTTGCTCATGTCATAAATGCAAACATTTGAAGCATTAAAAAGCAGATACGGTTATAGTATATTTGCATCAAGTTGGTTTTGTGCCAAATTATTATTTGTGGGATCATCAAGGAGAACTTATCGCATCTAATCCTATATTGTCAAAGGACGAGGTGATTAACGATTATGTTATAGCAAATTCAATAATAGATATGGTGGAAGATGCAACACAATTAATATTCCCTACCATTCAAGTTGATGATGAAGACATAAATGATGAAGAAGAACCAACCGTGGGAGCGAAAAGAAACTATGATTTATTGGATGCTGCTTATAGACTGTTGTGGGAAGCTTTTAAAAGTAGAATCGAATTATCAATAACTCTCGAATACATTGAAATAAAATCAAAATTCAAATTTACAAAAGCTGGATTTACGGCAGTTGAACAAGCTACAAAACGACATATGCCACCCAATAATTTGGTTTGCGATAGTCGTTATAAAGTGAAAAGGCTTATATTCGCTTTCGATCTGCTATAGAAAAAGAAAGATACATGTATAAAAGGTTGCATATTGTATTGGAAAGATGACATTAACCCTAGTAATTGCAAAATATGCAATGAGGAAAGATACAAACCAAGAAAAAAAGAAAGGAAAGGAAGTTCCATACAACAGAATTCATTATTTACCCATCACTTCTAGAATTTAAAGATTCTATACATCTTTTGCTACCGCTTCTCATATGAGATGGCATAGTTTAAGAACATAAGAAGAGAGAACTTTGACGCATCCATTTTATAGGGAAGCATGGAAACATTTGGATAAGACTTATCTCTCATTTGCTATAAAGAGCCGTAATGTCAGACTTGGTTTACGTACGGATGGATTTTCACCATTCCCTCAATTTTGTAATAAATATTCATCTTAGCCTATTATCGTTACACCTTATAATTTATTACCATGGATGTGTATGAAAACTTAATGTATATGTTGTCACTATTATCATCCGTGGTCCTGATGATCCGACACAAGGAATCGATGTTTATTTGTAACCGTTGATTGAAGAATTGAAAACATTATAACAAGAAGAGGTTGACACATACGACATTTCTAAAAACAGAATTTTCATATGTTTGCATATTCGTTATGGACTATTAGTGATTTTAACTTATGCAATGCTTTAAGGTTGGAGTATGGTTGGTCATTGAGCTTGTCCTTATTGCGTGGAAGAAACATAAGCATTTTCATTACCGAATGGAAGTAAAATTACATGGTTTGATTGCCATTGATGTTTTTTCCATGTTAATCATACTTTTAGAAGAGATAGAAAACTTTATAGCTGATAGAGCAAAGGCTAGACAACCACCAAGGATTTAATCACGCGTAGCAATATATGACTTTGTAAAGGATATCCCAAAATACATGAAACTGGAGTACAGATTGAAGTTCTAAGTAAAGCGATAATTCATAATTGGTGTAAACAAAGTATATTTTGGGAATTACCATATTAGAAAGATCTCTTACGTCAACATTATATTGACATGATGCACAACAAAAAAAACCATGTTTGATGATGTGTTTAATACAATTTTGAATATTACAAGAAAACGAAGGATGATCTGAATTCAAGATATGATATATAAAAAATATGTAAACATCCTGAACTCCATAGAAATCTTACTGATAGTAAAAAAACCCAAAGCATGCTTTGAGCTAAACAATAAGCAAGTGAAACTTGTGTTAAGTGGGTGGAAGGAATAGGATGTCCTAATGGGATTTCTTTTAATCTTCATAGATGGTGTTGACTTTAAAAGAAATAAACTGAGTGGGATGAAAAGTTACGATTTCCATGTCATGATGAAAAATTTATTACCTATGATTTTCAAAGAACTATTTCCCGTAAAAGTATGGAGTGTTATAAGATAATAAAGTTTATTTTATAAAGAGCTTTGTTTTACTATGTTAAAAGTCTAGTGCACACATAAACTAAAAGAAGATGTCCTTATATTGCTTTGCAAGCTTAAGAAAATATTTCCACCGGGATTCTTTAATGTAATAGAGCATTTACCTATTCATCTTCCATTCGAAGCACTTCTTCAAGGTCCTGTGCAACATGGATGGATGTTTCCGTTTGAAAGGTAATATTGAATATATGCATTGTTAATTTTAATTCTAAATTTAAATTGAATTAATTTTATAATTGGTAACTGAATCATCTGAAGAAACAAGTTAGACAAAAAGCATGATTTGAGGGTTCGTTTTGCAAATCATATTGAAGAAAAAGCTTCATTTTCTCTCTCTCATTATTTCAGTGACCATGTGGACTTATTATTTATAAGTGTTCCTCATAATGATAAAGCCGTTGAATAAGATTCTTCTCAAGCATTGTTATTTATTTTTAGACTGAAAGTGTGTATACAATTATATGTGCTAATATAGTACACACGGATCGTGTAATATGGACTATAATATAAATGCGGAAAATAGATGATAGTAGCAAAGCAAAAATAAAAATAGAAAAATCACACCAGAGATTTTTATACTGGTTCGGAGCACCGTCCTACGTCCAGTCCCAGACTCCTATCTGGATTTTCACTATTAACTACCTCGCTTCACCCGGAGGAACAGGTTTACAATACCCGAACAGCCGAACGGGATTTCACGCCTCTAATACACTGAGGACTTCAACACTTGCCTCTTACAACACCGAGGACTTCAACACTTGCCTCTTACAACACGAGGACTTCAACAAAAACAAATACAATTGTTGTTGACAACTTGTGTTCTTGAAAACACGGATTTGTCACTAGTAGTACACCCTTCCTATAATCTTATCCTCAAAGAATATGAATGATGTTTTGTAAAGATTAAAGAAGGTATTTACTTATTGAATCAAAAGATATGAAATAATTTCAATGATTCAATAAGCTAAATTAATTTTTAGAATGCAGGAGTGTTAGAGATTAGATTAGAGAGCATATATGATCGTGTAAAAACTTGTGTTTGAATCAATGATTTAGATGAGTATATATAGAGAAAAATAGTTGTAACTATTTGTGAACAGTTGCCATTAAGAGTTATGATCATTGATGAAAGATAGGAGATGCAACCTTTGGAGAAGAGAAGTGTCTTTTGGAAAAGTTGCTTTCTGTTTAAAAACGGTCGACAGGTCAAAAATGGACCGGTAGACAGGAATTCAAATATATATACGTTATGTGCATATGTGCATGTTATCTGTGCATTCTGGGCAAAAACGGTCGACCACCTTATTTTCAACCGGTCGACCGGTTTAGTCCAATTTGCACAGTTAATGTGCATATGTATATATATTGAAAGATTGAAGTTATATGATTATTTGAGGATAGATTTTAACATAAATTACTAACATACCAAATAATCAACCTCTAATATATGGAGCTCTTTGTGTTTCTTAAATGAATAACTTCTTTTTGTCGATCACGGCTTATTCCTTTGTCAGAAATCAAAACTCTATAAAAATCTTGACTCAACATTCTCCCCCTTTTTGATTGATGACAACATATATCTGAAGTTCTGAATCTCCCCCTGAATATGTGATCTCCCCCTGAGATTTTGTCTTATATATATATATATATTCCTGCAAATAATTGTTAGCACTTTCTCCCCCTTTGTCATCGACAAAAAGGAATAATAGATAATGGAATAATATAGGAGTATATCAGCCAGAATATCCATTTTCCTCTTTTCTTAAGTAGGACCTGCAAAGAATAGAATTAAGTCCATGGTACCCACTTTTTATAGGGTCCTAAGAGTTAGGTCTTAGGAGTCCAAACCCATATGGGTCCGGTATCCCCTTTATATATATAATTATTATTAAGATGCACAGTATTCATGAATTGCTGAATGTATTTGTTCCTAATCAAATTGTTATTTGTTTTAGGAACCCATATTTTGATAGTCTTGACATCTTTCTTTTGAAATTTCACAACTGGTTTTGGTTTGAAATATAATAAACTAAGATTTTTCTTAGCTTCAGTTTTTTGTACTTTCTTCTTCCTTTTATTTCTAAGATGTTTCTTAGTTTCATGTTTGTTATATCCCAAACCTTGTTTATCTGAAATAGATTGTGAACTTTCAATGATTTTAGTCAAATTTTCTCGACCTTTGTTAAAGTTAGAAACATTTTGAGTAATGTCATCAAACTTTGTTTGTAAACTAGCTTTTTCTAGGTCTAGAATTTTGACTTTTGCTTTAAGTTCATGATTTTCAGTAGTGAGAGCATTATTTTTCTCTTTTTGAGCTTCTATTTCTTGACTCAAAAGAGATATTTGAGAGTCAACATTAGATGATGATTCTTGAATATTTTCAAGTTCTTCTTCTAATATTTTCTTCTCATCTTTTAACATATCTCGTTCAAACTCTGCTCTACTTAAATCTGCTTTGACTACTTTTAATTGACGTTTTAAGTCTTTATATTTGACTATCAATTCAGCATTAATATCAAGTAATTCATCAAATGTAGGAATTTGTACCTCATCTTCTGTTGCCATAAAGCAAACATTAGCTTGTTCATTCTCCGAATCACTTTCACTTTCTGATGAAGATGACTCTGAATCATCCCATGTTACTGAGAAGGCTCGTTTCTTTGATTTGTCCTTCTTATATTTGAATTTGTCATTTTCTGACTTTTTCTTTTGTTCTGGACAATCCTTCTTCATGTGTCCCTTTTTATGGCAGTTGAAACATTCTATAGCAGATGAAGATGGTTTATTTGATCCAGGTTTCCTTTTATTGTAGCGACTGGCTTTTCGATATTTTAGGAATTTTTTGAAACCTTTAGCAATGAATGCCAAATCTTCATCTTCAGAATCTGATTCATTTTCATCTTTCTCAACATGAAATGCTACATTTTTCTTTTCTTCTTTCTGTTCTTTTCTAGCCTGCAAATTTGCTTCATAGGACATTAAATTTCCTATCAATTCATCTGGCTTCATGACGGAAAGGTCATTAGCTTCTTCAATTGCTAATACTTTTCCTTCCCATTCATTAGTCAGAGAATGTAGGACTGTTGAAACAACATCAAAATCAGAATACTTTTGTCCTAACCCAATAAGTGCATGGTGAATAGTTTGAAACCGTGAATACATGTCATTGATTGTTTCATTTGGTTTCATTTTGAAATTTTGAAATTGACTTTTCAGCATGGCTATTTTGGCTTGTTTAACCTTGTTAGTACCTTCATGAGTGATTTTTAGCGTTTGCCAAATTTGATATGCAGTAGTGCAGATACTAACACGGTTATATTCATTTTGGTCTAATGCACAGAACAACATATTTATTGCTCTTGCATTTACGGCTGCTGCCGTTTTCTCAGCCACAGTCCATTCTGAATAATCAGTTGTTGGATTCACTATTTCTCTTTGAGTAGCATTCCAAGCATCATAGCTACTTGATTGCATAAAGAATGACATACGTGTTGCCCAATAACTATAGTTAAGACCATTGAAAAATGGAGGTCTTTGTGTCGATTGCCCTTCTGTGTAAGTGGTGTTTTGAGTGCTAGTACTTGCGTTATTTGCCATATTACAAGAATATATCAAATAACTGTGTTACGGTTATATGATGACCGTGCTCTGATACCAATTGAAAGTGTGTATACAATTATATGTGCTAATATAGTACACATGGATCGTGTAATATGGACTATAATATAAATGCGGAAAATAGATGATAGGAGCAAAGCAAAAATAAAAATAGAAAAATCACACCAGAGATTTTTATACTGGTTTGGAGCACCGTCCTACGTCCAGTCCCAGACTCCTATCTGGATTTTCACTATTAACTACCTCGCTTCACCCGGAGGAACAGGTTTACAATACCCGAACAGCCGAACGGGATTTCACGCCTCTAATACACTGAGGACTTCAACACTTGCCTCTTACAACACCGAGGACTTCAACACTTGCCTCTTACAACACGAGGACTTCAACAAAAACAAATACAATTGTTGTTGACAACTTGTGTTCTTGAAAACACGGATTTGTCACTAGTGGTACACCCTTCCTATAATCTTATCCTCAAAGAATATGAATGATGTTTTGTAAAGATTAAAGAAGGTATTTACTTATTGAATCAAAAGATATGAAATAATTTCAATGATTCAATAAGCTAAATTAATTTTTAGAATGCAGGAGTGTTAGAGATTAGATTAGAGAGCATATATGATCGTGTAAAAACTTGTGTTTGAATCAATGATTTAGATGAGTATATATAGAGAAAAATAGTTGTAACTCTTTGTGAACAGTTGCCATTAAGAGTTATGATCATTGATGAAAGATAGGAGATGCAACCTTTGGAGAAGAGAAGTGTCTTTTGGAAAAGTTGCTTTCTGTTTAAAAACGGTCGACAGGTCAAAAATGGACCGGTAGACAGGAATTCAAATATATATACGTTATGTGCATGTGTGCATGTTATCTGTGCATTCTGGGCAAAAACGGTCGACCACCTTATTTTCAACCGGTCGACCGGTTTAGTCCAATTTGCACAGTTAATGTGCATATGTATATATATTGAAAGATTGAAGTTATATGATTATTTGAGGATAGATTTTAACATAAATTACTAACATACCAAATAATCAACCTCTAATATATGGAGCTCTTTGTGTTTCTTAAATGAATAACTTCTTTTTGTCGATCACGGCTTATTCCTTTGTCAGAAATCAAAACTCTATAAAAATCTTGACTCAACATAGACAACATGGCCGACCTATTAGAAAATGTGTGGAACTATAGTTAGACGGTAGAGATTATACATAGCACACACATATGTTCTTCTTAATTGTGCTGAAATTGCACCATTTGTTAGGTAATATTAAATAATAATTCTTGATATATGAATTTCTAAACTCATGTTTATCTCAATTATACTTATAGATTATAATGTAATATTATATATATATATATATTTGCAATATTTATGAATCACAACATCCACGTGAAGATCTTGGTAAAGAATTTCCTAATTAGTTTTCAAAATACGTTTATGATCCAAGAAATTGTATCGATGGTGAAAAATTGAAATATCTTATGATAGGACCAAAAATAAATGTTAAGACTTATCCAATATACTTCGTCAATGGATTTGAATTCAAGGCCAAGAAACATGGTGCTGAAAAATTAACCTATAACAGTGGTGTATTTATCAAAGGTAGTGATCCAGATGAACAGATAAAAGATTTTTATGGCATCTTCATGCAGGTTTTAGAATTTACACATTTTATATGACCTATAGAAAAAGGATTTTATTCAAGCGCAATTGGTTCAGCAATATTTCTGGTTCTGGAATTAACGTGCACGAAGATTATAAGCATATTGTAGTAAAGCATAACTCGCATTACTATAAGTATGATCCTTTGGTATTAGCCAATTAAGCACTACAAGTTTATTTTGCTCCATATCCATCTTTAAAAAGAGATAAAGCAGATTGCTCGGTTGTTTAAAAAACAAAGGCAAGGTTTACGTTTGACTGAAATAATATTCCGAACGAAGTAGCTTGTAAAGCAATTCTTGAGCCAAATAATGAAATAATAATAACTGATGATCATACTGATTTAGGGCCTTTAAATGATGAATCAAATGTTTACAAAGAAGCGTTGAGAGTACCGAGGAAACGATATAGAGTAAAAGACCGAGTTTGAATTAGAAAATGATAATGAATGATTATTAATTACCGATGTTGTGATGTATATATGATGGCTGTTTGTATCGCTTGTTATATAATTTATATTTTGAGTTTCTACTATTATTAATGATGATGACTACGTTGTGACTTATGAGCTATGTATTATTATGTTTTATTAATTATATGTATTTAGGAGACATTGTTCTATTTTTGTAGTTTTATGCAATTTTTATGTGATTGTTAATCAGATATGTTTTCTAATAATAAATTGATATGTTTTTTTACTATATGAAATAATATGTTTGTGGCAGATAATATTCTCATAGAAGACCTTCTAGGTATCATTCTTCGGGTTCTCCTACTGCTGCTAAGAATTCTAATGGCTTGTTGATTTATGCCCAAGGGCAAGTATGACTCCTAAAATGGAGGGCAAGTATCAAATTTATTTCGATGTCATTAATATTTAGTGCGTGTATGTTATTTATGATTTATTAAATGACTACATCAAAATCAATGTAGCGGTTTGAGCAGAAGCCTTTCAATTATATTCTGGATATCTCTAGGAAGGCGTACATGAGTCGGATGTCAAGTTATTAATGGATGTTAGATGAAATCCCATTTTATATTAAAGATGTTACATGGCCCAACTTGTTGGTAAGTATAAATTTAGAATTAATTTGAAAATGACATATTTGATAGTTGAAAATTAATATACTGTGTATGATTCATTAATTTCGATGTGTAGGCTACGGTTGTTGTAGAGGAGGAAGATCAACAGCTGTTTAGGAACCACTGGAATGATAAAATGAAGAAAAACAATAGGGACACCCTCTCAGGTGCAAAACAAAAAAAAAATTAAAAAATCTAATTGGATGAGAGCTAATTTTTGGGTGTATTTTCTTGAGCATTAGCAAACTACCACAAAGAAAGTAAGTTTTCTAGTTTCATATGTTTATTATAGTTTGTTTAAAATTTGTATAACAATTGCATTAATTTAGTCAACTGTATATTTAAGATATAGACGGTAAATATAACTTTATGTTAATTTTACAGGAAGTATCTGCTTGGAACTCAACAGATGGGAAAAATTCCTGTTACACATCGTGGTAGATCAAATTCCTTCCAACTATATCAGAAGGAAATAATAAATTTATAAATTGCGATTAAAAAATACTTATAACATAGTTTAATCATATATATACACATTATTTAATCATATATAGTTTCAGACGAAGGAGAGGGTTCGTTACCTTACATATTTGGAGGTCTTCATATGCACACACCTCATCGAGCACACTAATAAAGATGGCTCGGTATCATTTACTTGGACAGACCCTAAATTACAAGCTATCATGGTAAACATATTCTCTTATTTCATATTACATAAATTTTGAACTGAATGTTTATTTCGGCAAAAATTCTATTTCTAAATGCTGAAAGCGACTAGCCGCCAGGAGCGGACTGTTGAGGAGGAGGATAGGATTTTTGATGATATGACCGACAGGCCAACGCGGAACAGGTGCTATGGTCATGGTAATTAAGATGTAATGTTTATTGAGTCTAACTACTTCATTAACTAATTTGTAAATCTTATTTAATATTAATTATAAATCATAATTAGTTATTAACTAATTTACAAACGAGGACTTCTCAAACCTATTATAGAAAATCACAAAATGTGGAGGAGATTACACAGTTGAGGGCTAAGATAGTAAGATTGAACGATTAGTGGAAGAGTGGATGATTGACTATCTACTGGATGAGCGGATTGCTGCATACATGGTAGAGTATGGGACATTTCCTGTAATATCCTGGAACTTTTAACAATATCAATTTAATAATCTGTATTAAAAAATTAAATTGATATTGATATTTTATTGATAATAATTCAAATTGGTTTAATAATCTCCTTTAATAAATATTTAAATTGGTTATTTTATCTTTTTAAAAATAATAAATTGATTTCTATTTATAAATAAATATATGGTTTGTATTTTAAATAGATTGGTATTGTTTTAATTTTAATAAGTAAAGCATATTTTCTAGTTTTAATATTTGTAGTAATTTGGAAATTTTGTTTTATTTAATATTTAAGCTTTTCAAAGTTAAATAAATGATTTTGGTTTAAATTTAATAAATGAATCATGGTTTAAAATTCTAATATATACATTATAAATTGGAAATTTTGATTTTTATTAGCATTGAGTTTTTAAAACTATTTCATAAACAAATATATAATTTTAAAATTGATAAGAAAAATATTAAATGTTTAAATTAAATTGTCTTGAGTTTTAAATTTAGAATAAACAAACAAAATGGTTTCATGGCTTAATAAAATGGATATTTTATTGATAAAAATATAATTTCTTGTAAAATGATTTTAATTTGATAATAAGAGAATTATAAAAACAATATTGATATTGTATTGTCTTTATAAATAAGTTTGAATAGGATTTGTAATTTTTATTTCAAATTGAATTTATGTTCATAACTTGATTTGAAAATAATTGATTTTGAATTTAGTTTGAATTTAAAATTCCAAAGTATAAAATCTTAATTGTTTTAATCTTTAATATGTATAAGTTTCAATTTGTAAAACATGATTTGTTTTTATTTTCATTTGTAAATTTATACACATATTCAAATATAAACTAACAACTTAAATTTAGGCTAACATATACATTAATTTGTAAATTAGTACTAATTATTTTAAAGAAACAAGTGTTGCATTCTTTTAACAAGTGTTCAAAATTTACATAAATTTGACAAGTGTTGTATAAAATTGTACAACTGTAAAATTTAGTTTTTAATTTTTCTTTTATTTCATTAAATCTGAAAATACATCTAGTTTAGCTTGCATCTTCATTCATGCATATTCTTTTTCATTTCTTTAATCAAAACAAAGATCAAAACTCACTTTCTTCATATACATAAATGAAACCCTGCATTCTGTTCATAAACCTGCATATTAAATTCCTGTTCAACTTTGAAATAAGTTGGCAAATTGCAAGTTAAACCCCTCATCAAAAATCAAATCTGAATATCCTCAAAAATCCACAAATCTGCATTGATTCACCAACCATCTGCATATTACACTTCCTCAAAATCAAATAGGCCTGCACACTGTTTTTCTGCAATCTGAAATGAATTTTCATATCACCTGGGAATGATAAGCATCTGCATGTATTTGGGGAATTAGAAATTGCATCTACTCTCTGCATGCAAGTAATTAGAGTCTGGGATCATAAGCATTTAGATTTCAACAGGGTTTGCAACTCAGAAAAAACAACAACAAAGGGTCAAGCCTGCATTCTTTCTGCAAATATCAAAAAGGGTATAACTGAGCTCTGCATTGAAGTAAGGTGAGTAACTTAAAATTTCAATTTTAAATAGGATGCATGTTAATGTTGGATATAATTTAGTAATGTTTGTGTTTATAAAAGCCTGGTGTAAATGTTTTTGTGTATGCATGTTTGTCTATGCTCTACTGTGATTCTAAATTCATCTTCCTATTTAAAGGAATCCTCCAAAATTTGTTTAAATTTGTGTTAGTATCTGTTCTTAAAATAATTAAAAATTGTTTGCTTATTATAGATTAGAATCAAAATATTTTTTTAGGTGAAGTGATTGACTGCCTGAAGTTAATTAAACTTAAGTAAGTTAAAGATATAAACAGTGTGGCCTCTGCATGTTAATTCAAACCAAAATTTAACGAGTTAATTTTATATTTCAGTATCAGTATACTATGGTATTAATTGAAACTTGATTTTTAAATCAAGTATTAGAATTTTTAGAGTTTAGTTTCAGTAGCAGTTAGTACTTGAACTAAGAATGAAATTTGAGCAAGTTCTCGTGATCCATGACTTGTGAAACTCTGGGATTCTTCTGAGTAATAGAGGAAGTATAGGAGATGCTCAGAAAAATCATGATTTGCTTTATAATTTGTTAGATTGGATGCAGTTTGTAAATCTTTGTTTAAACCCTAGTTTTGAATGGGTTTAAGCATTGAGTCAGTTTGAGGTGTAGGATGGATCGAGTGTTGTGATAATTGGTGATTGTGTAGTTGAAGGGTGAAGGAGCTCGAGGCCGGAGGGGTTGAATGTCAGATGATCGGAGTGGCGAACAGTCGCCGTTGACAGGTTTTGACAGAAAACCTGGTTTTCTGTTTACAGGTTTTGAATTGGGGGTTGAATTTGACTTCGTGGGTGGTAGCTTGATTTGGATGTTCGTGATGGGTTGTAGGATGGAATTCTGATGTGTAGCGATCATCCATCGCGATCAACGTTGGCTGGAGTCGCCGTGCATATGCACGGTGATGAGTTACTGATGATGATGTTGGGTTGGTTGTGGAATAGGGGAAGGTTTGAGTTTTGCTCGAAGTAGATGGATGGGTGACTCGGAGTGGAGATGCATTAGACTCGAAGTAAATTTGGTTTTTCTCGGGTTACACTGTAATTTACAGGTTTCAGAAAAACTGTTTTTAAATCTGGGTTTTAAAATTTTGAAAATCTGTAGTTTTAGGTTTAAAGTAAGGTTTAGGTTTAAATTCAAATTCAAGTTTGAATTTCTGATTTAAATTCAAATCCCAGTTTTTAAATAAAAATTAAAGTTTCAAAAATTTAACTTAATTAACTATTTCATTTTGGTAAATAGTTTAAACCTTTTAATTATGAGTTTTTTTAATATGAGTAAGATTTGAAGATTTATTTGAAATCTGGAAATCTAAGTTTTAAAATGAACTTCAGTTTTAAATTTAAAAGAAGATTTAAATTTGAAAGTTTTAAACTAAGAATGAATTAGAATTTCTAAAATTTTGAAATGAATTTAACTTTAAAAATTTCCATAGCACTTGTTTGATTTGCAATTTAAAAAGTTTTAAATTATTTAAACTTCGATAAGTTTTAAAATTGTTCTATTTTAAAACTTGTATTTAAAATGAAAATTTAAAAGTAGTTCAAAAAGTACTTTGTTTCAATTAAATTGTTTTAGACATAATTAAGTTATGTTTTATCTTGAAAATTTAATTAAGATTAATATTCCAGAATTAATTTAATTAATAAGGTAATTAAGATTAATTAATTAATTTAATTAATTAATCAAATTTGGAATTAATAATTGATTAATGATTAATCAATTTATAATTAAGATCATTAATTAGATTATTAATTAATGATTTATGAATTATTAATTATGTAATTAAGTTTTAAATCAAGGTCAATTTATTTAATAATTAACTTTAATTAATGAATGATTAAAGATAATTTAAATTGTAATTAATTTAAGTTAATGAAATAATTAAAGAATGGTTAATGAAGATCATTAACCAGGATTATTTAATAATTGATTAATGTAGTTAATTTTTATAATTAATTAGATTAATTAATTTAATAATAATCAATTGTAAATGGTTTGAGTGTAATTACTTGATAAAGTAATTAAGTAATTAATACTTAATGTAAATAATTTAGTTTAATATGATTGTTTATTTTAATTAATTTAGTTTAATTAATTTTAAACACTTGGGTTTATAAATAATTACTTTATGTAATTAATCATTTGGAAATTAGTTAGTTAAGTAATTGATTAATAATTATAGAATGTAATTTATAAAGATGTTAAGAATGAAGTAGTTTGGATTAAATTACTTATTAATAAATCAAGGGATTAATTAAGAAATTAATTAAGTATAATTAATTTGGTTTAAATAAAGTAATTAAGTTAGTTAATTGCTAAATGTAATTAATCTGGGTTTGCCTTGCCAAAAAAAATGTAATTAATCTGGGATGATTAATAATTATAAGTTAATTACTTAGGGTAATTAATTTAATAAATAATTAAAGATAATTAATTATTTTAATTAATGATGTAATTAAAGATGATTAATTAATCAATGATAAGTAATTAATTAATATAACTAATTAAGGATTAATGTAATTAATTATAGTTAATTAATTAATTTAAGTAATTAAAGGTTAATTACTGTTTGGTTGAGAATAATTAATTTGTGAAATTAATTAAGAATAATTACATGAGTGTAATTAAGGATAATTAATCAAGAGTGATTAACTAAGGTAATTAATAATGAATGATTAATTTATTGTAATCAATTAAATGATTGAGTAAGCAAGATATATTTTGATGAAGTAATTAATTTACTTTATTTTAAATTAATTGAAAATGAGGTAATTAATTTAATTCATTTTAAATTAATTAGTAATAGAGATAATTAATTTAATTCATTTTAAATTAATTATATTGTGATTAAGTAAATCTATGCTTATGTATGAATGGATGACATTGATTGTCTTGGATGCTTTGTGATCTCAGAAATGAGATAAGTAATATTGTGTGGTATGAATGCTTAGTTGCATTGTGATATAGATTATCTATTGTGATGATAATATAGATTATCTATTGTGATGATGATATGAATTACCTGTTATTTGATGATGTTGATTATCAATTTTGATTTGTGAAGTTATCTATCTGTATGTATATAGATAGTTGAATTATTTTAAAAAATTTAAAACAACTTGGACCTAAAAGACACGCTTTGGATTTCGATGAGACCGGGATCGGGTTTCCATATTTGGATATCCGAAAACCACATCGATTCAAATTAACGTTAGGTCGTGTATCAAAGTGGAGCTTTGTGAAGACTCGAGGTGTAAGGACTATGAGTCAGTATAACTCTGTGGGTGATTCCGTAATGAGTTGACGGAATAGTACTTATAGGTTCGAGATGGTAATTCAGAGTGCAAGGGTTATTGTCGTTAACTCTGATGGTGATTCCAAAATGAGTGTAACGAGGTAATGCCTTTGGTTTCGTTCGAACCCGAAATGAACTTGTATGGATTGAATGCTTTCAGAACATCGTCAGGTGGACGATGAGCATTCTAAGATGATATGCCCTTTAAAGGTAATCGTAGCCTCAAGCCTCATCAACCGGGAATGGCTAAAACAGGGGAAGTGCAGCAAGGCTTCGTGGGTTGCTCCCACTGGAGAGCAAGATTTACCCCTGTCTAGAAGTTCCTTTATATTCGGCTGTGTGGGTGGTTGCTAGCTACAACCACGGGGTTATATTGTTCGAAATTGTTCAGTAGGGAATGGGTCCGGCTTTGTGTTGCAGGGGAGCGGGCGTACTCCTCGGTACGTTGATCTAGGCCACGTACTGTGACGGGCGGTACACCAGTAGCCCTGCCATTGTATGGAATCCAAAATCCAATAAGTGCCAACGGTTTTGATTGTATTACCCACTATTGTGGCTAGTAGCTGGAATTTAATCATGTAACAATTTCGACTATTTCTTATTTATTTGAAAACCCTAGACCTTATTATAATATCACCGAATTTCCTATCAAATGTTTTGGTTAGCGTAAGGTAAAAACTTTTCCATGTTTATGTGTGGGAAGTCTTACATGATACCTTTCTTTTGAAAAGATTTTTAAAAGTTAAGCAGCTTTAACCTGTTACTCACACCAGACCCATGTCTGACCTGGAGTTTATTTTTGTTTTTCATAAACTCTTGGGTACTCAAATTTTTACTAGTAGACAAGGGATTCGGGTTAGGATTCAGGTTTGCTTTGACAAATTGTGGAGGAGCAATGGAGCAGGAGGCTTCTGCGTGTAGATATATATATATATATATAAATATATATATATATATATATAGTTTTCCGCTGTGTAGATTTCTCTGAGCTATTCTTATGTGTTATATTGAGTTGTATAACTAAACAGGTGTTTATAACTGTCTAGTATGTGTTGTATATCTGTGTAACTCTAATATTTGTTGTAAACTATGTAATATTTATGTTATTAATATAATTTATTCGTTCCGCTGTTTAGGTTCTGATGTTGTTTCTTTCTTCCCTTCTTTCTATTCTCTTATCTGTCCCTTTCTTAAAAATGATGCGATTTTCTGTGGTAAGAAAGTCGCGTCGTTTCATTTCCTTCTCAGGGGTCGGAAAATTATGCAAATGGTGATTAGTAGGTATGATTGTGTTTTTAGATGGATGTCCGATTGATTGTGTACTTTAAAATTAGATTAGGATTGATGGTTTTTGGATGTTAAATATTTGATTGAACGATTAGTTGGCATGTTATGGATGTTTGATGGAATGTTGATGCATATATGGATTTTTATGGTATAAACTTTGGTTTCTATGACATATATGACATTATGTGATGTATGCGATGTTTGTACCTATGAATTGGGTTTATATGTGTTGTATATGAGGTGGAGCGACAAATGAATATATAATTGTGGTTTATTGAATGAAACAAGAGCTGTTTTGTAAAACAACACTTTTAGACTAGCGACCGCTCATTGACAGCAGGTAGTGATAGCTAGCGACTATCCAATGGCAAATTCGTGATATGTAGAATCTTGATAAGTGACCTTTGGCCAATGATGGTTAGTACCGGTTTTGCTACTGATAGCCATCGAAAAGTTATCAATAAGGCCGTCGTTGAGGTCGTCATTCTTTCTTAGATCGACGACTAAGTGAGCAATGGTATTTCCATCAGCTAACGACAACTAGCGATGGCCGTCAGTGGAAATAAGTCGTCGCTAAATAGTACGTGTCTTATAGTGCTATCTTCTTTAGACCTATCAATGAATATCCAAAAAATTCATAACCCGTTAACATCCATATCCAAAAAGGGAATAAATATCTGATATGAGGAAAAATAGATACAGATGCAGATACGAAGGTATTCGCATTCGAAAATCATCCTTTTAGTCTTTATCAAGATTATAGTTAAAATTTTGTATATTTAAGTACAATAATGACATATATTTATTTTTTCATTAAGTTAATGGTTTGTATTATATGAATTTAATACATATTAATTGATTAACTCTATTTATTACCATCATATATATAGTCGTTTATTTTCCACACTTTCATAATTAATAGGATTGAAAACAATTGTACTAAATAAAAAATTTATATTTATATTTCTTGATTTGTTAATCGTTAGAGGGTAGGATGATTATCCGATATGCATCTATATCCACAGATGTGAATATCTGATATTTAAAAATGAATTAAGATGCTGATGCGGGTATGGCATTGTCCATATTCAAAAATATCGCTCGGTCTTCTTGATCCTGACTCTATTTAGTTGTTCACAAAAAAATTCACTATTTCCTTGAGGTTTATGTATGCGCATATTATACCATCACCAATATATATATGTTGTAAAATAATTTTATAAATACGCGTGTATTCAATTGAATATTTCAAATTGTTTGCTTTCAATTCCAACATATGCCGTTTTAAATGTAAGAGTGGTCCTTAACTTGAGGAAAGAACTCATATTTTTTATATTAATGTATCAATATTCTGCCAACATGCTTAGTATTCAACAATACATATATTAAAACTCAAGATTCTCATTTGAGCAGCTGGGACAAGAGTATTATTGGACTGATGATCAATAAAGATACAAGGCATGAATGCAGAGTTTAATAATTGCATTAAACTAAAAACCTTATACTATATACATAAAAGATGGATCTCTCCTAATATCGTTTTGTTTTTCTCATAGTTTTAGAATTAAAATACTTAACTCTTCTGGATTCATGTATATAATTTCACATTTACCCCTTTAAATTTTCACATTTAAATAAAATATTTATTCTCTTTTTTTCTACTTTCATTTTAGTTCCTCTTTAACCTCAGGCTCCATAAGGACTCAAAATGGTCGCAAATATTTAGTTTTCACTAAATTTTCATTTATTATCTCGAAAGATATAATTTTACAATATTTACGAATCAAAAGGCTCTTCATATCTTATCTTATCTTATACTATATCCATAAAAGATAGAACTTTCCTAACATCTCTTCTTTTTTTCATCATTTTAGAATTAAAATCCTTAATTCTCCTTGATTTATGTGTATATTTTCACATTTACCCACTAGATTTTCACATTTAACATGCTTTAATATATTTAGACACCATGTCTCTTTGACTACCCATTTTATTAAATTTACTCATTATTTTGAAATTCTATTTCATTTCTATACAGAGTTCAAACCCTAAGCAGAAGCTTCTTTTCTCATCAAATTTAAGATATTTCTTTTTCTTATTTTATTTCTTTTCTCTTTAATCTAAGGCTCCATAAGGACTCAAAATCATGTCACAAATTCAGTTGCACAATTTTTATAGTATATACATAAAAGATGGCTCTTTCATAGTATCTTTTCTTTTTCCTCATATCTTATATTGTATCCATAAAAATGGATCTCTCCTAATATCTTTTCTTTTTTCTCATAATTTTAGAATTAAAATTATGAATTCTCCTTGATTCATGTGTGTATTTTCACATTTACCTCTCTAAATTTTCACATTTAACATGCTTTAATATATTTAGACGCCGTGTCCCTTTGACAACCCCTTTTATTAAATTTACTCATTGTTCTAAATTTTACTTCTTTTCTTTACAGAGTTCAAATCCTAAGCAAAAGCTTTATTTTCTCATCAAAACTAAAATATTTATTCTTTTTTCTTATTTTATTTTATTTTCTCTCTAATCTCAGGCTCCACAAGGACTAAAAATCATATCACACATTCAATTGTACAATTCTTGACTATGTACATAAAAAATGGATCTCTCCTAATATCTATTTTTCCTCATAATTTTAGAATTAAAATCCTTAACTCTCCTTGATTCATGTGTATGTTTTCACATTTACCTCTCTAAATTTTTACACTCAACATGAATTAATATATTCGGATGTAATACCATGTCCCTTTGACTTTCACTTTTAGTGCATTTACTCATTATGTTAAATTATATTTCGTTAGAGTTCAATCCTAAGCAGAAGTTCTTATTTTCTCATCAAAATTGAAATATTTTATTTTTCTTGTTTCATTTTAGTTTCTCTTTAACCTCGGGCTCCACAAGGACTCAAATCATTTAAATTGTACAATTCTTATCTTATATTAACTATATAAAAGACGGATCTCCCCTAATATCTTTTATTTTTTCTCATAATTTTAGAATTAATATCCTTAATTCTCCTTTATTCTTTTGTATACTTTTACATTTAGCCCTCTAAATTACCACATTTAACAAGCTTTACTATATTCAGTTGTAGCACCATGTCCCTTAGACTTTCCCTTTTACTAAATTTACTTATTATGTTAAATTCCATTTTATTTCTCTACGAAGTTCGAACCCTACTTAAAAATTTCTTTTCTCTCATAAAATAAAATATTTATTCTCCTTTCTTCTTCTTTCATTTTAGTTGCTCTTTAATCTCAGGATCCACAAGGACCCAAAATCATATCACAATTTCAACTGTCCATTTCAATAAACTAAAGGTCATATAATATAAACTTTGGTGATATTCAACTCTCTTTTCCCCTAAATTCACAAGCTTTTTGCTAACTATAGTTTAGTTCAATTTTTTATATTCTATGGATATAAAATTTTATTTTGAATCATCGTAGATGTTTAGTTTGATCCGAAATTACATTTATTATCTCAGAAGATACATCTATACAATATTTATAAATCGAAAGGTTCAACATATTTTGTTATTTTCTTATTCCTTTTACCTATAAATAAGTAAGGATTCATTTTTACAGTCTCCTTCATTATTATTTTTTAAAACTATGTCAAGATCATGATTTTTGTTTCGTAATTAAAATATTGAAAGTGATTTCAATTACTGATTAGTTATTTTCAAAGAATAATCTCAACTGCACTAAATTAATTTACCTTTACTTTTATAACTTGCAGGCTTAATTTCTGATCTTTTATTCTATAAATATGCGCCATCTAATTTTTGGTAATTAGTAATGTGAATAAAGAAATTTTAATGTCGAATTATTTATATTTAATGTCTTGGAAAACTATGGATGGTGCCTAAGCTATATTTGGATTTTAAAACAACTTAAAAAAATCAACTTGAAAATTTAGTAGTTTATCAATTTTAGCTTTGATTTTTCTCCTTTACGTACTTTTATTAAATACGAGTGTAAATATTATTATTTTTCTCTTCCAAATTTAATTGCTTTTGGCCATTTTTTAGCATGACTAGCGGGGTTGATGGGTCCCCTACCAGATTTTATTGCAAAGATACAATAAAATGAAAAATAGCTAGGAAGTTACTCTAAGTTAGAAACACACAAGAGAAAAAACAAGGTAGAAACAAATACACACTGGAAGAAGAACAAAACAACAAAAAACCACAAGAGGATCCCCAAGCAAGGCTTGGGCTATCTCCAAGCATGTATAATGCAAATCAGTTAGTTTAATCCTAAGAAATTCATGTTAGTCTTTATAGATGATATTATTATATATTCAAATATTGTAATGACCCGTAATTTTAGGTAATTAAATTTATTAATTTAATAAGATTTTGTAATATTGGTAGAAATAAAATTCAATATTGGAGTCAATGTTGAAATTATATGTAATAAATTTGAATTGGCTAATATTGAAAATGAAATAGTGATGTGCAAGTAGTTATAACATTCGTTTACAGATAATAAATTTATATATGTGATTGAATTAAGTAAAAGGTGACAACTGTTATATTTTATCTATTTATTTAATCTGTTGAATTAAATTGGGAATCATTTGCAATTAAATGTTATTAAAAATTACGTTAATGTAAAATAAGACGATAAATGTAGGATATTAGTGTAATAAGATATAAACCAATATTAACTATGTCCATAGAGTAATGATTGATTGAACAAAAAGATTGAAATCAAATTAAATCAATTTATTGGAATTAAATAAAATAAATTGGATTTTATTTACAGTTGAAAGTAAACACTATAACTAGTGTAATTGTAGTGACCTAGAATTTCTGTCATTTGAAATTCATATATTTAATTGATTTTAAATATCAACAAGTAAAATTTGTAGGTCGAATAATTCATTTTTCGAATATTTAGATTTAATTGGATAATTAAATCGGTAATTTAATATTTGAAATTGCATAAATAATTGGAAATTTGGTTTAATGTGATTAAAAATGATTTATAAAGTTATATTAAATTATATTGGAGTTAGAACAATGTTTGTGAACTTTTAAAATTGAATTGAAAGTAAATTTGTGAAAATTGAATATTTTAATATTTAATTGACGAGTTAAAATAGCCATTTTTCAAACAGTCTCAGATTTCGATGAAACTAGTTTCATCGGATCCGTAATGTAATATTATTGTAAGATTTCAAATTTCGTGTCAATCGGATTTAGGTTTGTCCGGGGCAAGCCAAAACGCCTAGAAATTTGATTAACCGATTTAATTTAAAATCGATCGTTTATTTCCGTAACTCGCACATATGTTCGAATTAGCTTCCGAAACACGTTTCATTGTGTCTGGAATGCGGGGTAAACCCTGGAAACGCCAACCGGCACGCTTCGTCTGGAGTTCGGAAAAATTCGGGTGAATAGAGTTTTGTGAGTTTTTCTATATAAGGACCTAGTTATTTCCATTTTCAAAGAAATTCAACCCTAACCCTCATAACCTTCTTCAGCCAGCCCTAGCTATTCCAATGGCCGTAAATCATCCTTCTTCTTCCTCAAATTTCTTCAAATCCATCAGCTTTTAGCAAAGGTTATTAACTACAAAGTTGTAGATAACGATGAGATCTTCCACTTCAACGGTCAAGATCGTAAAAGGAGCTACAGATTGACGGCAAATCAAATTCAAACACATGATATTCATTCACGTTTTTCGAAAGGGAAGCACAGCCGAGCTTCATGCTATCTTGGTCGAGAGTAGAGTGGAGCTAGGCGCATCTGGTAGAGGTCGTTGATCGTGTCCTCGGCGTTCGTAGAGATGGCGATAATTAGGGTGCGGCTCTAATGGTTTCGTGCGCGATGTATACTGGAGAGGAGGAAGAACGCGTGCAACGGCCTGATGTTGAGATTGTAGAACGAGCGGCCATGATTAAAGGTTAAAAAAATAAATAAAATAGAATTGTAAATTGAATTATATTGAAATCGTGTGATCTTTAAAAATTGATAACTTGTTCATACGAGGTCGGAATTTCACGAAACGAATTGCGTTGGCTTCGTTTTGACGAGCACTACGCTATGGAACTGGATTGGAGTCGTTTGGAGATAGTTTGAATTTTGGGTAAAATTAAACGCGTGTTTAATTTTATTCAAACTAAAACACTGAAACCACATTGAAACCAAGGTGAGAACTTCTCACTCAATCGAATTGTTTCGATTTAAATTTTAAACAGTTGGATTTAAAATTGCTTGATTGTATGATTGAATGATAAATTATTATCTGTTGTATAGTAATAGACCCTATACGCCATATATTAAGCGGATGTTATTTACTAAAAACATATACCGCGAAAATTCCATCTTGATTGGAATTGGTATTATATATGTACTTGGAGTTGATTTCCCGGATTATATAGCGGATGAGACCCTATTGCGCCGTATAATAGCGGATAATATTTTACAAATCCTATATACCGTGATATTCCGTATTGGAATGGAATTGGTATTGTGCTAATGTCTGTGGATACAGGGAAACATGTTGGAGGGATTCAACTGGATTCCTCACCGGTATTTATTTGATTACAGATATTGTGATATTTGTTGATTATCATATTGATATATGATGTTTGGATGCCGTGATTGATTATTTGGTGCTGCTGCATCATTGGGCCTATTTTGAAGTTTTAAAAATATTAGAGTAACGATTTTGAATTTTAAAAGGGTTTTAAAGTGATTTTTGAAAGTATATGTTTTATTAAATTTTTGAATTGATTCATTTTAAATAAATTAACGTTATAAAATTTAATATTATAAAAATATGATTTTTGTGAAATATAACTGAAATGTGATTTTTGAAATAAGTAATTGATAAATTTATAAAATAGTTTAAATTGGGATTTTTGAATTATTTTAAACGATGTGTATAAAAGATTTGTAAAATTAATATTTATAAATTAAAAATATAGGAATTATAAAACGAGTTTTATTAAGTGTTAAAATGAAGTATAAATGGATTTCATAAGTAAATGAAATTTATAGATTTACAAATTGGGAAGTTATAGAATGAATAGATTTTGTAAAATAAAATATTTATAAGTAATTAACTTATAAATTGGATTTTGGCATTTAATTGGGATATAAATAGAATTTGTTAAATAATGTGATTTTATAAGTTGAAGTTGTTATAAAATATAAATGGGATTTATAAACATTGTTTTATAAATTCGAAACTGACTTATTTTGATAAGTAAATTATTTTAGATTTTTAAAGGAGATATATTCACGATTTTGGACGGTGGATAATCCTTTAAATACAATGTGTAGAAAAAATGTTGAATTTGGTTAACGAAGAATATTCACAATTTTGGGACAGTGAATAATATATTAAAGTGTTTTGGGGAAGTGATATTTTAAATAGAATTAAAACGATTTGAAGTTGTTTTAAAATGCATTAAGTGTCGAAACCATAGATTTCAACATTCATTGTTGAAATAGACATTTTCGAGAAATAGAAGGAAACAGTGGACTATAACACTGTTGTTATAGTAAATGATTTCTGAAAGGAAATGTTTTATGTAGTATTGGGATTTATATATCTATCTTAATTTCCAATCCCTATACTAGTGATTTTGGCTCGTCGTAACGATGTTTTACGCAACGTTCGTTTTGACTCAAATAAATTTGTTTAAGCGCACGTTTTCTTTAAAGAATGAAATATATACTTGATTTCGATTTAAGTATATTGAATATTTTCCAAGTATTGAAAATAAATGGATTTGTAAATTACTTATTATTAAATAAGTATGGAAATGTTTTCCAATATGAAGTGAATGTTTTGAGATTTTATCTTTTAAAGATAAATTGAAAATGAATATTAGAAATCGATTTGAAAATCGTATATTCATAGATATTTTGGAATTGTAAATTCACTATGGAATTTATAAAAGAAAGGGAAATTAGTTTAAAAATAAATATTGATCTATTTTTGAAGTGTGGAAATAAATTTACGGATTTGGAACGTAAATATAAAGTAAATCAGTAAGGATTTATTTAATTGGTTTAAATGAACCATTTTGAAATGAAAATGAATACAGATTTGTGAATATATCCCGTATAGGGAAACGATTTGAAATTTGTTTTCAAAAGTTGTAAAGGTGAAAAGTGATTTGAAATTTGTTTTCAAATGTTGACGTGTGGAAAATATATGTCTTGTAAAGATATTTTGGAAAATAAATAATTTGGGAAATTATTTGGAATCTGGTGATGTTGTGCATATCTATTGATAGTTAAATAACCGACTATCAATATTTACCTTTGAATGGGTATCTGTTGTGATTTGCTTGAATTTGAATGCCACACTTATTTTCAAAATAAGCGCTCACTATTCGGGTTAACCGGGAAAGGACCTTTGGTCGTATAACCCATTCCGAATATGTGATACGTCGTTACGGATTGCATTTGAAGACCGGTGTTGAAGACCGGATATTTGTGAAAACGGAAGGATTACCGTCGAATGACTCTGCATCGGCTGATCTCCGATATAGAGATTTTATCACCCTTAGTGACGGGAAGTCCGGACGTGATTAGTGAATATCCGGATTGCAAGGGCTTCTTTTGAAGTGCCTTCGGTTCCGTTCGATCCCGGAACGGACTTGTATGGATGTGTGTCTGACGTTACAATTTGAGATGTAAAGCTGGATTTTATCAAATATATATCTATTGGTGGCAGAGAATTTATTCTCTTAGCTTAACACCCTTCTCTGAGACGTATGAGCTCAGAGGTTATGTAGTTGATGGTTACTAGTGATACATTCCCAAATTGGTAATGTGTCATACATAGTGTTGTTGAGCATTTGTTGAACAAAACACAGCTTTTGTATAAAGCGTAGCTTTGTGGACGGGATTTCTTCGGACCTCATGCCTCGGAAATGGTCAAAACAGGAAGAATGCAGCAAGGTTATTAGGGGGTAGCACCCCTTTAGTGTATGTCATTCCTTCTGGATAGAGGTGGTATCATGGTATGGAGCCCAGATACTTAACCTATGTTGTTGCTGCAAATTTATTACTTTGTGGTTGTTGGAATCGAGGATCCTCGGATATAGATCGGTTACGGTCGGGGGATGACATATTCGTGTCAGTGGTTACCCAGTTAGGGGTAACCCGGCCTTGTGTTGGCAGAGATCCGGTTAGGTTCTCGGGGCGTCTTTCCGGAGGCGTACCAATGTGGCAGTGGAAAGTTCCTTGGCCTGACCATTTGTTGGAAATCCAAAGAAACAATACGAACCATGTACGGTTTTAGTTGTATAACCTGCCATGGAATGTGGCGGTAACCTGCTATTGAACATGGTAGCTATAGTAGGCATACGATAATGGTCGTATGTTGGCTAAGATTTATATCTTTACTTTCGAAATGATTTTTTCCTGCACTATGCACTAATAATAATATCAAAAATGATTTGTTTTGCGTAGTAAGCATCTTTGACTAACATAAGAAGAAATCTCCTCCAAGTCTGCGTTTGCATTGTGTGTGGGGTAGGAGGTCTTATGGTAGTTACATTTTCAAAAAGCATTGCGAATTGACTTTAAAAATATTTCTTTGTTTGTTTTTAAAAGAATAATTGTTTTAGTTCTCACACCAGTCCCATGACTGACCTGGAGCTTATTGTTTCCTTCCTAAACTCTGGGTGCCCACAAATTTCCACACGGGCAGTCTAGAGTTAGGTTATCAGGGTATTCTGGAATTTGGGAGTTGCTGGAGACAAGCTGGATGGCATGGCGTATCAACTAGTATATAGTATTTCTTTTCCGCTATTTTTTGTTGTAAACTCTGATAATGTAATATAATGTGATGTAATGCAATAACTGATATAGTTCTTTGTTTAAAGATTATTCATTTATCTATTATATGTTGTTCCGCTGCGATTGTGAGATTCTGATATTGTTCTGTTGTTTCTTTCTGTTTCTGTTTCTTCTTCTTTCTCTCTTTTTCTATCTTTTTCTTCTTCTTAAACCCTAAGAATTCGTTTTTCCGACATTCGATACAGTGGACGTATTGATGTCGGTTTTCGAGCGTCGAAAAATCATGATCGTTACAGTAATATTTAACATGGAATTGATAAAATTTGTTTTCAATTATTGTAATTTTCTAATAAATCAAAAATGATAAAAATTGTTAGTTATTAAATTTGAAATTAAAAATTGATTTAATCAATTTATTTATTTAATGTGAAAATAGCCATTTTGGTCACTGTCTCAGATTACGATGAAACCAATTTCATCAGATCCGCAATGGTGAATTATTGTAGGATTTCAAGTTTCATAGCAATCAGACTTGTCGTTTGATCGAATGGGCTCGAAACGTGTAGAAATCAATTTAATTGAATTCGGTTGAAAAAGCTGGTTTAAAAGCTAACTTCTTCATACAATGAAATTAGGACTTGAAACATGTTCCATATGTTTAAAAATATTGAAAACATCTATTTTGATATATGGGATAACCCACTTTCGTTTTGGAGGCAGAACGGGGATTTCGTTCGTGATTGTCAATTCAAATCAATTCGAGTGTTATTCATTCTTATCGGGCTTTGTTCGTATAAATAGATCTTTCTTAACCCTATTAGCCTTTCTATTTCTGATTACAGTACGTACAATTCTCACTGGTTATCTCTTTCTTCTAATAGCAGAAACCAATTCAGATTACAAACCTTAAATTCAATTTCCAAATCAATTTCAAAATCAAACTCCTCCAAACCCTATCATATCATATATCGATTCAAAGCTCTCGATGAGCGCAATTCAAATCTGCAATTTGTTTTTCGATTTGGGTCTCGTGTGTTTAGAATTTGGGGAACAATTCTTGGTTGTTCATCGGGTTTTGATCAACGTCGAAGGATCGTCGATTGGAGGATATGGCTGTGTGGAGATTGGCGAGTGGGACGCATCTGTGCTCGTCATTTGTCAATTCATTGATCAGATCGTCTTGAAAAATTCGATTACGGTTTTGAAACCCACGGCGGCGGCTGCTCGATTCGAGAACGTGGTGGCGTTCGCCTGTGGGCTCTTAGTCGGGGGGGGAGAATTTGAGGCGATGGCAGCGTGTTTTTGGGGCCGCAATCGTGTTAGGAGCGACAAACGTAAATGGTAGAGGCGGCGCGCGTATAATCGAGTTCGAACGATAATGCATGCTAGGGTGTCTGGGTAATGGCAGAGACGATGACGTGTAAGAGACATTTGTTTGTTTTATTTCAATTAAAAAAAATTCAATCTTCTAATTGACATAACTTTTACTTACGAGGTCAGACTCACGCGTGGTTTGCTTCGCCGCGATCGCATCAAAATTCTTTACATTACGGAACCGATTTGGATGAATTCCAAGACTGTTAGATTTTGTTTGTGACGAACCGGAATTTTTAAGCAATTTAAATTGGAATATTTGATTGATTTGGAATATTAAAAAGTCTAATTTTAACTTGAATTTCAAATATCAATATTTATTGGATAATTTAATTTTTGAATTAAACGAATAAAAATTAGGTAAATATTGAATCTGGAGTTTTAAGCCGGTTAAAAATAATTTGAAGATTTGGAAAATTTACATTAATAATACTGAAGGTAATAGGACTTTAAAAATTAAATTTAAAAGTGTTTTGTTCAGTTTTAAAAATATATTGTTTAACACGATATTTAAAAAAAAAAGCCTTCCGAGGCACAGTCTCGGAATTCGATGAAACTAGTTCCATTGGATCCGTAATATTAGACTATTACCGGATTTCAATTTTCGTAGCGATCGGAGTTGGTATGTGAGCGTACAGTAAGTAAACGCGTTGAAATCTATATCGAGTTCAATTTAAATTTATAATTATATTGGTCGACATCAGCCTACATTCTTTCCCATCATAACTTTTCCCTTTCACATTCGAGGTACTGTAGCCAACAATCTTCTGAAGCAAGCCGTTTCTCTTCGTTTTAAAATCATACTGCCTCCTTCCCTTTTCTCAAAATCGAAAAATAAAATAAAAATGGCAGCCGAGCCTTCTTGAAATTGAATCTTGTTTCTTCAGAAAGGGGGATAACATCGAACACAATTCAATAGGGGTCCGAAACCCTTTTCCTTTTTTTCAAAACCCCATAACCTCAGTAAAAAAAATAGCTCCATCGATCTCGACCGACAGCTGGTCGAGGGAAGGCCGCGTGTCCACTTCAGGCTATCGCAAGGCAGCAGGAGGTGATGAGGGGGGAAACTCGAACTCGCGATTAGGGCTTGGGGGTTGCGACCATTGAGGGCAAGGCAGGCCGCGCGGTTCTATGAAGCTCGGTATTGGTCGCGTTGATTGCGTGCGCGAGGAGCTTGGGCGTGGTGTTCGTGTTCAGGAGGTTGCGGTGGCGTGTGGTGTTGCGAACTCGTGGGTCGTGAATGGAAGAGGGAAGGTGGCTGAGGTCGTGAGTTCGGTGGGTGACAGCGAGGAGGTAACAATTCATGTCTTTAGATCCACTGAATAAATAAATATTTTTTATATATGCGAGAAAGATGGAAAATAAAAATAAAAAGGAAAAAAATTCAGTTAATTACAGATAAGAGTAATAATATTTCACTGTTAGATATATATATATATATATATATATATATATATATATATATATATATTAAACAATTGTGCTTTAATTTAATACATATAGATTTGAAGGATTTTATTTTATTAAAATTTAAATGTATATAGACGACGTTTGGAAGTATAGAAATTTTGAAATTTGGAAGTTCATAGAAAACTTTGATTTTGAAATCTATAAATTGGTTTAAATTATGAATTATTAATTAATTAAATTATAAAATGATAACAAATTGTTCAACTCGTTCGAATATTAACGAATAATCTAATATTTATACAAGGTCAATAAATTGGTGGAAACAAGCTAAAATGGAAGTGGGTTGTCAAACAAAAGCAAAGGCGAGTAAAGCTCACTCAGCTGAATTTAAATTTAAATGATTAAATATAAATAATTGTTTGAATGGTTGAAATTGATTGATGCGCTATAGTATAGTATATTCTAGAATTGGCATATTATTGTGCTAACATCTGTGGTTGTAGGAAAACAGGATGGAGGGATCCAACTGGACCCCTCAACAGTTATTGTTTAATATTCGCTGTTGTGAATATTAGGTATTCTGTGATGAATATTATTGATATTTGAAATATTGCATGCCATGGATTGATTGAATTTATTTGGGTATAACGAGTTACCAAAAATATATAAATTTGGAGTTTGGAAAGACAAATAAAGAATGGAGTTTGAAGTAAAATAATTATAGCAGATAAATTATAAATGAATTAAAAAGGAATGGAAGTGATATTAAAATACTAATAAATTATTCTGAGTATGGAAAAGGAAAGAATTTTGAATAAAATAGAAATAAATGAATTCTAGACTCAAATGATTGGTTTTTCAATTAAAAGTATTTTAAATCCTAATTAAGGAATAAGATCTGAAATTTAAGGATTTTTGAATAATTGAAATAAATTGGAAATCAATTGGGAAATTGATTTAAGTGTTTGAAAATTGGATATTTGGAAGAATAAATTCAAGACGGGAATTTATTAAAGGAATGAGGAAATTTTGTTTTAAAATAAGTAGTGATTCATTTTTAAAGGTTGTGAAGAGAAGTATATTTCACTGGATAGCCAAGTACGTTTTCAAAGTAAGTTTTTAAAGAAAATAAAGGTTTAATGTTGTTTTACAAAGTATGTTCTTAGAAATTTATTATTTCTAAATGTTTAAAATTCTAAAGTAAATATTTATCCAAATCTATTACCGTAATAATAATTTATAAAGAGTGACTTAGTTATTCTGTTTTAAAGGTGAAAACCTAGTTTATATTTATAAAGTAACCTTATTTTCAAATATTCTTATAGTATATATTTTGATCAAATTTTGAAGTAGTTTTAATTTAAATATTTTAGAGAAAATTCTAAAGTAAGTAATTTGTTAATCTATTATCGTAATAATTATTTAAAGAACGATTTAGTATTTTTAAAAAAAAAAAAGAAATCTAATGTATAGTTATAAGGTAACCTTATTTTAGTTATTTCTAAAGTATTATTTTAAATTAAGTACTAAAGTAATTTTTCTATATAAAATGTTAAATATATTTTTCAATAAAGTGTTTTTAAATTATTTTAAAAATCTTAAGTTGTGCTTGGTGATTCCAGTGGAAATAGAAATACTTGAAATTTATTCTGAGAAAGGCAGATAGTTTTGAAAACTGTTTTCAAGGAGTTTGAAAGGTGAAAATATATCTTGTGAAGATATTTTTGAGATAAATAATTTGGAAAATTATTTATTGAGTGATGGATGTTTGTGAATATTAATTGATAGTTAAATAACCGACTATCAATATTGGACAAATGCGTTGATCGTTTCGAAGAGACCGGGATCGAGATTTATTTCTCGAAAACTACTTCGATCCGGTTTGTACGTTTCGTGGAAACGAGTTTGGATTCGAAGATGGAGCAGTGAAGGGCAAGGGCTATTCGCTACTAATCCTGAGGATATTTCCAACATGGATGTAGTAGGAATAGTGCATTCGGTTCCGTTCGAACCCAGGACGGACTTGTATGGATAAATGCTTGCGAAACATCGTCAGGTGGACGATGGACATTATAAGGGATATGTTCTAAAAAGGTAACGCTTAGCCTCAAGCCTCATCAAATGGGAATGACTGAAAATCAGGGGTTATGCAGCAATGCTAGGTGGGTAGCACCCAAGCAGGGTGAGGTCATCCCTGTCTAGATGTCCCTTTTTATTTCGGCTTAGTGGGCGATTGCTGATCCCGACCGCGGGGTGATCTCACTCGGGATTATCCAGTAAGGGGTAGTCCCGGTCTTGTGTTGCAGGGGAGCAGGCGTACTCCTCGGTACGGTGATCTAGGCCCTGTAGTGTGACAGGTGGTACCCCAGTGCCTAGTCATTAGTTGGAAATCCATTCTCCCTACGAGCCTTGTACGAGTTTTGTTTGTATTACCCACTCTGTGGCTAGTAGCTGGAATTTAATGAATGTAACCATTTCGGCTATATTATAAGTATTCGTATATAGGCCCTATTATAATATCAGAGGATTTCTATAAAAATTGTTTTAGCTATCGTAAGGTAAAAACCCGACATGTTTATTTGTGGCGTGGTCTTACGAGATGCTTTTGTTTTCAAAGGATTTTTGAAACTTTAATAATCAATTGGGTGTGATTTCCTCACGCTGGTATTCCAGACTGACTCGGGTATTATTTAGCTGTAATGCTCGGGTCAGACCGAGTATTATAGGATACAGGATATGATGCTGAGGAGCTCAGGAGACGAGCTGGATGACGATGCGTATTCCCGTACTTGTTTATACATTTATTTCGCTGTATTGAGTTGTTGTGTATCCAGGTGTATGTTATTGATGTTGAGTTGAGACTGATGTACTCTGATGATGTAATATATGTAAACACATATATTTGATTTTTGTGTAAAGATAATTTATCGTTTATTATATTTTATTCCCCTGCGATGGTTAGATTCTGATGTAGTTTTCTATTTCCTTCTTCTACCTCTTCTTCTTTAACCCTAATGGTTCGTATTTCTGTGCAACTTGAGTTGATTTATGTAGAATAGTGTTAACTCAAGGGATATAGATTTACGGGCTGTTACACTTGGTATCAGAGCGAGGTTGGTGATAACCTTGGCTCTGGTGGGAATTTCTCATGGAAATAGAGCCAATAGTACTCTAGACTGAGTTTGATCGTATTAATATATATGAGCGCGTATTTGTTAGTGAATATAAAATGATTTTATACTGTGTCGATTGGTTTATTGAGTAGTTTATGGATTCTGGTCAATACGAGTAATTAAATACTTGAATAGAACAATTCGACACCGTATTGTGTTAAAGTGGGGGTAAATGAAATAATTTTACCCAAATTGTTTTTGTATATAAAAGATATAAATTTTGTAAAGTATTTGTATTTGGATGCTTGATTGTTAAGGAATGATAATATTAAATTATTAACACTATTGTGTAGAAATTAAATAAGAAATTGAAACTTATAACTAAAGTTGAAGAATAAATTTATATAACAAAATGGAATTTGAAGTATAGATTATAAATATAATTTATAAATTGAAATAAACTTCATATACAAATGTGATTAATTGGAAATAGAATTCCAGAGAAATATTTGAAAATAAATCGAAATGGATTTCGAATTTGGAACTTTGAGAGGTTTACATTCCTGGGATTTGGAAATGGTTTTCAAAGAGTTTTGGAGAAATAATAGTGATATTATTTCGGAAATATTTTTGAATTGGAATCGAATATGGAGAGATTTGAAAATCTTAAATATTTGTAATGTTTTAAAAGATAAAAGCACTAAATTCTTTCGGTCGCTGGAAAATAATTCCGATCATGATCGCGACATCATCGGTAATTCGTTTCGAGTTTCCAAGAGAAGAATTACTACCCGAATATTTTAAATTGGAATTGTTTGTGAACTGGGTTTGGTTTTGAAAATTCAAAGGGATAATTGAATTTGCCAAAAGATTTTGGATATAGTTGATTTCAAAAGTGATTTTGAAATTTTGGAAAATTGTTTAAACTCTGGAGTTTTGTTTAAAATGTTTATGGAATAATAAAAATATATTAGCTAAACAAAAGGTATAATTCCGAGTTAAAAAGTAAAATGTGAATGAGATTGATTGTAAATAGATGAAATATGAATATAAATAAGTAGTGACTTATAAAGTTTGGAAGTAAAATGAATAGGCCAAATAAAATTTGTTTGTAATGATAATGAATATAATCCAAAATAAAAAAATAAAAAAATAAAATAGATTGAACTCAAGTAAAACAGTTAGAGTGATTTTTGGAATAAAAATCAAATATTGGGTAAAATTTTAAATAGACTACTTGATTGATTAATGGAATATGGAAATGGAACTCGAATTGGTTAATAAAAATTGGAGTTGTGAATAAATGATAAAATTTGAAAGTGAAGCTTGAGTTATTAATAGAAATTCAACTTGAAATTGTAAGTGAATTAAATTTGAATTGAAGTTGAATGGAATTGAATTAACATAAAAATGATTTATATTGCAAATAAAATCTAAGTAGAGATAAATTGGAAATGGCCTCATTATAAAATAAGAGAAATTCAGAAATAAATTATTGAATGTGAATTAGAATTCATATTGATTCAATGAAATATACTAATTTAATTTAAACGAATGGAGCTGGCAAAGAACTCAAATTAAACAAAATAGAGTTGAAATAGTGATAGTTTGAGTGGAAAATAAAATTCAAGTTGAATAAAAATAAAATAGTTATAAACTAGAATGAATATTCTTTTAAGTAAATATCACTGAATTTGTATAAAAATAATTGTCGTTTGACGTAAACGAGATTATGTAAATTCTATGGGTTAACAGAAGCCAATGAAGTTGGTTTTTGATTCAATTGTAATTAATATGGGCTTGTTTGGATGGAAAATAAATTGAAAGTGAACTCGAAAATAAATGAATTTAGCTTGGATTATAACAATGGTGGATTGAATGGGTGGATAAAATCCAAGTAGTCATAAATTTAAAATCTTCCTTGTTATTGATAGAAATAAATTCAGAATGAATTAGGTATGGAAGTTTGAAGTTTAAAGAAATGACTGAATAAACTAATTTAACTAAACTAGTAAATGAGATTGGTTTGATAATTGGAAACCAAATTAAGAATTTATATTAGAGAGTGCTTATAAGTTTTGAAGTTGAAACTTCTTGAAGGAAACAAATAACTGAAGTAATATTTAGATAAAAGGCTTGACTTAAGTAAATTTCAGATATGTGGTGTCGAGTTTTATAAAATGATTTTAAATAAAACTTGTTTGGTAAATGAAATGAAATTAGTAATTGAGTTAATAAAGTTATATTAATGAGAATTTGACTTGGAATAAAATGGAAGTTAGATTGCTTTTGAAATTAATTCAATTTAAATGAGTTTGCTTGGATTTAAAATGAATTTAAGTTAAGTAAGAATTGTGAAATTATTTGAATTGAATAGGATGGTTTGAATATTGTTTGGAAACATTCAAAATAAGTGTCGAAATATTTCATATGTGTTTATGGAAGTATATAATATGCACTGTTTACAGAATCCATGTTTTAGTTGTTTATAATAAATTGAAATGTTAAAAAACTTTGTATATTTGACACTGACATGTTTAAATTGAGTAAGTACAGGTTTTTGGAATCCGTTGACTGGTTTGACTGCGCTAATTGCTTAAATAAATAGCTGCTTGCTTAAAAATGCTAAATAAGGTACGCCTATGCAATACAAATAGGAAATATGAACTGTTTTTCTATTTTCTGACCGTGTGGGTCGATGTATATATATTTATATCTCTTGTCAAATTGAAAAAGCTCCTCCGTACAAAGGAGACTCTGCCAAAAAATTTCGAAAATTTTGGGAGTTAGAAAATTTTTGAAAATTTTCATTAACGACAAATGACTTAAATTTGTTAAGCAAATCGAATTTGCCACTGAATATTGAAATCTATTTTAACTGTGAATGTAAAGTAAGTAGAATCGAAGGGACTAAAGAAAGTAAAGTTTGCAAATAAACATTTAGTGTGAGATTTAAAGTAATTAGTAAGTGAAACTAATTCGATATTCAAAGTGGAAGTCAAATTGAATTTAAATGGAATTGTAAGAGCAAAGTGAATGGTAATAAATGTAAACTTCAATGGTAAAGTGAAAATAAATGTAAGAAGTATGTAAAATATTTATATTGAACTTAAAGAAGAGAATAATGAATTCTTAAGTAAATTTGGTATTGAAAGTATGCTAAATGAATAATTGAATTAAGGTTGAAACTGATATTGTGACCGTGGGAATTGAGAATAAGGGAATAACAATCAAAATGAAAGTGAATAAACAAGGAAATTGATATAATTGATAATCAATTGGAATTTATACGTAGGATGTACGTATTTTTTTTATTCGCATAACTATTTGATCCAGATTCGAGCACAGAATTTCGAGATGGTAATATCGATCCGAGTTAGGATTTTTCACTCGATTTTCGACGGCGAACCTGGATATGGATTGTTGATTGATTCTGAAAATTCTCTATCATAGTTTACGGCTATGCAAGGAGAATGACGGTTTTTGATCAAGAAACCAGATCTGAGTCTGCACTAGAAAGTCGGATGGACGATACTAGTTCGGAAGTGAGATTGTGTGATCGAGTAAGCGATCGGATTCGGTATTGCGTACAAATGATATAGGTACATCGTACGGGCTTAAGTAAAACAAATATTGGAAATGTGAAAAGAAGTCAATAAAATGTTTTTGAATGTTGTGATTGGATATTATTGCTAAACAAGATATGCAGGTATGAAAAAGGGAAAAAAGAATTGGTTTTGGTTTCAGATAATGAATTAGAATTGCCCGACTAAAAAGGTATGTGTTTAAAATTTTATATGAAATTTGATTGGGTTTTTTGGATCTAGCCACTTGGCCTTTTGTTTTCTTTTTGGATTTGGGAGGCCGTAGAGCCATTTTGTAGTTGTACCGAGCTAGCCGCGCAAAGGAGATGCTGGAAAATAATTTCGGAAATTTAGGGAGTTAGAAAATTTTGAGATAACTCTGATAATTTCAAATTTGACTTAAAATTTAAATTTGAAGGATTGAGTAAGTAATATTGTTAGAAACTATGGGAAAATTGGGAAAGATTAGTGAAAATGGTAGCGGGTCTTTTATAAGAAGATAGTTGACAGGAAGTTAAGTTGTTTGGTTTTGGGAATAAGTAAACGGGTATTGGATCATTCTTCCTAATTAATAATTTTGGGGACGAAATTCTTTTAAAGGGGAAGGAATGCGACGACCCGGAATTTTTAAGCAATTTAAATTGGAATATTTAATTGATTTGGAATATTAAAAAGTCTAATTTTTAACTTGAATTTCAAATATCAATATTTATTGGATAATTTAATTTTTGAATTAAACGAATAAAAATTGGGTAAATATTGAATCTGGAGTTTTAAGATGGTTAAAAATAATTTGAAGATTTGGAAATTTTACATTAATAATACTGAAGGTAATAGGACTTTAAAAATTGAATTTAATAGTGTTTTGTTCAGTTTTAAAAATATATTGTTTAAAACGATATTTAAAAAAAATTGCCTTTCGAGGCACAGTCTCGAAATTCGACGAAACCAGTTCCATTGGATCCGTAATATTAGACTATTACCGGATTTCAATTTTCGTAGTGATCGGAGTTGGTGTGTGAGCGTACGATAAGTAAACGCTAGCGTTGAAATCTATATCGAGTTCAATTTAAATTTATAATTATATTGGTCGACATCAGCCTACATTCTTTCCCATCATAACTTTTCACTTTCACAATCGAGGTACTGTAGCCGACAATCTTCTGAAGCAAGCCGTTTCTCTTTGTTTTAAAATCATACTGCCTCTTTCCCTTTTCTCAAAATCGAAAAATAAAATAAAAATGGCAGCCGAGCCTTCTTGAAATTGAATCTTGTTTCTTCAAAAAGGGGGATAACATCGAACACAATTCAATAGGCGGACGAAACCCTTTTCCTTTTTTTCAAAACCCCATATCCTCAGTAAAAAAGAAAAGAAAAAAAAATAGCTCCATCGATCTCGACCGACAGCAAATCGAGGGAAGGCCGCGTGTCCACTTCAGGCTATCGCAAGGCGGCAGGAGGTGATGAGAGGGGCGACTCAAACTCGCGATTAGGGCTTGGGGGTTGCGACCGTTGAGAGCAAGGCAGGCCGCGCGGTTCTATGAAGCTCGGTATTGGTCGCGTCAATTGCGTACGCGAGGAGCTTAGGCGTGGTGTTCGCGTTCAGGAGGTTGCGGTAGCGTGTGGTGTTGCGTACTCCTGGGTCGCGAATAGAAGAGGGAAGGTGGCTGAGGTCGTGAGTTCGGTGGGTGACAACGAGGAGGTAACAATTCCTGTCTTTAGATCCACTGAATAAATAAATATTTTTAATATATGCGAGAAAGATGGAAAATAAAAATAAAAAGGAAAAAATTCAGTTAATTACTGTTTTATTTCACAGATAAGAGTAATAATATTTCACTGTTAGAGATATATATATTAAACAATTGTGCTTTAATTTAATACATATAGATTTGAAGGATTTTATTTTATTAAAATTTAAATGTATATAGACGAGGTTTGGAAGTATAGAAATTTCGAAATTTGGAAGTTCATAGAAAACTTTGATTCTGGAATCTATAAATTGGTTTAAATTATGAATTATTAATTAATTAAATTATAAAATGATAACAAATTGTTTAACTCATTCGAATATTAATGGATAATCTAATATTTATACAAGGTCAAGAAATTGGTGGAAACAAGCTAAAATGGAAGTGGGTTGTCAAACAAAAGCAAAGGTGAGTAAATCTCACTCAGCTGAATTTAAATTTAAATGATTAAATATAAATAATTGTTTGAATGGTTGAAATTGATTGATGCGCTATAGTATAGTATATTCTGGAATTGGCATATTATTGTGCTAACATCTGTGGTTGCAGGAAAACAGGTTAGAGGGATCCAACTGGACCCCTCAACGGTTATTGTTTAATATTCGCTGTTGTGAATATTAGGTATTCTGTGATGAATATTATTGATATTTGAAATATTGCATGCTATGGATTGATTGAATTTATTTGGGTATTACGAGTTACCAAAAATATATAAATTTGGAGTTTGGAAAGACAAATAAAGAATGGAGTTTGAAGTAAAATAATTATAGCAGATAAATTATAAATGAATTAAAAAGGAATGGAAGTGATATTAAAATACTAATAAATTTTTCCGAGTATGGAAAAGGAAAGAATTTTGAATAAAATAGAAATAAATGAATTGTAGACTCAAATGATATCAACTAAAGGAATTAAGAATTATCTAAAATTTAAAGTTTAAATCTATTTAAAGGAATAAAGAAGTGAATTGGGAAATCTAAATTGGTATTTCAATTAAAAGTATTTTAAATCCTAATTAAGGAATAAGATCTGAAATTTCAGGATTTTTGAATAAATGAAGTAAATCGGAAATCAATTGGGAAATTATTTAAGTGTTTGAAAATTGGATATTTGGAAGAATAAATTCAAGACAGGAATTTATTAAAGGAATGAGGAAAATTTGTTTTAAAATAAATAGTGATTCATTTCTAAAGGTTGTGAAGAGAAGTATATTTCTCTGGATAGCCAAGTACGTTTTCAAAGTAAGTTTTTAAAAGAAAACAAAGGTTTAATGTTAAGTATGTTCTTGGAAATTCATTATTTCTAAATGTTTAAAATTCTAAAGTAAATATTTATTCAAATCTATTACCGTAATAATAATTTATAAAGAGTGACTTAGTATTTCTGTTTCAAAAGGTGAAAACGTAGTTTATATTTATAAAGTAACCTTATTTTCAAATATTCTTATAGTATATATTTTGATCAAATTTTGAAGTAGTTTTAATTTAAATATTTTAGAGAAAATTCTAAAGTAAGTAATTTGTTAATCTATTATCGTAATAATTATTTAAAGAATGATTTGGTAATTTTTTTTTTAAAAAAAAAGAAATCTAATGTATAGTTATAAGGTAACCTTATTTTAGTTATTTCTAAAGTATTATTTTAAATTAAGTACTAAAGTAATTTTTCTATATAAAATGTTAAATATATTTTTCAATAAAGTGTTTTTAAATTATTTTAAAAATCTTAAGTTGTGCTTGGTGATTCCAGTGGAAATAGAAATACTTGAAATTTATTCTGAGAAAGGCAGATAGTTTTGAAAACTGTTTTCAAGGAGTTTGAAAGGTGAAAATATATCTTGTGAAGATATTTTTGAGATAAATAGTTTGGAAAATTATTTATTGAGTGATGGATGTTTGTGAATATTAATTGATAGTTAAACCGACTATCAATATTGGACAAATGCGTTGATCGTTTCGAAGAGACCGGGATCGAGATTTATTTCTCGAAAACCACTTCGATCCGGTTTGTACGTTTCGTGGAAACGAGTTTGGATTCGAAGATGGAGTAGTGAAGGGCAAGGGATAGTCGCTACTAATCCTGAGGATATTTTCAACATGGATGTAGTAGGAATAGTGACTTCGGTTCCGTTCGAACCCGAGACGGACTTGTATGGATGAATGCTTGCGAAACATCGTCAGGTGGACGATGGGCATTCTAAGAGATATGTTCTAAAAAGGTAACGCTTAGCCTCAAGCCTCATCAAACGGGAATGACTGATCAGGGGTTATGCAGCAAGGCTAGGTGGGTAGCACCCAAGCAGGGTGAGGTCATCCCTGTCTAGATGTCTCTTTTTATTTCGGCTTAGTGGGCGGTTGTTGATCCCAACCGTGGGGTGATCTCACTCGGGATTATCCAGTAAGGGGTAGTCCCGGTCTTGTGTTGCAGGGAAGAGGGCGTACTCCTCGGTACGGTGATCTAGTCCCCGTAGTGTGGCAGGTGGTACCCCAGTCCCTAGTCATTAGTTGGAAATCCATTCTCCCTACGAGCCTTGTACGAGTTTTGTTTATATTACCCACTCTGTGGCTAGTAGCTGGAATTTAATGAATGTAACAATTTCGACTATTTTATAAGTATTTGTATATAGACCCAATTATAATACCAGAGGATTTCTATAAAAATTGTTTTAGCTATCGTAAGGTAAAAACCCGACATGTTTATTTGTGGCGTGGTCTTACGAGATGCTTTTGTTTTCAAAGGATTTTTGAAACTTTAATAATCAATTGGATGTGATTTCCTCATGCTGGTATTCCTGACTGACTCGGGTATTATTTAACTGTAATGCTCGGGTCAGGCCGAGTATTATAGGATACAGGATATGATGTTGAGGAGCTCAGGAGACGAGCTGGATGACGATGCGTATTCCCGTACTTGTTTATACATGTATTCCGCTGTATTGAGTTGTTGTGTATCCAGGTGTATGTTATTGATGTTGAGTTGAGATTGATGTACTCTGATGATGTAATATATGTAAACAGATATATTTGATTTTTGAGTAAAGATAATTTATCGTTTATTATATTTTATTCCGCTGCGATGGTTAGATTCTGATGTTGTTTTCTATTTCCTTCTTCTACCTCTTCTTCTTTAACCCTAATGGTTCGTATTTCTGTACAACTTGAGTTGATTTAGGTAGAATAGTGTTAACTCAAGGGGTACGGATTTGCGCGCTGTTATATTGTTCCTTTATTTGGATTTTAAATCATCGAAAATTCAAAGGTGAGTGTTTTAACCCACTCACAACTACTAAATTGTCTTATGTTAGTTAAAATAAATTTATGATGTGATTAGAAGTTGACTGATTGTTGTTTGTTATATTTAAATTATCAATCCAGTTAAATCTGACTTTTATTCAATTTAGTCACCATTTAATTTGATATTGAATTTTAAATTTCCAGTTAATACCTACCATGGATAATCAGTAAATTGTGTTATTTATTGGTTGATTTGGATGATGATTGTGATAGATGTTCGATTGTTGATATTAGAAGACTAGATGTTATATTCTTATATTGTTATAATACTACAAGTTTCCTATGGATTGAACTGATACATATCCAAACGGTCTATAGATTAAGGAAAAATCGTTAAGGGTCGAAATGATAGACTCAAGCGATTTTATGGATTTTTAATTTTATTCGGGATTGCAGGTTGAAATGACATATATCCGTAAATATAAAATGTTTGAAGATTGAAATGGTAAATATACGTATCACATGACCGTAGGGTAGAATATTATATACGGGCACCGAATTGGTTAAATTAAACGATTTTAAATCCTTAAAAATTTGAATTCAGTTAAACGATAATTTTAAAATAAAATTTGATTTGTATAAACTGAATTATTTTCGAAATCCAAGCGTTAAATGTTTAGAATTGGAATTGATTTAATGAATTGTTTAAAGAATTAAAATAAAATTTCAAAGTCGAATTTTGAAGCATAAATGAAATTTATCAAAATTGAATTATTGAAATTGTTTGAATATAACTTTGAAATCTTATTAATTTGGGGTGGTTTAAATTGATAATTCAAACGTGGATTTGAAATCGATAATGATTACATGGTTTAATGAGAATCTGGATTTAAAAACCAGTTTTAGTTAATTGAATTGAAAGATGGACAGGGTCTAGATGTGTTGAAATGGAAGAAGTTGTTTAATTTTGATATTAATTCCAAATTGATTATTTTAATATAAACTGTTTAAAGATTTATTATTTTAAAATCCTGATTTTAAAGTTCCCGAATATTAAACTAATTTATATCTATTTTCAACTACTTTAAACAATTTCCAATTAATTTAAACTATTTTAACGTGTTTTAATCTATTTTAATCTATTTAACCCAATTTAACCTATTTTAACCTATTTTAAACTAATTAACCCATTTAATCTATTTTAAATCTATTTATTCTATTTTAAATCTGTTTAATCTATCTTAAATCTATTTAATCTATCTTGAATCTACTTAAAACTATTTTAAACTATCTAAACTATTTCTAAATTTCAGACGTGTAAAGTTGAAGTATTTATATTTAAATCCTTGATTTAAAAAAGAATGTGGTTAAATGATGTTATAACCAAAGTTGGGATTTAAAATGATATTTTCTGGTGAAATGACACATTTTGATTTAATATGATGATTTTGAAATGAGGGTTTAATCCATTGTGAAAGTATGATTTTTGAAAGAAAATATGATTTCGGAAGTAATATGATTTAAAATGTGATATGATTTCAAAAAGTGACATGCTTTGAATTGAATATGATATTTTGATATCAATTATGAATTGTATTTGGAAATGTAAAAGAACCATCCGGTGTGAAATAAGCGTTTGGTTGTTAAAGAGACCGGGATCAGACATTGTCAATACTCTCTGCCAATACCAAAAACCACTTTAACAATTGTGTACGCGGTGGAGATTCCAAAATGAAGTAGGATGGTTTGGAGAATGGTTCTGTATGAAGTATTTACGTAGCCTTGACTCCCGTGAGTCAGCTTGATGTGGCTAAAACAAGAGTTATATCTAGGCCAAATGAGGTCGCACCTCCGATCGGACATGCTTCTTTGATACCATATTATGACTTTGTGATTAATTTGTTAGCCATTCCTTAATTTTGATTATAGGAGTGTGTTCTGAGGTGGGCGGTAGTAGCTGCTATGTGTTACTACCAGCCCGGTTTTACAAACGGTAGAATACTACCCTAGCATTGCCTCGCATACCTTATCATGCCTTCTACAAGTTTTATTTGTATCGTACCAATGGAGTGCTTCTTGATAGCCCACTAGTTTACAATGAAGTTTACGATACTATATAGACTATGGCATTATATAAAAATGTCTTAAGGGGGATATGGGTAACGTCTTAACGCAATTTTAATATTTTACTATAGATATTATTATAATAGCTTATTGTACTATGTATGTAGATAGTTTAACGGATCCTTAGGAGATGGAATCCCGAATATTTCTTAACTTATTGCCCGCACATTAGACACTGGATAAAAGATTTCAAATCCCGTAAACATCTCTGATGCCATTACACACATATATTTACTATTGATTTAACTTACATAAGATCTTTTAGTTCTGACTCGAGTGTTTTGTCATTTTAATTCGCTCGAGTCAGTCTGAACTTTTCAGCTTTTCAGTTCAGACTATATTATTTATTATATTTATCCCACTGCATTATGTTGTTCCGCTGCATTATTTATTTATTACTGCTATATGTACTCTGTTCTGTATTGTAAAAGTGTAATCGAATGTTATTTCTAAACAGCTTCATGAACTATTTATTTGATTATTATATTTTATCATTCCATTGTGAGATTCTGTGTTTTGTTTTTCTTTCTTTTCTACTTTTTCTTATTTACCCCATAACAATCCTCCCCTTTGAATGGTTTGAATTTGACATGTGCAGTTTATTATCGATTTAAACCATCCAAAAAGGTGAGTTGCTACATTTGGTATCAGAGCGAGATTTGTTGATAACCTTAGCTTTGTGGGGGTTTGAATCTTTAGAAATATGGTAAAAATACCCTAGAATGAGTCGTTGAGTGTATATATATGGGAGAGTGTATTTGTCAATTTTATAAAAATGTTTTATATTGTGTTAATTTATTCTGTTTAGTATTTATAAAATCTGATCGGTACATAGGACGCTATGGCATCGATAGGGATTTCTATACACTTAATAGGACTGACCGACATTATATTGTTTTGGAATATGAGTAAATGAAATAATTGTACTTAGTATTATATTTTTGTATATAAAAGAATAATCTTTATAAATGTATATAATTGTATGTGATATGTCTGTTTGTTAAGAAGTGGAATTTTTTAAATATTGGTTGCAAAATGGGATTATAAATAAAATAAATATAATTTGAAATTTGAGAACTTAACTTCCGGGGTTTTGAAATTTATTTTCAAAAGATTTTGGAATATAATATTAATGGTATTTGGAAGTATTTTCGGATATAAATATTTTAATGTGATTTGAAAGAAAGTTTTAAAAATAAATTTTAAAAGGAAATAAGTTTTGTACTCACCTCTCTATCGCTGGTAAATAATTTCGATGATGAGTGCACGCATCATCGACATTCATTTTTGAGTTTCAAAGTGGAAAGACAGCTGTAGTAGTTTTACTGCACATTTGTTTTGATAAACAGATCTTAATTTTAATATCTAAATATGATTGGACATATATAAGTTATGAGTGTGTGTGTATGTAATATATTATTTTAAAATGATTTGAAAAGGAACCTAGTATTTAGTTCTTAAGTTTTCTTTAAATTGAAATTTTAATAAAATCTTGACTATATTAATGATTAAAAACTACTAAATATAAAAAAAAATTAGATGCTAAGTGATAAATGAAATAAATAAGAAATTGGAAATTTGTAACTTACAGGTTAAAGAATAATAAAATTTTCGAAGAAATTCCATCCTAAAATATTATAAAACAATGCAACTTACAAGAATAAGATAAACTTGTGTGACATTTAAATACATTCTAAAAGACATATATAACTTACAAAAATATTAAAAGTTAAAATGTTAATAAGAATATGTAATAGGATATTATACAAGTAAAACTTTAGTAATGAAGGTGTTCAATGGAATTATGTCTATACATAAAAAATCTGATGTTATAAAATGTTATAAACTTAAGCTAATAATCGGAAATGCTACTAATTAAATGAAATATAAAAATGAATACTTAAATTAAATGATTATAAACTTAATTAATGTTGAAGCCATATATAATTAAAGTGAATACTATATTGATTGAATGATTGTAACTTTAGAAAATGTTGAAATGATTTGGAAATGGATTTAACATTTAATAATACTATATGTGGAAGAAATTAATGTGAAAAAAATTTATTAATGGTGAATTTAATCGTAAAGATGCTTACATAATAATCTAATAATCGAAATGGAAATAACTTATATAAGCAATAAATGTAAAGTAATGAAAAGAAATTGGCATTGTATGAATAAATGAGAAATGAATTTTGTTGGCGATGAATGTAAATTGATAAAATAAGCATTGTATGAGTGAATGAAACTGAAGAACAGTAAATAATTTGAAAGGAGATTAATAAGAAAAACTTGCATGACATTCGAATTTATTGGTTGTTTGTCTTATGGGATGATTGGGAAGTAATACTTAAATTTGTTTAGGATATATAAATAATCTATTAAGTTTTATCTAAGACTGTTGAGTGTATGGTATACTTAGTTGTTTATTTGTCATTCTATATGACTAAAAGTTTCTAAACTCGAACAAACCATTTGTTTTGGTTGTTATGGATATATGGTGGATTAATTTGATTTAATGTGATCATTGTATGGTTTTGTTGGCAAGTGATTGCTGTTATGTTGTGTTGATTGTTTTGTTATCAATGGAAACAACTTAATTTCCCTTTTCTCTTTTACATAATTGTTAACTTCTTTGGATTATATAAGTGAAATACAGGTTATGGAAGCAATAGATATTGCTTTTAGTTTCATAAATAAGCGTTGTTTGCCCGACAAATAGGTAGTTTTCGGATTACGGTTTTATAGCGATATTATATTGTATTCCCATGATTTGGGATATCTATTTTGAAATATATGATATATATTGTTATTATTGATACTAGTATGGGCCCGTGCTTCGCATACAGGCTGTTTGTATTATTGTATACGTTGATATTTTGTTTGAGCCACCAGTTATACAAATTGAAGATTCTTTCATATAATAGTAACCATATGAGCGTAGACATGTAAACGGAAAGCGAGGGCATTTTTGGAATTTCAAAACGACACCGAAGAAATTAGTTCAACGAATTTTTTTTATTAGTAGTAGAGATTATTATTTCTCCCAGACCTTTCCATACAAAAGAGACTCTACCGAAATTTTTTGGACTTAGAAATTTTTTGTGAAAGTAAAGATACTTTCAAATTTTTATTGGACTTGAATACGAAAGGAATTAATTGTTAATAAACTCATATATTTTATTTAAATTATTTAATTATCTAAATTAATTATTTATAAATTTAATATTTTGAATTAAATATATTAGTCACGTAATCCTTTTTTCGAGGATGAAAAGTTCTAAGTGTGGGAGAGTTTAACGACCCGTAATTTTCAGTAATTAAATTGATTAATTTAATGAGATTTTGTAACTTAATATTGGTAGAAATATAATTCCTTATTGGAGTCGATGTTGAAATTATATGTAATAAATTTGAATTGGATAATATTGAAAATAAAATCAGTGATTTGTAAGTAGCTTTAAATTTGGTTGTAGATAATAAACTTATAAATGTGATTAAATTGAGTAAAATGTGACAATTGTTATATGTTACCTATTTATTTAATCTATTGAACTAAATTAAGAATCAATTAAAATTAAATGTAATTAAAAATTACGTTAATGTAAATTAAGATGATAATTATAGGATATTAGTGCAATAAGATATAAACAAATGTTAACTATGTCCATAGAGTAACGATTGATTGAATAAAAAGATTGAAATCAAGTTAAACCAATTTATTGGAATTAAATAAAATTAATCGTATTTTATTTATAGTTGAAACTGAACATTGTAAATAGTGTAATATCTAACAGGGAATTGATATGTAATTTTTTTAAATTATTGTAAATGTCTAAGAAATCAAAAATGATAAAAATTGTTAGTTATTAAATTTGAAATTAAAAAGTGAATTAATCAATTTAATAATAAATTATTTATATAACGTGAAAATAACCAATTTGGCCACTGTCTCGGATTTCGACGAAACAAGTTTCATCGGATCCGCAATGGCGAATTATTATAGGATTTCAAGTTTCGTAGCAATCAGACTTGTCGTTTGATCGTATGGGCTCGAAACGCATAGAAATCAATTTAATTGCATTCGGTTGAAATAATCTGATTTTAAAATCTAACTTCTTCTTACAACGGAATTAGGAATTCATACCTATTCCATTGAGTTTAAAAATATTGAAAACACCTATTTTGATATATGGGATGACCCACTTTCATTTCGAAGGCAGAACTGCTGTAACTGCCTGCAAATCCGTACCCCTTGAGTCAACACAATTCTACAACAATCAACTCAAGTTGCACAGAAATACGAACCATTTGGGTTAAAGAAGAAGAGGTAGAAGAAGAGAATATATAACAACATCATAATCTAACCATCGCCACGGAATAAAATATAATAGATAATAATGATCTTTACTCAAAATAAAATATATCTGTTTATATATTACATCATCAGAGTACATCAATCACAGCTCAACAATATCATACACTGGATACACAACTACTCAACACAGCGAAATATATACATAAACAAATACGGGAGTACGTATCGTCATCCTGCTCGTCTCCTGAGCTCCACAGCATTTCATGTATCCTACAATACTCGGTCCGACCCGAGCATTACAGTTAAATAACACCCGAGTCGGTCTGGAATACCAGCGTGGGAAAATCACACTCAATTGATTATTAAAGTTTCAAAAATCCTTTGAAAACAAAAGCATCTCGTAAGACCACGCCACAAATAAACATGTCGGGTTTTTACCTTACGATAGCTAAAGCATTTTATTAAAATCCTCTGATATTATAATAGTGTCTATATAAAGTAAAATAGAATCTAGCTGAAATGCTTGCATCTCACGTTTCAGCAATAGTTGGGCACAATCAAAACCGTACGGGCGCGTAGGGAAAATGGATTCCAACTAATGACTAGGCACTGGGGTACCACCTGTCACAGTACCTGGTCTAGATCAGCGTACCGAGGATCCACCCTAACTCCCTTGCAACACAAGACCGAAACCATCCCTTACTGGACAGTCCCGAGCAAGATCACCCCGCGGTTAGGATCAGCAACCGCCCACTAAGCCGAAATAAAAGGGACATCAAGACAGGGATGACCTCACCCTCCAGTGTGGGCTACCCACGAAGCCTTGCTGCATAACCCCTGATTTTCAGCCATTCCCAGTTGATGAGGCTTGAGGCTAAGCGTTACCTTCATAGAACATCCCTTATAATTCCCATCGTCCACCTGACGATGTTTCGCAAGCATTCATCCATACAAGTCCGTCCCAGGTTCGAACGGAACCGAAGGCACTATTCCTACTACATCCATTTTGGAAATATCCTCAGGATTAGTAGCGACTAGCCCTTGCACTTCATTGCTCCATCTTCGAATCCAAACTCGTTTCCACGAAACGTACAAACCGGATCGAAGTGGTTTTCGAGAAACAAATCTCGATCCCGGTCTCTTCGAAACGATCAACGCATTTGGCCAATATTGATAGTCGGTGATTTAACTATCAATTCATGTTCACAACATCCATCACACAATAAATAATTTTCCAAATTATTTATTTATCTCAAAAATATCTTCACAAGATATATTTTCACTTTTCAAACTCTTTTGAAAACAGGTTTCCAAAACTATCTGCCTTCCTCAGAATAAATTCCAAGTATTTCTATTTCCACTGGAATCACCAAGCACAAACTTTAGATTTAAAAATAATTTAAAACACTTAATTGTAAAATATATTTAACATTTAATATAGAAAAATTACTTTAATACTTAATTTAAAATAATACTCTAGAAATAAGGTTACCTTATAACCATACATTAGGTTTCTTCTTTAAACAAAATACCAAATCACTCTTTAAATAATTATTACGATGATAAATTAACAAATTACTTACTTTAGAATTTACTAAAATATTTAAATTAAAACTACTTCATTAATTGATTGAAAATATATGTTATATGAATATTTGAAAATAAGTCAATTTGTTATAAGCTCGTCATTTGTCAATTCATCGGTCGAATCGCCTTGAAAAATTCGATTAGGGTTTTGAAACCCACGGCGGCGGCTGCTCAATTCAAGCACGAGGTGGCGTTCGCCTGTGGGCTCGTGGCCGTGGGGGAGAGTTTGAGACGATTGTGGCATATCTTTGTGGCCGTGATTGTGTCAGGGGCGGCGAACGTTGATGGTACGGGCGGCGTGCGTATGATCGGGTTCAAACAAAAATTGCTAGGGTTTTTGGGTAATGGCTGAGACGATGACGTGTAAGAGACATTTGTTTGTTTTATTTTAACTAATTTTTTTTTCCAATCTTCTAATCGACATAACTTTTACTTAAGAGGTCAGATTTACGTGCGGTTTGCTCTGCCACGATCGTATCGAAATTTCAAATATTATGACACTATTTTGGACGAATTCCGAGACTGTTAGATTTTAGGCATTTATTTGGATTAAATCCTTGAAAATTCAATGGTGAGTGTTTTAATCCACTCACAAGTACTAAACTTTCTTATGTTGGTTAAAATAAATTTATGATGTGATTAGAAATTGACTGATTGTTGTTTGTTATATTTAAATTACCAATCCAGTTAAATATGACTTTTATTGAATTTATTCGCTATTTAATTTAATATTGAATTTTGAATTTCCACTTAATACCTAACTTGATACTCTGTAAATTTTGCTATTTATTGGTTGATTTGGATGATAATTGTGATGGATGTTTGATTGTTGATATTAGATGACTAGAAGTTATATTCTTATATTGTTATAACACTTCAAGTTTCCTATGGGTTAAAATAATACATACCCGAACAATCTATAGATTAAAGAAAAATCGTTATGGGCCGAAATGATAGACTCAAGCAATTTTAAGTATTTTTAATTATATTCGGAATTACGGGTTGAAATGATATATATCCATAAATATAAAATATTTGCGGATTGAAATGATAAATAACCGTATCACTTGACCATAGGGTAGAATTTATATACGAACACCGGATTGGTTGAATTAAACAATTTCAAATCCTTAAAAATTTGAATTCAGTTAAACGATAATTTTGAAATAAAATTTGATTTGTATAAACTGAATTATTTTCGAAATCCAAGCTTTAAATATTTAAAAGTTGTATTGATTTAATGAATAGTTTAAAGAATTAAATGAAAATTTCGAAGTTGAATTTTGAAGCACAAACGAAATTTATCAAAATTGAGTTATTGAAATTGTTTGAATATAACTTTGAAATCTATTTAATTTGAGGTGGTTTAAATTGATAATTCAAACAAGGATTTGAAATTGATATCGATTAAATGGTTTAATGAGAATCTGAATTTAAAATCAAGTTTTAATTAGTTGGATTGAAAGCTAGAAAAGGTCCAGATGTGTTGAAATGGAAGAAATAGTTTAATTTTGGTAATAATAATTATTTTAATATAAACTGTTTAAAGATTTATTATTTTAAAATCCTAATTTTAAGGTTTCCAGACTATTAAACTAATTTAAATCTATTTCCAATTACTTTAAACAATTTCTAATCAATTTAAACTATTTTAATTTGTTTTAACCTATTTTAATCTGTTTAACCTAATTTAACATATTTTAACCAATATTAAAATAATTAACCCGTTTATTCTATTTTGAATCTATTTATTCTATTTTAAATCTATTTAATCTATTTTAAATCTATTTAAACTATCTTGAATCTATTTAAATTATCTTAAACCTATTTAAAAGCTATTTTAAACTATATAAACTATTTCTAAATTTTAGACGTGTAAAATTGAGGTTTTTATATTTGAATCCTTGATTTAAAAGCGAATACGGTTAAATGATGTAATAACCAAAGTTGGGATTTAAAAGGATATTTTCTGATGAAATGGCACATTTGATTTAATATGATGATTTTGAAATGAGGGCTTAACCCATTTTGGAAATATGATTTTTGAAAGAAAACATGATTTTGAAAGCAATATGATTTCAAATGTGATATGATTTCGAAAGTGAATATAATTCGAAAAGTAACATGGTTTGAATTGAATATGATATTTTGATTTCAACTATGAATTGGTTTTGGAAATGCAAAAGAACCATCCAGTGTGGAATAAGCGTTTGGTTGTTAAATAGACCAGGATTGGATATTGTCAATACTCTCCGCCAATACCAAAAATCACTTTAACGACTGTATACGTGGTGGAGATTTCAGAATGAAGTAGGATGGTTTGGAAAACGGTTCTGTATGTGGTATTTACATAGCCCTGACTCTTGCGAGTCAGCTTGATGCGGCTAATACAGGAGCTATACCTAGGCCAAGTATGGTCACACCTCCAATTAGACATACTTCTTCGATACCATATTATGACTTTGTGAATTATTCGGTGGCCACCCCATGATTTTGATTATGGAAGTGTATTCCGAGCTGGGCGGTAGTAGCTGCTATGCATTACCACCAGCCCGGTTCTACAAATGGTAGAATCCTACCATGGAATTACCTCACGTGCCTTGTCACATGCCTTATCGTGCCTTCTACAAGTTTGGTTTGTGTCGTACCTATGTAGCGCTCCTTGATTGCCCACCAGTTTATGGTGGAGTTTATGATACTGTATAGACTACAACATTATATAAAAATGTGCTAACAGGGATATGAGTAACGCCTTAACGCTATTTTGATACTTCACTTTACTATAGACACTATTATAATAGCGTATTGTGCTATGTATGTGGATAGTTTAACGAATCCTTAGAAGATTGAATCCCAAACTTCTCTTAAGTTATTGCACGCACATTATACACTGGATAGGAGATGTCAAATTCCATAAACATCTTTCGTGCCATTACACTCATATTTATTTACAGTTGATTTAACTTACATAAGATCTTTTAGTTCATTCGAATGTTTAGTATTTTCGATTCGCTTGGGTTAGTCTGAGCTGTTCAGTGTATCGAAGACTGCTTTTCTTGAGGACGAAGATGGAGATTTTTATAATATATTATTTATTATATTTATCCCACTGCATTATGTTGTTTTGCTGCATTATTTATTTATTACTACTGTATGTACTCTGATCTGTATTGTAAAAGTGTAGTCAAATGTTAATTGCAAACAGCTTTATGAACTGTTTATTGGATTATTATATTTTGTCATTCCGCTGTGGGATTTTGTGTTTTTTTTCTTCCTTTATCTTCCTTTTCTTATTTACCCCATAACAATCCTCTCTTTTGAATGGTTTGAGTTTAACATGTGTGGTTTATTGTTGATTTAAACCGTCCAAAAAGGTGGGTCGTTACAAGACTGAAGAGGACCACGAGAGGCATCTAGAGATGGTGCTGGAGATATTAAGAAGGAATGTGCTTAAAGCCAAGTTTTCAAAGTGCCATTTTTGGAAAAAAGAAATAAGATTCCTAGGGAATGTAGTATTAAGAGAAGGAGTTTTGGTTGATCCAGGGAAAGTTGCAGTAGTCCAAAATTGGAAGACACCACAAACCAAAAGACGTCCGTAGCTTTTTAGGATTGGTAGGATATTACCGAAGGTTCATCCAGTACTTTTTGAAAATTTCCTACCATATTATAAGGTTAATAAAGAAGAATGTTAAATTTGAATGGACATCAAAATGTGAAGAAGCATTTAATGAGTTGAAGAAAAGGTTGGCTAGCACTCCAGTCTTAACTATAGCTGATAGAAGTAGCGGTTTAACCGTTTATACTGATGCTTGTGGAGAAGGAGTAGGCGCGGTGCTAATGCAACACGAGAAGGTTATTGCTTATGTAAGCAGGCAGCTAAAGACTCATGAGAAGAACTATGCAATGCACGACTTGGAGTTATTAGCCATTGTGTTCGCATTAAAAATATGGAGGCATTATTTGCTGGGTAAGAATTCTTCATAGTTTATTTTAATAAACTTTTTTTGACCTTAGTAAATAATATTCCCTCTTTAAATAGGTGAAAAGTTTGAGCTCTTCACGTATCACAAATCTTTGAAGTATCTTTTCACTCAGAAGGACTTAAATACAAGGCAACAACATTAGCCAGAATTTCTCACACCATATGATCTTGATATCTTATACACACATAGGAAAACCAATGTAGTAGCAGATGCATTAAGCAGAAAGCATGCCGTTATAGCTTATTTAGTTGTACATCCAACCTTGATTAATCCTATAAAAGAAAATAAGCTCAGATACATTTATTCTAAGTATAATCAAAGCGTTGGAGGATAACAAGATACCGGGAAGATTGGTAGGATTCAAGGTGGATAGTCAAGCAATATTAAGAATGAATAGAAGGGTATGTGTTCCAAATGTTGACGGGATAAGGCAAGAAGTTTTAACAGAATGTCATAATTCTCGACTTACAATACATCCTGGAGTTACCAAAATGTATCGAGATATAAAAAAACTTTTTGGTGGGATGGCATGAAAAGGGATATCTCTATCCATGTTAGCAGATGCGCAAATTGTCTACAGATTAAAAGTGACCACCAAAAAGTTGCAGGGTTACTCCAACCTCTTGAAATTCCAACTTGGAAATGTGACCAAATGTCGATGGATTTCATTGATGGCCTGCCTCGAACGAGAAAGTGAAACGAAGGCATTTGGGTTATCATAGATCGATTAACTAAAAGTGCACACTTCATTCTAGTAAAGCCAACATGAACTGCTGCAAGCCTTGCTGAGATATATATGAAGGAAATTATCCGATCGCATGGAGTTCCTAGTCGTATAGTAAGCGATCAAGATCCAACCTTCACTAGTCAGTTTAGGGAAGCATTATAAATAGCTTTGGGAATGAAGCTAAATATTAGCACTACATATCATCCCAGACTGATGGACAAACTAAAATGGTAAATCGAGTACAATAAGATCTCCTAAGAGCATGCATCCTAGATTTTGGAAGTTCTTGGGAAAATTATCTTCATCTTATGGAGTTCTCCTATAATAACGATTATCAAGCTAGTATTGGTATGGCAACGTATGAAGCTTTGTATGGTCATCCATGTAGATCCCCAACATGTTGGATCCAGGTCGGTAATCGGTTGGTACTTGGCTCTGATATGATCCAAGAAGCATCAGAGAAAGTTGACATGATTAGAAAGAAGTTGAAAGAAGCCCAGAGCAGGCATAAGAGTTAAGCAAATAATATACGTAGAGATTTGGAATTCTAGGTTGGAAATTGCGTATTTTTGGAAGTCCCTCCAATGAGAGGAATTGTAAGATTTGGTCAGATGGGAAAGTTAGCACCTTGATATATTGGACCTTTTCCCATTCTCAAGCGGATTGGACCATTGGCTTATCGTATGGAATTACTCGAAAGATTGTCTAGTATGCATAATGTCTTTCACATATCTCATTTACGAAAGCATGTGCATGATCCAGAGTAAACCATAGAAACAGCGGCCCAAGAAGATTTAGAAGTTGAACTCAATTTGGAATTTATTAGATGACCTGTTCGAATCATTGATCGTGATGAAAAAGGTTAAGAAGGAAGGTTGTAAGGTTGGTTAAAGTTCCATGGAGTCGAGATGCAGAGGATTGCACCTGGAAATAAGAAGACAAAATGTTGAAGGTATATCCTGAGTTTAGGATTGATGTATAGACTGCATCTATCGACATTGTGTACTCACCGCTTGTGGTTTAGTTAGTTATTTCATAATCTTGTATATATTCTATCTTATCAAATATATTTCTTTTTAGAGCTATCTTCTTCCTTAATTTCGGGAATGAAATTCCTTTAAGAGGGAAAAAATGTAACGATCTAGAATTTGACCACTCCAAAATATAATATTTAAAGTGATTTTAAATATAAAATATATAAGGTTTTATGATTCAAACAATATGAGATAACATTTGGAAGTAGAAATAAACACAAAAATATGAACAATTGCTTGTATCGATAAAAGAGACAAAATCCTAATTTCATAAAAATAAGTTTCAATTATTAAATAAATTATTTTAATTAATTTATGAGTGTTTGTATTTTTAAATAGCAATATACATTAAATTTAGTTTACATAAATAAATAGTTTAACTAAAACATCAAAATGTGATCGTAAAACATTTTGTCGATTTAAAGCTGTCACAACATTGTTGTACTTTCATTTTCTTATATATGAATATATATTCAAATAGTATAAATATTAGTTAAGTTACTAATCAAGTTTACTTTTACTAAACATACTTAGAAAATTCTAGAATATAGTTAAGAAAAAGTAAGCACAAAAAGACAAAAAAAGAGTTAGAAAGCCAAAAAGTAAATATCAAATCAAGCAAACATAATTATTACTTGTTTTACTTAATACTTAAGTAAAAATGACATAAAATAAGGATTTTAAATGTGATGTTAAGTGTTGAAAAAAATTAGTTTGCTCAAAGTATAAGAAAAGGTATTTTGGTCTTATTACAAAATATTATTTTAATTCAAAACTTTCTCTATAAATAACCATCCACATTCTTCACTTTATTCAGAACTTCTTCTTCCTTTTCAAGCTTTCTTCACTTCTTTAATGGCCTTCCTCCTTAATAAAATAATGCCAAAATATTCGAAACTTATTTACTAAAGAAATATTCACCAAAACTCCACCTGAATCACTTCAAACACCTCCTCTTCTTCCCCCTAACCATGGCCCACACTTCCACCACCAATGGTCGTGCATTCCTCCCTCTTTCCCCTTAGGCTGTGAGCAATATCACCCCCAATCTTATCGAGCCATCAAAGGTCCAAGCGTGCAAGGATTCGTGAGCGAAAAAAATACGAGAAGTAGAGCTATAGCCAATTTTTCATTCGCCAAAACCAAACAAAGTGAAAATCTTATTTGTAGGTATATATTTGGTTGTGATATTGTGATGTTTTTTTTTTGGAATCTTGGTTATGATATTGATTTCCAAATGTTGTTTATTGTATGTAAATATTGAAACAAGTCACGATATACACGACATTGATTTACACAAAAAAAAACTTTCCAAAATAAATTAAAAGGTTATATGGAATCATTTAATGCCTTTTAAAATGATTAAAAATGTATTATAAATGTTTTATAAATATATAAACTTGTTTCTATAAAATTTGGATAAATAACATGAAACATGTCAAAACTAGGCACATAATGCAACGGTGGTTCACAATTTCGCACCGAAAATTTAAAATAAGTATATGGAACGGAATTTGGTTCGGAATTCTTCGAGATAAGAATTTTTCGGACTATTATATCCATATCTTTCAAACAAAGAAAGAAAATCAAGATTTCATTAAGTAGATTTTAAAATATGTCAAAAACAATTTTCTAGAAAAATCGTGCTTTTGCAGTAAAGTGACCAAAGTTTAAACTGATATTTTTATGAAATAAATTCTAAAAATATTTAAAATGTTTTAAAAGCGATTTAAGTTGAAAATATGGATTTCTAAATGATATAAAAGTCGTTTTCAAGAATATAGCTTTTAAAACATTATTTTCAACAGTTTTTCGGAACGCTTTTCTATAAATTTTGAAATAAAGGTTGAAACTTAACAATTCTTTCCTAAATCCTTTGTAAATATTTTTAAGTAAATGATAAAATATTTAAAAATAGATTTGAACAATTTAAAACTAGTTCAAAGATTTAAAAAGGGAAAATGAGTATGCGGAAACGACTAGTACATTTGTCCCGCCTGTGAGAGTTAAATGGCAAAATAAGATGTGTAAAAAAGATTAGGAATGAAGCAACCAGTGCCTAGAACTTACCTGACCTTCGTTTTATCTTTTAGACGAGGGGTGGAATAGATCGAAGGGAAAGCTCGGATGCTCAACTTGGATTTTATAGGAATAATCTTCTTATGCTCATTATTAAAATCCAAAGAGGGAACTCATCCTATTCATGAAATTTTGAAGGTGATCTCAACATTATTCCACCCATAACACTTGTTGAATACGGAAGTTGATAGTGAATAAAAGTAGAGTGATTTCTATAATCCTATTTTCTCAAAAGATACTCTTTAAAAATAATTAGAGAAATATTTAAAAGAGAGGTTTAAATGATTTCGTATTTAAAGAAGAATGGTTTATATATATATATATATATATATATATATATATATATATATATCTTAAAGATATTTTTGATAAAAAGAAATGAATGAATCAAACAATAGTCATTTAATTGCATCATTTTTATCAATGATTGGATTTCGAAGAAACCATGGTCGGATTTGGGTGATTCCTATTCGAAAACCACTTCGAACCAATTTACGTGTTGAAGTAAAATATGTTGAAGACATTGCTATGAGGATTTTCATACTGAAGAACTGCTTGTTGATCATTTGGGAATAAACTCCCAATACACATGTAGTAGCGGTGGTTTCTTCATTATGAAATATCCAATGCAAGGACTATTCGTTATTAATCCTAACATGATGTGGGAGGAAAGTGCTTTCGATTTCATTCAATCCAAGAACGAACTTGTATAGAATAATGTCTGACATTGTATTTTAAAACACACTAAGTGATCTCTATATAATGTAGGACTTTCAACAGATGCAAATGGATGTGGATATGGCTGTATCAGCATCCGCATTTGAAAATTTAAATCTGCATCGGAATCCGTATCCGATATTTATGGATATCTGAGAATTAACATGTGTATCCGCATCCCTGGATATTTTTCGAATATCCGAAAATATCCACATCCGAAAATAAAAAACGGATATTTTCGGATATTCGAAAATATCCGAAATATCCGCATCCAAAATTGAATAAGATTTTTATTAAACTAATATTTTTGAACTAAAAAAATCACTTTCTCAAACGACAATACACACACTACGATATTAGTCAGTTTTTCAAAGTGGAACAATTCATTTCTAAGTATATTTTAAGTTCATCATCAAATAATAAATCAATAATAATAATAATAATAATAATAATAATAATAATAATTTTTATAATTAATTTTTGATTGGATGGATGTTTTTTGGATACGGATATGCCCATATCCGCATCCACAGCCTATTTCCTTTCCGAATATCGGATATCCGCATCTGTTTTTCAGATATCGGATAATATCGGTTTTTTCGGATACGGATCCGGACGGATTTCGGATTTTTCGGGTATTCATTGACTGGCCTAATATAGTGTATATCAATCGGTGGTGGAGAAGACACCTTTTCCTAGCTTAACACCCTTTTTTGAGACGCACGGCTAGGGCAGTCAATTTCCTACACGACCCGAAACTGCACGGAAATTAGCAGGTTAACCCGATCCGTTTAAGTTGGCGGGTCATTTTCGAGTCAACCCGAATTTGACCCGTTTATAAATAGGTGGGTTTCGGGTTGACTCGCTAACCCGAAATTGACCCGCTAACAACCCGTTTATACTTATACGGGTTGTACGGGTCGACTCGACCCGTTTACGACCCATTTTGAACCGTTTACGACCTGTTCCGACCCGTTTACGACCAAATTATACCTTATACGGGTTTACCAGACCCATTTACGACCCATTTACACCTTATACGGGTTGATCCGACCCATTTACGACCCGACCCGACCTGAACCAACCCGACCCGACCCGACCGTTTATAATCGGGTTACACGGGTCGGGTCGGGTCAACCCTTTATAAACGGGTCGGGTTTGGGTTGAGTTTTTATGAACCGTTTAATAAACGGGTTCACCCGACCCATTTAAAATCAACCCTTGACCCGACCCAAACCCGACCTGACCCGACGCATTGACAGCCCTACGCACAGCTCAGGAAGTTATACATTTGTAGAAATCAGTCATGTAAGTGTGGAATGGAAATGTAGCATTCAAACTGGAAGGAGATGTGCTATGTGTAAAGGTAATCGTTACCCCAGGCTTCATCACTTGGAAATGATAGAAACATGGTAGAAGTAGCAGGGCTAAGTGGGTCGCTCCTATTAGGAGATGTCATCACCCTTCTAGATTACTCGAAACATGTCTAAGTATGTGGTGAATGTATGACTCGAGATCCCGTTAAAGGACAGTAACGACCGGGGTGATGAGAGCGAAGGGATAGGCTGAGTCTATGGTGGTTTTGGCGTTCAGTATCTGGACCCTAGGTGCATCCTCTAGAGGTGTACTATCATAAGGTAGTCCTTTACCTTGTCATTTGTATGGAATCCATTATCCGATAAGTGCCTTCGGACTTGATTGTAAACCTAGTATGTTGGAATTTAATAATGTAACAATTTTGGCTAAGATTAATAAGTTTATTTGGAAATGTTTTTCAAAGAATGTCATTAAAGATAATATCCCTTAATTTCACATAGTAAAGATTTTGGTTATCATAAGGTAAAAACATGTTCCGTGTTTATGTGCGGCGTGGTCTTATGGAATACCTTTTTGTTTTCAAACATCGTATTTTGAGTTCTCACACCAGTCCAGACTGACCTGGAGTTATTTTAAAATCTGGGTGCCCTATTTTTTCGGGCAACCAAGTAGTTAGGAAAGCTTAGAGCATTTTGAAATGGAGCATGGAGCCTGGTGCATTGTTGATCTTTTGTAGAAGCCGCCTATTTATTCCGCTGTGTTATGTATTATGTAGTTACCAGCATATGTAAGGATAGACAGTTATAACTATCCCAACAGGGTTTGTGTTAACTTTGATGGAGCAATTTGAAGTTCTGACATGTATGATTATGACTTTAATACGATATGAGATTCTATTATTGTCTTGTCTTTTATCTTTATTTTTTCTCTACCCCATGATAACTCGCCTCTCCGATACATAGATTTTCGGCAGGTGAATACCAAGGATGTATTAGTGTCGTTTTCAGAGTATCGAGAAGGTGGGTCCTCTCATCTTCGGGTCCAATAATCCATATCCACGACCTTTCCAGGTCCATATCCAAATCCTTAGACCTCCCCGAGTCATTTTATCATACTCCGGCCTTAACTCTTAGTCGAGGGCATATTCGTGGTTATCCTTCTCCGGCCTCGACTCTCCGATCGAGGACTTAATCGTGGGGTATTTTACTTCGGCCTTGATCCCCAATCGAGGACTTAATCTATGGGGTATCCTACTTCAGCCTCGATCCCCAATTGAGGACTTAATCCATGAATACTCTTCTCCCGCTTGGACTTTCTGGTCGAGGACTTAGTTCATGGGGTATTATACTCCAGCCTCGATCCCCAATCGAGGACTTATCCATGTTCGAGTCCATCCTGTCGCTCTTCGACGAAAGGACCTATAACTCACGGTTATTGCCCCATCTCTCCAATTGGGTCGTAATCGTGACTTGTGCTATTCATTACATTAATCCAAATCCAATTATTCCAGAGTTCAATTGATAAAATACAAAATAAAACTCCGTACAACCAAGAAAACTAAATAGCCATAGTACCAAAAAAACCAAAGTTTGCAGTAAACAGAAAAAAAGATTTCATAAACCCAAGCATCACGGTCCATCATCATCTTGGAGCATGCCTAGGTATCGTCGTCGATCCCGTACATGTGTAAGTGAACTTAGCCGCATTACTTTGGGGTTTATTACTTATTTTATACCATAAATCCAATCGGCTAATAATAAGCTAACGACAATGCCTTGATCCAGTGCCATCTTCATTTGAGGTGGGCGGTGGCTGCTCCTGTTCCAATGCCACAGCTTGATTCATTATGTATTGTTGCAAATGACCATTCCTCACATGTTCCTCAACGATCTTTCAAATGCCTGCAGTCATTCGTGTTGGGCCCATCCAGCTCGTGGAATAGACAATACTTTTTTGATGCCCGCTCGTATTCGAAGGGTTTCCTTTTTACTGGCCTTCGATACTAGAGGCGCCCTTGAGTATCCAAATAGAACATTTCTATAGTTTCAGTCAAATTCATGTAAGAAGACAATTTTGGTTCTCTTTATTGCCTTTTCGATGTATTACTGTTATCATTCATTTTCCGTCTGCCTTTATCATTCTTATTTACATCACCTGATGATCCTCCAGCTTGCACAACATTCACCTCTTGTTTGTTTGCTCATGTGTCTTCCTATCTCTGGAACCTTTCTATATCATGGTAAAACTCCTCTAAATACATAGGTGGATCCCGTGCTAGTGAATCCTTAAACTCTTTTCGATCAACGATGCCAAATACAACCGCCATCAAAACCATGGATGGATCTGGATGATCCACAGATGTCGCCGCAGCATTAAACCATGTTAGAAAACTTCTCAGTGACTCTTTGGTCCTCTGCTTCAGTGTTGCCAAATTTATCGCATTCTTAGGTCTCAAGATGTGAACTCTAAACTACCTCATAAACCTATCCGTCAATTCAATCCACGTACCAATGGAGCCGTTTTCCAATTTTTTGAACCATAGTGCCACTATATCTGTCAAATACAAAAGGAAGCATTGTGCCATGACTTTCTGTAATGCCTCCAGTACTTTCATACGCCTCATATACCTTATTAGATGAACATTAGGATCCATCCTTTCATTATACGTCTCTAGCGTCGGTAGTTTGAATTTCGGTGGATTCCTAGCTTGCCTAATCACAGGAGCGAAGGGGCTCCTATTCACACCCTCTAAATCTCTATTTACCAATCCTCCTCTCATGACCCGTCTGATTATATCTCCCAACCTATCGTTATCATTAAGTGGTAGTCTTTGTTCATTGTTTCCAACCTACCCCCTGAGTCCATGTAGGAATCCTGGAACCTGCTCTTCTAGATGAGCATCCATATCCCGATCAACGCCAAACTGCATAACACTGCTTGGTATCCAGCCTAGAATCGAGCCAATATGATCCGAGGGCATGCCTCCGAATCTGGAATGATCAGGATCTGCTCTTGGTGGTTACGCTCTATCCAACATCCGGTTGGCTTCGTTTCCTTGCTTCTAATTTTGGACTTCCTCTGTTCTTGCTGCTCCAACTTCGTGATCCACATTTCCAGTATTCCCCATAGCTCCATTCCATTGGTTTTGGATTCTAGCTTGTCCAATCTTCCGGAGTAAGTTCTGCATCATATCTTTATGTCTCTTCAGCATCCTTTCCTGCATAGCATCCATCATCATTTCCATCTCGTCTCCGGTGATGAATATTGAAGTCTGATTAGCTCCTGAGAAAGCTTCCTGACTTCCTTCATGTTGACTCCTCTGTGTCATCTGTCTCCTTGTTGATTGGGAAGCCATAGCTTCCTAAATCTGAGTTCCTAAGCTTTCAAATCCAAGATCCAAACTTTCAAATCCCTGAGTGCTAGCTTTCTCAGTGAAAGCACCAAAATGTTGGCATCAAAATTGGTCACCAAAACACCCAATTATAAGTGAAAGCATCAATATCCAGTTACAGATCACAGGTAGAGTATAGGTAGAGAATATAATATGAAGAATAACCAAAATTAAAATGGAAGCAAGTAAAAAAGACAAGATTCATGGAGGTTAAGCTAACTCCGGCCTAAGTCCACTCTAAAAAATTCTTCTTATTATCAGAAATTTTATTATAGTTACAATCTGGAATTTCTGAATAAAAATGACAGAGTAGACTCTTGGTGGAAGATGAAGAGAAACAAAGTGAAGATCCTTTTTTTTTGAAACCAAGCCCTCTGTATTTATAGATGAAATCTCGGCTATAGGGCCTCCTCACCTACGTGGGCCCACCATGTCAACCATCGAACCCAACTCATCCATCTTACGCCGACTTGAAGTAGTTAATGTGCTGACCCTAAGCAAGTGACATGCCGACCCAGAGAAAACGCAAACCCGAAGCAAACTGTAGACGACCGAAGTAGCACATCCTTTAGCCTAGGCGAACCCGATCCAACCCCTCCTTAATGTCGACCCGAAGTACCTCCCTTGGTGACCCGAGGAAACCCCTATAGCCGACCAGAAGTGAAGACAATGTCGACCCATGCTCCTTCTTCTTTGCCGATCCCAAATGATACAAATCCCATCCTATGCCGACTCAAAGCCATGCCTACACTGACCCGAAGCAGAGACGAATGCTGAACCCTCGCAACTCCTATAGCCGACCCAAAGTTGTATCATTGCCGACTCGAAGTTGATGCCGACCTAACCCGAAGATGAAGCAATGCCGACCTGACCCGAAGATGAAGCAATGCCGACCCGAAGTGCTTCTTCTCAATGTTGATCCCATGTAACATGCCGACGCGAAGTACTCAGCATGTCGACCCGAAGTTGACCCTTTCCTGACCCGAAGCAATCCCTTTGGCGACTCGAAGTAGACCCTATGCCGACCCGTAGCAAGTCATCTTTTACCAAAATCCATATTTCAAGTACCCTGCGTTGTTTATCCATAGACCATGCTAAATCCTGGCTTCATATTCATATTTATCATCCGTAATCGATCATCCATCCATGCATTCGAACCAAAGTTATAATATTCCAGTCTCGACAGCCGTGTAGTCTATTGGGTTAAATCCGCCAGTATATGGCCTTGCCATAAGGCGAGCTAACACAAATCATGTTACCATTTATATAAGTTAATGGGATTGCATTTTGTAGGGCTCGTTTTGTATATTATATGATTTTATTCTACGAGCAGATAGTTAAAGATGGAAGCATGTAATAATGTTGCATTTTATTTTTGACAGAAAGGTTGATCCAAAGTTGCAGGCCTTTTGCAGGTCCAGGTCCAGAGGGCATTTCTGAATGCACTGTGCCCTTGCCTGTGGTCATCCATTGTAAGTCACCGCCGCCTCTATGTCTGTCGAAATCTTCATGTGTTACTGCACTCTACATATGTGTTTACGATTTGATAAGAAATCAACCAAGTATTGTTTTAAATACTTCATTTTTTGCCCATGGATGGGAGAAAAAGAAATGTACCCACCTCTAGCATATAAGTGACAGTTTCAAAACCTGAAAATCAAAGTAGAACGACCGAGTCAAAACTATTTTCCAACAGGGTAAGAAAATATAAGATTTGTTACACCACTATAAGGATGATCGGGGAATCCTGCAGGGGCAGTAACTGCAATTTTCGGATAACAAAATTTTAATCAACATTTCATTAGAGATAATGCAATTAATCTATACTATGAATACAATACCTGAAAACTCATCCAGAAGAAGAAATGGATCAATATACTTCAACTCATATCTGCAAATCGAAACAAATACTGTAAGCCTTTAGTTGAAATAAAAGACTGTATATGAAGAATAGCATAGATCATGCAACTTGATGACGAAATGATGACAATTTTTAATAATTTTCCTAATAAATAAATAACCTGCCAACGCTTCTTCTGACAATGGCACCTTGGCCTTCATGTTGTGGTTTTGCTTGAAACTTTCTTACTACTTGTCTTCCTTTTTTAGGTTTCTGTGCTTCCAGCTTTTGATTTTGATGTCATCTTCTTCTGCTTTTGTGCTTTTCTTTTTTACCTTCTCTTCGACTTTTGTTATTCTACGAGAACAAAAAAAATCTAGAGTAGTTGAAATTATATAAAGATAGTGGAGTTCTATTTATAGTGTTATGAATGATGGGCCACAATTTTAAAATTGTAATAAAAATCAAGCTTTCAATTTAAGCTAATATTTTCTATTATATTTCCTTGCCTTGAGTTGATCGTGTAGTTCACAAAGTTGATAGACACAGTTGAGTTATTATTTCTTAGCATTACCACCAAGAATTAAGATTTACTCTTGATTTAATGAGTTAAATGTGTCTAACGTTTAACACACATAACTCTTATTTGATTTTCTAATAGGTAACAACTGTCGTGTTTTTAACTTGTTTACGACATCAAAATTTCTTATAAGATAAAGCAAACGTACTCTAATTATTAAGGATTGCATTTGGAGATTTTTTTTTTAAGGCATATGTGGGTGATAGATGAATCAATGGATTATGGTTAAGAGTCAAAGGAACGTTGCTTTGAATATAGGGCATGAAAAGTCTGAAGACGAATAAAAGAAAAGGAACAACTTATGATGGCGGCATGATGATGAATAGTTGATGAAAGCATTTGGTTGTCTTGATGATGTGATGCTTATGAAATTTTGTTTTGCTCCTTTGTCTCTATTTTTTTGGGCCTTATTTAAGAACTTCGTCAAATTTAAAAAATAGAGCAATTCTAGAGGCAATTGCTCCATGCTCACGTTCTATACGCTCGCTTTCTGAAGCATTTTCTTTTCTCATTAAAATTAAGTGGTTTCCACTATGAACAGGGCAGCCTATAACCGTACAGGTGTTGCTACAGTCTCCGGAACGGCAAGTGAAGTTAGCGCTCTTGTAGAAAATAATAGTATTGGCTACAGCTACCATTTTAAAAAAATGTTAACCTTTTTCTCTTTTACAAAATCTCAAAATACATATCGTTACCGTTTCAAAAGTAAAATATTATCAGTACACTTAGTTCAAAAATCATAAGCGACCCAATGATACTGGTATGACAATGTTTGAATGCTGCAACAGCTCCACTATGAACAAAAATAGTAAATACGACATCATGTAAACCTTAAAATTAACATGCACGAAGAAAGGAAAAAAAATGCTTTGTCTCGCTAAAATTAACATTGATACTCGAACCATGATATCCAAACGCACATCTTCGTTGCCAGCTTTCTTAATATTTAATTATGCTTCGTATTCCATGTTCTTTTGTTTTTGCAGTCATCTTAGAAACGCAACTGCAACGTGTTCAATTGCTGCCAGTCCTCAGAACTTGGACTTTTACGGGTTTCCCACAGTGAACTCTACTAAATGATTTTGCATTTTTTGTCCCTAACTTTATTTATATCACCTCAATTTTCAAATTCCGAATTAGGTCCGTTTGGTTCGTTGTTTTCAAATCATTTTCAATTTTCAGTTTTGAAAAACATCGAAAACTTGTTTCTTTTATCGTTTTGAAAAGTTTATTTTGAAAAATCATCATTTTTCAAAATGGACAATTTTGTTTTTACCGTTTTCAGGCCCAACTGAAAATAAAAAACCGAGAATCAAAACGGTAAAGCAAACACGTTGTAACCCTAATCTATTTTCTGGCCGCACTATTCTTCTTCTTCCGTTTTCGTCGACCATCAAAATTTCCGTTAAAATCACAACTTTTTATTTCTTTTGCACCACCCTAGATTCAATCTGTTTAAATCATCAAGTTTATTACTGTCGTAGCTCCTTCTCTCCAAAATGGGTTAGGGTTTTCTCACCAATCAAGCTGCTTCTGATTCAACACCGTTCTATGGTAAATTATATCATTTTCTTATCGACAAAATTTAAAAGTAGTTCTTCGACTCAACTACTATTTCTGGATACGATGGCCTCTCACCCTAATCTCGGATCTACAGATAAAGTAGTCCTTCCAGCATCCATCTTGGCACAGAGTTGATTTTCCTCCTAAGGTACTTTTTATTTGATTTTTTGGTGTTTGATTTATAATTACTAATTCATACGTATATCAATCTTATTTATTGTTTAACTTACTCTTATAAGATGCTTCCTTGACATAAAATCAAAGTTGAATTGAAACTTTTTATTATCAAAATCTTTTTACAAAATGGTCCAAAGAGATGATAATGCATCAAAAGTGTGAAGTAATATTATGCTGAATGGCCCAAGAGTTTGGACCTTATTTTCTGAGCTAAAATAGTCTTGTCGTTTCACCTCTTTGTAATTCATAACTTGCTCAGTTACAATATCTTTTACATAACACAACCCTTCTTCCATGACTTCAATTTTTGATGCAATTGATGGTTCCATTGTGATCAAAGCACTTTGTTCTGTGCACAAACAAAAGGTCTGAAACCTGAAGTGGAGAATGGCATTTCATCAACTAATAAAAATAGTTGCATGAATAAAATATAAAAAATAAATATAAATTGCATAAAGAAGAATGAATAGAAACATATTTAAAGAAAATGTAATCACAAATATCATAATATGAATTTGCGAAGAACATGGATAGATCAACTTGATCCTAATAGTCATATCTAGTTGACAATGAAATGGGAATGTCTGAGAAACACATCTCATAATGCAAGAAAGCGTAAATTCAACTATTTTGTATGTGAGAAAACCATGCTGATCAAGTTCATTTTTATGCAACCAAATTTTGTCCTTCATTTTTGAGAAAAGGTACATGGAGTCTAAATTATTATTTGACATAAAATCTTTTAGAAATTTGTTTGAAACTTTTTCCTCGAGTTTAAAATGAACCCAAACTATATATCCTTTTTTGGCTTTCTTTTTATTTTATTTGCTGCCATCACCATGCATTTTGATATCATCTTGGTAAGTGTATACTATGTTTTAGTTATGGATGATGGAGATAAAAATGGCCTTAGTGCATGCTCCAAGAGTTACAATATCTAAAAGGTACCATCTTTACCTTGTTTACCTGAGTATGCCTCTGCATTTTGGATTCGTAATTAATAGATTCTTGTAGTTCCAAGTCTGCTTAAAACAGTTGCAACCAGGTGAACTAGATTCCCAGTTAGAAAACAATAGTAAAAAGCAATGGCTTGTGTTACACTATCCCATGGGCATGTTTGAAAAATATATTTAGTTAGTAAAAATAAGTATGATTGAGTTGCACGTTATTACTATTGTATGTTGCTTCGTTCATACACATCGATAACGACTTCCATTTTATTTGCATCTTTAATTCTTCATCTTGAATTCATCTGGTATTTTACATCTCGAATCCATCACCTACAGCTGTTTTTGATTCATTTTTCTCGGTTTGAAATGACATTAATTAGTGATTAATACTCCACCATGGCTAACTCTAGCTATCATTATTATACATACTTCTTAAGAACTTATCACCGTAAATTAGCTTGTTAAATGGACCTACAAAGATTATTTCATGTTTTCTTTATTACTGGTTTTAGATAAAGATATAAACATAATATTTGTCGGTTAGCACAATTTTCACCCTCTCATTCAGTGCTCATATTGTGGCGGACAATGGCTTGCATGCACAACATCAACCTCGTATTTCTTCTCCTTAACACTTCAGCCAATAGACTAGTAAGAGATGCTGCTTCAAGTGATAAGGATATTCGTTTTGAAATATTATATGCATACTTCTTTATTCTTTTCTTGTGGTTTATATTTCAGCCATTTCCTTGGTTCCATGTAGCATATTTGGTTCTATGGAGCTGTACATATGTTTCATTTTACTGGACTTTGCATGCCTGTGGGTTTACATGGTATGCGATCATAGTAATATAATGTTCTAGTCTGGTTGCCTCATGGTTATAAGCCTTCCAAATACTATTTTTTTGTAGAGTAATTGAATTCTATTATATATTATCTAGTAATATATACTCCCACTGTTTAGATGAACTACACCGTGGAGAAATAATAATAATTATTTAAAAGTTGATTTGTTGATTATTAGTAGTGCAACTGCCAAATATTGATATTGATATTTGATACTTTGAATTCTGTTCATTTCTCTCTGGCATTACACTCTGTTCATGCACTTCTATTAGCTTTTGCATCATTTTTTTTTAGTTTTTGTGCATAAAAAAACAAAACAAAAAAACATTTTATTTTCAATTCTTAATTTTTTTCTATAATTTTAATTTCCTTTCATTTTAAAACTTTTACAGATTTTTGACTGTGCCTTTATACTGTGCATCTGTTTGAATTCTATCATCTGCACAGACCCACATCATCTCAAATCTCCACTTTGACCATCTAACTGCAGCTCCACCCACAAAAACTGCTTTTAAACTAACAATACCAGTCTTCCACTTACTTCGCCTAACACACTAGTGCCTGCATATCACTTCCTCACTCACACTCCTCAAACCATCCAGTTCATCAACCACTTGTGTCAGCAGCTGTATCAACATCTCTCCCAATACAACATCACTCTACATACTGTTCTAACCAAACCACTCAACATCACAAAAATTACAAAAACTACTGCTCACTGCCTCTATTCCACAGACTCAACCTCACAACATCCCCTACCACCATTGCTGCCACTATACCTCACTGCGGCCCCTTACTCTCAACTACAACTACTGCACAACCACCTTGCACACACTTCTCATATCAAACTCTGCTTCAACATCATAACACAGTCTTACTCCTACCACTTCCTTTCTAACAGTCTTATAAATATTATCTACTTCCTCGCCATAGCCTACAACAGCATTTGCTACCATCTACAGTCTAGGTAAAATGCACTGTAAATATAGAAAAAAAATTCTGCATTAGCTTAAACTTCCTAGAACTTATTTATAGTGCAGATAAACACATGTAGTTATTGATTTCATAATCACTTCCTAGATAAGCCAAAATGATATAGTTAAGAACCAATGTCGCAGTACTATTCTTTTATAAAATACAAAGATGATATATTAAATAGCATACACTTATAAAGATGCTTTCATATTAAAAATAGAACATGGGAGGTGGAAAAACAAAAGAACCAATGCTATGGTCCACAAAGAACGAGAAGATTTTTATTGATATACTTTCTGAGAATGTGAAAGCTGGAAGATTACAATGTTCTACTTTCACAAAAGATGTATGGGGCCAGATTAATCAGCAAATGATTCGAGCAACGAAATTAGATTACGGGATTGACAAGCTAAAAGGAAAATGGAACCGTCTTCGTTCCGAGCATCGTCTGTTTTCTGATCTTTTAGCACATACTGCATCACATGGGATCCTAATACAAATCAAGTCAATGCTCCTGAGGAAGTTTGACAACACTTCTATACGGTAATATACGTTGTAAAAGTATACGGTTATATTAAAATTTATGACATTTGAATATATTTTAATTAAATAATGTAAAATACATTACTTTTGCGATTATAGAAAAACAAGACCGAGTACAAGAAATTTAGGAAGGAAGGATGTGAGCATTATACTATTTTTGGAGAGATTTTCGGTGGGACAACCGGGGGACTAGGAAATGCTTCTACTCAGCCACCTTCTACTTCAGAAGAAGAAAAATAATTAGAAGAGAATTTTTTAAACATAGGAGTACATGTGCATGTGATCATCGACGATTAGTAATTATCTATTAGTAATGGCAAAACAGAAATGGATGAAGTGCAGAGGAGTAGAGGCAGCAGTGACAAGTTGAGGTTAGACTGAAAGTTTGAAAATGAAAGAAGGAGTGATGATGAAGCTTGGTTTGATTGCAGTAATGTGTATATGTGGGGGTATTAGGGGTCTTACATGTAGTATGTGATGGATGTATCTGTGGTAGTTGAAGTAGTGGAGAAGTTTGAATGTTTGCAGTAAGTTTATGGAGAAATTTGTTAGTTGTAATGATGGTTGGAAGTGGCTCAGGTGAGTGAAGCAATGCAGAAGTTTGCAATTTTGAAATGTAAGCAGAGGGGTATTTGATATGTAATATGCAGTTGTGAAATATGCAGAGCAGTGGTAAGATGTTGATGAAGCAGTTGTGACATATGCTAGATCTAGACCACTACTTTGGGTTTTGAAGCTGAGATGCATTTTATCATTTTAACCGGGTTTCAATTCTGTTTGTAGTTATTACCAAATTGCATACCACTGCTGATCATTGACAAAACTGGCTCTTATATTTGAACTTGGCTATCCCACTCAAAATATCCAAATTAAAGGTGCATTGATAAATCAAGTGTCTCTATCCGATTTAGAGTAAAGCACGACCACTCTTTGCTAACTGGAAATTAGCCTAAGGTAATAGTTTCATAAACTGTTCCATATGCATAAACTTTGAATTCTTGTTTTGATAATGTTCAAATGCATGTATTATCCTATATTGATGTTGAGAACAAAGAGTGTGGTGGTAAGAAATTCATCATAGGTTTCCTTTTGTTTGGAACTTTATTATCATATGCAATTCCTTGCAGTTTATAGTTAGTTTATATCACATCCCATTACTGCTATCAATAATTTATCTAGTTTACTATGTTGTGCCAACTTTGAGAATAATTTTTATTTATGCATTATTCCTGTATATATTATCTCATACATGGCACTCGTGAATTTACTTTTTGCTCAACTAACTTTGTTTTAGGTATCGAGGTTACTATAACATGGATGAAGAGAGCTCGAGGAATTCTACCAGGTATGTTTACAATTTATAGCGTCTAGTTTTGGATAATCTTCTGAAAATTTATTCCAAATACGTAAGTCCACATAGTGGTGAATTTATAACAAGTTTTTGTACAGTGAGATGCCTGCTGAGTTTGGTGAAATTTCTAGCATCTCTAATTATGGCTCAAGCGATGATGATTTAATGGATGGCCACACATCAGATGACATTGATGATATAATTATGTTTAGCTATTTAGTTGCTAATCGAAGAAGTGTTATTAGTAGGAGACCTTGTAGTACATCATCTCTTACCGAAAAAAGGTTTATTTTTGAAATTTCAAATGGGCATCCAACTATCTGTCATCAAATGTTTCGCATGAAGAAACATGTGTTTCTAAACTTCTGTGATGTTTTGAAAGAAAAGGGATTATTAAGAAATGGTAAAAAAAGTCGATGTTGAGGAGGGGGTTGCTATGTTTTTGATGGTTATAGGACACACTACACGCTATAGTGTAATTGATGATCATTTTCAACATTCTAATCATACAATCTCAAAATGGTTTCGTAAAGTTTTGCGAGCTATTTGCTCTAGGCATGGAGATTATTCAACCAAAAAATCAAGATACCATCCATGAACGTCTTTTGTGAAAATATCCTCATTTCAAGGTGATATAGTTAAATATATATATATAGAATATTTATTTACTTGATAATAAAATAAAAATAATATGTTATTTGATATCATACAACAGAATTGTATTGGGGCAATAGATGGAATGCATGTTTCAGCATGGGCTTCTTCTTCAAAGCAAACTTCTTTTTGTGGAAGGAAAATACTTTGACACAAAATGTGATGGTTGCATGTGACTTTGATATAAGATTCATATTTGTATATGTCGGATGGAAAGGTAGAGCTAATGATTCCCGAGTATTTATTGGTGCGGTTTCAAAACAAGCAATAACTTTCCAATGCCATGAGGAGGCACTCTAAAATAACTTTATTTATGATGGATAACAACATTTTTACAAATATTTATAATTTGCTAATGCAAAAATACAATTTTCTCAAGTGGTGGTTTTCGTTATTTATTTGCAGTATAATTTTATCTTGTTGATTCCGGATATCCAAACATACCTGGGTTTCTTTTCCATGATCGTGGACAAAGATATCATTTACGTGACTATAATAGACAAGGAAGACTACTGGAAAGGAAAACTTATTCAACTATAAACATTCATCATGTTGGAACATCATTGAGCATCGTATTGGAGTTCTAAAAGCAAGATTTCCCATTTTAAAGCTGATGCCAAATTTTACGCTTTCTAGACAAAGACCCAATTGCATGTTGCACAGTACATAACTTCATTCGGGACGAGCATACATTGGATACTTTATTTGCCGAATATTCATTCGAAAATATGATATTTCAATCCACATTGGAGTCAAATCACGAACAAGAAGTTGTGCAGTTTAATGTTAGTCAAACAATTCAAATGGGGCAAGTTAGAGATAAACCAGCCACACAGATGTGGAACGAGTACGTAACAACTCATCATATATAGTTTAGGTACAATTTTATTTCTACTTCAAATTCAAAATTCATTCCATCTTATTTCACTACGATGTGAATCATCTCTGAACAAATTAAAGTTTAAACAATAAATTAATTCACCATCTGATTATTATATCATGTTACATTTGGTACAACATTCAACAGAATAAAAATTATTTCAAACAATAGGTTATATGAATGCTTCTGTTGATATATGAATATGCTAGGAGTTCCTTCCTTTTAACTTTTCCATATTCCTCCCGTGAGCCTGTTCTTACGTCCTCTAAGTTAGTAACCTATCCGTCATAAAAAAATTGTCAAATCTATTTATTTTAGATTAATACTAACTCTCATTTGTATTCTAATATTGTGCGATGATCTAGTATATGTCTTACATTCGTACTATCATGTGCAGATATGATTTGGAAGACATCTCGGACGCGTTGCTTACAAAATTTATGGTTGATATATCTATTATGTTGTTGTGAAAGATGCTTGAGTTGTTGTCTCTCGATTTTATCTTTGTTTGATGTATCTTTTATGTTTGTCTAAGATCTTATTATAAATCTTTTTATTGTAATTTTATTCCTATACAATTTGGCCTCGCGTACTTTAAAATGTTGTGTTATGTTTTGTTCTTAATTATTATGTTTAGAATTTAGTGTGTTATCTTTTATCTATTTTTGATTTTTAATTAGTAACTAGATATAATGACACTAGTTTTTATTTAATTTGGTTTAAATTTCCAAAATGAAAACTCAAAATTTCAAAATATAAAAACAATATTTCAAACCAAACACATTTTTCTATTTTTAGTTTTGAAAACATGTTTTCAAAAAAGGATCATCCAAACGCATTTTAGAAAATAACGAAAATCTTCAAAATGAAAAACTGATAATGATCATGAAAACTCATAACGCAAATCAAATGCTACCTAAATGTCCGTTTCATTCATTTTGAGTTTAGACCCCGTTGAGTTTGCCTTTTTTAGTTTTGTGTTTTCGTCTAAATAAAAAATACACATTTCTTATGTACTGTTGAAAAACAAATAATTTTGAAGAATGAAATTAACATAGAAAAAACAAGTTTAATTGATTTTTTGTGTTTTTGAATCTTCGTTCTTCAAATTATAATTACCAAACTTCCCAAATAAATTCTATGGACTAGCTCCGGATGTTTTAAATGGACAGGAGCCATACTGCACTATTCTTTTAAAATAAATAGATTGTATATAGTTTGTATACATAATTTTTTAGTCCTAGCTACACACACACACAACACACACACGTGTATAATTATTTTGCAGTACAGTACCCACCACATTGACTTGCTGCATCATATTTTAAGTCCTAGCTATATATATTTTTCTTCCTTTTGGATCCTTTTACTTTGTGAATGTTTGACATAACAATTATCAACATCTAGATTTCTTATTTGATTATTGCAGATGTTAGAAAATATTAAAAGCAAAGCAAGATGAACTCAATTATTTGACTGGCTTATAAGTAAGTTATTGATGCAAATATATATGAAATATATGTATGGACATTAGAAAAGTTGCTCGAACGATATGTATAAAATACTATGTATGGATATGAGAAAAATTGTTTGAATGATATGTATGAACCACTTTATGAAAATTCCAAAAGTTTTTCGAACGATATGTATGAAATATTTACTTTAATTTACATATTTTTTGTCAGCAAAAATCTTTTATATCTATACGCAAAGAAGAAATAAGAAATGAGTTTATGGATATTATATACAAGAAAATTTGAAATAGTATTGGAAAAACCTATAAATTAATATTACATTAAAAACACTATCATTTATAAAACGCTATAGAAATAACCATAGGAATATGAATAACTAACACTATAAAAATATGCACAAAAAATACTATAGAAATATGAAAATCAGTGCTATAGAAATATGAATACCAAGCGCTATAAAATATGCAAAGAAAACGCTATAAAAATATGCAGTTTAAAAGCTATAGGAGGTAACCATGAGATAATATTTCATATAGCGTTTTTGCTTAATAGCACGGAGAAAATGCTACAGAAAATTTATTTTCCATCGCGTTTTTGTTCCTATTTAAAGTTTATAGTCTACCTAGCATGTCGTTTCACAGCGTTCTCAGAAATGCTACGGTTAGGTGTAAGAGCATTTTTTAAACGCTATGAAATCCCCAGTTTGTTGCAGTGTACCCACCTATCCTGTATTCGAAGCACAATAGTCATCACAGCACATAAGAATACTCGGTATTTACATGAATTCATGTCGATGCCGACCACTTTTCTTTGGCGTTTAAGACTTCAATCTCAATGAAGCCCTTGCCATTATACTTTCAAGCTTATCCCCAAGTCCTTGAACTACTTCTATTTATCTAGATGTCCAGATTCATATGAAAGCCGCTATGTTTAAAAGTTGGATAACATTTTCCCCCTAAAAGTACACTTCTATTGGAAACAAAGTGTGTTTTGGATCGAGACAAGCAGTATGTAACCATCTGCATGAGTCCATTAACCGTCAAAGAATCGCTTTGAAGTGTTGTCTCTATGTTAAGAGCATCCATTTGACCACTTCAAATAGTGGTCACACTAATCTCCGCACCAAAGTCTTGATTTACCGCATTCTTAATATTGTTCCGTGCCTCAGCTAGGTGAGAATTCCTTTTCTTTTCTTTTTTTTATAAATGACCATCAAATCATGTTGGTGTCGACCACTTCATGTCAGTGCCAACAGAATGCTTAGTCATCTAAGAAAAATAAATTTTAGGACGTAAAGTATTTTCAGTTTCACTTTTTACCTTTTTGCTTTCCACTCAAACCCGAATACTTCCTTTTCCCTTACGACTTCAAGTCTTTAGCCGTCATCGCCTTCAACTTCGACCACACTGGGTTGCAACTGCTACCTTGCCTTCAACACCAGATCATAGCCGTAGCTACCTCAGGCGAACTCCATCGCATCAAGACATCGGCCTCGATTTCCTGAATATTCTCAACTTTCAAATATGAATCAATTTAAGAGAGGTTTAGTAAAGGTAGCACCGCCATAATGACGGTAAGGACATGGTTAGAGTTCATTCATGATTATGGGGTATTAGGGCTTTGAATTGAGATTGGTCATCATCCAAGCTCGTTGGCTATGGCAAGACTTAGGTTGCTCTATGGTTTAACTTGAGTTTGACTCAAAGTCAACACTACAAACACCCAACTCTCTCCATCCTTTTATCCCACTTGGTGTCGACTTTGTGTTGCCACTACATCAGCTTTAGGTCTTTTATGAGGCACCTATACCTTGCCATATCTTCATTTCATTACACTGCAAGTGCTTGGATTAACTACGCCAAAGCTTGGTCGATCATGGATCATTAGTTGAATTCCAATGAGATAGTTCTTTTTGAAGAACAGTCATGTCGAACTCACTCCGGCCTCTGAATAGCCTCGCCATCCAACAATCCAAGTTGAAACATAATCCCACGTTCTTGCAAAGAAGGCTCCAAATCGTTTCGGACAGCGGTTCCATATCGTTCATCCTAAGATAACAGGTATGTTCTGACACATAGTCCCATTATTCGATGGAGCTCGTTTTCCAGCATGAGCAGGCTATCTTCACAAAATATTCCATTTATCACATATTAGACATAAGAGACACAATATATAGATTGACACTTCAAATTGCCTCGGTCGACGTTTAGAATCTTATTGGTCAACATACATCGACATTCATTGGATTTTGGGAATCGATCATATGGGCTTACATTAAAATAGAACTTTGAAATAAAACATACTAGGCCATGCTCACTATCAAGCTTTCCAATTCAAAATGACTCATCATTCATCTCATTACACGTTGGCGTTGGGCCATCAACTCCTCCTAAAGTCGTCTCATCTATGGCTCAAGCAACAACATCAATGCCAATAAGTGTTAGACGCTCAACTACAACTGAGTTTTAAGGAGCAAAGTACTAATGGCTCCATTCGAAAATCATCCCCCCCCCCCGAATGAAGTTCCCGGATTAAGGGTTTTGAACGACCCCTAAAGTCAATATGGTTTGTATTGACTGCTAACTCACTTCGTATAATATGCTTTCAACATGGAATCCCAAAGGGTGATGTTTTTCTCCCAAGAGTCGATCAGTTGGTACATGATCCTCTATAGGGATTAATAGCTTGCAAAAAATACATGTGCCTAAGTAGGGTTTTATCGCCTTTCAATCGTTTCTTCTAAGCCTTGCTTCAAGAGCATGGGCTTGCTCCTACCCAAGTACACACAACAGACATGCCCTCTTAAACTCCTTATATGTCATGTTCACAATGCAGATTCATCGACCTCTGATGGGGAATTACCGTATCTCCTTAGCTTTAAGAAAAGAGTGGATTCACCTTCCTTTTTAATCATTAAAGCCCGGTGCTGCTGCAAAGTTATTGAGGCACTTCACAACAAACAATCCTATTTTAAGAATGTATTCTCCTTTGTCCGCTGCCCCTCCGGGTTCAACTGACTCTGGTTGTCTGGACATAAGACTTCTTCCTTTCTACCTTTTTCCATACTTGAATTGTCACCGCCCAAGTATCCAACTTCATATTCGCTCTATTCATTAATATTCCCCGTTGAGATGGCAGTGATGCACGCTTTGAAACCTTGAAGACCCTTAAGAGATTTAACATCAATCGCACCACACCCTACATTCTAACAAATGAAAATCTTCACTAATGTGGCCTTCTACATCCTAAGATATTTGTCACTCCATTTGAACCTCCAGCAAAGGGGGCCCGAGCTGTTACTCGAGCTCCTGCCCTCGCTCGCGATTCAAGTGATGATATCTAATGGGGCATTGAAGGTTCATAGAGCAAGGTACACCTCGACGGAGGCATAGATATAGCGGTGGAAGAAAACATTAGAGAGTAGAAGAAAACAGAAGGATGGAAGAAATACAAGAAGAAGAAAGAGATGAAAAGAGGAGGATGATGAAGAAGATGACGATGAAGAGGATTCTAACCAAAGAAAAGATAAAGCATATGGGGAAACATCCCCTAAAGTCACAGAGATCCCTATCTCACCGCATCCCAAAAGAGTAATTGTCAAGTCTTCACATCTATCCTTTGGTCCAAGTACAACTCCAGTTGTCGAGACAACTCCCTCTCCCCGCACAGGCTATTCAGAAAACGTCTTTGGCACATTCACAAATTTAGACATCTCACCATGATCTTCTTAATGAGTACCCTTTGGGCTTCAGTTTTCAATTCGAGGACCTCTTAGTCGAGGGAGATAAAACTCGTCTTTATAATTTTCCGAACACGGTTCGTAGATTACTTATGGAAACACCAGCACTCCACACATTTTTAGGCTCACGAACACTCAAATACTGCATTCGTTCTTACTTTAGTGTTTTGATGCTGAGGCAACACTTTTTCTTTCATTTTAGATACAATGAGAAGAGACACTTCCGCTATCTATGTTCAAATGTCGATGAGCATTGGGGAACTAACCCAGAAACTTATACTCACTCTTTTCTTTGCTCTTAGAAATTGGGGAAAAAAGACTGAAAAGGAAGGAGAGGGAATATTATGAGGATAAGGATAGTAAGAAATGTTGGGCTAAGGAAAGAGAATACAATAATCAAGGGAAAAAGTCTTGCGATTCTCATGACAGTCACGATCTCATTATCGGTTCTTCCCAACCACGATCTCAAACTTAATCTCAGTTGTTTTCAATGACACAACCTCTAGTCACTTCTATATCAACCTCTAAAAAATCCATGGAGGCTTTTGCTCATCCTGCTCCACCACCACCACCTCCTTAAGGCTCGTCTAAGGCCATGACTTTCAAAATGCAGGCCACCTTCTCAACCTCTGTCCGACTGGGGTAAAGTTTGGGTATAATAATAAGGATATCCCTTGCAAAAAGGCAAATCATAGAGTTGGAGGGCTTACTGAGCTTATTGACTAGCTCTTTGAATGGAGAAAACTAGCTTTTGCCCTCTTCAGCATCAGTAGGTCAATCAGGCAGACATCCAATCGCTCAAATCAGAGAGGAAGACTCATAATAATATGATAGCTGAATACAAAACTAAGTTGGCCAAGCTAAAAAAATCGACGAGGCTACAAAGTCGATCAAGAATTCCAAAGCATTAATTCAGGAAATATCTCATGCTCACACTCAAGCTGCCAATGTGATTAATGACGAACTTAAGAAGGCCCATCTAGAAAGTAGTGAGCATACAGCTCAAGTCAAAGCCAAGGACAAGGCAATTCAAAAGAAATATACGACGCTTCAGGCCAATGACTTAGCACTACAGGCTAAGGACATGAAACATCAAACACTTTTGGGTTGAAGTTGAAAGAATCAAGGCTAGACTAATGGCCGAGACCTAGACAAGTATTGAAGCGTTAGTCAAACTTGGTGGGGCTATAGCCGAATTCAACGAACTCAAAGATTGTGCGATTAAGGAGAAAGAAGAGTTGAACTCCACCCTTAAGTAATTCTTTGCAAACACCATCGAAGAGAACAATCTGAAGTGGTCGGGAAATCGCTATCCCATTACTCTAGTAGACACTTGGGAGGAAATTATGTATTATGTGGCTATGTCTAGTGAAGGTCTCATGTAGACCAATGTAAAAACTCACACTTTAATGGGCATGAGTTTCTACTAAATTGAAACCCAAGTCTGTTAGAGTATGAAGCATTGATTTTACTAACTTGTAATAAACGTAAGTATATTAGAGATCTATCTATATAAACTCACAATGGGATAGAAATATATAATTGGATAAATATTCTAACTAAGGCTTCTAACTTGGAATTAATATTATTCCTTGGATATCTAGTCTCCTTGTTTATGCCGAGCATGAATTAAAAGACTTCTTTATCTACTATTCTCGCTTTGCACCAATATCTTGTCCCGCAAAATCTATCCCGTGGATTATAATAAAAAGAGAGTCAGATAAACATTCTGGTGACTAGAAGATTACATACTTTATCCATGACACTAAATTACGCTGATTGATTTCTATTTAAGTATTATATCTATTATTCACAACTACTCTGTTTAATTCCATCTATGCATACGGTATGTCCTACCTTGTCTGAGGTATTACTTTATAAATATTTATGCATATATGTATGTGTGTTTGTATATATCTAAATGTTGTATTACCTAAAGGAAAACCTTAGCCACTTAATACTTCTTGAATCAGGGGAGAAAAACCTGATAATCATTTAATACCTCAACCGTAAGGCGAGCCTTCCTTAACTTAATTGCTAGTCAATTGGTCTAGCTATATAGACCAATAACCCTTAGATACAAATTTATAATTTAATTCCCATATTACTAATGCATCACAAGACTCATCTAAAGGTTGACTATCCCACCTCTGACGAATAAAAGACTAACTAAACATTGAGATCTTTGTATATCCTGTTTTGACGCTACACTAGTAGGAAGCAAAATCTTTCAAAGCATAACGCCATTCTTTGCTTACGACCGCTTGGGATCGTTGGTTGTTATAGCCTATATGCCAACCCTACTATTAAATACCGGTCATTGACAAAACCCACCAACCTCCCACTACCGAAATCCTGTTTGACTATCCTAATGTAAGTTACAAAAAAATACTTATCGTAGTTACTTAAAACCTCTTTGTTAGAAATGAAGCAGACCTCATTTCCTTATTAGGTACCGTCGTAGGTTATTTAAGACTTCTTATTTAGAAGGAAGGAGACCTAATGGCTACCTAATACCTTTCACCTTGAAGTATATCCCTTGATATATCCAAAGGTATCGAACCATTTAATACTTCAAATCCAAAGCGAACCCTTGGTATATTTTCCTTCACCTATATGCACACGTATATTCCTTTCCCATGGGTCCTAAGCTAAGAGATGTCCCACATCAGTAGTTTGTATACACAACTACTAGCAGCCTCTAGGTGAAGAGTAGACTTCTATTGTGTAACTCTACTGAGCTCGCATCTAAACCCATTTTAAACCAAACCAATTATCCCAACCCTAAATATTGAGCTAGCCCTACTAATTCACGCTTGTCTTATACGTATTATTGAGGCTATCCAATTTCCATACTATAGTAATTATACTGCCGTCTAAGCTAATTTACTAGAATTTAGTTTGCTTATTTGCTGCGAACCTATTCTTATTTTATATTCCATATTCTCCACTTCCTTATATGCCCCATAAATGTCAATTATTTTTAATAAATGGTCTATTCAAATTGGACAATATTTAATGGTATTTATTTATTTATTCAAATTCAACTTATTTTGCCTATTTCCTTTTTTCATAAATGCCATATTAAATTCTTTAATCAGTGTCATCAAATGCATTTATGTCCATATTTGATTTTTGTAACTCCCTAATAACTATACATTTATTGCCCACTAAATTTGCAATCATTGTTCATAAATTTTGAAGTCACTATCTCTTTCCCATTTCAACCTCCTAGTCCTATGATTTACTCCGCTATAAGTAACTAGTCGTCCTAACTATAACTAATATGAATACCGATGTATATTACGATATGTATGCTTATAATTTTTATCGGTAGACATGGTTATGTGTGTGTGTGTATACATATACATCTATTCCTGTCTCTAACTCACTAATTCTTATGTTTAGGAATTCTAGAAGATATACTTAAATATACATTTTGTAAAGAATATTTATTTCCATATTTTAATATATTAGAGCTGTCCTTTCCAAAAAGGATTACCATTATAACTTTCTATAAGTTACCCAAAAGTAAGACTATTCCGTTTGACATTATAACAAATTATACATTTCCTTTTATTGAAATAGACAGTGCAGATTATAGAGGAGAGCATAAGTACTTTACACAGCTCTTTTCTTTTTGGTATATGTTTTATTATTTCAAACGATGCACTTTTTATACATAGTGAAATTAGATAATTTATGGAAATTACATAGAAATGAATATAACTAAATTGTACCTACAACGCTCCCAATAAATTAAAGCATAGAAATTCACATTTCAAGTCAAATTAGGGCAATCTAAATTGATACAAACAATTTACAACCCAATTATCTTAAATCTGGATGAGATCTTGCTATCTTGTCAACTTTCTACCTTAACAAATTTCAAGATAGATTTCCAAATTCTCAGATTATGGTGTAAATACCATTCCATTTCAGTTACCTAACGTAAAGAATATGTAGGTGAGATTCCACTTGAATACGTCATCCTAAGCCTACAACTCAACGGATCTTGCATAGACAAATAACTAAATAAAACTCAACAATATAAATTTCAATGTTATATATAAATCATATAATTTCGCACTCGTCTTTCTAGCTTTTCAAATCTTCCAAATCCAAATTCACCCTTTTAACTGACTGCTTTTCCTTTCCAATCCAAAAATATATATAACAAGATATACACGCCATTAGAATTACAAATCTGAAAAGAGATTATGGTTAAGTGGAATATAGTTTTATTATTATCAAATTTATGTTCTTCCACAGTATTGGTTCACTCCTCTTCTGCTTCATTATTTTCTACCCTTCTCCGATTATATATATACATGTAATTTAATATTTCATAATTTGTAGAAATAGTGGAGAAGGAAAAATGGTAGAGCTCTACTGCTTTGATCTGAAATTATAAGAAGAAAAGCAAGGTGCTAGTTTTGTATTTATAGGCACTCAAATCTATTGTATCCACTAAATTTAAAATAATTAAATACAGGCCGTTCGACCAAGGTTCAACCTTAGCCGCCATAGTCTCTATCGGTCGAGTGCTCCATCTTAGGGGGCCGATCATTATTGGTCGACGTCCCAAAGGAGGGAGTCGACCGGTGGGGTGAAGATAATCTATTATTTATTTCCTTTATAATTCCTATTTAATTATTTTCATTTTGAAAACTACAAACACTAGTTACTTCTTCATTTGTGCTCCGATCGCAAAACTCCATGTATGAAAGTTGCTAAGAGAATTGTCACGAACACAACGGTGCAAGTTCCATTGTCAAATTCTGAAGTTTACAAAATTTCCATTTTTGAGCCTTAATAATTATTTATTAATTACCGTTAACTCTATGAGGTGTTACAATATCCCCCTTAAAATAATTTCATCGTTGAAATTCCTCAAGGGGTGAATCATGTAACATTGCGCACAACCATTTTAAACTATCTAACTAATGGGTGTACAATCAATTTTACAGCCAAATGGGTACATGTGTATAGTGTATCACAAAATATATGATATGCATGCTGAATAATCCCAAATCAGTGCCTCCTATATGAATACATTCTTTTAAAACCATTTAAAAAATATATATACTGACAGTTCTATATGTATGCAAGTTTTCAAAAACTAAAAATCCTTTTTCACAAAACAATTTCCACACTCCTACAAATAGAAGTATGGTTAAACCAATTTTGCATTCAATCCCTACCATCTAATACTCAGCATAATTTTTCTAACACCTACAATTCTTAGAAAACCAGTTTCCCTAAATCTGTACTCTACACCGAGAAAGGAATATAGATGAATAATTTTATGTTTCCACCCTTCTTTTGGATACCTATTCCATTATACTTTGGAACCTCCTCTTTTGCGCCCAAATCTTCTCCATTTTTCCAAGTGCAATCTGCATAAGGAGATTTATTTTTGAATTTTAAAACAGAATTATCTTAAATGCAAGTTTTATTTACAATAAACAAGGTATGGAAATAGAATTCCAAAGCTAAAACAGCTTTTTCTCTTGTTATTTCCTAGGTTTTGCATACGGTCACCCTTGTTGGACAGTAGAATTCATATCCGCTAACACATCGACCTTGCCATGCTAAACATTGGCTCTAGAAAATCATAAATTCGCTTATTCCCGAAAAAATCTTTCCCTCTTCCAATCAACCTTGCAAAATAGTTTGAAAAATCGAATTCCCAAAAGCATTTAAACACTATTTTTTTCTTTGAAAGCACTTAAACAAAAATTTTCAAAAGCATTTGAACAAAGTTTTCAAAATCATTTGTATCCCACTTCTTTTAAACCAAATCAAGCCATATTTTAATGTAAATGGTATTCGATCAATAAGTTAATGCATATGATTGACACTATCTTGCATGATAAATACTAGAATTTGAAAGCCTTTCCTTTTATTTGAAACGATGGCACATAAGTCTACTTATAAATTTTATTTTTTAAGGTATAGGGATAGTGACCCGCAATTTTGCAATAACCCTTAAATCAAAGTTTTTGACCCGACGGGTTTTAAACATCACTAGGAATCTCTAAAAACTATCAAATCTTCTCCCTTTTTCAAAATAACAACTTTTCAATGACAGAGTTCTTTTATTAAAATAAATCCTTTGAGAAACCATTCATTAACATTTCAAGGAATTTTCAAAATCTTTTTGTTAAATTCTTTCGCACGGGTCGGACTCAAAAATGGACTTTAATTGTCCTTTCTTTTAGACTTTACTTCTTTTCTACTCACTTTTATGAAAATCCAGTCTATCACCATGTGGTTGTTAATGTACACTATTTTATGGAAACTTGCTTAATCCTTCACATTTTACTTCGAAATGCTTACAACATATCGATTCTTAATTTTCATCTATTTGGATGAAATGTATGTCTACAATCGGCTATCCATCAAAATCCATAGTCATTAGAAAGTCTGGGCTCGGCAAAGTAATCAGGTACCATTCAGCTTTAGAGATCCTTCTATATGTCGTGCTTATGCTCTTCTCTTATGGTACATCTTCCATCCAATGGGGTAATCGAGGAACGCACATCAATTTAATTCTATTCATTATTTCAACTCATAGCTGCCTCGTCCATCTTTTTAGAATATGGTCGCAACTACTTTTATAGTCGGAATTTATAGAGTTTGGCATACAATATATACATATATATAGGTAAAATACAAATACATTCTCTCGGCATATCCTAATTCCTATGATCGACTAACCTAAGCTCTGATACCAAATATAACGGCCTGCAACTTAATGAGCCTGAACTTCTACTAAATTGAAACCCAAATCTGTTAGGGTATAGATCGTTGGTGTTGGTAACTTGTAATAAACTTAAGTATATTTAAGAGCTATCTACATAAAATATGGAGTAGTAGAAAAATATAATATAATATATATATATATATATATATATTGACTAGAGCTACTACCTTAGAATCAATATTATTTCTTAGATATCTAGTCGCCTTGTCAGTGCTACGCATAAAAGAGAAGACTTCTTTATCTACCGTTACCATCATGCATTAATAAGCTGTCCCATAAAATATATCCTATGGTTGTAGTGAGGAGGGGGTCAGAACAACATTCTGGTGACTATAAAAATACATACTTTATCCATAACACTAATTTGTGCCGATTGATTACTATTTAAGTGCTAAGTCCATTGTTCATTGCTATTCTATTTAATTCTATCTACACATACGATATGTCCTACCTTCTTTGAGGTATAATTTAAACATAAGCTTATATATACACATACCTAAGTGTTTTACTACCTGAAAGAAAATCCTGGCCACCAAATACTTCTTGAATAGGAAGGAGACAAACTCAAGGACCATTTAATACCTCAACCGCGAAGCGAGCCTTTGTAACGTAATTGCTAGTCAATCGGCTCTAGTTACAAAGACAGATGACCAATGTATACGGCTCTATAATTTAATTGTCGTATTACTAATGCATCCCAAAGACTCATCTAAGCATTAACTTGCCCACCTCTGGAAAAAAATTATCTAACTAAACTTTGAGGTCTTTGTGTATCATGTATGGATTTTATACTAGTAGAAAGCAAAATTTATCAGCACATAATGTAAGTCTTTTCTAATAACCGCTTGGAACCACTAGTGGTCATAGCCTATATGCCAGCTCTACTACTAAACACCGGTCCAGTAATAACACTAACGTAGCCCACCGACCTCCCATAGTCAAAATCACGTTTAGACTATCCTAATGTAAGTCACGAAAAAAAATACCCATCCTAGTTACTTAATACCTTTTTGTTAGAAATGAAACAAACCTCGTTTCCCTATTAGCTACCATCGTAGGTTATTTAAGACTTCTTATACAGAAAGGAGGCAAACCCAATGGCTATTTAGTACCTTTCACCCTAAAGTAAACCCCTTGACATCCCTAAAGGTATTGTTCCATTTAATATTTCAAATCTGAAGCGAACCCTTGGTATATTTTTCCACAACTATACGCAAATGCATATCCCTTCCCCATGGGTCCTATGGTTGGAGATGCCCCATGTTGGTAGTATGTAAACACAACTGCTAGTAGTCTCTAGGTGAAGGGAAGACTCCTGTTGTGTAACTCCATTGACCTTACATCCCAACCCGTTTTAAACTAAACAATTTTCCCTAGGCATAATTATTTGGCTAGGCCTACCAATTCACGCTAGTCCTAAACGTATTATTGATGCTATATAATTTCCTGCTATGAAAATTTCACTTTCCCTTAAGCTTATTTGCTAGTATTTAATTCGCTTATTCGCTGTGAACCTAATCTTATTTTATGCGTTTATTTCCTATATTCCACACTTCCTTCTACATCCTATAAATTTGAATTGTTCATAATAAATAGTCATTATTATTCAAATTGGACAATCACTGATGATATTTATTTATTCGCTCAAATTCAACTTATTATGCATATTTACTTTTTCCCATAAATGCAATAATAAAATCGTTTAATCGGTCCCATTAAACGCATTTATATCCGCATTTAATTCTCTTAACTCCCTGTTAACTATACATTTATTGTCTACAAAATTTGCAATAATTGTCAACAAATTTTGAAGTTACTATATCTTTTCCATAACCTCCTAGTCCTATGATTTACTTTGCTATAAGTAACTAATTTTCCTAACTATAACTAATACAAATGTCGACGCATATTATGCTATGTATATTTATATTTTACATCGATTGGCATGGTGTATACATGTGTATGTGTATTCCTATCTCTAACTCATTTATTCCTACGTATAGGAATTCCAGAACATACACTTATGTAACAACCCTGTTGTTAACTAACAAATTAATTAAGTTTAATTTCGAATAATTAATCTTGAATTTTAAATTTTGAGATTAAACCTAGTTTTTGAAAGTGTATTTTAATTTAGTAAGGAATAAGTTCATTTCTTGAAAAGGATTATTAATTAAAATTGAGATATTATTAAATTGTTAATATTGAGATTTTTGTTAAAATGAGATTTTGGAAAATTCTATTCTTTTTGAAAAAGATAATAATAGTTTGTGTTTGATAAAATTATATTGATTTAAAATGATAGTTCCTAATATATTTGCAACTGTCAAATTGTAATTTACAAAATCTTGTTTAGTGTAATGGGTAAGTTATGAGTGATAAAGCATAACAAAATTTAGTAACACTTTGTTTTATAAATTTGCAACACTTGTTATTAACCTTATTGGGTTCAAAACCATACCCACATAGCCCATTTAGGAAAGAGAAATAGAAGTGCATACACTTCCTTTCTCAATTCATTAGTTCCAGAAACCAGAACGATTGCTCCTTTTATCTCCTATTTCATAAACCCTAGTTCAAGCAATCCCTAAATTCCAGTTGCAAATCATAGGGCTTTTAGCTAATCCTAGTAGAAGTCAATCTTTGGTAATCTCCTCTATCTTCTTGTGTGTTAAATTTATTGTTAATCCTTATTTTGTCTAGGGTTGTACATCTTTCCTCTTTTAGTTTTTGAAAAAAAAAATTAGTTAATTGCTGAAAGTTTTTGGTCTAGGTGATCGAGTTTAATCTTTAGTTCAAACTATAAAGATGAGCTAACAACTCACAAAATCTATCTCTAGATAATACTAGATGTAGTTGTTGTTTTTGATGAATTGGATATCAAATGTATCTGAATTGCGTAAGGTGTTTGCATTTTCTGTTATGGAATTTAATGTAATTGGAAACCCTTATTTATATGATCCTTTAAATCATCAATTTGAAGTTGGTTGGTTGCTTGCATGATAGCTAATTTAGTGTAGTTAAAGTCTAGGTTCAATTCAGCGAAAACAAATCCTGCCAACGGACGATCCAAGAGTGGCATGCACTGCTTGGGACTCAGCCTAGAAGGTGTCTTCGGTCCATCGGTCCCCACCAGATCAATGCACCGGTCATGGATTGGATTGACCTCAGGTCATGCTCGTTTTGCTCCCCGATCACTCCTATCGCCCGTCTGCTTGCCCCTTTTTTCCTTGTTGATATTTTCTTGTTTTTGATGTCCTATTTTGTGCCATTTTGTGATGATTTCAATGTTATTTCTGGATTTTGAATTATGAATTTGATTTGGAATGGTTGTTCCATGGAGTCCATAACACAACAATGAATCTCCATCACATTTTTTCAATAAGGATTTTCAAAGAGAACGGATTGTCAAATTGAATCGTTTCTACTTAATCTTGTACAAAGAAAATTATGTTATTTACAAAGGATATTTGAAAGTGTAAATAGATATACTTATTATTATTTATATAATAAGAATGAATTTAAAATGCAAATAAAGTTATTTCTAATTAGAGGTTTAAATATTTATACGGTTTTGGATAAGAGAAAGTATGGATTTTATAAATACACAAGGACTTACATATATTTTCAAAACATGGTTTATTAAATAAATATTCTATATGGAATTTTCAGATAAATATACATATATAAGCGCATTTTTGGAATAATTTGGATTTATGTAAAATTTTATCAAATAGTGAACATTTAATTTAACAGTTAAATTATGGATTTTAAATAAAGGAACTTGAAAGTAATAGTTTATATAAGTTAATTTTAGAAACCAATATATATATATATATATATATATATATATATGTTAAGATTATATTTAATTACTTTTAAACCTTAAACTCTTATAATTTTTCTATCATTTGGCAATCCCCTACGATAAATTTTTTAAATGAAAATGTTTTTAGAACCTTAATTCTATAATTTAGGAAAGACTAATATTTGACTAGTGTTACCGATTGGTTTAAGTGCTCTTGAGTAACACTTCATCGAATATTGTATAACTTATTGAATAGAATGTTTGAATGGTACTTACCAGCCCTTTAGCAAATATTCGAATTTCATCAAGTAGTATAGGATGCCTTGGTTAATTTCATGTGATTGCTATTAGGAAGTATATAACACTTTAGAGTAGTATCCTCTTTTGGTGTGTGGCATAGGGCCGCTAGATCGTTAATAAAATGTAGTTTTGGTTTTCTGATGGTATCCGTAATGAGTAGAATTTACTAGTTTCTAGTAAATACTGGAATTTCACCGGATGCTATAGGGACATTTTGATTAAATTCCAGTGATTGTTGAAAGCGATAGCTTGGCACATTAGAGTATATTACCTTTCAGGGTTCGATCGAGGCCCGACAATTCCTTGAAATATATGTTTGTGGATTTCTTAAAACCTTTTGTGTTGTGATGTGTTCTATGATCATTTGGGTCAGTATAGGCAACTCTTAGTTACTGGCTAGGGTTGTTTTACAGTATGGACAATCCTTAGTATTAGATCGGCATGAGTGATACTAGTTTGTTTTCAAGGTATGGATGATCGTTATGATCGTTATAAACGATCTAGTTGATCAATATGTTTTATTTTGGTCATCGTGGATTTCTAGTGTTTCTGTATTTAAATGTTCATGAGTTTTGTGATAAGTTCCATGTTTAATCATTTATGTAACTAATTTACATTTATAGTACCACATACCTTATGTATATCTTGTTCTCACCCTTGTGAATATTTAGAGATAGCTGGCTCGTTTATTTTATAATACTCGAGTCAGGTTGAGACTTTTTAGGTTTTTAGGATGCTAAGGCATTTTGGGTAGTGTTTGCGCTAAAAATGGCCACAAACCCCAAAAGTAATGAAAGCACCAGTGTGTATGCACAGATTCACAATATTCCAACATAGATCACAGATCAAGAAAAAGTAGAGAATAAAAATGAAGAAACAATAAAGTTAAAATGGAAGAAAGCAGGAAATAACACAAGGTTTATTGTGTTCGGCAATCCATCATATGTCCACTTTGAATCAATCCTTTTTATTCCTTTTATACTGTAATTACAGTTACAAGCCTCTGAAAATCAATAGAAAAAAAAAGCAGAGTTTCCGTGTCAGAGAAGCAGAAGATCCCCTTAGTTGCCATAGGACTTCTATTTATAGGTGTAGATCCAAAAATATCCTCCCCCAAACCTAGAATACCTCTTCTCTTGTGCAAATGGGCACACTAGATCGATCCAGAGCGATTAGGGATAAATGCGCATTCAATGCGTATCGATCCAAAAGTGGTCCAATCGTGTTGAGATCGATCATGGAGGTTCTCGAGTGCATCAGGAAGCTCCTCTGAAAATTTCATCGCATTTGGACCTGTAGATGTAGAGTTATGATCGATGCAAGTGTCGTGTTTTCCATGGTAGGCTGGTGGCTTCATATCCATGGATCTCGTATCCATCCATGCTCCTACTTTCGTATCCGTCCCCTGTTCTTTATTTCGTATCGATCCTTCAATTATCCATCGGTCCGCATATTGATAGCCATAGCCTTTCCATCGATCCGAACTTCATGCGCTTTGATCCATACCCTTCACTCCACCTCGACCGCTTCTTTAGTATCCATCGACATGAAGTACAGAGCCTTCATATCCACCTTTGCTTCGTATCCATGTCGTTCCTAACTATCCTTTGCATCGATCCGAGCTTTACTTCTTCGTACCTATCGGTTGCTTCCTTATTCATATGGATCCAAATGTAGCATTTCATATCGATCGGGAACATGATTGATACGCACTATGACCGATCAAAAGCGAAGTTCCAATTACATTTTCCTTATTCAAGCTCGTATCGATCGATACGAAACCATCGATGCTAAGTCCATTCCTGATCAAACAAACTACTATCGGTCCAACTCCATGTGTGCTATCCATATTCGCATCCATCTGTTGACACCCCTCGATCAATATGAACCATATCGATACAAACGACTTCAATCAATTCGAAGCAGTTCATGCCGATCGATACGAACCATAACGATACAGAGGCATCGATGCAAACCATTTCTCACCAATATTAATACATCCTTATCTTGAGCATACTAACTCTAATTGACCAGAAATTTGAAACATAGCCTTTCCTAGCCTTGTTCATCATTTTCAATCGATCCCATCTTAATTGCAGCTCGCTTAACATTTGACGATATCGATCATAGCTTTGTTTCCAGTCGATCTCCAATCCTGATATCCATCCTCTCCGGCCAATTTGTTGATATCCCGACCCTGTTCAAAAGGCGGGCTAATAGGTAGTTGTGCTAGCAAATGATAGATATTTTGAAATCTTAGTTTATCTTCTATCATATATATTCACATAATGTATCATGGAATGTATTATTTGAGACGATGACTTATTTTGGATGTATACTATGTCAGTCTAGTATTTCATTTTATAGACTCACCTTATGTATTTTTTATGATATAAATTATCCGCTGTGATTTGTAATTGTTTGTTTTATAATATATTATTTTGATTTTGGGAAACCGATGGGTTTATTTCTTTAAACTGAGACTTTACATGTCAAAGTTTCATTCCATATATTTAGCAAAAATGGTAAGCTTGACGTGTCAATGTTAGATTAAAGATATATTCACATTTGGTCGTCTTTAGTAAGCCATATTCTCCGTATTATTGGATGACATCGTTTGTAATGTTCTTTAATAATATCAATGTTGCGGTGGAGATATTACATTTGGTGTTAGAGCAGAGTCAGAAGTTTATAACATATCATATCATAGATCCGAGACCTGGATGACTTAGTGTCCTATCCTTTGGGTTGTGTGGTGGATAGTTAACTTAACTACCTAGTTAAGGACGGGAATATAAAATGGTTATAGGATAATCATTTCAGACGTATTTTTGATTTTTAACCTGTTATATTAAAAATAATATTATAGTTTGGATTGTGCAGTTTGAGTAATGGCTGGAGGCAGACTTAGAGTTACATAAGGATTGACCAGTAATCCTAGAATATAAGGGATGTGTTTGACTCCTGAGCAAATTGCAGAGATTGTCCGTACTGCCTAGACCGCTACTTCAGAGGGTCAGTTGGTTTGTGTTGATTTTGCTTGCTCTTGCACTGATTTACACGTCTAGGAGGTAGGCCCTTTGAGGGAACAAAGAATCTTGTTGAGAGTCAGGCCTAGATAAAGACATGTGAGAGGATCTTTTCTCGCATGAATCTTAATGATACCCAAAGGATTCAAGTGGCCTCTAGCTAGTTAGAAGAAAGGAGACTGGAATGGTATGACTTAATTAGTAGGGGAGGCTGAGGAGGATCAACTTACTTGGGCTTAGTTTAGAGAGAGATTGGAGCAGAAGTTTCTTTTAGAGGCAGAAAAGGAAGCAATGACTACGAAATTCATTGAGCTTAGGCAAAATCAAATTCTATAATGGGGAACATAGCAGAATTTAGGCATTATCCATGTATGGTTTGGATTTCATCAATACCCTAAGAAAGAAAAATCAGAAGTTCATTTACAGATTGCGTAAGTGTTTGAGGAAAGCTCTATTACTTCAGATGGATATATCTTTCGAGTCTTTAGTCGATTCAGCACTTCGTCTCGAGAAGGCTGAGAGGGATAGTAAGGAGGAAGAAACTCCAAGGAAGCCAAACTAAGAGTTTAACCAAAAGAGGAAACAGGAGCAAGGGGATTCCGAAGCTAAGGGTAAGAAAAAGAAGCATGACAAGTCTGGTTCCACCACCACACAGGAGTCAAGTTGCATGTTTCAATTGTGGAACTCAGTGCTATTATTCGAGTGAGTCTAGGAAGCCTAAAGTTTCTTCTCCAACGTGTGTCATTTTATATTGCAAAAAAGTGAGGCACTTGATAGTCTCTTTACTGTTTAAGGAAAGGAAGGAAGGAAAGGGGAAGGTCGTTAGGACTTCCGGAGGATTGGGTTAGCCAGGTATAGTTTTATTTAAATGTCCTCTCTTATGCTAGGCTCCCTTAGAGTTAGTTTTAGAAACAATTAAGTACCTTTTAGTGAGCCTTTGCATGTATAGATTAGGAATTAAGATAAAAGTTGTTTGTTTTTAGTTTATGGATTGTTCGGAATTGTTTGTTTGGTAGTAATTAATTAATTTTAATGCTATTAATAATAAAATAGTTAAGATTAAAGGAAAAATTGTAATTAGGTATTGTGTTAACTTGTCCGGTAATTGTTTAAAGATTTAGATCGATATATGGGATGCCATAATATCGACAGAAATTTCGAAACATCGATCGAGGCAATTTTGGCATGAGAATCTAAGAAAAAATGTTTTGAGAAAAATATTTTGGATTAAAAATAAATTGAAATAGTATTTTCGCCATAAAATAAATAAATTGAAATAGTATTTTCGCCATAAAATAATTGTAAGAAGCAGAAGGATTAGTAAGACATCGTCGATAGCTTATGCGAACAACTTTGTAAGTAATGAAGTGGACCACAATTATTTTGTTCCTTAATATTATTTTATCTAATGAGAAAAATTTTAATTCGTAATTTATGAATTGGTGGAAAATTTAATAAGTTTCTTAAAAAAATAAAAGGTAGGATATCTTAATTATCTTCAAGTGAAATTTAAACATTAAAAGTATAGATTTCTTTCGTTAAGAAATTTGCAAGGACGCAATTTTCTTAAGGGGAAAGTCCGTAACAATCATGTAGTTAACGAAAAAATTAATTAAGTTTAATTTTGGATAATCTTGAATTGTAATTTGTGAATTTTAATTGTGAAATTAAATCTACTTTTTTGAAAATGATATTTTAATTTAGTAAGGAATAAGTTCGTTTCTTAAAAAGGATTATTAATTAAAATTGAGATATTATTAAATTTTTAATATTGAGATTTTTGTTAAATTGAGATTTTGAAAAATTGTAATTTTTGTTAAAAACCTAATAATAGTTTGTATTTGCTAAAATAATATTGATTTAAAATGGTTTTTCCTAATATATTTGCAATTATCAAATTTTGTGAAATCAAATTGTAATTTACAAAATCTTATTTAGTGTAAATGGGTAGGTAATGAGTGATAAAGCAAAAAAAAAATTAGTAACACTACTTTTTATAAATTTGCAACACTTGTTATTAATCTTAATAAATAACCATACCCATATAGCCCAGTTAGAAAAGAGAAACAGAAGTATGTGCACTTCCTTTCTCAGTTCATTAGTTTCAGAAACCAGAGCGGTTACTCCTTCTATCTCCTATTACATAAACCCTAGTTCAAGTAATACCTGAATTTTGGTTGAAAATCTTAGGGATTTTGGCTATTCTTAGTAGAAATCAATCTCTAGTAATCTCCTCTATCATTTCATGTGTTTAATTTATTGGGTAATCCCTATTTTGTCAAGGGTTGTAAATGTTTTCTCTTTCAATTTCTAAAAATAATTTTAGGTAATTGCTAAAAGGTTTTGGCCTAGGCGAATTCAAGTTTAATCTTCAATTCAAGATATAAAGGTGAGTTAACAACTCACACAATCTATTTGTAGATTCATATTGGATGTATTTATTGTTTTTGATGAATTGGATGTCGAATCTATTTGAATTGTTTGGGATGCTTGCATTTTCTATTATGGAATTTACTGTTACTGAAAATCCTTGTTTATATGATCCTTTAAATCATCAATTTGAAGTTGGTTGGTTGCTTGCATGAAGCTAATTTAGTGTAGTTATAGTCTAGGTTTAATTCAGCGAAAGAAAACCCCACCAACGGACGATCTGGGAGCCACATGCATTTCTTGGGACTTAGACCTGGTGGTGTCACCGGCCCATCGATCCCATCAATCCAGTGCACCAGTCACGGCCTGGGTTGAACCTAGGTCGTGCAAGTTTCTCTCCCCAATCGCTTCGTTTGCACGTTTGCTTGCCCATTTGTTATCTTGTTGATATTTGCTTGTTTTTATACCCAATTTTGTGCCGTTTTATGATGATTTCAATGTCATTTCTAGATCTGGATTGTGAATTTGTCTTGCAATGGTTATGCCATAGATTCCATAGCACAACATCAAATCTCCATCACACTTGTTCGACAAGGATTTTCAAAGAGAATGGATTTTCAAGTTGAACCGTTCTACTTAATCTTGTAAGAAGAAAGTTATATTATTTATAAAGGATATTTAAAAATGTAAATAAATATACTTATTATTATTTATATAGTAAGAATGATTTTGAAATGTAAATAAAGTTGTTTCTAATTAGAGGTTTAAATATTCATACAATTTCAGATAAGAGTAAATATGGATTTTATAAAATACAAGGACTTATATATATTTTAGAAACATGGTTATTAAATAAATATCCTATATGGAATTTGGAGATAAATATGCATATACTAGTGCAGTTTTGGAATGATTCAAATTTATATAATATTTTATCAAATAATGAATATTTATATAAAATTAAATAATAATTAAATTATGGATTTTAAATAAAGGAACTTGAAAGTGATATTTTATATAAAGTAATTTTAGAAAACCATTATATATATTAAGATTATATTTAATTACTTTCAAATCTTAAACTCTTATATTATTTTCTATCATTTGGCAATCCGATGCGACTTTTGTTTTTTGAAAATAAAAATATTTTCAGAATCTTAGTTCTATAATTTAGGAAATACTATTCGATTAGTGTCACTGATCAATTTAAATGCTCTCGAGTGTTCATCCAATATTGTATAACTCATTGAATAGGATGTTTGAGTGGTACTTACTAGCCCTTTAACGAACATTTGAATTTCATCGGCTAATATGGGATGCCATGGTTAAATTCGTGTGATTGCTATTAGGAAGTATTTAACACTTTAGAGTCATATCCTCTTTTGGTGTGTGGCATCAGATTGTTAGATCCTTAAAAGAATATAATTCCAAGTTTTCTAGTGGTATCTGTAACGAGTGAGATTTAATAGCTTCTAGCAAATACTGGAATTTCACCAGGCGGTATGGGACGTTTTCGATTATGTTCAAACGATTAATGAAAGCGATAGTATTTGGTACTTCAGAGTATATTAACTTTTAGGTTTCGGCTAAGGGCCGATAAATCTGTAAAAGATATACTTATCGATTTCTTAAATCCTTTTGTATTGTGCTATGTGTTCTATAATCGTTTAGATCGTACGAACAACTCCTGGTTACTGGCTACGGTTGTTTTATGGTATGAACGATCTTTAGTATCAAATCGGCATGAGTGATACTGGTTTGTTTCTACAATATGGACGATCGTTATGATTGGTATGAACGATCTAGCCAATCAATATGTTTTGTTTCGTTTTCTCATGAATTTCTACTTTTTTTGGATTTAAAATATTCTTGCATTTTATGATAAGTTCCCTTTTAAATCATTTATATAACTAGTTTACAATTAAAATACCATATACATTATGTTACATCTTGTGCTTACCCTTGCGAATATTCAGAGATAGTCTGACCCATTTATTTTATAATACTCTAATCAGACCGAGACTTTTCATGTTTTTAGGATGCTCAGGCTTTTTAGGTAAGTGTACTGGCAGATGATAGACATTTTGACATCTTAGTTTATCTTCCGTTGTATATATTCACTTGATGTATTATGGGATGTATTATTTGAAATATTGACTTATTTTGGATGTATATTATGTGAGTCTAGTGTTTCATTTTTTAGACTCACCTTATATATGATGCAAATTATCCGCTGTGATATGTGATTGTTATCTATATGATATGTTGTTCTGATTTTGAGAAACCGATGGGTATATTTTATTAAACTGAGGCTGTACACATCAAAGTTTTATTCTAGATATTTAACAAAAAGGGTAAGCATGACATGTTAGTGTTATATTAAAGATATGCTCACATTTGGTCGCCCTTTACAAGCCATATACTTTGTATTATTAGATGACATTATTAGAAATGTTCCTTAATAATATGGGTATTGTACTCGGGCTGTTATAACTTATATGTACATTCTATAAAGAACATTTGTTTTCATATTTTAATATATTAGTGCTATCTTTTCCATAAGGGATTACCATTATAACTTTCAATAAATTACCCATAAGTATGAATTCTGCTTCGTTTTAAATTACAAGAATTATCTCTTTCCATTTATTAAAAATAGACAGTGCAAAGTACGGAGGAGAACATCCGTACTTTACAAATCTCTTTTCTTTTTGGTATATTACTTAGTATTTAAAATGATGCACTTTTTATACCTAGTGGAATAAGATAATTTATGGAAATTGCATCGAAAATAGACATTCTCAAAAAAATTAAAACATAGAAATACACATTCCAAATCAAATTAGGGCAATCTAAATTGCTACGAACGGTTTACAACCCAATTATTTTACAACTAGAATAAACCTTTTAATCTTTTCAGCTTTCTACCTTAACAAATTTAGGGATTGATTTCTAAAATTTCAAATTATGATGTAAAAACCATTCTATTTCAATTACTTAACTTATAGAAGATGTAGGCAAGTTTTCACTTGAATATATTCTTTCTAAGCCTACAACTCAATAGATCTTGCATAGGTACAAAAATTAAATAAAACCCATTGATATAAATTTCAAAGTTATATGTAAATCATATAATTTTTCACCCACCTTTCTAGCTTTTCGAATCTCCCAAATTTGAATCCATCCCTTTAATTGACTTCTTTTCTTTTCCAATCCAAAAATATGTATAACAAGATATATACATACAATTAGAATTACAGATCTAAGAATGTGGGGTTTAGTGGAATATAGATTTATAATTATAAAATTTCCTTTCCGTACAATATCGCTTTGTTCCTTCTCTTCTTCTCTTTTATTTTTTTCTTTTCTCCAATTATATATAAATAAAATTTAATTTTTAATTAATAGAAATAGTGTAGAAGGGAAAATGGAAAAGCTCTGCTACTTTGATCATAAAATATAAAAGGAAAAGTTAAGGGCTATGCCTATATTTATAGACACTCGAATCAATTATCACCATTAGATTTAAAATAATTAAATCTAGACCGTTCGACCATGGTTCAACCTTTGCCGCCACAGTCTCTACCGGTTGACTGCTCGATCAGAGAGCGTTGACCACTAGCGGTCGGCTGGCCTAAGGAGGGGGTTGACTGATGTGGTCCACATAGTTTTATTATTTATTTCCTTTTAAATTCCTATTTAATTATTTTGTTCCAAACACTTCAAATGCTAATAAATTCTTCATTTGAATCCCAGGCACAAAACTCTATATATGAAAGTTGCTCATAAAATAACCATGAACACAATGGTACAAGTTTCATGGTCAAATTCTGAAATTTACTCAAATTCCACTTTTGAGCCTTAATAGTTATTTATTAATTACCATTAATTCTATGGGTGTTACAACCAACTGAAGGCCAAATTTCTATATGCCAATGATATTATAGCCTTGGAGAAAGTCAAGGCGATCCTGGCCAAAGAGGACGCAACTGCTGGCAAAGCTTCCATTGATTGTCCTATTGACTCTAGCGCATTGAGGCCAAGCAAAATTTCCATCCCTAAAATTCAAAGAGCCTGTGATGGTGATTCCAACTTCCATGGGGGCTAGCTCTAAGGCCACCCTTAATAAGACTCCGGCCTTTGTAGCCATGACTACTGAAGAGCCTCATATTCCTTTTCCTGTTTCTCAACCCATCCTTCATCTCCTGAAGTAGTTGAAATTGCTAAGTCTCCCATAAACGGAGCTTACCTCGGCAAAGGTATTTCTCTCATCTCCTCCATATTTCAGAAGCTTTGGTTCTCATTGGAGGTCATCACTAACCTTTACTTCACTACCTATCAACTTATAAATCATCCGTCGCTTCTTCCTCATCCTCCACCATTTACTCTAGGTTTGGGTCTCATTGTTATTTCCACTGAATAGACCTCTATCTCCATAGGGCTTATCGCTCCAATTCCATCCTTTAGTTCCAACCTCGGTCCTGATTCATAGAAGATGGTGACTTTGGAAGGATTGGAGGATACCTCATAGTCCCTAGGGGAAGACATTACGATCATCGATGCTACAGGCCTAAGCGATTTGATTTCAACAGCGGAGAGATTGAAGCTTGACCTTAGCAAGATTAAGATCAAAAAGAGCTAGGAACTGAGATACCTACTAGCTCAGAATCAACAAGTCCCACTTCAGAAATTCCACCAACTAAAATTAGACCTCCAAAAGGAAGTGGCACTAGCGGATCCTCTATGTCTTATTGACAAACCTGAACTCCCCATCACTGTTACAACTGAAGGAAAGACCACTCAGTTAGAAGGCGGCACTATTAGGAAGGTATTTGCATCAAAAATTGGCTTAAACATCCAATAGAAGTTTTGAGGAGAAATAAATGAAGAATATAAAATGAAAACATAGGATAATAACAAGAAATAATAGCAATTAAAAGAATAATACGCACACAAAGATATATAGTGGCATGACATTGTATGCCTATGTCCACTTTGAATAGATTTCTTTATTAATCACTTTATAATAAGTACAATAGGGATTAGATGAAAATCCTTAGTTACAAAAGAATATAAAGCAACTAACAGTGTAAAGGTCCTCAAAATGAACAACCAATCTTGTATTTATAGACGTAGATGGCCGAATATCTTCCTGAAAATTCGAGAGAAGGACCTTCAAAACTATATGGACCCACAAGAGGAATCGCATGGCCCAATTCTCAAAGAACAGGGATCGGTACCGATCCCTTCTTTGGTTTAAATTTTAGAAGCGATCTCTATGTTGGCTTTCTCATGCTAAAATACGCTTTGCTTCAAATTTTATGCTAACTGAATCGGTAAATCTTAAGATGTTGCATGATCTTTATCCCATCATGGTTTGCTCACTGATTGCAACCAATCCCTTCCAAGGGAAGTATACCGATCCCTCTAACTCCATCTACTTGTGGTGCAATACCTAGGGTAGGCTCCCTAGGGTCCCCATGTCTTGCTTACAAAATTTCATATGCATTGGACTTGTGGATCTTGAGATATTAGTTGTTTTCTTTAGGAATGCTCTCACACCTTGAAACATGTTGATCCCTATTATCAGAGCTATATTATGTTAATTCTCCTATGTGCTAAACCATATTTCATGCTTTGAACATTCTGCCTTGCATATCTTTGATGTCCATTCAACTTGGACTTCATGTTACCATTTGTACTTGACGTCTGGACCCCACAATCATCACTTTGGAGTCATCAGCCTTGATGGCAGTCGAATTTAACTTGTGCAATTAGTTCAATATAGCCGGGTTAAAATGCTGGATAACACTTGCCCCTCAAAGTATGTCTTGTGATGAACATGGCATGCTTTGAAACGCAATAAGTTAGAATTGTCAAAAAGAAATCCTTCCAGTTTTCTTAATAATGGCTTTCCCTCCACTGGACTATTTTCCCAAAGTGTTGCATCTCTTTTTGATCGTTATGACGCTTGGTCGAATTCCAATAGTATAAATCCAGGGTTGTATTCTGTCGGTTGATATATGAGTCTGGGTTCATGAGACTAATAAGCTTTGGTTATATGGTCCAGCCTTAAATCTGAAAGCTTCAGGCTTGATTTCAATTTCTATCGATTTCATAAATTGAACCTTTAAGTCACATATGTGCACGTTCTTGTCGTTAGCCCGCCGGCACGTTCGTATGCTCATGAGTCTTTGCCAATTTTCATTGCATTTTGTGTGTACATGCTTCAAACTATCTCTATGCCTAAGTTTATTTGCATGCATGTTCATAGCCTACCCCTCTTTTTTTAAGTTTTTGTAGGGATCGGCATGTGTTTAGCCAATCCCTCTTCTTTCTTTCTTTATGTTTGCTGGGATTGGTACCTTTAATGCCAAACCCTCTCTCCTTGCTTCGAGTAACGACCCCTCTCCCCTCATATAAACTAACATCCCTTCTTCTTAACCTTCACATATCTAACATTTCTACTTATCTCCCATTCACATCCTCAAGAGCGAACTCTCCTTTACCACTGAAAAACCCGAACCCTTCCTTCCCTACTCAAACATCGTCTTCATCCACACATTAACCTTTCGATTTGGCTTTAGATTATCATTTCACCACCCATTCGAACTATAATCCAACCTTTCTCCCCGAATCGGTCTCCTTAGGTTTATTCAGGTAGGTTACTTGCCTTTGATTTTTGTCTTATGATGATACGATGGATACCATGCCGCCAGCGACGAGGGTGAAGTTCAACGCAATGTTGAAATGATGGCCGAGGTTTCCTAGAAGAGGGGAGAAGTGGGATTTAATAGGGTTAGGCAGAGCATAGAAGAGGAGGAAGAACAAGGGAGTGCACGGCAAAGGGTTCGGTTATGTAGGAAGAGAAGATGGTAGGTTGGGTAGAGGAGGTATCAGTGGAAAATTGATGGGTGGAACGGATCCGTGGGGTGGGATAATGTGGAAGGGTCGGTATTGGAAGTTTGGTGGAAGGTTGAAAACAGTAAGTGGAGGGATTGGTGGAAATGGTTAGCATGGTGGGATTGTCCTTTTTGTTAAACGAAAAGGATCGACATCTTTTATTTGGAGAGAGGGATCGGTTGTAATGCTTTGGGATAGGGATTGGCATGTAGTGGTCGGTATACAAGGATCAACATGTATTTGGTTGATTCTTTGGCTTTAAATTGAACTCGAGAACCAATTCATAATCATTCATTGACAAATCAAAATCAGTCCCACCTTAATGAACTTGAACATATGACTACGATGAACAGGACTTGCATATTCACTATTGAATTCGAAATTGAACGATCAAATCCTTGGGACTTAGAACATGAACTAAAACTTAACAGACGGATTTGAATAACGGATTTCACACTTTTATATACTGATAGGCAATCCTAAAGCTCACACAACTGATCAATCTCTTCTCCAGTTGAGACGGTCAGCGATGAGGGTCACTCTTGTCGGAATCCAACGTCTCGTCATTTAACTTCACTTTCTTATTTTGAGCTGCTTATTTATACACTACACCGCATCGCATCGCACTAGCTTACACATAGCATAAAGGGACATGTAAAATTTTCTAATCTCGATTACCTACTGAGTATAGTTGACATGGACTTCAGATGTTAAGGGCGTCTAGCTGCAACGTCTTTCGAACCAGCCTCGCAACATAGTAATCCTAAAGCTGAGTCGAGATCTTCAACCATATCTGGTAGGCTTTCCCTTGGTAATCAAACTGAACAAACGGAAGTTTCCGACCTGTTAGCCAGTGTTACGACCCGTGAGTTTCGTTAATCAAATTTGGCATATTGATAATAATGAAGTTAATGTTAAGAATTAACCTATGAAATATTATATTGATTAAAATAGACTTAATTAAAAGGTTGAACTGAATAAATCCTATTTATTGGAACCTAATTTATTGGTATGCAAATCTATAATAATTGAGTTATTGCAAGAAATTGAAATTTGAATAGAATTCTAATGAATGAAAGTAGTGAAAAGATTATACCCGGATGTAATTGGATATGAGAAATAAAGGAAAGTATTAAATTGATTAATGTAATAAAACATTATTAACGGTATTTGATTGTAAATTAAGGAAAACGTGTTAATGCAAGTTAATATTTAATGAACTTGAATGAACGTTACAATTTAAGTTAAAATTCAAATATTATGACTTAGCTATAAATGGAATATAATAAAAACAAACACAATCAATGTTAGAAACGAAATTTTAATGTTCGGGTTGATAATAAACCTTACTTTAATGATTATTAGTATAGTAACGGAAGTGTAAATGAAATTTAAATAGAAACATAAGTTTATTTTAAGGAAGTAATTGATAAATTGGGAAAATAGTTCAAAGTATGTTAATTGATGAATTAATACGCAATGTATGTAGAGTAATAAGTTGGTAAGGATGAAATTAAGGAAAATTCGTTTGTTGGTTTTAAAACCTTAATTTAATGCATTTAATTGATAGAAGTACATTTAGGAATATAATATTTATTCAAATTAAGTTGTACATAGCGTATAATAATGTCATGAAATAAAAATTTAGCATATATGAAATTATAAATCTGGATTGATAAGTAACGAACTTATAAATACAACTAAAAACAAATAGGTGGCAATTAATATAGGTTGCTTGTTTATTTAATGTGTCAAATAAATTTCTGGTAATCAATTACAATAAATCTTAATTTAACATTTAGTTAATGTAAATTAAAGTTACAATTGATGTAATAAAGAAAGGAGCCAAGGTAAATTAATTTATTGGATCTAAAATCTAAATTTATGGGTGAAATTGACAAATTTTGATAGGATTGAATTTTGTAGTTATTACACAATTAGTGGAAATAAAATAGTTAATATGAATAAAGGTGAAACAGAAAGTATCGGGGTAATGAAATGTAACCAAATGTTAAATATATTTATAGGATAATGATTTGTTTGAATAATAAGAACGGTAATCAAGATTTGTTTATTTATTTGAATAAATTAGGGTAATTGGGTTTATTGCAATTAATTGAAATTAAATGTTTAAATATTACGTTAAAGGAGTTTAAGATGAAAATTGAGAATAACAATATAATAAACCATGAACCAATGTTAATTTATCTACTTGGAGACAATGGAGTGATTAACAGGATTTAAAAACCAAATAAATGAATTTCTTGGGAATTTAAGTTAATTGTTGGATAAATTGAAATTTAAACTTAATGTTGTAAATTGGGAATTTTCAATGATAAATTGATGTACAAATTTTTGAAAGGAGTCCAAATTTACCAGGTAATCCAACTGATAAAAATTGTAAATAATTAAAGTAAATTTGTAAAATTTGATTTAATTGACTAATTTTTAATTTATTTAATTAGTGTAAATATAGCCATTTTGGCCACTGACTCGGATTTCGACGAAACCTGTTTCATCGGATCTGTAACGGTAAATTATTGTAGGATTTCTAGTTTCATAACGATCAGACTTGTCATTTGATCGTACGGACTCGAAATGTCTTGAAACAAACGAAATTGAAATCAATTTGAAAAATATTGATTTTAGCACAACTTCTTCATATGATGCAATTTGAACCTGAAACCTTTTCCATTACGTTTAAAATATTTTAAAACACCTATTTTGATATATTGGTTTACTCAATTTCGTTCGGGGTTCAGAACGGGCTTTTTGGGCCACTTTGTCGTTAGCGCGCATTCAACCCGATCCATTTATTCTATTTCAACTTTCTCTATAAATATCCTGCTATAAACCTGCTATAAACCCTAGCCTACCTAATTCTCATTTGTCTATACATAAATTCATTCTATTCCTCCTCTTCCTCAATGGGAGATAAAATTCTATATTTCCAGATCCAATTGCAAATCAAATCCAAAGCATAAATTTCAAAGTCCTTAGAAAAATATAAAAAAAATATATATCTAAGCTCTCGATGTACGCATCTCAAAACTGAAATTAGTTTTTCAATTTGGGTCATGGTTCAGCCGAAATCGATGAACCATTTTCGGCCGTTCATCGCGCTCGATGAACATCGACGGATCGACGAACCATTTCTGGGTATTGTAGAGTGGACGATGGGGAGTGCATCAGTGGTGTTCTTTCGTCGAATTGATGGTCGGATCTGCCGTAAAAATTCGACCAGGGTTTTAATTATATGAGGTGGCTGCGCGATTTTGGGAGTTGATCGGCGCGAGGGGGAGGGGGCTGCGAGGTCACAGAGGGCGGCGTTGTCCGGGGGGTGAGGCGTGGTGGTTGTGTTTTTGTGGCGGCGTGCGTTTGATCGAGGTGGCGGCGTGAATTTTGAACGCATTTTGCTTGCGTGCGTGACCTGTAGGAGAAGGTGCGCGGTCTCCTGTAGCAGTGCGTTGAGTTAAAGAGGTGATGACGTGGATGAATGTTTTGGGGGTGAGTTTTGTTTTTTTTTTAATTGAATTTTGTTTCCATCGTTTTAATGCATAACTTTCTCCTACGATATCCGTTTTACGCACGGTTTCTTTTGTTAGGATTGTATTGAAATTCCGGACTTGAAGGCATTTGTTTGGATGAATTCTGAGACAGTCGAATTTTTGGGTTTAAATTCAATTTAAATTCAAAAGGTGAGTGTTTTAACCCACTCACTTCTTAAATTTTTTATGTTTGTTAAATTGATTTATGATAGAGTAGAAATTTATTTATGACTATTTGGCATACTTTTATTCATCATCTCGGTTAAATCGCATTTATTTAATTAAATTGTTATTTAATTATTAATTGCATATAAAATGCCAGTAAAATTTGTTATTTATTCATTTGTTGCATATAAACTCCCAGTTAAACAGTTATTAAATTTATTACTAAATATAAACTGTTAGTTAATACCTGTTATTTATTACCTGTTATATATTAATGATATTGTTTGGACTGGATGATGTTTGGGATAAATGTTTGATGATTGATATTGGGTGAATGGATGTTTATTTTTATTGTTATAAACTGCAAGTTATTATGCATTCTTATTTCATTCGAGATTGCGGTTTGAAATGATATATAACCGTAGTTTTTATTTTAAATTACGGATTGAAATGATAAATATCCGTATCACTTGACCATAGAGTAGAAAATTTTATACAGACGCCGCGGTCTATATATAAAGATATTTTGACGAGATTTTCTATGGTTTGAAAGGAAAGTATATGGTTTAATAAATATTAATTTTTGATATTATATAAGTATTAATTATATACATATAGTTAAATTCTTAAATTTAAGCTATGTATAAGTTTATTTAATAAAAATAAGTTTAATAATTGGATTTGCTTGTTTATATCATATGGTTAAGTACCTGTTTAAGATATGGTATATACGTAGAGTTTTAATGACCTAAATAAAAATTTAAGTTGGAAAATAAATATGAAATTTGTAGGAATTGAATTATTTAAGAATTATACTCGAAAGATTTGATTTGAAATTTAGAATAAATTGAGATTTTAAAGGGTATGATTCTTATAACTTGATTTGGTTTAGAGGGATTTAAATGAATATAAAGATTTATATGAATATATCAAGTTAATAAAATTTAAAGAATATCCAGTTGTTTGAAGTTAAAGGTTTTACTTAAATGATATTGGATTTATTAAGTAAACAGTTCAAATCTAGATAATAGTAATGGAACTTGATATATATGAAATTATCAAAGAATTCGTTTTGAAATTGTAGAATATTTAAAGCTTTGAAATATATGAAAATTGAAAGGGTTTATTTGGGAATTTAAACCTATATTTAGAATTTATTTATAAAATTTAAAAAGCTATTTTGGTATGTAAAGCGGTTTAATACTTAAACCATTTAAGTATTAGTAATTTTGTTCCAAAGCTATGGGGTTTAAGATATATATGTGTGTGTGTGTGTGTGTGTGTATATATTTGGAAATATTATGATTTTGGAAAAAGGGGTATATTTAAAATAAAAATGATATCATATTGATTTGGGGTTCTAAAAATATAAATGATATCGTATTTATATGGCTTTGAAAGGGATATTATGTTCTGGTTTTAAAGTATAAATTATTTTGAAATAACCACGGTGTTATAATAACGTTTGGTTGTTGAGGAGACCGGGATCCGAAGTTGTCATACTCCCTGCCAACTCCGAAAACCACTTTAACAACCGTGTACGTGGTGGAGATTCCAGAATGAAGTAGGATGGTGGCGGCGTTGCCTTTGAGGTAAATACGTGGACCCGACTCCCGTGAGTTGGCATAAGGTGGCTAAAACAGGAGCGATTCTCGGGCCAATTGAGGTAGCACCTTTGATCGGACGCATCCCTTCGATTTTATACTTTGACTTTTCGATTGATTCGGTGGCCACTTTTGATTTTTGATTTTGGGGGTGTTGTTCGAGGTGGGCGGTAGTAGCTGCTACGCGTTACCACCAGATGCGTAATTCGTATATCTACCCTGGCATTGCCTAGTTGTGCCGTGTCACCTACCCTAGCGCGCCTTGTACGAGTTTCTATTTGTGTCATACCTATCGTGTATCCTCTGGTAGCCTCCCAATCAGGAGGTATTACGGTACTGTATAGACTATTGGCATTATTACGTGTTAAGGTGGAAAATGTAAAGCCTTAACGCTATTTAAAAGTAAGTTTATTTTACTAATAAACACTATTATAATAGCGAAATATACTACATAGTAAATAGTTTAACGGATCCTTAAGAGATGTAAATCCCGAGCATTTCAGGATCGAAGATTTTATTCTGGAGGACGAAGACGAGGTTTTGTAGTACTATTACCTACTATATTATGTTGTTCCACTACACACTGTATTCCGCTGCATCGATTTTTATTTGTTGGTATGTGCAACTCTGGTATATATTGTATAAGTAAAATTAAATATTTGTAAACAGCTTCATGAACTGTATATTTGATTATTATATTTTTACCCTTCCGCTGTGAGATTCTGTTTTGTTTTATTTCTTTCTTGTTTTTATCTTATTTACCCCATAACAATCCGCCCTTCCGTATGGTTTGAATTGACACGTGTGTCGATTTAAAGCGTGCGAAAAGGCGGATGTTACATCTGGTATCAGAGCTTTGGTTTAGCGATAAACCTTAGCTTTGTGGGGTCTGACTCTTTATTAATAGGGTGTACTACCCTATGATGAGTCACTGAGTGTATATATATGAGAGAGCGTATTTGTTAGTGTTATAAAAAGGTTTTAATATTGTGTTAATTTATTCCGTTTTGTATTTATAAATTCTGGTTGGCGCATGGGATGCTATGACATCAATAGGGATTTCTAAACACTTAATAGGACAGACCGACATAATATTTGTTTTAATATAGGTGAATGAAATAATTTTGCCTATTATATTTTTCTATATATATAAAATAAATTTTTATAAATGGTATATATTTGGTTGCAATATATTGGTTGTTAGGTGATGAAATTTTAGCTAATAAGTTGAAATAAGAGTGAAAAATAAATAAATATTGGAAATTTAGAACTTAAGTCCTGGGGTTTTGAAAATTCCTTCAATGATTTTGGAATATAATAATGATCTTATTTAGAAGTATTTTCGGATATAAATATTTCAATATAATTTGAAAGAATTGTTTTAAAGAAGATCTTGGAAAAATAAGTTATGTACTTCCCTCTCCGTCGCTGGAAAATAATTTCGGTGATGGCGGCCGCATCATCGACATTCATTTTCGAGTTTCAAAGTGGGAAGGTCACTGTAGTAGTTTTACTACGGATTTATTTTGATAACCATATATAAATTTCTGATTGTTTAAGTATAATTAGATATATAAATTATAAGTATATATTTATCTGTTATTTTAATATGATTTGAAATTTTAACCCGGTATATAGTTCTTAAGTTTTCGTTAATCAATAGTTCCAATTATTGTAGTGAAATGGAAAGCAACTAATTAATAATCGGAATCCTAATTTAAATAAGAGTTAAGTTAATGTTTAAAGTGATTTATAACTAAAAGGGTAGAAAAGATGGATAGTAAGTAAAACATCTTGAGTTTAAGATGAGTATTCGAAACCATTGATAAATAGGAAGATTTAATGATAGGTTATAAAGGAAATTAAAAGAAATTTGGAAAGTGTAATATATAAGAAAACAGATATAATTGTCGAACATTAAATTAATTAAAGGTAATGAGAAAAACTTGTATAATTTTTCAATTGCATTCTTAAAGCTTATACGTAACTTACAGTAGGATCGATTTCACCCTAGAGGGGGGTGAATAGGGTGATGCTATTAATTATAAAAATTAATTGTGGAATCTTATAAAATAATTTCAACACAGATCATAGAATAATAGCAGCACAGATGATAGCAGAATAATAAGTGCAGAAATAGAACGACACAGAATTTACCCAGCTTCGGTAAAACCCTGCCTATGTGCTGCCCCCAAGGTTTCTACTAGAAATTAAGTAGTCACACTCTTACACACGTAAACTCGCGACACCCGCTACTGACTAACCTAACTCTAAGCTCAAAACCCCGCCACAACTCAGCCACTGAGTTGCGAATTCTCAAACTATGCCACGTAGTTTGTCCCCTAGTCACACGACTAGAAATTACAACGGTATAAAAAGGAATTACAAACTAAAAACAATTTAAAAGAACAAAAGACCGCTAATTTTTAAAACTAAAACCCTTATGAACTTAAAACAAAATAGCCGGCCCCTTTTATATAATTTGGCCCATTCTCCCTTTTTATGTTAATGGCGGCTTTGTCTTTGCAAATTAGGGCTTTGTTCCCTTTGTTCCACTCTGATTAAAAGTTAGGGCTTTTTGAAGCGCCGACTTTAAGTTGATCGATCGCGTGGATAATTGCGAGTAGCTTTGATCGATCGTTTCCTCGTTGCTCACTTTGGCTGCTTCTATTTGATAGAGTTCGACTTCGATTTGGTATGTGATTTTCCTTTATGCTTTTCTGTTATGCTTGATTGAACTCCGATGCTCTGCAGATGATGATTTTTGGGGTTTTTATATGAGTTCATCTCCATACTTTTCGTTCGCCTGATAGTTTCAAAGTTATGTTTCGGCCATTTGATTATGGCTGGACGTTGATGATTTTACTAACTTATTCAGTTCGTTCTTTTCGTGTTACTTGGTTAACACGGTTTTGATTTGCTGGTTCGACTTTGGCACTGACTTTTTCAATTTGTACATACGCTTGATTTCTGACTTGGTCAACTTTGATATTGATTTGTGAATTCATGTTTCTGTTGGCTTCGGCCTTGGCTTGAGATTTCATGTGCTTGATTGTTTGCGGCCGCACATTGCTGTGTAGTGCCATTGATGTTCTGTTGCTATAGCCACGAGCTACAGTCTACACTGCACCCATATTATCCTTGTATATGCTGCATTCATGAGTGACTGTTGTGGATATTATGTTCATGTATTCTTCTTTTTAGTATTGGTGATTGTCCACTTCGTTTTACTGTTGCATACAGTTGAGTTGTTTTGTTGGTCATGTCACTCCTTTGATTTGTGATTCACTTCATGTTGCATTGACTCTACATATCTTGGTTCGGTCTGTAGTCTTCATTAGCTTTGTGTTTGTTGTACATATGAACTTGTATGTTGTACACTAAGCATTTCTTTGAGTTTTACACTTGAGTCTGTACTTGTAATATCCATCTGGAGCTTGCTGCCTGATCTGATTCATCTTGTATTGCTTCACTTTAAACTTTGAACTGTTGTTGCCAGTTGCCTCTGTTGAGTCTTGCCTTGTATCACAGCAAACTGCATGTTATATACGTTATATTTACTGTCTTCATATTTTATGTCATATAGATTTTTGGTCGAGGCTTGTTTTAGTTGTCTCGAACTTGCACCTGTCTTGAATCGAGCTTATAGCTCGGATTTGACCTTGTGCTGAAGTTTGTGACATTATTTTATTGCACTTGAGTTGAATTCGATAATTTGGGTTTGACCTGTGCTCATCCGTCCGTGTAAATTTGTCAAGTGTATATATCGGTGTGCACGGCCTTGTGGCATATACAGTGATACATTTTTTTTGTGTATGTCACAAGCTGTTCGTATATGATGAATTGAAATTAAATGATGACGAACAACCCAAATAACCGAGGCAAATATTATTTTCAAAATCACATTTTATTTTATGCTGCAAAAATATTTCCTTTTCAATTTTACTGCGTCAATATTTATTTTTGCATATTTCTCAGATGATGGATTCAATTTGGAATGAAGTTGAAGATGAAATACGAGTTGAAATGAGTGATATGTAGTGAGGTCAGATGTAAAAGTGAAATTGTGATGTAATTGAATTTGTATTGTAATCAAAGTTGTATATGTATAGTGAGAGCTGCTCGAATATGTACTATTCAAAATTGTAATAAATATTTGTTTGAATTCAAATTATGTGTTATTTATTTTTAATCAGCAAATATTCATTTAGTTTGTGAAAAATAAAATAGTACATTAACAAATACATTTACAAGAATATATATATATATATATATATGTTTATTATCATCAAACAAAAATCATATAGTCGTATATTCAACATTCTCCCCCTTTTGATGATAACAAACATATATTTAAGATTTTGAATATTAAAAATGTATTTGATCATTGATATACTCTAATTGCTCCCCCTATTTAAATGCTCCCTCTCTACACAAAGCTCCCCCTACATATATGCATACAATTAAAAATATGTAAATGAGCCTAGATGCAAATGGAAAATATTTGACCTTTGCTTGATTTTATTTAACAAAATCTTAACTTTTCTCTTCTCCTTTTGTTATCAGCAAAAGAGTGATAGTGTTAGAGAAAATAGAGATAAAGTAATCGATACTAATCCAACATTAAAACTCAATTGAATATAAATATTAAATTTCAATAAAAAATCAAACAAAAATCATAAATACTTTGTTAGATGCATATTCCACTTTTAGAGTGATGGGAATGATGTCATCATATAAAACCATACAGTTGTGTCTGTTTGTTGTATATTTATATCAGGAATTTGAATATCTACTAACCATGCATAACCGTTAGGACTTTTAGATGAGATTAGTAGTATTCCAATTTTATTTTAAAAAAAAATGAATTCAAGTATCTTTTAACCATTCATAACTGCGAGGACTTTTAAATGCGATTAGAATCAACTTGTTTATTTTGGAAATCAATTTTGATATGCGTTCCATACATGGATAACCGTAAGGACTTTTAAATGAACATGGAAGCACATAACAAATTCCAAATAATTCACCCATGCATAACCATAAGGACTTTAAATGAGAGTGAATACTTTGGATTTTTTTTACTATATAAAATTTTCTATTATTTTTAAAAAAATGTAAAATGAAAAATGAATGATTCGTGTTTAAAGTACCACATGTTGACAAACTATATACAATTTTGACGAGTGATGGTCGTTAGAAATATGATAGAAATAAAGATGGTCATGAAATTTTTACCAACAAAAGTTTTATAACTCTTGTTTAAATTTCTAAAGAAATTTACTAATTATACCGACTCGAGTCATAATATATGATAATATCAACACTCATCACTTTTTCAATCACTATTTATCTTTTCGATAATTATTTGGGATCCAGATTAGTCAAAATAGTCAGTTAAAATCAAATTCAAAAATAATTATAAAATCAATTTTTCAAAATGACTAATTTGAAAACATGGTCAAAAATGATTTTCTCGAAGGGGTTATATGAGAAAATTTTCTGCTATTTGAAAATTATTTGAATTGAAAAATATGCAGATATTTTCTTTGAATAAACGATGCAGTTACCAACTGTCTCAACAAAAATCATGTTCAACTAGTAATTTTTCTATCAACTAGATTACAAGTGTAATCAGCATCTGAATTTCTCTTTCACTCAAAATTATCATTAATTGAACTTGGTAGACCATGAAATGTGCACCAAAAATTTCAAACTCAATTTTAACAGCAATTTAAATGACATTCTCTTGAATTTGAATTGAAGCCGTGTAAATAACCAGAAACCGTGAATATAGGGTTAGCCGTATTATAACCAAATGTATTATTATCCAACAAAACACTATTTTTAATCCAAACTAATATAAATGAAGTAATTCAAAGAATCTAGAGATTTTTATTGTGTTTTTGGCATAAGAATATAGTTTGCCAACAATTGAATAAGTCAGAATCAAAATCATCATTATTTCATCATCACATTATTGGCTCATTTAACTCAGATTATGGTGCAGATGATCACATTTAACATAAATATACCATTAATTGTTTCACCTTTACGATATTTTTCATTGTTGTCTATTGTGATTATGTCACCTTTGTACTAGGCTAAGGAACTTTGCTTTGTCGCTTGTTGTGTCCTTGGAACAGCCAGAATCCAAGTAGCACTATTGTTGTTCCTTAGCCTGCCACCACACCTACACGGGAAAAGATTTATGTGACCTATTTGTTTTTATAGGTCCATAGTTGTTAGTGGCAGAATATTTAGAGAAATAATTTTGTGAAGACCCAAAACTATTTATAATTGTTCCATTCGGCACCCAAATTTGTTTAACTTTGAGAGTTTTTATATTTGTGCCTTTTGAAACTCGAATTGGTATAGTTCTCTCATGTTTGGCCCATACCAACAACTATTTTGATTGTGTCCAAATTTTCTACAAATTGTGTACATTGAATTGACTTGATTAATATTGCTTTCAACATTTTCAGATTGATTATATCCAAGTCCTTCTCTAACCGTATTACCAGTTTGCTTTCCTAATAGCATATTCAATGATTTTTCACTTTTCGAAAATTTATCTAAAGTCGTTGACAATTGTTGGACTTGTGTTTTGAGAGATTCATTTTCATTTAACAACTGTGTGCACTTTTTAATATAATTCTCTCTCCTAGTATTTTCACTTTCTTTCAAAATCAGAATTTCATTTTCAAGTGATTTTATATTGATTTCTGATTTTTTAATTTCTTCTTTGAATGTTGGACACTTATCACACTTAGGAATCCTACTTTGATAGTTTTAACTAATTGGTCAAGTTATTCATTTAATTCTATCAAAGTATTTTTTTGTGATTCAAGTTTGGCATACTTCTCCCTAATCCATTCAAAACATCCATTTACTTCGTGGAAATAATAAGTAATTTTGAGTGAGTGAGATTTGATACATCGCTTGGCTCGTCATCATCGCTATCAGTTATATTTCCATGAAGGCACACATCTGCTTTCTCACTCTCACTGCTAGAACTTTGATTATCTTCATCACTTGTATTCCACGTGGCTGCAAAACTTCTCCTTTTTGATTTCTTTCCAAAGTCGCGTCGATTTTGGGGACAATTGGGCTTGATGTGTCCGGATTGGTTGCACTTGTGGTAGACGATCTACTTCTGAGTGGTCTAGTGCTTTGGCTGTTCTGCTTTTCAATTGTTGATTTAGAGCTGGATTTCCGTATTTGTGGTTCCACTTTTTGAATTTCTTCATTAGTAATGCCAGCTCAGCTGCTCCATCATCATCATCCTCATCACAGCTGCTTTTTACAAATCCTGTCAAGCACATTTCTTTAAGTGAGTCGGTTGTGGAGGATTTCTCAATGCTGTTAACTTGCACCATATATTGCATCGAAAGTATTCCAGATTTCCTGTGCATTTTCACAATGAGAGATGAAATTAAAATTATCTTGATTAATATGAGAATATAATATATGCATAGCAAGAGCATTAATCGAGATAGTTTTCTCGTCATTTATATCACACCCATTTTCAATAATATTCCAACATTTAATATTAATAGATTTTAAATAAAATTCCATTTTCAATTTCCAATTCAAAAAATCCGTTCCATCAAAAATAGGAGGAATAATATTAGAACGACCCTTAGCAAAATTAGTCATTTTAAAAAATTCAAATTTTTAAAACAAAAATTGGTTTTTGAAAAATCAAACTTTTTAGAAACAACAACGGCTTTTGAACCTCGCTCTAATACCACTTGTAGGATCGATTTCAACCTAGAGGGGGGTGAATAGGGTGATGCTATTAATTATAAAAATTAATTGCGGAAGCTTATAAAATAATTTCAACACAGATCACAGCACAGATGATAGCAGAATAATAAGTGAAGAAATAGAACGACACAGAATTTACTCAGCTTCGACAAAATCCTGCCTATGTGCTGCCCCCAAGGTTTCTACTAGAAATTAAGTAGTCACACGCTTACACACGTAAACTCGCGACACCCGCTACTGACTAACCTAACTCTACGCTCAAAACCCTGCCACAACTCAGCCACTGAGTTGTGAGTTCTCAAACTACGCCACGTAGTTTGTCCCCTAGTCACACGACTAGAAATTACAACAGTTTAAAAAGGAATTACAAATTAAAAACAATTTAAAAGAACAAAACACCCCTAATTTTTAAAACTAAAACCCTTATAAACTTAAAACAAAATAGCCGGCCCCTTTTATATAATTTGTCATGTTCTCCCTTTTTATGTTAATGGCGGCTTTGTCTTTGCAAATTAGGGCTTTGTTCCCTTTGTTCCACTCTGATTAAAAGTTAGGGCTTTTTGAAGCGTCGACTTTAAGTTGATCGATAGCGTGGATAATCGCGAGTAGCTTTGATCGATCGTTTCCTCGTTGCTCACTTTGGCTGCTTCTATTTGATAGAGTTCGACTTCGATTTGGTATGTGATTTTCCTTTATGCTTTTCTAATATGCTTGATTGAACTCCGATGCTCTGCCGATGATGATTTTTGGGGTTTTTATATGAGTTCATCTCCATACTTTTCGTTCGTCTGATAGTTTCAAAGTTATGTTTCGGCCATTTGATTATGGCTGGACGTTGATGATTTTACTGACTTATTCAGTTCGTTCTTTTCGTGTTACTTGGTTCACACGGTTTTGATTTGCTGGTTCGACTTTGGCACTGACTTTTTCAATTTGTACATACGCTTGATTTCTGACTTGGTCAACTTTGATTTTGATTTGTGAATTCATGTTTCTGCTGGCTTCGGCCTTGGCTTGAGATTTCATGTGCTTGATTGTTTGCGGCCGCACATTGCTGTGTAGTGCCATTGATGTTCTGTTGCTGTAGCCACGAGCTACAGTCTTCACTGCACCCATATTATCCTTGTATATGCTGCATTCATGAGTGACTGTTGTGGATATTGTTCTCATGTATTCTTCTGTTTAGTATTGGTGCATTGTCCACTTCATTTTACTATTGCATACAGTTGAGTTGTTTGTTGGTCATGTCACTCCTTTGGTTTGTGATTCACTTCATGTTGCCTTGACTCTGCATATCTTGGTTCGGTCTATAGTCTTTATTAGCTTTGTGTTTGTTGTACATATGAACTTGTATGTTGTACACTAAGCATTGCTTTGAGTTGTACACTTGAGTCTGTACTTGTAATATCCACCTGGAGCTTGCTGCCTGATCTGATTCATCTTGTATTGCTTCACTTTTGACTTTGAACTGTTGTTGCCAGCTGCCTCTGTTGAGTCTTGCCTTGTATCACAGCAAACTGCATGTTATATATGTTATATTTGCTGTCTTCATATTTTGTGTTATTTAGTTTTTTGGTCGAGGCTTGTTTTAGTTGTCTCGAACTTGCACATGTGTTGAATCCAGCTTATAGCTCAGATTTGACATTGTGCTGAAGTTTGTGACATTATTTTATTTCACTTGAGTTGAATCCGATAATTTGGGTTTAACCTGTGCTCACCTGTCCCTGTAAATTTGTCAAGTACATATATCGGTGTGCACGGCCTTTTGGCATATACAGTTATACGCTGTGTATGTCACAAGCTGTTCGTTTATGATGTATTGAAATTAAATGATGACGAACAACCCAAATAACTGAGGCAAATATTGTTTTCAAAATCACATTTTATTTTATACTGCAAAAATATTTCCTTTTCAATTTTACTGCGTCAATATTTATTTTTTCAGATTTCTCAGATGCTGTATTCAATTTGGAATGAAGTTGAAGATAAAATACAAGTTGAGTGAATGAGTGATATGTAGTGAGGTCAGATGTAAAAGTGAAATGGTGATGTAATTGAATTTGTATTGTAATCAAAGTTGTATATGCATAGTGAGAGCTGCTCGAATATGTACTATTCAAAATTATAATAAATATTTGTTTGAATAAAAAATTCTGTTTGAATTCAAATTATGTAGCAAATATTCATTTAGTCTGTGAAAAATAAAATAGTACATTAACAAATACATTTACACGAATATATATATATATATATGTTTATTATCATCAAACAAAAATCATATAGTCGCATATTCAACACTTAGCAAATATTAAAAGTTGAAATGTTTAATAAGAATACGTAACGGAAAATTTGTACAAGAAAAATTTATATAATGAAAGGGTTCAGTGAATCATCTTAATAAATAAGAATTTGATGTTGTAGTGTTATAAACTTAAGTATAATTGAAATGCTACTAATTAAATATAATGGAAAGTAGGTATTATAAGTAAGTAATCATAAACTTAAGTAAATAGGCAGAAGTTACTTAAGTTAATAAATTTACCTGCTAAGAAATTTGGTTTAATATGAATAATAATAAATGGAAATTGAAATAAACATTGAACAAATGTGAATAGTGTATTAACTAATGAAATAATTTAATTAGGGGTGATTGAATGAATTATTAGGCAAAGAAATTGAATTAAACTTGAATGCTATAAATAAATGAAAAAGAATAGTTGTAAGAAATAATGTAAAAATTAACAAGATAAAACATTATATGAATAAAAAAGGAAAACAAACAACAAATGTATGAATGTAATAAATAAGGATAATCTTAATCTGTTGTTTGAAATCGTTGTCGTTGTTTTGGTTTATGGTTGTTTGGGTAAGGAAACTTAAAATTGTTTGGATGAATGAATAATCGATTTAGCCTTTAAGACTGTTGAGTAAATGGTGCACTAAGTAGTTTATTTTCCATTCTGCGCAATCTAAAGTTTGAACCCGAACAACTATTTGTTTTGTTTGATTTCAATGGATAATTGATTCTATGTGATGATTGTTTGCTTGTTGCATGTGATTGTTGTTGCATTGTTTGTTTGCTTGTGGTTGAAACAACTTAAATATTTCATTCTATATAAATGCTAACTCTTATCAGATTATATAAGTGAAATACAGGTTATGGAAGTAATTGCTACTGCTTTTGGTTTCATAATTAAGCGTTAATTGCCCGACAAATAGGTATGTTTCCGGATTACGGTTTTTAGCAGTATTATATTATTTTTCCCGTGTTGGGATATATATTATTTTGGTAAATATATGTTGTATATTGTTATATTTGATATTATATATTCTCCCGAGCCTCCCCGTACAAAGGAGACTCTACCGAAATTTTCCGTAAATTTTGGACTTAGAAAATTTTGAAAATATTTTCCAAACTTTATTGATTTGAGTATAAAAAGATTTAATGGCTATAAATTGGTATATTTTATCTAAATTAATTAATTTTGTAAATTTATTTATTTATAAATTTAATATTTAAATATGATATATTGATTCTTTTATTCTTCTTTTCCCTTCTTTTCCTTTTCGGGGACGAAAAGTTTTGAGTGGAGGAGAGTGTAATGACCCGTGAATTTCGTTAATTAAATTTGGCTATTAATAAGACTTTGGAATTAAATTTATAAAGAAATTTAATTGTTATAATTTTTAATGAAGTTAGTGTTAAGAATTAACCTATGAAATATTATCTTGATTAAAATAGACTTAATTAAAAGGTTGAATTGAATAAATCCTATTTATTGGAACCTAATTTAATGGTATGCAAATTTATAATAAATGAGTTACTGCAAGAAATTGAAATTTGAATAGAATTCTAATGAATGAAAGTAGTGAAAGGATTATATCCGGATGTAATTGGATATGAGAAATAAAGGAAAGTAATAAATTGATTAATGTAATAAAACATTGTTAACGGTATTTGATTGTAAATTAAGGAAAACGTGTTAATGCAAGTTAATATTTAATGAACTTGAATGAACGTTACAATTTAATTTAAAATTCAAATATTATGACTTAGCTATAAATGGAATATAACAAAAACAAACATAATAAATGTTAGAAATGAAATTTTAATGTTCGGGTTGATAATAAACCTTACTTTAATGATTATTAGTGTAGTAACGAAAGTATAAATGAAATTTAAATAGATACATAAATTTATTTTAAGGTAGTAATTGATAAATTGGGAAATAGTTCAAAGTATGTTAATTGATGAATTAATATGCAATGTATGTAGAGTAATAAGTCGGTAAGGATGAAATTAAGGAAAATTCATTTATTGGTTTTAAAACCTTAATTTAATGCATTTAATTGATAGAAGTACATTTAGGAATATAATATTTATTCAAATTAAGTTGTACGTAGGCGTTATTAATGTCATGAAATAAAAATTTAGCGTATATGAAATTATAAATCCGAATTGATAAGTAACGAACTTATAAATACAATTAAAAGCAAATAGGTGGCAATTAATATATGTTGCTTATTTATTTAATGTGTCAAATAAATTTTTGGCAATCGATTACAATAAATCTTAATTTAACATTTGGTTAATGTAAATTAAAGTAACAATTGATGTAATAAAGAATGGAGCCAAGGTAAATTAATTTATTGGATTTAAAATCTAAATTTATGGGTGAAATTGACAAATTTCAATAGGATTGAATTTTGTAGTTATTACACAATTAGTGGAAATAAAATAGTTAATACGAATAAAGGTGAAACAGAAAGTATAAGGGTAATGAAACGTAACCAAATGTTAAATATGTTTACAGGATAATGATTTGTTTGAATAATAAGAACGGTAATCAAGATTTGTTTATTTATTTGAATAAATTAGGGTAATTGGGTTTATTGCAATTAATTGAAATTAAATGTTTAAATATTACGTTAAAGGAGTTTAAGATGAAAATTGAGAATAACATATAATAAACCATGAACCAATGTTAATTTATCTACTTGGAGATAATGGAGTGATTAACAGGATTTAAAAACCAAATAAATGAATTTCTTGGGAATTTAAGTTAATTGCTGGATAAATTGAAATTTAAACTTATTATTGTAAATTGGGAATTTTCTATGATAAATTGATGTAGAAATTTTTAAAAGGAGTCTAAATTTACCAGGTAATCCAAACTGATAAAAATTATTAATAATTAAAGTAAATTTGTAAAATTTGATTTAATTGACTAATTTTTAATTTATTTAATTAGTGTAAAAATAGCCATTTTGGCCACTGACTCGGATTTCGTCGAAACTAGTTTTATCGGATCCGTAACAATGAACTATTGTAGGATTTCAAGTTTCGTAACGATCGGACTTGTCGTTTGATCGTACGGACTCGAAACGCCTTGAAATAAACGAAATTGAAATCAATTTGAAAAATATTGATTTTAGCATAACTTCTTCATACGATGCAATTTGAACGTAAAACCTTTTCCATTGCATTTAAAATATTTTAAAACACTATTTTGATATATGGGTTTACCCACTTTTGTTCCGGGGTCAGAACGGGCTTTTTGGGCCACTTTGTCTTTAGCGCGTATTCAACCCGATCCATTTATTCTATTTCAATTTTCTCTATAAATATCCTTCTATAAACCCTAGCCTCCATAATTCTCATTTTTCTGTACGTAAATTCATTCTATTCCTCCTCTTCCTCAATGGCAGACAAAATTCTATAAATTGCAAATCAAATCCAAAGCATAAATTTCAAAGTCCTCAGAAAAATCTGGAAAAAATATATATCGAAGCTCTCGATGTACATATCTCAAAATTGAAATTTGTTTTTCAATTTGGGTCACGGGTCAGCCAGAAATGGATGAACCATTTTCGGCCATTCATCGCATGTCGATGAACATCGACGGATCGACAAACCATTTCTGGGTATATTGTAGAGTGGACGATGGGGAGTGCATTAGTGGTGTTCATTGGTCGAATTGACGGTCGGATCTGCATAAAAATTCGACTAGGGTTTTAATTATAGGAGGCGGCTGCGCGATTTTGGGAGTTGTTCGGCGGAGGGGGAGGGTGCTGCGAGGTCAGAGAGGGCGGCGCTGTGCGGAGGGTGAGGCGTGGTGGTTGCATTTGTGGCGGCGTGCGTTTGATCGAGGTGGCGGCGTGAGTTTTGAATGCATTCTGCTTGCGTGCATGACCTGTAGGAGAAGGTCCGCGGTCTCCTATAGCGGTGCATTGAGTTAAAGAGGTGATGACGTGGATGAATGTTTTGGGGGTGAGTTTTGTTTTCTTTTTTTTGTTTTAATTGAATTTTGTTTCCATCGTTTTAATGCATAACTTTCTCCTACGATATCCGTTTTACGCGCGGTTTCTTTTGTTAGGATGTATTGAAATTACAGACTTGATGACATTGGTTTGGACGAATTCTGAGACAGTCGAATTTTTGGGTTTAAATTCAAAAGGTGAGTGTTTTAACCTACTCGCAACTTCTAAAAAAATTTATGTTTGTTAAATTGATTTATGATATGAGTAGAAATTTGTTTATGATTGTTTGGCATACTTTTATTCATCATCTCAGTTAAACCGCATTATTTATTAAATTCTTTTTAATTATTCATTGCATATAAACTGCCAGTAAAATTTGTTATTTATTCATTTTTTGCATATAAACTCCCAGTTAAACAGCTATTAAATTTATTATTGAATATAAACTGTTATTTAATACCTGTTATTTGTTACCTGTTATATATTAATGATATTGTTTGGATTGGATGATGTTTGGGATAAATGTTTGATGATTGATATTGGGTGAATGGATGTTTATTTATATTACTATAAACTACAAGTTATTATGCATTCTTATTTCATTCGAGATTGCGGTTTGAAATGATATATAACCGTAGTTTTTATTTAAATTACGGATTGAAATGATAAATATCCGTATCACTTGACCATAGAGTAGAAAATTTTATACAGGCACCACGGTCTATATATAAAGATATTTTGAAGAGTTTTTCTATGATTTGAAAGGAAAGTATACGGTTTAATAAATATTAATTTTTGATATTATATAAGTGTTAATTATATACATATAGTTAAATTCTTGAATTTAAGCTATGTATAAGTTTATTTAATAAAAATAAGTTTAATAATGGGATTTGCTTGTTTATATCATATGGTTAAGTACCTGTTTAAGATATGGTATATATATAGAGTTTTAATGACCTAAATAAAAATTTAAGTTGGAAAATAAATATGAAATTTGTTGGAATTGAATTATTTAAGAATTATACTCGAAAGATTTGATTTGAAATTTAGAATAAATTGAGATTTTAAAGGGTATGATTCTTATAACTTGATTTTTTTTTAGAGGGATTTAAATGAATATAAAGATTTATATGAATATATCAAGTTAATAAAATTTAAAGAATATCCGGTTGTTTGAAGTTAAAGGTTTTACTTAAATGATATTGGGTTTATTAAGTAAACATTTCAAATCTAGATAATAGTAATGGAACTTGGTATATATGAAATTATCAAAGAATTCATTTTGAAATTGTAGAATATTTAAAGCTTTGAAATATATGGAAATTGAAAGGGTTTATTTGGGAATATAAACCTATATTTAGAATTTATTTATAAAATTTAAAAAGCTATTTTGGTATGTAAAGCGGTTTAATACTTAAACCATTTAAGTATTAGTAATTTTGTTTCAAAGCTATGGTGTTTAATATATATATATATATATATATATATATATATATATATATATATATATATATATTTGGAAATATTATGATTTTGGGAAAAGGGATATATTTAAAATAAATATGATATCATATTGATTTGGGGTTTTAAAAATATAAATGATATCATATTTATATGGTTTTGAAAGGGATATTATATTCTTGTTTTAAAGTATAAATTATTTTGAGATAACCGCGGTGTTATAATAACGTTTGGTTGTTGAAGAGGCCGGGATCGAAAGTTGTCATACTCTCTGCCAACTTCGAAAACCACTTTAACAACCGTGTACGTGGTGGAGATTCCAGAATGAAGTAAGATGGTGGCGACGTTTCCTTTGAGGTAAATATGTGGACCCTACTCCCGTGAGTTAGCATAAGGTGGCTAAAACAGGAGCGATTCTCGAGCCAATTGAGGTAGCACCTTTGATCGGACACATCCCTTCGATTTTATACTTTGACTTTTGGATTGATTCGGTGGCCACTTTTGATTTTTGATTTTGGGGGTGTTGTTCGAGGTGGACGGTAGTAGTTGCTATGCGTTACCACCAGCCCGGATGCGTAATTGGTATATCTACCCTGGCATTGCCTAGTTGTGTTGTGTCATCTGCCCTAGTGCGCCTTGTACGAGTTTCTATTTGTGTCGTACCTATGGAGTATCCTCTGGTAGCCTCCTGATCAGGAGGTATTACGGTACTGTATAAACTATTGGCATTATTACGTGTTAAGGTGGAAAATGCAAAGCCTTAACGCTATTTAAAAGTAAGTTTATTTTACTAATAGACACTATTATAATAACGAAATACACTACATAAGAAATAGTTTAACGGATCCTTAAGAGACGTAAATCCCGAGCATTTTAGGATCGAAGATTTTATTCTGGAGGACGAAGACGAAGTTTTGTAGTACTATTACCTACTATATTATATTGTTCCACTACACACTGTATTCCGCTGCATCGATTTTTATTCGTTGGTATGTGCAACTTTGATATATATTGTATAAGTAAAATTAAATATTTTATAAACAGCTTCATGAAGTGTATATTTGATATTATATTTTACCCTTCCGCTGTGAGATTCTGTTTTGTTTTGTTTCTTTCTTGTTTTTTTTTATTTACCCCATAACAATCCGCCCTTCCATATGGTTTGAATTGACACGTGTGTCGATTTAAAGCGTGCGAAAAGGCGGGATGTTACATCCAACCTTTTTTATGATGTTCCCGTCCTCCCAGCGGAAGATATAAGTCCTACCCCCGACTATGGAAGGCTCTATACTCATAGATAACCCGACAGATTCTCAAGCATCTTGAATTAGTGAGGCTGCCCTTCATAGACTATATTCCAGAGACGGAATTCCATTTGAAGATGTCCTGACTCCTTTGATAAATGATGGGGCTCACTTGCCACCGAAGTGGTACATAGCATGCAACAAATTCATATGCTGGGATGGATGCATGCCGCCCTTTAATTCTTTCATCCGGGAGATGCTAAAATATCTTGGAATACCCCTCACTCAGCTTCATCTGAATAGCTATGCTTTTCTGCATAGACTTTCTTATTATTCATAAGTGTTCTATTCCGCTCGCCAACTCCTGAGGACATAAGGTTTATTTACAACTTTAAACAATGGACAAGGAGACTCTCCTACATTTTCCTCGAGCCCTCACCCAACTGCGAAGCCTTAATGTGTGCTTGGAGCAAACTCATTCTTTTCAAACACGAGTGGTTTTATGTTCGATGTCCGCCTGGCTTTGCCAGGCGATGGTTAGAAGAACATTAGTGTCGTCTTCGCTCTATTATCAAATTCTTTAATACAGGTCATATCCTGAATCAACTAACATTTTGAAAATCTATAAGTTCCATCCACGTCCAATGGGTGATTATTTTTCACCGGCAGTCTCTCCAATTCGTGCCAGCCCAGTCGAAAACAGGGACACTAGATTTTTTGTAACCGACCGAATGGTTATTTCTGTTTGGGTTGCTAGAGGAAGTTCGTAGTATTGGGCTTCTAGGAAGCGTTGCACTACCAGGATATGTTGCAAACAAGAAGCTGATATTAATAACCATGTCATGCTCCCAGTTAAGGTAGTACATGATGACGTCGAAAAAGGCAAAATTAAGGGTGCCGAGACCAACGAGCCTTGCGATGTTGATGCTGGTCCTGGCAACGCGCCTATAGTCAAACCATCACAAGGCACACAACCTCACACACCAGCTAAGAGAAGAAAGAAGCTTGCATATAAGCTGCATAGGAGGAAAACTGCTAAGGAGCCTGAGTTTGTTATCACTTTCGTCGATGAAGAGTCATCTTCCCAACATTTAGAAATCTCAATGAAAGGGTTTCAAAACTCCAAATCCCTAATGACATCATGACTTATAATTTCCCCAAATATCAATATTAAGGGGTTAAATTCTCTTCCTAGAGGTGGTGACTGCATTCTTCCTACCGACGAAGGAGAGAAAACTCTTATGAGCAAGGCTGCAGCTACCGACTCATCAAGGCGACACTAGTACACTCAGAATCATGTGCACTTCACCACATAACATCTATCTATCTTTTGTATAATGTCAATTTATACATTTTTGTTTGGCTTTTGTAGGTGTGATGTCTCAATCCCGAGCTTTTGATGCTTGATGGGATCCTCGATGCAATATGGATCCAAACATGATTCAAAATCGAGTAAGCTTAGAGAGAGGGATGACGACCGAGAAAAAAGTCATCGTTTGAGGGAATATTCCTCTTCCAAGCATAAATCATAGTCTTGGTCGTCCCATTAGGAAGCCAAGCCCAATCTTCATGTGTACAATGGCAACTAGACCTCTTTCCATGGTCCCTAAGTTTCCATACTACATGAGCAGTACTCTGGTTCCTCCAACTTCGAGAAGTCCCGTGACCATAGGTCAAGCAAACATCCAATCATCGCTTTTGATCCATCTTTTTCGATTGTGGCTCCTATAGCTTCTACATCAGAAAAATTGACTGAACTTAAGGTCATTTTCCGAAAGATTTATTTGATGGGTTTAAGTTCCTTCCCTCCATTCCTACGATCCCAAAGAATGTTAAGGCAAGATCTCTCGCATGCTTCAACGATGTTTTTGTTCAACATGAATTGCTTCAGCACTTAGCGGAGAAGATCTCTGAGGTTTCTATCGGGAGACGGCACGAAACTAATCATCTTAAGCTAGATGTGATCCATGATAAAGATATAATTAAACACTAAGAGATCTCAGATTTAACGGTGAAGATAAATGAGTGAGAAAAAAGTGCTAAGGAAATATCTAAACCAGTGAATCGGCTAGAGGCTGCCCACAAAAAGGAACTTGATGCTGCTCTCAACCACTGTAGTGAACTCACCTTAGAAAAAGATACCTTGCAAAAGGAGAAAAATATTTTGTCCTGCTGCATTGAGGAGCTTAAAGAACTTCTTAAGAAAGAGAGGGAAGAGAAAATCAAAGCTCAAGAAGAATTACAAAGATATAGCGAAGAAGATGTTGAAGCCTAGACTTTGAAGATTAAGCTTGATGAGAAACTTGCTCAAATTGAAGTCCTCAAAGAAGATGTGAGAGAAGCGGGCCGTAATGATATGAAAGAACAGCTCGAGGCCCAGGTAGAGGAAAAGGAAGCTGGTCAAAATGAAATTAAAGACTTGTTTGATCCCCTGATCAATTAATACAATGCTAAAGTCCTTATCCACAACGATCTAAGCTTTCTTGGTGAGGGTTATCTTGAGTCGCTTGGCGAGGCCAGGGAGTACATTGTTGAAATAAAAAAGAGAACCCTCGGTGAAGCTGATAGACGAAGAGATGGTAATATGGGAGATTCTCCATAGGAATGAGCCTCTTGACCTTGCTGCTGCAAGACTTTACTATTTTGGCATTCTAGCGCCCACCGACAAAGGAAAAAAATACCATGGGGCCTTTAGGGTTCGATCCCAAAGTCTCTTCTTCTTTTCAAGCAGCCGGAGCATTAGTTTCTCTCGATCCAGAACATAATCTAAGCTACTATCTGGATAAAGCTGGTTATTAATTTAAGGTGCTAACCCCTATTCTTGAACGGGGGGTCCAACGACAACTGAAAGTCCGCTGGACGCAAGTATTTCGCTCTATTCTCCATATTTTGAGAGATCTCAATCTTTATGTCCAATACTCGTAGGCTTATCTTCTTGTTTTCATGAATCTACATCTTCTACGTCCCAGCCAAACTTCAAAAAGTAGTGCCGTAGTGGAGCAAAAATTGACATTAACTGAGATTCTAATGGCCATAGACGCTCCAGGACCCGACGCTCAAGTTATCGGAGTGCTTGATGATGATAAAGCTGAAGACTCAACATTGGTTGATGAGCCGGACAACATTGTAATCATTGACACTAGTGAACATACCGATGAGCTTCGCTTAAAAGTGCGCATCGACGGGGAGGGGCTAAGGATGAACCTGTCGACGTGGACATTGACGATCCAAATCTTATCCCATTATTAATCATCTCATCTTGCGGGTCGATTTCCTAAGAACTCCCTCCAACTTCCAAAAGATCTCTGCCAAAGGTGGCAAAGGATAAAGATAAAGAACAGGCGGAAGTTCAGGTGGTGGTAGTCCTAAGAGATCCAAAAAGGATAAATGGTAGACGAAATAGTCATCACTCTGACTTAGTCTGTATATAGTTTGCATAACTAGTTTTCTCTTATGTTGGCCATGATTGTGTGGATGTGACCCACGTTCTTATATAAACTTGTTTCACATTTTTGATATTTATTATGTAAATATAAGATCTTTTTGTCAAAATCTTAAGTGAATTTTTTATTTAAGTGGTCGAGCTATTACTTTCCATTCAATGTACTTGTAATTCATTGCTTGTAGCTTTGGATGATAACCGGTTAATTCTATCCCAAAGCCTCTATGTGGTTGCAATCTTGAGTCATAACAAACATACGGCTCATGCCCTAATGTTACACTGTCGAATCCAGTGATTTGAATAAGTATACTCCTACCCCTAGTCTTAGATTGGCGGAGTTAAATGGTGGATTGTCGAACTCCATCCTTTGCGGGTTTATACGCCTCCTGCCAGTTTCAGGCCGGAGTTAATGGAATAGTGAGTGGTCGAACCGCACTCGTCTATTTGTTAGTACTCATATCTGCACTCTGGGGATAAGAATTAGTTAGCAGTGGTCGAACCCCACCTGGCTTGTGTTTATACTCCAGTCCACACTTTGAGGACTTAGAACTATTTCGAAAAATAGTCGGATCATACTTTTCTTAATTGATTGATTTGCCCCTAAGTCCAAGGATTGACTTAGCTAGCGATCGATCATGTCACGATCTTTTGATTCATATTTGTCCCGCTATTTGATAGGATAAAGTTGGTCATTGGATGGTCGAATCACATTCATCCCTCATTAGACATTCCATCCATTGGGTTGTGAGCATGAATCGTCAAGTGAATGGTCTTACCATTCTCATTTTGTTTAGTTCTTCCGTGAGCTTATGCACTCGGCTAGCTTCGAACCTTGGGAACTTGCTCAGACATGTCAATACTAGTTAGTCTAGTATCGTAACTAATATGTGTTGCTACACCAAACACAGACATGAAGGAAATTCAAAATTTATTTGCCAAATGGAAAGAAATGACATAAATTGTCTTATTACATATCTTTGAAAATAAAATTCTAAATCAAAACCTGAAATTAAATATAACTGAATAAAAAAGAAATAAAATAAGTGAAATTGCATTTTAAATGCTCACCATTTCACCCTTGGGAGTGTGATGCCATCAACGGTCGCTAGCTTGAAAGTTCCCACTCCAAGCCTCTGCTCAATGACATATGGTCCTTCCCAAGTAGGATTCATATGCGACAGGGAAGGAAAAACCTGCTTTAAGACGAGATCATCGATTTTAAAGGTTCTAGGTTGGACTTTGGTGTTGCAAAACCAGACGACCTAGTGTTGGTGCCCAACTGCCCTCATATCAGCCTCCTTCTCGTCTACGAAGTATAGAGATTCCAAGAGGAGGTCTTTATTTTTTTTGGACTTGTAGTAGATCACTCGATGAGAAGGAGCTTCAAGCTCAATAGAAATAATGGCTTCGAAGCTGTAAGCAACGGCGAATAGAGTATGACCAATCATGACTTATGGGTGGTCCTATATGCCCGTAGTGGTGTCGGAAGTTCATCTACCCACTTGCTTTTGGCCTTCTCCAAACGCTTTTTTAGAATGGACTTTATGTTTGTTTACAGCTTCAACTTGTCCATTGGCTTGAGGGTGAGCAACTGCTATAAATTTCTTTTTAATATGAAGCCGACGACAGAAGTCATTGAATTTAGCACTGTCGAATTAAGTCCCATTATCTGTTATAATAGTTCGTAGAAGAATGAAACGACAGATGATGTTCCAAACAATGAAGTTGATAACTTTCTTTGTTGTGATCATAGCTAATTGTTCTGCTTCGGCTTATTTAATGAAGTAATAAGCTGCGACGATGGCGTACTTCACATCACCTTTAGAGATCAGTAAGGAACTGATAATATATATACCTTCTGTGGAAAACGGCCATGGATTGACCATTTGTGTAATTTCAATTGGTGGAGCTCTTGGATCTTTTCGTATATCTGGCATTGGTCACATCGCCTTACACAATCAGCAACATCTCGATTGACGGTTGGCCAATAATACCCATAACGAAGTATTTTCTTTGCTAGAGTTTGCCCCCTAGTGTGATCGCCACGTTCTCCTTCATGAACTTCCTTAAGGACTTGTTTTATTTTATCATAAGCACTACACTAGAGCAGGGAAATGGAAAAACCCGTTTTGTATATAACTCCTTCATGTATGATATATCGTGAAGCTTTATGAAGGACTTGTAAATTTTCATTCCTTTATACGGGAAGGATTCCCATTAATAGATAGTCTTTAATAGGAGTCATCCCCGACTCCTTCTCACGTTCCAGCTCTAGTACCTAGTTAATGTCCAATGGGCTTATGCTCTGAGCATTTAATACTTCGAATGGAACCAATTCCATCTATTGTGCATCTTTGATGCTAGCCAACTTTGCTAATGAATCAGCCTCTTTGTTTTGATCCCAAGGAATGTGCATAATATCATAGTATTCAAAGTTAGTTAATAGTTCTTGGACTTGGGTAAGGTATGGAGCAAGTCATTGTCCTTTAGTTTGGTAATCTCCCCTAACTTGGCATACTACCAATTGTGAGTCACAAAAGATTTTAAGAGACTTTATTCCGAGTTCTCTACGATTTTAAGTCCAACAATCAAAGCCACATACTTAGCCTCATTCTTTGTTATAGGAAAATCAAGATTTAAAGCATAGCAAATTGATTGATCTTCGGGAGTTACAAGCACAATTCTAGCACCAAAACAACGATCATTGGATGCTCCATCCGTAAGTAACTTCCACAGTATTGTAGGGGTTTCACTAATCTCTGGGAAATCACCATATGTAGTAATTCTGTTATAAAGTCTTCCAGTGCCTGACCCTAGATAGCCCTTTGAGGAAGATAAGTAATGTTGAATTGGCTAAGCTCAATATTCCACTTGAGTAATCTTTCAGATGTCTCAGGTCGCTACAGGACCTTTCATAACGGTTGGACGATTTAAACATTGATAAGGTGTGCCTGGAAGTAAAGGTGGAGCTTTCGTAATGCAATCAGCAAGTAGTACGCCAGTTTTTCTATCTTTATATAGTTCCTTTCAGCCCTGTCAACCGCTTGCTAACGTAATAGACCAGTCTCTGAATTCAATTTTCTTCATGAAGTAACGTGGCACTTCTAGTGTGTACTGACACGGCTAAGTAGATATATAAATCTTCATGAACCACCGGGTTTGACAAGATGGAAGGTCTCTCTAAGTAGTTCATGAAAGCTTGGAATGCATTTTTACAATCTTGTGTCCATTCAAAATTCCTTTTTTCTCTCCTAATCAAGTCAAAGAAAGGGATGCATTTATCGGTAGCTCTGGAAATAAATGGTCTTAGAGCGGCAACCTTCCCATTAAGGCTCTTTACTTGTTTGATAGTCTTTGGTGCCTGGATATTGTGAATAGCTTGGATCTTCTCATGATTAGCTTCGATTCTGTGGGTATTAGCTATGAAACCTAAGAACTTTCCTGGTGCAACGCCAAAAGAACACTTTTGACGATTAATCTTCATCTTGTAATATCATGGGATGTCAAACATTTCTGTCGGGTCTCTAATGTGGTCGCTTGATCATCGTGATTTTATGAGCATATCATCCACATATACCTCCATCGTTTTTCCGATCTTTAAACATTCTATTGACTAGGCGCTGGTACTTCGCTCCTCCATTCTTTAGTCCAAACTGCATCACCATATTGCAATATAATCCAACATCAGTAATGAAACTAGTGTGCTCTTAATTGGGAATGTGCATTAGGATTTGGTTATATCCTAAGTACGCATCCATAAAAATAGCAATTTGTGTCGTGCAGTTGATTCTACCAGCTTGTCGATCCTTAGTAGGGGATGCTGTCCTTTAGACATGACTTGTTCTATTCAGAGTAATCAATGCATGTCCGCTATTTCTCATTCTTCTTTCTTACAAGTACGGGATTAGATACCCACTTAGGGTAAAGAGTGTCATGAATAAACCCATTGTCTTTGAGTCTATCCACCTCCTGTTTAAGAGCGGCAGATCTCTCTGGTTCCATGCCATGTCTTTTTTGTTTCACTAGGACATGCCTCGAGTTGATATTCAATCCATAACTCGCAATGGCAAGTGAGGTCCCACACATGATAGAGTGAGTCCAAGCGAATATGTTGAGATTCGCTCTGAGAAATCCAATAAGTTCTTTCATTATTGGGAGGCTGAGCTGCGATCCGATCTTTAGGACCCATGACAGATCGCTGACTGTGATGTCAATCGTCAGCTCAACCGATGCATACTTGGTCACTTTAGTCTCCTCCTCTTCATCTCTCGGACTAAATTGTCCACACCTTTTCCTTTCTCCTTCAGTTGAGAATCCCTTAACTCAGCTACATAATAGGCATGTCCAGTCGCCTGATCACGATGAACAACTCCAACACTATTATCTACCAGGAACTTCAAAGTCAAACACCATAGGCCAATAGTTGCCCAAAACTCAGCTACTGCTGGTCGGCCCAGAGAAGTGTTGTATGGAGAGTCAACATCCAAAACAACAAAAGGCAGAATCCGCACTCTCTTACGGTCACCTTCTCCCAACTCTACAGGTAATTCAACATAACCAACAGCTTTAATTGTAGCACCATAAAAGCTATGAATGCAGGCATTAAACAGTTTCAAGTCCTTGGCTTCCATCCTCATCTGATCGTAAGTCTTTTTGAAAATTATATTTACAAAACTTCCATATTCAACCAATATCATTCTCACTAAAGTGGGGCTGATCATGGCCAAAATGACCATTGGGTAGATCGTTGGAGCCTCCACCTTATCTGCATCTCTATTTTATCTATGTTTCTAAACATAGTATCATCTGTCATTGTACGTTGTTGTTTTTGCCGGAGCTTCATCTTCCGTACTTGAATAACATTCAAAATCCACATACTTAATCGCACTAAAGTAGCGCTCCATCTCATGCCAACTCTTATCAGCCGGATGCAGTCCTTCGGTTATTGTATTGATTATTAATCTTCCACCAATCCGTGTAGGTTCCTCACCCTTTTGCGGTGTTGTCCTCGGTTAGGGTCGGATGTCCCCTGCCCGCCATCCTGTGGGGTTTTTTACGAAATTGCTATAATTTCCTTTCTCGAATTAGCTTTTTGATAATATCCTAAAGATGTCTGCATTCATTTGTGTTATGTCCATAGCATTCATGAAACCGATAATATTTTATGGATTGTTTCTGCTTCTCCACTGACTCTTTTGGAAGCGACTTCCTGTACCGCATGGTACTACAAGTAGACAAATAGATATTCTCTAGGGACTATTCAGTGGCGTGAAAGTATCGTACATCTAAATTCTAGGCTTTCATCTTCTAGAATCCCTTTTTCATTCTCAGCTCCTATCTCCGCCTTTCTTTTATTGATTGGGTTTGTCCTCGACATTCACTTGAACTTTCCCAGACTATTATTAGGTTGCTTTACTTTAATATTACTCTGTACTCCACTCCATTTGGTCCTACAAAAGTCTTCTTCCTTGAGCACCTGGCTTCCTTTTTCTCAAATACGGAGCCGCCTTCGAATAGAAGCGCTCTAATGTTTGCGGGAGCCTTGCCAGCTAACCATTTGCCAAAATCAGACTCCCGATCAATCCCTCTTGTTACGACGATCAATATTGCATGATCATTTGGATTACTGATTTCTATGATAGCTGTATGGAATCTCTCCAAGTAATCTTTCAATGATTCTCCTGGAGCCTAGATCATGGTGGATAGGGACATTATATCTTTAGGGTGAGTAGTGTGTATATGGAACCGCTCTACAAATCTTGTTGCCAAATCATCAAATTTAGATATTGACCATAGGGGTAACCTCGTACACCACATTGTTGTTAATCTAGAGAGGTTTATAGGAAAACATCTACACTTGGTTGCATCATCTTCTTGTGTGAAATCCATCAACCATTCATATCTCATGATGTGCTACCTGGGGTCGATTTTTCCCTAGTACGCAGGCATTGACGACATGTTAAACCTCCTTGGATACTTTGCATGTAGGACATTATCAGTGAACGGGGTATGGTTTCTCGAGATTCCCCAATCATCATTGGTCAAGCCATGGCTCTCTCTCACTAACTATCTAACCATAGCCGATAACTCAGGTGTTTAAATAATTGTTGCTAAGCTGCCGTCATGTTCTGCCCCATGTGAATGGTTCGGTCGATGTCTACGGGCGATTCCTCGCCTTCTTGGTTCAACATCTTCCCTATGTATATCTTCTAAATTCACTTCAATGTCATTTCGGGGATGCAAATAGTCAACATTCAACTGAACTCCGTCATCGAAATTAGCCATAGCAGCTCCAGCTAAAATACCAGCATGCATAGGTAGTTTCCCTCTTCTAGATGTGGGATTGGTACCGATGAGGGATCGACAACGATCGGTCCTGGCAAACCAAGATGGTCTGCCTAGTGACACCTCGAAGTTTCTATGCGAATTCACCTATACTGCGATGCCTATGCTTGTGATACTTCTCCGTTGAACTAGAACTCTTCAATGTTGAGTAAGGGGTAGGGTCCCTCCTGGCTTTCCCTCGCCGTTGCTAACTGAGTTGGTTCATTAGGTTGATGTTGGCTTGAATCTGCTGATTAATTTGTCGACGGTTGTCCACTAGCTCTCTCATCAGATCTTGGAATTCATCTCTGTAATGGAATCAGCTGGATTTTAGACTTCAACTAGATTAGCATTCACATCCATTGATTGACTACTTAAGTCTCCTTGCTGGATGCTAGTGTTCTCATTTCCTTCCATATTATGAGAAGTAGATTTAGTGTTCCTCACCATTGTTGATAACTTTGCTTAGATTTTCTCAAATGCGAAGAGATCAAGCAAATTTTTTGAAGATAACTGTGGATCTCCTTTAGGGAATTAACATAATTTAGTAGCAACAAAAGGATCCTAATAAGCTGAGAATCAAGGTTCTCAGTAAAAGCACCAAAATGTTTGCACCAAAAATTGGCACAAACACCTAATAGAAGTTTTGAAAGAAATAACTAAAGAAAATAAAATGAAAATAAAGGATAATAACAAGAAAATAATATAGAATTGAAAGAATAACATGCACATAATGAGTTATAGTGGTTCGGCGTTGTTTGTCAACGTCTATTTTGAATATATTGCTTTATTAATCACTTTATAAACCGAGTACAATAGGGATCGGAGAAAATCGTTAGATACAAAAGAATATAAAGCAATTAGCAGTGTAATGGTCCTTAAAATGAACAACCAAGTGTGTATTTATAGATGTAGATGACCAAATATCTCCCTGAAAATTCAATAAAAGGACCTTCAGAATTATATAGACCCACAAGAGGGATTGCATTCCCCAATTCTCAAAGAAGATGGATCTGTACCGATACCTTCTTTGGCTAAACTTTTAGAAGCGATCCCTATGGTGCCTTCCTCATGCTAAAATAGATTTAGCCTCCAATTTTCATGCTAATTGAATCGGTAAATCTTGAGATATTTCTCGATCTTTGTTCATTCATGGTTTACTCGTTGGTTGTTGTTGATCACTTCCAAAGGGAAGTATACCGTTCCCTCCAACTTCATCTTCTTAAGGTATGATCCCTAGAGTAGGCTCCCTAGGGTCCCCATGTTTTGCTAACAAAATTTCATATGCATTGGACTTATGGATCTTGAGATATTAATTGTTTTCTATAGGAATGCTCTCACACCTTGAAACATACTGATCCCTATTATTGGAGCTTATTTATGTCAATCCCTCTTATGTGTTGAACCCTATTTCATGCTTCGAACATTCTGCCTTGCATATCTATCAAGTCCATTCAACCTTGACTTCATATTACTATTTGTACATAAATTTTGGGCCCTACATCATCACTTTAGAGTCATCAGGTTGCTAGCAGTTGAATCTAACTTGTGCAATTAGTTCAACATAGCCAGGTTAAAACAGTGGATAATATAAGGCAAAGCTCGAGAAGGGAAAATCTAAGGATGGGAATGATTTAAAGAAGTGCTCGATGAAGGATGATCATATGGGTGGCAACAAGCTTGGAAAGAAGAAGTAGGCTTCCAAGTTGCCTATTGTAGAATTCAGTGATTTTTGATGTGTTTCGAAGATAGCTTCTTTTAGTGTTCTTTTGACGTGTTTAGCTCCTTTTTTGCATACTTGCTAAGTTTGTGTGGGATCAACCCCTACATTACTTGTATAAAAGTGATTGTGTATTATGTTTGTTTTCTCTATACAACCTCTTTTCATATTTACATTTCTGCACTTCTATTTCGTTTGCTTATATACAACCTACATATATAATATAACTACTTGTTGTGATCTACATATATTATACATGCCTATGCCTGTGCAATTATATTAGTTACCGTTGATCTATACATATAAGTAACTTTCTACGATTACTCGGTTATATTCAATTTCATAGTGCTATTTATCGTTGCCAAAGTATTTCCATTTTGGATAAACAGAACTTGTTAGTCAATTAGCCATATCCATAGCAAACCTTGTTTATTCGGGCCAGGTTCAATACGACCACGAACAAAGTCGTAGTCAAAATAGTGTTTGACCTCTTGTCTATTCCTAACATTGGGAAACAATATTCCGAGTGTCTTCCTCTGAACACCATATTTCAATCTCGTTTAACTCTAGGCATTGATTTAATCATTTATTGATCTTCATCACTCGTCATCGGCCAGGCGTGTCTTGCCGAGTCATAAGTGATAAATAGTCTGTTACTATGAATCCCTATCTTTTGGGGTTGATGTTTCGGATGCTTATCTCTGAGCATCAATGTTCAAATTCTCTAATCTCTAGACATTGATTAAAATAGCTCCTTGACAATCATTATTTTTATACTCGATCACGCATACAGTGGCAAATCACAAACGTGGTTATGGAAGCTTCGATTATATCGATTTCTATTTTAGAGAATCAATGTTTCGAGTACCCATCTTTGGGCCCCTACTCTTAATATCACTAGTCTCTGGATGTTGATTAAGAACATTCATTGATCACCCTTGCTTATCCTCGGTCGAGCATGCCCTGTAAGGTTACAAGCATGGTCATGAAAGCCTTGGTTGCACACCGTTTCCTATCTCCAAGAACCGATGCTTTGGGTGCCTAACTTTGGGTATCCCTCATTGCCTTTTCATATCTCTTGGCACTAGTCAAGACTGAAGGGATAAGGGAAAATCATCTGATCGACTCTTATGATTATACTCTATTATCCTAATCTTGAATAAAAAAACTTGGTTGCTACTGATCTCTATGGACCTGATTGCACTGCTAGTCATGCATCATAAGGTTTTGCTTATAAGAACATAGTTACATTGGTTTAAAATGCTAACTTTATTTATAAACAAAAAAGTGGCATGTCCTACCTTAATACATTGCCCTTAGTTTACTAGGGTGGCTTATTTGCAGAAAATAAATGAAATAAATCTAAGTGAAATAGCATCGCAACAGGTCACTATTCCACGCCTGCGGAATCGGGATTCCATCAACAGCGGCTAACTTGAATGTTCTATCTCCAAGCTTTTGTTCAACCACATAAGGACCTTCCTAATTCAGACCAAGTGACCATGTACTTGGAAGAAATTGTTTCAAAATGAGTTCCTACACTTCAAAGGTACGGTTTCAAAACTTGTTGTTGAAACGCCATGCTACTCCTTTTTGGTGATCACCTAGCCTCAATTCAGTCTCTTCTCGTTTTTCGTTAACCAAGTCGAAGGACTCAAGCAAGAGTTCCTCATTAACAATAGGGTTATAGTGCTTTTTTGGTGACAAGGGACTTCCAATTTCATCAGAATCATGGTCTCAGCTTTGTAGGGCAAAGCGAATAAAGTTTGTCTAGTCATTGATTTGTGGGTCATCCTATAAGTCCATAATGCAAGTGAAAGCTTATCAACCCAATTGCCCTTGGCTTTAATTAACCTTTTCTTCAAGACAGGCTTGATGATTTTATTTACCACCTCCAACCATCTTTCAACCTATAGGTGTGCTACTGTTGAAAAGCTTTTCTCAATCTTGTACCAGTCGCAAAAATCCTTGAACTCGATACTCTCGAGTTGGGTTCCATTATTAGTTATAATCTTCTATAGAACTCCAAATCGACATATAATATTCTTCGTCATAAAGCTGATCACTTTCCTTGTTATGATCGTGGTAAGAGGTTCCTTTTCAACCAACTTTGTGAAGTTCTCACCGCAACAATAGTGTACTTAGCTCCTTCTTTCGACATCGATAGCATACCGATTATATCAACTCCCCAAACCGCAAATGACCATGGGCTAACCATTTGTGTATGCTCAGTGCATAGGGCTCTTAGAATTTTTCACATACATCTAGAACCAGTCACACTGTCTAGTGTAGTCAACGTATCATGGTTTATCGTTGGACAGAAGTATCCATAGTGTAACGTCTCCTATCTAGAGGTCCAAAACTAAGCGGTACAAATGCTATAGTTATCTACAGTATTAGCTTCCGACGACTAAATAAGGCTATGTTAATGGTATCTATAATATCAAAAACACTTGAAAATGAAACAAAACACAGATTTCAAAACTACTTTACTTCATTACATTTAAAATAGATGTTCCATATTCTTAATACATATCACAATACGTTCCCAGGCACAGATAAATTATACTTAATACAAAATATGCCAAGAGCGGTACATAAAGATACCCCCTTGGATGATCAGAGTCATATAGTCATAGTAGACTTAATATAAACATAGCGGAAATACAACAAAACATAAAACTGCAACTCCTAAATAGCCATCTGTTTGCCTCCTGCATGCCTTCAGTAGCCTTATTCGTCATCCTACTAAACAAGAAAAAGACCTTAACCCCTCAGCCTACTCAAATTAATTTTGTGCACCCAAGAGTTTAATTGAAAAATATAAATTTCGAGTCAGACATAAAGCCTGGTGTGAATAATACTATACATCCCGGATTAATATGTTAAGTGAGACCACGCCGCTTAGCGGAACAAGTTTCCCCTCATTAACATCCTTTTAAAACATATCTTTGCAAATCATTTTCGTACAACCAAAATTGGTTAAATATTGTAAAGAAATTCATTATGTAAACATACATAAATATCATGTAATAATGATCTATCGGTTCAAACGCATAATTTTTGTTTGGATAACTTTTAGCCTTTGGCTGACTCGTGCCGACCAGACAATATAATCAAAATTAATCTAACACCAGTTAGTTATTCTTCTTCTGGAATATCTATTCCCAACTATCTGTTAAATGCTTCACTTTCAGATGGTCTGTCCTTAACTATCTATTAAATATTTCGCATCGGGACAGTTGGTCCCTAACTTAATCATCTCCCTAGTCTTCTTGATCCTAATGGATTTTTGGGCTTACCAATAACTCATCTGTATACAAATATATATTCCTTTCGGTGTGCAATCATAATTTTAGTCTACTTGTGGCCAAGTCTTACACACTGGAATTTTGGACAATAATTGCAACGACCCAAAATTTTTGACCTCGAAAATTTGATACTAATATGTTCACTGTAAAAGTGCCGAGCAATCGAACACCGGAAACTCCAGATTGTTAGGATTAAGAAGAAAAGAGGTAGAAGAAGAAATAGAAAACAAAACACAGAATCTCACATTCGTAGGGGATCAAAATATAATATCAAATAACAGCATTTACAAAGAAAAGCCATATCTGTCAATTTATATACGATACATCAGAGTTACAACCATTCGCAAATAAACTGGACAATTATAATTAACTTGTCCCAGAATACAAACAATACACAGTAGAATATACTCCATATGTACCTGCCATCCAGCTCGCCACCTAAGCTCCAAAATGTCCTAACCTAAAAATCTGTAATACTCAATATGACTCGAGCATTACAATCAAGTAACACCCGGGTCGGGCTGGAAACCAGCATGAGTAAACCCATAAAATTTGAAATACTGAGTTGTAAAATCTATTAAATATCCGGGTAACTCATATCTTTCTATGAGTTCTTAACTTGTTATAATCATTTAATTATTATATATCAATAGAGGAAATTAGTTTAAAGGAAAAACTTTATGCTAATTTTTAAACATAGGACAGAACTTTTAGAATTTAGGCTCAAGAACAGTAGCGCGTTCTATTCAACCAACTTCAACCATTTCCTCCATCGTATGAAGCCATCGTCTAAAGCTTGCCATAGCCACCGCCGCCATAGTCGTAACCTGCCGTAGCCGCCGCCGCCCTAACCTGCCTTAGCCGCCGTCACCCAAGCCACCGTCGTCCAAGCCGCCGCCATCGTCGAAGCTTCCGCCGTCCATTTGAAAATTGAAAAAAACCTAATTCGACACTTCAATGAAAGCGTAAATTAGAAATTTCGTGAAAATTGAAGTCGAGTGCCACTAAATCTAGAGGTAAGAAATAAATGGAGAAGCAAAACACAGAAGAAGAAGAAAGTCAAAAAGTTTTAATCACAAGTTGAATGATATTTTGGTATAGCATTTCTACAATACACTGTATTTAATATGCTAAATGATAGACTAATATAGCATTTATACTTTCAAAATATAGTACAATTATCTGACTATGAAAAATGATATTTAGATATAGCATAAGTGTATTTCAATTGAGTAAGGATGAATAAATATACAAAATGAACTTGAATTTAGCATAAGTATATTTAAAATGAAGTAGTATGAATAGAATATACAAAATGACTACCAAATGCAAAATGATAATTGAATATAGCATATGTATTTTTAATGTAACATTTGAATTGCAAAGTTCACCACTATGTTTATGATATGCAAAATGATAGTTTAATATAGCATTTAAGTTATGAAATCCACTATCATGTTTAAAATATGTAAAATGATAGTTTGATATAGCATTTAAGTTGTGAAGTCCAATACCAAAGTTACAGTATGCAAAATGAGATTTAAACTATCATTTTAATTACAATATCCATTGGCATGTTTAAGTTATACAAAATGATAGTTTAATATAGCATTTCAATTACAAAGTCCACAAGCATGTTTAGGATATGTAAAATGATAGGTTAATATAGCATTTTAGTTATGCAAAATGATAGTTTAATATAGCATTGCAAAATGATAGTTTAATATAGCATTTTTTTCTTAGTTCATTTCAACACATTTAATCGCCATCGTTACTTTTAGCATCACCAGCAATCTTAACTTCCACTCCACCGCCGCTCATCTGAAATCGGCCATAAAAGTCATGGCTCAAGTCACCGTAGACCTTCAAAGTAGTCACCGCCACCTACGGTCAATCGCCTTTGCAAGACAAACGAGCTCCGCCTTTGCCTGCATGAGCTCCGCCTTCGTCTGCGGTTGCGCCACCATCGTTAGCTCTTGTGATGCAGCGCCGCCTATTTTTGTGATGCCGACGTCTGTCCTATTGTTTGAGAACGAGATTTGGGAACCGTCTAATTTTTGTGTGAAGAATATCCTTCAGGCAAAAAAATAAAACTCGCATCCCTAAAACGTAAAAATAATTGCCGCGTCCTTCATTCAAAAAAAAATTCTAAGTTTTTCCTTGAGCCTATTTTCCTGATATCAATATCTAAGAATTTTTACTCAGCTAAAAGGCCAAGTTTCTTAATTTATTTCGATTCCAGCCTGTTTAGTTCTAAACTCAAATCTATAAACAATTATAGTAGATTACTAATCGAAGTGGTTTCGGATATTGCTGATATCCGACTCTGATTTCTTCGAATCCAATTTCATCTTTAAACCAAATTGTTTTAATACATACAAATACCGAAATCTATCGCAGATAAATGATTCTCGTTTATTTATAGAACAAGCCAGCCATTTCATAGCACAGCACATCACAAATTACATAACAGAGATATCAAACAAACAAAGACATTCAATTCAGGTTTATCATTCATAAGCAAAATTAATTAGTCCATTTCTAATTTATTCAATCTAAACTCCAAATAAATTAAAATTAAATATTTTAATTACTTCTAAAATCCTGCTTAATTAACATTAATTAATTACAATTCCTTTGTTATTATGAAATTTATTAATGATCCTTAATTATTCATTTTAACTAATTATCCTCAATTACTTTCATTAAGTAATTATCCCATTAGTTAATTATCCTTTGATTAATTATACTAATTAATTACTCTATAATTAATTAATTGATGATCCTTTAATTAATCAAGACCTTAAATTAATTAAAAGATAAATCCTTTATCTTAATTAATTACATCATTTAAATATCATTAAATAACCCTTTGACATAAATTATCATTAACATATAATTTAACTTAAAACCTTTATGTTAGTCAAAATATTATTTAAGATAAACTATTTATCTTTAAGACCTTATTTAAATAACCTTTGAAATTAATTCATCATTTACTTATAAATTAACTTAAGATCCTTAGATTAATAATTAAAAACATCTTACCATTTTAAATTAATTCCTTAAATTCACCATTTAAATTCTTTTAAATAGACTTAAGTATTAACTTAATTTTATTCAAGTTAAAATGAATTATACAGCTTTCATTTATCCAAACATTTGAATAAACATCTATTATTTAAAAGAATTTGTTTAAGGAAATAATTTAAAACTTGATTTAATTCAAATTTAAAAAACTTTTTTTATTTAAATTTTAAAACTTGGTTATCACTAAACCTGACCCGAGCCATCAATTAGAATTCCCGAGCCTTGCACCGAGTCAAATCCCAAAACCCCCCAAGTCATTCTTTTTCTAACACTTTGTTTTTAGTTTAAATTTTAAAAACTGCTACAAACAAGCGAGTCTCCCCGAAATCGAACTCGAGCCAAGACCCAACTTCCCATAGTTCATCTTTGCGCTTCTCCTTCTTCTCTATCTTTTACCTAACTCACTGAAACACATGACACAGGTGCACGTGTACACACACCGCCGTGCCTCCGACCATCGTCACCATCGCCTTCAGGTCACCGATGACCTGCCCGAGCCTCCTGACCACCCAGGTCAATGAGTTCGCCTGAGAATTAGAATCAAGCTACTCGAGTCAACAGGAACCAAAACTGATCAACGGGGAAACGCTTCGTTCCGACCATCTCGATCATCAAAGACCTCATCGTTCCACCAAGATCCGTGCCACCATCCACGCTCCTATCCTCCTTGGTCCGATCACCTTTAGTCCACCATCGACGTCATACGAGCTCGAGAATCATCATCGAAAAAACCCACATGAAAAATCCTACTACGTCGCCGCGCCACCGCTACGATGGCCAGAAAATCCAACGAACATTTTACCTGAGACCCTCACCGTCCTAGCTTCCTCCAGCCTCGATCACATCGACCCTACCTTCACCGTTTGTCGAAAATCGATAGAATACCCAATATCGATCATCTCGAAAAATCTCATCAATCCCAATCTTAAAAATTGTGATTTTAACATCAAAAATCATAATTTTTAATACGAATCAATTTATAGAATTGAAACATGGAATCTAGCTACTAGATTTTTCTGATTTTCAATGATTTTTACTGCAATTTCCTTTTCCAGAAATATTTGCTCAAAATTTTCACTAGAAACTATTTTTAAAACTAATATCTTGTCAATTCAAACATATTTTGTTTATAAATCATAACCTATAGGAGATTAGAGGAAGATAAATGGGTTTTTGAACTTATTTAAATCCTGTAGAGCTAAGAACAGAGCAAGTATACTTATATGCACACAACATACAAATATACATGCATATATCCCATCCGCACAAACATTTTTCCACAACATACTTTAAGTACTTATCACTTGCAATAAAGATTTAAAAGATTTAAGCTTCTACAAAGGTAGTTTACTCACCTGGATTGGAACAGAGAAGCCTGGTAATCCGGAAGTCTGAGTTTTAAAAACTGGAACTTGTTTAATTTACTTTGATTTGATCTATAGCTTGAGATGATATAACTTCACTTGATCTTTTAACTATAGCTTCAGGTTTGAGATTTGTTTGTTGTTATATTGAGTTGAATTTATTTGATTTTGAACTGCTTCAGGCTTTTAGATGATCTTTGCTTTGCTTAGGTTTTTAGATTTGAAACTGATCTTGCTTGATTTAGATGAATTGAACTTTGATCGAATGATCTTTGCTTTGGTTTTTAGATTTGCTTTTATTTTCTGGTTTGCTTTAGATTTTCTCATGGCTTTGTTTTATTTTATGAAAGAAAAATAGCAAGAGCGGAAGTAGTAGATGTATATATATAACTTGTTTACATTTTATTTATTATTTTGAAAAATAAAGAAACAAAAGACATTTTTAATATTTGCATGTGAAAAATGATTACGCTTGTTCCATCTTATGTTATATGGTTTACATTTTTTAAATACATGTAGTAATTATCTCACATTTGCCTTATTACATGTCTTAATGTATTTAATATGTTTATATAATTTTTATATTATATTTTCAATTTAGTTTTATATATATTTATATATGTTTTTATATTTTTCTTTACGTTTTATCTCTATGTTTATTAATACGTATACATACATATATATATATATATTAAACCTTTTATTTAATCTTAATTTCATATTATATTTTTGATTCAAAATATAACTTCCAAATCATAATATATATTATATACACACACACACTTATATACTTATATATGTATACACTTAAAGCTTTCAATACTATAAAGTTTGCATATATCTATTTATAGGATTTATTAATTCACTATAAAATTTATCACTTTCAGATATATATAATCCAACATTTACTATAGTTTCAAATCCATTTATATACAGCCTGATATTTTTAATTATCAGAATACTATTTGTTCAACTTATAAATCAGTACTTCTACTAATTCAATCCAGTTAAGTATCAATTAATAGATGTCCAAAAATCCGGGTTATCACATTCCTCCCTCCTTTGAAAATCTTCGTCTCGGAAAAGGAACGAAGCCAGACTTCATTACAATCTTTATTATTAGTTAAATTATTCTTTAAATTTTTTTAAAACACTTTAAAAATCTACATAATATTATCAAAATAATTTTATAAAAATATTTTTTATATCTCGATGTTTGAACAAGTCCATCCATGTTCTCATAGCAATTCGGTCATACGTTGATCGGGGGTAGGATTGAAAATCTATAAGTACTTAGCAAACCGGTTTCCAATACCCAGTGAAAATACTTAGAAATTACTTCAGTGAAAATACAATAAACATGTTTGAAAATATAGAAACATTTTTGGTGAGAATGCTCTAGAATTCATCACCCCCTCCATGGTCGCAGTCAACCCGATGGTTACGTTGCCATCCCGGCAAAATCCATAAATAACTATAGGCACTCCGCGCCCCTCGATTACGCCATGGATCCCGCCATAGATCATTACACTCGGGTTTTACATCACCTTCACGGCAAAAACCCATGTAACTGTAGGCATCAGAGCCCTCAAATTTCGATGCCAAATGAAACTTCACCGCTCCTACATAGATCGCAGACTACATCAGTCGAGTCCCAATGTAGCCTGTAGGCACTCACTGCAACATGACTTTTGCTATGTCTTCATAGATTGCAGTCTACTGATGTTGTGTTGCCATCACGGCAAAATCAAACATAGACCGTTGGCACCCACTGCCACACGACTTCCGCTATGGTCCGCAGTAGATCGCACTGACATCGAGTTACACTGTCATCACAGCATAACCCAAATGTCGCCGTAGGCATCAGAGCCCTCGACTTTCGCTACCCACACACAATCCTCAGGAACTTCAGTTTGTCCAAACTTCCTTCCAGGATAAAATTTATAACCCCCTTAGGGCTCAAGGTAGAACCACCCCGTGGATCTCCTATGAAGTTCTTTTCATGGGAGCGCCTTTTTCCCCAGAGCCGATTTCAAAACATTTTATACTATACATTTGTAGTATCTTTCAAATTATACATTTTATGATTCACATAAATCTCATTTACACAAAATTGATATCTCAAATCCATAGTTCCAAACATGGCTTTCCAAATTCCCAAAATCGATTTTTCCCAAAAATCAAAAGCCTTTAAAAATCCATAGGTTCCAAAACCTTTTTCCAAAATTATTCTCATAAAATCATTTATATATATAGATATAAATATATTCTTGAAAAATCTTTGGATCGCTTCATACTTATATAAATTTCCTTTTTATACCAAATCTTTTCAAAAATCTTTTCTTCTGGCTATAGATTCAACAAGGGGAGTTTATCATATATAACAAACATATATATATAACTTTAGTTATGATAAATTAAATATTCATGTTTGATTTCCTTTATAAAGTTATTTTCCATATCACTTACTTTTCATAAAGTGAATTTCAAAAGATATCCAACTTCCACTTTTATTCGTATATATTTCTCAAAATATAATTTTCTTTTCAAAAATCATTTCTCATTTCTTTCAAAATTTCAATATCAATTTCATTCAAGCACGTATGACGTATATATATCGTTCGTATGCGATATCAAATCCGATCAGTCACTCGATCACATAATTTCACATCCAAACTAGTATCGTCCACCCGACTTCCTAGTGCGGACTCAGATCTGGTTTCTTGATCAGAAACCGTCATTCTCCTTGCATAGCCCTAACTATGATAGAGAATTTCCAGAATCAATCAAAAATCCATATCTAGGGTTTGTCGTCGAAATCGAGTGAAAAATCCCAACTATCTCGAAATTCTGTGCTCGAATCTAGATCAAATCATAATGCGAATAGAATAACATACGTACATCCTACGTATTTATCTTCATTGATATCAGCTAAATCAATTTTATTTTTATTCACCTTCATTTTACTTCTATTCACTTATTCACAATTGCTTTAATTCCCATTTGGGTTATCACTTCATCTGCAAACAGCTTGCACTCTAACTAGTTTAAATTTAGAAAATAGCTTGAATTTTTTTAAAATAGATTAGTAGTTGTAAAATAGTTATTAGTTGTAAAATAGCTAAAGAATTTTTAAGTAATTATAAAATAGTTGTAAAATAGTTAGATAGTTGTAGAATAGTTGTGAAATAGTAATTATTTTATAAAACAGATGTAAATTTGTAATTAGTTTTCAAAATAATTGTAAAATAAGTATAAGATAGTTTGGTTTTAAAAAGAAATGTTGTATAGTAAATAGCTAGGAAAATAGATTAAAAACAGTTTACATTAAAATAATTTATTTTAAAAAGTTTTCAGAGTCAAACTTGTTCAATTTCCCAATTTCTCATTTCAATTAATTTCCCATATCATTCAATTGATTCAATTTCAATTTAATTTGAATTAACTTTAATTCCTTTCCCAAATTCAAATCAATTCCCATTTGAATTTACACTTATTCAACTTCAATCTCACTTCCAATTAATTCAATTCATTTGAATTTATCTTAATTCCAATCTCAATTTTTAAATCATCTCGAATTATATAAATTCGAGTTAAATTTGTAGATGTCGATTTAATCCTTTAAATCAAATTAACCTTTACTTGTAATTTAACAGCCTAAATCTTTAACAATTTTCAATTCTGAATCCAAATTTGAAATATTCATTTTAAATTACCTTTACTTAACTTATTTCAAGGTTCAAGTAGGAGTTCAAAACTTTTTAAATGATTTAATCTTTAGAATCCAATTTATTATCCCATTTTAACTTCGAAACCAATTCTTAATGAAATTTCAGTTTGTAAGTTCCTTTTTAACATATAAATCTTAAGTTCAAAGTGATTACATTAACATATGTTCAATCTTTACTTCTTAAAATCAAAATTATTTAAATAGTTCAAATTAAAGTTTTATTTCCATTTTATTTCAGTAAGGGATATATATATTATCTCAATCCACTTCTCAATTAAAATAATCCAATTCTCAGTTTCATAGATTATTAATAACAACAAAACGATATCAGGTTAAGTCAAAGTAAATAAATATCCAAATTATTTAAAACATTCATCAATAGCATCCATCACACATTTCCAGAACTCAAACCCGTTTGGAGGTCTTATATAATTCACTTTCAAATCAACCCATTTAACTTCCCTATGTCAAATTCAATTTAATCCCGTTAACCTTACTCAATTTTAATCCTTCGTTTCAAATTTTAAACTTCTTATCAATATCTTTTCCCATTTATTAGTTCAAAAATTTATTTCTCTTATGGGTTATTACATCACATTTCAGGAAAAATTTAAAACTCAATACTTAGTGTTTACTTCCAATCAACTTTGATCTTATGTATATCCCAGTATATACATATTTATTACATTTACGTTTCAAGTCATACTTTTGATTTTAAACCATTCTTGGTTTTTAATTTAAACAAATTCCTATAAAAAAATTTAAAACAACTTTTGTTTTAAAGTTTGATTCCTACATTTAAAAATATTCCAAATAATATTATTTATTATATCTTTTAACCTTCTGAAACAATTTCTAATTTTCTGGACTTAGAACAACTTCAAAATTTAAATTCTTTTCAATTTATAAATCATTCTTATCTAAATGTTCACTTTCTTAAAACATTTCATTTTGCTTTATCAATGCTTATTAGAAAACAAACATCCCATTATTTAGACACAACAAACATTTTATGATAATATCCAAGATTATCATATCTGAAAACCAATTCACTATTATATTATCTCATAATTTATTGGAAAATAAAATTAGGGTAACTTAATTTAGCATTCTGAAACACTTCTACAATTTCAGGATTTTATTTTCTAGTTTGAATCTATTTCTAGCTTATCTTATATGTATAGTTCATATGACCCAATTCCTCTTTGGCTGTATTTCTATTACTACCTAATTCTTATTATTATATTTAATTCCAATAATTCAATACCCAATTACCTTAATATACATAATAATTAGAAAGAATATTGCTTTATATATCAAAATATAAGCTTATACAAAAATTATTTTTAAAACTGTTTTAAAATCTTTATATAAGAAAATAATTTTAGATGATCATTGCTTTGCCTTGGTTTTTAGATTTGAAACTGATCTTGCTTGATTTAGATGAATTAAACTTTGATCGGATGATCTTTGTTTTGGTTTTTAGACTTTTTTTTTATTTTCTGGTTTGCTTTAGATTTTCTCATGGCTTTGCTTTTATTTTATGAAAGAAAAATAGCAAGAGTAGAAGTAGTAGATATATATATAACTTGTTTACATTTTATTTATTATTTTGAAAAATAAAGAAACAAAAGACATTTGTAATATTTGCATGTGAAAAATGATTACGCTTGTTCCATCTTATGTTATATAGTTTACATTTGTTAAATACATGTAGTAATTATCCCACACTTGTCGTATTTCATGTCTTAATGTATTTAATATGTTTATATAATTTTTATATTATATTTTCAATTTAGTTTTATATATATTTATATATGTTTTTATATTTTTCTTTATGTTTTATCTCTATGTTTATTAATATATATATATATATATATTAAAGCTTTTATTTAATCTTGTTTTCATATTATATTTTTAATTCAAAATATAACTTCTAAATTACAATATATATACATATATATTGTATATATATGCACGCACTTGTATACTTATATATGTATACACTTAAAGTTTTCAATACTATAAAGTTTGCATATATCTATTTAGAGGATTTACTAATTCACTATAAAATTTATCATTTTCAGATATTTATAATCCAACATTTACTATAGTTTCAAATCCATTTAATAACAGCCTAATATTTTTAATTATCAGAATACTATTTGTTCAACCTATAAATTAGTATTTCTACTAATTCAATCCAATTAATTATCAATTAACAGCTGTCCAAAAATCCAGGTTATCACAATAATTAGCCGGGGCTACTAGCTAACGTATGGGGCGCGATCCTATGCTAGTCCCCTCTAGTATTCTAATATCAGAGTCATTTTCACTTAAGGATCCCCTCCCATATATTTCCTTGAAAATATTTTTAGAACAATTTAAAACCTTTAAATTGAATCTAAACAAGGAAAATATAAAATCTTTAAGCTTTATTCAAAATCACATTGTCATGCTAGACACACACACACGCACTCACTTTACTCAAACATTAATTGATGAAAACATTTAACAATTAAAAGTGCCTCTTTCTAAACCTTTGAAAGCACCTCTTTCTAACCCGATTAAAACCCTTTAATTTTCTAGGCCAAGAAGCCAAAACCTTACCTTTCGAAACCATTCATCAAACCTTTCGAAATCATTGATCTCAAACCCTTCAAAACCATTGAACTGAAACCTTTCAAAACCATTGAACTAAAACCTTTCGAAACCATTGAACTCAAACCTTTCGAAGCATTAAAACTTTAGACATCCCACTTTATAAACACTTTAAAACATTTCCTTAGAAAACCTTTGGAAAACCTTCCATTTAAAACCTTCCGAAATCATTCAAAAATAGAACCTTTTGACTTTGTCGGAAGTTACCTTTCGACCCCTTTGAAATCATTCAAAACAAAACTTTTCAAAAGCATTAAAACTCTTAAAACATAAACCTTTCGAAAACACACTGGGTACAATTTAACACATGTGGAAAATCCACCTTTAAAACCCTTTGACTTCATTGGAAGCAACCTTTTGACTTTGTCGAAAGCTCTGTTCGAAAGCTTTAACACATATTATTTAAAACAATAAGCCTCTACCTTTAAAACAAATCCTTCGAAATCTTGGGTTATACTTTAATTTATAAAACGAGGGTAAATCATCTAAGTTGAAAGCTTTCTATTGAAAGTAAGGAGAACAAGTAAACCTTTCGACTTTGTTGGAAGGTTTAAAAAAAATCAACTCAGCAGCAACCTTTCGACTTTGTCGAAAGGTTTGAAACCTTTATTTTAAATAATTGACCTGGTCGGAAGCAACCAAGTCGAAAGCTCCTTTTTGAAAGCAAGCAGGTGTAAGCTATTGATTTATAAAACGAACATACGCCAACCTCTTTGGCAACCAACCTATCGACTGAGTACCCTTCGACCTTGTTCAATTCATTACGTGCCAAGTAACTTGATACCATATGCATCGAACTTTGTCCTGGTCAAAAGCTATAAACTTTCGACTTTGTCGAAAGGTTTGAGTCAGAAGGTTTGATGCCTAAAATGGCTGAAACATGCTAAAAGCATGATTTTCTTATTTTCAAATTAAAAAGATAACTTTTCGACTAACCTGCCTTTGTTTGTCAAATTCTCATTGGTTGATAAATACTTCTCAAAAAAATGCTGCCACTAAATTCATAATTAAATAACAGTTTTATTTTATAAAATGCCTATTCTCCTTAATTATATATATATATATATATATATATATATATATAACACTTAAGTCTCATATCTTAAATAATTTTGTATAGTCATCAAATCACTTAGAAAAAATCTGAAAAAAATTCCAGAAAATCTATTTTAATATGTTTTCCAACATATAAAAGTTACAAATTCGAATAATTATTATTTTGCTGTAAATAACTTATAACCATTTATAACCTAATAAACCATTTTCTTCACAAGAAAATTAGTAGAAAATCCACATAAGTTCAGAAAATTATGAAAATTGAAAACCATCTCTAAAATATCAATACAGACCTATATTTAAACTTTCAAGGCATTTGGATGCCATTTAATAAGGTTTTCATATCAAACATTTCATAAATACTAATATGAACATACATAATTCACCAACTAACAAATATATAAATTTAATCATTAAAACATGGCATATACTTGCAAAAACGTTTTGGATCTAATCTTAAAACTGAGAACTATGAGAAAATGGAACGAAGTAATTATTCACCTTAGCTTTGAGATTAAAAGATGTGAGATTTGATGTTGAGTTAGTTAATTATCTTCCTTCTCTTGAATCCTAGCTTTAATCTTTCTTGAGAACAATAATGGTGGCCGACTGTAGATGTTTTTAGTTTGGTAAAATGAAAATGAATGCGAGTTTCAATTCCTAAGGGTTTAGGGTATAAGCCTCTCATATTTTCCATATTACCCTTCCTTATTTCCAAACACATTTGTTTATGTCATCCTATTTGGTTTATATTTAACATGGCATGACTACCCTTAGTCTAATCAAATCTCAACCTATTAGACTTCACATTATTTTATTTAATTTGGCTAATTAAATACCCTAAATAATGTTATAAAATATGGTGTGTTACAGGCTCACCGCCTTAAAGAATTTTGTCCTCGAAATTACGATATGGTACACAACAAAACAACCAAAGGTAAAACATACCATCAAACAAATTAGGTAAGCCTCTCTAATCCTGCTTTTAGCATCTCAAGTATAGTCTTTTGTATCGTCACTCCACTGGACTTTTACTAATATGACTGTCTTGTTCCTCAACTTCTTTTCATCTCTAGCGACAATCTGAATCGACTTTCTAACTATGGTCATGTATGGCTCTATTACTAAATCTTCTAACACTATTGGTGCTATAGTAGTCTCCGGGTCCCTAATACACTTTCTAAGATGAGAAATATGGAAAACATCATGGACTCATAACAAAATATTCAGTAACTATACTCTATAAGCGAGTTTTTCGACCCTCTCATGAACATGGAAAGGTCCTATGAATCTAGGTGCTAACTTTCTTGACTTTCCAAATCTAATCACATCTTTCATCGGTGAAACCTTAATAAACACATAGTCTCCAACAAAGAATTCCAAGCTTTTCCTCCTTCTATCTGCATAACTTTTCTACCAAGATTAAGCTCCTTCATCCTAGCTCGGATCAACTCAATCTTCTTCGCAGCTTCTTTCACCAAATCAGGACCAAGAACCAATTTATCCTCTGTCTCTAACCAACATATGGGAGACTTGCATGGCCTTCCATACAAAGCTTCAAACGGTGCCATCCCAATACTTGTTTGATAACTATTGTTTTATGAGAACTCGACTAAATGAAGATGATCCTCCCATGATACCCCGAAATCCATTACACAAGCTCTAAACAAATCCTCCAAGACTTTGTTAACTCATTTTCCCATCAGTCTGTAGATGGTGAACGGTACTCATGTTGATCTTGGTTCCTAAACTTTCCTATAGGCTCTTCCAGAACTTATTAGTAAACAAAGAATCTCTATCACTAATGATACAACTAGGGATCCCATGCAGTCTAACTACATTCTTCATAAATAACTTCGCTAGAATAGGTGTCGTCCTAGTTGACTTTGCTGGAATGAAATGGACACTCTTAGTCAGTCTATCTATTATGACCCACATGCTTTAATTTCCTCTACTGGACCTTGGAAACTCATCGATAAAATCCATAGAGATAGAATCCCACTTCCATAACAGAACTTCCAATGGTTGAAGTAATCCACTTGGTTTCTAGTGTTCAGCCTTTGCATGCTGGCAATTCAAGCACTCCTTAACAAATAAACCAATGTCTCGCTTCATACCTTCCCAGAAGAAACTTCTCTTCATATCCTGATACATCTTCATTCCTCCTAGATAGATAGTGTACTTCAAACGATAGCATTCATCCAAAACTCTTTTCCTCGTGTCATATACTTTTGGAAAACACAACCTTCCCTTCTTTCTCAACCACTCATTTTGGTCAAGATTGAAATCCTTTAAGTCATCGCTCTCTATTCCCTCCCTTAACCTTTTGATCCGTTTAGCTAAAACTGGATCCTCCTCCTGTCTAGAAACTATCTTCTCAATCATTACCGATCGAACTTCTAAGCATGACAATACAACACTTCCTGCAATAAAACCTGCCTCGGATCTATTTCGCACTCTTCAAGCTGGCAATGCTTCCAAATCTTTCCATTCAGCAATCATAGCTAATATTGCATTATGATGTTTCCTGCTAAGTGCGTCTGCCACCTTGTTTCTTTTTTCAAGTGTATACTCAATTCCAAAATCATAAGCAGCAATAAATTCCAACCATCTCTACTGTCTCATGTTCGGCTCCTTCTGAAAGAACAAGTACTTCAATGACTTATCAACTGTAAAAATATCAAATCGCTCTCCCAACATATAATGCCTCCATACCTTTAAAGCAAATATTACGGTAGTAACTCCAAATCATGCGTTGGATACCTAAATTCATGTGGTCTGAGCTGCCTAAAAGCTAAGCAACCACTTTACCTCTTTGCATCAACACAGCTCTCAATCCAGTTCCACACGCATCAGTATAAACAACCAAATCTTGATTCCCCTTTAGAACCACCAACACCAGTGCATGGGCCAATAAGTATTTCAAGCTTTGAAATGCTTCCTCGCACTTATTAGTCCATACATACTTCAAATCTTTTCGTGTAAGCTTAGTCATTGGTGCTGCTATCTGAGAAAAATTCTTTATAATCCTTCGATAATATCTAGCCAATCCAAAAAAGCTCTTTATCTCAGTCATCATCTCTGGTCTCTTCCAATTTTTCATTGCCTGAATCTTAGTCGGAACTACAGACAACCCCTTCATTGAGAATACATGACCAAGGAATTTCACTTCCTTCTTTCAAAAATGACACTTTGAAAAGTTAGCTTTGAACTGATGCTCCTTCAATGTCTCAAGCAAAAATCTAAGACGAACTTCATGCTCCTTCTCATCCTTAGAATATATCAGAATGTCATCTATGAAGACTAACACGAACCTATCCAAGTGCTCTCAGAATATTTAGTTCAACCAGTCCAAACGGCATGACTAAGCATTCATACAATCAATACCTTATCCTAAACGCCTTCAAAGGAATACTATCCTCTGCCACTCTAAGCTAATGATATCCCATCGCTAAATCCCGTTGAGAGAATACCTTAGCTCCACTTAACTGATCAAACAAATCGTCAATTCTCAGCAATGGATATCGGTTCTTTATCATATTCTCATTCAACTTACGATAATCGATACATAGCCTTAATGATCCGTCCAGCTTCATAGCAAACACTATGGTAGCTCCCTAAGTGAACTACTTGGTCAAATAAAATTCCTGCCTCCTAAATCCACCAACTACACCTTCAACTCTTTCATCTCTATGGGTGTCATCCTGCTTGGTGGCCTACTCACCGATTCTATTTCTGGTATCAAATCAATATGAAACTCAATGGCTCATTTTGGTGGTTACCCAATTACCGACTCAAACACACCAGCGAACTCCCTAACTACAAAGACTCGATACTACTCATCCTCCAACTCCATAATATCCCATAAAGCATTCACTTCGCAACTGGGGTTCTCTATAGTATAAACTGTCCGATCAGTACAATCCGGATAATTAAGTGATATTTTTCTATCATTGCAAAATATCCTAGCATCATATTTATTTAACCAATCCTTACCCAATATAATTCCAAGCCCTACAAAGTCAAATACATGTAAACTGCAAGAATAGGTGTAACCTAGCAAATCAAACTCTAAGTGGTCACATCTCATCCTAAGTGTTGCATACCATCCTATCAGATTTGCAACCCTTAAGGAAGTAACTAAATATGACGGTTCTAGGTTAAGCTAATCTACCAAACACGAGAAATAAAAGAATGTGATGCACCTGTATCAAATAGAATGCTAATAGAGATATTATGAATTTGTGGCAAGCTATCCAAAATAGCTTCCCTTTTTCCTGCACTACCGGCCTCGAAATTGCGGGCTCCAATGCATGCATCTATCCCTTTCCATCTCTAACAGAATCTTTGCATTGGTTTTTATAATGGCCGATCTGATCACAATTAAAGCATAGGATGTTCTTCCTCCCAATCACCTCCTTCCCTTTCTCTTTTCCCTTTCCAATACGACACTCATTTGCATAGTGTCCTTTCTTATCACATTTATAACAAACACCTCAGCTTTTCCCTTCTTCTTGTTCCTCTCTTTTGAGCATTCTTCTTGTGGAAAACTTTCTTTTCTGGCCTCGTCCTACCTAGGCCTCCTTCACCTTCTTCCTCAAACAAACTAACCCCTCTTCCTGCCTCAATGCCGTTTTCACCACTACATCACTTGGAACTCTTAGATGGGGCAAAGTAGCACTTATCAACTCCAACCTCAAGCCTCTTACAAACCTCTCATTCCTCCTTATTACCGTATCAACCAAAGCATACCCATACCGGGATAACTCTTCAAATTTTCTTGCATACTCTAAAATAGACATCTCCCCTTGTTCTAATTCAGCAAACTCCTAACCAATGCTGATTGCGCCCTCACCGACATAAACCTTTCTTTAAACCTTCTCCTAAACTCCGCCCAAGTCATGGTTTCCTCATCAACACTAGCTACAACAGTATTCCACCAAAATAGAGCAGCTCTTTGAAGCTGTCTTGAAGCCAATCTCCTCTTCTGCAAGTCATTCAATCCTAGGTCTGCTAAAATTCTCTCACAATGTAGTAGCCAGTTTTTTACCTCAATCGCATATTCAGTTCCAATGAACGGCTTACTCAAGTTGGCATAGTGGTTGATTATCAAAGCTTCTTGAACTTTTCCTCCAACAGCATTCCCTTCGACATCTCCAGCTGTAATTCCTGCTTGTATTATATTTAGGAAAAACTGATACATAGCTCCCATATCCACTTGGGAAACCCCAGCACCAAAAGTTTCAGCTTGAGCTTGACCTGGAACTCTTTTAGCATTTGGTCGGGGATTTTCATTAGTGGTGGTGCTATCTCCTCGAAGATTAACTATGCCACTTCTTCCTTCCATATCTGTATTCAAGCTTCATGAGATACAGATGAATAGCCAAACTGAGATAGGAATCTAGAGATATAGCGTATACTTATATATAACAAATACAAGTACGTTACTATAGCGTTATCCCATACCCCGATCTTAACTCTAATTACTGAAGATTATGCTTTCAAAAACTATTTTGAATTAAATTACTTCATAAATCATGCTCTGATACCAAGCTGTAACATCCCCTACCTATAGGCCCAAAACTAAGAGCTATAGATGCTATAGTCATCTATAGTATTAGCTTCCGGTGACTAAATACGGCTATGTTAATCGTATCTAGAATATCAAAAGCACTTGAATATGAAACAAAACACATATTTCAAAACAACTTTTCTTTATTACATTTAAACCAGTTGTTCCATGTTCTTAACACATAATCCCAATATGTTCCCGTGTATAGATAAAATATACTTAATACAAAGTACGCCAAGAGCGATATATGAAGATACCTCCTTGGATGATCGAAGTCGTATAGTCATAATAGACTTAATATAAGCATAGAAGAAATACAATAAAACATAAAACTGCAACTCCTAAATACCTATCCATTTGCCTTCTGCATGCCTCCGGTAGCCTTATTCGTCATCCGACTAAAGCTGAAAATGACCTTAACTCCTCAGCCTACTCAAATTAATTTTGAGCACCCAAGAGTTTAAGGGAAAAGCATAAACTTCGAGTCAGAGATAAAGTCTGGTATGAATAATACTACACATCCCGGTTTAATATGTTAAGTGTGACCACACCGCTTAGCGGAACGAGTTTCCCATCACTAACAACTTTTTAGAACATATCTTTGCCAAACCTTTTTCTGTAATCAAAACTGGTTAGGTGCTATAAAGCAATTCATTATGTAAACATACATAAATATCAGTTAATAATGAACTATCTGTTCAAACAATGAGTTTTGTTTAGATAACTTTTAACCTTTGGCCGACTCGGGTCTACCGGGCAATATATTCAAAATTAATCTAACACTTGTTAGCCATTCTTCTTTTAGACTATCTATCCTTAACTATCTATTAAATGCTTCACTTCTGGACGGTTTGTCCTTAACTATTTGTTAAATACTTCGCTTCTGGATGGTCTGTCCCTAACTTTATCATCTCCCAAGTCATCTTGATCCTAATGGTTTTTCGGGCTCACCAATAACCTATCTGTACAAAAACATATATTCCTTTTGGTGTGCAATCATAATTTTAGTCTACCTATGACCAAGCCCTACGCATTGGAATTTTGGACAACAATTAGCTGGGGCTAATAGTTAACATATAGACCTTATGCTAGTCCCATTTGGTACTCTAATACCTAAGTCATTTTCACTTAAGGATCCCCTCCCATAAATTTCCTTGAAAAATTTTCAAAATGATTTAAAACCTTTAAATCAAATCTAAACAAGGAAAATATAATGTCTTTAAGCTTCACTCAAAATCACATTGCAATGTTATATATATACATACATATATATATATATATATATATATATATATATATATATATATTCTTTACTCAAACATTAGTTGATGAAAATATTTAACATTTGAAAGCACCTCTTTTTAACCCGAGTAAAACCCTTTAATTTTCTAGGCTTAGAAGCCAAAATCTTACCTTTCGAAACCGTTCATCAAACCTTTCGAAATCATTGATCTCAACCCTTCGAAACCATTGAACTGAACCTTTCAAAACCATTAGACTAAAACATTTCAAAACCATTGAACTATAACCTTTCGAAACCATTGAACTCAAACCTTTCGAAACCATTACAACTTTAGACACCCTACTTTATAAACACTTTAAAACATTACCTTAGAAAACCTTTGGAAAACCTTCCATTTAAAACCTTCCGACATCATTCAAAAACAGAACCTTTTGACTTTGTCGAAAGCTACTTTTCGACCTCTTTGAAATCATTCAAAACAAAACCTTTCAAAAGCAATGAACTCTTAAAAAATAAACCTTTCGAAAGCACACTGGGTATAATTTAACACATGGGAAAAAACCTCCTTTAAAACCTTTCGACTTCATTGGAAGCATTCTTTCAACTTTGTCAAAAGTTCTCCTTCGAAAGCTTTAAAACATATTATTTAAACAAGAGGCCTCTGCCTTTAAAACAACTCATTCGAAAGCTTGGGTTATACTTCAATTTATAAAGCAAGGGTAAATCATACAAGTCGAAAGCTTTCTTTCGAAAGCATGGAGAAGCGGACGATTTTAAAATAAGTAAACCTTTCGAATTTGCCAGAAGGTTCAAAACAAGACAATGCAGCAGTAATCTTTCGACTTGTCGAAAGGTTTAAAACCTTTATTTTAAATAATTGATCTGGTCGGAAGCAACCAAGTTGAAAGCTCCTTTTCAAAAGCAACCAGGTCTAAGCTTTTGATTTATAAAACAAACATAACCCAACTTATTTGGCAACCAACCTTTCGATTAAGTACCCTTCGATCTTTTTCAATTCATTACGTGCTAAGTAACTTGACACCAAATGCATTGTACTTTGACCTTGTCGAAAGCTATAACCTTTCGACTTTATCGGATGGTCTGGGTCGGAAGGTTTGATGCCTAAAATGGCTGAAAACATGCTAAAAGCAAGATTTTTCTTGTTTTTAACTTAAAAATATAACTTTTCAACTAACCTACCTTTGCTTGTCAAATTCTCATTGATTGATAAATACTTTTCAGAAAACGCTACGACTAATTTTGAAATTAAATAATAATTTTATTTTATAAAATGTCCCTTCTCCTTGATTAAATATATAAAATATTTAAGTCCCATACCTTAAATAATTTTATATATTCATCAAATCACTTAGGAAAAATATAGAAAAATCCTAGAAAATCTATTTTAATATCTTTTCCATGATATAAAAATTTCAAACCCAAATAATTATTCTGTTAGCCGTAAATAATTTATAACCCAATAAACCATTTTATTCACAAGAAAATTAATATAAAATCCACATAAGTTCAAAAAATTATGAAAATTGAAATTCATCTCTAAAATATCTTTTCCGACCTATATTTAAATTTCAAGGCATTTAGATGTCATTTAATAGTGTTTTCATATCAAACATTTCATAAGTAGTAAAATGAACATCATAATTCACCAACAACAAATATATAACTTTAATCATCAAAACATGGCATATACTTGCAAAAACATTTCAGATCTAATCTTAAAATCGAAAACTATAAGAAAATGGAATGAAGTAATTATTCACCTTAGCTTTAAGATTAAAAGATGTGAGATTTGATGTTGAGTTAGTTGATTATCTTCCTTCTTTTGAATCCTAGCTTAAATCTTTCCTTGAGAACAATAATGATGGCCGACCTTAGATGTTTTTAGTTTAATAAAATGAGAATGAACGTGAGTTTCACTTCCTAAGGGTTTAGGGTATAAGCCTCTCCTATTTAATATATTGCCCTTCCTTATTTCCTAACACATTTGTCTATGTCATCTTATTTGATTTATATTTAACATGGGACGGCTATCCTTAGTCTAATCAAATCTCAACTTATTAATCTTCACATTATTTTCTTTAATTTAGCTGATTAAATATCTTAATAATATTATAAAATTGGGGTGTTACACATAGCGAAGGATCTTCTTTGCTAAGGTCTGCCTCCTGGAGTGATCACCACAACTACCCTCATGGATTTCCCTAAGTATATTTCTATCCTCATCCTTGTTTACACATAGAAGCATGAGGGTCGATAAATCTCTCTTGTATAGCACTCCTAGCATTATGAATTGTGGCACTTTGCGAAGGAGATTTCATTGTTCACTTCTTACTTTTGGGAGAGTTCCCTTCATCAAATATTCCTTTATCAGAGTCATCCATGACTCCTTCTTCTTGGCCTTAAAGATCCAGTTGACATTCATCTGGTCGATGCTTCGACTCGATAGATTCTTTACTGGAACCAATCCCATCAACTGCGCAGCCCAAGCGCTATCTAATTTGGTCAGTGAATCAACCTTTATATTTTCCTCCCTAGGTATGTACGTAATCGTACAATTCTCTATATCATTTCAGCAATTCCAAAGTCTTTGTCAGAAAAGAGGCAAGTTTCGTATCCTTAGTCTGGAATTTCTTTTTTACCTAGTAGATCACCAACTAGGAGTCACTGAATATATGCAGCATCCTTACACCCAACTCTTTCGCTATCCTATGTGCCACTATCCATGTTTCATACTCAGTCTTGTTGTTCGTCACGATGAACTATAGCCTTAATGTGTAGCAAATCATCTATCCTTCTGGGGTTACGAGTACAACTCATAACCTAGAGACTTGTTCATTAGAAGCTTCGCCTATGTATAATTTCCATTAGGAAAGTAGGATCATATCATCTTCCTCCTTTCCATCCCAAATAGTAAATTTAGCGATGAAATATGCTAATGCTTGTCCTCTTATCGTCCTTCACGGATGGTAATGATATCGTAGTAGCTCAGCTTGATGTTCCACTTCAATAACCTTACTAAAGTCTTAGGTCGATGTAGTACCTGTTTCAAAGGTTGATCCGTCCGCACCTTATTGGATGAGCTCGGAAGTATGGCTGCAACTTCTTTTAAGCAATCAACACATAATAAGCAAGCTTTTCTAGCTTTTGATAGTTCTTTTCAGCTTCGATTGATCGCTTGCAAATGTAGTATACTAGAATTTGAATCCTTACCACTTCATGTACCAATAATGCGCTTAGTGCATGAATGGACACAATTAAATATATAAATAGATGTTCTCCATCCAAAGGCTTGGACAAGACTTTTGATCTTTCTGTATGCCTCTATAATTTCTCAAAAGTGTCCTGGCATTCCTACATCCAGACACACTTTCCTTTCTCCTTTTTTAGCACATCAAAAAATGAAATGCGTTATCACTTGCTTTTGAGATGAATCGACTCAAGCGGCAACGTTCCTGTAAAAGCTTTGCATTTCCCTCCTTGTCCTTAGGGCGGTAACATGTTTCAAGGCTTTAATCTACTTTGGATTAGCCTTAATGCCTCTTAAATTCACAATAGAACCTAGTAATTTGCCCGGTATAACTCTAAAGGAACATTTCAATGGGTTTGATTTCATCTCATACCTTTGCAGCACATCGAACATCTTCGAAAGGTCTTCCATGTGGTTCATCGATAATCGTGACTTTAAAAGCATATCATCCACGTACACTTCCATTGTCTTTATGATCTAATCCTTGAACATGGAATTCACCAATCTCTAGTGGAAGATCCAGCGTTCTTTAGGCCGAATGGCATCGTGTGATAGCAGTATGGTCCTAAAATTCATTATAAAATTTATGGTGCTTGTCTCTAAAGGAACATTTCAATGGGTTTGATTTCATCTCATACCTTTGCACCACCTCGTGCTCTTGGTGTGGAATATGCATCAATATATGGTTATAACTGGAGCAGCATCAATGAAAGAAAGTAGCTCGTTTCCAACGGTCATGTCAACTAGCTGTCGATTCTAGGAAATGGAAAGCTTTCCTTTGAGCATGCTTTATTCAGGTCCAAGTAATCAATGCATGTCCAGCACTTCCCATTTTATTATTTAACCAATATAAGGTTCAATACCCATTCAACCAACTCTCGTACATATCTGAATGAGATATCTTGCACATATCCGAATGTATCCAAGTAAACACACTAGGTTTTCTTAGAGAAGCCAACCAACTCTCCCTTCAGTTTGGTGCTAAGCTAAGATTCAATCGTAAGGACCCGAGCTGGATCATTTATATCGATTCGGGCATTGATCATTGCTTAATTGGTGCTACCCGCACTTCCTTTGATTGCAACATGGGATCTATTAGATTAAAGAACTTGTTATGGTTCCCAAGCTAGGGCTTGGGCAGTAGTTGATATGCATCAACATCCTTGATTTAGAGATTTCACTCTATACCCTTTCCTTTCTCCAAACGCTTTGCCTTTTTGAGCTCAACAATGTAACATTCTCGATCAACACTCTATTCGCCTAGAATTGATTCGAACCCATTCTCCGTGAAGAACTTCATTGCCAAGCATCATGGAGCCGGTGCTACTCTGAAACTACCCAGGGTTGACGGGCCCAAAATGGTGTTATACGTTTAGAATTCATCAACAAATACAAATTTCTAAACCCTTACAATCTTGTGATCTCCTTCTTCAAACTCCACGAACAATTCAATAGTCCCATTGGGCACTTTTGCCTTTCTAGTAAATCCTTGAATCTTGGATTTTCAAGGCTTGATATCCTTGATACTAATTTTCATCTAATCAAAAGTACTTTTGTGATAGAATATATACCAAGGTTCCACAATCCACTAGGACTTGGTGCATGGTAATTGGGTCCACAATGGTTGTTATCACCATGGGATCAAAGGTAGGTGCTTCAATCCTGTTAGAATCTCTGTTACAAAAGTATATCATCGGTCATCTGTCTCTACTGCTTAGCCGGAGCTCCATTCTCAATGGAAAAGCAGCTCTCTTGTGGTATGTTCTTCAAAGAATTCATATACCGCTCCATCGCATTCCACCTTTTCTCTACTAAGTGAGGTCCTTCAGTTATTAGGTTTAAAATGATCCTCCTATCAGATCGCCTGTACCCCTTTCCACTAGGTCCAGGCTGATTCCCTTAAGCATTCGGCATTTGGGCTCCAACATTTTGTCCATATTCATGTGGATCTCTGACATATTACTGCAACATTTTTTTACGTATCAAATCTTCAATTATATCTTTAAGTGACAACACTCGTTGGTGTTATGCTTCGTGTCTCAAGGAAATGATAATACTTCCTAAGCGCCTTTCAGCTTTCATCGCCTTCCTCTAAGGTGGCAATATATATCTTTCCGTCCCGTGCATTGCAAGGTACATATTTTTGAGCGTATCATTTAAAGACATGTATTCCTCTAGTCTTGTATTTTTTGGATGCTTTTTGGCATCATTCTCTAACCAACAGTGCTTTAATTCCTTTTTTGGTTATTTGTACTACCCACATTCATGGCAACATTAATGGCGCTCTGACCAATTTTTTATAGCAAGTTACTTTGAACTACTTCCCTCAATTGTCTACTACCAACTTTCCAAAAACCAGGTTTGCCTCTTTCAGGCATAAGAACTAGTTAGCCTTTCAATGGAACTGCTCTATGGTAGTCGATTGTTTCATCCTTAGGCATTTTCCAAAAAAATTATTCAGGTGTATTCCTTGGACTAAAGCCATCAACACCATATCCTTCTTCAGATTGTTTACCTCCATGACTACAATACTAAATCTCTTTAAGTGACTCTTTAGGTCCTTGAGAAATGCCCAACACGGAAATCAGTTCCTTAGGCTGAGAAGCATGGAGTCTGAACTGATCTAAATTTTTTTTAGCCAACTTATGAAAAGTCGAAATCGACTTTAGTGGGAGCCAAGTAAACCACATCAATGTAATTCTATCTAAAAAGATGGTGAAACACCTACGCCGAACCGCATCAATCACCCTGGAACTATCAATGTTCCACTTATACTTAAACAGATGTTGCTTGGGATTAATCATTCCGTTGTACGATGACATCAAAGACATTGTAAACTTCCTACGGTGTTCCTCCCACAAGATATTCTCTATAAATGGAGTTCTGCTAGGCACAAAACCCCAATCTTCATTCTTTCTCCATTGGTTTTCCTCCATCCACCACTTTATTATATCAGTAATATGCTCCTCACTGGCTCGGCGATCCAAAAAAATGACTTTCAGGAATGGCATCGAGAGTTTGGCTTTACAAACGGCCTCGATTTGCTTGATGACGTCTAGGCTCTCCTATCTCTGGGAGAGCCACTTCTCCGAATCTTCTTTGACACCTAGTTAGCTCTACAGTGATTGTTTGAACAATAGCCACCTGAGCTCCAGCATTCTGCTGAAGGTCATCACCGGTGTCTTACATATCATTTTTGCTATAGAGCAGATTGACGGCTTTGAGATGTAGCCTCTAGAAGCCCCCAAATTCACGTCTTTGTACCGACCTGATTCTAGTCAGTATTGAGATGAATTCCTCTAGAAAAACCTTGACCATTTCCTTCCTTCCCTAATGCTCCAGTAGTCTTTGGCTTCATATTTTTCTGCCCATTACTCCTATATGATTAAATGAAGAGGAAATTTCCCCTTTAGAACCTGACGATGATGCATCTCTGTGGCTTCTCCTCTACCATTGGACTGCTAGGTCAATAAGACAATGCTTGCATTCATCTTCTCAATAGGCGCTTTCTAGTTATGCTTTATTCTTTCATTCGGCTCCCCTATCATCCTATAGAACTCGACTTTCGACACCTTCTCTTGAAGGCCAGATAGTCCTAGCAAAACAACTACTAGTTGGTTAGTCTCTTCAATATGGAGAGAAACTTCATCTTCTCCACCAGCAATAGCTCTAGATTTACCCAATCTCCAAGGTGCCATTAGTTCAGCATTGAATATCCAAATCATCGGTAGGAATTTCTAGATCTAACTTATGGGCTTTCCGATCCAAAATAAAAGTAAGGAAAACTCCTGATTTCAATTCTCAATGAAAGCCCAAAAAATATTGCAGCAAAATGTGGCATAATACACCAAAGTAGATAAAAATGAGTGGATTTAATAAAAATCGACGATAAAGCAATGAAAACACATAGGCTTTTATTGTGGTTCGACAAATTCTATGTCTTATGTCCACTTTAATTTAGTAGGTCTTATCGTAGGTACAAGAACCTTTTCGATTTGAATAGATCTAAATAGCCATTAGATGACAAAACTTCAGTAGAGATAAGAGAATGAAGTTGAGAATGGCCAAAAGTCCTCTTAAAGTTCCTCTAGGCTTGCCATTTATAGGAGAATCATCCAGCGAAGTCGCGGAATAGTGAAAGAGCAGGTAAAACTCCATATCTAAGAAAGTAGAAGGAAATACGAAGTCCCCTTAGAACCAAAGTCATGTCGGCACCGACATGAACCATGTCAGTATCAACATGATTTGCTTAGTGTAAACCACATTATTCTCATTCACTTCATCTTGCATCTTTGAATCTTTAAGCCACGAGCACTTTTGCCTAGTAATTCTACTTGATACCGAGATGATCTGAATCATCTGGTAATTGTGCATTTCTATATAGCTGTTGGAAGTTGTTCACCAACACCTTCAGAGATGGGGCCTAGGACGTCCACTTTATCCACCTGTCCCTTTATTAAAGCAAATGAGGCCATGACAACACATTAAAAGTACTCGGTATCGATATGAATTCATGTGGGTACCAACCACTTTTCCTTAGTGTTTTTGGACTCTAAGTTTCCTTGCCATTATCCTTCCAAGCTTACCCCTAAGTCCTTAAGCCACTTCATCTTCATCTTGATGTCTAGACTCATCTGGAAGCTTCTTGGTCTAAAAGCTGGATAACAATTATAACATCAAAATTCTTATCTTATCGAATATCCCTTTAATCAAAGCCCAAATAAGTATATATATTACCAGTTAGCCATAATTTCTAATATTATAATTTAATCTCTAATTATTCACACTTTATCATTTATCATCCCATTTATACATTTTATTAATTTTTAATTAATTGTTTTTCAACATCGAGTTGTTTCACCTCCTCATAAGAGACCAATATTTAAACAAATATAGGACCTTCTTCTCTACAATATGGAACTTAATATCCCTTCCTCTATTTTCTTCCTTCTAAACAATAATCAAAGCCCCATTATTATGAAAATCCCCAACACAATATGTGAGCAAACTAAAGTAAATGTAGCTTAGGATGTAGCGGTAACTTGAATTTAGCTAGCAGGAAGAAAATGAGCCATACAAATGTGTAGGTAGCAATGCATACCTCTATTATTGCTTCCAACATTGATGAAATCAAATATGCCACATGCAAGTAGTAACTGAACAAGCTAAAGGGACAGTGCACCATGATGATGGTAGTAAAACAACATACTATTACAACTAAGGTATGCATTTCAAGTTGTGATTCACATTGATGATGGTAGTGAACAATTATGATGGTAGTGAACATTGATTCCACTTTGGGCGAAGTTCCAGAACAGCTAATTATGGTAGAGCATGCTAGGCCCATTGTAACTGGTGGAAGTTCTTGCCCTATGAGTAAGGATAAGTTTGTAGGATTATTGCACTTGAAAATATTGTGCATTATCCTATCATGTTGAGACTTCTGTTCCAAGTTTCTTCTACTTGACTCTGTCTATAGATAAATATGTAAGCTCGTAAAAAATAGTAGAGTGGATGTATTTCTATAAATGTTATTAAAAATATCATGATTTCATTCATTCCATAAAAACCAACTAGTAATATAGTAGATAATTCCCAACATATTTCTATGCAGTGGTCTATAATTACATATGAAGTGAGCCCAAAAATCATATGGGATTTGAATAAATGACAATTGAAAATTAAACAAAATAAAATATAACATATATATTTTTGTAACTTATAAATATTAAAAAAAATAAAATATTTTATATTTTCAAATCACTATTAATAAATAATTATTTCAAAATTCTCTATTTAAAAGGATAATATATTAAATATGACTTAATATATAAATAGTATTATTTACATTGATATATTTTAAATTTAGTGCTAAAATAAAGAAATGATTTTTTGAATTTCCCTTTTTACCCCTTTACACATGCTCTAAATCCAATAGTTAGGAGTTAAGAATATATATAAGTTAGTGCCAGTGGGAGCTCTGGCATTGCTCAGAATGGCTCCTAGGCCGAGAGGAGGATCGGAGATGGTCCGATCTTTCTTCAAGGGATTTTAATCTCGATGGTTCAAACATTACATTATTAGTAGTGGGTTCTCTTGCATTATATGAGACGATTCCTGAACTAAGAAGAAGACTAAAGATAGTCAAACCCTTATTCAAGCATATTGAACCTTGCTCGAAAGATTGTTCACATATTATATTGGAGCTCAAACCTCTTTAAAAGAAGAGGGTTGAGATAGAACTTAGCACATACACATTATTTATTATATTGCATATGTAGAAACAAAAGGTAGAACTATGCAAAAATATGTTTTTTTGATCCATATAATGGTAGGTGGAAAAAGCGTACATTCTTCTAAATGTTGGTGGATTTGGCGATTTAAATTAGTATCGTATAGTACGTTCATTCATCTTTCTATAATCAGAATGTTGATGTACTTATTAAAATGTTTATAATTTCTATAAAATTAAAGTACAGTATGCTTAATATTTTTGCTATATATACGTACCTTAGTCTTATAAAACATTATCACACAACTGAAAATGTTTATACAAGATAAAAACTAAAAGTAAGAAGAATGGGACTTGTAAAAATTAAATAATCTATTAGAGATGCAAGCACCGACACAAAAAGCCAAAAAGAAGAGCTAATCAAACAAAGAACATGACTAAACAAGCTCAAAAGTACAAAGATCAAATGATTCTTGGGCTTATTTCCCATATACATATCACTATGACAAAAAGGAGAATCTCAAAGCACCATCGAAAGGGATGACCTAATTTCATTTCCTATTACCAGCTTTTGAGCTTCTAGATCCATTCCTTAGGATTGCTACTCATACTTCCCTTTTTCCATTTCTATTACATTCTTGATGAGGTGATTGGATCATCAATATTTATAAGAACCTCAATCTTTTCCGCACAAAATTCAGTTTAGCTCATGCTACTAGTTATAATTCAGGCCTATCCACATACATATCGCTATGCATAATATTCCATGCTTGGGCTTTTTCCATTTCTATCCATTTTGTAACACCTCTTAATGATGCTTGGAAGGTCCTCACCCAACCAATACTAATTCTTCTTCTTGTAGAAGTTGTAGAACTTGAGGTAAAAGAGATGACTATCGTCCTTTAATTTAGGCTTAGAAGTTGCAAGAGAAACGTGCAACCTTTTCCTTGACTTTGGTAATTTGAGTGCATTGACCTCAAGCATGATGATGTTTTTCTTCCCTTACTCCTCAAGAGTTAGTTGAGAAGTTTTCATATCTTTAATCTCATTCTCTAAGTGATATAATTCCCTTTTTAATCAATTCAACTAGTTACCATCTCCTTCCATTTCCTTTCTGAGCCTCTCCGACTCATTGTTCTAGCATTAGACGTCTCATTAATAGCTTCAGATATAATCATTATAGGCAAGAATCTATAGCAAGAGAGTGGGCATTAGCAAATCTAAACTTTCAATCATGCTCTCTTATTTTCTCTTGTGATACAACATATAGATGTTGAAAAAAATTCTGATCCTGATCAACAGCGACAACTCAACCATGAATGTGGATTATCACTAGGATCAGACCTGTCAAATGGGTCGGGTTGGGTCTAAATGGGTCGGGTTGGGTCTAAATGGGTCGGGTAGAATTTTACTCGATCCATTCAAGACATAAATAAACCCAACCCACTTGACCCATTTAATAAACGGATTGATCTGACCCGATACGTTTATTAGAAGGGTCAAGCCGACACAACCCGTTTAACAAAAACTGCAATAAAACAATGGCAAAAACTACAGTAAAACTGAAATTTACTGCAATATATTATTAATAATGCATCAACTATCAAAGATTCAAAAAAATACATCAGAACATAAGACAAAAATTGAAAAATATTTGAAGATCCTGCATAGTATAATTACAGACTACAACATTCAAAAACTAAAAGATTCAGCATAGTATAATTTAGTTGACAAACTTCACGGTTTTGTAGCAACATGTCATATAAAAGTAATAAAACTGAAATAAAATGAAGCAAATACTACAAAAGTAGCAACATGTCATATATAAGTAATAAAACTACAAAATATTTGGAAGTTCTGCTGCATAGAAGCAGTCTTGTAGGTTTGAAGCCCTTATGCACAGCCTTGTAATTCTGCAGCAAACAACACAAATTTACACAAGTCCTATGAAGCAAACTACAAAGCATGTACATATAAAGCAAGTAACAACTATCTGCTAATCAAACCGAAACTAATCCAGAGATGTATAGATGTGGATCCAAAATGTGTTCTGTGCACAGATCAAGATGAAAGTATCGAACATCTATTTTTCAAATGTGACTACAGTTTTAAAGTATGGAAATGGTGCAGCAATAAATTGCAGTAGTTTTGTTATCTTGTATAGGACAGCACACCAAAACCAAGAACGATTAGTTGACAAAGATCTTTTAACAAAGAAAACTTCAAAACATGATCAACTTTAAAAGGATTTACAAGCGTATTAAGAAGATAATAGTCTCTGCAGTAACTATTAATGTTCACAAACATTAAACAAATAATTTGGTTCAACGTTCAAACAACTATACATATGAAAGGTTCAAGGGTAAGTTAAATAAAAAGACCCTTTTTCCACCAAAGACGTTTTGCAAACCAAAAACAGAAACAAAAACAAAAGGCAAAAACAAAAGCAAAAACTCACCTGCACGCTAGCTATTGATGGTAGTTCCATGCGAGTCGTCATTTGTTTAGAGAAACTAACCCTTTTAAGTGCATAGAGTTTCAAAGTTGGCGCATTTCCCAGTACTAGTCACCATGCTTCATCTTTTAACTGATGATTCAAATAAGAACTAGAGTTACACATGTAGCCTTAAGGACCAATTATTAGAGATGATTTTACTCAAAATGGAAAGCTGTTATCAGCTAAAAAACAAACTCAACCAAAATGAAGTTTGAAGTTGTAGTTTTATCGATGGAAAATTGCAATAGCTATATAAATTCATCTTTTGTTGTCAACAAATTAATAATTGAATTATGTAGCACATTTCCCCCAGAAATACATATATTACAAACCAGATAAATAAGAAACCTTGTGCAAGTTGTTTTCCCCAGAAATACATATACAAACCTACCACTTAGGATATGAACAGATTGCCCAACCAACATGTCTGAGGAACCAAATATCTAAAATAGTATTATACATTAATGAACTGCATTGGGTGATGTTTATATGCAATTTGACAATCGATTCAATTGTGACATTTTCTAAGTATCACTTTAATGTGAAATAGGTTAAAAACAACAGGCAGTCAACTTGCTCGTTAGTTTTGCAATTTATTTTACCACAAGTCTTTTTTCACCTTACTCTTTGAACCTTTGAAACTTAGCTGTCCAATTGCAGTAGTTTTGTTCTACTACAGTTTTTATTCACAAGATATTAAGTAGTTGGAAGCTATCAAAGCATATCCGTAGCAAAAAAAAATAAGATATGAATTAGGGCGTAAGGGATAAGATTATGTACTGGAAAACTAAGAGCTAAAATTCATGTCGACACCAATTTAGCACTAATGAAGATATATGTATATGTAGACGGTAAAGAAACAAATGCTTCCCCTTACATCAGGGAAGCCATTTGAGACTTTGTTGAACAAAGATCGGACTAAATCTGCAAATCATATAAATAAACGTACTAGTTACTATTAGATGTGCTTAACATATATGTACAGCTTTAACAAATATTAAGTAAAAGCACATGCATGGATTAAAATGGCAAAAAGGGACCAGTTAAACATTTATTATAAGTGTAACTGTACGAGCAGACCAATATAGTTCTGTTCTATTACAAACCACAATGCTAATAATATTGCCAAATAGATCTTATCGGCCTTAAATTGAGAGTAAACAAGCTTATTTAGTAATTATCAATAAAAAGATAAAGTAATTATCAGATAAAAAGGATAAAATCCTACAATTATTGACTAATTTTAATTTCATCAGTGCATAAGCCAAAAATCACTTTCAAGTTGCAATATAATGAAAAGGACCAATTCCTAACAGATTCAAAAACTTCAACTATCCACGCATTTTATGAAAAATTTATGAAATATATTGACTAGTACCAGTACCTGGGAAAAGAGGCAATTTCTTGTTCAACCTTAAATCCAAAGACCAACTCAAGGTACATGGATCGTTGATAAAAGGGTAAAAGATGCATCAAAAACAAGTCTGCAAAAGTCGTGTCATAACTCATAATAAAATGCTAGTGACGGAGACACATGCCCTAGCATTTCAAGCAAAGCATGAATTCATATGATGTGGAAGCACAATTGTGTGCTCAAAACAAATTTCTCAACAGTCGTAGCAATGATAACTTACACATGAATAAGATTAATCAATTGACAACCTTAATTCTTACTCCTATTGCAAGATGTCGATGAAATAAACTCATAAATTGACTTAGGGTTAGTACTTACTAGATTAAAACTAACAACTTAGGATTAGCTCGCACTTGCAGACATCAATACCAGGAAGATCCACAGGAAGGTAAGCCTTCGTCTTCTCAAACAACGAAAGAATTAGGGCGTTGTCGTCGTCTCAAACAACGAAAGACCAGGCTGTCGTTGCCGTCTCAAATTCAGACGATTTCCACACTGTAAATCGAAGATCAGAAGGAATCTTCTTTTTCCCATTTACAGATTTGAAGCCCGATGAAGAAAATTGAAAAACAAAATTTAGGGTTAGAGGTTAGACGGGTTGAGTTTGGCTGCTTGTGTTTTTTGTTAGTTGCAAACGGGTTGGGTAAAAACTGAAACAAAAAATAAAAGAATCGGACACAACCATTATAATATTAGGGTTATTAAGTTGGGTAAATGGATTAGAGTCAGTTTTAACAGGTCTAACTAAGGTACAGGGTCCCCAAGTAGTATGATGGGTTGTAGTATGATGGGTTGGTCTGTTGAGGCAATGGAAGTGCTAGGGGCTTATAGTGAAGTTTCAGAAGGAGTAGAAGTGTAAGTATGTGTTAATTGGGTGTGGCAAAGAAGTGAAAACTACATCATCATAACGCGACACAGATGATGATCATCACTCATAATGTCCTTCGTCTCTAACATGAGATCAAGGGGCAGTGAATTATTATGTTTGTGCTTAGGTGACCCCCTTACTAAAAGCCCCTCTATGTCCACTTCCGGTGAATGGTATCTCCAGCATTGTTAAGCATCCAGCCAAAATTTAACTAATAATCCAATATTCTATATTATATCTCACAACACAAAGATCACAACACAAAGATGATATTAAGTATCTTATATCTCACAACACACATATATAACAATTAAGATGAAAGTATGATCAAAATATTGTACTCATAAATAAACCCTAAAAGTAAATATACAAAATCTCTCAAACGATGAAATAGAAAATAAACGAGTCAATATCTCTCACTGACATAACTGACTGCATAAATAAATTATCAATAACATAAACAAGTGTTGACTACTCAAAGTAGCATAACCGAACATATATAATTTGGTGATTAATGGTTGAATTGGGATCTAGAAATCAAATGTAAATTCAGTTAAAAATCCCTTTTGTGTTTTCAAATTGTTGGGAAAACCGTTTTGTTAATACAAATCAATGGTCAATATGCAATCTCAATTATTAAGTATGAGTAATTTTCTGGACTAACACCGATACACTTAAATGGTGGAGACGAGTTATTACCAAATGAATATTTGGTGTTTTTAGTTTAATCTTGGATCTGAGAATCATGTGCAAATTATTTAAGCATCCCTTTCAGTTTACTGGGAAACCGAGTTTGCTATTATCTTTAGATGCCAGTTTTAAGGCGATTCCGTGATTTTATTTCCAAATCTTATGCCACTAAGTTTCAAAACATGATTTACAGAGAATCGCACTCAAGGGTATAATTGGCGAATTCGCATTCTGATTAAGTTGATTTCAATCGCCTGGAAGATCTGATGTTTTGCAAATGAACTAGAACAGAATGAACACATCACGGGGAAGGCGGACAGTTACTGGTCGTCGGGCAATGTCCAGATGGCTGCGACATGACAATGACGGCTCCGCCCTGAGCTTTTCAAAGGCATGTGTAGAAGAAGATGAGTTCACGTGAATGCCACGGTTACCATAACATAGACTGCGTGTACTGTTGAAAAGGTCCAAGAACGTGAATGAGTCGGTTACCATAATCAATTTGGGAGAACGTGAATGAGTCGGTTACCATAATCAATTTGAGAGAACGTGCATGAAAAAAAAAAAAAATGGCTATGCAAGAGTTTCTGCTCCAACGGAGAACGAACGTTATGGCAACTGCAAACTGTGCACTTAGGATATGCATTTCACGTTATGTACTCTTCACGTGTTTTATTAGTGCTAGTCTTCTATCTACATTTTAGGTTTTTAGATTCATATTTTTTTAGTTCTAGTATTTGGGCTGGAGTACGTCGTTTATGTGAATAAGGTGATTGTGATTATAAGGGTAGTGTATTGGTGTTTGCAGCATTGTATTAATGTGCGTGTTGTATTTTTTAGTTACTAATAAATGAACCTATTTTCACAAAAAAAAAAAAAAAAAAAAGAGCTTTGTGTGTGTTGTGTGTGTATGTAACGTATGAGTATAAGAATCCATACCTATCTATGTAAGAATGGTATGAGATAGGATTACTATATTGTGCTCATACCACTCTTCGCACACTTGAGAATTAGAAATAAACTTAAAATGTCTAATTTATCAATATGGTAGACTACCGTAGGATAAAGTGATCTTGGATGTCCATGGGTATAAATAGACTCAGAATAAATTCTACACAAGAAACATGTCATCCAAAGCATCCATAATTCTAATGCAACCCTTGTACCTTAATGCTTTCCAATGTATGATGATATGGATGACCCACTGACTACCAAGGAGATAAAAGAGACTTGACCTGCTTGTCAAATAGTGACAAGTGAGTATCCCTACTTAGAATTGCGTTGTGCCATCCTCCAAAATTTTCACACCATTCACATATAAGTATCTTTCCATGTGCAACTGAACTATGATCGTATGACATATGGCAAGTGTGTCACACTATGTCACACTGTTTATCTCTCCCTTGGTAAATGCAATCCTTCCATCATCACACTCCCCATCTCTTTCGCATAATCTGAACTCCACTAGCAATTCTATCCGAGGCCTTATTTATGTTGAATCCAACTCCTACCACCCTTTAATATTTTCTATTTACCTATGCCACACATTTTTGATTTGCTCAAAAGGCACTCATTTCATCCCTTGGACGCTCGATCATTGTTCCATCAGTCTAAAAATCAAAGTTTTAGAATTTCATTGAAATTTTCTAAGGCATTGACCTTGGAATTTATGTCTAGTCGCGTCTATTTGGACCTAAGATGAAGAAGATACGACCCATGGAAGTTTTCTACCCAAAGTTTGCTCTGGCTAGGGGCATTTGTTTGGTACCTAAGGAAAACCCTAAGCCCGAAAAAATAGTGATCGAAGCAAGCTTGAGGAAGTTGTTCCAACCACCAAACAGAATATCTAGTTTGATAGGAAATTGAATTAGTGCCTTAGCCAAAAATCGCAAAGGTGCTTGCTTCTTGACAACATGGATGCTTCGACTTTGGCAAGCTCATGCCCCGAAGAATGCTTTAGGTATAGCTTTAGGAACATGACCTAATATTAACTCCGGATCCAGAAAGCTTGCTTTTGGTCAGACACTACCAACTAGAATTCCTTGGCTTTGCTCCTTCATGATTTTTACCCATTTCTGTTAGCTTTGTATGCGCTTTGCTGGCTCCTTTCTAGATTATTTCCAAATCCAAATCAAACAACCATATGCCGAGCAAAGTTACACTAATATTCACAATCGCATTCGCATCAACAAACCATAACCTAAACAATAATTCCTAATATATATGTATTATGTATGTATGTATGTATGTATGTATATGCACATAACCTAGACATATCAACCATATTTAACAAAAATCCATACAATTGAACTAAATTCACCGAGATCATCAATGTTTAAATGTATATTAAGCATATATGGTATAATAAACATCCTAACGATTAATTAAAGTTTAAAGAACGATCTAATCCCTAAATTAAATTTAAAAAACAATTATTAGTGAATAAAAAAAATCAATTTCTACCAAATCTTCAATTATTGTTTTTTAGCAAAGCGCCGGATCTAAAGTGGACCCTCCACTTTTATATATGAATTTGAAAACAAGTGTTCGACACATGCACCAGAACAGCTAAAAAATATAAGCCCAAGAGATAGGCAGAATACCTATACTACTACACAGACCACATTTGTCCCTCTCAAAAGAGGAGACATCACTCCCATCTTTAGAAGCGGTAGGGCCAATGACATGCATTGAGAAACTAAAGAATGACCAAAATCCACCGAATCAGTTTCATGTAAAAAATTCATATCCCGTGCCATCTGCCAATAAGGACTTGTTACTATTAGCAAAATCGCCCAAAACACATAAAGAAAGCACTTCACCTTCCAACTGATGAAACAGATGTCTCTCCTCACCTTCAACTCCTACATACCTGAAATAGCTTCCACTAGGCGGCTCATATCTCAATTCCAAAGACACATGAACCCAAGCTTGCTTAGAACAATTCCAACAAAAATCCATAGGGAATGGAACCACTATCAGTTACAATAGGGATTACGCAACAAAATTACTAACTGACAGCACATAAATAGTGGACGAGGCCATAGGAACCATCGGATCTACCACTAAATCATGCTTCTCGGGAGGCCTTATAAGGTCTATGTCAACCGATGCTATAACTGGCGGAGCAGTGGGCTTAATCTTCAATTATTAATCAAGTATAAACTTCTCGTTCCCTTAGTATAATTATTTAATCTTAAACTCTTCATTAGAACAATATTTTTACCAATATTTAAGATCAGATATGAAATTCAGTGTTCCTATTTCATATAAGTTCACAATTTTACATAATAAAATAAATTATATATAAAATTAGAATATAACGAAGGTTTATATAACCACTCACCAAATAGTGATCAAATTTCTTAAAAAGAATTGAACTTTGTCAAATAAATTTCACCCGGCAATTAACAATTCTAATTCATCCCGATTTCATTGACTTGATGATTAATTTAAGATTTTTTATGTTATTTAGCTTTGAACCTTCCAATTTCTCTTTGTTGTTTTTATTTGATTTTGGAATGTTCTAATTGAGGCTAGGGTTAGGAAATGTTCTAGGAATGGTAGAAATGATTTTAGGCTGTTACAAAACCTAATTAAGGTGGTTAATCCTGAAACAGGTATTGAATCTTAATTAACTACCCGTTAAATACTGATTGCTACAGATTAGATATCAAAACGTTCATGACTTTCAAAATAATGGATGAAGTTGCTATTATGACTACTCTACATATAAGGAATTTATATGTTCTTTTATCTAGAACAAAAATGGGCTCCTAAATTTGCTCTTATGAAAAGTTATGGCCAAAATATTATTACAATCTCAAAAGATACAAAACTTTGCTTAAAATTCAAAATTGTTAAAGTTTACATTTCTCTAAATTTTATCTTAAAATAAGATTGTATAGATATGCTAATTATATTTTCTAAGCATGTTTCATTATAAATGGCGGGGTCGTTATGCCTTATATCATTGTCATTTCTTAGTCTTCCTTGTTCAAGGTTTGTAATCTTTGAGCAAATGCTTTGGAAACATAACACATATCTCTTACCATGAAGTTGTTAGTACCAAAATTTTGGTATTTTGTTGGTTATAACCATATGAAAATGCTATTAGTGAGTTTAGCAGGTGTTATTGGTTGAACTTAAACAATGTCAAGTTACAACACGAAGACAAACTATATAATTAACGTATACAAAGGTGATGTACATTTGCACAAAGGTGATACACATTTACAAAAAGGTTATATCGAAGCAAACGATACAATGAAGTAGTTTATGATTTTTAAAGAGTTAGAATGGTGTTAACAAATCTACTTGTAACACCCCTTATTTTGAGGCTGAAATTAAGCGTTACAGATGCTACAGTCATCCATAGTATTAATTCATGATGACAAAATGATGTTACGTTAACTGTATCAATAACATCGGAAGCACAAGAATGAAATTTTCTTAAACATACTTTCAAAATAAACTCACATTTTATTTCAAAAACAATATTTAATATTCCTTACATAATATCAACGTTGCCAAGGTTTAGATAAAATATAATTATGAAAAATACTCCAAGAACAACGATGCCTCTTGGTTAATTAGAGTTAGTCACTAAATAGATATAGTTTCTACCATTACATACATACAACGGAATAAAACTTCAACACAGCGGATAATATGTATAGGTAAACTCCTAGACAGCTAGCCATGCATCCTACACGTATTCAAAAACTTTATTCGCCAAAATCTACTTAACTGTAAACCTTACTCTCGAACTGCTTAAACGAGTACCCAAGAGTTAAAGAGGGGAAACTAAAACTTTAGTTCAGAAAAAAAATGGGTACGAATAATAATGTGTCACCTTGGTTAACATATATCTAGTGAGACTACGCCGTTGAGCATAACATGTTTTCCCTTCACTAGTGTCCTCTAAATACATGTTAATCATAATTATGCTCCTGCAATCACAATGGTTAAACAATAACACAATAATAATATGCATGCATGCTACTTGTGTAATTATGATAACTCTGTTTAATCAATGGACTATCTGTCCAACATCATTGTTTTCTCAGGGTAACTACCAACCTATGGTTGACTCGGGCTTACCAGATATATCAAATGTACTAACTTACTATTTGGAGGAAAACTGGAAGGTTTGTCTTGAAAATACTATTTCTAGGGTCAAACTGATTCTAATGTTTTGCGGGATAACCAATAACCTAATACAACTTTGTGTATTCTTTCCTGTGCGTAAACCTACTTTTAGCCTAACTCGTGACAAAGCCATATGCACTGGAATTTTGGACTAATATTAGCTAGGAGCTAACAGCTGAAGTATAGCGTGCTACCTTACACCTACACCATTCCCATCTGGTTTTCAAATCTCTAAGTCAATTCATCCTTCCACAATTTATCCAAAGGTGATAAGAACAATAATTATTTAATAAACTCTGGGCTAAATATTCTTTTTGTGTCCTTGAAAATAAAATCTTTATGAATGATTTTAACCTTAAAGTCGTATTTAAGACAAGGAAACTTAGAGACCTTTATTTTATCCAAAATACTTATGCCAAGATGCATATGCCTTAATAAAATAATTTTGATGAATTTCTAAATCACTTAGAGGTTATCTTACCTGAAAACCATAGGCTACGTAGTTAAATTTAATAAAACCATTAAATTGATGATACTCACGTCTACTTCACCACTAAGGGTTATCGCCCCTCTTCAATATCGAAAGTTATGTTAAAACCCTTAATCAATAGAGTAGAAGGTCATAGAGCCAAAATAGTTTACTTCGACATGTATAGGTTACCGACTATAAGTGGTTTCATCATTGGTTTGCTCAAGATAAACTTTAAAACTTGAGGTTGAGGTGGCATTGGTGAATCTCGACGTCAATACCTTACAAAAAAAGTGGCCTTACTATATACCGATACAAAACAGTGGCGTTATCGCCTTTATAGAAAACACGGCTTCAATATAGTTGAAGTTGAAAAACGTGGAGTCATTATAGCCAATAAGAAAACAAGCGGCGTCAAGGCCTTATTGGATTGGTTTCGACACTAAAGACATGTTGCAAGGAAATATGCAATGTCAAAGTGTTTAAGGAAATAAGTGGCATTGCTCACACTGAAGCTCATGGTGTCGACTTCGATGCTTTGCTTCAATCTTCAACTAAGACCGATCCATTCTCTACCAACTATAGCTGGTGTCATGTGTATCATCATTGATTGACATCGAAGACCATGAATGCGGGGAGGTGGAAGGCGACAACAATAAGTTCGGCATGGCACTGTCGTAATTAATGTGAAAACTAATATTTTTCTATTAAAAGTAAATCCTTTTCAACAACTCCTTTTATTTGTCGAAATCCAATTGGATAACAACTTTCTTTAACAAAATCTTTTTCAGAAACTGCTACATAACAGATTTATCATTCTCAAAACATTTAAAATTTTACTAATTTATATTAACATTTTAATATAATTATTAAGCTCCTTTAGCCTAGTAAATTCATTATAAATCATAAATACATGGAAAGAATCCCCAAAAATCACAATAAATCCAATTTATTATATTCCTTAAATATACAACTTTCAAGGCAAAAAGAATAATTTAATTATGTTTAATAATTAAAACCTGAAATAAATTATTTTCTTCTCTTAAGAAAATCATAAAATATTCATACTAATTCAGAAAATTATGAAATTAAAATCCTACTTCTAAAACAATGTTTCTTAATCATAAAAATTTTCAAGTCATATGAGTGTCATATGGTAGGTGTTCCAACTCAAACTTATCACATAATTTCATAAATAAATTCCATAATTCATCAACAGGCATACATTCATCCTAACTTTCAAACATCGCATAATATCACTCACAATGTTTCGGGTTTAATCCTAAAACCAAAATTGAACAAACTTAAAAGATATGGGTATCATTACTCACATTGAATGATTAAAGAAGCTTGAGATTTGAATTAAGATTTGATTCCCTAAACTCTAGGTTTTATTTCCTTATCTTTGTTCTCTTAATTTCTCCTAGCAATGATTGACCAAAGCTTGCTTTAGTTTATGTGAAGTGAAAATAAAATGAAAATAATGAGAGAGAAAGGGTTTATGTTTAGGGAATGAAACTTATTCCTATTTTTCCCTTCTCACGCTCCTCCTTATTTAATATTCTAATCAACCTAATTAATTTTTTAATAAAGGCTGGGACCATATTAATTATCAAATCTCAATCCCCTTACTATTTTACATTATTTTATTTTATTTATCTAATTAAAAATCCTATCTAATGATAATCAAAAATAGGGGTGTTACGCTATTAGAACCCATCGAAATTGAAGAAACACTTAAAGATGCTTAAACAAGAAGAAAAGTCAAGTATGTCATTTATCTAGTCCTTTTAGTTTATATTTGTTAAAACCCTCTAATTGATCTCCAAATCACTCCATACTTCTACAAAGAATATTCTATACATTTAGTACTTTTGGGATTTTCGGGATTTGTTGGTGAAATGGAGAAGCACATAAAGAAGAAGGGAATTAAGTTGACCGGGATGCACAAGATGATGCACAACAGTTCGACCTGTGAAAAACTCATAGTTAGACCTATGATAAACACGAAGGTCGACCTATGAGTTCCTCACATGTCGACATGTGAGTAGTCCTCAAATGACATGTATTCTCTTCTATAATGAATGGTTTTTGAATTGTTGAGACTTTCTCCTGCTTCCACCTTATTTTAAAGTTGCCTCTCTTCATTTCTAAGCATCAAAACTCTTTGAAAAGCATCCATTCACAACTTAGGAAAAACCTCAACATTCTTAAATTAGATACAAACTTTCATTACTTGGAATATACTTCCATTTCCATTTTATGATATATGACCTTTGTTACTTCTCTTGTATGTTAATTTCCAATTAATTCAAAAGAAATTAGTAAACCATCAATTGTTTAACTTCATTGGCCTAAGATTCCAGTTGCTCATCCTCCTAATCCTCTACACATCCACTGAAACACCATTTGTGCAGGTTATAGGAGTTATTGTACCTAAGTGTGAAAAATAAGTGTTTGGGGACACAATTCTTATTAGATGAAGTTATTGTTAGAAATTATTACAAAGTCTGAGTATTGACAAGGTTGAAGTTTTTGTAACGACTTGTGTTTTATGTAACAAAGGATCATAAAAATATTATTTTTAAACCCAAGTTGGGTCGTATGAAGCTATAACTTTAGGAACTGTTAAGTAGTGGTATTTTTACTCTTAGAACTTATTTAGTAGTTTCGACTTTATTAAACTTTTTAAGGCCTATAACTTTTGATAAGTGTTGAATTAGCATCTCAAACCATTTGTGAATAAAAGATATGATGGTTTCTCATTCCATAGAGTGATCATAATAGGATTTTGGACTTATCATTTAGAAGTTGTGGATGTTTTAAGTTTAGACAGTGTTTAGGTAGATTAGCGGGTAATTAAGAGGTAAATAGTATGGCCCATTAACCTATTTAGGGATTAAGCTTAATACCAGCTTATTTCATCGGTCATTAGTTATGTTTTATCTTTTCTAAACATTGCCAAATCTATATTGATCCTACTTAAAAATCCATCATTTTCTTTACTATAATTAACCAAATTTGGTGATTATTGAATGAGTAGCAAAACTGGGCAAAAAGATTTCGAGAACCGGGATTTGATGACTTGGGGTGCATATGGATCAATAAATTGCTGTTCACATCAGATTTGCATTAACATTCGTGCCATTTTGGGTTATAGGGACTAATTTATCATTCTCGCTATATTATTCTTGTTTATATTGATTACGATAATATTTTAAAATGAATCTTGGATATTAAAACATTTTCAAACTTAGATCTAACCTTAATAATGATTGTAAAATGTGCTGAACAGATTGGATGTTGATTTCGATTTGTTTTTGGATTTAGGCTGAATAATTCGTCATTTATGTGTATAGTATATCATGGGCGATACAAGTATTTTGATATTGCTTAGATTGCTTTAAAATGTTGTTTGAATGTTATGCATTGGTTGTATGGATTTGTTTTTCATTTTATGTATAGTATATCCTGGGTGATACAACTGTTTTGGTATTGCTTGGATTGCTTTATAATGTTGTTTCAATGTTGTGCATTGGTTCTATGGATTTATTTTTCATGTGTTTGAGACACTTTTATATGGTATGTGAGTGGTCGTCGGTTGTATGGATAAGGAAAACTTTCTCAAAACATGATGTGATTGAAGTATTCATTCTTAGGGGTCTAGGAGAGCTACAAAATAAGTCACATGTTGATTGGGTTTGAAATGATGATGTTTCGATGAATTCAAAACCATGTCAGCGACAGTGAGAAAAACATGTCAGTGGCAGGTGGAATTCATTGCTTTCTTTGGGGAAATGATGTACGGGCCAAGGCTTAGAAGACTCCACGTAACAACCCACATTTTTAACTATGGGATATTTAGATGAGTAATTTAAGTAATGACTCGAAGGTCTAAAATATAAATTATCACATGCGATCGAATTAAGACTCGAATCACTTTCATTAAGTTTGGATCGATGTTGAGAATTGATATGAGTATAAATATCGCTATATTTAGAGTTGCACGTCATGGCCAAAACGACCTCAAAATGCACAAAATTGTCATCCTGAAGCACTATCTCAAATAGCAACAAAATTTATACCATTGAAACTGAAATTCATTGCGATCAGATATGCCATGTGATCGTAAGAGCTCGAAACGTGTGACGATTTATTTTAGCGATCAAATAAATTATATGTATATATATATATATATATATAATAATAATAATAACAATAACAATACTAATAATAATATACACACACATACATACACACTTATACATTTTCCCATTTCATTTTCCTCCATTCCTCTTACAGTAAAAATGAAAGTAGCTGCCTCCCTTCATAAATTAAAATCGATAGCTATGGGCCACGAGAATTGTCGAGGTTAGATCCATTGAACTTGTATATAAGAGGGATTCATATCGGCAATGACGAGGTGGTGTGTGATGGTAAGCGGGATGGTAGTCGTACATAGTCGTCGAACCATGGTTTCGATTTGATGGAGATAGTGTTGGAGTTAGGCGAAAATGACCGCATCATCATCTTTCTCTTATTGAGGAGCACCTTCCCATAAATTTTTAGTGACTCCGATCGGGTGAAGCAAATCACGACATCTTAGAGGGGGCACAGGTTCGAGCAGGTCGCATTTTTCTCTGTGAGGTCGAGCATTACGTGAAGGTAGTGGTTGCAGAGAGTGCATGAAGTGCGACAAGTTGGCTAAGTATGTTCGTCATTTCTTCGAGTAACAACGGATAGGGAGGACAGAAGGTGTGGCATGAATTGGGTTTTGCATATCTCATGCACATGGAAGAAATTTTGGAAAAAGGGGATTTGGTTAATGAGGTAATTAAGGTAGTTAATTAATAGTTTAAATTATGGTGTTTCGTATTTAATCCATATCTTTTGTGCATGAGGTTCGAGTTAGATGTTGTTTCTTGCATTATTCTCATGTTGGAGAGCTCTGCGACTTGGCATTGGATTAGTATTTTGTTGAGGTGGGTAATATTTTCTCTTAGCATGCTATGATTGTTGATGTAGTATAAAAATTATGTTTTGAACCATTTCTAGCTTTAAAACATGATTTCTAATATTTTAAACCCATATATGATTTTATGAAAGAAGTTTAAAGTGTTTTAAAATGATTTTAAATCGAATATTACATATGTTATTACTGACATACTACTTTTAGGAAATCACTAAATTTAGACTAATTTTTATGTGAATCCCCGATTTGGTTTATGAGACATGTTATATGCATTGTATGTATGCTATGATTGATGTATGTACGCTTATTAGTTACATATTTTTTTTCTTGTTTTATACAAAAACATTGATCAATTAGTGATCCAACATTAGGAAATATCCCATATGTTAGAGTTTCATGTATATTGATCGAATGCAAACATGGTGGAAACTCGTATGATGGGGCATAATTTTGTGCATATCGATGGGATATACAAATGATGGAAACTCAAACGAATAAGACAAGTTGTAGAAGAGTAGTGGGATGCGTTCTAACCAATTTGAGGGTGGAAGATGATGAACTTGGATATGCTTCAAACTTCAGGATGGACACTGAATTTTTTTCATTTGGTTTGTACTTAGCCATTTTTGGCTGAGTACATAACCAAAATTATTGGTATCAGCCACTATAGAGTAGTTGGTGCCTATCACTATTACTAATGGTCGATTTCACCAATCATTGACATGCATGATGAGAAGGCTTCGAAAAGCGATATGTGATGTTATGTTCATGCGGCCAACTCTTAGTCTTGATGTTATTGCTCTACAACTAGTGATTTCGATTGTAAAGCGATGACATGACACTTCAGTTGATGGCTTCACGGCTTTGATGAAGATGACTCGATGGTAATGGAGTTGTGTTTCGATGATGATGGCTCAATAATGATGGAGTTATGATGATTCTCCACATGGGTGGGTTCTTTGAGGGTGACCCATGGATAAAATGTCAAAGGGTTCTATTTTGGAATTTAATGCATGGAAATTGATGGAGCAATGAATGACTTGGATACACATGCTAAGGGATCATTGTTACTCGGAGTGTTTTTCTGATGTATTCGAAAGTAGAGGTATAGTGAGGACACTCATTGGTACTTTGTTTGGCTACCCCGTAACGGTTGTTTAGATATGCATGATTGGTTTTAGTATCAACTTCAGGCAGTGTATCGAGTACACTGAAAATCAGGATTATTCCGTTAATCCCCAGTAGAGGAATGACTATACGAGTTATCATAAATCTAAAGCACATGAGTGATAATGAGTTTTGTTTGATGGATGCAATGTTTGCCATGATTATTTTTATGCAATCTGTCACTCTATGGATGTCACATGGTGTACGTATTTTGGATAGGGATACCTAGATACCTTGACATTGTACTAAGATAACGGGTGTAAACTGCATATGGAGTTGTGCAGTTGGACTACTAGAAGGCAACGCTTTCTCATATTTATATTTTAGGCTTGTTTTTGCATATTTGGCTGTGTGACAATGTAGAGCCTTGGCAGTTTATACTTGTCATGATTAGAGACAGTTTACCATTGAGTTTATCTATCAGTTGTATAAATTCTATTACTATTTTTACAACGGTATGAATTTATGTACACTGATTTTATGGTTTATGTAGTGATTGCTGTTTCGCCCGTGTTAATACCTCGGTTATTAATTTTAATGATAGTAACCATATACAAAAATATACGATCATATAAAATAGAGGTACTAATGTTTTACCAAGTTATATAGTATATAGAGTAAAATATTACATAGGTTTTGAATGGGACTATATAGTATAAAGACTTAAAAGATGGACATGAAGACCCGTACATAAAAAGAGCAAGATATGAAGATCTCAAGATTATAATTTAGTAAATAGAGTTATAGCTTATATTATTAAAGTCACTAGTAGCAGTCTTTGATCTCTATCTCCTAATTTCTATCTTTTATATTTTTAAACAAAATAAATTTTCAAAAATTATTTCAAAATATTTTATATAAGTTTTTCAAAGTTCAAAATGTTTACAAACTATGTTCAATCTATTTTATAAAGTACTAAAATATTTTCAAAGCATAGAATTTTAAATCATTTTAAAATAAAACGTTTTTTCAATTTTAACTAAGGTATATTGACATACCTATACATCATAAGTCAACAAATACGCCGCCAAGTGGTTTTTTGAATTTTCAAAGGAAGTATCTATTCATCGCAACTCTTCACGAATAGACACATCTGTTTATTCACTATATAAAGAGGAGTTCAAATGAATTTTTTTGATAATTACTTGCTCATTTGCTTTTCTCCTCGTACCCTCTTGAAAATTTCATTGAAAATACACTCTATACTCTTCAAAATGAAATAAAATCAATTCATACTTCTTTTTATTGATTCAATACTACTTTCTTATTGTTTGGAAACATCTCTCACTCAATTCAAGGATCAAACTATTGTCCAAGAAGCTATTGAGTCCATTATATCCAAAGTTCAAGAAATTGTCTTTGGAAAAATTATCAACTCTATTGTATTTGCTTTGGTTGCGCTTATAGCCTGTTCAAATCAAATGGGTGTGCTTGTAGCCTGTTCAAATCAAGTGGGTGCGCTCAGTAGCTCATAAATCTAGTGGGTGTGCTTGTAGCCCATTTAAATCAAGTAGGTGTACCCTAAGCCCGGAAATTCAAGATGTGTCTCGTAACCTCGAAATCGAGATTGTGTTTGGGTTTTCTTTCTGCTTATTTAAAGATTGGCATTTGAAAAGAATCCGTACAATGTATGTGACTGGATGTAAGAGAAATCCAAAATAGCATAAAATCTCCAGTATCATCTCTCGAACTCTTTACTTTTCTTTATCACTTTTATTTTTATCTACGTTTGCATCTGTGACTATTTGATAGTATAATTCTATATTGTTAATCTATGACTTAATATTTAACTTGAAATAAATTTAAAAAGATTTACAAAAGTTAGAAAATACCATTTATCTCCTCTATTTTTTAATCAGCCTTAAGATCCATAATTCGACAACCTATATTTGGTACCAGAGAACTAGGTTTTAAAAAACTCGTAATTTGATTTTTGAAAAATATTAATGGCAAATACTGTTAGCAAATTTGCTAACACTTTTTCTAAAGGACAATCTACTGCTACGTACCCACCTTTTAATGGCGGTAATTACACTTGTTGGTCATGTAGGATGAAGATTTATTTACAGTCTAATGGTTTAGATATTTCGAATTTTACACAAAATGAGTACACTGAACCCCAGACTAAATTTGCACAATGGACTGCTGACCAAAAGACACTTGCACAGAATAATTCTAAAGCCATGAATATTTTATTTATCTCACTTGATAAAAATGAATTTAATATAGTCTTTATTTGTAAGTCTGCATATAAAATTTGGAGAACATTGTAAATTACATATGAGGGCATTAGTAAAGTTAAATAAACAAAAATTTCCATGCTAATTAATCTGCTTCGGTTATTTAAAATGAAGTATAATGAGTCTATTTCTGAAATGTATTGTAGATTTCAAGATATAATGCATTCTTTAGTGGCATTGGGTAAGAGCTTTTCTTAGGAGGACCAAGTTAGAAAAATCCTCAATTCACTCTCTTCAAAGTGGTTTCAAAAGAAATTAGCAATAGAAGAGGCTAACAATATTAGTACTATGAAAATTGAAGAGTTAATGGGCAATTTAATGTCCTATGAAACATAATTGCAGGGAAAAAGAGAAAGTAAGACAGTAGAAAAGAAATCTATCACTTTAAATGCAATAACTGATGTTTAAGATTTAGACAGTAATAATTATGAAGAAATTGCTTTCATGATTAGAAATTTGAGAAAGTTTCTAAAGTATAGAAAGACAAACAACTTTTGGAGACTTGAAAACAAGACGCTTGAAACTGGAACTGCAATTAGATGTTTCAACTACGATGTCCTTAGTCATCTACAAAGAGACTGTCCGCATCAAAATAAATCAAAGATCTCACTAGTTATCGATTCATCCAGAAAAAGAAAAATGGCTTATACAACAACATTGGATGATCAGATACTTCCTCAAGTGATAATGGACCGGATACTGAGGATGCAAACATTTGTTTCATGGTAATAATTGATTAATCGGAATAGATCAAAGGAAAGGAGAAAAAAAGCGGTACTTTTTACATTTAATTCTTATTTCATTTTTGTTTTATGTGTTTTGAAAAAAATATAGATTAATAATAATGTTGGATGAATATAAGTACATAGATGTACGCATATATTTTATCTATATTTTAGTTTCGGATTTACAGGCTATATGTCGATATATACCCAGCCCATATACCTACATATCTACCAGTAATTTAAAATTTCTTTTCAACTTCGAAATTTGAATTTCTCTCTTTTATACTTATCCTATGTTCTAAAAAGGCATCTCTTTGACCAAAGAACATGACTCTTCACTCTCTTTTAATTCAATCTGTCCCTACCCATCCATTCACTTTCTTATCTCTTCAAAATCTCAAAAATGGCCTCCTCAAGTCTAACTCCTAACACCATAGGGCACTTAAAGAGAATCAAAGGATTTCCTTTTGATAACAAAGAAACCATTGATACTTATATGGAATATGCTACTTTCGGAAAAGTTTTTCCTAGAAGATTTGCTAAATTTAGTAATTTTTCCTCTTATGATCTTCAAGATCTCTGCTTACGAAATTAAATTCTTGGTTTAGTCAACTCTTCTCCAAATGATTTTGTGCGGGATTTGGTAAAAATATTTAATGAAAATTTAAATGGGAAATTTTTTTTCAAGGAGAAAAGAGATAAATATGGAGTAGCGTAAATAAAATTTAAATTGTGAACTTTTGAGCCATATATTTGGTTGCAAATCTAGTTAAACTGACCTCTCTACCTTTTAAATTGATGAAAAAAATCGTGAAGTTTTTCACAACATTTTCGACAGTGATGAAGAATTTGATTTTAAACATAAAAATATTAGACCAAAATCAAGATTTATGAGTCTCATTTTACAACAAAGTCTCACTCCAAGGACAGGTAATAAAATAATCCTACTCAAACAGTTTTTATAGCATTTCACCATATGCGAAAACTACGATGTCAGTTAGACATCAGACATCATAGATGACTTTGTTCAAAAGTATATTTCTGGACATAAGAACACACTCTACCATGGTGTGTATCTTCCTAGAATTTTCATACATTTTGGTGTTGATTTAATAGGAGAATAAACTCTTCCTTAAAAAGTTTTTGACAAGGCCAACATTTCTTTTATGCACATTCCACCTTATTTCAGACCATATGAAACTCTTGTTGAAAAAGAAGAAAGATTGACATAGGAAGATGAGCGAGACATACAAGAAGAAGAAGAACGCGACGAAATGGATATAGAAGAAGAAGAAGATGAGGAGGAGGAAGTGGATCTCGAACAAATAGATTCTAAAGAACCAAAGAAATTTCATTAAAAATCAAAAGAAGCTTAAACGTTCCTTCAGTAAAAAGTTCACTCCCCTCTCCAACAAAGTGGACGAATACTTCGGGAAAATTAATCTCAAGCTTGGTGGAAATTCATCATCATCATCTACATCATTCTAAGCCTATCTGGTTATTTCCTTGTGATGTCTAGCTGGTATATTGTTCTAGTTTGATTTATATCATCTTTATGTATTCTGATGTGTATCATCTTTTCTTATCAATGAAACATTGTTCTTGCTATTACATATTATTCTAATAGTCTCTGGAAGTTATAAATACATAAAGATATAAGACAAAAACAAAAATTATAACAAAAACATAAGTTTTGCATTTTCGGGTTTATATGTCGACGTACATACAATGTATATGTAGACAAACATTGGCCGTTGGGGAAAAATTTAAGAATTTAAAAATAAAATAACTACAATCTATTTAATCTTTCCAAACGAATTTTCACTCCTATATAGGCCTATTTCTTCTAGAAAACTCACTCATCGTTTTATTATATACTCTCTTTTCATTCTCAAAGATTTTTTAACAAAAATGTCTTCTCCATATAAAAAATTGTGTGAAAACCTTAAAGAAACACTTTAATCTTTTAAAGATATTCTTACCATTATCTTAAGAAATCAAAAGCATTTAGAATTAAGTCAAATGCAGATGATCAAAGATCAAGCAAATCTTTTCGATTCCCTTTGATGGTTGATTACTTCCTTAATTAAAGATGATCAAACCAACAACCCAGAATGCTCTAACAACAAAGATAATGAAGATTAAGATGCCTACAAAGTAGAACTAGTCTTTGGATCCGATGGTTGAGTTGAAGTTCCAAGGAATGTCTGGTCATTTGATATGTTTTAAATTATAAATATGTATGTATATATATATATATATCTTATTTTTAATTATCTTAGGATTTGAGTTGGTTTGGTGTGATATCTAGATTTTGTGTTTTTGGTTTGATTGAATGTTTTGGACTTATATTGTGATTGGATTTTGAATTAATAAAAAAGTTTATGTTATCTTATTATCATTTATATCATAATCACCATATAGTTGTCATACTTGATATCATATTACATCATGCTTAATGTACATCGACTATTTTTAGTGCTTAGTTATTGGTTTTGACTTTGTAGTTTCTAAGTATTTTATTTAGGGGGATTTTTTTCATCCATTTTTTTTATTACCGAGGGCAGAAAAATATAAAATACACAATTATTTAACTCTAGGGGAGTCATATCATATTTTTTATATAGGAAATATTCAATGGTTGCCATCATCAAAAAAATAGAGATTAGTAGTGCCTTGTTATTGATTTTGATGACAACAACCATGTAAAACCATATACAATCATATAAAATAAAGATAATAATGTTTTTCCAAGTTATATATAATATATAGTGCAAAGTGCCACGCAAATGTTGGATCAAAAACTGTACAGTATAAAGACTTAAAAGATGGACATGAGAACTCATGAGTACAAAGACCAAGATATGAAAATCTCAAGATTATAATTTAGTGTATAAAGTCATAGCTTATATTGTTAAAGTCCCTGATAGCAATCTTTGATCTCTATCTCCTATTTTCTATCTTTTATATTTAAAAAAATCATAAATTATTTTATAAAAGGTTTTCAAAGTTTAAAATGTTTGTAAACTATGTTCAAACTATTTTACAAAGTATAGAATTTTGAAACATTTTAAAACAAAACAAATTTTCAATTTTGACTAAGGTATCTCTACATACCTATATATCACTTGTTGACATATATGCTGCTAAGTGGTTTTTTGAATTTTGAAAGGAAGTGTCTATTCATCGAAATTCTTCATCAATGGACGCATCAGTTTACTCACTATATAAAGAGTAGTTCAAACGGATTTTTCTGCAACTGCTTTCTCATTTTCTTCCTCCTCTTACTCTCTTGAAAAGTCCATTGAAAATATACTCTATTCTCCTCAAAATGAAATAAAATCAATTTATACGTCTTTACATTAATTCAAAACTACTTTCTTACTGTTTAGGGAACACCTCTCACTCAATTCAAAGATCAAAGTTGTGTCTAAGAGGTGATAGGATTCATTGTATACAAAGTTCAAGAAATCGTCTTTGCAGAAACTATTAACTATATTTGTATTTGCTTTGGGTGTGCTTGTGTGATGACTCATCTTTTTGGATGGTTCAAATCGATAATAAACCACACATATCTAGCTTAAACCCATTCTAAAAGACAGATTATCAACGGGGTTACTAAGAAAATAAAAGAAAAGAAGGAAAGCAATACACAGAATCTCACACCAGAATAACAAAATATAATAATCAAATAAACAGTTCATGAAGCTGTTTACAATATACATTTGATTACATAATTTTACAATATAACCAGAGTACAATCAACAAACATACTGTGATGACTCGAATTTTTCGCGATCGAAAATCGACATCCATACTTCATATCGTATTCGAATGCTATAGATTCGACCGTTCAAATCCGATTCGCCGGAGCTTATAACAACATTAAGTAAACAACACAGCGGAATAATAAAAAAAATAATACATTGATATACAGCTTTGATACAATATCAGATACAACAGATGATCCAATAGATATCAATATACACCAGAGATATGATACAAGAAATAGCAGCGGAAAATAAAAATAGATAACATCTAGCAGCGGAACAATATAACTCTAAGATAGTCTTCAAGGAATAACTCCAAAAAAACTGCAACTCCATTTCCAAGAACCAATCCAACAATAGCTCGAACTCTCAATAACGATGCACCAAGATAAGCAAGACTGGTGTGATCCAAAGACTGAACTAACTCTAGATAATCCACTACATCTGACTATCTGAAAAACCCAACTCTAGACTGCTCGTGTAGAAAATAATGAGCACCCAGAGTTTAGGAAAGAAACAATAAACTCCGGATCAGTCGTGAGACTGGTGTGAGCAACACAAAACAGTTTATCTTTAAAAAAAAACAACGAAATAATTTAAAATAGATTCGCAATGCTTTTTAGAAATGAGACTACCATAAGGCCTCCCGCACACACACACAATGCAAACGCAGAATCGGAGGAGATTTCTCCTTATGATAGTCAAAGATGCTTGATACGCATTAAAAAGGAACATTTGATATTATTACTAGTGCATAGTGTAGAAAAAATCATTTCGAAAGTAAAGATATAAATCTTAGCCAACATAGGCATTTCACACTTATGCCTACTGTAGCTACCATCCAAACAGTGGTGACCACCATAAGTGAATGATAGGTTCTACAACTAAAACCGTACAAGATCGTATTGTTTCTTTGGATTTCCAACAAATGGTCAGGCCAAGGAACTTCCCATTGCCACATGAGAACGCCTCTGGAAGGACGTCCCCGAGAACCTAACCGGACCTCTGCCAACACAAGGCCGGGTTACCCCTAACTGGGTAACTACTGACACGAGTATGCCATCCCCCGGTCGTAACCAACCTTTATCCGGGATCCCGATAATCAACAACCACAAAGTAATAAATTTGCAGCAACAACATAGGTTAAGTATCTGGGCTCCATACCATGATACCACCTCTATCCAGAAGGAAATGAACAAACCCTAAGGGGTGCTACCCCCAATAACCTTGCTGCATCTTTCCTGTTTCGACCATTTCGGGGTGTGAGGTCCGACGAAGTCTTGTCCACAAAGCCACGCTTTGGTACAAAGCCATGCTTTGGGTCAACAAATGATCAAAGTAATGATCACAAAGATAAATGATCAAACAAATGATCATATCACAGATGATCAAACAACGATCATTTCACAGCAACACTCAGCATGTCACATTACCAAATTGGGAATATATCGCTGATAACCTTCAACTACAAAACCTCTAAGCTCGTACGTCTCGGAGAAGGGTGTTAAGCTAAAAGAATATATTCTCCACCACCAACAAAATTGTATTTGAAAGAAATCTGCTTTATATCTCAAAATGTAATGTCAAACATATAACCATACAAGTCTGTTCCGGGTTCGAACAGAACCGAAGGCACTTCCAAAGAAGCCCTTGCAATCCGGATACTCACTAATCACGTTCGGACTTCCCATCACATATGGAGTCTCTATACCGGGGACCAGTCGATGCAAAGACATTCAACGAGTTGTCCTTCCGTTTTCGAAAATATCCAGTCTTTACCACCGGTCTTCAAATGCTATCCATAACGACGTATCACATATTCGGAATGGGATATATGACACAAAGGTCCTCTCCCGGTTAAACCGAATAGTGAGCGAAATAGTTCAAAAACATATGGATATTGGGATTTTAATTAAGTCACAACTTATTACCCAAAACTTTTCTTCAAATGGTTTAAACAAATTACCATTTTAAATCTTTTAAACAAAAAAATTCATTTCACAAAGTTCATCCCATTTACAAAGATCTATTTACGGATTTCAAAACAATTTCCATTTTAATTGGATTAACCAGTTAACTCTTTAAACAAGGATTCAACTTGTAGTTTTCAAAACAATTCCATTTCGATTGGATTAACAAATCACCATTTTAAATCTGTTAAAAATAAACAGATCCAATTCATAGTTTTCAAAAAGAATTCACTCATAACTTGGAAAACTCCATTTTTTTAATTCCATCTTTTAAATTTCTTTATTTAAACTGGAATTTCTTTTCTTATCTAGAAGCTTTTATTCTTTTAAAACAAACAGTTTTCATTTTGGAAATCCAATTTATTTATACGAGTCAAGGTTCTTGAATTATATTCACATTCCCAAATCAATATTTAAAATAGATTAACCCATATATAAACATCTTTAATCCCTAGTTTCAAATTATAGAATTCAATTTCAAATATTGAATTCAAATTTTAAATCAAATATTCAAATTTCAAAACTCAATCAAGTTACTCAAAATAAATTTCATCTTTGAAATTCCATTTCAAAAGCTTTTCACTTTAAACCCAATCCATTTCAAACTATTTTGAATTTAAAAATTCAAATTCAAAACTATTTTCAAAAATCTGTGACTTAATCGATTTCCTCGTGAAATCCATATTTGTGTGTGTATGGTGTGGTCCAGGGGTTTAACACACAATAGTGCAACAACATTCAATCATCACAGATTAACAGATAATATACAGATGTATCATCCATAAATGAATAAATTTTACATACCACAATCTACAGAACAAAATATCACAGATTAGATAGGACAATCAATTCAAGGCATCTCATACAATACAATCATTCATAAGTAAGGTCAAGCATTTAATAGTCATTTATAAACAAGATTAATTAATCGTTTAGTCCTGATTAATTCAATTTATTTCCAATTAAATCAATTACTTATGAATTAATTATCCAATCTTGATTTATTAATTACAAACCATTTAATATTAATTAATCAATTTATAAATTAATCCTTAATTATCCATCTTAATCAATTACCTATAATTAATTAGCCCTTAATTAATCACATTAATTAAATTAACTTTGAGTTAATTACATAATTAATTAACCTTTAACTAATCAAAATATCCAAAATTTATTACGATAAGTAATTAATCCTTAATTACTCTCATTAATTATCAATCAATTTCTTATTCCATTTCAAATTATTTAATTAATAAATTATTAAGTAATCAATTATTAAGCCTTAATTACTTAATTAATTATTCATCATTAATTACTAATTACTTAGTTAATCGTTTATTAATTCATAATTAAATTATTAAATTAATTAACATATTAATCATTCATTAATTAACTTAAGTAATTAATTACAAAATTTTATTAATTACTTAAACATTAATTAGTTCAACTCTAATTATAATTATTATGTAATTATCCTTAATTACTTCTAAAAAAATTAATTGAACATTTAACCATTCTTAATTACTTGCCAAAAATAATTAATTAATATTAATTGTTAGTTTAAATTAACATTTTTATAAGTCTCCTTTTTAAAATTTGAAAAAAATTAATTTATAATTAACTATAACTTTAAATGTTAATAATTTCTATACGGAACTTAACTTAATTACTTAAAACTCGTATTTAGGACTTAACTAATTTGTTAACCATTTCCCTAACTTGTAGTGTTAAGACTAATGAAACAGTTCACTTAACCCTTTATAAAAAGCTATAGTTGAAAAACCCGAGAATAGCTCTGCTAAACCTGAGTAGCACTTCGCGTTTCCTACCCAAAACACTCGAGTCATCCCTGTAGCACATGCTACTTCCCTTCTTCCCTGAATCTCCCCTGCAACACACGGTTGCTTCTTCTTCTACCACTCCTATTTTTCTTCTCTTATCTTTTTTTTTGTTAAAATTTGTTAAGTTTAAACTGTTAATTTACCCAACTCTCACGAGATAACCCACTCCAAACCTTTTCAGGCACGAGATTTCTCCCGAGACCCTCACGCAAACCCAAACAGACACGCTATCTACAGCCGTGCACGTGCACACGCACGATCGCCGACGCCGACCATCAACGGCCATCTCTGCAAGTCACAAACCAAACTCGCAACCCATCCCAAACATCTGGACCACCCAGTTATCTCGAAATCAAATTCGAGGAGCTCAACCCAAAACCTGGAAATTGCATCTTCCTCCACACCCATACCTGGCAACGCCTCGTCCACGCGACTCCGGCCACTAGAAAATCCCAAACTCCGGCCACGAACTCATCAACACTTCCTCCTCCATCCCTTGAAAGCACGCACAGCTCGATCGATTCATGGTGCCGCGATCGTCAATTTCCAAAACACAAAAAAAAAATCGAACTAAACCCTAAATCGTTCTCGTCCCCAAGATTCTTGCATTAGGATTTTTTTTTAACATTTTTCCCATAATCAACGAGTCCTCCTCCACCTCCACGAACAACCCCAACCGTAGCCATCGCATCGGTGATCGGCAATGGCCAAAAACCCCAAAATTGTCTATTTCTGCATATCTCAATAATTACTGAATTAAAAATTATGATTTTGCTTTCAAAAATCATTATTTCCTAAAGCATTTCTATTGATATAACTGAAATCAAAGAATAGGATAATCAAATTTTCAATAGGTTTTAGTTTTACCTGTACATTCAAATTTTCCGAAAATTCTTGTATTTGATTTGCTTAAAATTATTTTTAGAACTTGAATTATACCTAAACAAACAACTTTTGTTTAGATCATATGTTTAAATATTGATCGAAAACGAAGAAATCAAAATTTTGATCAGACTTGTAGATTTCGAATTTCTTTTATAAATACATCATATATTAAGTTAACACTAATTTTAAAATTAACTGTATAAACTTTCAAACATTTTCTATCCTCAGGGTCTAGCCTATAATCATATACAAATGAAGATATGAATTGTTTATTTGATGAAGGGGGCGCTGTAAGATAAATAGAGATGATCATCAGCCATATCACACACACACACACACAGATATACACACACACACACACACACATCCATTTTCATCTACACATACATACAAATCATTTCAAACCATTTAACTTCAAGATTTCATTTATGCAACCAGTTCAAGTCTCCGATTTAAGCTGTTTTAAGATAAAAAAATTACTCACCGTGTTTTCCAGAGAATAATCAGAGCTTCATATTATTTAGTCTTCTTTTGATCCTCTGGCTTGCATTTGATTTGAGGTTTGTTTTAGTTGAAGTTTTGTTTCAGATTTTAAAATGATGCTTGCTTCATATTTTTCTTAGTTTTGAATGGACGTGCTGAGATAGATGATGATATATGCAAAGTGAGTTTACAGGGTGACCATACTTTTGTTTGTACAACAGTGTATATTTTCCTTGAATGGAGGCTGATAGAAAATATGTAATGGTGACTGGTACGATCTGATATGCTAGAGGTATGTTGTATTTATTGTTAAGTACTTTATGTTTTTACTTAAATATATTTGCTGCACTAAGGATCTTTTTATTTTACTTTGCAAATGTACACATATTTTCTTTTCAAGTCTTATTGCTTTGACTTGTTTACTGGGCTGATGTGAGTATGTTGTGTACTTCTTTGTCTACAAACTTATGCTATTTATAGTTTGTTTTGTTTCATAATCTTATTTTGCAAGCTTTTGTACTTTACTATTTCCTTTGTTCATTATTTTACAAGTATACAAAGACATTTTATATTTATTTCTATCCATAAATCAAAAGCTCTCAAATAAATTTCAAATTACATTTTTGTTATTATTATCATATACACACATTTTTTTTAAGAGAAAATGCTGTTAAATTTTAGTTGATGTATTTACTTATTTATTGTTTATTTCCGTATATTCAAATAAATTCTTAATTAATTCATAATCTAAATAGTATTTTATATCACTTACCCATTATTTCATAATTTTTATTCAAAAATGAAATAAATTATCAATTCATACTCAATTTAAATCCTGAATCGTTACAGACTTCCCCCCTTAAAAAGGAATTTCGTCCTCGAAATTCGCCGGCACGAAAACAACAAAGATAGATGTAAGATAGAGGAATATCTTTTCAAATCAAACTGGATATCAATTCTCCATTTGGCTCACCAAATCAAAATATCAACAATAGATACATGAAATTATAATAGAATTTCAAATTTGGTTTTAAACGAAATCATTTTATCGATACTATTCAAATTTATCCTTCATATTCCATTAACCAATTTAACTCAATTTTAAAATTTCCAATTCATTTAAAATTTCCAATTTCAAATTCATATTCATTAGAGTTTAAATCAAAAACTGATGAGAAACTGATGAAAATATGAAGTAAAGATTTCCTCCAACGATTCGTAGGGCCATCATCAGACTGAACTTCTTTCTGGAGCTGTTACGAAGCAATCAAAAGAATTTGGAAACACGAATCAAAGGAGATTAATAATAAAATTGTTTCCACTTTTGCGAGGTATTGACCATATGAAGTGGTACTTCCCTGTCCCTTAGCTCGTTCTCTTCTTGGACTCATACTCACTATCAGTAGACAGTAAGGGAATTTACTGAGACATTCAAACAGATATCTTAGGGATTACTCATTCTAGGGATACTTCACCCTATCTCTAATGAGCTACTTAATGTGTTATACTCCTGAGCTAAAGTTTAACCTTAGCTCCGATACCAAAATGTGACGACTCGAATTTTTCGCGATCGAAAATCGACATCCATACTTCATATCGTATTCGAATGCTATAGATTCGACCGTTCAAATCCGATTCGCCGGAGCTTATAACAACATTAAGTAAACAACACAGCGGAATAATAAAAAAAAAATACATTGATATACAGCTTTGATACAATATCAGATACAACAGATAATCCAATAGATATCAATATACATCAAAGATATGATACAAGAAATAGCAGCGGAAAAGAAAAATAGATAACATCTTGCAGCGGAACAGTATAACTCTAAGATAGTCTTCAAGGAAGAACTCCAAAAAAACTGCAACTCCATTTCCAAGAACCAATCCAACAATAGCTCGAACTCTCAATAACGATGCACCAAGATAAGCAAGACTGGTGTGATCCAAAGACTGAACTAACTCCAGATAATCCACTACATCTGACTATCTGAAAAACCCAACTCTAGACTGCTCGTGTAGAAAATAATGAGCACCCATAGTTTAGGAAAGAAACAATAAACTCCGGATCAGTCGTGAGACTGGTGTGAGCAACAAAAAACAGTTTATCTTTAAAAACAAACAACGAAATAATTTAAAATAGATTCGCAATGCTTTTTAGAAATGAGACTACCATAAGGCCTCCCGCACACACATACAATGCAAACGCAGAATCGGAGGAGATTTCTCATTATGATAGTCAAAGATGCTTGATACGCATTAAAAAGGAACATTTGATATTATTACTAGTGCATAGTGTAGAAAAAATCATTTCGAAAGTAAAGATATAAATCTTAGCCAACATAGGCATTTCGCACTTATGCCTACTATAGCTACCATCCAAACAGTGGTGACCACCATAAGTGAATGATAGGTTCTACAACTAAAACCGTACAAGATCGTATTGTTTCTTTGGATTTCCAAAAAATGGTCAGGAGCAGATTGTAAAGGCCCGAAAATCCGTACTCCTTTGAGCTGGCAACATTCCACAACAATCCAGCCAAAGAGGAGCGAACTTCCGAATCTTTAGGGTTGAAGAAGAAGAAGAGGTAGAAGAAGAGAGAGAAAGGATAAAAGAAGCAGAAACAGACAACAGAACAGGAAACAATATCAGAATCTCACAATCGCAGCGGAACAACATATAATAGATAAATGAATATTCGTTTAAAACAAAAGAACTATACATTTCATACATTTCATCACATTACATGACATCACATCATCAGAGTGTACAACAATAAAACAGCGGAAAAGAAATACTATATACAATAGATAATAGACTACGCTATCTGGCTCGCCTCCAGATCTGCACAGCAACTCCCGAATCCAGAATAACCTGATAACCTAACTCTAGACTGCCCGTGTGGAAATTGGTGGGCACCCAGAGTTTAGGAAAGGAAACAATAAACTCCAGGTCAGTCATGTGACTGGTGTGAGAACTCAAAACAGTTTATCTTTAAATAAGCGAACAAGAGAATTTAAATTTTTAAATTCGCAATGCTTTTTGGAAAATGAGACTACCATAAGGCCTCCCGCCACACACACAATGCAAACGCAGAATTGGAGGAGATTTCTCCTTATGATAGTCAAAGATGCTTACTACGTATAAATCAAATCATTTTTTTTTTTGATATTATTATTAGTGCATAGTGGAGAAAACAATTTCGAAAGTAGAATATAAATCCTAGCCAGCATAGACATTCCGAACTATGCCTACTATAGCTACCATCCAAACAGTGGGGCGCCACCATAAGTGAATGGCAGGTAATACAACTAAAACCGTACAAGGCTCGTATTGTTTTGATTGGATTTCCAACAAATGGTCAGGCTAAGGAACTTCCTACTGCCACATGGGATCGCCTCTGGCGGGACGTCCCGAGAACCTAACCGGATCTCTGCCAACACAAGGCCGGGTTACCTCTGTAACTAGGTAACTACTACTCGAGTAAGTCATCCCCCGGTCCTTTGGGACCTTTATCCGAGCGCTCGATTCCAACAACACCACACAGTAATAGGTATAGTGTATCCACATGAGTAAATATCTGGGCTCCATACCATGATACCACCCTTTTCCAGAAGGAAATAACATACCCTAAAGGGCGCGACCCTCATAACCTTGCCGCATATTCCTGTTTCGACCATTTTCCGGGGAGTGAGGTCTGACGAAGTCTCGTCCACAAAGCTACGCTTTGTGCAACAAAGCCATGCTTCGGGTCAAAAGATGACCAAAGCAATGATCACAAAGATAAATGATCAAACAAATGATCATATCACAAATGACCAACCAATGATCATCACACAGCAGCACTCAGCATGTCACATTACCAGATTGGGAAATATCGCTGATAACCTTCAACTACATAACCTCTGAGCTCGTACGTCTCAGAGAAGGGTGTTAAGCTAAGAGAATAAATTCTCCGCCACCAACAGAAATGTATTTGAAAGAAATCTGCTCTATATCTCAAAATGTAATGTCAGACACGTAACCATACAAGTCTGTTCCGGGTTCGAACAGAACCGAAGGCACTTCCAAAGAAGCCCTTGCAAATCCGGATATTCACAATCCCGATAAAATTTCCTATCACAAAGGGAAATCTCTATACCAGGAGCTACCCAGTGCAGAGACAATCGATAGGTCATTCTATCGTTTTCACAAATACCCGGTCTTCAACACCGGTCTTCAAATGCTATTCATTACGACGTATCACTATTCGGAATGGGTTATACGACCCCATGGTCCTTTCCCGGTTAACCCGAATAGAGAGCGCTTATTTAAAAATAAGTGTGGCATTCAAATTCATCCAATTCACAACAATTACCTATTTAAAGGTAAATATTGATAGTCGGTTATTTAACTATCAATAAAGATGCGCCACATCACCAGATTCCAAATAATTTCTCAAATTATTTAATTTCCCAAAATATCTTTACAAGATATATAATTTTCCACGCTTCAAAATTAAACAACGTTTATTAAAAAAAAAAACCAATTTCCCTTTCCATTTCTAAATTCCCATAGTGAATTTATATTTCAAATTTTCTATTGATTTACAGTTTCAATAGATTTTCAAATATTCAATTCCAATTTATCTTCAAAAAGATAAATTCTTAAAAATCCTCCCATTTCATATTGGAAAAGAAATACCATACTTATTTAATAATAAGTAATTCAAAATCTTATTTATTTTCAACAATTTGAAAATATTCAATATACTTAACCATAGCCAAGTATATATTTCATTTGTTAAGGAAATCATTTTTTTTTTCACATTTAATTGGGTCAAAACGAATGTTGCGTAAAACATCGTTACGACAACCCAAAAACACTAGTATAGGGATTCGAAATTAAAATAGATATATAAATCCCAATACTATTCAAAATATTTCCTTTCGAAAATCATTTACTATAACAACAGTGTTATAGTCCACCATTTCCTTATTTTCTCGAAAACGCCTATTTCAACAATAAATGTTGAAATCTATATTTTCGATACTCAATACATTTTAAAACATTTCTAAATCGTTTTAAATTACATTTAAAACATTCCTTTCCCAAAATATATCCATTTTCTTTAATAATATATTCACTGTTCAAAAACGTGAATATAACTTCTTTAATACTTCTATATTCAATTGATCAATTTCAATTGATTACGAATTTATAAACAATGTTTACAAATTCTATTCCTATTTATAACTTCGATTTATAAATTTCCTTTACCAATCCAATTCAATTTATAAACCCAATTACATATACCAAAAGCTATATTATAAGTTAAATACTTATAATATTATTCATTTACCAAATCGTTCCTTTGAACTTCACAAATCTTGAATCTTATTACTTATAAGATTTCTTTATAAATTTCCTATTTCCAACTTATCAAATTCAATTTGATTTCGGATTTATAAAACGACGTTTATAAATCCCATTTATAATTTCATAAACTTCTATTTACCAAAAATCAATTTATTAGCAAATTCCATTTATATTCCATATAAATGACAAAGTCCAATTCATAAGTAATTTACTTAAAATCTTTTGTTTTACCCAAGCTATTCATTTTATACTTCACAATTTAAAATTTTAGAAATTTTCTTTTACTAAGAAAAACAATTTATATTTCATTTATAACACTTGTAAAACTCGTTTTATAAATCCAATATTTTTAACTTATAAAAAATCAATTTTAAAAAAATCTTTTATATACATTGTTCTTAATAATTCAAAAATTCCAATTTTATACCGATTATAAATTACTTAACTATTTATTTCCAAAAATCTCAATTCGGTTATATTTTATAAAAATCTTAAATTCTATAACTTCAAAAATTAAAATTTTAATTTGATTTAAAATGAATCAATTCAAAATTTTACCAAAAACATATATTTGGAAAATCGATTTAAAAATCCTTTTAAAATCAAAAATCGTTATTTTTAACTTTAAAAACGAATCCGATGATGCCACGGCATCAATTGGTCAATCACTACACAAATATCATATATCGATATGATATTCACAATCATTAAAAATATTTATAAACAAATAAATATTTGTGAGGGGTCCAGTTGGATCCCTCCAACCTGTTTCCCTGCATCCAAAGAGTTAGCACAATACCCATTCCACTTCGAGGTGGAATATCGCGGTAATGGGATTTTATAAATTATTATCCGCTTACTAACGGCGCAATAGGGTCTCATCCGCTATACGAGGCGGGAAATCAATCAACTGCAATATATACATATGCCAATATATATATATTGCCATATATAGATATATCCTAAAATATCTAATATCACAATCAAGCCAAACAATTCAATCAATCAACAAAATTTTAAATATAACTATTTAAAATTTAAATAATCCCTTTTGAGTGAGAAGTTCTCACCTTAGCTTATTTTGCAGTCCATTTCCAAACCAGATTGTTCCTTTACAGATTTTGACCTAGTATAAATAATTATACGATCTAATTAATATTCGAATAAAATCGAACTATTGAATTTCACTTGATAATTTAATTAACCCGTGATTTTATTTTGACTAACAAATTTCTTTTAACAATTTGATTTAACAAGAAAATAAATTCAAAACTAAATCTTCCTTTATAGATTTAATTAACTTACCATATAATTAAATTGATCCAACTAATTATTAAATTTCCCTTTTTTTTTCTTACCAAAAATTATACTTTTACTAATTCTCCTTTTACATAAACTTTTCACATTCTAAAATAATATTCCTATCTTTAAAATCTTAACTTCAACAATTTTTTCAAATCGATTTGCATGAATATTTATTTTTTATTCAACAAATTTTGTTTTATCTAAAATTTTATTTTGAATATAATAATCTGAACTAATGTTTTTTTTTTCTTCAAAATCTTTTAACAACTAATTCTTCTTTATTAAGCAACTGTTTGTATAACCTAATTTTCTAGTTTCTTAAAATAAAATATTAACGAAAAAATTATTTTCGAAACTTCTTTGTTTTTAGGGTATAACTTTAAATACTGATTTCTGAAAAATTCGAGAGTTTAAATTATTTAAACTTCCTGTCTATTTCTGTTTTCAACAGTACGTATACTATTTGAAATTTTTAAACAAAACCCTTTTTTTTTTCTTTTTTTTCTTCTCATCTAAACATTTATAATTTTAGAAAATTAAATTTTAAAATACCTTCACTGCTTCAGAAATTCTAGCCGACCACGAACCCAACGCGAAACCCTTCAACTTCGAACACACGCGACCCATTCGAGCTCGAACTCAAACCCACCAGTTGCCGCCGCGACCTGCCCTCCTGCCGCATGCCACTGCAGTCACGACCCTCCCCACGGCAACGCCTGCAACGCCGACCCCCACTGATGCCCTAAATCGAATCGCCGCCGCCGCCATTGCTCCCACGCGACACCACCGCAATCCCCAAAAATCGAATGCCGCCCTAGCTATCGCGAATTCCCCTGCCTGCGTGATGCTCCACCTAGCCCACGGCCATTGATGAGTCGCCGCCACCGAGACCCCATCTGACATGCGCGCGAGCCCTTGTCGTCACCCTCATGCCGTCGCAATTCGCGACCTACCAGAAGCCCTAGGCTTCACACTCCTTCGCGTCGACCACTACCTTGCTCGCGATGACCCACCAACCCCTGTCGACTTCCCCAGTCTAAAATGAATTAAATTAAATATCAATATCATCCATAAGTATCAGAGCTTAGGTTGGTGATAACCTTGGCTCTGGTGGGAATTACTCATTTAAAATAGAGTACGAAGTACTCTAAAATGAGTTTGAGCGTATTAATAGATATGAGCGCGTATTTGTTAGTGAATATAAATTGTTTTAATATTGTGTTGATTGATTTATTGAGTGGCATATGAACCTTCGTCGACACAGTCTGCGCAACTGTATTGAAGGGGTTTCTAAACACTTGAATAGAACAATCGACACGGTATTGTTTTAAATATGGGTGAATGGAATAATTTTACCCAAAAACATATTTTGATATAAAGAAAGTTTTTGTAAACTATTTAGTTAATATATGGTTGCTTGGATGTTAGAAATGATGATATTAAATTATTATCATTGTTAAGTGAGAAATTTAACTAGAAATTTGTAAATATAATCAAAGATTGAGAAGATAAATTCAATTATGGAATGAAATTTATAAATATGAATTATAGATGTAAATTATAAATTGGAATATAATTAATTGGGAATTTGTATAAGCGTAAACTATACAAATGCTTTTTAGTTAAAATTTGAATTAAAATAGAATTTGAAACTTTAAACCCGGAGATTTTGGAAGTATTTTGGAGGTAAATAGTATTATTGTTGTTTTTGGGTTATTTTTGAAAAGAAATTTGTTTAAAAATGGATTTTGGAAGTGAGATAGCATTGAATTCACTTTAGTCGCTGGGAAATAACTTCGATGATGACTGCAGCATCATCGATGTTTATTTTCGGGTTCCTAAGTGATGAATTGCTGCCAAACTGTTTTGTTCAGGGAAACCTGTTTGTTTTTGAAATTTCAAAGGAAATTTGTTGGGAATAAAACCAGGATTTGTTTAAATTTTGAGAAATGAGATTTGAAATGTTGGGATTTCAAAATGATTTGAAACCAAAGCCGGAAGTTTAAAAATCCTGATAAGATAAGTTGTAAGCTTATAAATGGAAATGATTTTCAAATCAGGAAGAAATTTAAGCTTTGGATAGTGGAATGAAAATCTAAAGTGAAGAGTTAAAATGAAATTAACTTGGATTGATGAAATAAAAATATAACTGGATTGAAATAAATTGGATGGGCTGAAATTAATATCCCGTTGTATTCGAAACCAAGTTGAAATTGAATTGAGTTAAGTAAATTTGAGTTAGCAAAATTGGATTGGAATGAGAATTTAATTGAATTAGTAAATGAAATTATATTCTTACCTGGATAACTGGAAAATAAGTTTGATAAGAAATAAATTGGGTAAGAATTTGATTGAGTTAAATAAATCAGAATAGCATATAAAAGAATTAAAAATGTATGGGATAAAAATATGCTTGAGTTATAAATAAGTGTAAATAATAAGTTTATGATGAATGGAATTGTATAAAACAATAAGTTGTGACTTATAAATTTAAAATGGAATACAAAAGCCAAAATAAACTGAAAAATAAATTAAAGATCAAACTTGAAATTTTTAAGGTAAGTTGAACTTAAGTAAATTTAAATGAAGAGATTTTGAGACTTAAAATCAAGTTCTAAATAATAAGTTGGGAAAAGACTATTTAGATAATGAATTATATAATGAATATCTATTAATTTAAATGCGGGTCGTTTCACTTGGTATCAGAGCTTAGGTTGGTGATAACTTTGGCTCTGTTGGAAATTACTCAAATAGAGTCCGTAGTACTCTAGAATGAGTTTGAGCGTATTAATAGATATGAGCGCGTATTTGTTAGTGAATATAAAATGGTTTTATATTGTGTTGATTGGTTTATTGAGTGGTATATGAACCTTCGTCGGCACAGCCTCGAAAACTGTATCGAAGGGGTTTCTAAACACTTGAATAGAACAATTGACACAATATTGTTTTAAATGTGGGTGAATGAAATAATTTTACCCAAAATATATTTTGATATAAAAGAAATATTTTCTTAAATTATACATTATTTGGATGTTTGGATGATAATATTTTGAACAAATAAGATAATAAAAAAAAATGAAATTTCAATTAGAAATTGAAAATATAACCAAAGATTAAGAAAATAAATTCAAGTAATAAATGAAATTTATAAATATGAATTATAAAGGTAATTTATAAATTGAAATAAAAACCAAATGAGAATTTGTATGAACATAAACCATGCAAATGAATTATACTTAAATTTGATTTAAGCAGGATTTGAAAGTTTAAAATCCCGGAGATTTTGGAAGTGTTTTGAAGATACATAATAGTATTGTCGTTTTGGAGATATTTCTGGAAGGAAATTGTTTTAAAGGGATTTTGAAGGTGATATGGCATTGAAATCACTTGGATTATTGAAAAATAATTCTGATGATGACGGCCGCATCATCAGTATTCGTTTTCGAATTTCTAAGTGAAGTAATGCTACCAAATTGATTTTGTTTAGAAAAGCAAGTTGTTTTTAAAATTCCAAAGGAAATTTGTTGGGGATAAAACCGGGATTGGTTTAAAAAAAATTGAGAAGTGTGATTTGGGATATTGGAGATTTCAAAATGATTTGAAGGCAAAAGCCGGGTGTATAAAATTCTGATGAGATAAGTTGTAAGCTTATAAATTGAGATGATTTTTAAAATCAGAAATGGAATATAAGCTTTGAATGTTGGAACTTAAATTTTAAAGAAAAGTTAAAAATGGAATTAACTTGGATTTGGAAATAAAGATTTGATTGGATTGAGATTGATTGAATAAGTTGAAATCGAATTGGATTTAATAAATCTGAGTTAAAATTAAATTGAAAATGGAATACAATGCCCAAAATCAATATTTTGATAAATTGAAAAATGAAATGAGGATCCAAACTTGAAGTATAAAATAAATATTGAACTTAAGAAAATTAAATGGAGTGATATTTTAAATAAAAATTCAAGTGTTGGATTATGAATAAGGGGGGAACTAATTGGATAATAAATTAGTTAATGAAATTGAATTGTGGGTTTATGATGAGGTTTGAAAATAAAACTCAAGTTATAATTAAATTCGACTTACATTGTCGATGAAGAAAATATAATGGAAAGTGGCCTTGCAATTAATTAATTGATTTGTGAACCAAATTGCAATGTAAGTTAATAAATTGGATGGTAAGTTAAAATGTAAATGGTGAAATCAGAACTTGAGTTATTAATTAAAATTTAACTTGAAGTGTTGACAAATTAAAAATAATTGGGAATGTATCGAAAAAAAAAAATGGATCTGGATTTAAAATAGTAATGGTATGAATTGCAAATAAAATCCAAATATGTGGAAATAAATTGGATATGGCTCTGTAATAAATTGAGTCAAGCTGAGTATAAAAGAGAAAATATACTTGTAAGATGGAAATGAGCTTAAGTATAAAATTCGGATAAATTGAAGTAAATTGACTTAAGCTAAATGAATGGAGGAGAGTTGAATTGAATTCAACTTGAACCGAGTTTAATGATATTGGGTTGGATTTGAATTAAGTGAAAATAAATTGTTAATCGAAATAAAATTCGATGAGTATTAACTAATATTAATGGAATGAAATTCCAGAATAAATAATTGTAAACCATTTAAAAAAATTATTAAGGAATTGAAATAACTGGAGACAATAGGGAAAATAGGATGTTTCAAGTTTATTAGAATGGTTTAAGTGAATGTGGATAAATTAATATTATTGAATAAATATAAATGGATGGAATAAATAAGTATTAAATGAAATGTGATTTAAATAAGTTGAGAAATGGTTCTTGAATGAAATAGCTTGGATTATTTTTGAGCTAAATAAAGTAGTTCGGAATAAACAAATATGGAATGAAATGTAAATAAATGAATTGTAAATAAAATTTAAATGGAATGTGTCGAGCTAAATAAATGATTGTGAATGGATTAAAATAAAGGGGAAGCTTAATTGGTAATGGAGATGAAGCCTAGATTGTTAATGGTTTTGAATGGACTAGTTTGGTCAATAAAATTTAAATGCAATAAAACTGAGAATATGTGGATTGTGAATAAATCCGAAATGGAATTGAACTAAGTGTAAGTTGAGTTGGAGTTAATTTAAATTGATTATAGAACTCAAGTGCTTATTTATTCACATAAATCTCGTCGAATTTCATAGAATAAATTGATTTTGGATATAAATGGAAGTAATTAAATTCTATAAATGGATAGAAGTAAAATAAATTGATTTTGTAAGCAATTGAATTAAATGTGAGTTCAATTTGCTTAAGAATAAATTAAAAGTAAGCAATTGAATTCTAAACCATTCAAATTGATGGAATTGTATACGAATGAATCGAAAACCATCCGAATTGAGTGAAAATGGTTATAAATAAATTGGAACAGTTGAATTAGCTTGGAAACTATATAAATTGCTTACAGAAAAATGTTTGGTATGAGTTTCTTTTAGAATTCATATGTTTTCACTATTATAAATAAGTGAAATATAGTTAAACTGCATATATTTGGCACTTACATGTTTAAATTGAGTAAGTACAGGTACCTGGAAGCCATGAGGCTGGATTTGGTAGTGCTACTTGCTAAAAATAATAAGCTGCTTGCTTAAAATGCTACATAAGGTACGCCTACGCAATAAAAATAGGAAATATGAACTGTTTTTGGTTTTTCCGACCGTGTGGGTCGATGTATATATATTTATCTCTTTTGTCAAATTGCAAAAGCTCCTCCGTACAAAGGGGACTCTGCCAAAAATTTTCAGAAATTTTGGGAGTTAGAAATTTTTTGAAAATTTTGGAAAATTTTGTTAACGACAAAACTATTTAGAATGGGAAACTAAAATAAGTTAGTAAATGAAACTAATTAGTAAATGAAACTAATTAAAGTAATGACTTAAATTAGGAATAAATGAAGGATAAAAATTAAAAATTCAAAGTTGAAAATAAATGAAATACATATGTAATATGGAAATCGATTTAAATGGAAATAGGTATAAACTAAAAGTGGTAAAGAGAAATAAAGATAAGAAACATATAAAATGTTTGTACTAACTTAAGAAAGGAATGGTAAATTCTAGATTGGAAATTGATATTACAAATATAATCTAAGATAATATTGAAATGAATAGATATTGACATTTTGTAAGAAAATCGATAAATTGTTTTGGAATATTGTGATTGGATATTAGTACCAAGCAGGTTATGCAGGTATTGTAAAAGGGGAAAACAGAATTGGTTTTTGATTCAGAAGATAAATTTGAATTGCCCGACAATAAGGTATGTATTTAAATTTGGTATGGAATTTGATTGGGATTTGGATTTGGATTGAGCCACTTGGCCTTTTGTTTTCTTTTTGGATTTGGGAGGCCGTAGAGCCCTTTTGTAGTTGTACCGAGTCAGCCGCGCAAAGGAGACGCTGGCGAAATTTTTTGGAAAATTAAAGAGTTAGAAAAATTTTGAGGAAATTTTGATAATTCAAAATTGGTTTTAAGATTAAAACTGGAAGGGTTGAGCAAATAGATTGTTGCAAACTACGGAAAAGTTTGGAAAGTTAATAAGACTAATAATGGGTCTTTTGTAAAAAGATAATTGGTAAGGATGTTGAATTGTTTGGTTTTGAGGAAAAGTAAACGGGTATTGGACCATTCTTCCTAATTAGTAGTTTCGGGGACGAAATTCTTTTAAGGGGGGAGGAATGTGACGACCCAGAATTTTCAAGCATTAGAATCTGAATATTTAATTGATTTTAAATATTCAATAGAGCAATCTTAACTTGAAATATTACATGTGTTTATAACTGTCTAGTATGTGATGTATTATCGGTATAGCTCTGATTGATGTATATATTATGTAAATACTTATGTAATTAATATATTTTATTCGTTCCGCTGTGAGATTCTGATGTTGTTGTTCTTTCTTCTCTATCTTTTTTCTATTTTCTCACCTTTTTCTTTCTTATTAACGATGCTTCTTCCTGGGAGTAGGAAGTGGGGTCGTTACAGTGGAGAATGTGACGACCCGGAATTTTCAAGCATTTAAAATCAGAATATTTAATTGACTTTAAATATTCAATAGAGTAATTTTAACTTGAATTACGAATATCACGATTTATTTGATAATTAGATTATTGAATTAAATAATTTGAATTGGATAAAGTATGAAACCTGAGATTTTTAGCCTGCTAAAAATATGATTTGAAAGTTTATAAAATTTATATAGATAACATTGAATATAATAAAAGTGTTAAAATGGAATCTAACACTAAATGGGTCAGTTTTGAAATTTAATATCGTTTAAATTGAATTTAAAAATAGACTTCCGAGGCACAGTCTCGGAATTCGACGAAACCAGTTCCATTGGATTCGTAATATCGAATTATTATCGGATTTCAATTTTTGTGACGTTTGGAGTTGTCGTGTGAGCATATGACATATAAACGCATTGAAAAAAAAATTATTGATAATAAATCTAATGAAAATTTAATTAAGTAAGCTTCTTCCATACGCCACCCTTTCCCATTTTTATCTTCCATCGCACGCCTCTCGTTCCTCTAAATTTTGCCTGTTCCTTCTTCGTTATTCAATTCATTTCCCCTTTTTATAAAATCAATCTATATCCTCTTGTTGAACAGCCGAAAACAAAAAAAAGGGGGAAAGCTTTATATAATGGCCGAGCTTTTCTCATATATTCCTTCAGAAATCGAAACCATATTTCCTCCCCTTTCTAATTTCACGAAACCGAAATTCCATTTCCCTTTTCCTCTTCGTACGAATTCATTCATAAAAGTAAAAAAAGAAAAAGAAAAAGAAAAGGGACCGCGTTCGAATCGATGGCGATTCAAAGCCAAAGGCCGACATCATGAACTCGAGAAAGGGAGGCGTTTGCCTGAGAATTGCTTTTCGACATGTTCGAAGATGTGGATAGGGTTGAGTGCGTCAGCGTGTTGACAGCCAGTGGTGAAGTTGCGTGGGAATCAGAGGAGGCGATAGTGATTTTGGTTGAAATAGACCGTGAAGTCGAGGGTTGAAGCGATTGGGAGGTTCGTGCTCGAGCCTGAGGTCGCGAGCATGGTGGGTGATGCGATGTTTTCTGGAGATAAATTCGGGGCTGGAGGCGCGAGCTTCGAGATGGGGGGCTGTTCACATGGAGGTGGGGAAAATACGACATCGTGTTCGTTTGGGGTATGACTTCTTGTTTATTTTGTATTTGAATTTTCGAAATAAACAAGTAAATAAAACTATAATAGTTTTTACAGAAGAAAAAAAAAATATTCAGTAAGGGAAAACAGTAGTCAGTCTTGCTTTTTAATTTTGAAATGGCTAATTATAATTAAGTATATTGGGTATACTAAAAGGGAATGAATTTAAATGTACATGTTATAATTTACTAGGTTATTTTAAAATAGTGTATTGTTGGAAATTTATTTATTTAATTAACTTATTAAGTTAATTGATTGCTAAAATAAATATGTTAAAAAGAGGATTAGTTTAAACTTAAAATTTATTAGTTAAAATAGAATCATTGGTTAATTAAATTTATAAAATGGAAATAAATTGTTCAAGCTATTTCAAAATGTTAATAAATCGTATGATTGTTTATTCAAGGTCAGAAAAAGAAACATGAAGAAAAACAAGCCTGTTTGGTGTCGATTGCAAAACAAATCAAGGTGAGTTAATCTCACTCAGTTAAATTTAAATTCAAATGATTGAATTTAAATAATTATTTGAAATGGTTGAATTGATTTATGTGCTGTAATGTGGTATATATTTGGAATTGGTATTTTATATTGTGCTAACATCTGTGGATGCAGGGAAAACAGGTTGGAGGGATCCAACTGGACCCCTCAACTTTATTTAATTATTTAATATTCTCTGTTCTGAATATTTGATATTCTGTAATGAATTATGTGGAAATATTGAATGCTATGGCTTGATTGTTATAATTGGGCAATAATGAATTACTCAAATATATAGTTTGAGTTTGGGAATGAAAATAAAAGAAGTGAAATTGTGAGTAAATAATTATAGAAGGGTTGAATAAATTTATGAATGAACTGGAAAGGAAATATAGTGACTTTAAAATTTTAATAAATAAATCTTGAGTATGGGAAGGAAAAATTTAAATAAACAGGAAGTTAATGAAACTTAAACTTCAATGTTATTGTTTAAAAGAACAAAACATTTATTTTAAATTTAGGATTTAAATTATTTAAGAAGAATAAAGAAGGAATTGGGAATAACCTGAAATTTGTACATTTCAGATAAAGGATTTAAAATCAAACTGGAAATAATAATAAAGTCCATAATTAATGAATTTTGAAATGAACGGATAAGTAAAGAAATTTATTTCAAATGGAATAAATTGGGAATCAATTTGGAAAATTGATTTAAGTGATTGAGATTGGAAATTTCTCTCTGAATAACTAAGTACGTTTTCAAGTAAATTTTTAAATATAAGTTAATAGTTTTAAAATTGTTTTAATAGGTATGTTTTGAAAATTTTACTATTTCTAATATTTAAGTCTAAAGTAAGCATTTCCTTTTAATTTATTATAGCAGTAATTATTTAAGAAGTGATTTGGTGTTTTGTTTTATAAAAGTGAAAATCTAGTTTTATATTTATTAAGTAACTTTATTTTCAAATATTCATATAGTTTGTATTTTTAACATAGAATTTATTTTTTTTAAAATCTGGTTTTGTGCTTGGTGATTTCAGAGGAGATAGAAATTATTTGGAAAAGTTTATTCTGGAAAGAAAGATGGTTTGAAATTGTTTCCAAAAGATTAAAAATAGAAATGTATCTTGTGAAGATATTTTGAGGTTAATAAATAATTTGGGAAATTATTTATTGTTTGATGGATGTTTGTGAATATAAATTGATAGTTAAATCACCGACTATCAATATTGGCCAACTGCGTTGATCGTTTCGAAGAGACCAGGATCGAGATTTATTTCTCGAAAACCACTTCGATTAGGTTTGTACGTTTCGTTCGAAAAACGTGTTCGGAGTCGAAGATGGAGCAGTGAAGTGCAAGGGCTAGTCGCTACTAATCCTGAGGATATTTCCAAAATGGATGTAGTAGGAATAGTGCCTTCGGTTCCGTTCGAACCCGGGACGGACTTGTATGGACGAATGCTTGCGAAACATCGTCAGGTGGGCGATGGGCATTCTAAGTGAAAACGTTCTAAAGGTAACGCTTAGCCTCAAGCCTCATCAAATGGGAATGACTGAAAATCAGGGGATATGCAGCAAGGTTAGGTGGGTCATGCCCAAGCAGGACAAGATAATTCCCCTGTTTAGATGTCCCTTATTTATTTCGGCTTAGTGAGTGGTTGGTCGCGCCAACCACGGGGTTTATCTTGTTCGGGACTGTTCAGTAAGGAATGGTTCCGGCCTTGTGTTGCAGGGGATGAAGGGAGTAGTCCTCGGTACGGTGATCTAGGCCCCGTACTGTGACAGGTGGTACCCCAGTGCCTAGTCATTGTTGGAAATCCATTCTCCCTACGAGCCTTGTACGAGTTTTGTTTGTATTACCCACTTTTGTGGCTAATAGCTGGAATTTAATAGATGTAACAATTTCGGCTATTTTATAAGTATTTGTATATAGACCCTATTATAATATCAGAGGATTTCTATAAAAATTGTTTTAGCTATCGTAAGGTAAAAACCCGACATGTTTATTTGTGGCGTGGTCTTACGAGATGCTTTTGTTTTCAAAGGATTTTTGAAACTTTAAAATCAATTGGGTGTGATTTTCTCACTCTGGTATTCCAGACTAACTCGGGTATTATTTAACTGTAATGCTCGGGTCAGACCGAGTATTATAGAATACAGGATATGATGCTGTGGAGCTCAGGAGACGAGCTGGATGACGATACGTATAGTCGTACTTGTTATATATATATATATATTCCGCTGTTTGAGTTGTTGTGTACCTTGAGTTGTTGTGTATCCATTGTATTGTTTTGATGTGAGCTGTGACTGATGTACTCTGATGATGTGATGTATGTAAACAGATATATTTGATTTTGAGTAAAGATTATTTATTATCTATTATATTTTATTCCGCTGCGATGGTTAGATTCTGATATTGATTTTGTTTTCTCTTCTTCTACCTCTTCTTCTTAAACCCAAATGGTTCGTATTTCTGTACAACTTGAGTTGATTGTTGTAGAATAGTGTTGACTCTAGGGGTACGGATTTGCGGGCTGTTACAGTTGGTATCAGAGCTTAGGTTGGTGATAACCTTGGCTCTGGTGGGAATTACTCATAAATTAGAGTCTGTAGTACTCTATAATGAGTTTGAGCGTATTAATAGATATGAGCGCGTATTTGTTAGTGAATATAAAATGATTTTATATTGTGTTGATTGGTTTATTGAGTGGTATATGAACCTTCGTCGGCACAGCCTCGAAAACTGTATCGAAGGGGTTTCTAAACACTTGAATAGAACAATTGACACAATATTGTTTTAAATGTGGGTGAATGAAATAACTTTACCCAAAATATATTTTGATATAAAAGAAATATTTTCTTAAATTATACATTATTTGGATGTTTGGATGATAATATTTTGAACAAATAAGAAAATAAAAAAAAATGAAATTTCAATTAGAAATTGAAATTATGACCAAAGATTAAGGAAATAAATTCAAGTAATAAATGAAATTTATAAATATGAATTATAAAGGTAATTTATAAATTGAAATAAAAAAAAACAAATGAGAATTTGTATGAACATAAACCATGCAAATGAATTATACTTAAATTTGATTTAAGCAGGATTTGAAAGTTTAAAATCCCGGAGATTTTGGAAGCGTTTTGAAGATACATAATAGTATTGTCGTTTTGGTGATATTTCTGGAAGGAAATTGTTTTAAAGGGATTTTGAAAGTAATATAGCATTGAAATCACTTGGATTATTGGAAAATAATTCTGATGATGACGGCCACATCATCAGTATTCATTTTCGAATTTCTAAGTGAAGAATTGCTACCAAATTGATTTATTTAGGAGAGCAGTTGTTTTTGAAATTTCAAAGGAAATTTGTTGGAAATAAAAACCAGGATCGGTTTAAATTTTGAGAAGTGTGATTTGGGATATTGGAGATTTCAAAATGATTTGAAGACAAAAGCCGAGTGTATAAAATTCTGATGAGATAAGTTGTAAGCTTATAAATTGAGATGATTTTTAAATCAGAAATGGAATATAAGCTTTGAATGTTGGAACTTAAATTTTAAAGAAAAGTTAAAGATGGAATTAACTTGGATTTGGAAATAAAGATTTGATTGGATTGAGATTGATTGAATAAGTTGAAATCGAATTGGATTAAATAAATCTGAGTTAAAATTAAATTGAAAATGGAATACAATGCCCAAAATCAATATTTTGATAAATTGAAAAATGAAATGAGGATCCAAACTTGAAGTATAAAATAAATATTGAACTTAAGAAAATTAAATGGAGTGATATTTTAAATAAAATTTCAAGTGTTGGATTATGAATAATGGGAGAACTAATTGGATAATAAATTAGTTAATGAAATTGAATTGTGAGTTTATGATGAGGTTTGAAAATAAAACTCAAGTTATAATTAAATTCGACTTACATTGTCGATGAAGAAAATATAATGGAAAGTGGCCTTGCAATTAATTAATTGATTTGTGAACCAAATTGCAATGTAAGTTAATAAATTAGATGGTAAGTTAAAATGTAAATGGTGAAATCAGAATTTGGGTTATTAATTAAAATTTAACTTGAAGTGTTGACAAATTAAAAATAATTGGGAATGTATCGAAAAAAAAAAATGGATCTGGATTTAAAATAGTAATGGTATGAATTGCAAATAAAATCCAAATGTGTAGAAATAAATTGGATATGGCTCTGTAATAAATTGAGTCAAGCTGAGTATAAAAGAGAAAATATACTTGTAAGATGGAAATGAGCTTAAGTATAAAATTCGAATAAATTGAAGTAAATTGACTTAAGCTAAATGAATGGAGGAGAGTTGAATTGAATTCAACTGGAACCAAGTTTAATGATATTGGGTTGAGATTAAAACCATTTTAAATTGATAAGGTTGTATACGAATGGATTGAAAACCATTCAAATTGCATAAAAATGATTTATAAATAAATTGGAACGGTTGAATTAACATGGAAATTGTAGAAGTTGCTTATGGAAAATGTTTAGTGTGAATTTATTTTAGAATTCATATATTTTAACTATTGCAAGTAAGTGAAATGTGTTAAACTTCTGATATTTGGCACTTACAAGTTTAAACTGAGTAAGTACAGGTACCTGGAAGCCGTATTGCTGGATTTGGTTGCGCTATTTGCTAAAATAAATAAGCTGCTTGCTTAAAATGCTAAATAAGGTACGCCTACGCAATTAAAATAGGAAATATGAACTGTTTTTGGTTTTTCCGACCGTGTGGGTCGATGTATATATATTTATCTCTTTTGTCAAATTGCAAAAGCTCCTCCGTACAAAGGGGACTCTGCCAAAAATTTTCAGAAATTTTGGGAGTTAGAAAATTTTTGAAAATTTTGAGAAAATTTTGTTAACGACAAAGCTATTTAGAATTGGAAACTAAAATAAGTTAGTAAATGAAACTAATTAAAATAATGACATGAATTAGTTATAAATGGAGAATAAAATTTAAAGTTTAGAATTGAAAATAAATTGAATTCGTATGGAAATGAAAGAATTAATTTGAATAAGAATGGATATAACTAATGTGGTAAGATGAAGATGAATATAAGAAACTTATGAAATGCTTATGTTAACTTAAGTAAGGAATGATCAATTCTTAATTGGAAATTGAATATTGATAATATAAATATATTCCAAGTTAATATTTGGATGAATAAATATTGACAATTGTAAGAAAGTCGATAAAATATTTTGGGATTTTGTGATTATATATTAGTGCCAAGCAGGATATGCAGGTATTATAAAAGGGAAAAGGAAATTAGATTTAATTTCAAGAGATAAATTTGAATTGCCCGACAAAAGGTATGTATTTAAATTTGGTATGAAATTTGATTGGGATTTGGATTTGGATTGAGCCACTTGGCCTTTTTGTTTTCTTTTGGATTTGGGAGGCCGTAGAGCCATTTTGTAGTTGTACCGAGCTAGCCGCGCAAAGGAGACGCTGGCGAAATTTTTTGGAAATTTAGGGAGTTAGAAAATTTTGAGAAAATTTTGATAATTCAAAATTTGGTTTTAAAGTGAAACTCGAATGGTTAAACAAATGGTATGGTTTGGAAACTAGGGAAAGATTTGGAGGTTAATAAGAATGATAATGGATCTTTTATAAAAGATAGTTGGTAAGATGTTGAATTGTTAGAAACTGTTTGGTTTTGGGGAAAGTAACGGGTTTTGGGCATTCTTCCTAACTTGTAATTTCGGGGACGAAATTCTTTTAAGGGGGGAGGAATGTGACGACCCGGAATTTTCAAGCATTTAAAATCAGAATATTTAATTGACTTTAAATATTCAATAGAGTAATTTTAACTTGAATTACGAATATCACGATTTATTTGATAATTAGATTATTGAATTAAATAATTTGAATTGGATAAAGTATGAAACCTAAGATTTTTAGCCTGCTAAAAATATGATTTGAAAGTTTATAAAATTTATATAGATAACATTGAATATAATAAAAGTGTTAAAATTGAATCTAACACTAAATGGGTCAGTTTTGAAATTTAATATCGTTTAAATTGAATTTAAAAATAGACTTCCGAGGCACAGTCTCGGAATTCGACGAAACCAGTTCCATTGGATTCGTAATATCGAATTATTATCGGATTTCAATTTTTGTGACGTTTGGAGTTGTCGTGTGAGCATATGACATATAAACGCATTGAAAATTTTTTTTATTGATAATAAATCTAATGAAAATTTAATTAAGTAAGCTTCTTCCATACGCCACCCTTTCCTATTTTTATCTTCCATCGCACGCTTCACGTTCCTCTAAATTTTGCCTGTTCCTTCTTCGTTATTCAATTCATTTCCCCTTTTTATAAAATCAATCTATATCCTCTTGTTGAACAGCCGAAAACAAAAAAAAGGGGGAAAGCTTTATATAATGGCCGAGCTTTTCTCATATATTCCTTCAGAAATCGAAACCATATTTCCTCCCCTTTCTAATTTCACGAAACCGAAATTCCATTTCCCTTTTCCTCTTCGTACGAATTCATTCATAAAAGTAAAAAAAAAAAAAAAAAAGGGACCGCGTTCGAATCGATGGCGATTCAAAGCCAAAGGCCGACATCATGAACTCGAGAAAGGGAGGCGTTTGCCTGAGAATTGCTTTTCGACATGTTCGAAGATCTGGATAGGGTTGAGTGCGTCAGCGTGTTGACAGCCAGTGGTGAAGTTGCGTGGGAATCAGAGGAGGCGATGGTGATTTTGGTTGAAATGGACCGTGAAGTCGAGGGTTGAAGTGATTGGGAGGTTCGTGTTCGAGCCTGAGGTCGCGAGCATGGTGGGTGATGCGATGTTTTCTGGAGATAAATTCGGGGCTGGAGGCGCGAGCTTCGAGATGGGGGGCTGTTCACATGGAGGTGGGGAAAATACGACATCGTGTTCGTTTGGGGTATGACTTCTTGTTTATTTTGTATTTGAATTTTCGAAATAAACAAGTAAATAAAACTATAATAGTTTTTACAGAAAAAAAAAAAATAATATTCAGTAAGGGAAAACAGTAGTCAGTCTTGCTTTTTAATTTTGAAATGGCTAATTATAATTAAGTATGTTGGGTATACTAAAAGGGAATGAATTTTAAATGTACATGTTATAATTTACTAGGTTATTTTAAAATAGTGTATTGTTGGAAATTTATTTATTTAATTAACTTATTAAGTTAATTGATTGCTAAAATAAATATGTTAAAAAGAGGATTAGTTTAAACTTAAAATTTATTAGTTAAAATAGAATCATTGGTTAATTAAATTTATAAAATGGAAATAAATTGTTCAAGCTATTTCAAAATGTTAATAAATCGTATGATTGTTTATTCAAGGTCAGAAAAAGAAACATGAAGAAAAACAAGCCTGTTTGGTGTCGATTGCAAAACAAATCAAGGTGAGTTAATCTCACTCAGTTAAATTTAAATTCAAATGATTGAATTTAAATAATTATTTGAAATGGTTGAATTGATTTATGTGCTGTAATGTGGTATATATTTGGAATTGGTATTTTATATTGTGCTAACATCTGTGGATGCAGGGAAAACAGGTTGGAGGGATCCAACTGGACCCCTCAACTTTATTTAATTATTTAATATTCTCTGTTCTGAATATTTGATATTCTGTAATGAATTATGTGGAAATATTGAATGCTATGGCTTGATTGTTATAATTGGGCAATAATGAATTACTCAAATATATAGTTTGAGTTTGGGAATGAAAATAAAAGAAGTGAAATTGTGAGTAAATAATTATAGAAGGGTTGAATAAATTTATGAATGAACTGGAAAGGAAATAAAGTGACTTTAAAATTTTAATAAATAAATCTTGAGTATGGGAAGGAAAAATTTAAATAAACAGGAAGTTAATGAAACTTAAACTTCAATGTTATTGTTTAAAAGAACAAAACATTTATTTTAAATTTAGGATTTAAATTATTTAAGAAGAATAAAGAAGGAATTGGGAATAACCTGAAATTTGTACATTTCAGATAAAGGATTTAAAATCAAACTGGAAATAATAATAAAGTCCATAATTAATGAATTTTGAAATGAACGGATAAGTAAAGAAATTTATTTCAAATGGAATAAATTGGGAATCAATTTGGAAAATTGATTTAAGTGATTGAGATTGGAAATTTCTCTCTGAATAACTAAGTACGTTTTCAAGTAAATTTTTAAATATAAGTTAATAGTTTTAAAATTGTTTTAATAGGTATGTTTTGAAAATTTTACTATTTCTAATATTTAAGTCTAAAGTAAGCATTTCCTTTTAATTTATTATAGCAGTAATTATTTAAGAAGTGATTTGGTGTTTTGTTTTATAAAAGTGAAAATCTAGTTTTATATTTATTAAGTAACTTTATTTTCAAATATTCATATAGTTTGTATTTTTAACATATAATTTATTTTTTTTTAAATCTGGTTTTGTGCTTGGTGATTTCAGAGGAGATAGAAATTATTTGGAAAAGTTTATTCTGGAAAGAAAGATGGTTTGAAATTGTTTCCAAAAGATTAAAAATAGAAATGTATCTTGTGAAGATATTTTGAGGTTAATAAATAATTTGGGAAATTATTTATTGTTTGATGGATGTTTGTGAATATAAATTGATAGTTAAATCACCGACTATCAATATTGGCCAACTGCGTTGATCGTTTCGAAGAGACCGGGATCGAGATTTATTTCTCGAAAACCACTTCGATTCGGTTTGTACGTTTCGTTCGAAAAACGTGTTCGGAGTCGAAGATGGAGCAGTGAAGTGCAAGGGCTAGTCGCTACTAATCCTGAGGATATTTCCAAAATGGATGTAGTAGGAATAGTGCCTTCGGTTCCGTTCGAACCCGGGACGGACTTGTATGGACGAATGCTTGCGAAACATCGTCAGGTGGGCGATGGGCATTCTAAGTGAAAACGTTCTAAAGGTAACGCTTAGCCTCAAGCCTCATCAAATGGGAATGACTGAAAATCAAGGGATATGCAGCAAGATTAGGTGGGTCATGCCCAAGCAGGACAAGATAATTCCCCTGTCTAGATGTCCCTTATTTATTTCGGCTTAGTGAGTGGTTGGTCGCGCCAACCACGAGGTTTATCTTGTTCGGGACTGTTCAGTAAGGAATGGTTCCGGCCTTGTGTTGCAGGGGATGAAGGGAGTAGTCCTCGGTACGGTGATCTAGGCCCCGTACTGTGACAGGTGGTACCCCAGTGCCTAGTCATTGTTGGAAATCCATTCTCCCTACGAGCCTTGTACGAGTTTTGTTTGTATTACCCACTTTTGTGGCTAGTAGCTGGAATTTAATAGATGTAACAATTTCGGCTATTTTATAAATATTTGTATATAGACCCTATTATAATATTAGAGGATTCCTATAAAAATTGTTTTAGCTATCGTAAGGTAAAAACCCGACATGTTTATTTGTGGCGTGGTCTTACGAGATGCTTTTGCTTCCAAAGGATTTTTGAAACTTTAATAATCAATTGGGTGTGATTTTCTCACGCTGGTATTCCAGACTGACTCGGGTGTTATTTAACTGTAATGCTCGGGTCAGACCGAGTAATATAGGATACAGGATATGATGCTGTGGAGCTCAGGAGACGAGCTGGATGACGATACGTATTCTCGTACTTGTATATATATATTTCCGCTGTGTTGAGTTGTTGTGTACCCATTGTATGTTATTGATGTGAGCTGTGACTGATGTTCTCTGATTATGTAATATATGTAAACTGATATATTTGATTTTGAGTAAAGATTATTTACTACCTATTATAGTTTATTCCGCTGCGATGGTTAGATTCTGATGTTGATTTTGTTTTCTCTTCTTCTATCTCTTCTTCTTAAACCCAAACGGTTCGTATTTCTGTGCAACTTGAGTTGATTGTTGTAGAATAGTGTTGACTCAAGGGGTACGGATTTGCGGGCTGTTACAGTTGGTGAAACGACCCGCAAATCCGTACCCCTTGAGTTAACACTATTCTACAACAATCAACTCAAGTTGCACAGAAATACGAACCATTTAGGGTTTAAGAAGAAGAGGTAGAAGAAGAGAAAACAAAATCAACATCAGAATCTAACCATCGCAACGGAATAAAATATAATAGATAATAAATAATCTTTACTCAAAATCAAATATCTCTGTTTATATATTACATCATCAGAGTACATCAATCACAGCTCAACATCAATATCAAACAATGGATACACAACATCTCAACAGCGGAATATATATATATATATAAACAAGTACGAATGTACGTATCGTCAATCCAGCTCGTCTCCTGAGCTCCATAGCATTTCCTGTATCCTGTAATACTCGGTCTGACCCGAGCATTACAATTAAATAATACCTGAGTCAGTCTGGAATACCAACGTGAGAAAATCACACCCAATTGATTATTAGAGTTTCAAAATCCTTTGAAAACAAAAGCATCTCGTAAGACCACGCCACAAATAAACATGTCGGGTTTTTACCTTACGATAGCTAAAACAATTTTTATAGAAATCCTCTGATATTATAATAGGGTCTATATACAAATACTTATAAAATAGCCGAAATTGTTACATCTATTAAATTCCAGCTACTAGCCACAAAAGTGGGTAATACAAACAAAACTCGTACAAGGCTCGTAGGGAGAATGGATTTCCAACTAATGACTAGGCACTGGGGTACCACCTGTCACAGTACGGGGCCTAGATCACCGTACCGAGGATTACTCCCTTCATCCCCTGCAACACAAGGCCGGAACCATTCCTTACTGAACAGTTCCGAACAAGATAAACCCCGTGGTTGGCACGACCAACCACCCACTAAGCCGAAAGATATATAAGGGACATCTAGACAGGGGAATTATCTTGTCCTGCTTGGGCATGACCCACCTAACCTTGCTGCATATCCCCTGATTTTCAGTCATTCCCATTTGATGAGGCTTGAGGCTAAGCGTTACCTTTTAGAACGTTTCACTTAGAATGCCCATCGCCCTCCTGACGATGTTTCGCAAGCATTCATCCATACAAGTCCGTCCCGGGTTCGAACGGATCCGAAGGCACTACTCCTACTACATCCATTTTGGAAACATCCTCAGGATTAGTAGAGACTAGCCCTTGCACTTCACTGCTCCATCTTCGACTCCGAACACGTTTTTCGCACGAAACGTACAAACCGGATCGAAGTGGTTTTCGAGAAATAATTCTCGATCCCAGTCTCTTCGAAACGATCAACGCAGTTCTCCAATATTGATAGTCGGTTATTTAACTATCAATTAATATTCACAATATCCATCACACAATAAATAATTTCCCAAATTATTTATTTATCTCAAAATATCCTCAAAGATATATTTCTATTTTCAATCCTTTGAAAACAGTTTCAAAACCATCTTCCTTTCAGAATAAACTTTCCCAAATATTTTATATCTCCTCGGAAATCACCAAGCACAAAACTAGATTTTTAAAATAATTTAAAACACTTCACTTTGACATATATATATATATATATATATACTTTAAACCATTTAGGTTAAAAACTACTTTGATAATTTGTTAAACCACATACTATATAAATATTTGAAACTAAAGTTACTTAATAACATATATAACTAGATTTCCACTTTTGAAACCAAATACCAAGTCACTTTTTAAAATAATTACTACTATAATAGATTTGAGGAAATACTTACTTTAGAATTTAAATATTAGAAATAATAAATTTTCAAAAAAACATACTTTTTAAAACAAATTTTAAAACTATTAACTTGTATTTAAAAATTTACTTAAGATGTACTTAGTTATCCAGGGAGAATTCCAACTTCAACCACTTAAATCAATTTTCCAAATTGATTCCCAATTTATTTCCTTTGAAATAAATTTCTTTGCTTATCAGTTTATTTCGAAATTCAATTAATTATGGACTTTATTATTTTTTTCAGTTTGATTTTTAAATCCTTTAGCTGAAATATACAAATTTCAGGTTATTCCCAATTCCTTCTTTATTTTTCTTAAATAATTTAAATCCTAAATTTAAAATAATTATTTTATTCCTTTAACAGTAACATTGAAGTTTGAGTTTTTCTTAATTTTCTGTTTATTCATAAATTTCTTTCCATACACATAATTCATTAATTAGCGGTTTGAAAACACTAATATTCTTATCCAATTCATTTTAGTTTATTCACATTCTTTATAATTGTTTTTCTTAAACATTTACTCCTTTTATTATTTCTTTCCAAAAATCTAATGCTATATAATTTGACAACTCAGAGTCCAGAATATATCCAAGCAACTATAGCATTCAATATTTCAATATAATTCATCACAGAATATTCACAAAGCATAACATAGAATAAATAAACAATATATATATATATATATATATGATGAGGGACCCAGTTGGATCCCTCCAACCTGTTTTTCCTGCATCCACAAACGTAAGCACAATATAATATATCAATTCCAAAATATCATACTATATTTCATCAATTCATTCAACCATTCAAACAATTGTTTAAATTTACTTATTTAAATTTAAATTTAACTGAGTGAGATTAACTCACCTTTGCCTCTTAAATTTGTACGTCCGCTTCATTCTCGATTTAAGTCCATGATTTTATGCCTTGTATAAACATTTATATGGTTTATTAATACATGAATAATTGAACAATTAATTTCATTTGACAAATTAAATTTCCCAGTGATTTTATTTTGAACAAATTTCCCTTTTAATAAATTCATTTAACTAAAAATTTAATTTTAAACAAATGATTTATTAACATTTTAAGCAATCGGAAAATTTATTACCATTTCCAAATATAATTAACTAATGACTTAGTTTAAAACTCATTTTCCTTTAATAAATCTTTTAAGTAACTTAAATAGTTAAATAAGGAAATCAAAACAGTTTAATCTTCAAATCCATTTATTTAAAAATTAAACTAGTAAATTAAAATATTCATTTTTATTTCCTTCTTGAAATCACTTATACCTAAAAATCAAACCTTTATAAACGCCACAGCTTTTTATTTAAACTAACATAAAATTACTTTACTATAAGTTAATAATTTGTCTAACTTGAAAATGACTCCAATTTCTTTACTGAGAACTTTTCATCTAATATATATATATTTAAAATAAAAATAATCTGGTTTAAAACTCCTTTCCCTATTTCTGTATATACATATGTGTATGTAATTAAATTAAATTAAATTAAACAACAGATATACCTTAATGCCGAACTGACCAATTCCCAAATTACGACGAACTCGATGCCACACAACAACTGCAGTAAAACCACGAACCCTCTCCACCACAGCCAACGTGATCTGCAACCTCCCTTCTCGGCTCCCCACAAATCGCGATCTCCTATTCTCGACCTAGCTTCCAGAAATCACGGCTTCGGCCATCCCAATTGAGCGCCGCTCGAGCTTCTAGTCGTCCTCAATCGCGTGCCACCTGCCTTGAACCGCCGACTCCGAGACCACCACCTTCACGCGCGAGCGTGCGCTCCCTTCCAAACCTCACAACTAAGCCGCGACCACCCCTACGACCTTCGACTTCGCAGCGCCACCCCACGCACGCGATTCCCCAATACAAAGCCCCAGCAACCCACGATCGAACGAGATTTCGAACGCGATTTCGTTCGTGTAAATTTTTTTTTTTTTTTTTTAGTTATGAATGTCTGCAGTAGAAATAAGGGAAGAAAGAGGGAAGTTGTGTTAGGAAAGGAAGTGTACTCGAGAAGCTAAGAAAGAAGGATGGTACGGCAGTGATTAGATGTAGGATATTTTGAATTAAAACGGTTAATTATTCTCGAAACGTTTATATCTCGTACGCTCACACGAAGACTCCAAAAATTATGAAATTTAAAATCCAGCAATAATTAAATATTACGGATCCAACTGCACTGGTTTCGTCGAAATCCGAGACTGTGCCTCGGAAGGCAATTTTTAAATTCAATTAAATGATATAAATTTTAAAACTGAACAACCCACTGTTTATTTCAAATTTTACAACTTCTATTATTCTCTATACTATCAATACAAATTTTACAAGCCTACAGATTATTTATAACAGGCTTAAAATTCCAGATTCAATATTTTAATCAACTTCAACTTGTTTTAATTCAATAATTCAATTATCAAATAAATTGTGATATTCGTAATTCAAGTTAAAATTAACTTTTAAATATTTAAACTCAATCAAATATTCAAATTTTGAATGTTCAAAAATTTCGGGTCGTCACATTCCTCCCCCCTTAAAAGAATTTCGTCCCCGAAATTACTAATTAGGAAGAATGGCTCAAAACCCGTTACTTTTCCCAAAGCCAAACAGTTTCTAACAATTCAACAACTTGCCAACTATCTGTTATAAAAGATCCATTATCATTCTTATTAACTTCCAACCTTTCCCGGAACTATACCATTTGTTTAACCATTCAAGTTTTAGTTTAAAACCAAATTTTGAATTATCAAAATTTTCTCAAAATTTTTCTAACACCCTAAATTCCCAAAAAATTTCGCCAGCGTCTCCTTTGCGCGGGTAGCTCGGTACAACTACAAAATGGCTCTACGGCCTCCCAAATCCAAAAAAAAAAACAAAACGCCAAGTGGCTCAATCCAAATCCCAATCAATTTTCATAACAAATTTAAATACATACCTTTTGTCGGGCAATTTCAATTTATCTTCAGAAATCAAAATCAATTCTCTTTTCACTTTATATTACCTGCATATTCGACTAAGCAGTAATATCTATCACAACAATTCAAAACATTTTATCGACTTCCTTACCAATATCAATATCTATTTATCCAAATATCAACTTGTAATATATTTATATTATCAATTTCCAATGTAGAATTCACTATTCCTTTCTTAAGTTTAGTATAAGTATTTAATATGCTTTTATATTCAATATCACCTTACCACTTCAGTTTATATCATTTCTATTCAAATCGATTTCCACATTACATATGTATTTCATTTATTTTCAACTTTGAACCTTTTAAATTTTATCCTTCATTTATAACTAATTTAAGTCATTACTTTAATTAGTTTCATTTACTAACTTATTTTAGTTTCCAATTCTAAATCGTTTTGTCGTTAACAAAACTTTCCAAAATTTTCAAAAATTTTCTAACTCCCCAAAATTTCTGAAATTTTTTGGCAGAGTCTCCTTTGTACGGAGGAGCTTTTGCAATTTGACAAAAGAGATAAAATCCCGGAGATTTTGGAAGTGTTTTGAAGATACATAATAGTATTGTCGTTTTGGAGATATTTCTGGAAGGAAATTGTTTTAAATGGATTTTGAAAGTAATATAGCATTGAAATCACTTGGATTATTGAAAAATAATTCTGATGATGACGGCCGCATCATCAGTATTCGTTTTCGAATTTCTAAGTGAAGTAATGCTACCAAATTGATTTTGTTTAGAAAAGAAAGTTGTTTTTGAAATTCCAAAGGAAATTTGTTGTGGGTAAAACCAGGATTGGTGTAACTTTTGAGAAATGTGATTTGTGACGTTGGAGATTTCAAAATGATTTGAAACCTAAGCCGGGAGTTTAAAAATCCGGATAAGATAAGTTGTCAGCTTATAAATTGCGATGATTTTAAATCAGGAATGGAATATAGACTTTGAAGGTTGGAATTTAAATTTAAAGATAAAAATTGAAAATGAAAATTTACTTGGAGTTGGAAATAAAAATTTGATTGGATTGAAATTCATTGAATAGGCTGGAAATAATATTCAGTTGTATTCGAATTAAGTTAAAATCGAATTGAGTCAAGTAAATTCTGAGTTTAAAGTAAAATTGAATTGAAATTGATTCTTAATTGGATAAGAAATAAATTGGATAAGAATTTAATTGAAATAAATAAACCAGAATAATTTATAAAAGAATTAAAATGCATGAATAAAATATATGCTTGGGTTATAAATAAGCATAAGGCTTGAGTTAAAAAAAAAAAGAATAATATATTCAAGCCTATGAGGAATGGAATGGTGTAAATAATAAGTTGCGACTTATAAAATTGAAAATGGAATACAAATCCAAATAAATATTTAGATGAATAGGGAAATGAGAGGAAAATCCAAACTTGAATTGTAAAATATATTGAACTAAGGAAAATAAATAAAAGTGATATTTGGAATGAAAAAAAAAATTTCAAGTGTTGGATTATAAATAATGGGAGAACTAATTAGATAATAAATTAGTCAATAAAATTGAATTGTGAGTTAATAAATTGGATGGTAAATTAAAAGTGGATAATAGAATCAGAACTTGAGTTATTAATTAAAAATTAGACTTGAAGTGTTAACAAAGTAAATATAATTTGAGATGTATAAAATAAAAATGTAAATGGATTAAAATAGTAATGGTTTGAATATGCAAATGAAATCCAATAAGTGGAAATAAATTGGATATGGCCTTGGAATTAATTGAGTTAAGTTGAGTATAAAAGAGAACTTTGTTTGCAAAATGAGAATGAGCTTAAGTATAAAATTTGAATAAATTGAAGGAAATTGACTTAAGCTAAATAAATGCAGAAGAGTTGAATTGAATTCAACTTAAACAAAGTTTAATAATATTGGATTGGTTTTAATCAAGTGAAAATTAATTTTTAACCGAAATAAAAATTCAGTGAGTTATAAATAATGTCAATGGAATGAAGTTCTAGAATAAATGATTGTAAACCATTTACATTATTAAGGGATTGGAATAATTTGAGACAATAAGGAAATAGAATGTTTCGGGTTTATTTGAAATGGTTCAAGTAAATGTGGATAAACAGATTATATTGAATGAATAAATGATGGAATAAATAAGTATCAAATGAAATATAGTTTAAATAAGTTGAGAAATGATTATTGAATAAAATAGCCCGAATTGTTTTCGAGCTAAATATAATAGATTGGAATAAACAAATATGGAATGAAATGTAAATAAATGCTTGTGAATGAATTAAAATAAAAGAGTAATTAAATTGGTAATGAAGACGGACCTAAGATGTTAATAGTTTTGTATGAACTAGTTTGGTTAATAAATGAAATACAAGTGAATGTATTCAAATCCGAAATGGAAGCGAGGATAATTGGATTGTGAATAAATTTGGAAATAGAGTGAAATCAATTTGAATTGGTTATAAAACATAAATGCTTATTTATTCATCTAAATCTCGTCAAATTGCATGAAATAAATTGTTGTTTGTTGTAAATGGGGTAATTAAATATTCTATGAGTGAGAGTAGTAAAATAAATTGATTTTGAAAGCAATTGGATTAAATATGAGTTCAGTTGCTTAAAAATGAATTAATGTAAGTGATTGAATTTTAAACCATTCACATTGATGAAGTTGTATACGAATGGATTGAAAACCATTCGAATTAAATGAAAATGGTTATAAATTAATTGAAACAGTTAGATTAGTATGAAAATTGTATAAGTTGCTTTCAGAAAAATGTTTAGTGTGAATTTATTTTAGAATTCATATGTTTTAACTATTGCAAGTAAGTGAAATGTGTTAAACTCCTTTTATTTGGCACTTACATGTTTAAATTGAGTAAGTACAGGTACCTGGAAGCCGTGAGGCTGGATTTGGTAGTGCTACTTGCTAAAAATAATAAGCTGCTTGCTTAAAATGCTAAATAAGGTACGCCTACGCAATAAAAATAGGAAATATGAACTGTTTTTGGTTTTTCCGACCGTGTGGGTCGATGTATATATATTTATCTCTTTTGTCAAATTGCAAAAGCTCCTCCGTACAAAGGGGACTCTGCCAAAATTTTTCAGAAATTTTGGGAGTTAGAATTTTTTTTGAAAATTTTGGAAAATTTTGTTAACGACAAAACTATTTAGAATGGGAAACTAAAATAAGTTAGTAAATGAAACTAATTAGTAAATGAAACTAATTAAAGTAATGACTTAAATTAGGAATAAATGAAGGATAAAAATTAAAAATTCAAAGTTGAAAATAAATGAAATACATATGTAATATGGAAATCGATTTAAATGGAAATAGGTATAAACTAAAAGTGGTAAAGAGAAATAAAGATAAGAAACATATAAAATGTTTGTACTAACTTAAGAAAGGAATGGTAAATTCTAGATTGGAAATTGATATTACAAATATAATCTAAGATAATATTGAAATGAATAGATATTGACATTTTGTAAGAAAATCGATAAATTGTTTTGGAATATTGTGATTGGATATTAGTACCAAGCAGGTTATGCAGGTATTGTAAAAGGGGAAAAGAGAATTGGTTTTTGATTCAGAAGATAAATTTGAATTGCCCGACAATAAGGTATGTATTTAAATTTGGTATGGAATTTGATTGGGATTTGGATTTGGATTGAGCCACTTGGCCTTTTGTTTTCTTTTTGGATTTGGGAGGCCGTAGAGCCCTTTTGTAGTTGTACCGAGTCAGCCGCGCAAAGGAAACGCTGGCGAAATTTTTCGGGAATTTAGGGAGTTAGAAAAAATTTGGGAAAATTTTGAAAATTTAAAATTGGTTTAAACTTGAAACTTGAATGGTTAAACAAATAGTATAGTTGAAACTATGGGAGAGTTGAGAAATTAATAAGAAGGATAATGAGCCTTTTATGAAAAATAGTTAGTTAGAAGTTGAATTGTTTGGTTTTGGAAATAAGTAAACGGGTATTGGACCATTCTTCCTAAATAGTAATTTCGGGGACGAAATTCTTTTAAGGGGGGAGGAATGTGACGACCCGAAATTTTTGAGCCATTGAAATTGGAATATTCAATTGATTTTGAATATTTAAATGTTAATTTTTTTTACTCGAATTCAAATATTACCAATTATTTGGTAATTATAATTTAGAATTAAATAACTTGAATTTGAATAAAACGTTGAATCTGGAATTTTAATTCGATTTAAAATAATTTGAAGGCTTATAAAATTTATATCGATAATACTGAAGAGAATAGAAGTGATGAAATCAAATTTAAAAATGGTTTGTTAAGTTTTAAAATTTATATCGTTTGAATTGAATTTAAAATAGCCTTTCGAGGCGCAGTCGCGGAATTCGACGAAACCAGTTCCATTGGGTTCGTAATATTGAGTTATTATCGGATTTCAAATTTCGTTTTGATCAGAGTTACTATGTGAGAGTACGATATATAAGCACACGGGAAGCTTAAGTGATAATAATTTAATGAAAGTTAAATAAATTGGTCAAACCTTCTTCTCTGCGCCACTCCCCTTAATTCCAATCCTTGCCCATCCTTATCTTCTTTTAGATGCCAACTTATTTACTTTCCTGTCTCGTTTTCCATCTTCTTTGTACAGAACCAAATCGACTTCTCAAAATCGAGCCTTTCTTTTCCCAATTCAAAAACCTAAATACCACGAATCAAACAAGTGGCCGACCCCCTCCTTTCCCTCTTCAGATCCAAACGAAAATAGAATAGTTTCAAAAAAAAAAAAAAAATTGGCCGAGAGATTCGCGAGGCCGGAAGAGGGGCGACTCGACTGTGGCCAGTAGTTTCATACTCGTGATTGAATTTGCATTAATCTCGATTCAACTCGAAGCAGTAAGGAGATCTACGTTCGCGAGTTGTCAGTGACGCAATCATGATTCCAAATGTAACGACCCGCAAATCCGTACGCCTTGAGTCAATACTATTCTACAACAACAACTCAAGTTGTACAGAAATACGAACCATTTGGGTTAAAGAAGAAGAGGTAGAAGAAGAGAAAACAAAATCAATATCAGAATCTAACCATCGCAGCGGAATAAAATATAATAGAGAATATAAATCTTTACTCAAAATCAAATATATCAGTTTACATATATTACATCATCAGAGTACATCAGTCACAGCTCACATCAATAACATCCAATGGGTACACAACAACTCAACAGCGGAAATATATGTATATACAAGTACGAGAATACGTATCGTCATCCAGCTCGTCTCCTGAGCTCCACAGCATCATAACCTGTATTCTATAATACTCGGTTTGACCCGAGCTTTACAGTTAAATAACACCCGAGTCAGTCTGGAATACCAGCGTGAGAAAATCACACCCAATTGATTATTAAAGTTTCAAAAATCCTTTGAAAACAAAAGCATCTCGTAAGACCACGCCACAAATAAACATGTCGGGTTTTTACCTTACGATAGCTAAAACAATTTTTATAGAAATCCTCTGATATTATAATAGGGTCTATATACAAATACTTATAAAATAGCCGAAATTGTTACATGATTAAATTCCAGCTACTAGCCACAAAAGTGGGTAATACAAACAAAACTCGTACAAGGCTCGTAGGGAGAATGGATTTCCAACAATGACTAGGCACTGGGGTAGCACCTGTCACAGTACGTGGTCTAGATCACAGTACCGAGGACTACTCCCTTCATCCCCTGCAACACAAGGCCGGGACCATTCCTTACTGAACAGTCCCGAACAAGATAAACCCCGTGGTTGGCGCGACCAACCACCCACTAAGCCGATATAAATAAGGGACATCTAGACAGGGGAATTATCTTGTCCTGCTTGGGCATGACCCACCTAACCTTGCTGCATATCCCCTGATTTTCAGTCATTCCCATTTGATGAGGCTTGAGGCTAAGCGTTACCTTTAGAACATTTCACTTAGAATGCCCATCGCCCACCTGACGATGTTTCGCAAGCATTCATCCATACAAGTCCGTCCCGGGTTCGAACGGAACCGAAGGCACTACTCCTACTACATCCATTTTGGAAATATCCTCAGGATTAGTAGCGACTAGCCCTTGCACTTCACTGCTTCATCTTCGACTCCGAACACGTTTTTCGCACGAAACGTACAAATCGGATCGAAGTGGTTTTCGAGGAATAAATCTCGATCCCGGTCTCTTCGAAACGATCAACGCAGTTGGCCAATATTGATAGTCGGTTATTTAACTATCAATTAACATTCACAAACATCCATCAAACAATAAATAATTTTCCAAATTATTTATTACCTTCAAAATATCTTTATAAGATATATTTCTATTTTCCATCCCTTTGAAAACAGTTTCAAAACCATCTTTCTTTCCAGTATAAACTTTCCCCAAATATTTTCTATCTCCCCTGAAATCACCAAGTACAAAACTAGATCTAAAAATAATTTAAAACGCTTTACTTAAAAAAAAAATATGCTTTTAAAACATTTAAATTAAACTACTTTAATAATTTGTAAAAATACATCTTATATGAATATTTGAAATTAAAGTTACTTTATAAAATATAAAACTAGATTTTCACATTTGAAACAAAATATTAAGTCACTTTTTTTTTTAAATAATTACTACTATAATAGATTTGAGAAAATACTTACTTTAGAATTTAAATACTAGGAATAATAAATTTTCCAAAACATACCTTTTTAAAACAATTTTAAACTATTAACTTATATTTAAAATTTACTTGAAAGCATACTTAGTGATCCAGGAAGAATTCCAGCTTTAAACATTTAAATCAATTTTCCAAATTGATTTTCAATTTATTCCATTTGAAATAAGTTTCTTAAATTACTCAATTCATTTCAAATTTCATTTAATTATGCACTTAATTATTATTGTTATTCTTTTCCATTTGATTTTAAATCTTTTAACTGAAATATACAAATTTCAGCTTTTCCCAACTTCTTCTTTATTAATATATTTTTTTTCAAAAATTTAAATCTTACATTTTAAATAAAAGTTTTATTCTTTAATTAATATCGTTGAAGATTGTAATTCGATAACTTCCTGTTTATTCAAATTTCCTTTCTATACGTCCCAATTTATTTATTAGAAATTTAAAGTCACATTATTTCTTTTCCAATTCATTCTTAAATTTATTCAAACTTTCTATAATTATTTCGCTTACAAATTTGCTTCCGTTTAATTTCTTTTCAACAATCCAATTCATATATTTTGGTAATTCATTATACCCAAATATCCAATCAAACCATAACATTCAATATCCCAGTATAACTCATCATAAGATATCAAATAATCACAACAGAGAATATTGAATAATTTAGATAAATGTGAGGGATCCAGTTGGATCCCTCCAACCTGTTTCCCTGCATCCACAAATGTTAGCACAATATAATATGCCAATTCCAAAATATCATATTATACCACATCAATCAATTCAGTCATTCAAACAATTATTTAAATTTAATCATTTAAATTTAAATTTAAACTGAGTGAGATTAACTCACCTTAGGTTTTCATTCGCAATCCACTTCAATATTGTCTTGTATTTCCAGGTGTTTGACCTTAAATAACAATTTAGATAATTTATTAATATTTGGACAAATTCGAATAATTAATTTGCAGTTAATAAAGTTAATTTAAATAAATTTTATTCAATCTAGTAATTGTTTTAAACTAAACCCCCTTTTTAATAAAATCATTTAGCAACTAAAAATAATCTATTGTTGGTTCAAGACTCAAATTTTATAAAGACCTTGTTTTCACCATAACTTTGACCTTGTAAACATCATATGATTTTTATTAACATTCTTAAATAACTGACCCATCAATTATCCCTCCAAATAAATTTAAATCAACTAGTAATTTAAATTTAGACCAGTAATTTAAAGTTTTAAATACATTCTTCCATGATAACCAATTTTCCAGTAACCAAAAATTTAAATGAGTTACTTAAACCGCTTATCACCTATACATCATTTCAAATGTAATTGCTAAATTTTAAAACATGTATATATTTTATTTTATTTTTATTTTTATTTTATTTTTTTAGTAAAGAAAATAAATATTTCTGTTGTTCTTCCTTCTGTAAATAAATTCAAGAAAAACAAGGTATAAATTTATTAAATTTAAAACATAACTTAACTTTTATCTTGCTGTGCTTATTATCTTGTCTGTACATAGAAGTTTTCTAATATATATAAGGCTATATAAACTCTTATTATAATTATGCAATTTTATCTTTTCCAGTTCTCTGCATATACGTGTATATATATATCTTCCAAAATCTTGTGTGTGTGTATATTAACTCAAGTGGAAAAATATTATATAGTTTGCTGCAAAAATATATTTTTCTAACATATATATATAACTAAATCTAAAATAGGAATATACCTTACTGTTAACAAAAATTATGTTAATAAAATTTATTTTAAACAAACGGTGAGGAAGAAAGAATCATACCAAAAAAAATCGAGCTTGACTAGCAAGCTGCAGATGTCGTCTCTCCTCTAAACGTGAATCCCCTTGTTCGCGTGCCCACGAGATAGCCTCTCCACTCGAAATTGCTCAAACCTAATTGCGACCCTGAACCCCTTGTACGAACGAACCTCGGCATGCCCGCTGCAACAGTCGCCGCCACGTTCCTGGATGCCCACCATCGTCGTCCCCTTCATCGAACTCGAATTGAGTTCGAGCCCTAGTGCGCGATCACGCTGCTTCGATTTCCCCCTTAACCCCTCTGTGCTGTGCGTGCGAGCGGCCATTTTTTTTTTTAATGCGCTTCAATTTCGACATTGAAGGAGGGGAAAGGAACATAGGGTCGAACGAGTGAGGGTTTGGATTTGTAGGCACAAGGCTTCGGCCATTCTGATTTCTTTAGAACGAAATTAAAACGTGAAGAATGAAGAAGCTCAGCTTAGAAATAAAAAGGGAAAGGAAGTGTACTCGAGAAGCTAAGAAAGAAGGATGGTACGGCAGTGATTAGATGTAGGATATTTTGAATTAAAACGGATAATTATTCTCGAAACGTTTATATCTCGTACGCCCACACGAAGACTCCAAAAATTATGAAATTTGAAATCCAGCAATAATTAAATATTACGGATCCAACTGCACTGGTTTCGTCGAAATCCGAGACTGTGCCTCGGAAGGCTATTTTTAAATTCAATTAAACAATAAAAAATTTCAAAACTAAACAAAACGCCTTTAAATTCAATTCTGTCACTTTATAAAGTTGAAATGTAAATTGCTTATAATTACATAAAGAAATTCATATTCTTAAGTTACTGAATGCTATAATTTAAACTTGTGATTATAAAATGGAAATGAACTTCAATAAGAAATCTAAACTCTTGAATGGAAGTGAAATTGTAATTCATTAATGAAAAGAGTTGAATGGTGTGGCAAATTCAAAACTTAACCATAAAAGAAATGTAAAGTGTAATAAAGCGGTGAGGATAAAAATGTGGATGTTTTTAAATTAGCAAATAAGTCTTGAACTTATGTGTGGGAAAAATGAAATCTGTTTTGATAATGAAATTGAAATTAAATTCCAGTTGTGTAATAAATAATAGTGAATGGAGTTCAATCCTTATATGAGTGGTAAAAAAAAATGGGATGAATTTAATTTGGCTAAGCAAATTTTTAAGTAAACTTGGAAGAAATTTGGATAAGAACCAAATTGAAAGGAAATATAATTTGGTTGAAATGATGCTAAATGAAGTAAGTGTCTACTCAATTAAATCCAAATGATTGTTTGGAAATGAACTCTGTGTAAGCTAAATTAAATGGAATGTGTATGGTAATGAATAGAATTTTGATAATTGATCAAAATTTGGAAAGTAAATAAAAATCCAGTTGTAGCATGGGATTTAATTATGGTAATAAATATTGGAAGTATGGATATATAATAGAATTAGCTATCATAATGATGGTTTTGAATTGTAAGTAAATTCGAATGAGAGAAATAATTTAAATGGTCTCTTTGTTAATAAAATAAACTTAACATGGATTGGATAACTAAACAAAGAGCATTAAATTTGTATATGAATTGAAATTTGATTTGAATGAGAATCAAATGGAGATAAAATTAATTTGATAAGAAGATAATGGAAATATTGGGAAAGAATTTAAGCAAATTGAAGGTAAAACAAAATAATGGTGAATGGATTTTAAATTAATAACTTCTCCACTGTTTATTTAAAAATTTAATTGTAAGTGGAAAGATATCAATATAAACTTGGATTGGTTAGTGGAATAAGATGTAAGAAAATGTGATTTAACAATTGCATTGGAAAGAGTAAATGTTTGGTTTGTGAACCTTGTGATGGAGTAAAACTAATATAAATTTAAGTTGGAATTAATTTCAATGGTTATAAGCTTTAGTGGCTATTGTTTTGCTTGGGTGATATAAAAATTTCTTGTATTCAGAATTAAGTTGTTTAAATAGCAACTGAGTTGATTTTTGAATAAATTGATATGGATTGAAATCTATTTCAAAGAGTTTGTAAATGAATGCAAGTGAATTGGTTTTAAGTAGCAAATGGAATTGATTTTGAATCAAATTGGCATGAATTAACATTTTAATAAGCAATGTTTGCATATGAATGGAAATGAATCATAAAAGAAATGTGAGTGTTTCAAATTGGAAATAAGAATTTAATTGTAAATCAAATTAAATAGTGTTGCATATAAATGAATTAAAGCACATATTCATAATATTGAAGTGAATATGAATGAGTTATCTTATTGTATTCAAAATTGAATTGGTTTTTGAATTGATGGGAAGGGATTGGAAATTTCTCAAGTGACTTTACATATGAATGAAAATGGATTACCATAGTAATGCAAATGCTCCAAAATTCGAAATAAGAATTTGGTGTGAATCAACTTGATATTGAAATGATATAGAAAGATGTTAGTGAAGCAAATAAAAATGGTTATAAATTAATTAGGCAAATGCAATCTAATTAAGTGATTTTGCATTTGAATGGACAAAGCATACGTTAATCATATTGAAATGGAAACTAATTGGTGGTAATAAAATGGAGTACTTGAATTTAAATCTTTCAAGTGAAAAAAAAAATGAATGAAGTTGGACTTGAATAGGTAATTTGAAAGGTGATTTAAATCTTTGATTTGTTGGTAAATGGTTAACATTGTTAAAGGTATGAAGTTGCTTGGTTAGGATGTAAAATGGATATGTTGGCTTGCATTTTTATTTGAAATATTGTTATAATGCTCATATCTTTGAAAACTGATATGTTTGTTGAGTATAGCACAGGTGCGGGAGGCGTTTGAGAGAGTTGGAGCGTGTATATGCTAAAATATTTGCCGCTTGCTATTAAAATTTTGCTAAAAGGTACGCCTACGCAAATATAATTGGGAAAATGATATATATTGTGTTATATTTTGATTTCCGGCCGTGTGGGCCGATGTATATATATATTTGTGTATCCTGCGATGTCGCAGAAGCTCCTCCGTACAGGGGAGACTCTGCCAAAATTTTCCGTAAATTTTGGGAGTTAGAAATTTTTTTTGGGGTTTTGGAAAAATTAAGTAACTTATGAAGTTATAAGTTAAAATTAAAGCTTTAGAGATAAGCAAAGCAAATAGGTTTGGGAATTGAGCAAAAAGGATTTTGTGAAGTGTATATAAGCTTTTAACTAAGCAAATGGGATAAGTAAATGGGTTTGAGAGTATGTTCTACCTTATACAAATTTCGGGGACGAAATTTTTATAAGGGGGGAGGAATGTAACATCCCAGAATTTTGAGTATGGGATTTGTGAACATTTAATTCATTTTAAATGTTTACTATGGGTTTAAGATTTATTTTAAATTAAAGGAATTGGTTTAAATTATATTAACAAGTTAAAATTTCTAAGGTGTGGATTTAATTTGAAAATTGAACAATAATAATATAATATTCAGAATTGAAATAAAAGAAATTCTGGATGTAAATAGTGATAAAAGGGTTTTAAAAATTTATCTTGGGCTATCTGAGTGTAAATAGCATGGTGGAAATTATAGATGAATTTTGAGGTCAATAAATTAATATTTGGAATTTTATAATAATTTAAAAACGAATTTAATATTATTAAAATGCAAATAATCAGATTTTGGTTCGGAATGAGCCGAAATGATTTTTAATGTGTTTATAAATGTTGTATGAATTATGGTTAAGTTAATAAAATTTTAAAAGTGGAAATTTTGAGTGATTTCGATAATTTCGAAAATCGCTTGATTAAATAGACGAGTTAAAATAGCCTTCCGGGGCACAGTCTCGGAATTCGACGAAACTAGTTCCATTGGATCCGTAATAGTTAGTTATTATCGGATTTCAATTTTCGTAGCAATCAGAGTTGTCGTTTGACCCCGGCAGCTCGAAACGCATCGAAAATCGTTTTAATCGATTTAATTTTAAATTGAACGTTTAATTCCGTATCTCGCACATACGATCAAATTAGCTTACGAAACCTGTTCCATTGTGTTCGGAATGCTGAAAAACCTTAGAATCGCCTGTCGGAACACGTAGATTTGAGTTCATTTGCATAAGTTGTTAAATTGAGATATTTATTAATAAAATAATATTAAAACTATTATATATATATACTTAATCTCTTTCCTAAACCCTAAACAACATCAGGCCGCCGCTGTTTATTTATTAATGGCCGAAAATTGTCGATTTTATCTTCCAATTTGCGATCAATTCGTCAAACAATCACGGAAACTTCCAACATGAAGTTCGAAGAGGGCTTTGAGATCTTCGAGGTGTGCGGTAGAGATGGTGTTTCGAGTTGCGTGGTGGCCACGATCTGGCCGTGACGAACGTGCGTTCGTTCACGCTTTTCCACGTCTAGGGGAAGCCGAGTGTGCTGGCGTTTGGGCCGAAGGTGGAGTTGGAGTAGGCGAACTCAACGTCAGTGCCTGATTGATCTCACGTCGATCGTGGTGGGGGTGTTTCAAAACCCTTGGCCGCGTGTTTTTGGGTTGTTCGAACCTGGGAATGTTGCGTATGTTGGAAGAAGGTGTAGATACAGGAGCGGCCGCGTTTTGGTAAATATATATATATATATAAAAAAAAGAGGGATTTGTTTTAAATTCAAATTGAAATTTATAAAATACATAACTATTGCATATGTTATCAGTTTCGGACGAAACTGGAAGCGTTGGAATCGCAGGGAAGAATACTACGTGATGGTGCTGATCCGGATCCATTCCGGGCAAGTAGAAATTTGGGTTAAATCGGACACCGTCCGGTTTAATTTGAATTTCGAACGCTCGCCGAAACTCAAGGTGAGTTATTCTCACTCACATCTGGATACTAGTAAAGTTAGACAGCTAGTATTGATTGTTTGTTTGGATGTATAGCTGAATATGTTAATTATTATCAAATTGAGTTGATATATATATGTGGTTGTGCTAATATTTGTGGATGCAGGGAAAACAGGTTGGAGGGATCCAACTGGATTCCTCACAATGTATTAATTATTTTTATATTGATGATGATGCCTGTTTATATATTGTGATTGATAAATATGGAATTAAATTGTTCTGTGATATTGTGGTATAAACTACAAACCCAGAATGTTAATTATAAAGAAATTGGAGTTTAATTATAAAGGAATTAAATTGGTTTTTCAAAAAGGAAATTAAGGAATTTATAAATAAGGAATTTAAAAGAGTATAAGAAATTAGAATCTATTGGATGGAAACCCGAAATAAAATTCAATTGGAATAATGCTGAGTAAATTATAAATCTATAATTAATTATAAATGGACAAATTGAATTTTAAAGGAATAAAGGATATTGTTAAATAATGAATTTAAAAGAATTAAATTTGAAATCTATTTAGAATGGAAATTGAAAATTTGTAAAATCTGGAATGATAAACAAGAGAAATGTTATCAGTTGATACATGTGAAAGTAAATTTATGTTATTAAACTATAAAACTAAATTGAAATAAATTGACGGAAATCGTGAGAAGGATTTCTGTGATGTTTAAGTGGAAATGAAATTCCCTGAGAAAAACCAAGTTCGAGTTTTAACTGATTTTATAAAAAAAAAAGTTTCGAAGTTTAAACTTGTTTAAAAGAGTGTTTTGGAAATTATTATTTTTAAAGTAACTATTTATTAATTAGAAATAGTAAAGTAATTATTTTTTTTCAAATGGATTTGTTTAAAAAGCTAGTTTTGACCTAAGTATATTGCAATAAGTCTTAATCATTTTACAACTCTATTTTTAAAATATAGTTTAACTAAAACCTTAGTTTAAATCAAGTTATATCCTATAAAATAGTTTTGCTTTAAATATTTTGAAATTATATTTTGAGTAAATAATTAGTAGTAAATTTACCTATTTTAGAGTATATCTTAGAATAAAATGTTTTAATTATTTTAAATCTAAAATGTTTTAACTTGGTTATTTCCAATGGAAATTAAGGGTAAAGGATTTACCTTGTAAAGAAAGAATTTTGGAAAATGTTTTCAAATGAGCTTGGGAAATGTGAAATTATATCTTTTAAAGATATTTGAGGCAAATAAATAATTTGGGGATTTATTTATTGTGTGATGGATGCATATGGATGTTTGTGAATATTAATTGATAGTTAAATAACCGACTATCAATATTGGACAATGCGTGATCGTTTCGAAGAGACCGGGATCGAGATTTATTTCTCGAAAACCACTTCGATCCGATTTCTACGTTTCGTGCGGAAAAAAAAAGTGTTCGAAGTCGAAGATGGAGCAGTGAAGTGCAAGGGCTAGTCGCTACTAATCTTGAGGACATTTCCAAAATGGATGTAGTAGGAGTAGTGCCTTCGGTTCCGTTCGAACCCGGGACGGACTTGTATGGACGAATGCTTGCGAAACATCGTCAGGTGGACGATGGGCATTCTAAGTGAAAACGTTCTAAAAGGTAACGCTAAGCCTCAGGCCTCATCAAATGGGAATGACTGAAAATCAGGGGATATGCAGCAAGGTTAGGTGGGTCATGCCCAAGCAGGACAAGATATTTCCCCTGTCTAGATGTCCCTTATATATATTTCGGCTTAGTGGGTGGTTGGTCGCGCCAACCACGGGGTTTATCTTGTTCGGGACTGTTCAGTAAGGAATGGTTCCGGCCTTGTGTTGCAGGGGATGAAGGGAGTAATCCTCGGTACGGTGATCTAGGCCCCGTACCGTGACAGGTGGTACCCCAGTGCCTAGTCATTGTTGGAAATCCATTTTCCCTACGAGCCTTGTACGAGTTTTGTTTGTATTACCCACTTTTGTGGCTAGTAGCTGGAATTTAATAGATGTAACAATTTCGGCTATTTTATAATTATTTGTATATAGACCCTATTATAATATCAGAGGATTTCTATAAAAATTGTTTTAGCTATCGTAAGGTAAAAACCCGACATGTTTATTTGTGGCGTGGTCTTACGAGATGCTTTTGTTTCCAAAGGATTTTTGAAACTTTAATAATCAATTGGGTGTGATTTTCTCACTCTGGTATTCCAGACTGACTCGGGTATTATTTAACTGTAATGCTCGGGTCAGACCGAGTATTATTTGTTCAGGTTAGGTTGCTATGGAGCAGGAAAGGAGCTGGAGTCCGAGACGTATTATATGTACCTATATATTTCTCCGCTGCTGTGTTTGTATGGTAGGTCTGTTTTGTGATTGTTGATGTATGAGATACTCTGATGATATGATGTATAAAACAGTGATAGTTTTCTTTTTGTGTAAAAGTTCTATATTTACAATTATATTTTATTCCGCTGCGACTGTGAGATTCTGATATTGTTTAGTTTCTTCTTCTTCTATCTCTTCTTCTTTAACCCTAATGGTTCGTAATTCTGTGCCACTTGAGTTAATAGAGGTAGAATAGTGTTGATTCAAGGGGTACGGATTGGCGGGTCGTTACACCAAGGAACTTCCCATTGCCACATGAGAACGCCTCTGGAAGGACGTCCCTGAGAACCTAACCGGACCTCTGCCAACACAAGGCCGGGTTACCACTAACTGGGTAACTACTGACACGAATATGCCACCCCCCAGTCGTAACCAACCTTTATCCGGGATCCCGATAACCAACAACCACAAAGTAATAAATTTGCAGCAACAACATAGGTTAAGTATCTGGGCTCCATACCACGATACCACCTCTATCCAGAAGAAAATGAACATACCCTAAGGGGTGCTACCCCCAAAAACCTTGCTGCATCTTTCCTGTTTCGACCATTTCGGGGTGTGAGGTCCGACGAAGTCTCGTCCACAAAGCCACGCTTTGGTACAAAGCCATGCTTTGGGTCAACAAATGATCAAAGTAATGATCACAAAGATAAATGATCAAACAAATGATCATATCACAGATGATCAAACAACGATCATTTCACAGCAACACTCAGCATGTCACATTACCAAATTGGGAATATATCGCTGATAACCTTCAACTACAAAACCTCTGAGCTCGTACGTCTCGGAGAAGGGTGTTAAGCTAAAAGAATAAATTCTCCGCCACCAACAGAAATGTATTTGAAAGAAATCTGCTTTATATCTCAAAATGTAATGTCAGACATGTAACCATACAAGTCTGTTCCGGGTTCGAACAGAACCGAAGGCACTTCCAAAGAAGCACTTGTAATCCGGATACTCACTAATCACGTTCGGACTTCCCATCACATATGGAGTCTCTATATCGGGGACCGGTCGATGCAAAGACATTCAACGAGTTGTCCTTCCGTTTTCGAAAATATTCGGTCTTCACCACCGGTCTTCAAATGCTATCCATAACGACGTATCACATATTCGGAATGGGATATATGACACAAAGGTCCTCTCCCGGTTAAACCGAATAGTGAGCAAAATAGTTCAAAAACATATGGATATTGGGATTTTAATTAAGTCACAACTTATTACCCAAAACTTTTCTTCAAATGGTATGAACAAATTACCATTTTAAATCTTTTAAACAAAAAGATTCATTTCACAAAGTTCATCCCATTTACAAAGATGTATTTACGGATTTCAAAACAATTTCCATTTTAATTGGATTAACTAGTTAAATCTTTAGACAAGGATTCAACTTATAGTTTTCAAAACAATTCCATTTCGATTGGATTAACAAATCACCATTTTAAATCTGTTAAAAATAAACAGATCCAATTCATAGTTTTCAAAAAGAATTCACTCAAAACTTGGGAAACCCTTTTTTTTAATTCCATCTTTTAAATTTCTTTAATTAAACTGGAATTTCTTTTCTTATCTAGAAGCTTTTATTCTTTTAAAACAAGCAGTTTTCATTTTGGAAATCCGATTTATATATACGAGTCAAAGTTCTTGAATTATATTCACATTCCCAAGTTAATATTTAAAATAGTTTAACCCATATATAAACAACTTTAATCCCTAGTTTCAAATTGTAGAATTCAATTTCAAATATTGAATTCAAATTTTAAATCAAATATTCAAATTTCAAAACTCAATCAAGTTACTCAAAATAAATTTCATCTTTGAAATTCCATTTCAAAAGCTTTTCACTTTAAACCCAATCCATTTCAAACTATTTTGAATTTAAAAATTCAAATTCAAAACTATTTTCAAAAATCTGTGACTTAATCGATTTCCTCGTGAAATCCATATTTGTGTGTGTATGGTGTGGTCCAGGGGTTTAACACACAATAGTGCAACAACATTCAATCATCACAGATTAACAGATAATATACAGATGTATCATCCATAAATGAATAAATTTTACATACCACAATCTACAGAACAAAATATCACAGATCAGATAGGACAATCAATTCAAGACATCTCATACAATACAATCATTCATAAGTAAGGTCAAGCATTTAATAGTCATTTATAAACAGGATTAATTAATCGTTCAGTCCTGATTAATTCAATTTATTTCCAATTAAATCAATTACTTATGAATTAATTATCCAATCTTGATTTATTAATTACAAACCATTTAATATTAATTAATCAATTTATAAATTAATCCTTAATTATCCATCTTAATCAATTACCTATAATTAATTAGCCCTTAATTAATCACATTAATTAAATTAACTTTGAGTTAATTGCATAATTAATTAACCTTTAACTAATCAAAATATCCAAAATTTATCACGATAAGTAATTAATCCTTAATTACTCTCATTAATTATCAATCAATTTCTTATTCCATTTCAAATTTTTTAATTAATAAATTATTACGTAATAAATTATTAAGCCATAATTACTTAATTAATTATTCATCATTAATTACTAATTACTTAGTTAATCGTTTATTAATTCATAATTAAATTATTAAATTAATTAACATATTAATCATTCATTAATTAACTTAAGTAATTAATTACAAAATTTTATTAATTACTTAAACATTAATTAGTTCAACTCTAATTATAATTATTATGTAATTATCATTAATTACTTCTAAAAAAATTAATTGAACATTTAACCATTCTTAATTACTTGCTAAAAATAATTAATTAATATTAATTGTTAGTTTAAATTAACATTTTTATAAGTCTCCTTTTTAAAATTTGAAAAAAATTAATTTATAATTAACTATAACTTTAAATGTTAATAATTTCTATACGGAACTTAACTTAATTACTTAAAACTCGTATTTAGGACTTAACTAATTTGTTAACCATTTCCCTAACTTGTAGTGTTAAGACTAATGAAACAGTTCACTTAACCCTTTATAAAAAGCTATAGTTGAAAAACCCGAGAATACCTCTGCTAAACCTGAGTAGCACTTCGCGTTTCCTACCCAAAACACTAGAGTCATCCCTGCAGCACATGCTACTTCCCTTCTTCCCTGAATCTCCCCTACAACACACGGTTGCTTCTTCTTCTACCACTCCTATTTTTCTTCTCTTATCTTTTTTTTTTGTTAAAAACTGTTAAGTTTAAACTGTTAATTTACCCAACTCTCACGAGATAACCCACTCCAAACCTTTTCAGGAACGAGATTTCTCCTGAGACCCTCACGCAAACCCAAACCAGATACGCTATCTACAGCCGTGCACGTGCACACGCACGATCGCCGACGCCGACCATCAACAGCCATCTCTGCAAGTCACAAACCAAACTCGCAACCCATCCCAAACATCTGGACCACCCAGTTATCTCGAAATCAAATTCGAGGAGCTCAACCCAAAACCTGGAAATTGCATCTTCCTCCACACCCATACCTCGCAACGCCTCGTCCACGCGACTCCGGCCACTAGAAAATCCCAAACTCCGGCCACGGACTCGTCAACTCCTCCATCCCTTAAAAGCACGCACAGCTCGATCGATTCATGGTGCCGCGATCGTCAATTTCCAGAACACAAAAAAAAACTCGAACTAAACCCTAAATCGTTCTCGTCCCCAAGATTCTTGCATTAGGATTTTTTTTAACATTTTTCCCGTAATCAACGAGTCCTCCTCCACCTTCATGAACAACCCCAACCGTAGCCATCGCATCGATGATCGGCAATGGCCAAAAACCCCAAAATTGTCTATTTCTGCTTATCTCAATAATTACAGAATTAAAAATTATGATTTTGCTTTCAAAAATCATTATTTCCTAAAGCATTTCTATTGATATAACTGAAATCAAAGAATAGGATAATCAAATTTTCAATAGGTTTTAGTTTTGCCTGTACATTCAAATTTTCAGAAAATTCTTGCATTTGATTTGCTTAAAATTATTTTTAGAACTTGAATTATACCTAAACAAACAACTTTTGTTTAGATCATATGTTTAAATATTGATCGAAAATGAAGAAATCAAAATTTTGATCAGACTTGTAGATTTCAAATTTCTTTTATAAATACATCATATATTAAGTTAACACTAATTTTAAAATTAACCGTATAAACTTTCAAACATTTTCTATCCTCAGGGTCTAGCTTATAATTATATACAAATGAAGATATAAATTGTTTATTTGATGAAGGGGGCGTTGTAAGATAAATAGAGATGATCATCAGCCATATCACACACACACACACACACTATATATATATATATACACATATACATATATATATATATATATATATATGTATATGTATATATATATGTATAGACACACACACACACACACATGCATTTACATCTACACATACATACAAATCATTTCAAACCATTTAACTTCAAGATTTCATTTATGCAACCAGTTCAAGTCTCAGATTTAAGCTGTTTTAAGATAAAAAAATTTACTCACCGTGTTTTCCAGAGAATAATCAGAGCTTCATATTATTTAGTCTTCTTTTTATCCTCTGGCTTGCATTTGATTTGAGGTTTGTTTTAGTTGAAATTTTGTTTCAGATTTTAAAATGATGCTTGCTTCATATTTTTCTTAGTTTTGAATGGACGAGCTGAGATAGATGATGATATATGCAAAGTGAGTTTACAGGGTGACCATACTTTTGTTTGTACAACAGTGTATATTTTCCTTGAATGGAGGCTGATAGAAAATATGTAATGGTGACTGGTACGATCTGATATGCTAGAGGTATGTTGTATTTATTGTTAAGTACTTTACATTTTTACTTAAATATATTTGCTGTACTAAGGATCTTTTTATTTTACTTTGCAAATGTACACATATTTTCTTTTCAAGTCTTATTGCTTTGACTTGTTTACTCGGCTGATGTGAGTATGTTGTGTACTTCTTTGTCTACAAACTTATGCTATTTACAGTTTGTTTTGTTTCATAATCTTATTTTGCAAGCTTTTGTACTTTACTATTTCCTTTGTTCATTATTTTACAAGTATACAAAGACATTTTATATTTATTTCTATCCATAAATCAAAAGCTCTCAAATAAATTTCAAATTACATTTTTGTTATTATTATCATATACACACATTTTTTTTTAAGAGAAAATGCTGTTAAATTTTAGTTGATGTATTTACTTATTTATTGTTTATTTCCATATATTCAAATAAATTCTTAATTAATTCATAATCTAAATAGTATTTTATATCAGTTACCCATTATTTCATAATTTTTATTCAAAAATGAAATTAATTATCAATTCATACTCAATTTAAATCCGGAATCGTTACAGACTTCCCCCCTTAAAAAGGAATTTCGTCCTCGAAATTCACCGGCACGAAAACAACAAAGATAGATGTAAGATAGAGAAATATCTTTTCAAATCAAACTGGATATCAATTCTGCATTTGGCTCACCAAATCAAAATATCAACAATAGATACAAGAAATTATAATAGAATTTCAAATTTTGTTTTAAACGAAATCATTTTATCGATACTATTCAAATTTATCCTTCATATTCCATTAACCAATTTAACTCAATTTTAAAATTTCCAATTCATTTAAAATTTCCAATTTCAAATTCATATTCATTAGAGTTTAAATCAAAAACTGATGAGAAACTGATGAAAATACGAAGTAAAGATTCCTCCAATGATTCGTAGGGCCATCATCAGACTGAACTTCTTTCTGGAGCTGTTACGAAGCAATCAAAAGAATTTGGAAAGACGAATCAAAGGAGATTAATAAGAAAATTGTTTCCACTGTTGCGGGGTATTGACCATATGAAGTGGTACTTCCCTGTCCCTTATCTCGTTCTCTTCTTGCACTCATACTCACTATCAGTAGATAGTAAGGGAATTTACTGAGACATTCAAACAGATATCTTAGGGATTACTCATTCTAGGGATACTTCACCCTATCTCTAATGAGCTACTTAATGTGTTATACTCCTAAGCTAAAGTTTAACCTTAGCTCTGATACCAAAATGTGACGACTTGAATTTTTCGCGCTCGAGAATCGACATCCATACTTCATATCGTATTCGAATGCTATAGATTCGACCGTTAAAATCCGATTCGCCGGAGCTTATAACAACATTAAGTAAACAACACAGCGGAATAAAAAAAATACATTGATATACAGCTTTGATACAATATCAGATACAACAGATGATCTAATAGATATCAATATACATCAGAGATATGATACAAGAAATAGCAGCGAAAAAGAAAAATAGATACCATCTAGCAGCAGAACAATATAACTCTAAGATAGTCTTCAAGGAAGAACTCCAAAAAAACTGCAACTCCATTTCCAAGAACCAATCCAACAATAGCTCGAACTCTCAATAACGATGCACCAAGATAAGCAAGACTGGTGTGATCCAAAGACTGAACTAACTCCAAATAATCCACTACATCTGACTATCTGAAAAACCCAACTCTAGACTGCTCGTGTAGAAAATAATGAGCACCCAGAGTTTAGGAAAGAAACAATAAACTCCGGATCAGTCGTGAGACTGGTGTGAGCAACGAAAAACAGTTTATCTTTAAAAACAAACAACTAAACAATTTAAAATAGATTCGCAATGCTTTTTAGAAATGAGACTACCATAAGGCCTCCCGCACACACACACAATGCAAACGCAGAATCGGAGGAGATTTCTCCTTATGATAGTCAAAGATGCTTGATACGCATTAAAAAGGAACATTTGATATTATTACTAGTGCATAGTGTAGAAAAAATCATTTCGAAAGTAAAGATATAAATCTTAGCCAACATAGGCATTTCGCACTTATGCCTACTATAGCTACCATCCAAACAGTGGTGACCACCATAAGTGATTGATAGGTTCTACAACTAAAACCGTACAAGATCGTATTGTTTCTTTGGATTTCCAACAAATGGTCAGGCCAAGGAACTTCCCATTGCCACATGAGAACGCCTCTGGAAGGACGTCCCCGAGAACCTAACCGGACCTCTGCCAACACAAGGCCGGGTTACCCCTAACTGGGTAACTACTGACACGAGTATGCCATCCCCCGGTCGTAACCAACCTTTATCCGGGATCCCGATAACCAACAACCACAAAGTAATAAATTTGCAGCAACAATATAGGTTAAGTATCTGGGCTCCATACCATGATACCACCTCTATCCAGAAGGAAATGAACATACCCTAAGGGGTGCTACCCCCAATAACCTTGCTGCATCTTTCCTGTTTCGACCATTTCGGGGTGTGAGGTCCGACGAAGTCTCTTCCACAAAGCCACGCTTTGGTACAAAGCCATGCTTTGGGTCAACAAATGATCAAAGTAATGATCACAAAGATAAATGATCAAACAAATGATCATATCACAGATGATCAAACAACGATCATTTCACAGCAACACTCAGCATGTCACATTACCAAATTGGGAATATATCGCTGATAACCTTCAACTACAAAACCTCTGAGCTCATACGTCTCGGAGAAGGGTGTTAAGCTAAAAGAATAAATTCTCCGCCACCAACAGAAATGTATTTGAAAGAAATCTGCTTTATATCTCAAAATGTAATGTCAGACACGTAACCATACAAGTCTGTTCCGGGTTCGAACAGAACCGAAGGCACTTCCAAAGAAGCCCTTGTAATCCGGATACTCACTAATCACGTTCGGACTTCCCATCACATATGGAGTCTCTATATCGGGGACCGGTCGATGCAAAGACATTCAACGAGTTGTCCTTCCGTTTTCGAAAATATCCGGTCTTCACCACCGGTCTTCAAATGCTATCCATAACGACGTATCACATATTCGGAATGGGATATATGACACAAAGGTCCTCTCCCGGTTAAACCGAATAGTGAGCAAAATAGTTCAAAAACATATGGATATTGGGATTTTAATTAAGTCACAACTTATTACCCAAAACTTTTCTTCAAATGGTATAAACAAATTACCATTTTAAATCTTTTAAACAAAAAGATTCATTTCACAAAGTTCATCCCATTTACAAAGATCTATTTACGGATTTCAAAACAATTTCCATTTTAATTGGATCAACTAGTTAAATCTTTAAACAAGGATTCAACTTATAGTTTTTAAAACAATTCCATTTCGATTGGATTAACAAATCACCATTTTAAATCTGTTAAAAATAAACAGATCCAATTCATAGTTTTCAAAAAGAATTCACTCATAACTTGGAAAACCCCTTTTTTTTAATTCCATATTTTAAATTTCTTTAATTAAACTGGAATTTCTTTTCTTATCTAGAAGCTTTTATTCTTTTAAAACAAGCAGTTTTCATTTTGGAAATCCGATTTATATATACGAGTTAAGGTTCTTGAATTATATTCACATTCCCAAATCAATATTTAAAATAGTTTAACCCATATATAAACATCTTTAATCCCTAGTTTCAAATTATAGAATTCAATTTCAAAAATTGAATTCAAATTTTAAATCAAATATTCAAATTTCAAAACTCAATCAAGTTACTCAAAATAAATTTCATCTTTGAAATTCCATTTCAAAAGCTTTTCACTTTGAACCCAATCCATTTCAAACTATTTTGAATTTAAAAATTCAAATTCAAAACTATTTTCAAAAATCTGTGACTTAATCGATTTCCTCGTGAAATCCATATTTGTGTGTGTATGGTGTGGTCCAGGGGTTTAACACACAATAGTGCAACAACATTCAATCCTCACAGATTAACAGATAATATACAGATGTATCATCCATAAATGAATAAATTTTACATACCACAATCTACAGAACAAAATATCACAGATCAGATAGGACAATCAATTCAAGGCATCTCATACAATACAATCATTCATAAGTAAAGTCAAGCATTTAATAATCATTTATAAACAGGATTAATTAATCGTTTAGTCCTGATTAATTCAATTTATTTCCAATTAAATCAATTACTTATGAATTAATTATCCAATCTTGATTTATTAATTACAAACCATTTAATATTAATTAATCAATTTATAAATTAATCCTTAATTATCCATCTTAATCAATTACCTATAATTAATTAGCCCTTAATTAATCACATTAATTAAATTAACTTTAAGTTAATTGCATAATTAATTAACCTTTAAGTAATCAAAATATCCAAAATTTATTACGATAAGTAATTAATCCTTAATTACTCTCATTAATTATCAATCAATTTATTATTCCATTTCAAATTATTTAAGTAATAAATTATTACGTATTCAATTATTAAGCCTTAATTACTTAATTAATTATTCATCATTAATTACTAATTACTTAGCTAATCGTTTATTAATTCATAATTAAATTATTAAATTAATTAACTTATTAATCATTCATTAATTAACTTAAGTAATTAATTACAAAATTTTATTAATTACTTAAACATTAATTAGTTCAACTCTAATTATAATTATAATGTAATTATCCTTAATTACTTCTAAAAAAAATAATTGAACATTTAACCATTCCTAATTACTTGCCAAAAATAATTAATTAATATTAATTGTTAGTTTAAATTAACATTTTTATAAGTCTCCTTTTTAAAATTTGAAAAAAATTAATTTATAATTAACTATAACTTTAAATGTTAATAATTTCTATACTGAACTTAACTTAATTACTTAAAACTCGTATTTAGGACTTAACTAATTTGTTAACCATTTCCCTAACTTGTAGTGTTAGGACAAATGAAACAGTTCACTTAACCCTTTATAAAAAGCTATAGTTGAAAAACCCGAGAATACCTCTGCTAAACCCGAGTAGCACTTCGCGTTTCCTACCCAAAACACTCGAGTCATCCCTGCAGCACATGCTACTTCCCTTCTTCCCTGAATCTCCCATGCAACACACGGTTGCTTCTTCTTCTACCACTCCTATTTTTCTTCTCTTATCTTTTTTTTTGTTAAAAACTGTTAAGTTTAAACTGTTAATTTACCCAACTCTCACGAGATAACCCACTCCAAACCTTTCTAGGCACGAGATTTCTCCCGAGACCCTCCCGGAAACCCAAATCAGACACGCTATCTACAGCCGTGCACGTGCACACGCACGATCGCCGACGCCGACCATCAACGACCATCTCTGCAAGTCACAAACCAAACTCGCAACCCATCCCAAACATCTGGACCACCCAGTTATCTCGAAATCAAATTCGAGGTGCTCAACCCAAAACCTGGAAATTGCATCTTCCTCCACACCCATACCTGGCAACGCCTCGTCCACGCGACTCCGGCCACTAGAAAATCCCAAACTCCGGCCACGAACTCGTCAACACTTCCTCCTCCATCCCTTAAAAGCACGCACAGCTCGATCGATTCATGGTGCCGCGATCGTCAATTTCCAAAACACAAAAAAAAACTTGAACTAAACCCTAAATCGTTCTCGTCCCCAAGATTCTTGCATTAGGATTTTTTTAACATTTTTCCCGTAATCAACGAGTCCTCCTCCACCTTCACGAACAACCCCAACCGTAGCCATCGCATCGATGATCGGTAATGGCCAAAAACCCCAAAATTGTCTATTTCTGCTTATCTCAATAATTACTGAATTAAAAATTATGATTTTGCTTTCAAAAATCATTATTTCCTAAAGCATTTCTATTGATATAACTGAAATCAAAGAATAGGATAATCAAATTTTCAATAGGTTTTAGTTTTGCCTGTACATTCAAATTTTCAGAAAATTCTTGCATTTGATTTGCTTAAAATTATTTTTAGAACTTGAATTATACCTAAACAAACAACTTTTGTTTAGATCATATGTTTAAAAATTGATCGAAAATGAAGAAATCAAAATTTTGATCAGAGTTGTTGATTTCAAATTTCTTTTATAAATACGTCATATATTAAGTTAACACTAATTTTAAAATTAACTGTATAAACTTTCAAACATTTTCTATCCTCAGGGCCTAGCCTATAATCATATACAAATGAAGATATGAATTGTTTATTTGATGAAGGGGGCACTGTAAGATAAATAGAGATGATCATCAGCCATATCACACACACACACACACACATATATATGTGTGTGTGTGTGTGTGTATACACACACACATCCATTTACATCTACACATACATACAAATCATTTCAAACCATTTAACTTCAAGATTTCATTTATGCAACCAGTTCAAGTCTCAGATTTAAGCAGTTTTAAGATCAAAAATTTACTCACCGTGTTTTCCAGAGAATAATCAGAGCTTCATATTATTTAGTCTTCTTTTGATCCTCTGGCTTGCATTTGATTTGAGGTTTGTTTTAGTTGAAGTTTTTTTTTAGATTTTAAAATGATGCTTGCTTCATATTTTTCTTAGTTTTGAATGGACGAGCTGAGATAGATGATGATATATGCAAAGTGAGTTTACAGGGTGACCATACTTTTGTTTGTACAACAGTGTATATTTTCCTTGAATGGAGGCTGATAGAAAATATGTAATGGTGACTGGTACGATCTGATATGCTAGAGGTATGTTGTATTTATTGTTAAGTACTTTATGTTTTTACTTAAATATATTTGCTGTACTAAGGATCTTTTTATTTTACTTTGCAAATGTACACATATTTTCTTTTCAAGTCTTATTGCTTTGACTTGTTTACTCGGCTGATGTGAGTACGTTGTGTACTTCTTTGTCTACAAACTTATGCTATTTACAGTTTGTTTTGTTTCATAATCTTATTTTGCAAGCTTTTGTACTTTACTATTTCCTTTGTTCATTATTTTACAAGTATACAAAGACATTTTATATTTATTTCTATCCATAAATCAAAAGCTCTCAAATAAATTTCAAATTACATTTTAGTTATTATTATCATATACACACATTTTTTTTAAGAGAAAATGATGTTAAATTTTAGTTGATGTATGTACTTATTTATTGTTTATTTCCATATATTCAAATAAATTCTTAATTAATTCATAATCTAAATAGTATTTTATATCAATTACCCATTATTTCATAATTTTTATTCAAAAATGAAATTAATTATCAATTCATACTCAATTTAAATCCGGAATCGTGACACATACCAAAATAATGCAGCGGGATAATAATAGTAAATACGGTCTAGCAAACTATTTTTTCATCTTCAAGGAATAATATCTTCGAACATTGAAAAACTCAAGCTGACTAGAGCGTAATGAAAAGACAAAACATTCGAGTCAGGACTAAAAGTTCTTATGTAAGTTAAATCAATAGCAATTAAATATGAGTGCAATAGCTTCAGAGATGTTTGTGGGATTTACCTTCTCCTATCAGTGTACAACGTGAGTGCAATAATTTAAGAGATGTTACAGAATTTTTACATCTCTTAAGAATCCATCAAACTATCTGTATGTAGTAAGATACGCTATGTAGTAAGATACTCTATATATGTAGTAAGATACGCTATATATGTAGTGTCTATTAGTAGAGTATTAAAATAGCGGTAAGGCTTTATATTGATCCCCCTTAACACATTTTTAAGCAGTGTCCTACAGTTTTCCTTAGTAGCATCACCGATAATATCAGTAATCAATGAGGCACCGTGATAAGACAGCACTAAAACAAAGTCGTAGTGGTCGCATATAAGGATAAAAGTATGACAAGACACGTGAGGCAATGCGCAAGGTATGATTCTACCAGTTTATTCTTTCTGGCTGATCATAACAAATCGCCGTAGCAACTGCCCACCGAGTCCACCACCCCCAAAATCAAATCAAAGTGCTCCTATCAAGTCAAAATTAATATAATAATACGAAGGGGTGGGGCCCTTAAAGTTAGTTAACCCCTTGGGTAGATATAGACTCATGTTTCAGTCATTTCAAATTGACACAAGTGTCGGGGTCATCCGTCATCCTTCTCTTTCTTCATTCTAGTAAACGTCACCAAGTCAACCTCTACATTCTGGATAATATCCACCAGGTACACGGTTGTTAAAGTGGTTTCGGTAGAATGACAGAGTGTATGTCATTCATCCAGCCCCAGATTCTTTAACAGCCAATTGTCCATTTTACATTTCGGTCTATTCTTTTAAATTTAAAAAATAAATCATACTTCATATCATAATACCATATTTGCTTCAAAAATCATTTCAAATTCAAAATAGGTCATAACCTCATAACTTTCGTATTTAAATCTAAATAGTTTCGCTTTAAAACAGTTTGAATATTGATAGTTTTGAATATTTAAAATAGTTTGGAATATTGAAAATATTTTGGAATAACTAAAATAGTTTAAAGGTTGGAAATAGTTTTGAATATAAAATAGTTTTTATATTGAAAATAGTTTGAATAATTAAGATAGTTTATATATAAAAATTAATTTGGTTATTAAAATTGTTTATATATCAAAATAGTTTATAATTAAACCGTCTCTTCTTTTCAAATGATTGAACTCATGTTCCAATTTCAAATCACAATAAATTCAATTTTTCACCTTCCAATTTCAAGTCAACTTCACATTCAAGTTTCGATTTAAATCAGCCTCATTTCAAAACAATTTCAACTTTACTTCAAATTCAATTTTTTACAGTTCTATTCAAATGGTTGAATGTTTCGATTCAATTTCTCATTTTTAAACAATTTACTTTAAATCCATTTCACATCCAAAATTTGAAATATCTATTTAAACCATTTTAGTTAAAGTAAACTCAAAGTTTACATAAAAACTTAAACCTTTCTAATATTTCACTTTCGATAGATTTAAGTCATTTCTCAAATTTTAACTTTAAAATTTCAAATTATATCCTTAAATAATTTCATTTAAACAGTTTCAGTTTCGACATTTTCAAAGCTTAAATTAGAAAATAATTCATATAAATCCATTTTTTAATTTTCTTTAAAACGTCATTTAAAGAAATCCTATTTCAATAATTTAAAATTATTTAATTTAACTAATTCAGTATCTGTATGTAATTTTCTACCCTATAACCAAGTGACTAGTTATTTCAAATTTAATTACATGGATGGATATATATCATTTCAACCCATAATTAAATGACATATGTATATATCATTTCACCCTATTTCTTAGTTTATTTCAAATATCCCAAATGATAATAAAATGGTATTAGTTAATAAATAGGTAATAACAGGAATATGTCAATAATTAAACGACCATCCATCGAACATTAATCAATAGGCATACAATAACAATCAACATCCAAATCAACCAACATATCACAATAGTTACTAATTATCCATTGTCGGTATTTCACTAGCTATTAAATTTCAATATTAAATAAATGTCAATTTAATTCAATATAAAATTAAAATTAATTTAATTGTTAATTTAAACTACCAAACAATAGTTATTAAAATTTTATCACTTTATAATTTCAATTTAACTAACATAAGAAAATTTAGTATTGCGTGAGTAGGTTAAATCACTCACCTTTGATTTATAGCCGAACAAAAATCCAATAAAAACCCAAAATTTAAACAGTCTCCAAATTCAACCAAACTAGTTTCTTACTGTATAGAATTTTGATACTGGTCCAAAGGAAGAAACCATGTGTCAATCGGAGCTCGTGTGAAAAAGTTATGCAAGGTAGAAGTTTGAAATTTAAAATTTAAATTAAAATAAAATACAAAAGGGTAAAAGCATAAATATACCATCTCCAACCCTACAATAAAATGCATGCACACGAACAGCCCTACTACCACCGACTTTAAGCCCAGACTGTCGCCGCCTCCTTCATCAAATCACTGATCCAACCAAGCCGCCGACTAACCCACCTCCGGCCGCTCCTCTGGTACCCACGTCATCCACTCCGCCCCGCTGGAGAGATCCATCGCCGTCGTCATTCATCCCGATTTCAGGTGAACCCTTACGGCGATCGAACCTGATAAATGAACTCGTGTAACGATCCCGGTTTTAAGCTAAATATATTGATAATTAATATAATTTTTGGATTAAATTATGGATTAATTTGAATTTTCCAAATTAAATAAGATATTTGCTTGTTTATTAATATATATGATTATAGAAATTGATTTGAAATTCAAAAATTGATACTTTGAGAAATAGATTGGATTTAAGAACTTCATAAACTAATAGGAATTTGTGTTCTATTATATATATATGTATGTATGTATGTATGTATGTATGTATGTATGTATGTACGTATATACATTGTGATTTGAAAGTTATGATTTGAATTTAGTATAATAATTTTCAAAATCTACTTTAAGTTAAATTCTATATATAAATGTATGTATATTTACTAATGTATAATTTGTTTTAAAAACATTTTTTTCTTAAGATAATATGAATATATAGATAAGAGATAAATAAATTCACAAATTTTAAAATGATAAGGTTTAAAACATAATATAAATAAATTTAACAAAAGCACTTAAACATAATTTAAAGAACAAATGACACTAGTAAAATAAGTAACAAGTGTTAACCATGTAATAAGGAAATTATACAAGTGTCATAATTTTGATTTTTCTTTTAATTTAAAAAAAACGAAAAATGGGGAAAAAACAAGATTACATATACCTTTCTACCCTACTCTTCTCAATTTTTCTTTCAAATTCAAAGAAGAAATAAAATCTGAAACCTAGAAAGAAAACTTAAAACCAGAGAATTAGACTTAAAGCAAATTCCAAGTTTAATTTTCAAAAAATCAAACCAGAAGTTGGAAAATACAAATCAAGTAACAAATCAGATTAGATGTAACGACCCGTAAATTTTCGATAATTAAAATAGCTAATTTAATAAGATTTCGTGATTTAGTGTTAGAAAAAAATTGTAATTCGTTTAGAATAATTATAGCTGGAATGAATTGCAACAATAATTATCCAAGTAATGAAAAATAAAAGCTACTTAGTGAATGCCTTGCAATCAATAGTTGAATAGGATAATAAATGTTGAATCCATTGGGTATAATAGAGTAATTGATTGATAAGTAAAATCTATTTAAAATCAAATATTGAATATTGAACAGGTAAATTGTTTAAATTAAATATTTGGAAATTATTGAATAACCGCATAATGGGAATAGTTGCTCTATAATTTTAATTCGTTTCAAAAGTTAAATTTTATAAGTTCGTTTTGAATATTTCAAAAGATAGTGATTTAAGAATAATCAAATTTGTTAAATTTAATATTACGAATGTTTGAATAAATTAAATTTCGAATTTGATACGATTAATTTGATATTGAAATTTAATATATGAAAATAGAGTGAATAATTGAAATTTGATTTAATATGATTCAAATTGGTTTCCAAAGTGAATGTAAGTTATATCGGGATTATAATGGAGTTAATAAGATTTTAAAAATTGGAATTTATCGGATAATTGAATAACGGGTTTAATATGATTAAAAATGATTTATAAAATTTTATTTTATCATATTGGACTTATAGCGACGTTACAGAACTTTTAAAACTGAATTTAAAATTTATTTGTGAAAATTGAATATTTTAACATTTAATTATCGACTCAAAAATAGCCAATTTTTGAACAGTCTCAGAATTGGACGAAACCTGTTCCATTGGATCCGTAATAGTTAGTTATTATCGGATTTCAATTTTCATAGCAATCGGAGTTGTCGTTTGACCGTGGCAGCTCGAAACGCATCGAAATTGTTTTAATATTAATTTAACGAGTTAAAATAGTCATTTTTCAAACGGTCTCGGATTTCGATGAAACCATTTTCATCGGATCCGTAATGTGATATTATTGTAAGGTTTCAAATTTCGTGTCAATTGGATTTATCGTTTGTCCGGGGCAAGCCAAAACGCCTAGAAAATCGTTTAATCGGTTTAATGTAAATTTGACCGTTTAATTCCGTAACTCACACAGATGGCCGAGTTAGCTTCCGAAACCTGTTCCATTGTGTCCGGAACGCGGGATAAACCCTAGAAACATCAGTCACCGTGCGTAAATCGGTGTTTGGAAACCCCGGAATGGATAGTGTTCGTCGTTTCTATAAATACCCCTTTATTCACAAAAAAATAAAATAAAATAAAAAGAGGGTTAGGGTTGAGCTTCAGGCCGCCACTACCATCAATGGCCGATACACTCCCTCCTTCCTCCCCATTTTTCTTCGCATCTGTTGATCGTTAGCGAAAATCATCAACTGGAAGGTCGAAGTACTCGTCGAGCACTACCTATCCAACGGCTGAGATCGTCATCGGAGCAACGTGGGGGAGTAGGGGAGGCCGCGACCTGCTGCCGTACGCACGCGTTTCTAGGCCTTTAGGGGTGGCCGAGTTCAACGTGGCTCTGGCCGTGGGTAGCTTTTGGCGTTGGCTTCGAAATGGTGATGGCCGATCGTCATCAAATTGACTGTGGTGGGTGCAAATTTTAAACCCTAGATGATGTATTGGGTTCGGTTTCAACGGCATGGGGCAAGCTCGCACGTGGGAAGAAGATGGGGGCAACGGCTCAGATCTAAAAATTCAAAATCATGCGGCCAGGATTGGATTAGGTATAAAGATTAAATTAAAGCTGAAATTAATTTATATATAAATACGGGTTAACTTTAAACTATCATAACTTGTTCATGTGAGGTCGGAATCGTACGAAACGAATTGCGTTGCAATAGTTTTGTCGAGCACTACGCAATGGAGCTAGATTGGAATCATTTGGAGCTCGAGAAAATTTTGAGTTAAATCGAACGTCGTTCGATTTGATTTAAAATCATAAAAATCAAGGTGAGTGTTTTATAACGCTCACACCGTACTATATATCTTTATGCTAGTTAAATTTGACATTATGAAGTATTATGATTTTTATTTATCATTGTTTGATAGAATTTAATTGTCATATAGATTGTCATTGAATTAACCATTGAAAATTAAATTGACAGTTAAATTGAAATTGAATTGCGATTAAATTACCTGACATTGATAACTATGAAACTGCCATGAATTGTATTGTTTATTGGATGATGTATTTTGATGGATGCTATTGGTTGATAATTGAATGTTTTGATGTTTATTTGCTTATATAGATCCTGTTATGCATACATATGATACTGTGATTTAATTTAAGTAATATATACCCATCCCTGACATTTAATTGAAATAAATAATTACTTGGCCATAGGATAGAAAATTATATACGGACACCGAATTGGCTAAATTAATAATTTTTGAAATCGTCGATTTGAAATTTATTTAAATGTTTTGATTTAAAAGTTATAAATAGAAATCGATTTATAGAAATTGAATTCACCGAAGAAATTGAGTTTGGAATGTTGAAATAAATTTTGGTTAAAGGAATTTTGTTAAATAATAAAGTGGAGACTTTGGAAAATTTAAAATCAGGATATGATTGAATTTTGAAAATTGATTTGTTTAAAGATTTAACCTTAATTCGAGCTTTGAATATTACTAAGTAAAAGTGGTATAAAAATGATATTTTGAAATCGAGCTTGGAATTGAATCATATTTGAAATTTGGATTTAAAACTCGAAAATTGATGGATAATTTTGTTAAGTGTTATAAATGGATATTTTGAAAACCAAGCTCTAAATCGATATAAATTGAAATTGAATTAATTGAAAGTGAATATAAAATTGGATAAATTTGAAGTCAAAGTTGACATTGAGTTGAATTGAAATCGAAATTGAATCGGTAGAAGGGAAATTGAAATTGTTTTGAATTGAGAAGTTATAATTGAAATGGTTTGGCTTTGAAGCTGTTTATTTTGTTTCCAAATTTCTCGGTTATATAAACCATTTTTGAATACATAAACTATTTTAATCTATTTTAAATCTACTTAACCCAATTTAAATTATTTAAACTAAATTTATCTATTTCAAATCCATTTTAAAGATTTTAAGTATTTTTAACTATTTCAATTATTTAAAACTACTTTTAAACTACTTAAAACTATTTTTCTAAAATCCTAAGCTGGTCAATAAGGTTAAATGTTTATATTTAAATCTTGAATTTAAATACGAATTGAGTTAAATGAAGTTGCAACCTAAATTGAAATTCGAAATGATTTTGAAATCGAAATGAGATATTGATTCGAAAATTTATTTTTTTTGAACGAAATCTTACATTTGAAAAGATACGATGATATTTGAAATGGATTTGATTTTTGAAGCGAATATGATATTTTGATATCAATTATGAATCGATTTGAAATATAAAAGAGCCAACGGTGAAATAATACGTAGTTATTAAAGAGACCGGGATCGGATATGGACATACTCTCTGTCGATACCGAAAACCACTTTAATAACTATTATACGCGGAGTGTTGATCCAGAATGAAGTGGATGGTTTGGTGAACGCGTTGACTGAAGAAAAAGAACGATATTGGATGACCCCTGACATGACTAAAACAGGAGCCGTGCCGGGCCATTGAGGTTCGCCACCTCTAGCGGACACGCTTCTTCGATACCATTTCTATTACATTTGTGATGCGATTTGGGTGCACCCCTTGATTTCGGAGTGTTGTTTCGCGGTGTTGGGGTAGCTGCTGGCTATGCCCAACAGCAGTCCGGATCACGCAACTACTAGTATCCTAGTTGGTATCGGCTCATGTACCTTGTCATACTGATTATCCTATTCGCGACCACTACGTTTTGATTTGTACCTTGAGTATATGGATTGCTCTCTGGTGACTTCCGGTTTTGGGGAAACTACGGTCTTGTATATACTTTTGGGAATATAAAATGTGTTAAGGGGGATTATGGTAACGCCTTAACGCTATTTTGATACTTTATATTACTGATAGGCATTATCTACTTAGCGTATATTACTACATAGTAGATAGTTTCACGGATCCTTGAGAGATGGAAGATCCCGTAACATCTCTTGAGTTATTGCACGCACGTTGACACTGGATAGGAGATGTCAAACCCCGTAAACATCTCCGACGCCGTTGCACTCATATTTATTTACGATTGATTTAACTTTCATAAGGGTATTTAGTCCTGACTTGAGTGTTTTGTCTTTTCATTACGCTCGGGTCAGTCCTGAGTTTTTAGATTTTTGAAGATCTATTCTGGAGGATGAAGACGAAGATTTGGTATACTATTACTATTATTATCTGTGCATCATGCTATCTGCTGCATTATTTAAATTGTTCTGTTGTATATGTATAACTCTGATAAATGTTGTATAAATAATTGTCAAAGTATAGTAGACAGCTTCATGAACTGTTTATTTGACTATTATATTTTAGCGTTCCGCTGCGAGATTCTGTGTTGTTTCATTTCCTTTATTTCTCTTTCTTTTCTTTTCTTATTTACCCCAATAACTATCTGCCCTTTTGAATGGTTTGGAATCGACATGTGTATTTGATCGTCGATTAAAACTGTCCAAAAAGGCGGGTCGTTACAGTTGGTACCAGAGCTTTGGTTTAGTGATAACCTTAGCTTTGTGGGGTATGACTCTTATAAGTAGGGTAGTAATACCCTATGATGAGTCGCTGAGTGAATATATATATATATATATACATATATATGAGAGAGCGTATTTGTTAGTGATATAAAATGTTTTATATTGTGTCGGTTGATTTGTTGAGTGGCTTATGGATTCTGGTCAATACGAGTAATTAACGTTATTGATAGGGATCTCTAAACACTTAAACAGAACAATTCGACATAGTATTGTTTTAAATTGGGTAAATGAAATAATTTTGCTCTAATTATATTTTGTATATAAAGAAAAATTTTCAGAAATTTATTGTGACTTATCTTGCTTACCTGGTTGTTAGGAATTTAAAATATTAGTTATTATCATGAATTGGATATTGTAACTTAATAAATAAGATGAATTACAAAATGAACAGTAATAAAACAACTTGTAGAATGTTTAAGGAAAATCCTATAAGATATTTTATAAAGGTGACTTATAAATTTAAAATAGATTTAAATTGGAAAATATTGAATTTAAGACCCGGGGGTTTTGAAAAATGATTCTAAAAGTTTTGAAGAAATATATAGTAATATTAATTGGAAATTGTTTATGGAAATATTTTGAAAGGATTTTTAAAGAAAGGAATAAATTTAGTACTCCTCTCTTATGTCGCTGGAAAATAATTTCGGTGATGACTGCGCAGCATCATCGACGTTCATTTTCGAGTCTCAAAGTGGGGGAGACTTCTAAGAAGCTTTGCTTATCTTTAAATTTTTTTTGGGTAAATGGGTTTTGGTTTAAACTCCAAAGGTAGGATTTAATATATTAAAGATATAAGTGTATATATTTATTTCAAACGATTTGAAAAGAACCGGGCATTTAAATTTCTAAGTTCTGTTGATTAATGATTTTCAAAATTATTTGAATAAATTGTGAATAACCAGAATTTATAAAATAAGAGGATTAAGATATCTAAGCTATTGTTTTGGGAAAACTTTAAAGTTGAAAGGTAAAGAGGATTTACTTGTGACGACCCAAACTCGATGCCCGATAAATGACATCAAATTCGTATCGCCGGAGCTTATAACAACAATTAGATGAAGATAAAACAGCGGAACAGAATCAATATCATAAATAACATCACTGTTACAACATCAACATAATATCCATACTGCAATAGAGTACATAATACATACACTAGAACTCCAAATACAACATCATGATAATACAACAGTGAACATATATCCAAAAGTTCTCAAACGAGAGAGATGATTACGAACTCCCAAAAGCTAAACACCTGTAATCTCCAAAAGCTTCTAAGATAGCTCCAAGGTGAGAGCTCCAAATACTGCTACTCCAAAATATAGAAACCTGCTACTAGGCTGCCCGTGTGGAAATAATGGGCACCCAGAGTTTAGGAAAGAAAACAATAAACTCCGGATCAGTCATGGGACTGGTATGAGTAACAAAAACAGTTGCATTTAAATAAAAACAAGATCTATAAAGGAATTTTCGGAATGCTTTTAAAAATGGAACTATCATAAGACCTCCCGCCACACACACAATGCAAACGCAGAATTGGAGGAGATTTCTTCTTATGATAGTTAAATATGCTTGGTACGAGAAAAGAATTCTTTGATATTATTATTAGTTCATAGTGAGGAAAACATTTCCAAAGTAGAATATTAATCTTAGCCAGCATAGACATTTCGAACTATGCCTACTATAGCTACCATCTAAACAGTGGTGACCACCATAAGTAAATGGCAGGTTCTACAACTAAAACCGTACAGGTTTTCGTATTGGGAATTGGATTTCCAACAAATGGTCAGGCCAAGGAACTTCCCATTGCCACATAAGAACGCCTCTGGAAGGACGTCCCCGAGAACCAAACTGGATCTCTGCCAACACAAGGCCGGGTTACCCCTAACTGGGTAACTACTGACACGAGTATGCCATCTCCCGGTCGTAACCAACCTTTAACCGGGGCACCAGCAACAAATCACAAAATCATATATATATATATATATATATATATATATCTGAGATATCAACATAAGTTAAGTATCTGGGCTCCATACCATGATACCACTTCTATCCAGAAGGAAATGTACATACCCTAAGGGGTGCTACCCCCAATAACCTTGCCGCATCTTTCCTGTTTTGACCATTTCGGGGTGTGAGGTCCGACGAAGTCACGTCCACAAAAACACACTTTATACAAAAGCCGTGCTTTGGGTCAACAAATGATCATAGAAATGATCACCAAGATAGACGATCAAATAAATGATCCTATCACAAATGATCAACACAATGATCATTTCACAGCAACGCTTAGCATGTCACATTACCAAATTGGGAATATATTGCTGATAACCTTCAACTATATAACCTCTGAGCTCGTACGTCTCAGAGAAGGGTGTTAAGCTAAAAGAATAAATTCTCCGCCACCAACAGAAATATATTTGAAAGAAATCGGCTTTATATCTCAATTTGTAATGTCAGACATACTATCCATACAAGTCTGTTCCGGGCTCGAACAGAACCGAAGGCACTTCCAAAGAAGTCCTTGCAATCCGGATATCCACAATCCTGATCGGATTCCCCATCACATATGGAGAACTCTGTACCGGAGCAACTCGGTGCAGAGTCAATAGACAGATCATCCTATCGCTCTCGCAAATACCCGGTCTTCAACACCGGTCTTCGATTGCTATCCATAACGTCGAGTCACATATTCGAAATGGGTTATATGACACAACGGTCCTTTCCCGGCTAATTCGAATAGTGGGTGTCAAATTTTAAAACGTGTGGATGTCATTCACAAATATTCACAGGTTCGATGTGGGTTTCGGATAGCAAATGAAATCCGATTCCCTGTCGCATCGAAGTTTTAAATGTCGTTTTACGGCAACAAGTTTTCACATCAATATAGAACAAATCATAGTCACAGTGCATCACACAGTATCACGGTCACAACAGAAATATCAATCTAGTGCATAGCAATAGTTAATTATTTACCAATCAAAGTGAATGGGATTTAATAAATTTACCAAATAATTATTTTTAAATCAATGATAAAAATTTGGATAAATAAATTAAATCTTAATTAACTCGATTAATTGTTTCAAAATTAACAAATTCTTAATTACAAATTAATTAAATACTTAATTGTTTATTAATCAATTTAATTACAAATCATTCTTAATTACTTTTCATAACCATTAATTAATACCCTAATAAAACTTAATTATTCATTCATTGATTTCTTAATTTCTTAGTTAATCAATGATTAATCCTTAACTCTTAACGAAATTACTTAATTAATTAACTATTAGTTCATAGTTAAATTTTTCATAATCAATAAATATAAATTATTCACTAATTTATATTTACAAAGAAATCTCTCTTAAACTTTTGAAATCAATTTATTACAAATTTGAGAACTTAAATGCTAATTTAAATTCCAACACTAGTTTTATATTAATTACTTGATTAAAATATAAATTAGATCCAAAAAACTTTGTTAATTTTTTACTTATTTCATTAACTTGTAATGAAACTTGATTTAATTGTCATACATCAATTACCACTTAAACTTGTTTAAACAATTTACACACCATTATTAGTTTGCAGGTTTCGGAAATCAAACCGAGCAAATCTTCAGTTCACTCGAGTAAACACTCGACCCTTTTCATTTCTTCCCCGAGTCTCTCTCTGTTCGTTCGCGTATCCATCTTCCATGTTTCATTCTTTTTTTTTTCTTTTAACTTTCAAGTTTTAAAACCAGATAGCTTAAATTTTAAGGACTCGAACTATACGAGAGAAACTCAAGCAACTTCAAAAAAAAACCCGGAGTCTTCCCTGTTTCATTCGCGAGTCCCTCTTCTTCTTCCTGTTATTCTTTTTTTTTCTTTTTTTTTTCTTCACTGGCACATCACCACCACCGTGCACGTGCACGGTGGTTTGCGACCTCTCCGATGGCCATCGTGACCATCAACAAGTCGCGATTCGTCCCCCTATTAGAAATCAAAATCCAGAGCTTCGAAAAAACGAAATTTAAAAAAAAATGCCTAACGCTCGAAAACTGGAATGAATCCCTCTGGCAAAAATGCCTCGCCACCGCTGCACCATCCACCTGCAATGTCCATGCTTCCGGCCATAGCACGCTAGCCCGATGCTCTTCCATTTCCCTCAATACCATGGAGCTCGATCATTTCATTTCGACAAAATCACCATTTTTTTTTGTACTGCAACTTCCAGTTTAAACCCTATTTTGGGTTCGAACGGCAACTTCACACACTCGAAATTTTATTTAATATTTTTCTTGTCATTATGGAAGTTCAAACTCGCTTCAATTCAAATTACAACATTTATCATTAACTCGATCCCTGGAGATTCAAAGAAAATGATTTTGTGTTCATGCTCGAACTGTTCTGTATATACCCAACTAAAAATCTTCATTTCTGTTGTAAAAATCATGATTTGTAATAATAATTTAAGCTATTAACTTGGATTAGCTTTTTATAATACTTGAATTTATCCAATTTCTTCTTGATTACCTGTAACCAAAGTTACAGTAGTTATATTTCTTCAAATCATGTTGAAACAGTTTTAAAAACTTGATTACAGATTCAACTACTTGTTTGATCGAAGACTTTTATTACTTAACAATGTTCCAATGTAAATAAATTAAATTCTTTGAATAAATGATCAAGTGCTGTGATAAATACAGAGAAGATGAAATGCAGAGCATACAAAATCCTATTTATAAACTGAAGCATATACAAACAGCTTATAAATGAAGTTTAAACTGTTTAAATAATTTTAAGCTTTTAAAGATTATTTTACTCACCTATTTGTTTTGAAACAGAAAGCACTTTGGTATTGGAAGACTGCAGTTTAATTTTTCTGGTTTCTTTTCTTCTTTCAGTAATTTGCCTTTCAACTTGTAATATATAAAGTGATGATCTTCTTTTTTTTTTTCATTTCTATTTTTCTTTGCTAAAATTTGTTTGAACGAAATAAACTAAGACAATTGCCATGTATATAAAGAGGATATGCAGGCTCATGTAGAGTACAGAGCATCATGGTGTTGTATAATTGTTTTCTACAGGCTTTGTACAACCCATACTTTTCTCCTTCCTCCCAAAGGTGGCTGAGGAGTAAATGCATTAAATGAAAGTATGTTCTTTGTAGAGGCTTGCATTTAATGAAAGTATGTAGTGAAATGCTTCTATCCTGTGTACTTGTAGAAATGTGCTGTCTTGTTTATTTTGCTAAATGTAAGAGTTTGTTTTGTTTTATTTTATTTTCTTTTGCTTACATATTTTAGTTTACTGGTTTGTAGTTACTTTGCTAATTTCAGCATATTATGTTTTGTTTTAGTTTCTTAGACTTACCTGATTTGATTTATATAAGTATTATTTTGTTTGAATGTTTTACTCTCTTGCATTTTCTTTTATATGTACAGTTTATATGTTTTATATTTTAATAAGTGTTATCTTGTTTGATTTGATTATTATAAGTATATCTTATTCTTATCTTTATCTAAATGGTGGCTGTTTTGTCTTATTACTATTTTTGTTGCAAGACTAATTTACTTTTGTTTTACTAAATGAAAGTGTTTGTTTTTAATTAACTTAGTTCTTATTTCTTCATAAAAATTTGTTATCTTAGTTTATTTGTTTATATGTTTAATTATTATTATGTTATTTAAATTTTACAATTTCATCATATCTTACCTTAACAAATTTGATTCCTATTAAAAGATCATCTATCACAATTTATTATTTTACTTTGTTAAAAAGAAAAGTGGTTTTAGTTATTAATATTAAATGACTATGTGATTTTATTACAATATTTGTTTTAATTCTATTAAAAGTTTTAACTAAAAACACCAAATTTTGTTCATATTTTATTTCTTTATAACTTTTCAATTTTTATTTCAAAAAGTTCAAATATATTACTAAAATTTAAATTCATAAATTTCGGGATGTTACAATATCCCCTCCTTAAGAAAATTTCGTCCTCGAAATTGAAAGAGAGAGAAACGTAAACAAAGAATAGACGAATTTATAAATAAAGAAATGACTTACAGATTTAAGTCGAGATGTCGATTCTGCATTTGGGATATGATTTCTTCATATTTTCTTCGGTCTCCCAAGTACAGTCCTTTGGATCGCCACTCCATTTAACTTTGACCAATTTCACAATTTTGTTCCTCAATCGCTTCTCATCACGATCAACAATTTTTATCGGTTCCCTTCTAACTGCCAAGTTGGGATAGATTTCAAGATCCTGCTGAGCAGCTTCTTCAATAATATCTTCTGGATCGTGCACATACTTCCGAAGATTAGAAATATGGAACACATCATGTACGCCAGACAACCAGCTGGGTAACTGCACTCTATATGCTAGAGAACCAATCCTTTCCAGAATAGGAAAAGGACCAATATAACGCGGTGCCAACTTTCCAGTTTTCCCGAATCTCAATACACCCCGCATCGGAGATACTTTCAGAAATACAGAATCTCCAACTTGAAATTCCAAATTTCTCCTTCGACGGTCATAGTAGCTCTTCTGACGGCTCTGGGAAGTTAATAACTTCTTTCGAATAAAATTTACCTTCTCAGTGGCTTCTTTTATCATATCCGGTCCAAGAACAAGTCTGTCACCTGATTCGATCCATCATGTAGGTGATCGACACGGACGACTATATAAAGCTTCGAAAGGAGCCATTTCAATACTGGCCTGATAACTGTTGTTATATGAGAATTCAACCAGATGCAAATGGTCCTCTCTAGAACCACCAAAATCATGAACACAAGCACGCAGTAGGTCTTCTAAAATTCGATTAACTCTCTCAGTCTGCCCATCAGATTGCGGGTGATAAGCAGTGCTGAAATTTAATTTCGTTCCCAATGCATCCTGAAATGCTTCCCAAAATCTACTAGTGAAGATCGGGTCACGATCACTCACTATACTACTGGGAATACCATGGAGGCGAACAATTTCCTTTATATATATACCTGCCAAGCTTGCTGCAGTCCGAGTAGATTTAACTGGAATGAAATGAGCATTTTGGTTAGACGATCCACAATAACCCAAATCGCTTCATTGCCTTTCTTGGTACGAGGCAATCCATCAATGAAATTCATCGATACCTGATCCCACTTCCATTTCGGTACTTCCAAAGGTTGAAGTAAACCGGCCACTTTCTTTTGGTCGCTCTTTATTTGCTGACAAGTAGCACAGCGACTCACATAAATAGATATGTCTCTCTTCATCGTTTTCCACCAGAATGTTCTTTTAACATCACGATACATTTTGTTGACTCCTGGATGGATGTTGAATTTTGACTTGTGGCATTCGTCCAAAATTTCACGTTTCAGTTCAGGGAAGTCCGGAACACAAATCCTGCCTTTTAATCTTATTACTCCTCTATTATCCATCTCAAAACTAATGTCTTCTCCTTGGCAAATTCTTTTATGGATTCCTCGAAGAAACTCATCTTCTTTCTGCCGTCTTGCAATCCTTTTGAGAAGAGTAGGAGTGATAACAAGATAAGCAAGAACAGCATAACTTCTGCTTAAAGCATCTGCAACTACATTGGCCTTTCCGGGTGTATACAGAATATCTAAGTCATAAGATGCTAGAAATTCCAACCAACGTTGTTGTCGCAGATTAAGATCCTTCTGGGTGAAAAGATATTTCAAGTTTTTACGATCGGTGAATAATTCGAATTTTTCACCTAAAACAAAGAGAGTTTATTAGGTATATTTCTTTAGTTAATTTCGCAAATTATTAAGAAAGCTGAAAAGATTCTTACCCAGAAGATAGTGTCGCCATATTTTCAAAGCGAAAACAACAGCCAAAAGTTCCAAATCGTGCGCTGGGTAGTTCTTCTCATTCGGACGTAATTGTCTACTTGCGTAGGCAACTACCTTTCCATTTTGCATTAGTACTGCACCTACCCCTTCACCACATGCATCAGTATAGACAGACAAGCCTTGGTTCCCGTTAACAATAGTGAGAACAGGAGCAGTGGTCAATCTCTTTTTCAACTCTTGAAAAACTTCCTCACATCTTGAAGTCCAAATGAACTTTGCATTCTTCATTGTTAACTTAGTCAGCGGACTATCAAACTTAGAAAAATCTTGAACAAATTTCCGGTAATAGCCTGCTATACCCAAAAAGCTTCGAACTTCTCTTGGAGTAGTGGGTTGTTTCCAATCAAGAATAGCGGAAATTTTGCTAGGATCTACTGAAATTCCTTCTTCATTAACAATATGGCCAAGGAATTTTACTTCATTGACCTAGAAGTGGCATTTGGAAAATTTTGCAAATAGAACATTTCTCCTCAATATTTCCAATACGATTTTAAGATGTTCGGCATGCTCTTCCTTAGTTTTAGAATGGATCAAAATATCATCAATGAATACTAGCACAAATTTATTCAAAACTTCCCGAAACACACGAGTCATAAGATCTACGAAGTATGCTGGAGCATTGATTAGCCCGAAAGGCATAACTAACCATTCATAGAACATATTAGGACCTCTGAAAGCAGTCAAATGGACACAATCTTCGGAGATTCGTAGTTGATGGAATCCTTGGGCTAGATCCATCTTTGAAAAGAAACGAGCGCCATGAAGTTGGTCGAATAGATCATCAATTCTGGGCAGTGGAAATTTATTCTTGAGAGTTTGTTTATTTAGATCGCGGTAATCTACACACAATCTCAAAGATCCGTCTGATTTGGCAACAAATACGACGGCTGAGCCCCATTCAGAAACACTGGGTTGAATTAATCCTTTTGCTAGTAGCTCATCGGTTTAATGAACCAATTCAATCTTTTCCCTGGGTGCCATCCTGCGACTTGCGTGAACAACAGGACGAGTATTAGGTACAAGATCGATTCAGAATTCTATTTCTCGATGAGGAGGTAAAGATTTCACTTCTTCAAATACGTCGGAAAAATCCCGAACAACAGGTATAGACTGCAAAGTGGGTTCAAGACTTCCCAAAGTATATATCAATCTGTCGCTCCTTGGACTTGGATTCTCACAAGAGATTTCAATAAAATTTCCAAAACTTGTTTTGATTAAAACTGTCCGATTACTACACTCCAATATAGCATCGTATCTCGATAACCAGTTCATACCGAGTAAGATTTCAAATTCGTCAAATTCGAGGACATAAAGGTTGATAGGAAATTTATAGCTAGCATATGAAATAGGAACTCTCTTACAATATGAACTAAGATTTGCGGGACCTCCAACCGGATTTTTCACGCAAATAAGATCGTTAGCAAATTTAGTTTCAAGTCCCAATTCATTTACGGTTTGTTGGGAGATAAAGCTATGTGAAGCTCCTGTATCAAATAAAACTATAACAGTTCTATTATTAATAGTAAGGTTACCTTCCAAAACACCTTTCCCTTTGTCAGCTTTTGAAGATGAGGGGTCCTCCTTTATCGTGTAAACTTTTGCCACCTGCGCTGGCTTCATCACTGGGCAATCTTTAACTAAATGTCCCGGTTTATGACAATGTAACATTCTCTAGCTGGTTTCTTCGGTTTTGGGCAGTCATTTGAATAGTGGCCTTTCTCTTTGCAGTTGTAACAAGTGACATTTTCTGTTGCGCTTCCTTGAATGCTCCTCTTCTTCTCATTGCCTTGCCAAGGTTTCTTGCCTCCGAATTTCCGCTTTTTGTAATTCTGACTACCTGAATTACCTTTCTCCACAGTTGCTTCTTGCATATCAAGAGTAGCGTACCTGTACCCCATATCTACTAAATCTGAAAAAGATTCTTTAACATGACCTATCATTCTTCCATGATATTTCTGGTTCATTCCCCGGATAAACCTTTCGTTTTTCTTCAGAGGTGTATTTAGCAATTCCGGGCCAAACCGAGATAGTTAGCTGAATTTATTCAAATATTCTTCAAACGACAAACTTCCTTGTTTCAAATCCAGAAATTCCTGATACATTCTGGAAACTCCCGCCGATGGCATGTAACGTTTCTCAAACACTTCTTTAAAACGATCCCAAGTAAATTCTTCCTCGGGTTCATCTATAATGATGGTTTCCCACCAAGCTGAAGCTTCTCCTTGGAGTTGCCAAGAAGCTATAAGTCTTTTCTGCTCATCCTGCAATTTTAGCCCTTTAAAAATCTTTTCACACGATCTTACCCAAGCTTGAGCGTCAATAATTGACTCTTTGCCAATGAACGGTTTGCCACCAAGCTTTTCGAACTTCTTATATAAATCAGCCAAGTCCGGCTGCTGCTGAATTTCTATTACTGCTTCTGCGGCTGGGGGAATTTGATTTGGTGCTGCAACATTGCCTTGACCCCTAACTCTTCCTCTGCGTCCACTCATTTTCACTATCTGAGATTAGTAAGAAAATTGATTCAGATATACAGACGAAATATCTTAAGGAATATCAGCAGTAAAAAGAAATAGACTAAGAAATTTCAAAGTTTCAATTTTGATTATACTCATTCTAGGGTATACTTCACCCTATCTCTAATGAGCCATCTAATGTGTTATACTCCGTAGCTAAAGTTCTTACTCAACCAACAGCTCTGATACCACTTGTGACGACCCAAACTCGATGCCCGATAAATGACATCAAATTCGTATCGCCGGAGCTTATAACAATAATTAGATGAAGATAAAACAGCGGAACAGAATCAATATCATAAATAACATCACTGTTACAACATCAACATAATATCCATACTGCAATAGAGTACATAATACATACACTACAACTCCAAATACAACATCATGATAATACAACAGTGAACATATATCCAAAAGTTCTCAAACGAGAGAGATGATTACGAACTCCCAAAAGCTAAACACCTGTAATCTCCAAAAGCTTCTAAGATAGCTCCAAGGTGAGAGCTCCAAATACTGCTACTCCAAAATATAGAAACCTGCTACTAGGCTGCCCGTGTGGAAATAATGGGCACCCAGAGTTTAGGAAAGAAAACAATAAACTCCGGATCAATCATGGGACTGGTATGAGTAACAAAAACAGTTGCATTTAAATAAAAACAAGATCTATAAAGGAATTTTCGGAATGCTTTTAAAAATGGAACTATCATAAGACCTCCCGCCACACACACAATGCAAACGCAGAATTGGAGGAGATTTCTTCTTATGATAGTTAAATATGCTTGGTACGAGAAAAGAATTCTTTGATATTATTATTAGTTCATAGTGAGGAAAACATTTCCAAAGTAGAATATTAATCTTAGCCAGCATAGACATTTCGAACTATGCCTACTATAGCTACCATCTAAACAGTGGTGACCACCATAAGTAAATGGCAGGTTCTACAACTAAAACCGTACAGGTTTTCGTATTGGGAATTGGATTTCCAACAAATGGTCAGGCCAAGGAACTTCCCATTGCCACATGAGAACGCCTCTGGAAGGACTTCCCCGAGAACCAAACCGGATCTCTGCCAACACAAGGCCGGGTTACCCCTAACTGGGTAACTACTGACACGAGTATGCCATCTCCCGGTCGTAACCAACCTTTAACCGGGGCCCCAGCAACAAATCACAAAATCATATATATATATATATATATATATCTGCGATATCAACATAAGTTAAGTATCTGGGCTCCATACCATGATACCACTTCTATCCAGAAGGAAATGTACATACCCTAAGGGGTGCTACCCCCAATAACCTTGCCGCATCTTTCCTGTTTTGACCATTTCGGGGTGTGAGGTCCAACGAAGTCACGTCCACAAAAACACACTTTATACAAAAGCCGTGCTTTGGGTCAACAAATGATCATAGAAATGATCACCAAGATAGACGATCAAATAAATGATCCTATCACAAATGATCAACACAATGATCATTTCACAGCAACGCTTAGCATGTCACATTACCAAATTGGGAATATATTGCTGATAACCTTCAACTATATAACCTCCGAGCTCGTACGTCTCAGAGAAGGGTGTTAAGCTAAAAGAATAAATTCTCCGCCACCAACAGAAATATATTTGAAAGAAATCGGCTTTATATCTCAATTTGTAATGTCAGACATACTATCCATACAAGTCTGTTCCGGGCTCGAACAGAACCGAAGGCACTTCCAAAGAAGTCCTTGCAATCCGGATATCCACAATCCTGATCGGATTCCCCATCACATATGGAGAACTTTGTACCGGAGCAACTCGGTGCAGAGTCAATCGACAGATCATCCTATCGCTCTCGCAAATACCCGGTCTTCAACACCGGTCTTCGATTGCTATCCATAACGTCGAGTCACATATTCGAAATGGGTTATATGACACAACGGTCCTTTCCCGGCTAATTCGAATAGTGGGTGTCAAATTTTAAAACGTGTGGATGTCATTCACAAATATTCACAGGTTCGATGTGGGTTTCGGATAACAAATGAAATCCGATTCCCTGTCGCATCGAAGTTTTAAATGTCGTTTTACGGCAACAAGTTTTCACATCAATATAGAACAAATCATAGTCACAGTGCATCACACAGTATCACAGTCACAACAGAAATATCAATCTAGTGCATAGCAATAGTTAATTATTTACCAATCAAAGTGAATGGGATTTAATAAATTTACCAAATAATTATTTTTAAATCAATGATAAAAATTTGGATAAATAAATTAAATCTTAATTAACTCGATTAATTGTTTCAAAATTAACAAATTCTTAATTACAAATTTAATTAAATACTTAATTGTTTATTAATCAATTTAATTACAAATCATTCTTAATTACTTTTCATAACCATTAATTAATACCCTAATATAACTTAATTATTCATTCATTGATTTCTTAATTTTTTAGTTAATCAATGATTAATCCTTAACTCTTAACGAAATTACTTAATTAATTAACTATTAGTTCATAGTTAAAATTTTCATAATCAATAAATATAAATTATTCACTAATTTATATTTACAAAGAAATCTCTCTTAAACTTTTGAAATCAATTTATTACAAATTTGAGAACTTAAATGTTAATTTAAATTCCAACACTAGTTTTATATTAATTACTTGATTAAAATATAAATTAGATCCAAAAAACTTTGTTAATTTTTACTTATTTCATTAACTTGTAATGAAACTTGATTTAATTGTCATACATCGATTACCACTTAAACTTGTTTAAACAATTTACACACCATTATTAGTTTGCAGGTTTCGGAAATCAAACCGAGCAAATCTTCAGTTCACTCGAGTAAACACTCGACCCTTTTCATTTCTTCCCCGAGTCTCTCTCTGTTCGTTCGCGTATCCATCTTCCCTGTTTCATTCTTTTTTTTTTCTTTTAACTTTCAAGTTTTAAAACCAGATAGCTTAAATTTTAAGGACTCGAACTATACGAGAGAAACTCAAGCAACTTCAAAAAAAAACCCGGAGTCTTCCCTGTTTCATTCGCGAGTCCCTCTTCTTCTTCCTGTTATTCTTTTTTTTTCTTTTTTTTTCTTCACTGGCACATCACCACCACCGTGCACGTGCACGGTGGTTTGCGACCTCTCCGATGGCCATCGTGACCATCAACAAGTCGCGATTCGTCCCCCTATTAGAAATCAAAATCCAGAGCTTCGAAAAAACGAAATTTAAAAAAAAAATGCCTAACGCTCGAAAACTGGAATGAATCCCTCTGGCAAAAATGCCTCGCCACCGCTGCACCATCCACCTGCAATGTCCATGCTTCCGGCCATAGCACGCTAGCCCGATGCTCTTCCATTTCCCTCAATACCATGGAGCTCGATCATTTCATTTCGACAAAATCACCATTTTTTTTGTACTGCAACTTCCAGTTTAAACCCTATTTTGGGTTCGAACGGCAACTTCACACACTCGAAATTTTATTTAATATTTTTCTTGTCATTATGGAAGTTCAAACTCGCTTCAATTCAAATTACAACATTTATCATTAACTCGATCCCTGGAGATTCAAAGAAAATGATTTTGTGTTCATGCTCGAACTGCTCTGTATATACCCAACTAAAAATCTTCATTTCTGTTGTAAAAATCATGATTTGTAATAATAATTTAAGCTATTAACTTGGATTAGCTTTTTATAATACTTGAATTTATCCAATTTCTTCTTGATTACCTGTAACCAAAGTTACAGTAGTTATATTTCTTCAAATCATGTTGAAACAGTTTTAAAAACTTGATTACAGATTCAACTGCTTGTTTGATCGAAGACTTTTATTACTTAACAATGTTCCAATGTAAATAAATTAAATTCTTTGAATAAATGATCAAGTGCTGTGATAAATACAGAGAAGATGAAATGCAGAGCATACAAAATCCTATTTATAAACTGAAGCATATACAAACAGCTTATAAATGAAGTTTAAACTGTTTAAATAATTTTAAGCTTTTAAAGATTATTTTACTCACCTATTTGTTTTGAAACAGAAAGCACTTTGGTTTTGGAAGACTGCAGTTTAATTTTTCTGGTTTCTTTTCTTCTTTCAGTAATTTGCCTTTCAACTTGTAATATATAAAGTGATGATCTTCTTTTTTTTTTTCATTTCTATTTTTCTTTGCTAAAATTTGTTTGAACGAAATAAACTAAGACAATTGCCATGTATATAAAGAGGATATGCAGGCTCATGTAGAGTACAGAGCATCATGGTGTTGTATAATTGTTTTCTACAGGCTTTGTACAACCCATACTTTTCCCCTTCCTCCCAAAGGTGGCTGAGGAGTAAATGCATTAAATGAAAGTATGTTCTTTGTAGAGGCTTGCATTTAATGAAAGTATGTAGTGAAATGCTTCTATCCTGTGTACTTGTAGAAATGTGCTGTCTTGTTTATTTTGCTAAATGTAAGAGTTTGTTTTATTTTATTTTATTTTCTTTTGCTTACATATTTTAGTTTACTGGTTTGTAGTTACTTTGCTAATTTCAGCATATTATGTTTTGTTTTAGTTTCTTAGACTTACCTGATTTGATTTATATAAGTATTATTTTGTTTGAATGTTTTACTCTCTTGCATTTTCTTTTATATGTACAGTTTATATGTTTTATATTTTAATAAGTGTTATCTTGTTTGATTTGATTATTATAAGTATATCTTATTCTTATCTTTATCTAAATGGTGGCTGTCTTATTACTATTTTTGTTGCAAGACTAATTTACTTTTGTTTTACTAAATGAAAGTGTTTGTTTTTAATTAACTTAGTTCTTATTTCTTCACAAAAATTTGTTATCTTAGTTTATTTGTTTATATGTTTAATTATTATTATGTTATTTAAATTTTACAATTTCATCATATCTTACCTTAACAATTTGATTCCTATTAAAAGCTCATCTATCACAATTTATTATTTTACTTTGTTAAAAAGAAAAGTGGTTTTAGTTATTAATATTAAATGACTATGTGATTTTATTACAATATTTGTTTTAATTCTATTAAAAGTTTTAACTAAAAACACCAAATTTTGTTCATATTTTATTTCTTTATAACTTTTCAATTTTTATTTCAAAAAGTTCAAATATATTACTAAAATTTAAATTCATAAATTTCGGGATGTTACAATTTAAAAAAAATTAAATTTGTGAACATTCTAATTAAGTAAAATGAAATTCTATAAATTTGTATAATACCAAAATTACATTCTGATAACATATAACAAGACTTACCAAATGTTAAAAGTTAAAATGATGTTTTGGATATGTAATGAGATATTGTATAAATAAACAGAACCTGAAGTAATTGAAGTATACAAGTAAGGAAAGCTCAAAATGAATTAAAATGTATGTAAATGAAAATTTTGGTTGTGAAAAAAATTGTTATATACTTAAATATAGCATGAAATGATAAATGGATAAATGAAACAAGTAAGTGAACTTAAGAAATGAATCGTATTATATCTTTATAAATTGGTTATAGAAATAAATATAAATTGCAAAGGATTGTAAGAAAATTAAATTTGTAACCTTTTAGATAACTATAAACTAAGAAAAGTCATATATAAGAAGTTAGGCTTTTATGGAATGACTATAAATTAAAGTGATGATTAATAAAATGTTCTGCGTTAATAAATGTTCCACAAATAAATTTGTATTAACTGAAATTATGAAAATGAAATAAATGTAAACAAAGGAATTTCTTATAGCTAAGAATCAATTGGAAATGAAATTGAATTTAATTAAATCACATGGAATGTTTAAAATGAACTTGAGTAAGAAAATTCTTTGATATGATGTTAAGAAAAGATAATGTCAAAGAATATGCTATGTAAAGAAATGAATATACTAACTGAATAATGGATTGTGAGTAATTAAGTGAAAAAAATAGAAGTCAATAAAATAATTTAATATAGATAAATTGGATAGAAACCCATTGGAAGGAAATATGTGAGATTGTACGTATATTATTTTATTCGCATAACGATTTGATCCAAATTCGAGCATAAAATTTCGAGATGATTTATATCGATCCAAGTTAGGATTTTTCACTCGATTTTCGACGGCGAACCCTAGATATGGATTTTTAATTTGATTCTGGAATTCTCTATCATAGTATATGGCTATGCAAGGAGAGTAATAGTTTCCAATCAAGGAACCAAATCTGAGTCCGCACTAGAGAGTCGGGTGAACGATACTAGTTTGGAAGTGAAATCGTGTGATCGAATAAGCGATTAGATTGATATTGCTCACGGATGATATATGTACGGCTTACGGACTTAATTAAAGTTAATATTGGAAATATATGATGCCAAATATAAAATGATTCTTTTAAAATTATATAACAGAATATATATATATAAAAGAAATAAACCAAATTGAATGTAAAATAATAATTTGGTTATGTTGGGTATGATTTGGTTGTTATGTGATTGTTAGTTGATTGTTAAGTGTAAATTGAAGCTATAAATCATTGAAATCAAATTGGAAGTTAAATGAATTTAAATAGAATTTAATTTGATTCAAATTGAAAGTGAACTAATGTAAATAGAAATTAATGAATGTTAACTAATTGAATTGAGAATGAATGTTAGTAAAATCCAACGTTAATGAATCAACTGTGATTAAAATTGAAAACCAAGTCAATAAATATTAATGAGAAGTGAATTTATATTGATTGGTTATGGATTTGTTGGATGGTAGTTGGATGATAGTTGATTGATGGTTGCAATTGTTGTTTTGTTGCATTTGCTATGTTGGCACATGTAGTTGTTATGTTGTTATATGATGTATATTGATATTATTTTCATATATGCATGTTTCTCATAGTTTGTTGAGTGTTTAGTAGGTGCGGATTGCGCTTGCTTCGCATTTGGAGTTCGCTTTTGCGCTATATTATTCGTATATGCTCGCTAATAAAAAAATATAAGGTACATGTTTATTTTATCATTGGATTTGGTGATTTTTGATGAGCCACTTGGCTTTTGATTTTCTTTTGTTGGTTTGGGGCCCGTAGAGGCGTTTTGTAGTTGTACCGATCGAGCCGCGCAAAGGAGACTCTGCCGAAATTTTTCGTAAAATCCGGGTGTTAGAAAAATTTTCAAGTTTTAAAATTTTTATAACTTGTTTTGATAACTAACTTTTAAAGTTAGAAAGGCGTTTGGAATAACTTAGAAAAAGCGTAGTTATGATTTTATAAATGGAATTTCATTGTTTTATAAGTTGGTAACTTTGAACAAAATATATCTAATGTTGAATTCTATACTTAGACCCTTTTCCCTTCTTTTTCCTTTTCGGGTACGAAAAGTTTTGAGTGGGGGAGAGTGTAACGACCCGTAAATTTTCGATAATTAAAATAGCTAATTTAATAAGATTTCGTGATTTAGTGTTAGAAAAAAATTGTAATTCGTTTAGAATAATTATAACTGGAATGAATTGCAACAATAATTATCCAAGTAATGAAAAATAAAAGCTACTTAGTGAATGCCTTGCAATCAATAGTTGAATAGGATAATAAATGTTGAATCCATTGGGTATAATAGAGTAATTGATTGATAAGTAAAATCTATTTAAAATCAAATATTGAATATTGAACAGGTAAATTGTTTAAATTAAATATTTGGAAATTATTGAATAACCGTATAATGGGAATAGTTGCTCTATAATTTTAATTCGTTTCAAAAGTTAAATTTTATAAGTTCGTTTTGAATATTTCAAAAGATAGTGATTTAAGAATAATCAAATTTGTTAAATTTAATATTACGAATGTTTGAATAAATTAAATTTCGAATTTGATATGATTAATTTGATATTGAAATTTAATATATGAAAATAGAGTGAATAATTGAAATTTGATTTAATATGATTCAAATTGGTTTTCAAAGTGAATGTAAGTTATATCGGGATTATAATGGAGTTAATAAGATTTTAAAAATTGAAATTTATCGGATAATTGAATAACGGGTTTAATATGATTAAAAATGATTTGTAAAATTTTATTTTATCATATTGGAGTTATAGTGATGTTACAGAACTTTTAAAACTGAATTTAAAATTTATTTGTGAAAATTGAATATTTTAATATTTAATTATCGACTGAAAAATAGCCAATTTTTGAACAGTCTCAGAATTGGACGAAACTAGTTCCATTGGATCCGTAATAGTTAGTTATTATTGGACTCAATTTTCGTAGCAATCGGAGTTGTCGTTTGACCGTGGCAGCTCGAAACGCATCGAAATTGTTTTAATATTAATTTAACGAGTTAAAATAGTCATTTTTCAAACGGTCTCGGATTTCGACAAAACCAGTTTCATCGGATCCGTAATGTGATATTATTGTAAGGTTTCAAATGTTGTGTCAATTGGATTTATCGTTTGTCCGGGGCAAGCCAAAACGCCTAGAAAATCGTTTAATCGGTTTAATGTAAATTTGATCGTTTAATTCTGTAACTCACACAGATGGCCGAGTTAGCTTCCGAAACTTGTTCCATTGTGTCCGGAACGCGGGATAAACCCTAGAAACGTCAGTCACCGTGCGTAAATCGGAGTTCGGAAACCCCGGAATGGATAGTGTTCGTCCTTTCTATAAATACCCCTTTATTCACAAAAAAATAAAATAAAATAAAAAGAGGGTTAGGGTTGAGCTTCAGGCCGCCACTACCATCAATGGCCGATACACTCCCTCCTTCCTCCCCATTTTTCTTCGCATATGTTGATCGTTAGCGAAAATCATCAACTGGAAAGTCGAAGTACTCGTCGAGCACTACCTATCCAACGGCTGAGATCGTCATCGGAGCAACGTGGGGGAGTAGGGGAGGCCGCGACCTGCTGCCGTACGCACGCGTTTCTAGGCCTTTAAGGGTGGCCGAGTTCAACGTGGCTCTGGCCGTGGGTAGTTTTCGGCGTTGGTTTCGAAATGGTGATGGCCGATCGTCATCAAATCGACTGTGGTGGGTGCAAATTTTAAACCCTAGATGATGTATTGGGTTCGGTTTCAACGGCCTGGGGCAAGCTCGCGTGTGGGAAGAAGATGGGGGCAACGGCTCAGATCTAAAAATTCAAAATCATGCGGCCAGGATTGGATTAGGTATAAAGATTAAATTAAAGCTGAAATTAATTTATATATAAATACGGGTTAACTTTAAACTATCATATCTTGTTCATGCGAGGTCGGAATCGTACGAAACGAATTGCGTTGCAATAGTTTTGTCGAGCACTACGCAATGGAGCTGGATTGGAATCATTTGGAGCTCGAGATAATTTTGAGTTAAATCGAACGTCGTTCGATTTGATTTAAAATAGTAAAAATCAAGGTGAGTGTTTTATAACGCTCACACCGTACTAAATATCTTTATGCTAGTTAAATTTGACATTATGAAGTGTTATGATTTTTATTTGTCGTTGTTTGATAGAATTTAATTTTCATATAGATTGTAATTGAATTAACCAATGAAAATTAAATTGACAGTTAAATTGAAATTGAAATTGAATTGCGATTAAATTACCTGACATTGATAACTATGAAACTGCCATGAATTGTATTGTTTATTGGATGATGTATTTTGATGGATGCTATTGGTTGATAATTGAATGTTTGGATGTTTATTTGCTTATATAGATCCTGTTATGCATACATATGATACTGTGATTTAATTTAAGTAATATATACCCATCCCTGACATTGAATTGAAATAAATAATTACTTGGCCATAGGATAGAAAATTATATACGGACACCGAATTGGCTAAATTAATAATTTTTGAAATCGTCGATTTGAAATTTATTTAAATGTTTTGATTTAAAAGTTATAAACAGAAATCGATTTATAGAAATTGAATTCACCGAAGAAATTGAGTTTGGAATGTTGAAATAAATTTTGGTTAAAGGAATTTTGTTAAATAATAAAGTGGAGACTTTGGAAAATTTAAAATCGGGATATGATTGAATTTCGAAAATTGATTTGTTTAAAGATTTAACCTTAATTCGAGCTTTGAATATTACTAAGTAAAAGTGGCATAAAAATGATATTTTGAAATCGAGCTTGGAATTGAATCATATTTGAAATTTGGATTTAAAACTCGAAAATTGATGGATAATTTTGTTAAGTGTTATAAATGGATATTTTGAAAACCAAGCTCTAAATCGATATAAATTGAAATTGAATTAATTGAAAGTGAATATAAAATTGAATAAATTTGAAGTCAAAATTGACATTGAGTTGAATTGAAATCGAAATTGAATCGGTAGAAAGGAAATTGAAATTGTTTTGAATTGAGAAGTTATAATTGAAATGGTTTGGTTTTGAAGCTGTTTATTTTGTTTCCAAATTTCTCGGTTATATAAACCATTTTTGAATACATAAACTATTTTAATCTATTTTAAATCTACTTAACCCAATTTAAATTATTTAAACTAAATTTATCTATTTCAAATCCATTTTAAAGATTTTAAGTATTTTTAACTATTTCAATTATTTAAAACTACTTTTAAACTACTTAAAACTATTTTTCTAAAATACTAAGCTGGTCAATAAGGTGAAATGTTTATATTTAAATCTTGAATTTAAATACGAATTGAGTTAAATGAAGTTGCAACCTAAATTGAAATTCGAAATGATTTTGAAATCGAAATGAGATATTGATGCGAATTTTTTTTTGAACGAAATCTTACATTTGAAAAGATACGATGATATTTGAAATGGATTTGATTTTTGAAGCGAATATGATATTTTGATATCAATTATGAATCGATTTGAAATATAAAAGAGCCAACGGTGAAATAATACGTAGTTATTAAAGAGACCGGGATCGGATATGGACATACTCTCTGTCGATACCGAAAACCACTTTAATAACTATTATACACGGAGTGTTGATCCAGAATGAAATGGATGGTTTGGTGAACGCGTTGACTGAAGAAAGAGAACGATATTGGATGACCCCTGACATGACTAAAACAGGAGCCGTGCCGGGCCATTGAGGTTCGCCACCTCTAGCGGACACGCTTCTTCGATACCATTTCTATTACATTTGTGATGCGATTTGGGTGCACCCCTTGATTTCGGAGTGTTGTTTCGCGGTGTTGGGGTAGCTGCTGGCTATGCCCAACATCAGTCCGGATCACGCAACTACTAGTATCCTAGTTGGTATCGCCTCATGTACCTTGTCATACTGATTATCCTATTCGCGACCACTACGTTTTGATTTGTACCTTGAGTATATGGATTTCCCTCTAGTGACTTCCGGTTTTGGGGAAACTACGGTCTTGTATATGCTTTTGGGAATATAAAATGTGTTAAGGGGGATTATGGTAACGCCTTAACGCTATTTTGATACTTTATATTACTGATAGGCATTATCTACTTAGCGTATATTACTACATAGTAGATAGTTTCACGGATCCTTGAGAGATGGAAGATCCCGTAACATCTCTTGAGTTATTGCACGCACGTTGACACTGGATAGGAGATGTCAAACCCCGTAAACATCTCCGACGCCGTTGCACTCATATTTATTTACGATTGATTTAACTTTCATAAGGGTATTTAGTCCTGACTCGAGTGTTTTGTCTTTTCATTACGCTCAGGTCAGTCCTGAGTTTTCAGATTTTTGAAGATCTATTCTGGAGGATGAAGACGAAGATTTGGTATACTATTACTATTATTATCTGTGCATCATGCTATCTGCTGCATTATTTAAATTATTCTGTTGTATATGTATAACTCTGATAAATGTTGTATAAATAATTGTCAAAGTATAGTAGACAGCTTCATGAACTGTTTATTTGACTATTATATTTTAGCGTTCCGCTGCGAGATTCTGTGTTGTTTCATTTCCTTTATTTCTCTTTCTTTTCTTTTCTTATTTACCCCAATAACTATCTACCCTTTTGAATGGTTTGGAATCGACATGTGTATTTGATCGTCGATTTAAACTGTCCAAAAAGGCGGGTCGTTACATCAGATCATCTCCAGATTAAAGCTCAACAACAAGTAACAGATCAGAGCAACATCAGAATCAAAGATGCATATTTAAAACTAAAATCAAGATCACATTCAAACAATAAGCAATCATTCAAAGGATCAAAAGATACCAGCTCCAGATCAAATTAAAATACAAGTTCCAGATTTTAAAAGCAAAACACTGTCTCTGTTTCAAAAACATCCAGGTGACTAAATGCCATTTTAAAACCCAATTCTTTATATTTATCTATGTCTATGATGATGGATGAGATTAATGACTTGGAATTGAGCCTATATGATTGAAAATGTGTTGCATGTGGATATATATATATATATATATATATATATATATATATATATAAGGATATATGTGTATAAGCAAGTCTGTATATATGTATTTATGTTCTCTATTATACTACAGACTCAAAACTACTAGAGAGATTTAATTACTCCTTATCTAATCAATTTTGACTTTTGATTCCTAAATGAAAAATGATTGTGAGATGGTAATATCATTTAAAAAAAAATATTTATAAGAAAATCAATAAGATATTTTACCGGAAAGAAAAGGTTTTCAGTGAAACCTTTTAAATCTGAAAAAAAATCAATATTCTTAGATTCGTGTTTTGATTTGATAATCGTATTCATGCTAGAATATAAAGAATTTTAAGGTAGAAATCAAGATTTTTAAGTATGTGAATGTCAAGATTTCTCAAGATGATCGTTTATGGGTTTTATGTCAAATCCCGTTGATCGACGAAGAGTTGATCAGCGCGATGATAAATGGTGGTAGAGGGAAGATTGTGGATCATTGGAAAAATAATCAATGAATTTATAATTGATCAGGACGATCATATGAAATCCAATTAGGGTTTAAGCGCCCGTTTTGATCAACGTTGAAACTGAGATTATTGTGTGGTCATTAGCAAACTAGAAGTGATCGCGAGCGGGGGAAAAGAAGTGGGGGATTGCGATGGAGATTCTGGTAGGATGGCGTAAATTCTGGTGACTGGAATCGTTCGCGTGAGGCGATATTTTTCGTTGGGATTAGAGTTCAATTTGCTCGATTTTGAACCACGTCGAAATTAGAAGTTTTAGGTGGTCTGAGGGTTTGTGGTGATCATCGGTGGCCTATCGGAGTCCTCGACGATGGTCGGAAGGCGCTGGATCTCTTGTGCACGTACATGCGATATTGGTTGTATCAGTTTTGATTTTGGTTTAGGAAAGAAGAAAAGGTCTCGGGGTTGGGCTCGTGAAAAATGGTGAGTGTCTCGAAGCAAGGCGAAGAAGAGAAGGGCACGGGTTTGGCTCGGGTAAAACAAGAAAAGACTTGGGTCTGTTGATATAAAAACGGGTTTTTTATCTTTGAAAACAAATCAACTTTATTTTAAACAATTTTTGGTTAAAACAAATTCTTTTGTAAAGGTTAATCCAAGTTTTGAATTTGGTTAAAAGATTTTTAATTATTAATTTAACTTAAAGGTTTTAAGATAATAAATTGATGATGAATTTATTTCAAAGATTATTAATAAAGATAAATGATTAAAGATTAACTAATTAATTAAAGGTAATTAATTAAGAGTATTTAACTACTTAAAGATAATCACTTAATAAAATTAATTAAGGATAATTAATTAAAGTGATTAATTAATCAAGGTAATTAATTTGAGGATAATTAATTAATTAAAGGTTAATTTATTGATGAAATTGATTAGGGATAATCACTTATTATAATTAATTAAGGATAATTAATTAAATGGAAATTAATTAAGAATTAAATAATTAATGCAATTAATTAAGGATAATTAATTAAATAATTAAAGGTTATTTATTTAATAATTTAAGGTTAATTGATTTATTAATTAAGGATGGTTAACTAATAATTAAAGGTTAATTAATAAGTTATTAAAGGATAATTAATCAAAATGGTTTGTAATTAATTAATGTTAATTAAGCAGGATTAGTAATTTATTCATAAGTGATTAGTCTAATTTAAATTAATCAGATAATTAATTGATCTTACTTATGGATGTTTGGATTCTATTGAATGTTGAACTGTTTGATATCCCTGATGTGTAACGACCAGGTATTTTCAACCATTCGTATCCGCACATGTCGGACTTGAATTGTTCAAAAAACCGCGTTGTAAATAAAATATGGCAAATCTCAGAATATATAGTAAATAAATAATCAAAGAATCATAGATACAGAAATCAGAATACTCGCAGCGGAATTTGAAATAACTTAGTGGTTCATGAATCCACTATCACAAAGTCTCAAAATAAGTACAGATGTATATCTTATATAAAAGGTTTGATTTTATTAGCTAAGTTATGAAATTTATGAGCGCGTACTAGATGCAAAATTTTAATTGAACGTACTCTCAAATAATTGACAAAAGTAACGTGATTAAAACTATTCGTTTCTTATTTATCTCTTTTACCCAATATCAATTTCTTAATTAAAAAGGTATATAACCAAATTCAAAATAATCAAAGTGGAATAAAATGTTGTACGAATATATTCAGTTAAATTTAAAGATTTGGAAAAATTTCTACCACACTTTAAAACAAATAAAAAAATCAGTGAATAAAATTAAACAAACTGAAATAAAGTGAAAAAGAAAGTAAATAATTATATTTTAGGAAAATAGAAAATTAAATATAAAAAATAGCTCAATTTATTTAAACTAGCTTAAGAAAATTGCAAACATAATCCACTTAACTTTGGAAAATTACAACTCTTCTTAAAAATTGTTTAAAATAAATTTTTGAGAAACAAAATGTGACGCCCCACCTCTATACCCACGCTAGCCAAGAACACTACGGTGTAGTGCTGTCGACTAGCACGGAGAATAGGGCTGTTGAGGAGCGACCATCCGTGTAATTTCTTTGCGCGAACATTGATATGTCAGATAGTACAGCATGCATTTCATTTAAGGAGGAAATCCGACATACCGATGCAAACTCAAAGCTATCACGCGGTGGCTATATATAATCCTCGGAAACAAATATAGAAATAAGCATAACATAAATCAGTCACAGATAATTCATATCACAACGGCGGAAATAGATATGAATAAACCACACTTAAAAGTGTTTATCAGAGAAGTGGTCTAACAAGATCCACAATAACACAGAAGATTTTAAATAAATGCGGAACACAGATTGAACAGAAAAATCTCATATATATAATAACTGATGGCAGTTACAATACATTTGATATGGTACATATGATGCAACTACAACAGTTGACTCAGGAAGTTATACATATAAGTACATTTTCAATATAATATACATGAATACATATCTTCATATACAATTACATCGACTACTATACATGACGACTACTCCAAAAGATATGAAAGAACTTCATAGCTCAAGCAGCATCCCGAAGCTAAAAATCTACAACCTGTAAATACTCGGTCTGACCCGAGTATTAAATTCAAAAGAAAATAATACCCGGGTCAGTCTAATTCAAACTCAGTTATTAGTGCATAGAAGCAGTAATAATACGCAAAATATCCTAAAATCAAAAGCAGTTAGAATATTAATCAAAGAAATACCGTGTGGCTGCAGTTCACGCTTGCGTGCACTGCCGCGCCACAACAGTGATGATGTACCCAATAAATACCGTGTGGCTGCAGTTCACGCTTGCGTGCACTGCCGCGCCACAACAGTGATGATGAAAATCAGTGTACAGGGAATGCAAAGGAATCAAACAGAGACAAGCCCGGGGCAACATGAATGCGAACCCATTGGTTCAAAATGAATGTGCATAACAATTGCACATGAGCAAAAATGTAAACAGAGGTACATCAAGACACAAAGGCAAGGGACAGCTACAAACACAAGGGCAGACTGCAATTAAATTGCAGCCACCACAAGGTTGAATGCAAGCATGTGCATAAGTGCACATAGCAATGTACACACTTCGCGAATACAAGGCAAGGCTACGACAAGGTTGCAGTCACAAGAAAGTAAACAACAAGCAACCAGGCTGCATAAAGATGCACTGGTCACTCTTGAGTACAAATGCACTAAGCATAGCTGAGGCAACACTCAAGTACAAAAGTGACACAAGACAGAAACTACAAACTGCACGTGGCAAAAATGGGTCAGAAGCAAGCTAAAAATGAGCAAGTACACAAGGCAGTGTACAACATGAAGACACCACCGAATGAAGGTGGGGGCACCAGTGACATGGCAGCAGTGACACGGCACCACAGCACACATCACATATATATCAGAAGCAAGCTAAAAATTCAATACATCATGAGACCAATACGCAGCAGTGCACAAATGAAGACACTGCAGATGCAACAGGCAAGGGATGATGTGAAAGAGAGAATGTCATGTTTTAACATACAGTGAAACATGAGGAAGTTCAATACCATTGCACATAACAGATGCAATAAAAACATGCACACATATATAAGTGTATGCAAGAAACAATACATATGTACTCAGGCGGCTGCAAACTTAACGAGGTCGAAACTGTTTCAACTTGATGAAATCAAGCCATGACAAAATCAAATGACTGCAAAAATCAAGCAAACGTAGAGAACAAGCTACATGAAGGCAACATGACGCAATGTCGAGCTCAGTACAACACAGTGTACATAAATACACGCAAATGCATCAAAGCACTGAGCCATGAATGCAAAGTGCAGCCACAACAGACAAGGGAAACAAGTGCTACAGGTCAGGAATGTAAATGCGAACATATGCAGTACAGTGGAGCATGTGCACATAAGTGATGAACTGGCTGTGCCACTACATGAATTCTCGATGCATCAATTTCAAATAGAAATGCATAAGAACATGAAGATATGCAGCATGAATCTGAATATATCAATTTCAAATAAAAGGCAATATTTATTTATACACATGAAGTCAATATGACAACAAGGCAGCAACAAGCAACAGTGGATCAAATGTAAACTCCAGTTAATAATGAGCACAGTATGGTTCAATCTTACAGGAATCAATGTTCAGGTCACCTAACTCGAAGTCAACAAACAGGGAGGTCAGACTTCAAGTAAACATGGCGGCATAAAGAAACCAAACCCAGATTGAAACAGCATGCACAAGAGTGGAAACAACAACCATGAAATACAAGTGCAAGTACAAAATGAATGCCACGACTACAGAGGGTCAAGGGCAGTCACAACTGTACCCATTCAAACACACTTAAATAAAGAACTCGAAGGCATTATCAAGTTAATGTCGAAGTTCAACTAAAACAAATTCGATCAAATTATCTTAGCCGAGAAAATCATCACAACGGCCAAGTAGAAATCAACCAGAGGCAAGAAGACAAGTTCGAAGTCAAAATCAAAAGCAGCCCCAAAATCACCTCAAGGCAGAAAAGCATCAACACGAACAAATACCAAATCGAAGCCGAAGCAACGAAAACAAATAAAGCAGACGAAGTTGAACTGTGTTGAATTAGATGTGAGAGAACTCACACAAGTTCAAGTCGAAATCACTAAAATTCAAAGTAATAATAGCCAAGACTTCAAGCAACAACATACACACATAACTCGAGCATGAATTAGATGTGAGCAAACTCACCTTTGTTCGCCAAGTTGAAGTAGCCGCGAGCAAGTTGAAGGAGCCATTGAAGTTGACGCCTTCGAGTTGAATGAGTCCTACCTCCAGAAGACGAACGAGCGCGAGGACGAACGAAGACTAGCAAAGGCGAGAGGATGCCGCCATTTTCGTTCCTCTCGTTCGATTTAGGGTTTAGAATAAAAAGAAAAAGAATAAGAAAGGGGAACGGGTTTATTTGTTTAAGTAATTGTCACGGCCCAAACTTAAAAAGTGGACCATTATTTAAAAGTAAAAGCCCCTCAAACTTTATAACCATTTTTAATTTAAATTTTAAAAACGTCAATTTGAAATTTGACGAAAATATCGGGTTGTTACAGACTCCCCTCCTTAAAGAAATTGCGTCCTCGCAATCTTAAGGAATAAATGGGCAAAAGGTAACAACCATAAGAATATATCAACACACGATGAAGAAATTTGAAATAGGAAGTTCACCATATAGAGAATGAGAGAGAGAGAGAGTCTAAACGTGTTTGCTCGATGGATCCTCCGGATTCCTAAGTGAAATACCTAGGATTTGAGAACCACTGCACTTTCATGAGAAGAACATCTTTATTTCGAAGGTGCTGAACCCCCAAAGCATTGATGTGAATTAAAATGTTGCTCAAAGTCAAATCTGGTGAAACTTCAATTTCTTCAATAATACCGGGCTCAAGAATAAAAAATCGGAATCCCTAAGGCTTTTCCGTAGAAGGAAGACGTGTGAAAACGTCATGAATAACAGAAAATTGAGCCGGTACACTGGCGTAGTACAATATAAACGCCAAAGAAATCTTTTAATTTCATAAAGGAAATTCACAAATTATCAACAAAATCTAATTATCAATAGATAATTCAGAGATCTCAAATCACAAATATTCGATTATCAAAAACGATAATCAAATCAACATGTATTCGATTATCAAAATCGAAAATCAATCTTAAATCACAAATATTTAATTATCACAAACGACAATTAAATCTCAAATATCTAATTATCAATAGATAATTAGAAACAATAAATATCTGATTATCAAAAACGATAAATCAGAAATCACGAATCAACGATTATTTAATTATCACAATTGATAATCAAATCACAAATATCTAGTTATCACAAACGATAATTAGATCTCAAATATCTGATTATCACAAGCGATAATCAGAAACAATAAATATCTGATTATCAAAATGATCATCAGAAATTACCACAACGGTAATCAAATTTCAAATTACAAATTTTTCAATTAACGAGTCCGAAATTAACCGAAATAGCAAACGCACATGACTCATAACCACGAGTTTTACTAAATCGTTTAATTCACTTCATCGTTTCCTTGAAAGTGTTAAATTGTGTATTTTAAATAAATAACATTTTACGTTCTCAAACGGACAAGTCCGGAATTAAGCGAATCAGTAAAAGAAAGGGGTCATAGTCCTCGATTTTACTGAAACGTTTAATTCGCTTCCTCATTCTTTTGAAAGCGCAAATCGTAAAAATTTTGAAAACAATTTTGATTTATATTTTGAAACAATTTTTTTTTTTTTTTTAAATATGTGATTAAAACAACGACATCAGAAGCAACTTCGATAAGTGGATTTTCATTCATCCAAAGAGTCACAAGAATCTTCTCAAAGATAGAAAGGGGTATCATACCCTAAACTTGTATTCATAACAAGTCAATAACACACGAATTCACCAATGCACAAGAATTGATAAAACTTATCAATAGAAATCACGAAAATTGGTGAAGCACAAATTCTAGAAATCCTCACAAGAAATCCAGATAACACAAGCTAAGAGTATGAGAACTCGAACGCGAGTATGAAAACTCGAACCGGAGTATGAAAACTCGAACGCGAGTATGAAAACTCGAACGGAGTATGAAAACTCAAACGGAGTATGAAAACTCGAACAGAGTATGAAAACTCGAACGGAGTATGAAAACTCAAACGGAGTATGAAAACTCGAACAGAGTATGAAAACTCAAAGGAGAGTATGGAAACTCAAACGGAGTATGAAAACTCGAACAGAGTATGAAAACTCAAACGGAGTATGAAAACTCGAACGCGAGTATGAAAACTCGAACAGAGTATGAAAACTCAAACGGAGTATGAAAACTCGAACAGAGTATGAAAACTCAAACGGAGTATGAAAACTCAAAGGAGAGTATGGAAACTCACCAACACGCGAGCATGAAAATTCATCAACACATGTAACGCAAAGCGAGAACGGGAGCACGGAATCTCACCTACACGTGAGCATGAAAATCACCAACACGGGCAACGCAAAGCGAGAACGGGAGCACGGAATCTCACCTACACGCGAGCATGAAAAATCATCAACACGTGCAACGCAAAGCGAGAACGGGAGCACGGAATCTCACCTACCCGCGAGCATGAAAAATCATCAACACGTGCAACGCAAAGCGAGAACGGGAGCACGGAATCTCACCTACACATGAGCATGAAAATCACCAACACGTGCAATGCATAACGAGACGCTATCTCATGGTTGCAAGCCATTAATTTTGACACACGAATGGCCCGAAGACCGTGGGGCGCTACCCCACATGTGTGAGTCGGAATCACACAGATGGTGTCTAGACAATCCTCAAAGCCCAAGAGATATGTGTGAGACGAAATCACACCGATGAGGCCTAAGCTATCCACGCCGACAAAGAGATGTGTGTGAGTCAAAATCACACCGACGAGGCCTAAGCTATCCACGCCGACAAAGAGATATGTGTGAGTCAAAATCACACCGACGAGGCCTAAGCTATCCACGCCGACAAAGAGATATGTGTGAGTCAAAATCACACCGACGAGGCCTAAGCTATCCACGCCGACAAAGAGATGTGTGTGAGTCAAAATCACACCGACGAGGCCTAAGCTATCCACGCCGACAAAGAGATATGTGTGAGTCAAAATCACACCGACGAGGCCTAAGCTATCCACGCCGACAAAGAGATATGTGTGAGTCAAAATCACACCGACGAGGCCTAAGCTATCCACGCCGACAAAGAGATATGTGTGAGTCAAAATCACACCGACGAGGCCTAAGCTATCCACGCCGACAAAGAGATGTGTGTGAGTCAAAATCACACCGACGAGGCCTAAGCTATCCACGCCGACAAAGAGATGTGTGTGAGTCAAAATCACACCGACGAGGCCTAAGCTATCCACGCCGACAAAGAGATATGTGTGAGTCAAAATCACACCGACGAGGCCTAAGCTATCCACGCCGACAAAGAGATATGTGCGAAACGAAATCACACAAATGGTGTCTAGGCTAACCGAAAAGGTATGTGTGAACGAAATCACACAAATGGTGTCTAGCCTAACCAAAAGCGACATCGCACAATTGCTAGTTTAAATCATAAGAATGATTGTCATGATCAACAAGAAGTGTCAATTACACTAAGTTAGTGAATATAAAAGTTTAGCTTCATGTCCCATAACCACTAGCTTAACTTAAATATTTACGAACAAACTGTAGATCGTCACTAGAAAAATTGTCACAAGAGGTTCAATCGAACAAGTCCAAAAATTAACCGACGAAGTAAACGCAAGCGTTTCATACCACTTGTTTTACTAAGCCGTTTAATTAGATTTCTCATACGAGTGAAATAAAGATTTGTATATGCTAGTAGATTGAAAAACGGTTTAAGAAAAAAGCTTTGTAGTAAAATAGTTTTGAAATCATTTGGAGAAAAGGGTTTTGATATTTACTACTAGTATAGAAACCTTTATATTTTTTTAAAGTGACAATTCACCAAAATGATTGTAGAAACAATCAATCACAAGAATTCACGTTCGAAGACGTGAATAGAATCGAAAGAAATCGATTAAAATTTGGAAACCAAATCAATTCACAAGAATTCACATACAAAGATGTGAATAGAATCCGAAAGAATCAATATTGAACCTTCAAAAAGTATGTTCACAAAAATCCCGAAGAAAATATCACCAAAGTTGCTAATAAATAATAGCAACAAATCGGGAAAATATTCAAGAATTGATTAAATTAAGAAATCAAATCAATTCACTAAAATTCACATTCGAAGACGTGAATAAAATCCAAAGAATTCGATTCCAAATCCGTCAAAGTTGGAATACCCAAAAATTCCAGAAATAGAAGTTATCAAAGTCGACAAAGATGATAACAACTAAACGGAAAAGAAGAATCGATTAACAATTGGAAAAATCAAAGCAAAACGAGCAAGGTACTCGAGACAGAAAATAGCAGGGCAAAAGTCGATCAAGTCAGCGACTCTATCTCAACTAAGCACAGATAAACTTTTGATTCTTTACAGGATCCAAAAGTTGTTGGGCAGATATGAATATGCCATCCAGAGATCGACTACTGGATTGAATAGCACTAAGACTGCCGGATTCAACCAATTCTTCTTCTTTAAGAAAAGAAAGAAGGAAGAAGAAAACGATATTCACAAAAATGAATTTCAATCAAACTTGATTGATAAAACAAGGAATCATAAAGAGAATAGGATAGAACGGTACGAAGACCCGAATTAAATCCTAAAGCACGACTCCTAAAATAGACTTAGGACGATGATCCTTGTTATAATATTCCATATTGTTCCGAAGTTTGGCTCTGATACCAAGCTGTGACGCCCCACCTCTATACCCACGCTAGCCAAGAACACTACGGTGTAGTGCTGTCGACTAGCACGGAGAATAGGGCTGTTGAGGAGCGACCATCCGTGTAATTTCTTTGCGCGAACATTGATATGTCAGATAGTACAGCATGCATTTCATTTAAGGAGGAAATCCGACATACCGATGCAAACTCAAAGCTATCACGCGGTGGCTATATATAATCCTCGGAAACAAATATAGAAATAAGCATAACATAAATCAGTCACAGATAATTCATATCACAACGGCGGAAATAGATATGAATAAACCACACTTAAAAGTGTTTATCAGAGAAGTGGTCTAACAAGATCCACAATAACACAGAAGATTTTAAATAAATGCGGAACACAGATTGAACAGAAAAATCTCATATATATAATAACTGATGGCAGTTACAATACATTTGATATGGTACATATGATGCAACTACAACAGTTGACTCAGGAAGTTATACATATAAGTACATTTTCAATATAATATACATGAATACATATCTTCATATACAATTACATCGACTACTATACATGACGACTACTCCAAAAGATATGAAAGAACTTCATAGCTCAAGCAGCATCCCGAAGCTAAAAATCTACAACCTGTAAATACTCGGTCTGACCCGAGTATTAAATTCAAAAGAAAATAATACCCGGGTCAGTCTAATTCAAACTCAGTTATTAGTGCATAGAAGCAGTAATAATACGCAAAATATCCTAAAATCAAAAGCAGTTAGAATATTAATCAAAGAAATACCGTGTGGCTGCAGTTCACGCTTGCGTGCACTGCCGCGCCACAACAGTGATGATGTACCCAATAAATACCGTGTGGCTGCAGTTCACGCTTGCGTGCACTGCCGCGCCACAACAGTGATGATGAAAATCAGTGTACAGGGAATGCAAAGGAATCAAACAGAGACAAGCCCGGGGCAACATGAATGCGAACCCATTGGTTCAAAATGAATGTGCATAACAATTGCACATGAGCAAAAATGTAAACAGAGGTACATCAAGACACAAAGGCAAGGGACAGCTACAAACACAAGGGCAGACTGCAATTAAATTGCAGCCACCACAAGGTTGAATGCAAGCATGTGCATAAGTGCACATAGCAATGTACACACTTCGCGAATACAAGGCAAGGCTACGACAAGGTTGCAGTCACAAGAAAGTAAACAACAAGCAACCAGGCTGCATAAAGATGCACTGGTCACTCTTGAGTACAAATGCACTAAGCATAGCTGAGGCAACACTCAAGTACAAAAGTGACACAAGACAGAAACTACAAACTGCACGTGGCAAAAATGGGTCAGAAGCAAGCTAAAAATGAGCAAGTACACAAGGCAGTGTACAACATGAAGACACCACCGAATGAAGGTGGGGGCACCAGTGACATGGCAGCAGTGACACGGCACCACAGCACACATCACATATATATCAGAAGCAAGCTAAAAATTCAATACATCATGAGACCAATACGCAGCAGTGCACAAATGAAGACACTGCAGATGCAACAGGCAAGGGATGATGTGAAAGAGAGAATGTCATGTTTTAACATACAGTGAAACATGAGGAAGTTCAATACCATTGCACATAACAGATGCAATAAAAACATGCACACATATATAAGTGTATGCAAGAAACAATACATATGTACTCAGGCGGCTGCAAACTTAACGAGGTCGAAACTGTTTCAACTTGATGAAATCAAGCCATGACAAAATCAAATGACTGCAAAAATCAAGCAAACGTAGAGAACAAGCTACATGAAGGCAACATGACGCAATGTCGAGCTCAGTACAACACAGTGTACATAAATACACGCAAATGCATCAAAGCACTGAGCCATGAATGCAAAGTGCAGCCACAACAGACAAGGGAAACAAGTGCTACAGGTCAGGAATGTAAATGCGAACATATGCAGTACAGTGGAGCATGTGCACATAAGTGATGAACTGGCTGTGCCACTACATGAATTCTCGATGCATCAATTTCAAATAGAAATGCATAAGAACATGAAGATATGCAGCATGAATCTGAATATATCAATTTCAAATAAAAGGCAATATTTATTTATACACATGAAGTCAATATGACAACAAGGCAGCAACAAGCAACAGTGGATCAAATGTAAACTCCAGTTAATAATGAGCACAGTATGGTTCAATCTTACAGGAATCAATGTTCAGGTCACCTAACTCGAAGTCAACAAACAGGGAGGTCAGACTTCAAGTAAACATGGCGGCATAAAGAAACCAAACCCAGATTGAAACAGCATGCACAAGAGTGGAAACAACAACCATGAAATACAAGTGCAAGTACAAAATGAATGCCACGACTACAGAGGGTCAAGGGCAGTCACAACTGTACCCATTCAAACACACTTAAATAAAGAACTCGAAGGCATTATCAAGTTAATGTCGAAGTTCAACTAAAACAAATTCGATCAAATTATCTTAGCCGAGAAAATCATCACAACGGCCAAGTAGAAATCAACCAGAGGCAAGAAGACAAGTTCGAAGTCAAAATCAAAAGCAGCCCCAAAATCACCTCAAGGCAGAAAAGCATCAACACGAACAAATACCAAATCGAAGCCGAAGCAACGAAAACAAATAAAGCAGACGAAGTTGAACTGTGTTGAATTAGATGTGAGAGAACTCACACAAGTTCAAGTCGAAATCACTAAAATTCAAAGTAATAATAGCCAAGACTTCAAGCAACAACATACACACATAACTCGAGCATGAATTAGATGTGAGCAAACTCACCTTTGTTCGCCAAGTTGAAGTAGCCGCGAGCAAGTTGAAGGAGCCATTGAAGTTGACGCCTTCGAGTTGAATGAGTCCTACCTCCAGAAGACGAACGAGCGCGAGGACGAACGAAGACTAGCAAAGGCGAGAGGATGCCGCCATTTTCGTTCCTCTCGTTCGATTTAGGGTTTAGAATAAAAAGAAAAAGAATAAGAAAGGGGAACGGGTTTATTTGTTTAAGTAATTGTCACGGCCCAAACTTAAAAAGTGGACCATTATTTAAAAGTCAAAGCCCCTCAAACTTTATAACCATTTTTAATTTAAATTTTAAAAACGTCAATTTGAAATTTGACGAAAATATCGGGTTGTTACACAAAATAAAGTGAGAATGAGAATAAAATAAGTTCTTAAGAAAAATATAAAAATAAGTAAAGAATTTCTTAAATTAATTGAAGTTGAAAATTAGAAATTATAAACAAAATACAACTGACACTGGAAAATATCAATTACACTTTTAAAAACGTTTTAAAACCAAAATATGTACAAAACAAGTTATTTTACCCCTGAAAACATAAATTAGAACATTACATGACCAAATAAAATATTATTTATATAATTTAAAGTAAACAATTTTGTTAAATACAGCAAATTACACACAATAGTTAAAAAGGCATAACCTTCACATTATAAATCAGATTCAACGAAATGAAAAGCAGTATTCTTAAAATTTTATTTACTTTCAAAATAAAAGATAAAATTTAAATTTTCAAACTTTTAAATTTTTAAATTTAAAAGTCAAAGTTTAACCAAATTGACAAAATTCATATTTCCGGAAAATATTCTATTAATTCATGTGTGGAATTCTAATCCACACCAAAATTTATATTTAAAATTTTATTATCTAAATTTAATAAATAAAACATTTATTAAAAATTTTGGATTGATACATAAATGGTTCGGATGGCAAGCAAAGTGAGAGTAAATGCGAAGAAACAGAAAAGGCATAAGTTAAGGAGAAAGAAACATATATATATATATATATATATATATATGTTTTGTTCTTAAATGAAAATGAAAATGAGGAGTTTTGAAATGAGAAATAAATCTTCTTGTAGATGATTTGCAAATGAGGAATACATGGCTAGGAAAAGAGTTTGTATGGCTAAAGCAAGAAATAAAGAGGCCATGTAGAAAACGGCAAGAAATCAAGCAATGACCTGATGGATTTAATTTCTTTCCTTTGTATTAACAGTTGTTCTTAATTATATTGAATTTGTTAAATGTGTACATTTGTTATGATTGAATCCTCAAATAAATTCATTCAGATAAGTTTCATTCTTTTTTATATTATCTTATGAATAAAATATGCATTTCCACTTTAACATTCCTTCCTTATTTTATTACAAAGTTTATTTTTCTTTATATTAAATTACAAAATTTTATCAATTTAACAATTTTAATTATTAAAAAATTTGGTTCGTTACACTCTCCCCCACTCAAAACTTTTCGTCCTCGAAAAGGAAGATGGTAGAGGAATAGAAACAACCTAAAAGAAAACTAAATCAAAACTTAAAATAGAACCATTAGTCTAAACCATACAAATTCAATTTTAAATTAATAATTGATTTCATCTATTTAATTTCACTTAAGTTAAATTTAACCATTTCAAATTTCATTACTTCATCTTCCAATTATCTTAAAATAAAAATTTCTAAAATCATTAGTTTTAAAATCATTTGTTATACTCAAAAATATGTTCAATAAATTAATTTCTTCTTTATTCCTAATTATGATTAAATTTATTTCTCTCGATATACTTTTATCATCCATGTTAAATATGTTTACACTTATTACAACTGCTTAAATTTATTCTTAGTTCCTTTAACATCATTTTATATTGTAAATTATTCCATTACCTTTGTTAATCTTTTTATAACTAGAATTTAAGTGTATAACATTTATTATAACCACTCGAATTTTATTTATAAAATCTTTTTATATTGTATATTATCCAATTACATTGTTAACTTCTGAAAATCAAGGTAAGTTATATAGAAATGCAATTGAGTATTATACAAATAAAACTTTCAAATTCAATATCTCAAGTTTGAATCATTTAATCAAAAATTTGATTTTCATTTTATAATTGAAATTATTCCGTAAGATAAAATTTAAGAATTAAATTTTCGATTCCCTTCAAACCATTTAGAGATAAACAAATATGTATACATAATATGTCAAATCAAATTTAAATCATATATCTATATATTATAAATCAAGTCATATTTTAGAGATTCAAATAAATTAAATTCTCAAGGTAACACTGTAGCTAGACTACAGAATAGTCTCTTCACTTTGAAACCCGAAAATGAATGTCGATGATGCTAAAATCATCACCAAAATTATTTTCCAGCGACAAAGAGAAGAGCACTGATTTTTAAACCTTTAAAATTCTTTGGAAACAAATTTCTATTCGAAAATAATGTAAATAATATATCCTTTTAAAACTCTAATCACAAAGTTTGAAACCATCGAAAATTGAATTCTCATATTCTTATTTTAAATTGAATTCTCATGTTCTTATTTTAAATTCATTTCTGTTTCTAAATTAATTTATAACCATTGTTTATAGTTCAATTATTTATATGAGACAAAACCCATGGTTTACAAAACCATAAATAAAATCGAAGACTATTATCTCTTGACAACTAGTTAAATTAATTATAAAATTCTGAAAATTATATGTATATATATAATATTATATTTTTTTCCAAATATAGGAATAAATTTTTCAAAACAAGGATAGAGATTCAAATTTGATGGACTCAAATCAAAGAGAATATTGATTTAAAGATAAGTTGGAATCAGAAGATCCGATGATTAAATAACAGAATAAGGAACTGGATAAGTTTATATAAATCGCGGGCAACCTTAACCGGGTCAACCGTGACTTAAAGAATAAGATCGATGTGGATTTTCTGGGGTAAATCTACATTCGATCCGAAGAGATAGAATTTAGAATAACCAAAGATACTAGCATCTAAACCGGGGATAAATATAAATATCTGGTAAATCAATGCTAATTGTAAAGGAGTTTCACCCCTTCATTAGAATATTGGCGAGACTGCCAATTCACTATAAAGATCATCCGAAGTGGAGTTATGGGATACTCAAGAATCAAAAGAAGATGAATAGTAAGGGACATGAATGAACTTTGGAACCGCAGCAAACGTTTCAACATTCAAAGGAAATCGAATCAAAAGGAAGAGATTCAAGCTCGAGTGAAAGTGATTCTGTAAATCAAATTTACCATACATGCTAAGTTTGTCTAGAGCCAAAGCTCTGATAACAAATGTAACGACCAGGTATTTTTCATCCATTCGCATCCGCACATGTCGGACTTGAATTGTTCAAAATACCGCGTTGTGAACAAAATTTGACAAATCTCAAAATATACAGTAAATAAATAATCACAGAATCATAGACACAGAAATCAGAATACTCACAGCGGAATTTGAAATAACTTAGTGGTTCATGAAGCCACTATCACAAAGTCTCAAAATAAGTACACATGTATATCTTATATAAAAGGTTTGATTTTATTAGCTAAGGTATGAAATTTATGAGCGCGTACTTGATGCAAAATTTTAATTGAACATACGCTCAAATAATTGACAAAAGTAACGTGATTAAAACTATTCGTTTCTTATTTATCTCTTTTACCCAATATTAATTTCTTAATTAAAAAGGTATATAACCAAATTCAAAAGAATCAAAGTGGAATAAAATGTTGTACGTATATATTCAGTTAAATTAAAAGATTTGGAAAAATTTCTACCACACTTTAAAAAAAATAAAAAAAATCAGTTAACAAAATAAAAAAAACTGAAATAAAGTGAAAATGAAAGTAAATAATTATATTTTAGGAAAATAGAAAGATAAATAAAGAAAATAGCTTAATTTATTTAAACTAGCTTAAGAAAATTGCAAACATAATCCACTTAACTTTGGGAAATTACAACTCTTTTAAAAAATGGTTTAAAATAAATTTTTGAGAAAAAAAATAAATTGAGAATGAGAATAAAATAAGTTCTTAAGAAAAATATAAAAATAAATAAAGAATTTCTTAAATTAATTGAAGTTGAAAATTAGAAATTGTAAACAAAATACAACCGACACTAGAAAATATCAATTACACTTTTAAAAACGTTTTAAAACCAAAATATGTATAAAACAAGTTTTTTACCCCTGAAAACATAAATTAGAACATTACATGACCAAATAAAATATTATTTATATAATTTAAAGTAAACAATTTTGTTAAATACAGCAAATTACACACAATAGTTAAAAAGGCATAACTTTCACATTATAAATCAGATTTCAACGAAACGAAAAGCAGTATTCTTAAAATTTTATTTACTTTCAAAATAAAAGATAAAAATTAAATTTTCAAACTTTTAAATTTTTAAATTTAAAAGTCAAAGTTTGACCATATTGACAAAATTCATATTTCCAGAAAATATTCTATTAATTCATGTGTGGAACTCTAATCCAAACCAAAATTTATATCTAAAAAAAATTATCTAAATTAAATAAACAAAAAATTTATTAAAATTTTTGGATTGATACATAAATGGTTTGGATGGCAAGCAAAGTGAGAGTAAATGCTAAGAAACAGAAAAGACATAAGTTAAGGAGAAAGAAATGTATATATGTTTTATTCTTAAATGAAAATGAAAATGAGGAGTTTTGAAATGAGAAATAAATCTTCTTGGATATGATTTTCAAATGAGAAATACATGGCTAGGAAAAGAGTTTGTATGGCTAAATCAAGAAATAAAGAGGACATGTAGAAAAAGGCAAGAAATCAAGCAATGACCTGATGGATTTAATTTCTTTCCTTTGTATTAATAGTTGTTCTTAATTATATTGAATTTGTTAAATGTGTATAATTATTATGATTGAATCCTCAAATAAATTCATTTAGATAAGTTTCATTCTTTTTTATATTACCTTGTGAAAATATGCATTTCCACTTTAACATTCCTTCCTTATTTTATTACAAAGATTATTTTTCTTCATATTAAATTACCAAAATTTTATCAATTTAACAATTTTAATTATTAAAAATTTATGGTTCGTTACACTGTGTGATGATCTGTGATATGAATTGTTTTCTTTTGAGCTGTGATGAATGTAATTTATTTATCTCCGATGAACTTATAATCTACGAGTGAAGATGAGCATTATAAGATTATGCCGCTTATCGATATTGCCGTGTTTGGATTGCGATGATTGATGATGTTGCACGTGTAAAACCCCTAGACTACACTATATACACACAAGTATGGATTTCATGGGAAATCGGTTAAGTCACAGATGTGTTGAATTAAAATATTTTGAATTTTGAATCCAAATGGTTTTGAAAATGTAATTGAGTTGAATATGGAAAGTTTTTGAAAGGAAATTTTGAAATTAAAATTTAGTTTGAATAAGACTATATTTTGTTAAGTTTTGAAATTGTTTTGAAATTTGGTTTGAAAGGTTTATACAAGTTATATAATATATATATATGGATTTTAAAACCATCTTTAAAGTATGTTAAATATATTATTTTGACAATTTAAATTCAACCCAAGTTTATACTTGAAAGGCTTTAACTTGAGCAAATGTAAGTGGATTTTCCCAAAACGAAAACTCTTAGTTTTCAAATGATAATAGCTTTCAAAGAAAGAAAGGATTTCCAGTTTTGTTAAAAAGGGGTTTCAAATTTGAAAGGGAATTGTTTTGAAAGCTATAATTGAATCTTTATGAAAGATTTGTGAACTTTGTTTCCAAATTGAAGAGGATCTTGAAGGTGTATCTTTTATATAAAAGATTTGAAATTGTAAATAGTTTTGAAAACTATGAATTAATCTTTGTGGAAGATTGGTGAACTTTGTGAAGTAAATCTTTTTGTTTAAAGATTTGAAAATGGTAATTTGTTTAAACCATTTGAAGAAAGGTTTTGGGCTTTAAGTTGTGACTTAACAAAGATCCCATATATCCATATGTTTTTAAATGTTGTGCTCATTATTCGGTTTAGCCGGAGAGGACTTTGTGTCTTATAACCCATTCCGAATAGTGATACGATGATATAGATAGTATTTGAAGACCGGTGGTGAAGACTGGGTATTTTCGAGAATGAAAGGATTACCCGTCAAATGACTCTGCACTGAGTAGCTACGGTAGAGATATCTCCATATGTGATGGGGAGTCCGATCGGGATTGTGACTACCCGGATTGCAAGGGCTTCTTTTGAAGTGCCTTCATTCTGTTCGAACCCGGAAAAGACTTGTATGGATGTGTGTCTGACATTACACTTTGAGATGTAAAGCTGGTTTCTATCAAATACATTTCTGTTTGGTGATGGAGAATTTATTCTCTTAGCTTAACACCCTTCTCTGAGAGTACGAGCTAAGAGGTTATGTAGTTGATGGCTACTAGTGATAAATTCCCAATTTGGTAATGTGGCATAAGAAGTGTTGTTGATCATTTGTTGATCAAAGCATGACTTTTTTGTAAAGTGTAGCTTTGTGGATGTGACCTCGTCGAACCTCATAAACCGGAATGGTCGAAACAAGAAAGAATCGGTAAGGTTATTTTGGGGTAGCACCCCTTGAGGGTATGCCCATTTCCTTCTGGATAGAAGTGGTATCATGGTATGGAGCCCAGATACTTATGTGGTTGCTGCAAATTTATTACTTTGTGGTTGTTGCTTTGTGGTTGAGGGCCCTCGGATAAAGGTTGGTTACGACCGAGGGATGGCATACTCGTGTAGTAGTTACCTAGTTACAGAGGTAATCCGGCCTTGTGTTGGCAGAGAGCTGGTTAAGTTCTCGGGGCGCCCTTCCAAAGGCGACTCATGTGGCCTAGGAAGTTCCTTTGCCTGATCATTTGTTGGAAATCCAATCACCAATACGCACCTTGTACGATTTTAGTTGTAGAACCTACCATCTAATATAGTAGCTATAGTAGGCATACTATAATGGTATGTATGCTGGCTATGATTAATATTATACTTGCAAATGTTTTCTGCACTATGCACTAGTAATAATATCAAAAAGAGTTTTATGTATCAAGCATGTTTGACTATCATAAGGAGAAATCTCTTTCAATTGTGCGTTTGCATTGTGTATGTGGGGGGAGGCCTTATGGCAGTTTCATTTTTCGAAAAGCATTGCAGATTTCAATTTTAAATTCTTTTGTTGTTTGTTTTTGTTAAACTGTTTTCGTTTGCTCACACCAGTCCCATGACTGACCTGGAGTTTATTGTTCGTTTCTAAACTCTGGATGCCCATAACTTTCCACACGGGCAGCCTAGAGTTGGGATTTTCAGATAATCAAATAGTAGGTGTAGATTTGAAAAGCCTCTAGCCTTTGGATTTTGGCAATCGCATTTGGATCAAGGTTGCTTAGTTCATCGTGATGGTGGTTCTAGCTTTTGGATTGGAGTCTTTAGAGCTTTGGCAATGGAGATGCATTCTATTGGATCCTCACTTTCTCACTTGGAAATTCTATTGGAGTTACCTTTCCGTTGTCGATGGTTGCAAAGTCTAGACCATCTAGTTGTGTTATTTCTTCCACTGTTATCTTGTATCTCTGATGTTGATATCAATTGTATCAATGTGTTGTATCAAATATTATGTATCAATGATATTATTTATTTTTTCTTCCGTTGTGTTGTTGTACTTAATGTGTTATAAGCTCCGGCACGAATTAGATTTCAACGGTTGAATCTGCGGATTCGAGTACAAGTGAAGTACGGATGTCGATTTTCGAACGCTGAAATTTAGGTCGTGACATTTTGGTTTCAGAGCTGAAGGTTGAACTTTAGCTCAAGAGTATAACACATTAGCTAACTCATTAGAGATAGGGATACAAACGCCATAGAATGAGTATATCCCTAAGATATCCGTCGGAATGCCTCAGTAAATTCTCTTACTATCCACTGATAGTGAGTATGAGTGCAAGAAAAAGGACGAGATAGAGCACAGGGAAGTACGACTACGAATGGTCAATGCCCTAAAACATCGGAAACAACTTTTTCATCAATCTCCTTTGATCATCTATTATTCCAATTTTTGGATGGCTTCATGGCAGCTACAAGAAGAAGCTTCGGTGTGGTGGCGGCACTGCGAATCGTTATGAAAAATCCTTACTTCGTATCCTCACCATTTTCTTATCAATCTTTCCATTTTTAACTCTAATGAATTTGAAATTTGAAATTGAAATAAACTGATTAACAAAATATGAAGATAGATTAATTTGTATCGATAAAATGATTTCGGTTAAGAAAAAAATTTGAAATTCTATTGTAATTTCTTGTTTGGATCAAAATTCGAAGAGGAACAAGTTGGTGTAAACTTTAGGGTATTCCGACCTAAGTTTGGAATCCATACCTAGTGTTTGAGAATGGTGGAAGATTGAATCCATTTGTCTATTTTTTGGGGTCCCGACATATTCTACGAACAGTTAGTTATCCTTCGAACTAACCAATGCCCCCGCATATGTCGTAGATCGGATGACCCAAGTATTTTGTGAAGTATTGAACAATATGTTCTCATAATTATTGATGATATTCTGATTTGGTAAGCCAAATGCAGAATAAATATTCAGCTTGATCTTGTAAAACATTCTCCATCTGTTGTTTTGTTGTCTCCCTGTCTTGCAAATTTCGAGGACGAAATTTTCTTAAGAGGGAAATTTGTAACGATCTCGGTTTTAAGATAAATTTATTTTGATAATTAATACAATTTTTGGATTAAATTATGGATTAATTTGAATTTTTCCAAATTAAATATGATATTTGTTTGTTTATTAATATATATGATTATAGAAATTGATTTGAAATTCAAAAATAGGTATTTTGAGAAATAGACTGGATTTAAGAACTTTATAAACTAATAGGAATTTGTTTTCTATTATATATACACACACATGTATACATTGTGATTTGAAAGTTATGATTTGAATTTAGTATAATAATTTTCAAAATCTATTTTAAGTTAAATTATATATATATGCTATATACATATGTGTATATTTACTAATGTATAATTTGTTTTAAATCATTTTTTTCTTAAGATAATATGAATATATAGATAAGAGATAAATAAATTCACAAATTTTAAAATGATAAGGTTTAAAACATAATTTATAAATAAATTTAACAAAAGACTTAAACACAATTTAAAGAACAAATGACACTTGTAAAATAAGTAACAAGTGTTAACCATGTAATAAGGAAATTATACAAGTGTCATAATTTTGATTTTTCTTTTAATTTAAAAAAAAGAATGGGGAAAAAACAAGATTATATATACCTTTCTATCCTACTCTTCTCAATTTTTCTTTCAAATTCAAAGAAGAAATAAAATCTAAAACTTAGAAAGAAAACTTAAAGCCAGAGATTTAAATTCAAAGTAAACTCCAAGTTTAATTTTCAAAAATCAAACCTGAAGTTGGCAAATACAAATCAAGTAACAAATCAGATCAGATCATCTCTAGATTAAAGCTCAACAACAAGTAATAGATCAGAGCAACATCAGAATCAAAGATGCGGATTTAAAACTAAAATCAAGATCAGATTCAAACAACAAGCAAGCATTCAAAGGATCAAAAGATATCAGGTCCAGATCAAATTAAATTACAAGTTCTAGATTTTAAAAGCAAAACACTGTCTCTGTTTCAAAAACATCCAGGTGAGTAAACTCCATTTTAAAACCCAATTCTTTATATTTATCTATGTTTGTGATGATGGATGAGATTAATGACTTTGAATTGAGTCTATATGAATGATAATGTGTTGCATGTGGATATATATAAGGATATATGTGTATAAGCAAGTCTGTGTATATGTATTTATATTCTCTGTTATACCGCAGACTCAAAACTACTAAAGAAATTTAATTACTCCTTATCTAATCAATTTTGACTTTTGATTCCTAAATGAAAAATGATTGTGAGATGGTAATATCATTTAAAAAAATATTTATAAGAAAATCAGTAAGATATTTTACTGGAAAGAAAAGGTTTACAGTGAAAGCCTTTTAATCTGAAAAAAATCAACATTCCTAGATTCGTATTTTGATTTGGTAATTGTATTCACACTAGAATATAATGAATTTTAAGGTAGACATCTGGATTTTTAAGTACATGAATGTCAAGATTTCGAGATGATCGTTTTATGGGTTATTGTCAAATCCCATCGATCGACGAAGAGTTGGTCAACGCGATGACAATCAATGTAATCAATGAATTTATAATTGACCAGAATGATCATACGAAATTAAATTAGGGTTTAAGTGCCTATTTTGATCAACGTTGAAACTGAGATAATTGCATGGTCATTAGCAAACTGGAAGTGATCGCGACCGGGGGAAAAGAAGAGGGGGACTACGGTGGAGATTTTGGTAGAACGGCGTAAGTTCTGGTGACTGGAATCGGTGGTGCCATGCGATATTTGTCGTCGAGGTTGGAGTTCAATTTGCTCGATTTTGAACCACGTCGAAATTATAAGTTCTGGGTGGTCTGAAGGTTTGTGGTGATCATCGGTGACCTATCGGAGTCCTTGGCGATGGTCGAAAGGCATTGGATTTCCTGTGCACGTACATACGATATCGGTTGTATCAGTTTTGATTTTGGTTTGGGGAAGAAGAAAAGGTCTCGGGATTGGGCTTGTGAAAATTGGTGAGTATCTCGAAGCAAGGCGAAGAAGAAAACGACATGGGTTTGGCTCGGTAAAATAAGAAAAGACTCGGGTCTATTGATTTTAATATAAAACGGGTTTTTTTTATCTTTTAAAACAAATCAAGTTTATTTTAAACAATTTTTTAAAACAAATTCTTTTGTAAAGGTTAATCCAAGTTTTGAATTTGGTAAAAAGTTTTTTAATTATTAATTTAACTTAAAGGTTTTAAGATAATAAGTTGATGATGAATTTATTTCAAAGATTATTAATAAAGAAATTAAATGATTGAAGATTAATTAATTAATTAAAGGTAATTAACTAAGGGTATTTAATTACTTAAAGATAATTACTTAATAAAAGTAATTAAGGACAATTAATTAAGGTGATTAATTAATCAAGGTAATTAATTTGAGGACAATTAATTGAAGGTTAATTTATTAATGAAATTGATTAGGGATAATCACTTATTGTTATTAATTAAGGATAATTAATTAAATGGTAATTAATTAAGAATTAATGTAATTAATTAAGGGTAATTAATTAAATAATTAAAGGTTAGTTATTTAATAATTTAAGGTTAATTGATTTATTAATTAAGGATGGTTAATTAATAATTAAAGTTAATTAATAAGTGATTAAAGGATAATTAATCAAAATGGTTTGCAATTAATTAATGTTAATTAACCAGGATTAGTAATTTATTCATAACTGATTTTTCTTATTTAAATTAATCAGATAATTAATTGATCTTACTTATGAATGTTTGGATTCTATTGAATGTTGAATTGTTTGATATCCCTGATGTGTGATGATCTGTGATATGAATTGTTTTTTTTTTGAGCTGTAATGAATGTAATTTATTTACCTGTGATGAATTTATAAACTGTGAGTGAAGATAAGCATTATAAGATTATACCGTTTATCGATATTGCTATGTTTGGATTGTGATGATTGATGATGTTGCACTATTATGTAAAACCCTTGGACTACACAATACACACACAAATATGGATTTCACGGGAATCGGTTAAGTCACAGATGTTTTGAATTAAAATATTTTGATTTTGAATCCAAATGGTTTTCGAAATGTAATTAGGTTAAATATGGAAAGCTTTTTGAAAGGAAGTTTTGAAATTAAAATTTAGTTTGAATAAGACTATATCTTGTTAAGTTTTGAAATTGTTTTGGAAATTTGGTTTGAAAGGTTTATACGAGTTATATAATATATGGATTTTAAAACCATCTTTAAAGTATGTTAAATATATTATTTTGAGAATTTAAATTCAACCCAAGTTTATGCTTGAAAGGCTTTAACTTGAGCAAATGTAATTGGATTTTCCTGAAACGAAAACTCTTAGTTTTAAAATGATAATAGCTTTCAAAGAAAGAAAGGATTTCCAGTTTTGTTAAAAAGGAGTTTCAAGTTTGAAAGGGAATTGTTTTGAAAGCTATAATTGAATCTTTGTGAAAGATTTGTGAACTTTGTTTCCAAATTGAAGAGGATTGTAACGACCCGCTATTTTGGACCATTCAAATCGACAATAAAACCGTACATGTCCGACTTGAATAATTCAAAATACCGAATTGTTAATAAAATTTGGCAAAACTTAAAATATACAGTAAATAAATCAATCATAGATCACTTACACAGAGTAATACAATGCAGCGGAATAGATAAAGAATAGTAGTTCATGAAGCTACTATATACCTCAGAGTTAGAAATAAAATACAACCGAATAGTTCAAATGCCATGAAGTCTCCAGTGCAACAGATGGCTTCTCTGAACCAATCAACTGGATGACTGAAGGGATAGATAGCTGGATCTTCAAGCAAAGCTTCAACTTCGAAGATGAGTCTCAAATGCTGTATCTCTCAGTCTGACCCGAGCGTAAAGCAAAACACAAAACACTCGAGTTAGGATTAACATTCATATATCTATAAATCTAACTCAAGTGAAATATCAACTGAAATATAATTAACTTAGAGCATGTTTGGGATAACCATCCTCTAAGGGTCCATGGAACTATCTAAAAGATAGAAATATACACTGTAACACCATAGTCTTTTCAACTTAATTTATACTTCAAAACCAAATATCATTTTCACTTCAAATATCTCTATACTTCCCAAATAGTATTTTTATATATTAAATAATTTGTACAGTAAAGAAATTTCAATTCCCTCAACTTAACAAATCGTTTAACACCAACCCGACCGCCCCATTTAAATCTATTTCAATCTCAATTTATTACTTTAAATTCAACTCAATTTCTAAAATAACCACTTCAATTTTATCGATCTCAAATTCGGATTTGAAATCACAAAATACCCTTTATGTTCAATATATTTCTAAACTTTAAGTATTCAACGTTTCAAACTAACTTTTTAATCAATTTAGTTTCTAAATAATAAATTCAACTATACTGATTTAAAATACATATCTGAATCTCAAAATAAACCATTTAAATCCCAATATAGTTCAAAGCTTTAATATTTAATTAAATGTTCAATTTAATAGTTCCATATAGATCTCGATTTTACCTCATTATTATCTCATCTTAAAATAATCCCTCATTAGATACAATATCATTTAAGTAACCTTAAATTACATTTTACTCAATATTTTCTTTAATTTATTTAAACGTGAAATATTCATTAAATCACTTAAATAAAAATCCAGTTACAAAATCATACCCTTAAATTTCCCATTCAAAAATTTCAAATTGATTTAATTGAATAAATCCTTATTAAATACCATTTAGATAAACCCACATTTATCTCCCAATCTTAGTAAATTGCAGAATACTTTTGGAATAAAATTTACATAAATATTTAGCATAATTTATGTATTAAATCAAATTTTGACTAAATTAAATATTATTAAATCTATATATCATTACCCTTTATATATAAAAAAAATTTAAGGATTAACATTTAATAAGACCATATATTTCTTTCCAAAACAATGAATTAAATTTCAAAATATCTATATATATGGACCAACGATGTCTGTATATATTTCTTATCATATGGTCAAGTGTTACGGATATTTATCATTTCAATCCGTACACTAAATGTATACTGGTGGATAGCATTTCACCCCGTAATCCCAATTCAATTAAATGAAAATCGCTTGGGTTTATCATTTCAACCCATAACGATTTTCTCCTATTCTAAAGTCTGTTCGGGTATGTATCATTTCAACCCATAGTGATTTCTATACTAACAGGGAACTTGCAGAGTGATAACAGATATGAAAATAGTAATAACAGCAGGCATATATCATCGAAATAAATATAAACAATAGGATAGGTGTCATATCTCATAAGTGAACAGTTACAGATAATAGCATATATAACAAATTAACATTAATAACAGCAGCATATTTCAATTGTCGTTTCAATTGAAATCAAATTTAATAAATAAAAGAACGTTAATCGTGAGTGATTGCTCACCTTTCGAGGCTAGAGAGATGGACAACGAAACTGATTTGTTACGAACTGAATCACGATCTAGACAATCGAAGGAATCCAAACACAAATTTCAAAGCGAAGTAAGCTGAAAGTGGGTTGACGGGCAAAGCTGGAAGATAGGATTGATGGAAACGAATCAGAGTCGTCTTGATAAAATCAGACAAAATATATGTTATAAATTTTCTCTAAAACAATTTTCTTTTAAAACTTATATTTAAATAAGATATATATATATATATATATATATATATATATATATATATATATATTATACTTACTTTCAAACAAAATAAATTCAAACACAAATTTAAATTAAAACACATATATTACAATAACAAGAAAACTGACATTATGAACTGCAACTTTTACTTTTAAACTATGTATACACGCACAGCTCACTCACAATCTACATGCAGACTCAAAGGGTGACAAATATTCCTTTATTTTATACTTTGGAAGTGCATGTAAAATTTAAAATAGTATCTACTCTGCGAGTCAATTAAAATGTCATAACCATCCTAAAACCTATACATATACATAAAATGAGATGAACATGTTATATACAACTTAGTTCAGTCGCCTATATAAGCAGATTATAAATGCACTATTTTAATTATATGTAAAAGCAAATTGATAAAGTGGTCCCCAGCTTCAAAATGTAATATATACATACATAACTATAACATCTATCAATATGGCAAAGTTATAACATATTATAATCAACAAATATAAACTTTATATATGTTAACTAATATAAGACAGGTTTATAAATATATGTTATATAGTCAAAGTTGTTCAAATATACTCCACATCTTTTGTATATACATAAGTTACAAACAAAACACATATATATAAAAAAAAACCTTTTTAACATATACAACAACATTAATACTGAAAACGGGCTTGCTATAACAAGCATACAACTAATATCTACGAACCCTGAACATGTTATACTCAACACCCAAAAAACCTTACAGTGCAATATATATATAGATCCAACTTGTAACCAAAGATATGCAAAACAAAATATATCTTCTGACCAGCAACAAAAATATGCACATGCGAAAATTTTATACGCATAAACAATATGCAGACCACACTCTCTGATCCAACTTTTATAACTTAAGATATTTATATTATATATACTGTAACTTTGTAAAATTAATACTATAAACAACAACAAAAAAAATAGTATAAGCTTAACCTATTTTCACATACAACTAACCTTATATACATACTTGTCAGGACCCGATTCTTCGTCTTCCGAAAATTCAACATCGATACTCACTTTATCGACTGCCGAGCAATCGAACGACGGAAAACCGAACACTGAGGGTTTAAGAAAAAGAAAAAAAAGACAGAAGAAGAGAGAAAAAGATAGAAAATAGAGGGAAAAGAAAATAGAAAATAGAACGGAATAGAAAAACAACTGAACAACATCAGAATCTCACAATTCGCAGCGGAACAACATATAATAGATAAATGAATAATCTTTAAACAAAGAACTATATCAGTTATTATATTTTATACATTACATTTCATTACATCATATCATCAGAGTGTACAACAACAACAACAAACAGTGCAGCGGAAAAAGAAATACTATATACTAGTAATTACGCCATGCCATCCAGCTTGCCTCCAGCAACTCCAAAATATCCAGAATATCCTAATAAACCTAACTCTTGACTGCCCGTGTGGAAATTGGTGGGCACCTAGAGTTTAGGAAGGAAAACAATAAACTCCGAGTCAGTCATGTGACTGGTGTGAGAACTCAAAACAGTTTATTTATCTTTGAAATCAAAATAGAGGAATATTTTTAAAGTCAATCCGCAATGCTTTTAAAAATGAGACTACCATAAGGCCTCCCGCACACACACACAATGCAAACGCAGAATCGGAGGAGATTTCTCCTTATGATAGTCAAAGATGCTTGATACGCATTTAAAATAACATTTGATATTATTACTAGTGCATAGTGTAGAAAAAAAATATATTTCGAAAGTAGAATATAAATCTTAGCCAGCATAGACATTCCGAACTATGCCTACTATAGCTACCATCCAAACAGTGGGGCGCCACCATAAGTGAATGATAGGTTCTACAACTAATACCGTACAAGATCGTATTGTTTCTTTGGATTTCCAATGAATGATCAAGCCAAGGAACTTCCCATTGCCACATGGAAACGCCTCTGGATGGACGTCCCGAGAACTTAACCAGCTCTCTGCCAACACAAGGCCGGGTTACCTTTATCACTAGGTAACTACTACACGAGTATGTCATCCCCCGGTCCTTTGGGACCTTTAACCGAGCGCTCGTAATCAATTCACACAATCATAACAAAGTGTTTTCAACATGAGTAAGTATCTGGGCTCCATACCATGATACCACCCTTTTCCAGAAGGAAATGCACATACCCTAAAGGGAGCTACCCCTCATAACCTTGCCGCATCTTTCCTGTTTTGACCATTCCGGGGTGTGAGGCTCGACGAAGTCACGTCCACAAAAACATACTTTATACAAAAGCCATGCTTTGGGCCAACAAATGATCATAGAAATGATCACCAGGATAGACGATCAAATAAATGATCCTATCACAAATAATCAACACAATGATCATTTACAGCAACACTCAGCATGTCACATTACCAAATTGAGAATATATCGCTGATAACATTCAACTACATAACCTCTGAGCTCGTACGTCTCAGAGAAGGGTGTTAAACTAAGAGAATAAATTCTCCGCCACCAACAGAAATATATTTGAATGAAATCTGCTTTATATCTCAATTTGTAACGTCAGACATACAATCCATACAAGTCTGTTCCGGGATCGAACAAAACCGAAGGCACTTACAAAGAAGTCCTTGCAATCCGGATATTCACAATCCTGATCGGATTTCCCATCACTTAGGGAGTCTCTATACCGTTGCAACTCAGTGCAGAGACAATCGACAGGTCATCCTATCGCTTTCGCAAATACCGGGCCTTCAACACCGATCTTCAAATGCAATTCATAACGACGTATCACATATTCGGAATGGGTTATACGACCCCATGGTCTTTTCCCGGTTAACCCGAATAGTGAGCGCTTATTCAAAAATAAGTGTGGCATTCAAATTCAAACAAATCACATCAAATACCTTTCAAAGGTAAATATTGATAGTCGGTTATTGAACTATCAATAGATATGCCAACATCACCAGATTCCAAATAATTTTCCAAATTATTTATTTCCCAAAAATATCTTTACAAGATATATTATTTTCAATACTTCAAAAATAAATTAAAATTTATTTTTAAACAAGTTCCCCTTTTTATTCACAAATTCCATAGTGAATTTTCATTCCAAAATATCCATGCATATTCGATTTCAATTATTCATTTCAATTTATCTTCAAAAAGATAAATTCTCAAAGTATTCACTTTATATTGGAAAACATTTCCATACTTATTTAATAAGTAATTCACAAATTTTATTTATTTTCAACACTTAGAAAATATTCAATATACTTAAATCGAGATTAAGTATATATTTCATTCTTTAAGGAAATCATTCTCTTAAACATATTTATTTGGGCCAAAACGAATGTTACGTAAAACATCGTTACGACAACCCAAAATCACTAGTATAGGGATTCGAAATTAAAATAGATATATAAATCCCAATACTATACAAAACATTTCCTTTCGGAAATCATTTACTATAACAACAGTGTTATAGTCCACCATTTCCTTTTATTTCTCGAAAACGTCTATTTCAACAATAAATGTTGAAATCTATGGTTTCGAATCTCAACACATTTTAAAACATCGTTAGATTGTTTTAATTCTATTTAAAACATCACATTCAAAACAATTTCTTTAACATATTATTCACTATTCAAAAACGTGAATATACTATGTTAACAAATTTCATCATTTCTATTCATTTCATTTTAAGGAATTATTCACTATCTAAAACATGAATATAACTCCCTAAGTAAGTTATAAAAATTAACTTATCAAAATAAGTCGTTTGCGGATTTATAAAACAACGTTTATAAACTCCATTTCTATTTATTTTATAACAACTTCCTTTTATAAATTCCTTTATTAATCTATTCGATTTATAACTCAATTATAAACTAAAGGTTCATATTATAAGTTAAATGCTTATAAAACGATTATTTTACAAAATCGTTTCTTTGAACTTCATAATTATAAATCTTATAACTTATAAGATTCGATTATTCATCCAAATATATTCTTTAATAATTTCACAAAATTTATAAATCTTTCTATTTATAAATTTCATTTATAACTTCACCATTTATAATTTTATGAATTCCATTCATTTACAAAATTCATTTTCACTTCATTCAAACACTTATAAAAACTCGTTTTATAATGTTAATATTTCAATTTATAAATATCCATTTATAAATCTCTTAATATAAATCAATTTATATTATTCTTTAAAACGTCTTTAATCTCCTTTATTATTTCACTGTTTTGATTCATAAAATAATCAAATTTTTATAAATCCTTTAAAAAATCAATTTATAATAAATTCAAAAATTCCGATTTAACTATTTTATAAAATCGTTAGCATCATATTCTCAAAAATCAATCTTTAACTATATTTCTCGAAAATCATAATTAATTATTTTTTTATAACATTAAAAATTATAACGTTTATTTATTTAAAATGGATCAATTCCAAAAATATTTTATAAACGTATACTTTCAAAAATCACTTTAAAAATCATTTTAAAATCCCAAAATTTGGTCCAATGATGCTACACACCAAATAGTCAATCACGACAACAACCATATCATATATCGATATGATAATCCATCAAATATCAAAATATCTGAAATCAAAAATAAAAACTGTTGAGGAATCCAGTTGGATCCCTCCAACCTGTTTTCCTGCATCCACAAACATTAGCACAATACCAATTCCGCTCCAGTACGGAATTATCGCGGTATATGGGATTTAAAATATTATCCGCTTAATAGACGGCGCAATAGGGTCTCATCCGCTATACAAATGCGAGAAATCAATAACTCCAATATATACATATGCCAATATATATATTGCTACTATATATAATACCAATTTCACTGTTTATGAAATATTCGCGGTATATGTTTTTATTAAATAACATCCGCTTACTAACGGCGCATAATGTCTATTTTAACAATCAATAAATATCAATCATCATTCAAACATGCATTCAAATATTTTAAATCTAACTATTTAAAATAAAATTGAAACTGATTCGAGTGAGTGAGAAGTTCTCACCTTGATTTCAATTTCGTTTTAGCGATTTATTCCGAATAAAATTAAACGGACGTTTAATTTTACCCGAAATTCTCACTAACTCCAAACGACTCCAATCCAACTCTATCGCGTAGTGCTCGTCCATACGATTCCAACGCTTCCTGTTTCGCGCGTTTTCGACCTCGTATGAAAAAGTTATGATTTTATGAAGTTTACACGATTTAAAATTTATAAATTTACAACTTTTACTATAAATTTTTAAACCTAGCTATCATCAGCCATTGATCCCCTTTCCTTTGCATCTGAACCTTCCCCATGATCTTCTTCCTCTTCACGCACGCCTCCAGTAACAAATCACGCATATAAACCCACTACATCAATATTAGGGTTCCAAATTCGAGCCTCCTCGTTGAACTCTACGACGATCAGATAGTTCCATGTCATGCGCCTAGCCTAGCTCTATACTCGGCCTAAACCTTGGTGAACTCAGCCCTTCATCTAGCACGAATCTCGAGGCCGAACGCATGTCCTTTGAACGAGATTTGCCGCCAATCCGTGCAACGAAACTCGATCACAACCGTTCAGATTGAAGATCACACTTAGCTCTACGCTTTTGTAGTTGGAAGTTTTTGAAATTATTGAGTGGATTGGAAGAAAAGAGAAGGGGAAGAGTGGAGCATTTCGGCCATTGGTGTTAGGGGGAGTGGCGGCTGCAGTTTTGCAAATTAGGGTTTCAAATTTTTATTAAAATTGTGAATTTAAGGTCTATTTATAAAGAATCGAACGACACTATTCACTCCGGAAATTCCAAACTCCGATTTACGCACCGTAACCATCGTTTGTAGGGTTTACCCCGCGTTCCGGACACAATGGAATAGGTTTCGGAAGCTAATTCGGACATCTGTGCGAGTTATGGCAATAAACGATCGATTTAAATTAAACCGATTTAAACGATTTTCTAGGCGTTTTAGCTTGCACCGGACAAACGGTAAATCCGATTGACACAAAAATTGAAATCCGGTAATAACTAACTATTACGGATCCAATGGAACTGGTTTCGTCCAATTCTGAGACTGTTCAAAAATTGACTATTTTCACTAGTCGATTTAATATTAAAATATTCAATTTTCACAAATAAACTTTAAATTCGATTTTAAAAGTTCTAAAATATCATTCTAACTTCAACATGATAAAATAAAATTTTACAAATCATTTTCAATCATATTTAACCCAATTTTCAATTATTTCCATAATTTAACATATTAAATTATCGATTTAATTATCCAATTAAATCCAATTATTCGAAATAAAACTTATTCGACTTATAAATTCACTTATTAATATTTAAAATTAATTAAATATTCAATTTTTTATTAATAAAAATTCTGGGTCGTTACAATACTATTACAAAAAAAAAACAATATATATGCGTGCCCATACACTACAGAAGATATCATTATTGAAGCAGGCACACACATTTGAAACACAACTGTAATATGATATAGTAGTATAGCGCAAATGTAAAAATTTACGTAGTTACCAGAAAAAAAGGAAACTGATGATTTGTGACCACTTGCCAGCCGTAAAGGGTTGTAGGCTCACGGAGGAAGAATGAAGTCGGAGGCGGGGCGGCGCGCTGTGGGTGTGGTGGTTAGGCAGAGACGCGGGCGGAGTGTTGTGGGTGGTTCACAAAAAATATGGAGGCATGGAAATGTTTGAGAAGAAGAAGGATACTGTCACTTTTTTTTTATGAAAACAAATTTTTGTTTTGGAAAAGCAACAGTGTATATATATAATTTAGTGGATAGGAGAAATAGAAGGGGAAACATCTGTCAATAAAATAACGTATATACTTTGCCTTATATATAATATTAAATAAGTAGATAAAAGGAAAAATTTCAACGGTCGAATTATGTAACTTATGGAATAAATGTTAAAACGAAAGCCAGTGAAACCAGGAAATCAATTAAAGCATAAAGGAAAGTTATAAATGCAAAAGGAACCGTTCAAAGGGAATAACGTATATCACTCTACACGTTTTGATTTTTAAAATAGCCATGGGATAACAACTGTCATCTTGCATTAAGCTGAAAATTTAAAGCAATAAATTTATTGCTTGTCAAGCAAGGCTCAGGTTGAAAAGCAAAGGAAACCAAAAGGTCCCAATATGAAGTAATGAGAGAGAAACGAAGAGGTAAAAGAGGGAAGAGAAAGAGGCGTATAAATGAATGGTAAATAAATTTAGATTTTAAATGAAATAAATGGAACAGCAGAGATTAAAGTATGGATGTAAATCCTGGAATAATAAAAAGCAACGGTTATATGCTGAGTAAGAAAAATAATTAAAACAATTAATGGCTTAAATGGGGCAGCATGTTTCAAATTTTTGAAATGCAAAAGAAACGTACACTATAAATATAAAGTTTTCAAAAGCAAAAGAAACGTAAAGCTGTCCATTAATTCATCAAAACGTTATTTAAGTAATAAATTGAAATGAAAAAAAAAAGTAATTGTAACGGTCAATAGTTGATTTAGCTGTACACTTAAAGCAATAAATTTTTGTTTGTTTGTACAACACATAATGAGTTTTGAAAGTCAAGGATATAAAAATGGATAAAAGTAAAGAAATCAGGAAATTTTGTGAGCAATAGCTTTCCAAGGAAAGGTAGGCTTACATTATATATACATGCCGAGATGATTAGGCACGTTCAAAAATTTTGAAGCAATGAAGGAATTGGAAATAAATATAAAATGAAAGAAATTTGAAAAGTCCGTAGCTATGATTTAGCCAAAATTTATTAAAGCCATTTACTAGGAAGGTTGGAACTGAAATAATTGGGAGAGGAAGGCACATTAAATTTGATGACAAAGTTGTGTTCAGATCTATAAGCAAGTGGTTTATATATTATAGGCCTTATGAAAGCGAGGGAAGGAACGGATGCTACTAGCTTGATGATTTGAGATTCTTTCAAGCGTTAAAAACAAAAATAAAGAGAGACCAGAATAAACGCACCACCATAAATATAAATATACGCTTCAATTGCAAAAGAAACGTATAGAGAAAATTATGGGTAGTGGGAAAGGTAAAGTCAGTGTACGAAACTACAAGGAATAATAAAAGCAAGGTCGATGATCTCAAATTTATTAATGGTTACGAATGGAAAAGTCTACCTGGATTGGAAAAGTATTAAGCAATAGAAATCTTTAACGGTAGTAAAAAGAAACCGTTACGCACTGATTCAGAAATCAATTAAAGCAATTAATAGCTTGAATTGGACAGCACGTTTTCTCAATTAAATAAACTTCCATAAAATTATTTGAAAATTTACAATCTGCTATATTTAAATATGCGTATTCTAAATATATAAACATTTTATTTAAAAATTCAATTATTATAAGATTTCACAAATATTCAATTAAATACGTTATAGAATCAATTAAAATTGTTAAAATTTTCCGGGTCGTTACACTCTCCCCCACTCAAAACTTTTCGTCCCCGAAAAGGAAGGAGGTAGGAGAATAAAACAACCAGAAAAAAAAAATTAGATTGAAAGCCAAGATAAACAATAAATTTTAAAACTATATAAATTTTATTTAAAATATTTATTTGAAAATTTCATTTGAAATTAAATTTTATTTAATATTTAATACTTCTCAAACTCCTTTGCAAACAATTATTTACATTATTACTTCTATTTACAAAGACTATTGAAAATATTAAATCCAAAATTTATGAAAATTTTAATTTATCTCAAGATACCTTTCAAATATTATCAATAAATTAATAATCATTTTCTTTAAAGATGTAATATTTAATTTATAACTTCAAAAATATTTATAACACTAAAATTTATATAAAACAATGTAGTATACAAATAAGCAATATTTAAAAGATTTATTCAAAAAGGAAAGGAAGGTAGATTCCGAAAACGGAATATAGGTGAAAAATGAAGCTGAGCAGATGAGGTAGATTCAAAAAAATAGAATCGGGCACGAATAATTTATTTCAAACCATAAGAATTTTAAATTAATACAAAATTTCTTTGTTGAAAATACTTTTATAATAAAATACCTTTATAAATAAAATACTTTTATATCGAAACCAATTTTTCTTTCGAAAATACTTTTATAACTCAATGTTTTAACAAGTTTATCCTCGTTCTTGCAGACTCTGGCCATGCGTTGATCAGGCGCAAAGCTAGAATTCTTCAAGTACTTAGTAGACTTGTTTCAACACCCAGTGAAAATACTTGAAAACCTTTAAAAACAGATATGGAAAGTACAATCCAAACAAAACAACCAAACCAAAACCTTTGTCCGATCATGGTTCGCAGATACACAATGGTTACGCCTGGGTCCCCCAGGAAACAATCCATATCCGTAAGCTTTCTCAGCTCTGCGAGTTACGCCATGATGACTAGTAGAGTGCAGGATAAACAATGGTTACACCTGGATCCCCCAGGAAACAATCCGTACCCCTAGGCAAGACTCAGCCAGGCACTTGCGCTACTATTCGCGACCTACACAGATTGCAGGATACACAATGGTTACGCCTGGATCCCCCAGGAAACAATCCGTACCCCTAGGCAAGACTCAGCCAGGCAATTGCGCTATGCATTCGCGAGGGAAAAAAAACCATGGGTTACGCCACGGTGGGAAACACTCGAGTATTACATCCGGAAAAATGAAAATCAGAGAGAATAATATCGATAGAATGAATCCACGATGTGGCCACAAAGCGGATATCAAGCAGAAGGCACTTTCCGTATCTTTACTTCGAAAATATATATCATATAGTACCTTTTCAAATACTTTCATATATCATACTTATATAAAATCTCTTTCGAAATTGAGTACCTTTCAAATCAATAGATTTCAAATCAACTTCATACTTATACAATCCATTTTATATAAGTTTGACCACTCCCAAATCAAGTTCTTAAGAATATAAGGTTCTCAATTTCAAATCATTCAATATCCATTCAGTTTCCAAATCATATATGATTTCACCAAATCTTCTTCCAAATTAAGTATCTAAATTTCAAAGTTCCCAAAATAATAGGTTTAGAAAATTATCCCAGTTTATAAATTAAAATAATTCAAGTCAAACAAATTCATTTCCAAAATCTCCATAAGAGTACTGGTTTTTAATTTCAATTTAATTTCAAAACTAAAATTTTCCCAAAATAAATTATACTCAAAATGGTTTCCAAATTTATAATTATCCTTTTTTTTAACTTTAAAACTATCTATTTCTATGTAAAATATCCAATTTACCTTTCTGAAAACTATTATTCAAAACTATTTTTTTTTCAAAACATTTCAAACTAAATTTATATTCTTTATCAAACATTTTATACTCTTCGAAATTTCTTAATTTTAAAATTTTAGACCTTGACTTGGAAGTGTTCGAACCTTCAAAATGATAAGGGGAAATCACATTTTCAATTCAAGAGTTGAAAATCAACAATAAATCGATTATTAAATCCGAAACTCGAGGACTGAACACCGGTCTCATTTTAAATTGTTTCAAATATATACATATATCTTTCGAAAATATCAAATTATACTTCGGAATTTGAAATCAAAAACGGTTTTACAAAATCACTCGCATAGAGAAGCTATTAAAGTGGCCTCTCCCCTACTCTGAAACTCGAAAATCAATGTCGATGATGCGTGCACTCATCACCGAAATTATTCTCCAGCGCATAAGTGAGTTCTGGACTTCTATTTCTTGAAAACTTCTTTGAAATTTCTTCAAAATTATTGGAATTCATTTGAACCCATTTGAAACATTTCTTATTCGGAAAAATACTTTTAAATCGTATTATTTTTATATATTTTCCCAAAATCATAAAACCAATTTCAAAATATCGGAATTCAATTCTCGAATTTCAAATTTAACCCTTCAGTTATAAATCCTTTTTATATAAATCACTTTCTTATAAATTTTCAAAATTTCCAATCCTTTCAAAACTTTTATATATAGAATAACATTTCTTATTCGTTTTATATATAGGTATATAATCCTTATCGAAAACATTTTCACTTTTATATATAGAATAAAATCATAGTTATCAAAATAATAATTTCGTATAAAACAATTTTAAAATACAACAAACCCGATTTTCAAAGGATGATTCAAGAATGGATTTCAAAACAAAGATAGAGATTTAATTTAGAGGAACTCTAATCAATAGAATCCTGATTCGAAGATAGGCTCAAACAAAGTTGAGAAAATCAAATTACAAAATAGAAGATGGATATACTTCTATAAATCTCGGGCGACCTTACCCGGGTCAACCGTGACTTCAGGAATATAATTGATGCGGAATTCTAAAACAAATCGACATTCGATTGCCAGAGATAGAATTCGGCATACCAAGATATAGCAGCATCGTAAACCGAGGATACAGAAATCTCCGGTGAATCAATGCCAATTGTAAAGGAGTTTTCACCCCCTTTACAATTCATTCCGTGGAGTTATGGGATACTCCAGAATCAAACGAATATAAATAGGGAGAGACAAGAATGAATTTCGGAACCGAGGGACATTCCAAAATTCAAAGGAAATCAAGTCAAAAAGAAGGGATTCAACTCGAACGAAAGTGATTCTGTAAATGAATTTACCATATATGCTATGTTTTGCCTAGAGCCAAAGCTCTGATACCAACTGTAACGACCCGCTATTTTGGACCATTCAAATCGACAATAAAACCGTACATGTCCGACTTGAATAATTCAAAATACCGAATTGTTAATAAAATTTGGCAAAACTTAAAATATACAGTAAATAAATCAATCATAGATCACTTACACAGAGTAATACAATGCAGCGGAATAGATAAAGAATAGTAGTTCATGAAGCTACTATATACCTCAGAGTTAGAAATAAAATACAACCGAATAGTTCAAATGCCATGAAGTCTCCAATGCAACAGATGGCTTCTCTGAACCAATCAACTGGATGACTGAAGGGATAGATAGCTGGATCTTCAAGAAAAGCTCCAACTTCGAAGATGAGTCTCAAATGCTGTATCTCTCAGTCTGACCCGAGCGTAAAGCAAAACACAAAACACTCGAGTCAGGATTAACATTCTTATATCTATAAATCTAACTCAAGTGAAATATCAACTGAAATATAATTAACTTAGAGGATGTTTGGGATAACCATCCTCTAAGGGTCCATGGAACTATCTAAAAGATAGAAATATACACTATAACACCGTAGTCTTTTCAACTTAATTTATACTTCAAAACCAAATATCATTTTCACTTCAAATATCTCTATACTTCCCAAATAGTATTTTTATATATTAAATAATTTGTACAGTAAAGAAATTTCAATTCCCTCAACTTAACAAATCGTTTAACACCAACCCGACCGCCCCATTTAAATCTATTTCAATCTCAATTTATTAATTTAAATTCAACTCAATTTCTAAAATAACCACTTCAATTTTATCGATCTCAAATTCGGATTTGAAATCACAAAATACCCTTTATGTTCAATATATTTCAAAACTTTAAGTATTCAACGTTTCAAACTAACTTTTTAATCAATTTAGTTTCTAAATAATAAATTCAACTATACTGATTTAAAATACATATCCGAATCTCAAAATAAACCATTTAAATCCCAATATAGTTCAAAGCTTTAATATTTAATTAAATGTTCAATTTAATAGTTCCATATAGATCTCGATTTAACCTCATTATTATCTAGTCTTAAAATAATCCCTCATTAGATACAATATCATTTAAGTAACCTTAAATTACATTTTACTCAATATTTTCTTTAATTTATTTAAACGTCAAATATTCATTAAATCACTTAAATAAAAATCCAGTTACAAAATCATACCCTTAAATTTCCCATTCAAAAATTTCAAATTGATTTAATTGAATAAATCCTTATTTAAATACCATTTAGATAAACTCACATTTATCTCCCAATCTTAGTAAATTGCAGAATACTTTTGGAATAAAATTTACATAAATATTTAGCATAATTTATGTATTAAATCAAATTTTGACTAAATTAAATATTATTAAATCTATATATCATTACCCTTTATATATAAAAAAAATTTAAGGATTAAATTTTAATAAGACCATATATTTCTTTCCAAAACAATGAATTAAATTTCAAAATATCTATATATATGGACCAACGATGTCTGTATATATTTCTTATCATATGGTCAAATGTTACGGATATTTATCATTTCAACCCGTACACTAAATGTATACCGGTGGATAGCATTTCACCCCGTAATCCCAATTCAATTTAATGAAAATCGCTTGGGTTTATCATTTCAAACCATAACGATTTTCTCCTATTCTAAAGTCTATTCAGGTATGTATCATTTCAACCCATAGTGATTTCTATACTAACAGGGAACTTGCAGAGTGATAACAGATATGAAAATAGTAATAACAGCAGGCATATATCATCCAAATAAATATAAACAATAGGATATGGTGTCGTATCTCATAAGTGAACAGTTACAGATAATAGCATATATAACAAATTAACATTAATAACAGCAGCATATTTCAATTGTCGTCTCAATTGAAATCAAATTTAATAAATAAAAGAACGTTAATCGTGAGTGATTGCTCACCTTTCGAGGCTAGAGAGATGGACAACGAAACTGATTTGTTACGAACTGAATCACGATCTAGACAATCGAAGGAATCCAAACAAAAATTTCAAAGCGAAGTAAGCTGAAAGTGGGTTGACGGGCAAAGCTGGAAGATAGGATTGATGGAAACGAATCAGAGTCGTCTTGATAAAATCAGACAAAATATATGTTATAAATTTTCTCTAAAACAATTTTCTTTTAAAACTTATATTTAAATAAGATATATATATTTATATATTATACTTACTTTCAAACAAAATAAATTCAAACACAAATTTAAATTAAAACACATATATTACAATAACAAGAAAACTGACATTATGAACTGCAACTTTTACTTTTAAACTATGTATACACGCACAGCTCACTCACAATCTACATGCAGACTCAAAGGGTGACAAATATTCCTTTATTTTATACTTTGGAAGTGCATGTAAAATTTAAAATTAGTATCTACTCTGCGAGTCAATTAAAATGTCATAACCATCCTAAAACCTATACATATACATAAAATGAGATGAACATGTTATATACAACTTAGTTCAGTCGCCTATATAAGCAGATTATAAATGCACTATTTTAATTATATGTAAAAGCAAATTGATAAAGTGGTCCCCAGCTTCAAATGTAATATATACATACATAACTATAACATCTATCAATATGGAAAAGTTATAACATATTATAATCAACAAATATAAACTTTATATATGTTAACTAATATAAGACAGGTTTATAAATATATGTTATATAGTCAAAGTTGTTCAAATATACTCCACAGCTTTTGTATATACATAAGTTACAAACAAAACACATATATATAAAAAAAAACCTTTTTAACATATACAACAACATTTATACTGAAAACGGGCTTGCTATAACAAGCATACAACTAATATCTACGAACCCTGAACATGTTATACTCAACACCCAAAAAACCTTACAGTGCAATATATATATATATATATCCAACTTGTAACCAAAGATATGCAAAACAAAATATATCTTCTGACCAGCAACAAAAATATGCACATGCGAAAATTTTATATGCATAAACAATATGCCGACCACACTCTCTGATCCAACTTTTATAACTTAAGATATTTATATTATATATATTGTAACTTTGTAAAATTAATACTATAAACAACACACAAAAAAAAAAATAGTATAAGCTTTACCTATTTTCACATACAACTAACCTTATATACATACTATTACACAAAAAAAACAATATATATGCGTGCCCATACACTACAGAAGATATCATTATTGAAGCAGGCACACACATTTGAAACACAACTGTAATATGATATAGTAGTGTAATGCAAATGTAAAAATTTACGTAGTTACCAGAAAAAAAGGAAACTGATGATTTGTGACCACTTGCCAGCCGTAAAGGGTTGTAGGCTCACGGAGGAAGAATGAAGTCGGAGGCGGGGCGGCGCGCTGTGGGTGTGGTGGTTAGGCAGAGACGCGGGCGGAGTGTTGTGGGTGGTTCACAAAAAATATGGAGGCGTGGAAAAGTTTGAGAAGAAGAAGGATACTGTCACTTTTTTTTTATGAAAACAAATTTTTGTTTTGGAAAAGCAACAGTGTATATATATAATTTAGTGGATAGGAGAAATAGAAGGGGAAACATCTGTCAATAAAATAACGTATATACTTTGCCTTATATATAATATTAAATAAGTAGATAAAAGGAAAAATTTCAACGGTCGAATTATGTAACTTATGGAATAAATGTTAAAACGAAAGCCAGTGAAACCAGGAAATCAATTAAAGCATAAAGGAAAGTTATAAATGCAAAAGGAACCGTTCAAAGGGAATAATGTATATCACTCTACACGTTTTGATTTTTAAAATAGCCATGGGATAACAACTGTCATCTTGCATTAAGATGAAAATTTAAAGCAATAAATTTATTGCTTGTCAAGCAAGGCTCAGGTTGAAAAGCAAAGGAAACCAAAAAGTCCCAATATGAAGTAATGAGAGAGAAACGAAGAGGTAAAAGAGGGAAGAGAAAGAGGCGTATAAATGAATGGTAAATAAATTTAGATTTTAAATGAAATAAATGGAACAGCAGAGATTAAAGTATGGATGTAAATCCTGGAATAATAAAAAGCAACGGTTATATGCTGATTAAGAAAATAATTAAAACAATTAATGGCTTAAATGGGGCAGCATGTTTCAAAATTTTGAAATGCAAAAGAAACGTACACTATAAATATAAAGTTTTCAAAAGCAAAAGAAACGTAAAGCTGTCCATTAATTCATCAAAACGTTATTTAAGTAATAAATTGAAATGAAAAAAAAAAGTAATTGTAACGGTCAATAGTTGATTTAGCTATACACTTAAAGCAATAAATTTTTGTTTGTTTGTACAACACATAATGAGTTTTGAAAGTCAAGGATATAAAAATGGATAAAAGGAAAGAAATCAGGAAATTTTGTGAGCAATAGCTTTCCAAGGAAAGGTAGGCTTACATTATATATACATGCTGAGATGATTAGGCACGTTCAAAAATTTTGAAGCAATGAAGGAATTGGAAATAAATATAAAATGAAAGAAATTTGAAAAGTCCGTAGCTATGATTTAGCCAAAATTTATTAAAGCCATTTACTAGGAAGGTTGGAACCGAAATAATAGGGAGAGGAAGGCACATTAAATTTGATGACAAAGTTGTGTTCGGATCTATAAGCAAGTGGTTTATATATTATAGGCCTTATGAAAGCGAGGTAAGGAACGGATGCTACTAGCTTGATGATTTGAGATTCTTTCAAGCGTTAAAAACAAAAATAAAGAGAGACCAGAATAAACGCACCACCATAAATATAAATATACGCTTCAATTGCAAAAGAAACATATAGAGAAAATTATGGGTAGTGGGAAAGGTAAAGTCAGTGCACGAAACTACAAGGAATAATAAAAGCAAGGTCGATGATCTCAAATTTATTAATGGTTACGAATGGAAAAGTCTACCTGGATTGGAAAAGTATTAAGCAATAGAAATCTTTAACGGTAGTAAAAAGAAACCTTTATGCACTGATTCAGAAATCAATTAAAGCAATTAATAGCTTGAATTGGACAGCACGTTTTCTCAATTAAATAAACTTCCATAAAATTATTTGAAAATTTACAATCTGCTATATTTAAATATACGTATTCTAAATATATAAACATTTTATTTAAAAATTCAATTATTATAAGATTTCACAAATATTCAATTAAATACTTTATAGAATCAATTAAAATTGTTAAAATTTTCCGGGTCGTTACAAGGATCTTGAAGGTGTATCTTTTATATAAAAGATTTGGAATTGTAAATAGTTTTGAAAGCTATGAATTAATCTTTGTGAAGATTGGTGAACTTTGTGAAGTAAATCTTTTTGTTTAAAGATTTGAAAATGGTAATTTGTTTAAACCATTTGAAGAAAGGTTTTGGGCTTTAAGTTGTGACTTAACTAAGATTCCATATATTCATATGTTTTTAAATATTGCGCTCATTATTCGGTTTAGCCGGGAGAGACTTTATGTCATATTACCCATTTCGAATAGCGATACGACGATATGGATAGCATTTGAAGACCGGATATTTTTGAGAACGAAAGGATTACTCGTCGAATGACTCTGCACTGAGAAGCTATGGTATAGAGATCACCATATGTGATGGGGAGTCCGATCGGGATTGTCAATACCCTGATTGCAATGGCTTCTTTTGAAGTGCCTTTGGTTCTGTTCGAACCCAGAACTGACTTGTATGAATGTGTGTCTGACATTACACTTTGAGATGTAAAGCTGGTTTCTATCAAATACATTTCTGTTTGGTGGCGGAGAATTTATTCTCTTAACTTAACACCCTTCTCTGAGATGTACGAGCTCAGAGGTTATGTAGCTAATGGTTACTAGTGATACATTCCCAATTTGGTAATGTGGCATATGAAATGCTGCTGATCATTTGTTGGTCAAAGCATGGCTTTTGTGTAAAGCGTAGCTTTGTGGACGTGACCTCGTCGGACCACACAAACCGGAATGGTCGAAACAGGAAAGATGGAGCATGGTTATTTGGGGGTAGTGCCCTCTACGGCTATGTCCATTTCCTTTTGGATAGAAGTGCTATCATGGTATGGAGCCCAGATACTTAACTTATGTAGCTGCAAATTTATTACTTTGTGGTTGTTGCTTTGTGGTTGAGGGCCCTCGGATAAAGGTTGGTTACGACCGGGGGATAGCATACACGTGTAGTCGTTACCTAGTTACAGAGGTAACCCGGCCTTGTGTTGGCAGAGAGCTGGTTAAGTTCTCGAGGCATCCCTCCAGAGGCATACCCATGTGGCCCTGGAAGTTCCTTTGCTTGACCATTTATTGAAAATCCAATCACCAATACGCATCTTGTACGGTTTTAGTTATAGAACCTGTCATCTAATATGGCAGCCATAGTACGCATACTATAATGGTACGTATGCTGGCTAAGATTAATATTATACTTGCAAATGTTTTCTGCACTATGCACTAAAAATAATATCAAAAGGAGTTTTTCGTATCAAGCATGTTTGACTATCATAAGAATAAATCTCCTCCAATTGTGCGCTTGCATTGTGTGTGTGCGGGGAGGCCTTATGGTAGTTTCATTTTACAAAAAACATTACGGATTTCAATTTTAAATTCTTTTGTTGTTTGTTTTTGTTCAAAACATTTTTCGTTTGCTCATACCAGTCCCATGACTGACTTGGAGTTTATTGTTCCCTTTCTAAACTCTAGGTGCCCACAATTTTCTACACGGGCAGCCTAGAGTTGGGATTTTCAGATAATCAAATAGTAGGTGCAGATTTGAAAAGCCTCTGGTCTTTAGATTTTGGCTATCGCATTTGGATTAAGGTTGCTTAGTTCATCGTGATGGCGGTTTGAGCTTTTGGATCGGAGTCTTTGGAGCTTTGGCAATGGAGATGCATTTTATTGGATCCTCGCTTTCTAACTTGGAAATTCTATTGGATTTATCTTTCCGTTGTCGATGGTTGCAAAGTCTTGACATCCAGTTGTGTTATTTCTTCCGCTGTTGTCTTATATCTCTGATGTTGATATCAATAGCATCAATGTGTTTTATCAAATATTATGTATCAATGATATTATTCATTTTTTCTTCCGATGTGTTGTTGTACTTAACATGTTATAAGCTCCGGCGTGAATCAGATTTCAATGGTTAAATCTGTGACATTCGAGTACAAGTGAAGTATGGGTGTCGATTTTCGAACGCTGAAACTCCAGTCGTGACAACTCGCCTCAACTCCCTCTACAATCCAGTGCCCTTCAATCATTGTATGGTCGTCGATACACCATTGGAATCAAACCCTTGAATGAATGGTCGAGAATGTTTCACTGATTTCTAGAAAAACAAAGCCTACAATAAAAAAAATGAATCATAGATGCTGATTCCATTCGTTGAGATCTTCACAATGATACATTATTACTCCTTGAGATGATGGTTTTGATGGCAACAACCTTAGAATAAGATTATAAAATATAAATACTAACATTATAGTTTAGATATATATGTATATGCAGGATTTAACCATGTAGGTACTAAGAATGAAGACTATAGAGTACAGAGATTCAAGATATCAAGATTGAAGACTCATGAGTAACAAGATTATCAAGAGTTCAAGATTTCAATAATAAGTAATTTAATTAGGAATTTTGTTAAAACTCTTAGAAAAGCACTAGCATCTTAAAATCCAATTTATTCGTGGAATGGTTCCACTTCGAGCCTTTTAAAGGGATGGAGCCCTAAGTAGGATGGAACCTACGAAAAATCTAGCGGAACATTGTTTTGTACCCACTAACTTTTATTCAAATGTTTTTTACAAAATTATATCTTGTTTTCAAAATGATTTCAAAACCTTTCTTTTAAAAGAATCAAAAACATCTATCTTGGTTTTAAATATTTTTAGCCTCAAAATAATCTTTATTTTCAAAATCAAATTATCCTTGGTTTTAAACGATCTTTTATTAATAATGTATTTAACTTTTAATATAAAATTATAGTAAAATTATATATATATATATATATATATATATCAAAATATTATTCTCTACATTTACTTATGTATTTTAACTATAGTTAAGTATATTTAGAAAGATTAAAATAGTTTTAATATAAGATAAAAGTTACTTTCAAAGAAAAGCAAATTACCAAAAATACCTTAGGCATGTCGACATCCTCAAGTACCCCTTGTCGACATTGTAGCAGTTTATTTCAAAAATTTGAATTTCAAAGGAAGTGTCTATTCGTCATATCCTTTCACGAATGGACATGGCTGTTGTTCTACTATAAATTGGGGTAGTTTTGAACGAATTTGTATTCATATTTCTCTGATTTCACTCCTCTTCTTCTTCCACATTTTTTTATACACATTTTTACCATTACTCTACCGAAATCAACATTGAATCTAACCAGGTCATCTCTGGTTTGATTCTCTATCACTATCTCAACAAGATCTCAGTGCTATTCAAAATTATAGGCTTCTTTAATAAACTAAGCGAGAAAAGTTGTGATTGTAGCCTGTGAAATCAATCAAGTGAGAAAGCGTGTGATTGTAGCCTTGGAAATCAATTGGGTGAACTTATTGCTCGTGTAATCAAGTATCTCTACTCAGAGGATTGCGAATCTGGAGTGGTGTACCTCGTGGCCTTGAAATCGAGGGTGTAATTGTACAATTGCTTTTGAAAGGAAATCCATACTTGTGTGCAGGACTGGATGTTGGGTAACTCCGAACCAGTTTAAAATCCGGTGTGTTCTTTCCTTTATTGCTTTTACTTTATTTCTGCATCTGCATTTGTTTCTGTGATCATATCTGTTTCTGAATATTGCAAACATTTGTTCAAATTAACAAAAACTCAAAAAGATTTAGTAATTCCTTAAAACACTATTCACCCCCTCTAGTGTTAATCCTAGCCTTAAGATCCGTATTTCTCATTTCTCACATTTGGTATCAAAGTAAGGTTTTCAAAGTTTCGTAATATGATTTTTGAAAAGTTTTTAAAATGGCTGTGTTTAAAAAATTTGTTAATACTAGTTTAGAAATATTCAGATCATCATTGTCTCTTGAGTCTGCACATAATCAATATTCGAATTCAAGTTGTCTACCAAAATTGTATGATGTGCAGGAAACATGCTTTATGGGTGTTGAGGAATCAATCCATAATGGACAGATTGTGCAGATCAAAAAGAATAAATGGGTACTCGATAGTGGATGCTCTAGACACATGACTGGCAATCCAGATATGCTGAATGATATAATATACAAAGACGGAGGACTGGTTAACTTTGGAGACAATTCAAAAGGATATGTGATTAGCATCGGCAAAGTCGGTAACTCTGAAACTCCTATTATTACTAATGTTTTGCTACTTAAGAATCTGAAACATAATCTGCTAAGTATTAGTCAACTTTGCGATAAATGATATAAAATTAAATTTGAAAAAGATAAGTGTCACATTGAAGATAATAATTCAACCATAATATTTGAGGGAATTAGGAAAAAGAATATTTATATTCTTAGTATGGAAGTTTCAATTGATAACCTGTGTCTTTTGGCAAATACAAGTGAACCTTGGATTTGGCATAAGAGATTTGGACATTTGAATTTCAAACTCTTATCTAGACCGTCAAAACATGATCTAGTAAGAGGTCTCCCTAAAATGAATTTTAAAGTAGATAGTTTATGTGATGTATGTCAATTAGGAAAACTTAGAAAAAGTTCCTTTAAATTAAAAGATATGATTTCAACCTCAAAACCTCTTGAATTACTTCATCTTGATTTATTTGGTCTATCTCAAATTCTATCAATAAATCATAGTAAATATGTTTTTGTAATTGTAGATGATTATTCTAGTTTCACATGGACAATATTTTTGCAACATAAAAGTGATACTTTTGAATGTTTTAAGAACTTTACAAAAAGGATTCAAAATCAACTTTCTCTCAAAATTATAACCATCCGTAGTAATCACGGTGGTGAATTTGAAAATGAAAAGTTTGAGGAATTCTGCAATAAAAAGGGAATAACTCGCAATTTTTCATTTTCAGGAACTCCACAACAAAACGGGGTAGTAGAACATAAAAATAGGATGATTCAAGAGTGTGCGAGACCTATGCTTTCAGATAGTAAATTACCAAAGTATATTCCGGCAGAAGCGGTTGCTACCGCCCGTTACATTTTAAATAGAATTTTATTTAGACCTTTAACTGATAAGACATTTTATGAACTTCTTCACAGAAAGAAACCTAAGGTATCTTATTTCAGATTTTTGGAAGTAAATGTTTTATTTTATATACAAAAAATAACTTAGATAAATTTGATCCTAAATCCGACAAAGGTATCTTTATCGGATATTCTAATAAAAGTGAAGCGTACAGAGTGTTTGATTTAAGAACTAACACCATCGAAGAAACAATGCATGTTTCATTCGACGAGAATCTCAAAATTTTTGAAGATATAAACGATGAAGAGGATTTAATAACTCAAAATCAAGAGTCAACTGAAACTAATAATGAAATTAATCATCCTAACAAAAGAATTAAACTTTTAAAAGATCAGTCCATAGAAAATATGCTAGGAGATATGCAATCTGTTGTTACAACAAGAAATCAGTTAAGTAAAATGAGCAATGTAGCTTTTGTATCAACTATTGAACCCAAAAATCCAATAGAAGTATCAACTAATGATTCATAGATTTTGGCTGTGCAAGAAGAACTAAATCAGTTTACTAGAAATGATCTTTGGGAACTTGTTCCTAGACCTGAAAATAAAACTAGAATTGGAACTAAATGGGTTTATAAAAGTAAAATGAATGAACAAGGAGAGGTTGTTAGAAATAAATCCCGGTTAGTCGCTCAAGGTTGTTGTCAAGAAGAAGGAATAGATTTTGATGAAACCTTTACTCCCATAGCAAGATTAGAATCCATTAGGATTCTACTTGCTTTCGAAAATTATAATAATTTCAAATTATATCAAATGGATGTTAAAAGTGCCTTTTTAAATGGATTTGCAAAAGAGGAAGTATATGTTGAACAACCATCACTTTTTAAAAATGAAAAATTACCAAATCATGTTTACAAACTTAAGAAAGCTCTATATGGTCTAAAACAAGCTCCTAGAGCCTGGTATGATAAACTAAGATCTTACATATTACAATCAAACTCTGAAATTTGTAAAGTAGATAATATTCTTTTTATTAAAAGAAATAAAAATAACATTCAACTAGTACAGGTCTACATATATGATATCATTTTCGGATCAAATAATTTTGAAATGAATAAAGAATTTTCTGAAATAATGACAAAAGAGTTTGAGATGAGTCATATGGATGAATTAAACTTCTTTCTAGGTTTATAAATAAAACAATTAGGTAGTGTATCTTTATTAGTCGAGAAAAATATGTTAAAGACCTAGTTAGTAAATTTGGTTTGACTACTGCAAGTGGAAAACCCACTCCCATGGCAATCAATGAGTACCTAAGTAAAGAAGATCTCTCGAAAGATGTAGATCAAAAATTATATAGAGGAATGATTGGATCACTACTCTATATCACTGCTAGTAGACCTGATATCATGCACAGTGTTTCTCTCTGTTCAAGATATCAATCCCAACCTAAAGAGACCCACTTAAAAGCCGTAAAACGTATCATAAGATATGTTAAACAAACCTTTGATTATGTCTTATTTTATCCTAAAAATGATTCTTTTGACTTAATATCTTACTGTGATGCTGATTATGCTGGTTGTAAATCAGACCGAAAAAGTACAAGTGGAACTTGTCACTTTTTTGGGCATTTTCTGATTTCCTGGTTTAATAAAAAGTAAACCACAGTTTCTTTATCAACAACTGAAGCAAAGTATATTTCTGCTGCTTTGGCTTGTTCTCAAGTAATATATATGAAACAAACTTTAAAAGATTTTGCTTTAAATATCTCAAAATCACCAATTTATTGTGACAATACTAATGCAATAAATTTATCCAAAAATACTACTCATCATGCTCGAACTAAGCATATTGATATCAGACATATTTTCTAAGAGATAATATAAGTAAGGAAGTAATTACTCTCGATTATATCAATTATGAGAATCAAATTGCTGATATCTTAACAAAACCCTTAAATGAATCTATATTTATTAAATTAAGAAGAGAATTAGGTATTTGTTCAATAACTGAAATATAAAATATAAATAACAAAGTATAATTAAAAATTAAATCAAAATAAATCAAATAGTAAAAATATCAAGCACCATGTCGACAACCCCCTCCTACCCATGTCGACATATAACGATTTTTTTTTGAAATTTTCCCACCAAAATTCAAATAAGTGGTTATATATTCTTCTTATTTCGAAATTTTGATCATTCTTTCTATTCTCTCTCAGTTTTTAACTTCTGAAATCAATAATACAATGGCCTCCTCTTCCAAACCAAGTAAAAATTCAATCTTTTCGTTCCCTTCTCCTTCTATTGGACCATTTCAACGAACTACGCTAGCACGAGTGATGAAAATGGAGGATTCCTTGAAGGATGCACTACAACTAATGACTGAAATTCAAGTGGTGCAACTTGGAATGGCCAAAGAACAAGAACGGCAAGGCAAAATCCTTAGAAATTTGCAAAAGTTTCTAATGGACAATCACGCTAATCCAATCTTGATTGATAAAGAGTCTTCAGGAGATCAAGTGCAAGAGGACATCGTGGAAGAAGAAAAAGAAGCCTTTATGGAAGAAGTGCACGCTGAAGATGACGACAAAGTCGTTTGCGTTGGCAAAGTGTGCTTTGACAAGGATGTAAATCTAGTCGAACAACGTGGAAATTTCTGTTTCCACTACCCAAATTGTTCGGTTCATAGATCTCCCATTTTCAAAGACACGCATTAGTTTATTTTCTCTCTTTCCTATAATTTTATGTTCTTTCTTACGTTCTTTACGAAAATGTAAATAAAACAATATATAATCAATAAATAATTTGTGTTCTTATATTTGATTTCTCACTATTATAAGTATTGTCGTATATGGAATCTTAGTTAGGATAGTTAGTAATTTAGGATTAAGTTTTAGTTTTAGAATCAAGTTTTGATTATTTATGATAGCACTATCATTATAATCACATGTCATAGCGTATTAGATTAAGGGGAGTTATATAGTTTGGAGTTAGTTTTTGTTGATGACAAAGGGGGAGAAGTATAAAATAGGATACTTAGACATAGATTAAGGGGGAGTTATTAGGATAGAAGTAATATTATATAAACAAAGGTTGTCATCGTCAAAAAGGGGGAGATTGTTAGTCCTTGAGATGATGGTTTTGATGACAACAACCTTAGAATAAGATTATAAAATATAAATACTAACATTATAGTTTAGATATATATGTATATGTAGGATTTAACCATGCAGGTGCCAAGAATGAAGACTATACAGTATAGAGATTCAAGATTGAAGACTCATGAGTATCAAGATTATTAAGTGTTCAATAATAATTAATTTAATTAGAAATTTTGTTAAAACTCGTAGAAAAGCACTAGCATCTTAAAATCCAATTTATTCATGGAATGGAAGCCGCTTCGAGCCTGTTAAAGGGATGGAACTCTAAGTAGGATGGAACCTACGAAAAATCTAGCGGAACATTGTTTTGTATCCACTAACTTTTATTCAAATGTTCTTTACAAAATTATATCTTGTTTTCAAAATGATTTCAAAACCTTCCTTTTAAAAGAATCAAAAACATCTATCCTGGTTTTAAATATTTTTAGCCTCAAAATAATCTTTATTTTTTAAAATCAAATTATCCTTGTTTTTAAACTATCTTTTAATAATAATATATTTAACTTTTAATATAAAATTATAGTCAAATTTTATATATATATCAAAATAATATTCTCTATATTTACTTATGTATTTTAACTATAGTTAAGTATATTTATAAAGTTTAAATAGTTTTAATACAGGATAGAAGTTATTTTCAAAGAAAAGCAAATTACCAAAAATACCTTAGGCATGTCGACATCCTCAAGTACCCTTTGTCGACATAGTAGCAGTTTATTTCAAAATTTTGAATTTCAAAGAAAGTGTCTATTCGTCATATCCTTTCACGTATGGACATGGCTGTTGTTTTACTATAAATAGGGGTAGTTTCGAACGAATTTGTATTCATATTTCTCTGATTTCACTCCTCTTCTTCTTCCACATTTCTTTATACACATTTTTACCATTACTCTGCCAAAATCAACATTGAATCTACTAGATAACTAGATCATCTCTGGTTTGATTCTCTATCACTATCTCAACAAGATCTCAGTGCTATTCAGAGTTACAGGCATCTTTGTAATAAACTAAGCGAGAAAAGGTGTGATTGTAGCCTGTGAAATCAATCAAGTGAGAAAAGGTGTAATTGTAGCCTTGGAAATCAATTGGGTGAACTTATTGCCCGTGAATCACGTATCTCTACCAAGAGGATTGTGAATCTGGAGTGGTGTACCTCGTGGCCTTGAAATCGAGGGTGCAATTGTACGATTTCTTTTGAAAGAAAATCTGTACTTGTGTGCAGGATGGGATGTAGGGTAACTCCAAACCAGTATAAAATCCGGTGTGTTCTTTTCTTTATTGCTTTTACTTTATTTCTGTATCTGTGTTTGTTTCTATGATCATATATGTGTCTGAATGATGCATACATTTGTGTTCAAATTAACAAAAACTCAAAAACATTTAGTAATTTCTTGAAACACTATTCACCCTCCCTCTTGTGTTAATCCTAGCCTTAAGATCTGTATTCCCCATTTCTCACATACATAATCTGAAAGGGTTTGAGTAGTCTAAATTTTTGGATTTGATTTGAAATCAGCAATTAGGGTTTTGGCTAATCTCCATTGAAAAGGAGCAGATAAGAACTGAAATGTACATACATAAAATGAAAATAGAAAACTGCTAGGGTTTATAACAACATATATATAGACCAAGATTGAATAGGAATGGATGGAACATATCGATTTGGCCAAAGCGATAACAAAGGCCCATAAAGCCTATTTCGTTCTCAAAATAAAAATGTCATTCCATATAACGAAATGTAGGTTTTTCATATTTTTAAACTCAATGAAACTAATTTTAATCCCTAATTCTGTAGTTAGCTTTAAAATATGTTTATAATTATTTTTAAACGTTAATTAAAACGAATTATGACTAAACTGATTTAATCACTTTTAAATTCCAAATTAAAAGTTTCTATCATTATTTTGATTAAAAAGAAATTAATAATCTTTTAAAATTAAATTCTCCATGTTAAATCCAAGATTCAAACATTAAGTTAACTTCAACGTCAAATTGCAATAGTAATAAAATCGCAATTCATTATATTTCAATTTCAACGAATTCTTTTATTCTTATTTAAAAGTCCTTTATATTAAGTCAACAATTCCCTTGTGTAATATATTAATCATTAGTTTACATTTTATTTCACTCATTACTTTATAATTAACGTCTTTTCTCGTATTAATTGCAATATTTCAATTACATAAAAATTCATTGATCGCAAAATTAAAATTCAGAATGGATTAATTATATGAGTGAGAAATAAAACAATAGTTAAATTAAAGTAATTTAATAAATTAATAAATTTTATCCTTATTAACTTTACAATTTTCCCAATTTAAACTTTAAAATTATATTCCCATTAGAAATAAACATCCATTTCAAATTCATTAACATTTATTATTTACAACCAATGAAATTTACATTCAAACAGTTATTAATTATATCCAAATAATTATCGTTAAATTATATTCTAATCTGCATTACCATCTTTAGCTCATTGAAACTTGTTGTTTTAGAATTCATTTAAGACCAAGTTATATGCCCTAACAATTTTTATTACATTAATAAGTAATAATTTTATTTTTTGACGATATTAAATTCCAGAATCTTATTTCATTTAATATTTTTAATTATACAAAAATACGGGTCGTTACAATCTCCCCCACTTAAAACTTTTCGTCCTCGAAAAGGAACAAGAAAGAATTAAGAAATTTGATATACCTTATTCAAAATAGTAAATTTATAAACAATTAAATTACATATTTAAGTTTAGTATGAACCTGAAAATAACTCAACTTTCACAAAAAAAATTCAAAGTCCTAAATTTACAGAAAATTTTGGCAGCATCTCCTTTGTGCGGCTAAGTCTGGAATAATAATAATATCAATAATTACATTGTATATATCATATTTCGATAAAATACCGTTACAGAACCGTAATTCAAAAACATACTATTTGTCGGGCAAAAAAACTCTATATATGACACCAAAAGCACTGCTATTGCTTCGATAAACCTGTATCTTACTTACATAATCCAAAAGAGTAAAAACTATGTAAAAAGAATAATATTTTAGTTGTTTCAATTAATAGCACAAGCAACATACAATATATAATAATCATATGCAAACAAAAGCAGTACAATCATTATATGCAACCAAGGAATCCATCACAGATCCATAGCAACCAAAACCTAAAGGTTTGTCTAGGATCATAAATCTTTCATCATACAGGGGTGATAAATAAACTACCAAGTATACCATATACTCAACTGCCTTAGACAATTACTTAATAAATTATTCATATAACCTTAAAAAATTTGAAGTATCATTCCCCAAACATCTCATAAGCCAACAACATAGAATTTAAGTAGTATTATGTTTGTAGGATGTACATATATCATTTATATACAATATCAATTCTAATCGGTTGCTTGAATACATAAATTTCACTTTCGAACTAGTATTGTTAACCTGATCACTCTTTGGTGGACTTTTATCTGATTTCTTGATTAGAAATCTCTATTCTCCTTGCGTAGCCAAAAACTATGATAAAAAACTTCAAATTCCTATCAAAAATTCGTGTCAAATGTTCATCGTCAAGACTTGAGCGAAAAATCCTAAATCAAACTGGCATGAATTTCCACAATCATGTATTCAAATCTAGATCAAACCTGTTATGCGAATAAAATGATCTACGCACAACTTACATATGTTATTCTATTAGTTTCTTTACTTTCCATTTACTTTTTTACTCTCATTCATTCATACAAGATCATCTTTTATTAATTTACATTCATTTACTTACATAAATTATTACCATTCAATATTTTAAATCATCAATGAATAATTTCTTAAAATATTACATAAGTTTCTTTGCAGTTTGATTCACATTAATTATTTATATAACTTGATTTCAATTTAATATTAATATTCATAATGAAGCATTATTTAAATTCATCAAATTTTATTTCACATTCATTCCTTCATATATAATATCATTTAATATTAAATCTATTTATGAATTATTTCAGTATTTTCTTAAGTTTATTGCTGTTTACTTAAATTTGTATTCACTTTTTACTATTCAGTTTAATTATAAATCACTTTATAAAATACTAATTAAGTGTATAACATTTCCAATAACAGCCTAATTTTTATACGTAGATATAATTTTATCTTGAATTATTTTTATTACTTAAGTTTGTTCCGTTAAATCCTAGAAGCATATACCCAAGTCTTTTTCATTTTACTTACCAAATGTTCAATAGTTTAAATCTTCTTAATTTTCATTATCTTCTTAATTTAATAGTTACAAAACTCCAATTTCTTTACAGTTTCATTAAACACTTGGCTTTAATTTTAGATTTAAATATTGGAAGTTTCTAACCATTTAAAGTAGTCGAACATTCCATTTTATTACAATAATTGAAAGTCATTGATTAATAGAACTTAAGAACTAGACACTTGGTTTTATAGCAAATCATCTTGAAATAATGTATATTTACACCTTTTGTATATCAAATCATACTTGGAAAATTAAAATTTGGCTCACCAAAAAAAGGGTGTAGCAAAGCTACTATAGTAGTCTTCCCACTTTGAAAATCGAAAATGAGCGTCGATGATGTCGCGATTATCACAGAAATTATTTTCCAACGACAAAATAGGGGAGTAAAAAACTTATTTCTTGAAAATTCTTTTAAAACATTTCTTTCAAATCCCATTGAAAATATATCTATATGAAAATACTTTAAAATAATACTAATATTATTTCCCATAGTTTTTGAAAACCAATTTCAAAACACCGGAACTTAAGTTCTCAAATTTTCAATTTAAATTCATTTTATTGGTAAATCATAATTTATAAACCATATTTACAAAATTAAATTTTCTTATAACATACAATTGTCAATAGTTTCAAGAACCTTGACTAACAAAACAATAAATGACAATAACCGAATATTATCATTGCCTAACAAACAACACAACAAAAATAACAATACCAATTTATGAAAAATTATTCTTTTAAATAAAAAATATAATACAAGGTAAAATTATTTTATTTTTATTTCATTTACCTATTTTTAAAATAATATTGTGTTGGTATACCTTGTTCAAGTGTTTAAAAATCCCTATCAATGCCACAGCATTCTATGTACCAACCAAAATTCATAAATACTCAACATAACAAATTAATACGATACATTTTTTATATAGCACTAACTAATACACTCTCTCGTATATATACTCTCAGACTCATTCTAGGGTATTACTAACCTTATCTCTAATGAGTTTAAACCCAATAGGCTAAGGTGTCTCTAAACCAAAGCTCTGACACCAACTATGACGACTCATCTTTTTAGATGGTTCAAGTCGACAATAAACCACACATGCTTAACTAAAACCCATTCAAAAAGGAAGATTATCAATGAGGTTTAATAAGAAAAAAAAGAAAAAAGGAAAGTAATACACATAATCTCACAGCGTAATGGCAAAATATAATAATCAAATAAACAGTTCATGAAGCTGTTTACAATATACATTTGATTACATAATTTTAACAACACAGTCAGATTACAATAAAAAAACATACTAAAATAATGCAGAAGAATAATAATGGTAAATACGGTCTAACAAACTCCATCTTCATCTTCAAGGAATAATATCTTCAAACATTGAAAAACTCAGGCTGACCCGAGCGTAATGAGAAGACAAAACACTCGAGTCAGGACTAAAAGTTCTTATGTAAGTTAACTCAATAGCAAGTAAATATGAGTGCAATAGCTTCAGAGATGTTTATGGGATTTACCATCTCCTATCAGTGTACAACGTGATGCAATAACTTAAGAGATGTTAAGGATTTTTCCACCTCTTAAGGATCCATCAAACTATGTATATGTAGTAAGATACACTATATATGTAGTCTCTATTAGTAAAGTATTAAAAAAGTGTTAAGGCTTTACATGGATCCCCCTTAACACATTTTAAGCATTTCCCTGCAGTTTTCCTTAGTCGCATCACCGGTAACGTCGGTAGCCAAGGAGGCTCAATGGTAAGGCAACACTAAAACAAAGTCGTAGTGGTCGCGCATCAGGATTAAAGTATGATAAGGCATGTGAGGCAATGCCCAAGGTAGGATTCTACTAGTTTACCTTTTCTGGCTAGTCGTAATACATCGCCGCAGCGACTGCCGACCGAGTCCACCACCCCTAAAATCAAATCAAGACACGCCAATCGAGTCAAAATCAATATAATAATACAAAGTGGCGGGGCCCCTAAAGGTAGCTAACTCCTTGGCCAGACATAGGCTCCTGCTTTAGTCATTTCAAATTGACACAATTATCGGGGTCATCCATTATCGTTCTCTTTCTTCATTCTAGTAAACGTCGCCAAGTCAACCTCTACATTTTGGATAACATCCATCGTGTACACGGTTGTTAAAGTGGTTCTGGTAGAATGAAAAGGAGTATGTTATTTGTCCTGTCTCGGTCTCTTTAATAACCAATCGTCCATTGCACACACCGGTCAGTTCTTTTAAATTTCAAAAACAAGTCATACTTCATATCAAAATATCAAATTTGCTTCAAAAATCATTTCGAATTCAAAATAAGTAATATACTCAAAACATTCATATTTAAATCAATGATTTAAATCTAAATAATTCCCCTTTAAAATGGTTTGAATATTGAAAATGGTTTTGAATAATTAAAATAGCTTTGAATGTTGAAAGTAGTTTAGAATAATTAAAATAGTTTATAGATTGGAAATAGTTTTAAATATATAATAGTTTTAATATTGAAAATAGTTTAGATAATTAAGACAGTTTATATATAATAATAATTTGGTTTTTAAAATAGTTTATGTATCAAAATAGTTTATATTAAAATTGTCTATTCTTTTCAAAAAATTGAACTCATGTTCCATATTTCAAATCACAACAAATTCAATTTTTCAACTTCCAATTTCAAGTTATCTTCAAATTCAAGTTTTGATTTAAATCAGCCTCAATTCAAAACAATTTCAACTTTACTTTAAATTCAATTTTTAACAGTTCTATTCAAATGGCTGAATGTTTCAATTCAATTTCTCATTTTTAAACAATTTAGTTTAAATCCATTTCACATCCAAAACTTTGAAATACTAATTTAAACCATTTCACGTAAAGTAAATTTAAAGTTTAAGTAAAAATTTAAACCTTTGCAACAATTCACTTTCGATAGATTCAAGTCATTTATCAAATTGCAACTTTAAATTTTTAAATTAAATCCTTAAACAATTTCATTTAAACAGTTTCAATTTCAACATTTCCAAAGCTCAAATTAGAAAATAATTAAATTCATATAAGTCGATTTTTTTTATTTTCTTTAAAACATCATTTAAACAAATCCAATTTCAACCTATGGCCAAGTGATTAGCCATTTCAACTTTAATTACATGGATAGATATATATCATTTTAACCCATAATTAAATGACATAGGTATATATCATTTCAACCTATTTTTGAGTTTATTTAAAATATTCCAAATGATAATATAAATGATATCAATTAATAAATAGGTAATAACAGGATTATGTTAATAAATAAACGACCATTCATCCAACATTAATTAATAGGCATACAATAACAATCAACATCCAAATCAACCGACAACTCACAGTAGTTACTAATTATCCATTATCGGTGTTTAACTAGCAATTAAATTTCAATATTAAATAAATGTAAATTTAATTCAATATAAAATTAAAATTAATTTAAATGTCATTTAAACTACCAAATAGCAGTCATTAAAATTTTATCACTTTATAATTTCAATTTAACTAACATAAAAAAATTTAGTATTACATGAGTGGGTTAAATCATCCACCTTTGAGTTATAGCCTATTGAAAATCGAATAAAAGCCCAAAATTTCAATAGTCTTCAAATTAAACCAAACCAGTGCCTTGTTGTCCAAAATTTCAATGCGACTCCAATGGAAGAAACCATGCGTCAATCGGAGTTCGTATGAAAACTTATATAAGTTAAGCGTTTGAAATTTAAATTAAAATAAAATACCAAAAAGAGTAAAACGTAAACATACCATCTCCAACCCTACTGTAATATGCACGCATACGAACAGCCCTACTGCCACCGACTTTAAGCCCAGACCACTGCCGCCTACTTCGTCAAATCACTGATCAAACCATGCCACCAACTCCCCTACCTCCAGCCGCTCTTTTGGTACCCACGCCGGCCGTTGCGCCGCCGCCCCACCGCCGCCTGGAGAGATCCACCCACCGTCGCCATTCATCATGATTTCAGGTGAACTCTTGCAGTGATTGAATATGATAGATGAACTTGCCTCAATGCCTTCTACACACCATTGCCCTCTGATCGTCGTATGACCGACGATCCACCACTGAAATCAAACCCTAGAATGAACAACCGAGAATGTTTCGCTGATTTCTGAATAAACATAGCCTTAAATCAAAAAATGAATTGTAGATGCTGATTCCATTCGTCTAGAGCTTCGCAACGGTATATAATGTGATAGGGTTTGAGTAGTTTGAATTTTTGGATTTGATTTGAAATCGGTAATTAGGGTTTTGGCTAATCTCCATTGAGAATGAGCAGACAAGAAATGAAATGTAGGTACATAAAATGAAAATAGAAAGTTGCTAGGGTTTATGACAACATATATAGAGACCAAGATTGAATAGGAATGGATGGAACAGATCGATTTGGCCAAAGCTATAACAAAGGCCCAAAAAGCCCATTTCATTCTCGATACGAAAATAGATCATTCCATATACGAAACATGGGTTTTAAATATTTTTATACTCAATGAAACTAATTTCAAGCCCTAATTCTATTGTATATAGAAATTTGCTTTAAATCAATTTATATTTATTTTTACACGTTAATTAAAACGATTATTACTAAACTAATTTAATCACTTTTAAATTCCAAAATAAAGGTTTTTATCATTATTTTGATTAAACAAAAATTAATAATCTTTTAAAATTAAATTTTCCATGTTAAATCCATGATTTCTAATTTCAACGTTAAATTACAACAGTAATAATATCCCATTTCATTATATTTAATTTCAACAAATTCTTTTATTCTGATTTAAAAGTCCTTTATATTAAGTCAACAATTCTTTTAGTAATATATTTAACATTAGTTTACATTTTATTTCACTCATTACTCTACAATTAATGTCTTCGCTCATATTAATTGCAATATTTCAATTACATAAAAATTAATTGATTATAAAATTAAATTTCAAAATGGATTAACTAAATGAGTGAGAAATAAAACAATTGTTACATTAAAGTAATTTAACATATTAATAAATTTTATCCCTATTAACTTTACAATTTTCCCAATTTAAAATTTAAAATTGTATTCCCATCAGAAATAAACATTCATTTCATTCTTTATTAACATTTATTGTTTACTACCGATGAAATTTACATTCAAACAGTTTTTAATTATATCCAAATAATATCATTAAATGATAATCTAATCTGCATTACCTTCTTTACCTCATTGAAAATTTTCATTTTAGAATTCATTTAAGATCAAGTTATATATCTTAGCAATTTTTATTACATTAATAAGTCATAAATTTTAATTTCTGACAATATTAAATTTCAGAATCTTATTTAGTTTAATATTTTTAATTGTCAAAGATACGGGTCGTTGCAGCCCATTCAAATCACATGGGTATGCTTGTAGCCTGTTCAAATCAAGTGGGTGTGTTTAGTAGCTTGGAAATCTAGTGGTTGTGCTTGTAGACCATTAAAATCAAGTGGGTGTACCTCGAGCTTGAAAATTCAAGAGAGTGTGTCTCGTAGCCTCGGAATTGAAATTGTATTTGGGTTTGCCTTTTGCCCGTTTAAATACGGCAATTGAAAAGAAATCTGTACAAGCAATTGTATGGGATTAGATGTAGGAGAAATTCGAAAGAGTATAAAATCTATGGGCTCATCTCTCTAACTCTTTACTTTGCTTTATCACTTTTACCTGTGATTACATCTATGATCGTTTGATAGTTTAATACGTGTTGTTAATCTTGACCTAATATTTAATTTGAAGGAAATTTAAAAAGACTTACATAAGTTAAAAAACACTATCCATCCCTTTCTAGTGTTTAATTAGCCTTAAAATCCATAATTCCACAACCCATAGCATGTTTTATATCTATGACGAATATTATATTTTATTCGATGCTCTGTGAGACATACGACAGGTTCTGTAACTATATGATGTTTTCTTTCTCTTCTCTTCTCTTTTATTTCTCTTCTTTACTTCTTCTCTTTTCTTAGACCATCGTTCTACATTGGTCAAGTTTCTAGCAGCGCACTATTCAACTATATGAACATCGAAAATGTAGGGCAGTCTATCACACTCCATGGATTGAAAGGATAATGTAGGGCTTTGGAATTTGGAAATTTGCTGAGTGTTGAACAAAACAAGTTGACTCCAACTTGACTGCTCTAGGGGGGTGAAAGGGTGCTTCAGAATAATGAATGGGAAGCTTCAAGCTGACATATTGAAGGCAATATGTTCTTGTTTTAGACTTAACAAAAATTTAGCCATGGGACAGCCAGCACCAACTTGATTCACTTTGAGCAAGAATGTGGAGGCTTCAGGAAAATGAAAGGATTACTTTGAGCCACCATGGAAAGACAAAAGATTTGAGTTAGGTATATTTAAGCAAATTTTGGGCCAAGTGGCACTGACATGAAGAATTACGGTGGCACCGACATGAGTGGGGTTTAGCCAAGCGTAGTCAAGTTTTGGTGGAGGTGACATTGATGCCTTAGAGAGCATGTCATGGATGTTCGTTCATTCGTTTGACACTCTACTTTGACATTGTGTTGCTACGATGAGCAGATTCCGAGGGTTAAATGTTTGCATAACGGTTCAAGATGGCGACTTCAGAATTTGACGATGCGACTCTACAACTTCTGATGGATGTGTATAAATGATCAAACTTCGGCAAAGCGAGGTGTTTGATGGGCACTTTTAATGGGAAGTGTATGTATGGGACTAGCAAAGTCCAAGGAAGCATGTTTGACAAGGTGAACTGATGGGAGGGTCAAGGGATGTTCCAAATCGAGTCATGTACCGAAGGGATCGTTGATAACTCTACATGTGACGTGAGTTTCGTAGGACAAGGGTATGTGAGGACGCTCACCGTGTACTTTGGACCATGGAAAGGTCTGCCTGCCTTGGGAGGGAAATATATATGGGATAGGTATGTAATCGAACATCGAAATCGATTGTGACATGGGATACTGCCTTCTTGGGAGGTCGTTAAGCTAGTTATCTTTTATCCTAAAGACCTTAATGGTGGTTGTGTGAAGCGGGACTTCGATGATGATCATGATAATGTGAGACTTTGGGAAAGTTGCGGTGACACAACATCTTGGTGATGGTCGTAGTGGTGTGTGGTGACGCAAGATCTTGGTGATAAACATAGGGATATGAGATCTTGATGATGATTGTCGCTGTGTGTTTACTTTATGTTGATTTGATTGTTATAATTGGTTTGACTGTTGTGTGATGGATAGACGTCTTGTGATGTAGGTATTCCTGAGTTAGGTATCCTGATACCCATATTATACTTGGTGTAGTAAGCCCTTATATTGCAGAGGATAGTATTACATACTAGCTTGTAGATGCTAAGACATAGCAGGTATGATTCTCTATAGTTGGTGTCTTTGTTTTACTATATTGACTTCTATAGTGTCTTGAGATTATTCATCTCTCACACTAGATTGTTTTCTAACTTGAGATTTTTATGATGTTTATTATAGTCTTGAGTTCTTTTAAATGAGCAGGCTATTTAGCAGGTCAGAGATTAGTACATGGAGCTGTTCAGAGGGAGAGCAGGAGGTTAAAGCTATTATATTTATTATTAGAGTTTGTTGCTTATTCCAATGTGCAACCCTCTGAAGCTTTATCAGTGTTTCACTTTATTTTGAGATAGATTTCCTTTGAGTTTATTTTGATGATGTATAAAATCTATTCTCTTTGCTCTGTATGAATACTGTGAACCTTGCACTCTACAATCTGTTTTGGTTCATTTAGTCATACTTATTCGCCTCGTTTATTTTATATGTATGTTGGTATTATATTTTATTAGACGCACTCTGAGATATACGATGAGTTACTCTTATATCATTAGTTATTTCATTCTCGAAATCGTCCTACATCGGTCGGATACCGTTACAGTGCACTCTACATGTTATAATGGGTACGTGGGGTATAGGATAGACGTCGGATTCATGTTGTGGCATCTTCAGATAATCCATGTTGAACTTTTCCTATAGAGTCTTCAAGCATTTAGTGTTGGAATGTTGTTGTAGAGTTTTTAGGCAGTTGGTGTTGAAGTCATATTGTGTGGTCTTTAGGCAGTTTTTAGATACATATTTCCCCTAGTTAAGCGAGGATCATGGATAGAAAGGAGTTTTCAGATAGGAGTTATAACCAGTATAAAATTTACTGTGTGATCTTTTATTATTTCTATTTCATTTACAGTTGATTACTCCAATCATATACGCTTGGCCATATTACTTGATGCACCTGAATTATTAATTAATATTAAGATGTTAGTTTATAGGCTACTAGATATTAAAATTTTATTGTAACGACACATATTTTCACCGATTGATGGATAGTGAAAATATTATTTTCATAACCATTCGACCTTAGATTGGACTAAAATTTTGGAATATTATGTTTTGAATCTTTGACCTTTAGAATAAATTACGGACAATGTTGGCCTAAAAATCTTTTGGTGGCTATATTTTTTATAAGAGCTAATTTGGGTCTGAACTTATTCCAAGTGAAAGATATGATGCTTTGTCTTTCCATAGAGTGGCCATAATAGTAACTTGGCCAACAGTTTAGGAGATATTGTAATTTTAAGTTAGAGACATATTTCTGATAGATTTATTTGTAAGTAAGCCTAGGACCAAACTTAGGCCCACTTAAAGATTTAGGATTTGCGTTAATTACAGTAGCAGTGACATTCCATGACCACCTTTTCTTTTTCCTAAAACAAGTCCAATCCTCCATTAAATCCATGCAAAGATATTAGAGAAAGTAATTCATTTATTTTTTAGTATAGAAAACTGTTCATCAAAACATGCAAAGAGGCAATATTTATGTTGCGATTGGTTCATATTATAAAGGCCGAGGCTACTGAATACCCTAAAATTTCTTTACACCCACTATGCTTTAAAAAACGAATTAACCCCACTAAACGTTCCCCCATGCATTCTAACTATACCCTTCGTCTTCCCAATCCACAAATTCAAGCTCCATTGATCATAGTCCACTTTCCAAACTGTCCTATCTAAAATAATAAAGTTTGCTATTATTTCCTTATCAATGTAAGATTTGAATTTTATTTAATGGTTGGCTCAACTCCTTCTTCGATTTATGATCATTTAGTTTTCTAAAATCTTTAAAACCAAATTTCAAACCAAATTGTACTAATTAAAATTCTTGTTACATTAGTTTAAATTTTGTGGATATGGATTGGAAATTGGTTGCATTATGACATGAATACAATAGGTTTGACTTTTCAGCTGGATTGAAGCTTGCAGATAGAAAGGAAGAAGAGACGCTCATCCATGCTAAATAAACAACTGGGATACTACCCCGAGATCATTGGCCGGTTCCATAAATGCACCCGTCTATAGTGGATTATGCTCCACCCTTATACATCTTGTACTCATATTCTATTTTGGGTTCATATTCAATGTCTTACATTTATGATTCATGTTACTGTGTTTCAACTATGTTATTTAGGCTTTCATGTTGGCTTTTCCAAATGATTTACGCTATTTAGCTAGACATGATGGCTTCAATGTTGTTGGACGGACCTGATATTTTGAGTGTGTGTGTGTATTACATACATAAATACACATGTATATGTATATACACACACACATACATACATACATACATATATACATACATACATACATACATACATACATATGTACATATACATACATACGTACGTACGTACGTACGTACACATACATATACATACGTATATATGTGTGTATATTATCTATAGATGTATGTTAACCCGCCTTTTGGCAAGGCCATATGCAAGTGGATTTAACCCAATAGACTTCACGGTTATCGAGGCTGGAATATTATGGATTTGGTTCAGATGGATGGATGGACAATCAACTACGGATAATAATATAAAGGCAGGATTAAACACAGTCAATGGATAAAACGATGCAGGGTGCTTGGAAGGTGGATATTGGCTTGAATCAAGAAGGATCAACGTAAGTGGGCTCGGTGTGACATGGATCGGCAAGGGTTGGATTAGCTGGGCTCGGCATAGGAAGGGTTTGGTATAGTAGAGATCGGCATGGAAGGGGTCGGCAAGGCATGAAGTAACATGGTTTGGATCGGCATAGATGGGATGGAGGATTCGGCATGAAGGGGTCGACATTATGTTTGATTGGCTTGGGGAGTTGTTTTGAAGGGTTCGGCTTTGTAGGCTAGAAAAGATCGACACACGTCAATTCTCAAGTAAGGGATCGATATAGCTCGGTCGACAAGGCTCGGAGGAACGGCATAGCTCGGGTTGGCAAGGCTTGGAGGAAAGCTAGGGGTCGGCATGGTCGAAGCAAAGGAGGATCGGTATGGCCTATGGAAGATGGATCAGTGAAGCATGTGAAGGAAGGGATCGGCATTAGTTTGGAGGAAGTGGGATCGACATTGGTTTGAACGAAGGGGGATCTCATTGGTTTGAAGGTGGATGGATTAGTGTAGCTTGTTGGAATGCTATGGATTGGCACATTTCAACAAGAGGGATCGACATTGAATTAATTGGAGGGATATCGATCGGTAGAGCTATGCCGATTGTTATTTTTGGTTGACTTAGGCTTGACGGTCGTTATGATGGGCCTCTGTAGGTGAGAAGGCCCTGTAGCCGAAGTTTCACCTATAAATACAACATGCATGGCTTAAGAAAAAGGATCTTCATTTTGCTTCTCTTCATCTTCTACCTAGAGGCTACTCTGCCATTATCATTCTGAAATACTGGATTGTAACTATAATCAAACTTCGATATAATAAAAAGGATTGTTTTGGAGTGGATGTAAGCTGGAGTTAGCCAATCCACTATATACCTTGTCTCTCTTTTGCTTGCTTTCATTTTAATTTGATTATTCATCATATTATATTCTCTACATCATATACTATTTGCGATCTATGACTGAATATTGGTGTTTTCACGTACAATTGGGTATTTATGGTCAACTTTGACGCCAACAATTATGATTCGTCGAATCCTACATCGTTTTCCTTAGAAAGCAATGGTATATGAAGAGTTTGTTAAATTTTTTGATTGTTAGACTGCTACTTTGCATACGTTAATAATGAAGATTCGGATGAAACGAAGATTGCCATCTTAAGGCTCCGTTTGGAAGTTTTCTTTGTATCGGTATTGATTGGTTTTGGACGGCTCTGTATTTTAGGTGTTGTGATAACCCTTACTTGTATGTATTTTTTCACACCGGTTATTGTTGGTTATAAAACCCGTGAAAACCGGTATAGCGTAATTTTAATGATAATTCTCAATCCATCAAATTAGAGTGTTTTGAGGGTTCTACTTTTTTCCAATTATACCCCTACTGATCATATTAGAAAGTTAATTTCATAAAAATAGAGAATAAATACAAGGGTATACTTGTAATATTGTTTCAGTGGAAAACTCTTATAAGCAGTGTATGTTAAATTCTCATGCATTCATTGATCGACTACAACTACACTTGATGTAAACCAGTCAAACCCGCTACCATCATTTACGATTAAAACGGGTACTTTCAAAAATCTCTCAACTGGTATTACAAAACTCACAAGTGGAGCCTAATGTTATTTTTATCTATGTATTTTTGTAGACAATGATGGAGTGATAGGCAAGGTGTTTTACCGGTGATGGATTGAATTAGCCTATTTTAAAAGGTAATGTACTGATTCTATGTTCAATATATTTGGTCAATTGCATTAGGTTGTAACAATATTTGTGCAAGCTTTTATTTGGAATATGCAAGCAGGGCCGGCCCCAGGGCAAGGCGACCAAGACAGTCGCCTAGGACAACACGGCGGAGGAAGGCAATATTTTCAGTATCCGTGTTTACAAATTTTCTGGTTAATATTAGTAAAAGGTGTTATTTGTCTAGTGCACTAAAACAGATAGCACGCTACAATAAACTCGTCGCACAAGTTTATTAATTAGAATTCCACTACGCTGGAATTCTGTATTAGATAAATGTAACAATAAGTTACGTTGTAAATAAATTACAACAACAACGTTATACTATTGTAAGAAATAGTACAACTTATAAATGAGAAAGATTACAGTGAATCTAACCAGTATATAAAGGAAATTCCGTCTGAGGCTTGTCGTAACAATTTCCTTAAGAAATTTATTTCAAAACTCTCCCAAGATACAACAGACGTAATCTGCACGAGATTGTAATGGGTATGTCAACTCTGTGATATGTATGGAATATAGAGCAGTAGAGCAAAGAAGCAGAAGAAATTAGATTGGAATTGGATAAGAATGTGATCAGTATTCTCTCCTATTTATAATTTCGTCCGCATCCCTTCAAAAAGTCACGTCCACTTGACGGGTCGCACCCGTTTGCCTTTTGGTCGCTGCTGTTTGTTAACGGGTCACACCCGCCTGCTACTGGTCGCATCTGCTTGCGTCCAACGGTACTGTTTCGCACCCGCTTGTACCGCCTGCACCTCTACAGTCGGGTCGCATCTGTTCGCCCGCGTCCGCTTCAATCGACTCGCGCCTGTTTGCTTCTAACGGGTCGCACCCGCTAATGTTCGCGTCTATTCAATCCGCTTGCTTCAGAAGTCGCACCTCCTCAGCAATCCGCATCCGTTCATATAGCCTGCAACTGTTAAAAAGCCCGGTCCAGTTGCAGTAAAAATACGAGTATCATATTAGACCCAAACCCAAACCCGGCCCGGCACGGTTCGGTTCGGTCGGACGGACGGCGGCGGCGGCGCGCACGTGCTGGAGATGCATGATCTCCCTCCTCACAAGAAGCATTCATTTGGGTACCCCTAGGTCCCAACACCTTCATTGCAAAGCCATATATATCTTGGAATGGCTTTGCAAATTTGGCGATGTGGGACAAGTGTATTTCATTTACACTAGGAATTCCAACAATCCCCCACATAAATGATAATATACTTTTCCCCCACACAAAGCGAAATATCACAGAGTACATATGGAATAATGCTTTATCGTGGATAAGTAGATATTTCACTTTGAACTTTCCCTAGTTAAAACTTATCGGATCTACTTGGCTAATCAGTGAATTATTTCATCTTGAACCGTCGGCCTTTATTGTATATCCAGACAATAAGCTTTACGAAGCATTGATTCCGTTCTCATCCAATCTCTTGGTTGTGTTCATTTTGATCCTGCACAATATTTTTGGTTCTGCGAGTGTTTTTAGAGAATAAAAGCCTTTTAATATTCTCATAGAGCCGACCCAGCTCACACTAACATAGTGATCGCAACCATTAAGAGTATCCTACATATACCCCACTTGTTATTTCCAAGATACGGTCATCATTAAAAAACGTAGTTTTAACCTTTAAAACTTCTGTAGGCATGCATTATATTTTTCACCACAGGAATGGAGTAGGACCAAGTCCAGACAAATGCATTACTTCTTGAGTTACTCATAACTGGTTTGCATATTGATCCTAGTCCGTGGGATCTCCAGTCGCTAGGATAGGTTTCCATATAAGGTAACTCTTGTTGGTTTAGGCTTTTAAACCCATTCCCCTCGATGCGCAGTCAATTTTCTCTCTTGATAAACCTTTAGTAAATGAATCCGCTAGGTTATCATTTGTTCTCACATAATCTATGGAAATAGTTCCATTAGAGAGTAACTGCCTAACTGTGTTATGGCGATGACGTATGTGTCGTGATTTGCCATTATACACAGGTTTTTCGCTCTACTTAGCGCTGCTTGATTATCGTAGTTAATACATATGGCCGTCACAGGTTTTGGCCAAAATGGAATATCTTCTAAGAATTGACGAAGCCATTCTGCCTCTTCGCCTGCTTTATCTAATGCGATAAACTCAGATTCCATGGTGGATCGAGCTATGCATGTTTGTTTAGTAGATTTCCATGACACTGCTGCTCCTGCAAGGGTAAAGACATAACCACTTGTGGATTTTGATTCCTCTGAATCTGCAGTCCAGTTTGCATCACTATATCCTTCTAAGACGGTAGGATATTTTCCATTATGTAAGGAAAAATTAGTGGTATTCTTTAAATATCCCAACACTCTCATTAGTGCTTTCTAGTGTTCCTTCCCTGGATTACTTGTATACCTGCTTAGTCGACTTACCGCGTAAGCAATATCTGGTCTGGTGCAATTCATCAGATACATTAAGCATCCTATTACACGAGAGTATTCCAGTTGCATTACACTCTCATCAGTGTTTTTATGCAGTACTTCCGATGGATTAAAAGGTGTCCTTACTCCTTTAATTCCATACTCTTGGAATTTTTCAATCACTTTGTCTACATAGTGTGACTGAGATAGTTCAATTCCATTAGGTGTTCTTATTATTTTGATTCCCAAAATAACGTCCGCAACTCCTAAGTTTTTCATATCGAAATTGTTGATTAACATCTTCTTTATAGTCTCTATTACTTTAGTATTAGGACCAAAGATTAGCATATCGTCTACATATAGACAAATCATCACATATGATTGTCCAACCTGTTTGTAATAAACGCATTTATCACATTCATTTATACGAAAACCATTTTTCATCATGACACTATCAAATTTTTCATGCCATTGTTTGGGAGCTTGTTTTAGTCCGTATAGTGATTTCACTAACCGACATACTTTGTTTTCATTTCCTTTGGAAATAAAACCCTCAGGTTGCTCCATGTAAATCTCCTCATCGAGATCTCCATTTGAGAATGCTGTTTTGACATCCATCTGATGAATTTCCAGATTATATATGGAAGCAATTGCTATTAACATTCTTATAGAGGTTATTCGTGTAACCGGTGAATAGGTATCAAAGAAGTCTACTCCTTCTTTTTGACGATATCCTTTGGCTACCAATCTGGCTTTATATTTATCTATAGAGCCGTCTGATTTCAATTTCTTCTTGAAAATCCATTTGCAGCCAATTGGTTTTATTCCAGGTGGAATATCAACTATTTCCCAAATTTTATTACTTAGAATTGAATCAATCTCACTTTGGATTGCTTCTTTCCAACATGAAGATTCAGAAGATGACATTGCTTCCTTGTACGTTTGAGGTTCGTGTTCTAACATATAAGTTAAAAAATCCGAAGGAAATGTTTTGGAAGTTCTTGCCCTTACGCTTCTTCTTGGTTCAACCTCTTCGTTGTCCTGATGAGTTTCATCTTCACATGTCCCGTCTCTGTTATCTCTTGTCCATTTTGGGACAGGATTTCCATCGTTTCTTTTATGTGGGAACACATCTTCAAAGAACGAGGCATCTCTTGATTCCATGATTGTATTTACATGAATATCATTTATATCAGACTTGAATACCAAAAATATGTAGGCACTACTATTTTGGGCTGGCCCAAGATAATAACAATCTACTGTTTTTGGTCCAAGTTTGACTCTCTTGGGAGGCGAAACTGGAACTTTTGCCAAGTACCCCCACATTTTGAGGTATTTAAAGCTTGGTTTGTGTCCTTTCCATATCTCATATGGAATTGTTCCCGTTTTATTGTGAGGAACTTTGTTTAATATGTGATTAGACATATTTAAGGCTTCCTCCCACAAGTTCGTCGGTAGACCAGAAGTTAAAAGCATGGCAGTAATCATGTCTTTTAACGTTCTGTTCTTCCTCTCGGCTACACCATTTTGTTGTGGTGAATATGGAGCTGTTGTTTGATGAATTATACCATTTTCGGCACAGAACTGTTCAAATGGTGATTCATATTCTCCACCTCGATCAGATCTCAATATCTTGATCTTTTTATTTAACTGATTTTCTACCTCAGCCTTGTATTTTGTAAACGCGGTTATTGCTTCATCCTTACTATTTAAAAGATATACATAGCAATATCGCATATAATCGTCAATAAAAGTAATAAAATACTTTTTCCCACCTCTTGTAGGTAGTGATTTAAAATCACATAAATCTGTATGTAGCAAACCTAATGGTTCGGTGCTTCTGTCAACAGATTTAAATGGTTGTTTGACCATTTTTGCTTCTACACATGTCTCACATTTGTAGTTCTTATCTACTTGGAAATTTGGAATCAATCCCAAGTTTGATAATTTCTTTATTTTTCGAAAGTTTATGTGTCCTAACCTATCGTGCCATAGTAAAATTTCATGCTCAAGCAAGTAAGAGACTTCAATTTTATTAATAGCACAATCAGAATACATAGATTTATTGCCGATAACGGCTATGTTTGCCTTAAATAGGCCATCACATAAATATCCCCTTCCTATATACATTCCAGCTTTGGACAGAACCATCTTGTCTGACTCAAACACCATCTTGAATCCCTTCTTTGAAAGGACTGCACCAGAGATGAGATTCTTGCGTGTGTCTGGAACGTGAAGCACGTCATTCAATTTGACAGTTTTTGCAGAAGTGAATTTGAGGATAACTGTGCCACTGCCTTCGATCATGAAAACTGCAGAATTACCCATGTAGAGTCTTTTTTTCTGATCGAATTTCTGGTATGTTGAAAATATGGTTTTTTTCAGAGCAAACATGACGAGTAGCTCCTGTGTCAACCCACCATTGGTTAGGGTTCTGAATCAAATTGCATTCGGAAATAACCGCTGAAAAGTTGGACTTATCCATTTTCATGTTGTCAACTGTTAACATCTCTGTTTTAGTGTAAAACAGTAAAATTCTTAAGATGTTATTTTTCTAGTGTACTAAAACAGATAGCACGCTACAATAAACTCGTCGCACAAGTTTATTAATTAGAATTCCACTACGCTGGAATTCTGTATTAGATAAATGTAACAATAAGTTACGTTGTAAATAAATTACAACAACAACGTTATACTATTGTAAGAAATAGTACAACTTATAAATGAGAAAGATTACAGCGAATCTAACCAGTATATAAAGGAAATTCCGTCTGAGGCTTGTCGTAACAATTTCCTTAAGAATTTTATTTCAAAACTCTCCCAAGATACAACAGACGTAATCTGCACGAGATTGTAATGGGTATGTCAACTCTGTGATATGTATGGAATATAGAGCAGTAGAGCAAAGAAGCAGAAGAAATTAGATTGGAATTGGATAAGAATGTGATCAGTATTCTCTCCCATTTATAATTTCGTCCGCATCCCTTCAAACAGTCGCGTCCACTTGACGGGTCGCACCCGTTTGTCTTTTGGTCGCAGCTGTTTGTTAACGAGTCACACCCGCCTGCTACTGGTCGCATCTGCTTGCGTCCAACGGTACTGTTTCGCACCCGCTTGTACCGCCTGCACCTCTACAGTCGGGTCGCATCTGTTCGCCCGCGTTCGCTTCAATCGGCTCGCGCCTGTTTGCTTCTAAAGGGTCGCACCCGCTAATGTTCGCGTCTATTCAACCCGCTCGCTTCAGAAGCCGCACCTCCTCAGCAATCCGCGTCCGTTCGTATAGCCTGCAACTGTTAAAAAGCCCGGTCCAGTTGCAGTAAAAATACGAGTATCATATTAGACCCAAACCCGGCCCGACGGACGGCGGCGGCACGCGCGCGCTGGAGATGCATGATCTCCCTCCTCACAAGAAGCATACATTTGGGTGCCCCTAGGCCCCAACACCTTCATTGCAAAGCCATATATATTTTGAAATGGCTTTGCAAATTTGGCGATGTGGCACAAATGTATTTCATTTACACTAGAAATTCCAACAAAAGGGCATAAGTTTTAATAAGATTATTTGGTCCGGTGGTTTGTTTGCTTCCATCCCAATTGAAGGACCTGAGTTCAAGTGTGTCTTCCTGCAATTTTAATTTTTTACTCTCATTCCATTCTATATTTGCCTAGGACAACTGAAGGTGTAAGACCGGCTCTGTATGCAAGCAATGCTCAGAAAACAATTTAGAAGGCCTGTACAATGAAAGAAAAAACATAAAATAACTTTTGTTGGAGCAAACACACACTAAATCGTGGGTCCGTGGCAACGTTAAAGCGATCCACTTCTAACGAAATCGAAACCAAACCAACTGGATTAAAGTAGGCATCGCCACTTTCAGAAACTTCATACATTCCCAAAACACCCTTTCCTCCAAACCCAATCTGTGCCTTTCTTATTTTATTAGGTTCGCACTTTTCCGTAAATTCATATTTACCTTACACGAGTCTCAATCAACAATAAATACACCGTCTTATTAAGACCTGAGGGAAAAAAGCAAAAAATAAGAATCTTCCTGCTTTCAATAACAATCTTTTTAACCCTAAAATCCAATTTGATCATTAATGGCGTCTTTCGCTGAGGCTCCTGCAGGAAATCAGGCGTCTGGAGAGAAGATCTTCAAGACTAAGTGTGCGCAATGCCATACCGTTGAACAAGGCGCTGGCCATAAACAAGGTTAATTTTTAATCATTTTTTGGTATAATTAGTTGCTTCTGTTTTTAATTATTTTGATCTATCTGATCTGCTTTAGGCTGTGCGATTATAAATTACCTTGTTATGAATCGTGTGTGTTTTTTAATATGCGATATGCAATTTCATATAATCTTATGAGTTTTAGATCATACAGTAACAATATACTAAGGTTAAAATTGTGAATTCAGTAATGTCAACTGGATCTAATGTAAACACGGAATCGATCTATTATTCTAAAATTTCAGATGAATGTTGCTCAGAGTGTATGTGTCGTATGAAATTAGATGCTCTAACTGTAGGCTCTAAACTGACCTTGAGGAAGTGCTGATTTGAATATCTATTATTACATGACATTTGCGATTGGTTGTATGTATTTATGCTTCAACTGTATATTGTAAGATGTGATAGTCGTGTTATTTTGATATTGTGTACATGTTAAATGTTTTTTACGTGGTATAAATGTAGGTCCAAATTTGAATGGCCTCTTTGGAAGGCAATCTGGAACAGCAGCTGGCTATTCCTACTCTGCTGCCAACAAGAACAAAGCTGTAGTTTGGGAGGAGAATACTTTATACGAGTATTTGTTGAACCCCAAGAAGGTATGAGCCATTCAGTGCTAGTCCAAGCTAATGCCTAATGGGTTGCCCTAAACGAATGTTCATAAAAAAAAGGAAATATAAAATGGATAAGAATAGAAATAATGCAATCAGGAGTTCAACCACAAACATATTGAAGAAAATCCTCAACCACGATCAACAATATTTTTGATCATTTGTGACATAAAAAATAATTAAATGATGAATGTTTAGGGGTTGCTCATTCCAAGAAGGTTGCCCTAGTTAATTAGTTTGTTTGCCTTACCCTTGGACAGGCTCTAGGGCCATTATACATTTGAATTTTCTGTCCATATGATATAGTTGGGTAGTACATGTGCATCGGAGTGTTGTAATTTTTTAAATTTAGCTTGATTATTCTGTGTTCTGTCTAACAAATTAAATACGATCGTTGTTGCTGCCATATCCTCAAGATACATTTTCACAGTTTCATCGCTCATAGCTTTCAAGTCCAGTCTTACGTTACAGCCATAGTGTTCGTAATAATAACAAGGGACATTTTGTTAAACACTCTTCGTAGGTTTTTAATTTCATTTCCATCTCTTTTTTAGAATAGGTTTCACAAAAAACTACTGTAATTAAATATTTTTAGTGAAAATGTACAGTCTAAAGCATAAATATTTATTTCACATATTTGTAGCTGTATAAACTGAATATTTTCATTAAGAATAATTACATGGATGTTCCATGTAATATTTGTTTTAAGAATAACAACATAGATGTTCCATATAATATGTTTTTAAGAAGAATTTGTGTGTATTAAGTTTGAAAATAAGGGTGAATCCTGATTCCATTAATAATTAAATGTGGTTATAGTTACATACTAGCCTTCAATAATAGTAATAATGTAATAATAATATTGTTCTGGTTGGCAAGGTATCATTGGTAATTTGAGTAATAACGTTTTGTAAATTATTTGTTTGTGCAGTATATTCCCGGGACTAAGATGGTTTTTCCTGGTCTGAAGAAGCCACAGGAGCGTGCAGATCTTATTGCATATCTCAAGAGCTCGACGAAGCCGTCCTAATCACAGTTTAGATCAATTTATCTTTTTGGTTAATAAGATTGATGTGCCTCTCGCTTTTCTTGCAAAGTTTTGGAGGTTCACGATGCTCTAATTTTTTTTCCCCTTTTCCTTCACTGTTTTGCTTTGTCGTGGAATTTTGCCTTTCAAGATGTTTCCCAATGTCATCCATACTGACAAGATAAATGGGTTGTTCGAAATTAAGGTAGCTTTTGTAAAGTAGCTTTTGATGTGAAAACGAGATTTATGTTTTCAGTATTTATGTCAAATGATATTGGAAGTGATCATAAGTTGAAAAATCCAAGTCATTTTTAGTAAGGGGGAAAGAGAAAAGATAACACGGTTTATAATATATCTCAAAAGGCAGACGCTTTTATATCTTAAATTCAATTTGTGAAATCGCTTTCCGTTCATTCTATCTTTCATGCATTTTAAAGTACCCGTTCTCATTATAACGGTGGTGTAAAAATCGTTATTGAAGATAAAATCAATTTTGAAGATAAAATCAAATCTTCAAAGTTGATTTATTTTTATTTTCATAACGTTTGTTTAGAGAAAAAAATTTTGTTCCCTTCTATATAGCAAGATCGAAAAATATTATGATTCGTACAGTTCAGACATGATGAATAAAATAAAATTTTAATTTATGTTGAGCGTTTGTAACTTGAGTTTGAACATAAACCTTAAATTCGTTGATTTGGTTTATAAGAGAATCAATGAAATTAATTGTTATATATATTGAAGTTGCTAAACAGGTGTTAAAACACCTGTAGCAGACGTAGCGGAAAAAAAAACAGAACTTTAAATGGATCAGCTACTTAATAGCATTAATTCGAAAAGGTATAACGGTCGTAGTGTACTGTACACTTTAACAGAGCATTAGTGAGGCTTTAGCTCTAGTGCATAGCGATATCCTACATGTAATTTTGTGAATATATTCATATGTAATATCTACTAAAGCACCTCTGTTGAGAGGGCGAAGGGTATTATTTATGGCTATTATGGTAACGGTAAATTTTACCATTACCATACAATTACCAGTCAATCGATTACCATTTTAAATTAAAGTCAGTATACCAGTATAATCGGTATGGTAGCGGTAAATTTACTATTTTCTACGGCAAAACATCGGTAATACTTTTTCAAAACCGACGGTGACAGTAATTTACCAGCCCGTTCATAATACATTGATATTCATGTAAGATGTTGTATTACGGGCATTTAGAAGCAAGAAAATAGTTCAATTTATTTCAGTAATTCAACTCAAATGATGATAAATATGCTTCTTTTCTATGTCCTTTATTAAGTGAACCATTGAGATATATGATGAAACATCGTTCAGTGTAAAAGTATATCAACTTATTTTTTTTTTAGACAAATGGTAATTTATCATTACCAGTGTTACGGTTACCAGTTTATCGGTACACCAGTCATCGATATACCAATCAATCGGTAACGGTAATGGTAAGCAATCTGAGTATACCAGTAAAAATGGTAACGGTTACCATTACCATAACAGCTCTAGTATTATTAAGCTCAACATTGGAGAGAGAGGAAAAGGTATTACTAAAATTATGTTTGGAAAAAGAGAGTGTGGGTCTTTATCCATCTCTCGCCATTTTGTTTGAAGGTGTTATATATATGTAAGGCAACAATTTATTACAAGTGTTATATTTGCTAATCATATATATATATATATATATATATATATATATATATATATATATATCACATTGGATATCTAATTGTATCCCTTGATGCTATCTTTTAGTTAAGTTACAATATTACAAGGAAAATATAATAAAATAAAAGTTAGAAAAAGAATGCAATGTTTACGATAATTACCGGTTAGCCTTCTGCTCTTTCCATGCCAGTATCGTAAACAATTTGTGGGAAGTTAATACTCCATTTAATATTTACTATGTTGACCTTCATTAATTGAGCATCTCCAACTCTATTTGAATGTAATGTCATGAAATGCTTATTTGTCATCTTCTATTCCACAACGTGAAATATTTAAAACAAGCATTTACAATAAAATGTAAGATTGTTCTACAATGCAAATGTCTCGAAGAATACAATTTTGTCCATGTGTCATTTTAAAAATATTTTAAAATTAAGCAACTAAATAATTGTGGATACATACGTTTCCGCATTGTGAGTTATATTGTCTACAACTAGACAATATGTTTTACAACGTCTTGTAAATTTCTTGACACATCATCTTTAAAATTCATTCAACATTTGCATTGGAGACTATAAACTTCACAAAAATGTTAATTAATGACGTGTCTTTGATTTTACATTCAAATTAACAAAAGGTTGGAGATGTTCATATAAACACATAGCTTGTGTACGACTTGCGCCATCATGAATTCTACGACAAAAAATAAACCTATGTTGGTTGTTCTGCAAAGATAACATATAATATGCTTGATTTTGCTTTAGTGTCTATCAATTGGTTATGAGCTAAATTTGGCTAATATGCTAACCAAGAATGTGACACGACTTTGTATATTGCGCTGAATGTAACATAGCACTAATACCACAATGACATAGTATTTCTCGGTCAAGTATCTTTTCATTTATTTGTTTTAGTTGTATCCTTTTCTTTGTCAAGTGGTTGAACAATTATAGAACAACTAAGTGGATGGTAATCAACCTATTATATGCTTCAGTGTTTTTTCCATAAATATCATTAGGTGGACACATATAGGTAGGTCGAGGTAATATTTTGAATTTTCAAGATTTTTAATCTCAAATTCTCAAACTAAACATTCAATGATTATAATACATTTTATGAACGTTGATTAAATTAATACCATCGACATATATTACAAGGGTAAGATATGCAAATTTATTTTTAAAAGCATTGACAAATAAGATCATAAGTGTAACCTTCTACCAAGTATTTTTTTAGTTAATGTACCACAATCTTTTAGATCATTTTAATATGTACAATGTCCACTTAGATTCAATTAAGTACAAGTTAAGTGGTTTTGATTAACGTAAATTAGGCCTATCACATCTTTCATATATATGTTTCTTATATTCCACATGTACATGCTATCACCATGTACATTATATGCATGTTGAAAGTCCTTATGTGACCATCGGACTAAATATAGAATCCATAACATACAAATAAGGTTTACCGAAATCAATCCTAGGCCTCTACGATAAATTTCATACAAGTCGGGCTTTGTATTGAACAATATCATCACTTTAATTTCTTTTTATAGTAAATACCCATTTGTAACCTATCGGGTTCACATCCAAGGGTACTCGTTTGAAGACTTGTTGCCTTGCTAAGCGAATCCAATTCATATTCGATTGCTTCTTTCCATTTTGACCAATCATTTCTTTGTTGATGTTTACCAAAAGAATAAGGTTTGATATTATCATTCACTATAATTTTAGTAGCCGTTGAATAAAAGAACTTGTCACTTTTCTTCTAATGCCAGAAGTTTTAGTATTTGCATAATTTATAGATATACTTTTATGCATAGGTACATCAGTTGCTTTTAAAGCATTATGTATTTGTAACACTTCACGTGCAATTACCACTTCAGGAATTATCTTTTTTTTTTGGAAAAATTGTAATATGTCTTATTTTTCTTTTTTGTAGGATTAATTTAATAGGAATATTTCTTTCTTACAAAAAGGAGAAACTTTTAACCCAATAGGTCATCTATGCTTCAAACGCAATTTCAAACATTCATTAGTTTTTATATTCTCAAATTCTTAAATTTATTTACTCAGATACTTGTTTCTGAAGAAATAATTTTATTCTCGTTTGTGATATTTGTGGTAAAACAAAGGTACACAACATTATCTTCGTTCATTGTTTGAACATATCCATTTCTGTGGATATATTTAAAACTTATCATATTTCCCATGCATTTGGTTGAATATTAAACATTGTTAATATTTACTTTGTACTATAAGTTAACAAAATAGTATCTCTTTTGAAATTATTTATCAGCTTTCCAAAACTTGATATTGTATAATTATTAGGTTCGGACAATGCTGACTAATTACGTATTTTCTATCTCTTAAAATCAAGTGCATTATATTGGACCTAGTGCATTGGCAATGAGGTAAAACCGAGAAATTTCAAAAAAAATCTTTTATTAATTTGCAGCGGTCATATTTCCAATTTACATGAATAATAATTTAGTACTAAATCATATTTAGTATTGATTAACAAAAGAGTTTAGGGTTTAACTGATTTATGACAATGAATTTATTTAATATATATACAATTTATAATTTTATGTTTATCTAATAATATACGTACATACATAGACATATATATTATGTTCAGATTAAAAATAAATATTGTGTTCAGATTTAAATATACTAAATCAATGAATTTTTGTATTGCTTCTGCCAAGTCAATATTTGGAATAATACAGATTAAACAAACTAAGAGAAGACAATGAAAATACTCGAAGGTTTTCATTTTTGTCATTAGCAATTGGGCAGTGCTGGAATTGTAACTACTCACATCTTAATGATCCCGACTTTTCGCTAAATCGAAAATCCAAATGCACTAGGGTAAGAACCGTTGATGTTGGTATCTAACAAATGACAAAAGTATATCATGCATTATTGATAGAAACTCACAACGAAGTTGTAAAGTATACTAAAATATATAATTACCGACCAAGGCTAATACCTGTGGTATCTAGCCTCATTGTCATTGCTGAGCTTGCATAAGAAAATCTGCCCTTCTACCAGTACCAGTTCATCCAAATTCATCTTATGGGTTGTAATGAGGAGGGGGTCAGAACAATGTTCTGGTGCCTGGTGAATTGCATACTTTATTCATAACACTAGTTTATGTTGATTGCCTTCTATTACGTGTTATTACTACTATTTTATATTTGGTTTAACTTGTACGCATACAATACGCCTTGTAGGTTATGCTAGTATATGATTTTTTTTGATGATAATAAACATATATATTTAATTAAAGTATGTGTTATTGTGCTATTTTTTTCACGTAATTAAATAAATATTTGTTGAATAAAATAAATAACACAGAATTTAAATTCAAGCAAATATTTTATTCAAATAAATATTTCATTACAATTTTGTATAGTACAAATTTGAGTTCTCACTATACATACACAATTTTCAATTATAACGCTACTAAAATTACATTTCAATTTACATAACTTTCCTCAATACATATTCATTCAACACTCATATTTGATCTTCAACTCTATTCCAATTTGTATCTCGCATCTGAGTTATCTGCAAAATAAACACTAATGCAGTAAAATTAAAAAAGAAATTTGTTCCAGTGTAAAATAAAATGTGTTTTTTTTGAAAATGTTTCGCGTCCATTATTTGGGTTGTTCGTCATTTATTTCGTTTGAATCCATTCATACACGAACAATTTGTGACATGCACAGTGTATCACTGTACATACCACAAGGATGTGCACACTGATATACACTCGATAAAACTGCAGGGACAGGTGAGCACAAGGTCAAACCTGAGCCGAGGCTATATTCAACTCAGGTTCCAGCAGTACAAACATGAAAGCTACCACTAGATAAAGGCAAAGTCGTGTACATATTCAAGTGGTGCAAACTGTTCAAAAATGAAGCAGTGGAACAGTACTGGTGCACATGCATACAACTCAATAATAACTGTACTCGAAGCATTCACACATCACACAAGTGCACAAAGATAGGCCAAAAAATCAAAGAGATATACATATGCATACGGTCCGGTGCAAAGAAACATGTCAACCAAAATAAAATGTACAGACCAACTGATCACAAAACTTCAGATTGCAACTCAAAAGGAGCAACAAAAAGACCAGTCCAAAATCAACATGAACTATACTTAAACTCAAGGAAATGCGCAACAGAAAAATGCAGTCAGATATCAACACCTAGGAGCGACAATGTATACATATATATGCTATGCATAAAAAGACTTCATATGGAACTAGACCTAGCAACAATGGAACCAGGCCAAGCTAATGAACAAACAAAACAACCAGACCTGGCAACATGAACAACGTGATCTGGCTTGAAGCAGTAAACAACATGTATACATGTGCAGTGGCAATATGGGATACAATAGAAGAAGTTCAATATACAAGCAAGACTACAACTTCAAGCAAACTACATGGTGCAATAAACATGTAGGATCGATTTCACCATAGAGGGGGGGGGGGTGAATAAGGTGATACTATCAATTATAAAAGTTATTGCGGAAGCTTATAAAATTATTTCAACACAGATATATCAAAAACAACAGCAGCACAGAGAATAGCAGAATAAATGCAGAAATAGAGCGACACAGAATTTACCCAGCTTCGGCAAAACCCTACTTACGTGCTGCCTCCAAGGTTTCTACTAGAAATTAGATAGTCAGACGCTTACACACGTAAACTTGCAACTCCTGCTATTGACTGACCTAACTCTATGCTCAAAACTCTGCCACAACTCAGCCATTGAGTTGCGAGTTCTCAAACTACGCCACGTAGTTTGTCCCCTAGTCATACGACTAGAAATAACAACGGTTTAAAAGCAAAATACAAATTAAAAAAAACAATTAAAAACTAAAACCCTAACACCCTAATTAATTCTCAATTAAAAATAACCAAGGTCGACCCAATTAAACAAAAACACGGCCTCCTATTCTTATGTATTCGTCCCGTTCCTTCTTCGTTCTGTATAATGGCGGCTCGTTCTTTTGCTTGCGAATTAGGGCTTTCTTTTCTTTTGTTTGCTATGTAATTAGGGGTTTTGGATGAAGTCACCGCTTTGTTTCTGAAGCTTCGTTCCACTTTCTCTCTGTCGATCGCTTTCGACTTACTTCAATTGGATTCAGTTCGTCTTTGGTTTGGGTATGTATTTTATGCATTTTCTCTTTGGTTTTAATGCTTGAACTCAATGCTTCAATTTCCGATGATGTTGTTTATTTATATAGGCTTCGAGACTTGTGAATTTCGTTCGTATACATTTACTTGAATTCGTCACTTGATTTTTCTCGGCCATTCGATTTTGTTTTAATGCTAATGATAAGTTCCGACTTTTTCATATCGAATACTTTCGTTTACTTCATTAACACGGTTTTGATTTCGAACTCGCTTGATTCCTTGATTGTCACGGCTTCGATTCAGAACCGTTCGATCTTTCCTTGGTCGTTACGATAGTGAATTTCCTACTTGACTTTGGCTTTGATTTTTGACTTTTTCAATTGTATAATTTGCTTGCTTGTCACGGTGTTGACTATGCTGTGACGATTTTGGCACTGACTTGTTCAGTATCGGCTTTAACTTGAATTTTGTCACTTACTTGACTTTGCTACTGATTGAGTTCATCGCTGTAGCAACCTCTGTTTCATTTTTGTGCTTTTTCAACTGCAAACTTTAATTGCATATCATCTGGTGCATTGTTAACATCGCCTTGACTTTTATTAGTTCAAACTAGCCATGGTTTTGATTTTTGCCTCTGGGACTTCGGCTAGATTTTTTTCTTTGAATTATTTCTCTGTGACCATTATTTTTGGTTTGTTCAAATTCTTTGACAATCGCGGCTTAACATTGACTCTAGCTTTCCTCTGATCATATATGTTGACTTCTTCATGTTGCATGATTGTTGAGTACAAGTTGCACTGTGTTTGACATGGTCTTGTAACACTTTTCTGCGCACTGTTGCATTATATCTGGACTTGCTCGAGTTCATATATCTGACTTCGGTCATTTTTGAGTTTGCTTGATGTTGTGCTGTTGAGCTTTGTTGTATGGTCAGTGGTGCACTGTGCCTTGTACTTGTAGTCTGTTTCATTGAGTTTGATCATCCATTGTAGCTTATTTTGTTTGCATATCTGTCCACATTGTAACCTTGGTCTTTGTAGATGTGTTGCCATATTAGTCTGGTGGTAATTTGTTTTGATTGCTGCATTTGTAGTTTGATTGAATATATGAGCTGCTGTCAATTGCATACATGTGTGATTGTCTATCCATGTTGTCCAGACCTGTAGCATGCATTGTTCATGTCATTCCTTTGGTGTCGTTTGTTTTGTATCTCCATTTGTACTCGAGTTATTTGATTGCATTGAGTAATGATTTGCATTCACTTGTGTATGCTGTTCTGGTTTGATGTTCACAATTCTGGTTTGTACCTGTGCATTACATTTTCCACTGACACGTGCTTCAACATGCATTGAGTTTTTATGTTCATTTTGATGGAACTGTCCAGTTGAGTTTGAGTTGCTTAACTTGTACTTGATCTCGTGTAGGTGCCATTTGCTTCTGATTCATTTTTGAGGCCAGAACTGTAGCACTATGTTGAATCTGTAGCATGCAGTCGAGTCATGGTAGCAGTGACTTGAACTTTGCATTTTCTTTGTGGTTTAGTTTCACACTGCTATCACTTGTAGTCGCCGTAGTGTTGCAGTCTTTGACTTGTACCATTTGAGGCAGTTTGCACATATGTTTCATGTATACTCTGGCCTTCATGTTGAACTGTTTGCATATGGGCTGATATGTGTTTGTGTACATATTCACTTGGTGGCATTTGGTTTGGTTGTATTTGAATTTTATGCTCGATAGTTTTATGATGTTTTGTAGCGCACCTCAGTTGAATCCAGCTTGTAGCTCGGATTTGACCTTGTGCTGAAAATCGTGACATTATTTTTATTGCACTTGAGTTGAACCCGGCGTTTTGGGTTTGACCTGTGATCACCTGTCCCTGTAATTTTATCAAGTGTATATATCGGTGTGCACGGCCTTGTGGCATATACAGTGATACACTGTGTATGTCACATGTTGTTCGTGTATGATGAATTCAAAATTAAATGATGACGAACAACCCAAATAACTGAGGCAAATATTATTTTCAAAATCCACATTTTATTTTATACTGCAAAAATATTTCCTTTTCAATTTACTACGTCAATATTTATTTTTGCAGATTGCTCAGATGCTGGATTCAATTTGAAGTGAAGTTGAAGATAAAATACGAGTTGAGTGAACGAGTGATATGTAGCGAGGTCAAATGTAAATGTGAATCGTGATGTAATCAAAATTGTACTGTAATTGAAATTGTATATATATAGTGAGAGCTTGAACTTTGTACTATTCAAAGATTGTAATAAATATTTGTTTGAATAAAATTTCTGTTTGAATTCAGTGTTATTTATTTTTATTCAGCAAATATTTATTTAATCTATGAAAAATAAAATAGTACATTAACAAATACATTTAAATGAATATATATATATATATATATATATATATGTTTATTATCATCAAACAAAAATCATATAATCGCATATTCAACAATCTCCCCCTTTTGATGATAACAAATATATATTTAAGATTTTGAATATGTTAAATGTATTTGATCATTGATATACTCTAATTGCTCCCCCTATTTAAATGCTTCCTCTATACATAAAGCTCCCCCTTCATATATTCATACAATTAAAAATATGCAAATGAGCCTAGATGCAAATAGAAAATATTTGACCTTTAATTGATTTTATTTGACAAAATCTTTACTTTTCTCTTCCCCTTTTGTTATCAGCAAAAGAGTAATAGTGTTAGAGAAAATAGAGATAAAGTGATCGATATTAATCCAACATTAAAACTCAATTGAATATAAATATTAAATTTCAATAAAAAAATCAAACAAAAATCATAAATACTTTGTTAGGCCCATATTCCACTTTTAAAATGATGGGAACGATGTCATCATATAAAATCATACAGTTGTGTCTATTTGTGGTCTATTTATTTCAGGAATTTGAATATCTACTAACCATGCATAACCGTTAGGACTTTTAAACTAGATTAGTAGTATTCTAATTTTATTTTTAAAAAATGAATTCAAGTATCTTCTAACCACGCATAACCATGTGGACTTTTAAATGGGATTAGAATCAACTTGTTTATTTAATAAATCAATTTTGATATGCGTTCCGTACATGCATAACCGTGAGGACTTTTAAATGAGCATGGAAGAACATAACAAATTCCAAGTAATTCACCCATGCATAACCGTGAGGACTTTTAAATGAGAGTGAATACTTTGGATTTTATTTTATTTTATATATAAAATGAAAAATGAATGATTCCTATTTAAAGTACCACATATCGACAAACTATATTGAATTTTGATGAGCGATGGTCAATAGAAATATGATAGAAATAGAGATGGTCATGGAATTTTTACCAATAAAAAGTTATATAACTCTTGTTTAAATTTCTAAAGAAATTTACTAATTATACCGTCTCGAGTCATAACATATGATAAATATCAACACTCATCACTTTTTCAATCACTATTTATCTTTTCGATAATTATTAGGGAGTCAGATTAGTCAAAATAGTCATTTAAAATCAAATTCAAAAATAATTATAAAAACAATTTTTCAAAATGAATGATCTGAAAATATGGTCAAAAATGATTTTCTCGAAGGGGTTATATGAGAAAAAAATTCTGATATTTGAAAATTATTTGAAATGAAAAATATGCAGATATTTTCTTTGAAAAACAATGCAGTTACTAAATGTCTCAACATAAATCACGTTTCACTAGTAATTTTTCAATCAACTAGATTACCAGTGTAATCTGCATCTGAATTTTTCACTTAAAAATACTTTTAGTTGAATGTTATAGACCAGATCATGAAGTGTGCAATAAAATATCTCAAAATCATTTTTTAACAACTTTTTAAATGAAATTATCTTGATTTGAATTGAAGCCGTGTAAATAATCAAAAACCGTGAATATAGAGTCAGTCGTAAAATAATCAAATGTATTATCATCCAATAAAACACTATTATTAATCCAAACTAATATATATGAAGTAGTTCAAAGATTCTAGTGATTTTTATAGTGTTTTTGGCATGAGAATATAATTGGCCAACCATTTTGAATAAGTCAGAATCAAAATCATCATTCATTTCACCATCATATTATTGGCTGATTTAACTCAGATTACGGTGCAGATTATCATATTTAATATATCGTTCAAATAAATATACCATTACCTATTTTACCCTTACGATATTTTTCGTTGTTGTCCATTGTGATTCTGTCACCTTTGTACTAGGCTAAAGAACTTTGCTTTTGTTGTCCATTGTTTTCTTGGAACAGCCAGAATCCAAGTAACACAGTTGTGGTTCCTTAGCCTGCCTCCATACCTACACGATGAAATATTTTTGTGACCTATTTGTCTTTATAGGTCCATGATTGTTAGTGGCAGAATATTTTGAAAAATAATTTTGTGAAGACCCAAAACTATTTATATATGTTACTTTCGGCACCCAGATTTGTTTAACTTTGAGAGATATTATATTTGTGCCTTTTGGAACCCAAATTGGTATAGTTTTTACGTGTTTGGGTCTATACCAACAATTATTTTGATTGTGTCCAAATTCTCTACAAATTGTGCACATTGAATTGACTTTATTTCTAACATTTTCAGATTGATTATATCCAAGTCCTTGTCTAATTATATTAACAGTTTGTTTTCCTAATAGCATATTCAACGATTTTTCACTTTTTGAAAATTTATCTAAAGTCGTTGACATTTGTTGAACTTGGTTTTGAGAGATTCATTTTCGTTTAACAATTGTGTGCACTTTTTAATAGAATTTTCTCTCCTTGTATTTTCACTCTCTTTCAAAATTAGAATTTCATTTTCAAGTGATTTAATTTTGATTTTTGATTTTTTAATCTCTTCTTCGAATGTTGGACACTTATCATACTTAGGGATCCTACTTTGATAGGTTTTAACTAATTGGTCAAGTTGTTTATTTAAATCTATCAAAGTATCTTTTTGTGATTCAAGTTTGGCATACTTTTCCCTAAGTCGTTCAAAACATCCATTTACTTCATGAAAATATATAAGTAATTCTCATCACTGTCAGTTATTTCACCATGAAGGCACATGTCTGCTTTCTCACTCTCACTATTAGTACTTTGATTATCTTCATCACTTGTATTCCACGTGGCTGCAAAACTTCTCTTTTCTGATTTCTTTTCAAAGTCGCGTCGATTTTGGGGACAATTGGGCTTGATGTGTCTGGGTTGGTTGCACTTGTGACAAATGATCTTCTGTTCTTCTGTGTAGTCTAGTGCATTGGCTATTCTGCTTTTCAATTTTTGATTTCGAGCTGGATTTCCGTATTTGTAATTCCACCTTTTAAATTTCTTTATTATCAGCTCCAATTCTGCTGCTCCATCATCATCATCATCACCATCACTTTCTGTTGTTCCTTTAAGAGCTATTGATTTCTTTCGAGTGTCACCTCCTTCACGCTCTTCCTTGAATTTCATTTCTAGCTCATAAGCGGTGAGATTTCCAATGAGCTCTTCCACCTTGATTTGTTTCAAATCCTTTGATTCTTGAATAGCTGTGACTTTTGCTTCAAAACTTCGTGGAAGAACTCTAAGAATTTTTCGAACTATTTCCAATTCCGTGTATGATTTTCCAAGAGCTTTTGATTTGTATACAATATTGGAAAGTCGTCCATACATCACTTTGACATTTTCTTCCTTCGCCATTGTGAAGTTCTCGTATTCACTGCTTAGCATGGCAAGGCGAGATTCTTTGACTTGAGATGTTCCTTCATGAGTCACTTCTAGTGTGTGCCATATTTCCTGCGCAGTTAGACAATGTGAGACACGGTTAAATTCAAATTTATCCAATGAACAAATAATAGAATTCATAGCTTTAGCAGTAGCATTTTGTAATTTATTTTCTAGCTTTGTCCATTGATCCATCGATTTATCTATTTCTTAATTATCTACAATTATAGTTTGTGCTCTATAACCTGTCTCAACAATATTCCAAGCGTCAATGGTTTTCAAAAAAAATTTCATTCTATTTTTCCAGTAGGCGTATTCACCATTGAACATTGATTGTCTAACTATGGAATGACCCTCAGCAAAAGTATTATTAAAAGAAGCCATTTTAAAAATTCAAAATTTTAAAACAAAAATTGGTTCTTGAAAAAAGACAAATTTTTTAAAACAAAAGTTGACTTCTATTCCTACCTTTGATACCACTTGTAGGATTGATTTCACCCTAGAGGGGGGGGTGAATAGGGTGATACTATCAATTATAAAAATTATTGCGGAAGCTTATAAAATTATTTCAACACAGATATATCAAAAACAATAGCAGCATAGAGAATAGCAGAATAAATGCAGAAATAAAGCAACACGGAATTTACCCAGCTTCGGCAAAACCCTGCCTACGTGCTGCCCCCAAGGTTTCTACTAGAAATTAGATAGTCAGACGCTTACACACGTAAACTTGCAACTCCTGCTATTGACTAACCTAACTCTACGCTCAAAACCCTGCCACAACTCAGCCACCGAGTTGCGAATTCTCAAACTACGCCACGTAGTTTGTCCCCTAGTCACACGACTAGAAATAACAACAGTTTAAAAGAAAAATGAAAATTAAAAAAAACAATTAAAAACTAAAACCCTAACACCCGAATTAATTCTCAATTAAAAATAACCCAGGCCGGCCCAAGTAAACAAAAACACGGCCTCCTATTCTTATGTATTCGGCCCGTTCCTTCTTCATTCTGTATAATGGCAGCTCGTTCTTTTGCTTGCGAATTAGGGCTTTCTTTTCTTTTGTTTGCTCTGTAATTAGGGGTTCTGGATGAAGTCGCCGCTTTGATTTCTGAAGCTTTGTTCCTCTTTCTCTCTATCGATCGCTTTCGGCTTACTTCAATTGGATTCAGTTCGTATTTGGTTCGGGTATGTATTTTATGCTTTTTCTCTCTGGTTTTAATGCTTGAACTCAATGCTTCAATTGCTGATGATGTTGTTTATTTATATAGGCTTCGAGACCTTTGAATTTCGTTCGTATACATTTATTGAATTTGTCACCTGATTTTTCTTGGCCATTCGATTTTGTTTTAATGCTAATGATAAGTTCTGACTTTTTCATATCGAATAATTTCGTTTACTTCATCAACACGGTTTTGATTTCGAACTCGCTTGATTCCTTGATTGTCACGGCTTCGATTCAGAACCGTTCGATCTTTCCTTGGTCGTTACGGTAGTGAATTTCCTACTTGACTTTGGCTTTGATTTTTGACTTTTTCAATTGTATAATTTGCTTGCTTGTCACAATGTTGACTATGCTATGACGATTTTGGCACTGACTTGTTCGGTATCGGCTTTAACTTGAATTTTGTCACTTACTTGACTTCTCTACTGATTGAGTTCATCGCTGTAGCAACCTCTGTTTCATTTTTGTGCATTTTCAACTGCAAACTTTAATTTCATATCATCTGGTGCATTGTTAACATCGCCTTGACTTTTATTAGTTCAAACTAGCCATGGTTTTGACCTTTTCCTCTGGGACTTCGGCTAGATTTTTTTCTTTGAATTATTTCTCTGTGACCATTATTTTTGGTTTGTTCAAATTCTTTGACAACCACAGCTTAACATTGACTCTGGCTTTCCTCTGATCATATATGTTGACTTCTTCATGTTGCATGATTGTTGAGTACAAGTTGCACTGTGTTTGACATGGTCTTGTAACACTTTTCTACGCACTGTTGCATTATATCTGGACTTGCTCGAGTTCATATATCCGACTTCGGTCATTTTTGAATTTGCTTGATGTTGTGTTGTTGAGCTTTGTTGTATTGTCAGTGGTGCACTGTGCCTTGTACTTGTAGTCTGTTTCATTTAGTTTGATCATCCATTGTAGCTTGTTTTGTTTGCATATCTGTCCACATTGTAGCCTTGGTGTTTGTTGCTGTGTTGCCATATTAGTATGGTTGGAGTTTGTTTTGGTTGCTGCATTTGTAGTTTGATTGAGTATATGAGCTGCTGTCAATTGCATACATGTGTGATTGTCCATCCATGTTGTCCATACCTGTAGCATGCATTGTTCATGTCATTCCTTTGGTGCAGTTTGTTTTGCATCTCCATTTGTACTCGAGTTATTTGATTGCATTGAGTAATGAGTTGCATTCACTTGTGTATGCTGTTCTGGTTTGATGTGCACAATTCTGGTTTGTACCTGTGCATTACATTTTCCACTGGCACGTGCTTCAATATGCATTGAGTCTTTGTGTTCATTTTGATGGCAATGTCCACTTGAGTTTGAGTTGCTTAACTTGTACTTGATCTCGTGTTGGTTTCATTTGCTTCTGATTCATTTTTTAGGCCAGAACTGTAGCATTATGTTGAATCTGTAGCATGCACTCGAGTTATGGTAGCAGTGACTTGAACTTTGCATTTTCTTTGTGGTTTAGTTTCACACTGCTGTCACTTGTAGTCGCCGTAGTGTCGCAGTCTTTGACTTGTACCATTTGAGGCAGTTTGCATATATGTTTCATGTATACTCTGGCCTTCATGTTGAACTGTTTGCATATGGGCTGATATGTGTTTGTGTACATATTCACTTGGTGGCATTTGGTTGCATATCCATCATTGCACTGTTTGGTTGTATTTGAATTTTATGCTCGACAGTTTAATGATGTTTTGTAGCGCACCTAAGTTGAATCCAGCTTGTAGCTCGGATTTGACCTTGTGCTGAAAATCGTGACATTATTTTTATTGCACTTGAGTTGAACCCGACGTTTTGGGTTTGACCTGTGATCACCTGTCCCTGTAATTTTATCAAGTGTATATATCGGTGTGCACGGCCTTGTGGCATATACAGTGATACACTGTGTATGTCACAAGTTGTTCATGTATGATGAATTCAAAATTAAATGATGACGAACAACCCAAATAACTGAGGCAAATATTATTTTCAAAATCCACATTTTATTTTATACTGCAAAAAAATTTCCTTTTCAATTTTACTGCGTCAATATTAATTTTTGCAGAGTGCTCAGATGCTGGATTCAATTTGAAGTGAAGTTGAAGATAAAATACAAGTTGAGTGAATGAATGATATGTAGTGAGGTCAAATGTAAATGTGAATCGTGATGTAATCAAAATTGTACTGTAATTGAAATTGTATATATATAGTGAGAGCTTGAACTTTGTACTATTCAAAGATTGTAATAAATATTTGTTTGAATAAAATTTCTGTTTGAATTCAGTGTTATTTATTTTTATTCAGCAAATATTTATTTAATCTATGAAAAATAAAATAGTACATTAACAAATACATTTAAATGAATATATATATATATATGTTTATTATCATCAAACAAAAATCATATAATCGCATATTCAACAAAACATACATACATATACATACATATGCATACACACACACATGTGTGTGTGTGTGTATACACACTATGCATATGAATCAAATGGCCAAGACCAGACACAAGATAGAAGGCAGCAGAGATTAGTACAGCAGGGATAGAATTGAGTACACATGAAGACATCAAGAACCAAACATATGCAGCAAAGTTGACAGTGCAACCAAGTGCACAAACCAAAATGACAAATATATGAAAGTGAAGAGGACAAAACCAAATGATGTACATGTGAAGCTACTCAACAGACTTAAGTGAATATGCAATAGAGATGTGTGGATACATAATGAAACCAGACTCCATAAACACACACGTATATACATACATAAACGTATGTATGTATATAGGTAGAGATGACACTACAACTACCAATTGAACAAAACATAACAACAGGCATGAACCAAAGACCAGAATTTAAGAGGAACAAAGTCAGATCGAGCTAATAGTTAACATGGAGCATCAACAACATATACACACATGAAATCATGTACGCAGTGACAAAAAGGGCAGCAACAAGACTAAAGTGAAATCGAATGCAATATCAAGCAAAACAACACTGAAACCAGACTTAGACTAAATCATACAAAAGCTTGTAGTCAAAGTAGCAAAGCAAGTAGCAGTTCGAATAAAAAATACTAGCAAAAATGAAAGAACTGCAGTAAATAAAAATTTGAAATAAAGCCATGGCGACCAAAGTAAAATTAAACAAGTCAAAGGTAAGTTCTCATCTCAAAGTACTATCAAGTGGCCCAGTCAAACCAGAAAAGAACGAAACCAAATCCAAAGCATACTCAAGCCGTGGTGACCAAGCAAGCACATCAATAAAATATTCGAATTGAACCAGTCCAAACATATCAGATGTATTCAAGCAAAATCGACGGCAGAGCAAAATTGACTGACGAATTCAAATGAATTCTTCGAATGGAAATTAAGGGAATCGATCCCTATTTAAACCATTAATATCATCGGCATACGAGCATCGAGTTCAAAAATATCAACGAAAGTAATAAAGCAAAATCACATATCAGTATTATTTGATTCAAACTCGATCGAGAAGCAGCCGCAAAGGAATGAAAGCAATAAAAGGTTCGAGCATCATTTCCTACAAGCATGGAGCATTAAATTCGATTAAATTCAAGGCGACTACTTCAAATTCCAGAATCCCTAATCTCTCGAACAAGAATGAACGAAGGAATTGAACGAAGAATGATAGACATATAAATATAAAAAGGGGACATCTTTTTTATTATATATAGAAGCCGATCTAGTTTATTTATTTTGGGCTTTAGTATATAAAGCGCTTTGTTTTGCTTTTAGTTTTATTTTTTAATTTTTTCTTTTAAATTTTTTTAACTTTCTAGTTGTGTTACTAGGGACAAAACACAGGGCATAGTTTGAGAATTCGCAACTCAATAGCTGAGTTGTGGCAGAGTTTTGAACGTAGAGTTAGGTTAGTCGGTAGCTGGTATCACGAGTTTACGTGTGTAAGTGTCTGACTACTTGATTTATAGTAGAAACCGTGGGGGTAGCACGTAGGTAGGGTTTTGCCGAAGCTTGGTAAATTTGTGTTGTTCTATTTATGTTTTTTATTATTCTGCTATTATCTGTGCTGCAATTGTTTTATATATTTCCGCATTAATTTTTATTATTATTAGTATCACCCTATTCACCCCCCTTTAGGGTGAAACCGATCCTACACGCCCCACCTACTCGAGGTATATTATAACTACATATGCATATACATATCACACACATATGTATATATATGTATATGTGCGTGTGTGTCTCTGTGTGTGTGTATAAGTATCACAGTCCCCCATGGACCAGGATACACCCCTACTAGTATTTGTAACCCTCCACAGCACTGGATATCTACCATCAATGTCTAGGCCAAATTACCAATGTTCACCGTGGAACCTCCCGTTAGTTCCTAATAACGAAATTACAAATATTTAGCCGCATAACTAACATGTGTTAAAGACTTATCTAACCGCTTCATATCGAATATCAAATTCATAAAACCAAACTACGAATAAATGTATCGTACTTATGCATTGAGGAGGATCCCGCAATGCCATTTGCGCTAAAGACATATGAGGGTTCGCTGCATCCGTGTCCACTTTCAATGGTAATGTAACATCACTTATTGCACATAGTTAGGTATCCAATAGACAATCAACAGTACCATGTCTTGTACCTGGGAACCAAAGTTGGTGCCAGGCCATACTTCATCAAGCATCCTCGTCAGTGTTGCACGTACACTATAGAACCTCCCGTGAGTGCAATTTGTTAGTAAAACGCCTATGTCGTCTCAAAATTGTTTATATGACTCACTTCTCTGGACTGCCCGAAGTCTACAGGGAAGCCTATTGTCCTCGTGCTACCTAATTGGACTGGGCCGTCCATAGACTACAAGGTCACTTAACATCCACTCACTTTCACCTGGTCTGTTTGTAGCCTTCTAGGAAACAACACAATACCTATATGCAAGGTATATTTCCATAGGTCCTACAGTTAAAGATCACCCACATTAGCAGTATGCATGCACAACAACTGTTAGCCCCTTACGAAGGCAGACTTCCATTGTATAACTTTACCGACCTTGCATCCCCAATCCATACCAAACCAAGTCATGTTTGATAAATCTAAATATTGGGCTAGACCCACTAATTCACACTAGTATTCGTGAGGCTATATAAATTTGACATGAACTTACTTCTTGATTCATTAATGCTATTTAATGTCATTTACTACTTATTTCTAATTTAATAGATTAGATATCTTTTATTGCTTGACTTCCATTTAATACTATAAGATATTGTTTACTGTTCATTTTTAAGCATTAGCTATCATTCTTTGATTACTATAATTTTCTTGATTCCTTATTCCATTATTTTATTTATACTTCATCGCTTATTGATTATTTCCTAACTTATCTTAAATTGCGTATGTTAGATTGATAATTGAATTATATGTTATTATTCTCTACTTACAATACTTTGGTTTATACTTAGGAATTTCTACATTTAATGCATTGGAATTATATCTTTCTAAAAGAAATATTAAGACTGTAATTCTCCATAATTTCAAAAGGATGATTTGTGTTATATTTGAAACTACAACGAATTATCTTTTCCGTTGTCATGGAAATAAATGGTATAAATTATAAAAACTTTACATTGCAACACACATCATTCCAATGAACTAAAATATTACTCAATTCCCAATCCAATTTATAGCGACATTCAATTCATGTTTAATAACATACAACATTCAACTAACAAATCTTGAATTTACGTACAATCTCATTAACAAATTATCTCTTAACTTTTAGGGACTATTTTCACCCTTACTTTCAGATTTAGGCATATGCAATGTTGAATCAAAATTAATAATTCATAGAACATGTAGGCAGGGTTTTCAGGTTCAATGCATATGTCTATTAGGCCCATGACTCCAAAATTTACATTTAGGCGTACGAGGAACAGATTTACCATGATTTAAATCCAATATTATATAAAAATATATAATTTTTAACTCACCTATAAGCTTCCAAATTTCCATGTTCTTGGTTGACATCCTTTCCTTATACCAAAATATGTATCAAAACATATACATATTTATTTGAATTTTAGACCCGAGAAGAGATTTAAATTTAACATAGATTTGGATTTAGATTTACAATTTACCTTGGTTTTGACGATTCAGTTCGACCATATTCTTCTTCTTTATTATTCACCACTATTCTTCACTTATATATACATATACAATTTATAGCTCACACAATTTTAAGAATTTGTGGAGAAAAGAAAATGGCAGAGCTTCATTGTTAATTTATAAAATATAAGAAGAAAATTGAGAGATTAGACCTGTATTTATTGGGGTTTGAATTAATCCCAACTATTGGATTAGATTATATAAAATCCATGTCGTTTGGCCTAGGTACAATATGCACCACCCGCTCACCGCCAGTCGACCACTAGTGGTCAACCGGTTGAACTTAGGTGTCGACCGATCACGTTGTTTGTTTGTTAATTAATCTACTTTCCTTTCTTTCCTTTTAAACTTTATTCAATATAATTTGATCTAATTAACATTAACCTTACTTAGTTGTTAAGTATCTGTTAATGTTAATTAATGTTAACTAGTATATTTATTTTCATAATTACATATATAATTATTTTTAATCCAAAATCTTCAAAAGTCAATAACTTTTTAATTTGATCTCCAAATATAAAACTATATGTATGAAAATTGATCAAAAAATCACCATGTGCACAACCATGCGAATTTCTTATCTAGGTTTTGACGTTTGTGGAAATTACATTTTAGGCTTTAATATTTTTTATTAATTTCTTTTTAATTAATTATTATTCAATTTATGAGGTGTTACATTCTTTCCCTTTAAAAGAATTTCTTTTCCAAAATTCTTTAAGGAATGAATCATGTAACATGATGTGCAACCATTCTAAGCTATCTAACCAATTAGTACAAACTAATTTGCATTCTATAGTATACAAGTGAACGATATATCACAACATATATGATATGTATATTGAATAATACTAAATCAGCTTCTTTTATGTAAATGCATCATTTAAAATAATTTTTGAACATATGGTGCAATCAACTTCTATATACTGGCAGCTTTATGTGTATACAAGTTTTGAAAATCAAAATCCTTTTTTTCACACATCAATTTCTCACATTCCAACGAATAAGGTTATGGTTTAACCAATTTTTCGTCCAACCCCTACTATCCAATACCCAGCACACCATTTCTAACATCCAAAATTTTAAAAATCCAGTTTCCTAAGTTTATATTCTTATGTTAAAAAGGGGTTTAGATGGAAAACTTCATATTTCCATCCCTAACTTGTATACCCATTCTATTGTATCTTGAAATCTTCTCTTTTGCCCAAGATTCTTTTTCAACTTTTCCAAGTATAGTCCGCATAAGGAAATTTATTTTTAAATTTTTAAATTTTAAAGCGGAGTTATTTCAAAGCAATTTTTTATTTCCCTATCAACAAGACATAGAAAAAAAGAAATTCCAAAGCTAAAACATCATTTTTCCTTGTTAACTACATTTCACATACTGTCATTTCTGTTGAACAGTAAAATTCAAATTCGCCAACCCGTCGACTTTTCCTACGCTAAGTATGTGGCATTTCAAAAATCATCTCTTTTTCGTTCAAAATCTTTTCCAATTAAAATTTTGAAATGATTTGAGGAAAATTTTAAAATAAAAACTCAATTTTCTACACTTTTACAAAAAATATTTTATATTTCAATAATCAAAGATTTTTGAATAAAATTTTCAAAAGTATTTATTTTTAACTTCCAAAATAAATTAAGCCACATCCCACACAATCAAGATTTAGTCAATGAGTATACGTCTATGATTGACTCTATCCTAATACACGACAATTTTCAAATTTCGAAAACTTTCTCTCTTATGTAGAACAATAATCAACACACAAGTATATTTATCAATATTAGCTTTTAAGACATAGGGATAGTGATCCTTGGTTTCACAACAACATTTCCCTATCCTTTGCTTGCTAAAATTTATCTTCTTGATTTTTTTATACTTTTTACTATTTAACTTTATTTTACTTTTAGTTCTTAATTTAATAAATTTCCTAATTTAATTTATAAACTTCCATTCTTACTTAGCGGTCAATCCAGAAAAAAAATAAAAGGAACATTTCTCACAATATCTTATGTGTTTTATACAAATAGAGACTATTAATGCTACAACCAAAATCTGAGAGAAACAATTATTGGAAGCTGCCCTTCAACATCAATTGATATTAATGATTTAGTAGCCCTATGACTTCTTACTCAACAAAGTGGACAATTTTAATAAGCCATTCTACCGTAACTTATCTTAATCCTCCTTTATGGCTTCTAATAAACCATTCATTACTTTTAACTACTATATCCAATTATAGGCCGAACCGTGCGTTCCTACATTGTAGTGGTCAAGGAGTACAAACTATGCACATTTAGAATAACTCATTGGAAAATTGGCTTGGTGAAATAAATTTCCTATCTTCCATCTTGCCTTCTTTAATCTTGAGTCAACCAACGTCCTCTATATGTGTTTGCTGTCGCATTATCCTTTTCTCCAATTATATTACTACTTTAAACCTAAAACCTCTTGATAGTATTCTCAAACCTTAGATTTTTTTTGTGTTTAATTATTTATGTCACTATATCCAAGAATTCGTAGGACTGTACCTTGACATTGTTACCCACTCCCTTATGGGTTCTTCTTACGACTTCCACACATGCCTTACCAAATATTCTTAGGTTCATACCGATTTTCCTTATATTATATGGTAATTCCTTATTGCTACACTATAGCGATTTCATTCATAGCCTTAACTTTTACCTCATTCTACCTAGGTAGTCATTCCTACCTACTCCATATCAAAGAAGATTTGGCTTTCACCACTTTTTATAAAATTATTTTTCATAGTCGTGAAGTACTTCACCCAAAATAAAATATAAACTTAGAACTTCTAAAACTATATTCTACGATTTATAAAGCAAGTTTATTTATTAAGTTCCAATAGTCATTGTCAGCAATTTAATTTGAAAAGATCCATTCCTTTAAAGTCTTTCGCAACAAAGGCTTTACTTCTTAAAAAGTAGGTTTATAACTCAAACCATTTCTTTAGTTTCACATTTAAAAACTCAATTGGTATACCGAATTATTTTTCAAAAATGAACTTTACAGTCTTCCAAAAACATCTTTTATAATTTTAAAAATACAAACTTGAGTAGACAAGGAGAACTTTTACTCTATTATTTTCCTATTACTCGTACTATTTCCACTTTCAACTTTAGTGGAGACCTTAATAGCATATGATGGGGACATTTAAAAGATTTGTGCAATCAATGCACACAATTATAAAAAATATGTATTTATATTTCTAATGTTACCACTATTTAAATTTATTCTACCTAAAATGCTCTTATTAAACTACTTCTTCTTATGTAGCTGTTTTTGGTATAAATCTATTTTCGTTATTTTTCTCTATTTTTTCCTTATATGGGAATATTCTTTTGTCTTCATTATTGGGCATACTTATCCTTCCATTCTATTTATCCCAATTTAAACCTGTACCACTTCCTATTACCCACCCCTTAAAAGAATTTTAAATTTTGAATTTTATAAAAAATCATCGAAGTATATATACGCTGAATTTTCTATTTATTTAGAAGGAAATATCTCTTTAACAAAACTGATTTAACTAAAATTTTCGATCTAAACAATTTTAGTTTGTACTATAAATTCTATTTAAATAAAACATATTTATTATTCAAAATATTTAATATTTACCTTTCAACAGAATTTTCTACATTTTAAAAATCCGGCTATCATCTTGAAGTAATTTTGCACACCTTCCTTCAGGAACTCATTTAACTCTTACTTTCGGATATCTACAACATATAATTTTCTCACTTCTCATTTATCTGGACTTAACGAACATCATTAATTGGCAATCTTACAGGGATCTACAATCATAGGACAGTCTATGCCTAACCAGGGACCAAGTACCATCCAGCTTTAGGGGCCCTTCTATATATTGCATTCATGCTTCTCTTAAGTCAATACCTTTTAATACGACCAATCTCCCATGAGTTGATCAGGATATGCATATATTTTTAAATCTATATATTGCTCCTACTCATAATCGCCTTATCCATGTTTTCAAAATATGGTGACAACTAATTCTACATTTAGAATTTGTAAAGTTTGACGTATAACATGTATTTATAGGTAAAAAATAAAAATACATTGACTCAACGTATTTTTAGTCTTATGATCATTAAACCTATGCTCTGATACCAAATGCAACAACTCGTATCTTAATAGGTCCGCATTTTCGCTAAATCGAAAATCCAAGTCCACTAGGGTACGAATCGTTGGTGTTGGTATCATGTACATGAACTAAATTATATCAAATCACCATCGATACAAACTCACTGATAAATAGTAAAGTATAGTAAAACATATAATTACTAACCATGGCTAATACCGCAAGTATCTATTGTCCTTGCCAGTGCCGACATGCATAAAGAAATCTACCCTTCCACCATTCTCGCCTTGTACCAGTATCCGTCCGTCTAAATCTATCTTATATGTTGTAATGAGGAGGAGGTTAGAACAATGTTAAGGTAACGGGTAAATTACATACTTTATTCATCACACCGGCATTGTCAATTACCTTTCATTATGTGTTATGTCTACTATTTTAAACTTGGTCGACTTGACTTCATGTATGTGTATGATTCACCGCACCTACTCAAGGTATACTATAATTACATATGTACATATGTATGTATGTATGTATAAGTATCACGGTCTCCTCATGGACCAGGATACACCCCTGCGAGTATCCATAAAGCTACATGATGCTGGACATCCACCATTAGTCTGTTGCCAGTGTACACCGTTATTGCCCAATAACGACATTACAACTATTTAGACATATAACTGACATATCATAAAGAGTTATGTAACCGCTTCATATCGAATATCAAATCCGCAAAACCAAATTATTGTACTTATGCATTGAGGAGGACCCCACAACCCCGACTCACGCTAAAGAAAACTTAGTGTCCTCTACATCCATGTCCATTATCAATGGTAATGTAATGCCACTTATTGTACAATGCCGGGCATCCAATCAACAATCAACAATACCTTGTCTTGTACATAGGAATCGTTCATTAGTGCCAAGCCACACATTTCTTCAAGCATCCTCATCAGTGTTGCATGAATACCGTGGAACCTATATGAGTGCAATTTATGAATAAATTACCCCTACCACTGCGAAATCATGTATAGGACTCACTTCGCTGGATCACCCGTAGCTATTAGGGGAATAACGCAATACCTATATGCAAAGGTATATTTGGATGGGTCCTATAGTTTGGTATGTCCCACATCATGTATACACAACTGCTAGTAGCCCTTTTTGGAGGCAGACTTCCATTGTGTAACTCTACCAACCTCGTATGCCAACCCATAATAAACTAAATCATTTATGATAAATCTTAATGTCACGCTAGGCCCACTAATTCACACCCATCACAAACGTATTCTTGAGGCTGTATAAATTTAGTGAATTACTATGCCTCCTAAGTTCAACCATTAGTATTCAAATATTTTCATACGAACTTACTTCTTGTTTCATTAATGTCATTTAATTTCATTTACCGCTAGTTTCTAATTACATATATTAGATACCTTTTACTTCTTGACTTCCATTTAATATTATTAGATATAGTTTACTATTCCTTTTCAACTATTAGCTATCTTTCCTTTAATACTATACTTTCTCAATTCCTTATTTCATTGTTTTATTTATACTTTATCGCTTGTTGCTTATTTCCTAACTTATCTTAAATCGCGTATTTTAGATTGAAAATTAAATTATATGTTATTATCTCTACTTACAATACTTGGTTTATACCTAGGGATTTCTATATTTTAAAGTATTGAAATTATATCTTCCTAGAAGGAAATATTAACATTGTAATTCCCCATAAATTATCCAAAGGTGAATTTGTTTTATATTTGAAATTGCAAGGAATTAGCTTTTATATTGTCATTGAAATGGACGGCACAAAATATAGTAGACAATCTTATTTTTTTACATCTCTTTCTTTTAGCCATATTCATTGTTAATTCTAACAATACAATCTTATACATAATTAATGAAATTGGTCATTTGTAAAAAATTACAATGATTTTTAGGGTCTACTTTCACCCTTACTTTCTAGATTTAGGTATACGCAATATTTAATCAAAGTTAACAATTTATAGGACATGTAAGCAGGGTTTTCAGGTTCATTGCATATGTATAATAAGCCTACAACTCCAAAATTTGCATTTAAGCATACAAGGAGCATATTTACAATGGTATAAATCTAATATTATATGAAAATATATATAATTTCTCATCCACTTCGAAGATTCCAAATTTCCATATTTAAATCAATTATTCCTAGTTGACTCCCTATCTTTCTACCAAAACATGTATCAAAAGCATATACATATTTAATAGCGGTTCACCTTTTCGACCCCCAAATGTCGATAACAATACATCCACAGTATTCATGTGTCCAGTACCTAAGTGCTGGAAAGACGGAACATTAGGATAAAAAGAAAAAGAAGAAAATACAAGAAACGGGAAAAATAGGAGAACAAAACATCAGAATCTCACAACGGATTGATAACATATAATATTAAAAGATAACATGGAACCGACTGGGTAGAAGTCTTGGACAAGGTCAGACATTATCTCCTCGTGTGACCAAGCTGATTGCAGTTACGACACTTTATCCTTACTAGATTAGTCTTGAGATCCCTAGAAAAATATCTTCTAAAACCACAATTCCTACATCTAAGATCTTGCCTTTTATCTTCCATTGATTTTGTGGAATCGGCTTCCCTCGACCTTCTTTGATTCACCCTTACCTTTATCTTTGGAACGGTGTTAGATAGGCTATGTCTACCAATCCCTCATAAGCAGCTCCCATCAAAATTGGCTAAGGGCCAAATCTTAAAGAGGTTGTTTCAACCCTTTTGCGTACTTTAAAGCCTTTTAATATGGGGTATTTATCAACTCAAAACCAAATCTATACAGCTCATTAAATTGGTTTACATATTTTTTCACCGTCATATCTCCTTTCTACGTAGGTATAAATTTCTCCAATTGCACTCCTTACTTGGCCACAGAAAGAAATTTAGCCTTAAAATGTCCTTTAAAATAATCCTAAGTTATCTCCTCTTCACTGGTATCTACTACCATAACATCCCACCAATTTAAATCTTCCCCTTGTAAGTGCCAAGAAGCCTACTGTAACGAAATGGATTTTTGACCCTCAAAAATCGACACTAATATGTCCACTATATTGCATGCCGAGCAATCAAGTGCCGAAAAAATCGATTGTTAAGGGTAAGAGAAAATAAAGACAAAACAGAACCTCACATGAATGGAATAATTTATAATATCAATAAACCTTACAACGGAAAATTTGAAATACATATATTAGAGTCTAACCTAAGATCAACCTAGACAATAATAAACACCCGCCTTTATAAATGATGAAATCCCAAAACAATGAAACAAATGCAGTGCGAATATAATCTACGTCCATACGTTGATGAAGATCTCTTGCTCTTCTTTAAAAAATCCGAACGTCTAAAGCTAAATTTGAAACTATGTCGATCTGACCTGAGTATTAAAATATCTTGATTAGTCTTGGCAAACCAGCCTGCTGTGATAACTCAGTGGTAAAATTCTACTTATAAGATGTCTAACCTTGTATAATTTTAAAAAAATTCAAAGCTATTTCAGACGTCTGGATTTTTAAATCAAATGTCTGAGTACATCTCAGACATCTGATTAAGGTGTTCAAATGTTGGATCTCAATGGATGTTGGCAAGTTTTGACCAATCAGATTCTGAATGTTGACGGGGGAAAATTGAAAGTATCAATCCATGAATTGTGTGTCCTATGTCCCTTAGACGACGAATGCACCATTGTGTGGATAGCCTGCTTGTGTTTGTAAACGAGCTCCATTGTGTGATAAAACTATGTGTTGGGTCTTGCCCATTATCGTCGGATAATTGATAGCAAAATTGCTGTCTGAAGCGACGTAGAGAATTCTTTGTAGAAGCATAGGGTTCTGAAGTGATTTAGGATGTAGTACGATGAAATTGTTTGAATGCCAAAATGCATTCAATGTGACCAATCTTTGTAAAGAACCGTCTCATCGAAGAGTAAAACAACAACTTGTGATTGATCGGGCTTAGGTACGGTCCACATGTGCATCTTGAATGGTTAAGTATGCAAGGCCATTGCAAAGGGAAAAGACCCGAGGCTATACAAGGAAGACCCTAAGCAAGGCTATGGGAGACTCGAAGCTGACACTTAGGAGGCCTAGAACCATCGTGACCCATATGGGTTTGGTGTCAACTTAGGGTCAAGCTTGGGCTATCCTAGAGAAATTCACACTTTCATAGTGACCAAGTTTGAAAGAAGGGTCGATCATAAAGTCCAAACCCCCAGTCATTCTCAAGCCGAGGACGACCGCTGATCAACAACAATGACGACACTACAACCATGAAGAGGTGCTGCCATTTAACACCAACATTCAAGCAGTTGAACTTGGATCTGGACGTGGAAGAACTCAGGGACGACTTCACTTTAGAAGGCAAAGGTGCTCAAATAGATATTTGGTGATGGCATCTACGAGAAGAAGGCATGAGCGGCCTCGGATGGTCAATAGTGAGTGATTTGGGTTTAGGAGTTGAGGTCGCAAGGAATCTTCACTGGAAAGATAAAGGATAAGAGAGGGAAAATGAAAGCGTAGGAACACAACGGCCAAGTCATTGGGTATAAATACTCTATTATGATTCATGAAAAAGACACATATAGTTGTAGCCACAAAATTATAAATAAAAATCTCACTTCTCTTCTTTAGTTAAATGGCTTCATAGCCTTTTACTTTATGGAACTTTATTTCATGCATTTTACTTTGTGTTATTTTATTCATGCTTCTCTTATATTTCATAAAAGTAGATTAGATTCCTTCATGAAAACTAGTGTAGCATTGCTTTATACAATTAATTAGTTCTCTTTCTTTTTAATTACATTTCATTTTGTCAATGTTGAAATCCACTTTTATTGAAATGAATTCAAGGATGACATGCTAAACTTTTTCAATTTAGGGGTAATGAAGCTCATAATTCATATAAAATGAACATAATGGTTTTTATCTCTTATTTTTGGACTTAATCTAAATTTAAATGTTGATGGAATTTGATGTTTATAAATGAATTTGATAGCCTATGTTATTAACCACGAATAGGCCATAATTATTTAACAATAGACTCAAGTTATATCTTCATCTAACAATTTGATTTTGATAATGAAGTTAAAAATAGAATTAAATTTTGATGGTCTATGTTATCTGACCTAAGATTGTAAGCGGAATATACTTAAAATAGATTTTATTTTTAACTTCATAATCATTTTTATGAGATTTAATAAGTGGATTTGGTTGATGTGCTAAGAATTGATGGTTTATGTTGTTTCATTTAATATCACAAATAGACAATATTTAAAATAAATACATTAACTAATTCTACTTCGGTTAAAAAGAGAGATTATATATTTATTATATGTTGATTTATATGAATGTGATAGTGGACTTATCTCTAAATTGTCTTTCAACCTCATTATTTTACTCTAGTTTTTCTACAATCTTTAGTTAAAAAACATTTTTAGAATATTAGGGATAATTTCATTGAGTAAGTTGAAATTCTTTTTTCCCTGGTAGTTCGACCCGTACCAGCCGATGTGCTACATTTGTACGCCATGCTCATGTGGTATTTTATTACAATAAAATTTGACGGTTTTCTAATTAATAGAAAAATGTTCCAAATAATGACTTTACCCAAAAGTGGTACACTTCCAGCTTGTTACCCGATTCTATTCAGATACACGCACTCCCAAGTAATTAAAAAGTGGGAACAAGTTTCACCAATCTATTATACTTAGCCTATCTAAGTCAAGGTTCAATCTAGCCTGCTGTGGTAACTCAGTAGTCTGATTCTACTTATAAGATGTCTAACCTTGTATAATTTTAAAAAAAATTCAAAGCTATTTCAGATGTCTGGATTTTTAAATCAAACGTCTGAGTACATCTCAGACATCTGACTAAGGTGTTCAAATGTTAGATCTCAATGGATGTCGACATGTTTTGACAAATCAGATTCCGAATGTTGACGGGGGAAAATTGGAAGTGTCAATCCATGAATTGTGTGTCCTATGTCCCTTAGACGACGAATGCACCATTGTGTGGATAGCCTGCTTGTGTTTGTAAACGAGCTCCATTGTGTGATAAAACTATGTGTTGGGTCTTGCCCATTATCGTCGGATAATTGATAGCAAAATTGCTGTCTGAAGCGACGTAGAGAATTCTTTGTAGAAGCATAGGGTTCTGAAGTGATTTAGGATGTAGTACGATGAAATTGTTTGAATGCCAAAATGCATTCAACGTGACCATTCTTTGTAAAGAACCGTCTCATCGAAGCGTAAAACAACAACTTGTGATTGATCGGGCTTAGGTACGGTCCACATGTGCATCTTGAATGGTTAAGTGTGCAAGGCCATTGCAAAGGGAAAAGACCCGAGGCTATATAAGGAAGACCCTAAGCAAGGCTATGGGAGACTCGAAGCTGACACTTAGGAGGCCTAGAACCATCATGACCTATATGGGTTTGGTGTCAACTTAGGGTCAAGCTTGGGCTATCCTAGAGAAATTCACACTTTCATAGCGACCAAGTTTGAAAGAAGGGTCGATCATAAAGTCCAAGCCCCCAGTCATTCTCAAGCCGAGGACGACCGCTGATCAACAACAGCGACGACACTGCAACCATGAAGAGGTGCTACCATTTAACACCAACATTCAAGCAGTTGAACTTGGATCTGGACGTGGAAGAACTCAGGTATGATTTCACTTTAAAATGCAAAGGTGGTAAAATAGAGATCTGGTGATGGCATCTACGAGTAGAAGGCAGGAGCGGCCTCAGATGGTCAATGGTGAGTGATTTGGGCTTAGGAGTTGAGGTCGCAAGGAATCTGCACTGGAAAGATAAAGGATAAGAGAGGGAAAATGAAAGCGTAGGAACACAACGACCAAGTCTGGGGATATAAAGAATGTTGTGCCTTAGCATTTCTTCTCGGTGCTGACATAAACTGGTAGATATTGAGATGAACTAAAGTAAAAGAGGGAAAAGGACTTCTCACCTAGTAAAAATATGGGGTGATCTTCGAGATGATATAGATCTCGATCTTGGCATGGAAATTGATACGACTACTATTTAAAGTAGTTGAACAGACAACCTTGTAAAATAGACAACACTTCCAGACAACTCTTGGATAATCAGTGGACTTGTATGGATGATTGTATATGCATGCCATGTTCTAAAGCATACTTTGTTTCCAACAAAAGTGTACTTTAGAGGGCAAATGTTATCTAACTTTAAGACCAAGTGACACACATACAAATATGGGCATTAGGATAAGGACAAAATGGTCCTAGGACTTGTACACATAGGATGGCGTTGGAAAGGACTTCTAGGAACCAGAGCGGGGAACTATGCAAGGAGAATTATCAGAACAAATCTCTTTATTGGTCTGTACTAATATGAATTATTGCATTCCAGTGGACTTTGGAGCTATGGTCATTGAATAGTTGGGAAAAGTGATCGTCTCGGAGTCCATTTTTGAATAGATTTAAAAAACTATAAAAAAGGACAAGCATTAGACATGTCAAGATCTCTCAGTAACAACCTAATTTCCAAGGTAAGAGTACTCAAAACTAGATGGATTGAAGCAAGAGGGCAAAGTAGTAGAAGATGGCATGGATTGCGGTCAACAAATCAGGTAGGTATTGATATGATCAGATATGTAGCGATACGATTTTATCAGTCATGGGACTTCATCTCCCCTCTGAATTTTATAGATCTAGAATATGAACTGGGATTTCACGATGCAATGACTTCATTGGGTGCTTCTTCTATAAAGATGAAGCCTATATCAACTTGAAGGGGTCCTTCGACTATTATATTCTTCATCTTCTACCTCTGTTCGAGTTTGCAACTAAGGAGGCTACTTTTTACTATTCTGGGTGTTTTGAACTATAAATCCCTGTACTTATGATAACAATATTCCATAATAAGATTAATATAGACGTGGACCTCAAATTAGCCAAACCACTATAAAATTTGTGTCTTTTCTGCTATTTATTGTGAGAATTCAAAATTGGTACTCTACCACTTTTTGGCTCAAAAGTAAGTTTAAAATAGTTCGCTCTTCAAACTAACTGTCATTGGAATTGCAAAACTAGGATTTTTAAGCAAACTCTCAAAATTTATCAGTTAGAAGTCAGTTTAAATAAAACATTTTGCTTTTTGGAGAACGAAAACAAAACTCATTTTTAATTTTAAAAAATAACTGGCCTTAACATTAATTTTTGACTTTGCTTAAACAAATGCATATTAAACAAACTAGGAAAGATAATGACATTTATTTAAGTCATTGTCACTAACACTCAACTTTTGAATATGAATGAACTATTTTCTTCATAAATATTTTATTATTATGATGAGTATTAATCAAACTAGTCCCCTCATAAAATTACAATCAAATTGACCTATCTTTTCTTTCTTTTATTTATCCTAATTTTCTGTTAATTTCCATTAATGTTTAATCCAAAATCACTAATCAAATAATGGAGAATTCAAACCCACCTCCAGCGAGGAATTGCAAATGAGAGAGTGACATGGTTCTTTCTTACTCAAGAAAATATCCAACAGTAATTTTAAACTCTAATTTTTACCACTGTTAAAAAACACGCAATAAATTGGGTTAAAAAATTATCTTTCATCAATTCTGATCATTAGTTCAGATCTGATTATGAAGACCGAGATGGAATTTTTATTCTCACTATTATTTTCTTTTTCAACAATGAAGAAGAAGGAGAGAGTAAATGAAAGTGTTTAAGGTTTTGATGTTTTAACCAAGGAAAAAAGAGGTAAAAATATATGTTTTATTAACATGATGTGTACCCTTCGCAACAATTTAATTCTGTATGAAGTGCTCATAAAATTTGACATCTTCATATCCAGATCTGGAGTGTTGATAATGATATTTTTTAACCACATTCTAAGATCGAATTACCTTTCCAATGAAAGCAAAAAACCTTATGCTTTTTATTCCATATATAAACAAGAAGATTATAAAAAAATACAGGCGGGCAAACCACATATAGCTGAATTTTCGGATTTTCAATAGCTCCATTTCTCTAACCACTACTCAAGTTGTTAAGATTATCACGGCTAACAACTTCCACGAAATATATATAGGAAGTTGGTTTTCAGACTTATGCCTGAGATGGCTGATATGAAGTTTTTTTTTGGAACTGGTACTTTATATACAACAAATCATTGGGACAACATATCTCATGTCAAATAAACGTTCGAAAGCAAGTTTCGAACTTGTGACATCCTGCACCAAAGCCGGATCAATTAACCACTTGGACAAAGGTGCTTGTCGATATGAAGTTCTTCTATAGTATAAATTTTTGGATTGTAACTCAGAGTTTGAAGAAAGCTATTTTCAAAAGGCTAATAAACTACTAAACACTCTATAAAAGTCTTACTAACTGAGAAATTAAAGTTTAGTGCTCGCTACTTCTTCTATGATGATAAAATTATAGTTGTTTTCTAGTTTCTAAAATTACTGTTGAAAATGATTGTAGAACTGACGTTATAATACTGCTAAATAGCGAATATTGATGTAAGGTGCTGAAATTTTTGAAGTTTAGATTTTGAAAAGCATTATTTTCAACCCATTGCATGTATTGTAGTTCCAATGTCCGCTGGGATTTAACATCAAATAAATACGACCAACAAATATACTCAAACTCATTATTTCTTTAGAATCTCAAATATTTACCGTGCATATAATAAAATTGGTATTTCCAAGTATTGCAGCAGTGTAGACATTCAAAGGGAAAAAGAACGCAGAAAACAGAATAAAAGTGTAAGGGCTATAAAAATACATTTTTTTCCTAATAAGAGTTACGACCAAACTTCCACTAAAATTTTACCTTCAGGTTTATTTAATATATTCATCTTTTAGGGTTGGGTACGTAAAAATTGTAATGTGAAATTCATGACAAAAAATTAAACCTACTAATTAAAATAAACATTATGACATTGGATGGACAAGAGATCATGAACATTCATATGATAGATAATGATCATAGAATGAGAATAAAAAATCTAATAAATAAAAACTGTGTAATATTAACTATTTATCATCATAGACCCATTGATTATAACAAAAATCACTCGAAGAAGTGTGTTCTATCATTAGCTATGGAGGTAACTCTCTTAACAAACAGGCACTTAATTCTTTATTCTCATAACAAACAGGTACTTAATCAGGAATAATGAAAAATGAGTTGGAGGCACATTAATGCAAAAAAACAATTTTATCACTATGTTAAAATTACCAAAAGCATTATAATAATATATACTTGCTCGTTAGTCTAAAGGTATTCAATATTATTTATTGGGTGACACATATAACCACCAATTTCAACTTTAGTAAAGGACATTGCGACTGAATGATTTTGTTTAGTTATTTTCTCATCTAATGGAATTTGAGAAGAAGATGATATTATTTGAACAGAAATTGTATTTCATTCATAAAAATGATAATAGCAGTTGTATAGCAATTTTTATATCTCATGCACAACAATTTATTTGAGATATGAGTTAATTGGGCTTAACGCATAGCCCAGGTCTGTAAGCAAACATATTACACGACATAATGTAACCCTCTGGAAGCATCTCATTCACTAACTCTTCCCCTTTAATTAGATCTAGGGTTTCCTTTTCTCTCTTTGTATCATCGTCGCGGCCTCTAACTCTAAGCTCCTCTTTTAATGTGATGAAATTCTTAGAAGATAGCGGCTTCGTAAAAATGTCCGCTCTCTGATAAAAGGCTGGAACGTGATTTACTTTCAGTTTTCCAATCAAAACACTCACGAAAAAAATGTAAATCAATCTCAATATGCTTTGTTCATAAGTGTAATACAAGATTAGCGGCGAGAGATACAAAGCTAAGATTATCGCACTAGATAATTGGAGTATTCTTGAGATTGAATTTAATTTCATGCAGAAGTGACTCGATCCAAGTGATTTCTACTATAGTGCTAACTATCGATCTATATTCTATTTCAGTGCTGGAGTGCGATACAGTAGCTTGTTTCATGGAACTCAGAAATAGATTTACTACCTAGGTAGATGCAATATTCCGATGTTGACTTTCTAGCATTGGGGTTGGAGGCTCAGTCTACATCTAAGTAAGCTTGTATGTTTAATTCCTTTGTGTTGTTAAAGTGCAGACCATCATTTAAAGTCCCTTTCAGGTAACATAAAATACGCTTTACTGCTCTCTAATTGTCACTTAGAGGTTTATGCATGTACCGACAGACTTTGTTTATGCTATAGCTTAGATCCGGTCTAGTTATAGTAATGTATAGTAGAGTACCCACGGTACTTCTATATTGTTTTCATTAGAAATAGCTTCACCTTTGTCTTTTGAGAGTCTAAGATTGCTAGTCATAGGGGTAGGTAAAGATTTGGCTTGATCCATGCTTGCACATTTTAGTATATCAAGTATATTTTTTTTTTGGCATAAGAACAGCTCTGAATTAGATTTGTGTATAACTTCTATACCAAGAAAGTAGTGTAGATCTCCCAAGCCCTTTATAGAGAAAGCTCGATTCAAGTGCTTGATAGTCTGATCTATGATTTTACTGTCATTTCCAGTGATAATGATATCACCAACATATATCAGTATGTATGTAATTCTATCTTGTTTGTGCTGTGTATATAATGAGTTGTCTGATTGGGTTGGTGCAAAGCCTAGCTCTATTAATGTTGACTTAAGCTTCTCATTCCAGAAGAGAGGAGCTTGTTTCAGTCCATAGATAGCTTTGTGTAGTTTGCTTACTAATTTGCTGTTGACCCCTTTCTTATATCCTTCATGTTGTTCGATAAATACATCCACTTTTAGATCTCCATTAAGAAATGCATTGTTAACATCCAACTCTCTAATACTCCATTTCTTATACAATGCAATGGCTAAAATGACCCTTACTGTAGTTGGTTTGACCACTGGAGAAAATGTTTCATTAAAATCAAAACCATACTATTGATTGTACCCTTTAGTTACTAGTCTTGCTTTATATTTGGATATGCTGCCATCTGGGTTTCTTTTGATTCTATAAGTCCATTTGCACCTAACTACATTGCTGCCTTTTGTCATAGAAACAATGCTCCATGTTTTCTGATAAGTGCTCCATATTCTTCATCCATTGTATGTTTCCATTTTTGTTTGTACCGACTTCTTCATAGCTTCTTGGTTCAGTCAGATGTAACAGAGAATTATACATTTTAGGCTTGTAAATTCCACGTTTTGATCTTGTTATCATATGATGCCCTATTTTTACAGGAGATGGAATCATGAATACTGTTGCTGTCATTAATATGTTGAGACTTGAAGGAAGATAATTCTCTTTGCTCTAGGTTGTGATCATTGTTCTGGTTAGTGTCATTAAAGGTATTGGAGATCTCTTGAGAACCATGACCTGATCCAGTGCCTTCCTTGGATAATGTGAGTTGTGGTTCCTTGCTTTTTTTTTTCGAATCTTCATCAGTTGGATTAGTGTTTCAGTCAGAAATCACAGGTATTGAAGGAATTGATGCATTCCTTTGTCATAAACCTTCTCTGTTGTTTTGACACTTTTATCTGCAAATGGAAATATTTTCATAGAATATAACATGCCTTGAAACAAATATCCTACCATCACTACTCAGACATATGTATCCCTTTTGATTACTTACATAACCTATAAAGTACAAGGGGTAGACTTGAGACTTAATTTGTGATTATTGTATGGTCTAAGACATGAAAAACACAGGCACCCAAATGTCTTTAGACCTTGACAGTCAGGTTTAACTCCAAACTAGTACTTCAATGGGATTCATATGTTTGAGTACTTTTATTGGAAGTGTGTTAATTATATAAACAGCTGCGTTAAAGGCTTCTGGCCAGAATTTCATGGGTAGAGAGGCTTGTGCCAGCAATATTAGCCCAGTCCCTACTATATGTCTATGTTTTCTTTCAACAAGCCCATTTTGTTCTGATGTATATGAGCAAGTTGTTTTATGAACTATACCCTTTTTTAGAAAGAACTCTTTTATTGATTCATATTCCACCCCCATCTGTCTGCAATATTTCGAGTTCACTGTTTGTTTGTTTCACAACTTGTATTATGAACAGTATCACTGTCTTATATGCATTCGACTTTGATTTTAAACAATATAACCAAGTATATCTAGAATATGCATCAACAAAAGATATATAGTACCTGAATTTATAGTCAGAACTTACTAGTGCTGGCCCCCATAGGTCTGTGGCTACCAGTTCTAGTGGTTTACTTTATTATGGCAATAGAATCGGCAAATGGAAATTTGTGACTTTTTCCTAATTGACAGTAAGTGCACCCATATGGTAAAGATACATTAAAATAAATGTTATTATCCTTAAGAATTTGTTTTACAACATTTACACTAGCTTGTCTAAGTTTACAATGCCATGGGTCAAATGTTTCTTTGCCATTCTTAACATAAGATTTAGAACCATTACACCACATATTTCTAATTTTTCTCTTTCTTTTATTTCCAAAGTTGAACTTGTATAATCCCATGTCCAATTTACCCTCACTACACCATACCAGCCGTTTCGCAACTCCCGAAGGCGGAAAATTTGCAACGGCTCTAAGCCGTTGCTATTAAGCAACGGTTAAAGTCCGTTGCAAAATATTATAATACGGCTCATAGCCGTTCTAAATTTTGGAACGGCCCTTACCCGAACTAAATTTGCAGTACATCCTTCCATACCCCCGTTCCCAACTAGCTACGCCTATTTCTTTCATTTTCCACTTCGATCCAAAAAATGAAAAAAAGAGAATAATTCTAGATCCAGATTTCGGCAGAACTGAAGAAATAGTAAAGCGATAAAAAGTATTCGTTTTCAATTCAGAAAATCGTTATCATAGTAATCAAAAATCATTAGTGGTTCTGTAGTGGTTAGGATTTGATTTTGATCGAGAGTTGTTCTCAATTTTTTTTAGTGGTATCAATGATTGGATGGAGTTTGTTGTGGGAAGTAGAGGAAGTTGTGGAGACAACGGTTTGATTGGACTGGAGGCGGCGTCGGAGTCGATGGGTTCGAGTCGCTTTGATTTCTTAGCAAAGTCCGATGGATCCTGAAGTTCAGTTTGATTTCTTAGCAAACCCTTAATTATTACCGAAGTTTCATCTTTGTCTCCTTTAACAAATTCCCAGAACAGGCTGATTGATTCCTCTATTATATCTTCAAGCATTTCCCTTTGTAATTGCAACATCGCCTTTCTTTAATTCTTCAATTTTGTCTTTGAAGCAATCCTCTGTTACAAATATAGATTTAGTATTTTTTTGAAGAAACTATAACAATTGTCGAATTGCCGTTAGCAAGCTAATTTTCAAGTCATAAAGACATCATTTATCAAATCAACAAATTTGTTTCCATACCTCCACCGCCTGTCCTTTTTAGTGTGTTATACTTATCCCATACCTAGTTATGTAATAGTTGGATAATTTTCAATAATGAGTTTAGTGCTAAACCACACACATTAAAGTCATGTTGTGATGTAACAAAAGCATGTAAATCCATGATTCAGACATGAGCATTGCACAATGTGATGAAATAACTAACTATAAAAAATTTGTTAGGAGATGTTAGGTGATGAAATAACCTGAACCCAATTCATTTTCTAAGACTCATGTACTATTATTCATTTTGATTATTTTATGTAAATTTACTTCACGTAAGAAATTATAATGGCAGTATAGAACCAAGAACCTAATATTCTTTTTACTTGAATTTGCGATGTCTTGTTCGAATCTGGATGAAAATATGATCAAGTATACAACACCTGGCATGTACGCTGTTTTACTATAATGGGCCATAGATAAATTTCATCATTACGAATTTGTTTTATCTAAAGCATAGAAGATTAATCAGCAGCAAACCAAGTTGAATAAGAGATAAACACATTGGTGTATACTAGTGTGTCACGTGTTCATTCTATTTTAATTTAGCATGATAGATTGATAACAAATTGTGTTATCTTTAAATAAGTAGCATTTCAATAAAAGTAGAAACATGTTATCCATAACTACTTGTGTATGTAAGATTAAGAAAACTAGTGTTTTAAAAAAACTTTTGAATTATTACACCTGGCCAAGTTTTTGATTTTGGACCACTGCACCATTATAGCAAAACTCTTTCTTGAGATGCTTAATAATGTTGCTGTATAATTAAGTACTGTATGTATATGTCAGGTTTCTTTCAATGTGTTTTATGTCAGGTTTAAGGTTTTTTTACTAAAATGTTGTATATATTTTAGTTGGCAGATCAATATGTCTTCAAGTATAGATAAAGAGTGGATGAAAGAAGCCGATCAAAGAACCCCACGATATATGGAAGGAGTGCGGAAGTTTATTGATTTTGTTGTAGAAAATGGTGGCAATAAGGAAATTTATTCTTGTCCTTGCACATAGTGCAAAAATATGAAAATGAAAATTAAATTAGATGAAATTCATTTTCATCTGCTTAGATGGGGGAATTGTCCAATCATATACTGTTTGGCATTTTCATGGGGAAGAGTCGGCAATGAACCAAAAACAACCGGTTAGTCAAGCCATAAGTACCGATGACTCTGAACATCCTAGGATGGAAGATCTGGTCAATGACGCTGATAGATTTCATCAATTGCAGCCTACAAGTTTGTTGCCGGATAATATTGGGGATTCGCCTACGGCTGATGTTGATTGGCAGGCCAATCAAAGAAAGAAGTATAAATCACTTTTTGATAATGCAAAAGAGCCATTGTATCCTTGATGTCCAAAAGGGATAACAAAATTGTATTTCGTCGTCAAGCTGAATAACTTGAAAACCCAGTATGGCTTTTCCGACAATGGTGTGATTGCACTCCTAGAATTCATAAAGGAAGTACTTCTTGAAGGTAACACACTACCAAAAAAGTATCACAACATGAAGAAGATGATTAAGCAAGTTGGTATGGATTACAAAACTTATGATGCATGCATTAATGACTGCATTTTGTATTGGAAGGATGATGCAAATAGAGTTTTTTGTCCAGTTTGCAAACAATAAAGATATAAAACAACATTCAACGAAGAGAAAAGAACTGCCAAAGTACCTCAAAAGACGTTGAGAAATTTCGCTCTAATTCCTAGGTTGAGGAGGTTGTATACTATACCATGGATAGCAGATGCTATGACTTGGCATGGTCGTGCCAAGTCTAATTCAGACGTAATGCGTCACCCATGTGATACTTCTCAATGGCGAGCTGTAGATTCTTTTGACAAAACATTTGCTGTTGAATCACGAAATGTCACGCTTGGATTAGCAACAGATGGTTTCAATCCACATGCATCTCTAAGTAACCGTTATAGTTGTTGGCCAGTAGTTATAGTACCGTATAATCTTCCTCCATCCATGTGCATGAAAAGAGAGTTTTCAATGTTGACATTGTTGATTTCTAGACCAAAACAACTAGGAAAGGATATTGATGTTTATTTGCAACCGTTAATAGACGAGTTACAACTGTTATGGGAAGGAGTCGCTGCATTTGACTCATTTAATAATTCTGAGTTTACATTGAGAGCTAGGTTGTTGTGGGCAATTCATGATCATCATGCACTTGGAACTTTATCGGGATGCACAACTCATAGCTATTTTGCATGTCCTACATGTGGGGAAGGCACTTTTTCTTACTATCTTCGTGCAAGTAAGAAGATGTGTTACATGGGACATCGAAGATTTCTTCCTTTCAAACATAAGTTTCGAGACGAAAAAACAAACTTTGATAACAAACAAGAATATCGTCGTCCTTCACGGCCATTGACTGGTTATCAAGTTGAAGAGAAGGTAGCTAATATCAAGATGAAAGTTGGTAAATACAAACCAGAAATCGGTCGAAAACGAAAAAAAGAAAACCGATGAAGACGAAGTTGAGAATGTTCCTGCATGGTATAGGAGGTCCATCCTCTTTGATTTGCCATATTGGAAAGCAAATTTGGTCCGACATAATATTGATGTTATGCATACAGAGAAGAATGTCATTGGGCATCTCATTAGCACAATTATGGGTCATAAAGACAAGTCAAAAGACGGCATCAATGCACGTAAGGATTTGAAAAACATGGGTATAAAACAAAAATTGTGGGTGAGTGAAGATCCTGAAAGAAATAAAGTAATCATACCAGATGCAACTTTCACCTTGAGCAAAGACAAAAGGCTATGATTTTGCACCATTTTGAAATGCCTAAAAGTGCCTAGCAAATTCTCTTCCAACTTTAATAACAATGTGAACATCAATCCTCATGAACTAACAAATATGAAGTCTCATGATTACCACGTCATAATGCAGCAATTACTTCCGGTATTGCTTCAGCATTCTTATCCACAACATAATGATCTACGTAATGCTATACATCGTATAAGTCTATTTTTTAACATTTTGTGCTCAAAGGTGATTAACAGAGAACATCTTTTAAAAGCAAAGACTAGTTTGGTAGAAGCAATTTGTATGTTTGAAAAATATTTTCCACCTGCAATTTTTGACATCAGCATCCACCTTATGGTTCATTTAGCCGATGAAGCATTGATATGCGGTCCTGTTAGATATAGGTGGATGTATCCTTTTGAACGGTAATTTACCAATCTCAGTTTTTTTCATCATCATTCGATTTAAATAGGTACTAGTTATTTGTAATCGATTTATATTCATAGGTTGATGAAAGCATATAAATGATACGTCCGCAACAAAAGATATATTGAAGGATGTATTGCAGAAGGATATATCGTATAGGAAGCTAGTCTTTACTACATGGAGTATATGCCAAAAGGAGGCGATGGCACACATAAACATACACGTGAGGCTTTCTTAGACGAGGATGATGAGTTTGCTGGTGAGATGCCTCTAGATAATGGTAAAGACATAACCTTAACCTCGGTGCAGTTTGAATAAGTTCGTAGATGGGTCCTCAATAAGTATGATGGATTGGATGAATGGGAGAAGTAAGTTCACAAATAACTCCTGAATCTCCACCATTGTAAGTATATAAATGTTTTGAAATGTGTTTTTTGTAGGAGGTATAAAATCTATGTGAAAAGTACTATATCTCAATCTTGAAATAGGGTTTCATTCGTGGAAGATTGTCAAAGTTTTACTCTATGGTTACGTGGCGAGGTATATATTAAAGCTTATTTAGTATTTCATGCGTACTTAAAGGTGTCATACACTTTATTAATCATACTTTCACATATTTTAATTTTTTAGTTGGTAAAAACAAACGATGCAACTCTTTGGCTCCTTATGAATGGGCCGAAGTTCAAGGCGCGCAGTTATATGAAGTACCAAGTGAATAAGTTTACATTTTCTCCGAAAAATTATGAAGAGCGGATGGTAACACAAGAAGCGGTGTATCTATGAGAGCAATCACAAAATTTAGAGCCAGTGGGAAAGATAAAAATTATACAGAAGCTGAAACACTGTATTATGGAGTTATTCAGGAGATAATTGAGTTAGATTAAATAGACTTCAAACAAACGGTTTTTTATTGTGATTGGGCAAGGGTCGAAGACAAGGTCAATGGTTGCAAGATTGATCCTGTTTCAAACTTGATTATAGTTAACTTAGGGAAATTGAAGACCAAAGATAGGATGAACGATGAGCCATTTATTCTTGCGTCAGAAGCGAGTCAAGTGTTCTACTCAAAAGATTTAAAAAATAGCGGATGGTTTGTGGTTTTACATACACCTACGCGGTTGACTACAATTGTGGATGATCTTGAGTTTCCTACCGTCTATCAATCAGCCTTTGAAGATAACAAAAAATTAGAAGATCTTACCAAATACATATGTTAATATAAGATGTATTTCTTAATTGAAATTAGGTTGAATTTCAAATGTGGCTGAATTTAGAATTTTTTGATTATGAATTTATAATTTTTCATGTATCACTATTTAATTATTATTCTAAATGGAACTGCACCTAATATAATATGTAAACTTATGCAATTAAATGGGATATTGAATGTGTGTTGCTTGGATATATGTAGGTATGTGTTGCGTGCGTGTGAGATTGGCGGATGTGGTGCAGTTGCTGTTAGATGGGTGATGATATGATTGTAGTAGGCAGGGTGGTGATCAATGAAGGAGCTGTTGGATGTTTATTTGGGTGGTTTGGGTAGTTGAAGTGTATGTATGGTAGTGTTTGATGGTTTGGTGGTGGTTGTGGTTAGGGTGCAGAGCAACAAGATACATAAGCAGATACATCGACAAGATTGGGGAATGTGATTCCTAAAGAATCAAACCTAGATTGGCTCTGTAAGATGTGGACTTATCGACTTGTGGTTCACAGATTTTTCCTCCTTTCCCTTATTTGTTACAAATTTGCCTGTTATTAAGTAGAAACATCCAAGTAATGAGTCCATAAGATTAGCATACTAGAAGATGAATCTTGTCCAAAGACTAGTTAACTCATTGATTAGCATATTCGTAGAGAAAATTCGATACTATAACTGCAATTTCCCTCTTACTACAGAGTTATTTTAGTTCACTAGACCAGGTGATATGATTGCTTTTAGCAATACTGCCTTAAACTATTAAAGCTTTTACCAACACATTTCTATGTGTGTGTGTGAGACAGAGAAGAAGTAACAACTATCTCATTATATGCAGTCTTAGCAAACACACACACTCTATATACATACACACACACACACACACACACACACACACACATATATATATATATATATGTGCCTATATATATATATAGCGTGTGTGCCAGAAGAAGAACAAGAAGTACCAATTATCTCATTATACAGGTTGGATTACAGACTGTATATGCAGTCTTAGAAATATTAATCAGTTAAACAAAATACAGTTAACATATATAAAATTAACACACAAAATTTATGCAATGCAACTTTCTAACAAGAAGATAACAATACAGATAGGTTTTATGGGCAAGATGATGAAATTTACTTCTGTAAATTAAGGTGAGATGATGTAAGACTTAGCTTCACATATTTCTTTTTTACCTTATGACAGATAAGTAGTCAGGTTATTTATGTAGATATTGATGATAATGTAATTACTTGGCTCATTCATAGTTAAGAAATCATGTACAATATGCATAGAAGAAAAAAATATACACAAGCGAACAATTATACTATCATAAAGTTTGTGTACATTCATTATATATGTAATCTTAGGAATATCAATCAATCAAACAACACACAAATAGAAAATCATCGTACACAATCATAATCAACTCTCATAAGTAAACAATCCACGCTTCATATTAATATCCTTTAGCGATGATATATAAGATCCTTGTTCAAACTGGATGCACTCTTGTGCATCTTCTCCTTAAACCTGCTTATGTATCCTGCTACTCTGATATCAACTTCACCATCATTTTATGCAATAGAGAACATAAAATGGTACATTTATTTTGGTTTTTTGGTGTTTGCAGTTGGAGTTATTCAAAAAATGCTATTTTCATAACATATGCTGTGAACTATTATGTTGTGAACTCATATATGTTTCTTTCTAAATACTTGCAGCAACATTATCAGAAGCCGCAGAAACGTCGATCCATTCAGTCGCGCATTCATCATCTTCACAACCCGAGAAAGTTGAGACAAATGCATATGGTGTTCCAATTTCTGATAATGCTGGGAAAATAGGCAGTAGGCTTGGTAAATTGGTTCGAATTCATGTACCGATATCATATGAATGTTGGGATAAAGTACCCAACAAATGTAAATATGACATTTGGGCTGAATTGCGGGTAAGCCATTCTCTTTTTTCTTCCAATAATTCTTTATATACTGCAAACTAAAGAAAGTGGTGAAGTTGATGGTGAGTAAGAGTGACACTGTTTTTTCAAATAATTCTTTATATACTACAAACTGAATTATCAGGTTTTATCTACTATGCCAAAAGAAGCAAAATAAAAATTACAAACTGAAATTTTTCAAGGTTTATTTTTTAAACTTAGTATATAAATAATAAATTATACAAAAATGAATCTACCAACGAATGCCCGTATAAGAAATAAATATCTTTATTGTATTATATTATACCAGAGAACTCCATTTGGGTTACATCATTGTATTATATTATACCATAAACTTAGTACCTGATGAAGATGAGGAGTCAGGTCACGATGTCAGAGCGGCCACCTATAAAGGAGGTCGCGGTGTTCAACAATGCCCAGAATACCAAAAAGTAATATTGTTACATCATTTCCTTCAAAGTCGAGCAATTTTAAGACAAAGTAACTAAAAACAAATTATGCATAATTTTTGAAAATACTTTCTATAAGTTAAGCACATTAGGAGTAATGATGACATTATAGTTCTTTGTATTTAGCAGGTACTACCTATGATATGGTTTAATGCAATAAGTTGTATTTCATGTGTGCTTCTTAAACGTTTCAACTAAATATAATCAGTTCTACCTACACAAGTCAGCTATTGCTTTCTGCCCATACCAAGATACTCTACAACTTCAACTCACCAAATGGAACTGGCTCTATTCAGCAGACACTAAGACCAGCCTAGCATCCTCACTTGCCACTGCAATAATTAACTTTTATTTATGTCAGCATGCACTCTACTCATGGATGCTCTGTACTGCACTTGCCTGGCCTCACTTCTGTACAAAAACTTGCATCGCAACAGTCATACTGCCTCAAACAAACATTGCCTAATGAATATGCACCACTTCCATTACCTCAGTAACTTGCTAATTTATTCATTTCAGAGTTTATTAACCAAAACTCATAAATTATATATATTTTTAATCTTTATGGATATGTTAACAGTTTTTATATATTTTCTTTTTAACATATTTTTTTATGTTCAATATATACAGACATTTTATGAGCTAGAGTCGGATACAAAAGAGTTGTATATTAAAAAAATGTGCGAATCATTTAGAAGATACAAAAGTGAATTGAGGACAGGGTACTACGACAAATTTTGATAATGATGAAGCTAGAAGGAAAAACTATTCGCCAAAAGTTAGCGTAGAAGATTGGGACGGATTCTTGAAAAATGAAGCAAAACCCGGCGCACGCGAAAGAAGAGAGCTAGGCACAAAAAATAGATCACAATACAATTATACTCATCACAGTGGTCGTACAAGTCACGCGTAGTAGAACATAAAATAGTACATTTTTAATTTTTTGTTATTTCGTTGCATTTTACCATTTCGTTGCATCATTAATTTTTTAAGTTAAAGCATTTACAACCATTTTTTATTAAATTCTGCAGGTTCTCCCCTTTAAGTAATCTGTTATATGGCATGAGCAAGCTTACAAATTTGTTAGGCTGAATTTCATGGTAATGAAGCTGTGAATGGGTGCACAAGACCATATGAAATTTTAGACAGTTTACAAATTTTTCATAATATTGTTTAGGTTGTATGTATGACAAAGTGGTTTCTATACTCTGAGAGCCTTATGTTATTTTCTGAAAAGAAGGTAAATTTTCCAACCGTTGCCTTTATATTTTGTTATAAACCTTTGATGTAAAAAATTAATTTTCTCGTTGATTTATATGTAAAATAATTGATCAATTTATAGCAACAAATTAAATTTCTGATCAATTTGTATGTGAATTATTTTGGATGTTACTATTAGTGAAATATACGGTCAACTTGTATGCAAATAATTGATCAACTTGTATGTAGATGATTGACTTGATCATCAGCAAAATCTGCACATGTTGAGTGCATTCTGGACTACGAATCAACTTGTCAGATTAAGATATATTTAGGGTAAATAATAGAAAGAGCAATTCAGCCAATTTGATTTTGTTAATTGATTTGACTTTGTCAATTGATTGTAAGTTTATGAGAAGACTTGGTTAATTAGTGCCTCTTACATTAGATATTTTCTTTCCATTTTTATAGAAATGTTCTCATAATATCCAAATCAAAATGTTAGTAACAACGCCCTTGCACAATCAAATGAAAATTAGGATGGTGGAAGACATACATTAATTTACCGCTAGTAACTTATATCACTTTGGTAACCAATTTTTTTATTTCAATAATATATCAATGATTTAAGCTAGTTCTTTCAATGATTTAAGCTATTTCGAATAAGAATCGATTGGTTTGATAATCGATGTTTCGATTGCAGGCAATTGAAAATCCGAGAAAAGAAATCATACGCCGTGAAGTGTGGGAGAAAACTCATACAAAAAAGGATGGCACCATATCGGATTCAAATTCTTCGTACTTTGTAAGTTAAACAATATATTGTTTTAGATGATAAATTAAAAATCATTTACTATTATGACATATATGTTTACATGGTTTATCGGCCTATAACTTATATGTACGTAATTAAATATCTCAAGTATTATCATATTTTAGGGTAAAATTGCAAAAGCAAGGGAAACGATCAATGACGACGAGGAAGAAGACATGCCATTGGATGAAGACATCTTGTCACAAATGTTCGGCAAAGATAAAAGCAGCCGAACTCGAAGTGTTGGAACTATAATACCAAAGACACAAGTTAAAGCATCTACTATTCCACTTAAACAACTCAGAAGGAGTAAACAAGACTCAAATAGATTGAAAACAAGGATGGAGAAGGTGGAGGGTTCATTGGAGAATGTGAAGGGGACATTGAACACATTGGTCGACATATTAAAAGGATATGTGAAATAGATGCTAGACATTGCTTCCAGTGAAGGAGGAAGTAGTGGGACACATCATGAAAGTGTTGGAAGAACGTCGAACAATAACGATGTCGCTAACCCACTTATTTCGCATGTTCGGGAAAATAAAAAATGTGAAGTGTTGAACTTTGATCTAGAAGTCATTGCAACAGGTTTTGTATGCAGAGATTCGACGGCATCCATCATACATGGAAAACCTGTACCTCTTACACATGAGAAGTTGATTGTGGACAATATACTATTACCAGATGAGCCCACAGCCAAACAAAATCATCCTCTTGCTATGACCTTTGATGATGTTGGAAACGGTGGTTATGCGTGTCATCCAAAGAGTTCAATTCGATATCTTTAGACACAGGAGCAGGTATACATTATTATTATCCAATAAATTCAATCTGAATGGAAACCTATATATGTTCTCTGATATGTTCTTCATCTTTGTTGTTCACATTTTCCATAAGTGTTTCTGTAGGTGCTCTGTACACTGTCTTAAGTAGCAATTTTGAGACATAACATTCTTGCATCATTGGGCTATTAACAGATCAATATTTCTAATATTCTTACGGTATTTTTTCAACGGTAACCCATTTAAGATACCCCGGATATGGGAACAATTACCAACTACACTCACATGCCACACTTAAAACCAATTTCTCCAAACTGTTGTATGTATGTGTGTTGTTGATGTATGATCGGTGGATTCTGATGTTGCAGATGAATGAAATGTAGTGGCAATCTCTGTTTGGCGGGCAATGAAGGCAAGTTTGTAGTAGGTAGATGAACTGATGTAGTGGTGTGGTGGACTGGATAGAGCAGTAGTGAGATGGTCGGGGATTTTGGTGTGTGATTGTAAACTGTCAGTGTAGCAGGAAGTGGTAGGTGATGATCTGTATTGTGGTAGATGGTTGTGGAAAATTTTGGTTTGACAGAGGACAATTATATTGAAGTGTAGTTGTTGTATGTTTGTGAAGCGAGGAGAATTGCAAAGGAGGAGGAGCAGAGATGTTTGATGGGTATTGTTTGCTCGATCTGACCAGAGGTGGAATGTATGAATGAGTGTTAAGGAGGATGTATGTGACAATGTTTTGTATGGCAGTAGATGATGCAGTAGAGCAGCAGGCAGAAGTGGTTGTATGGGGAGGTCGCAACAGTTTGTGAAGTGTTTTTGTATGGCAGTAGGTAGTTGAAGCTTGGATGATGGATGTTCCAAGATGGTTGGTCTGTGAATATTTAGTTGTGGATGTGGAGATGATCGAAGATGGTTGTTGTAGTGTGATAGGCATGGATAGTTGCTTGTATGCTGCAGTTTGAAACTCTAAACCCTCCTTTGGTCCCCTTCTTTATTTCCATTCAAACCAAATTTTAAATAACATTTCTCGAGCTTTGAAAATGGTAAATTAACCAAAGAGGTTAACTTTATTACCTGAAGATCTAACTTTTTAATCTTTAATATTTATTTGAGTAATTTACCTTATAAGCTTATTATTTTCTTTTCTTTTGTGATAATGCTTACTGTTAGATTGTTAATATATGCTTACTGTTTGAATTTCATTATGTTGAACCCATAGGTTTGTATTACTCATGCTGATGATATATTGTGTCTCACTATGAATTCCCTTTGTATTTGACCATATAAACTATCATTCGGGCACAACTTTTAAACCATCATGCAAAACATGTTAATATAATATAAGACTTCCTATTTTATAATTTGCCTACACTAGTTGCCATGTCAATTCTTGGTTATTTTGATATTATCAATTGTAAATAACCAGGGTTGCATTGCCAAATTATAGATTGCAATTTTATACATGTACTTCACTTCAAGTGTCATGATCAGTTGTTAACTTAAAAGTTCCTTATGTCATTTGTTTGGTGGCACAGCAGCAAGATATGTGATTGAAGTTCTGTATAAACAAATTGAAAACTACAAATAAACCAATAATGAAATAGTGCACTGATAAAATGAAATTCATGTCTTAATTATGAATAAGTGATTAGTGCATGTAGCTTGGTTTTTTGATGGATTTTAGTGACAAATGTTATAAACTTCTACCTGATGCATAAACCTTTTGTTATACTAAGTGGATCATGCACTGTTATTCATAGTCTATTTCTTCTTTCGAACTTTGCAGCAGGTCTAGAAAGCAGATGGCAGGGCAATGATCTCACCTAGGATGGATTGCAATCATAAAGGCCCATATATTGCAGTAACAAAAAAGCAGTCTTCACATCCTAATGCCCAGTTGCAAGTAATTCAAGCTGTTGTATTATGTAATGATGCCGTTGTTGTACTATGCATGTTGTGTATACTAGTTGTGTTATGTATGTTGTACTATGTTGTGTATACTTGTATTATGTAATGATGTTGAACATTATAATTCAAACATTTGTTATGTTTGGTTTTTGTGTTGAATGTATGAAAAATATTTGGTTTAATAATCTTTCTGTTGTGATAGTGTTAAATTTGCAAATTTTTGTATTAATTATGATAATGAAATGACTGTCACTGGTGCAGAGAAGAAATATCGAATTTTAAAAAATAAAAATAAAAATAGTAATTAGCAACGGATTAAAGCTGTTGCTGATATTTAAAACATCAGTTATACGTCTACATTTAACAACGGATAAAAGCCGTTGCGAAATAAAATCCGAAACGGCGATGAGACGTTGCTAAATAACATTCTGCAATGGCTAAGGGCCATTGCAAAAGTATATTTAGCAACGGATAACAGCCATTGCGAAATTTTTACCACTGCAAATTTCGCTAGGGCTCATGCCCGTTGCGAAATTATTTTGCAACGGCTTAAAGCTGTTGCGAAATGAGGATTCTGGTGTAGTGCCTATAGCAATATATCTTGATTTAGTAAGTCTTTTACTACACAAAATTTAGGGTGAAACTCAAAATACGTATTGTATCGTTAGCAAATTGAGATACACTCATTAGATTCTTTTTAATTTGGGGATCTCTTAACAAATTATTAAGGTAAAGATGTCTTTTACCTTGAATGCTGCTAGTTCCAACATGTGTAATGTTTATGGCTTCACCATTTACCATATATATAGTATGCATACCTGTATATTCCTTATTGCCAAGATTGAGATCCTGGAAATTATTTGTGAGGTGATTGGTGGCACCTGAATCTGGACATCAGTCTTCACATGTAATGTCCTATGTTATGGTATGTCCTTCTGAATTCAAATGTTGCATTCTTGTGGTTTCTGTCTGATTATTTAATCTTTGTTCCATGTATGCCATGTTTGCACTGGAGCCGTAGTTTCTTAAATTTCCTTGGTTTTGCTAACTTGGGTAATACTCCGTGTTGAGTCTAAAGTAGCATTGTCTTGTAGTGTGTCCGGGCTTTTCACAAATTTGATACTTTGTTATGTTGTTGTCCCATCTATTATTTTTGCCTCTCCCTCTCCGACTGGTACCACCTCTTTGATTGTTTGATTCTTGTCTGATATTTTGATTTTCTTGCCTTCTTCCTTGGGTCTTGTTTTTTAGAATTTGAAGTATAGTTTATTGATAGATCTATATTTTTTTCTTTTCTTTGTTCAACCATTCCTTCATGGTATAGGAGAACTGAATGGACATATTACATGTTGGGTAAGTTTTGTTGAGATGATTGCAACAACATATTCATACTCAATATCAAGACCATTTAGTATAATAAGGACCAGCTCTGTTTCTGAAACTTTATGACCGATAGTGTCAAGAAGATCACAATATGATTTTACCTTGGTTCGATATTATCTCAGAGTCATGTTGTCTTTCTTTAAATTCTGCAATTAACGCTTATAATGCATGATCATGCTGTTGATTGTGCGTTGAATATTTGTTGTATTGTAGTCCATATCTCAAAGGATGTCTTGCATCCAACAATTTGTGAGAGCAAGCCAGAACTGATGGATGATAACAGTCATGCTGCTAGTAGACTATCTTGTCTCTGGTGGTTGATAAATTCTTTGTTGATGATTCTCTTACCTTTGTTGTTTGTGATCATTCTTGCATGAATAATAGCAGTTCCATACAGATAATCTTCTAACCCATAACCTTTTATGTTGGTTTCGACTTGATATTTCCATAATATGAAGTTGTTTACATCCAAGGCTCTAGTAACTAAATGATTCTTTGGTTTAATAACGCTGCAGGTGTTCATTTCAGGCTCTGTTGGTTCTTGATTTCTAGTCTTGACCCTTCTTGATTCTTGATTCCACTTGATGCGGTAGATGAAACATCGTCGTCTCCGACCATGATGGGTTAATAGGAAGTGATGTCGAGATTCATGATATAGACTCTTTCACTATGCAGCCAGACTTGCGATTCTTGGTACAAGATTCTCGGCGGGGAACTTTGATGGAGTTTCTTGATGAATAACACGGTGAGAAAGATGATATTACACTCTCGGATGATGAGAATGAAATAATTGAGAGCAATCAAAGGTGGTGGATGATGATTCTAATCTGACACCCCTTCTGGATGGCTCAACGATGATGCAAAACTTTCTCTGGTGAGATTATTGTCGTTTGACAGTTTTAAAGCTCTAATACCATAATAGAATTTGAGAAGAAGATGATATTATTTGAACAGAAATTGTATTTCATTCATAAAAATGATAACAGTAGTTGTACAACAATTTATATATCTCGTGTTCAACGATTTATTTGAGATATGAGTTAGTTGGGCTTAATACACAGCCTAGGCCTGTAAGTAAATATATTACATGAAATAATGTAACCCTCTGGAAGCATCTCATTCACTAACTTCGTCTAATAGTTACATTTTTTCCATAATCAACTTCTCATGTGTTGAAGGTTTGAGTTTTCAATGCATAATAGATGCAATTGAATCTCTGTACATAGAGCCTGTTGTAATGAACTTTAAGTCATGGTTCAAATTTCACGTTTTTGATTGGTCGAATCAAGAAAATTCAGCTGATCAACAACATCACTGCTCAGCATTCTGTTAGGGTTGTCTCGCATGTTTACTGGAGGAACGACGGTTTGGATTGGAAAAAAAAAGTCCCACATCGCTAAATAACATTAGGGATTCCTTTTGTTACAACAAAGTGTGTGCTAACCCATATGCGTACGCCACGTGCGGGAGATGGAGAGCTTTGTTCCGGCCGTCGTTACACAACAGTGGTATCGGAGCCGATGGTTACGGACTGGGCCATGCAGACACAGCAGTACTCTCAAAGGTTACCGCAAGGAGATGCGAGTCAAGGGGGAGACTGTTAGGGTTGTCTCGCATGTTTACTGGAGGAACGACGGTTTGGATTGGAAAAAAAAAGTCCCACATCGCTAAATAACATGGAGAAGTGGTATATAAATATGGGTTCGTAGGCACGTAACATTAGGGATTCCTTTTGTTACAACAAAGTGTGTGCCAACCCATATGCGTACGCCACGTGCGGGAGATGGAGAGCTTTGTTCCGGCCGTCGTTACACAACACATTCTGCTAACACATTCCTGATATGTACCATTTCCTTCTACATTGAAAGCAATATCCGGTATATGATTTTCTTGACCTATGTATCCCTGGATCAAGTCGACCAACGTATTCAATGTACCCCCTACATTTTCAATTATAGATTTCAATTCTTTTGAATCTTATTTTGAGTTGTTTTGTCCTTGATATCTTTATCCCAATACCTCGAGTCTGACCTCTTTTATTCTTAGCAAACGCAAATGACAAGAAGTCTTCATCCAATGACAAATCTTCTTCATTACTATCATTAATGAATTCATTTGCTTTTGCAGTTTTATCTTAAAATATGATAATACTTGAGATGTTATATGTATTATGAAAACTTTATAGAATATTTAAGTTATTATTTGTTTAACTTAGAAGTATGAAGAAGTTGCATGTGATACGGTACCATCCTTTTTCGTGTGAGTCTTTTTTTTTTTTTTTTTGCATGACGACGTGTGATTTCTTTTGTTGGATTTGCACTGACCTGCAACAGGAATAACAGTTATATGAAACAAACCAGTAGATTATAACCAACTAAAAAATGTAGATTTTTTTTCAAATCTTTGATTTTGTATGGTTATATACAAAAAGTATGCAAACATTAGATTAAGAACGTAATTTATGTTAATTTGGATTGTTGTATAATTGTCGCATTACTATAATTCATAGTCGAATTCAAGTGATCTATGAGGCTCAACAGAGTCCACTACTCATATTTCCAAGATCGATAGGGAATTTGAGCAAGTCCAAATGAGACATTATCTAAATTCAAATTAAAACATCTCATTTCGATGGACCCATCAAACTTTTATAAATTGATCATAATATTTTATTTACATTTTCATTCTAGTACGAGTGGTTAAACTTGCATCTAGTCATTCTATTTTTAATGATCTGAGAGACAAAAGTGGCGAGACAGTACTCTACCATTCATGAATTATAATAATAAAGACGAAGTTCTCATGTGCGTCATACTCTGTGTAGTTGACATTGCGAAAACGAAACGTTGGATTCTTTCAAAACACTGTTAAAAGAGAAGAGAGTAGAAAAGGAAGGAAGAGACATTCAGGTACCATGTGGAGATGAAAAGAAAAGGACAGGAGAAGCAGACGGATAGCAAAGTTGCAAATTGTACACTTGGAAAAGGAAGCAATTCGGGGGAGTCTTAAAGGAGAAGCCCATGCTCCTCTTTCGTCCCACAACACTAACATGCACTTCCTCACCACTCACTGTTATACGTGCTTTTTACTTTTTTTGTTTCTCATACCATAGTTAAAAACAGAAAACTAAAGCTTGGAAACTATAAGAAAGAAACATAGGTGGAACTCATGCACATACTCTGGCTATATTAACCTATATTAACACGATGTTGTATGCTAATTAACCTAATTTTACTGAATGATTTGTTCTATGAACTTTTACCTAAAATACTATACCAACAGTATCAAAGTATCACACGAGCAAGAATTTGTCTCTATGTAATGGAATCGAATTTACTCCACATACCAAGAAAGTCGGCCGCAATCAGATTTCTTGAGGGTCCTGTACTGGAAAAATACTACTGTTAAATGTCAGTGTTAGTTTTGTGCAAGAAGACGCTAGAAATGAATATTTACTACACTAAACAAAGCAGTTATTCATTTTTGACCATTTCATGTGTTGTTTAACCTTACCGAGGGAATAAAAGGAAAAAACTTTTAGAATGCTTAATTTTATAGATTCCAGCATATCTAATCTTTGAATTAGACAGTGAAAAACAAATTCTGAAATATGAAAAAAGAAAATGAAACAAACATATTATGTCATGTTTTATTATAGTGTGATCCATACGTCCAGTATGACAATTATAATAGTAAAGTGACTTTTTTCTTCAATGTATCAACCCGTATTTTTGGACTGTTTTAAATATTTAAATTTTGAATATTTAAATATTGAATTGATTTATTTTATCGATGAGCTAGAAAACTCAACCTTCGCAGATGGATTTTTTAGAACTTAGGATTATTTCCATAGGATCTGGATGGTCCGAGCGAGCCAGAATGAGTATAAGCATCGATATATTCCGACTATTTGGTTTCAAGTTAGACGGTCGAGTTCGATTGATAATGTCATGCGACAAAAAAGGTTAACTTTTGTATATGTTAGAACTAGATCTCGAAAATAGTTCCCCTGAGTTCGAAATAGGGGTATTTGGTTAGAAACGCCAGTGTGCACCCCTCGTTTGGAGTTCAAGATTGGAAGGGGAGTGAATAAGGTTGGAAAATTTTCTATATAAGGACTGCATTCTTCATTTTATTTCCCTAAAACTCAAAACCTTACCCTAACTACTGAAATAAACAACCCATCAATCAACGGTCGCGGTTGCTTCGGCTGCTAGAGGTCGAACTAGGGTAAATGTTCAACATGAAAGAGGAGCGACGTGGCTGAGGGAGTTCATCGGCGGTGGTGGATCGAGGTATGGTGGAGCGAGGCGGCGACAGAGTCGAGTAGAAGGCGCGTCAGTTTTTTGGGTTCGATCTCCTTAACGATAGCGACTCAGGAGATGAGGTCGCGGCTATGGGGTCGTCGGAGGCGGGGCGTCCACGGTGAACAAGCGGCGGTGGCTAGATCCCTAAAGCGGCAGCGGCATGAGAATGAAAGACGGCGACCAAGGTTAGTGCATCGCGACTAAGGTTAGAGGTGATTAAGGCGGGATTAGGGCTAAGCTAAGGTGATTAATGATGTGAATTAGAAAATAATTATATTATTTAATTCGCAAATCTTATAAATGCAATAACTTGTTCATACAAGGTCCAAATCGAATACGGTAGGTCATGTGGGACTCATAGTGACGTTAACTATGCTTTGGATTTGGATTGGTTGAATTTAGAGCTTATAGAATTTTAACCTAAAATCAAACATTGATCGATATTAGGTGGAATCAAAACGCTTCGGCGATAACTGAAATTTTGGTGAGTCAAACTCACCCTTTGGGATAAATCAATATATTATATAATAGATAGAATTTTATTGTTTGTTTTTGATTGAAATTATTGGCTGGTTGGTTAAAATATCTGCTTCAAAAAACAATTAGTATTTAAAATTAAAATACATAAATTTTATTGAGAAATCTGAATTTCTTGATATTGTTACTTTTAATTTCTACTTATTTACCTATTGATTTATTTCAATTTTATATCTGTGATATAGATTGTTAAATTCTAAACTTGATTATTGGTCATTTTGGATGTGACACCGACATGTATGAAAATTGAACCATTTAATACAAAAGGTAGTCATAGTACAGATTAAGTGATATAATAAGTATTTGGCCTCGATATAGTATTTTTGAAATACCATAAATTGCTAATTTTTTTGGAAATGATTTTTGATTTGGAAAAATGATTTTAAATCCGACTGTTTTGGAAATTTATTGAAATATATGGAAAGATAGTGTTATAGAAAGCATATGAGCTTTATAACGATATTTGGAATCTGTTTGTATTTGGAGTTTGATGTTAGTTTTGAAGTTTTATTTAAAAAGGGAGTTTTAGTAATTTTATTTATAAAATTTATAAAAGGAATTTTATAAATGAATTGGAGTTTATAAAGAGTTGCAAATAAGTCGGGGATTTATAAAATAAGTTACAAATGGTATTTTATAAAAAGAAGTTTGTATAAAAAATTATATAAATAATATAAAAGGTGTTTATAAATGAGACATTAAGTAATGCTTGGGAATTTACAAAAGGGGACTGAAATTATGTTATATATATATATATATATATATATATATATATATATATCTGTGTGTGTGTGTGTGTGTTTATAAAGGAATTTATAAATAATCTTTTATGAAAGGAATTCTAATATGAATTTAGAGCTTATACTTATAAAAGTGTTTTATAAATTGTTTTAGAGATTAAGAAGGGAGTTCTATAATTTGAAAAGAGATCTTGAAATTTGGAAAGAAGTTTTATAAATGATTTTTGGATATTTATAAAGGATTTTTTGGATATTTATAAAAGAAGTTTTATAAATGGTTTTGGATATTTATGAAAAAGCTTTATAAATAAACTTAGAGATTTATTAAGAGTTCTATAAATTGATTTGGAATTTTAGTAAAAGAGATGTTCATAATTGGAAGAAATTTATTAGAAGTATTTATGAAAGAAATTTATAAAAGAAATTGGGATTGGATTTCCCCAAATTGACCTTCTTAATTTTGATGGTATAGACATTCGTTTCATGTTTAATACCGAAGGAATAGTGTTTGGATTTATCCTTATCTCTGTTTTTTTAAAACAATATTTGTTTTAATCCTTTTGATATGATTTTGAAATAAAAAACATTCATAGTGTTTAAATGAATATACTTATACCATTGAGATAAATAATGATTACATTTTCTAAGTAGGGAAAGTGTAGTATTTTCATGAATATACTTATACTGTTGAGATAAGTATATGAATATTTTTCTAAGTATTAAGTGGAGTATAAAGGTTTATGAAATATATCTTTGTAAAAGTATTTTATACGAGAATTCACAAAGTAGTTTTAATTAATGAAAAGATGAATTAAAGAGGCTTAGCGGTTGCTTCATGCTTAACCATGCTTGGTTAAATCTGTGGTTGAGTTTATTGTTTATTTGATAGTTAAATAACCGACTATCAAATATTGGCTCATTTTTAAGCTATCGATATCGGTTTAGGGAGACCGGGATCAGGTATATTGTCTGAAAACCACTTTGAACCGGCATCAGCGTTTCAAATTGGAATATCTTGAAGATGATCAAAGTCGGTGTTCTTTGAAGTGTAAAGGCTATTTACTACTAATCTCGAAGGTGATTCCAAAATGGATGTAGTAGAAGTAGTGCCTTCAGTTTATTCATTTTTTTTAACAACTTGTATGGATGAATGATGGCACTGCATTGCTGCTTAAAGGGCAGTGTTAGCATTCCAAGTGAGATTGCTATCAAAAAGGTAAAACACAGCCTCAAGCCTCATCAACCGGGAATGGCTAAAACATGAGATATGCAGTAAGGCTAACTGGGTCGCAGCAATTAGGGTATGTCATCACCCGTCTAGATATATATTCATTTATGGATTTGGTTGTGCATAAGAGCTTTCGGTGAAGGTTGCAAAACAACCGGGGCGATGACATATTCGACACTATCCAGGAAGGGGTAGGTCGGTTCTATGTAGCAAGAGTGCAAGATATTCTTGTTGACCTCAGTACATTTTCCTAAAGGTATACTGTGATGGGCGGTACCCCAGTATCCTAACCATTGATGGAATTCATTTTCTAATAGTGCCTTCGGACTTAGTTGTATACCTATTATGTTGGAATTTAATTAATCGAACAACTTTTGCTATGTTTCAATATTTACTTCAAACTCTAGATACTATTATGATATCATTGGATTTTCTATAGAAATGTTTCAGCCATCGTAAAGAAAAAACTCCATCCGTGTTTACATGTGGCGTGTTTTTACGAGATACCTTTATTTTGAAAGGTTTTATAACATTAAAATCTATTTGAGGCGTGTTTCTCACGCTGGTTTACCAGAGTGATCTTGGTGTTATTTCTTATAATTCTCGGGTTAGACCTTGCATGTTTTTAGATCTAATTTGGATGCTTTGGAGATTCAGGAGACGAGCTGGTGGTCCTAGACGTATTCACGTATATTCTATTTTCTACTGCATTTGTTAATTGTATTCATTAGTAGTTGTGAGAACAGGTAATTATAACTGTCCAGGCTGATGAATTATATAGTTACTCTGATTTAATGTAATTATATTATAGTTTTTCTTTTATAAAGATATGTTGCATATTATATGTTACTCATCACGATGTGAGATTCTGTTTTTTCATTTCTTTCGTTTTTCCAACAATCTGTCTTTCCGACACTCGGATGTTCGGCGTGCGAATACCATGGATGTATTAGTGTAGACTTTTAAGGGTAGAAAGAGTGGGTGGTTACATCCTAGATCCCTTATTTCGCTTGCATAAGGTTTTGCTTTATTTTTCAAAGAACTCATCGCAATATTCTTGGCTAATTGTCGGTGGCCCAACCTATCTTCGTCATTATCAAAATTGTCATAATAGTTTGTTCTTAATTCGCTCTAGTATCCCATAAATGATTCAGATACTTTTGTAAAAGTCCTTTGTATGTGATCAGTTCAAAAAATGTCTGCAACGTTTAGGAGTTATTTGCTTAAAAAATAAATGTAACGACCTAGAATATCACCACATTAATTTTAATTATTCAAATAATAGGTCTTATAATTAAAATAAAAACTCTTTTAAATAATAAATATTAAAGATAAAATATTTTTCAAAATTAGTTTACAAAAATATTTAGTTCGAAGAATAATCGAAAATGTGACTGGAAACTGATTTTCGAATTTTCGACGTTTCATCGTATAAAAGTTGTTTGAAATGTTATGAGCCTTGTTTATATTTGAAACACATTTAAATGGTTATGAATGTAAATTAGTTATGACATATTGGTATATAAATAGTGTGCATACTTAAGTATATAAATGTATGTACTAAAAGTTGCCTTAAGAGAGATGATTTGACATTTTGACAACTAAGTACAAAACATGTTTAAACATGTTTTATCATGAAAAGAGGGAGGGGTACAAGAAGGTGGATGAAAGATATGAGGTTTAGGAGGCTTGGTGAGGTGGCAAAAGGGTAGTGAAGGGTAAAGGATAATTAGTGTTTAGGTAATTTACACTTTCACTTGCTTGTAAATACCCCTTTCACTTCTTCAATTTTACCTCTTTTACTTATATCGTAACATTCTCAATACTTAATCAAATGAAGCATTTCATTTTTCCATACCGTAGAAAATTCCAGTGGCTACAACTTTTATTTCAACCACTTCTTCTAACTTCAAGATAACCATGTCCAAATCTCATTTCTTTACAGAGCATTTTTGGACCTAGAATTTCAAGTCCGAAAATGGTCCTTTTTCTTTTGACCATATCTTCTTCAAAACAAACTGTAATTGAGTGATAATTTTTTTGAAAATTGTAGAGAAAATAATTCTATAAATTTTTTCTCTTGACCACTTACAAAATCCAAGAGTAAATAGTCTAAAAATCAGTTGTAAAATGACCTATTTTCGGCTTTATTTTTGAGAGTTCGATGATTATCCAAAGTCACTCCACCTTACCAAAACAAGTTTCACTTCCTTCTTCTGTCAAGGCCAAGCCAACCTAGTATATTAAGGGTACAAGACACCATCTTTTTCTTAGGAATGGAAGTGCTAGATCGCAGCCTAATTAAGTTAGCAAAGGCTTGGATAACGTTCGGTGAGCAAAACTCTTAACTTTTTTCTGGGAAATATTTTTCCTAAGTTATATTATGATATATATTGCTTGCTTGGTTTGAATATGATGTGAATTTTTTCATGTTTGGTTTGTATATTTATATGTGTGATGGATGCAAACATGTTAAGTAAGTGTTAGTTAGCAAACAAGTTAGTAAGTAAAACTTTACCCTCAAAAACCAAAGCTTTAAAACTATATTCATGTTCATATTTATTGCCTATGAATGCTTGTTGTATGTATGCTTAAACCATTGCCATGCGATGTTTGGTTGAGTTGATAATATTATAAACTTGTTTGTCAAACTACAGGTATAGCGATAACCACTGTATTGGCACTTTCGAAAAATCACTTCTTATCAAACCATTTGGTTTCATCTTTGTGCTTGGAATTGTTTTGCAAGTTAAGCAAGATTTTAATTAATGATGTTTTCAAAAATAATTAATTATTTTAATAATGATTATTTAAGTTAGTTAATTATTTAATTAATAAGGATTAAGGTTAACTAATTAACTTTTTAATGATATATTTTAAATTTAACTACTTACTTAGTTAATGATGTTTTAAATTTAATTAATCATTTTATTTAATGATGTTTAAGGCCAATTAATCATTTGAAAATGATGGATTAAAGTTAATCAATCAATCAATTAATAATATTTTAAAATTAATTAATCTTTTTAATTATTAAGAATTAATTACTTATTTGTTTAATTTAATTTATTATATTTAAATTTATTAATTAATTGAATTAATGGTGTTTAAAGGTGATTTATCCATTTTAATTAAAGGTTATTGGAGTTAATTAATCAGCTTAATTTATGAAGTTTCAAAATGAATTATCAAAGTAACAAGGATGTTTTGACTTTGTTATTCATTTTAAATAATGATAATTAATTATTTATTAGTTTAATTGATTATAGTTTACTGATTAATTGAATCGATAAGGTTTAAAAGTTGTTTACCCATTTTATTATTTAAAAACATTTGAAGTTCAAAAATCAAATTGTATGATGAAGTTTAAAGTTAATTACTAGATGCAATAAAGATGTTTTATGTTATTAAATCCCTTTTAAATTGATGTTTTGAATTTAGTAAACTCTTTTAACAAAGTGTTTTAAAGATAGTACTTGTAATGTGAGGCCAAGCACGAATTTGGGTTTTTAAAAGAAAATGTTTGATTCGTTTATGGAAATAAACTAATTTTCATAAAGAGATTCACTTATATGGGAACGATTTATTTGTATGCTTAGCACTAAACGTCAAAGAAGTAGACTTGTAAATATTTCGAAAGTTAAGAACAATCGTGAGATATGACTTTGAGTTAACACTATCTTAACTTATCTGGTATTATTGTTAACTAAGAAATAGTATAAGTTGGAATTCGGTGAGTGGTGATAAGTACACAAGACTTAATTTTCATATACAATTGTTTTGCATCCTCAATAGTTGGTTTTCCAACTATCGGTTACCTCAGCCATCTTTGTATTTCATCATTCTAAGATGATGTGTTGCCCACTTAAGCTTTGTTATCCCTTGTTGGAAATGACTAAACCCAAAGAGCGAGTGGAAGCCAAGCTACGTGGAGTTGCTTCCATTAGGGTATTTTCATATCCAAACTAGATTGGAATCGGTTTTTGCGCATTGAAATGTGAAATACTCGAATTCATAGAAAACATTGGCGGGGTTTGGCTTGGATGTGTCCGAGCGCCATTGGAGTTCTCAAGTATATTTCTAGAGATATGCTTTTGGTAGGGGGAGCACCCTCCTAGTCATTGTTGGAAATATTCATTTTCTTATTTGATTCAAACCTTTGATTCTGTTTTCTTTAATTACAGTAGGAAGAGTCAACCACTCTTCGCGGTGCTCAATTATTGGTTTTGTCCATTCTATCGAGTTTGGATAGTTATCTTATTTAGTCCATTCTATCAAGTTTGGGCTGTTGTCTTATTTTATCCATTCTATCAAATTTGGATTTTTATTTAGACTATTTCCATTTTTTCAAGTCTTAATGTTATACCAATTGTACCCATCTTCTATGTTTGGATTTGTTCCTTATTGTTCATTTCCATTTTTGTTATGTTTGGTTGTTGTTTATGTGGGAGAAAACCCGTTCTGTGTTAGCAGCGTGGTTTTTATTCGAAGGAAAATCAGTTCATGAGAACGAAAGAAGCTAGATTGTCGAGAAGAGGCAGTGTTGTAGAACCCATAAGGGAAGTGATGCAAAGCAATATTGTAGTGAAGCAATCTGGCGAGAGCTTTGGAAAGATCTAAGTTAACGTTCAAAATAACCTGGAGCAGCCTAAAGGAACTGGAGGAGGAAATCCCGGACGCAAAGGGAAGCAAGAAAGTGGAAGCCGAGGATCCCACTTATAATGAATATACGCCCCTGAACATATCTTTGGAAAATATTTATCTGTCCACCTATAATATTTTCTGTACCGAGAGCCATGCCCAAAAGAATCGACTGAAGAACAAAAGCAAATCGAGAAGTACTTTCGATTTCATGAGACCCATGGGCACAACTCGTATGAGTGCAGGCACCTCCATGATGTCATAGAAAAGCTTATTCGCCAGAAAAATTACAGTAGTTTGTTAAAAACCCATAGGAAGGTGGATAGGGGACATCCGATCCTAATCGAGAACAAGCTCCATGTCGACCCGAAGAGCCTGCTCAAACCGTTGGAAGATTGGTGATAAACACAATAGTTGGTGGACCTCATCCCGCGGATAAGAGTTGGCAGGAAATGGAGCTTTATGCTAGTTCTTTGAGACATGCGAGTTTTGATGTTGCTTGAACATGGAGGATGGGACTCCGGAAAAACAGCAGCGAATGATGACGGATGAAATAGTGTTCAGGAGTAGGGATGTCGATCAAGTAGAGCACCTACTATTGATCCGATGGTTATCTCAGCTATGATCGGACCAACGCTTGTAAGGAGAATATTGATCGATTGTGGGAGTTCTATTAATATTATCATCAAGAAGACGTATGATCAAATGAAGATTGAGGCTAAGGATCTGAAACCATCTAAGGCCCGCATACACGACTTTAATGGTGCGGCTACTGAAGCAATGGGTTTTGTTGAGTTGTCAGTCGAGTTAGGCAAAATTGAACGTAGGAGGGTGTGGATCCTACCATTCATTATTTTGGATGTTGATTCTCCGTATAATGTTTATTTAGGCCGATCGACCCTGGCTGAGTTTAGGGCAGCTTTGGCCCCCTAGTGCTAGAGTTTGAGATTTTCGATGGACAATGGTGTTGGTGTAGTGCATAGCGATCTATCCCGGTCGTGCTTGTTATGTGGCCAAGCTGAGAGATTCCCAGCGAAGAGAGAAGGGAAAGTGTGCGGATAAGTCATCCGCATCCATGCTGCTGAAGATTGACAAGTAGCGCCTAAGCCTTGGCTTGGGCAACACAGTCGGTTCTATAAAGATATAGATCCAAGAGACGATGATGAAGAACCTAAAGAAGCCAAGGTAGCCCCGACTAAACTGACGATTGGCATCATAGTCAGCCACAATCACCCATCACGGGTATTAAAAATAAGATCACAGCTCAGCCCCTTGATGATGAGGAATCTTACTGATTTTCTCCGAGCGAACCTTGATGTTTTTGCTTGGACTTATTTTGATATGTGTAGGATTTCACCCGCCATCACGAGCTATATGTTGAATATTGATCTAAAGTATGTCCCGATAAAATAGAAGAGACGAGGCATGGACCCGGGGAGGTCCGTTGCTCTCAAGGAGGAGGTGGGTAAACTTAAAGCCAATGGGTTCATTCGCAACGCCCTCTATCCCTAATGGATATCTAACCCAGTACTGGTAAGGAAGGCGAACGGGAAATGGAGGACATGTGTTGATTATCTGACGGACATGTGTTGATTATCTGACCTGAACAAATCATGCCCAAAGCATAGCTTTCCCTTGCCCAGAATTGATCAGCTGGTTGACTAACCAGCGGGACATGAGTTTTTGTCATTTATGAATGCGTATTCGGAATACATTCAAATTTCGGTGCACACCCCAGATTAGGAGCACACTAGTTTTGTCACAGATGTTGGATTGTACCGTTATGTGGTAATGTCGTTTGGGTTGAAGAATGCGGGATCAACTTATCAACGTCTGGTGAATCGGATGTTTAAGGATCAGATTAGCAGAATCATGAAAGTCTATGTGGATGACTTGCTCGTGAAGTCACAGCAGTCAAACGTCCACGTTCGATACTAGGCGGAGATGTTTGATACACTTAGATTCTATGGCATGAAACTCAATCCGTTGAAGTGTTTATTTGGCATTGCGTCTAGAAAGTTTCTGGGCTTCATTGTCAATGCACAAGGAATTGAAGTGAACCCAAAAAATATTCAAGCCATTTGGGATATACCGGCACCCGGAACTATAAAATGAGTGCAAAGCCTGAATGGGAAGGTCGCTGCATTGAGTCGATTTATATCTAGAGCAACCGAAAAATGTATTCCCTTCTTTGATTTGATAAGAAGAGGAAAAAGGAATTTTGAATGTATGTCGGATTGTGAAGATGTGTTCTGAGCTATGATGAGTCAGTTGGAGAGGCCACCAATTTTGTCGAAGCCTAAGGATCATGAGGAGTTGTATATTTACTTAGCCTTATCCCAGCACACCATAAGTGCAACCTTGATTTGTGTGGAGGACCAAATCCAAAAGCCAGTGTACTATGTTAGCAAGCGTGTAACGGGGGCAGGAAGAAATTACCCCAAGATAGAGAAGCTGGCTTACTACTTACTAATCGCATCGCGCAAACTCCACCCATATTTCCAGGCACTTCCAATCAGCATCTATACTGACCAACCTTTACGGCAGGTGCTCCAACGACCGAAAACTTCTGGAAGGTTACTTAAATGGAATATTAAGCTCAGTCAGTTCGACATCACATACTTTCTTAGAAGAGATATTCAGGGACAAGCATTGGCGGATTTTATTGTAGAGTTCACTGTGCGGGATGAATCAAATGGAAGTGACGTAGTGCCTATAATATGATGGAAACTATATACGATGGAGCATCCAATGACCATTGTTCTAGGTTTGGTATTTTTGTTTTAAGTCCCGAGAATCGGATGATTTGTTATGCTTCGAAGCTTGCCTTCGCCGCTACGAACAATGAAGATGAGTATGAAACATTGATCGCTGGACTGAAAATTTCTAAAGAACTCTAAGTGAAATCGATCGAAATCATTTGCAACTCACAGTTAGTGGTATGCCAAGTCAGGGGAGAGTACCAGGCGAAGAGAAATAGGCTTGCTCCATATCTTATTCGAGTCTAGGAATTATTGGCGGACCTCGAATACTACGAAATTTCGCACATCCCGCATGAGTTAAACGAAGATGCCAATTCATTGGAAAAATTCGCAAGCACGGTGACGCACAGTAGATGGGCTTGTTTCCCGGTGAAACTCTGCATGCCCCGAGTATAAATGCGATGGAAGTCGATCTTGTGCCAGAGTTGGAAACTGAAAGGGAGTCATGGAAGTCCCTATTCAAAGAGTACTTGTTGCCTGGGACCTTGCCTGAGAGAAAAAATGAAAGATGGCAAGTCTTTCATAAAGCCTCGCGGTATATTATGCGAGATGAGATTATGTATCAAAAGGGATTCTCTGTTCCCTTGCTTAGGTGCATCGCCCACGATGAGATAAAACGAGTTTAAAAGAAGTCCATGAAGGAGAATATAGCGACCATACTGAGGGCAGATGTTCACAAAAAGATACTCCGTTATGGATATTATTAGCCGACCATGAATCGAGATGCCGCAGATTATGTGAGGAGATGTGACAGATGCTAGAAATACAGAAAAATCCAACAAGCACCGCAGACGGAAATTACGCAAATGGTTAGTCCATGGCCATTTGCAATATAGGGAATCAGCATTATCGGCTCGTTGCCAATTTCCAAAGGTGGTGCAAAATATGCAATCGTCGTAGTCGTTTACTTCCCCAAATGGATAAAAGAGGAACCATTAGCTACGATTACCACAAAAAAGGTTATTAATTTTGTCGTGCGGAACAATATATGCCACTTCGGTCTCCCGTGGAGTATCATTACTGATAATGAAACTCAGTTTGACGATGTTGAGTTCTAAGAGTTTTGTCAAAAATATCATATTCAGAAAAGATTTTCAACAGTCGCTCACCCTAAGGCAAAAGGGAAAGTTGAAGCCATGATTAAGATAATGAAGTCCATCTTAAAAAAGCATTTGGAAAAGACTAGAGGAAAATGGGTAGATGAACTTCCGACGGCACTCTGGGTATACAGAACCACTCACAAGTCAGCGACTAGCCATATTCCATTTGCCTTGGCATACGGGGCCGAAGCAGTTAAACCCATGGAGCTCGAAGTCCCTTCCCACTGGGTAGCTTATTACAATCCCAGAACAAACCGAGATCTTTTACTAGAACCATTGGACTTTGTTGATGAAAAGCGTAAAGAAGTTGATTTAAGGGCGGCCGCACATTGGCACCGAGTCGCCCGATATTATAATGTAAAAGTCCGGCCGAGAGCATTCGATGAATCCCATAGGGAAGGTCCTTACGTCATCGAACGAAGGCTTGGAGAAGCAACTTTCAAGCTAGCAACTATTGATGGCATAACACTCCCCAGAGCATGGAATAGTGAGTATTTGCGCTGCTATTTTACTTAGTTTATTTCTTTTGCATTCCAGTCATAGTTGTTTATAGTATTTTCTTTCTTTATTGTTCTCTGTTTTTAATATGTAATAAGACAATTCAGTCTGTCCCTATTTTCTACAATCAATAAAAGGTTGAAGCGATTTTTTTCCGTGACTGTTAATATTCCATGTGATATAATTACATGTCAAGGTTCGTTAGCACTAACTTGTATGATGTATGAACGCTCGCATGAAACTAAAAATTGACTGGCTATGTACAAAATATCTCTTAGTCCCCAAAGTGCGGATTAGAATTCTCTGAGTCCCCAGAGCGTGGACTAGAGTATAAACGATTTCAAAAATCTCTAAGTCCGTAGAGGGCGGATCAGAGTACGTTGATTCCCCAGAGCGTGGACTAGAGTATAAACGATTTCAAAAAATCTCTATGTCCCCAAAGTGCGGATTAGAGTACTCTAAGTCCACGGAGTGCAGATTAGATTATAAATGATTTCGAAAAATCTCAAAGTCCATAGCGTGCGGTTTAAAAGTACTCTGAGCCCCCGAGCACGGACTAGATTATAAACGAGTTAAAAAAATATCTAAGTTCCTAGAATGCAAATTAGAGTACTCTATGTCGCCAGAGCATGGACTGGAGTATAAACGGTTTCAAAAAATCTCTAAGTCCCCGGAGTGCGGATTAGAGTACTCTGAGTCCCCAAAGCGCGGACTAGAGTATAAACGATTTCAAAAAATCTTTAAGTACCCAAAGTGTGGATTAGAGTACTCTGAGTTCCAGTGCATGGACTAGATTATAAACTATTTGGTAGAAAATCTCTAAGTCCCTAAAGTGCGGACTAGAGTACTCTTAGCCCCCAGAGTACAGGCTAGAGTATAAATGATTTCAAAAATTCCTAAATCCCCAGAACGTGGACAAAAGTTTCTAAGTCCTTCGAATATGGACTAAAATATAAATGACTCATGAATTCTCCGAATCCCAACCACGGGTTAAATTATAAATGGTGAAAGGAAAATCCATAAATGCAAAGGAACAAAATTTTATTTACTTTTCGAAAAACTTCCTTACACCTCCTTCGAAAGTTCGGAGGCCAAGTCTTTACGACTACTGCCAAAAGAAGGAAAAGAGAAAAGAAAAACAACTACATGACTCTAATTTATTCCAGCTAAGTGAAACGTTACAAGACAACAACTATTTCTTCGCATTTTTCTCCTTCTTTAATTTTTTCAAAGTCTCCTCAGCCAAGCGCTTCTTTCTAAACCCTTTACTCACTTGCAAGGAGGTACCCGAGGAAGGAGGAGAAACATCCATGGGTGTAGTCCTAGCATGAGGAATGAATTTCAGTGGGATATTAAGAGGATCGTTGATCTCCATCACTTGGGGCTCACTCTTAACTTTGAGTTTCTCCTTTTGCACCTCTTCAATTTTCTCCTTCATACCGAGCTTGGCGGTGTGCTATGATGCGCCTGTGATTGTAACATTATCAAATTCTTTGGCAAGTTGTGGATCCTCGGGTTTATATTCATATAGTGCTCCGACAACATGAGCATCAGGGCCCGTAGTGTCTCTGATGGCTGGTGCCTCGGCCTCGTTTTCTAACCTCTCTGTAGCGACATTGCTCCTTGGAGTCGGTTCAGGACCAGAATGACCTATATGGTTTCACGAGAAACAAATGTCAGAGTACATCCGTTATTCGTCGAGAACGGCAAATTCTTGAACTATGAAAGGTGAAATTGAGTACCAACATCCAGTTGGCTCTCGGTGGTCATCGAAGTATCCCTCTCGATAACCGGAGACAATGTATAAATGCCAAGTCCGAGCTTCTCTGGATCGTAACCAACATGCTGGTCGAGAATTTTAGGATATGAAATCTTGGCCGGTTGGAAGGAAGTGAGGACTTGAGACTCAGTACCAAATGGACCAATAATACCTTCTTTCTCCTTCGACGTTGGGGAAGCACCGCAGAAAAGAAGTTTTGCTGCGACTAAGTTGGAGGGCTCATTTCCTCGAAGCACTTCCTTCGCCAGTGCCTCCTCATTGATCTCTTTAATGCCCGACTCCACTTTCTTGATTTTGAAAAGAGTGTGCCATGCTTTAGCAAGCGATTCGAGGTAACCATTGCCCAAGAAGGATAAGTCGCGGTGCGTAAGGACCCTCGCATAATATTCAGCGCTGAGTGGGTCGAATAAGCATTTAATCTCCTCCCTACCGGACTCGATCGCCGCCTCAATTCGGGAGTCGACCACTGTAGTTGCTTTTTTTCCTGCTTCATGAGCTACATCCATCAACGATTCAATTTAGGATAGTCCCTCGTCGAGATTTGTTTTCAAGTTCCTTGTCCCGACGATTTCATCACAATATTTATGTGATTCCTCCTACACTGCAATTTTCTCCTCTTTCTCTTTGGATAACAGTCTCTCTAACTCTTCCACTCAGTGAGCAAGAATATCTTTCTCTTTTTGCAGAGAATCTTTTTCCAGTGCCAAGGCACCGCTGCGTTGACGCACTTCATCTAATTCCTTTTTGTGATTGATCTCTAAGCGACTAACCGCCTCGGCTATTTCCTTGGCATTCTTTTTTGCGGTCTCAAGTTGGGTTTTATATAAGAGCAGTTCATCATCCAAACTCTTTATAAAGTCTTTGTCATGAACGACTTCTAGCTTGAGGCGGTCGGTCTCATGTTGATGCTCAGTAGAGACCTCAGAAACTTTTTCGACCAGGTGCACAAACGCATCGTGTTGATGTACACACCGTTCTTCTAGATCTTTGAGAACATAGCCTTAAGCTCGGCTAATTTCTCCACCGTGGTTAGGTCATGAACGAGAGCTAGAGGAGTTGGTGTCGTTAACGATTTCTTGGAATGCTTACGAGAGTTCCTAGTACTCGAAGAGCCAGAATGTCGATCGCGGGGAGCGTCTAACTGGGAGCCTCGGTAAATAAACTTATCTCCACCCCGGGCCAGAGGATTTGCGGGTTCGCTTGGATATGAAGTGTGCCCATGGGTTCTTTTTCTTGAGGATGAAGACGGTTCTCTAGAAGAGTAATCTCTATCTCCGCTTTCGTCTCTATCCCTTTATTTTTCGGATTCTGAATCTCGTCCTGGACGATGAAAGATAAAAGAGCCATAAATGCGGTCAAAGCCATGAGAGAAAGTTATTGCACATGTACATAAGATTAAGCGAGAGAAAATTAGTGGAAGCTACATGGAAAGTGATGAAGTGTAAGTGCTTGTGTGTGTCCTAGTGCATCCCCCAACAGACCAGTAGTTTTCGCTTTACTCATAGGAGTTTCTACTCCCTGGTTATGGAATTATATGCCTTCACCGTTTCTCGAGGGCGAGTTGAGCCCCTCAGGACCAAGATTTGCGAAGTCGTAATTCAACAAGTCATTAAGAATGGATAAGTCAGAGAGTCCATTTAGCGAACTTTCGATTTTCTAGGAAGATGATCCCTTCTCAATGGGTGTTATCACGTATTTCGAAGTTTCCCCATCTTCTTTCTTTTTAATTCTATATGCCAAATTCTTTTTTGTTTTTAGGGAAGCCTGAGGCTTACTAGTGCAGGGAGCGTCGGCTGCTGGCGCCTGTCCAGGACTTACGTTCTCATTTATTGGCGTTGGGATCTTTGTTTCCTTAATCTCTCCTTCCTTGGTAGTATCATGAGCTCCTTCGACAAGGGGCATCGAGGGACCAACTTGTTCTCTCCTCTTCTCAGAAGTTTCCCTTGAAGTCGTTGTGCTTCTCCGAAGGCCAATCCTACGACCATCCGCTAGTAATCCGAATATCGAGAGCAGTTCATTGAAAACTAACAGTTTGATGTCCTGATCTTCAACTGGAGTAGCGTGAATAGCCTCAACTGCTCTGGAGTACCTAGTACCTTCGAGCTGCGAGCGAACACCTGTAATGGTTTAAATAGTGCAAACTTTCAAAAAAGGCGATTTAAGTCATGGTATGAGGGGGTGAAGTGGGAATGAAACTTACGTCCTTCCAACCATCTTATTGCGAAGCCGGGTAGACAGCGCACGTAGAACCACTGTTGCTTGAATTAAGAGAGCTTGTTCCATGCACCCATCAGAACTTGGCATTTGGGAAATAGCTCAAGGAATATGTAAGAAGGGCTATCGGTACATTTCTTGAAGTGGTAAACGTAACGAATGTCCTCGAGAGGTTGAGGTCTGAATAGGATGCTCATGAAGAGTAGGAAGTTACCGTTAATGAATGCGTAGCTATTAGGATGCAGCTGTGTAGGGGCGACACCCGTGTACTTTAGCACCTCGTATATAAAAGAATTGAAAGGTGGCACACATCCGGCCAAACACATGAATTTGTTACATGCGGTGTACCCGGCTGGGGGCAGGTGGGGCCGATCTTACCTCGACGGGACTAACACCTCCTCGAAGGGAATCCCATAAATGGAGCACAATCAACGAAGGGCCTTTTCACCGATATTTGAGGCTTGTGAGTCGATCAGGTTATCCAAAATTGTGGCGTCATCAACAGCATCCGGAGCCGGATCTATAACCTCGGCAGGAGTGATGTCACAAAAGAGATCTAATCGATGGCTCGATGTTTCTACGACCTCCTGCTGTTGATTTGTCCCAGGTGTGTCACAGTGAATTTTTAGGTTGTCGTCCTGGAGACCGTCATCGTCGACCATCCTAGACAGCGTGAAAGATGGTCGACGTCGGGAGACCTGAGATCGGGCGTTGATGTTTCAAATTGTGAAGTCCATTACCTGGAATCGTTATACTAGTTTAACAATGAAATTATATTGTTAAAATTGTGGATTTGTTGATTCAAGTTATGTCCATGAAATTATGTGTGAAGAGGCATGTCATTATTCATCAGTTTATGCTTAGGCATAGAGATGTGTAGTCATCGTATTCTTATTAATCAAATTGGAGTGTTTTAGTTGCCAATACCGATTCAATCTCTCAATACCGATCCCTATGCCTTGACCAGATTCCACTATTCTAAGCAAACCAACCAGAACTCTCAAGACCTCACCAACCCGACCTCCTAAAACCTCACTAACCCGAATGCCCACTCGTGAAGCATGCGGACCTGACTTTCCCTCGTAAGAATACCGATCCCTTGACTCGTCATAATACACTGACCCAGTCCTACCAACGAAACACACCGTCCCGCCTTTTGTTTGGAAAAATCATCAACCTGTTTACCCTCAAAAGGAATATACCGATTGCTCTCCAGTGAACTACAAATGCCTACTTGAAAACCGAAACACGGATATTTTTCTTCCTTAGTTTGATGTGCCGAACGTTTCCCTGGATCGTACATGCCTACCTCTCTCCCTAACATTATACCAAGCCCATCTCTGGTACTCTTATGTTGAACACACTTACTGCAACTTTAACCCATGCCATCATCCCTCATTCCATCCCTGCCTTATCCTCTCTTTCCCTTGTTCGCTCTTTTACCTAACGATTTGGAAATTGCAAATGCACATGAAAAATCAAGTTAAAGCATGGTTTGGTAGTTGTAAAGGGACACGAATTCATACCTATGCTGTTAATCTAAGGTTGGAGGTGGCAATAAAATTTGAGTTCGAGGCAGCCTAGATTTGCGATTGATTGAGGATCGAAAGAAGCAAGTTGTATTCGAGAAAGTTAAAAGTGTTTGAGATATCGAGGAGGTTAGATAAGGGAGTTCGGAGGTGAGGCAAGCTTGGAAAATCGGAAGTGAAAGGGAGAGAGTGTGGAGCCGAGCATATATATAGGGTGGAATACGAATCGGTCTTCTCTTAGAGAACCGATCATATTCAAAGGGGTCTGCATATCAATACGTTGATCCTAACCCAAGAATAACAGATGAGGGATCGAAATCTGTATGCCGATCCCTCATATTTACTTTCTAAAAAAATGTGTGATAAATGAATAAGAAATATATCAGAGTAATAAAAGTGATAATACAATGACAAACGTAAATTTTGCCTCATAAGTGGGAAGACATAAGCCTGGGAAATCCACTGTAAATCCAACCTTCAAAAGGTTGTTTACGCTCGGCTTTTGAAAAGTTGCCCCAGTGGTTCAGAAAATTCCTTAAGGCAAAACTAATGTGTTCAAATGACATGAGTCTTCATTGAAGATTACTGGAGAGGGACGATCAGTTAATGACTTGAATGAGCTAACCTCTAGGAGCCTAGACTACTTGCTAATTCAAAGCACATCATGTTATTCACAAGATGCACTTTAGGGGGCAATGTTACCCAGTACCTGGGCCAGGCTACAAAGTGGTAGTTGCAGAAACTACATTTGAATGTTGATGGATGTAGAATCGAGAGATGATCTGCCTCGGGTCGTTAAGGAGGTTGCTTCGAGTCATAGGAATGTTTACTTCGGGTCGCTAAAATTTTTGCTCTGAGTAATAAGGGCGCTTGCTTCGAGTCAGCATAGATGAGTAGGGGTCGGTGTATAAGGGGTTTAAAGTCGGCACATTTGCAAGCTTTCATTATAGAGAATGGTTCGGTAGTGATAATAGGTAGGGCTCGGTCATTTCCTCTTAGCACGAAGTATAGGAATTGACACGACCTTATCTGGTCGGTACACCCCTTAGGGTTCGTCCATGATGGATCGATCACTCCGGGTCGGTAGAAGATGGATCCGCCATTTGGAGTCGGTATGTTCAAAGTGGTTGGCAACTTATCAAGTTGGCAATGATCTTCCCCGGGTCGGCAATTCAGCACGCTCGGTTGAGCAACACTTAGGAGTCAGGGTATTTTCTACTTCGAGTCCGAGTAGGAGCTACTTCGAGTCAACATTCAGGAAATCCCGAATCGGCTATGATGGGGTCGGCTATGATGGGGTCGGCTATGATGGGGTCGGCTATGATAGGGTCGGTTTTGTTCATCTATCAATTCTGGGCTGAGTTCTCTGGGCTTAGGTGACTAGATAGAGGTTAAAGCTCTAAGACGCCCAACTGCCTCCGTCTATAAATAGAGGGGCAGAGGTCCATTTTGGGGGATCCTTTTGGGAAAACTAAGAAGAGACTTTGCCATTTTTGTGTTCATTTTCTTTTCATTCTAAACTAAATTTAAGCTATTCTTTGTGGATTGTACCTTTATTCAAACGGTTAAAAAAGCAATAAAGATCACATTCAAAATGGACATAGGCAGTTACGCCAAACCACTATAATTATGTTGTTCTTGTTTTTACTGTTGTTTTTGTATCACACCATGTTATTACTCTATTTCCATTTATTATCTTCATTTATCTCTCTACACAAATCTACTCTAGTGTGTTAGTGACCAATTTTGGTGCTAACAGTGTCCGAGAGCTATTAGAGTTCTCAAGTATATTTCTAGAGGTATACTTTCGTTAAGGAAGGAGCACCCTCCTATTGTTGGAAAATTTCAGTTTCTTATTTGATTCAAACCTTTGAATCTATTTTATTTAATTACAACAGGAAGAGTCAACCACTCTTCATGGTGTTCAATTATTGGTTTTGTCCATTCTATCGAGTTTGGATAGTTATCTTGTTTAGTCCATTTTATCTAGTTTGAACTGTTGTCTTATTTTATCCATTCTATCCAATTTGGCTTTTTATTCAGACTATTTCCATTCTTTCAAGTGTGAATGTTATACTAATTGTACCCGTCACTTATGTTTGGATGTGTTCCTTATTGTTCATTTCCATTTTAGTAATGTTTGGTTGTTGTCTATGTGGGAGAAAACCCATTTTGCATTAGTGGCGTGGTACCACATATTATTTCATAGTTTTACTCATACCAGATATTTTGTCTGACCTGAGTTGTTTATTTTCCCTAAACTCTCGGGTACTCAATTATATCTGGGTAGTCCGAGATTAACAGATTTTCTTTTGAGCTCTTTGAAGATGGTGATTGAGCAGGTAGCTCCTTAGTTATCTAGTTATTTATTTCCGCTGTATGATTATGTAGGTGTATTTTGTATCTTAAAAATGTAAAGTTAAAATGTAAAGCTGCAAATTTGTTAGATGTTGTGCTTTTTTATAACTCTGATAACTCCTTATAAGAAGCAACCTTCTGTACTATATCATTTTATATTATATGTAACCATTTCGCTATGAGGTTTATCTATTTTTTCTTGTTCTGTTCTTTATTTTACCTTAAGACAACATATCGTTTGGATGCTTGGGTAATGACACATAAATATCGAGGATGTATTAAGTGTCCTTCTCAGGGATTAGAAAGGTGAGTCATCAAAAGAAACAATTTTGCAAAATATACATTATAGAGAAAATTGAAAGAGCTATAAACTGATTTTAGCTTGCCAACAATTTTGTCCAAATGTTATACTCATATTTTCAGAGTACTTTATCCCAACTTTTATATAAGATTAACACATGTTCATACTAATTTACCAATTTAACTATCCATTTTTTCAGCATTTTTTGAATGGAAGCAACATATGTATACCTCAACTTTCTCGAGTTGTGTAGCAGATGATTACGTAATTGAATGGATTTATGTTTCCATGTCTTCTAACATTATTTCTTTCAATATTGAAAACTACAATGGATGATTACTTTTCCATGTATAACAAGATGTACCAGCTACTTTAATAATTTGTTAATTTTTATTATCATTTTAAAACTGTATATATGCCTTCAAATGTATAATGTACTTGCATAGTTCTTGTGATGTGCAATATGATAATATCAACACCAAATGAAATGCCTAACTACCAAACTAATATGTCAAGAAAGTAATATGTCCATCAAGCTCTTTATGTCCTTAATACATGAAACTATTTTAATTGCGATATTAAAGCAAATTACTTAAGTTGAATATGTATGTGTATATGTAAATAACAAGAAAATGTTATAAGACAGAGGATAGTGAATTAGATCGATATATAAAAGAATTATATTGGAGAGTAAAAACATAATAAAATGGTGGGAAGATGAATAAGATCAAATGATAATGCATTATTTGGGGTTTCAGTTCAGAATATTCATATATAGACAGCAATTATGGTTTGCTCAAGGGCTGAAAATTATAAACAAAAACAACAGATCAAACCCTTTATTTGATAAAATAAAAAATATTTATATGTTTAAGATAATGAAATGATATAAACAAAGTTAAAACATACATTAAGCAACTACAAACAATGACACCTGACAGTAATTGTATAAGAAATATACAGACAACTTCATATGAACCTTACTCCTATACATCTAAAGAATTTAGCATACAACATCAAAGCTAATACTCAGAGTTTTCAAGAGAAACCATGGAAACTTGAGAAAACTCTTTAAATTTCTAAAGAATATACTCAAATACACTCGTTTAGGGTTTTAGTTAAAAAATCATGACATGCATATATATATATATGTATATATATAAATATATATAATGAACTTGCTCGGGAAAAAAATTATAACCATAATGTGCAAACCAAAACAAAGTGATATTAAAAAATAAAGATCAGAACCATAACAAACTTGTTGGAAATAAATGAGTAATATATATTGGGGAATGTGAGGCGTTGAATGCCTTGGGAAATGAATAGTCCCACGTCTTAGAATAAAATATACATTTAGTGTTTATATACTAAGATGTAGACACTATTATAGTTACTTTGAGAGAAAGAGAGACCTGAAAGCATAGCCATCTTGGCGGGTGGTGCAACGCACCAACCCACACATGCACACCTGTACCTGAACCCGAACTCGCATCCACGGTGCGGGTGAATGGGCATTCGAGGCATATTAGAGGCGCTTAGCATTTAATTTTTCTGCATTTTTTCCTCTCCCACAAAACTCTTTTCTTACTTAAATTCTCTTGAGTTCGTCGTTACTCTATGATTATTGTGCAGCATCACACAGACAGGTCTGTTTCATCTTGGGAAACAATTGCTCGATATCTTTAAGCATCGTAGAGGAAGCAATATTTTTTCAAGGAAACAAAATATTCTGGACTCGGATAATCTAATCGATATTATATCTATTGCATAAGTTGTTTACTACAGAGTTCTATTCATAACAGTTTTAGCAGCATAGTTGTAACAGTTTTGCAATGTATTCGTAACATTTTTGCAACATAGTTGTAACAATTCTTTAGTTGTAACAGTTCTAAAATTGTAACAGTTTTGCAACATAATCGTAATAGTTTCGTAACACCTTTGTAACATTCTGTTAACAATCTTGAAACTATATTTATTTATTTTTGGTTTTTTCTGTAGATGACAATGTCTTATGAATGCAATAATTCTTTACCAACACAGACTATGATTACTACTCAGTCTACAACTATGGTTCCAATGATGGCGTTGCCTTATGGAGAAAGTACATAAAAAGTTCATAGGGTTGGACTTCAAATAGTGGCAGTAAAAGTTGCTATTCTATTTGACGACTTTGAGCCTTGCATAGTTTCTTATAGAAAATATTTCCATAGTCGAAGAACTGGAACCCGATACAACAAAAGCTAAAGCCTTGAATGTTTGGGACAGTTCTGATTTCATGTGCAATAACTACATATTAAATGGACTTGATAACAGCCTATACAGTTTATACTGTACTACTCGAACTTCCAAAAAACTCTGTTCAGCATTGAAGAAGAAGTACAAAATTGATGACAAGGGCATGAAGAAATTCATAGCAGGAAAATTTATTGACTTCAAAATGGTTGATGCGAAGACTGTTATCAACTAGATTCGAGAGTTACAAATCATCCTCCACGAACTACACGATGAAGGAATGACTCTAAGCGAATCCTTTCAAGTTGTTACTGTAACTGAAAAGCTTCTACCATCATGGAAAGATTTCAAAAATTACCTTAAGCACAAGCGCAAGGAGATGACAATGGAGGAACTTGTAGTTTGATTGTGAATTATGGAAGATAGTAGGAAATTTGAGAAGAAGACTTCGCATACCATGATTGCCAAGGCAAATGTAGTCGAGTCAAAGAAACCCAACAAAAGGAAATATGAGCATGCTCCTAAGAAATCAAAGAAATTTCATGGTTCATGTCATAAATGTGAAAAGAAAGGGAACAAAGCCGCTGGATGTCATGCACCCAAGAAAAAGAAATCAGAAGCAAACAGGCTGACATTTCAGAAGGCATGTCTAATATGGACTTATGTGCAGTGGTGTCTGAACGCAACCTTGTTGGTTACTCGAAGGAATGGTTTGTAGACACAGGAGCCACACGACACGTATGTGTAAATAAGTGGATGTTTACAACCTACAATACTGCTACTGAGGAAGAACAATTTTTTTGGGTAATTCATTCGCATCAAAGATCGAAGACAAGGGAAAGATTGTACTAAAAATGACTTTTGGAAAAGAGCTAACTTTGGCAGATGTTCTTCATGTTCCAGAGATCCGCAAGAACCTAATTTTCGGATCGCTGTTAGCAAGCATGGCTTCAAACTCACCTTTGTGTTTGATGAGTTTGTGTTGTTAAAGAATGGAGTGTATGTAGGAATGGGATATGTGTGTGATAGTTTATTTAAACCAAATGTAACAACTATTGTACCAAACTATGATATGAATAAAACTAAATCTTCAACTCATATTATTCCCTCTTCTAACATATGACATTCTTTATTAGGCCATGTAAATTTTGATACCTTGTGAAATTGATTAATCTAGACTTTATATCAAAATGCAAAATAGATTCCAACTATAAATGTCAAGTTTGTGCAGAAGCAAAATTGATGAGAACCTTGTTTCATCATGTTGAACGAGAAACTTAACCTCTATAACTAATACACACATATGTATGTGACTTAAAAGTGTGTTACAAACTAGAGGTGGAAAAGGTATTCTATTACCTTCATTGATGATTGTACGAGGTACTGTTATGTGTATCTCCTTAGAAGCAAGGAAGAGGCATTTAAGATATTGAAACGATATGCAGAAAAAATTGAGAATCAACTTATCAAGAAAATAAAAGCTTTAAGAAGCGATAGAGGAGGATTATATGCATTTCCCTTTAAGGAATTCTACATCGAGCATGGTATTATACACCAAACTACAACCACGTATTCACCTCAATCCAATGGTATAGGTGAACGAAAAAATAGAACTCTTAAAGAAATGATGAATGCCTTACTAATTAATTTCGGCTTGCCAGATAACTTCTAGGGAGAAGCTATTCTTTATGCAAATCATATTTTGAATAAGATACCATGAAAGAAAACATTTAAATCTCCTCATGAACTTTTGAAAAATAGACTACCATCTTACAAATACTTAAAAGTGTGGGGGTGTCTTGCGAAGTGGAGGTACCTAAACCAAAGAAAGTCAAAATTGGACCAAAAACAATTGATTGTGTATTCATTGGATATGCACAAAATAATGACACTTATCGATTTTTGGTAGACAAATCCGAAATCGATGATGTTCATGTAAGTAACATCAATGATGAGTAATGCTAGATTTTTCAAACACGTATACCCTTTAAAATAGGGTACTAAAAATTGTACTCAAAAGAGACCAAGGGAAATTGAAATATCTAATTCTCTTAAGGATGTTGAACAAAATATTGATAATGTTCAGTAAAATAATGCTAATCAAAAAATGAAGGAACCAAAGAGAAGCAAAAGATTAATGACCTCAAAAATCTTTGGACTGGATTTCTACACATTTATGTTAGAAGACGAACCATTAACATACAAACAAATTATGTCCTCCATCGAAGCCCCTTGCTGGAAGGAGGCCATTAACCATGAGATCGAATCCATTATGAAAAATATACGTGGGAGTTAGTTGACTTACCTTAAGGATGCAAGTCCTTAGGTAATAAATGGATATTTAATAAGAAATTGAAATCTGATGGTTCAATAGTCAAGTATAAAGCTTGACTTGTGGTTTAAGGATTCAGACAAAAAGAAGACTTAGACTATTTTGACACATACTCTCCAGTAACTAGACTAACATCAATAAGAATGCTGATAGCAATTGCATCCACAATTGATTTAGAAATACATCAAATGGATATAAAGGCGACATTTTTAAATGGTGAACTAGAAGAAGAAATATACATGAAATAACCTGAAGGTTTCCTAAAAACTATAAATGAAAGTAAGGTTTGTAGATTAAGAAAATCACTATATGGGCTTAAACAAGCGCCTAAACAATGGCATGAAAATTTCGATGAAAATATGATGCTAAATGAATTTCATATAAATGAATGTAACAAATGTGTCTATTCTAAACATACAAATATGGGATATGTAATTGTATATTTATATGTAGATAATTTACTAATATTTGGAAATAACAAAAAGATAATAAAATCTACGAAAGATACGCTCTCCGCTAGATATGACATGAAAGATCTGGGAATTGTAGATGTGATACTTGGTGTAAAAATACATAAAACCAACCAAGATATGTGCTGTCCCAATCACACTACATTCAGAAAATACATGAAAAGTTTAAACAACACAATATAATATCAGCAAAATCACCCATAGATTTGAACCAAAACTGGGTAAAAATAGCGGTGATAGTATTTACCAACTTGAGCACTCTCATATACTAGGCAGAATCATATATGTAATGAACTGCACTAGACCTAATATAGCATATGCTGTAAGTATACTCAGCAAACACACTAGTAACCCAGGAAAGAATCACTGAAAGCTATTATTTGGGACTAGAATATGTAAGGTATACAAAAAGTCATGGACTACATTATGAAAGGTAATCATTTGTAATAGAAGGGTATAATGATGAAAATTGGATAACTGGTTCATCAGATACAAAATCCACTAGTAGATATGTGTTTACGTTAGCCAGTGGGACAATATCTTGGAGATCTCTAAACAAACTTATACAGCATGATCAACCATGGAACTAGAATTTATTGCCTTAGACAAAGCCGTAGAAGAAGCAGATTGGCTTTGAGGTTTTTAGAAGTATTCCAAATTGGGAAAAACCTGTACCTCCAATAAGCATACATTGCAATAGCCAATCAGCTATTGAATGGGCCAATAGTAAGCTTTACAATGGCAAGTCTAGACATATTCATCGTAGACATAAAACTATTAGACAACTTCTCTCCAATGTGGTTATCACAATTGACTATGTAAGATCAAATGATAACACTGCGGCCCTACTAACAAAAGGTTTACCTAAAGAGAAGGTTATTATCTTATCAATGGGAATGGGATAAGTCCCATAAACTAAAAGGTTTCTTTAAACAGTTATCGCACCTAGCTGAGTGGAGATCCCGAGATCTAGGTTCAAAGGGACTACTAAATTTAGATAAACTTGATAGCCTATAAATATTCAAACCATTCCTATGATAAGTTAGTTCACTATTCACCGATGAATATGATAAGTTTTGAAACTTTTAATGATGTCTATATTTGGTAAGATAAAAAACCAAGTGTTAAGAATCACCAACGTGAGTGCGAAGACGCCGCTTCAAGGAGAATTGAATGGCTAAATTCTGCATGCACTCATGAGACCGAGCAGGTGTTCATGGAAAAAATAAACACAAACAGAGAACCAAAAAAGATAAGAAACATTTAACCTGTGTTATATTTTTAGACTTACATAAAAAGGCTTACAACTCAAAGACAATCTAGGTTAACTGATTCGCCAGTACTTCAAAAAGATAAAACTCTAGAAAATTTCAAAGCCTGTGTACTACTTTAACCGATACGATAAAAGGTTTTGTAAGATTATGAACAAGTAAGAAACTACTCGTTGATGTGAGGGATCGTTGGAGATAAATGAGTAACATATATTAGGAAATGTGAGGCATTGAATGCCTTCGAAATGAATAGCCCCATATTATAGAATAAAATATACATTTTGTGTTTATATGCTAAGATGTGGATATTATTATAGTTACTATGAGACAAAGAGAGACATGAAAGCATAGCTATCTTGACGGGTGGTGCAACGCACCACCCCCTCACGGGCATGCCCATGCCGTGCCCAAATCCGAGCCCGTACCCAAACCGAAACCCGCACCTGCATCCACGACTCAACGAATGGGCGTTTGAGGCATATTAGAGGAACTTAGCACTTTGCAATTGGTAGTTGGCTAGGCTTCCCTGTGCAGACCGAACAGTTTTTATTTTTTATTTTTGTCCATTCAAACTCAAACGGTATAAACAGTCGCATCGCTTGGTAAAGAATCGCAACCTTTCCAATTGTCGCAACCGTTCGAATAGGCACCTATTACCGAATAAGCACCTCCCTGCACCTATTTATAGATAGAAGGAAAATAGGAAAATTCACTTATTGTTTCTACAATTCTTCCTCTCCTAAGAAACTCTATTCTTACTTAAATTCTCTTGAGTTCGTCATTACTCTATGATTGTTGCGCAGCATCACAGAGACAGGCCTGTTTCATCTTGGGAAACAATTGCTCCATATCCTTAAGTGCCATAGAATGAGCAATATTGTTTCAAGAATACATATTACTCTGGACTTGGAAAATCTAATCGGTATCATATCTACTGCACTGTAATTTTCATCACACCCGCTGGGTTTTCACTTTAGCATGGAGGCTTAGCTATTTTTTTCCTAATATTACTCATATGTTGAGTTTTGATAGTTATAGGTCATAGATATCAGAGCGCCTTGGTAGAACCTCTATTCTATGGTTTTAATGGCAACAAATATATAATCACATATATTATATCTTATCAAGATTATAGGTACATACTACTAGAAATCGTCATGCTCAAAGATATGAAAACTCAAAGACAAACAAAGACTTATGGACCATGCTATGATTAGTAAGGTTGTAATAGTGTATTAATAATCTTAAAAAAACATTGTAAGGTTTCCTTAAGTGTGTATATGTGTTTGTGTGTGTGTATGTGTGTGTGTGTGTGTATGCACACACGAATTCATATCTTCAAATTGGCATAAACAAACCGCGATATTCAAATATGGCCACCCATAGTGTCTTTGGGAAAGGCACAAACATTTGTGAATATTTTTAGGAATTTATTCCTGAAGCCACAGATCTGTGGTTTTCCCATAGACGTCTATCATATAGCAACTGCTCTAATCTGAAAGGATGCTTCATTTCGTATTGAATAAAAGCATCCCTTCTTTAACGGTTGTAGCCATTAAAATAAATAGAGTTTATTAAACAGTAACAACTTGTAACCGACCTTTTATACCCAGATTAACAAAAATTCCAATAATAAACAATTTATTCAAAATTCCCAATTTTGTGGGTAAACCCAAAATTATTTGTTTCCTGTCTTTATAATTCCCATAAAAATATTCCGGACTTGTGAAAATAATTTATTCTATATTTAAACCATTACTTAATGTTTACAAAAAGTTGATTTTATTCCTAAAACCTCTAAATTAAATTTTAAATCCCAAATTGACATTTTATAATTCCAAACTTATATTTTAAAATCTCAAATAAAATCTTTTATCTCATTTAATTAGCAAGCTCTATTTTCTGGGTTGTTACAAAAATCCTCATATGCATCTGCTCAAACCTATATATACTTCATTGATTGAGAATTGGACTAACAATTCTAATCTATTCTCTTTTTAATTTCTTATTACTCTCTATTTTCATATTTACATATACATTGTTTCCATATTCTCAATCTATCATAACCAAAATATTATTTTGCTTAAACCGCTTCCTATAACTCAAATTACTCATATTCACATACTCAAAGAAGATCATAGGAAGAATTGTACTATTAGTCAAAATCCATGTTATTTCGACCACATCGTTGTCAGAGAAATTTTTTTGTGTTAGCCTATTCCTCCGTGCGAAGCGATGGTTATTTGGGCTAAATAAATACCGAAGGGAAGCTTTGGGACTGGACGTAGGACGGGAGGTCCAAACCAGTATAAAATATCTAGTATGATTGCTTTTATTACTTACCTTCTTTATATTCAGTTACTATTCTCTGTTTTGTGTAATTTTTAATATATACTCTCATACTTACATATATAAGTTGCATTATATAAAGATCCTGTAGTATTTCATTTTGTATCAGAGCACGATTATTTCAATCTATGGTAACACATAGTTGAAAAAATCATTAATATGGCAAGCACTTTTCAAGAAGTTCTATCAACTACACGGCCTCCACTATTTACTGGTTCTAACCATGCTTATTGGTCAACGCGGTGAGATTCTTTATGGAGGAAAATAGGTTAGAAATATGGCCAGCAACTCAAAACGAATATGAAGTACCTAACACCGACACAACTTGGATCGATTTACGAAAAGCAGCAACATCTAACAATGCCAAACTATGAATGTACTATTTTGCTCACTTAACAAAAATGAGTTTTCATGTGTCATGCTTCACATCATTGCATATGGTATATGGCGTACTTTATGAGTCACACATGAAGGAACAAATAAAGTCAAGCGAACTAAAATCTTGATTTTACAAGACCAATTTTCATTTTTCAAAATGAAAGAAAATGAATCAGTTATTAATATGTATGCTAGATTTCAAACCATACAACATGATCTCATGGCACTTGGGGTCAAATTCATAGATTTTGATTTAGTCACACGAATTTTAAACTCTTTGAAAAATGAATGGGAAAGAAAAGTTTCAGCCAATGATATTTCTCAACTCAAAGTCGAAGAACTAATAGGAAATCTGATGTCGTATGGAGCTAACTTACAGGCTAGAAAGGAACAATATCATGAAAAGAAAAACATAGCACTCCAAGCAAGTAATGAAGATTCGAACTTAGATGAAGATGAGATTATATTTATTGCCGAAAACTACAACGTACTCAAAAATTTCAAGAAGATAACCAGATTTCAAAATGGTGGCAAACCAAACTCCTCAATTCAAACATCGATTAAATGCTATGAGTATGAAAATTTTGGCCACATGAAAAAGTATTGTCCAAAAGTCAATAATGATAAAAAGAAAAGTAGGTCTGAAAAATTCAAGAAAAAGAAAAGTGCTTTTCAAGTAACATGGGATGATTCAGATTCATCTTCTTCATCTGACAATGATAGCGGAAGCGACTCGAAATAAGCAAATGTGTGTATTATAACTTACACTGATGAGGTACGTGCTAAACTTACTTATTAGGAGATAATGGAAATTAGCATTGAATTAGATGATTAATATAGAGAATCAAAAAAAATTAAAAAAAGGATAAGTAGGGAAGTTAATTAGAGTAGAATTAGAAATTGGATTATTAAAAGATGAAAAAATAATCTTAGAAGAAGAATTAGAAATTATGCAAAAAAAGTGCAACTTTATTATCTCAAAATGACATATTATTACATGATTTAGGGAATTATAAGTTATAAAAAGTTAATTTATGAAAAAGATAAACTAGAATTATAAGAAAATTTAGATCCAGCAATATTGAAATTTGTGATCTTAAAAGTAAGGTAGAAAAAATACTAAACAATGTGACAAAATTCAGTAAAGAAAAGAAAATTTTAGAAAATTTGATTAGAATATCTAAACCATCTAGAAACCGAAATGGATTGGGTTTTAAAAGTCAACACAAATCAAAGAATTATAGCATGTTATACACAAAATTCGAAAATCCAAAGTCAGAAGCAAAGATTAAGAATTCGTATACAAGCATGATCAAAATATGGATTCCTAAACTATTTAGAAAAATGTATATTAATGAATATTTAAAGAAAGTCATGCATAACAATCATTACAATTGTAAAGGAACCAAATCCTTATGGATATGGCTACCTTCTTCCACTAACATGTAGGATTGTAAAGAAAGATTATGGGTACCAATTAAATTCTTCTTATTTTGCAGGTACCAAAAATTAAAATAAAAAGCAAAGAAAAATGGAAACTTGATGCAGTTGCTCCAAGCACATGACTGGAAATGTTCATATGTAATCCAGCATAACATATATCGAAGGTGGCACTACGACATTCAAAGATAATTCAAAAGGATTTGTTATTGGCATTAGAGAAGTCATCAATATCGGTATTTCTAACTCCCCTATTATTATGTTTGATTGGTAGAAATATCAAAACATAACTTATTAGGTATAAGTCAATTATATTATGAAGGATTAAAATTGATTTCAAGAAAAACAAATGTAATATCTTTGACCAAAATAAAAATCTAGTTTTTAAAGGATTTAGAAATCTAAATATATTTGTTTTAAACATTAATTTCAAAAACAATACAAACTTATACTTGCCCCAAATCATGATGATCCATGGTTATGACATAAACATTTTTGTCACATAAATTTTAAGAGTATCATCAAACTAGCTAAAAATGAATTAGTCAGAGGATTAATTAAGATCAACTACAAAGTTAAAAACTTGTGTGATGCTTGTAAATTTGATAAATTAAAGAAAAGTTCTTTAAAATCTAAAATGGAAATCCCCACAAAGCATTCTCTCGAACTATTGCACTAGATTTATTCGGACCGACTCAAGTATGCTCAATAAATAATAACAAATATGTTTTGTAATTGTTAATGATTTTTCAAGATATACTTAAACATTATTTTTAAAATGTAAAAGTGACACTTTTGAAATGTTCAAAATTTTTGCTAAACAAATTACAAATTTAATGAACTTAAAAATTAAAAGCATAGGAAGCGATCATGGAGGCGAATTTGAAAATGAACTATTTACAAATTTTTGCAACAATAAGGGAATTAGTCATAATTTTTCATTTCCACGTACACCGTAACTAAATGGGGTTGTAGAAAGGAAAAATCAATCTTTACAAGAATGTGCACGAACCATACTAAATAGTAGTAAAATACCAAAAAGTTTTTAGGCTAAAGCTATTTCTTTCCCGTGTTATATATTGAATCATGCAACACTTAGACCAATGACTAAAAACACATGTTATGAAATACTTTTCTAAAAGAAACCTAAAGTATCGTATTTTCGAGTATTTGGATCAAAATGTTTTATTTTAAACACAAAAGATTATCTAGGAAAATTCGATTCTATAGCCGATGAAGGAATTTTTGTTGACTATTCGGATCGAAGTAAAGCATATAGAATTTTTAATAAATGAACAAACATTACAGAAGAAAGTCTGCATGTTGATGAAAACTTTACAAATAATAAAAATGATAATGATGAAGAAGTTATAAATAAAAATAATATACCTATATATAAAATAATAATATTATTATTATTAATAATGATGATGATAATGTGATAACTTCACCACCAAGGATAGTAAAGGACCATCCAATGAATAATATTATGGGTGATTTAAATACAAAAGTACCAACTAGAAAACAGTTGAATCAAATGAGTCATGTTGCATATATAATAAAGTTTGATCCTAAAAATTATAAAAAAGCATCAAAAGATGATTTTTGGATTATTGCAATGCAAAAAGAACTTAATCAATTTGAAAGAAATGATGTATCAGAATTTGTACCAAGACCAAACGATCAATCTGTAATAGGAAAAAAATGTGTTTTTTAAAAAATAAAGCGAATGAAATTGGAAACATTGTTCGAAATAATTCAAGATTAGTAGCTCAAGGATATAATCAAGAAGAGTGAATTGAGTATGAAAAGACATTTTCTCTGGTAGCACGTCTCAAAGCAATACGAATATTACTTGCTTTTGCATGTTGTCATAATTTCAAAAATTTTCAAATGGATGTAAAATGTGCTTTTTTAAATGGATTTATATAAGAAAAGGTTTATGCGGAACAACCTCCGCTATTTGTTCATAAGAAATATCCTGATCATGTATTTAAACTTAAAAAGGCTCTATACGGATTAAAATAAGCATCTAGTGCTTGGTAAAAGATTAAAAACTCATTTACAAAATTTTGGTTTTAAATTGGTAAAATAAACTCTACTTTATTTATAAAACGAGAAAAAATGACGTATTAGTTGTACAAATATATGTTGATGACATTATTTTTGAATCAACTAACGAAAATTTTACAATGAGTTTCTGACATTATGAAAAATGAATTTGAAATGTCATATATAGATGAATTAAACTACTTTTTTATGTTTGCGAATAAGACGACTAGAAAATGGATTTTTTTTAAATCAAGAAAAATACCGTCGAGATTTATTAAAATTATTTTGAATGGAAAATATCTCAAGTAAATCGACTCCAATGAGAACTACTTCACATTAAGATAAAGACGAATATGGAAAAGATTACGATAAAAAATTATACCGAAGTATGATAGGATCTCTATTATATTTAATGACTAGTAGACCAGATATTATAATTAGCTTATGTTTGTGTGCAAGATTTCAAGCACAACCTAAGGATTCACATCATTGAGTAGTTAAAAAAATTCAACGATACTTAACCCATACCAAAGAATATGGACTTTTCTATCCTAAAGACGGCTCTTTTGAACTTGTATCATATAATGATGCAGATTTTGGTGGTTGCAAGGCAGATAGAAAAAGTGCGAGTGGAAAATGACATTTCATTGGTAAATCTTTGGTTTAATGATTTAGTAAAAAAAAAATTCGTCTGTCTCTTAATATATGAAGTCGAGTATATATCAGCAGCCTTAGTTTGTGCACAACTAATATACATGCAACAAACTCTTCAAGATTTTGGTAAAATCATAATAAATTCTCCTATATATTGTGATAATACCGTGCTATAAATTTATCAAAAAAATCCTATTAATCATTCTCGAACAAAAAACATTAATATTCATAGCATTTTCTTACGAGATAATGTTGAAAAGGAATTATATCACTTGAATTCGTAAATACAAAAAATCAAATTGTGGATATTTTTACCAAACCAGTGAGTGAACTAACTTTTATAAAATTAAGACAAGATCTAGTAATATGTTCTTACAATGAATTGGTGAGCTAAGATAAAAATTTATTTTATTTTACTGGTATAAATTACACAAAATAAATTTGGTATATTTAAATTACAAATAATTTATCCTCATAAAAACAAACTAACTTATGTTAATATTATATGATTAAATTTTTATTCTAACAAATAAACTTCTATATATAGTAAAACAACTTTTATATATAAACCAATTTTTCTGCAAACTAAATACATATTCGTTTGCAAACCATTTCTAGTCAAAATGCCTTCCGATCATGACTCTACTTATTCGACTATCGACTATAGCTCAACTTCATCGAATTACACCTATGTATCACCAACTAAATCCACACCTTCATCAAATCGATCGACCCCTCTAAACATTAGTGCATCACCTACATATCACATTAGGTTTTCTCCTAAGGAAAAGAAATCCAAATAATCAATGGATCTAGAATCAATATCTTTCAACCATAAAGTTGATGAAATTTATGACTATCAACAATTGATGATAGGAGTTAAACGAGAAATGTATTATGAATAACAATGTCAAGGATCTTATGTTAAGTTTCTCGTAAAATGTATTTTAGAAATTTATGGACATTCACTAATAAAAAATTGCATACATCAAAAATCATCTCGTTTCAAAGAAACTTCTATCAAAACTTATAACATTACTCCAAGAAATTTATGCAAGCTAGGGCCATCAAACCAAGACTGGACTGATAATCCGGCTCGTCTGAGTTGGTCTGCACTAAAGCCATAGTAGAAGAAACAAAGCTTGAGCCAAATTTGTGGTATTTAAAAAAAATTAAAAGGTTCGATCACTCTAACAAAAACTAAGATTATGATAGCAATTCGTCTAAATTATTTACTCTATATTGTAATTTATATATATTGTTATATGAAAAAATATTAATAAAAGATAAACATTTTTAAGCAAATATATTCTACACAGACAGGCTTAGAAGTCTGTGGGCAAAATCAAAGACGTCTTTCGCTAGTTTCAGGACGTCTGTGAAAACCCCACAGACATCTGTCATTGGTTTCGAGAAAATTTTCCCTGAAACCATAGACGTCTATGATAGCCTATAGACGTCACTCATCAGATTCAAGCTTAATTTTCTACAAGCATTATATATTCATTTTTACCCTCTTTTCACCTTTTACAAAGCTATTTCCAATCTACACTAAAACCCTAGTTCCTAAAAGCTCTAATTACTCAAAAATGACTCCTAAGGTAAAGATTCCTATTAACAAAAGATCTAAGGAAGGCCAATCTTCATCTTCTCAAACAACCCAAGTCACCGATGCCCACATCCAAGAGCGACTTCGTAATAGCATGATTCCTAACAAGAGATTTGAATAGCTAAAACAAAAAAGAAGATTCATTTTGACCTATTCTGCAAACTGTGCAAGTTTGGGGAATATGGAATTCAAGAACTCACCATTGCCTCCGGTTGTCAAGATTTGATCAATTTTGACGAAAATGAGGTACAAATCGATCAACCTGTAATTTTTCCTTTTTATGCCAACTTATGTAGCAATGATATCCAGACGCCTGAGAATGATGACGGTTAGTTATGGACAGGTGTTTTTGGTCGCATTTTTAAAATAAGCGTAAACACAATTGGTCGTATACTAGATTATTCTTCGTCCAGACTCGCTTCAGAAGAAATTCCCGACCAGAGAAATTTTCCTCATGATGAAATCACACATCTTGGGAAGATAGAATGCCACCATGGAATCAGTTTACTTACGACCAAAGGCTCGGTGATTAAATCGAATGATAATCAATGCAATAATTCCTCGCTTAGGAAGTCATGAACAAATATACGAAAATGATCACAAAGCCCTTTATGCTATATTTGGTGGGATATAAGTAAATTCGGCTAAGTTAATTCATAATGAAATAAAAAGCTTTTGGTCTCATCTCCGACGTACAATTATATATGCACCATATATTTTGCGTCTCTTACGTGGCCTCGAAGTACCTTCTTATATTTCTCATTTTGAAGTAATACCTATCAAGGAGAGCAGTATTAGATTTTTATCTTTAATGCACCTTCCCCAATGATCACCTCCAATCGTCTCTCTGGCACAATGAACCGCGCAATAACAACAACAAATGTATCTAGGTCCTCAACATCCTCCCGCTCCTCAACAAATCAACTCACCTCATCCTTCACAGCAACCTACCTCTTCTAGTTGTACTACTGAATAATATTCCAATTCAAAGATTCAAGAAGCTCGTATTAAACCAATGCAAAACGAATCGATCAGTGATTTAACACTTAAAAATTAAAAGTTAATTATGGCCAACCAGCTGGCTTTAAATAATAAAATGACTGGCTTGGAATGATTTTTTTCAACACGAATGATTAAGATGAAAAAACTTTAGAAAAAGGCGTCTCCACCTTACAAAAAGTAATGAGAAAGGTATGTGGTAGATCATCTTCTCGATCGTCATCTTCTCTATAACCTACACCACCTTCTCGAACTGAAACACTAATTTACCATGCCCATACTTCTCATGAAGGAACTTCTCAAGACAAAGGGAAAACTATTGAGCAAGAACAACCAAAAGAGGAGGAAGAAGATAGTGATGATATGTACTTATCCGACCCTCACCAATTTCAACATCAAACTTACATGGCTTTCCAAGGACTTTCCGTTCAAGAAAATGAGGAGTATAATGATCAACTAATTGGCCTGTAGCATATAAGCAAAATCCTTCAGCAAACTGGGAGTATTATGTAAATTATAGCGAAATTTCCTATTCTTCAAACTAATATAGCTAACTTCGTTTATTTAATCATTTATGTTCTTTTATGACCTATTTTATTCAACTTCTATTTTGTTTTGTACATCTCTTGTTAAAACTATATTTTTTGGTCTAATTTTTTTTACATATCTATGATTATATATCTATTTTATGTGTGCATAATTTTGTTTACTTTTGTTTTGATAATGACAAAAGGGGGAGAAATATATGCATATACATAGGGGAAGATAATATGCATATACATAGGGAGAGATAAAATTAAGCATAAGTTATTATTATAACTAATGATTGTGTAGTTGTCATCATCAAAATGGGTGAGAATGTTAGAACCTCCATTCTATGGTTTCAATGACAACAACTATACAATCACATATATTATATAATATCGAGATTACAAGTATATACTACTAGAGATGGTCATGCCCGAAGACATCAAAACTTGAAGACAAACAAAGAATTATGGACCATGTTATGATTAGTAAGGTTATAATAGTGTATTAGGAATATTAGAAAAACATTATAAGGCCTCCTTGAGTATGTATATGCACACACAAATTCATATCTTCAAAATTGGCATAAATAAACTATGATATTTAAATATGGCCACCCATAGATGTCTATGGCAAAGGCACGGATGTCTGTGAATATTTTTGGAAATTTAATTTCTGAAGCCATAGGCATCTGTGGTTTTCCCACAGACTTTTGTCATATAGAAAATGCTCCAACTTGAAGGGAAGCATCATTTCTTATTGAATAAGAGCATCCCTTCTTCAACAGTTGTAGCCATTAAAACAAATAGAGTTTATTTAAATAGTAACAACTCCTTGTATGCATCTACTCAAACCTATATATACTTCAAAGATTGAGAACCGGATTAACAATTCTAATCTATTCTCTTGATTTATTATTACTCTTGATTTGCATATTTGCGCATACACTCTTGCATATTCTCAATCTATCATAACCAAAATATTATTTTGGTTAAACCACTTCCTGTGACTCAAGGTACTCACGTTCACATACTCAAAGGAGATCATAGGAAGAATTGTACTGTTAGTCAAAATCCATGTTATTTGGAACATAAGGTCGTCAGAGAAATACTTTCTGTATTAGCGTATTCCTCCAGGTGAAGTGAGGGCTATTTGGTTAAAGGAAATACCTAAGGGGAGCTTCGGGACTGGATGTAGGATGGGAGGTTTGAATCAGTATAAAATATATGGTGTGATCGCTTTTATTATTTACCTTCTTTATATTTGGTTATTATTCTCTAGTTAGTGTAATTTGTAACGTACACCCTCAAATTTGCGTATATAAGTTGCATTGTATAAAGATCATATAGTATTTCACATCTCTCTACTCGAGCTCGAGGCCCATTGATTACCATATATGCCGAATTAGATACCGAGTCGAGCTATACTATGATTCCTTTTGCAAGGCATATTCCAGCACCATTTATGTCGCAGCCTACAAATCAACAAGTGGAATAGCTTCTCCTAGAGGTTCCTCTTGAGCCCGTAGAAGGTTCTGAAGTCGAGGCTGATCCAGATACCCTTGATGATGCTGAAATATTGGATGATCACACAGAATTGGGTTCTTCGAAAAAAATAAAGAGGAATCACTTAGAGGTATTTGTGAACAACATGGGATCTCACTCGAAGATGTGTTGGTTCCCACAAGCCAACAATGGGCACATCACCCTCTAGTTGCATATACCATGCGTAATCGATATATGTGCTTGGCGGGGGTGTCTCTCGCCATTTAATCAGTTCATTCGATGGATTTTGCATTTCATCAAGGTAGCTCTCGCTTAGCTGTATCCCAACAGCTATGCCTTTCTACATAGTGTGTTCATTATCTTTGCTCATAATGTAAATCACGTTCCAAGTGATGAAGAGATCCAGTACCTTTATAGCTTCAAACACCATAGGGGAAATCCTTTCCTTATATTTTTGGAACCGTTCAAGAGGTGTAGAAAAGTGACTAACACCTAGAACAATCTAAGTTACTTTAAAGAAAAAAAAATCTTTATACGCTATCCACCAAGATTCGCATAGCGGTAGTTGACGAAGCGTAAGTTTTGCTTTCATTATTTCCATTTGCGATCCCTTTAGAGTTTTGTTTGTTCAGTTTGTATTTCTTTGTTCTTTCAGATATTCCAAATAGGCCCAACAATGCAGCCCTAGTAGAGACTCTCAGGCTGCTTCATGAAGTTCCAGATGCAACAAGGAGGAGGAGACATTGCTCACCGATGAGAATCTCTAGGCTTATAACTTGTTGGAAGCACGCCATAGCGTTGGTCAAATCCTGATGGCCTCAGTTAGTAATTGGAATGATTCCCCATTCGAGAATGACGGTTAGGACCCGGTGGTTCCCCAAGTCAAGTCCTATAGCTGGAGCTAAAGAAGTACAAGAGCACGTTGAAGAAGGTGAAGACGGCGAAGCAGGCCTCGATGACGTTGATACAAGTCATGTGTATCCTAATAATAATGGAGGCAATGGCCGAAGTTTCCTCTGAAATTCCTGAGATAAGGATCCTTCCTATGCGGTATATGACACGACCTCTACCAGCCAGGTAGTGGAAGAGACACCCATTCAGCCTTTGGGGGGCCCTTATACAAATTTCGGATGATATTGGTTCTTTCGATCTGGATGACATGAGCCTCGGGGTCTCCATTCCCCTATTCATCTACAATGTGACTTGCCAAGCACTCGTGTAGGGGAGATCACTCTCATCGGCAAAGCCCATGGTCTATAGTGGGGACATTATGACACGCGCATGCACGTGCGCGCGCACACACACTACATTTTGCTTATTCCATGTCCTATCTTATCATGTTAACGCTGACTCGTTTTGGTCTCACTTGCAGGTTAAATGGAGCACCTCAATATGTTTGACTTCCTTGAGGACCATATGGTTCATCATAGGAGATGAGATTCACGAACACGCTCCCACGGTGCTGGCTATGATTCCGACATTAGAAAGCACTCGAGTCGGGATTAAAGTGGTCGAGATATGGGTTATCATTCTCATGATTCATCCTCAAGGTGTAGATCTAAGTCACCTCTGCCCATAAGCTGGGACAAATATTCTGAACAACTTGATGACATTTCGCTTCAGGATGTCTCTCGTATCCCTAATTCGACTCCTCACTCCAAAAAGCATACAATGTCTTCTTGTACTCACTAGCAATTAAAGCAACCATCAAATCATGTTTCCATTGACTCCTCTTGCTGCTATAGGGCTGATAGGAAGGCTACTGGGTCTCCAGCTGTTATAATGAAGCAACGGATTGCATCCAACCTTTTCATGGACGAATTAAAAATTTTCTTCCCAAAGATATGTTTTGAAGGCATTAAGTTCTTACCTAATCTGAAGGAGATCCCACTTAAGGTTAAAGGCTAGGCTGACCAATATTTCATGTGGAAGAGATTGGCCGAGTAGATTTTTGAATATGCTGAGAAAGTGAGAGTTGAAGCTGAAGGGTTGGAGCTTGTGGCTAATCGAAATAGAAGACAATCGCTCATCTTGACACGGAAGTTACTAATTTAAAGAAGGCACATGCAAAGGTTGAATAGAAAGCCAAAGATCTGACTAAAGCGATAGAACAGGAGTGGAAAGATCATTTGGGCCAGATTGAATCTGCTCATCACAGAAATCATTTTCAATCGAAAGAGAAAGAGTGCCTAGCAGGAGAAGTAGTAGAGTTGAAAGCGCAACATGATAGCATGAAAGAGAAACTTTGGAAGGAGAAAAAAGAGAAAGATGACGCTCTTACGCAAGCTCATAACTATTATGCGGAGTTGCTGGATGCATATAAGGAAAGGGATAATGTGTTGGCTCATGCCAAAAACGTGGATGAATCGGTTGCGATCGTAAAGAAGTGGATCAACGTAGATTTAAGCAGTTCATCATCAACTATAATGCCAATGTAATTAAGTTTATAAACTCGGAGTGGCTAAGAAAAGATTATCCTATAGCTCTAGCTTTAGCGTGGGACCAGATCGCGCAAGAAGAACAACATGCTCTAGAATGAGATGAGGTGAATTTGACGGAGCAGGGGAGTGAGATTCTAAGTCTAGATGAGATTAAAGTGATTAGAGATAGAGAGCTTATTTTGCATTCAGACTTGGCTGCCATGGTTCAGAAAGGCCAAGGCGAAGGCTTTAGAACCACCACTAAAGATCCTATAATGGGCCTCGCTTACGAACTCACGGCTATTTCCATCTCTCCATCTAATCCTTCATAAAATCCGAATGCTTCTGGAGTGACAAAAACAGCCATCCAATCCCCCATTCTAGAGGGGAATTCTGATGGCACAACTGCTCATGTCGAATTTCAGCCTGGCGGAGGTATCTCACTGATCTCCCCCATATTTGAAAAGATTTGCATGACACCAGTTGACGTTGCTAATATCTCCTTTCTTCTTTCTCAAATTTCATGTGAGTCTACGATTGCTGGCCCCTAAAGAAGGCTCCCGGCTAGATCAACAAGCAATAAGACTAAATCAGCAGTCGCAACTATTTCTAGGATAAACCCAAGCATTCCAATTGGTGATATTCCAAGCCTGACTGTGAAAATAATTCATGCTTTAGAAGCGGAGATGACTATTGGCCACCTTTGAGGCTAAGTTGAGGAGGATGCTGTTGTTACTGGGATTTCCGATCCTTCTTTAGGGCGCAACATGTAAGAGTTGCTCCAGGCTCAAGTCATATTGGCTAAGAAGATGAAGAAGGAGATGTTGAATATGCAAGTATATGATTTTTGTTTGATTACAATAAACATATATATATATATATAATCATTTAAATGTATTTGTTAATGTACTATTTTATTTTTCACATAATTAAATAAATATTTGCTGATTAAAATAAATAACACAGAATTTAAATTCAAACAGATATTTTATTCAAGCAAATATTTATTAATATTTTAAATAGTACAAATTTGAGCTCTCAGTATATATATATATATATATATATATATATATATATATATATATATATGTACACACAATTTCAATTAAAATACAAATTCAATTACAACACAATTTTCCATTTACATTGTACCTCACTACATTTCACTCATTCACTCATTTTAATCTTCAACTCCATTCCAGATTGAATCCAACATCTGAGTTATCTGCAAAAATATACGCTTACATAGTAAAATTGAAAATGAAATATTTTTGCAGTGTAAAATAAAATATATTTTGAAAATATTTTTTTTGCCTTAGTTATTTAGGTTGTTCGTCATCATTTAATTTTAAATTCATCAAATACGAACAACTTGTGACATGCACAGTGTATCACTATACATGCCACAAGGCCGTGCACACCAGATACACTTGATAAAATTACAGGGACAGGTGAGCACAAGGTCAAACCCAAATCAAAAGCTGGGTTCAACTCAAGTAAAATAAATATTAATTCACGACACGAGTACAAGGTCAAACCCTAGCTATAAGCTGGATTCAATGCAGATGCATAATAAAATTGTCAAGTATAAGTGAGTATGCAACATGCACATAAGAAGTGGTGCACTGCAAATACAAGCACAATATGGATGCAGTGAAGTGAATGCAACATTTCTACAAGACATATGTACAACTACAAAGTAAATAACATGTATCAGCTCAATATGCTATGCACATGAACCAAGGTCAGAGGTGACATCAATGTAAATGTCGACCAGGCAGCAAACAACAACAAAATGCTCCAGGACAGACACAAGATCAATGAACATATTCAAGTACATCGAACTACTAGCAAGTGACTACAATCATTCAACACGGACTTGAAGTGACAAGAATGACATAGTCAGACCAAAACAATCACCAGAAAATAGAGACTACAACAGTTTTGACCAAACAACAAATTTGAATATCCAGTCAAGCTACATGAAGACCAAAATTAGTGCACATGAGTTCAAATGAAAAATTAGATGTCCAGAGACCAGACTCAAAGCAACTCGAGCTAGCTTAATGAACCAGCTCACAAATTAGACTGAAGTACACAAATGCATCAGTGTAATAATATTGCCAAGATCGGATAGAGATGTACAAAATGAAACCACATATATACGTATATAAAAGTATGTATACAAGTGGAAATGGCCACAACTTCAAATGAGCAATCTCAAATATGAACAAATAATTCTCGAGTGAAACCAAGGCCACAAAGTGATCAAAAATTCACACAAACCCAAACATGCGTCACATACACGAGGACCCGAGCAAACACATGTACTCTAGCATCAGGTCGAGTATGCTACAGATATGAACACACATATATATTTAGTGCATTAAAACTAAACAGTGAAACCAAACAGCAATTAACAGTTTTATCAAAGCCGAGGTCAGGTAATATCAAAATTCTAGTCGAAGCCATGAGCAATTAACCGAAGTCAAAGGGAACAAGGAATGAAATCAACATCGTCAAAGAAATCAACACTATGGTGGCCAAGCAAGTCGAAATCGAAGCCATGAGAAACAGTAAACAAAATATACAATTTTGAACAAGTCAGAAATCATCACAAGCATCCATACCAAGATCAACGGCCAAGCATATAAACAGACGAATTCAAAAATGAATTTATACGAATGAAAATGTAGGAATTCGAATTCTATAAAATCCAATCATCATCGGCCGTAAAAAGCATCGAGTTCAAGCTAGCTAAACAATAAAGCAAAAGGAATAAATCACATGCCAATCGAACACGATCAAATTGAAGGAGGTGTAGCGAGTCAAGTGATCAGTTGATTGTCAAAGCAAAGTGTAAAAAATCCATCATTCAGTCAACAACTAAAGTCGACTTCCTCAATCAAAAGCCCTAATTTTCAAGCACAGGAAAAAGGAACGAATGAAGAGAAATGAAGCAGAAGACATTATTCTCAAAATAACATGGGCCGATAATAAAAAGGAAAAGGAAAATATTTTTAATTTATTGGGCCGGCATCCTTAGTTTCTTTTGGGCTTAAGAATTTTAAACTAGGGTTTTGTTTTTAAATTGTATTTAATTTTTGTATTTTTCTTTTAAACTCTTGTAACTTCTAGTTGCGTGACTAGGGGACGAACGACGGTGGTGTAGTTCGAGAATTCACAAATCAATAGCTGAGTTGTGGTAGGGTTTTGAGCGTAGAGTTAGGTTAGTCGATAGCGTGTGTCGCGAGTTTACGTATGTAAGCATCTGACTACTTAATTTCTAGTAGAAACCATAGGGGCATCATGTAGGCAATGTTTTGCCGAAGCTGCGTAAATCTGTGTGTTCTATTTCTGCATTTTTATATTCTGTTATTATCTGTGCTGCTATTATTCAACCAATATCTATGCTGAGATTATTTTATATACTTCTGCAATAAATTTTTATAATTATTAGTATCACCTATTCACCCCCTCCCCCTCTAAGGTGAAATCGATCCTACAGGAGCCATTTGAATTCATTCCTCCTCCTTTGTCGATAGCTTTACCTAGCGATACCATCTTTGTCCAGGTTACTCTTCTCATGCCTGGAAGTACATAAGGCACACCAGTCGGGTCTTCACATAGCACCCCATCTAAAGGCCGAGGAAGTGGATGTAGGAGAAGGAAAAACCCATAAGGGCCCGACGCACAATCTTCTAGGTAAGAGAAAAAGAAGAAGAAGCACAAAAAATGATCATCTATTTGCTTTCCGCTTTTTGGTAGTACAGCCGTAGGAATTTTTTATGTTTTAGGCCGGTTTTGTACGAGTTTGGCCCTTAGTTTCTTTAGGCTCCGTGTTAATATAATTTGTATCTTTCTTCAAGCTTTATTTTATATGAATAATAAAGATTTTGATCTATTCAATTCTTGCATGAATTTGCTTATGTCTTAAGAAATGCGCTTGCCATCTCATTTATGTGTTTACGAATCACTTCTCATCATCACTATTAATTTAAGTTACTAATCCATTTTATTGTTTACTTGTCTAGTCCCATCATGGAGATCAATGTTATTATCGTCTCGACGAGTGAAGGGCAATCATTAAGGCATCCATCTTCATATGCGATACATGGTTTTGTTCGATTCTTGAACTTAGTCAAATTCCAATCACTTGGTAAGGTAGTTTGAACATCCTTTTAAACGATGTTTTGAGTGCGATCGGTCCTAACTCCAGACATCAATCGAATCATTTCATCTTTGGAAGATAATTTAGACATCCTTTTTTGGGATGCGTGTTCTGACCATGCCAAACTCTAGGCATTGGTTGGTGTTGACCACTTGACACAGTGGTTTAAACATCTCCATCCAAGATGTTCATTCTCGATCACGCCTAACTTCATGCATTGATCGAAGTTTGTACCAATCCCCGCCTGTCTTCGGGCATAAGTTGTGAGGGCAAACTTTCTACTTCTGCCCTTGAATGTTTATACTCCTACCTCCAAATTAAGTGTCGAAAGAGTTGGAAGGCATCTATCTTGAATGCCAAGGGTGGTCTACTTTAAGGGTCCAATCATGGACCTTAGAAGTTTGTTGGGTACCTAACTATAGATACATGTAAACCTGCATTCTGCATATGTAGATTCATTCACGTTTATTGTGGTTCACAACTTTATAGTTAGACAAAGAGAGATTCACAAATTTAGGAAGTTATTTCATTTTATATACATAACAAATGACAAATTCCGCCTAGTTGCATTATATCCAACTAGATATTCACAAAGTCAGATCTCAAGTGAAATAGCATCGCAAGTGCACGTTATTCCACACTCTGGGAAGTGAAACCCCATCTACAGTTGCCAGCTTGAATGTTCCATCTCCAAGCTTGTGTTCGACTGAGTACAGTTCTTCCCAGCTTGGACATATATTAACAGAGCCTGAAAATATTTCTTGGAGAATAAGATTGCCAACTACAAAAGTCAGCTCTTGACCTTGGTATTGTAATATCGGAGGACCTGTTTTTGGTGTGTTGCTGCTCTCGGGTCAGCTTCATCACGCTTCTCATCAATCATGTTGAGGGACTCCAGTAGGCGTTCCTCATTTGTTCTAGGGTTGTAATTAGTCACTCGATGAGAAGGTACTTTGAGTTAAACATGAATCATATCCTCCAATCCATTGGCTATAGTGAACGGAGAGTGGCTAGTCGTAGACTTGTAGGTCGTTCTGTAAGCCCAAAGTGCTTATGGTAATTCGTCGACCCACTTGCCCTTGGCCTTCTCCATCCATTTTTTGAGAATGGACTTGATAATTTTATTCGCAACTTCTAGTTTTCCATTCTCTTGTGGGTTTGCTACCACTGAAATATCTTCTTAATACTATGCCTATGGCAAAAATCTTTAAACTCGGCGTGGTCGAATTGGGTTCCGTTATCAGAGATGATTGTTTGTGGGACCCCAAAGCGATAAATGATATTTCTGACTATGAAGTTGATCGCTTTCTTTATCGTGATCGTGGCTAGTAGTTCTGCTTCAGCCCACTTCGTAAAATAATCAACAGCGCCGATGGCATACTTCATGCCATCTTTAGATATCGGTACCACACCAATGATATCGATACTCTAAAAAGAAAATGGCCAAGGAATAACCATCTACATAATCTTTATTGGTGGCGCTTTAGGAATCTTTGCAAACCTCTGGCACTTGTCACACTTTCTAGTGTAGTTTTTTGCATCTCAATTGACTGTCGGCCATAAGTACCCTTAGCGAGGAAGCCTGTTCACTAAGTTTTTCCCTCTTATGTGATCACCAAAAGCCCCCTCACACACTTCCCTAAGGACTCGCTTGGCTTCATCTTTAGAGACACACCAAAGCATGGGGGACTAAGAATACCTTCTTGTACAACATTCCTTCCTGAATAATGCATGTTGAAGCTTGGAGAAAGAGTCGTCGCCGCTTAATCCTTCTGTCAGGAAAGATTCCCCTCTACAAATAATTCTAGATCAGAGCATCCATGACACCATTTCAGACTTGGCCTCCAAGATCTAATCGACATCCATCCAGTCGACACTCGAAGTTGATAATATTTCCACTAGGACTGGGCGAATGAGTTGCGCATATCTTGAACTAGCAAACTTGGCTAATGAATCGGCTTTCGTATTCTCCTATTTGGGAATATGTGGTTTAGTGTAATATCAATATCATTAAGCAACTCAAGAGCCCTATTCAGATGAGGAGTTACTCTCGCTCCTTTTTCCTAAAAGTCTTGTCTAACTTGGCACAACACTATTTGTGAGTCATAGAAGATGTGCTAAGTTTTAACTCCCAGTTCCTTTGTAATTTTAAGTCCTGCAATCGAACCTTCATACTCTTTATCGTTGTTTGTTGTTATGAACTAATGTTTCAAGGCATATCAAATCGAGCATTCCTCTGGGGTTATAAACAAAACACCTACCCAGGAACAACGCTTGTTGGATGCACCATGGTGTATTTCTTCCACTTGCATTTTGATCTCCACTGCTCTTAGGAGTATCATCTTGCGTATTGTACTCGGCTTCATAGTCTGCCAATGCTTGGCTTTGGATTTCCCTTTGGGGATGATACGTAACGTCTTATTGGCTCAATTCAACGTTCCATTTCAACAGCCTCCTAGATGTCTCGACTTGCTGCATGACCTGTCTTAAAGGCTAGTTAGTAAGAATCTTGATTGGATGAGTCTGGAAGTATGGGTGGAGTTTCCTCAAAGCGATCAAGATGTAGTATGCCAGATTTCCCAACTTTGGGTAATTCCACTCTGCCCCTATTAATCGCTTGCTAATGTAATACACCGGCCTTTGGATTCGAGACTCCTCACATACAACTATGGCGCTCAAAGCATGCACCGACACTGCTAGATAAACAAACAAATCATCTTCTTCCAACGGCTTAGATAGGATGGGAGGCCTTTTATAAACCCACCTCTGCACCCATATTATCTAAGAGTATTATAGAGTAATACTGTTAGATAATATGGAGAATGAGGCTATATGGGGTATACACGTGAATATGCCTATGGAATAACATTGGTACGTATTAAAATGTCAAATATAAAACTTACCAGCATGTAGACAATATCTGTACAAAACAATAAGCACGTACGCCACTAGGATAGAACAATACATAATATATATTATATAATAGAGAATACAGAGTCAGAATCAAAACGATTAAATGTAATACAAAATATATCATACTACCATGGTCAATACATCTAAGATGATGTCTCTTAATATAATGCAAAGAATAATCAATATACAACTCAGTGTCAAATATATACAGTGAACCAATGTCATACTATTATCCTATAACACTCTTAATATATATCTCCTCTAAGCTCATTAAACAAATGCTAGTGAAGTCATCCCTGAACACACGGGTCTGACTATGTCTAATCAAGGATCTATAATACAGGTATATAGTATAGATAAGAAATAATAATAAGATTATATTGCCAGAGATAACCATCAATGTATCAAGTTACAATGAATAACTCAAACCATACTATAATCCCGGTTTTTAACCCATCATATCCAATAGAAGACAAGACAACCTTAAGCATGCAGGGTGGTTCGACTTAACCAGAGAAGCTAAGACTAAAGATCGACAAATGCCAAGCTATACGGTTAAGGCGATGATTAGGGCCAACAAAGCCAAGAGACCAGCATTCCTATAGTCCAACAAGTATTTGAACAAAAGCGGCTAGTGACTCACCATCAACATCTAACAACGACGATAAATTTCTATGAAAACATCTTAAATTTTGGAATCTAGGATAGTCCTCTATGGCTGAATCGTCAACAACCCATGCACCTCCTCAAAACCTCAGATAAACGAGTTATGGAAAACAAAGGAAGGAGGCAAAACTTGGCCCACGAAATGAACCAAATCTGTGGGTCGCCAGCGACCCATGGTGTTGGCTCATTTTGTGAGTCAGAACCTCCTAGGTCGCATATAGACCATACCGTGAGCTGATAATGATAGGCCTGGCCCATAAACCCTCCAACGTCTATAAATATCATGCCTCTTGCAACATAAAGACGATCTTCTCCGGATTGGTTGTTGAAGATCTGATGGGATTATTCTTCACTTCCTACCTCCCTCACAACGATCCTAGAAGGAATAAACCGTGATTCTCTGTTGGATTCTAACTCTAGTGATTCAATCTTGCTAGGAAATAGCCAAAGCCTTGTGATCAAACAGCTTTTGTAATAGCAATCAGTCTATAATAAAACTATAAAGTGGACATAGGCTTCATTAACAGACGGACCACTATAAAAATCTTCTGTCTATTTTCTTTTACTGCTTCTTTTCTTTATCTATGATCTGTGATATTGCTCTGTAAAGACAGAGTTGGTGCTTTCAAAACCAAACTAGGGTGTTGGTCTATTTTTTGGGTCAACACATACAAAGCAACCAGTTCTAATTCATTAAACAATTAAATCTATAGTATATATCCTTGGTTAAATTAGTAACTTTTTAAAGATAATGTTAAGGAAAAAATTCATATAACACCCATGATGCCAAGTATGAAGAGCCAGAACTTGATTTTAACACCTTTAATGACACGACTATGCATGGCTTAGTTCGTGTTGACCAAATAATGCTAATGAATCAAGAATAGCCTTAGCATCCAAGACCATGCACAAGATGACATCATTAAGAAATGGTCCCATAATGCCCATGGACTTTCATAATAGGATATTCAAAAGCTCATGCCATATAACCAAAGGAGAGAAAGAATAAGTTAAGAACATGTGCAGTAGTCCATTAAGCATGTTAATGAACTAAATAGGAAATCCTCATGGTTCATGTGCAGTAGTCCAATGTTCATGTGCAGTAGGCATGATAGTGATTATATATATAAACACTAGTTTAGACCGAAACTCGTGTGATTCTAGATGAAATAAAATCATGGCAAGCTTCGGATCCAAAGAGCTTTATTATATGAATATCCATGTTCAATAACATCCAAAGTGCATGATCAAGGTGATAGGCTTGTCCACATCCTTGTTCATATAGTTCCATAGTAATTACAATCAATTCAATGTCCCTAAATTCAATTTAAGGTTACAATTGTTTAATTATGAGAGAAGATAAAAGAAATGATTGCCTCTTCCCTTGTGCCTCTAGGTCTGTATTTATAGGGTTTGAGGGGTGCAGAATGACTACCATATGTCACTTCCTACATGCCTAGCTTTGGGCATCAATTATGTCCACGGAGCCCATCGTTATGCTTTGCTTTGAAAAAATTTGCTTCCCTTTATGTATTGGTGAACTACGACATCATGTGCTAATGTTTAATATCCAACCCACTTTGATTGCCTTTGTGGACACTGATGACGTCCAGCATCAATGTCGCATTGAGCACCTGCATCATCCTTTAAAGGTTGATGAAGTGCGACATTACTAAGGCATGACATTAACAATACATGGTCTTAAAGAGATACGGTATTGCCTGAGAGGCATCATTAATTAGAGGTGGCATTAATAAGAGGTAGCATTGGTGATGAGTGGCATCAAAGATGAGCGACATCAAAAGGAAGCGGCATTGAAGAGATGCAACATCAAAGACGAGCAATATCAAAAGGAAGCAGGATTGAAGAGATGCGGTATTAAAGAAAAGCGATATCAGAAGGGAGCGACACTGAAGAGATATGACATTAACCTAAGGTGATATGAACTGGATGCGATATCCGTTCTATCTTCTTGGGTGATACATCATGATGGTTTACAGTATGATGTCATTTGATTCTAGCTTCCTAAGGATATACTATACTAATGGTGCACAACATTAATTCCTACCTTAGTAAAACATAGTGTGGGCTTCATACGATGTCATCCACTAGTAATATGATGGATGCAACATTGATGGCATTTGTTATCGTTAGTCACTTTGATATCTTGCAATATTACCCATTTGCCTTTTTTGAAGAAAGTTAGTGTTAATGCTTGCAACATTGATGTCTTGTGTGTTGATGGTATTCGACATTCTATATCATATTGATGACTTCCTTTGGCTGCAAGATTCTTTGATCTTAACGCTCTTGTATTCAACATACCCTCATGCCTTCGGAGTCAATATTGGTAGTAACAGAAGCTCCGTTGTAAACTCTATTAATTTGACATCATATCCTCCTTAGAAATTATGTGGATAACATTTGCCCCCTCCTTGTATAAAAGAATCCTATTACACTTTAGTGTAAAACCAAAATTTTCCTTGCTTTCACTATCCTTCATGAAATTTTCTGTCTAGTCTTGTTTTCCTGTAAAACATAAAATGAATGACAATTTTCATTTGTAACTTTAAAGCTAATATTAATTTTAAGAAATCCCTTTTAGATTTGATTGAGCTATAAATAAGTATATATTTTTCATACTATCCAGAGAAGTCAACATTATAAATTTTCAATAAGAGATCAATTAATAACTGTAAATTCTCAGACAGAAGCTCAAAAAGTTATATAGTAATATCATAGGGGGAAGGATCAAAAATTGCTCTAGTAGCATCATGAATAAAAATCAGAAAACCCATCTGACAGTATCAATTTCTTGACTTGAAGACCATAAAATCATCTCGGTAATAAGAATGTCTCGGATAGATGCCCAAAAGGATATAAATCCACTTGATAATATCAATTTTATAAATAGGAGAAGTCTAAAAAATTATCTGGCAATAAGTATATTATGAATAAAATATCAGAAAACCATTTGGCAATAACAATATTCTGAATAGAAGACCAAAAAACCATCTGGCAATTATAATATTCTGAATAGAAGACCAAAAAACCATCTAGCAATAATAATATTCTAAATATAGACCAAAACAATAGGCAATAATAATGTTCTTAATTAAAGACCAGAAAACCATTTGATAATAACAATATTATGGATAGAAGACCAAAAAACCATCTGGAAAAAACAATATTCTGAATAGAAGATCAGAAAACCTTCTGGTAATAATGATCTTTTATATGGATGATAGACCTACTTTTCCTCTGAAGATTGCTTCATCTTTCCTCGGGAACTAAAATGCCATGTTTGATTACTTTTCCTTCAGAAGATTGTTTTGATCCATTCTCTTGGATAGAGTTTAAATGACTCGATTGATTTCTTTATCACCATCTTAGGTGATAATTTTTCTTAGTCCTTTGATTACCATAATAGGTAACGAATCTTGATTGATTTCTTTTCCATCGTCTTAGATGATGATCTCATCTTGTATCAAACTCCTTATCACCATCTTAGGTGATGATTTAGGTGCTTTGACCAAGCCATCTTGGTGAAGACAAAGGCCTTTCCCTTTTAAGGAGAGTCTTGCTCCTTTTCATAGTTGATCTAGTAGATACTCTTGTTCCAACTTCTTTATTCATCCATTATTGAAAAATATGGTCACAAATGTTCGGCGTTCCATGTTCATGCTATAACATTTCAATCAGTTCAGCATAGTTTATAGGTCCTAGGTAGGATACTTTGTCTATGATTAGGGGTCCTTCACAATTTAGCCCAAGTGGTCCATCCGCTAGATTCTTATATTTGCTATAACTCTTTGAAGCACCAAATCACCCTTCTAAAATATCTTTTTCTTTCCGTAGAAATTTAATACTTGGATATTCTTTGTTGATACTCAACCGTCCATATGGATGCTTCATTTCTTAACTCATTGATCAAGTCCAATGTTTCTTTCATTAATTCTTGATTCGGATTAAATGCATAAGCAATCCTTCGATGAGAATGTACTTGAACCTAAATTGAGAGCATGGCTTCACATCCATAAGTTAAGGAATATAAGGTATGTCCCGTTGCAATTTTAATAGAGGTTTTATATGCCCATAGTAAAAGAGGCAGTTCTTCTACTCAATTTCCTTTAGCTTTTTCCAATCTTTTCTTGAGAATGGCCTTAACAGTTTTATTGGCAACTTCAACGGCCCCATTAGCCTTGGGGTGAGCATGTGTAGTTAATGCCCTACTATAACCCTGCTATATCTCATAGTGGATTTCTATCGTTATAATTTTTCCATATAGACCCAAATATAGACTTTTCGCTTTAAACCCTGCTTTTTTCTGCTATATCCCGTTATTCCGGCTACATTCTGCTATTTCCACTAGATCTTCTTTAAAAGAAATGAATTGAAAAATGACATATATACATTATAAAAATTATGAAATTAATTTATTTAATTGAATTTTAATATATTTTTAGAAATGAAAACACTTTAATATTATACTAAATTCAATTATGTTATATAACAGTTTTACGTTAATTTATTATATATTCGCATATGTTTATTTTTAAATTATTTATGTATTAATTATATTCAATTGAATGTTAATTTTTCATTTAATTACCATTTTATATTTTTTTAAACATTAAGTACGTGTTTTATATGCTATTTTAGAGTTATCTGTTATATCCCGTTATATCCTCGTTGTATCCCCGCTATGACGTTTTGCACCTCGGCCTCATTGAATCTGCCGAGCGCTTTAACTGCATAGGGTGAGCTACATATGAAAAGTGCTTGATGATTCCATTTCTGCTATAGTATCAGATAAAAATTTTGCTTTCAAATTGAGTTCTATTATGGGATAATATCTTATGTAAAATTCCAAATCTAGTAACAATATACTTGAGTACGAACTTGAGTACCTTTCCTGATGTGATATTTGGAAGCGGTTCTGCTTCTACTCATTTTGTGAAGTAATAAATGGCTACCACTGCATATTTAGTTCTTCCTTTGGATTAAGTGGTGGTCTGATTAAGTCAATTGCCATACATCGAAAGGCCATGGGTTTGAGTTTGAAGTTAATTCACTTGGTGACGGATGTGGGATCATAGAGAACTTTTGGGACTTTTCACACCTTTCCACATAATCGATGGCGTAGCTAGTCATTTGAGGCAATTAGAAGCCTTGTCTTATAAATTTCTTTGCTAACTTTATACCACTAGAATGATCTCCACAAAAGCCCTCATAGGCTTCTTTCAATGATTTCGATCCACTTTCTAGATTAACACATCTTAAATAAGGAAGGGAATATCCTTTCTTATAGAGTATTCCATTCATAATAATGAAAGTTAGAGATTGACTTTATTCTTCCTCCTTTTATTTCCCTTATTGGCAATTTTCCATCTACCAGGTAGTCAACAATGAGCATCATCCAATTGTTCTTATATTGACTATTTGTCTCTAAATGAGGAGATCTCTCTTAGAGGTTTTCACTTCCATTTTCTTTTTCCTCCTTCGCATGTATTAGGACTTGAGGTTTGTTTAATACCATGGATTCATTCTTGATTCTAGGACCTTTTCTTCTATACTGGGATTTGGTTGGTTGCCTACCAGCACAATCCGTGTTTCTAGTGCTCCTCGTGAGCTAGCCAATTTAGACAAAGAATCAGCTTTGGAATTATTCCCTCTTATCACTTGGTGCACGAAGAAATCCTCAAATTGGGTTAAAATTTTCAACACCTTCTTGACATACATGACCAACTTTGCATCCTTTGTACGATATATTTGGTTTGGCCATTTTACCATTAATTGGGAATCACTAAAAATCTCATCTTTGAAAATCTTTAATTATAGGGCCAAGGTGAATCCTACCAGCATTGATTTGTATTTTGCCACATAATCAGTGGTTGGAAATCCCAATTCATTGCATAATGTAAACAATGTCCATCGGGGAAATAATCACATATCTTGCTCCAACACTTTATTCATTCAAAGCTCCGTCTACAAACAATTGCCATTTAGGCTTTAAATCCTTCTCCTTTTCCAATTGCTTCTTAATGAATCATGTACATTCATCAACAAAATCAACTAGGGCTTGTCCTTTGATGGCCACTCCGGGTAGAAATTCAATATCATATTGGATAAGCTCTATTCCCCATTTTACTACTCTTTTAGAAACTTCGGGTTTACTAAAAACTTGCTTGAGTGGGAAGTTGGTTAAGACCTTGATCGGATGCGCTTGAAAGTAAGCTCTTAGTTTTTGTGCAGTGAGTATTAAACAATATGTTAATTTCTCTATAACTGGATATCTAGTTTCTACATCTTTGAACCTTCTGCTCATATAATATACTGGAAGTTGAGTTCCCTTCTCCTTTCATAGTAGAACAAAACTAACAGCATGTTCAAAAACTACCATATAAACGAAAAGGCTTTCCCCTTCTATGGGACTGGATAGAATTAGGGGTTTCTCAAGATGGTCTTTTAATTCCTTAAAGGTTTTTTGACAATCCACTCATCATTCGAAGTTTTCTTCTTCTTAATTACATCGAAGAATAAGATGCATTTATCAGTGACCTTGAAAATGAATCTATGTAATGCAGCCACTCTTCCATTTAGGCTCATCACATCCTTACTTATTTTAGGATTTTCCTTATCCTTAATAACCTAAATTTGATCAAGGTTGGCTTCAATTCCTCCAGCACTGACAAGATATCCCAAGAAATTTCCAGATTAAATTCTACATGAACATTTCTGTAGGTTGAGCTTCATTTGACACTTTCACAATACTTCAAACATCTCTTCAAGATCCTTCAGATAGTTGCTTCACTCTTGAGATTTCACTAACATATCATCCACATATACTTCAATGTTTCAGACAATTTTTTCTCTGAACATTTGGTTTACCAATCTTTTGCATGTTGCTCCAGCATTCTTTAATCCAAATGGCATTATTTTGTAATAATATATTTCCCAATCCATTATAACACTGGTGTTCTCCTCATCCGGTTTGAACATCAGAATCTAATTCTATCTAAAAGAAGTGTTTATAAAAGATAAGAGTCTGTGCACCCTTATTGCATCGACTAATCAGTCTATTCTTGGTAAGGGGTAGTAGCCTGCTAGGCAAGCCTTATTTAGATTAGTATAACCGACAAATGTCCTCCATTTTCCGTCAGATTTCTTGACTAGTACTATACTGGCTAACCATTTCGAATAAAGTACTTCTCTGATAAGCCCATTTTCGAGCAATCTCTTGACTTATTATTTCAAAACATTAGATAAAACTTTATAATACTGCCTTTTCTTCTTTTAGATAGGTGTATATTTGGGTCTACATTCAAAGCATGACATATAATGGTCGGATCTATTCTAACTATATCTGAACGGGTCTAGGCGAATATACCTCTGCTGGATTGAATAAATTAAATTATTTCTCCTTTAATTTTGCTATCCAATTCTTTTACAATTTTTACTGTTTTTCTTAGATCAATTGGATCCAAATCTCCTTAAGTTCTTATGTGGACTTCGTTCTTTCTTGTTTGTCTCCACAATCTAATGCAGTGATGACCTTCTCACCTTCTATTTCATCTTCTAATAAGTTTGTTTCTTTCATCTTTCTTTTCTTTTCAGAGAAATCAAATCTTCTTGATGTATGCTTAGTTTTCTCAATGTGCTTTGTTTTTACTTTAGATGACTGGCATGAAGAACCCTCATCCAAAGGCTTTTTAATATCAACTCTAATTAATTCGTTTTTCTTTGTATCATAGCTAGAAGGATTGTCTCATTTGTATTGCCCAAGAGTGATAAAGTACATTTCACGAGAGCTAAATTGCTCTCCCCTCAAGGTTCCCAATTCACTCTTAGTTAGGAACTTTAACATCAGATATTTTGGTGTGACAAAAACATCATCCTCATCCAAAGTTGGCCTTCCAAAGAAGGCATTGTAATAAGAAGACCGATCCATGATGACAAAGAGAGTCTCGAATGTCCTAAAATTGAGTGGAATTCACATCTATACTAGAAGTCTTATCTGCCTAATCAGAGTTGATCCTTTATTATTGAACCCAAAAATGGGCCCAAAGCTTGGATCTAGCTTTAACATCGGGATTCCTATTTGGTCAAAGGCATGTTTAAAAATCACATTGACTGCACTTTTGGTATCCACCAGAATTTTAGTAACCACAGAGAGTCCAATTTGCATAGTGGCCATAAGCAGATCATTATACGGATGACGAACTCCTCTTAGCTCTTATAGAGTGATGGTTAGGCTATCCATCTGGATTTGGAATCCGGGGCGATTTCTTGCTCCTTCACTGCTTCTAGCTAGATATGGGCCTCCATAGATAACATCAATTCTGTTAAGGTGTTGAATGAAATCTGGTTGAATATCACTTTACATAAAATTTGCAACATTGTTTGGGAGCCTTTGGTTGCCATCCTCAGAACGAGCAGCTTTCTAATTATCGTTGATAAACTCATTAGGTGTCTAGAATGAATCATGCAATGAATTATACACGCCAACACTCGACATTAATCTATTTTATGTCTATTCGCCTTATGATAGGAACAGTATTCTTCCCTTATTCTTGGTTTGGAATTGGTCTTAGCTTTATAAGAAACTGGAAAGTTGCCACTTTCTTTCACTATAGCAAATATGTAGGATATCGGCTTCTTCAAAGAAACATGATTGGTGTTTGGCACCTCCACTCATCTCGGCTTCCCGTTGTTATGATTATAGCCACCTTTTCCCATTTCTTTATTTGTCTAAGCTTTCTTATTAGCATGATACATTTTGTCCATACGGATCAATTTATCAGCTTGAAAGTAGAAATCCTACAAATTCCTACATCCATGAATACAGAGCTCTTGCCAGAAAGGTGTCTGCTCTATTAACCCCAAGCGTACAACCATTAATTTGTCCTCTTCGATCATATCTTACACCTTCAGTGCCTCTGAATTAAATTCCTTATGATAATCCCCCGATAACTCTCTCTCTTGGTTTTTGCCTTATATTAGGTAGAATGCATTAGTCAATTTTAGGATCTTTGCAAACACAAAACTATGCCAAGAACTCGTAAGAAAATTGTTTTCAGAAGTAGATGGTCTTTTCACAAAAATGTCGGTACACTTAGCTGCTGCGCCCTGGAAGGTAATAGGGAAAATCCGCCATGCACCGCTTCAGATGCGTTGTAAAGGTCCATCTGACTTTCGAATGCCATTAAGTGATCATCTGGGTCAGTAGTCGCATTATATCTTAAGGACAGAATTTTGACATCGGATGGGATCTCAGTGGACATGATCTTGTCTACGAAGGGAGCTTCTTAGTTGTCATTGTTGACCCTCTCAGCAAGAGTTCTTTTCTCTTTAAGATTAAGCATATCCTTTGCCATTTTCTCGGTCTTGTCTCTCAGATAAGCCTCATCGCTATGGTAAATGCTCCTATTAGGTTTTAATTCTTTGGAGGTTGAATTTCCAGACTGCCCATTGGAGTTCTCCACTAATCTTACTTTTTAATTTTCTTTAGCCTTATCATCTTTCGTTGATTTAGGGGAGAAGTCTATTGCTCCAGCTTCTTGACCTCCTTTCCTCTTTTGTGGAGTCATTTGATACTATTCCTAAGCAAAGAAGCATCCAAATTTTTTCATGGAGATTCAACTTCCTTCCTTTCAGTGAACTTGGAAGTTTTGGAAGATTATTATGCAAGGATCTTTTCCAATAGCTCTTACATCGTCGCCACCTATTGTGATAGATTTTTTTATTTTAGCTTCCCTACTGGTGGGCTTTGCTGGCTCCAATGGCTATGCAGTTTCCATATTTTCCAAGTTAAAGTTGGGGACAACGTTCTCTTCCAATATTGCCCTTGGTGTGATTTCTTCATTTAAAGCATTAATTCTGGCATGATCTCAACATTTTCCTTAAACAAAATGAAATTTTCGTAATCAATTTCAAGAGAGAATTATAGAGAATTGGAGGTTCGAGACCACCTCCTAGTGCCAAAATGTTAAACCAAAAATTGGTATATCAACCATGATGCTAAGTATTATGAGCCAGAACTTTATTTTAACACCCTTGATGACACAACTAAGCATGGCTTAGTTAGTGTTGACCAAATAGTGCTAAGGAATCAAGAATAGGCTTAGCATTCAACGACAGGTACAAGATGATGTCATTAAGAAATGGTTACATAATGCCCATAAACTTTTGGAATAAGATATACGAAAGCCCATGCCATATGATCAAAGGAGAGAAATAATACGTTTTGAATATGTGTAATAGTCGATTAAGAATGTGAATGAACTAAATATGTAATCCTCGTGTTTCATAGTCCAATGTTCATATATAGTAGGCAAGATAGTGATTATGTAAATAAAAATTAGTTTAGGCCGAAACTCATGTAATTCTATATGAAATAATATCATGACAATCTTTTGATCCAAAGAGCTTTATTATATCCATATCCATGTTCTATAACGTCCAAAGTGCACGATCAAGGTAGTAGGCATGCCCAAATCCATGTACATATTGTTCCATAATGATTATAATCAAATAAAGTATTTCCTCAATTCAATTTAGGATTACAACTATTTAATTTTGAGTGAAGAGAAAAGAAATGATTGCCCTTCCCTTGTGCCTCCATGTCCATATTTATAGGGGTTGAGGGGTGCAACAAGGCTACCATTGTCGCTTTTGTCATGCTTAGCTTTTGAAATCAGCCATGTCTATGACGCCCATCGTTATGCTTTACTGTGACAATCTTCGGCTTCCTTTTGTGTATTGGTAAAATACGGCATCGTGTGTTATTGCTTAACATCCAATCTGCCTTGATAGCCTTTGTGGACATTGATGACATCCGACACCAATGTTGCATTGAGGATCTGCAGAATCCTTCAAAGGTTGGTGTGAAGTGCAACATTACTAAGGCACGACACTAATAATGGATGGTCTTGAAGAGATACAGCATTGCTTAAGAAGCATCATTAATAAGAAGTTGCATCAATAAGAGGCAGCATTGGTGATGAGCGACATAAAGAGGAGGGACATCAGATGGAAGAAGCGACATTAAAGAGAAGCCATATCAAAAAGGAGAAATATCAAAAGGAACCGGCACTGAATGCGGCATTAAAGAAGAGCGAAATCAGAAAGAAGCGACATCAAAGAGATGCATCGTTAACCTGAGGCGATATCATCTAGCTGCGATATCCATTCTATCTTCATGGGTGATACATCATGATGGTTTACAGTATGAAGTCATTTGATTCCAATTCCCTGAGGATATATGATACCAACAGTGCATGACATTAATTCCCACCTTGGTGAAACATAGTATTGGCTTCATATTATCCACTAGTAACACGCAAGATGCGACATTGATGGCATTCAATATCATTAGTCACTTTGATATCTTTTGACATTACCCATTTTCCTTTATTGGAGAAAGGCGGCATTGATGTCGTGTGTGCTGGTGGCATTCGATATTCCATTTTGCATTGATGACTTCCTCTGGCTACAAGATTCTTTGATCTTAACACGCTTGTATTCAACATTCCCCTATGCCTTCGGAGCCAACATTAGTAGTAATAAAAGCTCCATTGTAAACTATTAATTTGACATCATATTCTCCTCCGAAATTCTGTGGATAGCGGATAATAACTTATATTCCATTCTCTAAAATAAGATATCAATTCATAAATTCACAGATATAGATTTATTTAAGCAATAAGATTATACATCTTTCACTACAGTTATCTCTAATTTATTCTTAAATCAACTAATCACTTAAAATTTAATAATAGTATAATTATAATTTTCATATAAACTCCATAATTCCTAATCACTAACATATGTAAAAAAAATTAGTGCACAAACATATGAAAGCATTCACATAATCATATAAGCAAAGATATATGCAAGAAAATTTAAGGATTAAACATAGATTTGTGAGTATATAATACTCACCGAATTATCGAATATAGAGTTGCTGCCCTTGCCGTCCAAAACCCAACAGCACCATGACAAGCTCGAAAATGTCATTTCCATCACTGCACATAGCACCAACATCACCAGCCTTCCCATCGCAGTTGCCTTTACCTAGTTCAATCACCAATGATGCAGCTCGCTTTAACCACCACTAGCCTCACCTGCACCTTATGCTCTGCCCGCATCCTCCAAATCGCCTTTTGCATCATCAGTAGAAGGATGTAATGCAGCTCCTCCCTCCAACACCCGCGGCTATGCCGTTGTTGCCAAAGCCATCCTTCCGAGTGACGTTTCTTTTTTACCATTTATTTTCTTGTATTCAATATCGTGGTTTGGAACTTTGATTTCTAGAGGAACCTAAGGATTGTGATATACAGTTTGGGTTTTTAGGAATAAGGGCTACGTGCTTGAATTGAATAATAAAAGGGAATTACTTCCAAATGGGCTTAGGTCCAACGCTTATAATTTCAACAATCTCCTATTTGTTTCACCTTTTCGCTTTAAGCATATTGATTTGTGAACCTATTCTAGTTTAATTTAAATTGTTTTAACTTGCAATTCATTTTATAAGTTAAATTTCGATAATTTCTTAATTTCATTCAATCCAATATGCGCTTATTAAACTTTCACTATTTTTAATCACATATCGGTTATTTGCACTTATAAAAATATTTTACATTCACTTAAAATGATTTATTCGATTCCAATAAATCGTTTAGAAAGAATGTATCGGTTTAATTTAATATATTACAATAAAATATTTATCAAATGGAATTTATTTTAGTAAAATTTTATTTTCATAAAAATAGTTATTTAAATCGAATTCAAACATTTTATTTTTATTAAATCGATTTATTACTGTGGCATAGAAAGTAGGGTTGTTACACCTTTTCATGTGATCTATAAGAGCCTGAAAAGCATCTATACATTCATATGTCCAAGCAAAGTTCCTCTTCCCTTTCTTGATGACGTCGAAAGAAGGGATACATTTGTCGGTAGCTCTGTAGACGTAGCGACTCAACGTAGTGACCATCCCATTCAAATTCTGAACTTCCTTGATCGACTTCGAGGCTTTCATGTCCCTTAATGCTTGAATCTTCTTCGGATTGGCTTCTATTCCTCTCGAGTTCACTACGAAACCTAAGAACTTCTTGAATGCAACACCAAATGAACACTTTAGCAGATTGAGCTTCATAACATACTTGCGGAGTATGGCGAACATCTCTACCAAATCATCAACATGGCTCATCGATTATCATGGCTTCACAAGCATATCGTTCATGTTGACTTCCATCGAATGCCAAATTATTCCGTAAACATTGAATTCACCAGCCTCTAGTAAGTTGCTCCGATGTTTTTTAACTGAAAGGCCTGACAAGATAACAATACAGTCCCATCTCAATTATAAAGCTAGGGTGTTCTTAATCTAGGATGTGCATTAGAATTTGGTTGAAACAAGAGTAGGCATCCATGAATGATAACAGTTCGTGTTTAATGGTCAAATCTACCAGTTGATCGATTTTCGGGAGCAGGAAGTTGTCTTTTGCATGCCTTATTCAAATCAGAATAGTCAACATATGTTGTCCACTTTCCAGTGGACTACTTTACCAATACTGGATGGATATCCGTTCTAGGTGTAGAGTACCGCGAATGAAGCCGTTGTTCCTCAGCTTATATGTCTCTTCTTTCAGTGCAACGGATCTCTCCAGACTCACGCTGTGTTATTTCTGTTTCACAAGAATGCATTTGAGATTCACATCCAATGTGTGACACGCTATCTCTGGTGATATTTCACATATGTTGGAATGCATCTAAGCAAACATATCTAGGTTCGCCTGGTGAAAGTCAGTCAATTCTTTCATCATCCTTATGCCGTATTGAGATTCGATCTTCAAGACCCATGTAGGATCATCCTGACTGACTAAGATGTTGATCATCAGTTCTATAGAAGCCGCTCTAGCATCCTTTGCCTCTTTTCTTATCCATATCCTTATGGAACTGACTATGCTGGCTGAGCCAAGGCTCAGGCTGTGGTTGCCATGCGTCCAAAAATTTAACACAAAGATTCTTCTCCACGTCCTTTCCTTTATCACGTCGCCTTGCCTCTTTCAGCTCAACGATGTAACATTCATGTACAAGCCCCTAGTCTCCTTGCACAACTCATACACCATTCTCCATATGGAATTTCATCATCAAGCACCATAAGGCAATGGCTACTCGAAAATCAGCTAGGGATGGTCAACCCAAAAATGCATTATAAGCAAAAAAAATATCTAGCATAATGAAGGTCACAACCAGCACTCTCTTGCGGTTACCTTCTCCTAATACCATCGGTAAGTTTATTCATCCAATAGGCTCCCTCGTCGTGCCGTTAAATTTCTAGACACGAGATCTACACTGTTTCAGATCCTTATCATCCTACATCATCTGATTGTAAGCCTTCTTAAACAGTATATTGACCGAACTGCCATAGTCAACTAGCACCTTTCTTATAATTGTCGGCCTAATCATAATCGATATCACCAAGAGATCTAATGTCAGGACTTTAACTCCACCGGCATCCCTATTTGGAAATACAATGTCATCGGTCATAGTCCTGTGTTGTTTTGCTGAGGCCCCATCTTTGATAGAAGAACAACTTAGTATTAGCAAGCTTTAAGGAATTAGCATATCACTCCACTTCGTACCTGCTCTTCTCCGTTGGATGTGGCCCCCCGTGAATGTTGTTAATGATTAATCTCTTCTCAAGCCACCTATGCTCATCGTCACTAGTCCCTACTTGCCCTCGTTGGAATTTCCTTGCCCTCCATCCTTCAAGACTTTTACAAACTATTGCAATTTCTTTTACCTATTAAGTCTTCGATTAACCCATAAAAAGACGTGTAAGGGTGGGAGACAAAGCTTCGTCACATAGTGCACAATGCGAGAGCGCCTATCACAATTTCACTCAAACAATTCCAGGAATGACAACATATAATATAGTAAAGATAGTAAAAACTGTCACTCCAAGATACAAAGTATATCAAGGTTAAACACAAATCTCAACAAATGGATAGTTACAAATTTCTGACCTTGCAATTGCTGATGGGTATATACAATAATACAATGGAAATTGAAAATATTACAACAAGTGAACATCTAGCTCTACTCCATGAGTTCCATGTCTCACCAACAATTACCTGGAAAAACACTCGGTCTGACCCAAGCATTATAATAAAATAACATCACCAAGATCAGTATGGAAAACCAGCATAAGAAAACCCAAGTGTAACATCCTCTATCTTGAGGCCCGAAGCTAAGCGCTATAGATGCTGTAGTCTTCTATAGTATTAACTTTTGGTGACAAAATAAAGTAACGTTAATGGGTATTCATAATATCAGAAGCACATGAATATGAAATAAAATCATAGATTTCAAAAACAACTTTTTTGATTACATCTCAAATCCATATTTCATATTCAGTTACATAATACCAAAATGAATCCCAGCTTTTGATCAAATATAATTATTACAAATTACGTCAAGAGCGACATATGAAGATGGGATGATCATAGTACTAAATAAACATATCAGTCATAAATAAATCACAGTGGAAATAAAACTAAATAGCTCCTACATAGCTCACTTTGCATCTTGCACGTTTTAGGAAGCTTATTCGTCCAATCTACTAAACTTGAAAAATCTTAACTCTCAGTCTAATCAAATTAAATTTTGAGCACCCAAGAGTTTAAAGGGGAAACATAAACTTCAAGTCAAACATAAATCCTGGTGTGAATAAGACCATGCTACTTAGCATAATGGTTTTCCCCTTACTAATATCCTTTTTTAAAAGCTAATCTTTTGCAAATAAGAATCTTGCAATCAAACTAATTATAACAATAATAGAAAAATTATATGCAAAATTAATAGGAATCAATGGATTATCTATCCAAACTGTAGTTTTAACCGGCTAACTATTAACCGTAGGCTGACTCAACCTTACCGGAGATACTCAATAATCTAACTCTTGTTAGACACAATACTAGGATACTGCCTTAACTTTCTTTATTTCTAGGTAAACCGAAAAGGTTCATTTTCGGGCTCACCAATAACCTATCTTTACTTTGTATATTCCCTTCTATGTGCAATCTCACTTTAGTCCCACCTATGACAAGCCCTAAACGCTAGAATTTTGGACTTATTATAACTAGGGGGTAATAGATAAAGTATAGTGTGCAACATGGACCGGTGCCATTAGATTTTCTATATCTGAGTCATAAACGTAGGGTTAACCACCTATTAATGTCTCATTTCCTGTCTTTGGGTTAACTACCTCGTTAAATTTTCATTTCCTTGTAAATAATCTGTACAAATGATTTACCCCTGAAATCACACTTTATAAAACAAGGAAATCATATACTGCTCTTTACTAAACATACTTATGCCATGGTACATATACTTTACATAAAAGAATGTTGATGAAACCTTATTAGTGTTATCTATCCCTTCAAAGTTAGTTAAAAACCTTTTTTAACTTAAAAATATTTTAGGCTACTAAGCAAAAAAAATAATTTCTAAACCTTTGTTTAAAGTCTTAAACAATCCCTTTTGAATTCATTGAAATTACCCCTTCACAAATAAGTTAACTAATTTAACCTTAAGATACCAGGCCAAATGGCCAAAACATATCTTTCGAACGTATTGAAAATATGCCTTTTGAAACCTTTAAAAATAACCTTTCCAAAAGTTTGACTTAGAAACTTACACATCCTCTTTCAAGACCATTTAAACTTGTACTTTGAAAAACCTTCCATTTAAACATTTAAGTTTACCTTTCGAAAATATTCGGGATCTTCCCTTCGAAATAATTATTACAACCCTTTCGAAAACATTGAGTTCAAGTAATGGATTGTGGAAACATTATTTCGAAACCTTTAATAATTATTCCTTTCGAAACCATTTCGGTGTACCATTTAATATAACTAAGGGTCATAAAAGAACAGAGGCGAAAGCATTGCCTTCGAAAGCATCGCTCCTAAGTAAAAGAAAGAGGATGGTTTCGAAACAACCCCTTTCGAAAGTATTGAGAAGGCAACTTCAAATTAAAAGTTTGAAGGCACCCTTTTGAATGCATGGATTCGAAAGGTACAAATGCCGGCAGCATGGGCTTGTTCAAAGCGGCTATCCTTTCGAAAGCTTCATTTTAAAACAAAAAGTCGGTAACTATATCGAAAGCTCTTTTCTAAACAAAGGCAAGTTGATTAAGTCGAAAGCAAACTCCAACCCATTCGAAAGCATCATTTATAAACAAAAATAGTTCAAAGTTACTATGAGCTGCTTCTATCCCTTCGAAAGCAAGGTTTCAACACTGTACCTTCTGCCTTTCTCCAATTCACTATGTATCAATTATTTGGTACTATGTGCATTGGTTTCAAATGGGTTTTAGCAGAGGTATGGTGTCGAAAGCACCAGACGGAAGTGGCGAAGTAGTAAATTTAAGCAAAACTGATTATTAGCCTTTTAAAGAATTTCTTTTCACCTTGCCTTATTTGTCAAAATGCAATTGGTTACCATTCCTTTACCCACAGTCCATTTCTAAAAGTGCTTCCCAATTTAGAAATTATTAAATTAAAACGTTTAACAAATAAGCCCTTCTCCTTGATAAACAAATAAAACATTTAAGTTCTTTAACTTAAATAATTGTATAACCATAGTAGTATACTTAGGAAAATTCCCCAAAATTACCATAATTCACGTCTAATTATTTTTCTAACATATTTAAATTTAGGATCCAAAATCAACACTTATTCGCCATAATTAATTTAAACATAATTTTTACTATTTTCATTCGTAGGTTCATAATAAATCCAAAATAACTTAAAAAATTATGAAACTTGAAATCCACTTCATAAATAATGTTTTCGATCACATATTAAAAACGCAAGTCATTGGAATGTCAATTAATATTTTTTAAATCTAAATTTATCATAAAATCTATATGAAGTAATATAAATCATCAACAAGCATATATATCCATTTAAACAACCATAACATGGCATATTATTTACAAAATTAAGTTGGATCTACCTAGAAATCGAAATCAATAAAAAATGAGACGAAAGATCATTATTCACCTTAGCTTGGTGTTAAGAAGGTTGAGATTTGTTCTTTGTTTAATTCCTTTGAGCTTTTTACTCGATTCCTAGCTTTTATTCCTTTTATTTCTCCTAATGGTGGCCACCAAGTCATTGGGGTTTTACTTTTTGTTTACGAGTGTTGAAATGAATAGGAAAATGAAGGGTAGAATGGTTTAGGTTATAAGAACGAAGACAATTCCTATTTTTCCCTCATCATACACCTTCTACTTACTTGATTTTAATTCTCTTTTACTTATATTTATTAAAGCATAGCCCCTTATTATTTTACAAATCTCAATCCCATAATCAACTATATTATTTCATTTAATTTATCTGATTGAATGCCTTAAATAATGTTAGTCAAAATTAAGGTCATCACAGACTCTCCTCCTTGAAGAATTTCGTCCTCGAAACTGCGATAAGGTTCTCATAACAATCAAACATAAAGGTAAATCAAACCATGAAACAAATCAGGATAAGTATTTCTAATTCTTCTCTCAGTTTCCCAAGTACGGTCCCTCTTATCGTCAATCCATTGGACATTGACTAATCTGACTGCCTTGTTTCTTAACTTTCACGACTATACGAACTTGTTTTCGAACTATAGACATATTTGGTTCCACTACTAAATCATCTAAAACAGTCGGTGCTATAGTAATTTCTAGATCTCAAATACACTTTCTTAGATGAGAAACATGAAAAACATTATTGACTCCTACCAAACTATTTGGTAACTCTACTCTACACACGAGTTTCCCAATCTTTTCTATAATAGGAAGTCGTCTAATGAATCTCAGTGCCAGCTTTCTTGATTTTCCAAATTGGATTACCTCTTTTATCGGTGGTATCTTCTAGAAAACATGATCTTCGACTAGGAACTCTATGTCTTCCCATCTTTTATCAGCATAACTCATCTTCCTAGACTGAGCTTCCATCATTCTAGTTTAAATTAACACAATCCTTTTTGTAGCTTATCTAACTAAATCCGAACCAAGAACTAACCTGTCCGCGGTCTCTAACCAACAAACGAGAGAGTTGCATGACCTTCCATACAAAGCTTTAAACGGCCCTATATTAGTCTGATAATTATTGTTATATGAAAACTCAACTAATTGTAGGTGGTCTTTCCATTATCCTCCAAAATCTAGCACACAAGCCCTTAACGAATCCTCTAAGGCTTTGTTAAATCTTTCCGTTTTTCCATCTGTCTATGGATGGTAAGTGGTACTCATCTTGATCTTGGTAGCCAAAGTCTCCTGTAAACTTTTCTAGAACTTGCTAGTGAATACGGAATCTCTATCACTTATTATACTATTAGGACATGCAATCTAACTATATCCTTCATGAATAATTTTTCTAAAACAGGTGCCGTTTTGGTTGACTTAACTGGAATGAAATTGGTAATCTTGGTCAACCCGTCCACTATAATTCATATACTTTCATTTGCTCGATTTGACCTTGGCAGCCCATCTATAAAATCCATTGAGATATAATCCCATTTCCAAACTGAACATCCAAAGGCTGAAGTAACCCACTTGGTTTTTGAATTTTCTGCTTTTACCTATTGACAGTTTAAACACTACTTAACCCATAAGCCTACATCTCACTTCATACATTCCTAGAAGAAACTTCTTTTCATGTCCTGATACATCTTAATTCCTCCTGGATTAATGGTGTACTTTGAATGATGGCATTCTGCAAGAACTTTGTTCCCAATGTTTCCCACATTTGAACGCGTAATCGTCCTTTTTTCCTCAACTACCCATTCTTGTCAAGACTAAAATCTTTCAAATCATCCCTCTCTGTTCCATTCCATATTTTTTTGATCTGTTTAGCTAATAATGGATCTTCCCCTTGCTTAGAAAAATCCTTTCGATTATCACTGGTCGAACTTCTAAACATGACAACATAGCATTTCCTTACTAGACTAGCTTCAGATCTCCACTGCATTCTACATGTACTCAATGCTTATAAATCTTTCCACTCAGCTATCATTGCCAATACTGCATTCTGATATCTCATATTAAGTGCATCTGCAACCTTATTGCCTTTCCCCGGTGTGTACTCAATTCCAAAGTCATAAGTTGCTAAAGACTCTAACCACCTCCGCTATCTCATATTCAATCCTTTTGAGAGAATAAATACTTTAGTGACTTATGATCCGTATACAACTCGAATCTTTCTCCCAAAAGTTAATATATCCACACCTTTAGTGCAAAAATTAGTGCAGCTAATTCCAAATCATGAATTGGATATCTAACTTCATGCGGTCTGAGCTGTCGTGAAGTGTAGGCAATCACTTTACCTCTTTGCATTAACATAGCTCCTAACCCAGTTTCACGTGAATCCATGTACACCACTAAGTCCTAATTCCCCTTTGGAATAACTAACACTTTTGCATTAGTCAATAAGTGTTTCAATTTCTGGAATGCCTCCTCACACTTATCAGTCCAGGAAAACTTCATATCCTTTCGAGTTAGCTTAGTCATCGGTGCCGCTATCCGTAAAAAATCCTTAATGAATCTTCGATAATAACCAGCTAATCCAAGAAAACTCTTTATCTCAGTCACTGTCTCGGGTCTTTTTCAATTATTTATGGCCTCAGTCTTAGCCAAATCTACGGATAGCCCTTTCTATGAGAGTACATGACTAAGAAATTTTACTTCCTTCTTCCAGAAATGGCACTTCGAAAATTTCGCTTTTAATTAATGCTGCCTCAACATCTCAAGAACCACTCTAAGATGAACTTCATTCTCTCTTTCATCTTTAGAGTATATCAAAATGTCATCTATGAACACTAACAAGAATCCATCCAAATGCTCCCAAAAGATTTTGATCATCAAGTCTATGAAAAATGCCGGCGCATTGGTTAGTCCGAACGATATTACTAACAATTCGTATGATCCATATCTTGTTCTAAACGCCATCAAAGGAATACTATCTTCAGCTACTCTAAGTTGATGGAATCCTGTTACCAAATCCAACTGGAAAAATACTTTGGCTCCACTCAACTTGTTGAATAAATCGTCAATTCTTGGAAACGGATATCTATTGTTTATCATCTTCTCATTCAACTTACGATAAATGATACATAACCTTAACGATCCGCCTAGTTTCTTTGGAAACACTGCGGTTGCTCACTAGGGCGAACTACTTGGTTTGATAAATTTTTACTTACCAAATCCACCAACTACTTAGCTCCTTCATCTCAATAGTTTTCATTCTACTTGGTGATCTACTCACAGGTTCTGCTCCTAGTACTAAATCTATCTGAAACTCAGTAGCTCATTTCGGCGGTAATCCTACTATGAGCTTAAAAACGTCTACGAACTCTCTAATAAAGGAAACTCGGTTCAACTCATCTTCTTCCTCCATAACACCCAACAAAGCATTTACCTCAAAATTAAAGTTTTCTACGGAGTATATTGTAATGACCGGGAATTTTCGATCACAGAAAACCTAGATAGTTAGGAAAGGAAGAAAAGAGGTAGAAGAAGAAACAGAAAAGAAACACAGAATCTCATATTCGCAGCGAATCAAAATATAATATTGAATAAAATAACAGTTATACAAAGGAAAAAATGTATCAGTTAATTTACATTAATACATCAGAGTTACAACATTTACACAAACACTGGACAAATAAAATCAACTTGTTCTAGATAATCCATAATATCACTCTGCGGAATACACTCCATACGTTCCTGCCATCCAGCTCACCTCCTGAGCTCCAGAACGACCTACCTGAAATCTGTAATCTCGGTCTAACCCGAGCATTACATCAAAGTAACACCCGGGTCAGGCTGGTAACCAGCGCGAGTAAACCCATCTAACAAGAAATATTAAAGCAAAAACATATTTAAAACCCGGGGTAACTCGTACTACAAGTTTTAACTTGCCATAGTCAAAACACATCCTGAAATCATCTAAGTATCATTACTAAGATTAATGACCAAGTTTACATTTTTTATTCCATTCCAGCCTATTTATTCAAAGTTAAATCTATAAAGAATTATTGTAGATTCCAAATTGAAGTGGTTTCGGGTATTTACTGATACCCGACCCCGGTCTCTTCAAATAAACTGTCATCTTATCCCAAGTTATTCAAGTGAATACGATTCAATTCTTGATACAGGGTGTAACCTTTACACAGCAATTCATCATAGATAACCACATTATCTCTGTTCAACCCAAACATATCATATTACAAAATATTTCATATTACATAGCATCACAATCACATATCAAGGGTAACAAATAATCAAAGGTATTCAGTATCATTCAATCATCCATAAGCAAGGTTAATTAGTCATACTATTTCAAATTAATCTAAATAGAATAAATTAATTACTTCAATCATCTTTAAATCCAGCTTACTCAACATTAATTAATTACAATCCAATTAATTAATCATCCTCTAATTATCATCTTTAATTACATTAAGTAATGAGCTTTTAATTGATTACATAATGTAATTAACTTTTAATTATTCTTATAAATTAACTAACAATAATTCATCACATTAGTTCTTAATTAATTACTCTAATTAATTATTCTATAATTACCACATTGATTAATTATCCTTTAATTAATCATACTCATTGATTAACTAACCCTTCATTAATTTATTCAATTAGTCAATCCATTAATTAATTACACTAAGTAATTAATATTAATTACTTCTCTTAAATAATTAACCTTTAATTACTTATTAATTTAGTCTTTCAATTACTAATATTAAGTAATCATCCTTTTAATAATTCACCTTTAGTAATAAACCATAAATAATCCATCTTAATTAATGAAATTAAGCAATTATCTTTTAACTACAATAATTATCATTAATTAATTACATTAACTAATAAATCCTTAATTAAGCATCTTTTAATTAATAGATTAATTAATTAATCATACTAAATAATCAATCTTTGAGATTGATTTCACAAATTCATTTACCTTTAATTAATTAATCAATTAACCATCCTAATATATTAAATAATTTATACTTTTATTTAATTTGAACTTTAGTTCACCTTAAAACATTCAGGTTTTAATTAATTAAATAATTACTTAATACAACAATTTGAAAACATTTTAAACTTAGAATTTTTTTTCGAAAAAACTTGCGAATACCTTGTTTAAAAAAACTTAGTTTATATTTACTTAAAAACTTACTCACTTTTGTTAAGCTTTTAAAACTTACTATCATCAACTTACAAAAATCCCGATCCAACAATAAAATTCCTGAGCCAATACCGTTCCTCATCACATCAACTTCGAGTCAAAACCCAAACAATTCGAGCCTGCTCCCGGGCGAACTTTTCTTCCTCTTTCGTCTGTTGCTATTTCTACTTCTCCTTCCACTGTGCACACAAGGATATGGTGCACATGCACGCCCTCTTCTGGTCAGCGAATTTGCCTCCGACCATCCCTGTTCATCACCTCCGAGCACCATAGTCTTCCTGACCACCCAGTTCCACGTAGCAACCATTTAAACAAAAATTCAATCTTCCAATAACACAAGAAATACACAGATCTCCTTCCTCTACTTCGACCGGTCATCACCGATGACTGACCGACCCGAAACTTCGCCAATACCCTCGTCATGAACCTCCCTTGCTTCCTCCCCTATACCGCAACCTTAAATCCTTGCCGTGACACTATAATTTAACTGGAACCACCCTCTACCAAACCAAGTCCCAAAGCCCTACACTGCCCTCCTTCCTCCACCACCGTGACATAAAAATTGTGCCACCAATTTTCCCACGAACCATGTACCACAACCTCCCTTCGACATAAACCCCGACCATACTGAGTTCCCCAAACGCCTGAATTTGGACAAAACCCTAATTCCGTTCAACCGGGAAGTCCTCGATAACTACTAGCTTAAAAATCAAGAGACCTATACCTAAAATCATCATTTCGAAATACGATTCTGGTTAGGTAATCAGATTTTAAAATTCGCATGTTTGATTTTTCTGATAAATCATGATTTTACTGTAAAATCATTATTTATCAATATTTACTTAATATTTTTTTCTGCGGTTCTTTATAGAAATGAAATTACATAGCTACAATCATTTTTTCTTTTAAAGATCTTAGCCGAATTTCCACTGTAAAAAGAGAAATTAAATTTAAACTTGATTTAAAATCCTGTAACTAAGAATAGAGGTTTATACAGGCATACATATTCAAATATCTGCATATATACAAACATAATCTCAGCATGCAAGCAATTTCCACAAAGTTATTCAATGTTTTATTCACAAGCATTAATTTTATCAGGATTAAGCATAATTAAAAGTAGCAGTCTACTCACCTGTACAACTTAAAACAAAGAAGTTTCTTCTTGGAAGCAGTTTTGATGTATGAACTTAATCTGCTTTGAATTTAATTTTCTTGCAAGAGATCCAGGCTTTGATTGGTTTTAAATTGATGATCTGAAGCTTGGTTGTTGCTTGATTAACTTGGTAGAACTTGACTTGCTTCAGGTTTTTCTTGCTTTGTTGAAAATGTTTACAGATTGAAGACTGATTTTGTTTTAGGCAGATGTTGAATCTGTTGTGTTTTTTTATTTTTCTTTTAAATTTCCAGGTTTTTGAAAGTGGCAAGAAGATGAAAACCTGGTTTAATTCCTTTGATTTCTATCTTCATTAAAAATTTGAAAAGAAAACATATTGGCCACCTGTAAATTGCATGGAATATAAGTTACAATCGTCAAACAATGAATTTATTGATTACCAATGTTAATTCTATGCATTTTAAAACTTACAAATATATGAAGCCTTATTTATAAATTCCTTATGTTTATAAATTTTGGGTTTTATGTATTTAAATTATATATAAACTATACTTAGCACATGTGTAATTAAGAAAGAAGAATATTAACTCTTTGGTTAATTCTTGTTTAAATTTTATATTTCAATCGTTACACTTGTATATTTTTATGTTAAATGATTTAATTTTGTTAATTTGGGTTAACATCTTAACACTTGTCTTTATTTAAAATGTTTTGTGAAGCTTGGTATTTATTTTACTATTTAAATCAAACTTTATTTAAGATATACTTCCTTTAAATTTTCAATTTTGAATTCAAATTTAAGTCCAATCAAATTTAAGAATAAATTCAAACAGTACATATATTTTTTAAATATACCAAAATTCAGTTTGTAATTAATAATTCTACTTAAAAATTTATTTATCTTTATTTAAAGCAACCCATTTTCATTATTGTTTGAAAATAATTTTTTTTATCAATTTAAAATAATTTATAAAGAGGATTATCACATTTAATTTTGCTTGAAATTTCCAGGATATCACATTCTCCCCCCTTTTGAATCTTTTCGTCCTCGAAAAGGAACGAAGCCAGAATTTATTAAAATACTTAATATCAGTTAAATTTTCTCTTTCAACATTTTAAAAACATTTTAAAATCTATATAATATTGCTAAAATAGTTTTTAAAAAAATATCATTTTATAACTCGTTGTTTCAACCAATCCGTCCTCGTTCTTACAGAAATTCGGTAATACGTTAATCAGACATAGGACTGAGAAATCTATAAGTACTTGGTAAACCCGTTTTCAACACCTAGTGAAAATACTTGGAAAATAATTTTATTGAAAATATAGAAAACATTTTTGAAAATAGAGGAAACATCTTTGGTGAGAATGCTCTGGAAACCATCACCCCCATCCATGGTCGTAATTAAATCCTGGGTTACGTTGTCATCGCAGCAAAAGTCCATGTAACTGTAGGCACTCCGTGCCCCTCGATTACGCCATGGAATCCGCCATAGATCGCAGTTACATTCTAGGGTTACGTTGCCATCACAGCAAAAGTCCATGTAACCGTAGTCATCAGCACCCTCGAGTTTCGCTGCCAAATGAAACTTCACCACTCCCACATAGGTCGCAGACTACATCAGTCAAATCCCAATGCAGCCTTAGTGTAATATCCCGGAATTTATGGCAATATAAATTTAATAATCTGTGTTTACATTTAAATTAATTTGATAATTTTTGTTATTAAATTTGATTTGATTTAATAATCTTCTTTTATTAAATAATTAATTAGAGAATTTATTTTAATAAGCTAATAAATCAGTTTTCTATTTAATATGTATATATATATTTATATATATTTTAAATAGATAAGTTTGGGTTTAAATTTAATTAGTGTATCATATTTTCTAGTTTTAATATTTTGAAATTGGAAAATTATGATTAATTTTTGAATTAAGCTTTTCAAAACTATTTAATAAAATAACTAAATGGTTTTAAATATAAGACAAAATTTTTTATTTGTTTAAATTTTATTTTGATTTAAGTTTGTATATTAAAAACAAGTTATAAAAATGTTTGTTTTATTCTTTTTAAAATAGTAATTAATAATTATGATTTGTAAATTGAGTATGGAATTTAAAATACAATTTAAAATATGAAACATGTATTCATTTAAATTACAAGTAAGTTATAATCTCTTTATAAATTTATTTAAAATGATTAAAAATATTATTTTCAAATGATTGATTTGTATATTGTTTTTGTTTATAATAATACTTTGCTTTATTCTTTTAAAATTATTTATCTCTATAACTAGGTATTAAAGAAACTAATTAATTAATTTTAATTTTCTTTAACACTTAATTAAAATAACAAATCTTTTAAAATGACATGTGTAAATAATTTAAGACATGAATCAACATGTGTTGAGTAGTTAAATAAGTAAGTTAAGAAGTGTTAACATTTTAGCCATGTGTCATTTTTTTTAAATTTTAATTTTTCTTTGTATTTTTTTTAGTTATATAAACTTGCATGTTATCTTTCCCCTTTCTTTTCTCATTTTTCATTTCATAAACTAAGAAAATATGTAAATCAAAGAAATTGTTTTCAGCTGGAAACATTCCACCTTAAAAATCATATTCAACTCCCTGTAAACAAATTTGAAATCCACAAATCATATTAAATATGCAAATCAAAATATGTTCATTTGCATCCTGCATTCAAACTCTTCCTAAAAAGCTACCTGCATGCATTTCTTCTTCAATCTGCAACCTGGGAATTTGCATCTGCATTTTTTCAAAGATCAGGAAGCAAGTTTTAAAAGCATCAATCAATTGAAGCTCAAGTTTAAAGGCATTCAAAACATTCGCAAAGGAAGTTCAAGCAGGATTTAAAAAAAAAATTAAGAAGCTTTCAAAACAGAGCTCTGTCTACATAATAAACAAGTGAGTAACTCCAAATTTTAAAAAAAATTAAGTAGGAATTGCATGCTAGTTGATCTGATAAAATTTTAATTATGTATATGCCTTTGAAATTGCCTGTGTATATATGGGTGTGATGCATGTTTGTTTACCCATGGTTCTGACTGTTACAGTTTAAGTTCAAGTTGATAAAAAGTACTTTTCCTTGATTTGGTTGCTATTATGATTTAGCATTTGAATGAAATTTGTTTATTACGTGATAAAATAAATTTTAATTTTTATATAAGTTGAATAATTTTTGTGTTGTCTGGAAACATAAACAACACAGCCAAATTTTGTAAAAGTGGAAAATTTAAATATCACAAATCAATGTTTCAGGATTATGAATCAAAACTACTTCCAAAATTCTGATTTTTAAAAGAAGAATTTAAATTTTTAATACCATATACTGAGAGCAGTTTAAACATTTTTGTATTTTATAAATTGGGTGAGCTCTGTTGATTTTGATGATCGTTTGGGTTGAAATTCCTTCTAGTGATGGTGTAATGATCAGAGATATTGGGAAAATTATGGATTTGGGTTACTTTTCATTGATGATGTTGAAATTGGGTTTTTAGGTTTAGAACCCTAGTTCTTATGGGCTTGAGAAAATTGGACACTACGGCTTTGAAATTGGATCGAGTCCTACAATTTCTGGGGGTATTGATAGGTGGTGATGTGAGGAAGTTGATGTCGGAGTTTCGAAGGTGATAGTGGCCGGAGTCGCGTCAACGAGGAATTGACATGATGGGATTGAAGGGGTTCTGTGTCTGTTCCAGGTGAAGCCTTTGAACTCGAATTTCAAATTCGAGTTGATTTGGGCGAGCTGATGTTCGTGGTCAGATGAAAGTGTGAGTGGCGATCTGAGGAGTTCGTCAGAGGCGAGCAACGGTGAACGGCATCGCTGCGCATGTGCACAGGGTAGGGTGGTTACTGGTGAATGTTTGGATGGTTTCAGGATTTGGTTACTCGAGGTGGTCTCGGGTAGTTTGAGTGGAAACTCGAAGTAGGAAGACCTTTGACTCGAAGTAAAACATTGGTTGCTCGAGCATTATTCTGTGTTTCAGGTTTTAGAAAAGAACAGAAACCTGTTTCCAGATTTTATAAAATTTGAAGTAAAAAGTAAAATGCAAACTAAAATTTGAAACTAAGTTTGAAAACCTGAATTTAGATATAAATTCAAATAATTTAAATCTTGGACTTTGTAATTATCGATTTTTTAAATTTTAGTGGGTTTTAAATAAAATCAGAAACCTGTTTTCGGATTTTAAATTTAAAAGTAAAGTTTAAGTTGTAAGTTGAAGTTCAAACTGGGATTTTTAAACCTGAAATTTAAATATGAAATCAATAGTTTAAATCTTGGATTTTGAAATATTTTTGAATTCAGAAAATTTAAGATGTTTAAAATCAAAACAGAAAACTGTTTTCTGTTTTTAAATTTAAACGTAAAATTTTAAAATGCAACTGGAAATTCAAACAAAGTTTAAAATCTGAAAATTGAAATATGAAATTCAGGTAGATGAATCTGAGTTTAAATTTAATTTAAACCTAGGAATTTAAATTTAGATTTTAAACTTATAAAGTATAAAGGAACATTGGTTTTGAATTTAAACTATGAGTTTTAATTTATGAAATAAAATTTAAAATAAGTTTAAATCTAGTTTTAAAAACCTGGAATTTGATTTTAATGTCAGTTTTTAAAATAAAATAAGTTTTTAAATTTAAATTTGTTTTAACTATTTTAGAAAAGGTTAAATAATTTGAATTTAAAAATGAAGATGGAAATGTAAGTAAAGCTTTAAAGTTTTAAGTTTAAATCTGGAATGAAGATTTAAACTGTATTTCAGTTTGAAATTTAAAAAGAAAATTTTTAAATTGAATTTGTTTGAAATGAATTTGTTTTATAATCTTTTAAACCTTTATTTTATAAAAGAGATGTTCTTGAACATGTGAGATAAAAGATTTTAAATTTGTTTATAAATCTTGTTTAAATAAATTGTATTCATTTTAAAATCTTAAATTTTTAAAATGAAATTTAAAGTGAAGTTTAAAATAAATTTGGAAACAATTTGTTTTGAAATACTTTATATAAGGAGAAATGTTTCTTAAATTAGAACTTAAGAAATTGGATACATTTAAATTATTAAATTAATTTAAATGGAATATTAATTATTTAATTAATAAATAATGTGGATGATTTATTAAGTAATTAATAATTTTTAAGTTAATTAATTAGACTTGAGATTAATTAATTAAGGTTAATTAATCTATAATTAAGGATTGTTAATTAAATTTTAATTAATGATTAAGATTTATTTAATCAAGTGATTAAAGATTAATTAAGATTATAATTAACACTTAATTAAATTATAATTAAAGATTAATTAATTGTAATTAAATATTAATTAATTTGTAATTAATAATAATTAATATAAGTTAATTCTTAATTAAGTAATTAAGAAATGTTAATGAAGGTCATTAACTTAAGATTATTTAACAATTAATTAATGTGATTAATTTTTGATAATTAATTAGATTAATTAATTAATAATAATTAATTGTTTAAGTTTAATTACTTAATGAAAGTAATTAATGAATTAATTACTTAGTGTAATTAATTTGATGAATGTGATTAGTTTAGATTAATTAAATTAAATTAATTTAAACATTTGTGGATTGATGAATAATTACTTTATGTAATTAATTGAATTGTAATTACTTAGGGAAGTAATTAATTGATAATTATTGAATGTAATTAAAGATGTTTAATGATGGAAGTAATTTAAATTAAATTACTTTGAAATTAATCAAGGATTAATTGAGATAGTTAATTAAGAGTAATTAATTTATAGGATGAGTAATTATGGGAATTTAATTACTGAATGGTTATTAATCAAGGATGATTAATATGTGGTTAATTGCAGATTAATTACTTATGTAATTAATTTTAATAAAGAGATTAAGTAAATGGTAATCAGAAATCATTAATTAATAAAATTAATGATGTAATTTAGAATTGATTAATTAATAAATAATCAATAAATGAAGTAATTAGTTAATAAAGGATTATTATAATTAACTTTAGTTAATTAATTGATTAAGTAATTAAAGGTTAATTATTAAGTATAATTAACTTGTGTAATTCATTTATAAGCTAATTACTTGTGGAAATTAGGGAATTGTTAATTAGTAATGATTAATAGAATTGAATATTGAGTGGGTAATTTTAATTGATTTGTAATCAATTAATGATTAAGATAAGCAGGATTAATGATGAAGTAATTAATTCATTTTAAATTAATTAGAGATTGAGTAATTAATTTAATTCATTTTAAATTAATTATAAATGGTGTGATCATTAGATCATTGCTTATGTTTGATGTATGATATTGGATGCCATATATGGGTTGTAATCTCAGCTATGAGATGAAAATGTATGTGATATGGATGCATTGGTTGCTTTTGGATGATAATATGGATTATCTAATTATGATATGAATTATCTGTTGGAAATGATAATGTTAATTATCTATGGTGTTGTAAATTATCTATCTGTGTGTATATAGATAATGAATTGAAATTGTTTTAAACTCTAAAACAACTTGGCCTTAAAAGACACGTTTTGGATTTCGATGAGACCGGGATCGGGTTTCCATATTTGGATATCCGAAAACCACATCGATCCAAAGTAACGTTAGGTCGTGAATCTGAAGTGAAGATGAAGATTCAGAGTGCAAGGTTTATCGTCGTTAACTCTGAGGGTGATTCCAAAACAGTGTAACGAGATAATGCCTTCGGTTTCATTCGAACCCGGAACGAACTTGTATGGATTGAATGCTTCCAGAACATCGTCAGGTGGACGATGAGCATTCTAAGTGATATGTCCTATAAAGGTGATTGTAGCTTCAAGCCTCATCAACTGGGAATGGCTAAAACAAGGGAGGTGCGGCAAGGCTTCGTGGGTAGCCCCCACTTGAGAGCGAGATTTACCCCTGTCTAGACGTCCCCTTATTTTGGCTTAGTGGTGCGGTTGCTGATCACAACTGCGCGGTGGTCTTGTTCGGAACTGTTCAGTAAGGAATGGTTCCGGCTTTATGTTGCAGGGGAGCGGGCGTACTCCTCGGTACGGTGATCTAGGACACGTACTGTGACGGGCGGTACCCAGTAGCCCAGCCATTGATGGAATCCAAAATCCAATAAGTGCCGTACGTATTAGTTGTGCCCAACTATGTTGGAACGTGAGATGTAAGCATTCCAGCTATTTCTGTATTTTACTTGAAAACCCTAGACACTATTATAATATCACTTGATTTCCTATCAAATGTTTTGGTTAGCGTAAGGTAAAAATTTTCCATGTTTATGTGTGGGAAGTCTTACGTGATACCTTTTCTTTACAAAGGTTTTCAAAAGTTAAGCAACTTTAACCTGTTACTCACACCAGACCCATGTCTGACCTGGAGTTATTTCTGTTTTTTTCTTTAACTCTTGGGTACTCAAATTTTTACGAGTAGCCAAGGGATTCAGCTTAGGACTCAGGTTAGCTTTGACGAATTGTGGAGGAGCAATGGAGCAGGAGACTTCTGCGCATAGATATATAGTTTCTGCTTTGTTGGTATCTCTGAGTGTCTTCTGTATTGTAATTGAGTTGTAATAACTAGGCAGTTGTTTATAACTGTCTAGTATGTGTTGTATTGTCTGTGTAACTCTGATATCTGTTGTATACTATTTAATACTTATGTTATTAATATAATTTATTCATTCCGCTGTTGAGATTCTAGTGTTGTTTCTTGTTTCTCTTCTTTCTTTTCTCTTTCCTATCCCTTTCTTTCTTAAGGATGATACGACTTTTGATGGAGAAAAAGTCTGGTCGTCTCTGTTGGTATCAGAGCACTAGGTTGAGCGAATACCTAGTCTCTAGAGTGGTGTCTATCTTGAGAGAGCGTATTTGTATTTTGATTGTATATATATATATATATATATATATATATATAATTGTTTCTACCTATCTGTTGGGTTACCTGTTCAGGTTCTCCAATATAAGCTATAATGGTAGATAAGGTAGTGGTGTGCGTAACACAACTACCATCGGTTGGAGTTTGAATGTTTGAGGTTGGAAGTGTATTTGTCGAGACTGTAGACCTAATACACGTCTCAAGTAAGTTTTGCTTGATGTAAGTACTTCATCGATCTCTGTAGGTAACCTGTTAAGATTCGGAGTTCATCTTTGAAGTGCAGAGTTGGATGATTTGAGTTTGGATCTGTCGGTTGGGCGGAAGCAAGTGAGTGATGGTATCTTGATATCTTAGGAAGTAGTAGCTGCGCGATGAGATGCAGTGACTAAGGATATTTCCGAACATGTTTCTTTGGAACAAGAGTAAGGAAGTAAATCTGCTTGGTGTTGTGGCTGAGTCCAGCAGGGTGTTTTTGTTTGCTTTGAGGTCCGAATTTCTCGAAGAGCTAGGATTGAGAATTCTTTGGCATTGGTGTTAGCAGTGCAACTCGGAGTGCTCTGTGTTAGCAGGAAGTCTTCTGGCTGTGTAGTTTTTTTGAAGAGGAGTTCAGAAGCAGCAGTATGGATCTTTTTCTTTAGTGAATTGTCTAGGCCAGCTTAAGCTGTTCTTTTTGGTTAAGAGAGAGCAGTTTCTTTGGATTTAGGCTGAGTTGATCACAAAAGTGACTTGCGATAGTGTTCTCTTGAGTTGTTGGAGACTGTCTGGATGTCTTCAGAGAAGTCATAAGTTTATCCGCATCTAGAGATTGAGTTTCCTTTCCAGGAATGGAACTGGTGGTTCAGTTAGTAGATGGATGGTTCCTTAAGATAGAAGTGGGTGAAGCAACTCAGGTTTCGGAGGAACATCTGAGTTTTCTTTATGGATATGTGGAACCATATTTCTGTGCTGGGTTGTCTAGTCTGTGCTTGTGCTCTTCGTCAGCATTTTCTTCTGCTTCGGATCAGAGTTGTGCAGCGGAAGCAGTTTGAGAGTGTTTCTGTTTTGTCTTTTCCGGATATGGAGAAGTTTGTTCTGTCTTCTGTTGTTTGAGGAGTAGATATGTGTTCTTGGTTTTGATTTGATCTTGAGGAGATCATCGTGTTGGGTTGGATTGGTCTAGTTTGTTTCTAGAAACATCAGCTAGAGTTGAGCTGATCAGGAAGAATGTTGGTGGCCATGGATAGTTCGAAGAGATTTTATGGATAAGAGACGGAGAAATTTGGATTCTGGAGTCGGTGATTGGGTTTTGGTTAAGTTTTTCTCTGATCCAGGGAGCTATAAGTTTGGGAAGCTAGCTCCGTAGTGTTTTGGGTTCCTTCTGAGTTTTAGTAAGATAAGTGTTTGATTTTCAAGAGTTGAATTGCCAGTTTGGATAACTGGGATTCAGAGTGTTTCACGTATCTCTGAGGGAGTACGTGTTTGATATTTCTGGTTGTAGAACCAACAGTTCTGGAGGTTTGGTTGTTGAATCAGACTCGTCTATGGTCTGATATTCTGTTTAGAGTTGTTGATAGGAGCTCTATAGCTTAGTAGTTTTTGATTTTGTATTCTATAGAGCGAGTATCCCGATATATATATACCGGGGAAACTCGTGAAAGTTCTATCCAAAATTCTTTTAGATAATTAGATTTGTTTTGATTGTGTGAATTGGTTGCTATGATTATTAGCATATGATTAACATATGCTGTGTTTTAAAATAAAATCTGTAAATTAATTATTAAATTACCTTTGTTTTAAATTTAGAGGACGGAATTCTTTTAAGGAGGGAGGATTGTAATATCCCGGAATTTATGGCAATATAAATTAAATAATCTGTGTTCAAATTTAAATTAATTTGATAATTTTTGTTAATAAATTTGATTTGATTTAATAATCTTCATTTATTAAATAATTAATTAGATAATTTATTTTAATAAGCTAATAAATCTGTTTTCTATTTAATATGTGTATATATATTTATATATATTTTAAATAGATAAGTTTGGGTTTAAATTTAATTAGTGTATCATATTTTCTAATTTTAATATTTTGAAATTGGAAAATTATGATTTATTTTTGAATTAAGCTTTTCAAAACTATTTAATAAAATAACTAAATGGTTTTAAATATAAGACAAATGTTTTATTTATTTAAATATTATTTTAATTTAAGTTTGTATATTAAAAAAAGTTATAAAAATGTTTGTTTTATTCTTTTTAAAATAGTAATTAATAATTATGATGTGTAAATTGAGTATGGAATTTAAAATACAATTTAAAATATGGAACATGTATTCATTTAAATTACAAGTAAGTTATAATCTCTTTATAAATTTATTTAAAATGATTTAAAATATTATTTTCAAATGATTGATTTGTATATTGTTTTTATTTATAATAATACTCTGCTTTATTCTTTTAAAATTATTTATCTCTATAACTAGGTATTAAAGAAACAAATTAATTAAGTTTAATTTTCTTTAACACTTAATTAAAATAACAAATCATTTAAAATGACATGTGTAAATAATTTAAGACATGAATCAACATGTGTTGAGTAGTTAAATAAGTAAGTTAACAAGTGTTAACATTTTAGCCATGTGTCATTTTTTTTTAATTTTAATTTTTCTTTGTATTTTTTTAGTTATATAAACTTGCGTGCTATCTTTCCCCTTTCTTTTCTTGTTTTTCATTTCATAAACTAAGAAAATATGTAAATTAAAGAAATTGTTTTCAGCTGGAAACATTCCACCTTAAAAATCATATTCAACTCACTGTAAACAAATTTAAAATCCTCAAATCTTATTAAATCTGCAAATCAAAATATGTTCATTTGCGTCCTGCATTCAAACTCTTCCCAAAAAGCTACCTGCATGCATTTCTTCTTCAATCTGCAACCTGGGAATTTGCATCTGTATTTTTTCAAAGACCAGGAAGAAAGTTTTAAAAGCATCAATCAATTGAAGCTCAAGTTTAAAGGCGTTCAAAACATTTGCAAAGGAAGTTCAAGCAGGATTAAAAAATAAAAAAAATTAGAAGCTTTCAAAACAGAGCTCTGTCTGCATAATAAACAAGTGAGTAACTCCAAATTTAAAAAAAAATTAAGTAGGAATTACATGCTAATTGAACTGATAAAATTTTAATTATGTATATGCCTTTGAAATTGCCTGTGTATATATGGGTGTGATGCATGTTTGTTTACCCATGATTCTGACTGTTACAGTTTAAGTTTAAGTTGATAAAAAGTTGTTTTCCTTGATCTGGTTGCTATTATGATTTATCATTTGAATGAAATTTATTTATTACATGATAAAATAAATTTTAAATTTTATATAAGTTGAATAATTTTTGTGTTGTCTGGAAACATAAACAACACAGCTAAATTTTGTAAAAGTGGAAAATTTAAATATCACAAATCAATGTTTCAGGATTATGAATCAAAACTACTTCCAAAATTCTGATTTTTAAAAGAACAATTTAAATTTTTAATACCATATACTGAGAGCAGTTTAAACATTTCTGTATTTTATAAATTGGCTGAGCTCGGTTGATTTTGATGATCGTTTGGGTTGAAATTCCTTCTAGTGATGGTGTAGTGATTAGAGATATTGGGAAAATTATGGATTTGGGTTACTTTTCATTGATGATGTTGAGATTGGGTTTTTAGGTTTAGAACCCTAGTTCTTCTGGGCTTGAGAAAATTGGACATCGCGGCTTTGAAATTGGATCGAGTCCTACGATTTCTGGGGTATTGATAGATGGTGATGTGAGGAAGTTGATGCCGAAGTTTCGAAGGTGATGGTGGCCGGAGTCGCGTCAACGAGGCGGTTACAGGATGGGATTGAAGGGGTTCTATGTCTGTTCCAGGTGAAGCCTTTGAACTCGAATTTCAAATTCGAGTTGATTTGGGCGATCTGATGTTCGTGGTTAGATGAAAGTGTGAGTGGCATTCTGAGGAGTTCGTCAGAGGCGAGTAACGGTGAACGGCGTCGTTGTGCATGTGCACAGGGCAGGGTGGTTACTGGTGAATGTTTGGATGGTTTCAGGATTTGGTTACTCGAGGTGGTCTCGGGTAGTTTGAGTGGCAACTCAAAGTAGGAAGACCTTTGACTCGAAGTAAAAGATGGGTTGCTCGAGCATTATTCTGTGTTTCAGGTTTTAGAAAAGAACAGAAACTTGTTTCCAGATTTTATAAAATTTTAAGTAAAAAGTAAAATGCAAACTAAAATTTGAAACTAAGTTTGAAAACCTGAATTTAGATATAAATTCAAATAATTCAAATCTTGGTCTTTGTAATTATTGAGTTTTTAAACTTTAGTTTGGGTTTTAAATAAAATCAGACACATGTTTTCTGATTATAAATTTAAAAGTAAAATTTAAATTGTAAGTTGAAGTTCAAACTGTGATTTTTAAACCTGAAATTTAAATATGAAATCAATAGTTTAAATCTTGGATTTTGAAATATTTTTGAATTCAGAAAATTTAAGATGTTTTAAATCAAAACAGAAAACTGTTTTCTGCTTTTAAATTTAAAAGTAAAATTTTAAAATGCAACTGAAATTTAAACAAAGTTTAAAATTTGAAAACTGAAATATGAAATTCAGGTAGATGAATCTGAGTTTAAATTTAATTTAAACCTGGGAATTTAAATTTAGATTTTAAACTTTTAAGTATAAAGGAACATTGGTTTTGAATTTAAAGTATGAGTTTTAATTTATGAAATAAAATTTAAAATAAGTTTAAATCCAGTTTTAAAAACCTGGAATTTGATTTTAATGTCAGTTTTTAAAATAAAATAAGTTTTTAAATTTAAATTTGTTTTAACTATTTTAGAAAAGGTTAAATAATTTGAATTTAAAAATGAAGATGGAAATGTAAGTAAAGCTTTAAAGTTTTAAGTTTAAATCTGGAATGAGGATTTAAAACTGTATTTCAGTTTGAAATTTAAAAAGAAAATTTTTAAATTGAATTTGTTTGAAATGAATTTGTTTTATAATCTTTTAAACCTTTATTTTATAAAAGAGATGTTCTTGAACATGTGAGATAAAAGGTTTTAAATTTGTTTAAGAACCTTGTTTAAATAAATTGTATTCATTTTAAAATCTTAAATTTTTAAAATTAAATTTAAAGTGAAGTTTAAAATAAATTTGGAAACATTTTGTTTTAAAATACTTTATATAAGGAGAAATGTTTCTTAAATTAGAACTTAAGAAATCAGATTCATTTAAATTATTAAATTAATTTAAATGGAATATTAATTATTTAATTAATTAATAACGTGGATGATTTATTAAGTAATTAATAATTTTTAAGTTAATTAATTAGACTTGAGATTAATTAATTAAGGTTAATTAATCTATAATTAAGGATTGTTAATTAAATTTTAATTAATGATTAAGATTTATTTAATCAAGTGATTAAAGATAAATTAAGATTATAATTAGCACTTAATTAAATTATAATTAGAGATTAATTAATTGTAATTAAATATTAATTAATTTGTAATTAATAATAATTAATATAAGTTAATTCTTAATTAAGTAATTAAGAAATGTTAATGAAGGTCATTAATTTAAGATTATTTAACAATTAATTAATGTGATTAATTTTTGATAATTAATTAGATTAATTAATTAATAATAATCAATTGTTTAAGTTTAATTACTTAATGAAAGTAATTAATGAATTAATTACTTATTGTAATTAATTTGATGAATGTGATTAGTTTAGATTAATTAAGTTAAATTAATTTAAACATTTGTGGATTGATGAATAATTACTTTATGTAATTAACTTAATTGTAATTACTTAGGGAAGTTATTAATTGATAATTATTGAATGTAGTTAAAGATGTTTAATGATGGAAGTAATTTAAATTAAATTACTTTGAAATTAATCAAGGATTAATTGAGATAATTAATTAAGAGTAATTAATTCATGGGATGAGTAATTATGGGAAGTTAATTACTGAATGGTTATTAATCAAGGATGATTAATATGTGGATAATTGCAGAATAATTACTCATGTAATTAATTTTAATAAAGAGATTAAGTAAATGGTAATTAGATATCATTAATTAATAAAATTAATGATGTAATTTAGAATCGATTAATTAAGAAATAATCAATAAATAAAGTAATTAGTTAATAAAGGATTATTATAATTAACTTTAGTTAATTAATTGATTAAGTAATTAAAGGTTAATTATTAAGTATAATTAACTTGTGTAATTAATTTATAAGCTAATTACTTATGGAAATTAGGGAATTGTTAATCAGTAATGATTAATTGAATTGAATATTGAGTGAGTAATTATTTAATTGATTTGTAATCAATTAATGATTATGATAAGCAGGATTAATGATGAAGTAATTAATTCATTTCAAATTAATTAGAGATTAAGTAATTAATTTAATTCATTTTAAATTAATTATAAATGGTGTGATCATTAGATCATTGCTTATGTTTGATGGATGATATTGGATGCCATGTATGGGTTGTAATCTCAGCTATGAGATGAAAATGTATGTGATATGGATGCACTGGTTGCTTTTGGATGATAACATGGATTAACTGATTATGATATGAATTATCAGTTGGAAATAATAATGTTAATTATCTATGGTGTTGTAAATTATCTATACGTGTGTATATACATAATGAATTGAAATTGTTTTAAACTCTAAAACAACTTGGCCTTAAAAGACACGTTTTGGATTTCGATGAGACCGGGATCGGGTTTCCATATTTGGATATCCGAAAACCACATCGATCCAAATTAATGTTAGGTCGTGAATCTGAAGGGAAGATGAAGATTCAGAGTGCAAGGGTTATCGTCGTTAACTCTGAGGGTGATTCCAAAACGAGTGTAACGAGATAATGCCTTCGGTTTCGTTCGAACCCGGAACGAACTTGTATGGATTGAATGCTTTCAGAACATCGTCAGGTGGACAATGAGCATTCTAGGTGATATGTCCTATAAAGGTAATCGTAGCCTCAAGCCTCTCAACCGAGAATGGCTAAAACAGGGGAGGTGCAGCAAGGCTTCGTGGGTAGCCCCCACTTAAGAGCGAGATTTACCCCTGTCTAGATGTCCCTTTATTTCGCCTTAGTGGTGCGGTTGCTGATCACAACTGCGGGGTGGTCTTGTTCGGAACTGTTCAGTACGGAATGGTTTTGGCTTTGTGTTGCAGGGGAGCGGGCGTACTCCTCGGTACGGTGATATAGGCCACGTACTTTGACGGGCGATACCCCAGTAGCCCAGCCATTGATGGAATCCAAAATCCAATAAGTGCCGTACGTATTAGTTGTGCCCAACTATGTTGAAACGTGAGAGGTAAGCATTCCAGCTATTTCTGTATTTTACTTGAAAACCCTAGACACTATTATAATATCACTTGATTTCCTATCAAATGTTTTGGTTAGCGTAAGGTAAAAAATTTCCATGTTTATGTGTGGGAAGTCTTACGTGATACCTTTTCTTTACAAAGGTTTTCAAAAGTTAAGCAACTTTAACCTGTTACTCACACCAGACCCATGTCTGACCTGGAGTTATTTCTGTTTTTTCTTTAACTCTTGGGTACTCAAATTTTTACGAGTAGCCAAGGGATTCAGGTTAGCTTTGACGAATTGTGGAGGAGCAATGGAGCAGGAGGCTTCTGCGCATAGATATATAGTTTCCGCTGTGTTGGTATCTCTAAGTGTCTTCTGTATTGTGATTGAGTTGTAATAACAAGACAGGTGTTTATAACTGTGATATCTGTTGTATACTATGTAATACTTATGTTATTAATATAATTTATTCGTTCCGCTATTGAGATTCTAGTGTTGTTTCTTCTTTCTCTTCTTTCTTTTCTCTTTCCTATCCCTTTCTTTCTTAAGGGTGATACGACTTTTTGTGGAGAAAAAGTCTGGTCGTCTCACTTAGGTTTTCACGGCCTCTTGACTTTTGCTATGTCACCATAGGTCACAGTCTACCGATGTAAAATCAAACATAGACTGTTGGCTCTCAGCAGCACACTCCACTTTCGCTATGGTCTGCAGTAGATCGCAGTGACAACGAGTTACACTGTCGTCACAGCATAACCCAAATGCCCCTGTAGGCATCAGCGCCCTCGACTTTCTCTACACACTATATAAAATCCTCAGGAACTTCAGTTTGTCCGGACTTCCTCATAGGATGAACTTTAGAAACCCCCTTAGGGTTCAAGGCAGTGCCACCCTGTGGCACTCCCGAGAAGTTCATTTCAAGGGAGCGCCTTTTTCCCTAGAGCCAATCTCAAAACACTTTATACTATATTCTTATATTATCTTTCAAATCATACCCTTTATGATTTTCATCAAAATCTCCTTTACACAAAATCTATTCCCAAAATCGATAATTCTCAAACTAGGCTTTCCAAATTCCAATATTGATTTTATCCAAAAATCAAAATCCTTTCCAAATCCAAAGGTTCCAAAAACCTTTTCCCCAGAATCATCCTTATAAGAACCTTTATATATATATATATATATTTAACCTTTTTAAAAACTTTGGATCTCTTCAAACTTGTATAAATTCCCTTTTTGTACTTCAAATACTTTCAAAACTCTTTTTTTTCCTGGCCACTGATTCAATAAGGGGAGATTTATCTTATGTAACAAAGATATATAACTTTGTTTATTCAGAATCAAATATTCAAATTTGATTACTCTTTCAAGTCATTCATCATATTACTTACTTCTATAAAGTAAATTTCTACCATAGAAATATCCAATTTCAACTTTATTTCATCATTTATTGTTCAAAATATACTTTTGCATTTTGAAAACCATTTTACAATACTTATCCACAAATTTTCAATATCAATTTCATTCAAACCCTTACGATGTACACATGTCATCCGTACGCTATACCAATCTGATCGCTCACTCGATCACACAATTTCACTTCCGAACTACTATTGTCCACCCGACTTTCTAGTGCGGACTCGGATCTAGTTCCTTGATCAGAAACCGTCATTCTCCTTGCATAGTCATAACTATGATAGAGAATCTCCAGAACCAATCAAAAATCCATATCTAGTTTCACCGTCGAAAATTGAGTGAAAAATTCCAACTCGGGTTGATATACTATCTCGAAATTCTGTGCTCGAATCTGGATCAAATCACTATGCTAATAGAATAGTATATGTACATCCTACGTATTTATCCTTATCGATTATTAACCATATCAATTCTCTTTTCTATTAACATTCACTTATGATTTTTGCATACTTATTTACAATTGCTTCAATCTCATTTGGATTATCACTGCAATTCTTATCTCAATTGGTAATAGATTATAAACAGCTTGAACTCTGTCCAGCTTAAATTTAGAAAATAATATGAGAAGTTTAAAAATAGATAAGTAGTTGAAAAGCAATTATTAGTTTGTAAAATAGCTGTAAAATAGTTAAATAATGATAAAATAATTATAAAATAGTTTTTTTTTGGCAAGGCCGACGGGGTTAGATGGTCCCCGACCACTTTATTGCTGCACCAAACAGAACATTACACAGTTTACAAAGATAAAAGAAAACAGGGGGATACATGACACAATAAGCACAAGGGAAAAAAAACAAAAGAAAAAACATCACTGACTAAAATCACAGCAGGGAAAAGATCCCAGGATCAAAAGAGAAGGAGAGTAGACTTAAGTCATTGATAATTTATTTCATAATCCACTGCCTGAGCACTCCATCAGTTTTAGCATTACTTGCATCGAACGCTCTATTATTAAGTTCCCTCCAAACAGAGCTGATGAAACTCTTCGGCACTGTGTTGAACACCCTCTTTCGCTCACTTTTATTTCCCGTACTCATATAAATTCTTTCCCACTCCACCCGATTGTCATCAGAGACATTAGTCCGCTGTAGTTTTGCCATGATGCATATCCATAATTGCTTAATAATAGGGCACTCAAAATATAAGTGTTCAACAGTTTCAGCTTGCTCACTACAGAATATACAGTCAATGTTGACATTCATCCCCAAGCATGCTAGTTTAGTCTTGGTGAGAATAGCACGGTTCAGGATTTTCCAAAGCATGAAATTATGTCGCATTTTACTGTCATTGCTCCAGGTTCTTCTCCACCATCTCCATGTTGGGCAGTTACTATTCTGCATGATAAATTCATATGCTTCTCCAGTTTTGAAAATTGTCTTATTTTTACCCCATACCAGTTTAGCATAAGTAGTTGTTACTGGTATAAACATGCCAATTTTGTTCCAAAAGTTTTGGATCCTACTATTAGAAGATACCCTACGTGTAGATTGAAGACTGTAAATAACATCACTAACCTTAGTAGCCAGATGAATCCCAGTTTGCTGTATTTCATTGTACGTTAATTGACACCGCAGTATGAAACCCACATCTAACCAAGGATCCTCCCAAAAACTGACGGTATGTATAGGATTCGTATTCAGTAGAACAAGTGGAAGAAAGTGTTCCTTAATCTTGAAGATGCTCTGCCAGGTCCAGCTCAAGTTCTGTGGCTTGTGCATTTTCCACAAACTCCTTCCCTTTATCACATTTTTGTCAGACCACTTAGCCCAGAGGCTTTCAGAACAATTGTAGTATGTGTCGATATGTTTCGCAAAGGCAGCCTTGTTCCACTGCTTTAAATTAAGAATACCAAGACCACCTTTGTCCATTGGCCTCTCAATTCTGCTAAATTTAATAGGTGCTATATATCTTCCAGTTGTCTTGCCAGTCCACAGGAATCTCATGATTGCACTTCTGATCATATTAATTAGCTTAAAGGGGAGTATGAAGGTACGAGCCCAGTATACTTGCATTGAAAAAATCACAGACTTAATTAGAGTCAATCTACCAGCTTGACTAAGCATCCTGGTGGTCCAGCTGTTAAGCCTCACCGTTATCTTCTCAAAAAGAGGAAGACATTGGGCAGTAGAGATTCTTGACGTTGGTAGCGGTAGACCTAAGTATGAGACTGTATCAGTGTTGTGTGTCAGGCCAGTAAAATATGCAATTTGATTGCACTGTTCAGCATGAAGACCAGCAGTAATGATTTTAGATTTGGCAATATTAACTCTCAGCCCTGTCATGTTGAAAAATTGATCAAGAGTAAGCATTATATTCGTGACCGTGCTAGCATCAGGAGAGCAGAAAACAATTAAGTCGTCCGCAAACATAAGTCCAGTGATCAGTGGTTCTTTGCATGCAGGATGAAGTTTAAATCTACCCTGATTATGCTGTTTTTCGAACAGCTGCGTAAGAAGCTCCATAACCAAAATGAATACATAAGCCGAAAGAGGATCTCCCTGTCTAATTCCTTGCTTAGAAGTAAAAAAGCCAACTGACTTTCCATTGACATTAACAGAATATGTCGGTGTGGAGATGCATTCATATATCCATGATATAAAATGCGGTGGGAAGTTCATATACCCCATTATTCTCACAATACTATCCCATTGTAACATGTCAAATGCTTTCATAATATCAAGTTTCATCATTGCTTTTGGAGGAGAATTCTTACGTTTATAGCCTTTAATAAGTACATGCGCGAGAAGAACATGATCTAGAATATTCCTACCAGGTAAGAAAGCAGCTTGGTTTTTGGATATAATATTTGGTAAGACATTTCTTAGTCTTGTTGCAATAACTTTTGAGATGCATTTATAAATAGTGTTGCAACAGGAGATAGGGCGAAATTCATTCACACAGTGAGCATTCTTCTGCTTGGGTATAGGAGCTATGTTCGTATAGTTAAATGACCTGAAAAGTTTACTTTTCTTGAAGAATAGAAGTATGGCATTGATAACATCAGTTGAAACAATAGACCAGCATGAAGTAAAGAAGTAGGCATTCAACCCATCTGGGCCACCACACGAATTGGAGTTAAGTGAGAACATAGCTTGTTTAATCTCTTCATGGGTAACTTCATCACATAGCAAGGTATAATCTTCTGGACTTAGTCTAGGCAGGATTGCATCAGGGATCTGTTCAATATTAGGACTGAAGTTGCTCCTGTTGCTATACAGATTAGAGAAATGATGAACAAAAGCATCTTGGACCTCTTCAGTTTTGGAGTGCAGTACACCATTCGCATCGTAGATAGTAGTTATGTTTTCTTTTCTCTGTTTATTCTTGAGAGTAGCATGAAAGTAGGCACTATTTTTATCTCCCTTTTCTTTCCACTTTATTCTCGACTTCTGTCTTACCATACCAGTCTCAGTAGATAATGCTTCATAGTATTGTTGAGTCAAGTAACTTTCAGTTGTAGTATGGTTAGCATTATTCACATCAGACATCATAGCAATTTGAGCTTCAATCAGTTTTTCTTTTATCAGAGTACTCATTTTCTCACCGTTTCCATATTTTTGGAAGGCCCATTGTTTCAAGACCACCTTTATCTCTTTAATTTTTTCCTGCAAAACAAACAAATGTGTACCAAATTTAGGCTTGTTCCATGTTGTTATCACGATAGATTTAAAATCAGGTTCAGAGACCTAAGAATTAAAAATTTTAAAATTTGATTTTCCCCTCTTGTCCGCTTCTCGTAGGTGTATAATCTGAGGTGAGTGGTCAGAAAGGAGAGGAGGAGGTAGGTGATTGAAAAGAAGAGGCCATTTGGATAGGGCTGATTGATTGGAAAAGGTGTGATCTATCCTAGAGAATGTTCTACATCAATGTCTCCTCTTATTGTTCCACGAGTATGGCAAACCAACAGTTTTGACCATTATCAGTTCAGCGTCAATAAGAATATCAGCAAGTGGTTTAATTTCATTAATAGATAGCGGGCAACCACCTACTCTATCAGAAAGTGAGAAGCTACAATTGAAGTCCCCCATGATAATCCATGGGTGGGTGGACTGCCTGAGAGATGGAATGGTCGAAAGTAACATAGTTCTAGACGCAGCAGAGTTGAAAGCGTAAACAAAGGAAATAAAGAAGGTAGAGTTATCAGAAAAGTCAGTCGCTTGACAGTGAATTAGTTGGGAAGAAGAAAGGATGGGGGTAAGTTGTATTGTTTTGGGATCATATAGAATCAAAATTCTACCATACGGTGCTTCATTCAAGTTATGTATGAATTTCCAGTTAGGATTAATGAAAGTAGCCGCTTTGTCAGTCTTGTTTTGATCCAACTTCATTTCAAGAATAGCTAAGATTGTCAGTTGATGAGTTATGATAAGCTGTTTACACTGTTCCTGTTTGATAATTAGGTTTGCACCACGAACGTTCCATGCTCCGATGCGTGACATCATTGGATAACACGCGCATTAATTAATTCTATCTTCATTCTCCTGGTCACCGCCTGATTAGAGGACAGGTAATTAGGAATTGTAGCTGAAAGGGGAGTAACTTCATGGTTTTTTGTTTCATCAGGCAAGGGGGAGGAGGCTTGACAAGTTTCAGTAGGGGTGGGTAGCATAGATATGACAGAGGCTGTTATTAGTGGAGGGGCTTTGTAAGCTGAAGGTGGTTGAATTTTGGAGTAACAGTGTTGAGTGGTTAGGTTGGGAAACGTGTCAATTCCTGGGTTCATGGATTTTGTGGTTTGAATATTGGTGTGATACGAAGTGCATGCATCATATTCGTTGTGCATGCTTTCTTTCAGCAGTTCATTTTTCTTTTGTTTGCGTTTCTTGTTGCTGTTTGGTTTCCTTTTCTACCAGAAGTGCTGTTTTTATCACCTTTTTGACTATCATTGCTCGTTTCAACTTTCTTGCATCCTTCATTGCTTTTCACTGATTGTTGTATTTCATTCTCTGTTCGCTCTTCATCATGTTTCACTTGAAAAGAATTAATTCTCAAATCCTCTTCCAGATTAATATGGTTCACATCTTCATTTTGTTCCTCTGTTACATCGTTTCCAATTGCTTTCTGACCTTGTTTATCATATTCCACACATTCATCAATTATATCAATCATGTTCTCCTCCTCTTGCAGATTAAGGAGCGCATCAAAACTATTGAATATTAAAAAAAATTCTACTGTGTTATTTTCTCCATTTGTCTCCACTTCTACCGGACTATTTTCTTTATCCACTTGATTTATTACATTCTGTATGTTGGCATTAACTTCTTCACTTATGTTTTCACTGTTGCTACTTTTATCACCACTTAAAACATTATCTTGGTCTTCACTTTTCTTCTCTTTCACATTCTTGCTTATCTCTTTGCTTGCTCCATCCTGAACTATATTATTTCCTTTTTCCACCAACTCTGGCTTCTTGTTGTTCACTCGTTGCAAACTCTGTTGTTTCGCTGCATAACCGGTTTGACATATCTATTATCACGGGGTATCACTAATGCCTCATCCTTTTTTTCCTTACTTTCGTTCCTGTATATTTCCTTTCCTTTGTTACTTTGACTATTCTCCTTACCATCACATCTTTCTGTTTTATGTCCAATTTTTTTGCATATAACACATACATCTGGCTTCCACTGATATTGAACATAGATCTTTTGATAACCCCCTCAACCAACTTAACCATAAACTCATCAGGAAGCTCTCTGTCTGGCTTGACTTCAATTAAGCACTTCGCATAGCTTAGCCGTTCTTGCTTCTCCGTCATTTCGTCCATACACAACATCCTCCCCAGGTGACTACTAAGCCAGTTAATTCCAATTGGCAACCACGCAAAAATAGGAAGGTTATACATCTGTACCCAAACTGGGACTACAGAAATAGATCCAGGTACATTACTAATTGCTGCATCATATGGTTTAACTATGAACATTTTATTATTCATAATTATAGGATCACTTTGTAAAATCTTAACTCTATCTTCCGAACACGTAAAATTAAATAAAAAGATGCTTCCATCTGACTTGGCAGTAACCGAGCCTTTTAACTTCCAAATCTTTTTAAGCTTACTGATAACTGCTGTATAGGACAAAGGTTTGTCTAAGAAGAAACCAACCAGTGTTTCATTCCATAGTACAGCTCCAGGTTCAAGAACTGCTTGCGTTGGAATTAAAGCATTATCTTCATACTCTGGTTTCATGTCAACGGGGATGTACTTCCCAGCATTTTTTGGTTTGTGCTTAAATAGAGAAGTCCATTTTCATTCACACTGATAAGAAGTAGGAGGTAGTTCAGATAGGGAAGAAGTGGATTCGGGAAAGTGATGGTTTGGAATTGGATCTGGGGGAACAAGCGGTGGCATCATTGCGGGAACTACAAGAACCGAGGGTAGTAAGCGTGGCTGAGAGATGAAAGACTGGTCAGAAGAGTGAGACGTGGGAGGTGCTGAAGAGGATGAACGGCGGTGGTCATCGGTCACTACGGCTGCAGCATGGGAGGGACGTTAGTGGTGTCAGAGGGAGTATGGGAAACGTGTCAGAGGGAGTATGGGAGGGACTGCAGCATGGGAAGGTACTACATGGTTGACTATTTAATTATAAAATAGTTAAATAATTGTAAAATAGTTTTAAATAGTAATTAGTTATAAACAATTGAAAAACAGTAATTAGTTTGTAAAACAGTTGTAAAATAGTTAAATAGTTTTAAAAATAATTATAAAATAAGTATAAAATAGTTTGGGATTTAAAAAGAAAGATTGTAGATAGTAAATAGCTTGGAAAGATAGGTTTATATTAAAACATTTTATTTTGAAAATAGTCCAGAGCCAAACTGTTCAATTCCCAATCTCCATTCTCATCAATTCAACTTAAATTTCCACTTCCATTTAAAATTGACTCAATTCCAATTTGATTTAATCCCAATTCCAATCAATTGACAATTTCAAATTAACCTTCAATTTCAACTCAAATTAAGTTAACTTCCATTCCCATCCCAAATTTAAATCAACTTCCTATTTGAATTTGAACTCATTCAACTTCAATTTCATTTCAAATTTATCCAATTCAAATTTTCCATCTGAATTTTAAACTTATCCATCTTCCATCACAATTCTAATTAATTCAAATCGAATTCAATTTGAACTAATTTTATTCACATTTCAACTTAAAATCAGATCGAATTATATAGATTCAAGTTATATTTTAAATGTTGATTCAAACTAACCTTTACTTTCAATTTAATAGCCTAAATCGTGTTAAACTATTTAAATTTGAGTCCAAATTTTCAAAACTCTATTTTAAATTGCCTTTACTTAACTCTTTACAAGGTTCAAGTAAGAGTTCAAAACAAATTTTAATTTACAAGTTCCATTCTTAACATTCAAATCTTAAGTTCAAAGGAATTTTATCTTCAAAATTCAATTTATTACCCAATTTATCTCAATGATGGATGTATTACCACAATCCATTCAACATTATTCAATTTGAACTTCCATTTCAAATTTTAAACTTCTCACTAATAATCTTTCCACTTCAAATTTCGAACTTCTATCAATATTCTTTCTTACTTATAAGTTCAAAGACTTACATCACATTCCAAGTAAAAAATTAAAACTTTTTTTTTTGGCAAAGCCAGCGGGGTTAAATGGCCCCTACCATATATTAGAAAAAAGAAATTCAACGATCCATGGCAAACCAGTAGATCAGAGGAAGGAAAATACAACAACTAAAACACTATGCACGAAAATTACTACGAATGGAGTTGACAAGTATATGCTTTGGTGTAGACACACTGGAAAACACTCTACTATTCCTCTCCATCCAAATAACAGTCAAACAGTTTTTCAAAACACGCAGCAGCATCAAACTTTTTCGAGATTTCCATCTTGTAGCCTTGAAGATGCTAAACCATTCCATAGAAGATTCTCTGATCGGATTTTGTAAATTAATCATCTGCTTACAGTAACCCCAAATGTAATAAGAATAATCACATTCGAAAAATAGGTGGTGTATAGTTTCCTTAGAACTGTTGCATAGAAGGCAAGTATCATCAAGTACAGTACCCATCTTTTTAACTTTATCCAGCGTGTGTAGTCCATTGTTAAGTATCTTCCAGAGCAGCAGATTCACTTTAGGAGTAGATCCATGATTCCACACTCTAGAATGCCATGGAAACAAAGCAACTTGAGCAGGGGGTTGCATATTGGAGTCGACCACACAAATTTGATGATGTTTATGACACCATGCAGCATGATAGTCAATACTAAAAGATGTATTTGCATGGATTTTATCCCAGCAGGCACGAACAGTGGAGGAGCTAGATGACGGCAGCGACAACTTACCTTCAGACCAAACCGACGATACAGAAGCATGCTCATTGATACCAGTCATGATTATGATGTTGTAACCAATCACATCCGCAAGAATGAATCCCTGATCCGACCATGGATCAAACCAGAAAGAAATTTTATTCATATGAAGTAAACCAACCTGAAATAAGTGAATAAAAACCCCCCTTAACCTTAATATGTTCCTCCATGACCAACTGCAATCCATAGGAATGGGCATAGTCCAAAAATGATTGCTCTTGATTAAATTGCTCCTCACCCACGAAGCCCATAAATTATTATCAAATTTGAAAATAGTATCAATACGTCTCAAAATTGCAGCCCAATTCCATTGTTTAACGTTCATGACCCCAAGGCCTCCAAACTTAAGAGGACAACAAATCTTTCTGAATGCAATAGGAATAGGCTTCTTGGAAAATGGACTGCCATGCCAGAGAAAGTGGTTAAGGGCAGAGTTAATCATGGAGATTAATTTGGCAGGCAGAACGAATATTCTAGCATAGTAAAGGCACATTGAAGTGGCTATGGATTTGACAATCACAAGCCTACCAGCCATAGAGCATTTAGATATCGGCCATAAAGAAATTCTGGCAGTAATTTTTTCATAAAGTTTGAGACATTGGCTGGTCTTGACTTTTGATGAGAACATAGGAGCCCCTAGGTAGTCGTCATTATGCTGAATTGGATTGAGACCAGACAAAGTGTATATTTGGCATTTATCAGATTCAGAGATGCCAGCTATCCTAATCTTGGATTTGTTGTAGTTAATGCTGAGACCAGTAAGACATTTGAAATCATCCAAGATGTGAAGAACTCCCTGAATGGATTTGATTGTAGGTTTCGTGAATAAAAGAAGATCATCAGCAAATTGTAATGAGGAGATTCCAGAATTTTTGCATAAGGGATGATATTCAATAAGCTTCATAGCCAAGAACTTATTGGTGAGAGACGTGAACAATTGCATGACACAAACGAAAATGTATGGAGACAAGGGGTCTCCCTGTCATATACCTCTAGAAACATGGAAGTAACCAAATAATTCGCCATTAAAACTCAGAGAGTATTTAACAGTGGAAATACATGTGTATATCCAAGAAAGGAATGGTATTGGGAATTTCATCCTGTAAAGGATGTAGATAATAGACTTCCATTGGAGAGAATCATATGCCTTTTGGATGTCAAGCTTGAGCACACATCGTTTAGAAATATTTAGCCTATCATATCCTTTCAGCAATTCAGCAGCAAGCAGAATGTTGTCAGTGATGTCTCTAGATGGAAGAAAAGCACTCTGATTGGAAGAAATTATATCAGGGATAACAGTCATCATTCTAGTGGCCATAATCTTGGAGATGCACTTATAAATCACATTGCAGCATGCTATGGGTCTGAATTGAGTAACAGAAGAAGGTTGGTTCGTTTTTGGAATGAGAGTAATCTTGGTGGAATTAATCCCATGAATCATTTTATTGTGCTTGAAAAAGTTCTTAATTGCTTTAATCACATCAGGGCCAATAACAGGCCAAGCAAATTTGTAAAAGTGGGCATTGAATCCATCCGGTCTAGGGGAACTAGTTGCATTCATAGAAAATATATTTTCTTTTATTTCCTCTGCAGTAATTTCTTGAATAAGAAAATTAGATGCTTGTTGAGATAAGGCAGGAACATGGATGTTATCAAAAGGATGTCTGTTGATATGAGGGTTGATAGGGGGAGCTAGCATGTCAATGAAATAATCCAGAAAACCATCATGAACATCATCAGAAGTTGAACATAGAACACCATTTTTATCAAGTAGGTTAGAAAAATTCGCAGCAGTGCGATTGCTTCTCAAAGATTCATGGAAAACAGCAGAGTTTTTGTCACCGTTGAGGGTCCACTTGATTTTTGCCTTTTGGTATGCCATTTTATTTTCTTCCACAAGAGTTTTGGCTAGGAGATTGATTAACGTTTGCTCCTGTGTAACAAGGTTAGCTAGCAGAGACTGATCCATGCATACCTGAATATCATTTTGCACTTTATGTAAATTAATTCTAACCTCATGAGATAGACTATTACGATTTCCAAAGTTGACTTTAGCCCACTGCCTTAGCGTATCATTTAAATGCTTGAGTTTAGCCTGTAAAATGTACATAGGATTACCATAAACTTTAATAGACCAACAGTTAGTAACAATTTTCATAAAATCCTGGTGCATAGTCCAATTATTAAAAAATGAAAATGAGGGGAGTCTTCTCTCATATGCTTTTCCCCAGTCTAAGATAAGGGGAGAATGGTCAGATAGCGATGGAGGTTGAATGATGCAGTGAAGTTTAGGCCAAACAAGAACAGATGAAAAGTTTTGATATGATCTGTCAAGATTACAGAAGGTGAGCTTGCCAGTTTTGCTGGAGTTATTCCAAGTATAGGGACAACCACTGGCAGCAATAGGAAGGAGATTAGAATCAAAAATGGCCTGGTTGAGGGGTCTAGTCTGTTGATAAGTTAGAGGAGAACCCCCTATCTTGTCAGCCGAAGATTGCATACAGTTCCAATCTCCAACACATAGCCAAGGTATAGTAGTTGGTTAAAGAGTGGGAAGAGAGTCAAGGAAAGATTGCCTGTGCAAACAATTGTTTTCAGCATATATAAAGGTCATGTGGAAGATGGTGGATGTATGGATGTGGGTTATAACTGTGTGAATATATTATCTATGAACACATAAGGGGGTGATAGAGAAAATAGCAGGATTCCAAAGAATAAGCAATCTGCCATAAGGAGCTTGAGATAGATTGTGAATAGAATTCCAGTTACTATTAATGAGTTGGGAAGCTTTGAGGGTTTTGATATGATTTAATTTTGTTTCTGCAATAGCCATTATTTGAATTTTGAAGGAAGAGATGAAGTTTTTAATTTCCAGTTGTTTTGATAAGGAGTGAGCCCCCCTTATGTTCTAGAATGCAATTCTATCAATCATAAAATAGGTTGTGAATGGGCTCTGGTTTTAACACCAGAGGAAGAAGTGTTAAGGTCTGTTGCGATTGGCATTGATGGGGATATTTGGTCAATGGAGTATTGAATTCCCTTGTCTAGGTCATTTGGTTTTTTGCATGATTTCCTAGGCTTGCCCCTTTTACTTTGAGAGGAAGAGATTGTACTTTCAGGAATTGGATGTAAGGAGGAAGGAGACATAGATGGATTGTTTGTTTGGATAGGGATGATGTCTGAAAATATATGATTTGGCAGAGATAGAGATGAATAAGGGGAATTGGAATGGGATTGATTACGAGTGATTTGAGATAGGACAGGAAGTTGTGCAGAAGATTGCACAGCACTGTGCATATCATTGTGCACGTTCATGTTGTGGATGGAAGGAACAGATAACGAGGATATTTGATTGCTTTTTGATATGATATTATGATCATCAAGACTAAGTAAGCCATCAATATCCTCATCACATTCTTCAGTTAAAGTTTAAAGAATTGAAAAGTTGTTATGGGTGGATACACCATCAGTTGATAGTAAAAGATCATCAACAGGTCTTGAATCAGAAATACTGGGAGGAATAATATTAGGAAGAGGAAGTAATCCAATAGCATCATCAGCTGTTTCAACATTTTGTACAATATTACCAGGTAGAGGCTGATGTGAAGTATCAACCACCATCAATTCAGCCTGGGATGAATTTGGATCATCACTGTTATTTGCATCATTATCTATTTCAACTGTCTTCGACACTTGGTTAGAAACAGCAAGATCCACACGAGCCTGACTCGAAGCCTGTTGCACCAAATTGATTGCATGACTCGAAGCATTCACAGCATCATGTTTACTAACTCTTTTCCACATTTTCTGAAAGGGTTTAATTTTCCTTTTACCCTCTACTTGCAATCCCTTTTTCTGCAATAATGCTGGACCAAACTTGATCATGTTCTTGTCACCATTCTCAACTTGCTCATGTGATCCCTTACTAGCCATTTCTTTAGCATTACCATTGGAATTGAACTTTTCACAATCCACTGTTGCATGTCCAAATATTTTACAATGAGTACAAATAAGTGGTTTCCATGCATAATCAATAAGTATATCAGGACATGAACCATCACCAACAGATAAACAGTCGGGCAGTTCTCTATCAGGAGTAATTTCAATCAGACATTTCGCATACTCAAATCTTTTCAGTTTCTCCGTATTTTCATCAAAACATATTAATCTTCCAATATGGCATGCCAACCAATTGATGCCAAGAAGAATCCAGGTTAGAATAGGGATTCGATGAAGATGGACCCAAACAGGAACAGTTCTAACTGCTGCATGAGCAGAAGCAAAGGAAGTATTCCATTTCGATAAGATAAACATTTGACCACAAATTAAGAGAGGGTCTTTCTTTAATATTGTTAGCTTGTCTTCTTCATTGGAGAATCTAAAGTAGTAAATAATCTTGTCAAAGTATATCTCATAAGAACCTTTCAGTTTCCAAACCTTTTCAAGGTAAGATTTAACTGCCGTATAGTTAACTGTTTCAGCAAGGAAGAATCCAACTAAACAATCGGACCATGATTTAATTCCTTCATTAACGATCTCCACAGGAGGAGAAAGAGGTGTGCCAGTATACTGAATGTCAAAATGAATAGGAATATAAGACCCAGCATTCCTAGGCTTATCAGAGAAAAGAGACGACCACGAAGTAGGCGGGACAGAAGGAGGAGGAAGAATGGATGGCGAATGAGGGGAAAAGGTAGAAGAAGGACGAGGACAAGGAGGCAGGGGATGGAAAAGATCAATAGGAGGTGGCACAGAGGAATTGGATGATAAGGAGGCAGCTATGTCTGGCGGTGGTGGAATAGGTGGAAGCGGTCGGTCAGAGGCGGGAGACGAAGGAAGGCGGGAAGAGTGGGAGACAGGAAGTACGTGAACAGTTGAAAGAATGGTTTGGGGGATGGGGATGGGTGACGGGAGAGAAGACATGGAAGAAGACGTGGTGAAATAAATATTGTGAAATATTGTTGAAAACTTTGGGGCCAAGGAAACTATGTTTGCCCTGGCCTTCGGTTAGCCGGTTTTATAAGTGGTGGTGCACTATGTCTCATTATTGTGGCCGCTGGGTTTCGAACCGGTGCCACTACAACCACACATAGCAACTCCACTATGTCTTAACCACTGGACCACTAGAACTTGACAAAAAAAAATTATCTTTGATATATACACTACGTCTTAGCACTTAGAGATTATTTCAAATTATCTTTGATATTATGTATATCCCTTATATATATACAAGGTTATTTCCTTTGTACACCAAGTTACACCTTAAAATTTTAAACCACTTTTGGTTTTTAATTCAAAACAAATTTCTTTAAATTTTCAAACAACTTCTTATTTTAAAATAAGATCACATTCAAAAATAGTCTGAATAATATTATTTATTCTTTTCTTTCAACACTTTGAAACAATTCAAATGTTTCTAGACTTAGGTTTTAAAACTTCACAATTTAAAACATATTCAATTTATAAGTTATACTCACCTTAAAAGTCTACTTAATTTGGCTTACTTGTTAACAAATGTATCATTATTAAACACAATAACTATTTATGATAATACCCAAGATTATCATATCTGGATACCAATTCGTTTTTATCTTATTCTTACTCTGAAATCACTTTTAAAAATTCAGGATTTTATTTTCAGTTTGAATCCATTTCAAACTTATCTTCCTTCAATTTTAGCTTGGTTGTATTTCTATCACCGCTTAATTCTCATTATTTAATTTTCAAATAATACAGCAACCGATTACCTTAATATATAATGGTTAGAAGAATCGGTGATTTATATATAAACTTATATAAAAATCATTTACTTTTAAGACCATTATATAAGAAAATAACAAGTACGTTCTCTCATATATATTACACTCAACTCATTCTAGGGAATTATTGATCGTATCCTTAATAAGTACACACACCAGAGCCAAGGTTCTCACTTAACCTTCTGCTCTGATACCAAATGTAACGACCCAGAATTTTCGATCCCGAAAATCCCAAATAGTTAGGAAAAGAAGAAAAGAGGTAGAAGAAGAAATAGAAAAGAAACACAGAATCTCAGATTTGCAGCGAATCAAAATATAATATTAAATAAAATAACAGTTATACAAAGGAAAAACTATATCAGTTAATTTACATTAATACATCAGAGTTACAACATTTACACAAACACCGGACACATAAAATCAACTTGTTCTAGATAATCCACAATATCACTCAGCGGAATACACTCCATACGTTCCTACCATCCAGCTCGCCTCCTGAGATCCAGAACGTCCTTACCTGAAATCTGTAATACTCGGTCTGACCCGAGCATTACATCAAAGTAACACTCAAGTCGGGCTGGAACCAGCATGAGTAAACCTATCTAACAAGAAATAATAAAGCAAAAACTTATTTAAAACCGGGGTAACTCGTACTACAAGTTTTAACTTGCCATAGTCAAAAACACATCCTGAAATCATCTAAGTATCATTACTAAGATTAATGACCAAGTTTACAAGTTTTATTCCATTCCAGCCTATTTATTCAAAGTTAAATCCATAAAGAATTATTGTAGATTCCAAATTGAAGTGGTTTCGGGTATTTACTGATACCCGACCCCGGTCTCTTCAAATAAGCTGTCATCTTATCCCAAGTTATTCAAGTGAATACAATTCAATTCTTGATACAGGGTGTAACCTTTACACAACAATTCATCATAGATAACCACATTATCTCTGTTCAACCCAAACATATCATATTACAAAATATTTCATATCACATTGCATCACAATCACATACCAGGGGTAACAAATAATCAAAGGTATTCAATATCATTCAATCATCCATAAGAAAGGTTAATTAGTCATGCTATTTCTAATTAATCTAAATAGATTAAATTAATTACGTCAATCATCTTTAAATCCTGCCTACTCAACATTAATTAATTACAATCCTATTAATTAATCATCCTCTAATTACCATCTTTGATTACATTAAGTAATGAGCATTGAATTAATTACACAAATTAATTAACCTTTAATTATTCTTATAAATTAACTAACAATAATTTATCACATTGGTTCTTAATTAATTACTCTAATTAATTATTCTATAATTACCATATTGATTAATTATCCTTTAATTAATCATACTCATTGATCAACTAACCCTTCATTAATTTCTTCAATTAATCAATCCTTCAATTTATCACACTAGGTAATTAATTCTTATTTACTTCTCTTAAATAATTAACCTTTAATTACTTATTAATTTAGTCTTTCAATTACTTATATTAAGTAATCATCCTTTTAATAATTCACCCTCAGTAATAAACCATAAATTATCCATCTTAAATAATAAAATTAAGCAATTATCTTTTAACTGCAATAATTATCATTAATTAATGACATTAAGTGATAAATCCTTAATTAAGCATCTTTTAATTAATAGATTAATTAATTAATCATACTACATAATCAATCTTTGAAATTGATTTCACAAATTCATTTACCTTTAATTAATTAATCAATTAACCATCCTAATAAATTAAATAATTTGTACTTTTATTTAATTACAACTTTATTTCACCTTAAAACATTTAGGTTTTAATTAATTAAATAATTACTTAACACAGTAATTTGAAAACATTTTAAACTTTGATTTTTTTTGAACTTGCTAATACCTTGTTTAAAAAAAACTTAGTTCACATTTACTTAGAAACTTACTCACTTTTGTTAAGCTTTTAAATTACAATCATCAACTTACAAAAATCCTGACCCAACAATAAAATTCCCGAGCCAATACCGTTCCACATCACTTCATCTTCGAGTCAAAACCCTAACAATTCGAGCCTGCTCCTGAGCGAACTCTTCTTCCTCTTTCGTCTGTTGCTGCTTCTACTTCTCCTTCCACTGTGACACAAGGATACGGTGCACATGCATGCCTTCTTCTGATCGACGAACTTGCCTCCGACCATCCCTGTTCATCACCTTCAAGCCCTATAGGTTTCCTGACCACCTAGTTCCACAAAGCAACCGTTTAAACAAAAACTCAATCTTCCAACAACACAAGAAACACAGAGATCTCCTTCCTCTACTTCGACCGGTCATCACCGATCACTGACCGGCCCCAAACTTCGCCAGTACCCTTGTCATGAACCTCCCTTACTTCCTCCCCCATACCGCAACCTTAAATCCTTGCCGCGATACCATAATTTGACTGGAACCACCCTCCACCAAACCAAGTCCCAAAACCCTACACTATCCTCTTGCCGCCGCCACCGTGACATAAAAATTGTGCCACCAATTTTCCCACGAACCCTATACCACAATCTCACTCCGACATAAACCCCGACCCTACTAAGTTCCCCGATTTTCTAAATTTGGACAAAACCCCAACTTCTTTCCACCGGGAAGTCCTCGATAACTACTAGCTTAAAAATCAAGAGACCTATACCTAAAATCACCATTTCAAAATACGATTCTGATTATGTAACCAGATTTTAAAATTCACATGTTTGATTTTTCTGATAAATCATGATTTTACTGTAAAATCATTATTTATCAATATTTATTAATATTTTTATTTGCGGTTCTTTTAGAAATGAAATTACATAGTTATGATCATTTTTCTTTTAAAGATCTTAGCCAAATTTCCACTGTAAAAAGAGAAATTAAATTTAAACTTGATTTAAAATCCTGTAACTAAGAACAGAGGTTTTATACAGGCATATATATTCAAATATCTGCATATATACAAACATAATCTCATCATGCAAGCAATTTACACAAAGTTATTCAATGTTTTATTCACAAGCAATAATTTTATCAGGATTAAGCATAATTAAAAGTAGCAGTCTACTCACCTGTACAACTTAAAACAAAGAAGCTTCTTCCTGGAAGCAGTTTTGATGTATGAACATAATCTGCTTTGAATTGAATTTTCTTGCTAGATGATCCAGGCTTTGATTGGTTTTAAACTGATGATCTGAAGCTTGGTTATTGCTTGATTAACTTGTTAGAACTTGATTTGCTTCAAGTTTTTCTTGCTTTGTTGATTTGTAGCAAATATTTACAGGTTGAAGACTGATTTTGTTTCGGGTAGATGTTTAATCTGTTGTGTTTTTTATTTTTCTTTTCAATTTCCAGGTTTTTGAAAATGGCAAGAAGATGTAAACCTGGTTTAATTCCTTTGATTTCTATTTTCATTATAAATTTGGAAAGAAATATATTGGCCGCTTGTAAATTGCATGGCATATAAGTTACCATTGTCAAATAATGAATTTATTGATTACAAATGTTCTATGCATTTCAAAACTTACAAATATATGAAGCCTTATTTATAAATTCCTTATGTTTATAAATTTTGGATTTTATGAATTTAAAGTATATATAAACTATACTTAGCACATGTGTAATTAAGAAAGAAGAATATTAACTCTTTGATTAATTCTTGTTTAAATTTTATATTTCAATTTTTACACTTGTATATTTTTATGTTAAATGATTTACTTTTGTTAATTTGGGTGTTAACATCTTAACACTTGTCTTTATTTAAAATGTTTTATAAAGCTTTGGTATTTATTTTACTATTTAAATCAAACTTTATTTAAGATATACTTCCTTTAAATTTTCAAATTTGAATTCAGATTTAAGTCCAATCTAATTTAAGAATCAATTCAAATAAAGACAATTTGTAATTTTTAAATAAACCCAAATTCAACTTGTAATTAAGAATTGTACTTAAAAATTTATTTATCTATATTTTAAACAACTCATTTTCATTATTGTTTGAAAATAACAATTTTAATCAATTTAAAATAATTTATAAAGAGGATTATCACACTTAATTTTGCTTGAAATTTCCGGGATATCACATATATAATCCATTCACTACAACTAAAGTGTCTAGGTGATATTTTTCTATCATGGCAAAATTCCTAGCATCATACTTACTTAACCAATCCATATCCAAAATAATTCTGAACCCTACGAAATCAAATACATGCAAATGGCAAGCAAATGTATGACCTAATAACTCAAACTCTAACTGGCCACACTTCATCCCAAGTGTAGCATAGCCTTCTATCGGATTCGCAACCCTTAAGGGAGTAAATATATGAGGGCTCTAGGTTAAGCTTATCTACCAAACAATGAGATATAAGAGAATGTGATATACCAGTATCAAATAGAACTCTAACTGATACACCATGAATCAAAAGCATACCTCCCAACATAGCTTTTCCATGCGGCTCAACCGTTGGTCATGAGGTATTGGTTCCAATGCAAACATCTTGCCTTTTCCATCCTAAGCTGGTTCCTTGCACTGGTCCTTATAATGTTCAATTTGATCACAATTAAAGCACTCGCTTCTTTCTTGTCAGCAGCTTTCTTTCCTTTGCCTGTCCGACACTTGTAAGCATAGTGTCCCTTCTTGTTGCACTTATAGAAAACTACTTTGGCCTTCTTTTTCTTGGCTGCTCCTCCTTTCTGAGTGCCTTTCTTATGGAAAAACTTTCTCTCCTAGTTCCGCCCACTTTGAGCTTCCCCTGCTTTGTTACCATCATGAAAAGCAATCATCTCCTCCTGCCCTAAAACCATCTCAACAACTACATCACACGGATCCCTGATATGTGGTAGAGTTGCTTTAGCTAGTTAAGGTTTCAGTCCATGGATGAACTTCTCATTCCTTTTGACAACTGTATCAACTGTAGCTTATCCGTATCTCGATAGCTCCTCAAATCTGGTTGCATATTCAAGCATTGTCATGTCTCCCTGCTCCAACTTCATAAACTTTCTGAGTAGAGTTGACCTAACAATCTCTGACATGAATCTTTGCTCAAACCACTTTCTAAATTCTGCCCAAGTTATGGTTTCTTCATCAACTCCCATTGAACATTGTTCCACCAGTATAGTATTACTCCTTGCAACTTCCTAGAAGCAAACCTCTCTTCTGCTCATCATTAAGCCCTAAGTTAGTAAAGTTCCATTCGCAATGAAGTAACCAATTCTCCACTTCAATTGCGTCCTCAGTTCTAATAAATGGCTTTCCTCCAAGTCTGGCATAATCTTTGCTTCGTACTGCATAGTTATTGACCACCGGAGCACCTTTATTTCCTCCTTCCACATTTCCTCCTGCTCAATCTGCAGAAACTCCAGCTACGTCATATTAACGAACAATTGATATATAACTCCCATATCAGCTTACGGCACTCCATCACCCACATTCGCAGCTGGTGCCCAACTTGGATTTCTTTTAGGGTTAGGTCTGGCATTCCCATTGGTTGTGGTGCTTCCTCTACAAACATTAACTCTTCAACTCCTAACATCCATATCTTACGTCCTTAAAATTTGCATTCGAGTCTTTGTAAGACACATAAGAATAGCCTAAGAGAGATGGGAGAGTGGAAATAAAGCGTATGCTTATATACAATAAATAAAAGTACGTTATTGTAGCGTTAACCCAAAACCTAACCTTATTTTCCAATTTATTGGATTACTTTTGAAAATCTTTTAGGTTTAAATTTCTTTTTAAATTTGCATAAAACTATGCTCTAATACCAAGTTGTAACATAACCGATCTTGGGGCCCGTAGCTAAGCGCTAAAGATGATGTAGTCATCTATAGTATTAACTTTCGGTGACAAAATACGGTAATGATAATGGTATCCATAATATAAAAAGCACGTGAGTATGAAATAAAATCACATATTTCAAAAACAACTTTTTGATTACATTTCAAATCCATATTTCATATTTAATTACATAATCCCAAAATGAATCCTAGTTTTTTATTAGATATAATTATTACAAATTATGCCAAAAGCAACATATGTAGATGCCCCCTTGGACGATCAGAGTACTAAATAGACATATCAGTGCCAAATACATCACATCGAAAGTAAAACTAAATAGCTCCTACATAGCTAACTTTGCCTCCTGCACGTGTTCGAAGCTTATTCATCCAACCTACTAAACCTAAAAAACCTTAACTCTTAATCTGGTCAAATTAAATTTTGAGCACCCGAGAGTTTAAGTGGGAACATAAACTTCGAGTCGGAAATAAAGCCTGGTATGAATAATAACATTACATCTCGATTTACTGAGATTAAGTGAGACCATGCCGCTTAGCAGGACGGGTTTCTCCTCACTAATATCCTTTTTAAAATCGTATCTTTTGCATATCAGAATCCAGCAATCAAACTGATTATAACAATAATAGCAAAAAATGCAAAATAAACAAGAATCAATGGATTATCTGTCCACAATATATTTTTATCTGGTTAACTATTAACCATTGGCCGACTCGGGCCTACCAGACATACTCAATAATTCAACTTCTGTTAGACATAGTACAAGGCTGACTACCCTTAACTTTCTTTTTTCTAAGGTCAACTGAACCTAGTGGTTTTACGGGCTCACCAATATCCTATCTTTACTCTGTATATTCCCTTCTGTGTGTAACTTCATTTTAGTCCCACCTGTGACAAGCCTTACACACTAGAATTTTGGACTTTTTTTATCTAGGGGTTCATAGCTAAAGTATAGGGCGCGACCTTACACCAGCCCCATCTGGTCTTCTAATATCCGTGTCATAAACTTAGGGTTAACTACTCTATTATGTGTCATTTCCTGTCTTAGGGTTAACTACCATATTAAAATTTTATTTCCTTGTAAATAGTCTTTACAAATGATTTACCCTTAAAATCATACCTTTATAAAACAAGAAAATCATATATTGCGCTTTATTCAACATATTTATGCGATGATACATATGCTTTACATAAAATAATATTGTTCAAACCTTATCAGTGGAATATCTATCCCTTCAAAGTAAATTAAAGCCCTTTTCAACGTAAAACATTTTAGGCTACTAGGCCAAAACAACACTTTCAAAACCTTTGTTTAAAGTCTTAACAATCCCTTTCGAATTCTTTGAAAGTACACCTTCTAAAATAAGTTAACTAATTTAACCTTGAGACACTATGCCGAAAGGCCAAAACATATCTTTCGAGTGTATCGAAAATATGCCTTTCGAAACCTTTAAAAGCAACATTTTTGAAAGCAATACTTAGAACTTTAGACATCCTCTTTCAAAATCATTTAAGCTTGTCCTTCGAAACATTGGAAACCTTCCATTTAAACATTTAAAGTATACCTTTTGAAAACACTAGGGATCTCCCCTTCGAAACAATTATTACAACCCTTTCAAAAGCATTGGGTTCAAGTAAAGTATTATGGAAACATTGTTTCAAAACCTTTAATAATTATTCCTTTCGAAACCATTTGGGTGTACCATTTAATATACTAAGGGTCATAAAAGAACAGAGGCAAAAGCATTGCTTTTGAAAGCATTGGTCCTAAGTATAAGAAAGAGGATGGTTTCGAAACAACCCCTTTCGAAAGCATTGAAAAGGCAGCTTCAAATTAAAAGCGAAGTCACCCTTTCGAATGCATGGATTCAAAAGGTATGAATGCGACAACATGGGCTTGTTCAAAGCGGCTATCCTTTTGAAAGATTCTTTTTAAAACAAAAAGGTGGCAACTCTATTTAAAGCTCTCTTCTAAACAAAGGCAAGTTGATTAGGTCGAACACCAACTCCAACCTTTTCGAAAGCATCATTTATAAACGAAAATAGTTCAAAGTTAATAGGAGTTGCTTCTACCCATTCGAAAGCAAGGTTTCGACACTGTACCTTCTTCCTTTCCCCAATTCACTATATATAAATTGTTTAATACCATGTGCATTGGTTTTGGAATAGGTTCTCTAGCGGAGGCATGGTGTCAAAAGCACCAGATGGAAGTGGCGAAATAGTATATTTAAGTAAAGCTGATTATTAGCCTTTTAAAGAAATTTCTTTACAACCACCTTGCCTTATTTGTCAAAATGCAATTGGTTGTCATTTCTTTACCAAAAATCCTTTTCTAAAAGTGCTGCCGAATTCAGAAATTATCAAATTAGAACGGTTAACAAATAACCTCTTCTCCTTGATAAACAAATAAAACATTTAAGTCCTTTAACTTAAATAATTTTATAATCATAGTAGAATACTTAGGAAAATTCCCTAAAAGTTACCATAATTCACTTCTATATTTTCTAACATATTTAAATTTCGGACCCAAAATCAACATATATTTGATGTAATTAATTTAAACCAAAGTTTAACTATTTTCTTTCATAGAAAATTCATAATATATCCACAATAACTTAGAAAATTATGAAACTTGAAACCCACTTCATAGATTATGTTCGCAAGTCATTTGGATATCAATTAATAGGTTTTTCAAATCTAAACTTACAACAAAATCTATATGAAGCAACATGAATCATCAACAAGAATATATATCCATCTAAACAATCATATATTGGCATTTTATTTACAAAATTAATTCGGATATAACTAGAAACCCAAAATCAATAAAAATGAGATGTAAGATCAGTATTCACCTTATCTTGTTGTGAAGAAGGTTGAGATTCATTCTTTGCTTCATTCCTTCAAGCTTTTTACTTGATTCCTATCTTTTCTTCCTTTGATTTCTCTTAATGGTGATCGGCCAAGTCCTTGGGGTTTTACTTTTTGTTTATTAGTGTTGAAATGAATGAGAAAATGAAGGGTATAAGGGTTTAGGGTTTAAGGTATAAGAATGAAGACTATTCTTATTTTTCCCTTATCATACACCTTCTACTTTGATTTTAATTCTCTTTTGCCTAATTTATTAAGGCATGGCCCCTTTATTGATTTACAAATCGCAATCACTTAACCATCTGTATTATTTTATTTTATTTATCTAATTAAATGCCCTAAATAATGTTAGTCAAAATTAGGGTCATTACACTAAGTAATATGATAAACATATAATAATTCTGTAAGACCATGCCTCTGAACGCGGAAATGGTTTTTACCTCACAAGAACAACATCCATAGGTAAAAGAATGGAAACAATTAGAAAAAAGCCCAACTGGTAAGAATGCATATAAATAAGATTAAAACCCAAACTTAGATAATGGATGCAAATAATTAAACATCAAGAGGAGCTTCAAACATTTCTCTATGAAATTAAGAAAATAATTCAAAGAATTGAACCAAATAAGGAAAGGGAATTACAATAATGACTAAGAGGGTTCACTCTCTACCAAAATTATCCCTCTAGACAATAAAATTGAGTGGGTCATTTTTTCCGCGACTCTCCTGGAAATGTACAAGTTGGAATTTCCAACCTTACCGAGAATCTGAGTATTTGATATCTCCGCATGCATACAAACGAATCCAATATAGAGTAGATGTAAAGAAACCCTAATGGGAGTAATCCCACATAGCTTGACGTCCACTCGCTCTTTGATTTTAATCATTTTCGAAAAAGGATACCAATGCTCAAAACGAGCAACAAATCGTCTTGAATTAATGAAACTCAAAAGGAGAAAAGATTAATTTCAAGGTTCGAATCAAAATAAGGAGAATGAAATTATCCAACATAACTAAAAGGGCATGCCCCTTATGCTAAAATTATACCTCTAGATAAAATACACTTAAGAGCCCATGCCAAACACTCAACATTCTCACGAACTTTCAAGCTAGACCTCATTTAATCCATGGGATTTGAATATAGTCACATCATCATTTGCATTCTATCAACACTTCTTTAGGTAAATGTGAATATGTCCTAATGGTTGCGACCCACATGGCTTTGCTTAAACTTGCTCTTTTGTTTTTATTTTTCCACGGTACTGGATGCCAATGCTCAAAATGAGCGACAAATCGGCTTAGATTAACAAAGCACAAAGAATGATATCAAAATCAATAGTTATGAAATCAACCATCGAAAGTAAATGAATGATTGTATATAGAGATTAGATCGCATACACTTATCACCAATAGATAAATCAAGCTTTTAAAAAATTTGATTCTTGTGCTTGATTTAACATCACAAATATTTGTAAAATACTATAAAAACGGTCTTTAAAAATAATCTTTTAAAAGGGCAAATTATATTTCTAAGTGTAATAAAAGAAGGTCAAAAAGTAAATGTCATCAAAAATTACTATAAACCTAAAATAATTTACACTTAGCTTTGTTTCTAGACATTCCCTTTTTTAAGGAATTTTCTTATTCATAAACTATCATTTACAACTTTTAAAAAAAGATTTATTATCGTGTAAAGCAATAAGTAACTTTAAATACTTTTATTAAACTTAAACAATGTTAATCATCCTCAAAGGTAATTGATATAATTATTTATAAATTTAAGACCACATTAATTTTCCCAAAAGACCATAAATATAGTTATAATCTATATATTTTAAACAAACATTAATTATCCCAAAGGATAATAATTTTTTTATATTGTTTTATAAATTTAAAACAACATAAATTATTGTAAAAGGTATTTAATCAAATTTGTAATCATTTATAATTTAAAACGATATTAATTATCCTAGAAGATAATAAATCAAATATATAACTTCTTTTATAAATTTTAAACCAAAACTTAACCTTTATTTTCCAAATTCTCTAAATATTTGAAAATATTGTTTAAATAACTTCCAAAGCGCCAAATGCAGCTAAACATTTAATTAGTAAAAATACAAGCACAAGTATAATACACACATGGGTTTAAGGAGATTATTTTACAAGTAATGGTATAGTGAAAATCACTATAACGACGCCGACATAGTTTGAATAGTATGTCGCAAATATGTCAACCAAGCATCATATAAGCAGTAAAAGAATATGAGTAAGATGCAGATAACAGTAACTAAATAATGATGAGAAACCCCTTAGGGTTTCCTTATTAAAGTCCCTTGTAAATCTCATACACACACACATATGTGTGTGAATTTTCGAAGTGTTTTGTAATGACCTATTCGCTATAAAAACATTCTGACTTTATCTTTTCGTCTCCTGCAGTAAAATGGTTATTTATGCCATCCTCTATCTAGCGGAAATTCAAATCCAAACAAATAATCAAATGATAAAATATTTTCGACTTTGCAAGCACAGAACGGTGATATATTCTGCTCGATAGATGTCCAAAATAATGTATTCAATTTAATTATAGTAGAACATTATTTTATTCTGCTGAATAGATATCCCAATGAAAGAACTAATTTAATTACATTAAACGTAATTGAATTAATTTAATATTATTTAATCATTAATCTATACATCGTTAGAACTATCAACTATCGAACAAGCATTCAATAATTATCTATAACAACACAGATATTATATAGTTTATTTAAAAAGTGAGTTAACTTAACGAAATTCCAGTTGACGATTTCGTGTTTCGGTTTGGTCTACTTAGCCCAAAATTCCACTTGCCCTAAATTTAAAGAAATTAATTCCAGCGTGTAGCTTACTTTCCTATAAGTCTAACGCAACTAACCTTGTCCAAATCTGACTCGTACGAGCAAGATATCAGTTTCACAAGCTATCGTTTCAATTAAATAATTATTTTACACTAATCTCATTTAATATTTAATTACTCTTTTTAACTAATCCTCCCAAAGTCATATTCTTCTTCTAGGCTATGTGCATATAAAGGCACACATAATCACCCACCATTACTACTACTTCTCTCCTCTCTTTCTCCTTTATTCTATAAAAAAATTAACACCCGTCTTTGCCATTGAGAATTTTATGCTTCGTGATGGACTAAACAAGACGAAGCCTAATCCAAGAAACCAAGATGTGACCTGCTCATTAGGACACGGCCGTACACATGACGCATTCTAGAAGAGAAGTTCAGACATGCTAAAATTTTGAGGAATGGCGTTCTTCGCTAAGAGGAAACAAATGACACCCACATAGTGTAACGACCCAATTTTTTGACACCCGAAAGTCGATATCACTACGTCCATTGTATCAAATATCCAACAGTCGAATGCCGAAAAATAAACCGTTAGGGTTAAAGAAGAAGAAGATAGAAGAAGAAAGTGAAACAAAATCAGAATCTCACATTTTGCAGCAGAACAATATATAATAGATAAATGAATAATCTTTAAACAAAAGAACTATATCAGTTTATACATACATCATCAGAGTATAGTACAACAAAATAACAAAAAAGAATATCATATACTAGTGATACGCCTCGCCATCCAGCTTGCCTCTAGATCTCCACAGCATATTTCCTGCTTCGCTCCAGAATAACTGATAACCTGACTCTAGGCTGCCCGTGTGGAAAATTATGAGCACCCAGAGTTTAGAAAGGGAAAAATGAACTCCAGGTCAGTCATGGGACTGGTGTGAGATCTTAAACAGTTATTTGCACAAAGAAATGGAAAAGAAACCCGCTATGCTTTTGGAAAATGAAACTACCATAAGGCCTTCCGCCACACACAAAATGCAATCGCACAATTGGAGGAGATTTCTCCTTATGATAGTCAAACATGCTTGATACACAAAATATCTTTAATATTATCATTAGTGCATAGTGTGGAAAACATTTCGAAAGTATAATATTAATCTTAGCCAGCATACTACCATTATGGTATACCTACTATAGTTACCATCTAAACGGCAAGTCACCACCATAAGTAAATGGCAGGTTGTACAACTAAAATTGTACAGGGCTCTTATTTTTTTGTTTGGATTTCCAACAAACGATCAGGCTAAGGAACTTCCTACACTGAATGGGAACGCCTCTGGAGGGACGCCCCGAGAACCTAACTGGATCTCTGCCAACACAAGGCCAGGTTACCTCTATAACTAGGTAACTAACCATCACGAGTATGTCACCCTTCGGTCTAGACCGACCTTTATCCGAGGTGCCACTCATCCATCAACCACTAAGTAAATAATCTGGGCTCCATACCAGAATACCACTTTTTATCCACACAAGTTAAATATCTAGGCTCCATACAAGATACCACTTTTTATCCAGAAGGAAATGAACATTCCCTGAGGGGCGCGACCCCCATAACCTTGCTGCATCCTTCCTGTTTCGACCGTTTCCGAGGTGTGAAGTCTGACGAAGTCTCGTCCACAAAGCTATGAATTTCACAAAAGCCATGCTTCGATCAACAAATGATCAGCAACACTTACCATGCCACATTACCAGTTTGGGAATATATCACTAGTAACCATCAACTACATAACCTTTGAGCTCGTACGTCTCAGAGAAGGGTGTTAAGCTAAGAGAATAAATTATCCGCTACGAATAAAAATGTATTTGATAGAAACCAGCTTTGTGATAACCCGAATTTTAGGATATCTGTAATTGATAAATTAACTGAATTTAATTAATTGAAATACTAATTTATAAATTTAACAAATAAATCTGATAATAAATATTTGTATTTGGATCTGCGTATAAATGAATTTGAACTATAATAAATACTAAGTTTTAAATATTTAGATAAATATTCATTTAATAATATCTTGATATAATTATTGAAATTTGAAAATATTTGTTTAATAATCTTCTTTATTATTATTTTGGCAGAATTTATCTTTTACAGATAAATATGTTTCTATTTTTAATGTATATTAGTAAATGGCAAATGAAGTTTGGATTTGATATCCAAACATCTTAAAAAGAATAATAAATTTGATTATAAAACAAATCTTTTTATTACTCTTATTTAACTTTAAATCTAAGCTTAAAAAAATATTTTAAACAATTAATATTTTATCTCAAAGAAATTCATGAGCATTTAGATATGTATTTATAATTAGTAAATAATATATATATATATATAAGTATAGTCTATACATATAATATAAACATAATATCTTAATCTTTATAAAGCATAAGTAATATATATATATAAGTAAAACATAGATTAATGAAATCATAAATATAATTATAAACTTGACATGTGTTATTCACTATAGCCTTGCATTTGACATTTGTAGAAAGGATATCATGGGTAAGCATTTGAAAACATGCAAATTTACATTTGGCTAAATATGATTTTCTTCTTAAAAATAAAAATGAATGAAAACATAAATCTATGCAAAATTTACAAATGTAAACATTTAAAATATGCATTAAGCATTTGTAAGATAAAGAGTACATGTAAGGCCAAGTGGCATTTATTTCTTTAGGAAATTTTTTATAATTAATATGTAGAAAAACAAGGTTAGAGTTGTATCCATTTTTGTGAAACCAAACTTTCTTCTTTATAAAAATAAATAAATAAATAATAATAATAATAATAATAATAATAATAATAATAAAAGTAAAATAGAAACCAAACATCAAGTACTAGATCAAACATCAGCTTCATCATTAAACAAGTTTTCAGATCTGATAAAGTACCGTTCTCTATTTTCAAAACCTGGAAGCATCTCAGATCATAATCAAGCAGCAACAATTCATCTCAACATCTTGACCAAAAAAGTAGAAAAATATATCAAACCTGTGCTCTGTTCAAGAAACTGCAGGTGAGTAAACCCACCTTAGAGCTTAAACTGCGATATATTCCTATTGCAAATGATAATCTTAGTGGTATGCCTGTGAAATATTTAGCATGTATATCTGAATGTGTTCAGCCTGATAAATATAATTCTGCATGTTTGAGTATGGGTGTACTTGTCCCTGCTTGTTCAAAGACTATGAATTCATTCAAATTCAATTTCTCCCTGCATAAACTATTTAAAATCTTGATGATTAAACACCGTATGATTAGAATGATTTAGAAATGTTTTTTTTAAATGTTTTTAAAGATGAACAACAAATAGTTTTACTGGGAGGAAAGGATTTACAGTAGAAACAAATTAAAGCAAGAAAATCAATCGTTTAAAATTCGTGTTCTAAATTTATAATCTGTCTCGCATTTGAAAATCATGATTTTTGATTTAGTTTTTAAAAATTTTAGTACCGTGGTTATCAAGAAATAGGAGGTTGATCGTTATTAGAAATTTCAAGGATCCCCGACAATCGGAGAAGAGTCGGACCTTGGGACTGGAGCTGGAGAAGGTTTGGGAGGTGTAGATCAGTGGAAAAATGGTAGGAGATTTTATCTTGCATCATAGTGGCTGATCGAAGTGAGGTTAGGGTTTCGACTCTGAATTGGGATTTGTTGGGTTTCAAGGCTGGCGATGCATCGATGACGTGTCGAGTTGAATCGGAGCTATGGGAAAGGAAACATAGAGTTCAGGCAGAGGTCCAGATGCACGGCCATGGTTTTCGATAGGCAGAGGTAGGAGTAACGTGATGATTGGTGATCAGGTTCTTCCTATTTGGGTTCGAAATTGTTCAAATTCGATTTTCATGGTGATTCGCATTTCTAGGTGACCGAGGAGATCGGTGAGGTAGCTGTCGACTTGGTTGCGGTAGTGGCGAGGACTAAAGTAACCCCAGTCATGTGTGCACGTGCACATGTATCGGCGATGGCAGGGCGGTGCCGTTGTTTGTGTTTGAGAGAGAAGGTAGGAAGTAGAGAAGAAAAAGAGCTCGGGTATTTCGTAGGGTTGGCAACGGGTTTGGCCTGCGTTGATAGCGAGCAAGTTATTGTTGTAACAGTTTATTTATAGAATTTAACTAAGTCAGAATATTTGAAAGAAAGGAAGTGGAAGGAGGGTTGAGACGCAGGGGAGCACGGGGTTTAACTCGATTATGAGATTTTATACTAATATCTCATATAAAACTTAAGCCGAAACGATTTTAAAAATGAAATTATTAAATAAAATGTAATTATTTAAACAACCATTTTCTAAATCAATATCAATTAAATCTTTTAAAATAATCTAATCACTTCTATAATTAACTAAATAAATCTTTACTTTAAAGATTTAAAAACAACTTAAGAAAATAATTTCTCCAAAGCATCCTTTTTAAAACCATTCTTAAAACTTTAAATTTATATTTATAAGCTACTTTGAAAACATACTCGGCTTTCCAAGGAAAATACGCTTTCCATTTCAAAATGGTCTATTTAAATCAATTAATAAATCCTTCTTGATTTATTTTAAATTTACGTTCCAAACTCATAAATTTCTTTTCCATACTTGTAAAATAAATCAATATTTATTTTTAAAACAAATTTCATATTCCTTTACAAATTCTCTTTGTGAATTTAAATTCCAAATATCCACCGATATACAATTTTCAAATCGTTTTCCAAATATTCACATTCAAATACCAAATCAAATTCCAAATTGATTTTTAAATTTATTTCAAACACCAAATCAAATTCCAAATTGATTTCCCAAAAATTTATTTTCAGACACCAAATCAATTTCCAAATTGATTTTCAAAAATTTATTTTCATTTATAAATTATTCCTTTATTTATCCAAATTATTTCAAAAATCATTAATCCTATATTCACGCCTTCATTTAGACTTTAAAATCTGAATTTTAAAATAAATCCTTTAACTTCTGAATAATACTAGTCAAAGGCCATTTATTTTCCTTTAAAAAAAAATCTTTTTCCTATATTTAGAATTTATTCGATAGGATTTCAAAAATCAATCTTTAACCTTTTAAAATTCCTTCTTTTAAATTTATCCAATTCTGTAAAGTGAATTTATTTAAAATTTTCTACTTTAATTTCCAAAAATCCAGTTATATATTTCTGGTATCCTACGATACCAAAAATATGTTCGGCTAAACTATAGCCTTCAATAAATTTCAATCACCAATATAATCATTCACACCAATATAATCATTCACAGATTATCACATCACAACATATAAATATAAATTCAACAATGTGAGGAATCCAGTTGGATCCCTCCAACCTGTTTCCCTGCATCCACGGATGTTAGCACAACAATTAAGATACCAATTCCACTTGGAGGTGGAATATTGCGGTATATGGGATTATATCTAAACATCCACTATTATGCGGCGCATAGGGTCTCATCCGCTATATAATGCAGGAAATCAATCACTCCAATATATATATATATATATATATAATCATATATACTATCACAACCAAACAATCAATCAATAAATGAAATTCTAATTATTTCAATTAAGAGAGAAGATCTCACCTTTGCTTTTATTTTGCAATCTATTTCCCTCTCGACTATTATCTCCAAATTTTGGACCTTGTAACAACATTATAAGGATTTATTAATATTTGAATTAGTCGAACAAATTAAATTTTCCTATTTGATAAGTTTAATTAACCAATAATTTAGTTTAAACCAATTTCCCCTTTAAAATATGTTTTAATAACTAAAATAAATTTAATAAGTTAATTTAACTATTTATCCACCAAATCCATTATCTAAAATAAGCTAGTATATTTTAAATTGAAATAGTCATGTATATTCTTCATATGGATACATTTATCTATATATCCGTTTCCGTAAAAAATCACAGTAATTTACTTTACTATCTATATACAAATATTTAAATTTATTTTCAAATTTTAAATTGAATGAAACAAATTGTAAATACCTTATAACCTCAACACCACAACATTGCCCACAGAGTTCCACATCGTAGCGCTTCCCTCCTGAAGCGCTTGTGCTACCATACGCGACACTATCTCGACCTTGATTGTTGCGCACGAATCAAATCCAAACTCAAGAACCACTGGAGCCCTAATACCAGTCGCAACCCTAGGCGAATCGACAGTAGCTAGTCGAACGACTCAAAACCCTAGTCAAGTTCTAACTCGTGCACAACTTGCCTCAAAGCCATCGTCGATTCCATTGCGGCACTCGCACGTGGCCTCTCTCTCTCGAGCTCGATATGATGCGAACATGGTAAAAATCAATTTCTCGAAAGAATCGATTCGATCAACATGCTATGGTTTATTGTTTGAACTTGTAACGACCCGCTATTTTGGACTTTTCGCATCCGCACATGTCGGACTTGAATGATTCAAAATACCAGAATGTAATTTAAATTAGGCAATACTCAGAATATACAGTAAATACATAATCACAGATCACAGAGTAATATAATGCAACGGAAGCAAAGAGATAGTAGTTCACGAAGCTACGATATATATACATCAGAGTTAAAAAAGCTACAATAGAAGTGACAAGATACAACAGAAGTCTTAATATGATAGTCAAGTATAAACCACAATACATCACTGGAATCAACCGGATAACTGGAAGCAACTGGACAACTGAAATAATATAGATAGCAGGATCTTCAAGCAAAGCTCCAACTCTAAAGGTGAGTCTCAGATGCTGTATCACTCAGTCTGACCCGAGCGTAAAGCAAAACACAAAACACTCGAGTCAGGACATACATAATTATACAATGTAAACCAACTCAAGTGAACTGTAATAGAAAGGTACAAGTAACTTAAAGGATGCTTGGGACCACCCATCCTCTAAGGATCTGTTAAACTATTTACTACGTAGTAATATACGCTATTATACTATTGTCTACAGTAAAATAAACTTACTTTAAAATAGCGTTAAGGCTTTACATTTTCCACCTTAACACAAAAATAGTCCCAGTAGTCTATCCAGTATCAGCGCATCTCCAGATCGAGAGACTACCCTAAATACTCCATAGGCTACGGGAGAAATCCAAACTCGTACAAGGCGCGATAGGGTAGGTGACACGGCACAACTACGCAATGCCAAGGTATAGATATACCAATTACGCTTTCAGAACGGTGGTAACGCGTAGCAGCCACTACTGCCCACCTCGAGCCACACCCCCAAAATCAAAGGGCCCTAATCAATCACAAAGTGATAGAATGGTATCGAAGGAGTGTGTCCGATAAGAGGAGCTACCTCATTACCCCATCAATCGCTCCTGTTTTAGCCACCTTATGCCAACTCACGGGAGTCGGTTCCACGTATATACCTTAATAGAACGTCACTACCATCCTGCTTCATTTTGGAATCTCCAACGTACATGGTTGTTAAAGTGGTTTTCGGTATCGACAGAGAGTATGCCCATATTCGATTTTGGCCTCTTTAACAACCAACCGTTATTATAACCCATGGATATTTATTCCAAAATAGTATATACTTTCAAAACCAAAATAGCATATCATTTCAAAATTATATCATTTATTTCAAAATAGTATAAACTTCTAAAACCAAAATATCATACCCATTTCAAAACCATATCACAATAGTATCATTTTCATTTCAAAACCCAATTCAATAATATCTCATTTAAATACAACCAAAATTTGGAATCACTGAATATTTCTTTCAATTTATTTAAACTTGAAATATTCCTTTTAAAATCACCTTAAAACAAAACCAGGTCATAAAATCATATTCTTAAATTATCAATTTCAAGGAATTTCATATCACTATATTTAAAGACAATTCTTAAATAAATTCAATTTCAAATAAATTTATTTCCAAAACCATAGTACTTCCAAACTTATAACACTATTGAGACCAAACACTTTGAAACCATAATACTTTGAAGTCATAACGCTTGAAAATGTTATCATTTGTAAATCATAATATTTAAAAAATCATAACACTTTGAAACATGTTTATTTAAACCATTTAAATTAAACGTTAATATCTTCAAAATAAGATTCATTTAAACCATTTAAATTCAATGTTAATATCTTTCAAAACAATATTCATTTAAATATTTTAAATTCAATGTCAAATAATATTCACTTCAAAGTTGTAGCATTTCTAAAATTCATTCATTTAATTATAAAATTTCCAATACATTGTAAATCTCAGCTAGAACAACATTTATAAAGTATTACAGTATATATAGTGATATTTCATAACATTGTCAAATATAGAAACAGCAGCACTTATAAAGTGCTACGGTAGATATTTATTTATTTCAAAACAGCTCAATTTCAGAAATAGCAGCACTTATAAAGTGTTGTAATAGGTGTTTAGTTACTCAAAAATAGTTCAGTTCAGAAACAACAACATTTATAAAGTGCCGTTGTAGTTATTTTCAGAAATAGTTCAAATTCAGAAATAGCAACGCTTATAAAGTGCTCTAATAGGTATTTAGTTATTTCAAAACCTAGTTAAGTTTCATAATTGATAGCACTTATCAAATGCTATCTTAAAACCACAGCATTTCTGAAGTGCTACCAATAAAATTCTAGATTTTATTATAACATTTCAGAAACAATAAAACTTCATTTTTAGCCATTTTAACTTATAAAAATCATATTTTCCGCTTCAGAAAATATTCATTTGGATATCATTTAACTTATGATTTAATAAAATAATTTTTTTTGAAATTAACAATAATTCACTTATTAAGTCAAAAGCACACTATTTTCTTAACTTTTGATTTACAATTAACTTAATAATTTATTATAAAATAACCATTCTATAAATAAAACTAAATTTCCATTTATTTACTTAACTTAAAATTTCCATTTAAAAACCAAATTTCCAATTTTTAAGTTAAGCCATATTTCAAAAAAATACATTTCCATTTAAAATATAACTATTCATTTTCCAAACATATCGACTTCATAAATAGAATATTTTATCCTAGTTAATATACAATCAAATTTCTTTATAAATCTATTCATTTAGACATCAAATAACTATGATTTCAAATTAAATAAATTTTATTACAAAAGTCCAATCAAAACTGCATTCATTTTATCAATTCAAAATATATTATTTATTCTACAAACCATATTCATTTCAAAACTAAAGATTGATTGCAATTACCAGGTTAGATTTTAAAATTTCATATTAATCAACTTTAGTTATTCAGTTATTTATCATAAATAAAGATCTTTTAATTACCATTTAAAAACAAATAAAGATTTTTGAATTACAGTTTAAACCAATTATCAACTTATAAAATTTTAACTTGTTGAAAGCCAATATCTCTTTATATTTTAAATCATTAAATCAAATTTTTAAGTTAAAATTTCATATTTTCTAAATATTCAAAATACTTAATAATTTTTTTAGGAAATATTATTTTAAAAATATTAACTATGGGCCTGTATAATATTTTCTATCCTAGGTCAAGTGATACAGCTATGTATCATTTCAATCCGTAATTTAAAAAGAAAATCCGGGTTCTATTAGTTCAAACCCGCAATCCTAAGTAAATCAAATGCAATAAAAATCACTCGAACCTATTATTTCAGCTCATAATGATTATTCCTTATTCTAAATTCCGTTTGGGTATGTATCATTTCAACCCATAGTGATAGGGAACTTGTAGTGTGAGATACAGTAAATGAAATGAACAATATTGTATATAATATCATATCACATGATGTGATAGGTATATAAACAGCTTTCAACATCATATAAATATATCACAGGCATGTATGAACATAACATGTCAGTTTTACATATTCACTTGTAATCCTTTCACAATTATAAAAGTATGGATGTCGTGTGTGGTAAACTCACCTTTTAAAGCTGAAGATAACAATTCAAGACACAATTAAGACTCCGAAAAGCATGACAAAGCACAAACAAGATTTTTGAGTGTATGAAGAGTCATGATCCAATCTTGTATATAACCAAATACAACAATTATAAGTACATGATTCAACAACCAAAAGATGGATTAAACAAATGAAAATATGAATCAAAGAGGACATAACCTTGCTTTACCAAGGCAATAGGCTCGGCTACATCATATATAGGCTAGACCATCCTCATGTATGCTCGGCCATGGTGGGTTAGAAGCAAGCTAGGCACGGCCGAAGGTCATGTATACACGGCTATTCTTTGTAGAATGTGAAGAGGTGTAGCAAGTTAAGGTTGTGGAAGGCAAAAAGGCAAGGGCTTGCAACAATTTTGGTTCGACCGTAGGGTTGTTTGGCTCGGCCATGTTTGGTGCTCGGGTTTAGGCAATCAATAGGCACAACTTGGAGGTGTTAAGGTCCAGTCAAAGCAAGGCATGGAGTGGTTTTTGTTGTGGCCAAGCAATAGGATGAGGAGGTGAACCATATAGGCTCGGCTTTGCTTGTATTTGCATTTGGTGATCGAGTTTTGATATATGGTGGTCACGGCTATAGCATGGGGTGATGGAGGAGGTGGTGATAGTCAGCATGGTGCTAGTGGTAAGGGGTTGTGGTCGGCTAAAGGATGGAGCATGGCCGAACAATAGAAATGAAACAAAGAAGAAACAAAAGAAAAATGGACAGGAGGAAGAGAAGGAAGCCATTAATTAGAACTTGTATAATTTTTGTTGAACGCAAATAAATTGGAGATGGAATGATAAACTTTGTACGTGATTTACAATAGAAGTGGCAGCTAGGTTTATAAGAAGGAATGGCTAAGAGATGCGGAAAGGCTAGAAAATAAAGAGGCCTAACTTCTTGTCCAAGAAAAGTAACCTAAGTCTATTTGAATTTCCAAGCCAAAATACAAATAAAAATAAAATAAAAATCACATTAAAAATTCCAAACAAAATAGAAAATTGAAAATAAAATATAAAGTAGAGACGAAGTGAAAAATATAGAATAGAAAATAAATAGAAAAATGCTGAAAATAATCGCGTGTAAAACGCTGAAAGTTATCAAATTTAAAGAGTATGAAACAGAATTTTACGAAACGAAAAGCAGTACACATATTAGATTCAAAAATAGTTTCATAGAAAAAGAGTAGAAATTAAAAATTCACATTTAAAATTTTCAACTGAAAGTCAAAGTTTGACCACAATTGACCAAAATACAAAATTTTCAGAAAATATTTAATTTATAGTATTTGGAAAATAAATTGTAAACAAAATCAAAAATTACATTGTAAAATCCCAAAATTTCAAATTTAAATGACTTAAAATCAAAGTTTTCAAATAAAATTTTAATTAAAAATATTTACAAAATTATGGGTTGTTACACTTTTCTCCACTCAAAAGTTTTCGTCCTCGAAAAGGAACGAGGCACGGATAACAAAGAAAACAAGATAGAATGAGATAGGGTTAAGCCAAGATGAAAAAAGAAGATTGAAATTATACCCGATAACTTTTGTTATAGGCGCATTCAACAAGATGGAGATGATCTTCCCAAGATGCTCCATAAACAAGAACACAAGCACGAAGAAGATCCTCTAGAATCTAATTCACTCTTTCCATTTGACCGTCGGTCTGAGGATGGTAAGCAGTGCTCAGACTCAGTTGAGAACACAAAGATTCTGAAAAGTTTCCAAAACTGACAGGTGGAGATAAGTAACAGGGCGAACTTCAGGGATAAGATTAATTTAGAATTCAATTTCCTGCTTAGGATGCGAGAGAAAAGGAACATTCTGAAAGAAAAGAGATTGGAAAAAAAAGATAAGATAATAAATTGAAAACCATGAAAATTTCAACTTAAATTAATACTTGATTTCACCTAAGTTAAATAAATCTTAACTATTTCTAATTTCATTATCTTATCATCCAAATATCAATTTATAAAATCATGAATTTGGAAAGATTATTTATTATACTTATAATTCATTCAATAAATTTAATTCTTCTTTATTCAAAACCATTATTAACTTTATTCCACTTAACATATAACTAATCACATATATTAGGTATAATTACATTTATTATAACTATTCCAATTTATTTATAAATTCCTTTAACACCATTTATATTGTATTTTATTCAATTAACTTTTCATTCTATTTACCTCTATCAATCTTTTTATAACTAAAATTTAAGTGTATAACATTTATTTTAACCACTCAAATTTTATTTATAAAAATCCTTTTATATTGTATATTATCCAATTACATATTTAACTTCTGAATGATTTAGGTAAGTTATATTGGAATGTAATTGAGTATTATATAAGTTAAAATTTTCTAATCCAATTATTTCAAGCTTAACTATTTATTCAAAATTCTAGCTTCATTTTATAATTGAAATCATCTTGTAAGATAAAATTTAAGAATTAAATTTCCAATTAACATCAAACAATTTAAAGATAAATAAATATATATACTCGCTATATATCCAATCAAATTTAAATCATACATCAATATATACATTATAAATCAAGTCATATTTTAGAAATTCAAATCAATTTAATTTTTCAAAGAAAAAACTGTAGCAAGCTACTGAATGGTCTCTTCACTTCGAAACTCGAAAATGAATGTCGATGATAGTGCAGTCATCACCGAAATTATTTTCCAGCGACAAAGAAAAGAGCACTGATTTAAGCATTTAAAATTCTTTAAAGCAATTTTCATTTGGAAAATACTTTAAATGGTACCGTTTTAAAACTTTAAAACCCAAAGTTCGAAATCATTGGAAGTAAAATTCTCCGATTCTTGTTTTAAATTCATTTAAATTTCCGAATTAATTTATAACCATGTTTTATAGTTCAATTATTTATATATGAAAACAAAGCTAATGGTTATAAGCTATATATACATAGCCAAATATTATTTCTTCACATCTAATTCGATTAATTATCAAAAGTTCAAAAAATTATACATATATAATATAATTATATAAAATTTATTAAATTTACCAAATTTAAAACAATACCGTGTCAGTTTGTTCTGTTCAAGTGTTTTGGAAGTCCTATCGATAGCATTGATCAGACGACTCGATCGGAAACCCAAATCAGCATCAACAACTCAAACAACACAATATGTAAAACAGTTAAATATTATTTAAAAATACACTAATAAATTTTCCAAAAATAAGGATAGGGATTCAAATTTGATAAACTCAAATCAAAGAGAACTTTGGTTTGAAGATAAGTTGGAAACAAAAGATAACATGATTGAATAACAGAGCAAGGAAATGAATAAGCTTATATAAATCGCGGGCAACCTTAACCGGGTCAATCGTGACTTCAAGAATAAGATTGGTGTGGAACTCTGAGGCAAATCTACATTCGATCTCAAGAGATAGCATTCGGGATACAAAAGATACTAGCATCTAAAGTGAGGATATATGTAAAGGAAACAGAGTCAAAGAGAAAGAGATTCAAGCTCGAAAGAAAGTGATTCTGTAAATAAATTTACCATATATGCTAAGTTTTGCCTAGAGCCGAAGCTCTGATACCAACTGTAACAATCCGCTATTTTTGACCTTTCGCATCACAAATGTCGGACTTGAATGATTCAAAATCCCAAATTGTAATTTAAATTTGGCAATACTCAGAATATATAGTAAATAAATAATCACAGGTCACAGACACAGAGTAATATAATGCAGTGGAAGCAAGGAGATAATAGTTCATGAAGCTACTATATATATACATCAGAGTTAAACAAGCTACAATAGAAGTGACAGGATACAACAGAAGTCTCAATATGATAATCTAATATAAACCAGAATACATCACTGGAATCAACCGGATAACTAGAAGCAACTAGATAACTGAAATGAAATAGATAGCCGGATCTTCAAGCAAAGCTCCAACTCTGAAAGTGAGTCTCAGATGCTGTATCACTCAGACTGACCCGAGCGTAAAGCAAATCACAAAACACTCGAGTCAGGACATACATACTTATACAATGTAAAACAACTCAAGTGAACTGTAATAGAAAAGGTAAAAGTAACTTAAAGGATGCTTGGGACCACCCATTGTAACGACCCACTATTTTTCACCTTTCAAGTTCGACAATAAAACCAAAATATTTCAAACTTGAATAGCTCAAAATAATAGATTGTAATAAAATTTGAAGCAAATAAAACCAATCACAGATACAGAATATTAGAATACTCGCAACGGAAATAAAAATAACCATAGTGGTTCAATAAGCCACTACAAACTCAGTCTCAAACAAGTACCAAAATACAATGTCTGAAAAACAAATACAGTTCTAAAACAAATACAGTAGAAATCCCAAATACATAAGTCTCTAATACAAAAGCTGAAATAGAATGACTAAACTGAAGTATATAAAAAGCAGATAAACTCCAGAATTCTCTAGCTTCCAAAAGATAGATCCAAGCTGTAATACTTAGGCTGTCCCGAGCGTAAGAAAATAAACACAAACACTCGAGTCAGGACATATATACTTGTACAATGCAAACCAACTCAAGTGAACTGTAAAATAAATGTACAAGTAACTTAAAGGATGCTTGGGACCGCCCATCCTTTAAGGATCCGTTAAACTATTTACTATGCAGTAATAATACACTATTATAATAATGTCTATAGTAAAATAAACTTACTTTAAAATAGCGTGAAGGAGTTACCCATATCCCCCTTAACGCATAATAGTCCCAGTAGTCTATCCAGTATCAGCGTATCTCCAGTCGGGAGACTACCCTAAATGCTCCACAGGCTACGACACAAAACCAAACTCGTATGAGGCTCGCTAGGGTTGGTGACACGACACAGCTAGGCAATGCCAGGGTACATATACCAATTACGCTTCCGGACCGGTGATAATGCGTAGCAGCCTCTACCGCCCACCTCGAGCCACACTCCCAACATCAAAGGTGCGCACCATATCAATCACAAAGTAATAGAATGGCATACGAAGAAGTATGTCCGATCAAAGGTGCTACCTCATTAGCCCGTCGATCGCTTCTGTTTTAGCCACCTTATGCCAACTCACGGGAGTCGGGTCCACGTATATACCTCAATAGGACGTCACCACCACCCTACTTCATTCTGGAATCTCCACCATATATACGTTTGTCAAAGTGGTTTTCAGTATCGACAGAGAGTATGCCCATATCCGATCCCGGTCTCTTTGTCAACTAATCGTTGTTATAACCCGTGGTTATAATTTCAAAAATGGTTTATATTTCACTTCAAAACATATTCATTTAAGCCATTTAAATTCAATATCATGTAATATTCATTTCAAAGTTATAACATTTCTATGTTCATTCATTCAATTATAAAATTTCCAAAATATTGTAAATTTCAGCTATAACAGCAGTTAGTTACGGTAGATATAGTAATATTTCAAAAACATTGTCAAATTCAAAACAGCAACACTTATAAAGTGCTACGGTAGGTATTTAGTTATTTCAAAATTGGTCAATTCCAAAAACAGCAGCACTTACAAAGTGCTACAGTAGGTATTAGTTATTTAAATAGTTCAGTTTCATTTCAGCAACAACAGCACTTACCAATTGCTGTAGTAGCTATTTGGTTATTCAAAACAGTTTATTTTCAGCAATAACAACACTTACAAAGTGCTACAGTAGCTATTTAGTTATTCAAAACAGTTTACTTTCAGCAACAACATAACTTACAAAGTGCTACAGTATATATTTAGTTATTTCACAATATAGTTTAGCTTCAGCGACAAAAGCGCTTACAAAGTGCTATAGTAGCTCTTTATTATTCCAGAACTTAGTATATTTTCAGAAATGACAGCACTTAACAAATGTTGTCTTAAAACCACAGCATTTCAGAAGTGCTACCGTTACAAATTCCAGATTTAATATAAAATTTTAGAAATATTAAAACTTCAATTTTAGCCATTTTAACTTATAAAAATCATATTTTTCGCTTCAAAAATATTCATTTTGACATCATTTAACTTATGATTCAATAAAATAAGCCTTTAACAAATAAATATCCAATTTAAACAATAATTCACTTATTAAGTCAAAAGTAAACCATTTTCTCAACTTTTTATTTTTAACAATTAACTTAATATTTATTTTATCATACCTATTTCATGAATAAAATTAAATTTCCATTCATTTACTTAACTTAAAAATTTCCATTTAGAACCAAATTTCCAATTTCCAAGTTAAGTCATATTTTTAAAATACACCTTTCCATTTATTCTTTATACATTTTAACTTATATAAAAATCACTATAAATTCATTTAAATTATTTAAATCCAATTTAAGTTAAAATGTCATATTTTTACATTTAAAAATACTTATAAATTTTAGAAATATATATAATTAACCACGGGTTTGTATAATATTTTCTCACCTAGGTCAAGTGATACGAATAATATCTCATTTCAATCCATAATTTAAAAAGAAAAATCTGGGTTCTATCATTTCAAACCCATAATCCTAAGTAAATAAAATACAATAAAATCACTCGAGCCTATCGTTTTAGACCATAATGATTTTTCCTTACTCTAAAGTCCATTTGGGTATGTATCATTTCAACCCATAGTGATAATGGAACTTGCAGTGTGAGATATAGAAAATAAAATAACAGTATAGCATATAGTATTATAACAGATGATGTAACAGGTGTAAAATCAGGTTATACATCATATAAACAGATCACATGCATATATGAACATAGTATATCAATCATTACATATTCACTTCTCATCGTTTCATAATTATATAAGTACGAATGTTAGAGTGAATAACTCACCTCTGAAGCTAGAGATCAATTCAAAACACAAAAATCCAAACCCCGCAAAGCACGAAAAGGCACGACTAGATTTGAGAAGAAGTAACACCCAAATTCAAATCTTGTAATCAAATAAATAAAACAAATATAAGTATATGATTTAACACAACAAGATATGAATTAAACAATATAAAACATGAATCAATTTGGAACAAAATATGGATTTTAACCACAAGTGGACTCGGCCACATCACCAATAGGCTCGGCCACACCCTTACATGGCTCGGCCATGATGTTTAAAGGCAACATAGGCTCGGTCATGAGAAAGTAAGCATGACTGTGGGTAAAAGAATGTGAGGAGATGGAAGTTACAAATCAATGGAAGGCTAAAAGGCTTGGAAATGAAGGATCTAATGGAAAAGAGGGTTCGGCCCTATGCTTCATATGCTTTTCTATGTTAGATCTTGGTCATAAGGCACAACAAGAGGGTATTGTGGTCATGGCAAAGCAAGGTGGTGTGGAGTTTGTTTATGGCCGAGGCTTAAGGAAGATGGGGATGGATGAAACCATAGGAGTTTGGCTAGGTTGTAATTGTTTTGGTGATGTAGTCTTCATCAATGGTCACAACATGGTGGAGATGGTTGGTGGAGGTGATCATGGAGGTAGTGTGATGGTCGGCAAGGCATGGACAAGGTGGAGGCCGAGCAAAGCACGGAGAAATCACAAGAGAAAAATAAAAGAAAAATGGAAAGAAGGAAGAAGGAAGGAGGAGAAGCCATGACTTATAGTAATTTTTCTCTTCAAAAAACAAATGAATTTGAGATGTGAGAAACTTTCCTTTGTACGTGAATTACACAAGTAAGAGGCGGCTAGGGTTTGAGGGCATCAACGGCTATGAAGCAATAAAGAGGGTAGGCAAATGAAAAGGCAAGAATTAAAACAATGTAACATACGTCTGTCTGAATTTTTCCCAAGCCATTAAATAAAAGATATACACAAGAAAAATCCAATAAACAAAATAAAGTCTATAAAAAAATAGAAAAGTAAAATAAAGAGTTAGACGTAGGAAAATATAAAATAAAAATACAGAAATTAATTGCATGCAAAACGCTGTATTTTATCCAATTTTAGAAGTATAAATCAGAATTTAGCGAAACGAAAAGCAGAACGGATATCAGAATTATATGCAGCTTCAAATAAAAAGATTAGAATTTTAAATTTTACAATTTCAAATAAAAGTCAACGTTTGACCAGAATATAAAATTTTCAGAAATTCTTTAAATTTATCCTATTTGGAAGATAAATTACAAACACATCCAAATTCACACTGGGAAAATTCCAAAATTCAAATTTTAATGATTAAAAATCAAAGTTTTCATATAAATTAAATTTAAAAATATTTACAAAATTATTGGTTGTTACACCCATCCTCTAAGGATCCGTTAAACTATTTACTATGTAGTAATATATGCTATTATAATAATGTCTACAGTAAAATAAACTTACTTTAAAATAACGTTAAGGCTTTACATTTTCTACCTTAACACATAAATAGTCCTAGTGTCTTTCCAGTATCAGCGCATCTCCAGATCGGAAGACTATCCTAAATACTCCATAGGCTACGGGAGAAATCCAAACTCGTACAAGGCGCGATAGGGTAGGTGACACGGCACAACTAGGCAATGCCAGGTTAGATATACCAATTACGCTTCCAGGCAGGTTGTAACGCATAACAGCCACTACCGCCCAACTCGAGCCACACCCTCAAAAATCAAAGGGCCCCAATCAATCACAAAGTAATAGAATGACATCGAAGGAGTGTGTCCGATAAGAGGAGCTACCTCATTAGCCCGTCAATCGCTCCTGTTTCAGCCACCTTATGCCAACTCATGGGAGTAGGGTCCACGTATATACCTCAATTGAACATCGCCACCATCCTACTTCATTTTGGAATCTCCACTACATACACGGTTGTTAAAGTGGTTTTCGGTATCGATGGAGAGTATGCCCATATCCAATCCCGGTTTCTTAAACAACCAACCGCTATTATAACCCATGGATATTTATTCCAAAATAGTATATACTTTCAAAACCAAAATAGCATCTCCATTTCAAAATCATATTATTTATTTCAAAATAGTATATACTTCCAAAACCAATATATCATACCCATTTCAAAACCATATCACAATAGTATCATTTCCATTTCAAAACCAAATTTAATAAAATCTCATTTAAATACAACCAAATTTCGAATCATTGAATATTTCTTTCAATTTATTTAAACTTTAAATATTCCTTTTAAAATCACCTTAAACCAAGACCAGGTCATAAAGTCATATTCTTAAATAATCAATTTCAATGAGTTTCAAATTACTATATTTAAAGACAATTCTTAAATAAATTCAATTTCAAATAAATTCATTTCGAAATCCATAGTACTTCCAAAGTTATAACCCTTCTGAAACCATACACTTTGAAACCATAATACTTTGAAATCATAACACTTGAAAATGTTATCATTTGTAAATCATAATATGTAGAAAATCATAACACTTTGAAACATATTTATTTAAACTATTTAAATTAAATGTTAATTCTTCAAAACAAGATTCATCTAAACCATTTAAATTCAATGTTAATATCTTTCAAAACAATATTCATTTAAATTATTTAAATTCAATGTCAAATAATATTCACTTCAAAGTTGTAGCATTTTCAAGTTCATTCATTTAATTATAAAATTTCCAATACATTGTAAATCTCACTACAACAGCTTTTATAAAGTGTTATAGTAGATATAGTGATATTTCAAAACATTATCAAATTAAAAAATAGCAGCACTTATAAAGTGCGGTAGGTATTAAATTATTTCAAAACAACTCAACTTCGGAAACAGCAGGACTTATAAAGTGTTGTAATCGGTGTTTAGTTATTCAAAAAAGTTCTGTACAGTAACAACAGCATTTATAAAGTGTTGTAGTAGTTATTTAGTTATTTTCAGAAATAGTTCAAATTTAGAAACAACATCACTTATAAAGTGCTATAATAGGTATTTAGTTATTTCAGAACCTTGTTAAGTTTCAAAATTGATAGCACTTAGAAAACGCTATCTTAAAACCACCACATTTCTGAAGTGCTACAAATAAAATTCCAGATTTTATTACAACATTTCAAAAATAATAGAACTTCAATTTTAGCCATTTTAACTTATAAAAATAATATTTCCCGCTTCATAAAATTTCATTTGGACATCATTTAACTTATGATTTAATAAAATAAAATTTTATGAATAAATATCCAATTTAAAAAATAATTCACTTATTAAGTCAAAAGTACACTATTTTCTTAACTTTTTATTTACAATTAACATAATACTTTATTTTAGCATACCCATTCCATAAATAAAACTAAATTTCAATTTGTTTACTTAATTTAAAATTTCCATTTAAAAACCAAATTTCCAATTTTTAAATTAAGTGATATTTCAAAAAAAACATATTTCCATTTAAAACATAATTATTCATTTTCCAAACATATCCGCTTCATAAATAAAATATTTTATCATAGTTAATATACAATCAAATTTCTTTATAAATCTATTCATTTAGACATCAAATTACTATGATTTCAAGTTAAATAAATTTTATTACTAAAGTCCAATCAAAACTGCATTTCATTTTATCAATTCAAACTACATTATTTATTAACCATATTCATTTCAAAACTAAAAATTGATTGCAATTACCAGGTTAGATTTTAAAATTCCATATTAATCAACTTTAATTATTAAGTTAATTATCACAAATAAAGATCTTTAAATCACCATTTAAAACCAAATAAAGATTTTTGAATTACAATTTAAACCAATTATCAACTTATAAAATTTTAACTTGTTGACAGCCAATATCTCTTTATATTTTAAATCATTAAATCAAATTTTTAAGTTAAAATTTCATATTTTCTAAATATTCAAAATACTTAATAAATTTTTATAGGAAAATATTATTTTAAAAATATTAACCATGGGCCTTTATAACAATTTCTAACTTAGGTCAAGTGATACAGATATGTATCATTTCGATCCGTAATTTAAAAAGAAAATCCAGGTTCTATCATTTCAAACCCGCAATCCCAAGTAAATCAAATGCGGTAAAAATCACTCGAGCCTATCATTTCGGCTCATTATGATTTTTCTTTATTCTATATCCGTTTGGGTATGTATCATTTCAACCATAGTGATAGGGAACTTGCACTGTGAGATACAGTAAATGAAATGAACAGTATAGTATATAATATCATATCAGATGATGTAGCACGTATATAAACAACTTTCAAGATCATATAAATATATCACAGGCATGTATGAACATAATATATCAGTTTAACATATTCACTTGTCATCGTTTCACGGCTATAAAAGTACAGATGTCGAGAGCGATAAACTCACCTTTTAAAGCTGAAGATAACAATTCAAGACACAATTAAGACTCCGAAAAGCACGACAAAGCACAAACAAGATTTTTGACTGAATTAAGAGTCATGATCCAATCTTGTATATAACCAAATACAACAATTATAAGTACATGATTCAACACAACCAAAAGTTGGATTAAACAAATGAAAATATGAATCAAAGAGGACATAACCTTGCTTTACCAAGGCAATAGGCTCGGCTACATCATATATAGGCTAGACCATCTTCATGTATGCTTGACCATGGTGGGTTAGAAGTAAGCTAGGCTAGGCCAAAGGTCATGTATATATGGCTATTCTTTGTAGAATGTGAAGAGGTGTGGCAAGTTAAGGTTGTCGAAGGCAAAAAGGCAAGGGTTTGCAACAATTTTGGTTCAGCCATAGGTTTTTTTGGCTCGGCCATGTTTGGTGCGTGGGTTTAGGCAATCAATAGGCACGACTTGGAGGTGTTAAGGTCAAGTCAAAGCAAGGCATGGAGTGGTTTTTGTTGTGGTCGAGCAATAGGAAGAGGAGGTGAACCATATAGGCTTGGCTAGGCTTGTATTTTCATTTGGTGATGGAGTTTTGATCTATGGTGGTCACGGCTATGGAATGTGATGATGGAGGAGGTGGTGATGGTCGGCATTGTGGTGGTGGTAAGGGGTTGTGGTTGGCTAAAGGATGGAGCATGGCTGAACAATAGCAATGAAACAAAGAAGAAACAAAAGAAAAATGGAAAGGTGGAAGAGAAGGAAGCCATAAATTAGAACTTGTATAATTTTTGTTGAACGCAAATAAATTGGAGATGGGATGAGAAACTTTGTACGTGATTTACAATAGAAGTGGCGGCTAGGGTTATAGGAAGGAACGAATAAGAGATGCGGACAGGCTAGAAAATGAAGAGGCCTAACTTCCTGTCCAAGAAAAGTAACCTAAGTCTACTTGAATTTCCAAGCAAAAATACAAATAAAAATAAAGTAAAAACACATTAAAAAGTCCAAACAAAATAGAAAATAGAAAATAAAATATAAAGTAGACATGAAGTGAAAAATATAGAATAGAAAACAAATAGAAAAATGCTGAAAATAATCGCGTGTAAAACCCTGAAAGTTATCAAATTTAAAGAGTATAAAACAGAATTTTACGAAACGAAAAACAGTACGCATATCAAAATCAAATAAAGTTTCATAGAAAAAGATTAAAAATTAAAAATTCAAATTAAAAAATTTCAGCTGAAAGTCAAAGTTTGACCACAGTTGACCAAAATACAAAATTTTCAGAAAATATTTAATTTATAGTATTTGGAAAATAAATTGTAAACAAAATCCAAAATTACATTGTAAAATCCCAAAATTTCAAATTTAAATGATTTAAAATTAAAGTTTTCAAATAAAATTTTAATTAAAAATATTTAGAAAATTATGGGTTGTTACAGAACTGAGGCGGAATGAATTAGAAAGAGGAGGAGGGAGAGAGCGCTGGCTATTGATTTTGAATTAAAAGAGGAAGTGCGGCCTTTTTTAAACAAGAAGAGGGGAAAATGCATCGGCCATTATTTATTTTCTTCTGATGTGAATTTGATTGAATGAAGGAAAATGGTCTTCGTTAGTATATATTTTTATCTGGCTTTGAATTTTTTTTATTTTAAGACGAACGCATGTAAAAAAATATGACACGTGTTGTAAAGCGAATGACAAGTGTTGGGATGAGGTCTAAAAATTTAAATCCGAGACACTATGAAATTGAAATCCAATAATAATACAATATTGCAGATCCAATGGAGTAGGTTTCTTTCGAAATCCGAGACTGTGCCTCGGAAGGCTATTTTTTTAAATATCGATTTAAACGATAAAATTTCAAAATTGAACAAAACACTGTTAAACTCAATTTCAAAAATTCTATCACCTTCAGTATTATCAATATGAATTTTCTAAGCCTTTAAAATATTTTTAATCATCTTAAAAATCAAGATTTAATATTTTACCCAACTTTGAATAATTAAATTTAATAATTTAATTGCCAAACAATAGATATTTTTGAAATTCAAGTAAAACCAACTTTCAAATATTAAAATCAATTAAATATTTCAATTTCAAATGTTCAAAATTTCCGGATCATCGCATTATTCCCCGTTAAAAGAATTTCATCCCGAAATTACTAGTTAAGAAGAATGATCCTTAACCCTTTTTCATTTTCCTAATCCAAATAGTTTTATCAACTTGCCAAAACAAATCTTTTTATTAAAGACCCATTATTACTTCAACTAACTTTCCAAAATCTTCCATAGGTTCCAAACAATATTATTTTCCTCAACAACTCAAATCTGAATTTAAATTCAAATTTTAAATTATCCAAATTTTCTCAAAATTTTTCTAACTCTCTAAATTTTCAAAAAATTTCGCCAACGTCTCCTTTGCGCGGCTAGCACGGTACGACTACAAAATGCCACAACGGGCCCTCTGATTTCAAAAGAAAACAAAAGGCCAAGTGGCTAGACCAGAAAATCATCAAATTTCATATAGAAATTTAAATACATAACTTTTTGTCGAGCAATTTAAATTTATCTTCTGATATCAAAAATCCAATTCCCTTTTCCTTTATAACACCTGTATATCTTGCTAGTAATAATGTCCAATTACGACATTAAAAATCATTTTACACATTTATTTACAAAATTTCAATATTCATTTCATTCAAACCCGTACGATGTACTTATATCATTCGTATGCAATACCAATCTCGATCACTCACTCGATCACACAATTTCACTTCCGAACTAGTATCGTTCAACCGACTTCCTAGTGCGGACTCAGATCTGGTTTCTTGATCAGAAACCGTCATTCTCCTTGCATAGCCATAACTATGATAGAGAATTTCCAAAATCAATCAAAAATCCATATCCAGGGTTCGCCGTTGAAAATCGAGTGAAAAATCCCGATTCGGATAGATATTATTATCTCGAAATTCTGTGCTCGAATTCTAGATCAAATCGTTACGCGAATAACATAATATACGTATATTCCACGTATTTATTCTAATTGATTATTAGCTTTATCAATTTTCTTTTCCTTTATTCACATTGATTTTCATTCACTTATTCACAATTGCCATTTCATAATTTTCAGTTTGACCTTCACTTAATTATTAACTTGTTATATTTTCAATACCAAATTTTACTTAAGAATTTCACACTTCATTTCTTAAGTTCAATGCAAATATTCCATATACACCTTATATTTAATTTCAATTACTCGAATTTCAATTGCATTGAATCCAATTTCCTTTTCATTCTAATATTGAATTCAATTCATTTCAAACCATATTTAATTTATCATTTCTTCAATTAGTTTCGCTTACTAATTTTACTTCAATACTTTGCTTCATTGGGTTCAACTTGACAAATTTTCACTTTACTTTTTTTACTTAATTCAAATATCCAGTTTCAATTCAAAATTCAAGCCTTGATAAGTTTTCCAACTAATATTTTCATTTCAAGCAAATTTCCAAATTTAATAAATTATAAAACGTCTTATGATTCCACAAATATTTTTAAATAGGATTCCAGAGTCTTTCTAACATTTAAAAAAACATTTTTGAAATCAATACAAATTATCTTTTGAATTTCCAAAACCAAACCCAGTTTTCCAAACAACTTCCATTTAAAACAATTTGGCAGCAATTCCTCTCCTGGAAACTCGAAAATGAACATCGATGATGCTGCAATCATCACCAAAGTTATTTCCAACGACCGAAAAGAATTTAGTGCTTTCACTCCTTTAAAACATTTCCAAATATTTTTAAGTCCCAAATCTCATCATATTTCAAATCCAATTCAAAAATATTTCCCAAATTATTTTTTCAAAATCTTTGAAAATCATTTTCAAACTCAAAGGAATTTAAACTTTTCACCAAAATTTCAATTTTCAAATTCTTCAATAACATTTTCAAATATTTCTCTGGAATTCTATTTCAATTATAAATCACATTTATAATTTATATCTACAAATCCCATTTGTATATGAATTTATTTCTTAGCTTTTAGTTGTGATTTCAATTTCTTATTCAATAACAATGATAATAATTTAATATTATCACTTTCTAACATCCATGCAACCATATACTTATAATAATTTATGCAAAGTCCTCTCCTTTCACACACAAAAATAGTTTTAGGTAAAATAATTTCATTTAGCCTATTTTAAAAACATATTGTTACCTTGTTTAAGAGTTTAGAAACCCCTATCGATATAGTTGGTCAAACTGCATCGACCAGAATCTATAAACTATCAACCGACAAGTCAACACAATATAAAAGCAATTTTATATCCACTAATAAATACGTGCTCATGTCTATTAATACACTCAAACTCATTCTAGAGTACTACTGACTCTATGTCTAATGAGTAATTTCCCCATCAGAGCCAAGGTTATCATTTAACCAATTGCTCTGATACCACTCTGTAACGATCTAATTTTTCAACACCCGAAAGTCGACATCAATACGTCCACTATATCAAATACTGAACAGTCGAATGCCGGAAAACCGAACCATTAGGGTTAAAGAAGAAGAAGATAGAAGAAGAAACAAAAACAATATCAGAATCTCACATTTCGCCACGTAACAATATACAATAGATAAATGAATAATCTTTAAACAAAGAACTATATCAGTTTATACATACATCATCAGAGTGTACAACAACAAAACAGCAAAAAGGATTATCATATACTAGTGATACGCCTCGCCATCCAGCTTGCCTCCAGATCTCCACAACATATTTCATGACTTCGATCCAGAACAACTGATAACCTGACTCTAGGCTGCCCGTGTGTAACATTATGGGCACCTAGAGTTTAGAAAGGGAACAAAAAACTCTAGGTCAGTCGTACTAGTATGAGATCTTAAAACAGTTATTTGCACAAAGAAAAGAAAAGAAACTTGCTATGCTTTTGGAAAATGAAACTACAATAAGGCCTCCCGCCACACACATAATGCAATCGCACAATTGGAGGAGATTTCTCCTTATGATAGTCAAACATGCTTGATATGTAAAATCTTTTTAGTATTATCATTAGTGCATAGTGTGTAAAACATTTCAAAAGTATAATATCAATCTTAGCCAGCATACCACCATTATGGTATACCTACTATAGCTACCATCTAAATGGCAGGTCACCACCATAAGTAAATGGCAGGTTATACAACTAAAACCGCATAGGGCTCGTATTTTTTTGTTTGGATTTCCAACAAATGGTCAAGCTAAGGAACTTCCTACACAAAATGGGAACGCCTCTAGAGGGATGCCCCGAGAACCTAACCGGATCTCTACCAACACAAGGCTAGGTTACCTCTATATCTAGGTGACTAACTGTCATGAGTATGCCACCCCCGGTCTAGACTGACCTTTATCCGGGGCGTCTCTCAACCAACAACCACTAAGTAAATAATCTGGGCTCCATACCATAATACCACTTTTTATCCACACAAGTTAAATATCTAGACTCCATACCAGATGCCACTTTTTATCCAGAAGGAAATGAACATATCCTGAGGGGCGCGACCCCCATAACCTTGCTGCATCCATCCTGTTTCGACCATTTTCGGGGTGTGAGTTCCGATGAAGTCTCGTTCACAAAGCTACGCTTTTCACAAAAGCCATGCTTCGATCAATAAATGATCAGCAACACTTAGCATGCCACATTACCAATTTGGGAATATATCACTAGTAACCATCAACTACATAACCTCTAAGCTCGTACATCTCAGAGAAGGGTGTTAAGCTAAGAGAATAAATTCTCCGCCACCAGCAGAAATGTATTTGATAGAAACCAGCTTTACATCTCAAAGTGTAATGTCAGACACATAACCATACAAGTCCGTACCGGATTCAAACGGAATCGAAGGCACTTCCTCCAATTAAGGAAAGAAGCCCTTGCAAATCCGGATATTCACTAATCACGTCTGGACTCCCCATCACAAAGGGTGATAAAATCTCTATACCGGAGCAACTCAGTGCAGAGACATTCGACAGTTAATCCTTTCATTTTTGAAAATACGCGGTCTTCAACCACCGTCTTCAAATGCAATCCCATGTCGTCGTATCATTATTCGGTATGGGTTTTATGACACAAAGTCCTTTCCCGGCTAATCCGAATAATGAGCGCTTATTTTAAAAATAAATGTTATATTAAGATTTTAAGAAAATCACAACAAATTTCCAATTTGATCTTTTTTTAAGAAAAGATCCATCACAAAGATTCGATGTGGTTTTCGAATAATCATTTGGAATCCGTCCCCCAATCACATCGAAATTCAAATGCCATTTAAAGGCCAATATTGATAATCGATTATTTAATGATCAATCAATATTCACAACAATCACCAGATTTTAATAACTTCCTCCGAATTATTTATTTTCAAAATATCTTCGCAAGATATATTTTAACACTTCAACACTTTGAAAACAAATTTCAAATCACTTTCCTCATGCGGAATAAATTTCCAAGTATCATTTATTTTTACCGAAAATTTTACCGAGTCTGAATAATTCAAAATAATTTAAATCACTCATCCAAAAATATATTTGGAAACACTTAAAATAAAAACTACTTTTAAAACACTTTATTTAAAATATTGATTATGAGATTTTATACTGATATCTCATATAAAACTTAAGCCTAAATGATTTTAAAAATAAAATTATTATATAATGTGTAATTATTTAAACAACCAATTTCTAAATCAATATCAATTAAATCTTTTAAAACAATCTAATCACTTCTATAATTAACTAAATAAATTGTTACTTTAAAGATTTAAAAACAACTTAAGAAAATAATTTCTCCAAAGCATCCTTTTTAAAACCATCCTTAAAACTTTCAATTTATATTTATAAGCTACTTTGAAAACATACTCGGCTTTCTAGGAAAAATACACTTTCCATTTCAATATGATCCATTTGAATCAATTAATAAATCCTTCTTGATTATTTTAAATTTACGTTCCAAACTCCTAAATTTCTTTTCCACACTTGCAAAATAAATCAATATTTATTTTTAAAACAAATTTTCCATTCCTTTATAAATTCGCATTGTGAAAATAAATTCCAAATATCCACTGATATACAATTTTCAAATCGTTTTCCAAATATTCTCATTCAAATACAAAATCAAATTCCAAATTGATTTCCAAATTTGTTTCAAACACCAAATCAAATTCCAAATTGATTTCCCAAAAATTTATTTTCAAACACCAAATCAATTTCCAAATTGATTTTCAAAAATTTATTTTCATTTATAAATTATTCCTTTATTTATCCATTTATTTCAAAAAACATTAATCCAATTTTCACGCCTTCTTTTAGACTTTAAAATCTGAATTTTAAAATAAATCCTTTAACTCTTTTAAACAATACTTGTCAAAGTCCATTTATTTTCCTTTAAAAAAATCTTTTTCCTATACTTTGAATTTATTCGATAGGATTTCAAAAATCAATCTTCACCCTTTTAAAATTCCTTCATTTAAATTTATCCAATTCTCTAAAGTGAATTTATTTAAAATTTTCTACTTTAATTTCCAAAAATCCAATTATATATTTCTAGTATCCTATGCAACAAAAATATATTCAGCTAAACTATAGCCTTCAATAAATTTCAATCACCAATATAATCATTCACACCATTATAATCATTCACAGATTATCACATTACAACATATAAAAATAAATTCAACAATGTGAGGAATCCAGTTGGATCCCTCCAACCTGTTTTCCTGCATCCACAGATGTTAGCACAACAATTAAAATACCAATTCCACTTCGAGGTGGAATATCGCGGTATATGGGATTATATCAAATCATCCGCTATTATGCAGTGCATAGGGTATCATCCGCTATATAATGCGGAAAATCAATCACTCCAATATATATATATATATATCTGTATATATATACTATCATATATATACTATCACAACCAAACAATCAATCAATAAGTGCAATTCTAATTATTTCAATTGAGTGAGAAGATCTCACCTATGCTTTTATTTTGCAATCCATTTCCCTTTCGACTATTATCTCCAAATTTTGGACCTTGTAACAACATTATAAGGTTTTATTAATATTCGAATTAGTCGAATAAATTTATTTTTCCAATTTGATAAGTTTAATTAACCAATAGTTTAGTTTCAACCAATTTTCCCAATAAAATATTTTTTAATAACTAAAATAAATTTAATAAGTTAATTTAACCATTTATCCACCATATCCATTATCTAAAATAAGCTAGTATATTTTAAATTGAAATAGTCATATACATTCTTCATATGGATACATTTATCTAAATAAAATATTTTCTATTTCCGTAAAAAATCACAGTAATTTACTTTACTGCCTATATACAAATATTTAAATTTATTTTCAAATTTTAAATTGAATGAAACAAATTGTAAATACCTTACTGCCTCAACACCACAACATTACTCATAGCGATCCACATCGTCGCACTTCCCTCCTGAAGCACATGTGTTATTGTACGCGACACTATCCTGACCTCCACTGTTGCGCGCGAATCAAATCAAAACTCAAGAACCACTCGAGCCCTAATACCAGTTGCGACCTAAGGCGAATCGACAGTAGCTATTCGAACGACTTGAAACCCTAGTCGAGTTTGAACTCGTAGCGTCGAAGGCATCATCAATTCCATTACGGTGCTCGTGCGTGGCCTCTCTCTTAAGCTAGATGTGATGCGAACACGGTATTAATCAATTTCTCGAACGAATCGATTCGATCAACATGCTATGATTTATTGTTTGAACTGAGGCGGAATGAATTAGAAAGAGAAGGAGGGAGAGAGCGCTGGCTTTTGATTTTGAATTGAAAGAGGAAGTGCGGCCATTATTTATTTTCTTATGATGTGAATTTGATTGAATGAAGGAAAATGGTCTTCGTTTGTATTTTTTTTTATCTGGCATTGAATTTTTTTTATTTAAGATGAACGCGTGTAAGAAAAATGACACATGTTGTAAAGCGAATTACAAGTGTTGGGATGAGGTCTAAAAATTTGAAGGGAGATATATATATTTTATATTTAAATTCAAATTCAAACTTAAATCATCTCTGTAATGCAACTTAATTTTTTGAATTCCTAACGGGACGTGCCGCCAGGCGTTTATAATGTTAAACCCCTATTTCGAACGCAATGGAAAAGGTATCGAGTCCAAATTCGGTTGTATGGAGAAGATAGCTTTTTGAACCCAGTTATTAAATTAAATTACGATATAATTTTCAGTGCCTTTGCTTATTGTACGGCCAAACGATCATTCCAAACACTACGAAAATTAAAATCCGATAATAATACAATATTACGGATCCAATGAAACTAGTTTCATCAAAATCGAAGACTGTGCCTCGGAAGGCTATTTTCTTAAATATCGATTTAAACGATAAAATTTCAAAATTGGAAAAAACACCGTTAAACTCAATTTCAAAAATTCTATCACCTTCCGTATTATCAATATGAATTTTCTAAGCCTTTAAAATATTTTTAATCAGCTTAAAAATCAAGATTCAATATTTTACCCAACTTTTAATAATTAAATTTAATAATTTAATTGCCAAACAATAGATATTTTTGAAATTCAAGTAAAACCAACTTTCAAATATTTAAAGGAAATTAAATATTTCAATTTCAAATGTTCAAAATTTTCGGGTCGTTACACACAGCAACCAACCTCCACACATATCATCCATAGATCGAAACCTAGGTCGCGGTTACAAGGTCGACCACCCCAAATGTTGATCGCAACCCCATTAAGCACACCAACATGTAGATCTAGCTACATGAGTCTAAAGATACAAGTTTTACAATTTTTTGTTGGGTTTTGGTTTGATTTAGATTTCTGAAATTCAAATTGCTCACTTTCTTTGTTTACTGGAAAAGAGCAAGAATAAGAAGGGAAAGGAGAAAACCAAAATGAAAAGCTAAGTGTGAATTTTCCCTTTGATTTTATAAACAATACTTTACTTCATTTTCAAGCAAGCCAGTATTCTTAAGCAAAACAAAATTTTCAAGCCAACTATCAATTCACGATCATGTCATGTCAAAAATTTTGAATTTTTGATTTGGGTTTTAAAATGTTTAAATTTAGAGTTTTGCGGTACTCCGCTACAAAATATCCCATTCACGTACGAATTGCGAACGACGGAAATAAAAATATTATGACGCCCCACCTCTATACCCACGCTAGCCAAGAACACTCCGGAGTAGTGCTGTCAACTAGCACGGAGAATAAGGCTGTTGAGGAGCGACCATCCATGCAATTGCTTATCACATGGTGGCTATAAATAATCTTCGGAAACAAACATAGAAATATCCATATCACAAATCAGTCACAGATATCCATATCACAAAGGCGGAAGAAGATATGAATATATAACTAACACGTGAAAGTGTACATCAGAGTAGTGGTCAGCAAGATCCACGATAATACAAAAGAATAGCAACACGTGCTATACAAAAGAATACAACTATGAGTCTATATCTCAAGTGTATACAACAAAAACTGCTAATCTAAACAGTTAGCCAAAAGTCAGAGTGATGAGTCCCTGGGAAGAAGTCAAGCAGAAGCACCTATAACATCTCGGTCTGACCCGAGTATTATTTAAGAAAATAATAAACGGGTCAGTCTAGCTATAAATATCAGATGACATGATATAACATAAAAGATATGGCATAAACATAAACATCCATAATGACATACCACTATAAGTATGTAAATAATGATCAACAGAAGATCAATCAATAAGAGATAATCAATATCACAAGAATCTTCTCAAAGATTCGGAAAGGGCATCATACCCCAAACTTGTACTCATAACAAGTCAATGACATAAATTCTAGAAATCAATGCAAGAAGTCCAGAAATCATAGAAAAGAGAAAGAGGCCTATCACATGACGGTCCGAAGACCAAGGGGAGCTACCCCACATGTGTGAATGGAATCACGCAGATTAAGGTCCAGACTAACCAAAAAGAAAAAAGGTATGTGTGAGTGGAATCACACAAGTGGTGTCTAGTCTAACCTCGCAACAAGAGACATTGCACAGTTGCTAGTCTAAATCATCAGAATGATCGTCATGATCAACGAGAAGTGTCAATTACACTAAGCTAGTAAATATACAAGTTTAGCTTCATGTCCCATAACCACTTGCTTAACTTAAATATTTACGAACAAACTGTAAATCTTCACTAATAAAATTGTCACAAGAGGTTCAATCGAACAAGTCCAAGAATTAACCGACGAAGTGAACGCAAGCGTTTCATACCACTTGTTTTACTAAGTCGTTTAATTAGATTTCTCATCCGAGTGAGGTAAAGGTTTGTATATACTAATAGATTGGAAAACGGTTTAAGAAAAGAGCTTTGTTATTAAAAATAGAGTTGAAATTGTTTGTTAAAAGAGTTTTGATATTTACTACTAGTATTGAAACCTTTATATTATAAGGTGACAAAACACAGAAGCAATTGTAGAAACAATCAGTCACAAAAATCGCATACGGAGATGTGAATAAAATCCAAGGAAATCAGCTCAATGTTTTTCAGATAAGATCCCCTACGGAGGGGGGGTCCAGGGGGGTGGCAACCCCCCAAGGTGGGGGTGCGGGGGGCAACGCCACCGCTTACGGGGTTCGACCTAAGAGGGATAGGGTTGAGCGACCTAATGGTTGCGACCTAGGGGTCTAAGGGGCACGACCTAGTGGTCCAGTGACCTATAGGGTAAAGGTCATGCGACCTAAAATGGGTTCGCGACCTAACACTCAAACGACCTAAAGAAATTAAGGAGCCGAGCGACCTATAAGAAGCAGCGACCTAAGTAGAAACGAGGCCCAACGACCTAGGGGTTAGGTCATGCGAGTTAAGAAGGTCAGCGACCTAACAAAGACACGCGACCTAATAAAGAAACGCGACCTAAAGGCACGCGACCTAGCGACTTAAGAGGCGAGCGACCTAAGTGTTACGACCTAAGAGTCGAACGACCTAGCGTGGAAGCGGCGTAAAAGCCAAATGACCTAACGACCTAAGGTCATACGACCTAGCGACCTAAAGCCATACGACCTAAGGTCATACGACCTAGCGACCTAAGGTCATACGACCTAGCGACCTAAAGCCATACGACCTAGCGACCTAAGGTCCATACGACCTAACTCCGAAGACGTTAGAAATGGCCAGGACGACCTACGACCTAAGGTCCATACGACCTAAGGTCCATACAACCTAACTCCGAAGACATTAGAAATGGCCAGGACGACCTATGACCTAAGGTCCATACGACCTACGACCTAAGGCTCAACGACCTAATTCCGAGGCTAACGACCTAACGCTGCAGGGGGAATTTAAGGCAAGAAACGACCTACGACCTAAGGGTTAGGTCGCGAGCGACCTAACTCCGAACACACGAAAATGGCCAGAACGACCTAAGTGCAGAAAATTCACCAAAACGCTAAAAATTGGAGTTTTTCGCCAATCCAATCCAAACCAAATGCAAATGTGCATGCAAAAGTGATAGGGAATCATTCCCAACAGTCCAATATAGTTATAGACTAGATTTGTGAGATAAAAATCTCACCTTTGCACCAAATATCAATGAAAATGAAGTTTTAAGCAAGCAAGAATCAATTCTTCTTCTATCTAAGCACAAGAAGCTTGAATCCAATGTCTTCTTCTTGAATTTGGAGTAGAAAGATGGATTGCAATTGAATTTGAGTTTTGGAATTTTAATTTCCCATTCCCTCCACCATTAATGAAAAAGCTTGATTAGTTAGGAAATTTATGAAGAGTGAGGAGAAGAGGGTTGGAACTTGGGCTTAATAGGCTAAACTAACCCAAAGTCCAAAGCGGGAAAAGTTAGTGAAATTTCACTAACTCCAAACCTATCGATGTTTATACTTAAAAAAGTTGTAAACGACATTTCGAACTCAATGGAAGTGGTCTCGAGTGCTAATTTGACCGTTTGCAAAAAGTAGCTTTTCGGACCAAAATCCGATTAACGAGTTAATATTTAAATAAAATATTTAAATACAAACTCGATAAATATGCGGGTTGTTACAAATATGATCGTGCACTAAAATGTGACACGGTCATAAATCAACAACAAAATACATTGATTATTTTATTTTGTGTATTTTTAGAAGTACCATTGCTTACCGTAAAATACGTCAAACAATAATTTAAATATTTTCCCAATTATTATTTTTGGAAAAATCAAATAAATTCAACTGAAAAAACTGCAATAAAAAATCAAGTTGTTTTGTTCATAATATATTTTATTTTTATTTATTCAAACGATTTATTATTGTAAATAAATTCTCAAAACATATTCACCATTATTATTTATTAATTAAAAGGAGTTAAATAAGCCTTTTGAATCCATTTAATTAATATTTAATTCAATTTCAAATATCCAAATAATTACTATATTTGAATAATAAGTAATCAAACTTTAAAAATCAATTATTTAAATATTTGAAAATAAATATTCAAAATCAAAACGATAAATCCTGGGATGTTACATTCTCCCCTTCTGAAAGAATTTTGTCCCCGAAATTCCCAAAGAAAAAAAAAATGCCTCCATACACTAAAGGTTTAAAAACTACTAAGTAAAATGAGTTATTAAACTCTTAAAGTTTCTTATGTTATGGAAAATTCCAGCAGCACCTTCTTTGATCGGTTGATCCAAAACAAATACTACTCGCTACAACTTGCCTAAATCAACAAAAAAACAAAAGCCAAGTGGCCTCTCATGTCTAGGACATAAAATCATCAATTAATTAACAATTTCTAAATCTACTATACACCTCTTTTGCATTTGATTTTTGTTTTTACAAGCAACTTATTATCTTGATGCGAATGAAGGTGTACAAGAAATCAAATGGCAATCCCTTTCTTTCCTGTAATTGCATAATTCAAAATTGAATCATGTCGACAAAAGAGAAATACACTAGCAACACAAATATAGCAACCATATGCAACATAAGTACAGAGAATACTTTGTATTTGAAGACAAATCATCAAATTTTTTCATTCAAAACGATAAACTTAGAACTAAATCCTTGGGTTTTTATATCCAAAATAGATTTTCAGATTCGTCCAAGGGGAAATAACTCAAAACCAAAATCAATTATAGCAAGGAGTGGGATCCTCCTACCGAAGCATGGCATAACTCTAGAATCAAAATATATGGAGCATCCATTGGTATTATGGTTCCTCCTAAAACAACAACTAGAGTTAACAAATATATTTGGTGAGTCTTCCAAATCGGAAAACCCCCAATCATCCAACTTTAGTAATAAATAAAATATTTGAAAAATCACTTCCCAAAAACTCTTTTCAAATATCCTAAAATAATAGTACATCACCAAAGTTTTAAAATAATAGTATTATTTATTCTTTCACTAATTCTTTCAAAATCAATTTCTTTTCCATAAGCACCAGGATTTATGTCCTAATAAACAACAATTTTGTGAATCAAGTCTATAAAATCACATTATCAATCAACTAAAATTCCATAATGGAATAAACTAACATTTAACATTATTTTAACTATTAAATGACTAATCAAAAAAGATTTTAAATTTTACTTAGGTTCCCAATATTCTCGATTATTCAAAGATAAAGATTATTTCTAAGCGTGACGTTATGCTCACCAGCCCTTTGATTATTACTTAGTAGATTATCTAAGCTCCCTCAAACAAAAGTTAAAGTTATTCCCTAAGCTTTCCTAAGCCACACAGCACAGTTTATAAATATACTTAGGCTCGTTAGTTGTACATAAATCATTCTTATGCAATATCTAACCCGACTACTTTTTCAGATATATAAACTTCATTTCCAAAATAGTATCGCTCAATCGACCTTCCTAGTGCGGCCTCTGACTAGCTTTCTTGATTAGAAACCTCTGTTCTCCTTACATAGCCATACACTATGATGGAAAATCTTGGTATTATATCAAGAATCCGAATCAAGTGTTCATTGACAAGAATCAAGTGAGAAATCCATTTTCTGACTGGTGTGTATCTCCCATAGTTATATATTCAAATCCAAGATCAAGAACCGTGCAAATAAAATGATCTACGTTTAACCTATGTACTTAATCAGATTGATTTCTTAACTACACTACTCTCTTTCGGAATTATTTTCATTTTAACGTACAACATTTCATTCAATACTAAAAATATTTATGAGTTATTCCATAAATTTTCACTTAAGTTTATAAATATTTTACAAAGACAAATCTTTATTAAACATTAAACTAAAAACTTACACCACTTTTATTTACTTGTATAATACTCTTCTCTATCCTAAGAGTACATACAAAACACCAATTTCATTTTACATTTCAAAAGTTAAATGGAGGCCCAAATAAAATATAGGTCTTTAAAACCGAGTCAACCCTTCGACCCCTTTACTTTATAGCGTTCTAAGGAAGGATGTTTACAGGTGTGTCTAATATCACCAAATAGTTTACATAACTTAGAAGACTAACAGAAAATATGGGTTTAATAAAATAATGTGTATTAAAATCTTCCTATCAAATTTAACCCATTTTAAACTTGAGCTAAATTACCTCTTTTCTATCCAAGATTATAAAATTTTCATTTATCATATTATTTATCAAAATATTAAATCAATTCCCTTTCAATGAATCTTAAGAACTAGATTCCCTGTTTTTATTTTCGAAATTCCTTTTGAGATCATACTACATATATTTCTATATGTATAAAGTAACTTTAAAAATTTATTCATCAAAACTTACTTTGGGTTCATTCAGATTCAAAATCATCTCAATCGCACGATGATAAAGAGAATAATTTACTAAGTACACTATAGTATTTGCCTAAGCAAACATTCGAACATCACTTAGAAGATTATTTAGATTACCAGAAAACTAATTGAGATGTTTTCCCTGAGCCATATAAAGTAAATACATCAGATTTAAAATTTCTTTTCTAAAATATTTGTACGCATAAATACTTCAAAGTAAAACTATCATTACTGTTCTCAAAATCCTTTTTAAAATCATTACAAACAACTCCGGGATTCAAAAATCATTTTTTAATCACATATTATAAACCAAATTTATATAAAATTTCCTTTATATAAAATCATATCATCTTATAATAATTCTCCTTTATTATAATAAAGTTTTCTCAAATATTTATCTTTTAAACGTTTTTCTCTTTCCATTTAGATTATATTTAACAACTTTTATTAAAAGTTTACTTTTAACTCAACATTATTAAAAGATGATTTATAACTTCAAATTTTCACCGATCATGTTATAGTCAAACTATGAAACTTAATTTACATGGGGTTTGTTTCAATACACTCATAATTATCAAAATAATGCTAATAAACCAGTCGAGCTTAATTTAATAACCAACAAATGATAGTCAATGCTCTTAACTACTCAAGCGTGACAAATCAAATAACAATGATAACAAATAAATGTTACTATTTTCATACAAACAAATAGAGCACAAAAAATGATATCAATTTGAAAATTATTCCTTTATATATATAAAATATATAACCCTAGGTGAAATATTTCATTTACCAAATTTTCAAAAATCAATATCGTTTTCCTCGTTTGGGAGTTTATAAATTCCTATCAACACTATGACATCCTACAAGTCGAGCATAATTCACAAACAACTCAATAGTCCAATTAACACAATACATTTTTATAGCATTAACAAATACGCTCTCGTATACATAATACTCTCAAACTCATTCTAGAGTGTGACCTACCCTATCTTTAATGATTCATACCCTACCAAAGCCAAGTTCTCGCTTACCTTAACCTTTGATACCAAATATCATGTTCTCCCTCCTTAAAGTTGACTACAAATGGTAAGCTCATTCCTAATTTTACGGCCAACATCTCGACTTCTCAACCAACCTACAAAGGGATGTGTTGGGTGAGAGACAATGCTTCATCAAATTGTTCACATTACGAGATCCCAACATCACACGATCACTCTAACAATTGTAGGAACAACGACATATAATATAATAAAGATAGTATAAACTATCACTTCAAGTTACAAAGTACATCAGAGTTAAAAACAAACCTCATCAGTTGGATAGCTATAAATTTCTGACCTTACAATTGTTGATGGGTATATATAATAATACAAAGAAAATTAAAAATATTATAGTAGGTGAACATCCAGCACTACTCCATGAGCTCCACGTCTCACCAACGACAACCTAGAAAAAAACTCGGTCTGACCCGAGCATTATAATAAAATAACATCCGGATCAATTTGGAAAACCAGCATGAGAAAACTCAAGCAATATGACGAATGTTTATAATTCTGTAAGACCAGGACGCAAAACACATAACGAATTTTTACCTTAAAAGAAGAACATCCAAAAATAAAAGAATGGAAACAATTAGAACAAATCAAACTGGGAATAACGGGTATAAATAATATCGAAATCCAAATAAAATAATTGAAACAAATTATTAAACATCGAGAAGAGGTTCAGACACGTTTTGATGCAATTAAGAAAACAATTCAAAATTTTAAATCAAATAAGGAAAGGGAATTCTAACAATGACTAGGAGGATGGGCCCCTCTTACCGAAAGTATACCTCTAGACAATATCTTGAGAGGGTTATTTTCTCTGTGAATTTATCGAAAATGTACATTTCAAATCCTACTAACCTTTTCGAGAATCTGAGTATTTCACATCTCCCTATGCATAAATTCGAATCCAATCTAGCATAGATGTGAAGATATGTAACAATCCGGGGTTTCGCACCAGTTAATTATCGTCATTTGGCGATTAAATCTGCTGGCTAATTGCTATTGGGAGTTTTTAAATCAGGTTGAAATTCTTTTAAAATTTGTTAAGGTTATGTGGGTTAAAAAAAATTGAATCTTGGCCCACGTTTCTTTTTCTTAGTGCCGTGATTATTATCAAAAGCAAATACCCGGTTCCTCCTTTATTCATTTTCATCGCAAGCCCATTTTCAAAGCAAACGAAAAAAAATGGCTGCTAGGGTTTTGACTTCACTCGATTCCTTAATCGCCACGGCTTGACTTGGTTGACGATGTATTCTATGATTTCTGGATGCCATGGCTTCGATTCCGATCTGTTCAATCTTTGGTCGTTGCGATTGGGAACTTCGGGCATCGCTAGCTTTATGCGTTTGGATCTATGCTCTTCGAAACAAGGTGAGTGATTTTGACTCACATTCTAATTCATTCGTAATACTGTGCTTCGATAGTTCAATTTTTTTCCGTGTTGACGTTTTCTATGACTTTATCAATTTTTGTATAATTTTGTTACTTGGTACTCACGGTGTTGATTCGTGACTTGGCCAATCTAATTGGTCACCACGGTCTCGAATTGACTTTGTTGATGTAGATTTCGTTGATGTAGATTTCGATGCTAGTGATTGATTACTGACTTTTTTCAAATTGCTTGAATAATACAGTATTGATTTTGATTTGGTTTCTGAGTTGGTCATCTGGTTTTGTGAATTCGACTCCTTGAATTTCAATCTCATTGTGTTGATATTGTACTGCAGTAACTTTACTTGATTCGAACTATGCCTTGTCTGGTTCATTGATCTGCATTTGATGATTTATGACTTCGTTCTCTGATTTATTGAATTTTTGATGTCTTCGGTCTTGACTTGAGACTTCATTTATCTGTGCGCTTGATTACTTGCGGCTGCATATTGCTGTGCACAATGTCCTTGTCCTGTGTAGTGCCATTGTTGGTCTATTGCTCCATGTTGTATTGAACTCTGTTGACATGTGCATTACACTTGAGTCTCGTTTATGTATCATTAGCGTGATACATATGTCTTTGTTATAACTCTTACACTAATATAGCTGCTGCACTATGCCTAAGCCTTGCTTGTGCATTTTGATGTTGTTGAGCCACTGTTGTGTACTGAGTATTGCATTTTGATGTTCACCTGGCATTTTTGGTTTGTGATTCACTGTCGCAGCCTGTTTCATTTGTGCTTCCCTTGTTGTTGCCATTTTGCTTGAGTACCATCTGGAGCTTGCTGTATATAGTTTATATGCTGGCTTGAGGTGCCATGTTGTTCCATGGTTTCTGCATTGTTTGAGTTTATCATGGTGTCTGTACATTCATGTTTCCAGTTATCATGTAGTTACATAGTTGGTTCATCACTTGTCTCTATTGCATACATGTTCATCATGTAGTTCACTGTAGTGGTTCGTATCTGCAGTTGGTAGTTGCTGTGCACTGAGCATTGCTTCGAATCAGGTTGCAATGTGTATGCACACATGTATACAGATATGCATTAGCTTTGGGTTTCATGTACATTTGTACTTGTTCCACTTGAGTCCGTGTCATTTGATTCACCGTGTATTAGTTCACTTGAAGTTGTAGCCTTGTTTGGTTCATCTTGTAATCTGGTTGTTTCTGATCTCGAGTTGGTTCCATTTGCTTTGATTCATCGAGCTTTTGTGTATTTCATCACTGTAGTGGCGAGGCAGTGCACGTGAGCGTGTACTGCAGCCAAACAGGATTGACTTTTTCATTGATTGTAATATCCTGGAATTTATGGCAATATAAATTTAATAATGTGTGTTTAAATTTAAATTAATTCGATAATTTTGTTAATAAATTTGAATTGATTCAATAATCTTCTTTTGTTAAATGTTTAATTAGTAAATTTATTTTTAATAAGCTAATATAAAAATTTCTATTTATAATATTGTGTATATATTTATATATATTTTAAATAGATAAGTTTGGTTTTAAATTTAATAAGTGTATCATATTTTCTAATTTTAATATTTTGAATTTGGAAAATTATGATTTATTTTTGAATTAAGCTTTTCAAAACTATTCAATAAAATAACAAAATGATTTTAAATATAAGATAAATGTTTTATTTGTTAAAATGTATTTTTGACTTAAGTTTGTATATTAAAATAGGTTATAAAATGTTTGTTTTATTCTTTTTAAAATATTCATTATTAATCATGATTTGTAAATTGAGTATGGAACTTAAAATACAATTTATAAATGAATCATGTATCGATTTAAATAACAAATAAGTTATAATCTCTTTATAAATTTATTTAAAATGATTTAAAATATTATTTTCAAATGATAAATTTGTATATGGTTTTTATTTATAATAATAATTGATTTATTCTTTAGAAATTATTTATATACATAACTAAGTATTGAAAACTAATTAACTAAGTTAAACTTTCTTTAACACATAATTAAAAATACTAATTATTTAAAATGACATGTGTAAGTTTATTAAGGCATAAGTTAACATGTGTTGAGTATTTAAATAAGAATATTTACAAGTGTTAACATTTTAGCCATGTGTCATTTTTTTTTTAAATTTTAATTTTTCTTTGATTTTTATAGTTATATAAACTTGCATGCTTTCTTTCCCCTTTCTTTTATCATTTTTTCATTTCATAAACTAAGAAAATATGTAAATCGGAGAAATTGTTTTCAGCTGAGACATTCCACCTTAAAAAAATTATATTCAATTCCCTGTAAAAAAATTTACAATCCTCAAATCATATTCAATCTGCAAATCAAATCTTGATCAAACTTTTCATCCTAAAAAATCTGTATTCCCCTCTTCCAAAACACATATATGCATTCCATTTTCAAGCAAGCTACCTGCATGCAAAACATTAAAGTCTGCATTTCTTTTAAAAATCTGGAAGAACAAATCAAACCAGCAAGAAGCCTGCATGTAAAAGTCCGGAGACAGGAAAAAAGTTTGTACAAAGAAGTTCAAACAGGATTAAAAAGAAATCTGGGCTCTGTCCGCATCATAAAAAAAAGGTAAGTAACTTTCTGAAATTTAAAAGCTTAAGTATTTTAAAACCTGATGCATGTTCATGTTTTTAAATTCTAAATGATTTATGTGTAAATTGCTGTGCATTTCTATGAACTAATATGTGATGTGAATGGATGTAATATGCTGAGTATAGGCTTCAGACAGTGGTTGGCTTTTGTAGTATGAATTCATGTTAAAAATCCGTTCCCTCTTATAACAATCTCTAATAATGTTATTCTTCAAACAAACTTGATTTTTAGGACATAAAGTAAGGTTATAAGAATTATTATATAAGTTAAAATAAAATCTTATATTACCTGAAGTAAGTATAACAGAGCAATAAGAGTATAAGATGAAAATTCAAACTTTACAAAACAATGGTTCAGAATTATAAACCAAAACATCATATAAAATCATGAATTCTAAACTTAGAATTATAATTTTTATACCATATCCAGAAAGCAGTTCATATTTTACTGTATTCAACATTTTGGGTAATCACTGTTGATTCTTATGTTTGTTTGAGTTGAATCTGCTCCTGGACATGGTGTAATGATCTGAATTGATGAGAAAATTCTTAGATTAGGATTGCAATTCGTTTTCGATGTTGTAAGTGGGATTTATAAATTAGAACCATAGTTTTCTCCGAGGCTAGAAGAATGGATCATTTCGGCAATTATACTTGATCGAGTGACTTAGGGTTTTGGGAAATGGAGGTAGATGGATTGATGAAAATGTCGCCGGAGTTTCGAAGGTGTTGATGGCCTGAGTCACGTCAACGAGATGTTGACAGGTTGGGAAGTGAAAGGGGGCACTGTTGATCCAGGGTTGAATATTGGGTCTCGATCTTGAATTCGAGCAAGTGATGATAGGATGGATGTTTGTTTGGCCTGAGTCACTGATTGTAGACCCCGGGATGGTCGTGTGGATGGCCAGTGATGGCCGGAGACGGTGTGCAGGTGCACAGGAGCAAGGTGGATATTGATGATGGTGTTGTTTTGTTGCAGGTTTTAGTAGCCTCCGGAATTTCGAGTTTTAACTCGAAGTTGATGGTAATATGACTCGAAGTAGTTTTTAGGTTTGCTCGAGTTACCTGATTGTTTCAGGTTTTAGGAATTAGCAGGAAACTTGTTTCCAGTTTTTAAATTTAAAAGTAAGTTTTTAAATGTAAACATAAATCTGAACTAAGTTTAAAATTTAAACCAAATTTAGATATGAATTCAATTAGTTTAAATTTGGGTCTTTGAAATAATTTGAATTTTTAAATTCTAGTTCGATTTCAAATAAAACAGAAATTGTTTTCTGTTTTTAAATTTAAAGGTAAAGTTTAAATTGCAAGTTGAGTTTTAAACTGGGTTTTTAAATCTGAAATTTGAATATGAATTTTAATTAGATTGTCTGAGATATGAAATCATTTATGTTTTTAAAATTTAAATTGATTTCAAACTCATAAGTGTAAAAGCATATTGTGCTTTGGGCTTGAGCTGGAAGTTTAAAATTTAAAATTAGAAATTTAAAATGAGATTTAAATCTGGGTTTCTAAATTTGTAGTTTAATTTGAAACTTCAGTTTTTTTTTAAGTCAAATAAGTTTAAATTTAAATCATTTAATTACATTGGAAGGTTAAATGATTTGAAGATTTATGTAAGTAAGCTTTCAAGGATTTAAGTTTAAATCTGTAATTAAGGTTCAGGCTGTATTTTCAGTTTTGAAATTTTCAAATAATTTTTAAAATTTGATTTAAATAACCTGAAATATTTAGGTGTGTTTTTAAGTTGATTTGAATTTAAAATTAAAATTGGGATTTAAATTCTTTTAAACTTATTTATAGAGTAGATGTTTCTTTTAACATATTAGATAAAAGTTTTAAATTGTTTTAAAATCTTTTTTAAGATAAATTTGCATCTTAAGTTTAAAATGAATTTAAATGGAATTTGAAGTAAATTTAAAAACAAATTTGTTTTTAAATGATTAATTAAGTAAGGAATGTTTATCTTAAAGATAATTAAAATTTTAATAATTTGTGTTCATTTAAATTATTAAGTTAATTAAAATGGGTAATTTATTATTTAATTGGTTAATGTAGATGATTAATTAAGTAATTAACAATTTTTAAATTGATTAATTAAAGACTTAGGATTAATCAATTAAGGTTAATTAATATATAATTAAGAGTTGTTAATTAAATTTTAATTAATGATTAAGATTAATTAATCAAGTGATTAAAGATTAATTAAGATTGTAATTAACACCTAATTAATTAATAATTAGAGATTAATTGAATTGTAATTAAATATAAATTAATTAGTAATTAATAATGGTTGATATAAGTTAATTTTCTTAATTAATTAATTAAGAAATGTTAATGAAGGTCATTAGCTTAAATTTTTTTAACAATTAATTAATGTGATTAATTTTTAATGATTAATTAGATTAATTAATTAATAATAATCATTTGAAATTGTTATGTTTAATTACTTAATGGAAGTAATTAATGAATTAATTACTTAATGTAATTAATTGTGTTAATGGGATTAGTTTGGATTAATTAATTAAGTTTAATTAATTTAAACACTTGATGATAGGTGAATAATTACTTTATGTAATTAATGGAATTACAATTACTTAAGGAAGTAATTAATGGATAATTACTGGATGTAATTAAAGATGTTTATTGATGAAAGTAATTTAGATTTAATTACTTTGTAATTAATCAAAGGATTAATTGAAATAATTAATTAAGAATAATTAATTTATGAGATGAGTAATTAAGGATAGTTAATTACTGGATTTGTTATTTATCAAGGGTGGTTAATATATGTGGTTAATTGCAGATTAATTACTTAATGTAATTAATGAAATGGTAATTAGAAATCATTAATTAATAAAATTAATGATGTAATTTAAAATTGATTAATTAATAAATAATTAATAAATGAAGTAATTAATCATTAAAGGATTAATGTAATTAATTTTAGTTAATTAATTGATTAAGTAATTACAAGTTAATTATTTGTAAAGTGTTGAGTATAATTAACTTGTGTAATTAATTTAAAAGCTAATTACTTATTGTAATTAGGAAATTGTTAATCAGTAATGATTAATTGAAAGAATAATGAGATGATGATTTATTAATCGATTTGTAATCAATTAATGGTTAAGATAAGCAGGATTTTTATGATGAAGTAATTAATTTAATTCATTTTAAATTAATTAAAGATAAGGTAATTAATTTAATTCATTTTAAATTAATTATAGAAAGTGTGAGCATTAGATCATTGCTTATGTTTGATGATTGGTATTGGTTGCCATGTATGGTTTGCAATCTCAGCAATGAGATGAGTAATGTTATATGATATGGATGCATTGGTTGCATTTGGATGATAATATGGATTATCTGATTATGATATGAATTATCTGTTGGTAATGATAATGTTGATTATCAATTGTGTTGTGAATTATCTATCTGTGTGTGTATATAGATAATGAATTGAATTGTTTTAAACTCTAAAACAACTTGGCCTTAAAAGACACATTTTGGATTTCGATGAGACCGGGATCGGGTTTCCATATTTGGATATCCGAAAACCACATCGATCCAAATTAACTTTAGGTCGTGAATCTGAAGTAAAGATGAAGATTCAAAGTGCAAGGATTATCGTCGTTAACTCTGAGGGTGATTCCAAAATGAGTGTAACGAGATAATGCCTTCGGTTTTGTTCGAACCCGGAACGAACTTGTATGCATTGAATGCTTTCAGAACATCGTCAGGTGGACGATGAGCATTCTAAGTGTTATGTCATATAAAGGTAATCGTAGCCTCAAGCCTCATCAACTGGGAATGGCTAAAACAGGGGAGGTGCAGCAAGGCTTCGTGGGTAGCCCCCACTTGAGAGCGAGATTTATCCTGTCAAGATGTCCCTTTATTTCGGCTTAGTGGTGCGGTTGCTGGTCACAACTGCGGGGTGGTCTTGTTCGAAACTATTCAGTAAGGAATGGTTCCGGCTTCGTGTTGCAGGGGAGCGGGCGTACTCCTCGGTACGGTGATCTAGGCCACGTACTGTGACGGGCGGTACCCCAGTAGCCCATCCATTGTATGGAATCCAAAATCCAATAAGTGCCAACGATTTTGATTGTATTACCCACTTTTGTGGCTAGTAACTGGAATTTAATAAATGTAACAATTTCGGCTATTTTATATTTACTTGAAAACCCTAGACCTATTATAATATCGCTGGATTTCCTATAAAATGTTTTGGTTAGCGTAAGGTAAAAACTTTTCCATGTTTATGTGTAGGAAGTCTTACGTGATACCTTTTTCCTTTCAAAGGTTTTTCAAAGTTAAGCAACTTTAACCTGTTACTCACACCAGACCTATGTCTGACCCGGAGTTATTTCTGTTTTTCTTTAACTCTTGGGTACTCAAATTTTTACGAGTAGCCATGGGATTCAGGTTAGCTTTGACGAATTGTGAAGGAGCAATGGAGCAGGAGGCTTCCGCATATAGATATATAGTTTTTTTCCGCTGTGTTGGTATCTCTGAGTGTTTCTGTAATGTACTGAGTTGTAATAACTAGACAGGTGTTTATAACTGTCTCGTATGTGTTGTATTGTCTGTGTAACTATGTTAATTGTTATATACTATGTAATACTTATGTTATTAATATAATTTATTCGTTCCGCTGTTGAGATTCTTGTGTTGTTTCTTCTTTCTTTTCTTTCTTTTCTCTTTTCTATCCCTTTCTTTCTTAAGGATGATACGACTTTTTGTGGAGAAAAAGTCGGGTCATCTCATTGATATTTCAACCGCTTGAATTGTTTCGTGTGTCCAATTTAATATTTTGAAATTGTATTTTGATTTGGTTTAATTTGATTATTTTGTTGCTATCTAATTATCTACTAGATAATTAGATTATGTGTTTTCTAATTATTGTATCGATAATTAGATTTCGTTGTTTATGTTGTTTCACTGGCTTGGGTTTTGCTTTGGCCACTTGTTATTAATTACTGTTTAGGCAATTCTGTTGTTTTCTAATTATCTTCATCGATAATCCTTTCATTTATCTTTGCTGATGATTTGAATTTGCTGATTTGCTGTTTAATGCTGTTACGTGTTATATTTACCGTTATCTGATTTCCTTATTAAAGGATTGGATAGGTGAGATTTATTGTGACTGTCGCCTATTTTATTATTTAATTATTATTGCTTCCGTGCATTAATAACTGAGTTTGAATTAGACGACCCGCGTCTTATTTTCTTTTGAACTAATACTCGGGTCAGACCGAGTTATTACAGGATGCTGATATCTCGCTTTGGGATGCTGCTTGAGCTATGAAGTCTCTTCATATCTTTTGGGGTAGTCGGTGTTATTTATTAGGATGATATGTATTTATGTATATTATTTACAATAATGTACTTGTATATGTAACTTCCAGTGTCGACGGTTGTAATTGTATCACATGTATTGTAACTGACTTCAGTTATATATATATATATCAGATTTGATATTATCCGTGTTCTATGTTTAGCTTATCTGTGTTATTATTATATATGTTGTCCTAAGCTATTATGTTGGAATTGAATATGTTGATGGGAGTAAATAAACAAAAAAATGAAAAATAAATATATATACCACTCCTATCGAGATAACCAATACTAGTGTAAGGCCTAACTACGGATGGCCGCTCCTATCCAGCCTTATTCTTCGTAATAAAAGACAGTATTTCCTTATAATACTCTTTGTTATTGTAAGCATAGAGGTGGGGTGTCACAAGATACCCTAATGGGAGTATACCCATATAGCTTGACGTCCAATCGCTCTTTGGTTTTAGTCGTTTCCAAAAAAAATGATATCAACGCTCAAAACTAGCAAAAAACATCTTGGAATTCGAAACACGAAAGAAGAAAGGATTAATTCCAAGGTTCGAATCCAAACAAGGAGAATGAATTTATTCAACATGACTAGGAGGGTGTTCCCCCTACACCGAAAGTATATCTTTAGGTAAAATACACTATAGAGCCCACGCTTAACATGCAACACTCTCACGAATTTCAATACCGGACACCATAAAATCCACAAGCATTCGAATATACTCGCATCACCACATGCAGGCTATTAACACTTCTCCAGATAAATGTGAATATACTCTAATGGGTGCGAGCCACATGGCTTGGCTCCTATTCACTCTTTGGTTTTTAGTTTCCCATGGTGTTGGATGTCAATGCTCAAAATAAGCAACAAATTGCATTAGATTGACGAAGCACGAAGAAAGAAATCAAAATGGATAGTTAAGAAATCAAGTATCGAAACTAAATGAACAATTGTGTATGGATATTCGATCGCACACACTTGTCACAAATAAACGAATCAAGCTTTGAAATATTTGGTTCTTACTTGTGCTTGATTTTCACATCACAAATATTTATAAAATACTTTAAAAACACTTTTTAAAAATACTCTTTTAAAAGAGAAAATTATATTTCGAAGTGTATTAAAAGAAGGATAAAAAATAAATGCCATCGAAAACATTGTTTACTATAAACCGCAAAACATTTTACACTTAGATTTGTTTTTAAACATTCCCCTTTTAAGGAATTTTCTCATTTATAAACTATATTTATAACTTTTAAAGCAATAAGTTTTATCCAGGAAAGTAATAAATAAATTTAAATACTTTAATTAATTTTAAACAATGTTAATCATCTTGAAAGATAATTGATTTAATTCTTTTATAAATTTTAAAACCACATTAATTATCCCAAAAGAACATAAATCAAGTTATAATCTTTTTATATATTTTAAACAACATTAATTAACCTAAAAGATAATAAAACAAATTTATAATCTTTTAGAAATTTAAAACAACATAAATCACCCCGAAAGGTAATTAATCAAATTCATAATCATTTATAAATTTAAAACAATATTAATTATCATGGAAGATAACAAATCAAATTTATACCTTTTTATTATAAAAACTTAACCTTTATTTTCAAAACTCCAAAAATATTTTAAAATATAGTTTAAACAGCTTTCAAAGTGCAAAATATGACCAAACATTAATTTAGTGAAAATACAAGCACAAGTTCAACAAACACAAGGGTTTGAGGATATGATATTTCATAACTGGCATTATAGTGTAAATCATTGTAACGACACTCACACAACTCAAATAGTATGCCACAAATATTTTAACCAAACATCAATAAAAGCAATAAAAGAATATAAATAAGATGCATATAAGAGTAAATAAATAATGGTCGAATACCCCTTAGGGTTTCCCTACAAAAGTCCCCAGTCAATCTCATATATGTATATATATTTTCAAAGTGTTCGGTAATGACCTATTTGCTATGAAAACACTCGAACTTCGTCATTTTGTCCCTTGCAACAAAATGGGTATTTATGCTATCCACCGTTAAGCTAGAATTAAAATCTAAACAAACAATCAAATAGTAAAATCTTTTTACTTTATTAGCACAGAATGGTGATTTATTGTACTTGATAGATGTTCAAAATAATCTATTCAATTTATTTATAGTAGAACAGTGTTTTATTCTGCTAAAAAGATATCCTAATGTAGTATAACTAATTTAACTACGTTAAACGTAATGAAATTAATTCAATATAATTTTATCATTAATCTATACATCATTAAAACTATTAGTTATCATCCAGGTATTCAATAATAATCTATAACAACACGGAAATCATATGATTTATTTAAAGGTGAGTTAACTCACCGAAATGTCAGTTGATGCTTTCGCATTCTGGTTTGGTCTAGTCAAATGACATTCGATTTTAGTCCAAAAATGCACTTGATCCAAATTCAACGAAATCAGTTCTAGCATGTAGATAACATTCCCATAAGTCCAATGCAACTAACCACATCCAATCCGACCTACTGCGTGCAAGATATTGATTTAATTAAATAATTAATTTGCACTAATCTCATTTAATATTTAATTACCCTTTTAAACTAATCCTTCCAAAATCATCTTCTTCTTCCCATCTATACAACATCCACCATTGTCGCTCCTTCTCTCTTTACTTTCTCCATTGTTCTTCTATGAAATCCAATATCGTCTTGACCATTGAGCTTCTCTATGTCAGTGCTTCATGATGGACTGAACAAGATGGAGCTTGGTCCAAAAAAACAAGATGCGACCTTCTTATTACCACATGGTCGTACACACAATCTAAAAGAGAGGTTTAGACATGCTAAAATTTGAAGAATGGTGCTCATTGCCAAGAGAAAACCAATGACACCCATGCAACAACCCAACTATGCCTAGATCATCCATAGACTAAAACCCTAGGTCGCGGTTGCAAGGTCGACCACCCCAAATGTTGATCGCAACCCCCATCGAGCATACCAACATTTAGATCTAGGCTATATGAGTCTAAAGGTACAAGTTTTACAATTTTTAGTTGGGTTTTTTTATTTGATTTAGAGTTTTGACATTCAAATTGCTTACTTTCTTTGTTTACAGGAAAAGAGCAAGAACAAGAAGGGAAAGGATAAAACCAAAATGAAAAGCTAAGTGTTGATTCCCTTTGATTTCAGAAAAAATACTTTACTTCATTTTCAAGTAGGCCAGTATGCTTAAGTAAAACAAAATTTTCAAGCCACTTATCAACTCACCATCACGTCATGTCAAAAATTTTGAGTTTTTGATTTGGTTTTTAAAATGCATTGAAAATAGTTTTTTGGTCCTCCGCTACACAATATCCCGTTCACGTACGAACCGCGAACGACGAAAATAAAAATATGACCGTGCACCAAAATATGATAGAATCATGAATCAATAATACAATACATTGATTATTTTATTCTGTGAATTTTCAAAAATACCATCATTTGCCGTAAAATACGTCAAACGATAATTTTAATATTTTTCACGCTATAAAAATGGAAAAATCAAATTGATTCAATTAAAGATACTACAATTAAAAATCAAGTTGTTTTGTTAACAATAGATTTTCTTGTTATTTTTTCGAACCATTTATTATTTTAAATAAATTCTCAAAACGAATTCACCATTATTATTTTTTAATTAATAAGAGTTAAATAAAGCTATTAAATCCATTTAATTCAAGTTCAAATATCTAAACAACCACTATATTTAAATAAAATGTTATCAAACTTTAAAACCCAATTATTTAAATATTTAAAATTAATTAAATATTCAAAATAAAAATGATAAATATCGAGATGTTACATTCTCCCCCTTAAAAGAATTTTGTCGCCAAAATTCCCAAAGGAAGAAATTATCTCCAAACCCTAAGATTTGAAAACTGTCAATAAATGAGTTCTTAAACTCTTAAAGTTCCTTATGTTATAAAAAATTCTGGCAGAACCTCCTTTGTGCGGCTGATCCGGAAAAACTACTAGTAGCCACAACTAGCCCAAATCCATAAAGAAAACAAAAGCCAAGCGGCCACCCATATTTGGATCATAAAATCAAAAATTAATTACCAATCTCTAAATCTACTACATACCACTTTTTTGTTTGATTTTTATTTTTAAAAGCAACTTATTGTCTTGATGTGAATGTAGGAGCACAAGGAATCAAATAGTAACCTCTTTCTTCCCTTTACTTACATAATTCAAAAGAGAATCATGTTGACAAAAGAGTAATACACTGGCAACATAAACAATATAACAACCATGTGCAATATAAATACAAAGAACACTCTATATTTGAAGATTAATCATAAATTTTTTTTTCAAAAAGATAAATTTAGAACTAAATCTCTAGGTTTTTATATCCAAAATATATTTTCAAATTCAACCAAAGAGAGATAAAACCAAAACCAAAATCAATTATGACAAGGCGGGGGATCATCTACCAAGCATGGTATAACTCTAGAATCAAAAAACACGGCGCATCTAGTGGCATTCCAGTTGCAACAAAATCAATAACTAGAGTAAACAAATATACCTGGCGAGTCATCCAAATCGAAAACCCCACAATCAAACAACTTCAATCATAACCAAAAATATTTGAAAAACAACTTCCCAAAAACTCTATTCAAATATCCTGAAATAATAATACATTGCCAAAGTTTCAAAGTAATAATAATATTATTTCTTTCACTAATTCTTTTGAAATCATTTTCTTTTCCAAAAACACCAGGATTTAAGTCCTTATAAACAACAACTTTATAAAATGTAGTCTATGAAATCACATTATTAATCAATTAAAATTCCGTAATGGAACAAACTAACACTTAACATTATTTAAACTATTAAATGACTAATCAAACAAGATTTTGAAATTTTACTTAGGTTCCAAACTTTCTTGATTGTTCAAAGATATAGATAATTTACTATGCATGCCGTTACGCTCATCAGTCCTTTGGTTATTACTTAGCAGATTATCTTAGCTCCCTCATACAAAATAAAAAGCCATTCCCTAAACTTTCCTAAGCTACCCAACATAGCTTACAAATATACTTAGGCCCGTCTGTTGAACATAAATCATCCATACGCAATATCTGAACCGACCACTTGCTCGGATCATAAGCTTCACTTTGGAATTAGTATCGCTCATTCAACCTTCTTAGTGCGGCCTTTAACTGGGTCCCTTGATTAGAAACCTCTGTTCTCCATACATAGCCGTATACTATGATAGAAAACCTTAGTATCACATCAGGAATCCAAACCAAGTGTTCGTTGATAAGAATCAAGTGAGAAATCCTTCTTCGGACTGGTGTCAATCTCTCGATGTTATGTATTTGAATCCTACATCAAGAAACATGCAAATATAATGATCTATGTATAACTTACGTGCTTCATTAGATTGGTTTCTTAACTACACCAATATCTTTTCGAATTATTTTATTTTCAATTATAGTAATTCATTCAATACTAAAATTATTTATGAGTTATTCAATAAATTTTCACTTAACTTTATAAACATTTTATAAAGACAAATCTTTATAAAACATTAAATTAAAAACATGCTCCACTTTTATTTACATGTATAATACTCTTCTATATCCTAAAAGTATATACAAAACAACAATGTCATTTTACTTTCCAAAATTTAGATGGAGGTCAAAACCAAATATGGGTAGTTAAAACGGAGTCAGCCCTTCGACACCGTAACAACCCATAAATATTTAATAATTAAAATTATTAAATTGATATAATTTTGGTAATTTAATATGAAGAAAAATAAACTTTTTAATAAAATAAGGAAGGAATGTTAAAGTGGAAATGCATATTTTATTCATAAGGTAATATAAAAGAATGAAACTTATATGAATGAATTTATTTGAGGATTCAATCATAATAAATTTACACATTTAACAAATTCAATATAATTAAGAGCAACTGTTAATACAAAGGAAAGAAATTAATTAAATTTATCAGGTCATTGCTTGATTTCTTGCCTTTTTTCTACATGGCCTCTTTATTTCTTGCTTTAGCCATACAAACTCTTTTCCTAGCCGTATAATTCTCATTTGCAAATCATGTACAAGAAAATTTATTTCTAATTTCAAAACTCCTCATTTTCATTTGCATTTAAGAATAAAACATATATACGTTTCTTTCTCCTTAACTTATGCCTTTTCTGTTTCTTAGCATTTACTCTCACTTTGTTTGCCATCCAAACCATCTATGTATCAACCCAAAATTTTTAATAAATGTTTTATTTATTTAATTTAGATAATTTTGTTATTTAAGATATAAATTTTGGTGTGGATTAGAATTCCACACATGAATTAATAGAATATTTTTCGGAAATGTAAATTTTGTCAATATGGTCAAATTTTGACTTCTAAATTTGAAAATTTAAAAGTGTGAAAATTTGAATTTTGTCTTTTATTTTGGAAGTAAATAAAACTTTAAGAATACTGCTTTTAGTTGAAATCTGATTTATAATGTGAAAGTTATGCCTTTTTAACTATAGTGTGTAAATTTGCTGTATTTAACAAAATTGTTTACTTTAGACTATATAAATAATATTTACTTTGGTCATGTAATGTTCTAATTTATGTTTTCAGGGGTAAAATAACTTGTTCTGTATATACTTTGATTTCAAAACATTTTAAAAGTGTAATTGACATTTTCCAGTGTCAGTTGTATTTTGTTTACAATTTCTAATTTCCAACTTCAATTAATTTAAGAAATTCTTTATTTATTTTTTTACATTTTTTCTTAAAAACTTATATTATTCTCATTCTCACTTTATTTTGTTTCTCAAAGATTTATTTTAAACCATTTTTAAGAAGAGCTGTAATTTTCCAAAGTTAAGTGAATTGTGTTTGCAATTTTCTTAAGATAGTTTCAATAAATTAAGCTATTTTCTTTATTTATCTTTCTATTTTCCTAAAATATAATTATTTATTTTCTTTTTCTCTTTATTTCAGTTTGTTTTATTTTATTCACTGATTTTTATTTGTTTTAAGGTGTGGTAGAAAATTTTCCAAGCTAGTGGTATTGTGTGTAAATTTTTAAGCCTTGTTCAATTTAATAAACTATTTCTTTAATTCTTTTCCATTTTTTTTGAAATCATTGCCCAAATTTTAATAAATATAGGCAATTTCTGTAATTTTGATTTTGATTTAAGTTTAACCCTAATTGAAATTTTAAATTCTAAGTTCTAAGTTCAAATCTTTCATATAGAGTATATATATGTGCAATATTTATTTCGCGATTATTTTATTTATTATGGTTATATACTTTTTAAATTAGGGAATAAATATTGTGTTAGCACCAAAATTGGTCACTAACACCCTTGAGTAGAGTTATGTAGAGAGATTAATGAAGAGAGTAAATTAGGACTGAAAAATAGTGTAATTCAATGAAAAAGAATAACAAAAACGAGAACACCAGATTTATAGTGGTTCGGCGTAACTGCCTACGTCCACTTTGAGTTTAATCTTTATTGCTTTCTCAATTACTTGAATACAGATACAATCCGTAAATCAATCACTTGGATACAAGTTTGAATTAAAAAGAGGAGAGTATAAGAAATGGCAGAGACTCCCAGTGTTCCCGGAAAAAAGGGTCCATTTCACTGTGTCCCTGTCCCTCTATTTATAGACGAAGGTGGATTGGACTTTCCTGGTGGGCCTGGTAGCTGAATAGCTCGGTCCAAATAGAGTAAACGGCCCAAAGGGAGTAAGCTCTGTGTACCGAACCAGGGAGGCCGAACGGTAAGATGTCGAGCCAAGGCAATGGCGCCGAACGATGCTCTCATGCCGAACGAAGCTGGAGTGCCGAGCGATCCAAGGTTGCCGAACCAAGCTGGATGCCGAACAATCGAGGTTCGCCGAACGTACCCTTTACCCGAACGATACCCTTTAGCCGAAGGATGTTCCTAGGTCGAACGAAGCTGGAATGCCGAGCGATCCAAGGTTGCCGAACCAAGCTGGATGCCGAACAATCGAGGTTCGCCGAACGTACCCTTTAGCCGAACGATACCCTTTAGCCGAAGGATGTTCCTAGGTCGAACGAAGCTGGAATGCCGAACGTACTTCTGAGGCCGAGCATTCTTTTGATGCCGAGCGAAGCTTGTCGAGCGACGTGCACGTAACCATTCTCACTGAACCATGCCTAAATGCCAAACATGTTGTCCTCATCAAACCCGTATGCCTCCAGGCTCTTCGTGGTCATAATCTTGTCTAGTGCTGATAATAGTGTCTTCAACTGTCGTTTTGTGACCGGGCCAAGATGTCGGTTAACATTTGCCCCCCAAAGCGTGTCGTGTGAAGCAACACAACACGCTTTGAATCAGCGAGTATTCCTTGTCTTCAGAAAGAAATCCATCATGTTTCTTTAATAGTCATTATCCTTCGACTTTATCCTCCCAAGCTGTCATATCCTTCTTTGGCCGTCTTGACTCTTGGTTGATTCCCAATATTATAAATCCAAGGTTGTAGTTCATCAGTGACCACTCGTGTCTGATTCTACAGAGCTAGCAAGCTTCGGCTATCTAATCTAGTATTTTCTCAATAACCCTTAGTGAGAATTTAATTTCTGTTGATTTCAAGAAGTCGGACTTGTTCGGATATACACATGCACGTTTGGGTACATGTTCTTTCCATTGGCTCTCGAATGCATTTTATATGCTCATAAGTCGTCGCCAACTCCGTCCAGTTTAATTGCAATTCAATTGCGATTCCTTGTTTGTATTTTCTATGAAATAAGGGTTGCAATCAGCCACTTGAGGAGTTTTCCAAACCCCTCTTCAGTAAAAACTCTATGATTCTGTTCACAGCTTCAACCTTTAGGATTGGTAAGAAGAGGACGCCAATGCCCCCAAGTGGGAAACTGCCGTGGACTAGCCATTTGAGTAATTTCCATCGGTGGGGTTCCTGGATTTTTGCAAACATCTTGCACTTTTCGCATTGTCTAGCATGATCGACCGTATCTAGTTGGCCAGTAATACCTGTAGCAAAGTATCTTCTTTATCATGGTTTTCCCCCTGATGCTATTACCGCATTCTTCTTCATAGAATCTGCTCAAGATATCATCATGGGCGATGCGCCGAAGCATGGGGATGGATAAACTCCTTTTGACAAACGACTTATTCTTAGATTATTTGGTATGAAGATTTGAGGAGGATTTGTCGTTTTCCATTCCTCCGTTCAGTAAAATTCCTCATTGTAGATAGTCTTTGATGGGAGTCAACCATGACACCTTTTCATTTTGTTCGCTGAGGTATGTAATGATGTAATACGTGAAGTCGGTTAGTGGCCCTTAGACTTGGTCGAGATAAGGAGCAAGACAATGCCCTCTAGCAAGATCAACTTCCTTAAATTTGTATACTACCAATCAAGAATCACAAAAGATATGTAAAGTTTTCACTTCAAATCCTCTAGCAAGTTTGAGGCTGGCAGCCAAGGCTTCATACTAAGCATCGTTGTTTGTTATAGGTAAATCGAGTTTCAGGACGTAGCAGATTGATCGTTCCTCAGGAGTTATTATCATGACTCCTATGCCATAACATTGATCATTGGATGCTCCATCCGCGTACATTTTCCATCTTATGGTTGGTTCTCTGCTACTCTTCGAATAGTGTTCTGAGGTAGTGAATTTGGGTGTGAGGTCTGCTGATTTCCGTCCTTAGATAGCCCTTCGAGGGAAATAAGTGATATCGAATTAGCTTAGTTTGATATTTTATTTAAGTAGTCTTTCAGACGTCTCAGGTCATTGTATGCACTGTCGCAACGGCTGGTAGGCATAGACGTTGATGGATTGAGCCTAAAAGTAAGAGTGGAGCTTTCATGGTGAAATCAATAGATATTATGCTAGCTTTTGTAGCTTCGGGTTGATATCCAATGCATGGCTCGCGATAGTTAATGAAATCACATATGCTTGTCAGAATGGGTCCAAGGGAACATATCATCATTTATTCAGAAAATCCAACTAATTCTTTTATCATCACTACACTGAGTTGTGATCCGATATTCAGCACCCGGAAAGGGTTGCCATGGCTGAGTGTAATGTCGACCGTCACCTTAGCAGGTGCCATCCCAGATTCTTCGAGTATAGATGTAATTATTTTGCATAACATTCAATGTGAAATATGGTTGGGACGACCAATAATGATGGTTGCTCTAGTCGAACCCTAGAGTCTTGTCATGAGTTTTTAAGTCTAATAGCGAAGGACTCTGAATGCTCTAATAGATTATCAACAAATGGCCAAAGATCAGGCTTAAAAGCGCATTGAAGGAAATGTCGAGTGGGGGTCAGCCTCGAGTGGCGTGCAACTGTATAGCTGGATCTTGCTATGAGTTTGAATTTGCTTGTGTATTCGAGTAACGCACTTTCTATTCAATGCATTCATGATCCTTTACCCGTCCTTCGGGTTGGAGTGAAAGTCAATTGCTCATGAGCTAAGGTGTCAATTCAATGATTCAATCTCTAGGCATCCTTTCGGTCGTCTCCTTGAGCAACTGTAAGCACTTTATATGAGTTTTAATACTGAGCTATCGTAGCCAGTTTTAGGATGACCATGCGTCTTCTCCCAGTCTCGGGTTGATAAATGTACTGCATGGACGGTTAAGTCTCGTCCTAGCTATGTTTATGTTTTCACCTAAGTTCCAAAGACATAGAGGTGATCGGTGAATAGTCGGTTCACATTCATCTTGCTCCTCGCTCGTGCCCCCAGGTCTGGGGCATATACCGATAAGTAGGAAGGCCAGCCACGCCCACTTTAGCTTTACTCTCTTTCCCGTTGAATCGTGGGATCATGTCAATCGATGGGAGACTAGGTCTCACCTATCTCGGATTTTATCGTGGTTTTTCATTCCAAGAGGAATACTTCGATGCCACGTCAGTTTCAGGGCGTAATTTGGACAGTGGATGGTCATCTACGTCCACTTTGGTTCATGCTCTGTAATCAGTTCTCGGGGTAAAGTTGGCTACAAATGCAGTCGGGTTATGCTCGTCCAGTTTCATACTCCTCCTGACGAATCAAATGAGGTTGTTGGAGAATTTTTGACCAAGTATTCATGGTTTACCCTCCTATCCACACTCTGGAGGTCATAGTTTTTCAAGAAACATCCGAGTCACATTCGTATGTGCTTGGTGCGGATCGGTATTGACCCTCGATCTGAGGTATGATATAGTCGATTGCTCGTAGCTTTGGATGCCATTTCGATTGGTTTTGTATTGAGGCTTCCCTGCAGTCGTTGCTTCAATTTATAAAGAATGCCACGCTAGAGCTATAGTAAGCTGTCGTATTCAGCTTTTTAGTGATTTGTACCCATGCTCCCAGCATTGATTTGGCCAGGCCACTAGTTGGGTGGTCGAACTCCATCCTTAGCGGGTTAATAATCCTTCGGTCGATTCCATGCCGAAGTTTGAGTAATAAAGAATGGTCGGAATCCACTCATCTATTTATCGATGTTTATACACCACTCTGCATTCTGGCGACTTAGTGTTATTCTCCCCTCGGTTGATTCGCGCCCAATTTTTACTCATGCTTCGGTCCATGCTTCGGGGACTTAGAGATTTGTCGAACGGTTTATGCTTTAGTCCATAGTTTGAGACGCAGGGATTTTTGTCAACTCGTTTATACTCCAGTCCGCATTCTGGGATTTTAGAGTAATCTAGTCCGCTTCTGGGATTTGGAGATTCTTCTCAAGTCTTCTATAATCTAGTCCGTGCTCTGGGGACTGAGAGTACCGTAGTCCGCACTCTGGGGATGTAGAGGTTTTTTAAGCCGTTTATACTCTTGTCCGCACTCAGGGGACTTAGAGCACTCTAGTCCGCCCTCCGGGGATGTAGAGGTTCTTAGGTCGTTTATACTCTAGTCCGCACTCAGGGGACTAGGAGCACTTTAGTCCGCACTTTGGGGACATAGAGGTTTTTGAGTCGTTTATACTCGAGTCCGCACTCTGGGGACTTAGAGTACTCCAGTCCGCACTCTGGGGACTTGGAGGTTTAAGTCTTTCATATTCTAGTCCGCACTCTGGGGACTTAGCATACTACAGTCCTTACTCTGGGGACTTGGAGGTTTAAGTCGTTTATACTCTAGTCCGCACTCTGGGGACTTAGAGTACTCCCGTCCGTGCTCCGGGGATGTAGAGGTTCTTAGGTCGTTTATACTCTAGTCTGCACTCAGGGGACTTAGAGTACTCCCGTCCGCGCTCAGGTGATTGGAGTGCTTGATGAAGACAAGTCCGGAACCTCCTCCTATACCGACGGGGGTTATGAAGTAGAAATTACAGGCGCCTCTAATCACACATCCGAATTGAGCATGAAGGAGCGGCTCGAGAAAGAGAAGGTCAGGGTCAAGGTCGGGCCCCGAGTTGTGGACTTGGACGATCCTTTGAACAAGCCGTTGAAGGTCATCCTTCCTGGCGGGTCCAAGCCTATGGAAGTTCTCCGTACTTCTTCAGTTGCTACCCCTTTATCAAAGAAGAGTACCAAGGGTAAATGCTATGGAGAGGAGCCGTCCGGAAAGGAGTTGAAGAAGTACAAGAAGTGATTACTATCCTCGTTCAACGAGAGTTAGTTTAAGTCATGTAATTATTTTCATCTATTTCCTTAGTCCTTGTAAATAGAATGTCGACTCCGAACTTTGGAGGGGTTGTAATAGGAACTCGTTTCTCATTAAAGTTTAGTTCCTTTTTCCGTCTTACAAAAGACTCTTATTGTTCAATTTTCTTTGTGATTGTGATGTTGATCCAAGCAGTTGTGAGTAACATAGACTTCTCGGTCCATCTTCATATAACTCGGAAACACTTCGGGAGTTGTTGAACTTCCATTCTGTGCTTCGAGCACTTAGAATACATTCTAGCCCGTATGTCAGCGATTTGACAAATTCAAGTCATCTGTGTCATAGTTCATATTCAGGGAACTAGGAGATCCGAATTGCTTATATTCGAGTCCGCACTCTGGGGACTTAGAGTACTCCGTTCCACACTCTGGGGACTTGGAGGTTCAAGTCATTCATACTCTAGTCCGCGCTCTGGGGACTTAGAGTACTCCAGTCCGCGCTCTGGGGACTTGGAGGTTTAAGTCGTTTATACTCTAGTCCGCGCTCTGGGGACTTAGAGTACTCCAGTCCACGCTCTGGGGACTTGGAGGTTTAAGTCGTTTATACTCTAGTCCGCGCTCTGGGGACTTAGAGTACTCCAGTCCGCGCTCTGGGGACTTGGAGGTTTAAGTCGTTTATACTCTAGTCCGCGCTCTGGGGACTTAGAGTACTCCAGTCCGCGCTCTGGGGACTTGGAGGTTTAAGTCGTTTATACTCTAGTCCGCGCTCTGGGGACTTAGAGTACTCCAGTCCGCGCTCTGGGGACTTGGAGGTTTAAGTCGTTTATACTCTAGTCCGCGCTCTGCGGACTTAGAGTACTCCAGTCCACGCTCTGGGGACTTGGAGGTTTAAGTCGTTTATACTCTAGTCTGCGCTCTGGGGACTTAGAGTACTCCAGTCCGCGCTCTGGGGACTTGGAGGTTTAAGTCGTTTATACTCTAGCCCGCGCTCTGGGGACTTAGAGTACTCCATTCCACGCTCTGGGGACTTGGAGGTTTAAGTCGTTTATACTCTAGTCCGCGCTCTGGGGACTTAGAGTACTCCAGTCCGCGCTCTGGGGACTTGGAGGTTTAAATCGTTTATACTCTAGTCCGCGCTCTGGGGACTTAGAGTACTCCAGTATGCGCTCTGGGGACTTGGAGGTTTAAGTTGATAATAGTCGTATTTCCACTCTTTAATTTGTATTCATCTACCGTATCGAGGCTAATGTTGTCGAATGAACAGTCGAACCACGTTTGCTCATGGATTAGGATCTTGCCCCCAGCTCAAGGGACGAAATTTGAAAAATGGACGATCGATTCTCGTCTGCTTGGTAATTATAGCTCTTTCAATCGAGTCAAGGAAGGAGGTATATGGCAGATGGTTGGATCACATCTGTGTTGGGTTAGATAGCAGAATCTCTTACAATTTGCTCCGTATCTCCTTAATTTGTGTTGAAGGCAGGATTTGGTGTGCAGATGATCAAATCACGTCCACTCTAGACAGATCTTGGCGTCACTGAGCTTCAGAAGAGGCCTCTGTATTTTGTCAAACTTTGTTCTATGACTTGATTTGAGTGGGCGATCAGGCCATACTAATTCCAAGCCTTGTTCAGGTCTCTGAGTCAAACGTGGAGGTCAATGAATAGATGCTCAGTCATGTCGACTTTATATTTAGGCTCTAATCGTAATGAGCTTTTCAATCTCTAGTTCTTGGCCCTAAATTAAAGGCACATGATTGATGATGAGCGATTGAATTATTCTCATCTAGATGTACTCCACACGTCCGATCATGGTCTGCGAGGATTGGTTGGTGACCAAATCTGAGTATCCAATCTCCTGCATCGTTTTGAAAGCAGTTTAGTTAAAGTTAGTCGTAGTTCATAGAACAATTGAAATAGAAATGGAAATGATTCAAAGAAGATTGTGATAAATCTCATTGATAGATGAAGTAGCATCGTGTGCTTGCTATTCGACTTTTGCCCTTGGCTCCTTTCAAAGGGATGTCGGCCGTCAGCAGTCCAATTGATAATCATAGCCCTTTATTAATAGGCATCGGATATTCGCTGCCCGCCATTCTGCAGGACATGTACATACTATTGAAGCTTTACTTTCTAGATCAGCTTTTTGATCACACCTCGGAGGTGTTTGTAATCGCCCGCGTTAGGATCAGTGAGCATTTGGGAATATACAACATTCCCCTGATTTTCTTTAGACTTTGGTGTACTCTCTCGAGGTTGGTTTCCAATATCACTCCAAGTCGTGAGTCTTCAAGTAGAGGTTGTCAATTGAATCTTTCAAAGAGCATATGAGACAAATTTTGAGATCTTGTTTCGGCTACTAGGATCTACATCCTTAGTCAACGGGCCTTCATTGCTATTTTCCTTAGTCTGTTCTACTCCTCCACACTTTGATTTAGATTCATTATTGTCATAGAGAAGATCCATGGTCGTTGGAGGCTCTCCAGCTAACCGGCTGCTAAAATATATATGGAGGTCGATTATCCTCAAGTGATCAATATAACAACCCTTTGAGAGTATCGTTCGAGTAGCAGTTGTTTTTCCGCTCCCTTGTTGTCGTTCAGAAGCTGTCGCTAGATCCTCTATGCCCCGGTCGATCAGGGGATGTAGGGGAAGTAGATATAATGTTCCTTTATTAAGTTGAGTTTTGAATTCACTATAGGGGTCGTATAAGAGACCGGTGTAACTTTAGTTTGGAACGGTCTGGATGCCGCTCGGCATATACAATACCGTTCGGCATTATAGAGGTGGTCGGCATAGAGGTATGTTCGGCCTGGAAGAGCGTTCGGCCTAGAGGTTTGGATCGGCCTGGAGGAGCGTTCGGCCTAGAGGTATGGTCGGTCTGGACGAGCGTTCGGCCTAGAGGTATGCTAGGCCTGGAGGAGCTTTCGGCCTAGAGGATCGGCCAGGAGTGTTCGGCCAAGATGGTTCGGTCAGGAGTGTTCGGTCAAGATGGTTCGGCCAGGAGTGTTCGGCCAAGATGGATCGGCCAGGAGTGTTCGGCCAAGTGTAACTCGGCATACACCTTTTCTGCAACGATCGGCATAGACTTTTTCTGGGGCAATCGGTTGAATTGCCTTTAGAGGAGGGTCGGCCTTCATTCAACTTGAGTGCAAACTTTAACATCCAATCGCCAAATCTTGCGTACATCAGTGAATCCAATCTACGGCTATCAGCTTCCTTTAGATTTCTTTCAAATCTGAGTGGAATAGGAAGTTTTCTATTAGACAACTGGATCTATCTCGCGAATATGGAAATCCAATAGTAGATGATGAGATCCAATCAAGCTGAGAATTCAATTCTCAGTGAAAGCACCAAAATGTTAGCACCAAAATTGGTCACTAACACCCTTGAGTAGAGTTATGTAGAGAGATTAATGAAGAGAGTAAATTAGGACTGAAAAATAGTGTAATTCAATGAAAAAGAATAACAAAAACGAGAACACCAGATTTATAGTGGTTCGGCGTAACTGCCTACATCCACTTTGAGTTTAATCTTTATTGCTTTCTCAATTACTTGAATACAGATACAATCCGTAAATCAATCATTTGGATACAAGTTTGAATTAAAAAGAGGAGAGTATAAGAAATGGCAGAGACTCCCCAGTGTTCCCGGAAAAAAGGGTCCATTTCACTGTGCCTCTGTCCCCCTATTTATAGACGAAGGTGGGTTGGACTTTCCTGGTGGGCCTGGTAGCTGAATAGCTCGGTCTAAATAGAGTAAACGGCCTAAAGGGAGTAAGCTCTGTGTACCGAACCAGGGAGGCCGAACGGTAAGATGCCGAGCGAAGGCAATGGCGCCGAACGATGCTCTCATGCCGAACGAAGCTGGAGTGCCGAGCGATCCAAGGTTGCCGAACCAAGCTGGATGCCGAACAATTGAGGTTCGTCAAACGTACCCTTTAGCCGAACGATACCCTTTAGCCGAAGGATGTTCCTAGGTCGAACGAAGCTGGAATGCCGAGCGATCCAAGGTTGCCGAACCAAGCTGGATGCCGAACAATCGAGGTTCGCCGAACGTACCCTTTAGCCGAACGATACCCTTTAGCCGAAGGATGTTCCTAGGTCGAACGAAGCTGGAATGCCGAACGTACTTCTGAGGCCGAGCATTCTTCTGATGCCGAGTGAAGCTTGCCGAGCGACATGCGCATAACCGTTCTCGCTGAACCATGCCTAAATGCCAAACATGTTGTCCTCATCAAACCCGTATGCCTCCAGGCTCTTCGTGGTCATAATCTTGTCTAGTGCTGATAATAGTGTCTTCAACTGTCGTTTTGTAACCGGGCCAAGATGCCGGTTAACATATTGTGTAAAAGAGGAATGAAATTTTACGTTTCTTTATACGTATATACATCAGTTTCAAAGTTAAATGATAAATAAATCAAACAAATGTAAGCAAATCAAATTTTGAATTAAGTAATAAATAGTGTATAAATAAGCTATATAAATTTCACGTTTTAAATTTTGTACGTCTATATCCGTTATTGTTGATTTGTAGGATGCTAAAAGATACGTTACTTTTCTAATTTATTTTTAGCATATGTACTGAATAAATAAGAAACGTATAAATTTTTAATACGTTACTTTTGTTAAATATTGGGCGTACGTTTCGTTGTATTTATTGCGTCTATAGTACGCATTCATAAATTCTTACCTTAGTTGTAAATAAATAAATTTATCAGTAGACATGCATTTCAAAAGAGGGAAGGAATTAACTGTAGCCATTCAAATTTATTACTTGCACTGTCATTCACGTACAAAATTTCTACACTTTCCTTCTCTCCTTCTGTTTTAATAGGAACCAAATCCATCTATTTTACTAATGTCCAAATCAAATATTTCTTTCCGTTTCTTTTCCCTCAATCAATGCAAGTTCTTCTTTTAAATATAAACACGTTCTTTCAAATCTAATATTTCTTACCATTTCTTTTCTCTTAAATCACGTAACTTCACTGATAAATTCAAAACCCACGTACAAAATTCTATTGCATCTCATTTTTTGTTTCAATCTTCTTGCCACCTTTACTTACACCTTCCCACTTTATCATTATTTCTTGCATTTTAAAATTTATCAATGCAATTACTTCTTTTTAATTATAAAACACGTTTACAAAATTCCATTCTTCCCTGCCTTAAAATTCGCATGCCATGATTTACGCCTTCCTACTTTATCAACCTAAGGTTTCCCAAATAAATACAAAACCCACGTACCAAATTTCCTTTACATCTCATTTTGGTTTCAGTCTTCTTCTTTCTTTCGTGAGCTCTCTGCTTCAGGTAATGGCTGCAAAAAATTTCTTCCTTCTTTTATTTATTTTCTTTCCTTTTCTGTTTCTTGTGTTTCTTTTGTCCATTGTTTTGCTACACCAAGTACTCGTCCCTCCACCACCTTTGAGTTTTAACCCCAACTTAATTTTTTCCAGTCTCCCACTGCTCGCGTGTTTCAGGCTATAAATTAAAAAAAAATTATATTAGTGCATGCGCCACCTGTGCATAATTAAATCTCAGCCTATATATGCTTTTCTATCCTTGAATATAGTAAATAGCCTAGATTTGAGGTGTGGGTTAAAACGTGTGGTGAAGGGACCGAGTTATTGGTTAATCATATCATGTTATTCAATCTAGCTTTTCAGTTTTGCATTATTAAATTTGATATGATCGTAATTGAATTCGCATAATTAGTTTTAATCGTTTTATTTCAAGATTTGAATCTGATCGTCGCCTCCGCTAAAAGTTGATCGTGCCTTCTGTACGTTTTTCCGATATGGATATCGTTTTTGGAATCTAATTTTCAACGTTGTAGAGGTGAGTATTCACGCCTGACAAACATACTTATAGATCTGTAAATTAATAACAAGTGAAATAGTAGAATGAATAATTTTATTTTACTTACCAGTGATATAAAATTTATGATGTTAGAACCCTGCTATAAAATTGTCACATCACCCGTTATATTATCTGCTGCTATATTTTATGATGTTTTACTGTTTATTTATTACTAATTATCACCACAAGTCCCTTTGTAGAGTAGAATCATTTTGGGCTGAAGTGATAGGCCCAAACGTTATTTATTTATTTAATTATTTTGTTTATTTAATTACTTGGGATTGCGGGTTTTAAATGATAGAACCCGGGTTTTTCTTTGTAAATTACGGATTGAAATGATATATTATCTGTATCACTTAACCTAGGTTAGAAAATATTATGCAGACCTGTGGTTATTATATATATATTTTCTGGAAATATTAAATATTTTTAAATTAGTATATTATAATATTTTGTTAAAATCGGATTAAAAATAATTTTATAAAGTATAGTGGTTTTGTACAAGTTAAATATGTAAATAAATGAATGGTTAAGTTGGAATTTGAAGCATAAGTTTATTTTGTAAATTTTGATTTTTGTAAAATAAAATGGAATTCAAGTTAAGAAATAAAATATGATAATTGGGTATAAATTTGAATATAAATTGAATTAATAAAGGGTTAAGTTTTTCTATGAATTAAATGGTTAAATAAGTGAATACTTAAAAATGGAAGTTGAAGTATAACTAAATTTAGAAATGTGAAGTTGGTTTTAGAATAAAAGGCAAGTTAAGAAATAAATTGGAAATTAATTTTATTTTTGAAATGGTAATTAAACTTAATTGTTAAGTAAAATTTTATAGAATATTGTGCACTTGATTTTAATAAGTAAAGCATAGAGTAGTTTGATATTTATTTGCGAAATTTACTTTATAAAAATCACAAATTATTGAGTAATTTAAATGACCATTTCAAAGTGGAAAATATGATTTTATAAGTTAAATTGGTTCAAATTAAGGGTTAATTATTGCTAAAATTTTATTGAAGTCTGAAATTTAATTTACTTAAATCTGTTGTAAAGGATATTATCGCACTTTGCAAGTGCTGTAGTTGATGCAAGTGAATTAAGGCTAAACCTTTAGGATTTATATTGTATTTTGTAAGAATAATAACTTCACCTTTAAATAGTTTAAAATGAAGTTTTGATTGAAATATAAACTATTTTTGGAATTTATAACCACGGGTAATAATAACGTTGGTTGTTAAAGAGACCGGGATCAGATATGGGCATACTCTCGGTCGATACCAAAAACCACTTTGACAACCGTGTACGCGGTGGAGACTCCATAATGAAGTAGGATGGTGGTGACGTTCTTTTGAGGTATTTACGTTGAAACGATCCTGACTCGGCCTTCGAAAATAGGCACCGAATACGACACTCGTGTCCAAATGCCGCAGATCCAAACGCCGAATCTGGTTCGCCTGAGCTTATAACACATTAAGTACAACATAGCAGAAGAAAAGGAATATATCAATATACAACATTTGATGCAGTAACTGATACAACAGAATGATACAATGAATATCAATATACATCAGAGATATGATACAAGACAATAGCAGCGGAAAGAACAGATAACACTAGCAGCGGAAACAAAATCTCCAATATGGTCATCAAGTAAGAACTCCAGAACTGTAACTCCATCTCCAAGGCACCAATCCAGAAATAGCTCGAACTCCTAATAACGATGCACAACGATAAGCAAGTGCAATCCTGATCCAAAGACTGAATTATCTCCAGATAATCTAATAAACCAGACTGTTTGAAAAACCCAACTCTAGACTGCCCGTGTGGGAAAAATTGTGCGCATCCAGAGTTTAGGAAAGGAACAATAAACTCCAGGTCAGTCATGAGACTGGTATGTGCAAACAAAATATTTGGTCTTTTAAAAAAATAAAAGAATTTAAATAAATCCGCAATGCTTTTTGGAAAATGAAACAACCATAAGGCCTCCCGCCACACACACAATGTAATCGCAGAATGGAGGAGATTTCTCCCTATGATAGTCAAATATGCTTGATACGAGAAAATTTCTTTGATATTATTACTAGTGCATAGTGTAGAAAAACCATTTCGAAAGTATAATATAAATCCTAGCCAGCATAGACATTTCGAACTATGCCTACTATAGCTACCATCTAAACAGTGGTGACCACCATAAGTAAATGGCAGGTTCTACAACTAAAACCATACAAGGTGCGCATTGGATGAATGGATTTCCAACAAATGGTCAGGCTAAGGAACTTCCTACTATCCATGGGATCGCCTCCAGCGGGACGTCCCGAGAACCTAACCGGATCTCTACCAACACAAGGCCGGGTTACCTCTGTAACTAGGTAACTACTACTCGAGCATGCCATCCCCCAGTCCTTTGGGACCTTTATCCGAGGCGCCTCTAAACCACAAAGCAATCACAAAGTAATAGATCTGCAGTATCCACATGATTAAGTATTTGGGCTCCATACCATGATACCACCCTTTTCCAGAAGGGAATGACATACCTTAAAAGGCACGACCCTCATAACCTTGCCGCATCTTTCCTGTTTCGACCATTTCCGAGGTGTGAGGTCCTGATGCAGTCTCGTCCACAAAGCTACGCTTTATACAAAAGCCATGCTTTGATCAACAAATGATACACAACAATACTCAGCTTGCCACATGTAACGACCCGCCTTTTTGGACAGTTTAAACCGACGATCGAATACACATGCCGGTTCCAAACCATTCAAAAGGCAGATGGTTATTGGGGTAAATAAGAAAAGAAAAGAAAAGAAATAAAGGAAATGAAACAACACAGAATCTCGCAGCGGAACGATAAAATATAATAGTCAAATAAACAGTTCATGAAGCTGTTTACTATACTTTGACAATTATTTATACCACATTTATTAGAGTTATACATATACAACAGAACAATTAAAATAATGCAACAGATAGCATGATGCAAGGGTAATAATAGTAATAGTATACCAAATCTTCATCTTCATCCTCCAGAATAGATCTTCAAAAAAATATGAAAAACTCGGGACTGACCCGAGCGTAATGAAAAGACAAAACACTCGAGTCAGGACTAAAATATCCTTATGAAAGTTAAATCAATCGTAAATAAATGTGAGTGTAACGGCGTCAGAGATGTTTACGGGGTTTGACATCTCATATCCAGTGTCAACGTGCGTGCAATAACTTAAGAGATGTTACGAGATTTTCCATCTCTCAAGGATCCGTTAAACTATCTACTATGTAGTAATGTACGCTAAGTAGATAATGCCTATCAGTAATATAAAGTATCAAAATAGCGTTAAGGCGTTACCATAATCCCCCTTAACACATTTTATAATGCCATAGTCTATACAGCACCGTAAGCCCCACCGTAAACTGGTGGTTATCAGAGGGTACCCCATAGGTATAACACAAAACCAAACGTAGTGGTCGCGAATAGGATAATCAGTATGACAAGGTACATGAGGCGATACCAACTAGGATACTAGTAGTTGCGCGATCCGGACTGATGTTGGGCATAGCCAGCAGCTACCCCAACACCGCAAAACAATACTCCCAAATCAAGGGGTGCACCCAAATCGCATCACAAATGTAATAGATATGGTATCGAAGAAGTGTGTCCACTAGAGGTGGCGAACCTCAATGGCCCGGCGCGGCTCCTGTTTTAGTCATGTCAAGGGTCATCCAATATCGTTCTCTTTCTTCAGTCAACGCGTTCACCAAACCATCCACTTCATTCTGGATGAACACTCCGCGTATAATAGTTATTAAAGTGGTTTTCGGTATCGACAGAGAGTATGTCCATATCCGATCCCGGTCTCTTTAATAACTACGTATTATTACACCGTTGGCTCTTTTACATTTCAAATCGATTCATAATTGATATCAAAATATCATATTCGCTTCAAAAAAATCAAATCCATTTCAATTATCAGTGTATCTTTCAAATGTAAGATTTCGTTTCAAAAATCATTTTTCGCATCAATATCTCATTTCGATTTCAAAATCATTTCGAATTTCAATTTAGGTTGCAACTTCATTTAACCCAATTCGTATTTAAATTCAAGATTTAAATATAAAATTTCACCTTACTGATCAGCTTAGAATTTTAGAAAATAGTTTTAAGTAGTTTAAAAGTAGTTTTAAATAATTAAAATAGTTAAAAATACTTAAAACCTTAAAATGGATTTAAAATAGATAAATTAGTTTAAAATAATTTAAATTGGGTTAAGTAGATTTAAAAAAGATTAAAATAGTTTAAGTATTCAAAAATGGTTTATATAACTGAGTAATTTGGAAAACAAAATAAAACAGCTTCAAAACCAACCATTTCGATTATAACTTCCCAATTCAAAACAATTTCAATTTCCCTTCTACCGATTCAATTTCGATTTCGATTCAATCAACGTCAACTTTGACTTCAAATTTATTCAATTTTATATTCACTTTCAATTAATTCAATTTCAATTTTATATTCATGTTCAATTAATTCAATTTCAATTTATATCGATTTGGAGCTTGATTTTCAAAAAATACCAATTTATAGCACTTAACAAAATTATCCTTCAATATTCAAATTTAAATCCAAATTTCAAATATGATTCAATTTCAAGCTCAATTTCAAAATATCATTTTTATATTACTTTTACTTAGTAATATTCAAAGCTCGAATTATGGTTAAATCTTTAAAAAAATCAATTTTCGGAATTCAATCATATCCCCATTTTAAATTCCAAAGTCTCCACTTTAATTATTTAACAATTTCTTTTAACCAAAATTTATTTCAACATTCCAAACTCAATTTTTCGATAAATTTGATTTCTATAAATTGATTTCTATTTTTAACTTTTAAATCAAAACATTTAAATAAATTTCAAATCGATGATTTTAAGAACTATTAATTTAGCCAATTCGGCGTCCGTATATAATTTCTATCCTATGGCCAAGTAGTTATTTATTTCAATTAAATGTCAGGGATGAGTATTTATTACTTAAACCGATCACAGCGTCATATGTATGCATAACAGTATATATAAGCAAATAAACATCCAAACATTTAAATATCAACCAATAACATCCATCAAAATACATCATCCTATAGACAATACAATTCATGGCAGTTTCATAGTTATCAATGTCAGGTAATTTAATCGCAATTCAATTTTAATTTCAATTTAACTGTCAATTTAATTTTTCAACGGTTAATTCAAATGACAAGCTATATGACAATAAAAATTTTATCAAACAACGACAAATAAAATCATAACACTTCATAATATCAAATTTAACTAGTATAAAGATATTTAGTACGTTGTGAGCGTTATAAAACACTCACCTTGATTTCAATGTAGTTCCAGCGTTTCATTCCGACTAAAATTAAACGAGCGTTTAATTTTACCCGAAATTTCACTAGCTCCAAACGAATCCAATCCAATTCCATCGCGTAGTGCTCGACGAAACGAAGACAACGCAACTTGTTTTGCCGAATTCCGACCTCGTATGGAAGAGTTACAATGTTTTAAACATTATACAATCATTAATATATAATCAATTAACAATTTATATTATTATCAAACCTAAAAAATTTGGGCCGCACGATCCAAATCTCCTGCATCCAGGCCGTGCGCGTTACTCTTTCTCCTCCCCCTCTTTCGTTCGCGTGAGAAACAAACCCAATGCCGCCTATATGCCCTAATACACGCACCCAACTCCGTCGACATCTAGCTCGATCAGGATGCTCTATTCCAAAGCCCATCTCGTGCTCGACACTCGGCCGCAACGCCATGGAGCTTGGCCCTCCCTAACGTCTCGATTTGCGTGCGCAACTACAGGCCTTTGGACGAGATTTGCCGTTGATTCAAAGCTCCAAACACGATCATAGCCGTTGAATACCTAGATCTCACTCCCCTCTACAAGTTTCATGTTGGAAGTTTGTTGAATAGATCGACGGATTTGAAGAGATTAGAGGAGAAAGGTTGAAAGTTTCTGGCCGTGCATCAGGTAGGAGGCGGCGGCTCTGAATAGAAACCCTAGGGTTATATTTTTTGCAAATTTATGAAGAGAAGGGGCTTTTATAGAAAAATCGACGTACACTATTCATCCCGGAATTTCCGAACTCCGATTTACGCGCGATGACCGGCATTTCTAGGGTTTATCCCGCATTCTAGAAACAATGGAATAGGTTTCAAAGGCTAACTCGATCATCTGTGCGAGTTATGGCAATAAACGATCAATTTAAAATTAAATCAGTAAATCAAATTTCTAGGCGTTTTGGCTTGCCCTGGACAAACGGTAAATCCGATTGACATGAAATTTGAAATATTACAATAATATCACATTACAGATCCGATGAAACTAGTTTCGTCGAAATCTGAGACTGTTTGAAAAATGACTATTTTAACTCGTCAAATTAATATTAAAACAATTTCGATGCGTTTCGAGCTGCCACGTTCAAACGAAAACTCCGATTGCTATGAAAATTGAAATCCGATAATAACAAGCTATTACGGATCCAATGGAACTAGTTTCGTCCAATTCCGAGACTGTTCGAAAATTGGCTATTTTTCAGTCGATAATTAAATATTAAAATATTCAATGTTCACAAATTTACTTTTAATTCAATTTTAAAAGTTCTACAACATCATTCTTACTTTAATATGATAAAATAAAATTTTACAAATCATTTTTAATCATATTAAACCTGTTATTCAATTATCCAATAATTTCCAATTTTAAAATCTTATTAACTCTATTATAATCCCAATATAACTTATATTCACTTTGGAAATCAATCTGAATCATATTAAATCAAATTTCAATTATTCACTCTATTTTCATATATTAAATTTCAATATCAAATTGATCACATCAAATTCGGAATTTAATTATTCAAACATCTTTAATATTAAATTTAAACAATTTGATTATTCTTAAATCACTATCTTTTGAGATATTCAAAACGAACTTAAAAATTTAACTTTTGAAACGAATTAAAATTATAGAACAACTATTTCCATTATACGGTTATTCAATTCCCATTATTAAATTATTCAATAATTTCCAAATATTTAATTTAAACAATTTCGATTATCCAATAATTCATTATCTTTTGAAATATTGAAATTGAACTTATAAGAATCAACTTTTAAAACCAATTCACAATTTAGAATACTATTTTTATTTTACAGTTATTCAATTATTTAATAAGTTTTAAATATTTAATTTAAACAATTTACCTGTTCAATATTCAATATTTGATTTAAATAGATTTTACTTATCAATCAATTACTCTATTATACCCAATGGATTCAACATTTATTATTATTCCAAACGACTTACAAATTTTTTCTAACACAAGATCACGAAATCTTTTAAATTAGCTATTTTAATTATCGAAAATTTACGGGTCGTTACACTCTCCCCCACTCAAAACTTTTCGTCCCCGAAAAGGAAAAAGAAGGGAAAAGGAACTAAGTATAGAATTCAACCTTAGATATATTTATTTCAAAGTTACCAACTTATAAAACAATGAAATTCCCATTATAAATCATTACTATACTTCCACTAACTTACTCCGAACGGCTTTCTAACTTTAAAAGTTAGTTATCAAAACAAGTAAAAAAAAAGTAAAACTTGAAAATTTTTCTAACACCTGGATTTTACGGAAAATTTCGGCAGAGTCTCCTTTGCGCGGCTCGATCGGAAAAAAAAATGACAGTATATATATCACAAATTTACATCTCATCAAGTGATGAGGCATCCCGCAGGGAAAAAGTGTAAAAGTACGGTATGTAATCCGAGATATGTACCTTATATATTATTAGCGAGCATATACGGCTAATATAGCGCGAAAGCGAGCTCCAAATGCGAAGCAAGCGCAATCCGCACCTACTAAACACTCAACAAACCATGAGAAACATGCATATATGAAAATAGTATCAATATACATCATATAGCAACATAACAACTACATATGCCAACATAGCAAATGCAACAAAAGCAACAAATGCAACCATCAATCAACTATCATCCAACTAATCCATAACCAATCAATATAAATTCACTTCTCATTAATATTTATTCACTTGGTTTTCAATTTTAATCACATTTGATTCATTAACGTTGGATTTTACTAACATTCATTCTCAATTCAATTAGTTAGCATTCACTAATTTATATTTACATTAGTTCACTTCCAATTTGAATCAAATTAAATTCTATTTCAATTCATTTAACTTCCAATTTGATTTCAATAACTTATAGCTTTCAATTTCATTAACACTTAATGAATTATATATACAATCAACTAACAATCATATAACAACCAAATCATACCCAACATAACCAAATTATTAATTTTACATTCAATTTGGTTTATCTCTTTTATATATATATCCTATTATATAATTTTTAAAAGAATCATTTTATATTTGGCATCATATATTTCCAATATTAACTTTAATTAAGTCCGTAAGCTGTACATATATCATTCGTGAGCAATATCAATCTAATGGCTTATTCGATCACACAATTTCACTTCCAAACTAGTATCGTTCACCCGACTCTCTAGTGCGGACTCAGATTTGATTCCTTGATTGGAAACTGTTATTCTCCTTGCATAGCCTTATACTATGACAGAGAATTCCAGAATCAAACCAAAATCCATATCCAGGGTTCGCCGTCGAGAATCGAGTGGAAAATCCTAACTTGGATCGATATAAATCATCTCAAAATTTTGTGCTCGAATTTGGATCAAATCGTTATGCGAATAAAATAATATACGTACAATCTCACGTATTACCTTTCAATGGATTTCTATCCAATTTATCTATATTAAATTATTTTTTTGACTTTCATTTTATTTACAATTAATTATTCACAATCCATTATTTAGTTAATATATCTATTTCTTTACGTAGCATGTTCTTTAACATTATCTTTTCTTAAACATCATATCAAAGAATTTGTTTACTCAAGTTCATTTTAAACATTCTATATAATTTAATTAAATTCAATTTCATTTTCCAATTGATTCTTAGCTATAAGAAATTCCTTTGTTTACATTTATTGAATTTTCATAATTTCAGTTAATAACGAATTCATTTGTGGAACATTTTATTAACCGGCACTTTAGTTTATTAATCATCCTATAAAAGTCTAACCACTCCTAAATGACTTTTCTTAGTTTACAGTTATCTTAAAGGTTATAAATTCAAAAAAAATTCTATGCAATTCATACTTATTTTCTATAACCAATTTACAAAAGATATTATACTATTCATTTTTCTTCTTTCTTAAGTTCACTTACTTGTTCCATTAATCCATTCATCATTTCATGCTATATTTAAGTTTATAACATTTTTATCACAACCAAATTTTCATTTATATACATTCTAATTCCTTTGAGTTTTCCTTACTTGTATACTTCAATTATTTTCAGGTTCTGTTTATTTGTACAACATCTCATTATATATCCAAAACATCATTTTAACTTCTTAATATTTGGTAAGTCATATTATATGTTATTAGAATGCAAATTTGGTACTATACAAATTTATAGAATTTCATTTTACTAATTTAGAATGTTCACAATTTAATTTGTTTAAATCCTCTTTACCTTTCAACTTTAAAGTTTTCCCAAACTATAGCTTAGATGTCTTAATCCTCTTATTTTATAAATTCTGGTTATTCACATTTCATTCAAATAATTTGAAAATATTAATTAACAGAAACTGGAATTTTAAATGCCCGGTTCTTTCCAAATCGTTTGAAATAAACATATATACTTATATCCTTTTAAATATATCAAATCATACCTTTGGAGTTTAAGCCAAAACCCATTTACCCAAATAATTTCGATAAAACAAAGCTTCTTAGAAGTCTCCCCCACTTTGAGACTCGAAAATGAACGTCGATGATGCTGCACAGTCATCACCGAAATTATTTTCTAGCGACAGAAGAGAGGAGTTCTTAATTCATTCCTTCTTTAAAATCCTTTCAAAATATTTCCTATAAATATTTTCCAACTAACATCACAATATATTTTCTTCAAAGCTTAGAAAACCATTTTAAAAGTCCCCGGGTCTCGAATTCAATATTTTCCAATTTAAATTTGTTTTAATTTATAAGTCACCTTTATAAAATATTCTTATAGAATTTTCTTTCTTAAAACATTCCACAAGTGTTTTATCATTTTTTTTTTGTAATTCACCTTATTTATTAAATTACAATATCCAATTAATGATAATAACCAATATATCATTTCTAATAACCAAATAAGCTAGATAGATCACAATAATTTTTGAAAATAAATTCTTTATGTACAAAATATAATTAGGGCAAAATTATTCCATTTACCCAATCTCAAAACAATACTATGTCAAATTATTCTGTTTAAGTGTTTAGAGATCCCTACCAATGACGTTAATTACTCGTATTGAACAGAATCCATAAGCCACTCAACAAATCAACCGACACAATATAAAACATTTTATGTCACTAACAAATACGCTCTCTCATATATATACACTTAGCGACTCATCATAGGGTATAACTACCATATTTATAAAGAGTCAGACCCCCACAAAGCTAAGGTTATCGCTAAACCAAAGCTCTGATACCAACTGTAACGACCCGCCTTTTTGGACAGTTTAAACCGACGATCGAATACACATGCCAGTTCCAAACCATTCAAAAGGGAAGATGGTTATTGGGGTAAATAAGAAAAGAAAAAAAAGAAATAAAGGAAATGAAACAACACAGAATCTCGCAGCGGAACGATAAAATATAATAGTCAAATAAACAGTTCATGAAGCTGTTTACTATACTTTGACAATTATTTATACAACATTTATCAGAGTTATACATATACAACAGAACAATTAAAATAATGCAGCAGATAGCATGATGCAAGGGTAATAATAGTAATAGTATACCAAATCTTCGTCTTCATCCTCCAGAATAGATCTTCAAAAAAATCTGAAAAACTCAGGACTGACCCGAGCGTAATGAAAAGACAAAATACTCGAGTCAGGACTAAAATATCCTTATGAAAGTTAAATCAATCGTAAATAAATATGAGTGTAACGGCGTCAGAGATGTTTACGGGGTTTGACATCTCATATCCAGTGTCAACGTGCGTGCAATAACTTAAGAGATGTTACGGGATTTTCCATCTCTCAAGGATCCGTTAAACTATCTACTATGTAGTAATGTACGCTAAGTAGATAATTCCTATCAGTAATATAAAGTATCAAAATAGCGTTAAGGCGTTACCATAATCCCCCTTAACACATTTTTATAATGCCATAGTCCATACAACACCGTAAGCCCCACCGTAAACTGGTGGTTATCAGAGGGTACCCCATAGATATAACACAAAACCAAACGTAGTTGTCGCGAATAGGATAATCAGTATGACAAGGTACATGAGGCGATACCAACTAGGATACTAGTAGTTGCGTGATCCGGACTGATGTTGGGCATAGCCAGCAGCTACCCCAACACCGCGAAAAACACTCCCAAATCAAGGGGTGCACCCAAATCGCAAAAAAAATGTTATAGATATGGTATCGAAGAAGTGTGTCCGCTAGAGGTGGTGAACCTCAATGGCCCGGCGCGGCTCCTGTTTTAGTCATGTCAGGGGTCATCCAATATCGTTCTCTTTCTTCAGTCAACGCGTTCACCAAACCATCCACTACATTCTGGATCAACACTCCGCGTATAATAGTTATTAAAGTGGTTTTCGGTATCGACAGAGAGTATGTCCATATCCGATCCCGGTCTCTTTAATAACTACGTATTATTACACAGTTGGCTCTTTTACATTTCAAATCGATTCATAATTGATATCAAAATATCATATTCGCTTCAAAAAAATCAAATCCATTTCAATTATCAGCGTATCTTTCAAATGTAAGATTTCGTTTCAAAAATCATTTTTCGCATCAATATCTCATTTCGATTTCAAAATCATTTCGAATTTCAATTTAGGTTGCAACTTCATTTAACCCAATTCGTATTTAAATTCAAGATTTAAATATAACATTTCACCTTACTGATCAGCTTAGAATTTTAGAAAATAGTTTTAAGTAGTTTAAAAGTAGTTTTAAATAATTAAAATAGTTAAAAATATTTAAAATCGTAAAATAGATTTAAAATAGATAAATTAGTTCAAAATAATTTAAATTGGGTTAATTAGATTTAAAATAGATTAAAATAGTTTAAGTATTCAAAAATGGTTTATATAACTGAGTAATTTTGAAAACAAAATAAAACAACTTCAAAACCAACCATTTCAATTATAACTTCCCAATTCAAAACAATTTCAGTTTCTCTTCTACCGGTTCAATTTCGATTTCGATTCAATCAACGTCAACTTTGACTTCAAATTTGTTCAATTTTATATTCACTTTCAATTAATTCAATTTCAATTTTATATTCACGTTCAATTAATTCAATTTCAATTTATATCGATTTGGAGCTTGATTTTCAAAAAATACCAATTTATAACACTTAACAAAATTGTCGTTCAATATTCAAATTTAAATCCAAATTTCAAATATGATTCAATTTCAAGCTCAATTTCAAAATATCATTTTTATATCACTTTAACTTAGTAATATTCAAAGCTCGAATTAAGGTTAAATCTTTAAACAAATCAATTTTCGAAATTCAATCAAATCTCGATTTTAAATTCCAAAGTCTCCAATTTAATTATTTAACAATTTCTTTTAACCAAAATTTATTTCAACATTTCAAACTCAATTTTTCGATAAATTTGATTTCTATAAATTGATTTCTATTTTTAACTTTTAAATCAAAACATTTAAATAAATTTCAAATCGATGATTTTAAGAACTATTAATTTAGCCAATTCGGTGTCCGTATATAATTTTCTATCCTATGGCCAAGTAGTTATTTATTTCAATTAAATGTCAGGGATGAGTATGTATTACTTAAACCGATCACAGTATCATATGTATGCATAACAGTATATATAAGCAAATAAACATCCAAACATTTAAATATCAACCAATAACATCCATCAAAATACATCATCCTATAGACAATACAATTCATGGCAGTTTCATAGTTATCAATGTCAGGTAATTTAATCGCAATTCAATTTTAATTTCAATTTAACTGTCAATTTAATTTTTCAACGGTTAATTCAAATGACAAGCTATATGACAATTAATTTTTATCAAACAACGACAAATAAAATCATAACACTTCATAATATCAAATTTAACTAGCATAAAGATATTTAGTACGTTGTGAGCGTTATAAAACACTCACCTTGATTTCAATGAAGTTCCAGCGTTTTATTCCGACTAAAATTAAACGAGCGTTTAACTTTACCCGAAATTTCACTAGCTCCAAACGATTCCAATCCAATTCCATCGCGTAGTGCTCGACGAAACGAAGACAACGCAACTTGTTTCGCCGAATTCCGACCTCGTATGGAAGAGTTACAATGTTTTAAACATTATACAATCATTAATATATAATCAATTAACAATTTATATTATTATCAAACCTAAACAATTTGGCCGCACGATCCAAATCTCCTGCATCCAGGCCGTGCGCGTTACTCTTTCTCCTCCCCCTCTTTCGTTCGCGTGAGAAACAAACCCAATGTCGCCTATATGCCCTAATGCACGCACCCAACTCCGTCGACATCTAGCTCGATCAAGATGCTCCATTCCAAAGCCCATCCCGTGCTCGACACTCGGCCGCAACGCCATGGAGCTCGGCCCTCCCTAACGTCTCGATTTGCGTGCGCAACTACAGGCCTTTGGACGAGATTTGCCGTTGATTCAAAGCTCCAAACACGATCATAGCCATTGAATACCTAGATCTCACTCCCCTCTACAAGTTTCATGTTGGAAGTTTGTTGAATAGATTGTCGGATTTGAAGAGATTAGAGGAGAAAGGTTGAAAGTTTCTGGCCGTGCATCAGGTAGGAGGCGACGGCTCTGAATAGAAACCCTAGGGTTATAATTTTTTGCAAATTTATGAAGAGAGGGGGCTTTTATAGAAAAATCGACGTACACTATTCATGCCGGAATTTCCGAACTCCGATTTACGCACGGTGACCGGCGTTTTTAGGGTTTATCCCGCGTTCCGGACACAATGAAATAGGTTTCGGAGGCTAATTCGATCATCTGTGCGAATTATGGCATAAACGATCAATTTAAAATTAAATCGGTAAATCAAATTTCTAGGCGTTTTGGCTTGCCCCGGACAAACGGTAAATTCGATTGACATGAAATTTAAAATCTTACAATAATATCACATTACGGTCCCGATGAAACTAGTTTCGTCGAAATCCGAGACTGTTTGAAAATTGTATTTTAATTCGTCAAATTAATATTAAAACAATTTCGATGCGTTTCGAGCTGCCACGGTCAAACGAAAACTCCGATTGCTACGAAAATTGAAATCCAATAATAACAAACTATTACGGATCCAATGGAACTAGTTTCGTCCAATTCCGAGACTGTTCGAAAATTGGCTATTTTTCAGTCGATAATTAAATATTAAAATATTCAGTTTTCACAAATTTACTTTTAATTCAATTTTAAAAGTTCTACAACATCATTCTTACTTTAATATGATAAAATAGAATTTTACAAATCATTTTTAATCATATTAAACCCGTTATTCAATTATCCAATAATTTTCAATTTTAAAATCTTATTAACTCTATTATAATCCCAATATAACTTATATTCACTTTGGAAACCAATCTGAATCATATTAAATCAAATTTCAATTATTCACTCTATTTTCATATATTAAATTTCAATATCAAATTGATCATATCAAATTCGGAATTTAATTATTCAAACATCTATAATATTAAATTTAAACAATTTGATTATTCTTAAATCACTATCTTTTGAGATATTCAAAACGAACTTAAAAATTTAACTTTTGAAACGAATTTAAATTATAGAACAACTATTTCCGTTATACGGTTATTCAATTCCCATTATTAAATTATTCAATAATTTCCAAATATTTAATTTAAACAATTTCGATTATCCAATAATTCATTATCTTTTGAAATATTGAAATTGAACTTATAAGAATCAACTTTTAAAACCAATTCACAATTCAGAACACTATTTTTATTTTACAGTTATTCAATTATTCAATAAGTTTTAAATATGTAATTTAAACAATTTACATGTTCAATATTCAATATTTGATTTAAATAGATTTTACTTATCAATCAGTTACTCTATTATACCCAATGGATTCAACATTTATTATTATTCCAAACGACTTAAATTTTTTTTCTAACACTAGATCACGAAATCTTTTAAATTAGCTATTTTAATTATCGAAAATTTACGGGTCGTTACACCACACTACCAAATTGGGAGTATATCACTGATAAATATCAACTACATAACTTCTGAGCTCGTACGTCTCAAAGAAGGGTGTTAAGCTAAGAGAATAAATTCTCCTCCACCAAGCATAAATGTATTTGACCGAGATCAGTTTAATATCTCAAAATGTATTGTCAGACATACAACCATACAAGTCTGTTCCGGGTTCGAACAGAACCGAAGGCACTTTCGAAGAAGCGATTGCAAATTTGGGTATCCACAGTTACGATCGGACTTCCCATCACATTTGGAGAACTCTATACCGGAGCAACTTAGTGCAAAGTCAATCGACAGGTTATCCTATCGTTCTCGAAGACACACGGTCTTCAACACCGGTCTTCAAATGCAATCCATAACGTCGTATCACTATTCGGAATGGGTTATATGATACAAGGTCCTCTCTCGGCTAAACCGAATAACGAGCACAATATTTAAAAACATATGGATATGGGATTTCAGTTAAGTCACAACTTTAAACCAAAAACCTTTCTTCAAATGGTTAACAAATTACCGTTTAAATCTTTAACAAAAAGATTCGTTTCACAAAGTTCACCCAGTTTCACAAAGATCCATTCATAGGTTTTCAAAAACAATTTCCATTTCAATTTGGATTAACTCAAATAAATCTTTAAATTAAAGATTTAGCTTATGGCTTTCAAACCCGTTTCCAAAGATTTATTCGTAACTAGGAAAACCATTTTACATTTTAGACTTGAAATCCTTTTAACACAAATTGGAAGTTCATCTCTTATGTGAAAGTTTTTATTATTTGAACACAAATGGTTTTCGTTTTGGAAAAACTACAATTTCATTTATACGAGTTAAAATCTTAGGGTTAAATTTAAAGTCCCGAAAACAACACTTAAAAATATGGTTTAAAACCCATATATACTTGTATAACCTTTTAAAATCATAAATAAGGTTTAATTTCAAATCTGGGATTCAAATTTAAATCAAATTTCAAAAATAAATCAAGTTATTCAAAAATAACCTTTTATCTTTGAAATCCCTTTTTAAAAGCTTTTTATTTCAAACCCAATCCATTCCTAAAACCATTTGGATTCAAAATCCAATTTTAAAACAATTTCAAAAATCTGTGACTTAACCCATTTCCACGTGCAATCCATATTTGTGTGTGTATAAGTGTGGTCCAGAGGTTCAACACAATAGTGCACAACATCATCATCACAGATTCAATCATATCGATAAGCGGTATAACCCATAACGCTTATCTTTATCCACAGAGTCATTGAAAAAATGAATTTATCAATCACAAAGATCTACCATTATGATTCGATGTGGGTTTTGGATAACCAACTAGAATCCGACTCCCTGTCGCATCGAAATTCAAATGTCGTTCTATGGGTCAAAGGGTTTTCATATTCATACAACAGTATATTCATCACAATAGAGCAGCTCAGCACAAAGCATCACATAGCATCACATTACATATCAAATATGTCAATCCATCACACAGCATTCAATTACCATTTATAAACAGGATTAATTAATTATTTTAATCCTAAATTAATTCATTTTATTTTTTCAATTGAATTAATTACTCATGAATAAATTATCAAATCTTGATTAATTAATTACAAATCATTTGATATTAATTAATGAAATTAATCAACCATAATTATTTAATTAATTACCTTTACTTAATTTATTATTCCTTAATTAGTTCTTTAATTAATAACCCTTAATTTATTATCATTTAATTAATCATTCTTAGCTAATTTCGATAAGTGATTATCCCTAATCAATTTCTTAATTAATTAACCTTTAATTTATTATCCTCAAATAAATTACTTTAATTAATAAATCACATTAATTAATTAATCTTTAATCTTTAAATAAACTTTAATTATCAAGTAATTACCCTTTAATTACCTTTAATCAATCATATTAATTAAATACTTAATTTAACTTTAATTAATTTCATTAGTTAATCCCATGATTAATCACTTTAGTTAATTAATTAATTATCCTCAAATTAGTTTCCTTGATTAATTAATCACATTAATTAACTTAACCTTTAGTCAATTACATAATTAATTAACCTTAATAATTTTTCTTCATTAAATAATTACTTAAAAAAATTAATTGTCTTTATAAATTAATCAACATTTAATTAAAGTAATTATACCTTAATCACATTTATTAATTAATTAACTTTTAATTAATTAATTATTCCCAAATTAATCACATCTATAAATTATCATTTAATTAAATTATTCTTCAATTACTTGATTAATCAATTTTAATCATTAATTAATTACTTTTAATTAAGTAATTATCTTTGAGAAATTTATTACCTTATTATGATCAACACGAATATTACAGCATTTTATCTTTTACTTAATTAAATTTGAAATCAACCTTTAAAAAAACAACTTAACCATCTTAACTTGCAAATTTAAGTTAAACAATTTATTCAACTTCCCATTAAATATTAGAGAATGCTTTTATTATATTATCTTATTTACCCAAAAACTTGTTCAAGCTTTCCCAAAAACTGGTTTCAAAATTCTTTCCTTACATTAATAAAATCTGGTCACCATATCTTTAAATTTAAAACTCAAACATGTGAATTTAATTAAAATTTAAATCCTGGAAAAACTAATTAATCCAAACCCGAGTAAAAGCTAAAGAAAACTCAAGCATCTCCGAGCATCTCGCATACCTCACTTTCCTTCGAGTCACTCACGCTACATACTCGAGGTCGACACCGAGAAACGATCGTCTCCTCCCAAACTCAAACTCACAGCACAACCTAAACTAACCCAACGTGCACGTGCACGTGCACGACAACTCCGGCCACCGGAGATTACCACCTCGACCACCTACAAGTCGTCGGCAACACCACTATTCCATTCGATAACCCAGATCAACCCAAACGTCCCCAAATCGAAATTGAGTACTCAAGACCAAACTGGAATAAAATACTCTAATCGGAAATCACCTCGCCGTCGACGAATTCGATCAGCGGAGCCCACGCGAGCCCGACCAAACCTCCGCCACTCACACATGAGCCCATCCCCAAGGTGCAATCACCTGAAACGCTTTTGCGACGATGCGGTTCCCCCATTAACTCTGTCGACCAAACTGAGTTACTAAACCCTAATTTGACTTCGAACTTGAACATTTTTTCTGATGATCTCCTAATGCCAACCAGGCTCCAATCTCAATCACGAGACCCCAAGTTATTCCGATCATCTGAATTTGCCAATAATGTATTTTTCATTCATCCCGTGAATGCGTGTGATTTCCCCTCTTAAACATCAAAAATTTACTATCAAAAATCATGAATTTGAAATACGAATTCATTACTATGATTGAAAATTGAAATCCAGATATTAGAATTTGGACTTAAGTTTTGAACATCTCTGTCATTTTCTATTTTTGACTTAAATACTAAATATTTTCTTCGAAAATTATTTTTAAATGTGAATTAATGATGTTATAAACATCTTCTTTTCAGGAATTTTAACTGGAATTAGTAATAATAAGAAGATATGAACTCATTTGATAAATTTTGTAGTCTGTAATATAGACAGAGAGATGGAAACTAACATGCACAATTATATCTTCATTTTTATCAACATGTTAGGCAGACTCACACAACCATTCAAGCACATCACAGATCATACTTCAAGCATCAATCACGATATCAAAGATATAGGCAGATGTAAGGGAGTTTGCTCACCTTGGAGTTGCAGCAGAGACAAAGAGGAAGTTTCTAACAGTTTCAAAGAACGAAAGCCTGCATTTTCTTCTTCTTTAAATCTTGGAGTTTAGATCTGTAAATTATAAATACAGATCTTTATTTACTCTTTGTTATACTTAATTCATTAAATATAAACAGTTTTAGTTACTTACAGGTTTGAAATCTTTTATATATAACAGAAGAACTTCCTGCATTTGAAAACAGAAAACAAATTTGCCTTGAAGTTGATTCTTCCTGCAATTTAGATTGATACTATTGCTTAGATCCTTGCTTTGTTACTAATCAACAATATTAAATTCAAACTTTTAAAGAAATTTACTTGCCTTAGATTGTTTTTCCAGAAATTTTGCACTGTCAAAACCGCAGCTTTGCATTTTCATAAATCTGCAATTTTTTTTTGAATTTGTTTTATATTACAACTTGATTTTGAAATCATAGATTCATTAAACTATAAGATATAAAATTCACCTGAGATATAGAATCATAAACTACATCTTGACCATGTTGCTCTTGAATATCTTGTTTCAGGTTTGAGAATTTTCTTTTTTTTTTCTTTTTTTCCTTTTATGATTTTTTCTTTCTTTGATGTTGTAGCTTTGAAATGCCAAATCTTTTATTACTGATTTGTTCAAATTTGGTGAGAACAACTATGATTTGGTTATGGGGATATGAAAATTTTTTGTAATTTTTTATTCTATTATTTTATTCAATTAATTGTATTGAAGACCATTTGTAAGAAATCATCATGATATTCCCATGTGATGTTTACTTCTTTACTTCCTTGTGTATATGTTTACATTTAAAATTTTCAAATACAAAAGAATGTTTTAAATTTTTTTATATCATATTTATTTTATAAATGAACACACCTTTTTTTTCATTTGTGTGTATGTATATACATATACAATGTTAAAAGAATTTTTCTTAGCCAATATTTACATTATATACATTATTCCTTAATATTTTTAAATTCCACTTATTTTAAAACATTTATTTTAAATTAAATTTTCAAATTCCAATTGACTTGAATAAAAATTCATTTATGTCTATTACTTCTACTTATACCAATTTAAAGAAAGAAATGATTTTAAAATCTAATTCTATTAATAAGTGAATTTTTTTCTTTTCAAAAGAAGGTATGTATTATATATATATATATATATATATATATATAATTTGAATTCAAATGATTTTTTTTTGTTTATTTCCAAATTAAATTCCAAAAGTTTAAAATATATTATTAATTTATATTGACAAATTTTAGGATGTTACTTTTTTTATCTATAAGATTTTAAATGTAGAAGTTCAAAACAGCAATTAAATTTAAAAATCAATATCCAAATAAACAAATATCCTATTTAATTTGAAAAATTCAAATTAATCTACAATTTTATTCCAAAATTTATTTTAATTATCAACTTAAATTTAATTAGAAATCAGGATCGTTACAGATTCCCCCCCTCAAAAAAATTTCGTCCTCGAAATTTGCAAGGAAGACGAGAAAGAAAAGATGATAGATAAAGAAATGATTGATCGAATTAGATCGAAATATTTATTTGGTATTTGGTTTACCAAATCAGAATATCAACAATATGAGAACAAACTCATACAATTATTTCACAAGATATTTGGGTCCACCGGTCTATGAATATGCAAGGCGATTGATTAGTTCGAAGGGATAACTAATCGTTCGTAGAATGTATCGGATCCCAGAGAATAGATAGATAGTTAGATGGATTTAATCTTCCATAATTCTCAAACGTTAGGTATGTATTCCAAATTCAAGTCGAAATATCCCAAAGTATATACCAATTTGTCCCTCTTCGGACTTTGATTTACACCAGGAATTACAATAGAATTTCAAATTTGGTTTTAACCGATATCGCTTTATTGATACAATTCAAATTTAGCTTCATATTTGTTAACCAATTTAACTCAATTTCAAATTCCCAATTTATAAAAAAGTTTCAATTTCAAATTTCAAATTCATTACAGTTTAGATCGAAAAGATGATAAGAAACCGATGAAGATACGAAGTAGGGATTTTCTACAACGATACGTAGGGTCATCATCACACCGAAACTTCTTTCTGGAGCTGATACGAAGCAATCAAAACAATTTTGAAATCGAATCAAAGGAGATTGAGAAGAAAAGATTGTTTCCACTGTTGCAGGGTATTGACCATTTATAGTGGTACTCCCCTGTCCCCTATCTCGTCCACTTCTCACACTCATACTCACTATTAGTGGATAGTAAGAGAATTTACCGAGGCATTCGAACGGATATCTTAGGGATTACTCATTCTAGGGTATACTTCACCCTATCTCTAATGAGTTACTTAATGCGTTATTGACGCAGCAGATAACTTCAAGTTGTGATCAAATGATGCACAACGAACAAAATAACGAAGGAATGATGCAAATATGGATTGATGGATTAAAGATACCAAGGATAAATGCCCAAATCCGTTGATCTCAAGAGATACCGGATTCTAGCTATCTCCAACACGTTGATCGCGCACGATACCGTGTTAAAAGATCTACGATTCTTCTACGTTGGTCTCGCACACGAGATTCCGTGAATCGGTTTCAAATCCGTTGATTCGAGCGCACTCGAATAACCGAAAATGGAGAAAGGAGACAACGCCCAACTTTCAATTTTAAAGAGGCACAAAGCACTCAAACAAAAGTTTATTCAAAATCAACCGTTTTTACAAATGACCAAACACCCCTATTTATAGGGTTACAACTCACATGGCACACGACCTAACATAGGCCGTTGACGACCTAACACAAGCGACTCAACACTAGCGACCTATGACTTAACCACAATGAGTTATCAAATCATAAAGGAAATTACAATACAACATACATGACCAACCTAACAGGTGTCGACCTAAAACACATGAGTTAACAATATATACAACATAACAAAATACAACAGCATACGGCATAAGGAATACGACTTGACAAAGTCACAACACCATAGCTTGAGTGACCTAAAACAAGTATTATAGCAACATGAAGCATGAGGGACCTAACATGTGGAGTGACCTAGCGATGAGCGACTTAGCGAGATAAAGATTTGTGTATGTGAGCGACATAACATAGGTCGTAGCTTGCTAGTGAGCGACTTATAATCAGGTGGCTTAAGACGCTAGGTCGTTAGCGACCTAAGAAAGCGGCAAACAACTTCATGTAACTTGGTAGGTCGTAGCTCGATAAGATCGTAGGTCGTAGAGTTTGTATCTTCCTTCCTCTGTTTCTCCTTAGGTCGTAGGTCGCTAGGTCGTTCGCGACCTAAGATACACAGCTTAGCACAGCGCGCTGCATCATCCTCCCCCGGTTGCAAATAATTCATCCTCGAATTCACACTTTCCTCTTCTTCGATGAGCTTATCCTCGTGATACGAAATCAAATATTTGACGTTGAAAACGTCGGCAGTATGAACATGATCCGGCAACCTTAACTGATAAGCATTATCATTGATCTTCTTCAAGATTTCTACTGGACCAATCTTTCGTGCTTTCAACTTGTTGTAAGTTCCAACTGGAAAACGATCTTTCGTCATACTACGTAAACAAAATCACCTTCTTTGAAGTCCACACTCCTTCGCTTCTTATCTGCTAGTTGCTTATACTTCTCATTTGACTTAAGCAATCGTTCATGAACAATTCTGTGGCACTCCTGCAACTCATTCACAAAATCACAAGCTCGTTTAACAAACCCTTTCTGAAGTGGCATTGTCGACAAATCCAACGGTCCCTTCGGAATTGCTGAATATACTACTTGAAATGGACTGAATTCAGTACTTCGATTCACTACATGATTATGTGCGAATTCCGCCTGAAACAATTTCACATCCCAGCTCTTCGAATTATCTTTCACAAGACATCTCAACAAGTTTTCCAAAGATCTGTTCACCACTTCCGTTTGCCCATCTATTTGCGGATGATAGGCGCTACTAAAATTCTGTTTAGTTCCAACCATCTTCCACAAACTCAACCAAAAATGACTTAGAAAACGAGTATCCCGGTCTGAATCTATGGTTTCAGGTAGCCCATGTAGTCGATAAACCTCTTTGAAAAATAATTGAGCAACACGGACTGCATCAGCTGTCTTCTTACAAGCTATGAAATGTGCCATCTTCGAAAATCTATCCACCACAACATATATAGAATCATTTCCTCGTTGAGTTCTTGGCAAACCCAAAACAAAGTCCATGCTAATATCAACCCTTGGTGTAGTAGGCACGTGCAATGGCATATACAATCCTGCATTCGTAGCTGTCCCTTTGGAAATTTGACATATGTGACATCTCTCCACAAATCTTTCAACTTCTTTCCTTATTGAAGGCCAAAAATATGATTGTGAAATCAACTGCAAAGTACGATCTCTTCCCACATGTCCTTCTTCATGCAATTCTTTCACAATCTTCATTCGCAAACTGCACTCTGGTATACACAATCGATTTCCTTTGAAAAGAAAACCATCCACCAACACATACTCATCCATTTTCCCTTTCTCGACTTCATCAATAATCTTAGCAAAGTAAGGATCTTCAACAAACAATTCAGGCAAAACATCAAACCCCGTCACTTCAACTCTCATCGTCGTCAACAAATGATTTCTTCTACTTAATGCGTCTGCCACACGGTTTGTAACTCCCGACTTATGCTTTACAACGAACGTAAACTGTTGCAAGTATGCGATCTATGATGCATGCCTGGCTGCAATCTTATCATGTCCCTACAAATGTTTCAAAGCTTCATGGTCTGTATACAAAACAAATTCTTTATGGAACAAATAATGTCTCCAATACTTCACAACTTGCACAATAGCATAAAAATCCACATCATAAGTATTGTATCTCATCTTTGCCCCAGAAAGCTTCTCACTGAAATAGGCAATTGGACGTCCCCTCTGACTCAACACTCCTCCAATTCCAACTTTAGATGCATCAGTATGTAATTCAAATAGCAACCGAAAATCCGGCAAAACTAGAACTAGTGCTTTCGTCAAAAGTTCTTTGATTCGTTCAAAAGCAAATCCTGCTTCCTTTGACCATGAAAACTGCTTGTCCTTCATACAATCAGCAACATGTGCCATCACGCTACTGAAATGTGGAATAAACCTCTGGTAGAATGATGCTAAACCATGAAAACTTCTAACTTCAATTATAGTCATGGGCTGTGGCCAATTTCTGATTGCTTCAACTTTACTTTGAACCACCTGGATGCCTTCCTTGGACAATACATACCCCAAAAACAAAACACTATGCGTCATGAACACGCATTTCTTTGTTGCCGCATAAAATTGCTCCTTACGAAGTATCATCAACACTTCCCGCAAGTGCTGCATGTGTTCTTCTGTGCTCCCACTATATATCAATATATCATCAAAGTATACCACCACGAACTTTCCAATGAACGGTCGAAAGATCTGATTCATCACTCGCATAGAAGTACTTGGTGCATTCGAAAGACCAAAAGGCATGACCAGCCACTCATACAACCCTTCCCGTGTCTTGAATGCGGTCTTCCATTCATCCCCTGGTCGAATTCGAATCTGATGATATCCACTCTTCAGATCAATCTTTGAAAAGATAGCAGCTCCGCTCAACTGATCTAACAAATCATCCAATCTAGGCATCGGAAATCTGTACCTCACTGTAATCTTGTTTAGTGCTCGACTATCTGTACACATTCTCCAAGTTCCATCCTTCTTCGGCACTAACAATGCTGGTACTGCACAAGGACTTAAACTTTCTTGTACGCGTCCTTGTTCAAGTAACTCCTCCACCTGCCTTCTCAACTCTTCGTGCTCCTTCGGACTCATTCTATAATGTGGTCTATGCGGTAACACGGCTCCCGGAACAAGATCAATCTGATGTTGTATGTCTCTCAACGGTGGTAACTCTGTTGGCAATTCTTCAGGAAATACATCTTCAAACTCCTTCAATACTCGCTTAACTTTTTCAGGAATTTCAACCGCTTCACTACTTTCACGTCCAATCAACAAAAATACTTCAGGCTCATCCTCTACTTCCTTGACAAATTCCTTCAAAGATAACAGAGTCTTTAGTTCTTCAATCTCCTCCAACTTGCTTTCACTTTGTTGTCGCTGTTTAGGGATTAAAGTGATTTTGGTGCCCTCGAACATGAAACTATAGCAGTTAGTCCTCCCATCATGTTGCACAGCTCTATCGTATTGCTACGGTCTCCCCAACAACAAATGACATACATCCATATCCACAACATCACACCAAATTTCATCCTTATACTTTTTTCCGATGGAAAATGTTACACAAGCTCTTCGATTAACCTTCACTTTCCCACCTTTCCTCAACCAAGCTAATTTGTAAGGTTTGGGATGCTTCTCTGTCTTTAACGCCAACTTCTTTACAGCTTCTATAGAGATGATTTTATCACAACTTCCTGCATCGATGACAAACTTGCAAACCCTTTCCAAGATAGTGCACGTTGACTGAAAGATGTTACTCCTCAACCAACTAGTCTCCTCTTCCTTCTTTGGTGTCAAGCAAGATCTCCTCATCATTAAAGAATATCCCTCGTCTCCTGCCAATAATTCTTCTTCCTCCTCAACTTGTGGTGAATTGGAACATTCTACTTCTACATCCTCATACTCAACCTCAGCAACCATCACTCGCTTCTTAGGCTTCGGACATTCATTGCTCTTGTGACCAAACTCCTTACAGTTATAAAACTTGAAATTGTTGTTGACCTTGGTCTTAACAACTTCATTGACAACCGGTTTTCCAACAGCCTTGGAAACATTCGTATTGCTACTAGCCCCTTTCACTTGATTGTTGGAATTTGTAAACACACCACCTCCTCTTTTACCTTGCCTCTCCCAAGCTAGAGCCTTCTGGTGTGCTTTAGCAACGGATCTTGGATCAAACATATTCACCATATCCTGAATTTGCATTCTCAATCCTCCAAAAAAATCTAGCTGTCAACTGTTCCTCCGTCTCCATGATATTATTTCTAGCAATCGGTTGATAAAACTCATCTGCATAATCATTTACCGACTTTGTCCCTTCTCTCAAATTCTGTAAGCGCTGATACATAAGAGACTGATAATTATAAGGCAAGAAAGTAGCCTTCATCAACTTCTTTATCTTCTCCCATGAAACAATCTTCGACTTTCCCATTCTTTTCCGTGTAAGTTTAGTTTGTTGCCACCATGCCATAGCTCTTCCCCTCAATCGTGTAGCAACCAACTTAACTCTATGATGCTCGGGTACTTCCTTGAAGTCAAAAATTTCTTCAACATTCGATAACCAATCCAAAAATTCTTCCGCAATCATTCCTCCTTTGAATTCTGGAATCTCTGTTTTCATCCCTGATTCCCATTTACGATCATCTTCTACGTCCAGATATGGATTTCGAACTCGGTCTCGATCTCGATAATGAACACTACCTCTATCACCATCTTCATCATAATCAAATGTACTTCGATATCGATTTCGACCATCAACATCTCTTCGATCATGCATATCTTTTCTACTATGTCTTTCAGCATCATGATATGGCTCATCTCCAAACTCACGTGGAGTTCTTCTCTCATCATTTCTGTACTCATGGTAATCTCGTCTCATTGAAACTGATGATTCTCTTCTTTCTCTACAAGATTGTGGTGACACCCTCCTCGCTTCCGCAACCGATGGCGAAACTCTGTTTCCTCCATGGTTCGAGATTGGTGACCTTCTCCTTTGACTTTGATTCATATCATTCATGAATTTATCCAACTTCCCAATACCTTCATCGATTTTTTCATTGATACGTTGTTCCATTTGCTCAGCTTCTTATCTTCGATACACATCTTCAACATTTTGAAAACGGTTAGCACATCTCGGCGGCATGATTATCAAACAACAATCTCCAAACACACACTTCAACTAGCACAACTTCTATAACTCTCGGCCTGCACTTACTCTCGGCCTACACTTAGCTCCAACTCTCGGCCTTGATTTCAAACTTCAACCAGGCTCAAACTCCAACACTTCAAATCTTCTCCCAATAGGCTCGGCTTAGCTATGATTGGCTGAGTCTAGCTCTGATACCAAAATGATGCAGCGGATAACTTCAAGTTGTGATCAAATGATGCACAACGAACAAAATAACGAAGGAATGATGCAAATATGGATTGATGGATTAAAGATACTAAGGATAAATGCCCAAATTCTTTGATCTCAAGAGATACCGGATTCTAGCTATCTCCAACATGTTGATCGCGCATGATACCGTGTTAAAAGATCTACGATTCTTCTACGTTGATCTCGCGCAAGAGATTCCGTGAATCGGCTTCAAATCCGTTGATTCGAGCGCACTCGAATAACCGAAAATGGAGAAAGGAGACAACGCTCAACTTCCAATTTTAAAGAGGGACAAAGCACTAAAACAAAAGTTTATTCAAAATCAACCGTTTTTACAAATGACCCAACACCCCTATTTATAGGGTTACAACTCACACGGCACACGACCTAACATAGGTCGTTGACGACCTAACACAAGCGACTCAAGAGTCGCGACCTATGACTTAACCACAACGAGTTATCAAATCATAAAGGAAATTACAGCACAACATACACGACCGACCTAACAGGTGTCGACCTAAAACACATGAGTTAACAATATATACAACATAACAAAATACAACAGCATATGACATAAGGAATACGACTTAACAAAGTCACAACACACAAGCTTGAGCGACCCAAAACAAGTAGTATAGCAACAGGAAGCATGAGCGACCTAACATCTGGAGCGACTTAGCGACGAGAGACTTAGCGAGATAAAGATTTGCGACCTTAAAGATGCGGTGTATGTGAGCGACATAACATAGGTCGTTGCTTGCTGGTGAGCGACTTATAATCAGGTGGCTTAAGACGCTAGGTCATTGGCGACCTAAGAAAGCGGCAAACAACTTCTTGTAACTTGGTAGGTCATAGCTCGATAAGATCGTAGCTCATAGAGTTTGTATCTTCCTTCCTCTATTTCTCCTTAGGTCGTAGGTCGCTAGGTCGTTCACGACCTAAGATACACAGCTTAGCACAGCGCGCTGCATCGGTTATACTCCTGAGCTAAAGTTTTAACCTTCAGCTTTGATACCAAATGAAACGATACTGACTCGGCCTTCGAAAATCGGCACCGAATACGACACTCGTATTCAAATGCCGCAGATCCAAACGTCGAATCTGGTTCGCCGGAGCTTATAACACATTAAGTACAACATAGTGGAAGAAATAGAATATATCAATATACAAAATTTGATACAGTAACTGATATAACCAAAAGATACAATGAATATCAATATACATCAGAGATATGATACAAGACAATAGCAGTGGGAAGAACAGAAAACACCAACAGGGAAACAAAATCTCCAATATGGTCTTCAAGAAAGAACTCCAGAACTGTGACTCCATCTCCAATGCACTAATCCAGAAACAGCTCGAACTCCCAATAACGATGCACAATGATAAGCAAGTGCAGTCCTGGTCCAAAGATTGAACTAGCTTCAGATAGTCTACTAAACCTGATTATCTGAAAAACCCAACTCTAGACTGCCAGCGTGGGAAAAATTGTAGGCACCCAGAGTTTAGGAAAGGAACAATAAAATCCAGGTCAGTCATGGGACTGGTATGAGCAAACAAAATATTTGGTCTTTTAAACAAACAAAAGAATTTAAATAAATCCGCAATGGTTTTTGTAAAATGAAACTACCCTAAGGCCCCCCACCATACACACAATGCAAACGCAGAATTGGAGGAGATTTCTTCTTATGACAGTCAAATATGCTTGATACGAGAAAATTTCTTTGATACTATTACTAGTGCATAGTGTAGAAAAACCATTTCGAAAGTATAATATAAATCCTAGCCAGCATAGACATTCCGAACTATGTCTACTATAGCTACCATCTAAACAGTGGTGACCACCATAAGTAAATGGCAGGTTCTAGAACTAAAACCGTACAAGGCGCGTATTGGATGAATGGATTTCCAACAAATGGTCAGGCTAAGAAACTTCCTACTGTCCATGGCATCGACTCTGGAGGGACGTCCCGTGAACCTAACCGGATCTCTACCAACACAAGGCCGGGTTACCTCTGTAACTAGGTAACTACTACTCGAGCATGCCATCCCCCGGTCCTTTGGGACCTTTATCCGAGGCGCCTCTAAACCACAAAGCAATCACAAAGTAATAGATCTGCAGTATCCATATGAGTAAGTATCTTGGCTCCATACCATGATACCACCCTTTTCCAGAAGGGAATGACACACCCTAAAGGGCGCGAACCTCATAACCTTGCCGCATCTTTCCTGTTTCGACCATTTTCGGGGTGTGAGGTCCTGATGCAGTCTCGTCCACAAAGCTACGCTTTATACAAAAGCCATGCTTTGGTCAACAAATGATACACAGCAACACTCAGCATGCCACACTACCAAATTGGGAGTGTATCACTGATAAATATCAACTACATAACCTTTGAGCTCGTACGTCTCAGAGAAGGGTGTTAAGCTAAGAGAATAAATTCTCCGCCACCAAGCAGAAATGTATTTGACAGAGATATATCTCAAAGTGTAGTGTTAGACATACAACCATAGAAGTCTGTTCCGGGTTCGAACAGAACCGAAGGCACTTTCGAAGAAGCCCTTGCAAATCCGGGTATCCACAATTACGATCGGACTTCCCATCACATATGGAGAACTCTATACCGGAGCAACTCAGTGCAGAGTCAATCGACATGTTATCCTATCGTTCTCGAAGACACCCGTCCTTCAACACCGGTCTTCAAATTCAATCCATAACGTCGTATCACTATTCAAAATGGGTTATATGACACAAGGTCCTCTTCCCGCTAAATCGAATAATGAGCGCAATATTTAAAAACATATGGATATGGGATTTCAGTTAAGTCACAACTTTAAACCAAAAACCTTTCTTCAAATGGTTATACAAATTACCATTTAAATCTTTAACAAAAAGATTCGTTTCACAAAGTTCACCCAGTTTCACAAAGATCCATTCATAGATTTGCAAAAACAATTTCCATTTCAATTTGGATTAACTCCAATAAATCATTAAGTTAAAGATTTAGCTTATGGCTTTCAAACCCGTTTTCAAAGATTTATTCATAACTAGGAAAACCATTTTCCATTTTAGACTTGAAATCCTTTTAACACAAATTGGAAGTTCATCTCTTATGTGAAAGTTTTTATTATTTGAAAACAAATGTTTTTTGTTTCGGAAAAAATCTGATTTCATTTATACTAGTTAAAATCTTTGGGTTGAATTTAAAGTCCCAAAAACAACACTTTAAAAAAATGGTTTAAAGCCCATATATGCATATATAACCTTTTAAAATCATAAATAAGATTTAATTTCAAATTTGGGATTCAAATTTAAATCAAATTTCAAAAGTAAATCAAATTATTCAAAAATAACCTTTTATCTTTGAAATCCCTTTTTAAAAGCTTTTTTTTAAAACCCAATCCATTCCCAAAACCATTTGGATTCAAAATTCAATTTTAAAACAATTTCAAAAATCTATGACTTAACCCATTTCCACGTGCAATCCATATTTGTGTGTGTATAAGTGTGGTCCTACGGTTCAACACAATAGTGCACAACATCATCATCACAGATTCAATCATATCGATAGGCGGTATAACCCATAACGCTTATCGTTATCCACAGAGTCATTGATAAAATGAATTTATCAATCACAAAGATCTACCATTACGATTCGATGTGGTTTCGGATAACCAGCTGGAATCCGATTCCCTATTGCATCGAAATTAAAATGTCATTCTACGGGTCAAGGGGTATTCATATTCATACAACAATATATTCATCACAAATAGAGCAGCTCAGCACAAAGCATCACATAGCATCACATCACATATCAAATATATCAATCCAACACGCAGGATTCAGTAACCATTTATAAACAGGATTAATTAATTGTTTTAATCCTAAATTAATTCTATTTAATTTTTCAATTAAATTAATTACTCATGAATAAATTATCAAATCTTGATTAATTAATTACAAATCATTTGATATTAATTAATGAAATTAATCAACCTTAATTATTTAATTAATTACCTTTACTTAATTTATTATTCCTTAATTAGTCACATTAATTTAATTATCCTCTTATTAATTTATTTAATAAATAACCCTTAATTTATTATCATTTAATTAATCATTCTTAGCTAATTTCAATAAGTGATTATCCCTAATCAATTTCATTAATTAATTAGCCTTTAATTTATTATCCTCGAATAAATTACTTTAATTAATAAATCACATTAATTAATTAATCTTTAATCTTTAATTAACCTTTAATTATCAAGTAATTACCCTTTAATTGCCTTTAATCAATCATATTAATTAAATACTTAATTAACCTTTAATTAATTTCATAGCTAATCCCATGATTAATCACTTTAGTTAATTAATTAATTATCCTCAAATTAGTTTCCTTGATTAATTAATCACATTAATTAACTTAACCTTTAGTCAAGTACATAATTAATTAACCTTAATAAATTTTCTCCATTAAATAAGTACTTAAAAAAAATTAATCGGCTTTATAAATTAATCAACATTTAATTAAAGTAATTGTACCTTAATCACTTTTATTAATTAATTAACTTTTAATTAATTAATTAATTAACCCTAAATTAATCACATCTATAAATTATCATTTAATTAAATTATTCTTCAATTACTTGATTAATCAATTTTAATCATTAATTAATTACTTTTAATTAAGCAATTATCTTTAAGAAATTTATTACCTTATTATGATCAACACAAATATTACAACATTTTATCTTTTACTTAATTAAATTTGAAATCAAGCTTTAAAAAAACAACTTAATCATCTTTACTTGCAAATTTAAGTTAAACAATTTATTCAACTTCCCATTCAATATTAGAGAATGCTTTTATTATATTATCTTGTTAACCCAAAAACTTGTTCAAGCTTTCCCGAAAAACTGGTTTCAAAAATCTTTTCTTACATTAATAAAATCTGGTCACCATATCTTTAAATTTAAATCTCAAACATGTGAATTTAATTAAAATTTAAATCCTGGAAAAGCTAATCAATCCAAACCCGAGTAAAAGCTAAAGAAAACCCGAGCATCTCTGAGCATCTCGCGTACCTTGCTTTCCTTCGAGTCACTCACACCACAAACTCGAGGTAGACACCGAGAAACGATCGTCTCCTCCCAAACTCAAACTCACAGCACAAGCCAAACTAACCCAACATGCACATGCATGTGCACGGCAACTCCGGCCATCGGAGATTAGCACCTCGACCACCTACAAGTCGTCGGCAACACCACTACTCCATTCGATAACCCAGATCAACCCAAACATCCACAAATCGAAAACGAGCACTCAAGATCAAACTGGAACAAAATACTCTAATCGAAAATAACCTCGCCGCCGACGAATTCGATCACCGAAGCCGACGCGAGCCCGACCAAACCTCTGCCATTCACCCACGAGCCCATCCCCCAGGAGCGATCACCTGAAACGCTTTGGCGACGATGCGATTCCCCCATTAACTCTGTCAACCAAACTGAGTTATTAAACCCTAATTTGACTTCGAAGGATCATCACAATGGATTATAAAATCGTTGAACATTTTTTCTGATGATCTCCTAATGCCAACCAGGCTCCAATCTCAATCACGAGACCCCAAGTTATTCCGATCATCTGAATTTTCCAATAATGCATTTTCCATTCATCCCGTGAATGCATGTGATTTCCCCTCTTAAAAATCGAGAATTTACTATCAAAAATCATGAATTTGAAATACAAATTCATTACTATGATTGAAAATTGAAATCCAGATATTAGAATTTGGACTTAAGTTTTGAACATCTCTGTCATTTTCTATTTTTGACTTAAACACTAAATATTTTCTTCGAAAATTATTTTTAAAAGTGACTTAATGATGTTATAAACATCTTCTTTCAGGAATTTTAAATGGAATTAGTAATAATAAGAAGATATGAACTCATTTGATAAATTTTGTAGTCTGTAATATAGACAGAGAGATGGAAACAGACATGCACAATTATATCTTCATTTTTATCAACATGTCAGGAAAACTCACATAATCATTCAAGCACATCACAAATCATACTTCAAGCATCAATCACGATATCAAAGATATAGGCAGATGTAAGGGAGTTTTCCCACCTTGGAGTTGCAGCAGAGACAAAGAGGAAGTTTCTGACAGTTTCAAAGAATGAAAGCCTGCATTTTTTTCTTCTTTAAATCTTGGAGTTTACATCTGTAAATTATAAATACAGATCTTTATTTACTCTTTTTTGTACTTAATTCATTAAATATAAACAATTTTAGTTACTTATAGGTTTGAAACCTTTTATATATAACAGAAGAACTTCCTGCATTTGAAAACAGAAAAAAAAATTGCCTTGAACTTGATTCTTCCTGCAACTTAGATTGTAACATTTTCTTAGATCCTTGCTTTGTTATTAATCAACAATATTAAATTCAAATTTTTGAAGAAAATTACTTGCCTTAGATTGTTTTTCCAGAAATTTTGCACTATCAAAACTGCAGCTCTGCATTTACATAAATCTGCAAATTTTTTTGAATTTGTTTTATGTTACAATTCGATTTTGACATCATAGATTCATTAAACTATAAGATATAAAATTCACCTGAGATATAGAATCATAAACTACAGCTTGACCATGTTGCTCTTGAATATCGTGTTTCAGGTTTGAGAATTTTCTTTTCTTTTTTTCTTTTTTTTTTTCCTTTTCTGATTTTTTCTTTCTTTGGTGTTGAACCTTTGAAATGCCAAATCTTTGATTACTGATTTGTTCGGATTTGGTGAGAGTAAATATGATTTGGTTATGGGGATATGAAATGTTTTTTGTAATTTTTTGTTCAATTATTTTATTCAATTAATTGTATTGAAGGCCATTTATAAGAAATCATTATGATATTCCCATGTGATGTTTACTTCTTTACTTCCTTATGTATATGTTTACATTTAAAATTTTCAAAGAAAAAAGAATGTTTTAATAAAATTTATATCATATTTATTTTATAAATGAACACACCTTTTTATTCATTTGTGTGTGTGTATATACAAATACAATGTTAAAAGAATTTTTCGTAGCCAATATTTACATTATATACATTAGTCCTTAATATTTTTAAATGCCACTTGTTTTAAAACATTTATTTTAAATTAAATTTTCAAATTCCAATTCACTTGAATAAAAACTCATTTATGTCTATTACTTCTACTTATACCAATTTAAAGAAAGAAATGATTTTAAAAACTAATTTTATTAATAAGTGATTTTTTTTTCTTTTCAAAAGAAGGTATGTATTATATATATATATATAATTTTAATTCAAATTATTTCTTTTCCATTTATTCCCAAATTAAATTCCAAAAGATTAAAATATATTATTAATTTATATTGACAAATTTTAGGATGTTACTTTTTTTTATCTATAAGATTTTAAATGTACAAGTTCAAAACCCCAATTAAATTTAAAAATCAATATCCAAATAAACAAATATCCTATTTAATTTGAAAAATTCAAATTGATCTACAATTTTATTCCAAAATTTATTTTAATTATCAATTTAAATTTAATTAAAAATCAGGATCGTTACATACGTGGACCAGACTCCCATGAGTTGGCATAAGGTGGCTGACGGACTAATGAAGGTAGAACCTTTGATCAGACGCACTTCTTCGCATGTCATTCTATTACATTGTGATTGTTTGGTGCGCACCTTTGATTTTGGGAGTGTTGTTCGATGTGGGTGGTAGTAGCAGCTATGCATTACCACTGGTCCTGAAGCGTAATTGGTATATCTACCATGGCATTGCCTAGTTGTGCCGTGTCACCTACCCTAGCGAGCCCCGTATGAGTTTGATTTGTGTCGTACCTATGGAGTATCCTCTGGTAGCCTCCCGATCAGGAGGTATTATGGTACTGTATAGACTATTGGCACTATTATGTGTTAAGGTGGAAAATGTAAAGTCTTAACGCTATTTAAAAGTAAGTTTATTTTACCAATAGACACTATTATAATAGCGAAATACTACTACATAGTAAATAGTTTAACGGATCCTTAGAGGATGGGCGGTCCCAAGCATCCTTTAAGTTACTTGCCTTTATATTACAGTTCTCTTGAATTAGCTTACACTGTATAAGTATGTATGTCCTGACTCGAGTGTTTGTGATCATTTCTTACGCTCGGGTCAGCCTGAGTATCCGTTCGGACTTCACCTTCCCTGAAGCTAGGACTGTTGAAGATCATCTCTTTTAAGCTGTTGTCTATTTTCCGTTCAGTCTTTTATCTTAGCATATGTAATTCGAGGCAAATGGATTTGGGATTTTCTATGGTTATTTCAAACTGTTATGGTTTTAAAACTACGTACTTTATACTTATTTTGAGACTTTGTGATAGTGGCTTCATGAACCACTAAGTTATTTCAAATTCCGCTGCGAGTATTCTGATTTCTGTGTTTGTGATTATATGATTATTTATTTACTATATATTATGAGATTTGTTAAATTTTATTTACAACGCGGTATTTTGAACAATTCAAGTCCGACAAGTGCGGATGCGAATGATTGAAAGTACCGAGTGTGTTACATTTGGTATCAGAGCTTTGGCTCTAGGCAAAACTTAGCATGTATGGTAAATTTGATTTACAGAATCACTTTCATTCGAGCTTGAATCTCTTCCTTTTGATTCGATTTCCTTTGAATTTTGGAACATTCCATGCAGTTCCAATGTTTATTCGTGTCCCTCACCATTCATCTTCTTTCGATTCTAGAGTATCCCGTAACTCCACTTCGAACGATCTTTATAGTGAATTGGCAGTCTCGCCAATATTCTAATAAAGGGGTGAAACTCCTTTACCATTAGCATTGTTTCACCAGAGATTTATATTTATCCTCGGTTTAGATGCCAGTATCTCTGGTTATTCCGAACTCTCTCTTCAGATCGAATGTAGATTTACCCCAGAAAATCCACATCGATCTTATTCTTTAAGTCATGGTTGACCCGGTTAAGCTTGCCCGCGATTTATATAAACTTATCCAGTTCCTTATTCTGTTATTTAATCATCGAATCTTCTGATTCCAACTTATCTTTAAATCAAAATTCTTTGATTTGAGTCCATCAAATTTGAATCTCTATCCTTGTTTTGAAAAATTTATTCCTATATTTGGAAAAAAACTAATATTATATCATAAGTGTAACAACCCGCATATTTATCAATTGTATATTTAAATATTTTATTTAAATATTTTATCGTTCGTCGGATTTTGGTCCGAAAAGCTACTTTTTGCAAACAGTCGAATAGAGACTCGAGACCACCCCCATTGAGTTCAAAATGACGTTTGCGACCTTTTTGAGTATAAGCTTCGATATGTTTGGAGAAAGTTGATTTTTGCCACTTTTCACTTAGGGCTTTGGTTTGGGCTGAGCCCATTAACCCCACTTATGTATTCAGTCCCTAACCCTCTCCTCTTCATTTACTTCCTTTCTATTTTCCTAATACTCAAGCATTCATAATAATGGAGGAGTGGAAGAGGAAACTAAAATTCCAAGCCCTAGTCTTCATTAGCAAATCCATCTTCTAGCTCCAAACTCTAGAGAACCCATTGGTAAGCATCTCCTTCTTCTTCTCCAACTCATTCTCTCTTTGATTTCTGAAATTTGCTAAACCTAAATTTAGGAATGTTCTTCTTTTGAGTTGAGAATCAAGCTTCTTGAGTTGGATTTGAAGTTCGGTTGATTCCCCCTTTGCTTTCAAGCTTCTTCTTCAATCGTTTGGGTACAAAGGTGAGATTTTTAATCTCACATCTATGCTTATAATTATCTCCGATTATTAGGTATGAATTCCTAACACTTATTCGTGTGCATTTGCTTTCGGTTTGGATTGATTTGGTGAATATTCCAATTTTTAGTGTTTTGAGTTCAATTCGTTAAAAATCCTAACTTGGATGTTTGTACATGTTTTTGGTGATGCATCGAGGAGCTTATAGGGCCGGGTATTCGATTGGCATAATCCCTTAGCGCCGTTGCTCGAGAGAATGCAATTTGGTCAAGATTGAACCTCATTTGTAATAGGCAGGGAAGAGGCTGGAAACAGGTTCGGCCGACCGACCCCCCTGGTTCGGTCGACCGACCTGCTAGTATAAGTGCCTCTGTTTCTGGTTCGGCCGACCGACCCCCCTGGTTCGGTCGACCGACCTGATGCCCGAGAAGTTTTTCAAAACAAGGTTCGGTCGACCGAGCCCTGAGGCCGGCCGACCGACCTGATGTTATTTAGCCTATTTTGCCTATTTTGTGTGGTTTCCAACTTTAACCGATTCGTGTTGTTTCCTATGTCTTGTTATCATTTGTTATGACTTTGATGACTCCTTTTTAGGGATTTTTGAGTATCCATTTCGATGGATTCTTTATCGGTTTCGTTGGATTTTTATTCACATCTTCGTATGCGAATTTTAGTGATTGATTGTTCCTACAATCTTCTTTGTGTTTTGTCACTTTAAAAATATAAACGTTTTCTATACTAGTAGTAAATATCAAAACTCTTTCCTCAAATGATTTCAATACTATTTTAATACCAAATTCGTTTATAAAACCGTTTTTCCAATCTATTAGTATATACAAACCTTTACCTCACTCGTATGAGAAATCTAATTAAACGACTTAGTAAAACAAGTGGTATGAAACGCCTGCGTTCACTTTGTTGGTTAATTCTTGGACTTGTTCGATTGAAACTCTTGTGACAATTTTCTAGTGGAGATCTACAATTTGTTCGTAAATATTTAAGTTAAGCTAGTGGTTATGGGACATGATGCTAAACTCATATATTTACTAGCTTAGTGTAATTGACACTTCTCGTTGATCATGACGATCATCTTTGTAATTTAGACTAGCAATGTGCGATGTCTCTTTGTCTGCGAGGGAGACTAAACCCCGTTTTGTGGAGTTTCGACTCAATTTGGTGGGGTAGCAACCCATGGTTTTCGGGCCGTTTGTGGAGCTTCGGCTCAATTTGTGATGGTTAGCAACCATGGAATTAGCATTCCGTTTGTGATACACGTGTTGGTGGGCTTTATGCTACCGTTTGTGATAGGCCTCCCCCCTTTGTGATTTTTGGATTTCTTGAGATGATTTCTAGAATATGTGCTTCACCAATTTTCGTGATTTCTATTGATAAGCCTTATCGATATTTGTGCATTGGTGAGTTTGTGTGTCATTGACTTCAGTGATTTCTGGATTTCTTGTGTATTCTTCTGGAATTTGTGTGTCATTGACTTTAGTGATTTATGGATTTCTTGTGTAGCCTTTTGGAATTTGTGTGTCATTGACTTTTGTGATTGACATTGATATTATCGTCAATATTTGTGGTTTGGTGAACAAAATAAGGAGTATGACGTTTCTTTGATTCTTGTGTAGATTTGGTGACATTGATTAATCTCTTGACGATTATCAACTAAGTGTGTGTGTGTGTGTGTGTATATATATATATCACAGCTTGGCATTGTGATTATTATGTGTTTAGTCATATCTCTTATTCTATATCGTTTCATCTGATATTTATAGTTAGACTGGTCCGTTTATTATTTTCCTATTAAATAATACTCGGGTCAGACCGAGATGTTACAGGTGCTTCTGCTTGACTTCTCTCTTGGGATTGATTTCTCTGACTTTTGGTTAACTACTTAGATAGGTAGTTTTTGTTGTATACATTAGAGATATAGACTCCATAATGTATACTTATTCTTTTGTGTAGTTCATGTAACTATTCTTTTGTGATATTGTGGATCTTTTTAGACCACTACTCTGATGTACACTTTCTAGTGTAATATTCATATCTATTTCCGCCTTTGTGATATGAATTGTCTGTGACTGATTTATGTTATGTTTATTTCTATATTTATTTTCGAAGATATTATGCCACTGTGTAGTAGCTTTGAGTTTGTGTCGGTATGTCGGATTTCCCCTCTTCATAAAGAAATGCATGTTATACTATCTGACATATCGATGCTCGCGCAAAGAAATTACACGGATGGTCGCTCCTCAACAGCCTTATTCTCCGTGCTAGTTGACAGCATTACTTCGTAGTGTTCTTGGCTAGCGTGGGTATAGAGGTGTGGCGTCACAATAAGTATAATTTTCATAATTTTTATAATTAATTTAAGTAATTGTCAAGAGATAATAGTCTTTGATTTTTATTTATGGTCTTGTAAACCATGGGTTTTGTGTCATATAAATAAGTGAACTATAAACAATGGTTATTAATTTATTTGGAAACAGAAATGAATTTAAAACAAGAACTTGAGAATTCAATTTCCGATGGTTTCAAACCTTGTGCTTAAAGTTTTAAAAGGATATATTATTTAAATTATTTTCGAATAGAAATTTGTTTCCAGAGAATTTTATAGGTTTAAAAATCAGTGCTCTTCTCTTTGTCGCTGGGAAATAATTTGGTGATGACTTCAGCATCATCAACTTTCATTTTCGAGTTTCGAAGTGAAGAGACCATTCTGTAGTCTGGCTACAGTGTTACCTTGAGAATTTAATTGATTTGAATCTCTAAAGTATGACTTGATTTATAATATATAGATATATGATTTAAATTTGATTTGACATATTATGTACATATATTTATTTATCTCTAAATGGTTTGTAGGGAATCTGAAATTTAATTCTTAAATTTTATCTTGAGGAATAATTTCAATTATAAAAAGAAAATCAAATTTTTGAATAATTGATTCAAACTTGAGATAACTGAATTTGAAAGTTTTATTTGTATAATACTCAATTTCCTTTCAATATAACTTACCTCGATTTTCAGAAGTTAACAATGTAATTGGATAATATACAATATAAAAGGATTTTATAAATAAAATTTGAGTGGTTATAATAAATGTTATACACTTAAATTCTAGTTATAAAAAGATTAACAGAGGTAAATCGAATAAAAGGGCAATGGAATAATTTACAATATAAAATGATGTTAAAGGAACTAAGAATAAATTTAAGCTGTTGTAATAAGTGTAAACATATTTAACATAGATGATAAAAAAAATATTGAGAGAAATATATTTAATTTTATTAGGAATAAAGAAGAAATTAATTTATTGAACACGTTTTTGAGTATAACAAATGATTTTCAAACTTAAGATTTTAGAAATTTTTATTTTAAGATAATTGGAAGATGAAGTAATGAAATATGAAATAGTTAAATTTAACTTAGATGAAATTAAATAGATGAAATCAATTATTAATTTAAAATTGAATTTGTATGGTTTAGATTAATGATTCTATTTTGAGTTCCAATTTAGTTTTCTTTCAATTTGTTTCTATTCCCCTACCTTCTTCCTTTTCGAGGACGAAAAGTTTTGAGTGGGGGAGAGTGTAACGACCCATTAATTTTTAATAATAATAATATTGTTAAATTGATAAAATTTTGGTAATTTAATATGAAGAAAAATAAACTTTGTAATAAAATAAGGAAGGAATGATAAAGTGGAAATGCATATTTTATTCATAAGGTAATATAAAAGAATGAAACTTATCTAAATGAATATATTTGAGGATTCAATCGTAATAAATGTACACATTTAACAAATTCAATATAATTAAGAACAACTGTTAATACAAAGGAAAGAAATTCATTAAATTCATTAGGTCATTGCTTGATTTCTTGCCTTTTTTCTACATGGCCTTTTTATTTCTTGCTTTAGCCGTACGAACTCTTTTCCTAGCCGTGTATTTCTCATTTGCAAATCATGTACAAGAAGATTTATTTCTCATTTCAAAACTCCTCATTTTCATTTGTATTTAAGAATAAAACATATATACGTTTCTTTCTCCTTAACTTATGCCTTTTCTGTTTCTTAGCATTTACTCTCACTTTGTTTGCCATCCAAACCATCTATGTATCAACCCAAAATTTTTAATAAATGTTTTATTTATTTAATTTAGATAATTTTGTTATTTAAAATATAAATTTTGGTGTGGATTAGAATTCCACACATGAATTAATAGAATATTTTCCAGAAATGTAAATTTTGTCAATATGGTCAAACTTTGACTTCTAAATTTAAAATTTTAAAAGTTTGAAATTTTGAATTTTATCTTTTATTTTGAAAGTAAATAAAACTTTAAGAATACTGCTTTTTGTTGAAATCTGATTTATAATGTGAAAGTTATACCTTTTTAACTATTGTGTGTAAATTTGCTGTATTTAACAATTATACTTTAAATTATATAAATAATATTTCATTTGGTCATGTAATGTTATAATTTATGTTTTCAGGGGTAACATAACTTGTTTTGTATATATTTTGGTTTTAAAATATTTTAAAAGTGTAATTGACATTTTCCAGTGTTAGTTGTATTTTGTTTACAATTTCTAATTTCCAACTTCAATTAATTTAAGAAATTCTTTATTTTTTTTCTTAAGAACTTATTTTATTCTCATTCTCACTTTATTTTGTTTCTCAACTATTTATTTTAAACCATTTTAAGAAAAGTTGTAATTTTCCAAAGTTAAGTGAATTGTGTTTGCAATTTTCTTAAGCTAGTTTCAATGAATTAAGCTATTTTTTTCATTTGTCTTTCTATTTTCCTAAATATAATTATTTATTTTCTTTTTAACTTTATTTCAGTTTGTTTTATTTTATTCACTGATTTTTATTTGTTTTAAGGTGTGGTAGAAATTTTTCCAAACTAGTGGTATTGTGTGTAAATTTTTAAGCCTTGTTCAGTTTAATAACCTATTTATTTAATTCTTTTCCATTTTTTTTCTTGAAATCATTGCCCAAAATTTTAATAAATATAGCCAATTTCTGTAATTTTGATTTTGGTTTAAGTTTAACCCTAATTGAAATTTTAAATTCTAAGTTCTAAGTTCAAATCTTTCATATAAAGTATATATATGTACAATATTTATTTTACGATTGTTTTATTTATTATGGTAATATACTTTTTAAATTAGGGAATAAATATTGTGTAAAAGGGGAATAAAATTTTACGTTTCTTTATACGTATATACATCAGTTTCTTAGTTAAATGATAAATAAATCAAACAAATGTAAGCAAATCAAATTTTGAATTAAGTAATAAATAGTGTATAAATAAGCTATATAAATTTCACGTTTTAAATTTTGTACGTTTACATCCGTTATTGTTGATTTGTTGGATGTTAAAAGGTACGTTATTTTTCTGATTTATTTTTAGCATATGTACTGAATAAATAAGAAACGTATAAATTTTTAATACGTTACTTTTGTTAAATATTGGGCGTACGTTTTGTTGTATTTATTGCGTCTATAGTACGCATTCTTAAATTCTTACCTTAGCTGTAAATAAATAAATTTATCAGTAGACGTGCATTTCAAAAGAGGGAAGGAATTAACTATAGCCGTTCAAATTTATTACTTGCATTGTCATTCATGTACAAACTTTCTACACTTTCCTTTTCTCCTTCTGTTTTAATAGGAACCAAATCCATCTATTTTACTAACGTCCAAATCAGATATGTATTTCCGTTTCTTTTCTCTCAATCAACGCAAGTTCTTCTTCTAAGTATAAACACGTTCAAAAATTTCATTTAACTCCTGTGTATAATAGGAATAAAATTTTCCACTTTCCCTTGCTTCAATTGTTTTAAATTGGTATAAAATCTTTAAACGACTATAACTTCAAATCTAATATTTCTTGCCGTTTCTTTTCCCTTAAATCACACAACTTCACTGATAAATTCAAAACTACGTACAAAATTCTATTGCATCTCATTTTTTATTTCAATCGTCTTGCCTCCTTTATTTACACCTTCCCACTTTATCATTATTTCTTGCGTTTTAAAATTTATCAACGCAATTACTTCTTTTTAATTATAAAACACGTTCACAAAATTCCATTCTTTGTTGCCTTAAAATTCTTATGCCTTGATTTACGCCTTCCCACTTTATCAACCTAAGGTTTCCCAAATAAATACAAGACCCACGTACCAAATTTTCTTTACATATCATTTTGGTTTTAGTCTTCTTCTTTCTTGCATGAGCTCTCTACTTCAGGTAATGGCTGCAAAATTTTTCTTCCTTCTTTTATTTATTTTCTTTCTTTTTCTTTTTCTTGTGTTTCTTTTTTCCATTGTTTTGCTACACCAAGTACTCGGCCCTCTACCACCTTTGAGTTTTAACCCCAACCTAAATTTTTCCAATCTCCCACTGCTTGCGTGTTTCAGGCTATAAATTAAAAAAAAAATCATATTAATGCATGCGCCACCTATGCATAATTAAATCTCAGCCTATATACCTCAGCATCCCTCTACGTGCGTGCTTCTCTAGCCTTGAATATAGCAAATAGCCGAGACTTAAGGTGTGGGTTAAATCGTGTGGTGAAGGGACCGGGTTATTGGTTAATCATATCGTTTTATTCAATCTAGGTTTTTAGTTTTTCTTTATTATATTTGATATGAACGTAATTGAATTTGCGTAATTAGTTTTATTCGTTTTGTTTCAAGATTTGCATCTGATCGTCGCCTCCGCTAAAATTTGATCGTGCCTTCTGTACGTTTTTTCGGTATGGATATCGTTTTTGGAATCTAATTTTCAGCGTCGCAGAGGTGAGTATTCACGCCTAACAAACATATTTATAGATCTATAATTAATAACAAGTTAAATTGTAGAATGAGTAATTTTATTTTACTTATCCGTGATATAAAATTTATGATGTTAGAACCCTACTATAAAATTGTCACATCACCCGTTATATTATCTGTTGTTATATTTATGATGTTTTACTGTTTATTTTTTATCGATTATCACTGCAAGTCCCCTGTAGAGTAGAATTATTTTAGGCTGAAATGATAGGCCCGAATGTTATTTATTTATTTATTTATTTATTTATTCTATTTATTTAATTACTTGGGATTGCGGGTTTGAAATGATAGATCCCGGGTTTTTCTTTGTAAATTACGGATTGAAATGATATATTATCCGTATCACTTGACCTAGGTTAGAAAATATTATACAGACCCTGGTTATTATATATATATATTCTGGAAATATTAAATATTTTTAAATTAGTATATTATAATATTTTGTTAAAATCAGGTTAAAAATAATTTTATAAAGTATAGTGGTTTTGTACAGGTTAAATATATAGATAAATAAATGGTTAAGTTGGAATTTGAAGCATAAGTTTATTTTGTAAATTTTAATTTTTGTAAAATAAAGTGGAATTCAAGTTAAGAAATAAAATATGATAATTGGGTATAAATTTGAATATAAAGTGAATTAATAAAGGGTTAAGTTTTTCTATGAATTAAATGGTTAAATAAGTGAATACTTAAAAATGGAAGTTGAAGTATAACTAAATTTAGAAATGTGAAGTTGGTTTTAGAATAAAAGGTAAGTTAAGGAATAAATTGGAAATTAAGTTTATTTTTGAAATGGTAAGTAAACTTAATTGTTAAGTAAAGTTTTATAGAATATTGTGCACTTGATTTTAATAAGTAAAGCATAGAGAAGTTTGATATTTATTTGCGAAATTTACTTTATAAAAATCATAAATTATTGAGTAACTTAAATGACTATTTCAAAGTGGAAAATATGATTTTATAAGTTAAATTGGTTTAAATTAAGGGTTAATTATTGCTAAAATTTTATTGCAGTCTGAAATTTAATTTACTTAAATCTGTTGTAAAGGATATTGCCGCACTTTGCAAGTGCTGTAGTTGATGCAAGTGAATTAAGGCTAAACCTTTGGGATTTATATTAGATTTTGTAAGAATAATAACTTCACCTTTAAATAGTTTAAAATGAAGTATTTTTATTGAAATATAAACTATTTTTGGAATTTATAACCACGGGTAATAATAACGTTGGTTGTTAAAGAGATCGAGATCAGATATGGGCATACTCTTTGTCGATACCGAAAACCACTTTGACAACTATGTACGCGGTGGAGACTCCAGAATGAAGTAGGATAGTGGTGACGTTCTATTGAGGTATTTACGTGGACCGGACTCCCGTGAGTTGGCATAAGGTGGCTAAAATAGGAGCGATTGACGGACTAATGAGGTAGCACCTTTGATTGGACGCACTTCTTCGTATGCCATTCTATTACTTTGTGATTGTTTGGTGCGCACCTTTGATTTTAGAAGTGTTGTTCGAGGTGGGCGGTAGTAGCAGCTACGCGTTACCACCGGTCCAGAAACATAATTGGTATATTTACCATGACATTGCCTAGTTGTGCCGTGTCACCTACCCTAGCGAGTCCCGTACGAGTTTGATTTGTGTCGTGCCTTTGGAGTATCCTCTGGTAGCCTCCCGATCAGGAGGTATTACGGTATTGTATAGACTATTGGCACTATTATGTGTTAAAGTGGAAAACATATGCCTTAATGCTGTTTAAAAGTAAGTTTAATTTACCAATAGACACTATTATAATAGCGAAATATTACTACATAGTAAATAGTTTAACGGATTCTTAGAGGATGGGCGGTCCCAAGCATCCTTTAAGTTACTTGCCTTTATATTACAGCTCACTTGAATTAGCTTACATCGTATAAGTATGTATGTCCTGACTCGAGTGTTTGTGTTTATTTCTTACGCTCGGGTCTGCCTGAGTATCAGTTCGGACTTCACCTTCCCCGGAGCTAGGACTGTTGAAGATCATCTCTTTTAAGGTGTTGTCTATTTTCATTCAGTCTTTTATCTTAGCATATGTAATTCGAGACAAATGGATTTGTGATTTTCTGTGGTTATTTCAAACTGTTTTGATTTTAAAACTATGTACGTTATACTTATTTTGAGACTTTGTGATAGTGGCTTCATAAACCACTAAGTTATTTCAAATTCCGCTGCGAGTATTCTGATTTCTGTGTCCGTGATTCTATGATTATTTATTTACTATATATTCTGAGATTTGCCAAATTTTATTTACAATGAGGTATTTTGACAATTCAAATTTGACATGTGCGGATGCGAATGGTTGAAAATACCAGGTCCTTACAGACACCTTTACCTTAGAGTATTATAAGGAAAGATGTTTATAGGTTGGCCCAATATCATCAAATAGTTTACACAACTTAGATGATTAACAGAAACTATGGTTTTAATAAAACAATGCATATTAAAACTTTTCTATCCAATTTAACCTATTTAAAACTTGATTTAAATTATCTTTTTTCTATCCAAGAGTTTAAATGTAACGACCCGGATTTTTGGATGTTTGATTTGGAATATTTAAATGGTTTTAAATATAGAATTTGAATTATAGATTGGTTTTGAATATAAAAATTTGGGTTTATTTATAAAATAAATTTAGAATTTAAATATAGTGATTTATTGGATAATTTAATTATTGGATTTAATAATTGAATATTGGTTAAATTATTGTGTCCTAAGTTTTAAGCTCGATAAAAATAATTGAAAGGCTTAATAATAATGAAGATAATAGAAGTTTTAAAATTTAATTTAAAAGTGATTGGTTCAATTTTATAAATAGCTTGTTTAAATTGACATTTAAAAATAGCCTTCCAAGGCACAGTCTTGGAATTCGACGAAACAAGTACCATCGGATCCATAATAAGTAGTATTATCAGATTTCGAATTTCATGGCATTTGGAGTTATCATCTGATCGAACGGGATGGAAACGCGTTAAAATTAATATCGAAAGTTCGATATAATAATTCGGTTCAAAAAGCTATCTTCTCCATGCAAGCGAATTAAGACTCGAAACCTTTTCCATTGCGTTCGAAATAGGGGTATAACATTATAAATGCCTAGCAGCACGCCTCTATAGGGATTCGAGATTTTGAGTTGCGTAAATCGAGATGTTTTAAAATTTAAATAAATAATTGTCTGGTAAGACATTTACATCGGTTTTATTTTCTCCGTTTCAAATCACTGTACCATTACATATTCATACACGCTTCCATCCCTGCGTTAAATCACGTCTTTCTCCCCCATTTTTTCTTCACTTCAAATCACCGAAGAAGAAAAAAATGAATGAACTAAAAATAGAACAAAACAGGCCACCTTCTCCTTATACTTAAACCGTGAATCCCTCTCTTCCTTCTTTTTCAACTCAGCATCAACAAAGTCAAAATCAAAAAAAAAAATCAAACAATTGCGTATTATCGATCTCGAGCCGCAACATCAAGGCTCGGCCGTGGTAGGGTTCACTGTTGGTGGCAATTTGAGAACAGGGGGTCGCGACTGTTGTTCGATCAACAGCAGGTCGTAGGCGATGGTGTCACGTCTTCTAAGAGGAGTTTTTTGGGAGTCGACAAATCAAGACTAAAGGGGCAAAGTCATTGGCGGGGGTAAGGCGCGGGTGTATGGTTGCGTAAGATGGGTGTCGCAAGGTGGTGGCAAGGTGGTAGCAAGGCATGGTCGAAGTCGAGAAGAAATGTCGTGATGCCTGGGAGCATGGTCGTGAGTTTCACGAGGTGACGCTAGGGCAAGGCTTCGAGCTCGATGGGAGGGAATGATGGTTGTTTTTGGAGTTGATGAGGCTATTGTAGTGGAAGGTCGCGATGGTGGAAGCTGGGCAGCGGCCTCGAATGTTGGTAGTGATGAAGGTAATTAACGTTTGATTAATGGAATTAATTAATTAAGACATGGTAAATTATTTTGACTAATTCAAATGCTTATAAAATTTCAAAAATTGCATAAGAGATCCAAAAATCATGTAGAAGTCGAGAATGGTTCGTAACTATGAAATCTACGCGATTAGATTGGTTTGGAATTTTTAGAAGTCAGCTCCAATATTTTAGAAATTCAAAATCTGGATGTTTGGCAAAATTAAAAATCAAGGTGAGAAAATTATCACTCATTTGGATTACTAGAATTTATTTTCAATGGTTATAATAAATTATTGAATGATGTTTGAATTTAATAATTATTATCAGTTTGGATGTTATTATATATATATAGTAGTATGTGTATATGTATATTGGTATTTGGATTGATATTCGCGCACATTATAGCGGTTAGACCCTATGCGCCCCATATAATAGCGGATGACCCTATATATTGCGATATCCCCTCGAAGTGGGATTGGTATTTTTTATGTTGTATCAACATCTGTGGATGTAGGAAAATAGGTTGGAGGGATCCAACTGGTTTCCTCAAATATATTGTTTATTTTCCATATATAGTGATACATGATTTGGGTAGAATATTCTATTATAGATTATTGTAGTGATTGGAATTATTGGACGCTGCTGTAGCACTGGCCTGGATTTTGATAATTTAAATACTACAAATATATACTTTTAAAATTTATGAAATTAAAAGGAATTTGATATATATATATATATATATATATATATATTGGAATTGGAGTTATTTTAAAGAAATTGAACTAGGAAAAAAGAATATTTGATTTTTGGTTATACTTAACCATTGTGAATTATTGAATGGAGATTTTTAAAAATGAATTATATAAGAGAATTTATAAATGATTTCTGGAAATATAAAAAGGAGTTAAAATCAATATTGAAAATAGATTGGAAGTATAAAGGGAGTTTATAAGAAATGAATTTATATAATGGAATTTAATAAATAAGATTTGTTTCATCAGCAGGTAAAACAAAAGGGTTATGAAATTTATAAACGATGTTTATAAGCAAAGGAATTCGATATCAGTTGAAAATTAGGAGAATATGTAAAATAGGGTTGAGAAAATTAGTAGGTTCTTTTTTTTGAAATGAGAACGACTAGGGAATCGACAATGAATCGATATGTTGTGAAATCGAGAGGAAATTATAAACTAAATTGGTTTTTGAGATTTTAAAATGTATCTTTATTTTAAGAAGTTAAGTTCGTTTGAAAAGGGAAACCTTAGTATTTAATCTATGAAATTTTGAACTAGTTAGCATTGGAATACTTCGAAAAATGGATTTTCGAATATTTAATATTTTTTGAAATAAATTTTTAATTTTTATAATCAGCTTCGTAAATTGTTTTTTTTCATTTTAAATGAGTTATCCATGGTTTATTAAAAATGTTTAATATTTTAAATAATAACTTAAACATATTTTAAAAATAAAAATAAAATACTATTCTTTAAAAATGCTCATTATATATATATGGTTTGAAGGGATTGAAATTTATTTTTTATAAAATTTTCTCGAGATGTATAAACAGGTTTAAAATTTAAAGGATGAGAACTTATAAGAATCTTATAAAAGGAATGTTAGAGACTTAAGAAAGTTTTCGATGTCTAGATGCGATAACTCCGGGAAGATTTTGAATTCATTTAAAGGAGTTATAAATGGCCGGTTGGGATTATAAATAAGTATAATCAGTTTGGAAATCATAGGAAGAATTTATTAAAAATCTGGAGACTTATGAGAAAATTATGAAGTATTTCCAATTTTAATATCAAGATGATGTTCAAAATCATACGTATAAATATTTTCCTAAGTATTAGGAAGAAGGTTTGGAAATATTTTTAGTGAGAAATGTTTGGAATGGAAATATTTTCTAAGTATTATAAAAATGGAAGTTTGGAAATATTTCTAAGTGTTGAGGATGGTGAAATATCCAGATATGGATACAAGTGTTGAAATTGTTTCCAAAACAGAGAAATATTGAAAGAAGTTAAGTATATATCTCAGTAAAGACATTTTGAAGAAAACGTTTTAAAGGTTTATAAAAATAAGGCCTAGTGTCTGCTTATGGATGTTTTTATTGATAGTTAAATAACCGACTGTCCATAATAGGCCAATTTCATTAATCATTGCAAAGAGACCCGGATCAGATTTAATTAGTCAAAAATCACTTTGATCCGGTTTGAACATAACGAATGAATATCGTGAAGATGATGAAGAGGGTGATTCGGTTTGTCTAGACCTTGGACAACTTGTATGGACGAGTGCTATCAGAACATCGTCATTTGAGTATGCTTAGCCTCGAGCCTCATCAACCGAGAATGACTAAAACAGAGGAGATGCACCAAGGCTAAGTGGGTCGCACCGAATTAGGGAATGTTATCACTTTTCTAGATGTCCTTAGAAATCTATTTATTATGGATGTGGATGTGCATAAAAGGAGCGCTCGATGGTAAGGGTGGGAACACCTAGGTTGATAACATATCCGGTCTATCCAGGTTAGGGGTAGGCTGGTCTTGTGTAGCAAAGGATCTCGGCGTGGTCCTCAGTGCGTTGTTCTAGCAATGTACTGTGGTGGGTGGTACCCCAGTGGACTAGTCATTCGATGGAATCCATTTTTAAATAAGCGCTATACAGTTTTAATTATCCCCTAACTATGCTGAAACGTGAGATGCAATCATTTTAGCTATTTTCTTTTTTACTTTCTATAGACACTATTATAATATTAGATGATTTTGATAAAAAATCATTTTGGTTATTGTAAGGTAAAAACCCGTCGTGTTTATTTGTGACGTGGTCTTACACGGTACCTTTGTTTTCAAAGGATTTTGAGTAAAGTTAATAATTTGAGTGTGTTTTCTCACGTTGGTTTTCCAGACTGACTCGGGTGTTATTTTATTATAATTCTCGAGTTGGACCGAGTATTATAGTTTTAGGTTTGGAATGCTATGGAACTCAAGAGACGAGTTGGAGGAGTTCAAATGTGTTTTCATACTTGACTAATATTTCCGTTGTATGGGGACAAGTTATTATAACTATCCAGATTGATGTATTGATTATTGTACTTTGATGATTGTAAGTAAAACAGTTATAGATTCTTTTGTATAAAAATCAATTATTATATATTATATTTTATTCCGCTGCGATTGTGAGATTTGTGCTATTGTTTCTATTTCTTCTTCTATCTTTCTTCTTTACCCTAGTTATTCTCTCTTTCGTACAATTTGGGTTGAACATGAGTGAATTTTTATCAACTCAAAGGGTATGGAACCGCAAGTCGCTACACTTGGTATCAGACCTGAATGTTAAGTGAGAAACTTGGCTTTGGTGGGGATTACTCATTAGAGATAGAGTCGGTAGTACTCTAGAATAGGTTGGGTGCATTAATAGATATGAACACATATTTATTAGTGAATATAAATGGTTTTATATTGTGTTAACTTATCTGTTGAGTGGTATATAAATTATGTTCGAGTAGTGGGATGCCACTAAATCGATGGGAGTTTCTAAACATTGAATGCACTAAACTGACATAGTATGGTTTTGAAACGGGTAAATGAAACAATTTTACCCAAATTATATTTTCATATAAAAGGAATAATTTTCTAAGATTATTATGGTATATTTGAAGTGTTTGGATGATAATATTGTAATTAAAACAAGATTATAAAATCTGGAGTTGATTATACATAACCAAATGGAAATTGTATAAGTATTATACAATTGGATTAAAACTCGGACATGATTAAAACTAGAGTTTGAAAAATTAAATCCCAGAGATTTTCGGAAGTGTTTCCCAATGTATTTTGAGCTGAATAATAGTATTATTATTTTTGAGATATTTTTTAATAGAAAAATATTTTTAAATGGATTTTGGAAAGTGATAATAGCACTGAACTCAATACGGTCACTCAAAAATAATCCTGGTGATGACTGATCTACATCATCGGCATTCATTTTTGAGTTTCTAAGTGACGGATTGCTACCAAAATTGATCGTTCAGATTTGTTGGCTAAATAAGTTTTGTTTTTGAAACTCCGAAGGGAAATTGTTTTGGATAAAAACCAGGGTTAGTTTATAAATTTAAAAAGAGTGATTTGGAATATTGAGACTTCAAAATGATTTGAAATAAAAACTGGGTAAATTTTTAAATCCTTATTAATATGTTTAGAAAATATCAGGAGATAAGTTATGAACTTATAGAATTGAGAATGATTTTAAAGAAAAATATGAAAATTGAATTTTGGAACTAAAATTAAAAGTGAAAAGGTTAAAATGGAATTTAACTTGGATTAAGTTGAAGGAATTAAATTTTAAAAACTAAATTGGTTGTGATTTGAATAGAATTAATGAAACAAATTAATGAATGGTGAATTAACCTAGCAAAGTTAAAGGAAATCAACAAATGAGATGATTGGGATAAATAAATGAAATGAGTAAAATGCAATGAGGTCAATTAAATATAAGTAAGGAAGAGGAAAATATGAGTTTCAGGATGAAATTAAAACTTATCTAAGTTAAATAAATTTGATTGGTAAAAGAAAGTGGTATGGATGAAATCTTACTTAAGCTAAGTTAAACAAAAGTGAGTTGAGTTTGGATTGGATTGGAATTAAAATTGAATTGAGTTACAGATGATATTGAATAGAATTGAATGCTAACTTAAATAAATTAAAAGGAATGGTATGAAGTTTAAATTTAACTTAAGTTAAGTTAAATAAAATTTGAATTAGAATAGATAAATTTCAAAAGCTTATAGAATTTGGAATTTATGAAATAAAAGTACAAATTAAGCTATTAAGTGATGTAGATTTGAGTTAAAAATAAAATGCGATTGTACTCGAGTATGGAAATGATGGGAAAGTGAAGAAAAAAAATTGCGTAACTTGTAAAAATTGAAAAAGAAAATGGGATAAAAAACCCAAAAATAAAAGAGTTTGATATTTTGGAAATGAAATAAAAATCCAGACTTGAATTATAAAATAAATTTGAACTCAACTAAATATATTGAAGTGATTTTTGAAATAGAAATTAGATATTGCATTATAAATTGGAAGTGAACAAATTTGCTAAATAAATTAGTTAATTAAATATTGAAATGGAACTTAACCAGTTTATCAAATTGGATTGTGGATTAAAAGTGAATATTAGAAGTGAAACTTGAGTAATAAATAAAATTCAACTTAAATTGAAAGTGAATTAAATATAATTGGAAGTGTGATCGAATAAAATGAAATTGGATTAAAATAGAAATGAATTCAGTTACAAGCAAATCCAATTGAGTATAAATAAATTGAATATAGCCTTGAATTTCATTTTAATAAATTCGAGAATGAATTTGAATATGGGAATTAAAATTGAGATGGATAAAGTGAATGTATTGATTGAACCAATTTGTAGATTGAAATGGAATTGATTGAATGAGAATTAATCCAAAATGGAAATAATAATTTAGTTGCAAAAGAAATGAAATTAAGTTATATAGTTGGAACAGTTAAAAATAAAGGGATTAACTCAAGGGTATATTTTAGATGAAAGCTTGGCTTAAATAATTTATGAAATGACTACTTAATAAATTAGCATTGAATGATTTCGAGCTTAATAAAATGGTTTTGAATATAATGAGTGTGGATATAAATAGAATGTGATTGAATTGATCGTGAATCAATTAGAATGGAATGGAATTAAATATAAATTGAGTTGGAATCAATTTAAAATAGCTATAAACTAAAGTGGATATTTTATTAAGCGAATATCATCGAATTTGCATAGAAATAAAATTTGTCATTTGACATAAACGGAAGTAAATAAAATTCTATGAAGTAATAGAAGTGAATAAAAACGATTTTGAAATCAATTTGGAATGAATGTGAGTATTTTGGGTTTAAAAATTAATTTAATGCATTCAAAGTGAGTTGTAAATCATTTAAATTGAATAAAATGATATACGGATCAACTGAAAGTAATTAAATTGGTGTTGGAACCTTAAAATTGCTTATGGTATATGTTTAGCATGAAATTGCTTATGAAACTTTTGAGTTTTAACCATTTAAATAAGTGAAATGTTTCTTAATTTCATGTTTTGATACTTTCGTGTTTAAATTGAGTAAGTACAGGTACCTGGAGCTGTTTTGCTTGACTTTGATTTCGCAAATTGCAAAATAAAATAATTCGCTTGCTTAAAAATGCTAAAATAAGGTACTTTTTCAGATTAAATACTGCGAAAATATAAAATATTATTATATACTTTGTTTTTCGACCGTGTGGGTCGATGCATATATATTCATCTCTCTTATCATATTGCAAAAGCCTCTCCATACAAGGGAGACTCTGCCGCAATTTTTCGTAAATTTAAGGTGCTAGAAAATTTTTGAAATTTTTTGAAAAAAAATTATTTAACGGAAATCTATTTCGAATTTATAATCAAAATAAAGGATTTTGGTTTAGGATGGAAAACAAATTATTTGGGTTGAAGGTAAAATATTAGAAAAGTAAAAGTTCAAGTTTTCACTAAATGGGTTTGAACAAGTTAACGGGTTTGGAGCGTTTTTCCTGCCTTAGCAATTTTGGGGACGAAGTTCTTTTAAGGGGGAAGGAATGTATCGATCCGAATTTTTCGATGTTTGATTTGGAATATTTAAATGGTTTTAAATATTGAAGTTGAATCATAGATTGGTTTTGAATAAGAAAATTTGGGTTTATTTATAAAATAAATTCAGAATTTAAATATAGCGATTTATTAGATAATTTAATTATTGGATTTCATAATTGAATATTGATTAAATTATTGTGTCTTGAGTTTTACGCTCGATAAAAATAATTTAAAGGTTTAAAATTTATATTAATAATAATGAAGATAATAAAAGTTTTAAAATTTAGTTTAAAAGTAATCGGTTCAATTTTATAAATAGCTTGTTTAAATTGGCATTTAAAAATAGCATTCTGAGGCACAGTCTCGGAATTCGACGAAACCAGCTCTATTGGATTCGTAATAATGTACTATTATTGGATTTCAAATTTTGTGGCGTTTGGAGTTATTGATCGAACGGGATAGAAACATGCTGAAATTAATATTGAAAATTCGATATAATAATTTGGTTCAAAAAGCTATCTTCTCCATACGAGCGAATTAAAACTCGGAACCTTTTCCATTGCATTTGGAATAGGTGTATAACATTATAAACGCCTAGTGGCACGCCTCGAGAGGGATTTGAGATTTTGAGTTGTGGAAATCGAGACGTTTTAAAATTTAGATAAATAATTATCTGGTCAAACATTCACATCAGTTTTTTTTCTCCGTTTCAAATCACTATACCATTGCTTATTCAAACATGCTTCCATCCCTAATTTAGATCACATCTTTCTCACCCCTTTTTCCTTCACTTCAAATCGCAGAAGGAAAAAATATGAACGAAGTAAAAATTGAACAAAACATGCCGCCTTCTCCTTATACTTAAATCGTGAATCCCTCTCTTCCTTCTATTTTAATTCAGCATCAACGAAATCAGAATCGAAAAAAAAAATCGAACAATTTCATATTATTGATCTCGAGCAGCTGCGTCAAGGCCCGCCCGTGGTATGTTTCGTTGTTGGTGGCGATTGAGAATAGGGGGGTCGCGACTGTTGCTTGATCAGTAGTAAGTCGTAGGTGATGGTGTCGTATCTTCTAAGAGGGGTTTTTAGAAGTCAGCGAATCAAGACTGGAGGGACGAAGTCGTGGGCAGGGGCAAGGCGTTGGTGTATGGTTGCGTACGGTGGGTGTGGCAAGGTCATGTAGTGGCAATGGTAGTAGCAAGGCATTGTCGAAGTCGAGAAGAAATGTCGTGACGCCTGGGAGTGTGGTCGTGAGTTTCTTAAAGGGTGTCGTGTTGATTAGGGAAAGGCTTCGAGCTCGAACTCGATGGGAGGGAATGCTGGCAGTTTTTTGACTTAATGAGGTACTGTAGAGGAAGGTCATGATGGTGGAAGATGGGCAGCGGCCTCGAAAGTTGGCGGTGACGAAGGTAATTAACATTTGATTAATGGAATTAATTAATTAAGTCGTGATAAATTGTTTTGACTAAATTGAATGCTTATAAAATTTAAAAATTTGCATAGGAGGTCCGAAAATCATGAACAAGTCGAGTATGGTTCGTAATTGTGAAATCTACGTGATTGGATTTGTTTGGAATTTTTTGAAGATGGCTCGAATATTTTAGAAATTTAAATTCTGGATGTTTGGCAAAATTAAAAATCAAGGTGAAAAAAATTCTCACTCATTTGGATTATTACAATTTATTTTAAATAGTTATAACAAATTATTGAATGCCGACGGAATTTAATAATTATTATCAATTTGGTTGTTATTATATATATATATATAGTAGTGTATATATATATATTGGCATTTTGAGTGATATTCTCGCACATTATAGCGGTCAGAGCCTATGCACCCTAGATAATAGCGGATGACCTTATATACCGTGATATCCCCCTCGAAGTAGGATTGGTATTTTTTTATGCTATATCAACATCTGTGGTTGTAGGGAAATAAGTTGGAGTGATCCAACTAGATTCCTCAAATATATTGTTTATTTTTCATATATAGTGATATATGATTTATGTAGAATAATATATTATATATTATTGTAGTGATTGGAATTATTGGATGCTACTGTAACACTGGCCTAAATTTTGATAATTTAAATACTGTACATATACTTTTAAAATTTATGAAATTAATTTGATATAAATATATATATTGGAATTGGAGCTATTCTAAAGAAAGTGAATTAGGAAAAAATATATTTGATTTTTGTTTATTTAACTGTTGTGAATTATTAAATGGAGATTTTTAAAAATGAATTATATAAGAGAATTTATAAATGATATTTTGGAAATATAAGAAGAAGTTAAAATCAATATTGAAAATGGATTAGAAGTATAAAGGGAATTTATCAGAAATGAATTTATATAATGAAATTTAATAAATAAGATTTGTTTGATGAACAGGTAAAACAAAAAGGTTATGAAATTTATAAACGATGTTTATAAATAAAGGAATTCGATATCAAATGAAAATTGGGAGAATATGTAAAACAAGGTTGAGAAATTTAGTAGGTTCATTTTTTCTAGAAATGAGAATGGTTAGAGGATCGACAATGAATCGATATGTTGTGAAATCGAGAGGAAGTTATAAATTAAATTAGTTTTTTGAGGTTTTAAAATGTATCTTTATTTTTAAGACGTTAAGTTCGTTTAAAAACGAAAACTTTATTATTTAAACTATGAAATTTTAAACTAGATAGCATTGGAATACTACAAAAAATGGATTTTCAAATATTTAATATTTATCAAAATAAAAATTTTAATTTTTATAACCAACTTTGTAAATTGTTTTGTTTCATTTTAATGAGTTATCGATGGTTTATTAAAAATTAATATTTTAAAGAATAACTTCAACATATATTAAAAATAAAAATAAAACACTATTCTTTAAAATGCTCATTATATATATATATGGTTTGAAGGGATTGAAATTTATTTATAAAATTTTCACGAGATGTGTAAACATGTTTTAAATTAAAGGGATGAGATCTTGTAAATGGAATGTTAGAGACTTAAGAAAATTTCCGTTGTCTAGATGCAATAACTTCAAGAAGATTTCAAATTCATTTAATGGATTTATAAATGTTTGGTTGGGATTATAAATAAGTATAATCAGTTTGGAAATTGTAGGAAGAATTTATTGAAAATCCGAAGACTTATGAGATAAGTTATGAAATATTTTCAAGTTTAATATCGAGATGATTTTTGAAATTATACGTATAAATATTTTCCTAAGTATTGGAAAGAAGGTTTGGAAATATTTTTAGTAGGAAATGTTTTGGAATAGAAATATTTCTAAGTATTATAAAAATGGAAGTTTGGAAATATTTCCAAGCCTAAGGATGGTGAAATATCCTGTTATGGATATAAGTGTTGAAATTTTTTTCAAAATAGAGAAATATTGAAAGAAGTTAAGCATATATCTCAGTAAAGATATTTTGAAGAAAATGTTTTAAAGGTTTATAGAAATAAGCCTAGTGTTTGCTTATGGATTTTTTTATTGATAGTTAAATAACCGACTATCCATAATTGGCCAATTTCATTAGCCGTTTCGAAGAGACGGGACAAGATTTAATTATTCGAAAACCACTTCGGTCCTGTTTTAATGGAACGAATGAATACTGTAAAGATGATGAAGACGGTGATTCGGTTTATCCAGACCCATGACAACTTGTATGGACGAATGCTATCAGAACATCCACATTTGAGGACAATGAGCATTCTAAGTAGAATTGTGTTCTTGAAAGGTAACGCTTAGCCTCGAGCCCCATCAACCGGGAATGACTAAAACATGTGAGATGCAGCAAGGCTAAGTGGGTCGCACCCAATTAGGGTATGTTATCACTTTTCCAAGATGTCCTCAGAAACCTATTTTTTACGGATATGAGTGTGCATGATAGAAGGATCGCTCGGTGGTAAGGGTGGAAACACCTAGGTTGATAACATATTCGGTCTATCCAGGTTAGGGGTAGGCCGGTCTTGTGTAGCAGGGGATCCCGGCGTGGTCCTTCGTATATTATTCTAGAGGTGTACTGTGGTGTGCGGTACCTCAGTGGCCCAGTCATTCGATGGAATCCATATTTCAATAACCGTCGTATGGTTTTGATTGTGCCCAACTATGCTGAAATGTGAGATGCAAGTATTTCAAGTATTTTCTATTTACTTTCTATAGACACATTTATATTATCAGATGATTTTGATAAAAAAAATTGGTTATCGTAAGGTAAAAACCCATCGTGTTTATATGTGATGTGGTCTTACGGGGTACCTTTTTTTTAAAGGATTTTGAGAAAAGTTAATAATTCAAACTGAGTGTGTTTTCTCACGCTGGTTTTCAAGGCTAATTCAGGTGTTATTTTATTATAATGCTCGGGTCAGATGGAGTATTATAGTTTCAGGTTTTGAATGCTAGACGTATTTCCGTACATGACTGATATTTCCACTGTATGGGGACAAGTTATTAAAATGTCCAGATTGATGTATTGATTATTGTACTCTGATGACTGTAAGTAAAACAGTTACAGATTCTTTTTTATAAAAAACTGTTATTATATATTATATTTTCTTCCGCTGCAACTATGAGATTCTGTGTTATTGTTTCTATTTCTTCTTCTATCTTTCTTATTTACCCTAGTTAATCGCTCTTCAGTACAATTTAGGTTGAACAGAAGTGAATTTTTATCAGCTCAAAGGGTATGGAACCGCGGATCACTACATTAAAATTTTCATTTTACAAAATACCTTTTTTTTAAATCAATTCCCTTTTAAGGAGACTTAAGAACTAGATACCCAGTTTTTATTTTCAAAATCCTTTTTGAGATCATACTACATGTATTTCTATATGTATAAAATAACTTTAACAATTTATTCACCAACACTCACTTTGGGTTCGTTCAGATTTGAACTCATTTCGATTGCACAATGATAAAGAGAATGATTTACAAAGTATACAATAATATTCGCATATTCGAACATTTGATCGTTACTTAGAAGATTGTTCAGATTACCACAAAACTGGTCGAGTGTTTTCCCTGAACTATCCAAAGAATATGCATCCCATTTAAAATTTCTGTTCTGAAATATTTATACTTATAAATACAATACTACTATTACCTTTCTCTGAACCCTTTTTGGAATAATTTCAAACAATTTCAAGATTTAAATTCAAAATTAATTCTTAAATCACATTTATAAACCAAATTTATATAAAGTTTCCTTTATATAAAATCATCTCATCTTACAATAATTCTCCTTTATTATATTAATGTTTTCTCCAACATTTATCCTTAGAACATTTTTCTCTTCCCATTTAGATTATATTAAATAATTTTTATTAATTGTTTATTTTTAACTCAACATTATTAAAAGATGACTTTTAACTTAAAATTTTCTCCGCACACATTATAGCCAAACTATGAAACATAATTCGCAAGGGGTTCGTTTTAATACATCCATAATTATCAAAATGATAAATGCCTAGCAGAATTTAATAACCAACAAACAATAGTCAATGCTCTTAACTACTCGAGCATGACAAATAAAACAACATAAATAACTATATCAATTTGAAAATTATCCCATTATATATGTGGAATATATAACCCTAGGTAAATATTTCATTTACCAAATTTTCAAAAATCAATATCGTGTCCATTTTCCTTATGCGAGAGTTTAGAAATCCCTATCGACAGCGTGGCATCCCAAATCTCGACCAGAATTTATAAACAACTCAATGGACCAATTAACGTAACAGTTTTTATAGCACTAAGAAATACGCCCTCATATATGTAGTACTCTCAAGCTCATTCTAGGGTATGACTTACGCTATCTCTAATGAGTTATACCTACCAAAGCCAATGTTCTCACTTAAGCTTAAGCTTCAGCTCTGATATCAAATGTAACATTCACTCTCCTTGAAGGTGACTACAAATGGTAACCTAATTCCTGATATATAGCCACCCTCTCGAATTCTCAACCAACCCGTAAAGGTACGTGTAGGGACGAGAGACAAAATTTTGTCACATAGTTCACAATGTGATAGCCCTTATCATGCTGTCACTCTAATAATTGCAGGAACAACGTATAATATAATAAAAATAGTTTAAACTATCACTCCAAGATACAAAGTTTATCAGAGTTAAAAAACATCATCAATCGGGTATTTATAAATTTTCAACCTCACAATTGATGATAGGTATATATAACAATATAGTGGAAACTAAAAATATTACGACAGATGAACATCCAGCTCTACTCCGTAAGCTCCAAGTCCCATCAATGACAACTAGGAAAAATACTCGGTCCGATCCAAGCATTATAATAAAATAACACCCGAATTAGTTAGAAAAACCAGAGTGGGGGTGCTCAAGCAATATATTGAACATATAATAATTATATGAGACCACGCCATTAAATGCGAAATTGGTTTTTCCTCACAAGAATCACATCTACAGATAAAAGAATGGAAACAATTAGAATAAAGCCCAACTGGTAAGAATTGGTATAAATATGATCAAAATCAAAACTTGGATAATGGACACAAATAATTAGACACTTATAAGAGATTAAAAACACTTCTCGATGGAATTAAGAAAACAATTCAAAATCAAATAAGGAAAGGGTATTACAACAATGCCTAAGAGGGCGCGCCACACTTACCAAAAGTATACCTCTAGATAATATACTTAAGAGGGTTATTTTCTCTATGACTCTCTCGGAATATCTAAGCCGAATCCTGCCAACCTTACCGAGAATTTAAGTATTTAACATCTCCATACGCATATAACCGAATCCAATCTAGAGTAGATGTGAAGATCCTCTAATGAGAGTAACCCTGCATAGCTTGACGTCCACTCACTTTTTGGTTTTAGTCATTTTCGACAAAGGATATCAACGCTCAAAACGAGCAACAAGTCATCTTGGACTAACAAAACACAAAAGAAGAAAAGATTAATTCCAAGGTTCGAATCAAAACAAGGAGAATGAAATTATCCAGCATGATAAGGAGGGTGCGCTCCCTATACCGCAAGCATACCTGTAGAAAAAATACACTTAAGAGCCCATACCTGACACGTAACACTCTTTGGAATTCCAAGTTAGACCCCGTTAAATCGACAAGCATCCGAATATAGTCATATTACCGCATGCATGTTACCAACAATTCTCTAGATAAATGTGAATTTATCCTAATGGGTGCGACCCATATTGAAAAAGTAGGCTATGCGGTAGGATCGTGTAATATGGAATATTGAAATAGTCTAGGTAGATAAAGTAGGTAAATGCAAGGAGACACCAGGATTTTATACTGGTTTGGACCTCTCATCCTATGTCCGTCCCTAAGCTTCACTTAGGAATTTCACTAACTAACACCTTCACTTCACCCGGAGGAATAGGTTTACAACTTACCCGAACAACCGAACGGGATTTCTTGCCTCAACTACCGAAGAGGACTTCAATTCAATTACTAAAATACAATATTCGACTTGATGTGTTCTTGTCAACACTAATGAGTCTAATGTAGTACAATATTCCTATAATCTTATCCTCGAGAATATGCAATGTGTTTGTGAAGATTTAGGAAATGTGAATTACTATGAATCAAAAGAATGTTATAAACAAAACAATGATTCAAGCAATAGATTAGTGATTGCTTTGAGAATATCTAGAAAATGTGAACAAGAGAATAGTTAGATTAAAGAAAGAGAATTCAGTGAATTAAATGATGTTAGAATCATGTATATATACTTGTAGAAGAGATGCATATGTTGTCAAAGGTTGCAAACAAGAGATGCTTCCATTTCCATTGATGAATGGTTGCAACTCTTGGGAGGAAGAAGGTGTCTTTTCAGAGAAAATTCGCACGTTCAAATTCAGTCGACTGAGCAGGGAATTCAGTCAACTGAAAATATGAAGTAAAATTTTCGGGACCAAATTCAGTCGACTGTGCAGGAAATTCAGTCGACTGTGCAGGAAATTCAGTCGACTGAAACTGTGCATGTTTATAAATTTGTTCCAGTTTCAGTCGACTGACTGTTCCTGTTCAGTCGACTGAACTCATAAAACCTGCATATTTAAAACTTAATTAAAAAATGAAGTTTATAAAATCGTGCAAGCTTCTTGAGGATAGATTTTAACAATACATCTAGAATACATACTTTAAGTTTTTTTAATCTTCATCTATCTTCCTTTAGCATTTGCATATATTTCTTCCTTGTTTGTTGAAGCACATTGTCATTGATCAAAATCTTCTCGTATCAACACACATGACTTGGCTCCTACTTGCTCTTTGGTTTTTAGTTTTCCATCGTGTTGGATGCCAATGCTTAAAATGAGCGAAAAGTTGTCTTAGATTGGCTAAGCACAAAGAATGATATTAAAATCGATAATTAAGAAATAAACTATCGAAAGTAAACGAAGGATTATATATGGAGATTAGATCGCATACACTTGTCACCAATAAATGAATCAAGCTTTTAAAACATTTGATCCTACTTATGCTTGATTTTCCCATCACAAATATTTGTAAAACTCATTAGAAAAACTCTTCAATGGTACTCTTTTAAAAGTGTAAATTATATGTCTAAGTGTTTTAGAAAGAAGGGCAAAAAATATACGTCATCGAAAACATTGTTACTATAAACCCCAAAACAATTTCTACTTAGCTTTGTTTTTAGACATTCCTTTTTTAATGAATTTTCTGATTTATAAACTATCATTTATAGCTTTTAAAACAATATTAAAGTAATAAATAAATTTAAATACTTTTATTGATTTTAGTAATGTTAATCATCTTGAAAGGTAAGTGATATAATTTTTAATAAATTTTAAAACCACAATAATTGTCCTTAAACCATAAATCAAGTTATAATCATTTTATATATTTTAAAAAAACATTAATTATCCCATTATAATCTTTTATAACTTTAAAACAACATAGATTATCTCGAAAGGTAATTAATCAAATTTATAGTCATTTATAAATTTAAAACAATATTAATTATCATGGATGATAATCAATCAAATTTATAACTTCTTTTATAAATTTTTAACCAAAACCTAATTTTTATTTTCAAATTCTCAAAATATTTGAAAACATAGTTTAAACGACTTTCAATGTGCAAAACGCGACAAAATATTTATTTAGTAAAATACAAGCATAAGTTCAACACGCACAAGGATTTGAGGAGATGATTTTTCATAAGTAGCGGTGTAATGAAAATCGCTATAACGACACTCACACAATCTAAATAGCATGTCACAAATATTTCTACCAAACATCAATATGAGCAATAAAATAATATATATAAGATGTAGAAAACAATAAATAAATAAGTAATGGCAAGAAACCCCTTAGGGTCTTCTAACAAAAGTTCCTTGTAAATCACATATATGTATTTTCAAAATGTTTCATAACGACCTATTTGCTAGGAAAACACTCTGACTTCTTCTTTTTGTACCTTACAAAAAAATAGTTACTCTTAAGTGGGACTTCAAATCCAAACAAACAATCAAATAATAAAATCTTTTTTACTTTGCAAATACAGAACGACGATTTCCTCTACTCGATAGATTTCCAAAATAATCTATTCAATTTAATTATAACAGAACGGTGTTATATTCTTCAAAATAAATATCCTAATGAAGTATAACTAATTTAACCACGTTAACTATAATTAAATTAAATCATATAATTTTGTAGTTAATCTATACTTCATTAGAACTATCAACTATCATCCAAGCATTCAATAATAATCTATAACAACACAGAATCATATAGTTTACTTAAGGGTTAGTTAACTCATCGAAATTCCAATTGATGCTTTCCGGTTTGGTCTTAGTCCAAAATTCCACTTGCTACAAATTCGACGAAATCAGTTCTAGCGCATAGCTAACATTCCTACGAGTCCAATGCAAGTGATCACGTCCAAATCGACCTCGTATGAGCCAGATATCGATTTTGTAAGCTATGGATTGAATTAAATAATTAATCAATGAAATAATCTCATTTAATATTTAATTACCCTTTTAAACTATTCCTCCCCGAATGATCTTCTTCTCACCTATGTGTACATATAGGCACACAAAAAAACCAACCATTGTCGCTCCTTGTCTCCACCCTTTGTACTTCATTCTTCAAACGAAATCCAACACTATTTTTGCACCGACCTTCTCTTCAACTGTGCTTCGCGATGGACTAAACAAGATGGAGCTCGATTTATGAAACCAAGGCTTGACCTACTCGTTACCACACGGTCGTACACACGATGCATTCTGGAAGAGAGGTTAGGACATGCTAAAATTTTGAGGAATGGTGCTCCTCGCTAGGAGAAAACCAATAACACCTACGCTATAAACCAACTCTGCATAGATCATCCATAGATCAAAACCCTAGGTCGCGGTTGCAAGGTCAACCACCTCAAGCATTAATCGCAACCCCCATCGAGCACACCAACATGTAGATCTTGGATACATGAGTTCAAGGATACAAGTTTTACAATTTTTAGTTAGGCTTTTGATTTGATTTAGATTTTTGAAATAGCTTACTTTCTTTGTTTACTAGAAAAGAGCAAGAACAAGAAGGGAAAGGAGAAAACCAAAATGAAAAGCAAACTGTTAATTTTCCCTTCGATTTTATAAACATTACTTTACTTCATTTTCAAGTAAGCCAATATTCTTAAGCAAAATAAAATTTTTAAGCAGCCTATCAACTCATCATCATGTTATGTTAAAAAAAATTAATTTTTGATATGGATTTTAAATTTTTTAAATAGTTTTATGGTACTCTGCTATACAATATCCTGTTCGGTAAGAATTGAAAATGGTAGAAATAAAAATAGAATCATGCACCAAATGTGTATTTCCAAAAAATACCATCGTTTTCCATAAAATACGTCAAAAGATAACTTGAATATTTTTCAAATAAAAAATTATGAAAAAATAAAAAAAATCAATTAAAAGCTCTACAATAAAAAATAAAGTCGTTTTGTTAACAATAGATTTTCTAGTTATTTATTCGAACCCTTTACTATTGTAAATAAATTCTTGAAATGAATTCACCAAAATTATGTAATAATTAAAAGAGTTGAATAAGGATATTAAATCCATTTAATTAATATTTGATTCAGTTTAAAATATCTAAATAATCACTATATTGAATAATAAGTTATCAAACTTTAAAAACCAATTATTTAAATATTTAATTTTAATTAATTATTCAAAATCAAAATGATAAATTTTGAGATGTTACTATGTGTATCATGAGATCTGAAATACTTTGTAGATTTCTTTTCGTTCTCAGTTGACTCCCTCGAAGCCAGTTTCTATACTATTCGGTACCCTAGGTCGTAAAGTAGATGCTCTCAATTGAGTTACTCAACTTAGTGTAGTTGCCAGATTTCGAAAGCCTAGTGCATTTCACGTTATCCGACTTTTGATCTTTAGCCCCACTTCCAATTCTTTCTTTAGCCACGACTATGGTTTTCAACACCCGCATCAAAATTTCTAGAACCCCTTAGTAACAACCCGCATATTTATCGATTTTATATTTAAATATTTTGTCGTTAATCGGATATTGGTCCGAAAAGCTACTTTTTGCAAACGGTCAAATTAGGACTCGAGACCACTTCCATTGAGTTCGAAATGCCGTTTACAACTTTTTTAAGTATAAGCATTGAAAGGTTTGGAGTTAGTGGAATTTCACTTACTTTTCCCGCTTTGGACTTTGGGTTAGATTAGCCATTATAATTCAAACCCACTTCTCTCCTTCTCCTCACTCTTCATAAATTCCTACCAAACACAAACTTTAACATTAATGGTGAGTGGAAAGGGAAATTAGAAACTCCAAGCCTAGGTTTCAACTCCAACTCCATCATTCAACTCCAAATTCAAGGAAAAGCATTGGATTCAAGCTTGTAGTTGCTTCTCCATTCACCTTCAAGCTTTACCTTCATAATTTGGTGAAAAGGTGAGATTTTTATCTCACATTCTTGTCTATCACTATCTTGGATTGTTGGGAATGAATTCCTATCACTTTAGCATGTACATTTGCATTTGGTTTGGATTGGATTGGTGAAAAACTCCAATTTTTGGTGTTTTAGGCGAAAAACTGCAGTTAGGTCGTTCTGGACCTTTAGGTTGTTCGCCCAGGAAAAGTCTCACCTTCATTTGGCTCGTTTTGGCCTTAGCTCGTTCGGAGTTAGGTCATTGCCTCTAGGTCGTTCTCCTATAGGTTGATCTGCCTGCATATTTGGCTCGTTCGGAGTTAGGTCATTAGGCCATGGGATGATAGGTCACTCGCGTGTTAAAACCGATAGGTCGCTCGCGTGGTAAAACCAATAGGTCGCTCGCGTATTAAAATCCTTAGGTCGCTCGCGTGTTAAACCCTTAGGTCGCTCGCGTGTTAGACGTGTTAGGTCGCGGGTTAAATAGGTCGTTCGGCCTCAAATGACTAGGTCGCTCGCTTAAGTCGCTCATCCCTCTAGGTCGCATGACCATTAGGTCGCGTCCACCTTGGCCGCATGCTTACCACTTTAAGTCGCTCGACCTCACTTCCTTTAGGTAGCTTGCTCCATTAGGTCGTTAGGTCGCTCGACCTTGCCTGGGTTGTTAGGTCGCTTGGCCATTTCAGTTAGGTCGCATGACCACAAGGTTGATCCAGTTAGGTCGCATGACCCCTTAAGTCGCTTGCCTCTGTTAGGTCGCTCGCTTCTGCTAACTCGCGAACACCTCTAGGTCACAACCACTAGGTCGCTTGACCCCTTAGACCCCTAGGTCGCAACCATTAGGTCGCTCGATCCTATCCTCCCTTAGGTCTTCACTAGGTCGTACCGTTTTGGACGGGGCGCTGCCCCGCATCCTGCCGGGGGTGCTGCCCCCTGGACCCCCACGATCTAACCGGGCAGGTCGAACTTCGTAGCGGGGGTGTTTCCCCCGCACCCCCACCTTGGGGGGTTGCCACCCCCCTAGACCCCCCTCCGTAGGGGATCTTATCTGAAAAACATTCAACAGAACTTGCTTTGTTGAGATGCTGAGTTGACCATTCTTCAAGACAAACTATCTTGGGTTTCTCGGTCATTTTATGGTATCACGGCCTTGCTAAAAAGGCGTGATAACAACTTTAGAAATATGAAGGTTTCAATACTAGTAGTAAATATCAAAACTCTTTCATCAAAACAATTTTAACTCTATTTTACTACAAAGCTCTTTCCTTAAACCGTTTTCCAATCTACTAGTATATACAAACCTTTTCCTTAAAACCTTTTTGTGACAATCTTCTAGTGAAGATCTACAGCTTGTTCGTAAATATTTAAGTTAAGCAAGTGGTTATAGGACATGAAGCTAAACTCATATATTTACTGGCTTGGTGAGATTGACACTACTTGATGATCATGACGATCATTTTTGTGTTTTAGACTAGCAACTATGCGATGTCTCTTTGTTTGCGAGGGAGACTAGACCTCGCTCTTGTGATGTTTCACCATCGCGTTTGTGTGATGTTTCGCCATCACATATGTGGGGTAGCACCCCACGATCTTCGGGCCATTCGTGTGTCAAAATTAATGGCTTGCAACCATGAGATAGCATCTCGCTTTGTGTTACACGTGTAGGTGAGTTTTCATGCTCCCATTTTGTGAGTTTTCATGCTCCTATATTGTGATTTCTGGATTTCTTGTGTAGTCTTCTGGAATCTGTGCTTCACCTATTTTCTTGACTTTCATTGTTATGATTTTCCAACTTTTATGTTTTGGTGAATTTGTGTGTCATTACCTTTTTTTAGGTGAATTTGGATCTTTTAGAAGATTCTTTTGATATTGTTTGATCTCTTGATGATCTTCATTTTCATGCTTATCATAGTATGTCTTTATGGTTACTATATGTTCTTGCCATATCTATTGTTTTATATCATGTTACCTGATATTTATAGCTAGACTGATCCGTTTATTAAATAATACTCGGGTCAGACCGAGATTTTACAGGGGCTTCTGCTTGACTTCTCCCCCAGGGATTTACTACTCTGACTTTTGGCTGACCATTTAGATTAGCAGTTTTTGTCGTTTACACTTGAGATATAGACTCATAGATGTATTCTTTTGTATAGCACGTGTTGCTATTCTTTTGTGTATGTGGTCCTTTCATGTCCACTACTCTAATGTACACTTTCATGTGTTAGTTATATATTCATATCTTTTTCCGCCTTTGTGATGTGGATGTCTGTGACTGATTGTGTTATGTTTATTTCTATATTTGTTTCCGAAGATTTATTTATAGCCACCGTGTGATAGCTTTGAGTTTGTATCGGTATGTCGGGCTTCCTCCTTAAATGAAATGCATGCTATACTATCTGACATATCGGTGCTCGCACAAAGAAGATACATGGATGGTCGCTCCTCAACAGCCTTATTCTCCGCGCTAGTCGACAGCATTACTCCGTAGTGTTTTGGCTAGCATGGGTATTGAGGTGGGGCGTCACACCCTTCAAATTGTTTCATAGCAACATTACTTTTGATAACTTCAACTGGTCATTTCCAGTAATAACACTTGCCTCTTCTAAATGCAAGAATTGATTTGCTTTCCTATAAAATAATCCATCATTAATGAGGTTTCATCATCAGCCATCTCCCAAAGTTGGTATCGGATGTACCTCCCTTATCAATGCCATCAAAACAATGTCTTCTCGGGCATTAGCTGCTTCGGTTAAAGCCATGTGAAACCTGCTCAGAAAATCCATTAATGATTCTCCAGTCTCCTGGAAAAGACTTAGCAATGGTATCACATACTTAGGAAGAGTAGTGTGCAAAATGGAATTGCTCGATAAACTTTCGTGCTAACTGGTTAAAAGACGATATGGATCTTGGAAGAAGCCGGATGAATCACACCGTTACAACCCATTTAGAAAAATTGGGAAAGCTCTAGTAGCTGTGTAATTAATGCCCCGCTATCACCCCGCTATAACCTTACTATATGTAACAACCTGCATATTTTATAACTGTATATTTAAATGTTTTATTTAAATATAGCATTGTTAGTCAGATAGAGTCTGAAATGTTACTTTTAGCAAATAGCCGAATTAGGACTCGAGACCACTTCCATTTAGTCCAAAATGGCGTTTGCAACCTTTTTGAGTATAAACATCGATATGTTTGGTGTTGAGTAGAATTTTGCTATTTTTCTATTGGGCTTTAGGTTTTGATTTCAGCCCACTAACTTAACAATTACCCTAACTCCTCTACTCTTCATTCATTCTACTTCTCCTTTCCTAACACTCAAACTAAAGAGAAAATGTGATGACCCATAATTCTGGACATTTGAAATTGGAATATTTGATTGATTTTAGATATTTAAAGGTTAATTTTTAACCTGAATTTCAAATGTCACTATTTATTTGAAAATTTTATTATTGAATTAAAATAATTGGGAATTGGTTAAAATAGTGAAATTTGGATTTTAAGCTTGTTAGAAATATTTCAAAGGCTTATAAAAATTTATATTGGCAAAAATAATAAAAGTGATAAAATTGAATTTAAAGATGATTTGTTCAGATTTTAAAAATATATTGTTTAAATTAATATTTAAAAATAGCCTTCTGATACATAGTCTCGGAATTCGACGGAACGAGTTCCATTGGATCTATAGTAGTGTATTATTACCGGATTTCAATTTTCGTAGCATTGGAAGTTGTCGTGTGATCGTACGACAGATAAATGCGCTGAGATCTATATCAAAAATTAAAAATAATTACTGGTCCAAAAAGCTATCTTCTGCATACAATCGAGTTAGGACTCGAAACCTTTTCCGTTGCGCTCGAAATAGGGGTATAACATTATAAACCCCTAGCGGCACGCTTCGATTAGAGATCGAGATTGTGAGTTGCGAAAATCGAGATGGTTTAAATTTAAATTAAATATAATACATATGTTTTCCTTCAATTCACTATGGACATATCCAACACCTATCCACCATGAGAACACGTTTCTTGCATCTTCTAACATGTTTTTTTTCTTGTTTCCTTTATATATTTAAAAAAAAGAACGTAAAACAGTAGAAATATACAGAACTCAGAGAAGAAAAAAAGATAATGGCCGAACGAAATAAATGTCGCGTATCACTCCCTCATCCTCCTTCATTTCCAGTTCAACGTACTAAAAAAATTTAAAAGTAATCGAAGTAATGGCCGATACTTCAGTTCGAACAAATCAAATGGGAAACAGTTCGAAGTAATGCCGCAAAGCTCATTCCTTCATGTCACCTCTCAATCTTCCTTTCAATTCAAATCAATCTCGAACCAGTCACGTGCGGCTACGAGCTAGAGGAGATGGCGGCGAGGCTCGACGTGGTTCAGTCGCGATTGTTTGGGGCCGCCTTGATTTGTTAGGGTTTCGTGAGTTCGATTTTGCGTGAGAGGAATTTGGGGTTTTTTACATGCACGGTGCTCGAGGGTAGACGGGTTGGTCTTGGGCGACGAGGGTGGTTTAGAAATGAAGGCGATGCAATGGACGGCTAGGGTGGTGGTGATCGTAGCTGGTCGACTGGTGGGGCACACGAGCGATGGGTGCAGAACAGAGAGGTTCGAATTTATTTTCCTGTTAATTTTGATTTATATATGCTTGTAGTATAGTAATAAACAAAAAATATATTAGGATTGAACAGAAAGAAAAGAAATTTCAAAACTGGATTTTTATTTTACAAATATATATATTGAAGAAAAGAGTTTTACGTCAAAGAATTGTACTATTTTTTTATTGACAGAGGAAAATTTATATAGGAAAGATTTTTGGAAAAACGGTACATAGGGATTTTAAAAATGTTGAAGAATTTATATAAAACTTGATTTTTGAAACTTATATCGACTATTTTAAAAGTATATATGTAGTTCAAAAGAAAATTAAATATACGTTTTTTAACTTACTGGTTTATTTTAAAAAATATATGTATTTAGGGTGATTAATTTAATTATAAACTTATTTAGCTATTTAGTTACTAAGGACAATTTATAAAAAGGAAAATTAGTTTAAATCAAATTATTAGTTAAAATTAAATTTAATAAATGATAATTTATTGCTGGATTATTTAAAATATTAATAAAATGTATAATTCTTACAAGGTCTGAAATCGTGAAGGAAACAAGTCGAGATGGAAATGGGCTACAAACAAAACAAAGGTGAGTTAATCTCACTCATTTGGATTACTCTTAATTTGAATAATTAAAATTTAAATTATTGGTTGATTGCTTGAATTAATTATCAGTCTGGATGTGATATTATATATAATAGTGTGTGTATATATATATATGTTGGAGTGAATGATTTCCTACATTATGTAGCGGATGAGACCCTATGCACCCCGCATAATAGCGGATGACCCTTTATACCACGATATCCCCCTTGAAGTGGGATTGGTATTTTTATATTGTGCTAACATCTGTGGATGCAGGAAAAAAACAGGTTGGAGGGTTCCAACTATATTCCTCAAAATATTGAATTATTTTTCATAATATGTGATATGATTCATTGACTATCGGTGATAGGTTATTGATTATATTGGAAATTGAAATATTGGATGCTATGGTTTGATTGAATATATTTGGATATATTGAGTTATCAAAAATATAAAGAATGGATTTTGAAGGAACTAAAAAGAGAATTATTAAGTAAAATAATTTAGCTAATTTGGATAAATTTAAGAATGAAATTGGGAAGGAATAAACGTTGATTTTTAAATTCTAATAAATAAATTCCGTGTATGGGAAAAGAGATTTTCGAATAAATGGAAATAAATGAAATTTAAGGTCTTAAGTAGTATTGTTTAAAAATTAAAGAATTTATTTCTAAATTCAGGATATAAATTGTTTGGGAAGAAATAAAAGAAGAATTTTGAAATAAGTGTGAAATTGATATTTTCAGTTTTAAATAGGAGTTTAAATCATAATTAAGAAATAAATCTGGAATCAATGGATTTTGAATAAACTTGAATAAAACGAGAAATAATTCTATGGGGAATTAAATTTATAAAATTGATTTTTAAATCGATTAAGTGATTTTGAAACAGTAATTAAAAGAGAATGAGGTATGGAAATTATAAACTGGAATTATAAAGTAAAATAAGATATCAGTGGATATTTGAAGTTTAAATTCACGGTGGGAATTTATAAAGGAATAGGTAATTTGTTTTAAAAATAAGTAGTGGTTTTATTTTTAAAAGTGGAAAGGAAAATTTACGGGATTGAGACGTAAATTAAACTAGAAATAAATCAAGGATTTATAAACGATTAGACAGTTTTATTGGATTGGAAAGTGAAATTTCTTGAAAAGCTAAGTGTATTTTCGAAGAAAGATTTTTAAGTATAAATTAGAAGTTTTAAAAGGTTTTAAAGAGGAATGTTTTCTTTTAAGAAGTTTATTATTTAAATTGTTTTAAGATTTTAAAGTAAAGAATTATTAATTTAGTTATAGTAGTAATTATTTTAAAGGTTAAACTAGTATTATGATATAAAAAATAGTTACTAAATATTTATACTTTATATAAATAACTTTTATTTTAAAGGTAATTTTGGCTAAGTTTTACTTGAAAATTATTGTAGAATTTCATAACTATTATTTTGAATAAAGTCTTTTAAGTAGTTTTTATTTTAAATGTTTTAAAGTATATATATCGTTGGATAAAGTGATTTAAATTTATTTAAAATATAAGTTATTAGTGCTTTTCGATAGAAATAGAACAATTATTTGGATGATTATGTGATATGATAGTTAAATAACCGACTATCAATATTGGCCAATGCGCTGATCATTTCGAAGAGACCGGGATCAGGAATAATTTCTCAAAAACCACTTCGATCCTATTTGAACATTTTCGTGAGGAAGACAAGAGTTTGGAGTCAACGATGGAGAAGTGAAGTGCAAGGGCTAATCGCTACTAATCCGAGGGTGATTCCAAATGGATGTGGTAGGAGTAATGCCTTCGGCTCTGTTCGTACCGAGAACGGACTTGTATGGACGAATGCTATCAGAACATCGTTAAAGAGACAATGAGCATCCTAAGTGAATGTGTGCTAAAAAGGTAATGCATACCCTCGAGCCTCATCAACCGAGAATTGCTAAAACAGGCAGCAATGCTAAGTGGCTAGCAACCAATTAGAGTAAGCTCATCCCTGTCTAGATGTCCCTTTTATTCGGCTGTATGGGTGGTTGCTGATCCCAACCGTGGGGTGATCTTATTCAGACTTTAGTGAGGGGTAGCTTCGGTCTTGTGTTGCAGGAGATCAGGGTGGATCCTCGATACGCTGATCTTGACCAGTTACAGTGACGGACGGTACCTCGGTATCTCTGCCATTGTATGGAATCCAATCTTCAATAAGCGCTTGTACGGTTTTTGATTGTGCCCAACTATTGCTGGAACGCGATAGGTAAGCATTTCAGCTAGATTCTATTTTACTTTCTATAGAAACTATCATAATCTCAAACGGATTTGATAAAAAAAATTGGTTGTCATAAGGTAAAAAGCCGGCATGTTTATTCGTGGCGTGGTCTTATGAGATACCTTTTATTTCAAAGGATTATGAAAACTTTAATAATCCAATTGAGTGTGTTTTCTCACGCTGGTTTTCCAGACTGACTCGGGTGTTATTTCACTATAATGCTCGAGTCAGACCGAGTATTATAGAGTACAGATTCCGGATGGACTGCTTTGGAGCTCAGGGGATGTGCTGGATGGCGGACGTATCACACGTATCTGTCTTATGTCCGCTGTGTATGGTTTGCTGCATAATCAGTTTTTGTGTAGAAAAGTTAATATAACTATCTAGTATTTTGCTATTGATTATATTGTACTATGATGATGTAAGTATAAAACAGATATAGCTCTTTTTGTATAAAGATTAATCATTTATCTATTATATATTGTTCCGCTGCAATTATCAGATTCTGATATTGTTTTGTTTTCCTCATCTTCTACCTCCTTCTTCTTTCCCTCGGCAATCTGTCTTTTTTGGCACTCGATCGTCGGTATATTATACAGTGGCGTATTTGTGTCGATTTTCGAGGGTCGAGAATGGTGGGTCATTACGGTGGTATTAGAGCTTTGGTTGGCGATAACCTAGGCTTTGGTGGAGGAATTACTCATTTAAGATAGAGTCAGTAGTACTCTAGAATGAGTTTGAGTGTAATAATAGATATGAGAGCTTAATTATTAGTGAATATGAAAACTGTTTTTATATTGTGTCAACTTATCGGTTGCGTGTTTGTGAATTCTAGTCGGTACAGGAAGTACAACCTTATCGATAGGGGTTTCTAAACTCTTGAACAAGATAAACCGACATGGTATTGTTTTAAAATGGGTAAATGAAATAATTTTACCCAACATTATATTTTGATAAAAAAATTCTGAAATTATATATATATATATATATATATATATATATATATATATTTTTGGATGTTTGGTTGTTAATATTATAATCAAATAGGAATCTAAAAATTTGAAATGGTTTATAACCAAATAGAATTGTATAAGTATGAGATATACAATGGAGCATAACTAAAATTTAATTTAAACCAAAATTTAAACCTAGAGATTTTGGAAACAAATGTTTTAATTGAATTTAAACGAAGAATTTGGGAATTTTAAATCGTTGGAATTTTCAAAATGTTTTCCAAAGTTTTTGAAGGAAATAATGGAGTATTATTTCGAAAATATTTTTGAATTGGATTTGAAATCTGATGAGATTTGGAATTTAAAAAATATATTTGAAGGGGTTTTAAAGTGATAAAAGCATTGAACTCTTTTCGGTCGCTGGAAAATAATTTCGGTGATGACTACAGCATTATCAATGTTCATTTTCGAGTTCCAAGGGAGGAATTGCTGCCAAAATGTTTTGAATTAGTGTTTATTTGCAAAAATTAGATTTGATTTTGGAATGCAAGGAATAATTTGGTTTGGGTATATATGAATTCAAAAATGTTTTGAATGTTTAAGCAATTGTTTAAAACTCTGGTAGCTTATTTAAAATGTTTATGGAATATAAATGGGTTTGATAACCTAAAAAAATTCGAAATCTATTGGAATAAAATTAGCTTAAAGAAGAGATGAATTAAACTAGTGTGAAAACGAGATAGTCAGAAATGTAGGCCAATTAAATGTAGTAAACTAAAGGGAATGTAAATAAGTTGGAAACTTATAGAAGTTTAAAATTTGAATGGAAATAGAAGGTAATTGAATCTAGTTAAACAAAAATGAATTTGAGGAAAATTCTAAGTAGACTTAATGGAATGGTTTTTGAAATAAATTTATTAGTTGGAAATAAACTTGTGAATGAACAAATTTATTTAGTGTAACTAAATGAGAATTGAAACTGAACATTTGAATAATGTTTAAATTTGATTTAAAATCCTATCAAATAAATGAGTAAAATAAACCAATTATGAGAAATGGGTAAGTAAATAGAATTGAAATCGAAGTATTGGAATTCATTTTGAATTGGGTTAAGTAAAGTTGAAGAATTAATTCGAAATGGACTAAAATAATAAAAGTTTGGAAATAAAAATGGTTTGAGATAAGATGAATAGAATTCAATATTTAAAATGAAAGGTAAATTGAAATCAGAATGGAACTGAAAATTTAAGTTAATTGAAAATAGATGTGAAAACTTAAGTGGTGAAGTGAAGATAAATATAAGAAGTGTATAAAATACTTAAATTGAACTTAAGAAATGGATGGTGAAATTCTTAGGTAAATTAGGAATTGAGGAATATACTAAGTTGATATCTGAATGAGGGTTTAATAAAGGCGTGTGAAATGATAAGTGTGGATAAGTGAACGAAAATCAAAATATGTGTGAATAAAAGAGAAGAGAATGTTAGTCTGTGAGATGATGGTTTTGATGACAACAACCATAGAATAGATTATAAAATATAAATACTAACATTATAAGTTTAGATATATATGTATATGCAGGTTTTAACCATGCAGGTACCAAGAATGAAGACTGTACGGTATAGAGATTCAAGATATCAAGATTGAAGACTCATGAGTATCAAGAATATCAAGAGTTCAAGAATTGAAGTAATTTATTCTTTAATTATAAATTTTATTAAAACTCATAGAAAAGCACTGGCATCTTAAAATCCAATTTATTCGTGGAACGGAATCCACTTCGAGCCTGTTAAAAGGATGGAACCCTAAGTAGGATGGAACCTACGAAAAATCTAGTGGAACATTGTTTAGTTTCCGCTAACTTTTTATTCAAAATGATTTTTCAAAATTATATCCTGTTTTCAAAATGTTTTCAAAACCTTCCTTTTAAAAGCATCAAAAACCACTATCCTGATTTTAAATTATTTTAGCCTCAAAATTATCTTTAATTTCAAAGTCAAAATTACTCCTGATTTTAAACTATCTTTTAAAATAATATATTTAACTTTTAAATATTTGCACTTAAGATTTAAATATAAAATTATAGTTAAATTTTACATATATATTGTTCTCTATATTTACTTATGAATTTTAACCATAGTCAAGTATATTAGAAAAGTTTAAAATAGTTTTTATATAAGATAAAGGTTATTTTCAAAGAAAATCAAATCGTTAAAAATTGCTTTGGGATGTCGACATGCCTATGGTGACCATGTCGACATGGTGTTAGTTGAGTTCAAAATTTAAATTTCAAACGAAGTGTCTATTCGCCATAACTCTTCATGAATGGACATGGTTGTTGTTCTTTTATAAATAGGGGTTAGTTTCAATGAATTTCAGATCAGATTTTCTGGATTTTCACTCCTCTTATTCTTCCACGTTTCTTAATACATACTCTTACCATTACTTTGCCGAAATCAATATTGAATCATACTCGATTACTTCCAGTTTGATTCTCTATCACTATCTCAACAATGTTCTCAGTGCTATTCAGAGTTATAGACTTCATTGTAATCTATTAAGCGAGAAAAGGTGTGATTGTGGCCTTGAAAATCAATCAAGCGAGAAAAAGTGTGATTGTAGCCTTGGTAAATCAATTGGGTAAACTTGTGGCCTGGAAATCAAGTATCTCTACCCAGAGGATTGAAATTATGGAGGGTGTACCTCGTAGCCTTGAAATCGATGGTGTAATTGTACAATTGCTTTTGAAAGGAAATCCGTACTTGGGTTGCGGGACTGGATGTAGGGTAACTTCGAACCGATATAAAATCCGCTGTGTTATTTCCTTTACTGCTTTTATTTTATTTCTGCATCTGTGTTTGTTTTTGTGATTATCCCTGTATCTGTATATTGCATACATCTGTGTCTAAATTAACATAAACTCAAAAAGATTTAATAATTCTTTATAAACACTATTCACCCCACCTCTAGTGTTAATCCTAGCCTTAAGATTCGTAATCCGCATTTCTTTCAATTGGTATCAGTGCCAGGTTTTCAAAGTTTCATAATCTGATTTTTGAAAAGTTTTCAAAATGGCTACCAACACAGTTACTGTTACTAACACTAGTATTCCTGTCAATAGTTCATTTGTAGAAGGTCAGTCTACTGTCAGACCACCACTTTTTAATGGCAGTAACTATGCATATGGGGCATGTAGGATGAAAATATACTTACAATCTATAGGATTAGACACTTGGAATATTACACAAACTAAATATTCTGAACCCACAACTGATTTTGCACAGTGGACTTCTGAGCAAAAGACTGTTGCACAAAATAATTCTAAGGCAATGAATATTTTGTTTTGTTCATTAGATAGAAATGAACTCAATAGAGTGTCAGTTTGAAAGTCTGCATATGAAATCTAGAAAACTTTGCAAGTTACTCACGAAGGAACAAGCAAAGTTAAACAGACCAAAATTTCTATGCTCACAAATCAGTTTCAATTATTTAAAATGAATCCTAATGAGTCTTTTTCAGATATGTGTAGTAGATTTTAGGATATTGTGCATTCTCTAATATCTTTGGGAAATGAATTTATTGAAGAAGACCAAGTCAAAAAGATTTTAAATTCTCTTACTCCAGAATGGGATTAAAAGACACTTGCTATCGAAGAGGCAAATGACATCAGTACTTTAAAGATAGTAGAATTAATTGAAAATATAATGTCATATGAAGTTCAAATGATCGGGAGAAGAGAAAACAAAGCATCTGAAGAGAAATCAATGGCATTCAATGCATTGACCGATGGATCAGACTCAAACTGCGATAATGATGAAGAGATAGCCTTTATGACCAGAAATTTTAGGAAATTCCTGAAATACATAAAGATGAATAATCTCAAGAGAAACAACTATAAGAACTCTGGAAATTAGAATGTAGTGCCAAATAATGTCAAATGTTACAACTGTGATGAACCAGGCCATTTCAAAAGAGACTGTCTGTATCCAGATAGGGAAAATCCTCCTATGAACTATGATCCAGCAAAGAAACGGAAGCGTGCATTTACTACTACTCTGATGACTCAGAATCATCCTCAAGTGATGATGATCAGAAGACAGATAATTCGAATTTGTGTTTCACAGCTGTTCATGACTCCGACGAATTTAAAGAAACGGACTCAGAAAAAGGTACACGTTTACAATACAATTGGTTGAAATTGCTTACTTAGAATTAGTTGCTTGATTGCTTGATTGATTGATTTTGAATTGGTGTGTTGTTTGAATTTTAATTATTTTTATTGTTATCTTATTATTTTATTATTATATTATTATTTTTTAATAGTATAATTTTCTAAAATATACTATAAATATTTTAGATATATATATAGACATTAAAAATAATAAGTATTTATATATATATATATATATATATATTTTAGAGAACTTGGGAAAAATAAATTATCAAAATTCACTGGCACATGTCGACATGGTCCTTACCATGATGTCAACATGGGTACCAGAATTTGAATTTCAAAATTTGAATTCAAATGTTTGAATTTCCCTCGACCTTTTCACTTCATTCCATTCTCTGAAAAGCTACCTTTTGACAAGAGAATATGTCCTTTGAGAATCTATTTATTCACTATCTTTTATCATATCTTTTCACTCTCATTTTCAAATTCAAACTCTCTCTTCAAAACTTCAAGCTCTCTACTCTCTACTTTAATGGCTTCTTCAAGAAACACCTCCACCATGAGAATTTCCAGAAAAATAAAAGAACAATTGTTCAATGATACGAAGGCAATAAAAGCATACATCAATTATGCTAATTATGCCGAAGTCCATCCCGGAAAGTTTGCTATTTTCCAAGATTTCTCCTCTTATGAACTTGATTCTCTTTTTGCAAACAATGGAGTTCTTAGTCTTATTGATGCTTCTCAAAATGATTTTGTTTGCTATCCAAATCTTGTCAAAATTTTCTATGCTAATTTAAACCGAGGATTTTATCATGGACATGAGGATGAAATTTGGATTAGTGTCAAAGGCACTAGAATTGTTTTGAATTGTGATCTTTTGGGTACCATTCTCAATTGCAAGTGTATATTTTAAAATCGATGAAAATGATCGTGAGACTTTCATCGCATTTTCGAAGGGAATGATAATTTTGATTCAAAAATCGAAATTTTCGACCAAAGGTAAGGATTGTCAATTTTCTTTTGCAACATACTTTGACCCCAAGATTGGGGAATTTTAACAATCCTACTTCAAAAGTTTGCAAAGCTCTTTTTGCTATTTTTGGAAAATATGACATAAATTAGGCGCAAGTTATTTTGGATGAACTTCGTCCTAAAAATCTTGAAATGGGTGAGAATACTTTATATCATGGAATTTATCTCACTCGGATTTTTAACTATTTTGGAGTGGATTTCAAAGGCGAAAAATTTGTTTCTAGAAAAGTTTTCAATCATTCCAACATTTCGCTTATGAAAATTCCATTTTTTTTCAACCTCATGAGACCCTTGCCGAAAAGGAAGAGCGTTTGGCTCATGAGGAAATGGAAGAAGAGGAAGAGGAAGAGGAAGAAGAAGAAGGGGTTGAAATGGAAATTGAAGAAGAAGAATGTGAAACCTCTTTGGAAAGCATTGACTATCCTCCTAATCCATCACCAAAACCATTCTCAAAAATCAAAAGACGATTGTTGAGAGCCAACGGATTCTTAAACGATCCGTTCATAAGAAGTTGGACAAAATTTCATCCAAGATGAACAAGTTCATTTCCAAAATCAGCAAGAAATTTTGATTTTCTTCATCATCATCATCCTCTAACTAGTTTTATCTTTTCGTATCTTGTTGTATGTGTTTTACTTTGTTTAATTCGAAAGGTTATTTAGTTTGGTGTGTGTTTAATCATTGTAACATCTTAGTATGCAATGAAATGAAATTTCTTTTCTGTTATCTACCTTATCTTATCTCCAGAATAAATGTTAGTATAGTATATAAATATATATACACACACAATCATTCACAAAATCAAATTAGTCCTAATTTTTCACTAACCCATGTCGACATCCCCTCTATGACCATGTCGACATGTACTGGTCAGAAATGACAATTGATTTTGAATTTGAAATTTTAATAACAACCATATGTCTATTCATTTCAAATGAATTTCTACACCTATATATACCTAATTCTTCCAGAATTCTTCATTTAAAATTATTTCCTATCTTCTAATTCTTCATTTCTTTCACAAATTCAACTATGGCTAATCCAATTCACAATTTATCCGAAAATCTTGAAGAAACTCTTAATTCATTCAAGAGTATTATCTCGTTCATTCTTCGTAACCAACGACACTTATAATTGAGTCAAATGCAGATGATCAAGGAGTAAGAAAGGCATTTCGATGCAATATGGTGGATGATTTCCTCCCTACACAAGGATGATAATGAAGCACATCCTCCAGTCTCTCTCACCAACGACAATGATAATTGGGATGCTATTAAGGAAGATCCAATCTTTGGAGAAGAAGGATGGGTGGAAGTTCCACGTAATGTTTGATTTTTATTTTGTTTACTTTGTTTGAATTGTTTGTTTGAATTAATTTGATTTGGTTTGGATTGATACTCGGTGTGAATTGATTTCTTAAATTGGTTTGATGGTTGCTACATAAAACATGTATATATATACATTGAAATGTATATAATCCTTGATTAATTATCATGTTCATAAGGATAATTATTTCTTAATCTATCTATTATATATTCCATTGTATAGTTTATTAATATAGGTACTCTAGTTCAAGAATGAGGGGGAGTTAGTTTTTGTTGATGACAAAGGGGGAGAAATATAAAATATGTTAGTTAGGCATAAATTAAGGGGGAGTTATAGATTAAGGCGGAGTTATTAGGATAGAAGTAATATTTTATAAACAAAGGTTGTCATCATCAAAAAGGGGGAGAATGTTAGTCTGTGAGATGATGGTTTTGATGACAACAACCTTAGAATAGATTATAAAATATAAATACTAACATTATAAGTTTAGATATATATGTATATGCAGGTTTTAACCATGCATGTACCAAGAATGAAGACTGTACGGTATAGAGATTCAAGATATCGAGATTGAAGGCTCATGAGTATCAAGAATATCAAGAGTTCAAGAGCTGAAGTAATTTATTCTTTAATTAGAAATTTTGTTAAAACTCATAGAAAAGCACTGGCATCTTAAAATCCAATTTATTCGTGGAATGGAATCCACTTCGAGCCTGTTAAAGGGATGGAACCCTAAGTAGGATGGAACCTACGAAAAATCTAGTGGAACATTGTTTAGTATCCGCTAACTTTTTATTCAAAATGATTTTTCAAAACTATATCATTTTTTCGAAATGTTTTCAAAACCTTCCTTTTAAAAGCATCAAAAACCTCCATCCTGATTGTAAATAATTTTAGCCTCAAATTTATCTTTAATTTCGAAGTCAAAATTACTCTTGATTTTAAACTATCTTTTAAAATAATATATTTTACTTTTAAATATTTATATTTAAGATTTAAATATAAAATTATAGTTAAATTATATATATATATTATTCTCTATATTTACTTATGAATTTTAACTATAGTCAAGTATATTAGAAAAGTTTAAAATAGTTTTAATATATGATAAAGGTAATTTTCAAAGAAAATCAAATCATTAAAAATTGCTTTGGGATGTCAACATGCCTATGGTGACCATGTTGACATGGTGTCACTTGAGTTCAAAAATTAAATTTCAAAAAAGTGTCTATTCGCCATAACTCTTCATGAATGGACATGGTTGTTGTTCTTCTATAAATAGGGGTTAGTTTCAATGAATTTCAGATCAGATTTTCTGGTTTTTCACTCTTCTTCTTCTTCCACATTTCTTAATACATACTCTTACCATTACTCTGCCGAAATAAATTTTGAATCATACTCGATTACTTCTAGTTTGATTCTCTATCACTATCTCAACAAGGTTCTCAGTGCTATTCAGACTTATAAACTTCTTTGTAATCTATTAAGCGAGAAAAGGTGTGATTGTGGCGTTGAAAATCAATCAAGCGAGAAAAGGTGTGATTATAGCCTTGGTAAATCATTGGGTAAACTTGTGGCTCGGAAGTCAAGTATCTCTACCCAGAGGATTGAAATTCTGGAGGGTGTAACTCGTAGCCTTGAAATCGAGGGTGTAATTGTACAATTGCTTTTGAAAGGAAATCCATACTTGTGTTGCGAGACTGGATGTAGGGTAACTTCGAACAAGTATAAAATCCGGTGTGTTCTTTCCTTTACTGTTTTAATTTTATCTCTGCATCTGTGTTTGTTTCTGTGATTATCCCTGTATCTGTAGATTGCATACATCTATGTCTAAATTAACATAAACTCAAAAAGATTTAGTAATTCTTTATAAACACTATTCACCCCCCTCTAGTGTTAATCCTAGCTTTAAGATCCGTAATCCGCATTTCTTTCAGAGAATTGATATAGCTAAAAATCAATTGAGATAAATACGTAGGATGTACGTATATAATTCTATAAGCATAGTGATTTGATCTAGATTCAAGCATAGAATTTCGAGATAGTTATATCGATCCGAGTTGGGATTTTCACTCGATTTTTAACGGCGAACCCTGGATATGGATTTTTGATTAATTCTGGAAATTCTCTATCATAGTTATGGCTATGCAAGGAGAATGACGGTTTTTGATCAAGAAACCAGATCTGAGTCTACACTAGGAAGTCGGATGGACGATACTAGTTCGGAAGTGAAATTGTGTGATCGAGTGAGCGATCGGATTTGGTACTGCATACAGATGATATGTGTACATCGTACGACTTAAGTTAAACAAAATTGGAAATTTTGAAAAGAAGCGAATAAAATGATTTTGAAATATGTAATTGGGTATTATTGCTAAGTAGGACATACAAGTGTTTTAAAGGAAAGGAATTGGTGTTTTGAATTCAAAAGATAAACTGAATTGCTCGACAAAAAGGTATGTATTTAAATTTCTATATGAAATTCGATGATTTTCTGGTCTAGCCACTTGGCATTTTGTTTTCTTTTGAAATCTGGGGGCCCGTAGAGGCATTTTTTAGTTGTACCGATCTAGCCGCACAAAGCAGACGCTGGCAAAATCTTCCGAAACTTAGTGAGTTAGAAATTTTTTGAGGAAATTTTGATAATTTAAAATTTGATTTTGAATTATAATTTGAATGGTTGAGTAAGTAATGTTGTTTGAAAACTATGGAAGAGTTTGAAAAATTAGTAAGGGTGATAGTGTGTCTTTAACAAAAAGATTGTTTTGGGTGTTGTTAAAAACTGTTTGGTTTTTGGAAAATAGCTAACGGATTGGATCATTCTTCTTAACTAGTAATTTCGGGGATGAAATTCTTTTAAGGGGGAGGAATGTGATGACCTGGAATTCTGGACATTTGAAATTGGAATATTTAATTAATTTTAAATATTTAAAGGTTAATTTTTAACCTGAATTTCAAATGTCACTATTTATTTGGAAATTTAATTATTGAATTAAAATAATTAGGAATTGGTTAAAATAGTGAATCTTGGATTTTAAAGCTTATTAGAAATATTTCAAAGGCTTATAAAAATTTATATTGGCAATATAAAAAATAATAAAAGTGATAAAATTGAATTTAAAGATGATTTGTTCAGTTTTTAAAAGTATATTGTTTAAATTAATATTTAAAAATAGCCTTCCGAGGCACAGTATCGAAATTCAAGAAACCAATTCCATTGAATTCGTAATAGTGTATTATTGCCGGATTTCAATTTTCGTAGCATTTGGAGTTGTCGTGTGATCGCACGATAGATAAACGCGCTGAAATCTATATCGAAAATTATAAATAATTACTGGCCTAAAAAGTTATCTTCTTCATACGATCGAATTAGGACTCGAAACCTTTTCCATTCCGTTTGGAATAGGGGTATAACATTATGAATGCCTAGCGGCACGCCTAGATTGGAGATCGAGATTGTAGGTTGCGAAAATCGAGACGATTTAAACTTAAATAAAATATATATGTTTTCCTTCAATTCATTATGAAGACATCCAACACCTGTCTACCATGAGAACACGTTTCCTGCATCTTCTAACACGTGTTTTTTCTTGTTTCCTTTATTTTTTTAAAAACAACGTAAAACGGTACAAATATACAGACTTAGAGAAAAAAAAGATAATGGCCGAATGAAATAAATGTCGTGTATCACTCCCTCATCCTCTTTTATTTCCAGTTCAACGCACTAAAAAAAATTAAAAGTAATCGAAGTAATGGCTGATACTTCGGTTCGAAAAAATCAAACGAGAAACCGTTCGAAGTAATGTCGCAAAGCTCTTTCCTTTAGAACGCCTCCCAATCTTCTTTTAGATTCGAATCGATCTCGAACCAGTCACGTGCAGCTACAAGCTAGAGGAGATGGCGGCAAGGCTCGACGTGGTTCAGTCGCGATTGTTTGGGGCCGCGTTGATTTGTTAGGGTTTTGCGAGTTCGATTTCGCATTGGAGGTTTTTGCATGCACGGTGCTCGAGTGTAGACGGGGTGGCCTCGGGCGACGAGGGTGGTTCAGAAGCGAAGGAGACACAATGGACGGCTAGGGTGATGGTGATCGTAGCTGGTGGGCTAGTGGGGCACGCGAGCGATGGGCGGGGAGCAGTGAGGTTCGAATATATTTTCCTGTTAATTTTGATATATATATATATATATATATATATATATATATGCTTGTAGTATAGGAATAAACAGAAAATATATTTGGATCAGACAAAAAGAAAAGAAATTTCAAAACTGGATTTTTATTTTACAAATATATATATTGAAGAAAAGAGTTTTACAGCAAAGAAATGTATTGTTTTGTTATTGGCAGAGGAAATTTTATATAGGAAAGATTTTTGGGAAAACTGTATATAGGGATTTTAAAAATGTTGAAGAGTTTATATAAAATTTGATTTTTTAACCTCTATAGACTATTTTATAAATATATATGTTGTTCAAAGGAAAAAAAATATGCATCTTTTAACTTACTGGTTCATTTTAAAAAAATATATGTATTTAGGGTGATTAATTTATTTTATAAACTTATTTAGCTATGTAGTTACTAAAGACAATTTATTAACAGGAAAATTAGTTTAAATCAAATTATTAGTTAAAATTAAATTTAATAAATGATACTTTATTGTAGGATTATTTAAAATGTTAATAAAATGTATAATGTTTACAAGGTCTGAAATCGTGAAGGAAACAAGTCGAGAAGGAAATGGGTTGCAAACAAAACAAAGGTGGGTTAATCTCACTCCTTTGGATTACCGTTAATTTAAATAATTAAAATTTAAATTATTGGTTGATTGCCTGAATTAATTATCAGTCTGGATGTGATATTATATATAGTAGTATATATATTGGAGTGATTGATTTCCCGCATTATATAGCAGATTAAACCATATGCGCCCCGCATAATAGCAGATGACCCTTTATACCGCGATATCCCCCTCGAAGTGGGATTGGTATTTTTATATTGTGCTAACATCTGTGGATACAGGAAAAAAATAGGTTGGAGGGATCCAACTGAATTCCTCAAAATATTGAATTTGTTTTCATAATATGTGATATGATTCATTGATTATCGGTGATAGATTATTGATCATATTGGGAATTGAAATATTTCTTGCTATGGTTTGATTGAATATTTGGATATATTGAGTTATCAAAAATATAAAGAGTGGATTTTGAACGAATTAAAAAGAGAACTTTTAGGTAAAATAATTTAGCTAATTGGTATAAATTTAAGAATGAAATCGGGAAGGAATAAAAGTTGATTTTTAAATTCTAATAAATAAATTCCGAGTATATTAAAAGAGATTTTCGAATAAATGGAAATGAATAAATTTTAAGGGCTTAAGTAGTATTGTTTAAAAACTAAAGAATTTATTTTTAAATTCAGGATTTAAATGGTTTGGGAAGAAATAAACGAAGAATTTTAAAATAAATGTGAAATTGATATTTTCAGGTTTAAATAAGATTTTAAAACATAATTAAGAAATAAATCTAGAATTAATGGATTTTTAATAAAGTGGAATAAAACGAGAAATAATTCTATGGGGAATTGAATTTAGAAAATCGATTTTTAAATCGATTAAGTGATTTTGAAAGAGTAATAAAAGAGAATGAGGTATGGAATTATAAACTGGTTTTATAAAGTGAAATATGATATCAGTGGATATTTGAAGTATAAATTCACGGTGGGAATTTATAAAGGAATGTGTAATTTGTTTTAAAAATAAATAGTGGTTTTATTTTAAAGGTGGAAAGGAAAATTTACGGGATTGAGACGTAAATTAAACTGGAAACAAATCAAGAAGGACTTATAAATGATGAGACGGTTATATTGGAATGGAAAGTGAAATTTCTTGAAAAGCTAAGTGTATTTTCGAAGAAAGATTTTTAAGTATAAATTAGAAGTTTTAAAATGTTATAAAGAGGAATGTTTTCTTTTAAGAAGTTTATTATTTAAATTGTTTTAAGATTTCACAGTAAAGTTTATTAATTTAGTTAAAGTAGTAATTATTTTAAAGGTTAAACTAGTATTACGATGTAAAAAAATATTTACTAAATATTTATACTTCATATAAACAACTTTACTTTAAGGGTAGTTTTGGCTAAGTTTTACTTGAAAATTATTATGGAGTTTCATAACTATTATTTTGAATAAAGTCTTTTAATTAGTTTTTGTTTTAAATGTTTTAAAGTATATATATCTTTGGATAAGGTGATTTAAATTTATTTAAAATATAAGCTATCAGGACTTGGTGCTTTTCATTAGAAATAAAACAACTGTTTGGATGATTGTGTGATTTGATAGTTAAATAACTGGCTATCAATATTGGTCAATGCGCTGATCATTTCGAAGAGACCGGGATCGGGATTAATTTTTCAAAAACCACTTCGATCCGATTTGAACGTTTTCATGATGAAGACAAGAGCTTGGATTCGAAGATGGAGCTGTAGTGCAAGGGCTAATCGCTACTAATCCTTAGGGTGATTCCAAATGGATGTAGTAGGAGTAGTGCCTTCGGTTCCGTTTGGAATGGGAACGGACTTGTATGGACGAATGCCATCAAAACATAGTCAGAGGGACGATAAGCATTCTAAATGAATGTGTGCTAAAAAGGTAATGTATAGTCGCGAGCCTCATCAACTAGGAATGGCTAAAATAGGGGAGGTGCGGCAAGGCTAAGTGGCAAGCAACCAATTAGGGTAAGGTCATCCCTTTCTAGATGTCCCTTTTATTCGGCTATGTAGGCGGTTGCCGATCCCAACCGTAGGGTGATCTTATTCGGACTATCCAGTAAGGGGTAGCTACGGTTTTGTGTTGTATGGGATCAGGTTGCATCCTCGGTATGCTGATCTAGACCAGGTACTATGACGGACGGTACCCCAGTAGCCCTGCCATTGTATGGAATCCAATCTCCAATAAGCGCTTGTACGGTTTTGATTGTTCCCAACTATTGCTGGAACGTGAGATGCAAGCATTTCAGCTAGATTCAATTTTACTTTCTATAGACACTACCATAATATCAGACGGATCTGATAAAAATGTTTTGATTATTGTAAGGTAAAAACCCGGCATTTGTTTGTGACGTGGTCTTACGAGATACCTTTGATTTCAAAGGATTTTGAAAACTTTAATAATCCAACTGAGTGTGTTTTCTCACGCTGGTTTTCCAGACTGACTCGGGTGTTATTTCACTATAATGCTCGGGTCAGACCGAGTATTACAGAGTACAGATTCTGTATGGACTGCTATGAAGCTCAAGGGATGTGCTGGACGGCGAGGCGTATCACACGTATCTGTCTTATGTCCATTGTGTATGGTTTGCTGCATAATCAGTTTTTGTGTGGACAAGTTAATATAACTGTCCAGTATTTTGTTATTGATTGTTTTGTACTCTGACGATGTAATGTATAAAACTAATATAGTTCTTTTTGTATAAAGATCAATCATTTATCGATTATATATTGTTCCGCTGCGATTGTGAGAGTCTGATATTGTTTTGTTTTCCTCTTATTCTACCTCCTTCTTTCCCGCAGCAATCCGTCTTTTTCGGCACTCGATCGTCGGTATATTATACAGTGGCGTATTTGTGTCGATTTTCGAGGGTCGAGAAGGGCGAGTCGATACAGAAAAATGGGGGAAAAGAAAGAAAATTAGAAATTCCTAAGCCCTAGTTCACTTAGGAAATTTAAATCCTTGCTCTAAAATAAAAGAGAAGCTTAGGTAAGCATCTTCTTCATCTTCTCCTTCTCAATCTCCCTTCAATTTTCAGAAATTCCTACAACCTAACTTAGGAAAGACTTCAACTTTGATAATAGATTGAAGATTCTAAAGGTGTATTGAAGTGATTAGTCTTGCTTTGTTTTAAAGCATCTCATTCGTTGTCTTTGAGTTCTAAAGGTGAGTTCATGAACTCACATCTATGTCTATAGATTTCATTGGTATTAGGTTCAAATTCCTAAGATCTATTTCATGTTCAATTGCTTTTGATTTGAATTGATTTGGTGAATTTTCCAGTTTTGGTGTTTTGAAGTCAAAATCTTTAAAGATCCTATCTTGGATGTTTGGACATGTTTTTAGGTGGTGTATCGATGAGCCTATAGGGCTGGGTTGTCGATTGGCATAAATCCCTAGCATCCATCGCTCGTTTGATCGTTTTCGGTTTGGATTTTTTGCCCTCTTTGGGTTAGGATGATTTTTGCCTAGCAGAACCAGATGTCTAGTTGAAAAATCCAGACATCTAAAAGGGTTCTGGAAATAGAAAAAAAGGGCAGAGCTAAAATCCAAACGTCTGGAGCAAAATCCAAACACCTAGAACAAAATCCAGATGTTTGAAAGTGTTCTTGAATTAAAAAGAGAAATGAGAAAAATACATATATTTTCAGAACCTAGGGCTAGATGTCTAGCTATACCTACCAGACGTCTAGAACTATCAATTTTGCCTATTTTGGCTTTTTTGAGTGGATTTCCAATTTTCAAATATTTGGGTTTATCCGATTGGTTGTTGTCGTTTATTATCGACTTTGATGACTTCTTTTTTGAATTTTTGGGAATATCCATTTGATTGGATTTGATATCAATTTTTGGGGTTTTAATTTACGTCATCGAATGTGAATTTTTGGTGATCGATTATCTTTACAATCGTTTTCTGTGATTTGTCACTTTAAATACAAAGTTTTCTATACTAGTAGTAAATATCCAAACTCTTTCACAAAAATGATTTCAACATTACTTTTAATACAAAGCTCGTTTTTAAAACCATTTTCTAATTTATTAGTATATGCAAACCTTTACTCATTCGTTCGAGCAATCCAATTAAATGACTTAGAAAAACTAGTATGAAACGCTTGTGTTTACTTTGTCGGTTAATTCTTAGACTTTTTCGATTGAAACCTTGTGACAATTTTCGAGTGGAAATCTACAATTTGTTCATAAATACTTAAGTTAAGCTAGTGGTTATGGGACATGAAGGTAAACTCATTTATTTACTAGCTTAGTGTAATTTACACTTATAGATCAATGATGATCATTTTGTGATTTAGACTAGCGATGTGCGATGTCTTTTTGTTTGTGTGGGAGACTAAACCCTGTTTGTGGAGTTTCGGCTTAAAATTGGTGGAGTAGCAACCAATGGTCTTCCGGCCGTTTATGGAGCCTTGGCTTAAAATTGATGGTTAGCGACCATGGAATAGCGTTCCATTTGTGATGCATGTGTTGGTGAGTTTTCATGCTCCCATTTGTGATCGGCCTCCCTCTTCGTGATTTCTGGATTTCTAACTGATGATTTCTGGAATTTGTGTTTCACCAATTTTTGCGATTGGCATAGATATGCTTTGTCGATATTTGTGGTTTGGTGAATAAAATAAAGAATATGACATTCTTTTTGGTATTTAAGAAAATTTGAGATATAGTATGATTTTTGTCATTATTTAATGTATACTTGTCACAGTATGGCGTTATTGTTATCATACATTTTTTTCACATCTCTTATCATATCTCATTTAATATGATATTTATAGCTAGACTGATCCGTCTATTATTTTCTTCTTAAATAATACTCGGTTCAGACCGAGGTATTTCACGTGCTTCTACTTGACTTCTTATGAAGGTCCATCACCTGACTTTTGGCTAACTACTTTAGCTGAGTAGTTTTTGCTTTTATACATTCAAAATAGAGACTCCTTGATGTATATATATTCTTTTGTCTAGCACTTGTACCTATTCCTTTGTGATGTAGTGGATCTTATATGACCACTACTTTGATGTGCACTTTTATGTGTTATATTCATATCTATTTCCGCCTTAGTGATATGAATATCTGTGACTGATTTATGTCATGTTTATTTTATATTTGTTTTCGAAGATCACATAGCCACTGTGTAGTAGTTTTGAGTTTGTAATTGATGTGTCAGATTTCCTCTTGAAACGAAATGCATGTAATACTATCTAACATATCAGTACTCGCACAAAGCAATTACACAGTTGGTCTCTCCTCGATGGCCTTATTCTTCGTGCTAGTAGACGGCATTACTCCGTAGTGTCCCTGGATAGTGTGAGTATAGAAGTGGGGCATAACAGCTTGGCATCAAAGCCAAACTTCGAAACAATATAAAATATTGTGACAGGGATCATTGTCCTAAGTCTTTCTTACGAATCGTGCCTTAGGATTTATCCGAGTCTTAGGACCCATTCTATCCTAATTTCCTTTATGATGCCTTGTTTTATCAATCAAGTTTGTTTGATATTCATTCCGAGAGTAACTTTTTCCTCTTCTTTCTTTCATTCTTAAAGAAGAGAAATGGTTTGACCAGTTGGTCAATCCAGTGCTACTCTTTAGGATGGAGTATTTCTGTATGCCTAGTAGCTTTTAGCTCTTGTAAAGAGTGCTCAAGCTGTCGAACCTATTCCTGAGCCTATTCGCCCTAAATCCGGGTTTGCACGCTTGTGCAGCGACTATACCAATTTGGGTGGAAGGCCATTCAAGGTTTTGAAAGTGTTATAGAATTCTAAGCTTGACTTAGATCATGCGACCACATCTTTTCGCGCATGAATCTTGTTGATCTCCATTGAGTCCAAGTAGTTTCTAGCATGCTCCAAGAAAGATAATTAGATTGGTATGAGCTTTTTATTTTGGAAATTATCGGAGCGGATCTTACTTAGGAGAAATTACGAGAAAGATTCGAGTTAAAGTTTGTGCCGGAGGCTGAAAAGGTAACTTTAGCTTGGCGCTTTATTGACCTTATTCAAGGTGAATCTTCTGTGACAGATTACGTCGCATCTTTTGAATCTCTCTCTGAATACGGGGTCGAGTATATTAATAACCCATTGAAGAAAAATCATAGGTTTGATTTATAGGTTGAATAAGAACCTCAAAAAGGCATTACTTCTGAAATTAGAAGTTTCTTTCGTTCAGCTTGTTGATATCGCTCTTCGACTTGAAGAGGCCGATAAAGAAAGTGATGTTGATGTTGAAGTTGTTGGCCGAAAAGATTTGAAATTTGAAAAATTTGGAAATTAAATCCCTCTTTTGTTTGAAAATGATTTTTAAATATTTTGGAAAAATGTTTTGAAGGAATAAAAGCACTAAATTCTTTTCGGTCGCTGGAAAATAATTCCGATGATGATCGCGACATCATCGGTGTTCATTTTCGAGTTTCCAAGAGAGGAATTGCTGCCGAATTGTTTTAAATGGAAATTCTTTGCAAAATGGGTTTGGTTTTGGAGATTCCAATTGGATATTCAAAAACCACATCGAACCTTTGTGATTGTGATGGATCTTTTGTTTAAAAGATCAAAGTGGAAATTGTTGTGATTTGTTTAAAATCTGAATGTAATACTTATTTTTAAAATAAGCGCACATTATTCGAATTAGCCGGGAGAGGACTTTGTGTCATAAAACCCATTCCGAATAATGATACGACGAAATGGGATTGCATTTGAAGATGGCGTTAAATGCCGGGTATTTTCGAAAGCGAAATGATTACCTGTCGAATGCCTCTGCACCGAGTTGCTCCGGTATAGAGATTTTATCACCCTTTGTGATGGGGAGTCCGGACGTGATTAGTGTATATCCGGATGGCAAGGGCTTCTTTGAAGTGCCTTCAGTTCCGTTCGATCCCGGAACGGACTTGCATGGATGTGTGTCTGTCGTTACACATTGAGATGTAAAGCTGGTTTCTATCAAATCTGTTGGTGGCGGAGAATTTGTTCTCTTAGCTTAACACCATTCTCTGAGACGTACGAGCTAAGAGATTATGTAGTTGATGATTACTAATGATATATTCCCAATTTGGTAATGTGGCACACGAAGTGCTGCTGATCATTTTTTGATTGAAGTTTGGCTTTTGTGAAAAGCGTAGCTTTGTGGACAAGACTTTGTCGAACCTCACAACCAGGTAATGGTCGAAAGAGGAATGTTGCGGCAAGGTTATTAGGGGTCGCACCCCTATGTATGTCCATTTTCTTCTGGATAAGAGGTTATATCATGGTATCGAAGCATTTGGTTAAGCGACAACCTTGGCTCTGGTGAGGAATACTCATTAGAGATAGAGTCAGTAGTACTCTAGAATGAGTTTGAGTGTAATAATAGATATAAGCGCGTATTTGTTAGTGAATATAAAATTATTTTATATTGTGTTGATTGGTTTGTTGAGTGGTATATGGATTCTGGTCAATACGAGTAATTAACGTTATTGATAGAGATCTCTAAACACTTGTACAGAACAAATTCGACACAGTATTGTTTTTAAATTAGGGTAAAATGAAATAATTTTACCCAAAATATTTTCGTATATAAAAAAATCATTTTCCATAAATTATTATAGTATATGGCTGCTTGGATGATAGGAAGCGATAATATGAAACTATTATCATTATTGAATAAGAAATTGAAATGATAAACAAGGAGCTAAGAAAATAAAATCCATATACAAATGAGATTTATAAATATAAATTGTAAATGTGATTATAAATTGAAATAGAATTCCAGAGAAATGTTTGGAATTGCTTTTGTAAAGATTTGAAATTTGGAAAAACTGGAAATTAAATCCCTTTTTAGTTTGAAAATGATTTTTAAAGATTTTTGAAAAATGTTTTGAAGGGATAAAAGCACTAAACTCTTTTCGATCGCTGGAAAATAATTCCAATGATGATCACGACATCATCGGTGTTCATTTTCGAGTTTCCAAGAGAGGAATTGCTGCGAAATTGTTTTAAATGTAAATTGTTTGCAAAATGGGTTTGGTTTTGGAGATTCGAAAGATAATTTGAATTGATTTCAAAAATGATTTTGAAATGTTGGAAAGACTCTGGAATCTGAAAATAAATTGTTATGGAATAAAATTTATCAAGGTGGAAAACAAAAATTGTGAATGAATAAATGAATTTACAATTGCAAGGAAATGAAAGTGAAATTGAATGTTGAAATTCATTTCGAATTTGTAGTAAATAGAACTGGAAATGAAATTGAATTTGATTTGTGATAAACCAAGCAAAAGCACTGAAAGAAAATTAGTAAGTGAAACTAATTGAAGGAATGAAAAATTAAATATGGTTTGAAATAAATTAAATTCAATATTATAAATGAAAGGTAATTGGAATTCATATGGAATTGGAAATCCAGTTTAAATATAAGTAGATAAAAACTTCAGTGGTGAAGGAAGAGTAAAAATAAGAAGTATATAAAATGCTTATATGGAACTTAAGAAATAAATGGCAAAATTCTTAAGTAAAATTTGGAGTTAAGAAAATATTCTAGATTGATAAGTGAATAAAGGATAAATTGGAAATTGTGAAATGACAATTGTGAATAAGTGTATAGAAATGAAAATAAAATGTGAATAAAACAAAAGAAAATTGATATAGCTAATAATCAATTGGAATTTATACGTAGGACATACGTATATTATTTTATTCGCATAGTGATTTGATCCAGAATTCGAGCATAGAATTTCGAGATAATTATATCGATCCGAGCTGGAATTTTTCACTCGACTTTTGACGACGAACCTGGATATGGATTTTTGGTTGATTCTGTAAATTGTCTATCATAGTTTAAGGCTATGCAAGGAGAATGACGGTTTTTGATCAAGAAACCAAATATGAGTCCGCACTAGGAAGTCGGGTGGACGATACTAGTTCAAAAGTGAAATTGTGTGATCGAGTGAGCGATCGAAATAGGTATTGCGTACGAATGATATAAGTATATCGTACGGACTTAAATGAAGTAAATATTGAAACTTTCGTAAAGAAACATATAAAATGATTTTGATTGTCAAAATTGGACATTGATGATAAGTAGTATACAAGGGTGTTAGAGGCAAAAGATAAATTGGAATTTTATTCCAGAAGATAAATTTAAATTGCTCGTCAAAAGGTATGTACTTAAATTTCTATATGAAATTTGATGACTTTCTTGTCCAGTCGCTTGGCTTTTCGCTTTCTTTTTGAATCTGGGGTCCGTTGTCACATTTTGTAGTCGTACCAAGCTAGCGGCGCAAAAGAGACGCTGCCGAAATTTTTCGAAAATTTAGGGAGTTAGGAAATTTTTGAGAAAATTTTGAAAATTTAAAATTTGAATTTAAATTTAAATTTGAATGGTTAAGGAAACATTGTTGTTTGGAATCTGTGGAAGATTTTGGAAAGTTAGTTGAAGTGATAATGGGTCTTTAATAAAAGATTTGTTTTGGCAAGTTGTTGAAAACTATTTGGTTTTGGAAAGATAGCGAATGGGTTAAGGATCGTTCTTCTTAAAATGTAATTTCGGGACGAAATTCTTTTAAGGGGAGGAGTCTGTGACGACCCTGAATTTCGGACAATTGAAATTGAAAAATTTAATTGATTTTAAATATTTGAATGATGGTTTAGCTTGAATCTCAAATATAACTATGGATTTGGCAATTAAATTATTGAATTTAATTTATCGAAGTTGGGTAAAAATTTGAATCTTCAGTTCTAAGCTGATTAAAAATATTTCAAAGGCTTAGAAAATTTATATTGATGATACTCAAGATAATGGAAGGTTCAGAATTTAATTTGAAAATGTTTTGTTTAGTTTTAAATTTACATCGTTTAAATCGGTATTTAAAAATAGCCTTCGAAGGCACAGTTTCGGAATTCGATGAAACCAGTTCCATTGGATCCGTGATATTGTATTGTTATTGGATTTCAATTTCCGTAGCATTCGGAGTTGTCGTGTGATCGTATGATAAGTAAACACGTTGAAATTTATATCGAAATTTACAATAAATAGCTGGGTCCAAAAATCTATCTTCTCCATACAATTGAATTTGGACCCGAAACCTTTTCCAGTGCGTTCAGAATAGGGATTTAACGTTATAAATGCCTAGATGCACGCATCGATATGAGATCGAGATTTTGAGTTGCAAAATTGATACGATTTAAATTCAAATTTGAATTTAAAATATAATATTTCATTTGATAATGTGGCAAGCCCTTACAACACGTATACTTATTTGTTGCACGTATTCTTCTTTGTTTTACACGTGTCTTCGTTATGGAAAATATGATTTAATAAAAAAAGAGGCAGTCGATCTTCTCTTCAAAAAAAAATAAATAAATGAAAACTACCTTTCGTTTCAAAAAAAAATTAAAAATGGCTGAACCTCCTCTCTTGAAAAACTAAATCAAATTGTTCAGAAAATATAAGTATATTCGAATTTGTTACAAAAGGAAAAGAGGAACGAAAGCAAATCGATTTTGAATCGATTCGTATGGATGAAGTGTCGACGTTGCCCTAGGGTCGTGCGCAAACGATAGTGGCGCGCGCTCTCGCGAGGCTACATGCGAAGAACTGAAATCGAATGACGTGGTTAGGTGTGGAGCCGTGGGTCGCAACGTAAGACGGCGGCCAGGTCACTCGAGCACGGCAAATGGAGATCGTGATTTCCTATTCGAACTCGCTTGTGTGGATGTAGAGGAGAGGGTTGGGATTCACAACCGATGGTGGCGACAATGAAAGGTTCGGCGAGTAAAACGTAGGTTCGAACAAGGATTGTCGGTGGCTGGGGATGTTGGGTCAGAGGGTGCGATCTAGGGTTTCATCCATGGGGATAGAGTTCGGTTCTTTGTTGTGTTCATACAGTAAAGTATAGCAATTTTTTTTTTTAATTTAAATTGATGCATGTTAGTCGAAAAATGAAAATAAAAACACAGTAAGGTATAAAATCATTTTGTTTTTAAATATACATTTTTAATTTAGTAGTTGGTTTAAATTAATTGTTTGTTTAAAATGAAATTATTAGTTAAGTAATTTATAAAATGGGATAAATTATTTGATTTGTTTCGAATATTAATTAAATCATCTGATATTTATACAAGGTCAAAATCATGGAAAAACAAATCGAATTGGAAATGGATTGCATGCATTGTTAGATGTGAGATCTTCTCACTCAAACAAATTGTTTTGTTCAATTTTAAATAGTTAAATTTAAAATTTTTGATTGTGCGCTTGGATGATAAATTATTATCAGTTGTATTGGATTAGACCCTATGCGCTGCATAATAGCAGAGGATATTATATTAAACCCATATACCATGATATTCCACCTCGAAGTGGAATTGGTATTATATATGTATTTGGAGTGATTGATTTCCCGCATTATATAGTGGATAAGACCCTATGCACCGCATAATAGATGATGATATTTTATAAATCCCATATACCTCGATATTCCACCTCGAAGTGGAATTGGTATTTAATTATTGTGCTAATGTCTGTGAATGCAGGGAAACAGGTTGGCGGAATCGAACTGGATTCCTCAAATATTGAATTTGTTTCATATGTTGTGTGTTGATAGTTTCTATGTGATTATATTGTGATTGAAATCATTGGAGGCTAAAATTTAGCCGAATATATTTTTGGCATCGTAGGATACCAGAAATAGATAAAATTGGATTTTCGAAATTTAAGTAGAAAATTTATAGTAAAATTTATTTTTAAGAATGGGATAAATTTAAAAGAAGGAATTTTAAAAGGATAAAGTTTTATTTTTGAATCCTATTGAATAAAAATACCCAAAATATGGGAAAAAGGTTTAATAAATGGATTTCGGGTAATATTATTCAGAGGTTGAAGAATTTATTTAAAATACGGATTTTAAATAGTTTGGTAAAAATAAAGGGATTTATTTGAAAAGAAAATAATTTGGAAATCAATTTGGAATTTGATTCGGTGTTTGAAAATAAATCTTTGGGAAACCGATTTGAAATTGATTTGGTGTTTAAAAATAAATTTTGAGAAATCAATTCTGAAATTGATTTGGTGTTTGAAATAAATGTTTGAAAAATCAATTTGGGATTTGATTTGGTATTTGAAATAAATTTGGAAATCAATTTGAAAATTGATTTGGTGTTGAAAGTGTATATTTGGGAATAGATTTGAAAAAAAATCGTTTATTAGTGGATATTTGAAGTTTAAATGGGAATTTTATAAAAGAAAGGGAATTTTTTCTAAAAAATAAATATCGGTTTATTTTTAAAAATGTTGAAAGAAATCTGCGGATTTGGAATGTAAATTTAAAATAAATCAAGAAAGATTTATTAATTGGTTTAAAGGACCAATTTGAAATGGAAAGTACCCTAGAAAGCCGAGTATGTTTTTAAAAGTAGCTTTCGAATAAAAATTAAAAAGTTCTAGAGTTGGTTTTAAAAGAGTATTTGGAGAAATTATTTTCTTAAGCTATTTTGAAAATCTTTAAAGTCAAGATTTATTTGATAAATTATAGCAGTGATTATTTAAAGGCTTAAATGGATATTTGATCTAGAAAATGGTTATTTAAATATTTATACTCTATCTACTAATTTTATTTTAAAAAATTAGTTTGGACTTGAAGTTTTATATGAGATATTGGTATAATGCTTTCATAGCTAATATTTAAATAAGTGTTTAGAAATGATTTTTATTCTAAAGGTTTCCAAGTATATTTTGGATAAGTGATTTGAATTATTTTAAAGTATTTAAACTAGGCGGATTTTCAGTGGAAATGAGTTAATATTTAGGAATATATTCCCCGTAAGAAAAATGATTTGAAATTTGTTTTCAAAGGATTGAAAAGTGAAAAGTGATTTGAAATTTGTTTTTAAATGGTTGAATGTTAAAATATATCTTGCAAAGATATGTTGAAAATAAATAATTGGGGAAATTATTTTAAATTTGGTGATTGTTGTGAATGTTGATTGATAGTTAAATAACCGATTATCAATATTAGCCTTTAAATGACATTTGAATTTCAATGCGACCAGGGGTCGGATAAAGGTCGGTTACGACTGGGGATGGCATACTTGTATGGTAGTTACCTATGTTATAGCTTGGTTAAAGCATGAGGTAACGTCGGCCTTGTGTTAGCAGAGATCCGGTTAGCTTCTCGGAGACGTTCCTCCAGAGGCGTTCCATTTCGGTGGAGGAAGTTCCTTTGCCTGACCATTGTTGGAAATCCAAAGAAACAGTACGCGCCCTGTACCGTTTTAGTTGTATAGCCATGGAATATGGCGGTAACCTGCTATTGAACATGGTAGCAATAGTAGGTATACGACGAAATGTGGTATGCTGGCTAAAGATTAATATTATACTTTCGAAAGGTTTTTTGCACTATGCACTAATAATAATATCAAATGGTTTTCGCGTATCAGGCATTTTTGACTGTCATAAGGAGAAATCTCCTCCAAGTGTGCGCTTGTATTGTGTGGGTGGTGGGAGGCCTTATGGTAGTTGCATTTTCCAAAATCATAGCGGATTTCTTTTTATTTTATTTGTGAAAATAACTGATTTTAAGATCTCACACCAGTCGCATGACTGACCTGGAGTTTATTGTACTCTTTCTAAACTCTGGGTGCCCATAATTTTTCACACGAGCAGCCTAGAGTCAGGTTATCACTATTCTGGAGCGAAGTCAGAAAATTTTCTATGGAGATCTGGAGTTCAAGCTGGATGGAGAGACGTATCACTTATACTATGTATTGACCGTTGAGTTTGGTTTGGTGTAAGTTAGAATTTCTATGTAAGCAAGTTAAAATAACTGCCAGTGTTGTATTGTATTGTTGTACACTCTGATAATGTGATGTATAAAGTGATATAGTGTTTTTGTTTTAAAAGATTATTCATTTATCTATTATATTTGTTCCGCTACGAAATGTGAGATTCTATTATTGTTTTCGTTTCTTCTTCTATCTTCTTCTTTAACCCTAACGGTTTAGTTTTTCGGCATTCGATTGTGCGGCATTTGATACAGTGGGCGTATTGATGTCGACTTTCGAAAGTCGAAAAATTGGCTCATTACATTTAAAAAGTGATTACGTCGTTATTCCACCCGTAGCACTTGTTGAATACGAAAATTGATGTTGAGTAAAATTAGAATGATTTATATGATCCTATTTACTCAATAATGTTTGCTAAGATTGATTTTAGGGTTTATCGTAAACAATTTCTTAAATAACATTGTTTTTTAACCCACCTAAAAGTTAAGGAATTTGGATCGAGAGTTAAGTGAGGGAAATTGAAATATTATCCAAAGAAAAAGAACGAATTGGTTATAATTACTCTTAGACAAAATAAAGGTATTTCGAAATCATCCGAAAAGAATTAAAGTGGAAAGAGACTTAATGATACTATATACTCATATTCATTTTTTATCAATAATTGGATTTCAAAGAAACCGGGGGCGGATTTGGGCGATTCCTATCCGAAAACCACTTCGAACCATTGTATAAGTACGAATGTGAAGACATGTTGAAGATGATGATTATTGAAGACCATGGATCTTTGTAGCGTGAGGACTGTTTGTTGACATGCTCTAGGTAGCTCCCATTATAGAGTTAATTATAGCAGTGGTCTCCTCGTTGTAGAGATTTTTTGGATTGCAAGGACAACTCGCTACTAGTGGTAGTAGGAGAGTGCCTTCGGTTTGTCCTGTTCCTGGACAACTTGTATGGACGTTTGTCTGACATTGCATTTCTAAAGATTACATATATTGGTTTTTTGAAACGTACATCTGTGGTGGCGGGGAAGACAACTTCTCTTAGCTTAACATCCTCCTTGAGACATACTAGCTTAAGGGTTGTATTTTTGTGAAAGGCAATTAGTAGTCAAGAGAAATGGAAATATGACATTCAAAGATGTGATATGTGCTATGTGAAAAGGTAATCGTAGCCTCGAGCCTTATCAAACAGAAATGACCAAAACAGGGTTAGGTGCAGCAAAGCTAAGTGGGTCATTCCCAATTAGGGTATGATCATCCTTTTCTAGATATATTTCTTCTCGCTATGATGGTCAAGATGTAAATTAATGTGGTTTGTATGCTAGAGCGCGCTCGGTTAAAGGTCGGTAATGATCGGGGGATGATATATTCAATACTACCTAGTTACAAAGATAGGCCGGTCTTGTGTTGGTAGATGATCCTTTGTGATGGTCCTTTGTACATTCCTCTAGAGATGTACTACCGGAAGGTTGTCCCTTCGCCTGGTCATTTGCATCGAAATCCATTCTCCAATAAGATCCTACGGTTTTGTTTGTAGAGCCTAGTATGCTAGAATTTAAGAATGGTAACAATTCTGGCTAATGTTAATAAGTTTATTTGCAAATGTTTTCAAAGAATGTCATTAGAAATAATATCAAATGTTTTGATATGAAAGTGTTTTAGTCATCATAAGGTAAAAACCCATCCGTATTTATATGTGGGCGTGGTCTTATGAGATACTCTTTCTTTTAAAAGGATTTTATTCAAAGGCTGATATATGACACTGTCATTTATTATTGATTTTTTCTCACGCTGGTTGATTAAGCTTGATCGTGGTATTTTCAATACTCGGGTCGGCTCGGATTAGTTTCAAGTTTAATCGAAGACTATTGAAGTTTCCAGAGGAGTGCTGGAGATATTCATCTACGTATGGACATATTCTATTATCTGTTGTAGTTTGTTAGTTATAGTTTGATGTTTATCAGCAATTGTAAGGATGGATGTTTATAACTATCCAAGCTGAATTTAGGTTTGACTCTGATATATGTATTTAAAAGTTTTCTGCTGTAAAGATATTGTTTAATATTATATGTTATTCCATTCGAGTGAGATTCTGCTCCATCTATTTTCTTTATTACCCTTGATCATCCATACTTCCATGCAACTTGGGTCGAACACGAGTGGTTTACTGTCGGCTCAATGGGTACGGAATGCTGGGTCGTCACATTTGCTATCAGAGCTTTGGGTTGAGCGAACACCGAAGCCTGATAGGGGTAAGTCTCATCAGAGATAGGACTAGTAACATCCTAGGATGAGTAACTCATTAGAGATAGCATTAGTAACACCCTAGAATGAGTTATGAGAGTATTATATATATGAGCACGTATTTGTTAATTTTATAAAAATGATTTTGTTTTAAAAGTTGGTAAATGAATTAATTTTACCTTGGGTTTATTTGAATGGGTTAGTATTATTTTGGTTAGAAATTAAGGAATGGTTATAGTTTGGCATGGTAAAGCTAAAATATGAATATCGTGTGATTAGAATCGCACGATTTGACTATAAGATATTCTATATAGAATTAATTAGTTGAAAGATAGAATTTATAACGTTAGTCATATACGTCTGGACATTTAGTATTAAGAAATAATAATGATTAAGTGATTATCATAATTGATGGATTTAAAGGCTAAGTACAAATATCTTGTGAAGTAAAATTCACGATTTGACTATAAGATATTTGATGATAATATTGAAGCTAAAAGTTGTAATTAGAGAAAGTAAAGAGAAAATGCACCCTTAGAAAAATTCTTATCAACAAAATAGGAAAAGAGAATCCTAAATTGAGACTTTGGGTAAATATATAATAAAAAGGGTAAGTTCTATAACTTATAACGGAGAAAAGATAATTTGGGATTTAGACACTTTGATTAAGTTAAAATAAAAGTGAAATTTAGGAATAAGATATATAAAAAATATCATCCTAATATAAAACTTTGAATTAGCGATACATTTAGGGTAACATTTGTAATTCAAAATGAAATAAGATTAGAAGTAGATAGTTTTGAATAATATGGTTAGTAGGTTAACTATAGGATGAAAAATTTTAAATGAAAAATACCATGTGAATTAAGTTTCACAATTGGCCATAAGGCATGTGATGGATTTAAGGTTAATAAATTTGATTTAGAAATGGATAGGTAAATAAGTTAAGTAGATAATCATAAGATTAGTAAGAAAAAGTTGTACACTTAGTAAAGTTGTCTTATTAATATATGGATAAGATAAATAATATTAGTTAAATTGAGACCTTAGGTAAAGAAAATGACGGATTAAGTTTTATAACTTATTAATTTGAGATAATAGTAGAATTCCACATTTGTTAAACCCCCTAATTGAAGTAATAACAATTTGAAGTTGGGGATACGTATATATATTCTTAGGAAGTAAAGGTATATTATACAAGTTTAAGTCATATTTGTATGCTTAAGTAATAATGGATATAGTTCAAAGTAAATGATTGTGAGATAAACTTGGATTAATAGAAATTTTGAAGAAATATATTAGGTAAAAATGAATGTGAATAAATACATAAATTATACGTAGGTCAATTCGGCGCATAAATTTTGATATAAGATTTGAGTATAGAACTTTGAGGTCCTTACACCAGTCCAAGAAAGGATTTATCACTCAATTCTTGATGGTGAATATTGATGAAGCTTTTTGATTACGTATTCAAGTTTTTTGTCATAGTTGAGAACTATGCAAGGAAAGCAAGGGTTTGTGATCAGGAAGTCTGATCAAAGTCCGCATTAGAAAATCGGAGGATCGATACTAGTTTGAAAGTAAAGTGGTGGATTTGAATAATAGATCGAATCAAATATCACATATATTGTGATGTTTTGGATCTGTCTACATAGTGGTTAGATATTTATCTTAATTAGTAGACAATAAGATATAAGGGTTGGGCTGACGTTTTGGCATGTGTGTGTGCATATATATAGACCTTAAGTATAATACATGCTTTGGTTAGGAGATGAGTTATGTGCATGTATTCATTTATGTTGATATAGTATTTGTGTGGTTATATTTGGATGTATAGTCTTGTTTGGTTGTTGTATATATTATCTTAAGTGTGCAGTACGCACTAGGATAAGTAGTACGGAAGTCTGATTTGATATATGTATATATAACCGTAAGTATATGATAAGTACTCAGGTTACTATGGGGAATCTCTGTATGTATGTTTGGTATTATTTGTTTTAGTGTTGTTATGGTGTCAACTTTCTTTTTATACATGCATCTTTTCTATCATCAGTAGAAATAAGCTAGAATGTTTGAGGATACGAGTATGAGATAGATTCCTTTATCTAACTTTCATTTCGAGGACGAAATGCTTTTAAGTAGGGGAGAATGTAACGATCCATAATTTCGCTACTTCTAAAATGAGAGATTTTGCTTATTTTTCAATTTAAAATAATTTAAAACTTAAATAAATAAGTTATATATAATAAATAATAATAGAGAAATTATTTATTCTTATAGTTAGAAATTAAAAAGTATAAATTTAGGTTTTAGAACAAATCAACAAAAGTTATGTTTTGTTAAAAATAAATAAAGGCTTAAATAAATGGGTTTAGATATTTATTTAAAAAGATAAATCTTATTGGAAATATTTAATAAAGATATAAAAGTATACTAAAATATTTAAAGGTATGTTAATAATCGTTTTACAAAAATAAACAAAATTTGTCGCATTTTGCCAGTTTTACATACACTGTAAAAATAGAGATATTGATATTAATTAAAATATGATTTTAAAATATAATGAGATATGTGTTAATTTATTTAAAGAAGTAAAAGTTTCATTTTTATGATTGGTTTACATCAATATATAGCTTTACAAAAACGTCAAAATGTGACAGGAACACGTTTTATCGAAAATCAACGTTTTGTTCAAAATAAGTTGCTGCAACATTGTCGCACCTTTGTTAACATGATTTTATCACATATTAACACACATTTAGAAACATCACAATTAGTCACATCAAAATATAAGAAAATATCTAAGATATTTTCATAACATAATTAAATAAACATACTTAAATTTAAGTAATTAAAAAGCAAACTTACCATCACCTTTCTTTTCATAAGGAAAAATCCCGTCCGTATTTATGTGTGGGCGTGGTCTTATGAGATACTCTTTCTTTTCAAAGGATTTTATTCAAAGGCTGACATAAGACACTGTCATTTATTATTGAGTTTTTCTCACGCTGGTTTATGAAGCACGATCCGAGTATTTTCAATACTCAGTTCAGATCCGAGTAATTTCGCGTTTAGTTGAAGACGTTTGAAGTTTCCAGAGGAGAGCTGGAGATATCTACGTATGGACATATTCTATTATCCGCTGTGGTTTGTTAGTTTTAGTTTGATGTTTGTCAGCAATTGTAAGGACAGATGTTTATAACTGTCCAAGCTGAATTTAGGTTAGACTCTGATATATGTATTTAAAAGTTTATCGCTGTAAAGATATTGTTCAATATTACATAGTATTCCATTCGAGTGAGATTATGTTCTTTCTATTTTCTTTATTACCCTTGATCATCCATACTTCCGTGCAACTTGGGTTGAACACGAGTGGTTTATTGTAAGCTCAAAGGGTACGGAATTGTGGATCGTCACATTAAGTGTTCAAAATTTCAAAGATCAACAAGAATTTTTTTTCAACAATTCCTTTGGCATTTACAAAGAAAAGTAATGAATTTGAGAAAGAAATAATTTCTTCAAATCATTAAAGTCATTATCATTTACTTTATGTTATTCAGAAGAACAAAATATAAAGAAAAAATTTCATGCAAAGTAAGAGCTGGAAAGGTGGGAAGATACTTGGTTTTACACTAAAGTGTAAAAAGCTTCTTTTAAACCAAAAGGGGATAAATGTTATCCACATTTTTTCTGACTACTATGCTAGAATAATAATCAAGGGAAAAAGAAGAAACTAAGTCAATAAGAGGATATAGAAGCATTGAAAGATAGGTATTGAGCTTATATGATAATAAAGATGACGAGTTTATAAGCGCTTTAAAGATGTAAAACTTCTAAACAAAGTATGTTTTCAAGCATGAACAACAGTACCAAGCATGTTTAATTTACGGTATCGAGCATCTAGAGGAAAATATCACGATCCAAAAGTGATGTCGAGCTTGTAAATAGAAGATATGTCGAACATATAAGTAATGGACATGTCGAGCATGGAGATAATGAACTTGTATCTGAATGTAGTACCAAGCATCTAAAGCAGAGGTGGTATTGAGCCTATAAATGCATGGTAATATCAAGCTGCTAAGCTATTAGGAAAATAAGAAGGATACCGAGTAATAAGCAATAAAAGGTTGGTAATTAAGGAAAGAATAGGTATTATAGAACTAGTACAATATAAGTATTGTTGTCCAGCATCAACCATGCTTTCAAGCATATAGACCACACCGATTAGACAACGGACTATAAAGTGTAAAAGTAGGTTATTGAACATTGACCTAACAGCACGGTGCTATATGGATTCTATCAGCAAGAAACTATTATGAATCGGCAACAACAAGGTTACCAAACTTCTACGGGAAGGAGATATCGAGTAAATGGGAGGTTGGAGTTACAATGCATGAGTCGTGCTTCTATAAGCAAGAAAGATTATCAACTGGTGATGTTTCAACATGATGTTGAGTCCTTATTGTCAGCTTGAAGACGCCGAGCCAATAGATGTAAAGAGATGTCGAGTGTAACGACCCTCTTTTCTGTACAGTTTAAGTTGGCAATAAACCACACATGTCAACTCAAACTGAATAAAAAGGTAGATTGTTTGGGGAATGAAAGGAGATAGAAAATAGAAGAAACAAAAACCAAACATAGAATCTCACAGTGCAATGAAATAAAACATATTAATCAACATAATTCTTTGCAAAGTCATTTCAAAAATGATGCATCATAGTTACACTAATACAATTTTTAACCTAGGACAGTTATAACTGCTTGGCCTTATACATCAGATATAGAGTACATAATATACACGGAATCCAGGTAAAAAGTAACTATCGATGAAGCCTCCTGCTCCGAGCTCCTCCAAAATGCATCCACGGGGAATATTTGAACTACTTGGCTGCTTGTAAAAATTTGAGCACCCAAGAGTTTTAGGGAAAGAAAATAATCCTATGGGTCAGAAATGGGTCTGGTGTGAGTAAACTCAAACAACATGATTATTACATTTCAAAACCTTTTAAAAATCAAACGTATCTCGTCGGACAACGCCACACATAAACACGGACGGGTTTTTACCTTACGATAACCAAAACACTTTTACAGAAAATCCAATGATATTATAATAATGTATAAAGTAAAATACTTGATAAAATAGCCGAAATTGTTACATTAATTAAATTCTAGCATACTCTGTTCTACAATCAAACCGTAAAGGAACGTATTAGGGAATGGATTCCATACTATGACCAGGTAAGGAACTACCTCCTATGGGTACGTCTCCAGAAAATGCACCCGGATCTGACAAGAACATCTTCTACCCTGCCATACATAACTGGCATACCACTTAAGTAGTAGTCCCGAATATTTCGTTATCCCAGTCTTACAACCTTAATCGAGATCTCATGCACATACCAATCCATAATAATAGGGTTATCTAGAAAGATGATGACATACCCTAATGGGAACGACCCGTTTAAGCCTGCTGCGTGCCCTGTTGTAGTCATTTTTCGATTGATGAGGCTTGAGGCTACGTTTTACCTTTTTGAATAGCAATCTCACTTGGAATGCTAACACTGCCATCCAGGCAGTAATCCAGTGTCAACATTCATCCACACAAGTTGTCCAGGATAAGGACAAATAGAAGGCACTACTTCTACTACATCCATTTTGGAATCACCCTCAAGACTAGTAGCAAGTAGTCCTTGCACTTCAGTGCTCCATCTTCGATTCCATATTCTTCAAAATGTCTTTAGTTTGAAATGCTTGAGTTGGATCAAAGTGGGTTTTGGATAACAAATTCGATCCCGGTCACTTTGAAACAACTTTCAATAATTTCTGGTAAACCCAACCTCGGTTCGTTTGAAAATAAGAAGATAAAAGATAAGAGTGGAGTTCACCTCCTAACCGTTAGTGGATGAATTTCTTTATCATTTATCCTAGGAAAACGAAACGAATTTATACGTATAATATAGCACAACTGATTGTAACTGTAGCATATAATTTCTGTGTTTCTTCTAGATATTTCCATAGTTACATTTTGGCCCAGATTTGATAGTCAGTCATTTAACTATCAAATAAACAAACAACCAAACGTTTATTAAATTCGATATAGGATCCTTTGAGCCTTTATTAATTAATCTTTAATTAATAAAATCACTTTATAAAAATTTATCAAAGGACCTTTTCTAAAACACTTTTCTCAAACCACTTACATCCCTTTTACTTGGAAAACAATATAAACATTTACCAAAAACATTGGGAAATTCTCTCTTCTCACATTCTATATTAAATGGCCAAAACATTCCCCTTCAAAACATCACTTACTATAAAACTTATTTACTTTATAAAATCCATTCACTTATTCCTTATAAAAATTCTAAGTTCACTTCACATTTCAAACCTCTTTACAGATTTTCAAACTTGATTTAAACGTCTTTCAAAGATATCTAAAATGATTTATAAAATCTCTTTCTTTCTTTACAACTATTTAAAAATCTTTATTCATTATTTATTTATAGAATCCCCTTTATAAAATATCATTTTCAAGATATCATTTGTAAATCACTTTAGGTAAAGCCTTTAACAAACCCCTTTTTAAAAACAAGATATTATTTAAAAATAACTTTATAAAATAATAATAAAATTTAAAAATCAATTATAACCTTTAAACACGAATCGATTTAAAAATTAAAGCTAATTTAAAAACATACTTTAGAATATCAAAAAGAGGCTTAGTAATCCCAATGGTAAAATCACCATTCAGTTTCAATTCCAATTTACTTAACAGTTGTTTACATAGGTCAACATATATGTAAATACACTCATATCCAAATCACGGAATAACATGTCAATTTGAACTAACTAGCGTATACATGTCTAAATAACATAACAACAGGATGGTGATTTGTCCTTCTAAACAGATGTCCAAACAATTGAATCAAATTTATAGCAGAACAAGGATTTATTCTGCTAAACATAGGTCCACAGAAACAAACAAACAGTCAATCAATTTATAGTAGAACGGGGATTTGTTATGCTAATACATGTCCAAACAACCAAATAATCAACATTATAACTCATTCATAGTTATATGTCTTCTTAATGGTATCGATACTTGAATCATTTGTATTCATAATCATCTTTGAAAAAGAAGTACCTTTAACCAATTTTACTTTTGAAAACTAAAGGGTTTAAAACTTTAAACCCTTTTTAAAGTAATTAATTATAAGTTAAATCCTTATTTAAATCATAACTAATTTTAATTGAATCTTAACTTAATTCAATTAAATAGTTAAACAACAATTAACTATTAATTTAAACCCAAATTAATCCTTTATTAATTATTAAATAATTAATCAAACCTTCATTAATAGTTAAATATTAATTAATCTCAATTAATTAATTAAACAATCTTTAATTAAACTTAAATAAAAAATTAGACCTTTTATAAATAATTTATTATAAATTAAACCTTAATTAATTGTAGTTTAAAAATAATTAAACACTTGATTAATAATTAATTAATAATTAACCTTATACTCAATTAATTATAAATTACAATTAAATAATTTATCTAACTCATAATTAATTTTAAAATCAATTAATAATTAATTAAAATAAATCTTAACTTTAAAAGATAATTAATTAATAACTAATCTTCACTTAATTTTAATTACTAAACCTTGTTTAATCCTTAATTAATTATTAATTAATAAAAACTTAATTAATTAAAAAATAATTATTAAAAATTTAATCATCTTCCTTAAACATTATTATTAAGTTTATAAAACATTTACAAGCACTTTTTAAGTTTAAAAAACCAAATTTTTCAAAAATCAAACTTTTAAGCGAACTGCCTCAATAGCGACTATCGCTATAGATACCCATAATTTCCAACTTGTTTTCCACTTCTATATCACGACAAACCCAAATTCTATGAACTATAACCATCGCATAAACAAGCACAGATCTCTCGAACAAGAGTGAATACTTAGGGTTTTTTTTTTAAATTCTAAGATTTACATCACATACAGACATATATTAATTATAATAACAACCACAAGATAATCCAACAATATCATCACGTATACGACCACATAACAACCACACATATAAAGGTAAATTCTTTCCAAAAAATTTAAGGAAGTACTGACCAAATATTTTGAAAACCTGAAATGCTTTAGTGTTCAGAAAGCTTGGAAAACAAGGAAACCATTCAAAAATAGGCCAATTTATTCTCGATTTTTGGACCATTTATTCTCGGAATTTGAAAAAAAATTCAAAAAAAAGTTGTAGATAGTTCTTTCCTCTTCAAATTAAAAAAAAAGAATCACTGGATATGGAAAAAATTTGAGGTAGTGGTGGCCAAAACAGTAAGGGGTATTTCGGACTTAAAAATCTTGGTTCAAAAACACCTTTGAAAAATATGGATTTTTGGAGTATTTATGCTCGAAATAAGAAAAGTAACCTGTAACAACCCGATATTTTCAACCGTTCGCATCCGCACATGTCGGACTTGAATTGTCAAATTACCGCGTTGTAAATAAAATTTGGCGAATCTCAGAACATACAGTAAATAATAATCACAGAACACAGACACAGAGTAAGAAATGCAGCGGAAGTAAAAAAGATAGTAGTTCATGAAGCTACTATGTAAATATACCAGAGTTAAATAAAATACAACAGAATAAATAGAGTACAACAGAAGTTTCAAGATGATAACCAAGTACAAGCGGAATAGAACAGCAGAACTGAAATAGATAAAACTAGATAAGCAGATAATCTCCAGCGATTCCAATCTCTAGAAAGTGGAATTCAAATCTGTGAATAACTCAGGCTGACCCGAGCGTAAATAAAAATACAAACACTCGAGTCAGGACAATATATACTTATATAATGTAAACCAACTCAAGTGAACTGTAATAAGGTACAAGTAACTTAAAGGATGCCTGGGACCGCCCATCCTCTAAGGATCCATTCAACTATTTACTACGTAGAATATTTCTCTATTACAATAATGTCTACAGTAAAATAAACTTACTTTTAAATAGCATTATGGGCTACCCATATCACCCTTCACACATAATAGTCCCAGTAGTCCATCCAGTATCAGCATATCTCCAGATCGGGAGACTACACTAAATACTCCATGGGCCATGGGAGAAAAATAAACTCGTGGTAAAGGCTCGGTATGGTAGGTGACGCGACACACAAGGCAATGCCAGGGTAGATATACCAATTACGCACACGGGCTAGTGGTAACGCAGCAGCCACATACGACCACCTCGGAACACACTCCCATATCAAAATAGGAGGATGGTCATCTAATCAATCACAACTTAGAGTATATCCATATTCGATCCCGGTCTCTTTAACAACCAATCGTTATTATAACCCGTAGTTAAAATTTAAAAATCATAGTTTATACTTCAAAATAAAGTACCATTTCAAATTCAAATCTTTATCAAAATAAAGATCTAATCATTTCCAAACCATTTCAATATATCAAAATATCATATCTTTCAAAATTCGTTTCAAATCATTATTTGAATTCAAATCCAAATATACACATTTAAATACCCTTTTAATTCAAAGATATCATTCATTCATTATCCTTTTTAATTCAAAGATATCATTCATTTATTATCACTTTTAATTCAAAGATATCATTCATTTATTATCATTTTTAATTCAAAGATATCATTCATTTATTATCATTTCAAATCACCTTTTAAATAGTTTTATATTTAAATCAAAACAATTCATTTAAACCATTTAAAAGTGAAGTCATTATATTTAATATCAAATATTTAGTTCCCAAAATTTTAGACAAATTCTGAGCTCATTTATTTAAATCATAACCTCAACTTTCATTTCAGCCTACTGCAACACTAATCAAGTGCTACTGTAGCCCTTTATTTAGTTTCATATTTTAATTATCTTTTTGTTATCACAGCACTTACCAAGTGCTGTAAACCACTTAGTTATAATTTATACATAGTTCATTTGTATCAACCACAGACTTACAAAGCGCTGTAATATCATATATCAAAATAAAGATCTAATCATTTCCAAGCCATTTTAGTATATCAAAATATCATATCTTTCAAAATTCATTTCAAAATCATATGCATTTTATTCAATTTAAAATACCATTTCAATTCACATTTCAAAAAGTTTATATTTCAAATCAAATTACTTCATTTAAATCAAAAATGAAGTTATCACATTTAATAATTAAATTATTAAATTTTCAAAATTTTCAACTTTCAAAGTTCATTTATTCAAGTAAGTTTATCAAAACAGTGAAAATTCACTTTTCGCAGCATTTAGAAAACGCTACGGAAAGTTACATTCAAAACAGTTCAATTTAACAAAAGATAGCATTTCAAAAATGCTGTAATAGGGTTTACTTAAATTTCAAATAAACTTAGTTAAATTCAACAATTATAGCACTTACAAAAATGCTATAATAGCCTTTAATTCAATTTAGCTTTTTAGTTCATTATCATCAACTACAACGTTTACAAATGCTGTAATATCATTTACATTACAATTAATAGCATTTCAAAAATGCAGTTAATTAACTTCAAATATTCAATATAATTTCACAACCAGTTATATTTTTATTTAAAACATTTTTAACTTATAAAATCATACATTTTCACATTTATAAACATCGTTTAATTTTCCTTAAAGTTCGTGATTTTATAAAGTTAAATTTCCATTCAAAAATCAAGAATTAATAATAATTCACTTATTAAATTTCAACATTCAATTCTAAATTCATTGAATTAAATTTCAACTTAACACTTAAGTTTAAAATTTCAAAATATAACTTAATTTCATTTTATTTACTTAACTTAAAATTCACTTTTATGCCAAATTCACAAATTCCCAATTTTAATTACATTTCAAAATTTCAACTTAAATATTCATTCATTTCACATTTTAACTTTATTAAAAAATCATTAATATATTATAAAATCACTTTAAATTCATTTTAAGTTCAAATTTTCATGCTTAATTTAATTTCCAATGTTCACCAATTTAAAGTTTCCAAAATAACTTACATTTTAAATTTCCTAACTTTTCATTAATTTATTTAACTTATAAATTTTCAGAAAATCAATAATATTTTACAAAAATCATTTTTAATTAATTTTAAATCAAAATTTTATAATAATTACATTTCTAAAATATTTTAAAATTTTTAGAAAACATATTTTAACTACGGGTCTGTATATAGTTTTCTACGCTAGGTAAAGTGATACGGGTAATATATCATTTCAACCCGTAATTTAAAAAGAAATCCGGGTTTTATCATTTCAAACCCGCAGTCCTAAGTAAATGAAATAAATTGAAAATCGCTCAGGCCTATCATTTCATCCCATAACGATTTTTCCTTATTCTAAAGTCCGTTCGGGTATATATCATTTCAACCCATAGTGATCCTAATCTAAAGGGAACTTGTAGTGATAAACTGATATAAACAACAGAACAGCATAGTATAACAGTAACATATGATATAACAGGTATTTAAGTATGCGTGAACATCATATAATCATAACATAGCAGATATGGCATGGTAATGCATTTTTTTACAGATTCTAATGGGGTCAATTTACTAGTTATATATGTACATATTGTCAGGTGAGAATAACTCACTTGTATTAGCTGGAGATGACAAACAACTACACACAAAAAAGATCGTCGAAGGCACGAAATCATGAGTATGATTTGAGAGTGAAGAGCCAAAGATTAATAGCCTTGGATACATTCAAACAAAACAAATATATATAACATAAGTTTCAACACAAAATACCATTAAACAATGATAGAATTGGATGCATAAACAAATCCAAAGTGTTTGCACTTGTTTCTACAACCTATGATTCAGCTCCAGATCTAAAATGGCACGACTAAAGGCATGGTTTGGATCTGGTTTGGGTTCCTAAAGGTCGGCCCAGCATGGGAAAATGATGGAGCAAATTATGGTATAGAGATATGAGCATGAACACAACAACTATAAGGCGACACACAATGTTTTCAAGGCACTAAAGGCCACGGCCAAGGCACTCCAAGTCACGGCTAGTCTTCAGGTGGTCAACTACAGGTGTGGTAGAGGTGTATGGGTCAGGAAAAGGCTGGTGGTGGTGTATGGGTCGGCCAAAGGGGAGGTTGAGGTGGTGTAAGCAAAGGTTGGCTTGGCTTGTACATTTAGGTGATGTTGGTTAAATTTTTGGTGGATCTACACAACACAAATGCATGGCCATGGCTTGGCTATGGGCTGGAGGAAGAGGACAGCCAGTTGTGGTGGTGGTGGAGGCAGCAAAGGTGGGAGGAGCCGAGCCTAGAAGAAGAGAGCAAGTGCAAAAATCAATGTAAACAAATAGAAAAGGATGAAAAGAAATGAATTTTTACCAAATCTCTCCACCAGATGATGGCTGCACTTTTTTTTTGATGAGAAGCTTTTGATAATACGTGAAAATGAAGAGAAAGATATGGCATAAAAGAATAATGAAGTCGGCTAAAGAAAATAAAAGCAAGAGTTAAGAAAATGAAAAGGCGGGAAAACAAAGAAACAAAAGCAACTAAAGAGGCACCAACCTTTTCAAATTTCTTTTATTCATTTGAAATTTATAAATACATATAAAACTGATAAATATAGATAAGAACTCAGAAATGAAAATAAATATATAAAATAAATAATCAAATTTTAATTGAATAGAATTTTAAATTAAGAGAATGACTTAAAATGCAAACTAGGCTTTAAAAATTAGAGATAACTTCAATACACTTTGGAAAATTATTATGTACTTGAAAAATATTTGTAAATTAATAAAAGAACACAAAATAAAAATGCCTTCACAAAAAAAAAAAAAAAATTTAATTAAATTTAATTTAAATGAAGAAAATAACAAAGAAAATAGAAACTAGGCTTTAAAAATAGAAAATAAATTCAATAAGCTTTGGAAAAATTCAAACATCACTTTAAGAAATATTTAAGAGTCAAAATATACATAATATAACATAAATATACAAATTATAATAAGATATATCAAGTGAAAATATCATTTATATAAATTGAAACAAAGAATATTGTTAAATAACCCATATACACACAATATTGTAAAGGGTATAACTTTCACAATTTAAATCCAATTTCAACGAAATGAAAAATAGTATTCATGATATTAAATCTATTTTCATAATAAAAGATAAAATTCAATAATTCAAATATTTAAATTTAAAATTTAAAAGTCAAAGTTTGACCAGTTTTGACCACAAATCCATTTTTAGGAAAATATTCAATTTATACCAGTTTGAGATTATAATTCAAAATTTATATTTAAAAATGAAATGTTTGAAATAAAAAAGTTTGAAATAATTTCAAAATAAAATAAACTCAAGTTTAAATTATATGCAAAAATCTAGGGTTGTTACACTCTCCCCCACTCAAAACTTTTCGTCCCCGAAAAGGAATGAGGTACGGGAAAACACAAAAAAAGATAAAGTGAAATAAGATTAAGACAAGATGACAAGGAGATTGAATTTATACCCGATAACTATTGTTATAGGTAAGTTTAACAAGGTGGAGATTATCAAAGATTATAGAAAGATTTCTAAATAGAAAAATTATAGAAAAATGCCTACACCAGCCTAAAGCATGATAAGGAAAACAAGGACACCCAAAAGATAATTTGAAAAAATAAAATAAGATAATAAGTTAGAAACCATGGAAATTTCAACTTAAATAAATAATTAATTTTTTACACAATTTAAATAAATTTTAACTATCTCAAATTTTATTATCTTATCTTCTAATCATCTTAAATTAACAATTTCTAAGATCATGGATTTGAAAAATAATCATTCATTATACTCATAATGTACTTAATAAATTCAATTCTTCTTTATTCCTACTTAAAGTTAAATTTATTCCTCTCAATATATTTTATCATCTATGCCCATTATACTTACTCTTATTATAACTGCTTTAATTTATTGTTAGTTCCATTAACATCATTTCATATTATAAATTATTCAATTAACCTTTTATTCTATTTACTCCTATTAATCATTTTTATAACTAAAATTTAATTGTATGACATTTATTTTAACCATTTAAATTTTATTTATAAAATCTTTTTTATATTGCATATTATCCAATTACATTGTTAACTTCTGTATAATTTGGGTAAGTTTTATTTAAATGCAATTGAGTATTATACAAATAAAACTTTCTAATTCCCTCATCTCAAGTTTGAATCATTTATCTAAAATTTTGACTTTCTTTTTATAATTGAAATGATTCTTTAAGATAAAGTTTAAGAATAAAATTTTCGATTCCTTCAAACCATTTAGAGATAATAAATATATATACATAATATGTCAAATCAAATTTAAATCATATATCTATATATATTATAAATCAAATCTTATTTTTGAAATTCAAATCAATTAAATTTCCCAAAACAAAGCTGTAACAAGACACAGAACGGTCTCTTCACTTCGAAACTCGAAAACGAACGTCGATGATGCCGCGGTCATCACCGAAGTTATTTTCCAGCGACAAAGAGAAGAGCACTAATTTTAAACTTAAAAATTTCTTGGAAACAAATTTATATTAGAAAATACTTCAAATAATATACCCCTTTTAAAAATTTAATCACAAGGTTTGAAACCATCGGAAATTAAATTCTCAATTTTCTTGTTTTAAACTCATTTCAGTTCCCAAATCAATTTATAAACAGCTATTTATAAATTCATTTATAGAATAATAAATGATAAATCAAGTATTATCATTTCAAATGATTAATTTGAATCAATTTATTAAGCTCCATAAATTTACTTATATCAAAATTTATTTGATTAACCAAATTTTAAAATAATATTGTGTCAGTTTGTTCTGTCAAAGTTTTTAGAAATTCTATCGATAGCATTGATCAGACGAATCAATCGGAAACCCAAATCAACATCAACAACTCAAACAACACAATATAAAACAAGACATTAATATTGATTTACAAGTACAATTCAAAATGTTTGGAAGATAGATTGGAAACAAAAGACAAGATGATTGAATAACAAAACAGGGAGGTGGATAAGCTTAAATAAATCGCGGGCAACCTTAACCGGGTCAACCGTGACTTAAACAATAAGATCGATGTGGATTTTCTAGGGTAAATCTACATTCGATCTCAATAGATAGAGTTTGGAATAACAAAAGATATTAGCATCTAAACCAAGGGTAAATATAAATCTCATGGTGAATCGATGCTAATTGTAAAGGAGTTTCCCCCTTTACAAATGAATTTTTGAGATTGGCGGGACTGCCAATTCACTATAAAACTCAATCGAAGTGGAGTTATGGGATACTCCAGAATCAAAAGGAGATGAATAGTGAGGGACATGAATGAATTTTGGAACCGCAGGGAATGTTCCAAAATTCAAATGAAATTTGTAACAAAGAGGAAGAGATTCAAGTTTGGATGAAAGTAATTCTATAACTAAATTTACCATACATTCTAAGTTTTGCCTCAAAGCCAAAGCTGTGATACCAAATGTAACAACCCGATACTTTCAACCATTCACATCCGCACATGTCGGACTTGAATTGCTCAAATTACCGCGCTGTAAATAAAATTTGGCAAATCTCAGAACATACAATAAATAATAATCACAGAACACAGACACAGGGTAAGAAATGCAGCGGAAGTAAAAGAGAAAGTAGTTCATGAAGCTACTATGTAAATATATCAGAGTTAAATAAAATACAACAGAATAAATAGAGTACAACAAAAGTCTCAAGATGATAACCAAGTACAAGCGGAATTGAACAACAGAACTGAAATAGATAAAACTAGATAAGCAAATAATCTCCAGCGATTCCAATCTCCAGAAAGTGGAATCCAAATCTGTGAATAACTCAGGCTGACCCGAGCGTAAAGAAAAATACAAACACTCGAGTCAGGATAATATATACTTATATAATGTAAACTAACTCAAGTGAACTGTAATAAGGTACAAGTAACTTAAAGGATGCATGGGACCGTCCATCCTCTAAGGATCCGTTCAACTAATTTACTATGTAGTAATACTTCGCTGTTACAATAATGTCTACAGTAAAATAAACTTACTTTTAAATAGCATTTCGGGCTACCCATACCACCCTTCACATATAATAGTCCCAATAGTCCATCCAGTATCAACATATCTCCAGATCGGGAGACTACCCTAAATACTCCATGGGCCATGGGAGAAAAACAAACTCGTAGTAAAGGCTCGGTATGGTAGTTGACGCGGCACACAAGGCAATGCCAGGGTAGATATACCAATTACGCACACGGGCTGGTGGTAACGCAGTAGCCACATACGCCCACCTCGGAACACACTTCCATATCAAAATAGGAGGATGGTCATCTAATCAATCACAACTTAGAGTATAGTATCGAAGGAATGTGTTCGACAGAGGAGCTACCCCTTTTGGCCCGAGATCGCTCCTGTTTTAGCCACCTTAAGCCAACTCACGGGAGTCGGGTCCACGTAAATATACCTCAAGAACGTCGCCACCATCCTACTTCATTCTGAAAACTCCACCGCGTACACAGTTGTTAAAGTGGTTTTCGGTATCGACAGAGAGTATGTCCATATTCGATCCTGGTCTCCTTAACAACCAATCGTTATTATAACCCGTAGTTAAAATTTAAAAATCATAGTTTATACTTCAAAATAAAGTATCATTTCAAATTCAAATCTTTATCAAAATAAAGATCTAATCATTTCCAAACCATTTCAATATATCAAAATATCATATCTTTCAAAATTCGTTTCAAATCATTATTTGAATTCAAATCCAAATATACACATTTAAATACCCTTTTAATTCAAAGATATCATTCATTCATTATCCTTTTTAATTCAAAGATATCATTCATTTATTATCATTTTTAATTCAAAGATATCATTCATTTATTATCATTTCAAATCACCTTTTAAATAGTTTTATATTTAAATCAAAACAATTCATTTAAACCATTTAAAAGTGAAGTCGTTATATTTAATATCAAATATTTAGTTCCCAAAATTTTAGACAAATTCTGAGCTCATTTATTTAAATCATAACCTCAACATTCATTTCAGCCTACTTCAACACTAATCAAGTGCTACTGTAGCCCTTTATTTAGTTTCAGATTTTAATTATCTTTTTGTTATCACAGCACTTACCAAGTGCTTTAATACCACTTAGTAATGATTTATAAATAGTTCATTTGTATCAACCACGACGCTTACAAAGCGTTGTAATATCATATATCAAAATAAAGATCTAATCATTTCCAAGCCATTTCAGTATATCAAAATATCATATCTTCCAAAATTCATTTCAAAACCATATTCATTTTATTCAATTTAAAATACCATTTCAATCCACATTTCAAAACAGTTTATATTTCAAATCAAATTACTTCATTTAAATCAAAAATGAAGTTATTACATTTAATAATTAAATTATTAAATTTTCAAAATTTTCAACTTTCAAAGTTTGTTTATTCACTTAAGTTTATCAAAACAGTGAAAATTCACTTTTCGTAGCATTTAGAAAACGCACGGAAAGTTACATTCAAAACAGTTCAATTTAACAAAATATAGCATTTTAAAAATGCTATAATAGGGTTTACTTAAATTTCAAATAAACTTAGTTAAATTCAAAAATTATAGCACTTACAAAAATTCTATAATAGCCTTTAATTCAATTTAGCTTTTTAGATCATTATCATCAACTACAGCATTTACAAATGCTGTAATATCATTTACATTACAATTAATAACATTTCAAAAATGCAGTTAATTAACTTCAAATATTCAATATAATTTCACAACCAATTATATTTTTATTTAAAACAATTTTAACTTATAAAATCATACATTTTCACGTTTATAAACATCATTTAATTTTCCTTAAGTTCATGGTTTTATAAAGTTAAATTTCCATTCAAAAATCAAGAATTAATAATAATTCACTTATTAAATTTCAATATTCAATTTTAAATTCATTGAATTAAATTTCAAATTAACATTTAAGTTTAAAATTTCAAAATATAACTTAATTTCATTTTATTTACTTAACTTAAAATTCACTTTTAAGCCAAATTCACAAATTCCCGATTTTAGTTATATTTCAAAATTTTAACATAAATATTCATTCCTTTCACATTTTAACTTTATTCAAAAATCATTAATATATTATAAAATCACTTTAAATTCATTTTAAGTTCAAATTATCATGAATCTATCGTATTTTCATACTTAATTTAATTTCTAGTTTTTACCAATTTAAACTTTCCAAAATAACTTACATTTCAAATTTCCTAACTTTTCATTAATTTATTTAATTTACAAATTTTCAGAAAATCAATAATATTTTACAAAAATCATTTTTAATTAATTTTAAATCGAAATATTATAATAATTACATTTCTAAAATATTTTAAAATTTTTAGAAAACATATTTTAACTACGGGTCTGTAAATAGTTTTCTACGCTAGGTAAAGTGATACGGGTAATATATCATTTCAACCCGTAATTTACAAAGAAAACAGAGTTTTATTATTTCAAACCCGCAGTCCCAAGTAAATGAAATAAATTGAAAATCGCTCAGGTCTATCATTTCAGCCCATAACGATTTTCCCTTATTCTAAAGTCTGTTCGGGTATGTATCATTTCAACCAATAGTGATTCTAATCTAAAGGGAACTTACAGTGATAAACTGATATAAACAACAGAATAGTATAATATAACAGTAACATACGATATAACTGGTGTTTAAGCATGGGTGAACATCATATAATCATAACATAGCAGATATGATATGGTTATGCATTTTATTTACAGATTCAAAAGGGGTCAATTTACTAGTTATATATGTACATATTGTCAGGTGAGAATAACTCACTTGTATTAGGTGGAGATGACAAACAACTACACACAACAAAGATCTTCAAAGGCATGAAAGCATGAATATGATTTGGGAGTGGAGAGCCAAAGATTAATAGCCTTGGATACATTCAAACAAAAAAAATATATATAACATAAGTTTCAACACAAAATACCATTAAACAATGATATAATTGGATGCATAAACAAATCCAAAGGGTTTGCATTTGTTTTCTACCACCTATACTTCAGCTCTAGATCTGAAATGGCACGGCTAAAGGCATGGTTTGGATCCGGTTTGGGTTCCTTAAGGTCGTCCTAGCATGGGAAAATGATGGAGCAAATTATGGTATAGAGATATGAGCATGAACACAACAACTATAAGGCAACACACAATGTTTTCAAGGCACTAAAGGTCACGGCCAAGGCACTTCAATTCACGGCCAGTCTTCAGGTGGTCAACTACAGGTGTGGCAGAGGTGTATGGGTCAGGAAAAGGCTGCTGGTGGTGGTGTATGGGTCGGCCAAAGGGGAGGTTGAGGTGGTGTAAGCAAAGGTAGGCTTGGCTTGTACATTTAGGTGATGTTGGTTAAATTTTTGGTCGATCTACACAACACAAATGCATGGCCATGGCTTGGTTGTGGGATGGATGAAGAGGACATCCAGTTATGGTGGTGATAGAGGTGGCAAAGGTGATTGAGATGGGAGGAGCCAAGCCTAGAAGAAGAGAGCAAGTGCAAAAATCAATGTAAACAAATAGAAAAGGATGAAAAGAAATGAATTTTTACCAAATCTCTCTACCAGATGATGGCCGCAATTTTTTTGTGATGAGAAGCTTTTGATAATACATGAAAATAAAGAGAAAGATATAGCCTGAAAGAATAACGAAGTCGGCTAAAGAAAATAAAAGCAAGAGTTAAGAAAATGAAAAGGCGGGAAAACAAAGAGACAAAAGCAAGTAAAGAGACACCAGCCTTTTCAAATTTCTTTTATTCATTTGAAATTTATAAATACATATAAAAACTGATAAATAAAGATAACAACTCGGAAATAAAAATAAATATATAAAATAAATAATTAAGTTTTAATTAAATAGAATTTTAAATTAAGAGAATGGCTTAAAATGCAAACTAGGCTTTAAAAATTAGAGATAACTTCAATACACTTTGGAAAATTATTATATACTTGAAAAATATTTATAAATAAAGATAAGAACACAAAATAAAAATTCCTTCATAAAAACAAATAAATAAATTTTAATTAAATATAATTTAAATGAAGAAAATAGCAAAGAAAATAGAAACTCTTTAAAATAGAAAATAAATTCAATAAGCTTTGGAAAAATTCAAACATCACTTTAAGAAATATTTAAGAGTCAAAATATACATAATATAACATAAATATACAAATTAGAATAAGATACATCAAGTAAAAATATCATTTATATAAATTAAAACAAAGAATATTGTTAAATAACCCTATATACACACAATATTGTAAAGGGTATAACTTTCACAATTTAAATCCAATTTCAACGAAACAAAAAGTAGTATTCATGATATTAAATCTAATTTCATAATAAAAGATAAAATTCAAGAATTCGAATATTCAAATTTAAAATTTAAAAGTCAAAGTTTGTCCAGTTTTGACCACAAATCCATTTTTCAGGAAAATATTCAATTTATACCAGTTTGAGATTATAATTCAAAATTTATATTTAAAAATGAAATGTTTGAAATAAAACAAGTTTAAAATAATTTTAAAAAAAATAAAGTCAAATTTAAATTATATGCAAAAATCTAGGGTTGTTACATGACGCAATAGAAATTTGTATTCGCTGGAATTACAAATGTTTCGAAAAAAAATAAAACCTCCATTTGGAGTCGAATGCAATGTGTTATGTCCGAGTAAAGTAGAGAGAAAATGGAGTAGTTTTGAAATGGAAGAGGAGTTAAAATTGGATTTTTAAAACATTTAAAGATTAGAACTTGGATTTTTAAACTTTTGAAAGTTAAGAAGGAAAAGAATCCTTGAAAAGATATTAAAGTGCTTAAGGAAGTTTGAAATGAAGAAAAAAAGTATAAAAATGGAAAGGAAATTAGGAAAATTTGTATATATATTAAGTGCATTTGTTAAACTACCATAATACCCTTCCAACACTAACCTTCACTCATGTATTTCCATATTACCACCTCCGCCCCCTCAAAATTTTGAAATTTCCATGTAGGGAACATGAAAAGACCCCTACTTGTACTCTTGTCTCCCAGTTTCCAAAGAGTCGCATCTTGCCACCCTCTGATGTGACTATATTCTATTTTTTTATTTAGTAGCCAAAATGTCACATCATAATTAAATTAACTAAACTAACACTAATATGTTATCTTAAACCACATTATTACTTAGTCTATGTGTGAATATATTTAAGAAAGTGTGCATAACATTTCAAACAACTTTTATACGATGAAACTTCGAAAATTGGAAAACAGTTTCCGGTCATATTTTCTGTTTTCATGGAACTATATATTTTTGTAAACACATTTTAAAAACTATTTCACTTTTATTATTTTTTATTAAAAATAGTTTTATTTTCATTATAAAACCTATAAATTGAATAATTAAAATTAATTAAATATTTATAAATCAAAGCACTGAAATTCTAGGTCGTAACATTCTTCCCCCCATAAAAGAATTTCGTCCCGGAAATTACACCTCATAACCTATTCAAAAACACTTAATACTCTACTTCATTCCATATGATGTACATAGATCATTCTCATGCAAAATCTGATTTAATTATAACTCGAATACGTAACTTCACTTCCGAACTAGTATCGCTTACCCGATTCTCTAATGCGGACTCCGATCTAGCTCCTTGATTTGGAACCTCGGTTCTCCTTACATAGTTGTAACTACGATAGAAAACTTTGGTCCCATACCAAAAATCCTCATCAAATGCTTTCCGTCAAAAATAGAGTAATAAATCCTTGTTTGGAAACGGGGTGAAACACCTCAAGCCATGTACTTGAACCTTAGATCAATTATATGAAAAGTGAAATGATCTACATTCAACTTACGCATTTACTTAATTGGTTCTCCATAATACCAATTTTCCATTAATGTATTTATGAAAACTTTTCACAAACAACTCTTAATTTCAACTTGGATAATACTCCACTATAGCCTAAGAGTAAATACCCCTATCTGATTCCATTATTCCATTCTGAATTTATTTTCGTAAGAAAACATAAGATCTAAATACCCGGGTTTTATACGAAACCTTTTGAAATGAAACTATAATTTCAATTCTTTAAAAATTTACATATAGCGCAAGTAACTCCAAAATGATACCAAGGAACTCGGTATTACTAAAACAGTATCATACATTCCCTTACCAAGAAGGGTAATACTAAAGAGAAGTGTTTACCATCCAAACACATCTCTTCCCTAAATTTTAAGTTATTTTTGAACCACTCGAACTAGTTAACTTTTAAAAAATATATTTTATTCAAAATTCCATTTTTGAAATAATACTTCACATTTTCCAACAAAACATTTATCAGCAACTTACTTTGGATTCGTTGGGGTTGAATTCGATTCGATTGTACAATGATAAAGAGGATAATTTACTAAGTGCACTACAAAGTTTGCCTAGGCAAACATCTGATTGTCACATAGAATATTATTTCGATCATCACAAAACAATCACAACTCATTTCCCCTAACTAATCTAAAGAAAACACTTCTTACTTAAATTTCATACATTAAGCAAAATTGCTTTCAAATACCATTATTTCTTGAACTATTGAAAATAATTTTCCAAATCATCGGGATTTAGGTTCTCAAGTTTTCAACCTAATTCTTTTTCATTAAAAAGACACATTCTCTTTAATTGGAGTCAAATGCAATGAGTTATGGCCGAGTAAAGTAGAGAGAAAATAGAGTAGTTTTGAAATTGAAAAAAAGGAGTTAAAAATGGATTTTTAAAACATTTAAAGATTAGAACTTGGATTTTTAAACTTTTGAAAGTTAAGAAAAAGGAAATGAATCCATGGAAATATATTAAAGTGCTTAAGGAAGTTTGAAATGAAGAAAAGAATGATAAAAATTGGAAGGAAATTATGAAAATTTGTATATATATATAAAGTGAATTTGTTAAATTACCATAATACCTTCCAACATTACCCTCCACTCATGTATTTCCATGTCACCACCTCCTCCCCTCACAATTTCGAAATTTCCATGTAGGGAACATGGAAAGACCCTTACTTGTACTCTTGTCTCCCAATTTCCAAAAAATACATCTTGTCCCCCCATGATGTGACTATTTTCTATATATTTTTTTGTTTATTTGCCAAAGTGTCAGATCATGATTATATTAACTTAATTAACACTAATTATACTCTCTTAAACCATATTATATACTTAGTCTATGTGTGAATATATTTAAGAAAGTGTGCATAATATTTCAAACAACTTTTATACGATGAAACGTCAAAAATTTGGAAAACAGTTTTCGGTTACATTTTCTGTTTTTCATCGAACTATATATTTTTGTAAATACATCTTAAAAACTATTTCACCCTTATTATTTATTATTAAAATGAGTTTTACTTTCATTATAAAACTTATATATTGAATATTTAAAATTAATTAAATATTCACAAATCAAAACAGTGAAATTCCGGGTCGTTACATCGAGCATCCAAGTAGCAAGCAAGCCCCAAAAAGGATAAAGAGATGTCAAATCTCTAAAGGATATCGAGCCTAAAAAAAGTGAATATTATCGAGCATCCACAATAAAAAGGACACGTCGAGCATCTAACCATGAAGAAGGGATAACGAATTCTAAAGTAATAATGAGCTTCAACGCCAGCAAAGGATTTCGAGCTTTTACAAGTAGCAAGGAAATCGAACCTCAAAAGATGTGAAGGTTACCGAGTGTCTATCATCATGAAGGTTATCGAGCATCTACCATTATAAAGGTTGTCAAGCTTTTGCTAGGAAGATTATATTGTCGAATTTCTATAAGTAAGTGATATCAAATGCTGATATTTCATTAGGATAGCACTATCAGAGCCCTTGGATTCAAAGTCATAACACGTGCGAATCATCCCGAATGATTGGCACTCCTATAAGTATACCCCCATTGTGACGACCGCCCATGACTCCTGCACTAAACAAGGAAAATAGTGTGCTGAAAAGTGTGTCAGGCCGCCATGGACGATCATCAGGGTAGGGTAAAACAGAAAACTCTATCGTATTACTCACAGCGCGTGGATAAAATACAATAGAAAAGTATACATAGTGAAGCTCCATAGAACAGAATCTCATCATATAAACTCATAATAGTTTGGTACAACATCTGAAAAGTCAATACAGCAAGCCTCACTACATATCACTCAGAGAATATACAAGCAGCGGAACATCCGGTACATATAGTAAGAAAACAATATGCAAAAGCCTCCAGCTCGTCTTCGTCATCAACAGCGTTGGTCACTAAGAACAGCACCTGTCACCTGCTACCTAGTCTGCCCATCCCAAAACGGATGAACAGCCCAAGGTAATAAGAGTTGAACATAAAACCTTGAGTCAGACAAATGTCCTAGTGAGTAGTAAATCAACTATCAAACATACCAAAAGAGCATAAAGGAAAAAGGAATAGGAACCCAACCATCCCACTCCACCTCTTTCTACAGTGATAGCCCCCAGACCCACTAAGCAGAAACAAACATAGCAAAGCAGACAATTAAAGTAAAGCAATTATCACTCGAGTCAAGGTCGATGTTTTCCAAGTACAAACCGCCAAGGCCTAAACCAAGATCAGATAATCAGCCACAAAACATCGCTCTTGAGACCGAGTGACGATACAACCAAAGCATCCAAACATCCATGACTCTGGCTATCACTGTTATCATTTCCTCGATATCATCGTTAATTGAATGACCGGCTCATTATTTCATCCGTCCGTCAAGGGCTAATGGCAACCCCGGTTCTAGACAGAACTCCGCACGTCGTCGCAGCCCGTGCCTAGGACTATCGAATCTGCCCAGAGTACTTAGCACGTCGTCGTAGCCCGTGCCTGGGATTATCGAATCTGCCCACCGTACTCTTGCTTTGAGCCTGCTAGAACCGTCAATAACGATGAGATCTCAGCCTTCTAGTCATCCTCCTCGACGACTATTCTCATACTAGCTCAAGCGTCTCTTGAGCCATCCATTATCAACGAACTCGAACCATTTCACCGAGTTATCAACATGCTTGGGATGATCCCGTCTGGATTAAACCAAGGTTATCTCATATCATGCTTTGCTTCATCGCATCATAGCAAAGTCCCATCTCAATATCATGCTTTGCTTCATCACATCATAGCAAAGTCCCATCTCAACATCATCATCAAATCTATCCATATGAGCTTTCTCATCCGCTTCATATGCCACGGGCAGCTTTCCTTATTCAAGAGCCTTTCTACTTAGCTTTTGAATCATCTTCGACCAACTTGTCCAAATTCAACCATACATCAACTAACTCATAACAATCAATCAAGGCAATCATTAATCCAAGTTATCAATCATTCAAACAAGATCTAAATAAACAGTTATAACAATAATGGCAATTTCGTAAATAAAGAGTCCAAATCTAACAAGCATGAATTCTAAGTAATATCTTGATGAATGAACTAGCATAGGTTAACATGTAGTAAAGTGGATCTCAAAACTTTATGAAAGATGGATCTACATGAAGACTTAAGGAAAATGCATGAAATCACTATCTTTAACACACAAACAAGCCACCGATCCAATATACTCCTTTGGGTCCGTGTGAGAGATAACCACCACTCACCAAATCACCTAAACACCTCAAAAGCAACAAACTCCAGATCTGGACAGCAAAGGATCTAGCTTGATCCGACAAGATTCCGCTTCAAATGATGAAATCTCTCTTCGATGGATGGAGATCTTCAACTTTGGCTCTTGGATCTTCGATTTGATCTTCAATTTAGATGGATGGAAGCACAAGATTAAAGTGGAGAAAAGAAGTGAAGAAGTGTTGTAGTCGAGCTCTCAAAATAGCAGCACTTCGTTGCTTCAAAATCCGATGCCAAAAAGTGAACCAAAGCCGTGTATTTATAGGCTGAACCCCATGAGTCGTTCGCCCCCCCCCCCTTAAGTCGGTCACGACTTAACCCTTGCCGACCTAACGACTCAACTACATAGCCGACCTAACCCTTACCGACCTACGACTTATCACTCCACGGCTCAACGACTTACAAATGTAGCCGACCTAACTACCTAACACACACGAACATATACGCGACTTAACTACCTTGCCGACCTAACACTTAAGTCGCTCGTACGACCTAACATAAGTCGGTCACAACTTAAATATAATGCCGACCTAACCATCCTAACGGGTTAACACTTCCACTCTACCTACGGCTTAGCGACTTAGCAAACCCTACGACCCAACGACTTAAGACTCCCACGACCTATCTTAACACAGCGCTAATCTCTAGGTCACTAACTCGTTAACTTGTTAACTCCTAAGCCGTTACCCTACTAATCCTGTTAAGCCGCTAACTCCCCTAAGCCACTAACCCTTAGGTCGTTCCATCCTATAAGTCGTTCAATCCACTAACTTGCTAACCACCTTAAGTCGACCAATTCCTATAAGTCGCCTATGAGTCGGTCAATCTCTTAAGTCGTTAACCCTTAAGTCGGCAACCACTACCACTAACTTCTCTAAGTCATTCATATGACTTGGGTTGCTCGGCCGACCTATACTAACATACGACTTAGACTCAGAACGACTTAAGCAATACTAATGACTTAATGGCAACTATTTTACGATTTATCGACACGTAAAATACGGGTCGTTACATTCTCTCCCCCTTAGGAATTTCGCCCTCGAAATTCCAAACAATCAAGAGCAATCAAAACTATTCTGCATGCCTACCATTCATAGCAATCAACAAACCATGCATCCAATTACTAACCTAGCAGGCAGAATTCTAAGACTAGAACAAGTTACAAATTCATGAGATGTCACGACACCTTAGGGCCATACCTCGAAGAGTTCAGGATAAGCTGCCTTCATCCTCTCTTCCTCCTCCATGTACAGTCGTTAACATCATCACTCCATTGTACCTTAAGAAACTTGACTACCTTCCTCCTAAGCTGTTTCGTGTCAGTCTCTACAACACGAAGCGGTTTACGAGGTCTCTTAACTACTGGATCAACCTCCAAATCTTCATAGCTATCAGCAGAAACCACCGTACTTGGGTCGTGCACATACCTCCGTAGATACGATACGTGAAAAACATTGTGCACACCCGACATCTTTTCTGGTAACTCCAATTTATAGGCGAGCTTTCCAATTCGCTCGATGATCGGGAATGGTCCAACAAATCTCGGAGTCAAATGGTAACTCCCAATTGGTAATGTCTCCACATCTTCAAAGCAAATACAATCGCCGCTAACTCCAAATCATGGGTCGGATAATTCTTTTCATGCGGCTTCAGTTGTCGACTTGCATATGCAACAACTTTATCCTTCTGCATTAGCACTGCTCCAAGTCCAGTACCACATGCATCGGTATAAACCACCGTCTCATCATTTCCACTTGGAATAGTCAAAACAGGAGCACTTGTCAATCGCTCTTTCAGGATTCCGAAAGCTTGCTCACACTTAGCATCCCATCTGAACACTTGGTTCTTTTTCGCCAATCCTGTTAATGGTGCAGCTATCTTGGAAAAGTCTTTGATAAACCGACGATAATATCCTGCTAATCCAAGAAAACTTCTCACATCAGATGCATTCTTAGGTCTAAGCCAATCCTGGATTGCTTCCACCTTGGCGGGATCAACCGCTATTCCATTTCCAGAGATAATATGACCTAAGAACCTCACTTCACTCTTCCAGAAGTGACACTTCGAAAACTTTGCCCTCAGCTGATGTTTTCGCAGAATTTCCAAAACAATACGCAAGTGCGTCTTGTGCTCTTCTTCAGTTCTGGAATAAATCAAAATATCATCCACGAACACAAGTACGAACTTGTTCAACCGATCTCTGAACACTCTATTCATAAGGTCCACAAAATATGCTGGCGCATTAGTCAATCCAAACGGCATTACCAGCCACTCATAGAAACCGGATGGTGTCCTGAAAGCAGTCTTCGGCACACTATCCTTTGCCACTCTCAACTGGTGAAATCCCGTTGCCAAATCCATCTGAGAAAACACCTTAGCTTCGTGAAGCTGATCAAACAAGTCATCTATTATTGGCAACGGATACTTGTTCTTCTTAGTCACTTTATTCAGCTCACGATAATCCACACACATCCTCAACGATCCATCCTCTTTGGTTGCAAACACAACTGGTGCACCCCATTCGGACACACTACGCCGAATGAATCCTTTCTGTAAAAGGTCATCAACTTGCACCTTCAACTCTTGCTGTTCCCTAGGCGCCATCTGCCTAAGAGGCATCACAACTGGTCTGGCTCCTTCAACTAGATCGATACGAAACTCGATCTCTCTATGCGGCGGTAACCCTTTAACCTCGTCAAAGACATCCTCAAATCCATTCACAATAGGCACCGATGACAGTCCATCCCGTGGAACAACTAGCGAATACATGAAGCTCATGAAGACGCCTTCTTCATGCTTACATCGTATCACAACCTTTCGCTCCTCCACATTCTCGACTGTCACCTCCAGCCTCTTACAATCAACCCTTGCCGCATACTTCCTAAGCCAGTCCATACCCAAAATAATTCCGAACCCCGCAAAGTTCAGAACAAAACAATCATAAACAAAAGAGAAATCATGACTCGATACAACTAGACCACGGCATACCATACACAAACAAGACGAACCCCCAACTGGATTAGTCACAACCAATGGTCTATCAACAATATCCGGTTCCAAACCCAACCGGCCTACAAGTTCACTACAAACAAAGGAGTGCGACGCCCCAGTATCAAATAACACTCTAACTGGAACACCGCAAATGGAAAGAGTACCTTGAACCACCACATTCTTTCCTTTCTCTTCTGCAGTAGGAGCTTTCGAAGACGATGACACAGCCCCCAAAGCATAAGCTTGCACAATTTGCTTGTCCTTCCTCGGTTCCGGACAATTCTTCCTGAAATGCCCCGGTTTGTCACAGTTGTGGCACTTCGCCGGCACCTTCGGATTCTTACAATCTCTGGAGAGATGTCCCTTCTGCTGACAGTTGTAGCAGGTCATTTCACCCTTCAGATTCTTGTGGCCATCCTTACCCTTCTGTTGCTGCTGCTTCCTTTTCTTGTTTTCACCCTGCTGTGGTTTAGACCCTTCCTTGGTTACAGCAACAACAGATCCTTCTTTAGGAAACAGATTCTCATGCCTGAGAGCTTTCTCCACAAGCTTCTCAAATGGGTCATCCAGATGATCCTCCAACTGCCTCCCAAGATAACTGTCCAAGCCTATCACAAACTTCTCATTCTTCTGATAAGGGGAGTCAATATATGACTGAGCATACTTGGACAAAGCTTCAAACTCAGAAACATACTCAAGAACTGGTCTTCCACCTTGCTTGAGCTCCACAAACTTCTTAAACAGAATAGATTTCTAAGCTGTAGAAATGAACTTAGCTTCAAATCTAACCTGGAATTGCTTCCAAGTGATCTTTTCCTCTGGAGTATCAATGGTGATAGAGTTCCACCAATCAGAAGCTCTTCCTTGAAGCTGTCTTGATGCAAGCTTCCTCTTAGTTGCATCCTCAATTCCTAAATCACCAAAGATCCTTCTACAAGCATCAATCCACCTTTGAACTTCAATGGTTGATTCTGTCCCCGAGAAAACCTTTCCTCCAAGAGCAGTATAGTCTTTACACAACTTAGCAAAATCCACCGGTCTTGGGGCTTGAACCTGAACTCCAACATCTACTGATGGCCCCGAAGCTGGCATTCTTCTCATGATCGAAGCCATCATAGCCTCGAACATAGAAGCATAATCAGCAGCCTCCTCAACAGTACGGCCTTCCCTAGCAGCTGGTCTCCCTCTTCGACTCATTCCTAATATCTAATAGAAATGATTAATATACCCTGAGAAACAACTGCATAATAAGTTCAAATCCTTCTAAGCTACTATATTATATATAGTAATCATCCATCAAAATTACATTTACGTCTCTCATACATAGTTACATTAGCGAGCGTTGGCTAAAATCGATTAAACAAAGCTCTGATACCAAATGTGACGAGCGCCCATGACTCCTGCACTAAACAAGGAAAATAGTGCGCTGAAAAGTGTGCCAGTCCGCCATGGACGATCATCAGGGTAGGGTAAAACAGAAAACTCTATCGTATTACTCACAGCGCATGGATAAAATACAATAGAAAAGTATACATAGTGAAGCTCCATAGAACAGAATCTCATCATATAAACTCATAATAGTTTGGTACAACATCTGAAAAGTCAATACAGCAAGCCTCACTACATATCACTCAGAGAATATACAAGCAGCGGACATCGAGCATTTTATACGATGAAACGTCAAAAATTTGGAAAATAGTTTTCGGTTACATTTTCTGTTTTTCATCGAACTATATATTTTTGTAAATACATCTTAAAAACTATTTCACCCTTATTATTTATTATTAAAATGAGTTTTACTTTCATTATAAAACTTATATATTGAATATTTAAAATTAATTAAATATTCACAAATCAAAACAGTGAAATTCCGGGTCGTTACATCGAGCATCCAAGTAGCTAGCAAGCCCCAAAAAAGGATAAAGAGATGTCAAATCTCTAAAGGATATCGAGCCTAAAAAAAGTGAATATTATCGAGCATCCACAATAAAAAGGACACGTCGAGCATCTAACCATGAAGAAGGGATAACGAATTCTAAAGTAATAATGAGCTTCAACGCCAGCAAAGGATTTCGAGCTTTTACAAGTAGCAAGGAAATCGAACCTCAAAAGATGTGAAGGTTACCGAGTGTCTATCATCATGAAGGTTATCGAGCATCTACCATTATAAAGGTTGTCAAGCTTTTGCTAGGAAGATTATATTGTCGAATTTCTATAAGTAAGTGATATCAAATGCCGATATTTCATTAGGATAGCACTATTAGAGCCCTTGGATTCAAAGTCACAACACGTGAGAATCATCCCGAATGATTGGCACTCCTATAAGTATACCCCCATTGTGACGACCGCCCATGACTCCTGCACTAAATAAGGAAAATAGTGCGCTGAAAAGTGTGCCAGGCCGCCATGGACGATCATCAGGGTAGGGTAAAACAGAAAACTCTATCGTATTACTCACAGCGCATGGATAAAATACAATAGAAAAGTATACATAGTGAAGCTCCATAGAACAGAATCTCATCATATAAACTCATAATAGTTTGGTACAACATCTGAAAAGTCAATACAGCAAGCCTCACTACATATCACTCAGAGAATATACAAGCAGCGTAACATCCGGTACATATAGTAAGAAAATAATATGCAAAAGCCTCCAGCTCGTCTTCGTCATCAACAGCGTTGGTCACTAAGAACAGCACCTGTCACCTGCTACCTAGTCTGCCCATCCTAAAACGGATGAACAGCCCAAGGTAATAAGAGTTGAACATAAAACCTTGAGTCAGACAAATGTCCTAGTGAGCAGTAAATCAACTATCAAACATACCAAAAGAGCATAAAGGAAAAAGGAATAGGAACCCAACCATCCCACTCCACCTCTTTCTACAGTGATAGCCCCCAGACCCACTAAGCAGAAACAAACATAGCAAAGCAGACAATTAAAGTAAAGCAATTATCACTCAAGTCAAGGTCGATGTTTTCCAAGTACAAACCGCCAAGGCATAAACCAAGATCAGATAATCACCCACAAAACATCGCTCTTGAGACCGAGTGACGATACAACCAAAGCATCCAAACACCATGACTCTGGCTATCACTGTTATCATTGCCTCGATATCATCGTTAATTGAATGACCGGCTCATTATTTCATCCGTCCGTCAAGGGCTAATGGTAACCCCGGTTCTAGACAGAACTCCGCACGTCGTCGCAGCCCGTGCCTAGGACTATCGAATCTGCCCAGAGTACTTAGCCCGTCGTCGCAGCCCGTGCCTGGGATTATCGAATCTGCCCAGCGTACTCTTGCTTTGAGCCTGCTGGAACCGCCAATAACGATGAGATCTCAGCCTTCTAGTCATCCTCCTCGAAGACTATTCTCATACTAGTTCAAGCGTCTCTTGAGCCATCCATTATCAACGAACTCGAACCATTTCACCGAGTTATCAACATGCTTGGGATGATCCCGTCTGGATTAAACCAAATCTATCTCATATCATGCTTTGCTTCATCGCATCATAGCAAAGTCCCATCTCAATATCATGCTTTGCTTCATCACATCATAGCAAAGTCCCATCTCAACATCATCATCAAATCTATCCATATGAGCTTTCTCATCCGCTTCATATGCCACGGGCAGCTTTCCTTATTCAAGAGCCTTTCTACTTAGCTTTTGAATCATCTTCGACCAACTTGTCCAAATTCAACCATACATCAACTAACTCATAACAATCAATCAAGGCAATCATTAATCTAAGTTATCAATCATTCAAACAAGATCTAAATAAACAGTTATAACAATAATGGCAATTTCGTAAATAAAGAGTCCAAATCTAACAAGCATGAATTCTAAGTAATATCTTGATGAATGAACTAGCATAGGTTAACATGTAGTAAAGTGGATCTCAAAACTTTATGAACGATGGATCTACATGCAGACTTAAGGAAAATGCATGAAATCACTATCTTTAACACACGAACAAGCCACCGATCCAATATACTCCTTTGGGTCCGTGTGAGAGATAACCACCACTCACCGAATCACCTAAACACCTCAAAAGCAACAAACTCCAGATCTGGACAGCAAAGGATCTAGCTTGATCCGACAAGATTCCGCTTCAAATGATGAACTCGATGGATGGAGATCTTCAACTTTGGCTCTTGGATCTTCGATTTGATCTTCAATTTAGATGGATGGAAGCACAAGATTAAAGTGGAGAAAATAAGTGAAGAAGTGTTGTAGTCGAGCTCTCAAAATAGCAGCACTTCGTTGCTTCAAAATCCGGTGCCAAAAAGTGAACCAAAGCCGTGTATTTATAGGATAAACCCCATGAGTCGTTCGCCCCCCTTAAGTCGGTCACGACTTAACCCTTGCCGACCTAACGACTCAACTACATAGCCGACCTAACCCTTACTGACCTAACGACCTACGACTTATCACTCCACGGCTCAACGACTTACAAATGTAGCCGACCTAACTACCTAACACACACGAACATATACGCGACTTAACTACCTTGCCGACCTAACACTTAAGTCGCTCGTACGACCTAACATAAGTCGGTCACAACTTAAATATAATGCCGACCTAACCATCCTAACGGGTTAACACTTCCACTCTACCTACGGCTTAGCGACTTAGCAAACCCTAGGACCCAACGACTTAAGACTCCCACGACCTATCTTAACACAACGCTAATCTCTAGGTCACTAACTCGTTAACTTGTTAACTCCTAAGCCGTTACCCTACTAATCCTGTTAAGCTACTAACTCCCCTAAGCCACTAACCCTTAGGTCGTTCCATCCTATAAGTCGTTCAATCCACAAACTTGCTAACCACCTTAAGTCGGCCAATTCCTATAACTCACTCACCCTATGAGTCGGTCAATCTCTTAAGTCATTAACCCTTAAGTCGGCAACCACTACCACTAACTTCTCTAGGTCATTCACATGAGTTGGGTTGCTCGGCCGACCTATACTAACATACGACTTAGACTCAGAACGACTTAAGCAATACTAATGACTTAATGACAACTATTTTACGATTTATCGACGCGTAAAATACGGGTCGTTACACCCATCACCACTTAGAAGGAAGTGGAGATTTCTTTCCTCATTTCTCAATTACAATTTGAAAACCCTAAGTCAATTTGGTGATTTTTATAGCCGATTATAACTTTTATGACTTTTTGCATATTTGGACTTGGACAATAAACTTTGCATAGTATAATTCCCTCGAATGTGTATCATTTACTATTATTGGATGATGGGCATACATATGACATTTTATTGGACTTGAACTTCAATTTTCATATTATTAATTTGCACAAGGCCGCTTAAACCTTTATTTAAATGGAAGTTTACCTTGCATATCCCTATTACACCCATTGACATATGAGTAAGGGACTATAACATATGTGAATTGCCTATTTTTCCTATTGATATATGAGCAAAGAACTATTGCATATTTATGTGATTCACCTATTTTACCCCTAAACATATGAGTTGAAATTTTGAAAAAAAACTAGGGGATATAATTAGAACATTTCTAAATAATACCACTTTGTACAACATCTTGGGTGTTGAGCTAAGTTTTTGGTATAACAAATCCATTTTTAGTTCATGAATTATAAACCCAACTATGTGAGCTATTAAGATGTATTTATAGAGTTGTTCAATAGGTCAAACCAACCTTCCACTATTTCTGGTCAAAAGAAGCCCTTCCCTATGTGTTCACCTTTACACATCATAACTTCATCCTTAAGGCTTCCCAAAATGCCCTTACTTTAAAAATCTTCCTTATCTTGTTATACACATCATCTTAGTTAACCTAAACTAGAAAAATATTATTAATTCCTATTTAAATAGATATTAATATATTAGGAAAGCAAAACAAGTTCGAGCAACTTCTATCGAGTAAAAAAGTTGTCACATTATCGATATTTATTCGAACTATTTATTTTTATAAATATTTTTCAATAACAAGTTTACCATAATTAGTTATTAAATAAAAAGGGGTCATTAATCACACTAAATCCAAGATTCAAATATTTAAATAATTCAGATATTTAAATACGAAGTGCTCGAAGTTGGGTCATTTGTAATGACCCGTATTTTTGGTAATTAAAATATTAAATTTAATAAGATTTCGAAATATTAATATTGTAAGAAATTAAAATTTATGGTTTGCAATGATAAAAAAAGTAGAATGTAATTTAGTAGTGTCGATTTAGTGTAATTGATAACCATTTTAATCCAATTTCAATCAATGGATATAATTGTAAGGTTATTTTGTTATAATTGTAAATAATGAAATAAGTTAAATGATGCATTTAATGATGAGATTATATGTAACTGATTGGAATAGGTTAGTACAAAATATAAAATCATTTTCTATAATGCTTGGTTGTAAATGATAAGATAATGGGTATGAACTATTATTATAAACGATGATTGTAATTATCTTCTCATTAATTTGTCCGTTTGAATATTAAATGGGTAATTAATGGAATTAAGGCAATTGAATGTTGGAATGATATGTTGTAAATTGAAATTGAATATAATTAGTGATGTGTAAGTAGTCATAGCATTTGTCTTAGACAATAAACTTATAAATATGATAAATCACTTAAAGGCAACAACTGTTCATTTATCATCTCGTTATTTAATATGTTTGGAGTTAAATCAATGAAAATTTATTTAATTAATTACTGTAATTAATATGGTAAAAGATATTAACGGTAAAATAATGAATGTAATAAAATGTAAAGTTTTGTTAACATAATTCATAGGGTATTGTTGATTGAATAATAAGGATGATAACATAGATTTGAATGTAATTGGATGCGCAGTTAATGGAATTTACCTTTTAAATATGATAAGGGGAAACAAATTAATATTGCATTAATTGATATTACATCTTTTAATTAAGATAAAGTGTAACGATCCGTAACTTTTAATAACTTTAAAATGGCAGTATTTTGAATTTAAATAAAAATTAAACAAAAAATTTGAATTTTTGATGTTGAGTGTTTTATTTGACCAAATTTAATAGAATACAACTTTTGTGAAATTTTAAATTTTGGTCAAACTTAGTCAAAATTTAGCTTTTGGTTGAAAATTTCAAATTTTAAATTTGAATTTTGAAATTCTATTATTTTTATATGATACTAGACTGAATTCTGATCTTTCCTCCACTTTTCATTTCGTGAAAATCAAATTCCTATTGCTCTAAAAATTTGAACTACTATGAAAAATTAACATGAATTGGTGGTGTTTAGTTGTATTTTATTTGGCCCAGAGATATTGGGTTTGTTTGGTCCAATGGGCCTTGGTTAAGTGAGTGACTCTAGGTAGTTATGTGACCATTCATTTGCCCATGACCGTATGTTTCTTATCTGATAACATCTACGTACATAATTTTTCTCCTAAGAAACTTACTCTTCACACTTTCTTCTTTCTCCTCAAAATCTATAAAGAACTATAGATCTAAAACTCCAAAAACCTCACAAACTAAAACTCCTTCCCTTCTCTCCTTCAAACCTTCCTCCTTCCCTATAATCGATGACCTCTCCATCTTCTCCAAGGCCATCTCTTTCCACCTTCCCTCTCCTCTTCTTTCCCCTTTTCCCTCTCTTTTCCACTTTTCTATTTTCCCTCTTTCTTCCCCTTATTTCCATAGCTTCTATATTTCACTAAAGTACTCTAAATCAAATAATATTTTTTGAAACCGTGTATAATTTCAATGGAACAACTTTGTTTTTGGGCCCTTCTTCCCATTTCGAACATTTGTATGTCAAAACTCTATTTTTCAAGTCCTTTCTCTGTTCCAGTTTTGACTAAAAATACGTCATATTGTATCAATCATATCTCCTTTAGGAATGAATTAAATTATGTGACATTTTTTTCATACCATTTATTTTTCCAGTGGCGCTTCAACTTTATTTTAGACCAGTTCTTCAAATTCCTTAATTTGCTATGCCAAAAACTCAAATCTTTTCGAAGTATTTTTGAACTCAGATTTTCAACTCGGAAAACACCTCTGTTTGTTTTGATTATAACTTCCTCAAGATAGAAGCTTTTTGAGTGATTATTTTTAAGAAAGTGGAGAGAAAAGAATTTGTAACAACTTTCTAGCTTGTCACTTTTACAAATTCGGTAATATTCTGGTCCGAATATTTTTTTTAAAGATGACCAAGTTTTAGGTTTGTCCGTAGTATGGATCTTGGGTTGTTTGAAAGTTGGAAGTAGTTGAAACTTATTTATTTATTTGTGTTCATGTCTAAGCTTTGTTGGATTTGCTTTGCATTTGGATCTATGCTAGGAATCTCCATATTGCTACATTTGATCATCACATTTATAGCCACGAAAGTTGAGCAAACACTTACAACTACTAGATTTTCTTATGTTAGTTAAATTGAATTTATGATGCGATTAAAAATTGATTGGTTACTGTTTAGTATATTTTAAATTGTCATTCCAGTTAAATACGACTTTTATTGAATTAAATTTCCTTTTAGTTTAATATTGAAATTTAAATTGCCCGTTAAATTCCTGTTAATGATAACCAGTAAATTGTTGGTGGTTATTGGGTACTTTCAATGATGATTGTGCTATATGTTCAATTGTTGATATTTGAATGATTGGATAGATGTTATTGGTTGACATTTTAGATGAATGGATATTATTTATGTCTATATCTCTGGTATCCCTATGGGTTGAATGTTGCATACCCCAACGATCTTATAGATTAGGGGAAAATCGTTATGGGTTGAAATGATAAACCTGAACGGTTTTCATTGATTTGTAAATGTTGATTTTTGATACTGGTTAAAATGACATATAATTTTTTGAATTTGGATTTTATTTGGAATTGAATTATTTGAAGGGTTTAAGTTAGTTCAAACTTCAGATTTTTTTAATTAGATGATTCAGATTGATATTTCGAATTATTTGAAACCCTTTAAATAATTATATTCACGTTGTACACTTGATAATTGATGAAAATCCTGTAACATCTATGAAACCATTGCACTAATATTTCAATTTTACTTATTTTGATCTGACTTACATAAGATCTTTTAGTTTTGACTCGAATGTCTTATCTTTTCATTATTCTCGGATCAGTCTGAGCTATTTCAGTGTATTGAAGACTATTTTCTAGAGGACGAAGATGAAGTATATTATTGCTATTTATTATTCCACTACATTCTGTGTTCCGTTGCATTATTTGTTTATTTTTGATGTATGTATAACCCTGATTTGAATTTAAAAGTGTAATCAAATGTTATTTGTAAAACAGCTTCATGAACTGTTTATTTGATTATTATATTTTGTCGTTCCGCTGCGAGATTCTGTGTTTCGTTTTCCTTTTTTTATTTTTTATTTACCCCATTAACAATCCTCTCTTTTGAATGGTTTGAGTCTGACATATGTGATTTATTGTCGATTTGAACCATCAAGAAAGGTGGGTTGTTACATCATTACAGTTTTAAATTCAAAACAAAGTGTAACATATGTATTCAATTAATTTGTAGTTTGAAATATATATACATTCAATCAATATAACAATCTTAAATCTAATTGTTAACTTAAAATCAATGTTTTAAGATTTAACAGAAAAGTCCATATGTAAATCTTAGAATGATTTAACTTTTATTCTAATTTAAATAATGACCAGATTTGTTTCAAAATAACTTATAACGTGTATTCAATTCTCAAACCTATAAAATAAAATTTAAATCAGTTAATAAAAATAATTTTTAAAACAGAACACAAATAATGATTTCTAAGACAGAAAACAATTAAATAATCAAGGCACGCATAAATTCATGGTAATAGAATTCAAATCTAAATTAAGCATACAATATGAACAAGAGAATAAAAGTGGTGATGGATCTAAGCATATTAACGTAAATTAACATAAATAATTAGGGAATGAATAACATGTGTAGATCAGAGTTAAATCAATATAATAGACACGCTTTTAATTGAGATAGGGGTTTTGATTCACATGTTCAAAATTCATCAATTAAATACATAATGAATCATTCAAATTCAAACATATGAATGATAAAATATATAAACAAATTAATTAGAGAATCATCTTAGGATGTTGATTATAAATCACACCTTAAATGATGATGTCTCCTCAGATCGTTAAGATCCACGCCTAGTCCTTGCAAGAGATAGATGAACCACTTGTGTTTCATTTTATTTGATGTTTTTTAATTTGAAGTTGAAAGATTTTGGAAATCGTTATTTTTTTCTACCATGGAATGTTGGAAGGAGAGAAGAGAAAAACATTAATGAGAAGAAATGAATTGTCTGTAGGAAATGAATTAATGGATTTGTTTTATTTAGTGTCGAACCTTGCTCATTCTTTAATTAAAACTTCCCTAATTAATTCTCTTGATTATCTTTCTCACTCCTCTCTCTTCATATGGTATGTTAAATTACATTCTATTAAATGACACAATATTTCCATAAATCGCTTCATGCAATTATATTTTATATAAATCTGTTTAAAATTAAATTGATATTGTATATCAATGTGCATAAATAAATTTTACGAATGCAATCAGATAACTACAAACAACTTCCAAACACAAGATAAATTAAATATTAATTAATATTTCTTAGTTATTAATTAATTTAATTAATTCCCTATATTTTACAAATTAATTAACCCACGTGGTTTTTCAGAGGATTCCTTATTACGGTTGTACGACTCGAAGGTGTAAATTTAGCCAACGATTAATATTGAACAATTCGAATATTAACGTTTATACGTCACCTTAGCAAGTGGTGTGACATTTTCGATGAATTTATCGCTTATACATCTTTCGGTAAAATCCAGTTTGACTTATTATAAACAATACTTAGAAGTAACAATTATATACACCGGTTCTCTTGGTCAAGACTATATCACATAGGACTTATGGAATTTGGTTTCAGTCAACCAACATTATCTACATTAAAATTTGTAATTCTAAACACAAAATCCTTGGTTCAATAATAACAATTATTATTAACCGTGCTGCTTTGGCTTAGAGACTTTGATTTTGAGTTGACTACAGTTGATGTTAATTCTAACCCCATATAACCGAGGAGACGAATTCTCTATTAAATAGTGTTTCACTTCCATTGCTTCAACTCAGACCCAATTATAATCGTTCGATGGATGCTATGCCATGACTTAACTATAATTAAAATAGAGTATCCAAATTAAAGTTCCACAATATTCTTAAGTCGAGTGAACGATGTAATATCGTCACTTCGAGATTGTATTTTTGAGCTTAGTTATATTAACCAGTAAAAAACTCTTGAGTAGGTCATTCCATCGTTATTGAATAACTATCAGTACGCAATCTGTTGATGCCTCTAGCAGCCATGAGAAATACACTGCCTAATATTTAGAGAGTGAAACATACTCTAATCTCAATTGATGAATCGATATCCTTACTTGAAACGTCTTCACTGAGAATACTTAAAGCAATATGTTATTTTTATTACGATAAAATTCATATGATTACAAAACTTTGCAGTTACTATTAAATAACATATCATTTAAGATTTTCCATTTATATACTTTAAGTTAATTACTTAATTATTTATATCATCATATAACGAGTATATGATAGAAGGAAAATACCATTTATTTTGAAAAAGGTTGGCCGCAGAGTTAGATATAATTAACAAATTACATAATTGCCCCTAGGGAATACTCCTAACTCTATCAATCTCCTACTTGCACTTGGAGTCAATTATAGAATATTATTCCAACTTCACTCATCGGTTTTCTCAAAAACTAATCGATTCAGTCCTTTATTATATGGTTATGCTATTTTTTTTATTAATCTACTTTGTTCATTTACTCTCTTCGATATTGATAAAATGCATTTATCACATTGAACTACTCGAAGTATCTCTCTCAATTTCTAGTGAGCTCTTGGTTCTTTTACAAACTATATTTTAGAATTGTTATCATATAAAAAATGTCACGAGATTCTCAACATTGGAATAACCCCTAGCCCATTTATAAATTTATGCATTTACTTATACATCTTGCATTACAGTGACCTTTGGTTGAATTTGCCTTTGGTTGAATTTGGAACAATTCCAACTTAAAGTTCTTAACTGTTTTAACATGAACTTAACAAAGTTTGATTTTGCGCACTCCTTCATAAGGAGTTCATTGTTTTCATAAAATTTCCCTAGTATTTTATAAATGCTCTAGAATAGCATAAACTGTCATAAAGTAATCTTCATTTGGATTTGTTAATTTCTCTACGTATCAAACATATGACTGAAGCATGATATTATGGACAATGCAACATGTATGATAATTCATATTGCCAATGCATGAGGAACCCATCTTACATGCTCTATATTAAACAATTTTGATATCGTGTCTGTGTATATAATTTAGGGCAATCCCATCATCCTTATATACTAATTATAAATGATGTAATTTACAAATCCAATATCAAGTATTAAACAACCAAACTAAAACTGATTTTAACATATGTAGGTGGTTAATAATTGTTATTATGCTATTTACTTATAATTAATAAATATCTACATAGTGTTTAATGTTTTTTCTTGTAGATATACATTCCTCTTTATTTTGACTGAAAACAAACTATTTATTATTCCTATCGATTTTTTTCAATTTCAATGCTTGTCGAATGATTCTTACGTATCCGTTCTTGGATCATATCTGAAAACCCACAAACTTAATATCGCTCCCATCGACTTTGAGAAATTTTAGGTGGTATGTGCAAAAGGTCTATACTAAATCATTATTTAGAATTTTCTATTTCAACACATATGTACCAAAACGCAAAGTCATATTAGGTGATAGTTTTTTGAGTAAAATTCGAATTAACTAGAGCACATTGAATAATGAAACTACTACGGTAATTTTAATAACTGAAACATATGATATTGTTTATATCAATTTGGCTCACTTTATTCCAACTGTGTTTGTCTTCTTCTTGAGATCACTTTTGCAGCCGATGGGTCATATCCTTTCGGGTACCAATATCAAAATCATATTTAGATAACGTACTTGGGATCCATTTCCTAATTGCGCATCACATCATATCGTAGAGTAAATACTCTTAGTGGTTTAATTAATAATCGAGGATCATCTATTCTTAACATTGATAAGAAACTCACAATTTCTCTTTAATGCACAAGTGCATTTATTCTAATGCATTATGTTCATTTTAGGTTTAGGATACTTCATTTCATCCCCCATAATCAGTTTTATTCTTGGATTGTATCCAAATCCATTTTGCTACCAATAATTTCTAAAATAATTTTTTTCATTAAGAAGTTGGGATTTATTGAGACAATAATTGTTTCTCAGTGCAATGGAATAGATATTCACAAAAACTTTACCTTATATATATAACTGATTTGGCTTTAGTTTACAATACTTATGTTCAAGAAATAAATTGGTTATCGAATGACAGTCGCTCCTAAACTCCTTTTAGAGTACAAGATCCTTCATGAACAATTATTATGTGCAGTCTTTCAGCTCATACAATCTGCTAACTTCTTGGCCTAAGATATGTTGGTGTGATGACTCAGAATTTTGAGCAATATCAATTTAATAATTAAATTGATTTGATAATTTTTTTTATAATTTTAATTTAAATTGGCAAAGTTTATTCTTTTAAAAGAAAATAAATATTTAATTGCTAAATTTTATTTTTTAAAGCTAATTAAAATGTTTTCTATTTATAACTTATATATATATATATATTTGTATATATTGTAAATAGAAAAGCTTTGGTTTGTATTTAACAAATAAAATCATGTTTTCAAGTTCTAACATATTTTGGTAATTTGAAAATTATGATTAAATTTAATATAAAACTTTTCAAAGCTTATTTAAATAATTAACTATATAGTTTTAAAATATTTAAGGTAAATTTTTAATTGTTTATTTGTTTAAATTATATTTTAGCTTAAGTTTAAATTTAAATAAAATTAATAAAAAGGTTTGTTTTATTTTCTTTTTAAATATTGCTTGATAAATATGATTTGGAAATATATATAAAAGCTTAAAATACAATTAACATACGATACATTAATTTAATAATGTAAGTAATTTATAAATAATAAGATAATCTCTTTTATAAATTATTTAAAATTTGACAAAATTATTATTTTCAAACAATATTAATAATGTGATGTTTTTATATATAAATATAAATAGATTTTAAAGAAAATAGAATTGTTATTTTCAAATTTAATGTGTTCCTATATATGTATATATAAGTTGACTTTAAATTGGATTTTTTTAAATTTAATTTGAATTTGACTTTGGTTTTTATTTTGAAATTCAAAAGATAGATATTTAAAAATATTTGGATTTAAAATATAAGTATAAGATTTTATTTGTATATAATTGGTTTTATTATTGTAATAACCCGGATTTTGGACATTTGTTAATTGGATAATTAACTGATTTTATTTAAATAAATACATGTCTGGATATATATTTAAGTGAATTTGAAACTATAATAAATACTGACTTATAAATACCTTGATAAATATTCATTTGATGATATTTGTTTAATGATATTCTTTTATAAATATTTATTTGGCAAAATTTATCTTTTCAAAGCTAATAATAATAATTTTCTAATATAATATATAGATACTTATTTTAGTATTAAAAATATAAAATTCAACTTTAAATAATTCTATTAAATTTATATATATATATATATATATATGTATGTATGTATGTATGTATGTATGTATGTATGTATGTATGTAATGTGAAATTTAATTTAAAGATTTAAAAATACTACTTATCCTTTTTATACCTAAAAATAGATATAGTTAGTATATATGTAAAATGCAAAGCTCATGCGTAAACATAAGAATTTAAATAATTAGTGTAAAAAAAACTATAAACATTTATACAAAAAGAATTGCAAGTGTAAGACAATTAGTTCATGTTAATGACAAATGAAGGCAAACTAAACAAGTGTCACTACTTTTATCTTTACTTTCTATTATTTTCATAAATCCTATATCTCATCTTTTCACTTCTTTTTCTATATTTATTTGGCTAAGTCAAGAAAAAACAATATGCAAACATTATTCAAATCAAGCAAATCATAAACTCAAAGCCTGTAACAAAACTCAAACCAGAAAATGCATATAAGGAAAAACCCAGCCAAGACCATCTCTGATTTTCAAGCATTTGCAAGTTCCAGATTTCAAGCTGGAACCTGATCAAAGCCAAAGCAAAAAGAAAAAAATATAATTTCCAGTGGAAAATCAACTCAAACAGATTAAGTTTTACATCAAGTGCTAGATCAAACATCAACCTCAACATCAAATAAGTTTCCAGATCTGATAAAAAGTACAGTTCTTTGAAAGGTGAGTAAATCAAGTTTAATCTGTTAAATCTTGTGGCATGCAGTAACTCATGGGGCAAAGTATGATAAGTAATTTTCCTGTGTATGTGTATGAATTGCATAAATATAGATATCTGATTTCATGGTATGCATATCAGAATACCAATCAATACTCTGTTTGTGGTTATCCAAGTTGCAAATCTGATCAAAATTTAAACATCTTTTCCCTGATTCAGTTTAAACATTGTTATATAAACAAATTTTTCCAAGAATAACAAAATATAAGTTTTAAAAGTGTTTACAGGTAAGAATTTAAGTTAGATTCAACAGAAATAAAGAAGAACATAAGGATCCTAATATATATCGAAAATTAAAACTAAATAATCTGATGTTTCATGAATATAATCTTCTTAAGCTTCGAAAACCATGATTTTTGTAAAATCTTGATTTTTAGATTTGTATAATAAGAGAATTTGAGACACGACTGTAAATTGAGTTTGAGCACTTTCTGTTGATCGGAGGATTTTGGGGTCGTGCGCTCATGGGTGAAGCAAGTTTGGCGATGGTCGATGTCGGCAAAAATAGTCTTAGAATTTTTAGCTTACTATGGCGATGGGGCATCGTTGAAGTAGGGTTTTGTGCCAGGTTTTGTTGTCAAGGTTTCAGAAAGGATTGCGACATCGGGAATTGATCAGAGGGGATCGTGATAGGGGGATTAGGAATTGGAAGTCGAGGAGAAGCCACGGTGTAGACAGCGAGGTACCTTGAGGCAAGGAACGTCGGAGATTAATGGATTCCCGGTGATGATGGGTTTCCAGGTTATGGGTTTTTGAGTGTTTTCGATTCACGATCGAATCGAGGTATTGGGGTGATCGGGTTAGGTTGTGAGGGTCACCAGCGAAGTGTTGAAGTCGGCATCGGTCGGAGCGCAGTTGGTTGCTGGTGCATGTGCATACGAGCACGGGTTTATCAGTGAGTGATGGATGAAGATCGGGCTTGGGTTTAAGCTCGGGAACGTTTGAATTTTTCTCGAAGCAGAAGGGAAGGGGGCTGTCCTGTGTTTTGATCGGGGGAGTTGAGTGTTTTGATCGGGTTTTCTAATTTTAGCAAGTTTTAAGTTTTGTGCAGGAAGTTTATATAGGATTTAAAACTAAAGAATACTGATTTTGCAAATAATTCAAAGTTTTAAACAAGAAAACAAGTTTTTGCTTGTGTGAATAAATTGTTTTCAAGGATAAGCGTTTAACAAGTTTTATATATATTAAATAGATAAGTAAAAAAGTAATTATTTAATTAAGTAATTAGAGGATAATTACTTTATGAAAGTAATTAAATAGAAGTAATTAAGGGTTAATCACTTAGTGTTAAATTTAAGAATTAATTAATATAATTAATTAAAGGGTTAAGGTTAATTAATAATTACTTGTTAAGGTAATTAATTAAAAAGGGTAATTAATTAATGAAAGTAATTAAGAGGATCATTTATTAAGGAAAATAATTTTAAAACAAATTTATAATTAAAGAATAATTAATCTATAATTAAAGATTAATTAATTGGTTTATTGGTTAATTAAGGGATGAATTACCCGGTTGTAATTAATGAGATGAATGTGATTAATTAATTTGTTAACCAAAGATAGTCACTTGATAATTGATTAAGTATAATTGCTTAATGAGGTTGATAAGAGTAATTACTTAGTGAAGTAATTGATGGATAAATTATTGGATGTAATTAATATAAGGGAAATTACTTAATGGAAAGTAATTGAAGGTTAATTACTTAGGAGAAGTAATAAATGATTAATTATTTGATGTAATTAATTAAAGGGTTAATATAATTAATTAAGGAGTTAATTAATTAAGGAAAGTAATTACAGGATAGTTAATTACTTTTTATGATTTATTAAGACTGATTAACGGAAGCAATTAATTAAGGATCATTAATTAATGTAATTAATTAATGTAATTAATGGAAGTGATTAAAGATTAATTACGGTAAATGATTAAGGATAATTACTTTATGTAATTGAAGATAATTAATCAAGGATGATTAATTAAGATGGATAATTAAAAGATCATTAATTAATTGATTTGAAATTAATTAATGATTAAGTAAAGGTAATCTAAGTGATTAAAGGATTAGTAATTAATTTAATTAGAAAAAAATTAAATTGATTTTGGAAATGATCCATCTTGCTTATGAATGATTGAATGATTAAATACCTTATATCGATTGATATCTCTGATATGAAATGTTTTTTAATATGATATGTTTGGATGGACAATGATAGTGTGGTTATCTATCGATGATGAATTGCTATGTAAAAAGTGACATCTTGTATTTAAAATTGAATTGTATTCCACTTGAATAACTTGGGTAAAGATGGTATTGAATTCGAAGAGACCGGAGTCGGGTATTAGTAAATACCCGAAACCACTTTGATTCTTGATAAATTGATATGTGGAATAAATAGGCTGAAATGGAATGATTTAAGTGAATTGGACCATTTAATCTAAGTTTTGGGATGTGTTATGTAAGTGATGTCTATAACAACTTGTGAAGTTGTAAATTGATACAAGTAACCCTGGGTTTATATAAGTTGCATGCTTTTGTGTTCCATATTAGATGGGTTTACTCACGCTAGTTTCCAGCCTGACCCGGGTGTTACTTTAATGTAACGCTCGGGTCAGACCGAGTATTACAGATTTTCAAGTTAGGACGTTCTGGAGCTCAGGTGGCGAGTTGGATGTCAGGAACGTATGGAGTGTATTCCGCTGTGATATATTGTAATTTATCCGGGACAAGTTATGTTAATTGCCCAATTATTGTGAAATATTGTAACTTTGTTGTATTAAAATGTAATTGACTGATTCAGCCTTCTTTATATAAAGAATATTATTTGATATTATATTTTATCCGCTGCGAATATGAGATGTTGTTATTTCTGTTTCTTCTTTTTTCTTCTATCTCTTTACTTCTTTTCTCTAACTATTTGGAATTTTCAGGATCGAATATTCCGGGTTGTTACATTTGGTATTAGAGCTGAAGGTTAAGCGAGAACCTTGACTCTGGTGGGATTACTTATTAAGGATAGGGTCAATAGTACCCTAGAATGAGTTGAGTGTGTGTGTGTGTGTATGAGAGCGTACTTGTTATTTTATTATATAAATATTTTAAATGATTTTATATAGGAATATATTTTGATATATAAAGTAATATTTCTTTCTAATAAATATTAAGGTAATTGGTTGTTAAATTATTGGAATTAAATTAAGTGGTAATAGAAATACAACCAAATTGGAATTGAATAAAGATAAGTTTGAAATGGATTAAAAATGAAATTTAAATCTTGAATTTGGGAAGGAGTTTTAGAATAAGATAATAATGAATTGGTTTCCAGATATGATAATCTAAGTTATTATCATAAATGATTGTTGTGTTTAATAATGAAATGTGTGTTAATGGGTATGCAACATGAAATGTTTTAGGGAAGAAAAACATTTAGGCAAGTATGACTTATAAATTGGAATTGAAGATGATCTAAATTGTGGAGTTTTAAATCTGCGTCTAGAATTAGAAAATTGTTTCAAAGTGATAAAGAAATAATAAATAATGTTATTTAATGTGTTAGAATGAAGAGTCCTATTTCAAACAAGAGTTGTTTGAAAATTTAAAAAAAATTGTTTTGAATTAAAAACCAAAGGTGGTTTAAAATTTAAGGATAACTTGGTGTGTAAAGGAAATGATATGTATATCTGAGGAATATACATAATATCAAAGATGGTTTGAAATAAACTCTAAATGTTGAGTTTTAAATTTGGAATGAGATGTGATACCCGAAGTGATAAGTTTTTGAACTCAATAAGTAGGAAGATTATTTATGAGAAGTTTAAAATTTGAAATGGAAATTCAAATTTGGTAAAGTTGACTGGATTAAGTAAATTGAATTTAACTCTGGAAAGCTAAATAATTTAATGAACAATCTGATTTGGAAATTTCAAGATGAAATAAGATTTAACTTGGAAAGTTAAATGGTTGATTGAATTGGGGGTTTATGTGATTTCAAAATGGGTTTGAGATCTAGAAATTGTAAATGGAGGGATGTTTTAACATAATTGGAATGATACCATCCTGTTGTTATTAATAATCTTTAAGCTGAAATTGGATTTGTTTAAATGAATGAAGAAATGGGGTGCGGTAATATATCCGTTATTAAGATAAAATAGAATCATTTTGGACTTAAGATTTGAATGTTTAAAATAAAACTTCAAAGGTTTGGTTTCAAAATTTGAAATTTGGTGATAAATTGAATTTCAAAGATTTGCTTGTTTAAAAAGGATTTGAATTATTATTTGAACTTTGAAATAGGTTAAAAATGGATTTTGGATTCAGAATTTAATGGTTTAAAGATATGAGTTGATTTTATTTAAAGGATTAAATCAACATTTAAAAATTTAACTCGAATTTATATAATTCGGGATGGTTTAAATTTGAAATTTGAATTGAATTAGTTCAAATTGAGTTTGATTTGAATTAATTGGAATTGTGATTGAAGATGGATATGTTTAAAAATTCAAATGGAAAATTTGAATTGGATTAATTTGAAATGAAATTGAAGTTAAATGAGTTTAAATTCAAATTGGAGTTGGGATTAATTCCAAATGGAATTGATATGAATTGAAGTGGTTCAATTTGAAATTTATTTGAATTAATTAAAAATGTGATTAAAGTTGAATAATTAAATTCAAATGGAATTTGATTTGAATTTAGGAAAGAAATTAAGGATTAATTCAACTAAATGGAATTTGATTTGAATTTTGGAATGAAATTAAGGATTAATTCAACTTGAATTGGGGTTAAATCAATTTCAATGGAAATTGAAGTTATTTAAATTGGAATTGAATCAATTTAAATGAGAATGGAAATTTAAATTGAATTGTTGGGAATGGAGATTGAGAATTGAACAGTTTGGTCTGGACTATTTTCAAAATAAATTGTTTTAATATAAATCCGTTTTTCCAAACTATTTATTAACAACTTTTCTTTTCAAACCTAAAACTATCTTGTACTTGTTTTACAATTATTTTTGAAACTATTTAACAATTTTTCAACTGTTTTATAAACTAATTACTTTTTTTCAACTACTTTACAACTAATTACTATTTTAAAACTATTTTGCAATTATTTAAAATTTCTATAACTGTTTGACTATTTTCCCACTATTTTATAATTACTTAACTGTTTTACAGCTATTTTACAAATTAATAATTAATTTTAAACTAATTATCTATTTTAAACTTTTTAAGTTTTTTCTATATTTAAGCTGGACAGAGTTCAAACTATTTATGATTGAATATCCATTTGAGATAAGAATTGAGGTGATAATCCAAATGAGGATTTATGCAATTGTGAGTAAGTGAATGGAAACTAAAGTGAATGTGAATGTGAATAGAAAAGAAGATTGATTTGGCTAATTATCAATAAAGATAAATATGTAGGATGTACGTATATTGTTCTATTCGCATAGTGATTTGATCCAGATTTGAGCATAGAATTTCGAGATAGTTATATCGGTCGGAGTTGGGATTTTTCACTCGATTTTCGACGGTGAACCTGGATATTCTCTATCATAGTTATGGATATGCAAGGAGAATGACGGTTTCTAATCAAGAAACCAAATCTGAGTTTGCACTTGAAAGTCGGGTGGACGATACTAGTTCGGAAGAGAAATTGTGTGGTCGAGTGAGCGATCAGATTGATATAGCGCATGGATGATATGTGTACATCGTACGGGTTTGAATGAAATTTATATTGAGAAATTTGTGGATAAGAATTGTAAAATGGTTTTTGAAATAAAAGTAATATGGTTAATATCTTTATAAAGAGTAATCAAATTTGAATATTTGATTTGGAATAAACAAAGTTAAGTATCTTTGTTATATATATGATAAATCTCTCCTTGTTGAATCTATTGCCGGAAGGAAAGGATTTTTGAAAGTGTTTGAAGTATAAAAGCGAATTTATACAAGTTTGAAGTGATCCAAAGATTTTTAAAGTTTTATATATATATATAAAGCATCTTATGAGAATGATTTTGAGAAAGGTTTTTGGAACCTTTGGATTTGGAAAGGCTTTTTGATTTTTGGGTAAAATTAATATTGGAATTTGGAAAGCCTAGTTTGATAATTATCGATTTTGGGATAATAGATTTTGGGAAAGGAAATTTATATGGGATTCATACTAGGTGTATGATTGGGAAGATACTATATGTGTATAGTATAAAGTGTTTTGAAAATGGTTCTGGAGAAAAAGGCGCTCCCTTGGAATGAACTTCTCAGGAGTGCCACGGAGTGGTACTGCCTTAAAACCTAAACGGGGGTTCTAAAGTTGATCCTGTGAGGAGTCCGGACAAAACTAGTTCCTAAGGATTATGTGCAGTGGGTGGCGAAAGTCGAGGGCGCTGATGCCTACAAAGACATGGGGTTATGCTGTGACGAGAGTGTAGCTCGATGCCACTACGATCTACTACGGACCATAGCGGAAGTCGTGTGTGCTGTTGAGAGCCAACGGTCAACGTTTGATTTGTCGGGATAACAACGTATCATCGGTAGACTGTAACCTATGAAGATATAGCAAAAATCGAGAGGCCGTGAGAGGCTAAGGCTACATTGGGACTTAAATGATGTAGTCTGCGTCCTATGTGGGAATGGAGAAGTTTCATTCTTTTGGCAGGGAAATTCGAGGGCGTTGATGCCTACAGTTATATGGGTTTTTGCTATGATAGCAACGTAACCCCAGTTGTAGCTGCGATCTGTAGCGGGTTCTATGGCGTAATTGAGGGACGCGGAGTGCCTATAGTTATCTGTGGATTTTGCTGGGAAAGCAACGTAGCCATTGGGATAACTGCGACCGTAGATGGGGGTGATGATTTCCAGAGCATTCTCACCAACGATGTTTCCTCTATTTTTCAAAATGTTTTTTATATTTTCAAAAAAAATATTTTCCAAGTATTTTCACTAGGTGTTGAAACGGATCTGCTAAGTACTTATAGATTTTCAGTCCTATGCCTGATTAACGTATGACCGAATTTCTGTAAGAACAAGGATGGACTTATTGAAACATCAAGTTATAAAAGTATTTTTATAAAAACTATTTTAGTAATGCCATATAGATTTTTAAAGTGTTTTAAAAATGATAAAAGGAAATTTATCTGGTTTTAAGCATTTTAATAAATTCTGGTTTCATTGCTTTTCGAGGGCGAAAAGATTCAAAGGGGAGAGGAATGTAATAACCCGGATTTTGGACATCTGTTAATTGGATAATTAACTGATTTTATTTAAATAAATACATGTCTGGATATATATTTAAGTGAATTTGAAACTATAATAAATACTAACTTATAAATACCTAGATAAATATTCATTTGATGATATTTGTTTAATGGTAATCTTTTATAAATATTTATTTGGCAAAATTTATCTTTTCAAAGCTAATAAGAATAATTTTCTAATATAATATATAGATACATATTTAGTATTAAAAATATGAAACTCAACTTTAAATAATTCTTTGAAATATATATATATGTATAAATATATATATATATATATATATATATATAAATGTGAAATTTAATTTAAAGATTTAAAAATACTACTTATCCTTTTTATACCTAAAACTAGATATAGTTAGTATATATGTAAAATGCAAAGCTCATATGTAAACATAAGGATTTAAAAATTAGCGTAAAAAAAATTCTATAAACATTTACACAAAAAGATTTACAAGTGTAAGACAATTAGTTCATGTTAATGACAAATGGAGGCAAACTAAACAAGTGTCACAATTTTATCTTTATTTTCTTTTATTTTCATAAATCCTATATCTCATCTTTTCACTTCTTTTCTATATTCATTTGGAAAATTCAAGAAAAAACAATCTGCAAACATTATTCAAATCAAGCAAATCGTAAACTCAAAGCCTGTAACAAAGCACAAACCAGAAAATGTATATAAGAAAATACCAAGCCAAGATCATCTCTGATTTTCAAGCATTTGCAAGTCCCAGATTTCAAGCTAGAACCTGATCAAAACCAAAGCAAAAAGAAAAAAAAATTAATTTTCCGATGGAAAATCAACTCAACAAGGATTAAGTTTTACATCCAATACCAGATCAAACATCAGCCTCAACATCAAACAAGTTTTCAGATCTGATAAAAAGTACTATTCTCTGAAAGGTGAGTAAATCAAGATTAATATGTTAAATCTTGCAGCAAGCAGTAACCCATGGGGCAAAGTATGATAAGTAATTTGCATGCGTATGTGTATGAATTGCATAAATATAGATATACGATTTCATGGTATGCATATCAGAATACCAATCAATGCTCTGTTTCTGGTTATCAAAGTTGCAAATCTGATCAAAATTTAAACATCTTTTCCTTGATTCAGTTTAAACATTGTTATATAAACAAAGTTTGCCAGGAATAACAAAATATAAGTTTTAAAAGTGTTTACAGGTAAGAATTTAGGTTAGATTTAACAAAAATAAAGAAGAACAGAAGGATCCTAATATATATCGAAAATTCGAACTAAATAATCTGATATTTCATGAATATAATCTTCTTAAGCATCGGAAACCATGATTTTTAAAGGTAAAATCTTGAATTTTAGATTTGTAAAACAAGAGAATTTGAGACATGACCGTAAATTGAGTTTGAGCAATTTCTGTTCATCAGAGGATTTTGGGGTTGTGCGCTCATGGGTGAAGCAAGTTTGGCAATGGTCGATGTCGGTAAAAATGGTCATAGGATTTTTAGTTTACTGTGGCGATGGGGCATCGTTGAAGTAGGGTTTTGCGCCAGGTTTTGTTATCAAGGTTTCAGAAAGGAATGCGACATCGGGAATTGATTAGAGGGGATCGCGATAGGGGGATTAGGAACTGGAAGTCGAGAAGGAGCCGCGGTGAAGACAGCGAGGTACCTCGAGGCAAGGAACGTCGGAGATGGGTGGATTCCCTGTGATGATGGGTTTCCAGGTTATGGGTTTTTGAGTGTTTTCGATTCACGATCGAATCGAGGTATTGGGGTGATCGTGTTTGGTTATGAGGATCACCAGCGAAGTGTTGAGGTTGGCATCGATGGTCGGAGCGTCGTTGGTTGCTGGTGTATGTGCACACGAGCACATGCGTATTAGTGAGTGAAGGATGAACATAGAGCTCGGGTTTAAGCTAGGGAGTGTTTGAATTTTCTCAAAGCGGAAGGGAAGGGGGTTGTCCCATGTTTTGATCGGGGGAGTTGAGTGGTTTGCTCGGGTTTTCTAATGTTAGCAGGTTTTAAGTTTTGTACAGGAAGTTTTATAGGATTTAAAACTAAAGAATACTGATTTTGCAAATAATTCAAAGTTTTAAACAAGTAAAATAAGTTTGTACTTTTGTGAATAAATTGTTTTCAAGGATAAGCGTTTAACAAGTTTTATATATATTAAATAGATAAGTAAAAAGGTAATTATTTAATTAAGTAATTAGAGGATAATTACTTTATGAAAGTAATTAAATAGAAGTGACTAAGGGTTAATCACTTAGTGTTAAATTAAAGAATTAATTAATATAATTAATTAAAGGGTTAAGGTTAATTAATAATTACTTGTTAAGGTAATTAATTAAAAATGGTAATTAATTAATGAAAGTAATTAAAAGAATCATTTATTAGGGAAAATAATTTTAAAATAAATTTATAATTAAATAATAATTAATCTATAATTAAAGATTAATTGATTGATTTATAGGGTAATTAAGGGATGAATTACCCAGTTGTATTTACTGAGATGAATATGATTAATTAATTTGTTAACTAAAGGTAGTCAATTGATAATTGATTAGGTATAATTGCTTAATGAGGTTGATAAGAGTAATTACTTAGTGAATTAATTGATGGATAAATTACTGGACGTAATTAATATATGGGAAATTACTTAATGGAAAGTAATTAAAGGTTAATTACTTAGAAGAAGTAACTAAGGATTAATTACTTGATGTAATTAATTAAAGGATAAATATAATTAATTAAGGAATGTAATTACAGGATGGTTAATTAACGTTTATGATTGATTAAGACTGATTAATGGAAGCAATTAATTAAGGATCATTAACTAATGTAATTAATGGAAGTGATTAAAGATTAATTACGGTAAATGGTTAAGGATAATTACTTTATGTACTTGAAGATAATTAATCAAGGATGATTAATTAAGATGGATAATTAAAAGATCATTAATTAATTGATATGAAATTAATTAATGTTTAAGTAAAGGTAATCTAAGTGATTAAAGGATTAGTAAAGGTAATCTAAGTGATTAAAGGATTAGTAATTATTTAATTAGAATAAATCTAAATTGATTTTGGAAATGATCCATCTTGCTTATGATTGATTGAATGATTAAATACCTTATATTGATTGATATCTCTGATATGAAATGTTTTGTGATATGATATGTTTGGATGGACAATGATAGTGTGGTTATCTATCGATGATGAATTGGTATGTAAAAAGGGACATCTTGTATTTAAAATTGAATTTTATTTCACTTGAATAACTTGGGTTAAGATGGTATTGAATTCGAAGAGACCGATGTCGGGTATTAGTAAATACCCGAAACCACTTCGATTCTTGATAAATTGATATGTGGAATAAATAGGCTGAAATGGAATGATTTAAGTGAATTGAACCATTTAATCTAAGTTTTAGGTGTAGAAATTGACGTGTGATGTAAGTGATGTCTATAACAACTTGTGAAGTTGTAAATTGACACAAGTTACCCCGGGTTTATATAATTTGCATGCTTTTGTGTTCCATCTTAGATGGGTTTACTCACACTGGTTTCCAGCTTGACCCAGGTGTTACTTTGATGTAATGCTCGGGTCAGACCGAGTATAACAGATTTTCAGGTAAGGACGTTCTGGAGCTCAGGTGGCGTGCTGGATGTTAGGGACGTATAGAGTGTATTCCGCTGTGATATATTGTAATTTATCTGGGACAAGTTATTTTAATTGCCCAGTGATTGTCAAATATTGTAACTCTGATGTATTAAAATTTAATGGACTGATTCGGCTTTCTTTATGTAAAGAATATTATTTGATATTATATTTTATCCGCTGTGAATGTGAGATGTTGGTGTTTCTGTTTCTTTTTTTCTTCTATCTCTTTACTTCTTTTCTCTAACTATCTGGAATTTTCGGGATCGAAAATTCCAGATCGTTACAATTATATTTTCTTTAAAGAAGTTTATTCATATATGTATATATATATTCAGATAAGTATTTTTAAAATAGTAAATTAATATAAAACTTTATATTAACATTTAAAATAAAAAGAAATTACTTAAATGACAAGTGTAATTAAATCAAGACATTAGTAACATGTGTTAGTTAATAAGTGAATGCAAATGACAAATATTAAGGGTTTAAACAAGTGTCACCCATAATTTTCATTTTTCTTTTATTTTAAATAAATAACATTTTAACTTATATAAACTTATGCTTCCTTCTCTTCATTCTTTTTCTATCTTTCTCTATTCAAAACTAAGAGAAAGACTCGATCCTATTTCTCAAAACAATACCCTGTAAAATAACTCAAAACAATCTGTAATCAATCCTTCCACAAACCTGAAATCAAATTCCATAGCCTGAAATCTATTTTCAAAATAAAAATCAAAGCCTGCATTTTCTTCAACCTGAGATAAATGAAGCAAACCTGGAATCTAGCATTTTCATCTTTGTTTCAACTAAGTCATCATCAAGATCCAGTAATAAATATTTTCCAGCAATTCAAGTTTTTAAATCAAAGAAGCTAAGGCATTTAAGTTTTCAAAATCAAAATTTGTTTCAGAGGCTCTGTTTATCTTCTTTAACCTGTGAGTAACATTTTTTCTAAAAAAAGCTTAAATATGATTCTGGTTGTATGCTAAGTTTTGGAATGAATATGTTTTGTGTGAATATACATAAGTGACTTCTGTGTGTGTGTGTGTGTGTGTGTGTGTGTGTATATATATATATATATATATATGAATGTATGGATGTGTATGCATGTCTGTTATTTGAGATCTCTCTATTCTTAGTTTTCAAGTTCAGGTTTTTGATCAAAATTCATTTCCTCTTGATCTAATCTCTGTTAGGACATAGGTTCTTAACAAAATTTGTTCGTTAAATGATAGAGTAAAGTTTAAAATTATATTTAACTTAAAGTAAATTTAAATTCGCTCCGGAAAACCAAAAGAACAGTGAAGCTTGAGTTTTGTGGAAATTTCAAACATCTTACTTTATCAATTCAGGCTTATAATCTGAAACCTTATCCAAAAACATGATTTTTAGTAGTGAAATTATAATTTTTAGATTGAGTTTGAATTAGCGTTGCACAATTGACCAGATTTTGTATTTTGGGTAGTTTCTGGTGATCTAGTTGCTCGACGAGGTCGTGGTTCTTGCTAGTGGTAGTGGAGTGATCAGAGACTTTGGGAAAATGGCAGTGAGGTATATAGGTTACTGTGGCGGTGGTGGATGATCTAAAAACTCTGTAACCCTATTTTTTAGGCTTGATCGAAAAAGTTTCCACCACAGCCCCTCTGCTGGATCGAGTTCCACCATATTTTAGGGACTTGTAGCGGGGATGTTGGCGAAGGTAGGGCTGGAGGCTCAAACACTCCGATGATCGGCATTGTGAGTTCGTGGGTGTTACAGGTTTTGGTCTGTTGTTCCAGGTATATGCCTGAATGCTTGAATTCGATTTTAAGTGTGGATCGATGTTCTGATGATCGGGTTTGGTGCGAGGGTAAGCACCGACATAAGGAAGGCATCGTGGATGGTCGGAGGTGGCGGCATCTCCGGTGCATGTGCAAGCAGGGGTTTTGTGTTTGAGGTTTTGGTGTGGTCTGTCTCGAAGTAGGTTTCGTGATAGTAGGGTGTTGACTCTAGTAATGACTCAAGTAAAAGTGGGTGAAAGGTTTCCAAATTTTAAAACTTTATCACTTAACCAAAATTTGAAAATGAAGAAAAATGAGGTTTTCTCGAGTAAGTGCTCGAGTAGGACTCGGGTCGAACCCGAAGCAGCATTTGAAAAACAGATTTTTTTTTAAAGTTTTTAAAATAAAAACAAGGTTTGAATTTAAATAAATTTGGTTTGAAAACTCGTATAAATTTCTTTTATAAGATAAGTGTTTCTTTAACATTTGATTTAAAAGGTTTTTAAATTGTTTTGAATTTTGTTAAAGTTAAATTTGTAATTATTTTAAATCATTAATTTGAAATGAAATTTAAAAGTAAAAGGCTTCAAATGCATAATGGTAATTATGTCATTATTGAGTAAAATATTTTATCTCAAAGTTAATTAAGATTTAATGATTTGTGATTCATTAAATTAATAAGGAAATTAAAGGGTAATTGATTAACTTAATTAATTAATGATTTAGTATTAATTAATTAAGTAATTAAGGATTGTAAGTTAATTAATTAAGGATAAATTAATTAAGTAATTAAGGGTTAGGTTAATTAATTAAAGGTTAATTAATTTGAAATTAAGGATCATTAATTAGATAAGTATAGATTATTAATTAATGATTAGAAATTAATTAACCAAGTAATTAAAGATTAATTAAATTATAGTTAAGCACTTAATTAATTAAGTAATTAGAGATTAATTAATTGATAGTTAAGAATTAATTAATTTATAATTAATGATGGTTAACTAAAGCATAATTACTTAGGGAAGTAATAATAGTTAATGTAAAGATCATTAACTAGGGATTGTGAAATGATTAATTAATGTGATTAATTTAAGATAATTAATTAGATTAATTAATTAAGGATAATCATTTATGGAATGGTTAAGTATAATTACTTAATGTAATTTATAAAGTGTAATTACATCGTGAAGTAATTAATAGATAATTACTTGATGTAATTAATTGAATAATGAAAGTAGTTGTGGGTTTAATTACTTTGTGTAATTAATTGATGGACGATTAATTGATGGTAGTAGTTTTGGGTTTAATTACTTTGTGTAATTAATTAGAAGGATAATTACTTAATGGAAGTAATTAAGAATTAATTACTTAGTGTAATTAATTAAAGAATTAATTAATAAAATTTATTTAAAAGTTGATTAATAAATGTAATTAATTAAGGAATATGGTTAATCAAGGCTGATTATTGAATGTAACTAATCAAGGATTAATTATTAAATGTGATTAATTAGAACAATAATTAATTAAGGAAGTAATTAGAGGATCGTTATTTAGTATAATTAATGAAGTAATTAAGGGTTGATTAATTAAAGATAATTAATCAATGAAGTGATTATAGAATGATTAATTAATGTAATTAATTATAGTTAATTAATTAATGGAAGTAATTAATTATTGTAGATGGTTAAGGATAATTAATTTGTGAAATTAATTAAAGGCTAATTACTTAATGTAATTAGAAAATAATTAATTAAGGATGATTAATTAAGATGGAAAATTAGAGGATGATTAATTAATTGGTTTGTAACTAACTAATGATTAAGTAAGTAGGATTTAAAGTAATGGAAGTAATTAATTGAATTTATTTTAAATTAATTAGAGAAGGTGTATAGATCAAATCTTATGAACGGTTGATTGGTATTGAATGCCTTGAATTGTTTGAAATATTTGACAAGAGATATATGTTGATCTATGATATGAGATGCTTCGGTTGAATTGTGATTATGGATTACTTATTTGTGATAATGTGAATTATCTATCTATGTGAATAGAGATAATGAATTAAATTGTTTTAACTTTAAAACAACTTGGACTTAGAAGACGGCGTTTTGGATTTCGATGAGACCGGGATCGGGTTTCCAGATTTGGATATCTGAAAACCACATCGATCCAAATTAAACGATAGGTCATGAATCTCAAGTGAAGATGAAGATTCAGAGTGCAAGGGCTATTGTCGTTAACTCTGAGGGTGATTCCAAAATGAGTGTAATGAGATACCGGTTTCGTTCGAACCCAGAACGAACTTGTATGGATTGAATGCTTTAGAACATCATCAGGTGGACGATGGGCATTCTAAGATAGATCTATTCTATAAAGGTAATCGTAGCCTCAAGCCTCATCAACCGGCAATGGCTAAAAACAAGGGAGGTACAGCAAGGCTAAGTGAGTTGCGCTCAAGTAGGACAAGATCTTCCCCTGTCTAGAGCTCCCTTTTTATTCGGTTGTGTGGGCAGTTGGTTGCTAACAACTGCGGGGTTGTCTTGTTCGGGACTATCCAGCAAGGAATGGTTCTGGCCTTGTGTTGTAGGGGATTTAGGGTGGATCCTCGGTACGGTGATCTAGGCCATGTACTATGATAGGCGGTACCCCAGTAACCCTACCATTAATGGAAACCCATTCTTTCTACGTGCCCTCTACGATTTTGATTTTATAACCCACTTTTTGGCTAGTAGCTGGAATTTAATGAATGTAACAATTTCGGCTATTTTATATTTGCTTAGGAACCCTAGACCCTATTATAATATCACAGGATTTCCTATCAAATGTTTTGGCTATCGTAAGATAAAAACTTTTCCATGTTTATGTGCGGGAAGTCTTACGAGATACCTTTTGTTTTCAAAGGATTTTCAAAGTTAAGCAACTTTAACCTGTTACTCACACCAGACCCGTGTCTGACTGTAGTTTATTTTCTGTTCTCTTAAACTCTTGGGTACTTAAATTTTTACGAGTAGCCAATGGATTTAGGTTAGCATTGATGAATTCTGGAGGAGATATGGAGCAGAAGACTTCAGCATTTGTAGATATATAGTTTTCCACTGTGTTGGTATCTTTGTGTTGTATTTGAGTTGTAATGAATAGACATGTATTTATAACTTTCTAGTTTGTGAGGTATAAGCTATGTAACTCTGATAGATATTTTATATTATGTAATACTTACGTGATTAATATAATTTATTCGTTCCGCTGTGAGATTCTGATGTTGTTTTGTTCTTTCTTCTCTATCTTCTCTTTTCTATCCCTTTCCTTCTTAATAATGATGCATCTTTCTATGGAGAGAAAGGCGGGTCGTTACATTTGGTATCAAAGCGCTAGGTTGAGTGAATACCTAGGCTTTGGAGTGATTTCTTTCTTGAGAGAGCATATTTGTAACTTTGATATATAAATATGTATATATAAATATATTTCTACCTATTTGTTTGGTTACCTATTCGGGTTTTCCAATATGAGTTCTAGAGGTAGGAAGGTAGTGGTGTGTGGAACACGACTACCAATGGAAGTAGTCTGAGTGTTGAGGTTGGAAGTATATCTGCCGAGGCTGTAGGCCCAATACCGTCTCGAGTAAGCTTTGCTGTGGTGTAAGGATTTCACCAATCTTTGAAGGAATTTTTGTTAAGGTTCAGAGTCCATCTTTGTAGAGCAAGTTTGGATGAGTGAGAGTTTGGATCTGTTGGATGTGCATAAGCTTGTGATGGTAACTTGGCAACTGTAGGAAGAAGCAACTGCGTGGTGAGACGCAGTGACTATGGATGTTTCCAAAGATGTTTCATTTTAAGCAAGTTTAAGGAAGTATGTCTGCATCGGAGATGAGGCTAGGTTAGACAGAGTGTTTGTGTTTGATTTGGGGCCCGAGTTTCTTGTGGAGATGTCTGCCCATCTCGAGGCTCTGTGTGGGATTGGATGTTATGGGTTTGAGGATCGAAGAGCATCGGATTGGGAAGTCTTTGGCATCTAGATCAACAGTGCAACTCAGAGGTGTTCTGTGTGCCAGTAGGAAGGTCATCTGGCTAAGCAGTTTTCTAGAGGTGGAGTTCAGAAGCAGCAGAGTGGATCCATTTCTTCGATGGATTGGCTAGATAGGCATAAGTTGTTTTGATTGGTAAAAAGAGAACAGTATTTATAGAAATTAGGTTGGGTTGATCGCAAAAGTGACTTGCGATGGATGAGAGTTCTCTTGGGTAATCTTTTGCTTGAGATCGAGGCATTTCTAGGAAATGTTGGAGTTATCAAAGTTGTCAGAGATTTTTAGAGTATCTTCAGGGAAGTTAGAGGTTTGCATAACATTTGGAGATTGAGTTTTTTGTATCGACTAGATTCCAGGAGTGGTACCGGTGGTTCAGCTAAGTAGGAGGATAGCTCTTAGAGAGAGATTTAGGTGAAGTAGCTTAGGATTTCATGGAACTTCTGAGTTTTCTCTTTATGGATCTGATGAACCGTATTTTTTGGGATGTATTGGATAAGTTGTGATCGTGTTCATCATCGGCATTCTCATCTGCTCCAGATCAGAGTTGTGCAGCGGAAGCAAGGCAGCAGTTACTCTAGAGTGGAAGCAACCCTAAACTCCTTAGAAGTTTGCAGATTTCTTGGAATAGAGGGTTTCTACATGAAGTTTTACAGGATCTGAAGGTGAGATTGGCAAATGCTCCTGTTTTGTTTTTTTGGGATAGGAGAAGTAAGTTCAGTCTACTAATGGTTGTGAAGTAGAGTTTGTTCTTGATTTGGTTGATCTTGAGAGGATCATTTTGTTGGTTTTTTTTTTGGTCCAGTTTGTTTCAAGAGGCATAAGCGAAGGTTGAGATGATCAAGAAGGATGAAGGAAGTCCAGGATCGTCAAAAGAGTTTTGTGGATTAGAGACGGAGGAATTTGGATTTTGAAGTTGAAGATTTGATTTTGGATAAGTTTTCTCCGATCAAAAGAGCATAAGTTTTTGTAAGACTGGGAAGCTAATTCTGAGGTATATTGAATCTTTCTATGTTCTCGTAGGAAAGTGCTTTGGTCTTTAGGGTTGAATTTCCAGTTTAGAAGACTAGGATTCAATATGTTTCACGTATTTTTTGAGGGAGCATGTGTCTGATCTATCTCTGGTTTTGGAATCAGCGGTTCAGAAGGATTGGGTTGTTGAATCGGACTTGTCTATGATCTAATTTCCTGTTCAGATTGTAGATCTAGATGAGTAGGAGCTCTGTAGCTTAGTAGCGTAGATTGTTTGGGTTCAGTAGAGCGAGTATTCCAGTGTTTATACCTGGGAAACTCTAGATAGTGTTAGGAAGGTCTATCCAGATTTGTGTCAGGATCATTAGATTTGTGTCAGGATCATTAGATTTGTTTGATTGAGTGAATTGGCTACTATAGTAATTAGCATATGGTTAATAATATATGCGTGTGATTTAAAATTAAAATCTTGTTGAATATGTGATTATATGATTTTTGTTTGATGATAATAAACATACATATATATTCATTTAAATGCATTTGTTAACGTACTATTATATTTTTCACATAATTAAATAAATATTTGCTGAATAAAATAAATAACACAGAATATAAATTCAAATGAATATTTTATTCACACAAATATTTATTACAATTTTGAATAGTACAAATTCGAGCTCTCGCTATATATATACAATTTCAATTACAATACAAATTTGATTACATCACAGTTTCTAATTTACAAATGCACCTCACTATAATTCACTCATTCACTCGTGTTTTATCTTCAGCTTGAATCTAGCATCTGAGCAATCTGCAAGAATAAATACTGACGTGGTAAAATTAAAAAAAAATATTTTAGCAGTATAAAATAAAATGTAATTTTAAAAATATTATTTGCCTCAGTTATTTGGGTTGTTCGTCATCATTTAATTTTGAATTCATCATACACGAACAGCTTGTGACATGCACAGTATATCACTATACATGCCATAAGGCCATGCACACCGATATATACACTTGATAAAATTACAGGGACAGGTGAGCACATGGTCAAACCTAAATGAGAAACCGGGTTCAACTCAAGTGCAATACAAATAAAGTCACGACACGAGCACAAGGTCAAACCCGAGCTTTAAGCTGGATTCAACACAGGTGCAAGATCATGAAATGATCAAGTTCAATATCAAAGAAAACTAAAATATGCATGAACAAACAAAGCAACCAAACTCAAGTGGATATACAAATGGAGCATATCACATATACATGAACCAGATCAAAACAAAACATTGAAGTTCACAATGAATACATGAACATGTACACAATGGCAATCAGGACAGTAGCTCTGCACAACTTCATGTACAGATTCAAATGAAACTGGTCTTCAACAAGATCACATGCAAACAGAACCAAGGCAGTGGTACAAACTACATGAAGTCAATGCACAAAAATATATATACATATGTATATACACATGTATACATACATGTAGTGACAGCAAAACCAAAATGAGCAAAAAATACATGTACATCTAACCAAAGCAATAGTGCGGCAGCCTCAAAATCAAAGACCAGACCCAAATCAATATTCAAGCAACAACATGAACCAGACATGTACACAGGAGAAACCAGAATGCAACACACTACAAATATAAGTGCAGACAAACTACATGAACCACACTAACACAAATCAAATACAATTAGACAAGTTCAATCAACACTTCAACCTGAGCCAGACACAGTGCAGACACAAGTGGTACAAGATCGAACCAAACACAATTCAACTGAAATGCGAACTGTCTCAAAGAGTGATACAAGAAACTATAAGAACAGCAAACAACAATGTCTCACCAAATGATCAAGTGAACAATGCATCAAGTTGAAAATGTCACAAGAATGAACAACATGATTAACACATCATAAATACATATGAAGGTACATATGTGAACGTACAACTACATGCCACTTGAAGTGTGCCGACCAAACAACTCAGTGCAGCACAACCAAACAAGCCCAGACTCAAGTGAAAACAACAGTTGCAAACAGGTTCAAAAAGACTGCAGCTCCAAAACATCACATACACATATACATGTTCACCAGGCCTTAACATGAAGTTCAACAACATATATGTCAAAGTCATGAAACAGCAGTCTTAGTGGTGAACCATGAAATCAAGTAAACTAGTAAATGATACAGTGGTGGAAAGTTCGAACAAATGCATAGCCACAACAATGCAAAACTACTCGAGACGGAGATGTACAAGATGATAGCACATACATACATACATGAATGCATATATATACATGCAAGCGATCAAGTATAGTATCAAAATCATAGTATAAAAATGCCGTGCAAAAGTACAGATTGCATTGATACAAAAATACAACAGAATCAAATTCCAAAATCAAGTCAGACCCATGTCAATCAATGTCAAAGAAAGCCGTGTTTCAAATCAAAGTCAGAGACGTGATGACCAGGAAAAGATTGAATAGCTCAAAATCGAAGCTGTGGCAATCAAGGAAACAAGCGAGTTCAAAATTGATGCCGTGAAAATCGAGTAATCAAATATACACAAATTGAAAAAGTCAGCAATCATCTCAAGCAATCGAACAAAAATCAATGGCCAAGATAAAACAATTGACGAATTCAAATGAAAATATACGAACGAAAATACAGGGGTTCGAACCCTATATAAACATGCAACATCATCGGTAGTTGATCATCGAGTTCAAGTATTCAAACCAAAGAGAAAAAGCCTAAATTACATACCGGAATCAAAGTCGAACTCAATCAAATAGAAGCTGCTGAAAGCATCTCAGGAGATGATCAATCGACAGAGCAAGGAAATCGAAATCAATTACTCGATCAATCTAACTAAAGTCGGCATCTTCGAATTTATTCAAAGCCCTAATTACAGAACGAAGAGGAAAGAACGAGGCTGCCATTTCACTGAGCAAAGAGTAATAAAGATATGAAAGAAAAAGAGGCCGGCCTTTCTATTGTTTTTAATTTGAGCTTAACTATATAAATTAGGGTTTTAATTAAATTTATTTTAAATTCTTTTGTTAAACCGTTGTAATTTCTAGTCGTGTGACTAGGGGACAAACTACGTGGCGTAGTTTGAGAATTCGCAACTCAGTGGATGAGTTGTGGCAAGGTTTTGAGCGTAGAGTTAGGTTAGTCAATAGCGGATGTCGCGAGTTTAGGTGTGTAAGCGTGTGAATACTTAATTTCTAGTAAAAACCTTGGAGGCAGCATGTAGGTAGTTTTGGCCGAAGCTTGGTAAATACTGTGTCGTTCTATTTCTGCATTTATTATTCTGCTATTACCTGTGCTGCTATTATTTTGATATATCCGTGTTAAAATAATTTTATATAAACTTCCGCAATAAATTTTTATAATTAAAAGTATCACACTATTCACCCCCCCCCCTCTACGGTGAAATCGATCCTACAAGTGGTATCAGAGCTAGGAATAGAAGTCAACTTTTGTTTTTAAAGATTCGATTTTTTTTCAAAACCCAATTTTTGTTTTAAAAATTTGAATTTTTAAAATGGCTTCTTTTAATAATGCTTTTGAGGAGGGTCAGTCCATAGTTAGACCACCAATGTTTAATGGTGAATATGCTTACTGGAAAAATAGGATGGAAATTTTTCTGAAAATCGTTGACGCTTGGGATATTGTTGAGACAGGGTATAGAGCATCAACTATAATTGTAAATAATCAAGAAATAAATAAACCAAAGGATCAATGGACAGAGCTAGAAAATAAATTACAAAATGCTAACGCTAAAGCTATGAATTCTATTATCTATTCATTTGATCAATTTGAATTTAATCGTGTCCATATTGTCTAATCGTGCAGGAAATATGGCATACACTCGAAGTGACTGACGAAGGAACATCTCAAGTCAAAGAATCTCGTCTTGCCATGCTGAGCAGCGAATACGAGAATTTCATAATGGCGAAGGAAGAAAATGTCAAAGAAATGTACGGACGACTTTCCAATATCGTATACAAATCAAAGGCTCTTGGAAAATCATATACAGAATTGGAGATAGTCCGAAAAATCCTCAAAGTCCTTCCACAAAGTTTTGAAGCCAAAGTAACTGCCATTCAAGAATCAAAAGATTTGAAACAAACGAAAGTCGAAGAACTCATCGGAAACCTCACCACTTATGAGCTAGAGATGAAATTCAAGGAAGAGCATGAAGGAGGAGACACTCGAAAGAAATCAATAGCTCTTAAAGGGACAACTGAAAATGAAGAAAATGATGATGATGATGATGGTGAAGCAGAACTAGCACTATTAATAAGAAGATTCAAAAGGAGGAATTGCAAATATGGCAATCCGACCAAAAATCATCAAGTAAAGAGCAGATTAAACAAAGCACTAGACAACCCAGAAGAGCAGAAAATCATTTGTCACAAGTGCAATAAACCTGGTCATATCAAGCCAAATTGTCCCCCAAATCGACTCAGCCAAGGAAAGAAACTGAAAAGGAGAAGTTTTGCAGCTACTTGGGATGAAAGCGATGAAGATGGAAGTGATAGTAGTGGCAGTGAGAGTGAAAAGCAAATTTGTGTCTTCATGGTGAAATAACTGATGGTGATGATGACGAGCCAAGTGAGGTATCAAAACTTGCTCATTCAGAATTACTTATATATTTTCACGAGGTAAATGGGTGCTTTGAACGTCTTAGGGAGAAGTATGCTAAAATTGAATCGCAAAGAGATAGTTTGATAGAAGTAAATGAACAGCTTGAATAATTAGTTAAAAACTATCAAAACAAGTGCCCTAAGTGTGACAAGTGTCCATTGTTTGAAGAAGAAATTAAAAAATCAGAAATTAATATAAAATCACTTGAAAATGAAATTCTGATTTTGAAAGAGAGTGAAAATACAAGAAGAGAAAATTCTATTAAAAGGTGCACACAATTGTTAAACAAAAATGAATTTCTCAAAACACAAGTCCAACAACTATCAACAACTTTAGATAAATTTTCAAAAAGTGAGAAATCGTTGAACATGCTATTAAGAAAACAAACTGTTAACACAGTTAGACAAGGACTTGGGTATAATCAATCTAAAAATGTTAGAAAAGAGATTAATCAAGTAAATTCAATGTGCACAATTTGTAGAAAATTTGGACACAATCAAAACAATTGCTGTTATAGACCAAAACACGTGAAAATGATTCCAATTTGGGTTCCAAAAGGCATAAATATAAAATCTCTCAAAGTTAAACAAATTTGGGTGCCGAAAGGAACATATATAAATAGTTTTGGGTCTCCACAAAATTATTTTTCAAAATCAATTACCATAACAATCATGGACCTATAAAAACAAATAGGTCACTAAACTCTGTTCTTGTGTAGGTATGCTAGCAGGCTAAGGAACAACAGCAATGGTACTTGGATTCTGGCTGTTCCAGGCACATGACAGGCGATAAATCAAAGTTCCTTAGCCTAGAAAAGTACAGAGGTGGCAGAGTCACAATGGGTAACAATGATAAGTGTAGAATTGTCGGTAAAGGTAAAGTAGGTAACAATACATTTACCTTAAATGACGTACTATATGTTGAAAATCTGCTCTACAATTTGATAACAATCAGCCAGCTATGTGATAAAGGTATGAATGTTATTTTTGATTCTAACTTATGCAAAATTGTTGACCAGTCATCAAAAGAAATATGATTTTCAGGTAAGAGGAAAGGTAATATATATTCTCTATCTTTTGATGATCTCACCCTTTCAAAATGTTTGGTCGCTAAGGATATAGAAGTAAATTTATGGCATAGACGATTAGGGCATGCGAGCATGAATTTATTAAACAAATTAAAAAGGAAAATTTTGGTAAGAGGGTTGCCATCACATGATTTCGAAACAGAAAATTTATGTAAAGCATGTACCTTAGGAAAACTTAAAAATTATCGTTTCATGCAAAAAACAATGTAGGCACTTTTAGAGTTCTTGAACTAGTTCATATGGATCTATTTGGACCTAATGACATTGCTAGCTTAGGTGGTAAGAAATATTATTTTGTGTTAGTTGATGATTACTCAAGATATACATGGGTATATTTCTTGGCTAAAAAATCAGAAACTTTTTCATACTTCACAAAATTCACAAAATTAGTTCAAAATGAAAAGGTAGTTCCTATTGTTTTGTTAAGAAGTGATCATGGTGGAGAATTTTAAAATTATGAATTTGAAATTTTTTGTGATGAAAATGGATTCAAATAAGAATTTTCTACACCACGTACTCCACAACAAAATGGAGTAGTTGAGAGAAAGAATCAAACATTGCAAGAGTTGGCTAGGTCTATGATAAATGAGTATGAGCTACCTTTGCATTTTTGGGCAGAAGCAGTAAATACAGCTTGTTATGTAATGAATAGAGTTATGATTAGACCAATTCTTAACAAAGCACCTTATGAGCTATGGTTCAAAAATAAACCAAACATTGCTTACTTCATAGTATTTGGGCAGCCGTGCTATATTCTCAATACAGGTGATCAATTAGGAAAATTTGAAGCAAAAGCCAATGAAGGCATATTCATGGAATACTCTTCTAGAAGAAAACCTCATAGAGTCTACAACAAAAGGAATTAAACGATTGTGGAGTCAATCAATGTGAAATTTGATGAAGGCATTAATGAACAGGAAAAGGTCAAAAGCAATGTTGAAGGGAGAACGAAAAAGATGAAAATGAAAAACCAAAAGAAACTGCAACAACAAAAGAAGTCCGAAGGAATCTAGATCCAGAGAGATTTAAATTCAAAGCAGATCGTCATCCAGAATTAATAATAGGAAATCCTATCACAGGTGTTCAAACTCGTTCCTCCTTTAGAAATATGTGTGATCTGTGTCTATATAGTGGATTTATTTCAGAAATAGAACCCAAAGACATAAATACAACTCTTAACGATGAAAACTGGTTTATAGCTATGCAAGAAGAGCTAAATCAATTTGAGCGAGATGATGTTTGGAGTCTAGCACCTAGGCCTAAGGATTATCCAGTCGTAGGAACATATGGATTTTCAAAAATAAATATGATGAATCTGGAAATGTGATTAGAAATAAAGCTAGATTAGTCGCTAAAGGATATAATCAAATTGAAGGAGTTGACTTTGATGAAACTTTTGCATCAGTAGATAAACTAGAATCAATTAGGATATTGTTAGCTTTTGCTTGCTACAAAGGATTTAAACTAAGGCAAATGGATATTAAAAGTGCTTTTCTTAACGGAATTTTAAAAGAAGATGTATTTGTTGAACAACCGAAGGTTTTGAAAGTCATGAATATCCTAACCATGTATATAAGCTTAAAAAGGCATTATATGGATTAAAGCAAGCTCTTAGAGCATAGTATGAATGTCTTGGTACTTATCTTCTTGAAAATGGGTTCAAAAAGGGCTGTGTAGAAACCACACTATTTTTGTTGCATGAACTTTTGATTGTTCAAATATATATTGATGACATCATTTATGGTGCTACTAACAATTTGTTGTATGAGAAATTTGAAAAAATTATGCAGGAAAAGTTTGAAATGAGTTTGGTTGGAGAGTTAAAATTCTTTTCAGGATTTCAAGTCAAACAAAGCAATAAAGGTATATTCATTTCTAAAACAAAATATATTAAGGAACTTGTCAACAAATTTGGATTAAAAGATGCTAAACCAGCAAGAACCCCCATGAGCACAACAATTAAACTTGACAATGATGAAAAAGGTAAGGCAATTGATCAAAAGCAATATAGAGTTATGATTGGATGACTCCTTTATCTTACCGCTTCTAGACATGACATCATGTTTTCTGTCTGCTTGTGTGCACAATTTCAATCTAACCCAAAAGAATCTCACTTAAAAGCCGTTAAAAAAATTATAAAATATTTGTTGCACACCCTAGGGTTTGGTCTTTGGTATCTAAAAAGTGATAATTTTGAATTAAAAGGATTTTCAGATGCGGATTATGCTGGAAGTCTAGTTGATAGAAAAAGTACTAGTGGAGCATGCTTTATGTTAGGACATTCATTAGTTGCATGGTCAAGTAGAAAACAGAATTGTATTGCATTATCCACCACAGAGAGTATATTGCTCTAAGTGGTTGCTCTGCTCAAATCTTATGGATGATACAAACTTTGCAAGGCTACGGTCTAAATTTTAAACGTGTACCACTAATGTGTGATAGCAAAAGCACAATTGATCTCACAAATAATCCTGTATATCACTCACGAACAAAACATATAGATGTTAGACATCATTTTATTAGACATCATATTTCCAAGGAAAATATCTGCATGAATTCCGTTTCAACCGATTCTCAATTGGCACACATTTTTTACAAAACCCCTACCAGAAAATAGTTTTTGTAAACTACGTCTCGGCTTAGGTGTTTTAGAAATTTTATTTTCTACTTATTTAACAAACTTTTTCTCCCTACTAATTATCGAAAAAGTAAATAGTAATTGAAAAGTGATGAGTGTTGATATTAATCATATATTATAACTCAAGACGGTATAATTAGTAAATTTCTTTAGAAATTTAAACAGGAGTTATAAAAACTCTTTATTGATAAATATTCCATGACCATTTCTATTTCTATCATATTTCTATCGACCATCACTCATCATAATCCACTATAGTATGTCAGTATGTGGTGATTTAAACAGGAATCATTCGTTTTTCATTTTATATTAAAATATAATAATAATCCAAAGTATTCACTCTCATTTAAAAGTCCTCACGGTTATGCATGGGTGAACTACTTGGAATTTTTGATTATGTGCTTCTATGCTCATTTAAAAGTCCTCATGGTTATGCATGTATGGAACGAATATCAAAATTGATTTATAAACAAGTTGATTCTAATCCCATTTAAAAGCCCTCACGGTTATGCGTGGTTAGAAGAAACTTGAATTCGTTTTTTTTAAAATGGAATACTATTAATCTCATTTAAAAATCCTAATGGTTATGCATGGTTAGTAGATATTCAAATTCCTGATATAAATATACCACAAATAGACACAACTATATGGTTTTATATGATGACATCATCCCTATCATTCTAAAGTGGAATATGCTTCAAACAGAGTATTTATGATTTTTGTTTGATTTTTATTGAAATATAATATTTATATTCGATCGAGTTTTAATGTTGCATCAATAACTATCACTTTATCTTTATTTTTCTAACACTATTACTCTTTTGCTGATAACAAAAGGGGGAGAGAAAAGTTTAGATTTCGTCAAGTAAAGGTCAATTTTTTTTTTTTGCATCTAGGCTCATTTGCATATTTTTAATTGTATGCATATATGAAGGGGGAGCTTTGTGTAGAGAGGAAGCATTCAAATAGGGAGAGCAAATTGAATGATCAAATACATTTAACAAATTCAAAAACATAAATATATGTTTGTTATCATCAAAATGGGGAGATTGTTGAATATGCGATTACATGATTTTTGTTTGATGATAATAAACATACATATATATTCATTTAAATGTATTTGTTAATGTACTATTATATTTTTCACATAATTAAATAAATATTTGCTGAATAAAATAAATAACATAGTATATAAATTCAAATGAATATTTTATTCAAACAAATATTTATTACAATTTTGAATAGTACAAATTCGATCTCTCACTATATATATACAATTTCAATTATAATACAAATTTGATTACATCATAATTTCTAATTTACAAATGCACCTTAGTACAATTCACTCATTCACGCATGTTTTATCTTCAACTTGAATCCAGCATCTGAGCAGTCTGCAAAAATAAATACTAACGCAGTAAAATTGAAAATAAAATATTTTTGCGGTATAAAATAAAATGTAATTTTGAAAATATTATTTGCCTCAGTTATTTGGGTTGTTCGTCATCATTTAATTTTAAATTCATCATACACGAACCGCTTGTGACATGCACAGTGTATCACTGTACATGTCATAAGGCTATGCATACCGATATATACACTTGATAAAATTACAGGGTCAGGTGAGCACAAGGTCAAACCTAAATGAAAAGCCGGGTTCAACTCAAGTGCAATACAAATAAAGTCACGACATGAGCACAAGGTCAAACCCGAGCTTTAAGCTGGATTCAACACAGGTGCAAGGTCATGAAATGATCAAGTTCAATATCAAAGCAAACTCAAATGTACATGAACAAACAAAGCATCCAAACTCAAGTGGATATACAAATGGAGCATATCACATATACATGAACCAGATCAAAATAAAACAATGAAGTTCACAATGAATACATGAACATGTATACAATGGCAATCGGGACAGTAGCTCTGCACAACTTCGTGTACAAATTCAAATGAAACTGGTCTTCAACAAGATCACATGCAAACAAAACCAAGGCATTGGTACAAACTACATGAAGTCAGTGCACAAACATATATATATATATATACATATGTATATACACACGTATACATACATGTAGTGACAGCAAAATCAAAATGAACAAAATATACATGTGCATCTAACCAAAGCAATAGTGCAGCAACCTCAAAATCAAAGACCAGACCCAAATCAACATTCAAGCAACAACATGAACCAGACATGTACACAGAAGAAACCAGAATGAAACACACTACAAATATAAGTGCAGACAAACTACATGAACCAAACTGACACAGATCAAATACAACCAGACAAGTTCAATCAAGATTTCAACCTGAGGCAGACATAGTGGAGACACAAGTGGTACAAGATCGAACCAAACACAATACAACTGAAATGCAAATGCCTCAAAGAGTGATACCAGAAACTATAAGAACAGCAAACAACAATGTCTCAACCAAATGATCAAGTGAACAATGCATCAAGTTGAAAATGCCACAAGAATGAACAACATGATTAACACATCATAAATACACATGTAGGTACATATGTGAATGTACAACTACATACCACTTGAAGTGTGTCGACCAAACAACTCAGTGCAGCACAACCAAACAAGCCCAGACTCAAGTGAAAACAACAGTTGCAAACAGGTTCAAGAAGACTGCAGCTCCAAAACATCACATATACATATACATGTTCACCAGGCTTTAACATGTAGTTCGATAGCATATATGTCGAAGTCATGAAACAACAGTCTCAATGGTGAACTATGAAGTCAAGTAAACCAGTGAATGATAAAGTGGAGGCAAGTTTGAACAAATGCATAGCCATAACAATGCAGAACTACTCGAGACGGAGATGTACAAGATGATAACACATATATACATACATGAATGCATATATATACATGCAAGCAATCAAGTACAGTATCGAAATCATATTATAAAAAATGACGTGCAAAAGTACAGATTGCAGTGATACAAAAATCACAACAGAATCAAATTCCAAAATCAAGTCAGAGCCGTGTCAATCAATGTCAAAGAAAGCCGTGTTTCAAATCAAAGTCAGAGACGTGATGACCAGGAAAAGATCGAACAGCTCAAAATCAAAGCCGTGGCAATCAAGGAAACAAGCGAGTTCAAAATTGATGTCGTGAAAATCTAGTAACTAAATATACACGAATTGAAAAAGTCAGCAATCATCTCAAGCAATCAAACGAAAATCAATAGCCGAGATAAATCAATTGAACGATTCAAATGATAGTATACGAACGAAAATATAGGGGTTCGAACACTATATAAAAAAGCAACATCATCAGTAGTTGATCATCGAGTTCAAATATTCAAACCAGAGAGAAATGGCATAAATAACATACTAGAATCAAAGTCGAACTCGATCAAATAGAAGCAGCCGAAAGCATCTCAAGAGACGATCAATCGACAGAGCAAGGAAATCGAAATCAATTATTCGATCGATCTAATTAAAGTCGGCGTCTTTGAATTTATTCAAAGCCCTAATTACAGAACGAAGGGGAAAGAATGAGGCCACCATTTCACAGAGCAAAAAAGAATAACGATATAAAAGAAAAAGGGGCCGGCCTTTCTATTGTTTTTAATTTGAGCTTAACTATATAAATTAGTGTTTTATTTAAATTTGTTTTAAATTCTTCTGTTAAACCATTGTAATTTCTAGTCGTGTGACTAGGGGACAAACAACGTGGCGTAGTTTGAGAACTCGCAACGCAGTGGCTGAGTTGTGGCGGCGTTTTGAGCGTAGAGTTAGGTTATTCAATAGCGGGTGTCACGAATTTACGTGTGTAAGCGTGTGACTACTTAATTTCTAGTAGAAACCTTGGGGGCAGCACGTAGGCAGGTTTTGCCGAAACTGGGTAGATTCTGTGTCGTTCTATTTTTGCATTTATTATTCTGCTATTATCTGTGCTACTATTATTTTGATATATCTGTGTTGAAATAATTTTATATAAACTTCTGCAATAAATTTTTATAATTAATAGTATCACCCTATTCACCCCCCCTCTAAGGTGAATTCGATCCTACAAATCTCTGATGGGTTATTAAATTATCTTTGCTTTTAAATTTCGGGGACGAAATTCTTTTAAGGGCGGAGGAATGCGATGACCCAAAACTTTGAGCAATATCAATTTAATAATCTGTATTAATAATTAAATTGATTTGATAGTTTTCTTTTGTAATTTTAATTTAAATTGGAAAAGTTTATTTTTTTAAAAGCAAATAAATATTTAATTGGTAAATTTTATTTTTTAAAGCTAATAAAATGTTTTCTATTTATAATGTATATATATATATATATATATATATATATATATATATATATATCTGTATACACTGTAAATAGAAAAGCTTTGGTTTGTATTTAACAAATAAAATCATGTTTTCAAATTCTAATATATTTTGGTAATTTGGAAATTATGATTAAATTTAATGTAAAACTTTTTAAAGATTCTTTAAATAATTAAGTATATAGTTTTAAAATATTTAAGGTAAATGTTCAATTGTTTATTTGTTTAAATTATATTTTAGCTTAAGCTTAAATTTAAATAAAAGTAATTAAAAGGTTTTTTTATTTTCTTTTTAAATATTGCTTGATAAATAAGATTTGTAAATATGTATAAAAGTTTAAATACAATTAACATATGATACATTAATTCATTTAATAATGTAAGTAATTTATAAATAATAAGATAATCTCTTTTATAAATTATTTAAAATTTGACAAAATTGTTATTTTCAAACAACATTAATAATGTGATGTTTTTATATATAAATATAAATAGATTTTAAAGAAAATATAATTGTTATTTTCAAATTTAGTGTGTTGTTGTATATGTATATATAAGTTGACTTTAAATTGGATTTTTTAAATTTAATTTGATTGAATTTGGTTATTTTTTCAAAAGATAGATATTTAAAAATATTTGGATTTAAAATATAAGTATAAGATTTTATTTGTATATAATTGGTTTTGTTATATCTTCTTTAAAGAAGTTTATTCATATATATATATATATATATATTTATATATTTAGATAAGTATTTTTAAAATAGTAAATTAATATAAAACTTTACGTAACATTTAAAATAAAAAGAAATTACTTAAATGACAAGTGTAATTAAATCAAGACATTAGTAACATGTGTTAATTAATAAATGAATGCAAATGACAAATGTTAATGGTTTAAACAAGTGTCACACATAATTTTCAGTTTTCTTTTATTTTAAATAAATCGCATTTTAACTTATATAAACTTATGCTTCCTTCCCTTCATTCTTTTTCTATCTTTCTCTATTCAAAACCAAGAGAAAGACTCAATCCTATTTCTCAAGACAATGCCCTGTAAAATAGCTCAAAACAATCTGTAATTAATCCTTTCACAAACCAGAAATCAAATTCCATAGCCTGAAATCCATTTTCAAAATAAAAATCAAAGCCTGCATTTTTCTTCAACCTGAAATAAATGAAGCAAACCTGGAATCAAGCATTTTCATCTTTGTTTCAACTAAGTCATCATCAAGATCTAGTAAGAAACATTTTCCAGCAATTCAAGTTTTTAAATCAAAGAAGCTAAGGCATTCGAGTTTTCAAAGTCAAAATTTGTTTCAGAGGCTCTGTTTATCTTCTTTAACCTGTGAGTAACATCTTTTCTAAAAAAGGCTTAAATATGATTCTAGTAGCATGTTAAATTCTGGAATGAATATGTTTTGTGTGAATATATATAGGTGAGTTCTGTATACACACACACATACACACACACACATACTTATATGAATGTATGGATGTGTGTGCATGTCTGTTATCTGAGATCTCTCTCTTCTTAGTTTTCATGTTCATATTTTTGATCAAAATTCATTTCCTCTTGATCTAATCTTTGTTAGGACATAGCTTCTTAACAAAATTTGTTTGTTGAATGATAGAGTAAAGTTTAAAATTATATTTAAGTTAAAATAAATTTAAATTCGCTCTGGAAAACCAAAAGAACAATAAAGCTTCAGTTTTGTGGAAATTTCAAACATCTTAATTTACCAATTCAGGCTTATAATCTGAAACCTTACCCAAAAACATGATTTTTAGAAGTGAAATTATAAATTTAGATTGGGTTTGAACGAGCATTGTGGGGTTGATCAGATTTTATATTTTGGGTAGTTTCTGGTGATCTAGTTGCTCGGTGAGGTCGTGGTTCTCGCTGTTGGTAGTGGAGTGATCGGAGACTTTAGGAAAATGGCAGTGTGGTGTATAGGTTACTGTGGCGGCGGTGGATGATCTGAAAAGTCTGTAACCCTAGTTTTTAGGCTTGATCGGAAAAGTTGCCACCACGGCCCCTCTGGTGGATCGAGTTCCACCAAATTTTAGGAATTTGTAGCGGGGATTTTGGCGAAAGTAGGGCTGAAGGCTCAGACACTCTGGCGATCGACATTATGAGTTCGTGGATGTTCCAGGTTTTGGTCTGTTGTTCCAGGTTTATGCCTGAATGCTGGAATTCGATTTTGAGTATGGAACGATGTGTTGATGATCGGGGTATGGTGAGAGGGTGATTGCCGATATGAGGAAGGCATCGTGGATGGTTGGAGGTGATGGCATCTCTGGTGCTTGTGCACAGCAGGGGTTTTGTGTCTGAGGTTTTGGTGTGGTTCAGTTTTGAAGTAGGTTTCGGGATAGTAGGGTGTTGACTCGAGTAATGACTCGAGTAAAAGTGAGTGAATGGTTTCTAGATTTTAAAACTTTAACACTTAAACAAAATTTGAAAATGAAGAAAAATGTGGTTTTCTCGAGTAAGTGCTCGAGTAGGCTTCAGGTCGATCCCGAAGTAGCATCTGAAAAACAGATTTTTTTTTAAAGTTTTTAAAATAAAAACAACGTTTGAATTTAAATAAATTTGGTTTAAAAACTCTTATAAATTTCTTTTATATGATAAGCGTTTCTTTAACATTTGATTTAAAAGGTTTTTAAATTGTTTTAAATTTTGTTAAAGTTAAATTTGTAACTTTTTTAAATCTTTAATTTGAAATGAAATTTAAAAGTAAATTTAAAAGTGAAAGGTTTCAAATGCATTTATAAATGGTAATTATGTCACCAATGAGTAAAATATTTTATCTTAAAGTTAATTAAGATTTAATGATTTGTAATTCATTAATTAATAAGGAAATTAATTAATTAATTGAATTAATTAATGATTTAGTATTAATTAATTAAGTAATTAAGGATTGTAAGTTAATTAATTAAGGATAAATTAATTAAGTAATTAAGGGTTAAGTTAATTATTTAAAGGTCAATTAGTTTGAAATTAAGGATCATTAGTTAGATAAGTATAGATTAATAATTAATGATTTGAAATTAATCAATCAAGTAATTAAAGATTAATTAAGTTATAGTTAAGCACTTAATTAAGTAATTAGAGATTAATTAACAATTAATTAAGAATTAATTAATTTGTAATTAATAATGGTTAACTAAAGCATAATTACTTAGGGAAGTAATTAAAGAATTGTTAATAGTTAATGTAAAGATCATTAACTAGGGATTATGAAATAATTAATTAATGTGATTAATTTAAGATAATTAATTATATTAATTAATTAAGGATAATCATTTATGGAATTGGTTAAGTATAATTACTTAATGTAATTTATAAAGTGTAATTACTTAGTGAAGTAATTAATGGATAATTAATGGATGTAATTAATTGAATAATGAAAGTAGTTTTAGGTCTAATTACTTTGTGTAATTAATTGAAGGACGATTAATTGATGGAAGTAGTTTTGGGTGAAACTTTGTGTAATTAATAAGAAGGACAATTACTTAATGGAAGTAATTAAGAATTAATTACTTAGTGTAATTAATTAAAGAATTAATTAATAAAATTTATTCAAAAATTGATTAAGAAATGTAATTAATTGAGGAATGTGGTTAATCAAGGCCGACTAATGAATGTAATTAATCAATGAATAATTTTTAAATGTGACTAATTAGAGCAATAATGAATTAAGAAAGTAATTAGAGGATCGTTAATTAATATAATTAATGAAGTAATTATGGGTTGATTAATTAAAGATAATTAATCAATGAAGTGATTATAGAATGATTAATTAATGTAACTAATTAATGATTAATGTAATTAATCATATTTAGTTAATTAATGTGAGTAATTAAAGGATAATTACTGTAGATGGTTAAGGATAATTAATTTGTGAAAGTAATTAAAGGCTAATTACTTAATGTAATTAGAAAATAATTGATCAAGGCTGATTAATTAAGATGGAAAATTAGAGGATGATTAATTAATTGGTTTGTAACTAATTAATGATTAAGTAAGCAGGATGTATAGTAATGGAAGTAATTAATTTAATTTATTTTAAATTAATTACAGGTGGTGTATAGATCATTGCTTATGAATGGCTGATTGATATTGAATGCCTTGAATTGTTTGATATCTCAGATAAGAGATATGTGTTGATCTGTGATATGAGATGCTTTGGTTGAATTGTGATTATGGATTACCTATTTGTGATAATGTGAATTATCTATCTATGTGAATATAGATAATGAATTAAATTGTTTTAACTTTAAAATAACTTGGACTTAAAAGACGGCGTTTTGGATTTCGATGAGATTGGAATCGGGTTTCCAGATTTGGATATCCGAAATCCACATCGATCCAAATTAAACGATAGGTCGTGAATCTCAAGTGAAGATGAAGATTCAGAGTGCAAGGGCTATTGTCGTTAACTCTGAGGGTGATTCCAAAATGAGTGTAACGAGATAGTGCCTTCGATTTCATTCGAACCCGGAACGAACTTGTATGGATTGAATGCTTCAGAACATCGTCAGGTGGACGATGAGCATTCTAAGCTAGATGTGTTCTATAAAGGTAATCGTAGCCTCAAGCCTCATCAACCGGGAATGGCTAAAACAGGGGAGGGCCGCAAGGCTAAGTGAGTCGCGCTCAAGTAGGACAAGATCTTCCCCTATCTAGAGGTCCCTTTTTATTCGGCTGTGTGGGCAGTTGGTTTCAAACAACTACGGGGTTGTCTTGTTCGGGACTATCCAGTAAGGGATGCTTCCGACCTTGTGTTGTAGGGGATTTAGGGTGGTTCTTCGGTATAGTGATCTAGGCCACACACTATGACGGGCGGTACCCCAGTAGCCCTGCCATTGATGGAAACCCATTCTTCCTACGTGCCCTTTACGGTTTTAGTTGTATAACCCACTTTGTGGCTAGTAGCTGGAATTTAATGAATGTAACAATTTCGACTATTTTATATTTACTTGGGAACCCTAGACCCTATTATGATATCATAGGATTTCCTATCAAATGTTTTGGTTATGTAAGATAAAAACTTTTCCGTTTTTATGTGTGGGATGTCTTATGAGATACTTTTTGTTTTCAAACGATTTTCAAAGTGAAGCAACTTTAACCTGTTACTCACACCAGACCCATGTCTAACCCGAAGTTTATTTTCTGTTTTCTTAAACTCTTGGGTACTCAAGTTTTTACGAGTAGCCAAGGGATTCAGTTAAGCTTTGACGAATTCTGGAGGAGATATGGAGTAGAAGACTTCAGCGTTTGTAGATATATAGTTTTCCGCTGTGTTGGTAACTCTGTGTTGTATTTGAGTTATAATGACTAGACATGTATTTATAACTGTCTAGTTTGTGATGTATAAGCCATGTAACTCTGGTAGATATTGTATATTATGTAATACTTATGTGATTAATATAATTTATTCGTTCCGCTGTGAGATTCTGATGTTGCTTTGTTCTTTCTTCTCTATCTTTTCTCTTTTCTATCTCTTTCCTTCTTAATAACGATGCGTCTTTCTATGGAGAGAAAGGCGGGTCGTTACAGTTGGGGTTTTTATAAACTCTTATCTTGTATGATTTTGTAAACTATTATTTAGATGAAATTAGTTTTATTCTTGTGTACTACTCTTAATTACGCGACCTTATGAAAAGAAATTAACTCAGCTTCATTCACAATTCATCGTACTTATCTAATAAAGTTTGACTACTCTTTATCAATATATCATTATGTATGTACAAATTAGTCATTAGTCATGGCTTCATGTAATGGTGCGATTTTCATGGCTTTTGCATTTTATCCTTCCTTATTTCGCTCTCTTCTTTCCTTCGACCTAATTTTTCCTCACATTCTCTTATTGTTTGCCTTGCATCAAGCCTGCTACTCCATGTAATCCCAAGGAGCTTTCTTCGACTAGATTTGATCACATGTTCAACGACATCACTACTGTTCTGCCGTGTCACCTCTAGCTCCTTTCGCTTTGTCCTTCGATAAGTTACCTCCTCTGGTAACGTCTCCATCCTACCCAATCAAGTCTTTTATTGTTAGAGTAGACCTATCTGAATTTGGAAATTCTGGTAGTGTATTTTCTAGATCTGAGATTTTGATCCGATTCGGTGATATTATTGGGACCCTTGTTAATTTAATTTGTCAAATGCTCCTATCTCTGGTCTGTGTGACATGGTCGGCACCATTGTGTCACTTGTTTCTTCCTTGCATGCAACTTCTGCTCATTGTGGTGATGCTGTTTGGTGTAATACAAATTATTATGATGTTGTAATTTTTGAGTCTTGTAAGGTATTATCCCCCGTTGAAATGCAGTGTGATGTTGTTTCTAGCCCTTAGGATATGGATGTCAATATTAACATGGTTGAGGAGGCTGGTTTAACTTTTGATATTGAAGCCTCTCCAATTGTATGTGTTAATGCCTTAAATGTTAAAGCTTGTTCGTTTCTTGGTTCAAATAACGAGCTGCCTGAATAGTTCTCTACTACTAATCCTAAAGTTAAGCTTGATACTTCAAAGCATGTGCATGTTTCCCAGAAAGCTAACCAATCAGATTCTCTTATTACTATAAATAAATGGTCCTCCTTGTTCACAACCATGCCGAGAAATGTGTGTGTTTACATACCCCACTCACTAGATATTGTAGAAATTGATGAAGTTATGGTGCCTATGGTTGAGGTTTTGTAAGCAAGGGTCGATTTTTGGCCGAATTACTTGGTTGGTTTCTTCCATGATTCTAACCCACCTTACAATGTTGTTAAAGAACGATGTCGGAGTATATGGAAACTTAAGGGAGGGTTATGTATTCATTATGAAGGCTTTATATTTAATTTCAAGTTCTCTTGTAAAGAAGAAAAATTGTGTGTCCTTGAAGCGAAACCATCCACCATTGCTAGTATGCCTTTTATTTTGACTTCCTAGCGTCCGTCAATAAATAGTGCTGGGGATCAAATTTTGTCTGCTCTATATGGGCTCATTTCACGCATACCCTTCTATTCTGCAGCCCATGATCAGGCTAGATTGGCTAGCTAGCCTTGTTGGGAGCTCAGATATTTTGATGCTAATATTATGGCAAGGAAGAGGCTAGTGTATGCAAATTCCTTGATTGAAACAACACCGGATAAGCCACTGACTTCTCGGTTGAAAGTTCAGATTGCTGAGAGGCAGGATATTTTTGTTGATGTAAATATAGTTGAAACCTGATATTTGCTCGGTTTGCCACTCTTTTGGCCACATTATGGAAAAATGTAAGCATGGGTCTATTGACTCTCATATGAAATCCCAGTTAAGGTCCTGCTTCTTTTCCTCTAGTCAGGAAATAGGTTCCTCAGCCTAAGGATCCTAACCCTTTTGCTATGATGTTGCTGATTCTGAGCCATTTGCTCCAATTCAAATTTCTTCTACTTCTATTAGCTAGCCCTCTTTGGAGACCTCGACAACTTCTTCTGACGTTTTGGTTGCTCCTGTTGATCCACCTTTATCTAGACATGTTATTGCAAGGAATTCCTACAAGCAAGCTTAGGTTCAAGAGAAATCTTGTAAGAGATCTACTCCGTCAGTTGATAGATACCATATGTTCGTTGGAGGTGATGATGAGGATCGTCATTTATTTTATCATCTTATCGGGGAAGGGTTGCTCTTTCTATGTTATGTGAAGAAGGCGATAATATTTTGGAGGATTTCAATTTGGATAGGAAGTATTTATATTCCAGTAATTCCGTCATTTATGTTTCTAACATGGCAACCCTAGTTTCAGCGTACTTGCATGTTATTGGGCCTGATTTTGAGGATAAGGGAAGCGGTTCCTCCTCTTCGAATGGGGCTTTTGGCTTATGTTGTAGTAGCTTTGTTCCTTCCGCCTAACTCCTATTCTTTATTTTATTAGTTGTTCTGGCACATGTGCCGAACACCTGTTTTTCAATTCTTTTTTAAAAAAGTGGCCCACTATAAAGCCTGCTAGCCTTGCTGAAAAAATACATCATTATGTGTCATAGGTAGGAGTGACTTTTGAGATTGAATTATTATTCATTTTTAGATACGTTTGGAACATTTTCCAATATACTCACCTATTCGATCAAATAGGATCAATTTTATTTTATATTTCACATTATTTTATTTACTTTCATTTTATATTTTATGAGCTTATCGTAGACATACTATATGTATATCAAATGCATGTGTCCATGTCGATGATAACTCATCGATAAATATATAGAAGTACATGGAGCCGTTTTGGTATTAATAGACCTACGATCGCATATATGTACATGTATCAACCTGAAGAGTTCGTTAACTCTTATGTTCACTCCCACCGAACAGGTGTGTTGCCCTTTATTGTTTCAGATATATTTCAATAGTACCATATGATTCATCATTATAGAATCAACGAATTATTTCTTCAAACTTTGGCTTAGTGCATAATTCCAAAATAATTTAGATATTTTTATATTTTTCAATACATCACAAATACCACTCTTATAGTTTTATAATTAATATTCATGATATTAATACTTAAATAAAACTATGTCTATTTTTTAGTCAATACTGAAAAATAATTATTTTTTCACAAATAATGTGTAGTATGTTCCACATCGTAACTTGATGTGACCAATAAGTGTTATATGGCATGCTCCCACTATTTCTATCATTACAATAATAGCGTATGAAATATGAAGCTCCATCCAACCACATAATATAGGCTATTTATTTCATTTACTATAATTGATTTATAGTCAAGAATTTTCAGATCAAGTATCTTAAATTTAAAAAAAATCTCATAGAAAACAATTTTCTATGTGAAAATATAGTTTGGAATAAAATCACATTTCTCATTGCAATTTAAGTATCAATTATTATTTTACAATTACCATTTCCTATTTTTCTTTATGAAGTGGAAGAGACCATTCACTCTCTTTATCCCAAATGCATTAAGTTACATCCACTCTTTTACGTTCATTTTTCTTTCTAAAAGGTCAAACCATTTAAAAGAAACCATTACTACATTATCATAATGAACTCTTTACGAAAGTAGATTTGGTCATCCTTAATCTTTTAGGATATGAAATAAATTGCACTTTACGTAAACCGATCAAACCAGCATTTCAATGATATAATTTTTAGATCTATCTTGTAGCTTGTGGTCTAGTGTTACATTTAACACAATAAAATCATGATTGTAATCAATCATATTGAATACACGATCTCACACTATGGTTTACTTGCTTATTTCGATGAACTAGTTTCATCGATGTTTCATAAACTACATATTATGACCATTCACATACAGCATTTCTATGTGATCGTACATGGATCAAATGTTTATATTCTTTTATTGCTTTTAGAGTTTGAAACTGTAACAGCCTGCACTTTAATGGGCTTGAATTTTGACCATAACCTAAGCTATTAGGATACAGATGTTTGGTTTTGGTAACCTATAATAACATAGGTATATTAAAGAGCTATCTACATAAAATCACAGTGGAATATAAAAATATAATAAAACATATATACTAACCAAGGCTACTACCTTGAAAACAATATTATTCTTTTTAGTGTATAATTGCCTTGCCATTGCTGAGCATGAATGAGAAGACTTCACCATCTACGGCACTCCCGTCTTGCACTAGTAGCATGTCCCTTTAAATCTATCATATGGGTTGTAATGAGGAGGGGATCAAAACAAATTTACGGTGACTAGAAAATTACATATTTTATCTATAATCCTAATTTATGCCGATTGATTTCTATTTAAACATTATGTCCATTATTCATGGACATTCTGTGTAATTCCATCTATGCATACGATATATCTAACATTCTCTAAAGTATAACTGTATACATATATGCCTTTATATATATATATATATATATATGTGTGTATGTATGTTGTACAACCTAAAGAATACCTCGTCCGCTTAATATGTCTTAAATAGGGAGGTAGACTGATCGGCCATTCAATACCTCAACCCCGAAGTAGGCCCTTAGTAACATAATTGCCAGTCAACCGGCCATTAGCTACAAAGGTGGATGACCCCTATATACGACTCTATAACTTAATTTTCTTTATTACTAATGCATCTCAAAGTCCATCTAAGGTTTAACTAGCCCTCCTCTAATAAACATATAACTAATTAAAGTTCGATGTCTTAGCGTATCCTTTACCGATTCTACAATAGTATGAAGCAAAATGCATCAGGACATAGCCCAAGTCTCTGCTAATGACCGCTCGGGACCAGTGGTGGTCAAAGCCTATATGTCACCCTTACTAATAAATACTAATCAAAAGACAACACTGACATAGACCATCAACCTCCCATAGTCAAAATCTCGTTTAGACTATCCTAATGTAAGTCGAGGAAAAATACCCATCTATTTACTTAATACCTCTTGTTAGAATTAAAGCAAGCCACATTTTCCTATTAGGTACTGTCGTAGGTTATTTAAGACTTTTTATATAGAGAGGAGGTAGACCCAAGGCCATTTAATACCTTTCACCCTGAAGTAAAACTTTTGACATCCCTAAGTTATTGAGCTATTTAATACTTTAAATCCGAGGTAAACGCTGGGTATATTTTTCTATGCCTATACACAAACGCATATCCCTTCCCCTCAAGTACGGTTGGGGATGTCCAACATAAGTAGTAAGTATACACAACTGCTTGTAGCTTCTAGGTGAGGGGCATACTTCAATTATGTAACTCTACTAACCTTGCATCCTATTCATTCTAAACCAAACCAATTATCCTAGGCCTAAATATTAGACTAGTATCACTAATTGATGCTCATCCTAAATGTATTACTAAGGTTACGTAATTTCCTACAATGAAAATTATACCGCCTCCTAGTATTATTCCTATCTTATATGCTTATTCCATATGCTCTCTATTTCCCTCTTTCATCCCATAAATGTCAATTATCCATAATAAAGGATCATTGTTACTCTAATTGGACAATCACTAAATAACATTTATTTATCGTTCTGATTTAACCTATTATGCCTATTTCATTTCCCCATAAATGCCTTAATACATCCTTTAACTAGTCCCATTAAACGCATTTATGTCCATATATAACTCATTAAACTCTCTATTAATTGCGCATTTATTGTCCTAATAATTTTGGAGTTACTATATTTTTTCCCATTTCAACCTCCTAGTCATTTGGTTTATATGCTATTAGTAAGTAGTCATTCTAATTATAACTACTACGAATATCGACGTATATTACGTTATGTATATAATTGGTAGGCACGATTATATATATAGACACACATATATTCACACACACACACACACACACATATCTAACTCTTTAATTCCTTCAATTAGGAATTCCAGAACTTACTAATATGTATATTCTGTAAGGAGCGTTTATTTTCACATTTTGAAATATTAGAGCTATTTTATTCAAAAAGGATTATCGCTATAACTTTCCATAAATTACCAAAAGTAAGACCTTTGCTCCATCTGAAATTACAAGGAATTATCTGTTCCTTCTATAGAAATAGACAGTGCAAACTACGGAGGAGAAAATCTGTACTTTACACATACCTTTCCTTTTTGGTATATTTTTTATTATTTCAAACGATGCACATTCTATACATAGTTGTGGAATTAGATAATTTATGGAAATTACATTGAAATAGATACAACTAAACTATACCTAAAATGCTAGCAATAAATTGAGATATGGAAAATCACATTTCAAGTCAAATTAGGGCAATCAAAATCTATACTAACAATTTACACTCGAATTATCATAGTCTGGAATAAATTTTGCAATCTTATCAACATTATACTTTAACCAATTTGGGACCGATTTCCAAACTTCCAGATTATGGTGAAAATATCATTCCTATACATATTTCTGAACTTATAGAATATGTGAGATTTCAGGTGAATATGTTCTTTCTATGCCTACAAATCCAAAGACCTTGCATAGGCATAATAATTTAACAAAATTCAGCGATATAAATTTCAATATTATATATAAATCATATAATTTCCCATTCACCTTTCGAGCTTTCCAAATCTCCCAATTCCAAAGCCATCCCTTAAATTAGCTCCCTTTTCTTTCCAATACAAAACTATTTATAGTAAGATATATACATACCCATCAAATTATAGATCTAAGAGAAGATTTGAATTAAGTGGATAAATTTATAGTTATGTAATTTTCCTTTTTTCGCTGTATCGATTCACTTCTTATCTTTTTATTTTTTATTTTATGCCCTTCTCCAATTAAATATATACATATAATATAAGAAAATATGAGAAGAAAAGCGAGGGGCTAGACATGTGTTTATTGGCGCTTGAATCAATCGTATCCGTTAGATTTAAAATAATTAAATTCGAGCCATTCGGCCATGGTTCAACCATAGTTGCCTCCTTCCCTAATGGTCAACAGCTTCCTTATAAGCAGTCAAACAGCCAAGTAGGCCGTCGAACGATGGAGTCTATGGGGTTAATATAATTTAATTGCTTTTTATTCCTATTTAATTATTTTCATTTTGAAAACTTCAAACGCTAATAATTTCTTTGTTTGAACATCGATCGCAAAAATCCAAGTATGAAAATTGCTTAGAAAATTGTCAAGAGCACAATGGCACAAGTTTCATAGCTAAATTTTGATGTTTGCTCAAATTCCATTTTTGAGCCTTAGTAATTATTTATTTATTATCATTAATTTTACAGTGTGTTATAGATGATGGTTGATCATAATTTGATGCCTTAACACTCCTCGACCATTAGTGAACTCCAACTATGCCCCCGCCATAACCAGGCAGCACCACCTTGCGGGAACTTGCCTTGAATTAGATTGGATTTAGAAATCAAAAACCAAAATAATTAAGGCCGAACTGTTTGGATGATGAAGTTCACCTGAGCTGATGGTGGTGAATGCTAAGGAGGAGTAATCGATGATGTGGTGTTGGAATTGACATATATGGTAGCGATTAAGAACTAAAAATCATAGGAGTAAAAGTGGTTGGGATTGCGTAGAAATAAAAGTGGAAAAGAATGAAGTCTCACTTGGCCAAGGCATAGAGTGAACTTCAGAGTGATGTAGATCCAGGGTTTGGAGTGGAAAGAGGTTCATCAATTATATAAATTGTAACTATCCACATTTATTACAACTAAAGATGACATTTAATACATCCTCGGTATTCGTATGCGATCATCCAAGTGTCCGAAAGAAGGCTCATTAAGAGTTGAAGAAAGAAAAAGAAAGAAATGAAATAGAATCTCACAACTGAACAAGAAAAATATAATATACATAATCTCTTTACAAAAAGAAACACTTTATTTACATAACATCAAAGTACCCTAACCTATTTCAGCTTGGATAGTTATAACCTATCCTTACAACTATTAATTTACATAACTCTATATACATGATAACTAAACAAAATAGAAAAAAAAAAGATTTGAAAGATACGTGAATACGTCTTGAAGGCTCCACCTTGACTCCTGAAAGCTCCAAAGCACCCAGCTAAATCTGGAAAATATGTTGTCTAACCCGAGCACTGTAGGGTAGTAAAGCTCGGATTAGTCTGGTAAAACCAGTGTGAGAAAAGCTCTGAACAAGTTTATTGATTTCTATATTTGAAACCTTTGAACAAAAGGGTATCTCTTAATACCATGTAGCATATAAACACAAACAGATTTTTACCTTATGATAACTAAATATTTTTTTATATAAAATCCAATGACGTTATAATAGTGTCTAGGTTTAATGTAAATAGAAAAAATATCTGAAGGGCTTGCATCTCACATTCTAGTAATTGAGCACAACTAAGCCCGTAAGATTCATATTGGAGAATGGACTCCAACAATGGAGGGATAAAGGACTACATCCTTTTGATAAATACACCTCAAGAAAATGTACTCGAGGGTGAAACTTGTTGCACCACTACCACTAAATTCGGCTTTCACTTTAACATGATGAGCCAGATTACATTATCCCTAACACAGAGGTGGCGTACCCTCAGTGCCTGTGCGCATACAACAACTCAAAAGGGACAATCTAAAATGGAGTGTATGCTCCTAATAGTAGTAGACCATCTTGGAATGCTAACACAGCCCTCCAGGCAGAGATGCAACGCCATCATTCATCCACACAAGTTGTTCTGGAATCAAAAAACATTCAAACTTACTATCTTCCATTTTGGAATCACCCTCGGGAAGAATAGTATAACTCCATAGCTTTAATTCGAAACCAATGTCTCCAAAACTAAGCAATAGTTCCTGGCCAATTCAGTTACGGTTCTCTTGGAAGTATGAACTAAGCAATCGAGTCCTTTGGAACTTGAATATGCTAGACATACCACCTGAGTCAAAACAGGTCCAGATTTGATAGTTGGTTTTTTAATTATCTAATAACAAACAACATTTATTCAATTAGAGATTTATTTATCCATAACAACCATTAAGCCTCAAAGCAAATCTTTACTTAAATCCCTTTCAAAACATTTATCAAAAACATTCATATACTTATCCCACAAGCATAAGCATATTCATGAAACATTTGCAAAAGATTTCTTACTCGAAATCATGTTAAAAAGGATTAAACAAAAGTTGTATAAATTGGAGACAAGGACAACCCTAAACACTATTCCTTCGATGTTAAGTGTGGAACAGATGTTTCACATCAACATTTTTGAAAGGTTAGCTTAGCGAAACCCAAACCTCAAATTCTTTTTATTATTTCTTTGCAATAAATCTGTAACGACCCGTAAATTTTAGTGGTTTTATTTATTTAATTGATTGAATTTTTGTGAAATTTTAGATAATAAAATTTAGAAATGAAAATTTAATATTTGGACTATGTCTATTTAAACATATCAAATGGTAAATTTTCAATAGAAATTATGGAAGTTTATTTTTCTTATGTAATTCTATTTAAATTCAAATCAATCAATATTTGGTGATAATAAAATATTTTTCAAACCTGAATATTTTTACAAAATAAATTTGTAAATCATCTTCTGAGTGAGACGTCATACTTCATATCTCGAAATTTTGACTGTTATTGCTTCGTTTATCTTATTTCTGGAAAATTAGCAGCATTTTCGGTACCGATTATCGACCTTTGATCGGATGATCGTACCACAGACATCTATATATCATTTTGATCGTCTTATCGTGCTGGTCTTTGTAGTATACTTATTTGTGTATCTTGAAGTTCAGTGTCTGGTGCAATATGTGAAACACCTAGCATATCGGTTCTGCAACCGAGTCTTTTAGTTCCATACCCTTTCAATTCATTTTTTTAGTTTCGGTTTCATTGAGTAAATATTGTATTTTCAAAGTTTGTATAATTTCTCTTTGCTGTGGACAACCCATCTTCTCTCTTCTAAGCTGTTAGTATCCATTCCAATAAAAAAATCTTCTGCCATGCTCTCTAAAAAAAATTGAAGCTTATATTCCTTTCATGTACTCGGCAACCCACCTCATAGGCTTGCGCAACCGCAGCCCTTCCCTTTCAGCCATGGAAGCCGACCACTCACTCTGACACCGGTCTTCCTACCACCATACTAGCACCTTTCCTCCAGCGTCAACCCCACTTGAGCAACCACAACAACCACACGTCCTCCATGTGACAACCTACCACCTACAGCCACACCTATCTCCTCCTCTTCACCTCGCAGCAGTCCTTTTTGGTATGTTTATATATATATATATATATATATATATATATATATATATATATATTAGTTAATATATTCAGTTAAGTGTAGAAGTTTAAAATATAATATGCTGTCAATAGATTTTCCAATAGGTCGGTTCATATATTTTGTTATGTAAGATATATATATATATATATATAGTGGTGTAAAGCAAAAAGTTGTTTATATACGCTTGTTAAATATAAACTATATATATTTCTATTGATGCCTGTTGATCTTTTCATGGCTAAGATTTTATAAATAAATATATATATTATATAATATGCCATTATATATATTTAAGTTGATTTCAAGGTTTATATATGGTACTATGAGACTTTACTTTACTGTTATATATATTTTATACAATGGTATTTTATATGCTTTATTACATACATACATAGATATATATATATATATATATATATATATATATATATATAATTTATGTTGTAAGTCCGATGGTTTATAGTATTCATAAAAAAACTGTTTATCAACTTACTTTACTGTTAAATACAAACTATATATACGTTACACAGATAAGTTGTATGTATATTGTTACCTACACCTGTCTATCAACTTACTGACTTACATATATATAATATATTATGTTGTATTAGTTGATTATTTGAGTATATTGTATGCATACATATCAGTTATATATATATATATGATATGTATTATATGGGTGAATTTATGCATTTGTATATATATTTTGGGTAAGTCTGTATATAAAGTGTTATGTGTGTAAAGTTAGACAAGTTTAAATATAATCTTTGATTTTGGATATAAGTAATTGTTTATGTTGTATTTATATTTCGAAGTTACTATATTTTGTATAAGTGGTATTTGATATGTGCAATGAACATATACTATATATGTAAGTATTTTGCATTTTAATAAGTGTATATATATATATATATATATGAATTTCAAAATATATTGTATAATGTTTGATTTTATATATGGGTCCTAATTTAAAACTATGATCTTCGAAAACCATATATATACATTTAATTTAATATGTTTAAGTTTGGAATATGATTTCTTTTATATAAATTGTTATATATAGTGGTATATATGAATTCACTTATACCGTTCATTTTTATCGACCCTGTTCTGATTTGATGTCGTCAATTCCTACTTATCAGCTTTGCTCATTAAAAAAATCGTGTTCATCTTGCTTTGCTTTGGAATTCGTAGCTTGTTCGGTTGTCAAATTTCTCTAGCCTCAAAAGGTGAGCAATCACTCATGATTAACGTTCTTATATTTATTAAATTTGATTTCAATTAAAACGACAATTGGAATATGCTGCTGTTAGCTATTTACATTGCTATACATATGCTGTTATCTGTATCTTTTCACCTGTGACATCTGACACCATTATCTGTTATTTATATTGATGATATATGCCTATTATATTATTATCATATCTATTATCACTCTACAAGTTCCCTGTTAGTATAGAATTCACTATGGGTTGAAATGATACATACCCAAACGATCTGTAGAATAGGAAAAAATCGTTATGGGTTGAAATAGTAAACCCAAGCGATTTTCGTTGAGTTGAATTTAGGATTGCGAGTTGAAATGATATATACCCGTATATATTTGAATTGCGAATTGAAATGACAAATATCCATACCACTTGACCATAGGATAGAAAATTATGTACAGACACTACTGATCTATATATAAATATTTTGAAAAGGATTTCTATGGTTTTGTAAAGAAATATATGGTTTAATAAATATCGATTTTAAGATATTATATATATATATATAAGTATGGATGTATTTGGAAATGATTTTCAAGGTTTTGAAATTGAATTTATTTAAGAACCGTACTCAAATAAGTTTGATTTGAAATTTATTTAAATTTGGGATTTTGAAGATATGATTCTGTAACTTGATTTTGATTAAAGTAATTTAAATGAATATTCCAAATTTACATAAATTGAAGGGATATATTTAGTTTTATTTAAATTGTAATTTGAAGTTTATGTAAATGATATTGGATTTATTTAGTTTTATTTCAAAACTAAATAATAGAAAATTGAATTTGATATATATATATATATATATGGAATTATCAAATTTAGTTTTGAAGTTGTGGAATATTTAAAGCTTTGAAATATATTGAATTGAAACGGTTTATTTTGTGGTTCAAATCCATATTTGAAATCGATATTATTTGAAATGGTTTATTGAGAAACTGAATTGAATTGAAATTTATGATTTGAGACTTGGTTAAATTTGAATTTGGAATTAGGGTTGATTTAGAACTGATTTGTGAATTTGAGGAAGCTATTTTATTATATAAAGTATTTTTAAATTATATATAAAACTATTTTCTATTTTACTTTATAAATTATTTGAATATAAACTATTTTAATGTAAATCATTTTTAATATAAATTATTTTAATAAACTATTTTAATATACTTACTATTTTAACATAAACTATTTTAACTTATAACTCTTTCATATAAACTATTTTACTTTATAAACTATTTTATTATATATATTATTTTAGTATCCAAGCTGTTTAAGTGGTGGAAGTTATGTTTTCTATATTATGATTTCAAAGTATTATGATTTCTAAATTACGATTTCCAAAATGTTAAGAATTCAAAGTATTATGTTTGAAAGTGTTATAATTTCAAGTGTCTAGTTTCGAAAGTGTTATAACTTTAAAATGCAATAATTTTGGAAAAGGATATATATTTGAATGGAAATGATATTGTATTTGGTTTTGAAATTGAAATGATATCGTATTGATATGGTTTTGACATGGCAATGATATTTTGGTTTTGAAGTATAAACTATTTTGAAATGAGCGTGGTGTTATAATAACGTTTGGTTGTTAAAGAGATCGGGATCGGAAGTTGTCATACTCTCTTCTAACTCCGAAAACCACTTTAACAACTGTGTACGCGGTGGAGATTCCAGAATGAAGTAGAATGGTGGCGACTTCCTATTGAGGTATATACGTGGATCCGACTCTTGTGAGTTGGCACAAGGTGGCTAAACAGGAGCGATTGACGGGCTAATAAGGTAGCTCCTCTGATCGGACACACTCCTTCGATACCATTCTATTATGTGATTGATTGGGTGCACCTTTGATTTTTTTGGGGTGTGTGGCTCGAGGTGGGCGGTAGCTGTAGTTATGCGTTACCACCGGTCCGGAAGTGTAATTGGTATATCTACCCTGGCATTGCCTAGTTGTGCCGTGTCACCTACCCTAGCATGCTTTACTACGAGTTTGATTTGTGTTGTACCTATGGAGTATCCTCTGGTGGCCTCCCGATCAGGAGGGACTACAGTACTGTATAGACTATTGGCACTATAAAATGTGTTAAGGTAGAAAATGTAAAGCCTTAACGCTATTTTTAAATATATTATACTTTACTTTAGACATTATTATAAAAACATATATTACTACATAGTAGATAGTTTGACGGATCCTTAGAGGAGGGTTATCCCAAACATCCTTTGAGTTACTTGTATATCGGTTGTTATTTCACTTGAGTTAGATTTATTGATATAAGAATTTTAATCCTAACTCGAGTGTTTTGCTTTACGCTCGGGTCAGACTGAGTGATACAGCTTTTGAGACTCACCTTTGAAGTTGGAGCTTCGTTTGGAGATCCATCTACATCTTTTCAGCTTGGAGTTATTTAGTTGATTCCAGTGATGTATTCTGATCTTTTATTTGACTATTGTATTTGAAACTTCTATTATCTCTTATTTAACACTATTATATATATAGTAGCTTCATGAACTGCTATTCTTCTATTCCGCTGCATATTGTTATATTACTCCATGTCTGTGATTCTGTGATTATTTATTTACTGTATATGTCGAGTTTGCCAAATATAAATTAACAAATCTGGTATTTTGAGCAATTCAAATCCGGTATGTGTGGATGCGAATGGTTGAAATACCAGGATATTACAAAATTCCTTTTAAAACAAGTCAGTTTCATTCATGAAATCTTCTTTACTTAAAACCCAAATTTAGTTACAAAAACACTTTATAAACTTCTGAATTCATTTATAAAACTCTTTTATAACTATCCAAACCTTTTGTAAAACTTCTGAAATAAATGTTCAGATCATTTTCTAAATTTCTTTATGAAAAACCCAACTCATTCATTAAATCCCTTTATAAACCTTTCTTATTAAAACAGCCTCTTTAATAAAACCATAATCAAATAAGTTTCCTTGATAAACCACATCCTTTAAGTATCTTTTTCAACAACAATCAATTAATTGTAAGGGTAAATGTCCAAGTGTTTATGATAGAAAAATTATGTTTTGTTCAGCTAATAGATATTGTTTAGTTTTCTAGTCATAAGAAGTTACTTAAGGATAAGCGACAATGAAATCCGTTGACTTAAAATAGTTTGAAAAAGAAAGCAGTATAAAAAAAAATGATTACCTAAAACTCAAAGCGATTTTAAAATAATTAGAACCTTATTTATTGGAATCAAACCCTTGTTAAATAGTAATTAAAATCTCACTAGAAGTAATTAAATCTTAATTAAACCTAATTAAAACGAAATTAAGCATTAAGCAATAATTAATTAATACTAAACCCTTTTTAAATTAATAATTACACCTTAATTAATTATAATTAAACAAGTCTTAATTAAAAGTTAACTTAATTTATATTAAAACCCCTTTAATTAATATATTATTATCTTAAATAAATAGTTAAATAATAAATTAATTTAATTAAGTAACAAATCATGATTAACTTAATTGATTAACACTTAAGTATAAACAACATTACTTAACTGATGATTAAGTACTAACTACCTTGATTAATTAATTAATTAAAAATCGTTAAAAAAATAACTAATTACTTAAACAATAACTTTCTAATTACTTACTTAAAGTTAGAAATCATTTTCTAAAAGATTCTTAAGTGCAAACTGTTAGTCCGTGAGATGATGGTTTTGATGACAACAACCTTAGAATAGATTATAAAATATAAATATTAACATTATAAGTTTAGATATATATATATGCAGGTTTTAACCATGCAGGTACCAAGAATGAAGACTGTACAGTATAGAGATTCAAGATATCAAGATTGAAGACTCATGAGTATCAAGAATATCAAGAGTTCAAGAATTGAAGTAATTTATTCTTCAATTAGATATTTTGTTAAAACTCATAGAAAAGCACTGGCATCTTAAAATCCAATTTATTCGTGGAATGGAATCCACTTCGAGCCTGTTAAAGGGGTGGAACCTAAAAAAATCTAGTGGAACATTGTTTTGTATCCGCTAACTTTTTATTCAAAATGATTTTTCAAAATTATATCCTGTTTTCAAAATGTTTTCAAAACCTTCCTTTTAAAAGCATCAAAAACCTCTATCCTGATTTTAAATAATTTTAGCCTCAAAATTATCTTTAATTTCAAAGTCAAAATTACTCCTGATTTTAAACTATCTTTTAAAATAATATATTTAACTTTTAAATATTTATACTTAAGATTTAAATATAAAATTATAGTTAAATTATATATATATTATTCCCCATATTTACTTATGAATTTTAACTATAGTCAAGTATATTAGAAAAGTTTAAAATAGTTTTAATATAAGATAAATGTTATTTTCAAAGAAAATCAAATCATCAAAAATTGCTTTGGGATGTGGACATGCCTATGGTGACCATGTCGACATGATGTCAGTTGAGTTCAAAATTTAAATTTCAAAAGAAGTGTCTGTTCGCCATAAATCTTCATGAATGGACATGGATGTTGTTCTTCTATAAATAGTGGTTAGTTTCAACGAATTTTATATCAGATTTTCTGGTTTTTCACTCCCCTTCTTCTTCCACGTTTCTTAATACATACTCTTACCATTACTCTGCCGAAATCAATATTGAATCATACTTGATTAATTTGATTCTCTATCACTATCTCAACAAGGTTCTCAATGCTATTCAGAGTTATAGACTTCTTTGTAATCTATTAAGCGATAAAAGGTGTGATTGTGGCCTTGAAAATCAATCAAGCGAGAAAAGGTGTGATTGTAGCCTTGGTAAATCAATTAGGTAAACTTGTGGCCCGAAAATAAAGTATCTCTACCCAGAGGATTGAAATTCTGGAGGGTTTTCCTCGTAGCCTTGAAATGGAGGGTGTAATTGTATAATTGCTTTTGAAAGGAAATCTGTACTTGTGTTGCGGGACTAGATGTAGGGTAACTCCGAACCAGTATAAAATCCAGTGTGTTCTTTCCTTTACTGCTTTTATTTTATTTCTGCATCTGTGTTAGTTTCTATGATTATCCCTGTATCTGTAGATTGCATACATCTGTGTCTAAATTAACATAAACTCAAAAAAATTTAGTAATTCTTTATAAACACTATTCACCCCCTCCTCTAGTGTTAATCCTAGCCTTAAAATCCGTAATCCGCATTTCTTTCAATTGGTATCAGAGCGAGGTTTTCAAAGTTTCATAATCTGATTTTTGAAAAAAGTTTTTAAAATGGATATATTTGTTAATACTAGTTTAGAAATATTCAAATCATCATTGTTTCATGAGTCTGCATATAATCAATATTCAAATTCAAGTTATCTATCAAAATTGTTTGATGTGTAGGAATCATGCTTTATGGTCGTTGAGGTATCAATCCACAACGGACAAATTGTGAAGATAAAAAAGAAAAGATGGATACTTGATAGCGGGTGTTCTAGACACATGACTGGCAATCCAGAAATACTGAATGATATTATATACAAAGATGGAGGACTGGTTAAATTTGGAGACAATTCAAAAGGATATGTGATTGGCATCGACAAAGTCGGTAATTCTGTAACTCCTACTATTGCTAATGTTTTGCTAGTTAAGAATCTAAAACATAATCTGCTAAGTATAAGTCAACTCTGCGAGATATAAAATTAAATTTGAAAAAGATAAATGTTACATTGAAGATAATAATTCAACCATAATATTTGAGGGAGTCAGGAAAAAGAATATTTATATTCTTAGTATGAAAGTTTCAAATGATAACCTGTGTCTGTTGGCAAATACAAGTGACCCTTGGATTTGGCATAAGAGATTTGGGCATTTGAATTTCAAACTCTTATCTAGACTGTCAAAACATGATCTAGTAAGAGGTCTCCCTAAAATGAATTTTAAAGTAGATAATATATGTGATGCATGTCAATTAGAAAAACTTAGAAAAAGTTCCTTTAAATTAAAAGATATGATTTCAACTTCAAAACCTCTTGAATTACTTCATCTTGATTTATTTGGTCCATCTCAAATTTTGTCAATAAATCATAGTAAATATGTTTTTGTAATTGTAGATGATTATTCTAGATTTACATGGACAATATTTTTGAAACATAAAAGTGATACTTTTGAATGTTTTAAGACCATTTCAAAAAGAATTCAAAATTGATTTTCTCTAAAAATTATAACTGTTCGAAGTGATCACGGTGGTGAATTTGAAAATGAAAAGTTTGAGGAATTCTGCAATAAAAAGGAAATAACTCACAATTTTTCATTTCCAAGAACTCCACAACAAAACGGAGTAGTAGAACGTAAAATAGGATGATTCAAGAGTGTGCGAGAACTATGCTTTCAGATAGTAATTTACCAAAGAATTTTTGGGCAGAAGCAGTTGCTACCGCCTGTTATATTTTAAATAGAATTTTAATTAGACCTCTAACTGATAAGACATCTTACGAACTTCTTTATTCAAAGAAACCTAAGGTATCTTATTTCATAATTTTTGGAAGTAAATGCTTTATTTTAAATACAAAAGATAATTTAGATAAATTTGGTCCTAAATCTGAAAAAGGAATCTATATCAGATACTCTAACAGAAGTAAAGCATACAGAGTGTTTACTTTAAAAACTAACACCATTGAAGAAACAATCATGTTTCATTTGATGAAAATTTCAAAAATTTTGAAGATACAAATGATGAAGAGGATTTAATCACTCAAAATCAAGAATCAATTGAAACTAATAATGAAATTAATCATCCTAATAAAAGGACAAAACTTTTAAAAGATCATCCTATAGAAAATATACTGGGAGACATGCAATCTTTTGTTAAACTAGAAATCAACTAAGTAAAATGAGTAATGTAGTTTTTATATCAACTATTGAACCCAAAAATCCAAAAGAAGCATCAACTGATGATTCATGGATTTTCGCTATGCAAAAAGAATTAAATCAATTTACTAGAAATGATTTTTGGGAACTTGTTCCTAGACCTGAAAATAAAACTATAATTGGAACTAAATGGGTTTATAAAAATAAAATGAATGAACAAGGAGAGGTAGTTAGAAATAAAGCTCGATTAGTCGCTCAAGCTTATTGTCAAGAAGAAGGAATATATTTTGGTGAAACCTTCGCTCGGCAAGATTGGAAGCCATTAGGATTCTACTTGCTTTCGCAAATCATAATAATTTCAAATTATTTCAAATGGATGTTAAAAGTGCCTTTTTAAATGGATTTGTAAAAGAAGAAGTATATGTTGAACAACCACCACTCTTTGAAAATGATAAATTACCAAATCATGTTTACAAACTTAAGAAAGCTTTATATGGTCTACAACAAGCTCCTAGAGCCTGGTATGATAGACCAAGATCTTATATATTGCAATCTAATTTTGAAATTGGTAAAGTAGATAATACTCTTTTTATTAAAAGACATGAAAATGATATTCAACTAGTACAAGTTTATGTAGATGATATCATTTTTGGATCAACTAATTTTGAAATGAATAAAGAATTTTCTGAAATAATGACAAAAGAGTTTGAGATGAGTCATATGGGTGAATTAAATTTCTTTTTAGGATTACAAATAAAACAATTAGATAATGGTATCTTTATCAGTCAAGAAAAATATGCTAAAGACCTAATTAGTAAATTTGGTTTGACTACTGCGAGTGAAATACCCACTCCCATGGCAACCAATGAGTACCTTAGTAAAGAAGATCTCTCGAAAGATGTAGATCAAAAATTATATAGAGGAATGATTGGATCACTACTCTATATTACTGCCAGTAGACCTGATATCATGCATAGTGTTTGTCTCTATGCCAGATATCAATCCCAACCTAAAGTGACCCACTTAAAGGCCGTAAAACGAATCATAAGATAAGTTAAACACACATCTGATCATTGTTTATTTTACCCTAAAAATGATTCTTTTGACTTAATATCTTACTGTGATGCTGACTATGCTGGTTGTAAATCAGACCGAAAAAGTACAAGTGGGGCTTGTCACTTTTTGGGGCATTCTCTGGTTTCTAGGCTTAGTAAAAAGCAAAACACAGTTTCTTTATCAACAACTGAAGTAGAGTATATTTATGCTGCTTTGGCTTGTTCTCAAGTAATATATATGCAACAAACTTTAAAAGATTTTGGTTTAACATTTTCAAAATCACTGATTTATTGTGACAATACGAGTGCGACAAATTTATCCAAAAATACTACTCAACATGCTCGAACTAAACATATTGATATCAGACATCATTTTCTCAGAGATAATATAAGTAAGGAAGTAGTTACTCTCGATTATATCAATTCTGAGAATCAAATTGCTGATATCTTAACAAAACCCTTAAATGAATCAATATTTACTAAATTTAGAAGAGAATTAGTTACTTGTTCTATAACTGAAAAATAAAATATAAATAACAAGTATAATGAATAATTAACATTAAAATAAATCAAATAGTAAAAATAAAAAGGACCATGTCGACATCCCCATATACCCATGCCGACATGCAACGTTTTTCTTTTTTAAATTCTTTTCCCACCAAAATTCAAAATAATTGGTTATATATTCTTCACATTTTCGAAATTCTATTCATCATTTCTGTTATCTTTCTGTTCTTCTCTCTGAAATCAAATAATCAATGGTCTCCTCTTCCCAATCAAACATAAAATCAACCTTTTCGTTCCCCCCTCCCACGTCTGGTCCATTTCAATGTACTACTCTTGCTCGTGTGACTAAAATAGAGGACTCTCTGAACGATGCACTTCAAATGATGACTGAAATTCAAGTGATTCAACTCTGTATGGCAAAGTAATAAGAGAAGCAAGGCAGATTCTTAGGAATTTTCAAAAATTTATAATGGATAATCAAGCCAACCCTATCTTGATTGATGAAGATTCTTCACTCAATCAAGAGGCCAGCGAAGAAGAAGAAGAAGAGGAAGTACCCACGGAAGAAGCGCATGCGGAGGATGATGACCAAGTCGTGTGTGATGGAGAAGTGTGCTTTTACAAGAATGGGAATCTTGTCGAACAACGTGGAAATTTCTGTTTCGACTATCCAAACTGTTCGATTCATAGATCTCCTATGTTTAAAAACACACATTAGTTTCTTCTCTTTCTTTATCATTGTTGTTTATTCCTTCAAACGTTTACAACGAAACATGTACATTCAACTATATGATTAATAAATTAATTGTGTTCTTATATGTGTTCTTCTTATTAATACATATAACTATACGGTTATTATATACTTAAGATAGTTAGTAGTTTAGGATTAGATTTATTGTTAGATCTAAGTGTTGATTATTTATGATAACACTATTATTATAACCACATAGTATATTAGAATTAGGGAGTGATATATAGTCTGGAGTTATAAAGTTTAGATTTTGTTTTTGTTGATGACAAAGGGGGAGAAATATAAAATAGGTTAGTTAGGCATAAATTAAGGGGGAGTTATAGATTAAGGGGGAGTTATTAGGATATAAGTAATATTTTATAAACAAAGGTTGTCATCATAAAAAAGGGGGAGATTGTTAGTCCATGAGATGATGGTTTTGATGACAACAACCTTAGAATAGATTATAAAATATAAATACTAACATTATAAGTTTAGATATATGTATATGCAGGTTTTAACCATACAGGTACCAAGAATGAAGACTATACAGTATAGAGATTCAAGATATCAAGATTAAAGACTCATGAGTATCAAGAATATCAAGAGTTCAAGAATTAAAGTAATTTATTATTTAATTAGAAATTTTGTTAAAACTCATAGAAAAGCACTGGCATCTTAAAATCCAATTTATTCGTGGAATGGAATCCACTTCGAGCCTGTTAAAGGGATGGAACCTACGAAAATCTAGTGAAACATTGTTTTGTATCCGCTAACTTTTTATTCAAAATGATTTTTCAAAATTATATCCTGTTTTCAAAATGTTTTCAAAACCTTCCTTTTAAAAGCATCAAAAACCTCTATCCTGATTTTAAATAATTTTAGCCTCAAAATTATCTTTAATTTCAAAGTCAAAATTACTCCTGATTTTAAGCTATCTTTTAAAATAATATATTTAACTTTTTAAATATTTATACTTAAGATTTAAATATAAAATTATAGTTAAATTTTATATATATTATTCTCTATATTTAATTATGAATTTTAACTAGAGTCAAGTATATTAGAAAAGTTTAAAATAGTTTTAATATAAGATAAAAGTTATTTTCAAAGAAAATCAAATCATCAAAAATTGCTTTGGGATGTCGACATGCCAATGGTGACCATGTCGACATAGTGTTAGTTGAGTTCAAAATTTAAATTTCAAAAGAGATGTCTATTCGCCATAACTCTTCATGAATGGACATGGCTGTTGTTCTTCTATAAATAGGGGTTAGTTTTAACAAATTTTATATCAGATTTTCTGGTTTTTCACTCCTCTTCTTCTTCCACATTTCTTAATACATACTCTTAACATTACTATGCCAAAATCAATATTGAATCATACTCGATTACTTCTAGTTTGATTCTCTATCACTATCTCAACAAGGTTCTCAGTGCTATTCAGAGTTATAGACTTCTTTGTAATCTATTAAGCGAGAAAAGGTGTGATTGTGGCCTTGAAAATCAATCAAGCGAGAAAATGTGTGATTGTGACCTTGGTAAATCAATTGGGTAAACTTGTGGCCCGGAAATCAAGTATCTCTACCCAGAGGATTGAAATTCTGGAGGGTGTACCTCGTAGCCTTGAAATCGAGGGTGTAATTGTACAATTGCTTTTGAAAGGAAATCCGTACTTGTGTTGCAGGACTAGATGTAGGGTAACTCTGAACTAGTATAACATCCGGTGTGTTCTTTCCTTTACTGCTTTTATTTTATTTCTACATGTGTGTTTGTTTCTGTGATTATCCCTGTATCTGTAGATTGCATACATCTGTGTCTAAATTAACATAAACTCAAAAAGATTTAGTAATTATTTATAAACACTATTCACCCCTCCCCTCTAGTGTTAATCCTAGCCTTAAGATCTGTAATCCGCATTTCTTTCAAAAACATGTTTGGATTTTGAAAATAGTTTGTTTTTCCATACCGCGCTTATAACGACTATCGTTATACGACCCAAAATTTAAAAACTTGTTTTTTGAACAAAACCACTCCTAAATAATATCTTTTATACCTTAAAGCTTATATTAAAGTTAGATGACACTTTTCAGAAGATTTTGAATAGAATTAAGTCTTGGACTTGAAAATAGTTTGGTTTTTACGAATTGCACGTATAGCAACTATCGCTATATGACCCGTAATTTCTAACTTTGAAAATTTCTTTTTCCAGCTTTTAAAACTTTTACTTTTGGACTCTTATCACTCGAAAACTTGAAGGAAGATTTTTAAAACCCTAAACAAAGTTTTAAACTTGAAATATTTAAAATTTAAAATCAAATTTCAATCCTTTATTAAAAAGGCTTTTCATGCCGCATTTTAAGTTAGCAAGCGCTAACTTTTCTTACATGAACTAACTTACTCTAAATTCATATCCACATCACATTCATCTCATATAACATAACCAAACATCACTTATAGTATTTACCAACCAACTTTTCCAAGCTACAACTTTTAAAGTTTTAGCTTTTATTTCAAGTTACACTACGCCCAACCATAACATACAAACCAAGCAACAATCATTTTAACCAACCAAGCTATGAATTTTATCAACTAATAAGCAACATTTTTAAGGTACCAAGCAACAATAATTATTTAAACGTTAAAGTTCAAAACTTTAAGTTAGAAAAGTAAACTTTTCTCTCCTTAAGCAATCCGAACTTCATTGACATTAGAAATGGCCTAGATTCATAGTTCCTCTTCGCAAAACCTGATTTTAGGCCATTGATGGTGGTTAATGGCTCGGCCTAGAGGATATAAGGCTCAATCATAAGGTTTAGGGGGTATGTATGGGTTGTTTTGTGAAGGTGGAGGAACTTCGATCATCGAACTCCTAAAAATCAACCGAAAAATGGTAATCTTCTAACTGATTTTTGGAAAAAGTTTCTCATGAAATTTTAAAAAGTTGTAAATGGAAAGTTATTGGAAATTCTCTTCTCTATAATTTCAATAAAAGAATCACTCAATTCTAATTATTTTTGAAGGAGAAATGGTCAAAATAAGATGAGCTATTTTCAAACTTGAAAATCTGGGTCCAAAAACACTTTGCAAAGAAATGAGATTTCTCTATAGCTAAGCTCAAAATTTAAAGAAGTGGTACGCATGAAAATTTTAACCATTGGAATTTTCTATAGTTTGAAAAAAAATTCTCCATTTGGGTCAGATATAAGGGAGATATGGTAGAAGGACGAGGAGGAAAAATTAAAGAAGAAAGAGTGAAGTAAGGAGAGGTTTAAACAGGAAGTTATAAGTTTAAATGTGAATTTGACGTTGATTTTCAGTTGGGACAAGAGAGTGGAAGCCATAGAAAAAAGCATGAATACATGAAGAAGATTTCACAAAGTAGGAAATGAAAATGAAAAGCGCAGGAAATTATAGGAATTTGTTTTTATATAAAATGAAACTAGAAAATTACAAAAATAACCTAATACTTTACCCTCCATCTTCGAATGCCACATCACCAAAGCCTCCTTCCTTCTTGATTTTCAACAAAAAATTTGTTGCTCCCTCCATTTTGCTTTGAGCCAATATCATTTGACCACATTTGTACTAAATGTTTCGTATTGCACTTTACTTTTCATGCTTCTTTTATTTATTTTAACTTTAAATAAATACATAATTATACATATATGTACACTTACTAATACATGCATGAACACACACCTATTCTAAATTTATTTTCTAAATGAATGTGTATATTTCTGCCATTTTGATTACAACATTTCCGACAACTTTTATTTGATGAAAAGTTAAAAATTCGCAAAACTAATTCCAGCCACATTTTTGATTTTTCATCGAACTAAATAAGTTGAAAATTATTTTTCCACTATTATTTATTATTTAAAAGTGTTTTATTTTTATTATGAAATCTATTAATTTAATATTTAAAATTAATTAAATATTCACAAAATAATGTAGTAAAATTCTGGATCGTTCACCTCTCCTCACCTTAAAAGAATTTCGACCCCAAAACTGTACTATGACCCTAACCCTTAACACTACGCATCAATCCGTATAATGTACATATATTATTCCTATGCAAAAAACTGATTTGATCACTCACATGAATACATAATTTTACTTCTGAGCTTGTATCGCCCACCCGACTTTGTAGTGCGAACTTTGATCAGGCTTCCTAATTAGAAAACCTTGGTTCTAGTTACATTGCCTTATACAATGATAGAAAACTTTTGGTTCCACATAAGAACCCTTACTACATTCACCGTCAAAAATCGAGTGATAAATCCTTATTTTGAATGGTGCGAAACATCTCTAATTATGTATTCGAATCTTAGATCGAGAGTTATGTTAGAAAGAGGAAGGATCTACATATAACCTATGTATTCATATTTTTGATTCTTGCTACCCTCCCATAAATATTCATGAAAAAATTTCATAGAAATATCAAGTTAGGTTCAACATTTTAAAATGACATCACTTTATTTATGAAAACTTTCGTAAAATCATTTTAATTTATTAAATTGTATAATACTCCAACACGTATAAGAGTATGTACAAACATCAATTTTTAATCCTATTCACTTATTTAATTCTTTAGATGTAGGCCCAAAATAATTTTGGATCTTAAACTAAGTTGATTAATCCAACCTCTTTACCTATTTGGTATGGTAAGTAGCTAAGAAGTGTATAATGCCGTGTTAGCACCAAAATTGGTCACTAACACCCTTGAGTAGAGTTATGTAGAGATATTAATGAAGAGAGTGAATTAGGACTGAAAAATAGTGCAATTCAATGAAAAAGAATAACAAAAACGAGAACACCAGATTTATAGTGGTTCGGCGTAACTGCCTACATCCACTTTGAGTTTAGTCTTTATTGCTTTCTCAATTACTTGAATACAGATACAATCCGTAAATCAATCACTTGGATACAAGTTTGAATTAAAAAGAGGAGAGTATAAGAAATGGCAGAGTCTCCCCAGTGTTCCCGGAAAAAAGGGTCCATTTCACTGTGCCCCTGTCCCTCTATTTATAGACAAAGCTGGGTTGGACTTTCCTGGTGGGCCTGGTAGCTGAATAGCTCGGTCCAAATAGAGTAAACGGCCCAAAGGGGGTAAGCTCTGTGTACCGAACCAGGGAGGCCGAACGGTAAGATGCCGAGCCAAGGCAATGGCGCCGAACGATGCTCTCATGTCGAATGAAGCTGGAGTACTGAACGTTCTTCTGAGGCCGAGCATTCTTCTGATGCCGAGCGAAGTAAGGTCGGATGCTCTATATGCAGCACGAGATTTGTGCCGAACGGTGCAAGGTGTTGAATGAGGGGTGTAGGCCGAACGAGGCTGGTAATGCCGAACAGTCCAGGAATGCCGAGTGAAGAATTAATGCCGAGCGTTCCTGAAGCCGAACGCTCTTTAATACCAGTTGACCCAGTCATGCCGAACGTACCTTGTGGTGCCGAACGTCCATGGATGCCGAACGTTCTTGGTGTCGAGTGCTCCTATATGCCGAGCATTCCATAGATGCCGAACGATATACAATATCGAATGTTTCTCAATGCCGAGCGTCCTTCTAATGCCGAACGCTCTTGAATGCCAAAACATGTCGAATGCATCAAACCCGTATATCCTCAGGCTCTTCTTGGTCAGAATCTTGTCTAGTGCTAATGATAATTTCTTCAACTGTCGTCTTGTAGCCGGACCAAGGTGCCGGTTAACACTTGCCCCCCAAAGTGTGTCGTGTGAAGCAACGCAACATGCTTTGAATCAGCGAGTGTTCCTTGTCTCTAGAAAGAAATCCATCGTGTTCCTTGAACAGTCATTATCCTTTAATTTTATCCTCCCAAGGTGTCGTATCCTTCTTTGGTCATCATGATGCTTGGTCAATTCCCAATGTTATAAATCCAGGCTTGTAGTTCATCAGTGGCAATCCGTGTCTGATTTTACAGTGGTAGTAAGCTTCGGCTATCCGATCTAGTCTTTTCTTAATAACCCTTAGTGAGAATTCAATTTCTGTCGATTTCAAGAAGTCGGACTTGTTCGGATGTACACATGCACGTTTGGGTACATGTTCTTTCCATTGGCTCTCGAATGCGTTTTATATGCTCATAAGTCGTTGCCAACTCCGTCCAGTTTAATTGCAATTCAATTGCAATTCCTTGATTGTATTTTCTGTGAAATAAGGGTTGCAATCAGCCACTTGAGGAGTTTTCCAAACCCCTCTTCAGTAAAAACTCTATGATTTTGTTCACAACTTCAACCTGTCCATTAGCAGGTATAATGGATCATGGAAGGTCATAAGGACAGATGACGTTATGGATAAAGAAGTTGATTATTTTCTTCATCTTGGTCGTGGTTAAGAGTTCTTTATCTGCCCATTCGGTGAAGTAAGTAATCAATTACTATGATGGTGCATTTCGTTCTACCTTTAGGATTGGTAAGAAGAGGACGTCAATGCCCCTAAGTGGGAAACGGCTGTGGACTAGCCATTTGAGTAATTTCCATCGGTGGGGTTCCTGGATTTCTGCAAACATCTTGCACTTTTCGCATTGTCTAGCATGATCGACCGTATCTAGATTGATAGTTGGCCAATAATACCTGTAGCAGAGTATCTTCTTTATCAAGGTTTTCCCCCTGATGCTATTGCCGCATTCTTCTTCATAGAATTTGCTCAAGATATCATCATGGGCGATGCACCGAAGCATGGGGATGGATAAACTCCTTTTGACACACGAATTATTCTTAGATGATTTGGCATGAAGATTTGAGGAGGATCTGTCGTTTTCCATTCCTCCGTTCAGTAAGAATTCCTCATTGTAGATAGTCTTCGACAGGAATCAACATGACACCTTTAGATTTTGTTCGCTGAGTACGTGTGTAATGATGTAATACGTGAAGTCGGTTAGTGGCCCTTGGACTTGGTCGAGATAAGGAGCAAGACAATGCCCCCTAGCAAGATCAACTTCCTTAAATTTGTATACTACCAATCAAGAATCACAAAAGATATGTAAAGTTTTCACTTCAAATCCTCTAGCAAGTTTGAGGCTGGCAGCCAAGGCTTCATACTAAGCATCGTTGTTTGTTATAGGTAAATCGAGTTTCAGGACGTAGCAGATTGATCGTTCCTCAGGAGTTATTATCATGACTCCTATGCCATAACACTGATCATTGGATGCTCCATCTGCGTACATTTTCCATCTTATGGTTGGTTCGCTGCTACTCTTCGAGTAGTGTTCCGAGGTAGTGAATTTGGGCGTGAGGTCTGCTGATTTCCGTCCTTAGATAGCCCTTCGAGGGAAATAAGTGATATCGAATTAGCTTAGTTTGATATTTTATTTAAGTAGTCTTTCAGACGTCTCAGGTCATTGTATGCCCTGTCGCAACGGCTGGTAGGCATAGACGTTGATGGATTGAGCCTAAAAGTAAGAGTGGAGCTTTCATGGTGAAATCAATAGATATTATGCTAGCTTTTGTAGCTTCGGGTTGATATCCAATGCATGGCTTGTGATAGTTAATGAAATCACATATGCTTGTCAGAATGGGTCCAAGGGAACATATCATCATTTATTCAGAAAATCCAACTAATTCTTTTATCATCACTACACTGAGTTGTGATCTGATATTCAGCACCCGGAAAGGGTCGCCCTGGCTGAGTGTAATGTCGACCGTCACCTTAGCAGGTGCCATCCCAGATCCTTTGAGTATAGATGTAATTATTTTGCATAACATTCAATGTGAAATATGGTTGGGACGACCAATAATGATGGTTGCTCTAGTCGAACACTAGAGTCTTGTCATGAGTTTTTAAGTCTAATAGCGAAGGACTCTGAATGCTCTAATAGATTATCAACAAATGGCCAAAGATCGGGCTTAAAAGCGCATTGAAGGAAATGTCGAGTGGGGGTCAGCCTCGGGTGGCGTGCAACTGTATAGCTGGATCTTGCTATGAGTTTGAATTTGCTTGTGTATTCGAGTAACGCACTTTCTATTCAATGCATTCATGATCCTTCACCCGTCCTTCGGGTTGGAGTGAAAGTCAATTGCTCATGTGCTAAGGTGTCAATTCAATGATTCAATCTCTAGGCATCCTTTCGGTCGTCTCCTTGAGCAACTGTAAGCACTATATATAAGTTTTAATACTGAGCTATCGTAGCCAGTTTTAGGATGACCATGCATCTTCTCCCAGTCTCGGGTTGATAAATGTACTGCACGGACGGTTGAGTCTCGTCCTAGCTATGTTTATGTTTTCACCTTAGTTCCAAAGACATAGAGGTGATCGGTGAATAGTCGGTTTACATTCATCTTGCTCCTCGCTCGTGCCCCCAGGTCTGGGGCATATACCAATAAGTAGGAAGGCCAGCCATGCCCACTTTAGCTTTACTCTCTTTCCCATTGAATTGTGGGATCATGTCAATCGATGGGAGACTAGGTCTCACCTATCTCGGATTTTATCGTGGTTTTTCATTCCAAGAGGAATACTTCGATGCCACGTCAGTTTCAGGGCGTAATTTGGACAGTGGATGGTCATCTACGTCCACTTTGGTTCATGCTCTGTAATCAGTTCTCGGGGTAAAGTTGGCTACAAATGCAGTCGGGTTATGCTCATCCAGTTTCATACTCCTCCTGACGAATCGAATGAGGGTGCTGGAGAATTTTTGACCAAGTATTCATGGTTTACCCTCCTTTCCACACTCTGGAGGTCATAGTTTTTCAAGAAACATCCGAGTCACATTCGTATGTGCTTGGTGCGGATCGGTATTGACCCTCGATCTGAGGTATGATATAGTCAATTGCTCGTAGCTTTGGATGCCATTTCGATTGGTTTTTTATTGAGGCTTCCCTACAGTCGTTGCTTCAAGTTATAAAAGAACGCCACACCAGAGCTATAGTAAGCTGTCGTATTCAGCTTTTTTAGTGATTTGTACCCATGCTCCCAGCATTGATTTGGCTTGGCCACTAGTTGGATGGTCGAACTCCATCCTTAGCGGGTTAATAATCCTTCGGTCGATTCCATGCCGAAGTTTGCATAATAGAGAATGGTCGGAATCCACTCGTCTATTTATCGATGTTTATACACCACTCTGCATTCTGGTGACTTAGTGTTATTCTCCCCCTGGTTGATTCGCGCCAAATTTGTATTCATGCTTCGGTCCATGCTCCGGGGACTTAGAGATTTGTCGAACGGTTTATGCTTTAGTCCACAGTTCGAGACGTAGAGATTTTTGTCAACTCGTTTATACTCCAGTCCGCATTCTGGGATTTTAGAGTAATCTAGTCCACTTCTGGGATTTGGAGATTCTTCTCAAGTCTTCTATAATCTAGTCCGTGCTCTGGGGACTGAGAGTACCGTAGTCCGCACTCTGGGGATGTAGAGGTTTTTTAAGCCGTTTATACTCTAGTCCGCACTCAGGGGACTTAGAGCACTCTAGTCCGCACTCCGGGGATGTAGAGGTTCTTAGGTCGTTTATACTCTAGTCCGCACTCAGGGGACTAGGAGCACTTTAGTCCACACTCTGGGGACATAGAGGTTTCTGAGTCGTTTATACTCGAGTCCGCACTCTGGGGACTTAGAGTACTCCAGTCCGCACTCTGGGGACTTGGTGGTTTAAATCGTTCATATTCTAGTCCGCACTCTGGGGACTTAGCGTACTACAGTCCGCACTCTGGGGACTTGGAGGTTTAAGTCGTTTATACTCTAGTCCGCACTCTGGGGACTTAGAGTACTCCCGTCCGTGCTCCGGGGATGTAGAGGTTCTTAGGTCGTTTATACTCTAGTCCGCACTCAGGGGACTTAGAGTACTCCCGTCCACGCTCATGTGATTGGAGCGCTTGATGAAGACAAGTCCGGAACCTCCTCCTATACCGACGGGGGTTATGAAGTAGAAATTACAGGCGCCTCTAATCACACATCCGAATTGAGCATGAAGGAGCGGCTCGAGAAAGAGAAGGTCGGGGTCAAGGTCGAGCCCCGAGTTGTGGACTTGGACGATCCTTTGAACAATCCGTTGAAGGTCATCCTTCCTGGCGGGTCCAAGTCTATGGAAGTTCTCCGTACTTCTTCAGTTGCTACCCCTCTATCAAAGAAGAGTACCAAGGGTAAATGCTATGGAGAGGAGCCGTCCGGAAAGGAGTTGAAGAAGTACAAGAAGTGATTACTATCCTCGTTCAACGAGAGTTAGTTTAAGTCATGTAATTATTTTCATCTATTTCCTTAGTCCTTGTAAATAGAATATCGACTCCGAACTTTGGAGGGGTTGTAATAGGAACTCATTTCTCATTAAAGTTTAGTTCCTTTTTCCGTCTTACAAAAGACTCTTATTGTTCAGTTTTCTTTGTGATTGTGATGTTGATCCAAGCAGTTGTGAGTAACATAGACTTCTCGGTCCATCTTCATATAACTCGGAAACACTTCGGGAGTTGTTGAACTTCCATTTTGTGCTTCGAGCACTTAGAATACATTCTAGCCCGTATGTCAGGGATTTGACAAATTCAAGTCATCTGTGTCATAGTTCATATTCAGTGAACTAGTAGATCCGAATTGCTTATATTCGAGTCCGCACTCTGGGGACTTAGAGTACTCCAGTCCGCACTCTGGGGACTTGGAGGTTCAAGTCATTCATACTCTAGTCCGTGCTCCGGGGACTTAGAGTACTCCAGTCCGCGCTCTGGGGACTTGGAGGTTTAAGTCATTTATACTCTAGGCCGCGTTCTGGGGACTTAGAGTACTCCAGTCCACGCTCTGGGGACTTGAAGGTTTAAGTTGAGAGCAGTCGTATTTCCTCTCTTCAATTTGTATTCATCTACCGTATGGAGGCTGGTGCTGTCGAATGAATAGTCGAACCACGTTTGCTCATGGAATGGAATCTTGTCCCCAGCTCAAGGGACGAAATTTGAAAAATGGACGATCGATTCTCGTCCGCTTGGTAATTATAGCTCTTCCAATCGAGTCAAGGAAGGAGGTATATGACAGATGGTTGGATCACATCCGTGTTGGGTTAGATAGCAGAATCTCTTACAATTTGCTCCGTATCTCCTTCTTTTGTGTTGAAGGCAGGATTTGGTGTGTAGATGATCAAATCACGTCCACTCTAGACAGATCTTGGCGTCACTGAGCTTCAGAAGAGGCCTCTGTATTTTGTCAAACTTTGTTCTATGACTTGATTTGAGTGGGCGATCAGGCCATACTAATTCCAAGCCTTGTTCAGGTCTCCGAGTCAAACGTGGAGGTCAATGAATAGATGGTCAGTCATGTCGACTTCATATTTGGGCTCTAATCGTAATGAGCTTTTCAATCTCTAGTTCTTGGCCCTAAATTAAAGGCACATGATTGATGATGAGTGATTGAATTGTTCTCATCTAGATGTACTCCACACGTCCGATCATGGTCTGCGTGGATTGGTTGGCGACCAAATCTGAGTACCTGGTCACCTGCATCATTTTCAAAGTAGTTTAGTTCAAGTTAGTCATAGTTCACAGAACAATTGAAATAGAAATAGAAATGGAAATAATTCAAAGAAGATCATGATTAATCTCATTGATAAGTGAAGCAGCGTTGTGTGCTCGCTATTCGACTTTGCCCCTGGCTCCTTCCAAAGAGATGTCAGCCATCAGCAGTCCAATTGATAATCACAGCCCTTTATTAATAGGCATCGGATATTCGCTGCGCGCCATTCTGCAGGACATGTACATACTATTGAAGCTTTACTTTCTAGATCAGCTTTTTGATCACACCTCGGAGGTGTTTGTAATCGCCCGTGTTAGGATCAGTGAGCATTTGGGAATATACAACATTCCCCTGATTTTCTTTAGACTTTGGTGTACTCTCTCGAGGTTGGTTTCCAATATCACTCCGAGTCGTGAGTCTTCAAGTAGAGGTTGTCATTTGAATCTTTCAAAGAGCATATGAGCCAAATTTTGAGGTCTTGTTTCGGCTACTAGGATCTACACCTTAGTCAACGGGCCTTCATTGTTATTTTCCTTAGTCTGTTCTGCTCCTCCACACTTTGATTTAGATTCATTATTGTCATAGAGACGATCCATGGTCGTTGGAGGCTCTCCAGCTAACCGGCTGCTAAAATATATATGGAGGTCGATTATCCTCAAGTGATCAATATAATATCCCTTTGAGAGTATCGTTCAAGTAGCAGTTGTTTGTCCGCTCCCTTATTGTAGTTCAGAAGCTGTCGCTAGATCCTCTAAGCCCCGGTCGATCAGGGGATGTAAGGGAAGTAGATAGAATGTTCCTTTATTAAGTTGAGTTTTGAATTCACTATAGGGGTCGTATAAGAGACCGGTGTAACTTAAGTTTGGAACGGTCTGGATGCCGCTCGGCATATACAATACCGTTCGGCATTATAGAGGTGGTCGGCATAGAGGTATGTTCGGCCTGGAAGAGCGTTCGGCCTAGAGGTTTGGATCGGCCTAGAGGAGCGTTCGGCCTAGAGGTATGTTCGGCCTGGACGAGCGTTCGGCCTAGAGGTATGCTAGGCCTGGAGGAGCTTTCGGCCTAGAGGATCGGCCAGGAGTGTTCGGCCAAGATGGTTCGGTCAGGAGTGTTCGGCCAAGATGGTTCGGCCAGGAGTGTTCGGCCAAGATGGATCGGCCACGAGTGTTCTGCCAAGATGGTTCGGCCAGGAGTGTTCGGCTAAGTGTAACTCGGCATACACCTTTTCTGCAGCGATCGGCATAGACTTTTTCTGGGGCGATCCGTTGAATTGCCTTTAGAGGAGGGTCGGCCTTCATTCAACTTGAGTGCAAACTTTAACATCCAATCGCCAAATCTTGCATACATCAGTGAATCCAATCTACGGCTATCAGCTTCCTTTAGATTTATTTCAAACTTGAGTAGAATAGGAAGTTTTCTATTAGACAACTGGATCTATCTCGCGAATACGGAAATCCAATAGTAGATGATGAGATCCAATCAAGCTGAGAATTCAATTCTCAGTGAAAGCATCAAAATGTTAGCACCAAAATTGGTCACTAACACCCTTGAGTAGAGTTATGTAGAGAGATTAATGAAGAGAGTGAATTAGGACTGAAAAATAGTGCAATTCAATGAAAAAGAATAACAAAAACGAGAACACCAGATTTATAGTGGTTCGGCATAACTTCCTACATCCACTTTGAGTTTAATCTTTATTGCTTTCTCAATTACTTGAATACAGATACAATCTGTAAATCAATCACTTGGATACAAGTTTGAATTAAAAAGAGGAGAGTATAAGAAATGGCAGAGTCTCCCCAGTGTTCCCGGAAAAAAGGGTCCATTTCACTGTGCCCCTGTCCCTCTATTTATAGAAGAAGGTGGGTTGGACTTTCCTGGTGGGCCTGGTAGCTGAATAGCTCGGTCCAAATAGAGTAAACGGCCCAAAGGGGGTAAGCTCTGTGTACCGAACCAGGGAGGCCGAACGGTAAGATGCCGAGCCAAGGCAATGGCGCCGAACGATGCTCTTATGCCGAACGAAGCTGGAGTGCCGAATGTTCTTCTGAGGCCGAGCATTCTTTTGATGTCGAGAGAAGTAAGGTCGGATGCCCTATATGCAGCACGAGATTTGTGCCGAACGGTGCAAGGTGTTGAATGAGGGGTGTAGGCCGAATGGGGCTGGTAATGCCGAACAGTCTAGGAATGCCGAGTGAAGCATGAATGCCGAGCGTTCTTGAAGCCGAACGCTCTTTAATACCAGTTGACCCAGTCATGCCGAACGTACCTTGTGGTGCCGAACGTCCATGGATGCCGAACGTTCTTGGTGCCGAGTGTTCCTATATGCCGAGCATTCCATAGATGCCGAACGATATACAATATCGAACGTTTCTCAATGCCGAGCGTCCTTCTAATGCCGAACGCTCTTGATTGCCAAAACATGTCGACTGCATCAAACCCTTATATCCTCAGGCTCTTCTTGGTCAGAATCTTATCTAGTGCTAATGATAATTTCTTCAACTGTCGTCTTGTAGCCGGACCAAGGTGCCGGTTAACATGCTGGTATCCAAACTCCTCCTAGAGACTACGTTTCTTTAGATAGTTCTATGGTAAAGGTGTTTATTAGTCGGCCTAATAACATCAAATAATTCTTCACATGCTAGATTTTAAAATCAAAAGACACATTTTAATAAAAGAAAGTTTATTAAATCTCCTTATTAAATTTAACCCAATTTGAAAAAATCATTTGTTAATCCACTTTTTAAATCAAATTATTTTATTATCTTGAAAACCTAGGAGCCAAATACCCGGTTTTATTTCAAAAACTTTTGAAATGATACTTTATAACTCATCCTTGAAAAAAACATACATATAGCCCAAAAATGATATCAAGGAACTAGGCACTACTAAATAATATCATATATCCCTTTATTAGGAAGGGTAATACTTTATAGAAGTGTTACCTTCCAAACACATCTATTTCCCCTTTTTAGTTATTTTCGACACACTCGAACTAGTTAGTCATAAAAATATTTCTCCTTTTCAAGTTTCTTTTTGAAAAAATTCTATGTATATATTTCCAGATAAATTATTTTTCACAAAACATTTATTACCAACTTGCTTTGGATTCGTTTGGATTCGAACTTCTTTCGATCGTACAATGATAAGGAGAATAATTTACTAAGTACACTACAACGTACACCTAAGCAAACATCTGATCAACACTTAGAAAATTACTTCGATCATCACAAAACAAAATCGATTCTCGTTCCCGAAACTTACCCAAAGAAAATTTTCCATCAAAATTTCTTTTCAAAATATCTATACCTTAAAATAATTTAAAGTAAAATTACTGCTACTTTCCAAAATCATTTGTAAACTTTGTTAAAGCCACCGAGATTTAACTCTCTTCAAAATCCTTTCACTTGAAACATATTTAACATTCTTGACCTAAAAATCAATTTTTAGAAATCCTATGAAATAATTTCTTTTAATAGTCACATGAAATATGAACTTTAGAACTCATTCCAAATGGCCACCCATACACATACATATCCCTATGACCCTCCTTTCCGATCACATAATTTTGAACTTTAAAACTCATTCCAAATGCTTCAGTATTATGATCTATGCGGAATTCAATTTCCCACTTAGGAGGAAGAGAAGTGACTTCACCAAATACATTTAGAAACAGTTGGACAAGAGGGGTGGAGTCAAGATCACTAGGCTTAGCATGAAGCGAAATGATAAAACTTCCTGCATAATCCTGAGGCATTCGACATTCAATCATAGGAGAATTTACCTTGGTCGTCTACTTAGGAGATGGTTCGGGCTTTGCAAGAAATAACAGCATCATAACGCTTTAACCAATCACCTTTAAGTAAGATTTCAAATGCATCAAAACTGAGCACATAGAAATCTCCGGTAAATCGATGTCTGTTGGAAAGGAGTTTCGCCCCTTTACAAATCATAATAAGGTTGGTGGGACCATCGAAGGGATTAGTCACATATAAGGATGAAGTTGCCTGTTGAGATTTGCAAGATGTGCTCAAATTTATTACAGAGATCAACAGAAATAAAGCTATGGGGTGCTCCAATATCAAAAAGGATACGAACATGAAAAGAAAAGAATAGATTTTAGAACAGCGGTAAAGTTTAAAATTCAAAAGAAATCTTAATCAAAGAGGACATTAACAAAGAATTTCAAGCTCCAACGAAGATGATTCTGTAAAATTTTACTCATTCTTGGATATTACTACCTTATCTCTAATGAGTTTTTACTCCATAAGCTATGTTTTGCCTAAACTAGAGCTCTAATATCACATGTGACGACCCGCCATTTCGAACCATTCAAATAAACAATAATCCACACATGTTAGAGTTCATTTGCTCGATACAACAGATTGTTGATTTATATTTGGCAAAAGTTAGCATATACAGTAAATAAATCAATCATAGAATCACAGACAAGGAGTAATACAACAATAAGTAGTTGAAATAGATAAATAGTAGTTCATGAAGCTACTATAGCACATCAAAGTCTAAAGCAAATACAACAAAAATCTCAAATACATAGAAGTCTCAATACATAAGCAGATGACAAGTCTGAACATATATAACTGGAAACAACTGAAATAACTGAAAGCTAAATAGATAAAGGATAGATCTCCAAGCAAAGCTCCAAGCTGCAAAGGTATGTCTAAAATGTTTTGACACTCAGTCTGACCCGAGCATAAAGCAAAACATAAAACACTCGAGTCAGGATTAATATTCTTATGCTAGTAAATAACCTCAAGTGAAATGTCCAAGTGAAATACAATATAACTTAATGGATGTTGGGATTCCATCCTTTAAGGATCCGTGAAACTATCTACATACATAATACAATATGCTACATAGATAATGTCTAAAGTAAAGTAAAATATTAAAGTAGCATTGAAGCGTTATCCATATCCCCCTTAACACATTTTTATGTAAATGTCGTAGTCTATACAGTACTGTGAACTCCACCAAACTAGTGGGCTATCAGGGAGCACTCCATAGGTACGACAAAAAACAAACTCGTAATGGGTGCGATAAGGCATATGACAAGGCACGCGAGGCAATGACTAGGGTAGGATACTACCTTTTTGCAGATCCATACTAGTGGTAACGCATAGCAGCTACTACCGCCCACCCCGAGACACGCTCCCATAATCAAAGGTGCACCCAATCAAATCACAAAGTAATAGATATGGTTTCGAAGAAGCATACTCGATCACTTGGCCCGACAGGGCTCATGTTTTAGTCATATCAAGCTAACCAGAAGGGGTTAGGGCAACGTTTATACCTCATAAAGAATCATTCGCCAAACCATCTTACTTCGTTCTGGATTCTCCACTGTGTACACAATTATTAAGTCGTTTTCGGTATTGGCAGAGAGTATGACAATATTTGATCCCGGTATCTTTAACAACCAAACGCTTATTTCACACCGTGGTCATTTTCATTTCAAACAGTTCATACTTCATATCAAAATATCATGTTTATTTCAAAATCATATCACTTTCGAAATCATATCCACTTTTGAAATTATATCACTTTAAATCATATTCATTTCCAAATTCATAACTACAAAACAGTTTAAACCATCATATCAAAGTATTCGCATTTAACTCCATTAAATCTAAATCCTAACAGTTCCAACTTAAACAGTTTGAATATTTAAAGTAGTTTATATATTGGAACAGTTATACATTAAAAATAGTTTATATTTAAAAATAGGTTATAAATTTAAATAATATATATTAAAAATAGTTTATATATTAAAAGAGTTTATATCGAAGATAGTTCAAATTAGAATTGTTTCTTTCAATTTCACAAATCCATTCAAATCAACTTTAGTTCCAAGATTCAACTTAAATCAATCTCGGTTCAAAAATTTCAATTAAAAAGGTTATAGGTTCAATTCAAATTCTCATTAAAACCATTTTTCATTTATATCGGTTTCAAATCTAGGTTTGAACTACAAATTTAAACCACTTCCAATTCAGTAGGTTTCAAAGTTTAAATATTCAAACATTAATAATAAATCAATTTGATAAATTTCATTTATATTTCAAAATTCAACTTTAATTTTATTTAAATTTGAAATATTCATTTAATCAACTTTAATCAAAAATCTAATTATCAAGTTATAAAAATCATATCTTAAAAGTCTCATGATTAATAAGTTTCAAATCATTTTTTTTATTAAAATACAATTCTTAAACAAAACAAATTTCTAATCAATTTCAATTTATTTTTCCAACCTTAATTTATTAAAGTTATTACAAAATCTATTTTCAAAATATTAATATAAATTTCAAATAAATATTTTTAACATATTGTATATATACTAATTAAATTAAATTTTATTATATTAAATTATATTAAATTAAATTATATTACATTTTATCAAATTAAATCCTATTATTAATCTATTTTAAATTTAATTTTATATGTTTGAAAAATAATAAAAATATAAGTAAAATCTTAAAATTTACGTTTCACAACTTAACTTATAACTTTAAAATTTCCAAAACATATAATTTTAAATCTAAGTTTTACACACATAAAAATGAAACCTTTATATTACATTTTTTTTTTTGAAAATGGATTAAGATTTTATTAAGGCATTTCAGCCCAAAATGTTAGCCAAAAATGGACCAGTACAAAGAACATACAACTTAATACAACTGGACCCTTTCCATAATACGACAGCTCATTGTTCATCCTCATTCAAGCAGCTTGAATGAGTAAATTTCCTTTCAAAGCTTTAAGAATCATTTTTAAAAAATAGACCAACGGTGTCCGTATATAATTTTCTATCATATGTTCAAGTGATACGAATATTTATCATTTCAATCCACAATAATTTAATATTTGCAAGTATATATCATTTAATCCCAAAATTCAAAATCAATATAATCGTTTGGGCTTATCATTTCAACCCATAATGGTTTCCCCTAATATATAAGATCGTTCGTGTATATATCATTTCAACCCATAGTGAATTCGTAACTATCAGGGAACTTGCAGTGTGAGAAAAAATAAAATAATAATAGCATAAAATGATATAGTATATCAATGTCAAATATGACCATATTTAATAATTTAAATAGAATATATATACTAACAGGTTATTGGTGTCAATATTGTCAATTTACATAGGTGAACGAATGCAAATAATAACATATCATATTTAACAATTTAATCACTTAATCAATTCAACATATTCAATTTTCATTTCATGTGAAATCAATTTACAAACATAAGAATGTTAATCATGAGTGATTGCTCGGCTTTCAAGGCTAGAGAAATAATGAGAATACGAAGTAATAGACATGGATACGCAAGCGGGGAAGAGATAAACGAAAGACTACCGCGACAAGTTTCGGAATGCGGCACAAAGCAACTTGAACTTGATGGAAAATAAAATATATACATAATATATATTTTTCTACTCATGGGCTTGAACTGAAATGGAAAAGGAAATCTTTGAACCTTACTAAATACAAGCAGGAAAAGTAACAAAGTGGAAAATCATGTAAAAAGTTTCATGACCAAATTAAAAATAATGCTCCTAACTTTTGGACACCGATGGGAAAGGAAAAAAAAAGATGAGAGAAGGAGAGCAAGATTCTTAGGCAACATAGATGTATGTTGCAGTTTGAACAATATATATACTTTGCTACATATATATATTATTATTATGTAAAAGAGGAGCTTTCAGCAGTGGCCGAAAGTTGGCTGGAGTAATGGGCTGCTCGGGCAGTGGGTGCTGCGGTTGTCAGGTGATGGTGGTTGGGAAGGGAGGAGGTCGTTGCCTAGTGAAGGAAAGATAGGCGAAGCAAGGTGGCTATGGGTTTGGTAGCCATGGGAGGGTTGTATAGGTCTTCTGCGTGGGTGGAAGGGAGGAGCTGGGGCGTAGGATGGCATTCTACAAAGGAGCAAGGCCCGGGTGATGCAGCTAGATGATGGAGCTTTAGGCTGAGGCAAGGCCGCGTGGTGACGTGGCTGATGTGGGGGATGACTGCTTGACTATAGCTGGAAGGAAATGCGCCGTTCTTGGCGTTTGGTTCAGTTGACATCTGGTTGTTGGAGACTGAGAAGGGAAGGCAGTGCAAGCGAATGGGAGAATGGCGACGGCAAGTGCTTTGGAGAGGGAGGCGGAGGTCAAAAGCTGATGGGGAATGGCAGAGGTCAGAGGCCAGTGGGGAATGGCAGACTGGGCGTGGAAGAGCAAGGCAGTGAGGTGGAAGTGCTATTGAGGTGCAAGGCATTTGGTGATGTAGTGTACTAGATGTTGGTTTTGAGAGAGGAAGACGTGGAAAGGAAGATGGGTGGTTAGGGAATGGTCGGAGGGAATATAAGACGGAGAGGGCGGAGCACTATGTGGGGTGGGGTGGCAGCGGGCGCCATGAAAGGGATGAGGTTGGTGACATAAGGCGTCGGATGATGGTTCGATGGAAGGCGATGAGCATGAGCAGTTTATCAAGCACAAGAAAAGGAGTAGGAAATCAAAATATAAGAATGAAAACATATTATTATTATTATTATTATTATATATTATTTTTTTCTATCTCAAAGCACAGAATAAACGAAGAGAAAGGCTGAGAAAAAAAACCAGCAAATATATTTTGAAATCAGGGAATATTGAAAGTCAAGATTTGGATTTCTGGGAAATATTAAAAGCATATGGCCCTTTATTTTCACACAGTGGATAAATGAATGGCCATAGGAAACCAAAAGGTTCGAAAACGGGTGCCGATATGGCTTGCCGTTTCGCAAATTTCGCTACATGCCGGACGTCGAAATGCACAAATGAATATACTGTGGGGATCAACATGATGATATGAACAAAATGGTACACATATATAAGAGATACGATCTACCTATAAAAACTCGATATTCGCTGCCAAAAATGCTGCTAAAACGTCGAAAATAAGATATGGAGCTAGAGATTCCAAATTCAGCAAAACAAAATGAAACGATCCAGACTCGGCCTTCGAAAATCGACACCGAATACGACATCGCATTCAAATGCCGCAGATCCAAACGTCGATTCTGGTTCGCCGAAGCTTATAACACATTAAGTACAACACAGCGGAAGAAAAAGAATAATACATTGATATATAACATTTGATACAATAACTGAGACAACAGAATGGTACAATGAATATCAATATACATCAGAGATATGATACAAGACGATAACAGCGGAAAGAAAAGATAACACTAGCAGCGGAATAAAATCTCCAACATGGTCTTCAAAGAAGAACTCCAGTATCGGCAATCTCCATCTCCAAAGCATCAATCCAGAAATAGCTCGAACTCCCAATAATGATGCACAATGATAAGCAAGTGCAGTCCTGATCCAAAGACTGAACTAGATCCAGATAATCTACTAAACCTGACTATCTGAAAAACCCAACTCTAGACTGCCCGTGTGGGTAAATTGTAGGCACCCAGAGTTTAGGAAAGGAATAATAAACTCCAGGTCAGTCGTGGGACTGGTATGAGCAAAAAAAACATTAGGTCTTTAAAAACAAACAAAAGAATTTAAATTTGAAATCCGCAATGCTTTTTGGAAAATGAAACTACCATAAGGCATCCCGCCACACACACAATGCAAACGCAGACTTGGAGGAGATTTCTCCTTATGATAGTCAAATATGCTTAATACGAGAAAAATTCTTTGATATTATTACTAGTATATAGTGGAAAATCTTTCGAAAGTATAATATTAATCCTAGCCAGCATAGGTACCATGATATTATGCCTACTATAGCTACCACCTGAGGTGGAGGGTAATACAATTGCAATCGTAAAGGGCTCGTATTGTTTTGATTGGATTTCCAACAAATGGTCAGGCTAAGGAACTTCCTACTGCCACATGGGATCGCCTCTGACAGGATGTCCCGAGAACCTAACTGGATCTCCGCCAACACAAGGCCGGGTTACCTCTGTAACTAGGTAACAACTACTCGAGCATGCCATCACCCTATCCTTTGGGACCTTTATCCGAGGCGCCTCTAAACCACAAAGTAATCACAAAGTAATAAATCTGCAGTATCCACATGAGTAACTATCTGGGCTCCATACCATGATACCACCCTTTTCCAGAAGGGAATGACACACCCTAAAGGGCGCGACCCACATAACCTTGCCGCATCTTTTCTGTTTCGACCATTTCTGGGGTGTGAGGTCCTGATGCAGTCTCGTCCACAAAGCTACGCTTTATACAAAAGCCATGCTTTGATCACAAATGATCATTAACACACAACAGCACTTAACATGCCACACTACCAAATTGGGAGTATATCACTGATAAATATCAACTACATAACCTCTGAGCTCGTACGTCTTAGAGAAGGGTGTCAAGCTAAGAGAATAAATCCTCCGCCACCAAGCAAAAATGTATTTGATAGAGATCGGCTTTATATCTCAAAGTGTAGTGTCAGACACACGACCATACAAGTCTGTTCCGGGTTCGAATAAAACTGAAGGCACTTCTGAAGAAGCCCTTGCAATCCGGGTATCCACAATCCCGATCGGACTTCCCGTCACTAAGGGAGAACTCTATAACGGAGCAACTCAGTGCAGAGTCAATCGACAGGTTATCCTATCGTTCTCGAAGACACCCGGTCTTCAACACTAGTCTTCAAATGCAATCCATAACGTCGTATCACTATTCGGAATGGGATATATGACACAAGGTCCTCTCTCGGGTAAACCGAATAATGAGCACCATATTTTAAAACATATGGATATGGGGTTTCAGTTAAGTCACAACTTAAAAATACAAAGCTTTTATTTCAAATGGTTAAACAAATCACCGTTCTAAATCATTAAATCAAAAGGATTTATTTCACAAAGTTCACCCAGTTTCACTAAGATCCATTCATAGATTTCAAAACGATTTCCATTTCAATTAGATTAACTCATTAAGTCTTTAAATTAAAGATTAAATTTATAGCTTTCAAAACACATTTCCAAAGATTTATTCATAACTTGGAAGACCATTTTTATTTTTAGACTTGAAATCCTTCTTACACAAATTAGAAGTTCATTTCTTATGTGAAAGCTTTTATTATTTGAAAAACAAACGGTTCTAGTTTCAGAAAAATTCAATTTATGCAAGTTAAAATCTTAGGGTTAAATTCAAATTCCCAAAACTACACTTTTAAAATGGTTTAAAAACCCATATAAACACATTTATAAGTTGAATAACCTTTTTTAAACCATAGTTCCCAAATCATAGAATTCAATTTCAAATATTGAATTCAAATTTAAATCAAATTATTTAAATTTCAAAACTCAATCAAGTTATTCAAAATAAATTTTATTTTTGAAATTCATTTTCAAAAGCTTTCAATTCTTAAACTATTTTGGATTCAAAAATCCAATTTTTAAAACTATTTCCGAAATCCGTGACTTAACCCATTTCCATGTGCAATCCATATTTGTGTGTGTAAAGTGTGGTCCAAGGGTTCAACACAATAGTGCACAACATCATCATCACAGATTCAATCGTATCGATAAGTGGTATACCCATATCGCTTATCTTTATTCACAGGTTCACAAATAAAGTAAACTTTCCAATCACAAAGATTTACCATTACAATTCGATGTAGGTTTCGGATAACCAACTGGAATCCGACTCCCTGTCGCTTCGAAATTTAAATGTCGTTCTACGGGTCAAGGGGTTTTCATATTCATACAACAGTATATCCATCACAAATATAGCAGCTCAGCACAAAGCATCACATAGCGTCACATCACATATCAATATATATATATATATATATATATATATATATATCAATCCATCACACAGCATTCAATAACAATCAACATCTTTGATTCAAGGTGAATAAATTGTGTGGTTTTAAATTTATTACACACATAATTACTTTCGTTAGTAATCTTTAATCAATGATTAATTATCATTAACTACAATTGATTAAGTCTTAACCACCTTCATTAATTAATCCTTTCTTTAATTAATTATCTTAATTAATTAACCCTTAACTGCAATTAATTAAATCTTAATTATTTTTATTAATGGACCTTTAATTAATTACTTTAATTAATGAATCCTTAATGATTAATTAAATCTAATTATGACTACTTAACCTTAATTGATTGTTCTTAAATTACTCACCCTAATTAATTAACCACATTAATTAATTATGATTTGAAGTATTTAACCCTTAATATTTGATTAATCAATCTTCAATCTTCAATTTTCTATTCTTAATTACTTTCACTAAGTACTTATTATTTTTATTTAATCATTCATTAATTTCTTGATTAATTAACTTGAATTATTAATTGATTTCTTTAATTACTTTAATTACTTACATTAAGAAATTTACCCTTAAGTTAATTACCATTTAATTAATCCTTAATTAATTATCATTAGTGATTATCCTTCATCACTTTTATTAATTTATAAGTGACATTGAGTAATTATCGTTTAATCCTTGATTACCTAATCTTTAATCATTAATTAATTCCTTTTAATTAAGTAACTTATCTTTAATTATTAACATTTATAAAGCATTAATTACTTAAGATCTTTAAAAGATAAACATTTTATCTTTAAAAATTTAAATCATGTACTTTTAGATTTTAAAAATAACATTTACTTTAACAAAATTTGGTTAAACCAGTTATAAATTCTTAAATCAACTCCTTTCAGACATTATTACTAAATCCAATTGAAGTTTAAAACTTGCTTTTATAAAACTATTTAGAACAGTTTAAAAAACTGGCTTCGGTTCCAACTCGATTCCTACTCTAATCATGACCCGAGTAAAACTACTTTTCATTTCAAAACTAAGTTTTGGTTAAAGTTTAAAAACCTGGAAAACATGCTGATCACTCGCGTACTGTTTCGAAGATGAACCCGAGCCAAACCCTCAACTCTACGCGCTCGAACTCGAGAAAGATGCTTCTTCCAGTTTTTTTTCCAGCTCCTCCTTCTTTCCCCCTTTTCTTTTTCATTGCTTTAGTAAAAAAAAATCTGTTACATAGTTAAACATCTGAAACTACGCGGTAAAAAAAATCTAGTCAATTCTTAAATTCCACGTACTTGAACTCGAGTAGGACTTCGTCTTCCCCAAAATTGATCAACCATTCAGACACGCCAACAAACACGTGCACGTGCATGGTCGCACGGCGATGCTCCGGCCGCCAACGCGATCACCCCCACATCATAAATGGTCACCAGAAACAATTGGAACAACCACAATCACGAAACCATCATCAAAACGAAATCACGACAATCTGCAAACCACCTGGAAATAACACTCGCCTGAAAAACCCTCCACCTCGTCGCCACAAGCCATCAGAAAGTGTACGATTGCTTCCAAAGATACGCCATAGCCCAATGCTTCTTTCCCCCTGGGTGCAATAGCACTCGATTCATCCACGATGAGGGAATCGCCTTTGGAATGTCCTCGTCTCAACTAACCGATAGAACCCTAATTTGACATCGATCCACTACCTCGATTATTTAAAAATCCAATTTGTATTTTTCCCTTAATCCTTGGTGCTTGCACTATCACCTGACCCAAGCACGACGAACCCCAATTCGTCGATCATCGAAAATTTACAAAAATATATTTTCTGTTCATCTCGTGAATTCACCCCACTCACTCACTTAAAAATCTTAGTATCTATACCAAAAATCATGATTTACCAACACGAATTCAAATATGAATTCAAAACTTAAAAACGTAACAATCAAAATTTTAACTTGAGTTGGTTTTCTCAGACATTTCTTGTATCCAGTAATGCTATATGTTGATAATATCTAATAATATTTGAAAACTTAGATTATGATCATTCAAATAACTTTTATTCGAACCTCAAAGACTAAAGGGGATTTAGAAGATTAGATTTAGAATTTTGAACAGGTTTTAGAGCATGTTATGTTTAAACAGAAGAATGGTTTCCCTATTCCCAAACATGTATAAAGATATTGTCCCACATACATATGCATAAGAATCAACATGCACACACTAATCCAGATCATACTTCAAAGATCTACACATGCTTATCAAATATAACGAGCTTTAAGAAATAAATATGGTTGTTTGCTCACCTCAAGTTGATGAAGAAACAAAGAATAGAGAACAGAATGAAGGCAGAGAAGAATCTTGAGCCTGTAAACTTTTCTTTTTCTTTTTTTAGCCTGCCTGAATTTTTTCTTTAATTCTTGGAGTTTAGACCTGTAAATTATAAATATAGATCTCTATTTACTCTTTGTTGTTCTTAATTCATTAAATACAAAAAAAATTAAATTACTTACAGGTTGAGTTTCCTTTATGTGACAGTCCAGTTTTTTTCTTTTCTTTTGCAGTTGCAACAGAATTTACTTTAGCCTTTAACTTGAATTGTTCCCTGCAACTTAGATTGATTACTATTGTACTTAGTTCTTTCTTCATTGAAGATTGCAACTTCAAACTCAAATTTTTTTTAAAAAATTACTTGCCTCAGAACTATTTCCAAAAAAAAAATGCATTGGCATTTGCTTTCGGGTTTCCAAATTTCTAAAGTTGCTTCTTGATTTTGAATCTAAACTTGCTGGAAACAAATTTGAACTGAAGCTTGAATTGTTTTTGAATTTGCTGAGAGTGTTTTAGCAAGCTTCAGATCTGAGTTTTGCTTGATTGCTTTATTTTGATCTGTTTCTCTGGTTTTGTCATTTTATTTTATTTTTCTTGGGTGTTTGAACTTTGAAATGCCAAATCTTTGATGCTAATTTGTTCCAGATTTTCTAAAAAGCTATTATAATTGCATGTGGGGAAATGAAAAAGGTTTTATTTAATTCAATCATGTTAGATGCCATTTGTTAAAAAATCATCATGAACTCTAGATTTTGTTAATCTCTTTACTCCAAACCCATGTGCATGTATATTTCTTTACTTCCTTAGGTATATATTTACATTTAAATTTTTAAAGACAAAAGAATGTTTACTTTTATTTTTAAAATAATTTTTTTTATCATATTTACTTTATAGATGAATGTACCTTTTATTTCATTAGCATATATATATACACACAATGTTAATAGCATTTAACCAATATTTACCTTTTATACATTATATCTTAATGAATTTTAAATGCCATTTATTTTTAAAAACATTCATTTTTAAATTTAAATCCAAATCTCAAATTTAAGCTTTGAAATATAAACATTTATGTCTATTTATTCTATTCATACACATACTTATGCAATTTACATTCAAATTAAATGTACACTTAAATCTACTCATGTATGCAATATACATATATGCATAAAATATTAAATTTAAACGACTTTTTAAAATATCTATTATTTCAAAACTTTTAAACCCAAAAGAAATTAGAATTAATTTATTCATAGTTTATTACTTATTTTATTTGTTTAAGGTTTTTTTTCAATTTATTTCCAAATTTTGCAAGTTAAGCGGGGTTAAGCTGGGCCCCTACCAGGTTTATTAAAAACAGAAGAACGTACAAGGAGAAAAGAAAAACGACAACGGAAAAAATAACGAAAAAACACAACAACAAGGGAAGACAAACATTACAGAAAGGCGGCAACCACAAAAAATAGAGAAGATGAAAACTATGGAAGCCAGGGATCGAACTCGCTTGCATGGAAACAGTGCTTACTGTCACGCATCCCTTCCATAATAGCAATTTTCAACATCGCCCAAACGTTAGCTTTACTGCAGCACTTCCCATTGAAAACTCTCTTATTCCTTTCAGACCATGTTGCTTTAAGAAGCCTTTTCAGTATGAAGAAAAAATATAGTCTAACATCATCCTTCCATCCCAGTGCATGCTCAACCAGCATCCAGTGATTCAGGTTACTGTGAGAAGGCAAGATACCTTGCACAGCACGTAACATATTATTCCATAGGTGTTGCACATAATCACACTCAAAGAATAAGTGGTGAACACTTTCATTCTGTTGATCACATAGCACACAGGTTGAGAGAACAGGCATGCACATTCGAACCAGCTTGTCTTTAGTCATCAGAGCATTACTTATAACCTTCCAATAGACAAGATTATCACTTGCTGGAGACACAGGAGTCCATGTAACATGAAACCACTTGCAGTCAGGCATAGCCTCAATACCGTGCAAGGCATTGTACACACCACTAATAGAATGAGTTCGGTCGATCCACAGTACCGTATCACGTTCTGGTTGTTCATATGTGCATTGTTCATATTGCTTCCAAAACCCTCTGACTACTTGATTGCTGGAATAAGGGACAACCAGCTTCCCATCAACAATATGATCCCTAGCTAGCGCATTAAACCCAATACCTGACTGATGCTTCTGCTGTAAAGAGAAGAGCTGATCAAGAACAACCCCATTGCCAAGCCAAGGCATAGACCAGAAATTGCAGAGACTCACTGTTGACAATTTAAAGCGAACAAGAGGCAAGAAACTGCGTCTGAGCTTTAAAATATTCCTCCATATCCAGCTGCATGCGTTTGGCACCTCCATTACCCAGAAATTGTTGTGCCCAATGTTATATTTGTTGGTCCATTTGACCCAAAGTGAGTCGTGGTTTTGTAACACATGTTGTAGTGTTGACTAATAGCGGCCTTATTCCACCAGTCAATGCTCATCAACCCTAACCCTCCTTTACACTTCGGCTTCTCAACGGTGGAGAAAGAACAAGGCACTGTTTTCCTCGTGTGTATCGTACCACACCAAAAAAATCTTAACATCGCACGTCTAATCATTTTAAGAAGTCTTGTAGGTAGAATGAACACACGGGCCCAATACACCATGATAGAAAAACTCACAGATTGTATAAGCACCAACCTACCAGCTTGAGTCAAGAATCTGTTAGCCCAACGGTCCATAGTACCAGTGATTTTTTCATACAAAGGCAGGCAGTTGGCAAGAGTGACACAAGACGAGCAAAGAGGTAATCCCAAATAAGTCATGTCAGATGCCATGGACGGCATACCAGCAATAGTGGTGAGGCTGGATTCCTGAAGGCTGGAAATTCCAGAGAATAAAATGCTTGACTTGGAGTAGTTAAGCTTAAGACCAGTAGCCTTAAAAAATTGGTGAAGCACACCTTTGACACACTCAATTGATTGTTGATTAGGCTTAATGAAGATCATAATGTCATCCGCAAATAGGAGAGAAGTTATTTTTAGTTCCTTGCATTTTGGGTGATAGAGAATTTGTTTATTTAGGAACAGTGGCGTTAACATACAGGTGAAAACTTCCATAACCATGATGAAGAGATAGGAGGAGAGAGGGTCCCCCTGCCTTATGCCTTGTCTGGAAGCAAAATTGCTAGTGTTTGATCCATTGATTATCAAAGAGAAGGTGGGTGTTGAAATACACTCATACACCCAAGCAACAAATACTTTGGGGAAGCCCATATGCGCCATTATCCTAACTATTGACTTCCACTGTATAGAATCATAAGCTTTGGAGAGATCCAGCTTTAGCATTGCACGCGGCGAGTTATTAACGCGATTGTACCCATGGAGCAGCTCATGAGCAAGCATGATGTTATCAAGAATGTTTTTGCAAGGCAGGAAAGCAACTTGATTGATAGATGTTATTCTTTGGAGCACAGAGACTAACCGCGTAGCAATTATCTTAGCAATGCACTTGTAAACCACATTGCAACAAGCAATAGGCCTATAATCAGTGACAGATGAGGCAATCTTGGTCTTGGGGATGAGGACCAAATTAGTCGCATTCACTCTTTTTAACATTTTGAATTTATTAAAGAAATTGTGCATTGCCAAGCAGAAGTGATTTCCAACTATTGACCAGCTAGTAGTATAGAAAACGACATTGAAGCCATCAGGCCCACCTGAGGAGCTCTTGTTCATAGCAAATAGGGCATTCTTTATTTTTGCATCAGTAACTCTGGCTACAAGACCATTGGCTTCTTCATGAGTTAATTTGGGAAGAGCAGTAGATGACAGGAGATCCAAGTCAGGCTCAAAGTTAGACATATTGCCAAAGAGACGAGTGTAAAATTGGAGAAACGCATTGTCAACTGATTCAGGGGTAGTGTTTAGAGTTCCTGCTTCATCAATGATGGTGGAGATGTTGGTAGCTGAGTGTTTGGCCTTCAGGGAAGCATGAAAGTACTTAGTGTTCCTGTCACCATCTTCCGCCTTCTTGATCCTTAATTGTTGCTTCCTCATCTCACATTCAACAGCAAGTGCCTGATTGAGATTTGTGTATAGTTTATCATCCCTTTCAGCCTTGTCAGCATCATCAGGATGTGCCATCATAAGTTCCTGAGCCACCTTAAGTTTCTCAGAAAGCATGGAAGATTGCAGATTGCCGTTGCCAAACTTCGCTTTTGACCAAGCTCTTAAGTTATCCTTCGTAGCTTTGAGTTTCCTGCAAAACACAAACATAGGGTTTCCATAGTATTTATTAGACCAAGAATTTTTAATTATATTATTATACTCAGGGTCATTAACCCAAGCATTATAGAATTTGAACCCTCTTTTGCCTCCAATTAGCTTCTTGCCAGTGGTAAGGATTAAAGGAGAGTGGTCGGAAAGGATTGATTGAGGAAGATGAGTGGAAAGGCTAGGCCATGTAGTGAGGGCATTGAAGTTGGAGAAAGAGTGGTCAATGTTGGAGAAAATTCGTGTTCCACTCCTCGACCTATTATTCCAGGAGTATAATGCGCCGTTTCTACTGATAGGAATTAGAGAAGAGTCATGGACAACAGTGTTGAGCGGTAGGATATCGTTAGGCACAAGAGAGAGCCCACCATGATTATCAGTTAAGGAGAGACAACAATTAAAATCACCCAGAACCACCCATGGATGAGAATCTTGCCTTAAAGCTGGAAGCAGCTGGAGAACAGATTGCCTAGAAGAGGGGGAGTTATGAGCATAAATGATGGTGATGTAGAAAGAAGAGGTGGGATTGTGGTATGAGGCGTGATAGTGCATTAATTGTGGAGTGGTAAGAATTAGGTCAAGGGTAAGCTTGGCAGGATCATGAATTACCATTATACGACCATAATTAGCATCAGCTAAGTTGTGGGAAAGGATCCAAACGGGATTGATGAAATTAGCTGCTGATATTGTTAGAGGGAGATTCAATTTTGTTTCAAGAATAGCAAAAATGGATAGTTGATGTTCGGAGATTAATTGCTTTACTTGCTCGAGTTTGAGGAAATTATGGGATCCTCTTATGTTCCATGCTCCTATGTTGTGTGACATAATTAAACTACTGTGTGTTGATCCCTTTCTTTCATGCTCTTAGTAATAGGAGAGTTAACTCTGTGTATATTTGGATTCAGCACCCTATTTTTCTTGCCCCTTTTGCCTTTGTCAAGGGTTGAAGACAGGCACTGGTTCGAAGTTTGTTCGTTTGGTGGAGATTTCCAACCTGGAATTGATCCCTGAAAAACATACGGTTGATTTGAAGGTGTTTTGGTTTGGGTAAGAGGGGGTGGGCTGATAGGGGAAGCAGTAGGGGAAGATGTTGAGTTCATAACCAAATCAGCAATTTGACGTTGCATTGTGTTACAGAAAGATTCCTCCTGAAGGTTTAGAGAAGTGGTGGTCATGGGGTGAGCAATTGATGAGGAAAGAGGAATGGATGGGGTGCTTGAAGTAAGTTATGGTATCATGGGGTCATTGGAATGCACTGGTATCTCAGGGACATGCACATGAACTTGCTTCACAGTATGCATCAGATTATTATGTATTTGAGCATCAGCTGTATTTATCATAACTTGCACATTTCCTGATGAAATATCAGAAATGTTAGAATTGTAACTGCAGTTGCTTTTGCCAAGTTGCTCTCTATCCATTTGATCAGTATTGGGTGTTGGTGCACAAACATGGGTATCAGTTACATGCACATGGAGTAAACTGCAGTTATTGTTTTGAATAGATTCATTTGCATCACCACAAAAGCAATTTACTTCCATGCACATCATGTTGCTCACCACTGGTTATTTGTGTAGCACTGACTTCTTCCTCATTTTGCATATCATTAAGTACTTCAAAGCTATTGTGTACCATTGTTGTGGCTTGGGTATTGGCTGAAGCACCACTGGTCAATTGTATTGCATTTTCACTTAATCCACCTGTTACTGTACCATCTTTTTGCTGCTGCAAGGCAATCACTGCAACAGCACGCTGATTATTATAAGTTATAGCATCAGCTGATTGCTCTTTAAAATTATTACCTAATCTTTCTTTAACTCTCTTGTTAACTACTCTCCGCCACGTTTGGCTACTCATGCTTGCTTTCTTCCCATGCCTCTGTTCATACGTTACCCCTACCTGATTACTGTTTTTAACCACCTCCTTATCCTCTTTCCTTACCTTCTTCCCACCAGCTTTTATACAGGCTACACTCATGTGACCAAATTCTTTGCAAATATGACATATTTCCGGTTTCCAAAGGTACTCGACCTTCACCATTTGATCAGTACCATTCAGTAACTTAACAGGGAACTCATCAACCAACTCTTGTTTTGGCGTAACATCAACCAAACACTTAGCATAACCTATTCTTTCCATCTTCACAGTAGAAGAATCCAGGCAGAGGAGCTTACCAATTCTCGATGCAAGCCAATTAATTCCAAGATGCGACCACGCATACAATGGAATGTTCGATATTCTTATCCAAACAGGCACTGATTTTATTGTATTACAGCTGTTACCTAAAGATGGATCCCATTCTTTTATGATGAAAATTTTGTTCCTGAGGAATATTGGGTCGGCTTCCACTATCTTCCTTTTATCCTCAGCACAGGAAAGATGGAAGAGGAACAAGATACCATCAGACTTGATTTTAATTTCACCTTTAAGCTTCCATATCTTCTTCAAATGGGTGATAACAGTCAAATAAGAGAGAGGCTTGTCGAGGAAGAAACCAACTAGCCAGTCCTCCCAAACAGCATTTCCAGCATCCACAACCATATCAGGAGGAACCAAGGATGGGCATTCAAATGAAAACGGAATGTCAACAGGTATATACTGGCCAGCATTACGTGGGCGGTTTCTAAACAGGGAGGACCATGGCAAAGGAGAGGGATCAGTGGTGACAGTAGATGGGACAGGTGGCGGGGGAGGGACTGGCGGTGGTAAAGATTGTGGCGAGGTGGACAAGAAGGTCGAGCTAGGAGAAGACGTGGTAACTGTAGAGGGAATGGGTAAAGCAGAAAGAAAGGACAGGGGATGGGGGGGTACGGGAGGCAGAGGCCATTGGAGGAAAAAAAGGTACTTTCAAGCAATTGATGAGTTCCCTGTTAAATTAAATTCTGAAAGTTAAAATATATTATTATTTTATATCGACAAATTTTAGGATGTTACCTTTTTTATTTATAGGATTTTAAATATACAAATTCAAATCCATTGTTAAATTTTAAAATCAATGTCCAAATAAATAAATATCCTATTTAATTTGAAAAATTCAAATTAATTTACAATTTTTTATTCAAAAATTTACTTTAATTATCAATTTAAATTTAATTAAAAATCGGGATCGTTACAAATCCTCCCTTAAATAAAATTTCGTCCCCGAAATTTGCAAGGAAGACAACAAAGAATAGATGAAAGATTAAGAAATGGCTGATCGAATTAGATTGAAATATTTATGTTGTATTCGGTTTACCAAATCAGAATATCAACAATATGAGAACAAACTCATACTATTATTTCACAAGATACTTGGGTCCACTGGTCTACGAATATGCAAGGGCATTGATTAGTTCGAGGGAAAACTAATCGTTCGTAGAATATATCGGATTCCAGAGAATAGATAGATGGATTTAATCTTCTACAAATTTTCAAACACTAGATATGGATTTCGAATCCAAGTCGGAATACACCAAAGTATATACCAATTCGTCCCTCTTTGGACTTCAGTTTACATAAGAAATTACAACAGAATTTCAAATTTGGTTTTAATTGATATCGTTTTATTGATTCAGTTCAAATTTAGCCTTATATTCTATTGACCAATTTAACTCAATTTAAAATTTTCCAATATATCTAATTTAAATTTCCAAATTCAAATTCATTAGAGTTTAGGTCGGAAAGCTGATAAGAAACCAATGAAGATACGAAGTAAGGATTTTCTACAATGATTTGTAGGGCCACCATCACACCGAAACTTCTTCTGGAACTGCTACGAAGCAATCAAAAGAATTCGAGTCGAATCAAAGGAGATTGAAAGAGAAAGTTATTTCCGCTATTGCAGGGTATTGGCCATTTATAGTGGTATTCCCCTGTCCCCTATCTCGTCCTCTTCTCACACTCATACTTACTATCAGTGGATAGTAAGATAATTTGCCGAGGCATTCGAACGGATATCTTAGGGATACGCTCATTCTAGGGTATACTTCACCCTATCTCTAATGAGTTACTTAATTTGTTATACTCCAGAGCTAAAGTTTTTAACCTTCAACTCTGATACCAAATGAAATGATCCTGACTCGGCCTTCGAAAATTGGCACCGAATACGACACTCGTATTCAAATGCCGCAGATCCAAACGTCGATTCTGCTTCGCCGGAGCTTATAACACATTAAGTACAACACAGTGGAAGAAAAAGAATAATATATTGATATATAACATTTGATACAATAACTGATACAACAGAATGGTACAGTGAATATCAATATACATCAGAGATATGATACAAGACAATAACAGCGGAAAGAAAAGATAACACTAGCAGCGGAATAAAATCTCCAATGTGGTCTTCAAAGAAGAACTCCAGTATCGGCAATCTCCATCACCAAAGCATCAATCTGGAAATAGCTCGAACTCCCAATAACGATGCACAAAAATAAGCAAGTGCAGTCCTGATCCAAAGACTGAACTAGCTCCAGATAATCTACTAAACCCGACTGTCTGAAAAACTCATTTCTAGACTGCCCATGTGGGAAAATTGTGGGCACCCAGAGTTTAAAAAAGGAACAATAAACTCCAGGTCAGTTATGGGACTGGTATGAGCAAACAAAAAAAACATTTGGTCTTTAAAAACAAACAAAAGAATTTAAATTTGAAATCCGCAATGCTTTTTGGAAAATGAAACTACCATAAGGCCTCCCGCCACACACATGATGCAAACGCAGACTTGGGGGAGATTTTTCCTTATGATAGTCAAATATGCTTAATACGAGAGAAATTCTTTGATATTATTACTAGTGTATAGTAGAAATCTTTTGAAAGTATAATATTAATTCTAGCCAGCATAGGTACTATGATATTATGCCTACTATAGCTACCACCTGAGGTGGCAGGTAATACAATTGCAATCGTAAAGGGCTCGTATTGTTTTGATTGGATTTCCAACAAATCATCTGGCAAAGGAACTTCCTACTGCCACATGGGATCGCCTCTGGCGGGACGTCCCGAGAACCTAACCGGATCTCTACCAACACAAAACCGGGTTACCTCTATAACTAGGTAACTACTACTCGAGCATGCCATCCCCCGGTCCTTTGGGACCTTTATCCGAGGTGCCTCTAAACCACAAAGCAATCACCAAGTAATAGATCTGCAGTATCCACATGAGTAAGTATCTGGGCTCCATACCATGATACCACCCTTTTCCAGAAGGGAATGACACACCCTAAAGCGCGTGACCCTCATAACCTTGACGCATCTTTCCTGTTTCGACCATTTCCGGGGTGTGAGGTCCTGATTCAGTCTCGTCCACAAAGCTATGCTTTATACAAAAGCCATGCTTTGATCACAAATGATCAACAATTGATCATCAACACACAGCAGCACTTAGCATGCACACTACCAAATTGGGAGTATATCACTGTTAAATATCAACTACATAACCTCTGAGCTCATACGTCTCAGAGAAGGGTGCTAAGCTAAGAGAATAAATCCTCCGCCACCAAGCAGAAATGTATTTGATAGAGATCGGATTTATATCTCAAAGTGTAGTGTCAGACACACGACCATACAAGTCTGTTCTGGGTTCGAACAGAACCGAAGGCACTTCCAAAGAAGCCCTTACAATCCGAGTATTTACAATCCCGATCATACTTCCCGTCACTAAGGGAGAACTCTATGCCGGAGCAATTCAGTGCAGAGTCAATCGACAGGTTATCCTATCATTCTCGAAGACTCCCGGTCTTCAACATCAGTCTTCAAATGCAATCCATAACGTCATATCACTATTCGGAATGGGATATATGACACAAGGTCCTCTCCCGGGTAAATCGAATAATGAGCGCCATATTTTAAAACATATGGATATGGGGTTTCAGTTAAGTCACAACTTAAAAATACAAAGCTTTTCTTTCAAATGGTTAAACAAATCACCATTCTAAATCATTAAACCAAAAGGATTTATTTCACAAAGTTCACCCAGTTTCACAAAGATCCATTCATAGATTTCAAAACGATTTCCATTTCAATTAGATTAACTCATTAAATCTTTAAATTAAAGATTAAATTTATAGCTTTCAAAACACGTTTCCAAAGATTTATTCATAACTTGGAAGACCATTTTTATTCTTAGACTTGAAATCCTTCTTACACAAATTAGAAGTTCATTTCTTATGTGAAAGCTTTTATGATTTGAAAAACAAACAATTCTCGTTTCATAAAAATTCAATTTATGCAAGTTAAAATCTTTGGGTTAAATTCAAATTCCCAAAACTACACTTTTAAAATAGTTTAAAAACCCATATAAACACATTTATAAGTTGAATAACCTTTTTTAAACCATAGTTTCCAAATCATAGAATTCAATTTCAAATATTGAATTCAAATTTAAATCAAATTATTTAAATTTCAAAACTCAATCAAGTTATTCAAAATAACTTTTATTTTTGAAATTCATTTTCAAAAGCTTTCGATTCTAAAACTATTTTGGATTCAAAAATCCAATTTTCAAAACTATTTCCAAAATTCGTGACTTAACCCATTTCCACGTGCAATCCATATTTGTGTGTGTAAAGTGTGGTCCAGGGGTTCAACACAATAGTGCACAACATCATCATCACAGATTCAATCATATCGATAAGCGGTATAACCCTTATCGCATATCTTTATTCACATGTTCACCGATAAAGTAAACTTTCCAATCACAAAGATTTACCATTACAATTCGATGTGGGTTTTGGATAACCAACTGGAATCCGATTCCCTGTCGCATTGAGATTTAAATGTCGTTCTACAGGTCAAGGAGTTTTCATATTCGTACAACAGTATATCCATCACAAATATAGCAGCTCGGCACAAAGCATCACATAGCGTCACATCACATATCAATATATATCAATCCATCGCACAACATTCAATGACAATCAACATCTTTGATTTAAGGTGAATAAATCATGTGGTTTTAAATTTATTACACACATAATTACTTTCGTTACAAATCTTTAATCAATGATTAATTATCATTAACTACAATTGATTAAGTCTTAACCACCTTTAATTAATCTTTTCTTTAATTAATTATCTTAATTAATTAACCCTTAACATAAATTAATTAAATCTTAATTACTTTTATTAATGGACCTTTAATTAATTACTTTAATTAATGAATCCTTAATTATTAATTAAATCTAATTATGATTAATTAACCTTAATTGATTGTTCTTAAATTAATCACCCTAATTAATTAACCACATTAATTAATTATGGTTTAAAGTATTTAACCCTTAATATTTGATTAATCAATCTTTAATCTTCAATTTTATATTCTTAATTACTTTCACTAAGTAATTATTATTTTTATTTAATCATTCATCAATTTCTTGATTAATTAACTTGAATTGTTAATTGATTTCTTTAATTACTTTAATTACCTTCATTATGTAAATTACCCTTAAGTTAATTACCGTTTAATTAATCCTTAATTAATTATCATAAGTGATTGTCCTTCATCACTTTTATTAATTTATAAATGACATTGAGTAATTATCATTTAATCCCTCGATTACCTAATCTTTAATCGTTAATTAATTCTTTTAATTAAGTAATTTATCTTTAATTATTAACATTTATAAACCATTAATTACTTAAAATCTTTAAAAGATAAACATTTTATCTTTAAAAATTTAAATCATGTACTTTAAGATTTAAAAAAAACATTTACTTTAACAAAATTTGGTTAAACCAGTTATAACTTCTTAAATCAACTCCTTTAAAACATTATTACTAAATCCAATTGAACATTAAAACTAGCTTTTATAAAACTATTTAGAACAGATTAAAAAACTGGCTTCGGTTCCAACTCGATTCCTACTCTAATCATGACCCGAGTAAAACTACTTTTCATTTCAAAACTAAGTTTTGGTTAAAGTTTAAAAACCTAGAAAACATGCTAATCACTCGCATACTGTTTCGAAGATGAACCCGAGCCAAGCCCTCAACTCTACGCGCTCGAACTCGAGAAAGATGCTTCTTCCACTTTTTTTTCCAGCTCCTCCTTCATTCCCCCCTTTTCTTTTTCATTGCTTTAGTAAAAATAAATTTCTATTACATAGTTAAACATCTGAAACTACGCGGTAAAAACAAAAAAAAAACTCGAATCAATTCTTAAATTCCACGTACTTGAACCCGAGTAGGACTTCGTCTTCCCCAAAACTGATCAATCATTCTAGCACGCCAACAAACACATGCACGTGCACGGTCGCACGGCGATGCTCCGGCCGCCATCGCGATAACCCCCACATCATAAATGATCACCAGAAACAATCGGAACAACCACAATCACGAAACCGTCATCAAAACGAAATCACGACAATATGCAAACCACATGGAAACAATACTCGCCTGAAAGATCCTCCACCTCGTCGCCACAAGCCATCAGAAAGTCTACGATTGCTTCCAAAACTGTGCCATAGCCCAATGCTTCTTTCCCCCGGATGAAATAGCACTCGATTCATCCACGATGAGTGCCTCTGGAATGTCCTCGTCTCAACTAACCGATAGAAACCTTATTCGACATCGATCCACTACCTAGATTATTTAAAAATCCAGTTTGTATTTTTTCCTTAATCCTTGGTGCTCGCACTATCACCTGACCCAAGCACGACGTACCCCAATTCGTCGATCATCGGAAATTTACGAAAATATATTTTCTATTCATCTCGTGAATTCACCCCACTCACTCACTTAAAAATCTTAGTATTTATACCAAAAATCATGATTTACCAACACGAATTCAAACATGAATTCAAAACTTAAAAACGTAACAATTAAAATTTTAACTTGAGTTAGTTTTCTCAGACATTTGTTATATCCAGTAATGCTATATGCTGATAATATCTAATAGTATTTAAAAATTTAGATTATGATCATTCAAACAACTTTTGTTCGAACCTCAAAGACTAAGGGGGAGTTAGAAGATTAGATTCAGAATTTTGAACAGGTTTTAGAGCCTGTTATGTTTAAACAGAAGATGGTTTCCCTGTCCCCAAACATGTATAAAGATATTGCCCCACATACATATGCATAAGAATCAACATGCACACACTAATCCAGATCATACTTCAAAGATCAACACATGCTAATCAAATATAACGAGCTTTAAGAAATAAATATGGGTGTTTGCTCACCTGAAGTTGATGAAGAAACAAAGAACAGGATATAGAATGAAGGCAGAGAAGAATCATGAGCCTATAAACTTTTTTTTTCTTTTTTTTCCCCTTTTTTAGCCTGCCTGAATTTTTTCTTTAATTCTTGGAGTTTGGACCTGTAAATTATAAATACAGATCTATATTTACTCTTTGTTGTTCTTAATTCATTAAATTCAAAAAGAATTTAAATTACTTACAGGTTGAGTTTCCTTTATGTGACAGTCCGGTTTTTTTTCTTTTCTTCTGCAGTTGCAACAGAATTTACTTTAGCCTTTAACTTTAATTGTTCCCTGCAACTTAGATTGATTAGTATTGTACTTAGTTCTTTCTTCATTACAGATTGCAACTTCAAACTCAAATTTTTAAAAAAAATTACTTGCCTTAGAACTATTTCCAGAAAAAGAACTGCACTGGCCATTGCTTTTGGGTTTCCAAATTTCTGAAGTTGCTTCTTGGTTTTGAATCTAAACATGCTGGAAACAAATTTGAACTGAAGCTTGAATTGTTTTTGAATTTGCTGAGAGTGTTTTAGCTTGCTTCAGATCTGAGTTTTACTTGATTGCTTTAGTTTGATCTATTTTTTTGGTTTTGTCATTTTATTTTATTTTTCTTGGGTGTTTGAACTTTGAAATGCCAAATATTTAATGCTGATTTGTTCCTGGTTTTCTAAAAAGCTATTATAATTGCATGTGGGGAAATTGAAAAGGTTTTTGTAATTTTTTAATCTTATTATTTAATTCAATCATGTTGGACGCCATTTGTTAAAAAATCATCATGAACTCTATATTTTGTTAATCTCTTTACTCCAAACCCATGCGCATGTATATTTCTTTACTTCCTTAGGTATATATTTACATTTAAATTTTTAAAGACAAAAGAATGTTTATTTTTATTTTTAAAATATTTTTTTTATCATATTTACTTTATAGATGAATGTACCTTTTATTTCATTAGCATATATATATATATATATATATATATATATATATACATACATGTTAAAAGCATTTAACCAATATTTACCTTTTATACATTATATCTTCATGAATTTTAAATGCCATTTACTTTTAAAAACATTCATTTTTAAATTTAAATCCAAATCTCAAATTTAAGCTTTGAAATATAAACATTTATGTCTATTCATTATATTCATACACATACTTATGCAATTTACATTCAAATTAAATGTATACACTTAAATCTACTCATGTATGCAATATACATATATGTATAAAATTTTAAATTTAAATGACTTTTTTAAATATCTATTATTTCAAAACTTTTAAACCCAAAAAAATTGGAATTCATTTATACATAGTTTATTACTTATTTATTTGATTAAGATTTTTTTTCAATTTATTTCCAAATTAAATTCTGAAAGTTAAAATATATTATTATTTTATATTGACAAATTTTAGAATGTTACCTTTTTTTATTTGTAGGATTTTAAATATACAAATTCAAATCCATGGTTAAATTTAAAATCAATGTCCAAATAAATAAATATCCTATTTAATTTGAAAAATTCAAATTAATTTACAATTTTTTATTCAAAAATTTACTTTAATTATCAATTTAAATTTAATTAAAAATCAGGATCGTTACACAAATATGATGTCTCACTCAGAAAATGATTTACATTTTTCTTATATAAGATATTTAGATATAAAAATAATAATTCATTTCCATCTATTTTTAACTGATTTAAATTTTAAATTGAAATTTTACAACCAAATACACTTTCATATTTTCTGATGAAAATCTGACACTTGTTATGTTTATATAGACGTATTCCAATATCAAATTTTCATTGCAAAAATTTTAATTGTTTATTTTCATAAATTTTTAGTTAATTACTTTATTTAAATTCTTAAAATTCCTAGGTCGTTGCACCATTTCATCCTTTATGACCTCTTGCAAAAAGGATAAATGCTGAGATTTTATTGCCTAATTGCATGTTAAAGGACCAGACTTTATAGAAAGCATGGCTTGATGTTTAGTAACATTTCTTGATCTTCTACTAAATAAATGACAAAATCTGGCCATAAAGATTTTTCATTCCTCGTTCTTTTACTTCTTCGAAGCGGTCTACTAGTTTCATCATTATTTGTCGAACTGTTCTCAATTTCACAACAGGTTCATTAACTTCCACCATTTTACAAGTAGTTTTATTAACCTCCATCATTTAATCAATAGATGAATTAGATAAAATAGACATGAATCTATTTTCATTAAACATCACATCTCTTGATTCTATTATTGTGTTTATATTGATCGAATTATTAGATTCTATTGCTAGAAACCTATAAACCTTACTGTGTTGAGCGCATCCAAAGAAAATAAACTCAATACCCTTTTGTCCTAATTTTCTGATTTTTGGTCCAGGCGATCGGATTATTGACAACTCCATACTTTAAGATAGTCTAGATCAGCTTTTTTTCCTCCCAAAGTTCATATAGAGTGACTTTGGTTTTCTTACGAAGTATCTTTCTTAATACATAACATGAAGTTAATAATGTTTCAACCCAGAAACTAGCATTAAGACAAAACTCACTCAACATAACATTAACCATTTTTGGTAAGTATCCTATTTTTTCATTTTTCTACTCCATTTACTATGGTGTATAAGCTACAGACCTTTCATATGTTAGTCAAATAGATTAAAAAAATGTAGGGAATTGATATTCTCCTCCTTTGTCTGATCTAAGGGTCTTAATTTTAAAATCACGCTGGTTTTCCACTTTCATTTTAGTGGAAATTAGGGAGGCATCCCTACATACTTTCATATTGTAAAGCGGGTACCTGTCAAAATTTCATTGTAAATCGGGTCCCTGTTTTCTGGAAACGAAGAAAATTATTGCTGAAATGTCAGCAACTTTTATAAACAAGTGTTGATATTTTAGCAACTTTCCCTGTAAAAGTTTCATTGTAAATCGGGTCCCTGTTTTCTGGAAACGAAGAAAAATATTGCTGAAATGTCAGCAACTTTTATAAATAAGTGCTGATATTTCAGCAATTTTCTTAAACAGTGTTCACAGTGTACATAAATGTTGCTGAAATGTCAGCAACCTTTATAAATATGTTCTGATATTTCAGCAACTTTCATACACTATATTCACAGTGTACAGAAAAGTTACGGAAATGTCGGCAACTTTTATGAAAAGTTGCATCATGCTCTGCAATAATCGTGAATAAAAAAACAGGGACCTAATTTACACTGAAATTCAGTGAAGGACTTTTCGTGAATTTTGAAACTTAATAAGGACCTGTGCCAAAAGTACCCTTCATTTTATGTGTTACAAATGGTTTAAATACTTCATCTTTAGCATGCATCAGATAAGCATAACAACTTTTTTATAATCATCTATAAAGTAACAAAATATTTTTTCCTCCTCTTGTAAAAGTACTACGCAAATCACAATCATCACTGTGAATTAGTTGTAATAAATTAGTGGTACTAATAGATTTTTATGGAAATGGTTTTTTAATTATTTTGACCAAAGAGCATACCCTACACCGATCATTAAAATTATTATCATACTTAATGATCGTGTTTAATGAAATCATATCATTGATATATCTAATATCAACATGTCCTGATCTACTATGCCATAAAGTAACAGAGTTACAATATAAGTAAAAGAAACAATTTATTGACATTGATTTAGAACATTCCATCACATATGTACCATTTACCCACAAATCACATCATCTTTGTTTAGTGTATATCTATCGGACACGAAGACCTATTTGAAACCAAGCTTAGTTAAAATTTTACCGAAAACAACATTCTTTCTAACATCAAGTACATCGTATACATTAGTTAGTATCAGAATCTTTTTGGGCATGAACTATAAGTCTACCATCTTATTTCCATTGACACCTGCTTTGATAGATTTTCCCATATAGAGATAGCTTCCATCCTCATATGGTTAAAATTTCTTGAATTGACTCTTGTCATTGCAGATATGCTTAGTAGTACCAGAGTCAATCTATTAAGAATCCTCTTTTTCAATCTACTAATTTAAGAGATAACAACTATAAAGCTATCTTTAGATGATTGTTGTTTCTTTTTAAGGAAACAACAATCCCTTTTAAAGTGATCGGGTTTTCCATGGTTATAGCACTCACTAACTTTCTTGGCTTTCTTGTTGTTGAAGTTGCTTTTATTATTGAACTTACTATTTGGTTAAAATAGTGATATGCACATTAATTGCCTCACTTTCCTCCACCACGTGGATATGTGATGAATACACGGTTAGTTCATCATTTCCCTTTTGCCTCAATATTTCTTCAACTTACAAATATTACACTAGATGATCCAGACTCTTTTCCTCTTTCTTATGTTTTAGTATTTTCCTTTGATCTTTCCAAGAGGAGGAAGTTTGTCTATTATAGGTGAGACTTTAATCTCTTCATCCATAGTATCATTAAATTGCTCCACTACTAGCACATCATCAGTCATTTTGTAACTAAAAAATCCGGTTGGTAAAAATTTCTTACCTGTTGTGTCTCTATTAGATATTTATCTTCAATTGCATCCCAATTAGTTTTTGCGGTCAATTTGTTGTACTACATATTGGACAGCATACTTGTCATAGCATTGCATATATGCCTCTTGCAAATATTGTCATCATGTTCCTATTTGATTATGTTTTTTTATCTGCAATATTTTCGTCCTCAGCCTCCTTTGGTTTTGGCATTGTCAATGCATATAGAACTTTCAATCCGCCATTAAAAAGTGCATTTTCTTCTAACTGTGAACGAAGTTAATGCCATTAAATCCCTCTAATTATTTGAAATCCTAAGCAAACTCACTCAAACCGTGTGTTGCCATTGTTCAGATACCGTCTTGAGATTGTTGGAATATCTTTCCATATTTTGGGATTTGGGACAATGGCTGAATTGGCGAAACTGGAAGAGATTGCTCCAAGGCTCATTGATGATGCTTTTCTTAAGACTATATTTGTCCTCTCCAATCGATTAAACAATCGAATGTGTGCTTAGAGTTATAGCAAACTATCTTTAAAGATATAATGGAGTCGAGATTTTAATCTCTTTAATCCACTACGATTGCACTATCAAAATCGATTCAAACTACCCTTTAGAATGATTAAATTGAACAAGAGTTTTTAATTTGTAATCTTCCATATAAAAAAATCCGATTTATCTTGATAAATAATGAAAATCAAAGTCAAAGAGAAAAGGAAAAGAACAATTTTGAAATTTTTGAATGAATTTTACGAGAAGAGGATGCTTTTATATAAGTGTTGAAGGGATGTGTATGATCGCGAATAGAAGCGACCATTGGAAGAGAAACATCCATTTACTAAACAAACGTTAGTTAGCCAACAATCACCTTATCCATCATTTGTAATTTTTCATAGTTCGAAAATTTTCTTATGATTTTATGGGTTAGTTTCTAGATTGAAACTGGCACAATTATAAAGTAAATTACATTCAAAAATATAATTTGACCCAACCCGTCTCGGTCGAGCAGTCGCAACGTGCATGTGTATTAACATGCATGGCCTCCCTCTTCAGCCCAAGAGAAAGCATTTGGATGACCAAAGGACCTAACCTTACTTTTGTAAATCTTATATTTTAATAAATATAGTTGCCAAAATTCTATGATGTGGGACCTATAATTTTTCCTCTTCCTCTTCTTCTATTCTTCTCTCTTCTTTTCTCTTCCCCTTGAAAATATATTTAAATTTTATAGAAAATATCTTAACAATGTTTTTCTACACATTAAGCCACGAAATATTACACAAATTGGTATGTGTGATTTTAGTCGAGCTATTAGAAATGTTAGTACTTGTGTTTCTAAGGTCCTACAAGTGTCTTACATATGATCAAAGATATTACTAAACCTAAAACTTTCAATGAGGTTCTTGATGATTATGACACACATTACTATCATTTTTATCTAAATATAATTGGAGTCATAGGTGAAACACATATTCATATGAGAGTTATTAAAGAAGAATTACCTATATTTATCGGCAGTAAAACATGCCCAACAAAAAATATACTTAATGTTGTTAATTTAAATTTAAATTTTGTTTTGTAATGTTTGGTTAGGAAGGCTCTGTCCATGATAGTATACTATTAAATCATGCAATAGAAGAAGTTGAAACCTTCCCACACCCAACACCCGGTAAGTATTACCTTGTTGACTTAGGGTACAAGCTTAGAAATTGACATCTGCCAACATATCGTAATGAATGCTATCATGTTCTAGTATTCCAACAAACCTAAATTATTTTGAAACCACATAATGAAATATTGAATTTCTATCATTCTAGTTTTCACATGGCTGTGGAAAAGGCATTTGGTATATGGAAAAAATTCAATGTTTTAAGACATATGTTGACATATATTTTGCCCAAACAAGCACATTTTGTCATTGCAACTTATGTTATTCATAATTTGATAACAAATTATTGAAGAGAAAAATATGGGGAAGGATTTATCACTAATATGCAGAAGTAATTTACCAGGATCTATTTTTGTCGACTGAACACCAATATAAATTCAATAAAAATTATGTTATCACATAAGATCAATAACAATAAGAAAAATGACAGAAGATTTAACGTGGTTCAGATTTGTATCCAACATCCACGATGACCAAGCAAATTTATTACTTCACCAATTTATAGAGGAGAGATTACAAAATGTTAGAGATTTCATAAAGCAAAGAAATCTTATCTCTATTACAAATCTACATAAGAATATTTAAGGTGAACTATTGTTTGAGAAGAATGAGGTGCTTTTCCAATTGCTTAAGGCCTCGTTAAAATAGGAGTAGAATGAAGCTAAATCTTGGGAAGAAATGAAATTAATTAGGAAAACAAATAATTAATTTCGTATAATTTGAAACATTTTCATTTTTTCCAAGATTTTATTTTCCTTTTATTTAATGCATATATCCATGAAAGGATGCGCATATCAACTTTCATTTTAATGTATATTTAACCAATCAATTAATTAAATTAATTGATCTATTTCCATTTTCTTCCATATGTTGATAGATTTAAGTCATATTTTAAACACTCGACCTTAATTCAAAATATTCATATCTCTCTCATACAAATTTAATCATCATCTATGAGATGTTGGATCAGCGCCCCATGGTGCTAAGTAGCTATGACTAAGCTAATCAAGTTTGAGAAAATGCTCAAACTTTTGTCCTTGGAAAGTGAATTAGTCATCATATCTAAAGGATCATCCATAGTACTCACTGTCAACAACTTGATCTTGCTACATCCTCAAGCATAAGGAAGAAACCTCTTACATCGATGTGCTTCACACAAGAACTATAAGCTTGATTCTTTATAAGATGAAGTGCACTCTAACTATCTAAAAATAGATCGGTTGTCCGCTGCACTACCATTCAATAAATAAAGTAAATATAATCCCTCCGTAGTCGCTTCCACAATCGATTAGCCTTGGTAGTTGACAAAACTACTATAGACCGCAGCTTTGATCTCCATGAAACCGAGCCTATGCCAAGTGTAAAAATATAACTCGATATTAACTTCTGTTAACCTCAATCCTGAGTTAAATCTGAATCACAATAGTCTCTAAGAGTGATGTCGCTATCTACTCCACCATACAACAGGCCAACTGAGGAAGTTCCATGAAGATATTTGAGTATTCACTTCACTGTTTGCCAATGTTCTTGTCTTGGGTTAAACATACATCGACTCACAACAACACCCACTACATGGGCCAAATCTGGCCTTGTGCATACCATCGTATACACGAGACTACCAACAGCACTGAAATAAGCTATATCTTCCATTTATCTCTTGTCTTCATCTGATGAAGGAGATTATTCTTTCGACAACTTACAATGAGAGCCTAATGGAGCGCCAACCATTTTAGCTTTCTCTATACCGAATCGAGCAAGGACCTTCTCGATGTACCGCACATGAGTGGGTCTCAACTCTCTTCGCTTTCTATCTTTGAATATCTCCATGCCTAAAAAAAATTGTGCTTTTTTCAAATCTTTCATATCAAACTCTTCGCTAAGCTCTGCTTTCAACTCTATAACTTTGACCATACTTTGAGATGCAATCAACATGTATCAACATATAAAAAATATATATCATATCTCCTTTATACTCCCCAAAATAAACACACTGGTCTTTGAAACTTCTAGAGTAAACATGTGAAACATAAACTTATCAAATCTCTTGTACCATAGTCTAGGAGACTGCTTCAGTCCATATAAAGATCTATTAAGTTTACAAGCATAATCTGGTCTGCTACTATCAATGAACTCCTTTGGCTACCACAAATAAATATCCTCATCCAGACCACTATGCAAGAATGAAATTTTGACATCTATTTGCTCAAGTTCCATATCATAATGAACAACTAATGCCAAAAGAACATGAATGGATGTATGCCTAACAACTGGAGCAAAGATATATGATACTCTACCCCTTTCTTCTAAACGTACCCGTCTGCTACTAATCTTGCTTTGTACCTAAAATCATCATTGCATGTATCTTTCACTATAGAAACCCAATTACATCCAATTTTCCTCTTGTTAGTAGGAAGAGGCACCGAATTTCAAGTATGATTTTTCTGCAAAGATTCAATCTCCTCTTCTATAGCAACCAACCAACTAGAACTATCAACTGATGCAATAACATCTTTATAATCTCTGGACTCCTCATGGACAACATTCAACGTATATGTTGCCATGTCATCGAAGTCAATTCTTTGATGCTCAATCCAAAAAAATCATCAAGCCATCTAGGCTTCTTCCTTTGTCTAACAGGCCTAGTCTCTGAACGAGCTCCATCTTGAGTCTGATCCTCGTTACTAATGTCTGTACTATTCTCATCAACCATGGTGCCATTGGAAACATCATTTGTACCTCTATAGAAAGAATCCGAAGATGACTTGCCTCGTGTTTGGTATTCTGAATTTTTCCTCATACTGTCATCAAATGAGGAAGGGTCCACCTTCAACATAGCCATCTTATCAAAAGTCATATGTCTGCTGGTAATAATCTTGTTGCTAATAGGACACTACACCCTATATCTCTTCACTCCTCTTTTATAACCTAGAAAGTTACACTTACAAGCTTTAGGTTGCAGCTTCCCTCTGGCTCATGTACATAAGCTGAGCATCCAAACACTTTGAGAAACAAATAGCTAACATGCTCTCTTTTCCATACTTCTTCAGGGATCTTCATTTCTAAGACAGTAAAAGATGTGCGATTAATAAGGAAAGCCGTCATAGATAAAGCATTGGTCCAAAATCTCTTCTTCAGCTTAGTAGTCAATCTGAGGCAATGAGTTCTCTCCAACAATGTCCGATTCATCCTTTTGGAACCCCGTTAGACAGAGGGTTTGTCATGTGTGGTGTAATGCCTCTTAAGGCCTTCGGACTCATAAAAATCGATGAATTTTTGCGATTCAAATTCACCGCCATTATTAGAATGGAGAACTTTCAACTTCTTCCCTAACTGCTTCTCAATAATAGATTTCCACTTTTGAAATGTCAAAGTTTTCACTCTTGGTTTGTAGAAAGTATATCAAAGCTTTAAGAGAGAAATCGTCCATAAATGTTATTAAATACTTGTCTCCACCCAAAGATGGGAAACAAGTAGGCCTCCAAACATCTGTATGAACATACTTTAAAACAACCTTCACCTTATGCTTTATAGTACCAAAAGAAATCTTTGTCTGCTTGCTAAGAAAACACTCCTCATAAAAACCAAGCTTTAAATGATGAACACCATCAATCAAACCTCGCTTTCTTAACTCATTTAAAACACGCTCACCAACATGGTTCATTTGTAAATGCCACAATCTGGAAGAATCTGAATAAGCCGAAGTAACAGAAGCTGATTCACCAACTATAGTAGTGCCCTTTAATAAATAAAGATTTATTACCCTCTCACCTTTCGTAACAATCTTGAAACCCTTTGATATTTTCCTTTTCTTTTCCTCAACTACATCATCAACCCAAACCTACTCAGAGCCCCAATAGAATCAAGCTCCTCCTCAAATCAGGTACATGTCTAACATCAGTAATTGTACGAATAACACCATCAAACATTATGACATTCACATTACCAACACCAACTATATGACAAGAAGCATCATTACCCATTAAAACATCTCCTCCATCAATCCCACTGTACGTAAAGAATTGGTTCCTATCATGTGTCATATGATAGGATACGTCAGAACCAATAAGCCATAATTTGCTCTTCCCAAAAGAGTCAAAAGCTTCAAACACATCAGTAACACTCTATGTATCTAATGTCATTGCAGTAGACACCGAATCTTGGTTTGGGTCTTTTCTTCGTAGTTTAAGCTTGGCATATTGAGCTACAAAGTGCCTAGTTTCTTACAGTAATTGCAAGTTAGTCGATTAGGAACCCTAGACTAAGATCTTGACTTATTTCGACCTCCACCATACGTTGACTTGCCTTGACTTCTACCTCTCTGAATAGATAAACCCTCTAAGTCACTGTCTATATTAGTTCTCGTCAATCTATCTCTCAACACCTTATTATGAAGACCAACCTTGACATCCCACAGACTAATCTTACTACGACCGTATATCATGGAGTTAACAAAAGCAATATACTCCTTACGAAAAAAAGAGGATCACTGCTTGAGCCTCATCTTTAATCTTAACATATGCCGCCTTAAGGTTCATAACAAGGTAGCTAGAGCATCAACATGCTCCATAAGATCGGCTCCTTACTTCATCTCAAACAAATAGAGTTGTTATCGAAGAATAATCTGATTTTTGGAAGACCGTCTTGATATGCATCAAATAATGCATCCCATATTTTCTTTGCTGTTTTATTTTGAGAAAACTCTCTAAGCACTTCATTTGAAAGACTCAACAAGATTATTGTAAGAACTTCATCTTCCATCTCTTCCAAAACATCCGCCTCAATGTCCTTCAATTTCTCAAGCATAGAAACAATTTTATAAGTCTTCTGCTTCTTCAGCACTACCACAATTTTCATCTTTCAAGTTCCAAAATCTCTGTTTCAACCAAAACGTGTAACACCATAATTAGCACATGTTATCCAGCTTTTTGACCTGACTATATCTGAACTGATTGGACAAGTTAGAATCGATCATAGACAAGAAAAGCAGTTCAAAACGGTGATTACAGAGTACAGAGATCAAACACAGAAAACAATATGAAGTAACGATCAAGAAAAACCAAGAGATAGGCTCTACATAACATTCAAAGTATGGATCAGTACCTCCCTTAGGCAGGGGATCGGCACATATCCCTTCCCCTAGGCAGGGGATCGGATCGGATCACTATGGCTATAAACAGCTCGAATCAGCAATTCAACTGAACGAGAATCGATAGATATCTCTAAAAACATGAAGACAACTATGCAAACAACTTTGGAAACATGAAGCTAGCATGGAAGGGCCCACATTACCGATCGCATGACTTCAAGGGGTCATTTAGACCAATCGACCTCTATCACTCTAATTTGGGAACTAGGTCATGAAATTTTTTGGATGATCTCATTTACATCTGAAGATTCCGTCGGTAAATTTTCAGGATGATAATCAGTCATCTACCCCTATAAATATAGAATTCATAGTTCATTTGAATGATCTTTATGCTGTTATTTTCGCGATCTAGTCCCTGTTATACTCAGAAATTCAAGTGATTAATAAAGCTATTTCATCATAGTGGATGTAGGCATTTAACATCAAACCACCACAAATCTGTTTGTCAATGTTTTTTTGTTTGTTTTCTGCTTTTTTCCTCTATTTTAATTTTGATTTGTTAATTTATTTACCTACATATAATCTGTTATGAGTTTGTGCAAACTTTTAGTTCAAACATTTTAGTTCTTTCACTGAGAACGAATTCTCAGGTTGATTGGATTTGATCATCTACTTGTGGATTCCCATATTCGCGAAATAGATCCAGATTTTTGTTCACAAATTTCCATTTCTACTCAAATATCAAGAAGATCAAAAAGATAGCAATTAGCTGCGGCTAGAGAAAAGTCTACTACTTCCCATGTCGTTGAAGGAAATGAACATACTAGCGTTCAATAGGTTGTTCGTAGCATACAACTGGCTGTTGCCTATCACCAGAATCAAGTCGACTATGTCACTAAAGAAGACTTTTAAGTCCTAATGAAGGAAGTAATGGATAGCCGTTAGTGGCTCAACCAAAAAATACAGGCTAACATCGACCTCATGAATCACTTTAAAAATCGGCATGGAAAGACAAGAGAGGAGTATTTTCCATACTCAGAATCAGAGAAATTCTCCTCATCTGGCGACGATTACAGAAACATACATCTCAAAACGGATGCATATGCAGTTGGAATGTTAGGATGGAATCAGACGATCGACATCGATCGATGCCGAGCCCTCCAAGAGGATCGGGACCAAACCATCGAATCATGGGAAGTCAGTATGTAGGTGAGGGAGCTCAATCTGGAGGTACCGTGATTGATCAAGGTGTTGGAGCTCATGCGAATGTAGCTGAGCTGACATTGAGAGTCAATGATAGAACGGCTGCTTAGGAAATGGATAAAGAGCAAGAGGAGCCAAGGCAATGTGGTATTGCCGAAAGGCGTGGATTAGATTGCTCACGTGAGGTGGAACACGAGTACTGCTAAGCACTAACTCACCAAACACCAGACTTAACAGCTATGGTGAGACAACTAGTGAAAGAAAATCAAGGCTTGACCAATGATATTAGGGACTCTCCATAAGTCATACTCCATTCACCGACAACATTCTACATGTAGAATATCCACGTAGGTTCCATATGCTTATATGCCTGCAATGCAGGAAAAACCGACCCCAAGCAATATCTTCTTGAAGTACAAATCACACATGTACTCCAACCGAGCCACAGATGCAGTCAAGTGTAGGTGCTTTTCCATTTTCAAGAAGATGCGACCATGTTGTTCACCAAACTACCACCGCGATCAATCACTTCTTTAGATGAATTAGCAAAGAAGTTCCTAGAGCAGTTTCGCATGCACACAACCCACCCAATGGATGTAATATCACTCTCCAATTGAGTTCAGGCACCAGTGGAATCACTAAAAGATTTCTAGAAAGGTTTAATACAATTGTTACAGAAGTCAGTAATCCGAATGATGATGCAATACTCATGGAACTGACTAGGGGAGTCGACCCCGATTTCGAGTTTGGTGATTGGTTAGCGGGGAAGCCTCATTCTACATTGGACTGTTTCTTTGCAAAGACGGCTCAATTTTTGAGGAACAAGGAGGCAATGCGAACCAAGAAGAGCGATGTTGCAGGCCCAAGCGCTAAGGGAGTACAAAGTAATATGGCGGTGAAGCAGTTTGGTGATAGTTCAGGGAAATTGCAAATTAATGTTCAGAACAAACAAAATGAGCAGAAGAAAGGCAGTAATATAAACCATGACCGAAGATGGGATTTCAGGAGAGGGAAGCCGAGGATCTCATTGTTTGATACATACACACCGTTGAATAAGTCACTAGAGAATGTTTATCTATCGACTTGTAACACTATGCAGTATTGGAAAACATCTCCAAAGGAGCTGACAAAAAAATGGAGGTAGTCTAGAAAGTACTATAGATTTCATGAAAGCTATGGACATACGATGATTGTCGCCACCTTCATGACGTTATGGAGAAGTTAATTCAAGAAAGAAGCAACAAATTTGTTAAAGCCCTACAGGATGGCGGGCAGGGGACATCTGACCCAATCGAGGACAAGCTTCACCTAGTGCCGAGGAACATCGACGGCAATAGAGAGATTAGTTATTAATACCATTGTTGGGGGACCACATTCGGCCGACAAAAGCTAGAATGAAATGGTGCATTACGTGAACACTATCAAAAATGTTGACATTGAATGTTGCTCGAACATGAAGGAAGGTGCTCTAACAAAGCAGCAGCGAACTATGAAATGTGATATTGTATTTTGGAGTAGAGATGTAGACAAGATGGACTCGTCTACGATCGACCCAATAGTGATCTCGCAATGATTGGCCCTGCTTTGGTGAGAAAGATTTTGATTGACTATGGAAGTTCGACGAATACCATTTCAAGAAGGCATACGATCAGATGTTACTAGAAGTTAAAGATCTAAAACCATGCAAAGCTCATATTCATGACTTTATCGGTACTATGTCGAGCTAGTAGAGCTAGGAGTTGGTAGAAGGAGGAGAATGTGGGCTACCATTTATTGTGGTGGATGTGAACTCTCCGTACAATGCATTTTTTGAGTCGATCGACCCTTGCTAAATTCAGGGCAGCTATCTACCCTTGGTGTCTAACACTCAAATTCCCAACAGAGAATGACATAGGAATTATCCATGCAGATCAGATGATTGGACATGCTGGTTATGTGGCTTAGTTGAGAGACGCTCGGTGAAAGGAGAAAGGAAAGGATGTGGAGAAGCCTCTCTACATCAAAAATAATGAAACCTAGAAATCAATGTCCGAGCCTTAGCTCGGTCACCCAAATTGGTTCTATAAAGATATAGATCCGAGATATAAAGATATGGAGCCTAATGAAACCAAGGCTGCACCCATTGAGCTAACGATCGACATGACGGTCAGCTACGACGACCCATGCCATTTTGGAAGATCGAATCACAGCTCAGTATAACAATGGTGAAGGAATTAGCCGATCTTCTTCGAGTGAATATTGACGTGTTGCTTGGACCCATTCTAACATGTATGTGATCTCACTGACTATTGCAAGCCATGAATTGAATATCGACCCGAGGCATGACCCGATGAAACAAAAACGATGCGACATGGATCCAAAGATATCCATTGCACTCAAAGAGGAAGTGGATAAACTCAAAAAAAGGGTTTATCTGTGATGCTCTCTACTCGAAATTGGTATCCAATCTAGTTCTTGTGAGAAAAGCTAACGGAAAGTGGCGAAAATGGATTGATTACTCAGACATGAAGAAGGCATGCCCGAAAGATAGCTTCCCACTTCCGAGGATTGACCAGCTCGTAGATTCAACTTCTGAACATGAACTGCTTTCATCCATGGATGCGTACTTAGGATACAATGATCCTGATGCATGTCCCAGCCCAGGAACACACCATCTCAATTACCGACCTGGGATTATACTACTATGTTGCGATGCCTTTTGGACTATAGAACGTTGGTGCTACTTACTAGAGACTGGTTAACCAAATATTTAAAGACTAGATCGGGTAATCAATGGAAGTATATGTAGATGATATGCTCATGAAGTCACGACAATCAAATGACAACATCGATGACTTAGCAAAGTTGTTCAACATTCTCCAAAAATATGGAATAAATTAACCCTTGAAATGCTCTCTTGGCTTTGCGTCGGAAAAATTCTAACGTTTCATTGTCAACTCTCATGGAATTGAAGCCAAACCCAAAAAGATTCAAGCGATCGGAGATATTAGAGTATCAAAGATAATTAAGTAGCTACAGAACCTAAATGGGAAGGTCGTCGCCTTGAGTCGATTCATCTCTAGGGCCATCGATAAGTGCATCCCTTTCTTCGACTTGATCAAGAGAGGGAAGGGAAACTTTGAATGGACATAGGATTGTATTGATGTGTTTCATGCTCTGGTACATCACTTAGAGAGACCTTCTATCTTGTCCAGGCCGCTGGATCATGAAGAGACTTATGTATTTATTTGGCAGTGTCAGTACATGCCATAAGTGTCGCACTGTTATGTGAAGGGGATCGGATCCAGAGACCATTGTATTATGTTAGCAAGCGATTGACAGGTGCTTAAAGGAACTATCCAAAACTGGAGAAGCTCGCGTACGGCCTAATGATTGCGTCAAGAAAGCTCCGCCCTTATTTCTAGCCTCACCCCATCAATGTCTTTACCAATCAGCCGTTAAAATAGGTCCTACTATGACCTGAGAAGTTTGAAAGGTTACATAGATGGAACATCGAATTGATCTAGTTCGATATCACTTATCTCCCTCGGAGGACCATCTAGGACAAACACTACCAGATTTCATAGCTGAATTCACTGCACGTGACGACTCTCTGGAGAGCATTGGAGAAACTACCATTTGATGGAAGATGTATATAGATGGAGCATCCAACGATCGGTGTTCTAGTGTTAGGATTGTAACAACCCTGTATTTTGTAATTATTTTATTATATATTTTAATTATTTTAATGTAATATTTTGATTTAAAAACTTATTTTACTTATTTTAAATGATTAAATTTATTATTTAAATATAATCTTGATCTTTATATGAGTTATAATTCCAAACTTGTGTAAGTTGAATATTTGCTTGAAATGCTGATTTTGGTCAAAATAGTCAAACTGTGACTTTCAACTTACTTTTAAAAGTTTAAAATTTTAAATTTTTTTCTTTTATTATGAAAGTACATAAAATTATAAGAACACCACTTTTCGTTTCGTTGAATTTGGATGTAAATTGTGAAAGTTCTACCCTTTACAATATTGTGCGTATATAGGGTTATTTAACAATGACTATTTTAAATTGTATAAATTACTTCTTCTTGGTTATATTTTATTTTAATATGTGATAATATGTTTTATTATGTATATTTTGACTTTTAAATATTTTTAAATAATAATAGAATTTTTCCAAAATTTACTGTATTTATTTCCTATTTTTAAAGGCTGTTTTCTAATTTTCTGCCATTTTCTTCATATAAATTATATTTAATAAAAAAATATTTGTGAATGCACTTTTATTTTTTTTGTTATTTTTTTTTTGTTATAAATATTTTACAAGTCCATGAAGATTTTCTAAAGTTCATTTGGATTTATTTCTAATTTTAAAGCCCAATCTACAATTTTAAGCCATTTTCTTATTTTAATTATATATAATTAAAATTTATTTATTTATTTTATGCACTCACTTTTATTTGCTGTGCTTTACTTTATTTTATTCATTTTACATGTATTTAAATTTAAGTAAATTTTTCCAAAGTGTATTGAAGTTATTTTTAATTCTTAAGTCTAGTTTTCATTTTTCTGTGTTATTTTTCTTATTTAATCATATCAAATTAATATTTAATTTTTAATATTTTGTTTATCTGTTATATTTTCGAATTTTAACTGAGATTTTAATTATTTTCAGTTATTTGGATGTATATAAATATATATGAGAAATTTGAAAGGGTTAAGAGCTAAGAAAAGGAAAAACGTTTTATCCGTTTCTTTTGAAGTTTCTTCTGTCATTAATACAACAATTCATCTTAGCCATTCCTTTCCCCATCCTTTACAGCCGACTTCCTCTTGTCATTCACGAATTTTTGAAGCCCCAAAACCCTAAAAATCATGGCCTCCGCCTTGAAGAAAAAAATTAGGTAAATCCCTCTCTTCTTTCTACTTTTCTTACTTTTCTATGCAATTTTGCCTTGTTTCTCTTCTAAGTTTGGATCGGCCTCTTCTCCATAGCCGCAGCCACAAACTCCTACATCTCTTCCATGCCTCCAACACCATCTACTCCACCAACCATGACCATGGCCGAGCCATCTATGGTGGCCAAACCCTTCAAATTGCAACCTACATGCCTAAAAACAATGTTTTTGACCATTGTTGCCTCATTCCCTTCATCTCCACTTTTTGCCTTGCCTATATGATGTTAAACCTGACCTATATGATGTCATACCGGAGCCAAAGCATCATCATAGCCAAGCATAAGTGTCCCTTAGGCCAAGCATTGAAGTGGTTGAAGCAAGGTCCAATCTATCTTGTTCATTTCGCTTTGTATTTCAAAATTGTTTCAATGTTATTTTATGTTGAATGTTTATATAGTGTCTGGTTTGTTTTGTTTTGGGTTGTTGATACAAAATCATATCTTGGCTATCTTTCAACTCAAATCAAAAGTCGTGAAATTGTGCTTGTCGTGCCTTTGGAGTCGTGCTTGTATGTTGTTTTGGTCTCTAGCTTTGAAAAAGGTGAGTCTTTCTCACTCTGACATATATACTTATGAAAAGTGGATTGATGACAAGTGTTTAGTAATGTAAAATGTTTATGCAAGTTAATGATGATCATATGATATGCTATGCCATGTTATTACCATGTTAAAACTGGTAATTTTCACCTGACATCTGATATATGACCGTATATTGTGATATTGACTTTGTTTATATTATTTCTGTATATGATCACACTGCAAGTTCCCTGTTAGAAAAATGTTATGGGCTGAAATGATAGGCCTGAGTTATTTTATTTATTTATTTAAACTTGGGATTGCGGGTTTGAAATGATAGAACCCGTATTTTTACCTTTTAAACTGCGGATTGAAATGATACATATCCGTATCACTTGACCTAGGTTAGAAAACTATATACAGACCCGTGGTTATTCTATAAAGTGCTTTGAATATTTTAAGTATTTTAAAAATATAAAATTATGAAATTTGATTTAAATAGATTTTTAAAGGTTTTAAAATAAATAAATTATGATTTTTCTATGTGTTAAAAATGTAATTTATGAATGGATTAACTGGATTTTGAAATATAACTTATGTTTGAAATTTGGAATTTTGACTAAAAATGATATTTAAGTTACATGAATAAAATGGACTTTAATTTTATTTGGAAAATGGTAAATATGATAAGTTGATTTATATTTCAATTTAAGTGATTTATTAATGAATTATTGATTTTCTATAAATTTAAGTGGTTGAATAAATGACTGTTGAAAATGAAATTTCAAAATATAACTTGATTTGAAAATGTGAAATTTGAGTTTTAACTAAAGATGTTAAATTAATTAAATAAATTGGAAGTTTAGTTAAATTTGTGAAATGGTAATATAAATCTGAAATGTTAAGTTTTAATTTATGAAAGAAACGTATAGGTTTTAATTTATGAAAGAAACGTATAGGTTTTAATTTATGAAAGAAACGTATAGGTTTTAATTTATTAAAGAAACTTATAGGTTTTAATTTATGAAAGAAACGTATAGGTTTAAATTTATGAAAGAAACGTATGGTTTTAATTTATGAAAGAAACGTATAGGTTTAATTTATGAAAGAAACGTATAGGTTTTAATTTATGAAAGAAACGTATAGGTTTAATTTATGAAAGAAACGTATAGGTTTTAATTTATGAAAGAAACGTATAGGTTTTAATTTATGAAAGAACATATGGTGTTTTAATTTATGAAAGAAACGTATAGGTTTAATTAATGAAAGAACATATGGTGTTCTAATTAATGATAGGAACATGTAAATTCCTAATTAATGAAAGAAAGGTATAAGTTTTAATTAATGAAAGAAACATATAAGTTTTTAATTAATGAAAGAAACGTGTAAAGTCCTAATTAATGAGAGAACATGAAAGTTTTAATTAATGCAAGAACATGTAAAGTTTTAATTAAGAAAGAAACATGTAAAGTTTTAAGTAGTGTGGTATTGATTTAAATTAATAAATGTTCATTATTGTAATAGGAATATAAAATTTAAAACGTACATTTGACACGTAGATTTTAATCAATGTAATGGTGTATTTTAAATTGATTAAAATGATAAATGTTACTTACTGTAATAATAAAATGTAAGTTGATAACGTACATTTGATAAGCAAGTTTTAATTTATGTGAATGGCATACTTTAAATGATTAAAATAATAAAGTTTCTTTATTGTAATAATAATGTAAGTTAATAAGGTGCTTTTAACTTAACATAAGAATTTCGGTTTAAATTGTATATTACAGTAAGAAAGTTTATTTAACTATAAGGCTATGATAAATTGACATGTTAAAATTTTAAGCTTATCAATACTTTGATTATATACAATGTAAAGTGGAAAGTAGTACATTCCAAAAATGCTATGATTCCTTAAGGTAACATTTCCAAAATGCTATGATAATTTAAAGGAATATTTCAAGTTTAATAAATTTAAAGAAATATTCAATGATTTGAAAATTTTGGGTTTTATTTGAATGATATAATATTGAATTATTTTTGAAATGGAAATGATACAATTGTGATATTGTTTTTAAATGAGTACGAAATTTTGGTCTTGAAAGTATAAATTATTTGAAATAAATATTCATGGGTTATAATAACGATTGGTTGTTAAAGAGACAGGGATCGGATATTGTCTTATAGCCGGACAATACCGAAAACCACTTTAACAACTGTGTACGCGGTGGAGATTCCAGAATGAAGTAGGATGGTGGCGACGTTCTCGAGGTATGTTACGTGGACCCAACTCCCGTGAGTTGGCATATATGACTAAAACAGGAGCTATACCGGGCTACACAAAGGGTCGCACCATTTCATCGAGCATGCTCCATCGGAAACTATTCTATTACTGTTGTGATTCGATTCGGTGGCGCCACTTTGATTCGGGGGTATTGTTCGAGGTGGGCGGAAGCTGCTGGCTTGCCGTCACCACCGGTCCGGGAGTGCAAACGGTGTATCCACCCTGGCATTTCCTTGCGTGCCGTGTCATATCCTTATATCGAGCCCACTACGATTTTGGTTTTAAAGATCCGACCGCGTTAAGGTTCACCATCCCCTTAACGTTGTTTTCTATATGATTATACTTTACTGATTAGACACTACCGTATATAGCGTATATTACTACATAGTAAATAGTTTAACGGATCCTTAGAGGATGGGCGGTCCCAAGCATCCTTTAAGTTACTGATGCATTTTGTTACTGTTCACTTGAGTTGATTTACAGTTTATAAGTATTTATGTCCTAACTCGAGGGTTTTGTGTTTTTCATTACGCTCAGGTCAGATTGATTGAGTTAGCATTCAAGATTCACCTTCGGCATTGGAGCTTTCCTTGAAGATCCAGCCATCTATTTTGTTTCAGTATCCAGTGGTTAAGTGATGTATCTGATTTGTACCTGATGTATCCTGTTACTCTTCTGTTGTATCTTATATTTTATATAGTAGCTTCATGAACTACTATCTCCTCTTTTACTTCCGCTGCATTATTATTACTCTGTGTCTGTGATCTGTGATTTTTATTTACTGTATACCCTGAGATTTGCCAAATTTTTATTTACAACGCGGTATTTTGAGCAATTCAATTCCGGCATGAGTGTCTACCTATACACTTATAATGGATGCGAATGGTTGAAAATACCGGGTCATTACAGTTGGTATCAGAGCTTTGGTAGCTCTAGGCAAAGCTCAGCATATAGAGTGAATGTATTTACAGAATCACTTTCATTCGAGTTTGAATCTCTTTCCTTTTGACTCGATTCCTTTGAATTTTGGAACGTTCCCTGCGGTTCCAAAGTCCATTCTTATTCCCCGCTATTCATCTTCATTTGATTCTGGAGTATCCTACAACTCCACTTCGAATGATCTTTATAGTGAATTGGCGGTCCCGCCAATCTCAAAAATTCTCTTGTAAGAGGGGTGAAACTCCATTACAACAGCATCGATTCACCAAAGATTTTATATCCTCGGTTTAGATGCTAGTATCTCCTATTATCCCAAACTATAACACTTGAGATCAAACGTAGATTTACCCCAGAAAATCCACTTCGATCTTATACTTTAAGTCACGGTTGACCCGATTGAGGTTGCCCGTGATTTATTTTAGCTTATCCACCTCCCTACTCTGTATTTAATCATCTTGTCTTTTGTTTCCAACATATTTTCAAACATTTTGAATTGTATTTGTCAATCTATATTTTTTTATTGTGTTGTTGGAGTTGTTGATGTTGATTTGGGTTTCCGATCGATTCGTCTGATCAACGCTATCGATAGGATTTCTAAAAACCTTGACAGAACAAACTGACACGATATTATTTAAAATTTGTTTTGGTTAATGAAATAAAATTTTGATATATATATTTATGGAACTTAATAAAAGGATTCAAATTGATAATTTGAAATGATAATACTTGATTTATCATTTACTGCTCTATAAATGAATTTATAAATAATTGTTTATAAATTTATGTGGGAACTTAAATGAATTTAGAAAAAGAAATTTGAGAATTTAATTTCCGATGGTTCCAAACCTTTTGTTTAAAAAGTTTAAAGGGATATAATATTTAAAATATTTTCAAATAGAAATTTGTTTCCAAAGAATTTTAAGTTTAAAATTAGTACTCTTCTCTTTGTCGCTGGAAAATAACTTCGGTGATGACTGTAGCATCATCGACGTTCATTTTCAAGTTTCGAAGTGAAGAGACTGTTCTGTAGTCTTGCTACAACTTTGTTTTGGGAAATTAAATTGATTCGAATTTCTAAAATATGACTTAATTTATAATATATATAGATATATGATTGAAATTTGATTTGACATATTATATATATATTATTACTTATCTCTAAATGGTTTGAAGAAATTGGAAATTTAATTCTTAAATTTTATTTTTAACAATAATTTCAATTATAAAAAGAAAATTAAAAAAAAATTGGATAAATGATTAACGGAGGTAAATATAATAAAGGGTAATTGAATAACTTACAATAAAATAATGTTAAAAGAACTAAGAATAAAAGAAAGCAGTTATAATAAGTGTAAGTATATAAAACATGAGTGATAAGTATATTGAGAGGAATAAATTTAATTTTATTAGGAATAAAGAAGAATAAAATTTATTAAGTATAATGTGAGTGCAATAAATGATTATTTTTCAAACCCATGGTTTTAAAAATTGTTAATTTAAGATGATTGGATAATAAGATAATGAAATTTGGGGTAGTTAAGATTTATTTAACTTGTGTAAAGATTTATTCTCTATTTAAGTTGAAATTTCCATGCTTTCAAATTCATTTGCTTATTTTGTTTTCAAACTATCTTTTGGTTGTCCTTATTATCCTTATCTTGCTATAGACCGGTATAGGCATCTTTTTATAATCTTTATGTTTAGAAATCTTTCTATAATCTTTGATAGACCTTTGGTAATCATTTTGAATCCACCTTTTTCGTGCTTGTGTTCTTGATTCTGGAGGATCTTGGAAAGATCACCTCCACCTTGTTAAACTTACCTATAACAACAGTTATCAGGTATAACTTCAATCTTCTTATCATCTTATCTTAATCCTATTTCACTCTATCTTTTTTGTGCCCTTCCATACCTCATTCCTTTTCGGGGACGAAAAGTTTTGAGTGGGGGAGAGTGTAACAACCCTGTATTTTGTAATTATTTTATTGTATATTTTAATTATTTTTAATGTAAGATTTTGATTTAAAAACTTATTTTACTTATTTGAAATGATTAAATTTATTATTTAAATATAATCTTGATCTTTATATGAGTTATAATTCCAAACTTGTGTAAGTTGAATATTTGCCTGAAATGCTGATTTTGGTCAAAATAGTCAAACTGTGACTTTCAACTTAAAATTTTAAAATTTTAAAATTTTAAATTTTTTTCTTTTATTATGAAAGTACATAAAATTATAAGAACACCACTTTTCGTTTCGTTGAATTTGGATGTAAATTGTGAAAGTTATACCCTTTACAATATTATGCGTATATAGGGTTATTTAACAATGACTATTTTAAATTGTATAAATTACTTCTTCTTGGTTATATTTTATTTTAATATGTGATAATATGTTTTATTATGTATATTTTGACTTTTAAATATTTTTAAATGATAATAGAATTTTTCCAAAATTTACTATATTTATTTCCTATTTTTAAAGGCCGTTTTCTAATTTTCTGCCATTTTCTTCATATAAATTATATTTAATAAAAAAATTTTTTTGTGAATTCACTTTTATTTTTTTTGTTATTTTTTTTTGTTATAAATATTTTACAAGTCCATGAAGATTTTCTAAAGTTCATTTGGATTTATTTCTAATTTTAAAGCCCAGTCTACAATTTTAAGCCATTTTCTTATTTTAATTATATATAATTAAAATTTATTTATTTATTTTATGCACTCACTTTTACTTGCTGTGCTTTACTTTATTTTATTCATTTTACATGTATTTAAATTTAAGTAAATTTTTCCAAAGTGTATTGAAGTTATTTTTAATTCTTAAGTCTAGTTTTCATTTTTCTGTGTTATTTTTCTTATTTAATCATATCAAATTAATATTTAATTTTTAATATTTTGTTTATCTGTTATATTTTCGAATTTTAACTTAGATTTTAATTATTTTCAGTTATTTGGATGTATATAAATATATATGAGAAATTTGAAAGGGTTAAGAGCTAAGAAAAGGAAAAACGTTTTATCCGTTTCTTTTGCAGTTTCTTCTGTCATTAATACAACAATTCATCTTAGCCATTCCTTTCCCCATTCTTTGCAGCCGACTTCCTCTTGTCATTCAAGAATTTTTGAAGCCCCAAAACCCTAAAAATCATGGCCTCCGCCTTGAAGAAAAAAAAAATAGGTAAATCCCTCTCTTCTTTCTACTTTTCTTACTTTTCTATGCAATTTTGCCTTGTTTCACTTCTAAGTTTGGATCGGCCTCTTCTCCATAGTCGCAGCCACAAACTCCTACATCTCTTCCATGCCTCCAACACCATCTACTCCACCAACCACGACCATGGCCGAGTCATCTATGGTGGCCAAACCCTTCAAATTGCAACCTACATGCCTAAAAACAATGTTTTTGACCATTATTGCCTCATTCCCTTCATCTCCACTTGTTGCCTTGCCTATATGATGTTAAACCTGACCTATATGATGTCATACCTGAGCCAAAGCATCATCATAGCCAAGCATAAGTGTCCCTTAGGCCAAGCATTGAAGTGGTTGAAGCAAGGTCCAATCTATCTTGTTCATTTCGCTTTGTATTTCAAAATTGTTTCAATGTTATTTTATGTTGAATGTTTATATAGTGTCTGGTTTGTTTTGTTTTGGGTTGGTGATACAAAATCATATCTTGGCTATCTTTCAACTCAAATCAAAAGTCGTGAAATTGTGCTTGTCGTGCCTTTGGAGTCGTGCTTGTATGTTGTTTTGGTCTCTAGCTTTGAAAAAGGTGAGTCTTTCTCACTCTGACATATATACTTATGAAAAGTGGATTGATGACAAGTGTTTAGTAATGTAAAATGTTTATGCAAGTTAATGATGATCATATGATATGCTATGCCATGTTATTACCATGTTAAAACTGGTAATTTTCACCTGACATCTGATATATGACTGTATATTGTGATATTGACTTTGTTTATATTATTTCTGTATATGATCACACTGCAAGTTCCCTGTTAGAAAAATGTTATGGGCTAAAATGATAGGCCTGAGTTATTTTATTTATTTATTTAGACTTGGGATTGCGGGTTTGAAATGATAGAACCCGGATTTTTACCTTTTAAACTGCGGATTGAAATGATACATATCCGTATCACTTGACCTAGGTTAGAAAACTATATACAGACCCGTGGTTATTCTATAAAGTGCTTTGAATATTTTAAGTATTTTAAAATATAAAATTATGAAATTTGATTTAAATAGATTTTTAAAGGTTTTAAAATAAATAAATTATGATTTTTCTATGTGTTAAAAATGTAATTTATGAATGGATTAACTGGATTTTGAAATATAACTTATGTTTGAAATTTGGAATTTTGACTAAAAATGATATTTAAGTTACATGAATAAAATGGACTTTAATTTTATTTGGAAAATGGTAAATATGATAAATTGATTTATATTTGAATTTAAGTGATTTATTAACGAATTATTGATTTTCTATAAATTTAAGTGGTTGAATAAATGACTGTTGAAAATGAAATTTTCAAATACAACTTGACTAGAAAATGTGAAATTTGAGTTTTAACTAAAGATGTTAAATTAATTAAATAAATTGGAAGTTTAGTTAAATTTGTGAAATGGTAATATAAATCTGAAACGTTAAGTTTTAATTTATGAAAGAAACGTATAGGTTTTAATTTATGAAAGAAACGTATAGGTTTTAATTTATGAAAGAAACGTATGGTTTTAATTTATGAAAGAAACGTATAGGTTTAATTTATGAAAGAAACGTATAGGTTTTAATTTATGAAAGAAACGTATAGGTTTTAATTTATGAAAGAAACGTATAGGTTTAATTAATGAAAGAACGTATGGTGTTCTAATTAATGATAGGAACATGTAAATTCCTAATTAATGAAATAAAGGTATAAGTTTTAATTAATGAAAGAAATGTATAAGTTTTTAATTAATGAAAGAAACGTGTAAAGTCCTAATTAATGAGAGAACATGAAAGTTTTAATTAATGCAAGAACATGTAAAGTTTTAATTAAGAAAGAAACATGTAAAGTTTTAAGTAGTGTGGTATTGATTTAAATTAATAAATGTTCATTATTATAATAGGAATATAAAATTTAAAACGTACATTTGACACGTAGATTTTAATCAATGTAATGGTGTATTTTAAATTGATTAAAATGATAAATGTTACTTACTGTAATAATAAAATATAAGTTGATAACGTACATTTGATAAGCAAGTTTTAATTTATGTGAATGGCATACTTTAAATGATTAAAATAATAAATTTTCTTTATTGTAATAATAATGTAAGTTAATAAGGTGCTTTTAACTTAACATAAGAATTTCGGTTTAAATTGTATATTACAGTAAGAAAGTTTATTTAACTATAAGGCTATGATAAATTGACATGTTAAAATTTTAAGCTTATCAATACTTTGATTATATACAATGTAAAGCGGAAAGTAGTACATTCCAAAAATGCTATGATTCCTTAAGGTAACATTTCCAAAATGCTATGATAATCTAAAGGAATATTTCAAGTTTAATAAATTTAAAGAAATACTCAATGATTTGAAAATTTGGGTTTTATTTGAATGATATAATATTGAATTATTTTTGAAATGGAAATGATACAATTGTGATATTGTTTTGAAATGAGTATGAAATTTTGGTCTTGAAAGTATAAATTATTTGAAATAAATATCCATGGGTTATAATAACGATTGGTTGTTAAAGAGACCGAGATCGGATATTGTCTTATAGCCGGACAATACCAAAAACCACTTTAACAACTGTGTACGCGGTGGAGATTCCAGAATGAAATAGGATGGGGCGACGTTCTCGAGGTATGTTACGTGGACCCAACTCCCGTGAGTTGACATATATGACTAAAACAGGAGCTATACCGGGCTACACAAAGGGTCGCACCCTTTCATCGAGCATGCTCCATCGGAAACTATTCTATTACTATTGTGATTCGATTCGGTGGCCCACTTTGATTCGGGGGTATTGTTCGAGGTGGGCGGAAGCTGCTGGCTTGCCGTCACCACCGGTCCGGGAGTGCAAACGGTGTATCCACCCTGGCATTTCCTTGCGTGCCATGTCATATCCTTATATCGAGCCCACTACGATTTTGGTTTTAAAGATCCGACCGCGTTAAGGTTCACCATCCCCTTAACGCTATTTTCTATATGATTATACTTTACTGATTAGACACTACCGTATATAGCGTATATTACTACATAGTAAATAGTTTAACGGATCCTTAGAGGATGGGCGGTCCCAAGCATCCTTTAAGTTACTGATGCATTTTGTTACTGTTCACTTGAGTTGATTTACAGTTTATAAGTATTTATGTCCTGACTCGAGGGTTTTGTGTTTTGCTTTACGCTCGGGTCAGATTGATTGAGTTAGCATTCAAGATTCACCTTCGGCATTGGAGCTTTCCTTGAAGATCCAGCCATCTATTTTGTTTCAGTATCCAGTGGTTAAGTGACGTATCTGATTTGTACCTGATGTATCCTGTTACTCTTCTGTTGTATCTTATATTTTATATAGTAGCTTCATGAATTACTATCTCCTCTTCTACTTCCGCTGCATTATTACTAATCTGTGTCTGTGATCTGTGATTTTTATTTACTGTATACCCTGAGATTTGCCAAATTTTTATTTACAATGCGGTATTTGAGCAATTCAATTCCGACATGAGTGTCTACCTATACACTTATAATGGATGCGAATGGTTGAAAATACCGGGTCGTTACAGCATGCTAATAACCCCTGAGGAATTCTTGATCTACTATGCCCTGAAACTTGACTTCCCTCCAACAAATAATGAAGCTGAATATGAAGCCTTGATCGTTGGCCTAAAATTTGCTAGAGAGCTGAGAGTAAAGGCGGTGTAAATTTTCTGTGATTCCTAGTTAGTATTAAATCAAGTCAGGGGAGAATATCAAACCAAAGGAGAGCGACTTGGTCCTTACCTTAACCGGGTCCAAGACGTTCTAACTGATTTCGAGCATCACACCATTACACGCATCCCGAGAAAACAGAATGAGAAAGCCGACTCACCAGCCAAGCTAGCTAATTCTAGGGTGCATGGTAAATGGGCTTGGTCCCAGTTGAAATACTTAACACTCTGATTATTAACTAGATGGAGATTGATTGGGTCTTAGAGACGGAGCCCGAGAAGGAGTCATGGATGACTCTGATTAAAGACTATTTACAAGGGGGAATCCTCCTCGAAAGAAGGAATGAAAAACGACAAATCCTTCGTAAAGATTCGTGATACATTCTACAAGGAGGAGTCATGTATAGAAAGGGTTTCCCCATCCTCCTTCTTTGGTGTATCTCCAAAGATGAAATCATGCGGGTATTAAGAGAAGTCCATGAAGGTGAATGTAGTGATCATAACAGGGGTAAACCCTGGCGATGATGGTACTTCTCTATGGTTATTTCTTGCCAATAGTCAATCGAGACGTAGCTGATTATGCTAGACGATGTAACAAGTGTTAGATGTTTGCAAAGATTCCGAAAGCCCCATCGACGAAAATACTCAGATGGTCAGTCCATGGCTATTTACTAGTTGGGATATTGACATCATCGGCTCCTTGCTGATTTCCAAAGGTGGTGGAAAATATGCCATCGTCGTAGTTGATTATTTCACTAAATGGGCTAAAGCTGAAGTTGTACCTTTGGCCACGATCACAGTGAAGAAAGTAATCAACTTTGTGGTTTTAAACATCATCTACCGTTTTGGTCTCCCTCAAGCAATCGTAACTTATAATGGGATCCGGTTGGACAGTGCTGAATTCAAAGACTTCTGTCACCGTCATCATATTAAGAAAATATTTGCATTAGTTTTTCACCCTCAAACTAATGGACAAGTCGAAGCTGTTAATAAAATCATAAAGTACATTCTAAAGAAGCATTTGGAAAAGGCTAGAAGCAAGTGGGTTAATGAAACCATCAGCATTATGGGCCTATGGAACCACCCAGAAGTCTACGATTGGCCGCATTCCATTTGCCTTTGCTTACGGCTCTAAAGCTATGTTTCCTATCGTATTTGAAGTACCTTCTCATCGAGTGGCTTACTATCAACCTAAAACTAACAAAGATCTCCTTTTGGAAACTATAGACATGATTAACGTGAAGCACGAAGATGCTGACTTGACGGCAGCTGCACATCGACACCAAATCGTCTGGTACTATAATGTTAAAGTTTGACTTACGACCTTTGAAATTAGTGATCTTGTCCTGAAACTAATCATTCCTAGCTCCACAAACATGGGTCCGAGATGGGAAGAACTATATGTCATCAATTAGAAGCTTGGAGATGAAACTTTCAAGCTAGCGACTATTGATGGCATCACACTCTTGGAGCATGGAATAACGAGCATTTATGATGCTATTTCACTTAGTTTTGTTTTATTCAGTTGTTTTTCATTTAGAATTTTCTTTTGCAATTGAATTAAAAGCCATGTGATAAGACAAACTCTGTTGCTTCTTTTTTATTTTGCAAAAAAATTCGAAGTATACTCTATATTTTTGAATTGTTTGTGCATAATATAATAGTTATGATATACGACGAACTTACATCTATGCATGCCTAATGTAAACCAACAAGTACCTAGAGTGTGGTGCCAACCAAGTACTTGGGTCCGTAATCGAATTAAAAAAAATGAACTTGACCGTTCATCCATTAACTCACGTCTGTAATCAGATGGGTTGAGTATAAAACAGAGAATGGTTATGACTCGACCATCCGTTAACTAGCTCCGTCTCCTGATTCGATAGGATGAATGTAAATTAAAAGGGGTTGAAATATGACTGACCGCTCATTGACTTTTTCCCTAGACTTATGGCAAGGGAATTAAAAAAAATGTGATTTGACAGTTTCCTAGAACAACTTCAGTCCCCAGAATGTGGGCTAGATTACGAACATCAAATGGGTGTGATTAACAACCTATCGACTAATTCTGATCCTCAAAGTGCAGATAAGAGTATAAACAAAATGAATTAGTGCGATTTGACCATTCATTCTCCAACTCTGGCCTAGACCCGATAGAAGAAGTATAAACTCATCATGAATAGGACTCGACCGTCCACGAACTAACTCCATCGATCCAAGATTGGGGGCAGAAGTATAATTACTTAACCACTGAACATGAAAACATGACACTGTGGTTCACAGCTAGTATTTGATACGACTTATAACCACAACCAAAAGGAGGCTTTGAGATGGATTTTTTGGATCGATGCCCGAAGCAATGGGCGATCGAAAGACATTGCAACTTGAATGACGAGCGATGAATTACAAGCACATTGAATGAAAAATGCAATATCTCGAATACTTAAACAAGTTACATACAAAAGATAAATGGAAACGAAAGAGTTTTTGTCACATACTGAAACTTGGGAACTAAGTACAAATTTATTTTAGAAACTAAAAGCCAAAAGTGAGGGCCATACTCGCACAATTGTGGCCAATACAAAGAAACTACCTACCTAGCTACGCACTACCCAAGCCGGTTTGACGGCTATTTCTCATCTTTTTCGAGCTTCTTCGAGGTGTTCTTCGGGTTGGACTATCTAAAGCTACCGCCTCATCCTCTCCTCTTCGATCCTCTTTTGCCCTTGCCACCTTTAGGAGAAATGCTTCTGGAGACAAGAGCAAAACCAGTCTCACTTTGGGATATAGAAGGGTCAACCTCCTCAGGAGTGACACCGTCCGACAATATAATTTGAAATGGAGCAATATCCACCTTATCACTCTCCTTCTTGGATTGCAAATCCAGCTCCTCCTTTTCAATGCACTCCTTCATGATAATTTTCCCACTGTGTTTGGAGGCATGAGTCACTACGACATCCTCTATTTCATCCTGGCCATGTTGGTCATTAGTCTTTTTTTCATTCAGAGTCCCTATGACTTCGTCATCCGGGCCGGAAGTCTCAACGGGTTGATCAGTAGGAACTACCTACACAGTGACGGCCATAGCGGACCCCGTGGTTAGCACCTGCTGTCCCAAAGTAACATCTTCATTGGGAGCATGGATAGATGTAGACGGACCTGCAATTTCATAAAGACCAATGGGTAAACCCGTGACTATTGGGAACGAGATGTAAACCTTCTCGAACGTCCAAGAACTAAGAGATGTACCTTTGCTAGATTGGCCTTCGGTCGTAGATGAAGTGCCACCTTCCAAAATTAAAGACAGCCTAAAAGATTTGTTCACCCCTGGCTGATCTAGATCACAGCATGCATCCTTTTCAAGGACATAAGAAATTAAAGCACTATTTGCTTGAGTAATAGAAGGGTCTTGGGAACTAAATCCTAAGGCATCACCACCATCTTTCCCCTTTTCGATGGTCGCTGGATCATTGAGTAAACTGATCCGAGTAGCTCTGAGTTCATCGGGCTCTTCACCAAGCAAGATTCCATGCAGAGCTGCTCTTCATCCACTTCAGCACCACCGATGGACTTCTTCTTAAGATCTATAATATGGTCCCAGGTATTGATAAGCGACTCGGGATAACCCTCTCCAATGAAGTCGAGGTTGCGATTCATAAGGATGCATGCATTAATTTATCAACAACGAATCAACCTCGTCTTTTATCTTTATCCGACCAACCTCCCTAGCTTCTTCTTTAAGGGCCTCTATCTATGAAACTTGTCGGTCAGCCTCTATTTTAGTTTCTCGAGCCTCGATGATCTCCTCACAGTTTCGTTAGGACTCCAGCTGAGCCTCAAATTTCTCTTACTATTCCTTCTCAAGCTCCTCCTCAATTCAAAGGGCTAAGGCATCATTGTCTTTTTTCAGCACATCCTTCTCCTTCTGTAAGATGTCTTTTTCAAGGGCTAATGTACCATCATGACGAACGACGGTATCCAGTTGAACATTATGCACTTTCATTAAATGCTCGACGGCTTCAGATCACTCGTTGGTTTTTTCTCAGCATCAACCAGCTTTATACCCAACTGCTTGACCTCCTCATCCAAGTGCTTAATGATATCTTGTCGTGGATTGCCTCAAAAAATTTCGTGTTTCCTTTCCATCGATGCCTCAGAAATTCTCTCTACTATATGGAGAGTTGTATTATGCTGGACATAAACATCATTAACATATGAGAGCACTGTGTCCGTAGCCTTTGAAGGGATCAGATGTAAAGTGGGACAAATTTGAACTCATCAATACACAATTTAGGAAATATGGCCTTGAGCTCGGCCATCTTATCAACTGCAGCTGTATCAAGACTAGCAGGGGATAAGAGGGCCCATTTATCGTGCTTGTAGGATGAAGTATCAAGACCTACTACGCCAGACTGGCTTTTCGAAGATCGATGGATGCCAGAAGAACCCGAATGGTGCTTAGGCACAGTAGTCGAAGTGGGAGCATAAGGCAGCGAATTTCTACTAAAATGTAGAGTGGGGTGTTGACTGGCACCCTTGTGGTGAGAAGACTGAGATTTTGACTTATGCCTAGATGATGAGTCCTTGGATTGGCGTTTCGGTCTTCGTTTTCTCTTCCTTCATGACCTTCTCTATCTCGACAAGGGTGCGACCTCGATTAGGCCCAAAAGAAGATGGTTCAGAGTATGTTGATCTCTTCAAGCGATCATATCTAAGGGCATCCTATCGAACCTATAAACAAAATGAAAATGTATAAAAATACCTGGAATTAAAGATAGACAAATGTTGTGTGGTGAAGTGCACATGATCGTGAGTTTCCAAGTGTCCCCTCGACAACAGTTACTCGAGCTTTGCTAGCTGGTGTAATCTCTCCCACACTGGTTGGAGGAATGTCAGCACCAAATTGAACGGGAGATTCGGTGCTCCCGAGACTTAAATTGACGAAATCATAATTCCCAACATCATATGGAACTAGGATGGCCGAAAGCCCCTAAAATAAAATTTCTAGAGTTAAGGAGCTAGATTGATCTGTAGCAACAGAGGTTGACTTGGATTTCTTAGAGACCCACCCTCTATGAAGCTTATAAATGAGCCTCTTTCTTCTTCTCTCCTCTGAAGGAAAGTTGTGGGTCTTAGGACGATCTGACCGTAGGCTCCTGACTTGAGCTCACATCGTCACTACCAGGCTTATTAGCATCACCCTTCGCCTCACCTTCTTTGGTGACATTTAAGCTCCCTCAACTGAGGGCACGTCAGGATCAACTTCGTCACCTCCTTGCTCAACGGCACCCCTTCTTTCTACCAACTCACCCTCGTTGTTACTTAGAAACCCAGTAATACGACCCTCTTTTGTTTGATGAAGATAAAAAGACGCTTATCATAAGAAGAGATCTGATGTCCCTATTGCTACTGGTATATTTTTTAGCGCTGAAACCACCTTCGAATACATGTCGCCGACATGACATAGATGAAAAAACTGCTTAGTTCGGGATACGACTTGAATGAAAGCACTTGAAGTTAAGTTTGAAGCGACACTTACGTCCTTCCAACCACCGTCCTACAAAACTAGGTGGGCAGCGCACATAGAACAATTCATTCCTAAAAGCGCTCAATTTGTTCCAACCACCAATTACGACCTGGCAGTTAGTGACTGACTTGAGCAAAGTGTACGAGAGGGTTCCCTTTTGCCGCTTGAGAATGTAAATGAATCTGAAGTCTTCTGGAGTTGGTTCATAATGTAAGAATTCGAGGAATATCATGTAGGTGCAGTGAAGAAATGCATAGCTGTTTGAATGCAGTCGAGCCGATGCTAATCTTAAATAATGTAGCATCTTCAGAATAAATGGATTGAAATGTGGAATGCAACCTTCAAACACATAAACTTTTTGCATGTAGTATACCCCTCCGGAGGCAAGTGAGTGCTATCATGACGAGATAGGACTCGCACATCCTCATATGTAATCTTGTATTTGATGCACAATCTGTGGAGAGAGGCCTCATCGACCCTTGAAGCTATTGAATCCTCCCGATCATTTAGAAATATAGCATCTTCTAAAGTGTTTGGAGCTTGCTCGATTTCTGCTTCTAAGTTCAAATGAATTTCTGGCACCTGTAAGAACTTTCGGGCTATTCAAATTGAGGGGGCAGAGTGTGTAGAGTAGATATTGTAGTCGTGCTTAATTCAGCGTCGGGATTATCATGGGAAGTAATTTATTCAATTCCCATATCAGCTAAATGCTCTGAGAGTCTGGAACCCACAGCTATCAAACTTAGCAGATAATCTTTATTAGAAAGATAAACCTACTCTACCCATGTAAAGTGTAAACAAGTGCGGTGTGGTGTTGTGCGGTGCAGTGATAAATAATTCAGAATTAAAAGCGACAGCGGTGATGAGATTCTGGGATTCTACAGGAGTGACCATCATCGCTGACCGTCTTAAGCGACTTTCACGTCAATGGTTGTGGATTTCATATAAGATCCCGAATCAATCATCGACACATTGGAGTATGATATTTACATTCAAGTTCATTCGAGACAATAAGTTATACTATGATGTCCCGGAAATTTGGGCAATATTTATTTAATAATCTCATTAATAATTATTTTAAAATGTGAAATATTGATTTTATAATTTAATTCAAACATAATTTTCTTTTGAAAATTTATAATTATTTTGTTTGATAAATGATATTCTTTTAAAAAAAATTTATAATAATAATTGAAGAGAATCTTATTGTTTTAAAATGTTAAAAATATTTTAATGACAAAATTTTCTTTCTAAGCTGATTTAAAAATATTATATTTATAATGTATATATGTGTATACATTGTAGACAGGTGTTTTAATTTTAATTTTAAATTTAAATTTAATAAAGGATAATTTCAAATTATAATATATATAGGTGTATAATTTATGAATTGATTAAATTAAATTGAAAATAGTATTGAAACTTTTCATAAGTCAATTAATAAATCTATCTTATATTTTCAAAAAGAAATTATAGTAAATATTTTGTTATAAATATATAATAGTTAAAAATTGTATTTTTATAATAAAGTTCATTTTGTTTTATCTTAAAATTGTTTTGAAATAAATTTAGTTTATTTATATTAGAGTATAGTATATTTGAAACTCTTGAATGAAATGAATTCAACATTTGTTCTTTTCTTTTTAAAAGTTTCTCTTTTGAAAATTAGTTTTAAATAATTTTTAAAAATATTCAAGCAAATATTTAAATATGTAAAGATAATTCATTTGTAGTCATTTAAAGAATAAATGTAAATAAACATACAAAACATCTTAAATTAAATTAGAATGGTTTTATCTTAAATTAAAACATTTTTAAACAAAGAAATTATCTTTATATCTTTATCATACATGTGTAAACATTCATGTCTTTTTAATTTGACACTTGTAATTAATTTTCATATCTAAACAACAAGTGGCATTACTAAATCAATATTGAATTTATAATTTTAGATAAAAACTTAAAACAAATCTTTTGTTTCAAACATTTTATCTCCTATAATGAATCAAAATTCAGATCTATGAAAATTAAAATCATTTTACTCTAAAAATTCCACAACCCAAACTAAATCAGTATTCTGCAAATATCAAACTGTATAAGTTCTGCAATCAAAAGTTTTGAAACCTGCAAAAAGAAAACCCAAATTTGCAAATTCTGTTAACCTGCAAAACAATCTAAATTTCTGCAACCTGTAAGTTCAACACAAGCAAAGTTGAAATGGGAAGCATGCAGACCAAAATCATCAAATGCAGTTTCAAGGCCTGCAAACATCAAGCTAAAATCAACTCTAATTAGCATGCAAGCTCAGATCCAATGAAATAAAAATTCAGGCTGCAGGAAAATGGATTGCAGATGGAATGCCCTCTGTTTTCATTTTAAGGTGAGTAAATTTATGTTTTAAAAACAGTTTCTTTCTTTTAAAAACCAAGCTATCAAGATTTGCAGAAATTAAAGTTTAATTCTCAATGCCTTTTAAATAAGGAAATTTAAAACAGTGGTAAATTAATAACTACTCTGTTCTTCTCTTTTAGTAAGTAATCTCACTAATTATAGGTTGTTTTAAATTATCTATGCATAAGATCTGATTGAATTGAGTAAGCTTGTTTGATTATTGTGTGGTGATGCTCTGTGTACTTTATTGAATATGCATATAGGTGATACAAATCTTCTAACAGTCCTGCTTCTATTCTTAACTAGGATTTTGAATACAAATTCACTTCTTTATGAATGAATTTCAGTTAGAAATTATTGTGTAAACATATTGTGTTTGTTTAGTATAATTGAGGTTTGTAAAAAAAATTATTTTAGAAAGTAAAGAAAAAAAAGGGACCCTGTTACTTCTGAAAATCAGTCATAACAGACAATGGTTTCCAAAGTAAAAATTATCAAACACCTTTAAATTATTCAATCAAGTTTAAAGCTTTAATGCATGTTTAAAAACATGGATATTAAAACATTCATCAAGTTTTAAAAGCTTCCGAGGAGTCAGTAATTTAGACTGTGTAGAATTTGGGATTTTGGGTATCTGTTCATAAAATAAATTTTGGAACTTGGATTTCTTAGAGAAGTGACAATTGATAATTACTGGAATGTAATTAAGGAAAGGTGTTTTATCTTAATAAAGTAATTTGGATAATTACATTTGTAATTAATCAAGGATTAATTAATAAAGATAATTAATTATTGGATAATTTATTTATTAATAAGTAATTAAGAGTAGTTAATTACTGGATTTAAGTATTAATCAAAGTGATTAATGATTAGATTAATTACTACTTGTAATTAGATTTAATAAAGTAATTAATTTAAATATTAATTAGAGATCATTAATTATTATAATTAATGATGTAATTAAGAATTGTTTAATTAAGTTATAATTAATTAATTAAGTGATTAATTAATTGTAATTAATTAAGGATAAATGTAATTAATTATAGTTAATTAATAAATTAAGTAATTAAATGTTAATTACTTATGATTAAGGTTAATTTATTTTATAAAATTAATTTAAGACTAATTACTTATTGTAATTAGTGAATGATTAATCATAGATGTTTAATCAAGTTGAATATTTAATGAATGATTAATTAACTGGGTTGATTAATCAATAGATTTATAAGCAGAATTTATAGGTGAGTAATTAATTTAATTTATTTTAAATTAATTAGAGATAGAAGTAATTAATTTAATTCATTTTAAATTAATTATAATTCATGGTAATATATCATTGCTTATGGATGATATTGATATACCTTCGGATGGTTATGATCTCAGAAATGAGATGAGTAGTATCTATAGGATATGGATGCTTAGTTATAGTATGATGGATTATTTTGGTTGTGATGATTATCTGTTGTGATAATATTATGGGTTATCTGTTATGATAAATGTAGTTTATCTATCTGTGTGAAATAGATAAAAATAAAATGAGTTAATTGTTTAAAACCCTTAAGTATAACTTGGACATTAAAATGGCGTTTGGTTTCGGTGAGACCGGGATCGAATTTCCATATTTGGATATCCAAAAACCACATCAATTCCAATTAAAAGTTAGGTCGTTAATCCAAGTGGAGCAAGTGAAGACTCGAGGTGTAAGGACTATACGTCAGTATAACTCTGTGGGTGATTCCGTAATGAGTTTGACGGAATGGTATTTATAGATTCGAGATGGTGAATCAGAGTGCAAGGGTTATCGTCATTAACTCTGAGGGTGATTCCAATATGAGTGTAACGAGATAATGCCGTCGGTTTCGTTCGAACCCGGAACGAACTTGTATGGATTGAATGCTTTCAGAACATCGTCAGGTGGACGATGAGCATTCTAAGATTTATATGTTCTATAAAGGTAATCGTAGCCTCAAGCCTCATCAACCGAGAATGGCTAAAACAGGGGAGGTGCAGCAAGGCTTCGTGGGTAGCCCCCACTTGAGAGTGAGATTTACCCCTGTCTAGAGGTCCCTTTTATTTCGGCTGTGTGGACGGTTGAGAGCTCCAACTGTCGGGGTTATCTTGTTCGGAACTATTCAGTAAGGAATAGGTCCGGCCTTGTGTTGCAGGGGAGTTAGGGTGGCTCCTCGGTACGGTGATCTAGGCCACGTACTGTGACGGGCGGTACCCCAGTATCCCTGCCATTGATGGAATCCAAAATCCAATAAGTGCCTCTACGGTTTTGATTTGCCCAACTATGTTGGAACGTGAGATGTAAGCATTCCAGCTATTTCTATATTTTATTTTGGAAACCATAGACACTATTATAATATCACTGGATTTCCTATCAAATGCTTTGGTTAGCGTAAGGTAAAAACTTTTCCATGTTTATGTGTGGGAAGTCTTACGTGATACCTTTCGTTTTCAAAGGATTTTCTAAAGTTAAGCAACTTTTAAACCGTTTACTCACACCAGACCCCTGTCTGACCCGAGTGTTTATTTTCTGTTTTATTAAACTCTTGGGTACTCATATTACGTATGAGTAGTCAAGTGATTCAAGATTGCTTTGACGAGTCTGGAGGAGATAATGGAGCAGGAGGCTTCAGCGTGTAGATATATATAGTGGTTCCTCTGTGTTTGAGTTGTATCTGTTTTTCTCTGATATACTTGAATTGTAATTGCTAGACAGATGTTTATAACTGTCTAGTTTGTGTTGTATTGGCTGTAAAACTCTGATGTATATGATACTATGTAAAGTATTATGTGATATAATATAATTTATTCGTTCCGCTGCGAGATTCTGATGTTGTCTGTTTCTTTCTTTCCTTTCTTTTCTCTTTTTCTATCCCTTTCTTTCTTCTTAACAATGCGACTTCCTGGAGTTCGGAAGTTGGGTCGTTACAACGTGGTATCAGAGCATTAGGTTGAGTGAATACCTAGGCTCTGTAGTGGTGTCTTTCTTGAGAGAGCGTACTTGTAATTTTAAATGTGTATATATATATATATATTTCTACCTATCTGTTGGATTACTTGTTTAGGTTTTCCAATATAATTAATAAAGGTAGATAGGGTAGTGGTGTGTGTAACACAACTACCAATGGTTGGAGTTCCGAGTGTTTGAGGTTGGAAGTGATCTGCTAGGGCAGTGTTGGGCATCTTGAGTAGTTTGGCAGCTTGGTGTGATGGATTTCACTGATCTCTGAAGAAGAATCTTTTGAAGATTCGGAGTGTATCTTTGGATTTTAAGCTTAATTTCACTCGTGTGAGTGGATTTTCTTGAGTCTGGATCAGTTTGGAGTACTGAAGCCAGTATTGGTATATTGGCAACCTTAGGAAGGAGTTCTGTCTGTATTTGAGTTTGAGACTCAGTTTGGCAGAGTGTTTTGTGCTTGGTTTGAAGTTGAGTTTCCTGAGGAATATCCGTTTTCTGAAGGCTCTATTGTGGAAGTGGCTGGTGCAGATTTGAGATTCGATGAGCTTTTGGGTAAGGAAGTTTTTTGGCAGCAGTAGCAGCAGTGAGTGGCCTGTTTCTTCGATGGTTCTGAAGTCTCTGTGATTCTTTTATCAGTAGGTCGGGCAGATGGTGAATCTTGTCCATTTCTTCTGGAAGCTCAGCTGGGTGTGATGTTAGTGGTTAAGAGGTGGACCACTAGTTTCTTCTTTTGAAGGCCTTAGCTGTTCTGATTATTGAAGAGAACGATTTCTTGGAATCTGAACTGAGTAGAATCGCAAAAGTGACTTGCGATGATCCGGAAGTTTTCTGAGTAACCTTTGTTTGGATTGAAGCATCTCTAGAAGATGTTTGTTTTATCAAAGTGGTTGATATTTTCTGGATGTCTTCGAAGGAGTTAAGTTTTGCATCCGCATCAGGAGATTGAGTTCTGTTTCGACTTGTTTTTTTTTTGGAGATTTTATGGAATTTGATTAACAGTGTTTCCGGTATAAGTTGATCAAGTTTGTACCTGTGTTCATCAATAGCATTCTCAAATCAGAGTTGCGCAGTGGAAGCATGGTGGCAGCTATTCCAGAATAGGAGCACCCGATTCATTGGGGATTTGTGTTTTGTCTTGGATCAGAGGATTTCTACAGGAAATTCACTTTAATCTGGAGACTTGGATGTCTTGTGCATCTTTTCTGTTTTCTGAATAAGTATAGTTTGTCTGAAGTCTTCTGATATCTGTAGTAGAGTTGTGTGATGGATTGGATTGATCTAGAATGTTGAAGGAAGCCCAGGATCAACAGGAAAGATTTGTGGATAAGAGATTGGATCTTTCTGTTTTCTCTCAAGGGTCTAGTGATTGATCTACAGGATTGGATTGCCAGTTTGGATAACTGGGATTCGATGAGTTTCACGTATCTCTGAGGGAATACGTGTATGATCTATCCCTGGTTGTGGAACCAGCAGTTCTGGAGTTTTGGTTGTTGAGTCAGACTCGTCTGCAGTCTGATATCTTGTCTAGTGTTGTAGATATAGTTGTATAGGAGTTTTGGAGCTCCTTAGTATTGATTGTTTGGATGCTCTAGAGCGAGTATCCTGGTATATTACATACTTGGGGAAACTCGATAAAATTTTATCCAGAATTTGTCTGGATAATTAGATTTGTTTGATTAGTTGAATTGGTTGTTTTGATTATTAGCATATGTTTGACATATGCTTGTGTTTTAAGTAAAATCTTTAATGAGATTATTAAATTACCTTTGCTTTTAAATTTCGGGGACGAAATTTTCTTAAGGGGGAGGAATGTGATGTCCCGGAAATTTGGGCAATATTTATTTAATAATTTCATTAATAATTATTTTAAAATGTGAAATATTGATTTAATAATTTAATTCAAACATAATTTTCTTTTATAATTATTTTGTTTGATAAATGATATTCTTTAAAAAAAATTATAATAATAATTGAATTTGAGAATCTTATTGTTTTAAAATGTTAAAAATATTTTAATGACAAAATTTTCTTTCTAAGCTGATTTAAAAATATTCTATTTATAATGTATATATGTGTATACATTGTAAATAGGGGTTTTAATTTTAATTTTTAATTTAAATTTAATAAAGGATAATTTCAAATTATAATATATATAGGTGTATAATTTATGAATTGATTAAATTAAATTGAAAATAGTATTGAAACTTTTCATAAGTCAATTTATAAATCTATCTTATATTTTCAAAAAGAAATTATAGTAAATATTTTGTTATAAATATATAATAGTTAAAAATTGTATTTTTATAATAAATTTCATTTTTTTATCTTAAAATTGTTTTGAAATAAATTTAGTTTATTTATATTAGAGTATAGTATATTTGAAACTCTTGAATAAAATGAATTCAACATTCTTTTCTTTTTAAAAGTTTCTCTTTTGAAAATTAGTTTTAAATAATTTTTAAAAATATTCAAGCAAATATTTAAATATGTAAAGATAATTCATTTGTAGTCATTTAAAGAATAAATGTAAATAAACATACAAAACATCTTATATTAAATTAGAATGGTTTTATCTTAAATTAAAACATTTTTAAACAAAGAAATTATCTTTATATCTTTATCATACATGTGTAAACATTCATGTTTTTTTAATTTGACACTTGTAATTAATTTTCACATCTAAACAACAAGTGGCATTACTAAATCAATATTGAATTTATAATTTTAGATAAAAACTTAAAACAGATCTTTTGTTTCAAACATTTTATCTCCTATAATGAATCAAAATTCAGATCTATGAAAATTAAAATCATTTTACTCTAAAAATTCCACAACCCAAACTAAATCAGTATTCTGCAAATATCAAACTGTATAAGTTCTGCAATCAAAAGTTTTGAAACCTGCAAAAAGAAAACCCAAATTTGCAAATTCTGTTAACCTGCAAAACAATCTAAATTTCTGCAACCTGTAAGTTCAACACAAGCAAAGTTGAAATGGGAAGCATGCAGACCAAAATCATCAAATGCAGTTTCAAGGCCTGCAAACATCAAGCTAAAATCAACTCTAATTAGCATGCAAGCTCAGATCCAATGAAATAAAAATTCAGGCTGCAGGAAAATGGATTGCAGATGGAATGCCCTCTGTTTTCATTTTAAGGTGAGTAAATTTATGTTTTAAAAACAGTTTCTTTCTTTTAAAAACCAAGCTATCAAGATTTGCAGAAATTAAAGTTTAATTCTCAATGCCTTTTAAATAAGGAAATTTAAAACAGTGGTAAATTAATAACTACTCTGTTCTTCTCTTTTAGTAAGTAATCTCACTAATTATAGGTTGTTTTAAATTATCTATGCATAAGATCTGATTGAATTGAGTAAGCTTGTTTGATTATTGTGTGGTGATGCTCTGTGTACTTTATTGAATATGCATATAGGTGATACAAATCTTCTAACAGTCCTGCTTCTATTCTTAACTAGGATTTTGAATACAAATTCACTTCTTTATGAATGAATTTCAGTTAGAAATTATTGTGTAAACATATTGTGTTTGTTTAGTATAATTGAGGTTTGTAAAAAAAATTATTTTAGAAAGTAAAGAAAAAAAAGGGACCCTGTTACTTCTGAAAATCAGTCATAACAGACAATGGTTTCCAAAGTAAAAATTATCAAACACCTTTAAATTATTCAATCAAGTTTAAAGCTTTAATGCATGTTTAAAAACATGGATATTAAAACATTCATCAAGTTTTAAAAGCTTCCGAGGAGTCAGTAATTTAGACTGTGTAGAATTTGGGATTTTGGGTATCTGTTCATAAAATAAATTTTGGAACTTGGATTTCTTAGAGAAGTGACAATTGATAATTACTGGAATGTAATTAAGGAAAGGTGTTTTATCTTAATAAAGTAATTTGGATAATTACATTTGTAATTAATCAAGGATTAATTAATAAAGATAATTAATTATTGGATAATTTATTTATTAATAAGTAATTAAGAGTAGTTAATTACTGGATTTAAGTATTAATCAAAGTGATTAATGATTAGATTAATTACTACTTGTAATTAGATTTAATAAAGTAATTAATTTAAATATTAATTAGAGATCATTAATTATTATAATTAATGATGTAATTAAGAATTGTTTAATTAAGTTATAATTAATTAATTAAGTGATTAATTAATTGTAATTAATTAAGGATAAATGTAATTAATTATAGTTAATTAATAAATTAAGTAATTAAATGTTAATTACTTATGATTAAGGTTAATTTATTTTATAAAATTAATTTAAGACTAATTACTTATTGTAATTAGTGAATGATTAATCATAGATGTTTAATCAAGTTGAATATTTAATGAATGATTAATTAACTGGGTTGATTAATCAATAGATTTATAAGCAGAATTTATAGGTGAGTAATTAATTTAATTTATTTTAAATTAATTAGAGATAGAAGTAATTAATTTAATTCATTTTAAATTAATTATAATTCATGGTAATATATCATTGCTTATGGATGATATTGATATACCTTCGGATGGTTATGATCTCAGAAATGAGATGAGTAGTATCTATAGGATATGGATGCTTAGTTATAGTATGATGGATTATTTTGGTTGTGATGATTATCTGTTGTGATAATATTATGGGTTATCTGTTATGATAAATGTAGTTTATCTATCTGTGTGAAATAGATAAAAATAAAATGAGTTAATTGTTTAAAACCCTTAAGTATAACTTGGACATTAAAATGGCGTTTGGTTTCGGTGAGACCGGGATCGAATTTCCATATTTGGATATCCAAAAACCACATCAATTCCAATTAAAAGTTAGGTCGTTAATCCAAGTGGAGCAAGTGAAGACTCGAGGTGTAAGGACTATACGTCAGTATAACTCTGTGGGTGATTCCGTAATGAGTTTGACGGAATGGTATTTATAGATTCGAGATGGTGAATCAGAGTGCAAGGGTTATCGTCATTAACTCTGAGGGTGATTCCAATATGAGTGTAACGAGATAATGCCGTCGGTTTCGTTCGAACCCGGAACGAACTTGTATGGATTGAATGCTTTCAGAACATCGTCAGGTGGACGATGAGCATTCTAAGATTTATATGTTCTATAAAGGTAATCGTAGCCTCAAGCCTCATCAACCGAGAATGGCTAAAACAGGGGAGGTGCAGCAAGGCTTCGTGGGTAGCCCCCACTTGAGAGTGAGATTTACCCCTGTCTAGAGGTCCCTTTTATTTCGGCTGTGTGGACGGTTGAGAGCTCCAACTGTCGGGGTTATCTTGTTCGGAACTATTCAGTAAGGAATAGGTCCGGCCTTGTGTTGCAGGGGAGTTAGGGTGGCTCCTCGGTACGGTGATCTAGGCCACGTACTGTGACGGGCGGTACCCCAGTATCCCTGCCATTGATGGAATCCAAAATCCAATAAGTGCCTATACGGTTTTGATTTGCCCAACTATGTTGGAACGTGAGATGTAAGCATTCCAGCTATTTCTGTATTTTATTTTGGAAACCCTAGACACTATTATAATATCACTGGATTTCTTATCAAATGCTTTGGTTAGCGTAAGGTAAAAACTTTTCCATGTTTATGTGTGGGAAGTCTTGCGTGATACCTTTTGTTTTCAAAGGATTTTCTAAAGTTAAGCAACTTTTAAACCGTTTACTCATACCAGACCCCTGTCTGACCTGAGTGTTTATTTTCTGTTTTATAAAACTCTTGGGTACTCATATTATGTATGAGTTGTCAAGTGATTCAGGATTGCTTTGACGAGTCTGGAGGAGATAATGGAGCAGGAGGCTTCAGCGTGTAGATATATATAGTGGTTCCGCTGTGTTTGAGTTGTATCTGTTTTTCTCTGATATACTTGTATTGTAATTGCTAGACAGATGTTTATAACTGTCTAGTTTGTGTTGTATTGGCTGTAAAACTCTGATGTATATGATACTATGTAAAGTATTATGTGATATAATATAATTTATTCGTTCCGCTGCGAGATTCTAATGTTGTCTGTTTCTTTCTTTCCTTTCTTTTCTCTTTTTCTATCCCTTTCTTTCTTCTTAACGATGCGACTTCCTGGAGTTTGGAAGTTGGGTCGTTACATATACTTGTTCAAGTTCAAGTCTTGTTCAAAAGTGTGCGACTTAGGTTTCCAGTAATTATCATCATATAAGTTCATATACAAGGTCGAAACATTCAAGTTCTAAGTCATATGCATTTGTTTTGAAATTCAAGTGCTTCAGTTCGAGATCATATGCAAGTCTCTAGTTCAAGTTCAAGCTTAAGGCAAATGTCCATCTATATGTAATCAATTTCATGTCTTTACTCAATAAGAGAACCGGTTAGGTTCCTATCGGCAAGGGGATCGTGCCCGATCCCTTACCTAAGCGATCTCACCTTATCCAGATTTCGAACATCACATGCCTCCAACCGATCCCCATAATAACCGATCCCTCCACTCCATCAATCGACCGATCCCACCATGTTGGTTTGACCCAACTCAACTCCAAAGTTATAAAAACTGATCGCATCACATCGCCGGTCTTTCCTCCTCACTTCATCTCCTCCAAATCAACACCTAACACCATCGGCCAATCCCAATGTTTGCCGCTCCTCCATTCCACCAACACACAAAAGCAACTTAAATTCTTTTACAATTCCAACCATTCAACTTCATACTTCCAAGCCCAAGATCTACTTCATCAACGTAAATAATCCCATTATAACGTCATAATGAAAACCATACAATCCAATACCGAATAACATATAAATCGAATTGCGAACCGACCTATGTATGTAAATTCAAACACAAAACGATGGTGTTAAGATGAAGACGAGGCCAAGAGTCGAATTAAAGAACTAAAGCGATGTGATTGGAAATGAATTAGCGAGATTGAGAGAAGAAGTGATTTGGAGTAATGATGGAGAATTTTAGTTAAGTGGAAGACTAGATTGAATAGGAGATTGTGTGGATCAGTGAGGTTCTCGATTTGAAGATCTGGTAATGGCGTAGACAAGGAAGAATTGAGGATTGGTAGGTGGAGAAGGAAATAAGTGAGTAACCAAAATGTGGAAATAAGCTAAGTGTTTGGTCTATACAGAGACGTGGCTCGCTTGCTTGGACCCAAAATTTGTTAAGTCCATCTAAACTAACGGAATAGTACTGATCCACTTGCTTATGCAAAGATAAAATGTTTACATGAACATGCATGCGTGTGTACCAAACAGTCAATTTCCTAAGTCGATAGAGATTGAATTATTACCTAGTTTTTGCAGAAAAGATGTCACTACACATAACTGAGGCCTACTAACTTGGTCAACAGGCTCAATGGAACCAAGCATAAACAATGAATGAGGATTGCATCGTAGATTTATACTAAAAATTGTCGAGCAAGCATTGCAACAAGCAGAGAGAGATACAACTCTTCAGAAAGACAATTCATCGGAAGGGTAAGGACTGTTGAAAAACCGAACGGAATCCTTCAATGCGACTCTAACTTGCTTCAATTCAAAGCATGTCATGTTCGAAAGAAGACATACTTTGGAGGCAAGTGTTATCTGGCTTTTTTACCCAACTCAGACTGATTGGATAAGTTAGACTCGATGATAGATAAGAAATGCAGTTCAGAGAGGTGACTAAAGAGTCCAAAAATCATATACAGACAATAATATGAAGTAACGATCAAGAGAAATTAAGAGATAGACTCTACAAAACATTCTAAGTATGGATAAGTGCCTTCCCATGCGTAAGGGATTGGTACCTATCCCTTATCCTAGGCAGGGGATCAGATCGGATAATTATTGCTATGTACAACTTGAATCAGCAATTCAGCTCAACGGGAATCGATCAATATCTCTAAAAATATGATGACAACTATGCAAACAACTTCAGAAACTTGAGGCAGCATGGAAGGGGACCCAAACTACTGATCGCATGACCCCTAGTGATCATCTAGATTGGTTGCCCTCGATCGCTGTACATTTTAAATTGGGCCACGGAATTTTCTAGATGACGTCATCTACATCTAGAGATTATGTCGGCTAATTTCCAAGAAGATATTTGGTCATCTACCCTTATAAAAATAGAGTTCTTAGTTCATTTGAAGGATCTTTATGCTATTATTTTGTTTATGCTCCATTGTATTTACAGATTCCGATTCGATCCCTCTTGTACTCAAAAATTCAAGTAATTAATAAAGCTCCTTCACTAAAATGGATGTAGGCATTCAACGCCGAACTATTATAAATCAATTTGTCATATTTTTACTTGTCTACTTGTTTCCTCTGTTTTGATTTTGATTTCTTCATTGACTTCTCTACGTACAATCTATTGGATGTTTGTGCCAACTTTTGGTGCAAACAACACCAGATCCACCAATAAAATTTCTAGTATTCGCCATTAATGCCCAAAACAGAACAAAAACACTAGCTCTGATACCAAACTAAAGTGAAAAATATAGGGAAAGATTTATCACTAATATGCGAAAGCGATTAATCAGGATCTAGTTTTGTCAATTGAACACCAATGTGAATTAAATATCAATTATGCTATCATATATTATCAAATAGCAGAAAGAAAAATGACATGGAAGATTTAACGTGGTTTAGATTTGTATACTACTTCTACAAAGACTCAACAACTTTATTCTTTCACTAATTTAGAGAGGAGTGATTACAAAATAATAATGATTTCTTAAAGCAGAGAAATCTTATCTCTATTACAAATCTACAGAAGAATATTTAAGAGGAACTATTGTTTGAGAGGAATGAGATGCTTTTCCAGTAGCCTGAGGTCTTTTTAAATAGAAGTAGGACGAAGCTGAATCTTGGGAAGAAATGAAAATAATTAAGAAAGCAGACAATCAATTTCGTATAAATTTTGAAACGTTTCCATTTTTCTTAAGATTTGACTTGCCTTTGATTTAATATAGATATTTATCTCTTTCTATGAAAAGATGGACATATTTAATTTTCTCTTATTGTATATTTGACCAATCAATTAATTAAATTAATTCGTTTGTTTCCTTTTTCTTTTATATGCTAATATATTTGAGTCATACTTTCGACAAATACAATGTTTCAAGTCTCGATTATAAAGAAATTGTTAATGCAGAAGTTCCATTGAGTGATGTAGAAAATTAGCATGAATAACGTCCACACAACCATGGTAGTGCAAGTTCATCAAATACTGTGTTCTTTATCATTAATTTGAACTTATGTTTAAATTTGTAGTAAGTGTTTGAATTTGTAGTAGGTATTTGAATTTCAATTTCAATTACTTATGAATTAAATTTATTAATTAAGGATTAATAATTAATATTCAATAATTATTGCAAATAAAGATAAGAATGTTGTAATATATATAAATTATAAGGGTGAATATGCTAAATATTACATGGGTATTACTGTAACCTTCATTTACCATGACAAGCCTATAAATAGAGCTCCATTGTAATAGATGTTGATATTTGGAATGAATAAAATATATCCTCTGTCTTTCTATAATTGCTCCTTATCTTATTATATTTTAACACGCTATCAGCATGATCTCTAAATAAAAATTACAGATATAAAGTTATGATAATCTAGAAGACCAGATCCATCCTTTTTCAATAAATGAAATCAGCCATGACTTCTGAGGTTACTTATTTTACATTTCTTATAATTGAAATTGATATTGGTAATTCTTTCATAATTTTTGAATAATTCATTTTGAATTGATTCAAAATTTCTAACAAGTGGCATAAGTGTCATCTAATATTGATTTCATTAGGAATTTTTGATTATATATATATATATATATATATATATATATATATATATTTGAGTAAATTTTTAATTGAATCCATTTACAGGTCATTAAATTCATTTAATATCTTAATCAAATTACAAATATACTTGATTTATATAGGAAGTATATTTTTTTATGATAATTTTGAATTTGATACAGTACCTATGACAACCCACCTCTTCGACCCTTAGAAATCGACACTAATATATCCTCGGTATTCACGTGCCATAGATCTGAGTGTCGGAGAGGCAGATTATCATGGGGTAAAAGATAATAAAGATAGAAGACAAGGCAATAATAGAATCTCACACCGTATTTAACAACTTGTAGTTATACATATAGATAGTACATACAATCACTCTCAAAATGAAATATCAGAGTCATAGCAGGTACTAACCCAGCCAGGATTGTGATATCCCGGAAATTTTAGCAATATCAATTTAATAATCTATATCTAAAATTAAATTGATTTGATAAAATTTTGTTAATAAAAATTAACGTGATTGGATAATCCAATTAAATAAATGTTTAATTGGTGAATCTTATCTTTTAAAAACTAATAAAATGTTTTCCTGCTTATAATGTATGTGTGTGTATATATATATGTATATTGTGAATAGATAAGTTTTGATTTGTAGTTTAATTAACAATAAAATCTTGTTTTAAATTCTAATAATCATTTTGATGATTTGGAATTATGTATAGAATTTAAAATACCATTTATATATTAAAACATATATGAATCTTGTAAATAAGTTAAATAAGATAAGTAATTTATAATTTCTTTTATAATTATTTAAAATTGATAAATGAGTTATTTTCAAATAATAAATATATAAATATAAATATAGATAAGATTTTTAAAAGACAATGTTATTATTTTAAAATTAAAATATATTGATAAATTAGTTTTAAATTGGAATTTTTAAAAGGCATAAATAGAATTTGATTTTGAATTTAGTTTGAATTCAAATGAATAAACATATTTAAATTATGTAAGTAAGCTTTCATATTTTTATGATTTGTTTTATTTCATTTTCTTTTAAAAAGAAATGCATATGCATTTACTTATGAAGATATTTTATATATATATATTTATTTAATAAAAAAAGAAAAAAGGGTTTCATTTACTTTTAAAATAAATAAGAATAATAAGTAAAATGTGTATAAAACAAATGTTAACATTTTAAGCAACTAATGAGACAAGTGTAAACATATTAAGTCATCTAAACACATGTACTAGTAAATGAACTCTTGCAAAAGACAAGTGTCCTTTTCATTTTTCTTTTTCTTTTTAATTTATAAATAAATCATTTTATCTTATAAAAGCATGTTTCCTTCATTCCCATCTTTTTCTAATCTTCATTTTCCAAAGATAAATCTCAGCTGAAACAAAAATATGTTTGAACTCAAATCTAAAAAAAAGTTCCATCCTCAAACTAGAAAGTAATCTGCAAATCTCTTCTCAAATTCTTCAAATCATTTTACAAATTTTCATATGTAAAATCTGTTCAAGTATGCAAATTGTAAAATCCATTTCCAAAGGCCTACACCTGAAATTCATACAAAATGTAACAAACAGGGATTTTCGTCTTTCGAAAATTCAACATCGACACTCACTTTATCGACTGCCGAGAAATCAAAGGCCGAAAACCGAGATGTTATGGGTTTTAAAAAGAATTTAAGAAAAGAAAAGTAGAAAAGAAGAAGAAGAGAAGAAGAAAGAAAATTTAGATAGGGAAAAGAAGATAGAAAATTTTAAAATAGAAAGAAAAGAGAAGAGAAAGGAAAAAGAAAAACAGAAGAAAATAGGACGGAATAGAAAACAACAGAACAACAACAGAATCTCACAATTCGCAGCGGAACAACATATAATAATAAATGAATAATCTTTAAACAAAGAACTATATCAGTTATTACATTACATCACATTTCATTACATCATATCATCACATATCATCAGAGTGTACAACATCATACAACAACAAACAGTGCAGCGGAAAAAGAAATACTATATAAACTAGTAATACGCCATGCCAATCCAGCTTGCCTCCAACAACTCCAGAATATCCAGAATATCCTGATAAACCTTAACTCTTGACTGCCCGTGTGGAAATTGGTGGGCACCCAGAGTTTAGGAAGGAAAACAATAAACTCCGAGTCAGTCATGTGACTGGTGTGAGAACTCAAAACAGTTTATTTATCTTTAAAATCAAAATAGAGGAATATTTTTAATCAATTCGCAATGCTTTTAAAAATGAGACTACCATAAGGCCTCCCGCACACACACACAATGCAAACGCAGAATCGGAGGAGATTTCTCCTTATGATAGTCAAAGATGCTTGATACGCATTTAAAATAACATTTGATATTATTATTAGTGCATAGTGTATAACAAATTCATTTCGAAAGTAGAATATAAATCTTAGCCAACATACGACCATTATCGTATGCCTACTATAGCTACCATCCAAACAGTGGTGACCACCATAAGTGAATAGCAGGTTCTACAACTAATACCGTACAAGTTTCGTATTGGGAATTGGATTTCCAACAAATGGTCAGGCCAAGGAACTTCCCATTGCCACTGAGAATGCCTCTGGATGGACATCCCCGAGAACCAAACCGGATCTCTACCAACACAAGGCCGGGTTACTCCTAACTGAGCAACAACTGACCGAATATGCCATCCCCCGGTCCTTTGGGACCTTTTTCCGAGAGCGCTCTCTAATCAATTCACACAATCATAACAAAGTGTTTTCAACATGAGTAAGTATCTGGGCTCCATACCATGATACCACCCTTTTCCAGAAGGAAATGGACACATCCTAAAGGGTGCTACCCCTCATAACCTTGCTGCTTCTTTCCTGTTTTGACCATTTCCGGGATGTGAGGCTCGACGAATTCACGTCCACAAAAACATACTTTATACAAAAGCCATGCTTTGGGTCAACAAATGATCAACACAATGATCACTAAGATAGACGATCAAATAAATGATCCTATCACAATAATCAACACAATGATCATTTCAGCATCACTCAGCATGTCACATTACCAAACTGGGAATATATCGCTGATAACTTCAACTATATAACCTTTGAGCACATACGTCTCAAAGAAGGGTGTTAAGCAAAGAATAAATTCTCAGCCACCAACAGAAATATATTTGAAAGAAATCGGCTTTATATCTCAACTTGTAATGTCAGGTATACAATCCATACAAGTCTGTTCCGGGCTCGAACAGAACCGAAGGCACTTACAAAGAAGTCCTTGCAATCCGGATATTCACAATCCTGATCGGATTTCCCATCACTTAGGGAGTTTCTATACCGGCGCGACTCGGTGCAGAAACAATCGATAGGTCATCCTATCGCTCTCGCAAATACCGGTCTTCAACACCGATCTTCAATGCAATTTCACAACGACGTATCACATATTCGGAATGGGTTATACGACCCCATGGTCCTTTCCCGGTTAACCCGAATAGTGAGCGCTTATTCAAAAATAAGTGTGCATTCAAATTCAATCAATTCACATCAAATACCCATTCAAAGGGAAATATTGATAGTCGGCTATTGAACTATCAATGGATATGCATACATCACCAGATTCCAAATAATTTTCCAAATTATTTATTTTCCAAAATATCTTTACTAGATATATAGTTTCAACACTTCAAAAATAAATCAATATTTATTTTCACACTAATTCCACTTTCACATATAAATTCCATAATGAATTTATATTTTCAAAATATTCATGCATATATGATTTCAATTATTCATTTCCAATTTATCTTCAAAAAGATAAATTCAAAATATTCACTTCATATTGGAAAATATTTCCATACTTATTTAAAAATAAGTAATTCACAAATCTTTTTATTTTCAACACTTAGAAAATATTCAATATACTTAAATCGAATTAAGTATATATTTCATTCTTTAAGGAAATCATTCACTTATACATATTTATTTGGGCCAAAACGAATGTTGCGTAAAACATCGTTACAACGTCCCAAAATCACTAGTATAGGGATTTGAAATTAAAATAGATATATAAATTCCAATACTATACAAAAACATTTCCTTTCGGAAATCATTTACTATAACAACAGTGTTATAGTCCACATTTCCTTTTATTTCTCGAAAACGTCTATTTCAACAATAAATGTTGAAATCTATGGTTTCGAATCTCAACACCTTTTAAAACATCGTTAGATCGTTTTAATTCTATTTAAAACATCATATCTAAAACAATTTCTTTAACGTATTATTCACTATTCAAAACCGTGAATATACTACTTTAACAAATTTCATCATTTCTATTCGCTTTAACTTAAAGGATTATTCACTGTTCAAAATGTGAATATAACTCTATCTCTAAGTTATAACAATTAACTTATCAAAATAAGTCATTTGCGGATTTATAAAACAACGTTTATAAATTCCGTTTCTATTTATTTATAAAAACTTCCTTTTTATAAATTCCTTTATTAACCTATTCCAGTTTATAACTCAATTATAAACTACAAGTTCATATTATAAGTTAATTACTTATAAAACGATTATTTTACAAAATCGTTCATTTAACTTCCCAAATTATTAATCTTAACTTATAAGATTGTTTATTTATCCAAAATTCATTCTTTCGATAACTTTATAAATTTTATAAACCTATTGCTTATAAAATCTCATTTATAACTTCACAGTTTATAATTTCATAAATTTCATTCATTTAGGAAATTCATTTTCACTACATTCAAACACTTATAAAAACTCGTTTTATAATGTCCATAATTCAATTTATAAATATCCATTTATAAATCTCTTAATATAAATCAGTTTATATTATTATTCTAAAACGTCTTTAAATTCCTTTATAATTTCATCATTTCGATTTATAAAATAATCAAATTTTATAAATCCTATATTTAAACTTTTATCATATATTCAAAAATCCAATCTAAATTATTTTATAAAATCATTAGTTCATATTTCTCAAAAATCGACTTTTAATCGTATTTCTAAAAATCAGCTTTTTTTTTTTTTTTTTTTTTAACTATATTTCACAAAAACCATAATTTTTATAACTTTAAAAATTATAACGTTTATTTATTTATAATGGATCAATTCCAAAAATATAGTATATTTTCTAAAATCACTTTAAAACCATTTTAAAATCCCAAAATCTGGGTCCAATGATGCTACACACCAAATAGTCAATCACGACTACTAACGATATCATATATCGATATGATAATCCATCAAATATCAAAATATCTGAAATTAAATAAATACTGTTGAGGAATCCAGTTGGATCCCTCCAACCTGTTTCCTGCATCCAAAAACATTAGCACAATACCAATTTCGCTCCAGTACGAAATTATCGCGGTATATGTTCTTATTAAATATTATCCGCTTAATAACGGCGTAATAGGGTCTCATCCGCTAAACAAATAAATGCGGGAAATCAACAACTGCAATATATACATATGCCAATATATATATATTGATATTATATATAATACCAATTTCACTGTTTATGAAATATTCGCGGTATATGTTTATATTAAATAACATCCGCTTACTAACGGCGTATAATGTCTATTTTAACAATCAATAATTTACAGTCATCATTCAAACATGCATTCAAATATTTTAAATCTAACTATTTAAAATAAAATCGAAATCTATTCGATTGAGTGAGAAATTCTCACCTTGATTTTAAATTCCGTTTCAGCTTTTATTTCGAATAAAATTAAACGCGCGTTTAATTTTACCCGAAATTCTCACTAACTCCAAACGACTCCAAACCAACTCCATCGCGTAGTGCTCGTCCATACGATTCCAACGCAACTGGTTTCGCGCAGTTTCGACCTCGTATGAAAAAGTTACGAATTTATGAAGTTCGTACACGATTTAATAGCTTAAATTCAACATAAACTTAACTTTTTATAACCCACAACTAACATGAGCCATTAGATCCAACCTCATCCTCATCTCCACCGTCCCCCCCATCTTCCCCAAGCTCACGCAAATGCCCAGATGACCAAACACGCACAACATAACCCAACAAACATAAATTAGGTTTAAACTTTGCACCACCCACACGCATCGATATCCAATCATACCACCGCCATCTCGAAGGGCTCAACCCCTCCCATACTCGGCCTGAACTTTGCAGAGCTCGGCCCCCCCATGCTCACAGAAACGCGTGCGCAACTTGCTGCCTTCTTGGTCGATTTGCCGCCAATCCGTCACGTAATATACGATCTTGACCGTTGATATTAAAGAGCTTGACGAGCTCTTCAATTTGCTAGTTGACACTTCCTCGTAATTGTTGATGGATTAGGAGATTTGGAGGGAGGAAGAAGACGAACTGCTGGCCGTTCATACCTAGGTGGCGGCTAGGGTTTGTTTTTTTTTTTTTTTCTTTCTAAATGAAGGGTAGGGGTTATTTATAAGGAACGAGCAAGCGTAAACACTATTCATCCCGGGAATTCCGAACTCCGATTTAGACGCCGTAACCAGCGTACCTAGGGTTTATCCCGCGTTCCGGACACAATGGAACAGGTTTCGGAAGCTAATTCGGAAGTATGTGCGAGTTATGGCTATAAACGTTCAATTTAAATTAAACCGATTTAAATCGATTTCTAGGCGTTTTAATTTGTACCGGACAAACGGTAAATCCAATTGACTTGAAATTTGAAACCTTACAATAATATCACATTACGGATCCGATGAAACTGGTTTCGTCGAAATCCGAGACTTTTTGAAAAATGGCTAATTTGGCTCGCCAAATTTAAATTAAAAATAAATCGATGCGTTTCGAGCTGCCACGATCAAACGATAGCTCCGATTGACACGAAAATTGAAATCCGGTAATAACTAACTATTACGGATCCAATGGAACTAGTTTCGTTCAATTCTGAGACTGTTCAAAAATTGGCTATTTTACAGTCGATTATTAAATATTAAAATATTCAATTTTCACAAATTAACTTTTAATTCGATTTTAAAAGTTCTAAAATATTTCTATAACTCCAGTATGATTAAATAAAATTTTCCAAATTATTTTCAATCATTTTTAACTCAATTTTTAATTATTTCCATAATTTAACATATTAAATTATCGATTTAATAATCTAATTAAATCCAAAAATTCAAATAAAAATTTATTTGACTTAAAAATTCACTTATAAATATTTAAAATTAATTAAATATTCAAATTTAAATTATTAAAAATTCTGGGTCGTTACAATCTTTCCCCCTTAAAAGAATTTCGTCCTCGAAATTACAAGTAAGAAAAGTTACAGAATCTATTAATTTTCCCAAAATTCATAGTTAAACTTCTTACAATAACTTTACTAAGCTTTCAAAATCATACTTAGTTATCTTTTCAAAAACAACTACTATTGTTTAACTTTCAACTTCAAAATCAAAGTTAAAGTTTTCTAAATTTTCCAAATTTTCTCAAATTTTTCTAACGCCTTAAATTTCCGGAAAAATTCGCCATAGTCTCCTTTGCGCGGCTCGATCCGAAAAAAAAATGACAGTATATATATCACAAATATACATCTCATCAAGTAATGAGGCATCCCGAAGGGAAAAAGTATAAAAGTGCGATATTTAATCCGAGATATGTACCTTATATTTTTATTAGCAAGCATATACGGCTAATATAGCGCTAAAGCGAACTCCAAATGCGAAGCAAACGCGATCCGCACCTACTAAACTCAACAAACAACATGAGAATCATGCATATATGAAAATAGTATCAACAGACATCATATAGCAATATAATAACTATATATGTCAACATATCAAATGAAACAAAAGCAATATATATTCAACCATCAACCAACTATCATCCATAACCGATCAATGTTCATTTATATTCTCATTAATATTAAATGAAATAGGTTTTCACTCTAAATCATATTTGATTTATTAACATTGGATTTTATCAACATTCATTCTCAATTTTAATTAGTTTGCATTCACTAATTAAATCCAATTCACGTTCAATTCTATTCAAATTTATTTACTTCTAATTTGAATTCAATTTCATAGCTTTCAATTTCATTAACACTTAATGAATTACATACAATCAATCAACAATCATATAACAACCAAAGTATATATAATACAACCAAATTCCTTTGCTTATATTCATTCTCATTCAATTTATTCAACTTCTAATAACATTTGATTTCAATGAATTAATACTTTCATTCATTATTCCATATCAACTTAAATTACATTCAATTGATTAACATTCAATCACAAAGTTGAATTCTATTATATAACTCAAGTTCATATTTATTACTTAACTTCATTAATTTAGTTTGATATCAATATCAACTTTATTCAACAACACTTAACTTATATTCCATTTAACTTTAAATTCACTTTTATTTACAACTCATATTCATAAATATATTCATATAGTTTCACTTCTTATATATATAAGTTTATTTCACAATTGTAAATTACTTTAATTATAATTTCAATTCTTATAATTCATTTGCTTATACAATTATTCTTTTATTTAGATTATTCAAACAACCTAACAATCAACTTATATACACTTTAATAATTCTGAAAAATTATTCCTTTACATATAAAATATAATCAAGGCAAAATTATTCCATTTACCCAATTTAAAATCAATATTGTGTCGAATTGTTCTATTCAAGTGTTTAGAAACCCCTTCGGCTCAGTTTCGAGGCTGTGCTGACGAAAGTTCATATGCCACTCAATAAACCAATCATCACAATATAAAACAAATTTTATATTCACTAACAAATACGCTCTCATATTTATTATTACACTCAAATTTATTCTAGAGTACTGCTGACTCTATCTCTAATGAATAATACCCAACAGAACCATGGTTGTCGCTTAACCATAAGAGCTCTGATACCAAATGTAACAAACAGGGATTTTCGTCTTTCGAAAATTCAACATCGACACTCACTTTATCGACTGCCGAGAAATCAAAGGCCGAAAACCGAGATGTTATGGGTTTTAAAAAGAATTTAAGAAAAGAAAAGTAGAAAAGAAGAAGAAGAGAAGAAGAAAGAAAATTTAGATAGGGAAAAGAAGATAGAAAATTTTAAAATAGAAAGAAAAGAGAAGAGAAAGGAAAAAGAAAAACAGAAGAAAATAGGACGGAATAGAAAACAACAGAACAACAACAGAATCTCACAATTCGCAGCGGAACAACATATAATAATAAATGAATAATCTTTAAACAAAGAACTATATCAGTTATTACATTACATCACATTTCATTACATCATATCATCACATATCATCAGAGTGTACAACATCATACAACAACAAACAGTGCAGCGGAAAAAGAAATACTATATAAACTAGTAATACGCCATGCCAATCCAGCTTGCCTCCAACAACTCCAGAATATCCAGAATATCCTGATAAACCTTAACTCTTGACTGCCCGTGTGGAAATTGGTGGGCACCCAGAGTTTAGGAAGGAAAACAATAAACTCCGAGTCAGTCATGTGACTGGTGTGAGAACTCAAAACAGTTTATTTATCTTTAAAATCAAAATAGAGGAATATTTTTAATCAATTCGCAATGCTTTTAAAAATGAGACTACCATAAGGCCTCCCGCACACACACACAATGCAAACGCAGAATCGGAGGAGATTTCTCCTTATGATAGTCAAAGATGCTTGATACGCATTTAAAATAACATTTGATATTATTATTAGTGCATAGTGTATAACAAATTCATTTCGAAAGTAGAATATAAATCTTAGCCAACATACGACCATTATCGTATGCCTACTATAGCTACCATCCAAACAGTGGTGACCACCATAAGTGAATAGCAGGTTCTACAACTAATACCGTACAAGTTTCGTATTGGGAATTGGATTTCCAACAAATGGTCTGGCCAAGGAACTTCCCATTGCCACTGAGAATGCCTCTGGATGGACATCCCCGAGAACCAAACCGGATCTCTACCAACACAAGGCCGGGTTACTCCTAACTGAGCAACAACTGACCGATTATGCCATCCCCCGGTCCTTTGGGACCTTTTTCCGAGAGCGCTCTCTAATCAATTCACACAATCATAACAAAGTGTTTTCAACATGAGTAAGTATCTGGGCTCCATACCATGATACCACCCTTTTCCAGAAGGAAATGGACACATCCTAAAGGGTGCTACCCCTCATAACCTTGCTGCTTCTTTCCTGTTTTGACCATTTCCGGGATGTGAGGCTCGACGAATTCACGTCCACAAAAACATACTTTATACAAAAGCCATGCTTTGGGTCAACAAATGATCAACACAATGATCACTAAGATAGACGATCAAATAAATGATCCTATCACAATAATCAACACAATGATCATTTCAGCATCACTCAGCATGTCACATTACCAAACTGGGAATATATCGCTGATAACTTCAACTATATAACCTTTGAGCACATACGTCTCAAAGAAGGGTGTTAAGCAAAGAATAAATTCTCAGCCACCAACAGAAATATATTTGAAAGAAATCGGCTTTATATCTCAACTTGTAATGTCAGGCATACAATCCATACAAGTCTGTTCCGGGCTCGAACAGAACCGAAGGCACTTACAAAGAAGTCCTTGCAATCCGGATATTCACAATCCTGATCGGATTTCCCATCACTTAGGGAGTTTCTATACCGGCGCGACTCGGTGCAGAAACAATCGATAGGTCATCCTATCGCTCTCGCAAATACCGGTCTTCAACACCGATCTTCAATGCAATTTCACAACGACGTATCACATATTCGGAATGGGTTATACGACCCCATGGTCCTTTCCCGGTTAACCCGAATAGTGAGCGCTTATTCAAAAATAAGTGTGCATTCAAATTCAATCAATTCACATCAAATACCCATTCAAAGGGAAATATTGATAGTCGGCTATTGAACTATCAATGGATATGCATACATCACCAGATTCCAAATAATTTTCCAAATTATTTATTTTCCAAAATATCTTTACTAGATATATAGTTTCAACACTTCAAAAATAAATCAATATTTATTTTCACACTAATTCCACTTTCACATATAAATTCCATAATGAATTTATATTTTCAAAATATTCATGCATATATGATTTCAATTATTCATTTCCAATTTATCTTCAAAAAGATAAATTCAAAATATTCACTTCATATTGGAAAATATTTCCATACTTATTTAAAAATAAGTAATTCACAAATCTTTTTATTTTCAACACTTAGAAAATATTCAATATACTTAAATCGAATTAAGTATATATTTCATTCTTTAAGGAAATCATTCACTTATACATATTTATTTGGGCCAAAACGAATGTTGCGTAAAACATCGTTACAACGTCCCAAAATCACTAGTATAGGGATTTGAAATTAAAATAGATATATAAATTCCAATACTATACAAAAACATTTCCTTTCGGAAATCATTTACTATAACAACAGTGTTATAGTCCACATTTCCTTTTATTTCTCGAAAACGTCTATTTCAACAATAAATGTTGAAATCTATGGTTTCGAATCTCAACACCTTTTAAAACATCGTTAGATCGTTTTAATTCTATTTAAAACATCATATCTAAAACAATTTCTTTAACGTATTATTCACTATTCAAAACCGTGAATATACTACTTTAACAAATTTCATCATTTCTATTCGCTTTAACTTAAAGGATTATTCACTGTTCAAAATGTGAATATAACTCTATCTCTAAGTTATAACAATTAACTTATCAAAATAAGTCATTTGCGGATTTATAAAACAACGTTTATAAATTCCGTTTCTATTTATTTATAAAAACTTCCTTTTTATAAATTCCTTTATTAACCTATTCCAGTTTATAACTCAATTATAAACTACAAGTTCATATTATAAGTTAATTACTTATAAAACGATTATTTTACAAAATCGTTCATTTAACTTCCCAAATTATTAATCTTAACTTATAAGATTGTTTATTTATCCAAAATTCATTCTTTCGATAACTTTATAAATTTTATAAACCTATTGCTTATAAAATCTCATTTATAACTTCACAGTTTATAATTTCATAAATTTCATTCATTTAGGAAATTCATTTTCACTACATTCAAACACTTATAAAAACTCGTTTTATAATGTCCATAATTCAATTTATAAATATCCATTTATAAATCTCTTAATATAAATCAGTTTATATTATTATTCTAAAACGTCTTTAAATTCCTTTATAATTTCATCATTTCGATTTATAAAATAATCAAATTTTATAAATCCTATATTTAAACTTTTATCATATATTCAAAAATCCAATCTAAATTATTTTATAAAATCATTAGTTCATATTTCTCAAAAATCGACTTTTAATCGTATTTCTAAAAATCAGCTTTTTTTTTTTTTTTTTTTTTAACTATATTTCACAAAAACCATAATTTTTATAACTTTAAAAATTATAACGTTTATTTATTTATAATGGATCAATTCCAAAAATATAGTATATTTTCTAAAATCACTTTAAAACCATTTTAAAATCCCAAAATCTGGGTCCAATGATGCTACACACCAAATAGTCAATCACGACTACTAACGATATCATATATCGATATGATAATCCATCAAATATCAAAATATCTGAAATTAAATAAATACTGTTGAGGAATCCAGTTGGATCCCTCCAACCTGTTTCCTGCATCCAAAAACATTAGCACAATACCAATTTCGCTCCAGTACGAAATTATCGCGGTATATGTTCTTATTAAATATTATCCGCTTAATAACGGCGTAATAGGGTCTCATCCGCTAAACAAATAAATGCGGGAAATCAACAACTGCAATATATACATATGCCAATATATATATATTGATATTATATATAATACCAATTTCACTGTTTATGAAATATTCGCGGTATATGTTTATATTAAATAACATCCGCTTACTAACGGCGTATAATGTCTATTTTAACAATCAATAATTTACAGTCATCATTCAAACATGCATTCAAATATTTTAAATCTAACTATTTAAAATAAAATCGAAATCTATTCGATTGAGTGAGAAATTCTCACCTTGATTTTAAATTCCGTTTCAGCTTTTATTTCGAATAAAATTAAACGCGCGTTTAATTTTACCCGAAATTCTCACTAACTCCAAACGACTCCAAACCAACTCCATCGCGTAGTGCTCGTCCATACGATTCCAACGCAACTGGTTTCGCGCAGTTTCGACCTCGTATGAAAAAGTTACGAATTTATGAAGTTCGTACACGATTTAATAGCTTAAATTCAACATAAACTTAACTTTTTATAACCCACAACTAACATGAGCCATTAGATCCAACCTCATCCTCATCTCCACCGTCCCCCCCATCTTCCCCAAGCTCACGCAAATGCCCAGATGACCAAACACGCACAACATAACCCAACAAACATAAATTAGGTTTAAACTTTGCACCACCCACACGCATCGATATCCAATCATACCACCGCCATCTCGAAGGGCTCAACCCCTCCCATACTCGGCCTGAACTTTGCAGAGCTCGGCCCCCCCATGCTCACAGAAACGCGTGCGCAACTTGCTGCCTTCTTGGTCGATTTGCCGCCAATCCGTCACGTAATATACGATCTTGACCGTTGATATTAAAGAGCTTGACGAGCTCTTCAATTTGCTAGTTGACACTTCCTCGTAATTGTTGATGGATTAGGAGATTTGGAGGGAGGAAGAAGACGAACTGCTGGCCGTTCATACCTAGGTGGCGGCTAGGGTTTGTTTTTTTTTTTCTTTCTAAATGAAGGGTAGGGGTTATTTATAAGGAACGAGCAAGCGTAAACACTATTCATCCCGGGAATTCCGAACTCCGATTTAGACGCCGTAACCAGCGTACCTAGGGTTTATCCCGCGTTCCGGACACAATGGAACAGGTTTCGGAAGCTAATTCGGAAGTATGTGCGAGTTATGGCTATAAACGTTCAATTTAAATTAAACCGATTTAAATCGATTTCTAGGCGTTTTAATTTGTACCGGACAAACGGTAAATCCAATTGACTTGAAATTTGAAACCTTACAATAATATCACATTACGGATCCGATGAAACTGGTTTCGTCGAAATCCGAGACTTTTTGAAAAATGGCTAATTTGGCTCGCCAAATTTAAATTAAAAATAAATCGATGCGTTTCGAGCTGCCACGATCAAACGATAGCTCCGATTGACACGAAAATTGAAATCCGGTAATAACTAACTATTACGGATCCAATGGAACTAGTTTCGTTCAATTCTGAGACTGTTCAAAAATTGGCTATTTTACAGTCGATTATTAAATATTAAAATATTCAATTTTCACAAATTAACTTTTAATTCGATTTTAAAAGTTCTAAAATATTTCTATAACTCCAGTATGATTAAATAAAATTTTCCAAATTATTTTCAATCATTTTTAACTCAATTTTTAATTATTTCCATAATTTAACATATTAAATTATCGATTTAATAATCTAATTAAATCCAAAAATTCAAATAAAAATTTATTTGACTTAAAAATTCACTTATAAATATTTAAAATTAATTAAATATTCAAATTTAAATTATTAAAAATTCTGGGTCGTTACAATCTTTCCCCCTTAAAAGAATTTCGTCCTCGAAATTACAAGTAAGAAAAGTTACAGAATCTATTAATTTTCCCAAAATTCATAGTTAAACTTCTTACAATAACTTTACTAAGCTTTCAAAATCATACTTAGTTATCTTTTCAAAAACAACTACTATTGTTTAACTTTCAACTTCAAAATCAAAGTTAAAGTTTTCTAAATTTTCCAAATTTTCTCAAATTTTTCTAACGCCTTAAATTTCCGGAAAAATTCGCCATAGTCTCCTTTGCGCGGCTCGATCCGAAAAAAAAATGACAGTATATATATCACAAATATACATCTCATCAAGTAATGAGGCATCCCGAAGGGAAAAAGTATAAAAGTGCGATATTTAATCCGAGATATGTACCTTATATTTTTATTAGCAAGCATATACGGCTAATATAGCGCTAAAGCGAACTCCAAATGCGAAGCAAACGCGATCCGCACCTACTAAACTCAACAAACAACATGAGAATCATGCATATATGAAAATAGTATCAACAGACATCATATAGCAATATAATAACTATATATGTCAACATATCAAATGAAACAAAAGCAATATATATTCAACCATCAACCAACTATCATCCATAACCGATCAATGTTCATTTATATTCTCATTAATATTAAATGAAATAGGTTTTCACTCTAAATCATATTTGATTTATTAACATTGGATTTTATCAACATTCATTCTCAATTTTAATTAGTTTGCATTCACTAATTAAATCCAATTCACGTTCAATTCTATTCAAATTTATTTACTTCTAATTTGAATTCAATTTCATAGCTTTCAATTTCATTAACACTTAATGAATTACATACAATCAATCAACAATCATATAACAACCAAAGTATATATAATACAACCAAATTCCTTTGCTTATATTCATTCTCATTCAATTTATTCAACTTCTAATAACATTTGATTTCAATGAATTAATACTTTCATTCATTATTCCATATCAACTTAAATTACATTCAATTGATTAACATTCAATCACAAAGTTGAATTCTATTATATAACTCAAGTTCATATTTATTACTTAACTTCATTAATTTAGTTTGATATCAATATCAACTTTATTCAACAACACTTAACTTATATTCCATTTAACTTTAAATTCACTTTTATTTACAACTCATATTCATAAATATATTCATATAGTTTCACTTCTTATATATATAAGTTTATTTCACAATTGTAAATTACTTTAATTATAATTTCAATTCTTATAATTCATTTGCTTATACAATTATTCTTTTATTTAGATTATTCAAACAACCTAACAATCAACTTATATACACTTTAATAATTCTGAAAAATTATTCCTTTACATATAAAATATAATCAAGGCAAAATTATTCCATTTACCCAATTTAAAATCAATATTGTGTCGAATTGTTCTATTCAAGTGTTTAGAAACCCCTTCGGCTCAGTTTCGAGGCTGTGCTGACGAAAGTTCATATGCCACTCAATAAACCAATCATCACAATATAAAACAAATTTTATATTCACTAACAAATACGCTCTCATATTTATTATTACACTCAAATTTATTCTAGAGTACTGCTGACTCTATCTCTAATGAATAATACCCAACAGAACCATGGTTGTCGCTTAACCATAAGAGCTCTGATACCAAATGTAACAAACAGGGATTTTCGTCTTTCGAAAATTCAACATCGACACTCACTTTATCGACTGCCGAGAAATCAAAGGCCGAAAACCGAGATGTTATGGGTTTTAAAAAGAATTTAAGAAAAGAAAAGTAGAAAAGAAGAAGAAGAGAAGAAGAAAGAAAATTTAGATAGGGAAAAGAAGATAGAAAATTTTAAAATAGAAAGAAAAGAGAAGAGAAAGGAAAAAGAAAAACAGAAGAAAATAGGACGGAATAGAAAACAACAGAACAACAACAGAATCTCACAATTCGCAGCGGAACAACATATAATAATAAATGAATAATCTTTAAACAAAGAACTATATCAGTTATTACATTACATCACATTTCATTACATCATATCATCACATATCATCAGAGTGTACAACATCATACAACAACAAACAGTGCAGCGGAAAAAGAAATACTATATAAACTAGTAATACGCCATGCCAATCCAGCTTGCCTCCAACAACTCCAGAATATCCTGATAAACCTTAACTCTTGACTGCCCGTGTGGAAATTGGTGGGCACCCAGAGTTTAGGAAGGAAAACAATAAACTCCGAGTCAGTCATGTGACTGGTGTGAGAACTCAAAACAGTTTATTTATCTTTAAAATCAAAATAGAGGAATATTTTTAATCAATTCGCAATGCTTTTAAAAATGAGACTACCATAAGGCCTCCCGCACACACACACAATGCAAACGCAGAATCGGAGGAGATTTCTCCTTATGATAGTCAAAGATGCTTGATACGCATTTAAAATAACATTTGATATTATTATTAGTGCATAGTGTATAACAAATTCATTTCGAAAGTAGAATATAAATCTTAGCCAACATACGACCATTATCGTATGCCTACTATAGCTACCATCCAAACAGTGGTGACCACCATAAGTGAATAGCAGGTTCTACAACTAATACCGTACAAGTTTCGTATTGGGAATTGGATTTCCAACAAATGGTCTGGCCAAGGAACTTCCCATTGCCACTGAGAATGCCTCTGGATGGACATCCCCGAGAACCAAACCGGATCTCTACCAACACAAGGCCGGGTTACTCCTAACTGAGCAACAACTGACCGATTATGCCATCCCCCGGTCCTTTGGGACCTTTTTCCGAGAGCGCTCTCTAATCAATTCACACAATCATAACAAAGTGTTTTCAACATGAGTAAGTATCTGGGCTCCATACCATGATACCACCCTTTTCCAGAAGGAAATGGACACATCCTAAAGGGTGCTACCCCTCATAACCTTGCTGCTTCTTTCCTGTTTTGACCATTTCCGGGATGTGAGGCTCGACGAATTCACGTCCACAAAAACATACTTTATACAAAAGCCATGCTTTGGGTCAACAAATGATCAACACAATGATCACTAAGATAGACGATCAAATAAATGATCCTATCACAATAATCAACACAATGATCATTTCAGCATCACTCAGCATGTCACATTACCAAACTGGGAATATATCGCTGATAACTTCAACTATATAACCTTTGAGCACATACGTCTCAAAGAAGGGTGTTAAGCAAAGAATAAATTCTCAGCCACCAACAGAAATATATTTGAAAGAAATCGGCTTTATATCTCAACTTGTAATGTCAGGCATACAATCCATACAAGTCTGTTCTGGGCTCGAACAGAACCGAAGGCACTTACAAAGAAGTCCTTGCAATCCGGATATTCACAATCCTGATCGGATTTCCCATCACTTAGGGAGTTTCTATACCGGCGCGACTCGGTGCAGAAACAATCGATAGGTCATCCTATCGCTCTCGCAAATACCGGTCTTCAACACCGATCTTCAATGCAATTTCACAACGACGTATCACATATTCGGAATGGGTTATACGACCCCATGGTCCTTTCCCGGTTAACCCGAATAGTGAGCGCTTATTCAAAAATAAGTGTGCATTCAAATTCAATCAATTCACATCAAATACCCATTCAAAGGGAAATATTGATAGTCGGCTATTGAACTATCAATGGATATGCATACATCACCAGATTCCAAATAATTTTCCAAATTATTTATTTTCCAAAATATCTTTACTAGATATATAGTTTCAACACTTCAAAAATAAATCAATATTTATTTTCACACTAATTCCACTTTCACATATAAATTCCATAATGAATTTATATTTTCAAAATATTCATGCATATATGATTTCAATTATTCATTTCCAATTTATCTTCAAAAAGATAAATTCAAAATATTCACTTCATATTGGAAAATATTTCCATACTTATTTAAAAATAAGTAATTCACAAATCTTTTTATTTTCAACACTTAGAAAATATTCAATATACTTAAATCGAATTAAGTATATATTTCATTCTTTAAGGAAATCATTCACTTATACATATTTATTTGGGCCAAAACGAATGTTGCGTAAAACATCGTTACAACGTCCCAAAATCACTAGTATAGGGATTTGAAATTAAAATAGATATATAAATTCCAATACTATACAAAAACATTTCCTTTCGGAAATCATTTACTATAACAACAGTGTTATAGTCCACATTTCCTTTTATTTCTCGAAAACGTCTATTTCAACAATAAATGTTGAAATCTATGGTTTCGAATCTCAACACCTTTTAAATCATCGTTAGATCGTTTTAATTCTATTTAAAACATCATATCTAAAACAATTTCTTTAACGTATTATTCACTATTCAAAACCGTGAATATACTACTTTAACAAATTTCATCATTTCTATTCGCTTTAACTTAAAGGATTATTCACTGTTCAAAATGTGAATATAACTCTATCTCTAAGTTATAACAATTAACTTATCAAAATAAGTCATTTGCGGATTTATAAAACAACGTTTATAAATTCTGTTTCAATTTATTTATAAAAACTTCCTTTTTATAAATTCCTTTATTAACCTATTCCAGTTTATAACTCAATTATAAACTACAAGTTCATATTATAAGTTAATTACTTATAAAACGATTATTTTACAAAATCGTTCATTTAACTTCCCAAATTATTAATCTTAACTTATAAGATTGTTTATTTATCCAAAATTCATTCTTTCGATAACTTTATAAATTTTATAAACCTATTGCTTATAAAATCTCATTTATAACTTCACAGTTTATAATTTCATAAATTTCATTCATTTAGGAAATTCATTTTCACTACATTCAAACACTTATAAAAACTCGTTTTATAATGTCCATAATTCAATTTATAAATATCCATTTATAAATCTCTTAATATAAATCAGTTTATATTATTATTCTAAAACGTCTTTAAATTCCTTTATAATTTCATCATTTCGATTTATAAAATAATCAAATTTTATAAATCCTATATTTAAACTTTTATCATATATTCAAAAATCCAATCTAAATTATTTTATAAAATCATTAGTTCATATTTCTCAAAAATCGACTTTTAATCGTATTTCTAAAAATCAGCTTTTTTTTTTTTTTAACTATATTTCACAAAAACCATAATTTTTATAACTTTAAAAATTATAACGTTTATTTATTTATAATGGATCAATTCCAAAAATATAGTATATTTTCTAAAATCACTTTAAAACCATTTTAAAATCCCAAAATCTGGGTCCAATGATGCTACACACCAAATAGTCAATCACGACTACTAACGATATCATATATCGATATGATAATCCATCAAATATCAAAATATCTGAAATTAAATAAATACTGTTGAGGAATCCAGTTGGATCCCTCCAACCTGTTTCCTGCATCCAAAAACATTAGCACAATACCAATTTCGCTCCAGTACGAAATTATCGCGGTATATGTTCTTATTAAATATTATCCGCTTAATAACGGCGTAATAGGGTCTCATCCGCTAAACAAATAAATGCGGGAAATCAACAACTGCAATATATACATATGCCAATATATATATATTGATATTATATATAATACCAATTTCACTGTTTATGAAATATTCGCGGTATATGTTTATATTAAATAACATCCGCTTACTAACGGCGTATAATGTCTATTTTAACAATCAATAATTTACAGTCATCATTCAAACATGCATTCAAATATTTTAAATCTAACTATTTAAAATAAAATCGAAATCTATTCGATTGAGTGAGAAATTCTCACCTTGATTTTAAATTCCGTTTCAGCTTTTATTTCGAATAAAATTAAACGCGCGTTTAATTTTACCCGAAATTCTCACTAACTCCAAACGACTCCAAACCAACTCCATCGCGTAGTGCTCGTCCATACGATTCCAACGCAACTGGTTTCGCGCAGTTTCGACCTCGTATGAAAAAGTTACGAATTTATGAAGTTCGTACACGATTTAATAGCTTAAATTCAACATAAACTTAACTTTTTATAACCCACAACTAACATGAGCCATTAGATCCAACCTCATCCTCATCTCCACCGTCCCCCCCATCTTCCCCAAGCTCACGCAAATGCCCAGATGACCAAACACGCACAACATAACCCAACAAACATAAATTAGGTTTAAACTTTGCACCACCCACACGCATCGATATCCAATCATACCACCGCCATCTCGAAGGGCTCAACCCCTCCCATACTCGGCCTGAACTTTGCAGAGCTCGGCCCCCCCATGCTCACAGAAACGCGTGCGCAACTTGCTGCCTTCTTGGTCGATTTGCCGCCAATCCGTCACGTAATATACGATCTTGACCGTTGATATTAAAGAGCTTGACGAGCTCTTCAATTTGCTAGTTGACACTTCCTCGTAATTGTTGATGGATTAGGAGATTTGGAGGGAGGAAGAAGACGAACTGCTGGCCGTTCATACCTAGGTGGCGGCTAGGGTTTGTTTTTTTTTTTTTTTTTTTCTAAATGAAGGGTAGGGGTTATTTATAAGGAACGAGCAAGCGTAAACACTATTCATCCCGGGAATTCCGAACTCCGATTTAGACGCCGTAACCAGCGTACCTAGGGTTTATCCCGCGTTCCGGACACAATGGAACAGGTTTCGGAAGCTAATTCGGAAGTATGTGCGAGTTATGGCTATAAACGTTCAATTTAAATTAAACCGATTTAAATCGATTTCTAGGCGTTTTAATTTGTACCGGACAAACGGTAAATCCAATTGACTTGAAATTTGAAACCTTACAATAATATCACATTACGGATCCGATGAAACTGGTTTCGTCGAAATCCGAGACTTTTTGAAAAATGGCTAATTTGGCTCGCCAAATTTAAATTAAAAATAAATCGATGCGTTTCGAGCTGCCACGATCAAACGATAGCTCCGATTGACACGAAAATTGAAATCCGGTAATAACTAACTATTACGGATCCAATGGAACTAGTTTCGTTCAATTCTGAGACTGTTCAAAAATTGGCTATTTTACAGTCGATTATTAAATATTAAAATATTCAATTTTCACAAATTAACTTTTAATTCGATTTTAAAAGTTCTAAAATATTTCTATAACTCCAGTATGATTAAATAAAATTTTCCAAATTATTTTCAATCATTTTTAACTCAATTTTTAATTATTTCCATAATTTAACATATTAAATTATCGATTTAATAATCTAATTAAATCCAAAAATTCAAATAAAAATTTATTTGACTTAAAAATTCACTTATAAATATTTAAAATTAATTAAATATTCAAATTTAAATTATTAAAAATTCTGGGTCGTTACACAAAAGCAAAATAAAAAGCCTCTGCATTTCTATAAAATTTGGGAATCAAGCATAATGAAAAGCCTGCATTTCCTTCTCCTTCAATCTGTTCAAGCCATCACAGCATATAACTGCAAATTAAAGCTTTTCAAATTTAAAGATTCAAATGCATCTGGAACCATGGACATGCATGCAAGTTTAAATCAGCAAGCTCTCAAATTAAATTTAAAACAAAAGCTTTTCAGAAAAATTAGTGCTCTGCTTCATCACTGTTTTCAGGTGAGTAACTACTTTTTTCTTAAATTAAACTTAAGTATAATCTGATTTATGACTGAAATGGATATGCTTTTGGGTTTATATACCTGATAAAATATTGATTTGTGTGTTTGTGAGTAACATTTTTACTTTCAAAATTTTAAGTATGAAACTGTTGTTTGATATATGACTTGTATATATTTACCTGGATATCATGTTGATTTGAATGATTAACCTCAGTAGTTTAAAAACTCAAGTATGGTTATGATGATGTATGTTTGTTCCTGTAATTGATTTGTATTGAGTATATGGGTATAAACTTACTGTTTTAAGATTATTACAGTATTGTTTTACTAGGTTCCAGGTCCAAAGTTTTAAAAGAAAACTTAAGTGTTTTTTCTAAAATTAATCTTTACTAATACAAGAGATTTGGTCAATGTATGTTTAATATACCATAAATGATAAGTTTAAGATTTTGTTCAAGATTAAAAAAAGAAAAGAAAATAATATCTGTAGTTTTACTAGAGAAAATAACAAGTAAACTGCAAACAAATCCAAGTCGATTATTTCTTAGTTCCAGGTGTTTGAATCAAAACTTAAAACTAAATTATGATTTTAAAAGCCAAAATTTCAAATTTTAGTGTTGAGATTTATATGCATTGCTGTTTTTCTTCTGGGAAGTGAAAAGGGGGAAAGTTGTAAACCTAGTTTTTAGGCACTGCTTTGATTTGATAGGTGGGGAGAGTACAGGTGACCGAGTGTCTTGATTTTTGGGAAGGTGGTAGTTTGGGTATTGGTGAAGGGTTGGATGGAGTTTCTAGGCCGCCGGTGACCGAAGGAGTGAGGAAGAGGTGTTTTCAGGTTTTGAAAAATGGTGGTGGCTGTGCTGTCAGGTTTTGAATTAGGGAAACTCTGTTTTGATTTCTGAATGATGGTGGTTTCTGATGATCGTGATTAGCTTGAATGACGAACGCCGACTTGCTTGTGTCTGGGTAGTGGCCGGAGGTGGCTAGAACCACCGTGCATATGAACGGTGAAGAAGTTGGTGTCAGGTGTTTTGTTTGGGTTTGCAGTGTAGTTTGTCTCGGGTTAATACTCGAGTAATTGGAGTTTTTACTCGAAGCTGATCAGAGTTTTACTCGAATTAAAACAGGGGAGCTCGGGTTTATTTTCCGAGTTTACAGGTTTTTGAAACCTTTATTTTCAATTCAAAGAATTGTTTTAAAAAAAATTGAATGCAGATTTTAAACAAGACTTTTAAAACTAAATTTAAAGGTATGGTTTTCAATCCAAGTTGAATTCCAATTTTTTTTTAATTTAATTCAAACTAATTCAAATTTAAAATGTTTACAGGGTTTCAGGGAAAACCTGTATATTTCCAGATTGAAAGTAAATTAAGTTTTTAAAAATCTGGAGCAGGGTTTTTAAAACAGAAATTTAAACTTAAGTTGAAGTATGGATTTCAAACTAGATTTAAAATTCAAATTTTAAATTTAATTTAAACTATTTAAATTAAAATGTTTAAAACAACTTTTAAAAGGGTTTATATAATTGAATTTAGAGTTAAAGTTTTAAATTTAAAATAGAAGATTTTAACATAAGTTTAAAATCTGGAAACAAGATTCAAATTTGAATCAGGTTTTGAAAAGAAAAGAAGTTTTTAAATCTTGTAATGTTCAAACAACCTTAAAGGATTTAAATAATTGAATTTAAAGTTAAGGCTTTAAATTTAAAGTAAAAGATTTAAGCATAAGTTTAAATATGAAAAATCAAAAGAATTAAATTTGATTCATGTTTGAAAATAAAGGAAGTTTTAAATGTTTAAACAACTTTGAAACATATTTAAATATGATTTGAATCTTAAAATTTAATATGGGTTTAATTCCTTCGAACTTCTTTATAAAATAGGAAATTCTTTTGCATAAATTTTAAAAGAGTTTTAAAATGTTTTTAAAATTTTGTTAAAGGTTAAATGTGTTTTCATTTTAAATTTAAAATTTTTAAAATAGAATTTGGAAACAAATTTTAAAGTAAGTTGTTTGAATATTTCTTAGTTAATGATCATGAAATTATTAATAAGAAATATTTATTTATAATAAAACAAAGATTTAAATGATTTGGTTTATTCAAATAATAAGGTAATTAGATGGATAATTAATTAATTAATTTAATCAATTAAATAAGTATTTTGAATTAATTAATTAAGGTTGAGTTAATTATTAAGATTAATTAACTTGAAAATAAGACCATTAATTAATTTAGTTATGATTTTAATTAATGATGAGAAATAAATCAAGAGGTTAGAATTAATTAAGTGAAAACTTAATAAATTTAATAATTAGTGATTAATTAAACGATTGTTAAAGATTAATAAATTTGTGAATTAATATTGATTAATTTAATCTACTTACTTAAGTAAGGTAATTAAAGAAATGGATGATAAGTTAATGAAGATCATTAACTTGAGATTATTTATTAATTAATTTAAGTAATTAATTTTGATAATTAATTAGATTAATAATCATTATGGTATTTGGTGAAGTAATTAAAGTTATTAATTACTCATTATAATTAATTGATTTATTTAATTAGTTTAAATTAATTTATTAAGTTTAATTAATTTATAATAATCATTGATGGGTTAGTAAGTGATTAATGAGGAATAATTACTTAAGGAAGTTAATTAATCAAAGGCGATTAATAATTTAGGGTTAATTACTTAATTAATTTAAATGTAATTAGGAATCATTAACTAATATAATTAATGATGTAATTAAGGATTAATTAATTGACATTAATAAATTAATGATAAGTGATTAAAGAAATTAATTAATGTAATTAGTTAAGGATTAATGTGATTAATTATAAAAAATTAATTAATAAAAGTAATTAAAGGTAATTATAAAAAATTAATTAATAAAAGTAATTAAAGGTAAATTATTGTATTTGATTAAGGAAAATTTATTTGTGAAATTAATTACCTGAATGTAACTAAAGGTTGATTAATCAAGAGTGATTAATCAAGAATGATTAATTAGTGGTTAACTAATTAATTAGTTGATTGTTTGTAATCAATGGTTATGTAAGCAGGATTATAGATTGAGGTAATTAATTTAATTTACTTTAAATTAATTAGAGATAATGTAATTAATTTAATTCATTTTAAATTAATTATATAGATGGTGTGATTAATAATCCTTGTATATATATAGGGATGATATATATTTCCTTTAATGGTTTGAATCTCAAATACGAGATTAGTAATGATATGTGATATGGATGCATTGGTTGCATTGTGATGATGAATTGGATTATCTTCTGATAATGATAATATGGATTATCTGTGGTGATGATTATCTATTGTGATGATATTATCTATCTGTGTATATATAGATAATTAGATTGAATTGTTTTAAACTTAAAACAACTTGGACCTAAAAGACACGCTTTGAATTTCGATGAGACCGGGATCGGGTTTCCATATTTAGATATCCGAAAACCACATCGATTCCAATTAACGTTAGGTCGTGAATCTAACTGGAGCAAGTGAAGACTCGAGGTGTAAGAACTATACGTCAGTATAACTCTGTGGGTGATTCCGTAATGAGTTTGACGGGATAGTACTTATAGGTTCGAGATGGTGATTCAGAGTGCAAGGGTTATCGTCGTTAACTCTGCGGGTGATTCCGTAATGAGTGTAACGAGATAATGCCTTCGGTTTCGTTCGAACCCGGAACGAACTTGTATGGATTGAATGCTTTCAGAACATCGTCAGGCGGACGATGAGCATTCTAAGTGATGTGTCCTATAAAGGTAATCGCAGCCTCAAGCCTCATCAACTAGGAATGGCTAAAACAGGGGAGGTGCAGCAAGGCTTCGTGGGTAGCTTCCACTGGAGAGCAAGATTTACCCCTGTCTAGAAGTCCCTTTTTATTCGGCTGTGTAGGCGGTTGATTCGCGACAACTGCCGGGGTTGTCTTGTTCGGGACTGTCCATTAAGGGATGGTTCCAGCCTTATGTTGCATGGGAGCGGACAAACTCCTCGGTACGGTGATCTAGGTCACGTACTGTGACGGGCGTTACCCCAGTAGCCCTGCCATTGTATGGAATCCAAAACCCAATAAGTGCCAACGGTTTTGATTGTATTACCCACTTTTGTGGCTAGTAGCTGGAATTTAATGAATGTAACAATTTCGGCTATTTCATATTTACTTGAAAACCCTAGACCTATTCTAATATCACTGGATTTCCTATCAAATGATTTGGTTAGCGTAAGGTAAAAACTTTTCCATGTTTATGTGTGGGAAGTATTACGTGATACCTTTCTTTTAAAAGATTTTTGAAAGTTAAGCAACCTTAACCTGTTACTAACACCAGACCCATGTCTGACCCAGAGTTTATTTTTGTTTTTCATTAACTCTTGGGTACTCAAATTTTTACGAGTAGCCAAAGGATTCAGGTTAGCTTTGACGAGTTATGGAGGAGCAAATGGAGCAGGAGGCTTCTGCGTTAGATATATAGTATTCCGTTGTGTGTTCTGTGTTGTTTCTGAGTGGTATTATGTTGTGAATACTAGATAGGTATTTATAACTATCTAGTATGTGTTGTATTACCTGTGTACTCTGATAGTGGTTGTAAACTATGTAATACTTTATGTTATTAATATAATTTATTCGTTCCGCTGTTTAGATTCTGATGTGTTGTTTCTTCTTTCTTCTCTTTCTTTCTCTTCTATCCCTTTCTTTCTTATTAGCGATGCGACTTCCTGGAGTTTGGAAGTTGGGTCGTTACAGTGGTATCAGAGCATTAGGTTGAGTGAATACCTATGCTCTGTAGTGGTGTCTTTCTTGAGAGAGCGTATTTGTAATTTTAATACATATATATATATATAAATATATTTATTTCTACCTATCTGTTGGGTTACCTGTTCGGGTTTTCCAATATAGGTTATAAAGGTAAATAAGGTAGTGTTGTGTGTAATACGATTACTACCATTAGTGGGAGTTTTGAATGTTGAGGTTGGAAGTGTAACTGTCGAGACTGTAGACCTAATACCGTCTCGAGTGAGTTGTGTAGTGGTGTAAGGATTTCATCGATCTATGAAGGTAACCTGTAAAGGTTCAGAGTTCATCTTTGAGGATGGATGAGTTGAGTTTGAATCTATCAGTTTGGCAGAAGTATGTGATGGTATTTTGATACCTTAGAAAGTGGTAGCTACGAGATGAGATGCAGTGAATATGGATGTTTCCGAAGATGTTTTCTTTGGAGCGAGTTAGTAAGTATGTCTGCTTCGGTGTTGTGGCTGAGTTCAGCAGAATGTGGTGGTTGGCTTAGAGGTCCGGGTATCTCGAAGAGCTTTGGATTAAGAAGTCTTTGACTTTATTGTCAGCAGTTCAGCCCGAGTGTTCTGTGTGCCAGCAGGAAGTCTTCTGGTTGGCAGTTTTTCCGAGGTGGAATTCAGAAGCAACAAAGGGGACCCGTTTCTTCGGTGGATTGGCTAATTAAGAGTAAGTTGTTCTGTTTGGTAAGGGAAGAACAGTTTACTTTGGGAATTGGTCTGTGTTGATCGCAAAAGTGACTTGCGATAGTTTGAGTGTTCTTTTGAAGTATTGAAGTATTTTCTGGTTGTCTTCTGAGAAGTCGGAGGTTTGTCCACTTCTAAAGATTGAGTTTCTTATTGACCGGATTCCAGGAGTGCTACCGGTATAGCAGCTAATAGAAGGATTGTTTCCCGAGATAGGGTTTGGTGAAGCAGCTCAGGATTGGTGAAAATTCTGAGTTTTCTTGGATATGTTGAGCCATATTTCTGGGAAGTGATGTCCAGATTGTGCTCATATTCTTCATCAGCAGTGTCTTCTGTGCCAGTTCAGAGTTGTGCAGCGGAAGCAGTTTGGGAATGCTTCTGTTTTGTCTTTTTGGGATAGAAGAAGTAAGTTTATTCTTCTAATGGTTGAAGAGTAGACTTGGTGATCTTGGTTTTGGTTGATCTTGAGGAGATCATTTGTTTGGGATGTTTTTGGTTCTGTTTGTTTCTAGAGGCATCAGCGAAGGTTAAATTGATCAGTTTGGATGTAGGAAGCCCATGATCGTTAGAAGATTTTATGGTTTAGAGACAAAGGAAATTGGATTCCTGAGTCGGAGATTTATTTTGGCTCTCTTCTGTGTTTTGGTTGGTTTGGTGTTTGGTCTTCAAGAGTTGAATTTCCAGTTTGGATAATTGGATTTAATGAGATTCACGTATCTCTGAGGAAGTACTTGTATGAGTTATCTCTGGAAGTGGATCCAGCTGTTCAGGAAGGTTTGGTTGTTGAGTCAGACTCGTTTGTAGTCTGATATCTTATCTAGTTCTGTAGATCTAGATGAGAAGAAGCTCTGTAGCTTCGTAGTTTGATTGTTTGAATTCTGTAGGGCGAGTATCCAGGTATATATATACTTGGAGAAAACTCGAGAAGATTTTATCCAGAATTTTATCTGGATAATTAATTTTGTTTGATTAGATAAATTGGTTGCTATGGTTGTTAGCATATGATTGATGTATGCTTGTGATTTAAAATCTAGAATTTTAAATGGGTTATTAAATTACTTTTGCTTTTAAATTTCGGGGACAAAATTCTTTTAAGGGGGGAGGAATGTGATATCCCGGAAATTTTAGCAATATCAATTTAATAATCTAGATCTAAAATTAAATTGATTTGATAAAATTTCGTTAATAAAAATTAACTTGATTGGATAATCCAATTAAATAAATGTTTAATTGGTGAATCTTATCTTTTAAAAACTAATAAAATGTTTTCCTACTTATAATGTATATATATATATTTATACATATATTGTAAATAGATAAGTTTTGATTTGTAGTTTAATTAACAATAAAATCTTGTTTTAAATTCTAATAATCATTTTGATAATTTGGAATTATGTATAGAATTTAAAATACTATTTATATATTAAAACATATATGAATCTTGTAAATAAGTTAAATAAGATAAGTAATTTATAATTTCTTTTATAATTATTTAAAATTGATAAATGAGTTATTTTCAAATAATAAATATATAAATATAAATATAGATAAGATTTTTAAAAGACAATGTTATTATTTTAAAATTGAAATATATTGATAAATTAGTTTTAAATTGGAATTTTTAAAAGGCATAAATAGAATTTGATTTTGAATTTAGTTTGAATTCAAATGAATAAACATATTTAAATTCTGTAAGTAAGCTTTCATATTTTTATGATTTGTTTTATTTCATTTTCTTTTGAAAAGAAATGCATATGCATTTACTTATGAAGATATTATATATATATATTTATTTAATAAATAAAGAAAAAAGGGTTTCATTTACTTTTAAAATAAATAAGAATAATAAGTAAAATGTGTATAAAACAAATGTTAACATTTTAAGCAACTAATGAGACAAGTGTAAACATATTAAGTCATCTAAACACATGTGCTAGTAAATGAACTCTTGCAAATGACAAGTGTCCTTTTCATTTTTGTTTTTCTTTTTAATTTATAAATAAATCATTTTATCTTATAAAAGCATGTTTCCTTCATTCCCATCTTTTTCTAATCTTCATTTTCCAAAGATAAATCTCAGCTGAAACAAAATCATGTTTGAACACAAATCTAAAAAAAAGTTCCATCCTCAAACTAGAAAGTAATCTGCAAATCTCTTCTCAAATTCTTCAAATCATTTTACAAATTTTCATATGTAAAATCTGTTCAAGCATGCAAACTGTAAAATCCATTTCCAAAAGCCTACACCTGAAATTCATTCAAAAGAAAAATAAAAAGCCTCTACATTTCTATAAAATTTGGGAATCAAGCATAATGAAAAGCCTGCATTTCCTTCTCCTTCAATCTGTTCAAGCCATCACAGCATATAACTGCAAATTAAAGCTTTTCAAATTTAAAGATTCAAATGCATCTGGGACCATGGACCTGCATGCAAGTTTAAAGCAGCAAGCTCTCAAATTAAATTTAAAACAAAAGCTTTTCAGAAAAATTAGTGCTCTGCTTCATCACTGTTTTCAGGTGAGTAACTTCTTTTTTCTTAAATTAAACTTAAGTATAATCTTATTTATGACTGAAATGAATATGCTTGTGGTTTTATATACCTGATAAAATATTGATTTGTGTGTTTGTGAGTAACATTTTTACTTTCAAAAATTTAAGTATGAAACTGTTGTTTGATATATGACTTGTATATATTTACCTGGATATCATGTTGATTTGAATGATTAACCTCAGTAGTTTAAAAACTCAAGTATGGTTATGATGATGTGTGTTTGTTCCTGTAATTGATTTATATTGAGTATATGGGTATAAACTTACTGTTTTAAGATTATTACAGTACTTGTTTTACTAGGTTCCCGGTCCAAAGTTTTAAAAGAAAACTTAAGTGTTTTTTTTAAATTAATCTTTACTAATACAATAGATTTGGTCAATGTATGTTTAATATATCATAAATGATAATTTTAATATTTTGTTCAGGATTAAAAGAAAGAAAGAAAATAATACCTACAGTTTTACTGGAAAAAATAACAAGTAACCTGAAATCAAACAAATCCAAGTCGATTATTTCTTAGTTCCAGGTGTTTGAATCAAAACTTAAAACTAAATTATGATTTTTAAAAACCAAAATTTCAAATTTTAGTGTTGAGATTTATATGCTTTGCTGTTTTTCTTCTGAGAAGTGAAAAGGGGGAAAGTTGTAAACCTAGTTTTTAGGCACTGCTTTGATTTGATCGGTGGGGAGACTACAGGTGACCGAGTGTCTTGATTTTTGGGAAGGTGGTAGTTTGGGTATTGGTGAAGGGTTGGATGGAGTTTCTAGGCCGCCGGTGACCGGAGGAGTGAGGAAGAGGTGTTTTCAGGTTTTGGAAAATGGTGGTGGCTGTGCTGTCAGGTTTTGAATTGGGGAAACTCTGTTTTGATTTCTGAATGATGGTGGTTTCTGATGATCGCGATTAGCTTGAATGACGAACGCCGACTTGCTTGTGGTCTGGGTAGTGGCCGGAGGTGGCTAGAACCACCGTGCATATGCACGGTGAAGAAGTTGGCGTCAGGTGTTTTGTTTGGGTTTGCAGTGTAGTTTGTCTCGGGTTAATACTCGAGTAATTGGAGTTTTTACTCGAAGCTGATCAGAGTTTTACTCGAAGTAAAACAGGAGAGCTCGTGTTTATTTTCTGAGTTTACAGGTTTTTGAAACCTGTATTTTCAATTCAAAGAATTGTTTTAAAAAAAATTGAATGCAGATTTTAAACAAGACTTTTAAAACTAAATTCAAAGGTATGGTTTTCAATCCAAGTTGAATTACAATTTTTTTAATTTAATTCAAACTTATACAAATTTAAAATGCTTATGGGGTTTCAGGGAAAACCTGTATATTTCCAGATTGAAAGTAAATTAAGTTTTTAAAAATCTGGAGCAGGGTTTTTAAAACAGAAATTTAAACTTAAGTTGAAGTATGGATTTCAAACTAGATTTAAAATTCAAATTTTAAATTTAATTTAAACTATTTAAATTAAAATGTTTAAAACAACTTTTAAAAGGGTTTATATAATTGAATTTAGAGTTAAAGTTTTAAATTTAAAATAGAAGATTTTAACATAAGTTTAAAATCTGGAAACAAGATTCAAATTTGAATCAGGTTTTGAAAAGAAAAGAAGTTTTTAAATCTTGTAATGTTTAAACAACCTTTAAAGGATTTAAATAATTGAATTTAAAGTTAAGGCTTTAAATTTAAAGTAAAAGATTTAAGCATAAGTTTAAATCTGAAAAATCAAAAGAATTAAATTTGATTCATGTTTGAAAATAAAGGAAGTTTTAAATGTTTAAACAACTTTGAAACATATTTAAATATGATTTGAATCTTAAAATTTAATATGTGTTTAAATTCCTTCGAACTTCTTTATAAAATAGGAAATTCTTTTGCATAAGTTTTAAAAGAGTTTAAAAATGTTTTTAAAACTTTGTTAAAGGTTAAATGTCTTTTCATTCGAAATTTAAAATTTTTAAAATAGAATTTGGAAACAAATTTTAAAAAAGTTGTTTGAATATTTCTTAGTTAATGATCATGAAATTATTATTATGAAATGTTTATTTATAATAAACCAAAGATTTAAATGATTTGGTTTATTCAAATAATAAGGTAATTAGATGGATAATTAATTAATTTATTTAATCAATTAAATAAGTATTTTGAATTAATTAATTAAGGTTGAGTTAATTATTAAGATTAATTAACTTGAAAATAAGATCATTAATTAATTTAGTTATGATTTTAATTAATGATGAGAAATAAATCAAGAGGTTAGAATTAATTAAGTGAAAACTTAATAAATTTAATAATTAGTGATTAATTAAACGATTGTTAAAGATTAATAAATTTGTGAATTAATAATGATTTATTTAATTTAATTACTTAAGTAAGGTAATTAAAGAAATGGATGATAAGTTAATGAAGATCATTAACTTGAGATTATTTATTAACTAATTTAAGTAATTAATTTTGATAATTAATTAGATTAATAATCATTATGGTATTTGGTGAAGTAATTAAAGTTATTAATTACTCATTATAATTAATTGATTTATTTAATTAGTTTAAATTAATTTATTAAGTTTAATTAATTTATAATAATCATTGATGGGTTAGTAAGTGATTAATGAGGAATAATAACTTGGGAAAGTTAATTAATCAGAGGTGATTAATAATTTAGGGTTAATTACTTAATTAATTTAAATGTAATTAGGAATCATTAATTAATATAATTAATGATGTGATTAAGGATTAATTAATTGACATTAATAAATTAATGATAAGTGATTAAAGAAATTAATTAATGTAATTAATTAAGGATTAATGTGATTAATTATAAATAATTAATTAATAAAAGTAATTAAAGGTTAATTACCGTATTTGATTAAGGAAAATTTATTTGTGAAATTAATTACCTGAATGTAATTAAAGGTTGATTAATCAAGAGTGATTAATCAAGAATGATTAATTAGTGGTTAACTAATTAATGAGTTGATTGTTTGTAATCAATGGTTATGTAAGCAGGATTATAGATTGAGGTAATTAATTTAATTTACTTTAAATTAATTAGAGATAATGTAATTAATTTAATTCATTTTAAATTAATTATATAGATGGTGTGATTATTAATCCTTGTATATATATAGGGATGATATATATTTCCTTAAATGGTTTGAATCTCAAATACGAGATTAGTAATGATATGTGATATGGATGCATTGGTTGCATTGTGATGATGAATTGGATTATCTTCGGATAATGATAATATGGATTATCTGTGGCGATGGTTATCTGTTGTGATGATATTATCTATCTGTGTGTATATAGATAATTAGATTGAATTGTTTTAAACTTAAAACAACTTGGACCTAAAAGACACGCTTTGGATTTCGATGAGACCGGGATCGGGTTTCCATATTTGGATATCCGAAAACCACATCGATTCCAATTAACGTTAGGTCGTGAATCTAAGTGGAGCAAGTGAAGACTCGAGGTGTAAGAACTATACGTCAGTATAACTCTGTGGGTGATTCCATAATGAGTTTGACGGAATAGTACTTATAGGTTCGAGATGGTGATTCAGAGTGCAAGGGTTATCGTCGTTAACTCTGTGGGTGATTCCGTAATGAGTGTAACGAGATAATGCCTTCGGTTTCGTTCGAACTCGGAACGAACTAGTATGGATTGAATGCTTTTAGAACATCGTCAGGCGGATGATGAGCATTCTAAGTGATGTGTCCTATAAAGGTAATCGCAGCCTCAAGCCTCATCAATCGGGAATGGCTAAAACAGGGGAGCTGTAGCAAGGCTTCGTGGGTAGCTCCCACTGGAGAGCAAGATTTACCCCTGTCTAGAAGTCCCTTTTTATTCGGCTGTGTGGGCAGTTGATTCGCGAGAACTGCCGGGGTTGTCTTGTTCGAGACTGTCCAGTAAGGGATGGTTCCGGCCTTGTGTTGCAGGGGAGCGGGCGTACTCCTCGGTACGGTGATCTAGGCCACGTACTGTGACGGGCGGTACCCCAGTAGCCCTGCCTTTGTATGGAATCCAAAACCCAATAAGTGCCAACGGTTTTGATTGTATTACCCACTTTTGTGGCTAGTAGCTGGAATTTAATGAATGTAACAATTTCGGCTATTTCATATTTACTTGAAAACCCTAGACCTATTATAATATCACTGGATTTCCTATCAAATGATTTGGTTAGCGTAAGGTAAAAACTTGTCCATGTTTATGTGTGGGAAGTCTTACGTGATACCTTTCTTTTAAAAGATTTTTGAAAGTTAAGCAACTTTAACCTGTTACTCACACCAGACCCACGTCTGACCCGGGGTTTGTTTTTGTTTTTCATAAACTCTTGGGTACTCAAATTTTTATGAGTTGCCTAGGGATTCAGGTTAGCTTTGACGAGTTATGGAGGAGCAAATGGAGCAGGAGGCTTCTGCGTTAGATATATAGTATTCCGCTGTGTGTTCTGTGTTGTTTCTGAGTGGTATTATGTTGTGAATACTAGACATCTGTTTATAACTGTCTAGTATGTGTTGTATTACCTGTGTACTCTGATAGTGGTTGTAAACTATGTAATATTTTATGTTATTAATATAATTTATTCGTTCCGCTGTTGAGATTCTGATGTGTTGTTTCTTCTTTCTTCTCTTTCTTTCTTTTCTATCCCTTTCTTTCTTATTAGCGATGCGACTTCTTAGAGTTTGGAAGTTGGGTCGTTACAAGGATATTTATAACGGCCTATCCCTACAGATGCTAGCAGATACTTATACATAATACACACAATTGAAAGTGATAGATAACTTCAATAAAAGACCCAAAATGCTCCATGCTTCATCGCAAAATGCTCCTTATAATCTAGCTACTTAGCCACCCGAAAAAATAGGGCACGCAGAGTTTAAGAGGATAAGAATATAAATTCCAGGCCAGTCATGGGACTGGTATGAGAAACTCAAAATACGGATATTTGAAAACAAAGGGTATCTCACAAGACCACGCCACACATAAATACAAAATGGGTTTTTACCTCATGATAACTAAAATCTTTACTACGCAAAATCTAGGGATATTATTTGAAACAGCCCGTAAATCTGTACTCCTTGTCAATACTATTCTACCTCAATTAACTCAAGTGGAACAGAAACACGAACCGTTAAGGTTTAAGAAGAAGAGGTAGAAGAAGAAGAAACTAAACAATATCAGAATCTCACAATCGCAGCGGAATAAAATATAATAGTAAATAATAGATCTTTACACAAAATGAAACTATATCTGTTTTATACATCATATCATCGGAGTATCTCATACAAACAATATTTACCAGTCAGACAATCATACAATCATAGCAGCGGATATGTATATACTAGTACGGATAATATGTCACGGACTCCAGTTCCTCTCCTGCTCCATAGCATCCTGTCCTGAACATATAATACTCGGTCTGACCCGAGCATTATAATGAAATAACACCCGAGTCAGTTTGGAATACCAGCTAAAAATAATGCATCCAAATTGATTATTAAAGTTCCAAAAATCCTTCGAAAACAAAAGCATCTCGTAAGACCACGCCACAAATAAACATGTCGGGTCTTTACCTTACAATAGCTAAAACACTTTTTATAGAAATCCTCTGATATTATAATAATGTCTATACACAAATACTTATAAAATAGCCGAAATTGTTACATGATTAAATTCCAGCTACTAGCCACAGAGTGGGTAATATAAACAAAACTCGTAAAAGGCTCGTAGGAAAAATGGATTTCCAACTAATGACTAGCCACTGGGGTACCACCTGCCACAGTACGTGGTCTAGATCACAATACCGAGGAGTACGCCCGCTCCCCTGCAACACAAGACCGGAATCATCCCTTACTGGACAGTTCCGAATAAGATCACCCCGTGGTTGGGATCAACAACCGCACCACTAAGCCGAAATAAAAAGGGACATCTAGACAAGGATGACCTTACTCTCAACTGGGGGCTACCCTTGAAGCCTTGCTGCATAACCCTTGATTTTCGGTCATTCCCGGTTGATGAGGATTGAGGTTAAGTGCTACCTTTTAGAACGTTTCACTTAGAATGCCTATCGCCAACCTGACGATGTTCCGAAAGTATTCGTCCATACAAGTCCGTCCCGGGTTCGAACGGAATCGAAGGCACTATTCCTACTACATCCATTTTGGAAATATTCTCAGGATTAGTAGCGACTAGCCTTGCACTTCACTGCTCCATCTTCGACTCCGAACATATTTTTCCATGAAACGTACAAACCGGATCGAAGTGGTTTTTGAGAAATAAATCTCGATCCCGGTCTCTTCGAAATGATCAACGCATTTGTCCAATATTGATAGTCGTGATTTAACTATCAATTAATATTCACAAGCATCCATCACCCAATAAATAATTTCCACATTATTTATTTCCCAAAATATCTTTACGAGATATAATTCCAATTTCAAAAATTCCTTTTGAAATACTTTTCAATCCCAATTTTATCATGGAATAGATTCTCAAATCTTTATTTCCTCTGAAACATCCAAGGGCCCATATTTAAGGTTTAAAATAATTTAAATACTTTATCCCTCAAAATACATTAAAACCACTTATATCAAATCTACTTACATACTTAATTTAAAATATACATATACTTTTAAAAATATTTCGAATAAAACTGCTTTATAAAATATAAACAATTTTCTTTAAAATAAATTAAGTCATACTAGGTTTTTTTAAAAATAAAGTTATGAATCCTTATACAATTTCAAATAAAGCTTTAATTGATTTTCTTTAAAATAGAACCATTTATAAAGTATAAATGATAATAATATTCTTTAGAACATGATTCTAATTACCCTTTAAAAATAATTACATCTAAAACTACTTTAATATATGTTCACTTTTAAAATTTTTACAACTAAAATAATTTTCTTGAAACCATTCTTTAATTAACTTCAAACTCTAACGTTTCAAAAAATCTATTTTAAAAACGAACTTGGCTTTCAGGGAAATACACTTCCATCTTAGAATAACCAAAGAATTCTTTTTATGTCCAACCCATTTTATCCCAATTCAATTTACGTTCATCCCGTAAAATTCTTTCCATGCTTTAAAAATAGCTCCTTTTATTTTAAACACGTTGCTATTTCCTAGAAATCACTTTCAAACATACGTTTGAAATATTTAAAATAATCTCTAGAAATTATTTAATTGAAAATAATACTTGAGGAAATATATAGGGGTTTCCTAAGTATTTTAAATAAAATTTAACTTTTAAAATAAGGTTATTAAATCAAATATTCATATTAAAATTCTTTTTGAAAACTTAATATTGCTTTACCTTTCTGAAAATAATTAAATACCATAATTACTAAATCAATGTTGGCTTCCCCTTAAAAACATTTTAAAATAATATTTCTTTCTAAAAATATTCTAAATATATTTAAACTACAATTTATATTTTGAAAGCTTACTTTAAACAAAACAAAATTTCCAGGACAATGCACACTTCTCATTCTTTAAAATAAATCTCGCTATTAATTTAAACAATTCTCAATTCCCTTTGAGATCAAATTTCAAACACTTGAAATTTTTCAATCCATTCCTTGGATTTAATCTCTTTTAAAATTCTTTACTTAAGAATTTATTTTATATTCTTTAAACCTAATTCATCTATTTATATTTAAAATTTTCAGATTGTATTCACCCATTCACAGTACGACACAATTTAAGTTTTCAACTTAATTCATTACTGTATATAAATAAAACACAGCATAACAAGATCTAAACAAATCTTCACAGAATAATAAATAAGATATATCACAGAATATAAATTAATTTCTATTTGTGAGGGATCCAGTTGGATCCCTCCAACCTGTTTCCCTGCATCCACAGATATTAGCACAACAATATATATCGATTCAATTTGATAATAATTATCATACTCAACCAATCAAGCAATCATTCCATTAATGACTATTTAAATTAACCAATATTCCAGATGTGAGTGAGTTAAACCCACCTTGGGTTTTCGGCGAGCGTTTGAATTTTAAATTAAATCAAACCGCGTTCGATTTAACCTAAAATTCTTGCTAGTCCTAATCGCTTCCGGAACTGCGCTACAGTGTAGAGCGCGTCGCTGCGATTTCGGCGTCGCTAGTTTCGTCGAAATCTGACAACGTATGAAACATTCATGAATTTTTAAAGATTGTATATACATAATGTTATAAAAATTCACTTATAAACATTAACCTATCAGATCGCCGTTCATTCACGCAACAAATCGAGGTCGCACGATTGCTCTTCTCCCTCACGTGAAAAAACAGGCCGCACGCATCCATTCCTCCGACTTAGGGTTTAAAATCGCTCCTTGTACGATTGACCGGAGATCGATCGGGTACCACCATCGCGAAGCCCTTTATCAACCCCACCTCCACCTAGAACATGGCCAAGCTCAGTTGTGCCTAGGTCTCACAATTTATGCGCAACCGGTGGTACTGTCGTCAGCAATATCCCCTTCATCGTTGCACGAAGCACGATCATAACCGCTCGCTTCGAAGATCTCAGAGTCCTCTACGATCCTGCAGTTGGAAAAATTTGCTATAAACTCACGGATATGAAGAAAAATGTAGGAGAAGACAAGCTATTTTCAGCATTTAGAACGTTGGATAGCGGCTGAGCAAAAAGAGGGCTAGGGTTTCGGCCCTTATGTGTATATATATACGTATATACCCATTAATTTAATATTAAATTCAATTTTAACAAGCATTTACAAACGAACTCCAAATCACACGTGCCGCCAGGCGTTTCTAAGGTTTTAGCCATGTTCCGAACACAATGGAACGTGTTTTGGAAGCTAATTTGGTCGTATGCACGAGTTACGGAAATAAACGTTCTATTTTAATTTAAATCGATTAAAATATTTTCTAAGCGTTTTGAGCTGCCACGGTCAAACGACAACTCCGATTGCTACGAAATTTAAAATCCGATAATAACTAACTATTACGGATCCAATGGAACTAGTTTCGTTGAATTTCGACACTGTGCCCTGGAAGGCTATTTTGATTCGTCGATTAAATCGAGCGATTTCTGAAATTGTCGAAATCTCTTAAAATTTCACTTTTAAAATTTTACTAACTAAATAATAAATCATATAAAATTTATAATCACGTTAAAAATCATTTTGATCCATTCCAGACCAAAACTGATTATTTGCATTATTAAAATATTATTTATTATTAAATTAATATAAAATTCCAAATTCAATCTATTGAGTATTAATTCCATCCAATGGTCCAATATTATTATTTAAATCAAAATAAACTTAAATAAATTTTTAGAAACCATTTTTATATTTATTTACACTCAGATTCACCAATTATCCCAATTCTAATATTAAATTATTATTATTCAAATTTCAATTTCATTCCCGTATTTAAAATTTAACTAATTCTATTAACTTAACCAAAATCTTTTTATTTCAAAATCAAATTATAATCCATATTCGACATTTAAAATGAATCAAATGTTCAAATTTGGCGACCCAAAATTCCGGGTCGTTACATTCCTCCCCTCTTATAAAAATTTCGTCCCCAAAATTTGCTAAGGTAGAAAGAATGTTCCAAACTCAATAGCAAAACCTACTTACTGAAATCTCAATTTGACTTTGCTCAAATTCCTTAGTTAAAAATCAAAATTACTAGCTTCAATTCCTATCCCAAAATCCTTTTTATTTTCAATTGTTATTTGAAATCAACTTTGTCATTAATAAAACATTTCAAATTTTTCAAAAATTTTCTAACTCCCAAAATTTCCAGAAAATTTTGGTAGAGTCTCCCCTATACGGAGGAGCTTTTGCAATTTCACAATAGATATAAATATGTATACATCGACCCACATGGTCGGAAAAACCAAGAACAGTTCATATTTCCTATTTTTATTGCGTAGGCGTACCTTATTAGCATTTTTAAAAGCATGCGGCTAATTTATTATGCATATACGCGCTCCAACTCTATCTACTGCCTCCCGTACCTATAGTTACTCAAACAAACACATCAGTTTTCAATAATATAGGAATTTATTAACATTCCATTCATTAATCTTAACCAAAGATACCAATTTCATGGCTTAACCAAGCAAACTTCATAATTTAACAATGTTAACCATATTTTATCAGCACTTCAAAGATTTCAATCACCATTTATATTTCTTATACAAGTCAAAGCTTCATTTTATCTCACTCGAATAATTTATATTCAAGTTCACTATATACCATTCATATTTATTACAACCATTTTATTTCTACTTCAATATGATTAACATATGCCTTAGGTATATCTTTTACTTCAATTCAATTCCCAATTTCATTGCTTTTTAAAACCAACTTAATTCCAAATACAACAAAACGACCAATTCTATGCAAATTTAAGGTTATCCAAGCAAGTGACCATCACTTAAGCTTATAGCCATTAAAATTAATTCCAGATCAAATTTATATTAATTTTATTCCATTCGGAATTATTCACAACCCAAATATTCTTATTTCCTTGCAAGTTATAATTCAATTTTTTATTCTCACTTCAAATTCACCATTCAACTTAAGTTTTATATTAATATCATCCCATTCTGTAATATTTACAACTCATACATCTTTAATTTATCACGATAAAATTAATTAAAACCATTTGACTTGCATATCAATGTTTATTACCTTAACAAATTTATCCGAGACAACATTATAAAGCTCGACCACAATTATTATTCAGTTTGTTTAAGTTCTTTCACAATATTTTCATATCTTCTTATATAAATTTTATTTTCATTTGATTCTCATTCAATCAAATTCCAATTCATTTACAAATTTTAATGAACTTTGTTTATTTATTCAATCCATTTTAGATTTATTTTATTAGCAAAGAAACCACTTTTAAATTATTCCACTCATTTGAATTTATTTATAAGTCAAACCCTCACTATTATAATCTAATTCCATTATTCATTCACACTCTCAGCTTTTTATTGCCAAAACTAAATTCCACACCAAAACTGGGTTTTTATTTTTCTTTTCAAAATTCTCTTAACAAACCACCAAAATTTCATCCATGCTAATACAAATTCCATTTAATTTAGTTTACGCTAAATTCACCTTCAAGCTTCTTTTTATTTAATTTAGCTTACGCTGAATTCATTCCTAAATAATTCCTTTGAATTTAGTTGATTGAGAATTTTAATTTATTCAATGTCATTCTTACTTAACTTAAATTCCACTTAATTCAATTCTTTTCCCTAATTTAATTCAAGTTTAACTAAATTTATTCAGCTAACTTAAACACATGATATTACCTTTACCATTGTATTTAAAACAACCCCTTTGGATTTTGTTGAGTTAAAATTTTATTTATACAATTTCATTCTTACTTAATCTAAATTAGATTTCCTTTCAATTTAATTCTTTTCCAATTCTAATTCAAGTTCAACCAAATTTATTTAGCCATCTTGAATTTATACCATTTCCTTTACTATCTTAAATCAAAATTTAATTACATTCATTTTTATTCATAACACCACTGAATTTTAATTTTAATTCAATCCAAATTTCAACTCCATTTCATTTAAACGAAGTTAAATCCAATTTTAATTCTCCATATACAAGTTCTAAATTTATTTATCGATTTAAGTTCATTCACATCCTTTATATTTTATATCTTCTACATCTTATTTCAATTTACCTTTCATTTAGGATTAAGTTTGAATTCACCATACCATTTAACTATTTCCCAATAGTGATTATAATTCCATTTTCTATTTATAAGTTCACCAAATTATTTACTTCAAAGTTTATATTGCTCATTTGAATTATTTTCATCTTATAATCACAATTTCAAATTTTTTTATATATATGTATCACTGAATTCTTAAAGGTACAAATTTTATTTCACCTTAATTCTTTGCAGAATTTTAAATTCACAATTTTAGATTATAAGTATAACACTTACTAGCTTATGAGTACAATTTATTACACAATGACCCATAATTACCAAGTTATTTTACATTTCAATTAATCCAAATCAATTTGAATCCTAAGTTCAATTCATTTAACTTATCCCAAGCTAAATTCAAATTTCCTATTCACTTCAATATATTTCATTCACTTCCATTTACTCAAGTTAAATTTTAATTCCAAGATTAAAATTTTCATTTCTTCCTTATTAATATCAACTTCACTTAATAAGTTCAATGGTTGATTCATTTTAACTTTACACGTTATTTAAATAGAATTTTCCAGAATTCTATTACCTGTTTTTATTTCAAAACCATCTTGAAATAATAATCTACTCATACCTACTTGGTATACCAAATCAAATCTTCGGATTTCCAAAACAACATGGTTGTACCAAAACAATTTCCCCATTTGAAATTTCCAAATCAACTGGTATACCCAACAAGTCCAAACAATATTATAACCAACCATTTTGGTAGCAATCCATCACTTTAGAAACTCGAAAATGAATTCTAATGATGTGGCCAGCATCATCAGGATTATTTTCCAGCCACTGAAGTGAGTTCAGTGCTTCCTTACTTTCCCAAATTCATTTGAAAACAGTTCCATTCAAAAATACCTCCAAAATAATATTCCATTATTGCCTTCAAACACCTTAGCAAACATTTCAAACATTCCCATGATTTTAAATTTCCCAAACCTTTGTTTACAATATATTTAAAATCTTTTTCAAAATCTCCAGGATTTAAATTCTGGTTCAGTTCAAATTTAGTTGTTCCTCCTTTGTATAATTTATACTTATAGAAATTTACTTGATTATAACCAATTCAAACTTTAGATTATATTTTAGATTCTTATTTGATTAAGATATCCACATCCAAGAAATCAAATATATAAGTATATATAATAATTTCATAAAATTATTCCTTTTATATCAAAATATAATTTTGGGTAAAATTATTTCATTTACCCTCTTTAAAAAACAATACTATGTTGGTTTATCTTGTTTAAGGGTTTAGAAACCCCTATCGATACGGTTGTACTTCCCGTACCGACCAGAATTCATAAACACTCAACCAATAAGTCAACACAGTATAAAATCAATTTTATATTCACTAACAAGTACGCTCTCATATCTATTATTATACTCAACTCATTATAGAGTATATTGACTCTGTTTAATGAGTAATTTCCCCACCAAAGCCTAGGTTGTCTCCAACCTAAGCTCTGATACCAAGTGAAACAGCCCGTAAATCCATACCCCTTGTCAACACTATTCTACCTCAATTAACTCAAGTGGAACAGAAACATGAACCATTAAGGTTTAAGAAGAAGAGATAAAAGAAGAAGAAACTAAACAATATCAGAATCTCACAATCGCAGCGGAATAAAATATAATAGTAAATAATAGATCTTTACACAAAATGAAACTATATCTATTTTATGCATCATATCATCAGAGTATCTCATACAAACAATATTTACCAGTCAGACAATCATACAATCATAGCAGCGGATATGTATATACTAGTACGGATAATACGTCACGGACTCCAGTTCCTCTCCTGATCCATAGCATCCTGTCCTGAACATATAATACTCGGTTTGACGCGAGCATTATAATGAAATAACACCCGAGTCAATCTGGAATACCAGCTGAAAATAATGCATCCAAATTGATTATTAAAGTTTCAAAAATCCTTTGAAAATAAAAGCATCTCGTAAGACCACGCCACAAATAAACATGTCGGTTTTTACCTTACAATAGCTAAAACACTTTTTATAGAAATCCTCAAATATTGTAATAGGGTCTATATACAAATACTTATAAAATAGCCGAAATTGTTATATGATTAAATTCCAGCTACTAGCCACAGAGTGGGTAATACAAACAAAACTCATAAAAGGCTCGTAGGAAAAATGGATTTCCAACTAATGACTAGGCATTGGGGTACCACATGTCACAGTACGTGGTCTAGATCACAGTACCGAGGAGTAAGCCCGCTCCCCTACAACACAAGACCGGAACCATCCCTTACTTGACAGTTCTGAATAAGATCACCCCGCGATTGGGATCTGCAACCGTACCACTAAGCCGAAATAAAAAGGGACATCTAGAAAGGGATGACCTTACTCTCAAGTGGGGGCTACCCACGAAGCCTTGCTGCATAACCCCTGATTTTCAGTCATTCCCGGTTGATGAGGCTTGAGGTTAAGCGCTACCTTTTAGAACGTTTCACTTAGAATGCCCATCGCCCACCTGACGATGTTCCGAAAGCATTCGTCCATACAAGTCCGTTTCGGGTTCGAACGGAACCAAAGGCACTATTCCTACTACATCCATTTTGGAAATATCCTCAGGATTAGTAGCGACTAGCCCTTGCACTTCACTGCTCCATCTTCGACTCCGAACACGTTTTTCCACGAAACGTACAAACCGGATCGAAGTGGTTTTCGAGAAATAAATCTCGATCCCGGTCTCTCCGAAACGTTCAACGCATTTGTCCAATATTGATAGTCGGTGATTTATCTATCAATTAACATTCACAAGCATCCATCACACAATAAATAATTTCCACATTATTTATTTCCCAAAAATATCTTTACGAGATATAATTCCAATTTCAAAAATTCCTTTTGAAACACTTTTCATACCCAATTTTCTCATGGAATAGATTCTTAAATCTTTATTTCCTCTGAAACATCCAAGTACCCATATTTAAGGTTTAAAATAATTTAAATACTTTATCCCTCAAAATACATTAAAACCACTTATATCAAATCTACTTACATACTTAATTTAAAAAACACATATACCTTTAAAAATATTTCGAGTAAAACTGCTTTATAAAATATAAACAATTTTCTTTAAAATAAGTTATGTCATACTAGTTTAAAAAAAAAAGTTATGAATCCTTATACAATTTCAAATAAAGCTTTAATTGATTTTCTTTAAAATAGAACCATTTATAAAGTATAAATGATAATAATATTCTTTAAAACATGATTCTAATTACCCTTTAAAAATAATTACTTCTATAACTAATTTAATATATGTTCACTTTTAAAATTCATACAACCAAAATAATTTTCCTGAAACCATTCTTTAATATAACTTCAAACTCTAACGTTTCAAAAAATCTATTTTAAAAACGTACTTGGCTTTCAGGAAATACACTTCCATCTTAGAATAAGCAAAGAATTCTTTTTATCTCCAACCCATTTTATCCCAATTCAATTTTATGTTCATCCTGTAAAATTCTTTCCATACTTTAAAAATAGCTCCTTTTATTTTAAACACGTTGCTATTTCCTGGAAATCACTTTCAAACATAAGTTTAAAATATTTAAAATAAGCTCTAGAAATTATTTAATTGAAAATAATACTTGAGTAAACATATAGGGGTTTCCTAAGTATTTTAAATAAAATTTAACTTTTAAAATAAGGTTATTAAATCAAATATTCATATTAAAATTAATTTTGAAAACTTAATATTGCTTTACCTTTTTGAAAATAATTAAATACCATAATTACTAAATCAATGTTGGCTTCCACTTAAAAACATTTTAAAATAATATTTCTTTCTAAAAATATTCTAAATATATTTAAAATACAAATTTATATTATGAAAGCTTTCGTTAAACAAAACAAAATTTCCAAGAGAAAGCACACTTCTCGTTCTTTAAAATAAATCTCGCTATTAATTTAAACAATTCTCAATTCCCTTTGAAATCAAATTTCAAACACTTGAAATTTTTCAATCCATTCCTTGGATTTAATATCTTTTAAAATTCTTTACTTAATAATTTATTTTAAATTCTTTAAACCCAATTCATCTATTTATATTTAAAATTTTCAGGTTGTATTCACCCATTCACAGCACAACACAATTTAAGTTTTCAACTTAATTCATCACTGTATATAAATAAAACACAGCATAACAAGATCTAAACAAATCATCGCAGAATAACAAATAAGATATATTACAGAATATAAATTAATTTCTATTTGTGAGGGATCCAGTTGGATCCCTCCAATCTGTTTCCCTGCATCCATAGATATTAGCACAACAATATATATATATATATATATATATATATATATATATATATATATCGATTCAATTTGATAATAATTATCATACTCAACCAATCAAGCAATCATTCCATTAATGACTATTTAAATTAACTAATATTCCAGATGTGAGTGAGTTAAACTCACCTTGGGTTTTCGGTGAGCGTTAGAATTTTAAATTAAATCAAACCGTGTTCGATATTACCTAAAATTCTCGCTAGTCCCAATTGCTTCCGGATCTGCGCTGTAGTGTAGAGCGCGTCGCTGCGATTCCGGCGTCGCCAGTTTCGTCGAAATCTGACAACGTATGAAACATTTATGAATTTTTAAAAATTGTATCTACAAAATGTTATAAAAATTCACTTATAAACATTAACCTATCAGATCGCCGTTCATTCACGCAACAAATCGAGGCCGCATGATTGCTCTTCTCCCTCATGCGAAAAAACAGGTCGCACGCACCCATTCCTCCGTCTTAGGGTTTAAAATCGCTCCTTCTACGATTGACCGGAGATCGATCGGGTACCACCATCGCGAAGCCCTTTATCAACTCCACCTCCACCTAGAACACGGCCAAGCTCGGTCGTGCCTAGGTCTCGCAATTCGTGCGCAACTGGTGGTACTGCCGGCAGCAATATCCCCTTCATCGTTGCACGAAACACGATCATGACCGCTCATTTCGAAGATCTCGGAGTCCCTATGATCCTCCTGTTGGAAAATTTTGCTATAAACTCACGGATATGAAGAAAAATGGAGGAGAAGACAGGCTATTTTCAGCCATTAAAATGTTGGATAGCGGCTGAGCAAAAAGAAGGCTAGGGTTTCGGCCCTTATGTGTATATATACACGTATATACCCATTAATTTAATATTAAATTCAATTTTAACGAGCATTTACAAACGAACTCCAAATCACACGTGCAGTCAGGCGTTTCTAAGGTTTTACCCATGTTCCGAACACAATGGAACGTGTTTCGAAACCTAATTTGGTCGTATGCGCGAGTTACGGAAATAAACGATCAATTTTAATTTAAATTGATTAAATATTTTCTACGCCTTTTGAGCTGCCACGGTCAAACGACAACTCCGATTGCTACAAAATTTGAAATTCGATAACAACTAACTATTACGGATCAAATGGAACTAGTTTCGTCGAATTTCGAGACTGTGCCCTGGAAGGCTATTTTGATTCGTCGATTAAATTGAGCGATTTCTGAAATTGTCGAAATCTCTTAAAATTTCACTTTTAAAATTTTACTAACTAAATAATAAAGCATATAAAATTTATAATCACATTAAAAATCATTTTGATCCATTCCAGACCAAAACTGATTATTTGCATTATTATAATATTAAATTTATTATTAAACTAATATAAAATTCCAAATTCAATCTATCGACTATTAATTCCATCCAATGGTCCAATATTATTATTTAAATCAAAATAAACTTAAATAAATTTTAAGAAACCATTTTTATATTTATTTACACTCAGATTCACCAATTATCCCAATTCTAATATTAAATTATTATTATTCAAATTTCAATTTCATTCCCGTATTTAAAATTTAACTAATTCTATTAACTTAACCAAAATCTTTTTATTTCAAAGTCAAATTATAATCCATATTAGACATTTAAAATGAATTAAATGTTCAAATTTGGCGACCCAAAATTCTAGGTCGTTACATTATTTTTAATGACTTTCTTTTGAAAACACTTTTCAAGCAAATATATAATCTTATCGTAAATTGTTACACTATTAAATTCCAGCATATTAGGTTCTACAATCAAGTCCGAAAACACTTATTGGAGAATGGATTCCATACAATGACAAGTTAAGGGACTACCTTCTATACAGTGCACCGCTAGAGGAATGTACCAAGGATACACAAACAACCCTCCGCATCTTGCAAGACCGGTCTATCCCCTTTTGGCACTTAGACATAGCCTGGATAGAGACCGAATATGTCATCACCTCGGTCGTTACTGACCTATCTGAGACGTCTCATAGCATACAACACATATCTAAAATATAAAGGGTTACCTAGAAAGGTGATGATCATACCCTAATGGTTGCGAACACATAGCCTTATGGTGTACCATGTTTAAGCCATTATTGGGTGATGAGGCCTAAGGTAACGATTACCTTTGACCTAGCACATTCCACTTTAAATGGCATATTGTCGATTCCATCACATGCTATTGATTTCCATAGATGTACAACCTCTAAGCTCGTATGTCTCAGAGAAAGGTGGTTAAGCTAAGAGGAGTTGCCTTCTCCTCCGCCAAATAGATGTACATCTGTAAAAATCAATGTGCGTGCATTTTATAAACGCAATGCCGGACATTCGTCCAAACAAGTTATCCATGTAACATCCTGCCTTCTTGGACAGTTTAAATCGACGATAAACCACACACGTCAGACTCAAACCATGCAGAAGGGCGGATTATTATTTGATGAATAAGAAAACGTAGAGAAAGAAAAAAACAAACAGAATCTTGCAGCGGAATGACAAAATATAATAATCAAATAATTGTTCATGAAGCTGTTTACAAAACATTTGATTGTATTAATACAGTACGAAATCAGAATTACACATATCAGAGATAAATAAATAATGCAGCGGAACAGTATGAATGTAGTGGAATAAATATAGTAAATAATAGATATAGTAAATAATAATAGCACAAATCTTCATCTTCATCCTCCTGAAATAAGGTCTTCAAATACTGAACTTCTTAGGCTATCCCGAGCGAATTGAAAAGACAAAACACTTGAGTCAGAACTAAAAGATCTTATGTAAGTTAAATCAAAGAAAATAAATATGAGTGGAATGGCTTCAGAGATGTTTACGGGTTTGACATCTCCTATCCAATGTCTAACATGTGTGTAGTAACTCAAGAGATGTTTGGGATTCACATCTCCTAAGGATCCGTTAAACTATCTACTATGTAGTAATATACGCTATTATAATAATGTCTAAAGCAAAGTAAACTATTAAAATAGTGTTAAGGCGTTACCCATATCCCCTTAACACATTTTATAATGTCAATGGTCTATACAGTACCGTAACTCCCCGTAAACTGGGGCCGCTAGAGGATACCCCATAGGTATGACATAAAACAAACTCGTAGAAGGCACGCTAGGGCAGATGACACGGCACAACTAGGAAATGTCAGGGTAGATATACCAGTTACACTTCCGGACCGTTGGTAATGCGTAGCCGCAACTACCGCCCAACTCGAAATACACCCTTGAGTAAAAATCGAAGGGTGGCCACCAAATAAATCACAAAGTCGGAGTATAGATCAATGGAGTATGCCCGATCGGAGGAATGACCTCACTTGGCCCGTCAATTGCTCCTGTCTTAGCCACCTTATGCTAACTCATGGGATTCGGGTCCACATATATACCTCATATAGGATCGTTGCCACCATCCTACTTCATTCTGGAATCTCCACCACGTACACAGTTGTCAAAGTGGTTTTCAATATTGGAAGAGAGTATGACAACATCTAATCCATGTCTCTTTGACAACCAATCGCTTATTACTCATCGGATGGTTCTTTTACATTTCCAAAATAATTTCATAATTGATATCAAAATATTATATTCAATTCAAACCATATCACTTCCGAAATTATTACTTACTTTCGAAATCATATTCTCCTTTGAAATCATAGTTCGATAATTATATTTCCTTTCAATGTAAAATTCACAATTTATATCAAAATATTGTGTTCTCAAAAAAAAACTATACCACTTTCAAATCATATTTCTTCCAAAAATTATATTTGCAAAACAGGTTAAGTTCTTGCTTCAAAATCATCATTTCAATTTATTATAACATTCAAAATTCCAACTTAGGTTATAGCGTCATTTAACCTTATCTCTTTCTAAACCAATTGAAATGAATATAAACCCTTCCATATACTTAGTTTGGAAATTTAGAAATTAGTTTAAATAGTTCTAAATAGTTAAAATGCTCTAAACAGTTTAATTATACGTAAAGTAATTCTAATTTGATTACATAGTTAAATAGATTAAGTTTAGATTAAATATAATTAAAATGTATTACATAACTTTAAAATAGATTAATTATATTTAAAATAAATTAAAATGGTGTAATTAGTTTAAAAATAAATAAAATTGGTTTTAAAATAGATCAAAATAAATGTAACGCCCCACTCCGAGACCCACTCTAGTAAAGAGTATTACGGAGTAATACCGTATACTAGAACGGAGAATAGAGTATAATGGAAGCGACCATATGTAATCAAGCTATAACTATCTACTGAATACGTCGAATAGGTGGTTTTCTTTTCTCAAGTGGTTCGACGTATCCAATAGATATTTATAACGAAACTACAATGGCTAAGGAAAATAGGTTCAGAACAAACATAATACTAAATGATAACATCATCATCACAGAACAGTCACATAACAGTCACAGAACATAGGTACAATATATCGTCAATACAGATCCAAGTATCAAAGAGGTGGGTACAAAGCCACCGCTCACACATGTGAGTCAAAAATATATACATAAGAGTCTGAAATAACAGATTAGAGAAATAGTGGACAAATAAAAGCACTATCTATCAGCATAGCAGATAATGTCCAAGCGGAAGCACAGAAGCTAAGTCCAGAGACCTAACCTGAAACAACTCGGTCTGACCCGAGCGAAAGCACTCGGGTCAGGCTAGCTAAATAATCAGTAATAACTGAGATATATAATAATGCAGTACATAAATAAGCAGTACTTCTCCAAAGAGAAGAGTAATATGGACTACATGAATATAATGACGATCCCTAATCATCAATAAACAGTAAAAATCTCCAAAGAGAATACAAACACCAAAGTGTTAAATAAACAAAATCGCCTCATATCATTGGCGTAGCCAAAGCTATATAAAGTTGCCCATAGGCAATAATCCCAAGAGTGACCAGAGTGTGTAATCAATGCCCAAGCAAAGATCGATGCTCCAAAGAGCAATAGGGATATACTGAAAAGTCAATGAAATCAAATACTGAAAAACAGTGTCCAGAGACACTGTAAATCCATAAGGTAATCGCACTTACATCGTATGGTTCCATAGAACCAACACCGAATGGCGGTACTCGAATGGATATAAAAATCATCAGATAATACAAGTATTGCACGTGCACCGACCAGAGTCGTTATTGTCAAGTACTGTAGAGTTGTGATCGATCACTCGCACAGATGCGGAACGCGCGAGACGGCGAGATCCTTCCCAGAAGGATAAAGGCCCAGAGGCACACGCCGAAAAACTGCTCCATAGAGTAGGTGTCCAGAGACGGTTGCCCAGAGGCGTGGTGACCCAGAGGTCCAGTACTGGCCGCCCAGAGGCTAATGTGTCACAAACTTCTTGGAGAGGAACCCGTAAAGTGTTAACAATGAGTCCCATACCCCAGTTCGCAATAAACGGTTTACTAACCAATAGCATGCTCACACTCCAAACAATAAAAAGTCCACCTCGTATCATCGGTAAACTAGACCCAAAGGTCAAAACGATCAATCGAATTGGTCAGGGATTAACCGAAAAGAAAATACACACGGTTCCATAGGCCGGAGATTTTCTAACCGTTTAAGCACCTTTCCACTTCGCTCGACGTGCTAAAAGTGAGTGTGAAATTTTTATTATAGAAAATAACGGTGCGAAACGGATTTATAATTGATTTTGAAATCACTTTAAAACGGCTTTTTAAAACTCTCCTATTATGGAGTAATTAATTTAATAATTAAAAATAATATTATATAATAATTTCAAAAGCCATTTATGAGCGAGAAATCCTTTTAAAATAGTTCATAAAAACCCGTGCACGAAATCCAGAGACAAATCTCAAAGAAATCGATAAAACCAGAAAATCACTGAAAATATTCTAAGTGTTGGAAAATAGTCCAAAACTGACGCGAACCCAAATTCGGAAAATTATTCAGACCAGAAAACCTAATCCGAATGGCATGAAAATTGGTAGGAACGTAGTCCGACATTCCTACTTCAGAACACAAAAAGAATTACTCGATTCCGACTTGAAACGAAGTCGCAGCGACGCTCCAAAGTCGGACCCGGAAACAGTGAATACACTGTTTCAGGCTGAGATCCGGGTCCCCCTTCGACAGCAATTTCGAAGAGTCAACTGAACTCGGATACTAATCAAACTTTATAGAGATAGAGTTCGGAACTCCAGCTTTCCAACGAGTCCAAAAACGTTGGATTTCGACCAAGGACGTGACCGTGGTGATGTCACAAATTTCAGTCCCAAAACTGCAACCAGAAAAAAATGCTTTCATTTTATTTTTTCTTCTTGGGCCCCCAGCCCGCATGGGCTGAGGGGGTACTTGGGGCCCGCCCCAGCCCGCGCGGGCTGGGGACTAGTGGCCGCCCTAGCCCACACAGGCTGGGGATTTTGGGCCGCACCAGCCTGTTGCGGGCTGGGGAATAGGGCCGCCTCAGCCCCTTGCGGGCTGGGGAAAAGGGACCGCCCCAACCCGTTGCATGCTGGGGTCTGGGGACCCGCCCCACCACGCGCGGGCTGGGGTCTTGCGGCCCTCCCCAGCCCGCATGGGCTGGGGACTTGTGGCCAGCCCTACTAGGGCTGGCCTGCTCCAGGCTAGCCCAACTGGGCTAGCCTTCTGTGCCTGGGCTGCAGCCTGGGTGCAACCCAGACCCATGTTTTCAACCTGTTTTCAGGCTGTGCATTTCCAACCAGCTGAAATTGATGATTTTAGTGCTTTAGGGGTGTTTTTTTCAAGTTTTTGGCCTCAAATTTTACTGATAACAATCACTAACTACCATATAATGATTAATACACTAAATTAAAGGAAACAAAGGGCCAAAGCTTAGCATTACCTTATGAAGCAATATCACAAACACCTTATGTGCACACCCAAAATGAAAGCTAAGATGATCAAGGAGCTATGATTCACATGTTACATAATAAAACATTTGTTACTAAGTGATTTATGAAGTCAAAAGAGGATTAAACACATATTAGAAGAGGTTTTTAGCAATATACCTATCTAGAAAGCAATAATGACCATTATACCATCAACCCAAGTTAGCAAAAGATGATTAGGAGGCTATAAGATCATAAAAACACATAAAACATGTGTTAACAAACTTATTTCAGAAATTAGAGAGATATAAAAGATGGATTTGAGGTGGGTATTTGCATTACCTTTGCATAGAATGACTTGCATAAGCTAAAACTTGAAGGAGATGAAGATGGAGGCCATTTTTGTTAAGAAAGTTTTAGGAAATGATTAGGGTTGAATGAATGAGGTTAGGAGAGTTTGAGATAATATATAGAGGAGGTTTAGGGTGGGTTATTGGGTTAAGTTTAGTAACCCAATAAGAAGAGGGTTATTTACAATGTTTCCAAAAAAAAATTCTAAGTGATCATGTATGTTTATGAACTCATTTTTCTTACCCAAACCCGTTTTAAAATCTCTCCTAAAATATTTAACTTTCCAAAATAACATTTTATCCTCATTTTAAAATCCCATATTTCCCATTTAATTAAAATAGCCTTTTTCAAATAAATTTTGTTATTCCAAATCCTTTTATGCTTCATTAAAAATAAATAAAAATCCTAACTTTTATTTATTAATTGGTAATGCAAATACCGGGTTGTTACAGACTCCCCCCTTAAGAAAATTGTGTCCCCGCAATTCCTTAAGATAGATGTCGTCTATAACGTCAAATCCACAAAAGAAGTGATAGAGATAAAATAGAGAATTCTTACCTGTAGAAGAAGATGGGAGAAAGCCAGGATAAGAGCGCTCGATAGATTCCCTGGTCTCCCAAGTGCAGTCCTTAGGATTCGGTGACCATTGAATCTTCACGAGTGGAACCTATTTGTTGCGAAGGCGTCTAACCTCCGAATCAAGCACAAGGAGAGGTTGCTGCTCCAAAGATAAGTCAGGTAAGATCTCTAAATCAGGCACGACATGCGGCTCAATGATAGAGTCAGGATCGCGAACACACTTGCGAAGCTGAGAAACATGAAACACGTCATGCTTTCCAGAAAATTGAGCAGGTAGAGCCACACGATAAGCAACGGGGCCGATGCGTTCCGTAATAGGAAATGGTCCAACATAGCGAGGAGCCAACTTCCCTGTAGAGCTGAAACGCACAACCCCCTTCATGGGAGAAATCCGAATGAAGACAAAATCACCAATGGAGAACTCAAGAGGCTTCCTACGGTTGTCCGCGTAGGATTTCTGGGGGTCATGTGCCTCTTTCATTCTCCGACGGATAAGAACAATCTTTTCAGAAGATTCCCGAACTGAATCTGGACCAAGAATAAGCTTCTCGCCAGATTCTAACCAACATGCAGGAAAGCGACATGGCCTTCCATAGAGAGCCTCGAAAGGTGTCATGCCGATAGTAGACTTAAAGCTGTTGTTGTAGGAGAACTCTACAAGCGGTAAGTGATCCTCCCAACTACCTTCGAAATCCAGAATACAACAGCGCAAAAGATCCTCTAAATCATGATTCACCCTCTCCGTCTGACCGTCGATCTGAGGATGATAAGCAGTCGAGAGATTCAACTTTGTGCCCAAAGCTGACTGTAGGCACTTTCAGAAGTGACTAGTAAAGATAGTGTCTCGATCACAGACGATAAAGCCAGGAATGCCATGAAGTCGAACGACTTCCTTCACATATAGCTTGGCAAGCTGAGGAGCAGTCCGAGTGGACTTAATAGGAATGAAATGAGCCGCTTTGGTCAAGCGATCAACAATATCCCAGATAGAAGTATGGCCTGACCTCGGTCGAGGCAGACCGTCAATAAAATCCATGAATATCTGATCCTATTTCCATAATGGAATCTCTAGCGGCTGAAGAAGACCAGATGGATGCTGATGCTCGGCCTTGATCTGTTGACAAGTCATGCAACCACTCACATAACTTTCCACATCCCTCTTTAACCCCTCCCAATAATATAGCCGGCACATATCGGCATACATCTTACTCGAACCGAGATGTATAGTGTACTTAGTGCGATGACACTCGTCCAGAATGTGACGCCTAAGTGATAAACCAGATGGTACAACAATACGGTTCTTCCTACGAAGACACCTATGAAAATCAAGAGAATAATTCAGCAATGTCTCATCACTGGATCCCGACTCGAGAAGGTGAATAAGATGCAATAAGTCTGGATCCTGCCGCTAAGCATGGGCAATGCGATTCAATAAGATAGGACGAGCTTCTAAGCTGAGTAGTAAGACCGGAGAATCAGAAGATGGAGCTCGATCTCAATATCACACAAAGATAGGGTCTCGAGAATATCCCACTCGGCAATCATCATAGAAACTACCGCCGAGTGCTTGTGACTGAGCGCATCTGCAACACGATTACCCTTGCCAGGGGTATAGTGAATATCTAAATCATATGAGGCGAGAAACTCAAGCCATCGCTGCTGCCTCATATTGAGATCTCTCTGGCTGAAAAGATACTTCAGCGACTTATGATCGGTGTAAAGAGTGAAGCGTTCGCCTAATAGAAAGTGACGCCACGTCTTCAAGGCAAAGACGATAGCTGCCAACTCAAGATTATGAGTCGGATAGCGAACCTCATTCGGACGCAGTTGCCTGAAAGCATAAGCAACTACCCGATCCTTCTGCATAAGCACAGCATCGAGCCCGCTACCACAAGCGTCGGTGTAAACAACAAGATCCTGGTTACTCTCAGGAACCACAAGGATAGGAGCATGAGTGAGAAGTTCCTTCAATCGCTGAAAAGAAGCTTCAAACTTATCAGACCAAATAAAGCGAACACCCTTACGAGTCAGCGTCGTAAGGGGAAGTGCAACTCGAGAGAAATCCTTGACAAACCGACGGTAATAACCCGCCAGACCAAGGAAGCTGCGAATATCATGAACGTTCTCGGGCTGCTTCCAATTCTGAATAGCTTCGATCTTGGCAGGATCGATAGAAACACCCTCAGATGATACAATATGGCCCAAGAACTTGACCTTGCTCTCCCAAAAATGGCACTTGGAGAGCTTGGCCTTAAGCTGATGCTGACGAAGAGTATCCAAGACGATCCGCAAATGATGAGCATGCTCTGCCTCGGATCTAGAGTAAATAAGAATATCGTCGATGAAAACCAGAACGAATATATCAATGTATTCCCGGAATACTCGATTCATAAGATTAACGAAGAAAGCCGGTGCGTTCGTCAGGCCGAATGGCATGACCAACCACTCAAAAGAACCATAACGAGTGCGGAAAGCGGTAAGAGGAATGCTATCTTCCGCAACTCGAAGCTGATGAAATCCGGTGGCAAGGTCGAGCTGTGAAAAGACCTTCGCACCGCTCAACTGATCAAACATATCGTCTATCTGTGGCAATGGATAACGATTTCTGATGGTCAACTCATTAAGCTTGCGATAATCAATGCAAAGCCTAAGAGAGCCATCGGGCTTCTTAACGAAGACCACAGCAGCACCCCATGGCGAAGAACTGGACTGAATAAACCGCTTCGCCTCAAGCTCTACTAACTGCTTCCTGAGTTCCTCATTCTCTTTAGTAGACATCCTCTTGGGAGGACGCCCAATTGGGTGGGAGCCTGGAATGAGATCGATGCGTAACTCAATGGCCCACTTTGGCAGTAGGCCTGATACTGGCTCGAATATATCGGGGAAATCTCGAACAACAGGAATACGAGATATGTCCAAATCCTCATCTCGTGAATCAAGAGAAAATAAAGTAATATCCGAAATCCCAACATCCTGAAGAGCAATAGCTAATGGAGCGGATGAGTCAGGATGACGAAGAAATAATATCCGCTCCGAACAAAAGATTTTGGCATCGTACTGAGCGAGCCAATCCATGCCAAGAATCATGTCAAAGCCCAAATACTCCATAACATGCAGATTCGCACGGAAAGAAAATCCACAAAGATCAATATTCATATCCTCACAAAGCAAGCTAAGGGTCGTGGATCCACCGATGGGATTCACAATCCTTAGTGAAGAAACCAGACAAGTAACATCCAAGGATAAAGCATCTACTAGCTCCTTTGATATGAATGAGTGAGATGCACCCGTATCAAAGATAACTCTACAAGATCTACCACGAAATAAAATAGAACCTTCGAGAACGGAAGGATGCGTACCTCGAGGCTGAGCTGAAGATGTAGGAGCCTTGGCAGCATTAAGCTTGCCAAATCTAGGAGGTGCGGTAGGACAAGTGGAGATCCTGTGTCCCTCCTTCTTGCAGAAGGTGCAATAGAGAGGTTTGGGACACTCTCGAATAAAGTGATCAGGACAACCACAGTTGAAGCATTTCTTCGGAGGACGTGTCCCATTAGGCTGAGCAGGAGTCTGGGACTGAGGACGAGTCTGAGGCTGAGTCTGAAAAGTAGAACTGCCAATCTTCTTCTTCTTGTTCCAAGGCTTGGTATTCTGAAATGGTCCCCGCTTCTGATTGGGGTTTTTGGAACCCCCACCATCTCCATCACTGTCTCTCTCATGCTCAACCGCTTCAAGGTGAAGCGCTGCGTCAACTAGCTCATCAAAAGGGAGCATAAGCTGGAGCATAACCTGTTTCTTCAAATATTTCTTCAGACCTTCCACAAATTTGAGATTCTTCTTATAAGAAGTGCTAATGAACTCGAGGCCATACTTGGACAGGGCCTCGAAAGAAGATGAATAGTCAGCAACAGAGGTCTTCCCTTGCTTAAGGTCAATAATGCGGCGTGCAAGGGCTATCTTCTCGGACTCGGGAACAAACTTGAGCAAGAAGCGCTCTCGGAACCGATCCCAAGTGAGAGTGGCCTCATCGGTCTCAGAAATCAGGAGCTCGTACCAATCCAAGGCACGACCCTCAAGATGGCTAGAAGCAACAAGAACTCTGTCATGGTCAGGAAGGGTCATGCGAGTGAAATTACGCTCGCAAACTCTGATCCAAGCCTGGACCTCAAGAACAGTCTCGGAGCCATTGAACGGCTTCCCTCCAAGATGAATAAAGTCGCTGCAGAGGCGCGCAAAAGCAGACTTGAACGGTGCATCAGAAACTGGTGCAGGGACTGAGAGTGCGACTAAGAGTTACAAACCAGCTCCATGATCTGGTCCGTGGTCATGTATACGCCCTCAGGTTGAGGGTTGCTGGACTGTCCCGCATCAGAAGAACGGAGGTTCCTACCTCTACCATCCATACTGAAAGATAAGGTAAGATTTAATTAAGCACGATTCAAAGATAGATAATTCATTAAGGAATATTACAGAATATAATAGATTCCTACACATATTCCTAACTTATTTATCTAAAGGTGGATATGTTCAATTTGGATCGTATTATAAAGTATTGCACTACGTGTCTGTTATGTGTTTGTTATGCTTAATTCTGAACCTTAGCTCTGATACCAAGATGTAACGCCCCACTCCGAGACCCACTCTAGTAAAGAGTATTACGGAGTAATACCGTCTACTAGAACGGAGAATAGAGTATAATGGAAGCGACCATATGTAATCAAGCTATAACTATCTACTGAATACGTCGAATAGGTGGTTTTCTTTTCTCAAGTGGTTCGACATATCCAATAGATATTTATAACGAAACTACAATGGCTAAGGAAAATAGGTTCAGAACAAACATAATACTAATGATAACATCATCATCACAGAACAGTCACATAACAGTCACAGAACATAGGTACAATATATCGTCAATACAGATCCAAGTATCAAAGAGGTGGGTACAAAGCCACCGCTCACACATGTGAGTCAAAAATATATACATAAGAGTCTGAAATAACAGAGTAGCGGAATAGTGGACAAATAAAAGCACTACCTATCAGCATAGCAGATAATGTCCAAGCGGAAGCATAGAAGCTAAGTCCATAGACCTAACCTGAAACAACTCGGTCTGACCCGAGCGAAAACACTCGGGTCAGGCTAGCTAAATAATCAGTAATAACTGAGATATATAATAATTGAGTACATAAATAAACAGTACTTCTCCAAAGAGAAGAGTAATATGGACTACATGAATATAATGACGATCCCTAATCATCAATAAACAGTAAAAATCTCCAAAGAGAATACAAACACCAAAGTGTTAAATAAACAAAATCGTCTCATATCATTGGCGTAGCCAAAGCTATATAAAGTTGCCCATAGGCAATAATCCTAAGAGTGACCAGAGTCTGTAATCAATGCCCAAGCAAAGATCGATTCTCCAAAGAGCAATAGGGATATACTGAAAAGTCAATGAAATCAAATACTGAAAAACAGTGTCCACAGACACTGTAAATCCATAAGGTAATCGCACTTACATCGTATGGTTCCATAGAACCAACACCGAATGGCGGTACTCGAATGGACATAAAAATCATCAGATAATACAAGTATTGCACGTGCACCGACCAGAGTCGTTATTGCCAAGTACTGTAGAGTTGTGATCGATCACACGCACAGATGCGGAACGCGCGAGACGACGAGATCCTTCCCAAAAGGATAAAGGCCCAGAGGCACACGCCGAAAAACTGCTCCATAGAGCAGGTGTCCAGAGACGGTTGCCCAGAGGCGTGGTGACCCAGAGGTCCAGTACTGGCCGCCCAGAGGCTAATGTGTCACAAACTTCTTGGAGAGGAACCCGTAAAGTGTTAACAATGAGTCCCATACCCCACGTTAGCACTAAACGGTTTACTAACCAATAGCTTGCTCACACTCCAAACAATAAAAAGTCTACCTCGTATCATCGGTAAACTAGACCCAAAGGTCAAAACGATCAATCGAATAGGTCAGGGATTAACCGGAAAGAAAATACACACGGTTCTATAGGCCGAAAATTTCCTAACCGTTTAAGCACCTTTCCACTTCGCTCGACGTGCTAAAAGTGAGTGTGAAATTTTTATTATAGAAAATAACGGTGCGAAACGAATTTATAATTGATTTTGAAATCACTTTAAAACGGCTTTTTAAAACTCTCCTATTATGGAGTAATTAATTTAATAATTAAAAATAATATTATATATTAATTTCGAAAGCCATTTATGAGCGAAAAATCCTTTTAAAATAGTTCATAAAAACCCGTGTACGAAATCCAAAGACAAATCTCAAAGAAATCGATAAAACCAGAAAATCACTGAAAATATTCTAAGTGTTGGAAAATAGTCCAAAACTGACGCGAACCCAAATTCGGAAAATTATTCGGACCAGCAAACCTAATCCAAATGGCTTGAAAATTGGCAGGAACGTAGTCTGACATTCCTACTTCAGAACGTAAAAAGAATTACTCGATTCCGACTTGAAACGAAGTCGCAGCGACGCTCCAAAGTCGGACCCGGAAACAGCGAATACACTGTTTCAGGCTGAGATCCGGGTCCCCCTTCGACAGCAATTTCGAAGATTCAAATGAACTCGGATACTAATCAAACTTTCTAGAGATGGAGTTCGAAACTTCAGCTTTCCAATGAGTCCAAAAACGTGGGATTTCGACCACGGATGTGACCGTGGCGATGTCACAAAGTTCAGTCCCCGTTGCGGGCTGGGGAAAAGGGCCGCCCCAGCCTCTTGCGGGCTGGGGAAAAGGGACCGCCCCAACCCGTTGCGGGCTGGGGTCTGGGGACCCGCACCAGCCGCGCGGGCTGGGGTCTGGAGACCCGCCCCAGCCCACTCGGGCTGGGGTCTTGCGGCCCGCCACAGCCCGCTTGGGCTGGGGACTTGTGGCCAGCCCCACTAGGGCTGGCCTGCTCCTGGCTAGCCCAACTGGGCTAGCCTGCTGTGCCTGGGCTGCAGCCTGGGTGCAACCCAAACCCATGTTTTCAGCCTGTTTTCAGGCTGTGCATTTCCAGCCAGCTGAAATTGATGATTTTAGTGCTTTAGGGGTGTTTTTTTTTTAAGTTTTTGGCCTCAAATTTCACTAATAACAATCACTAACTACCATATAATGATTAATACACTAAATTAAAGGAAACAAAGAGCCAAAGCTTAACATTACCTTATGAAGCAATATCACAAACACCTTATGTGCACACCCAAAATGAAAGCTAAGATGATCAAAGAGGATTAAACACATATTAGAAGAGGTTTTTAGCAATATACCTCTCTAGAAAGCAACAATGACCATTATAGCATCAACCCAAGTTAGCAAAAGATGATTAGGAGGCTATAAGATCATAAAAACACATAAAACATGTGTTAACAAACTTATTTCAGAAATTAGAGAGATATAAAAGATGGATTTGAGGTGGGTATTTGCATTACCTTTGCATAGAATGACTTGCATAAGCTAAAACTTGAAGGAGATGAAGATGGAGGCCATTTTTGTTAAGAAAGCTTTAGGAAATGATTAGGGTTTTGATTAGGGTTGAATGAATGAGGTTAGTTTGAGATAATATATAGAGGAGGTTTAGGGTGGGTTATTGGGTTAAGTTTAGTAACCCAATAAGAAGAGGGTTATTTACAATGTTTCCAAAAAAATTTCTAAATGTTCATGTATGTTTATGAACTCATTTTTCTTACCAAACCCGTTTTAAAATCTCTCCTAAAATATTTAACTTTCCAAAATAACATTTTATCCTCATTTTAAAATCCCATATTTCCCATTTAATTAAAATAGCCTTTTTCAAATAAATTTTGTTATTCCAAATCCTTTTATGCTTCATTAAAAATAAATAAAAATCCTAACTTTTATTTATTAATTGGTAATGCAAATACCGGGTTGTTACAATAATTTATATAGTTAATATTAGTTAAATAGTTTAATAAATTTAAAGATCTTAATAATTAGAAAATTTAAAATAATATATTTTAAAACAGTTTATTTCAAAATATGAGATTGAAATTAATACCAAATTAAACTATTCATTTCCTTCCAACATATTTGGACCATTTCAAATTTCCAAATCGATAAACCAAATTTCAATAAATATCGAATTTCATATCGTTTCAGTCCTTGTTCAAATATCAAATTTCGAATTATTCCAATTTCAAAATATTTCAAGTTATACTTCGAAAAAATTTGATAGCCCAATTTTGATCGAATTTCATTTCAACTTAAAATTTTAATTTTAAGCTATAATTTCATTCCTTAAAGCAATTCCTTTAAACCAATTCACATTTCAACATAAAAATTGACTTTTCCAAATACTTCAATTTATATAAATCAAATTTCATTTCAAAATATCATTTAAATAAATTCAAAAATTTAAGGGTTTTGAAATCATTTAATTTAACTAATCTGGTGTCCGTATATAATTTTCTACCATAGGGTCAAGTGATACGGATATTTATCATTTCAATCCGCAATTTAAACATCTTACGGTTGTATATCATTTCAAGCCGCAATCCCGAAATAAATAAAAATCCATAACGAACTTGTGGTTTATAACGGTATAAAATACAACATCCATTCAACCAACATCAACAGTCAACATCCATCACAATCATCATCCAAAACAATCAATAAATATCAATATAGAACTGATAATCGATAACAGGTTTTACTGGCATTTTATATTCAAGAATAAATTAAATAACGATTTAATTCAAATAAATTCAAATTAACTAAAATGATGGTTAAATATACCGAACAACCATAAATAATTTTTTAATCATATCGTCAATTTTATTTAACAGACATAAGAAATTTTAGAAGTTGTGAGTGGGTTAAAACACTCACCTTTGGATTTAATTTGAATTTAAATCCAATTTAAGCCCAAAATTCAACCAGTCTCCGAATTCATCCAAACCGGCGTTAAAATGTCTAGAATTCCAATACAATCCTAATGCAACAAACCGCGCATGAATCCGTGTCCATACGCAAAAGTTATACACACTCGATCATTATATGATTTAAATAAAAATATAATAAATATAACTTGAAAACAAAGCAATACCTTCCACGTCATCATCAGCTCAAACATGGAACCCTAGCTTTCCACCAGAACACATGTGGCAACTACCGAACCCCACATGCCGCCGCCGCTCGAACGCCATCGCGGCCCACCGCGCCATCCTCAGGCGAGCCACCAACCTTCCAGGCTCAACCTCGACAACGAAGCAATGTCCATCGGTGCTAAAACCCACAGCCTCCGCATAAAAATCAAAATCTAATTGAATTTTTTCCATCCAACTTGCCGTCGAAATGTCAAACAAACTATGCCGATGCAATCCCCTCAGTCCTCTCTCCAATATTGTATCACTGATTCGTCGATCAGTTGCAGTCGATCGCGACGGAAAAGAACGGCCGAGAATTATTCTTCAATTTTTGGATAGACAAGAGGTTCAAATTGAAAAATGAATTATATATCTAAGATGCGTTCGTCGAGAGCTTTAAGTCGATATATAATTCGATATAGTTTGTGGAGTTTGAAATTTTTTGATTTGATTTTTGATTTGCAATTGAATTGAGAAGCTTATTTGGTTTGTCTGCCATTGAAAAGGAGGAGGAGACTGAAATGTACATACAAAAAATAAGAAAAAGAAACAATTAGGGTTTATAACAAGGTATTTATAGGCAAAGCTGAAATAAAAAAGAATGGACCAGATCGATTTGGATTGGAACGATAAATGACCCGAAAAGCCCGTTCTGCCTCTGGAACGAAAATGGGTCAACCCATATATCAAAATAGATGTTTTCGAATATTTTAAACTCAATGGAATAGGTTTCAAGTCCTAATTCCATCGTATGAAGAAGTTACGTTAAAATCAACTTATTTAAAATTGATTTCAATTTAATTTAATTTAATTTATTTCTAGGCATTTCGAGTCCGTACGATCAAACGACAAGTCCAATCATTACGAAACTTGAAGTCGTACAATAATTCACCGTTATGGATCCGATGAAACTAGTCCATCGAATTCCGAGTCAATGGCCAAAATGGCTATTTTCAAATTAATTAAATAAATTAGTATTAAATTAATTATTCACTTTTCGATTCAATATTTAAAAATTTATAATTTCTGTCACTCTGGATTACTTAGTGATTTATAGTCCCTTAAAAAATTCCTATATCAATTTATTATGGAATATTTCACAATTACAAAGTTTTAATTTCAATTTCAATATATCCAGAGATTATAAATTAATTTCCAATAATTCCATTTAATTGAACTTTCAATCTATCATTTAATCCATTATTATCAAATGGATGAAATTAACATTGGTTCATGATCTATTACACTTAAGTTTAATTTCAACCAATTATTTTAATTACCTACATAATACTGAATTCAATCAATCATTAATCATATTATTTCATTAGTTAATTCAATATTCACCTTTGTTTTCTTATATTAAATTCATAACCAAGCATAACATTTTCATTATTCCAATTACTTGAAATTTCATTCAAATTGTTAATAGTCAGCTTGAATTAACATTATTACCTTTAATTCTAAGTATTATTTCATTCATAAACCATCAATCTTTTTATTTCTTCCAATATTACATCATAAAATTTCATTAAATTAACGGTATTAAATTATTGAAATCTACGAGCCGTTGCAGTCCAGGAACATGATAAACTAAAGGTAATCTCCTACCACATCCTATGAGGAATTACTACTAGGATTAGTAGCGAGAAGTCCATTTACCGAAGATATCAAATGAAGAACTGCTGCCCCACGTTCCATCTTCCAAATCATATCATCCAATGTCTTTTATCTTCGAACATGAAAATTGGTTTGAAGTGGTCTTCGAATAATAATCACCCAAATCCGACCCCGGTTCCTTCGAACCAATCATTGACAAAAATATGTTAAGTGAATAGGTAATTATTCTTTGATTGATTAATCAAAATATCTTCTGAAGATATATATCTTTAAAACATTCTTTTTGATGTATACAAAATCATTAAACCACTCTTTAACTTCGGTATGTTACCAAATCATTTTCATGAATCATTTCAGAAAACATTATTGAGTAAATAGGATCATGGAAATTTTATTAATTCTACTCAATATCGATTTCTATTTCAATCTTTACTATCCATCGAATAACGGTGAGATCGCCTTTTAAATTCTCGCGAAAAGTACGAATTTCTCCTCGGAATTTAATACCAAGTATAAGAAGATTATTTCTATGCAATCCAAATTGTTTGAATTTGGAAAATTATATCTTTTATACTTTGGAAAATGTTGATCCGAGTAAATCAAATTTACTATCCCCTTCGTCCGGCCAGTTCGGATAGTCAGGGAGGGCAGGCAACTGGTTTCCCAAACCCAGGCTAGAGACTACCTTCAAGTCACCCATAGGTGGTCAAGTTATTTGATCGACTCCAAAAATTTAAACATATTTAATTTACTTTTAATTATTTTAGAGCATCTGGGATTTCCCTTTATCTGTTTCATTCCTCGGTCGGATTTCCTATGACAGTCACAAATGGAACAAATGTACTAGTCATTTCCGTATACTTATTTTTAAACCTCTTAATTATCTTTAAATTACTTAATTATTTATTTGAAAAGGTTCACAAAAGATTCAGGAAAGAATAATAAAGTGGAAACCAATGTTTGTAAAATTTATTAGAAAGCGCTGTGAAAAAATGCTGTACAAAGTGTTTTAAAAGCTTATTTGATAAAAACAACTTTTCGATCATTTAAAAATCCAATTTTATAACTCAAATCTCTTTAAAAATATTAAAAGATTTATAGAATTTATTTCATAATTTTATAGAATTAAAACTATTAACTTTAAAGAATTTGTCGCTTTGGTTTCTGAACTGCAAAACCGCGACTATTTTGAAAACTTGTTTTGCTCATATTTCAAAATCTATTGAATGAAATATTGATTTTTTTTCTTATTCTGAAAAACAAGATTATAAGGTTTGGAAAATTCTTATTACAAAGAATTTCGACTCTGAATTCATTATTTAAATGGATTTAACTTTTTATGGCGCGAAATCGTTAACTACCGTTACGCGGCCCGCCTGTTTTGACTCATTTTCTAATTTCTTTTCAAACTTCATCGAAACAATTTTAAATGTTACAAAGCATTTCTAAATTGTTTTAAACCATTTTAAAGAGGTTTAACACTCTCCTATACACCATGTCATATATTGGAGGAAAGTGATTTCTTGGTGATTTTCAACATGTATTAAACGTGACTTGTTAATACAATCAAACAACTTATAATCAAACAACCATTTCAATCATATCACATCATCATATTATATATATACATAAATATATAGTTTTTCACTTTATTGTTTTTTTAACTTCGCTAAACGAACTATAGCTCCGCTAGGATTGCTCGAAAGCCAATGGAGTTGATCCTTAAAACCTTGGGAAGTCATAATCAAGGTTTGATAGAGGTGGAGGTTTGGCCTTGAGCTTGAGATAGAGGGTGGCCGAAAGTATGGAAGAGAAGGGGTGGAGCTTCGATCTTGAATTCTCAAAACTAGGCCCGAAAAATAGGTCATCTTCTCTTGGGTTTTTCACTCTTTTAGTATAAAAATTTGAAAATGTTTTCAACTGGAAAGTTCTTAAAAATTCTTTTCTCTTGAATTTAAAAATAAACACTTAATTTAGGTTAATTCTGAGGGAAATATGATCAAAAGAACAAGAGATATTCTTGGACCTAAAATTCTAGGCTCGAAAATGCACAGGAAAGAATGGAGATTTTAGCATAGTTAAGCTCAAATTGGGAAGAAGTGGTACACATGTAAGCTATAGCCACTGGAGTTTTACATGGTTTGAAAAAAATAATTTCCCTGTTTGATTCTGGTTTGAGGAAGATAGGATAGAATGAATAAGATGAAAAAATGTGTTGAGTGGGTGAGCTATTTATAACCAAATTCTATAAATATCTCTTACACCTCCTACCTCACCACTTCATCACCAACATGCTCCACCCTATTATCACCATGCATAGCCAAAATGACATCCCCTTCATTTGTTGTGATGATGATTTGTCCTTGATTGACTTTGAGCTAGTTTAAGGGTGAAGAGTATGTAAATATCTTACATATTTTGATCCTTTTACCATATGTTTGTATATTTTTAAATGGTAAATATATATATATATATATATATATATATGCATGTTTAGATATGTTCATGTCTGCATGTCACATATATACATGTACATGTATATGCATAAGTTATTTGAACAAAGTTGTACAACTTATATACGCCAAACCGTTAGGATTACCAGTTTTGATTCTCGGTCACATGTTCACTTATTAGCTAATATACATGTATTTGTAAACAAAATTAGAAAATAAATTTCTTACTTTTATAAATGAACTAAAATGATCAAATTTGAATCATAAAACCATATAAATCAATATTAAATCATTATTTATAAAAAGTATGTCGATTTTCCTTATAATTTCAAATTACTTTTATAACTTTATAAACCATTATAAATCTTTCATTATTACTTTATAGCTAATTAAATTTAATTATAATCATTTTAAAACCATAATTCAAATAATTCAAATAATTATCAAATCATTAACTCTTAATTTAATTTAACAAATCAATTACTAGATATAAGGGCATTACTGATGATGTCATACATACTTTTTATTTTCCAAAAATTAAATAAATTATTTTATTTTGTATTTTTGTTCAAAAATAAAAATAAATGTATGTATCCAGCTCCGTACGTGATGTTTTATGATTTTAGGGTTGTTTATCGATAAAACGGTTTCCGGCCTTTTTATCGATATTTTTCCAAAGGAAATATTTATCAAGACATTTTCCCAAAAATAAGTTCATTGTCATTTTTCGTCACTTAAAATTGATTATTTATGAAAAATAATCTATATCTGAATATTTAAAATAATTTACATATCTTTAATTAAAGCGATAAAATTTCGGTCATTACAGAATCAAAGTTGTTTTTCCTAAATTGAAACGCTGAATATTTATTTTGATGTAGAAAGATTGGTCAAAGCGATCTATACGTGGTCTATGAAATAAAATAAAATTTTGAAATGATTTTATATTTTCGGTAAATAATCTTAGTTCTCTAAATTTCAAAAATAACTTGCGTCGATTTAAGGATCTACATGTTGTTTTTGTATGTTTTGTAAAGAACCTGGAGTTATTTTTTGAGATAAACAATTTGGATCTTAGATGTATATTTATTTTTATTTATGTTCTGAATTATATGGATAGATCTATGTAATCTAGAATCATTTGTATAAAAGAATATAAAATTCTGGTTCTATGATTATATTATTTTACTTAATTTTTGATTGAGCAATATGTGTATATATATATATATATATATTTGAATGACCTATGTATATAAGATATTTTGGTTTTTATTATTGAGATTTAAAGTTCGTACTTTAAGGTGTTCTTTTTTATTCTATTATCGAGTAATATTGCGCTTAGATTTGAGATGATGTGGTACTTTAAGTAACGTTTGCTCAATTGATTTATATTATTAAATTGAAGTAATAATTATCATAAATGCACTAAATGCGTTTGTTATAGTAAATTATATGATATTGTATGTTTATACCTAGAATAAGAATAGACATATGGTTTACTATTTGATATATTTATTTTGGCAAGTATAGTCTGATATAATGGAAGAAATAAGTTTGAACAACAACTTGAAGTTGTATACAGCCAGAAGTTGTATAACTCAGTGTCTAAAACATAAAGTCTTGAATTATGGAAAGGTTTTTTGATATATGAACTTGAAATCCTATCAATATTTTTTTAGTAAGTCAAATGAATAAGCTTCTAAATTAGTAGTTTGCAAAAATTTGAGAACCTAAAGTTCACCATAAGATAATGAACTTAAGCTATATCATGAATTTGAAATTTAAAGCTTCCTTAAGACTGTGTGAAATGACAAGATTGTACTTCTTAAAGATGTTAAAATGGATAAACACATCTTCATATAAGATTACGATAGTGCATTCAATAGATTTCAAATATCTCCAACTAAGAGTTAGATCTTACTCTACATCTTTATATTTACATATTATATTGATCAAATATCTAGAAGATCTTATGCCATATAACATTTAAAATAACCCTCATTGATAATTAATTATTAATTTTGCCTCGAAAAGGGAAGTTTATTGTTATAAAGTGTGAATTTAAATCTCCTTTCAATTCATATTTCTTCTATTCCATCTCAATTTGTATGTTTTAGTTGGTTTAAATTGTTTTTCTCCAATATCTACTTCCAATTATAGAAAGGTATACATGGTTAATTCATAGATTTTGTAGAATGCAAAGTCTAATTTCAATATGTGTAGCTTTGATTTAATATACTCTTTGCTACTTTCTTATTGATATATCTAATATAACTCAAACTTGAAGTTTGAGTGAGTACAATAAAAAAAAATAGTAGATCTTATTTTTACTAATCATACTATATTGTAAAACCTAAAGTTTTGATAAATTATTTTCGTGCATGTATACCTAAATATTTTTTTAGAACATATTTTTGTATTCTTCGAAAGAGAATCCATATGGCATTCAATCTGCATATATGGTTTTTCTTAATCTCTTGATGAGAGATATCCATATATAATCATAGCTATATATGATCATGTTTTTTCATAGATATTTCACATAATCTCCAAAAGAGATTTTCTAGAATTTTTATATGTTTGAAATTGTACTTCCTTTGGAAGTAATATTATAACTCCTAAAGGAATATAATATAAAACTTTAGAAGTAGTGAAAATAATTTATATCAAATAGAGATATTATATTTTTTACACATCTAATTTAGTTACTATAATTAAAATTTGATATGACAATTCAGAAGTAGTTACAATAAAAATCTCCAATGGAGATATTTTATGCTACTATAAAATAGTGATTACCAAATATATGTAGAAAAGGATATTGCATATTGATATGACATTCCAAAAGTGGTGCATATATATCTAGAAGATATTTGTTCATAAAAAATTTAATGTTACAAAACCAAGTAAATGTATAGAAATTCGATTATGATGAAATCCGATGTATTTAAGATTTGATTCAAACTTAAAGTTTCAGACTATGTAATGAGTGATATATTTTATTATAATTATATTGAACCTCTAACATAGATAAGAAATTACACTATTTTTCATTATTCTTTTTTCACATGTCTAATTATGTCCAAAAAGTCATATGCTTAATTATTTCCTTAGAAATATTGTATGCATAACCATTTCTTAAACAAATATCCTTGGACCTTCTCTTGAAGAGCCGATTTATATGTCATATTATAGTTTTAATGAAAGCTATAAATATGGTCTTGCTGTAATCAGTATGGTTATCTAATATAATTGCATATTTTTATAACATTTAAAGTATCTAAAAGGTCATTATTTTTTTGTAAAGATATCTCTTTTATTGAATTCTCGAGTAGAGGGGTTTATATTTATTTTAGACTACGTGTTATTCTCTGAATAAACACTTATGAATAATTTTCAAACGAGATATTCAAATATAATTGAAAAATATTACTTAACACTTTAAGTCGTGGTTAAAATTTATTTGAACCAGAAGTTCAACCCAGTTTGCATCGAAACCTTTTACGGTATATTTGAAGTAGTAGTCTAAAGGACATTGTTCTTTAGATATTCGAAACAAAATATAAGAAAATTTTAATTATATTATATGTTAGCACCAAAATTGGTCACTAACACCCTTAGAAAAATTGTGTAGAGAGATTAATGAAGAAACTAAATTAAAATAGAGAACGATATATAAATTTAAATGCAGAGGACATGAACACCAAATTTATAGTGGTTCGGCGTAATTGCCTACGTCCACTTTGAAGTTGATTTCTATTGATTTCCTTGATAGTTGATTACAGGTACAATCCGTTTGTAATTACTTGAATACAAGTGCAAAGTAAAAGATTGAGTCTTGAATGAGTGTTGAATGCAGCAGAGTTTCCCCAGTGTTCCCAAAAAACTCATCCTTTTCACTGTGCCCCTGCCTCTCTATTTATAGACGAAGATGGGTTGAACTTCCCTCGTGGGCCTGGTGGATGAGTATCTCGGCCCAAATAGTGCAATCTCTGTGTGCCGACCCATAGACGCCGAGCGTTTTTTGAATGCCGACCAGGGTGTGAATGCCAACCGATCTCCTTAGGCCAAACGAGATGAGGCGAACGCTCTGTATGCCGTGGGAAGCACTTGTGCCGAACGATACTGCAAGCCGAACCAGTGTCTTGGCCGAACGATGACTAGGCCGAACGAGGCTAGAATGTTGAATAGTCTAGGAATGTCGAGTGAAGCATAGATGCTGAGCGCTCTTTGCATGCCGGACATAGTTGTGCCGAACGCCTAGGATGCCGAGCAATATGGAAGCATGCCGAGTGAAGTGGAGCCGAACGTTCTGAATGCCGAGCACCCTGTCTGCCGAACACTTCCCAATGCCGAATGCTACTAAGTGCCGAGCGCTCCTTTCTACCGAGTGTCCCCTTATGCCGAGCGTTCCTAAATGCCGAGTACTTGCTGGATGCCGACCGTGATGATATGTCGAACAATCCAGAGGGGCCGAGTACCGAGTTGCCTGGCCAAATCTCCAGGAAACACTTACCCCCCAAAGCGTATCGCGTGACCGAACGTGATGCGCTTTGTACTATGTGTCCTTTGTGCTTTGCCTCGAACCCTAGCCCATCACACTTGGGGGTTGCTTTCCAGAGTTGAGGCGTTAAAGATTGAGGCCCGTGAAGAGGGCAAGAGGATAGCGTCCATCGATATCGACTCGCATCTTGAGGCGGCTAGAGAAGAAGGCAGGGAGGAGGTCAAAAACATGTTTGACCAGCTAATTGTTGAGTTCAACGCCCGCGTTCTCATGCATCGAGACTTAACTTTCTTGGGCGAGGGTTATCTTGAATCTCTGGCCGAGGCATGGGAGGCCTTGATAGAAATCAGGAAGGCCGAGCACGGCACCGAAGAGATTTATGACGGGGCCTTGATAAAAGAATTCCTCAAAGGAAAAGAGCCTTCGGACTTGTATGTAGCTAAATCTATATATGGCAAAGGCTCCCCCTCAAAGAAAGGGAAAGAAGTTATTACTGGTCCGCCCGGGGTCGTGCCTCCAGCTCATGTACCTATTCGATCGGCCGATCGGCCGATACTCGATCCATTTGAGCAGCATATCGGTTACAATCCAGAGGACCTCGGCCTTGGTGTCCACGTTCTGTCTCCCATTCCAAAGGGTAAGACCCCCTTGACGGCTAAGAGTCTGCCGAAACCTAGTAGATAACTCTTCACTTTAAGATTTCAAATGTCGTCATTCTTTATGAAGAACTATTGTATTCTAATGCTTGTTTTTCATGCTTTCACGCAGGTCATTCTGATCCTGGGCCCACCCCGAGGAGCGATGTCGCCAAGGAGGTGGAGGAAAAGATAGGTGAGGCCAGACAGGCAGGAGAAGCTCCCGGGCCAGATGCTCAGGTGATTGGGGCGCTAGATGAAGACAAATCTGAGACTTCTTCTCCCATCGAGGGGAGTTATGAAGTAGAGATCACAGGCGCCTTCGAACACACATCTGAGCTGAGTATGAAGGAGCGGCTCGAGAAGGAGAAGAGGGAGACGACCGAGATCAAGGTCGAGCCTCGAGTTGTGGACCCAGACGATCCCTTGCACAAGCCATTGAAGGTCATTCTTCCTGGCAGGTCCAAGCCCGTGGATGTTCCCCGTGCTTCTTCAGCTGCTACCCCTCCATCAAAGAAGAGTATCAAGGGTAAACGCATAGGGGAAGAGCCGTCCGAGAAGGCCACGGAGGTGAGGAAGTCGAAGAAGCACAAGAAGTGGCCATTACTCTTGTTCAAGGAGAGTTAGTTTAAGTTATGTAATTATTTTCATCTACTTTCATAGTCTTTGTAAATAGATTGTCTACTCCGAACGTTGTAGTAAAAACTTTGTCTGAATAAAGTTTAGTTCCTTTTTTCTGTCTTTCAAAAGGCCCTTGTCATTCAATTTTTGTATGATTGTGATTTAAATCCACGTTGTTGTGAATAACATGGACTTCTCGGTTCACCTTCATATAACTCGGAGAATCTTTGAGAGTTGTTCGTTTTTCCTTCCGTGCTTCAAGCATTTAGAATATTTTTTAGTCCGAACATCGGGGACTTAGAGTACTCCAGTCCGCACTCTGGGGACTTGGAGATTTTGAGTCGTTTATACTCGAGTCCACGCTCCGGCGACTTAGAGTGCTCCAGTCCGCACTCTGGGGACTTGGAGATTTTGAGTCGTTTATACTCGAGTCCGCACTCTAGGGACTTAGAGTAATCCAGTCCGCACTCCGGGGACTTGGAGATTTTGAATTGTTTATACTCGAGTCCACACTCCGGGGACTTAGAGTACTCCAGTCCGCACTCCGGGGACTTGGAGATTTTGAATCGTTTATACTCGAGTCCGCTCTCCAAGGACTTAGAGTACTCCAGTCCTCACTTCGGGGAATTGGACATTTTGAATCGTTTATACTCGAGTTCGCACTCCGGGGACTTAGAGTACTCCAGTCCGCACTCTGGGGATTTCGAGATTTGGATTCATTTATACTCGAGTTCGCGCTCCGGGGACTTAGAGTACTCCAGTCCGCACTCCGGGGACTTGGAGATTTGGAATCGTTTATACTCGAGTCCGCGCTCCGGGGACTTAGAGTACTCCAGTCCGCACTCCGGGGACTTGGAGATTTTGAATCATTTATAATCGAGTCCGCACTCCGGGGACTTAGAGTACTCCAGTCCGCACTCCGGAGACTTGGAGATTTTGAATCGTTTAAACTTGAGTCCGCGCTCTGGGGACTTAGAGTACTCCAGTTCGCACTCCCGGGACTTGGAGATTTGGAATCGTTTATACTCGAGTCCGCACTCCGAGGTCTTAGAGTACTCCAGTCCGCACTCCGGGGATTTGGAGATTTTGAATCGTTTATACTCGAGTCCGCACTCCGGAGACTTAGAGTACTCCAGTCCGCACTCCGAGGACTTGGAGATTTTGAATCGTTTATACTCGAGTCCGCACTCCAGGGACTTAGAGTACTCCTGTCCGCATTCCGGGGACTTAGAGATTTGGAATCGTTTATACTCGTTCGTACATCAGCCAGAATAATATGGTTTCGTTTGCCTATCACAGGATTATCATACGTAGAAACATCAGTCATTTATGGAAAAGATGGCTTCAAGCCTTTATTAATGAGAGCAAGCTGAATTGTCTTACTACATGCCAAGAACTAAAAATAAAAGCATACTGGAAATAAGTGCAACTAATGCATGAAAGAAATAGACTAAGTATAATAATGCCGTAAGTGCTCGTTGTCCCATGCTCGGGGGAGTGTCACAACATCGACGGTCGCTAGCTTGAAAGTTCCTTCTCTAAGCTTCCGTTCGATGACGTATGGGCCTTCCCATGCAGGATTCATATGAGACGGGACTGGAAAAACTCGTTTCAAAACGAGGTCTCCCACACTAAAAATTCATGGTCGGACTTTTTCGTTATAATATTTTGCGACTCTATGTTTGTATGCGGCTGCTCTCAAGTTGGCTTCTTCGCGTTTTTTGTCAATGAAGTCCAATGATTCCAATAAAAAATTTTGGTTCGACTCGGTGTCGTAATGAGTTACCCGATGTGATGGAACTTCAAGTTCCACGGGTATGACGGCTTCCGCGCCATATGCTAATGCGAATGGAGTGTGGCCAGTCGCGGTCTTGTTGGTGGTCCTGTAGGCCCAAAGCGCTGTTGGAAGTTCATCCACCCACTTGCCTCTAGCCTTTTCCAGACGCTTTTTCAATGTGGACTTAATTATCTTGTTTACGGCTTCTACTGGTCCATTGGCTTTCGGATGAGCAACCGCTGCAAACTTCTTCTCAATGCCGTATCTCTGACAAAAATCTTTGAATTCCATGCTCTCGAATTGAGTCCCGTTGTCTGTAATGATGGTCCGTGGAAGGCCAAAACGGCATATGATATTTCGTACGACGAAATTAATAACCTTCTTGGTGGTTATTGTGGCCAGAGGCTCTGCTTCTGCCCATTTGGTAAAGTAGTCGACCGCAACTATTGCATATTTCGCTCCAACTTTGGATATGGGTAAAGAGACGACTGGGTCAATCGCCCACATTGCAAATGACCAGGGACTAACCATCTGCGTGAGCTCCGTCGGCGAGGCTCTAGGGATTTTTAAATATATCTGGCATTTGTCACATCATCTCACATAGTCTGCGGCATCCCGATTCACAATTGGCCAGTAGTATCCATAACGGAGGACTTTCTTCGCTAATGTCTTCCCTCGATATGGTCACCGCACTCTCCCTCATGGACTTCCTTCAGGAATCGATTTATCTCATCATGGGCAATGCATCGGAGTAATGGGGTTGAGAATCCCCTTCGATACATTATTCCGTCCTGCATTACATAGCGAGAAGCCTTACGAAGGACTTGTCGTCTTTCGCTCCTTTCTTTGGGTAAGATCTCGAAGAGCAGGTACTGCTTGATTGGGGTCATCCACGATTCCTTCTCGATTTCTATTTCTAACACGAAATCTACCTCCATCATATCTATACTCGGAGCATGGAGGGTCTCAACAGGAAATAATCCCATCTGTTGCGCATCATCAGTGCTTGCGAATTTTGCCAATGAATTGGCTGCTCTGTTTTGCTTGCGCGGGATATGTGAAATATCATAGTACTCGAGATTCGCTAGCAGCTCCTGGACTCGGACCAAATATGGGGCAAGTCTCTGCCCCCTCGCTTGGTAGTCCCCTCGAACTTGGTATACCACCAGCTGAGAGTCGCTAAAGATATCAACCGATTTTACTCCCAGTTCTTTAATAAGTCTTAAGCCAGTGATCAACGTCTCATATTCGGCTTCATTATTTGTCGCTGTGAATTCGAACTTCAAAGCGTAGCAAACCGATCGGTTTTCAGGAGTTACAAGAACTATGCCAACCCCCAAACAACGGTTGTTAGATGCCCCATCTGTGTACATCTTCCATCGAACGAGAGGTATGACAATGTGATCGTTTGATTCGTCTGTCATAGTGAATTCAGCAATGAAGTCAGCTAGTGCCTGTCCTTGTATGGCCCTTCATGGTAAGTAGGTAATGTCGAACTGACTTAGCTCACTATTCCACTTCTACATCCTTCCGGAAGTTTTCGGTCATTGGAGATTCTGTCGCAAAGGTTGATCGGCATAGACACTGATTGAGTGTGCCTGAAAATACGGGAGAAGCTTGCGTGAGGCAATCACCAAGCAATAAGCTAGTTTTTCAATCTTTGGATAATTTCTTTCTGCCCCCTTTAAGCGTTTACTAACATAGTAAACTGGCTTCTGAACCCGGTCTTCCTCGCAAACCAGGGCCGTGTTGATAGCGTGCTGGGTTACAGACAAGTATACGTACAACATTTCATGATCTATTGGTTTTGATAATATCGGGGGACTTTCCAAGTGCCATACAAGAGCTCGGAATGCTTCCTCACAGTCGGATGTCAGCTCGAAATTCCTCTTTCCTTTCTTTATGGCATCGAAGAAAGGAATAACTTGTCTGTGGCCTGGATATGAATCGGCTCAGCGCGGCCACCTTTCCATTCAAGTTTTGCAACTGTTTTATGGTTATGGGCACTTGTATATCTCAGATAGCCTGGATCTTCTCCGGGTTCGCCTCGATTCCCCGCGCATTCACAATGAAACCCAGAAACTTTCCTGATGCTACGCCCAACGTACACTTCAAAGGATTGTTCTTCATTCCATAATGCCTGAGTATGTCAAACATTTCCGCTAAGTCTCGGATGTGGTCGCTTGACTGCCATGACTTCACGAGCATGTCATCCACATAAACTTCCATCGTTTTACCAATCTGGTCTTTGAACATCCGATTTACCAGACGCTGATAAGTTGCTCCCGCATTTTTCAATCCAAAGGGCATCACTACATAGCAATACAACCTAACGCTTGTGATAAAACTGGTGTGTTCTTGGTCTGGGAGGTGCATCAGGATTTGGTTATATCTAGAGTACGCATCCATAAATGATAGTAATTGGTGTCTGGCGGTAGAGTCGACGAGCTGGTCGATTCTAGGTAAAGGGAAACTATTCTTCGGGCATGCCTTATTCAGATCGGAGTAATCAACACAAGTCCTCTACTTTCCATTTGCTTTCTTCACTAACACTGGGTTACATACCCATTCGAGATAGAGGGCGTCGCGGACGAACCCGTTGGCCTTGAGTTTTTCCACCTCCTCTTTGAGAGCTGCGGACCTCTCTGGGTCCATACCTCTCCTTTTCTGTTTTACAGGAACGTACTTGGGGTCTATGTTCAACATATGACTCGCAACTGTTGGAGAAATCCCACACATATCAGAGTGAGTCCAAGCGAAAACATCAAGATTCGCTCGGAGGAAGTCAGCGAGGTTCTCGGCTACCACGGGGTCGAGTTGTGATCCAATTTTAAGAACTCGTGACGGGTCATCCCGACTGACTAGGATGTCAATTGTGAGTTCAGCCGGTGCTGCATTGGTTTCCTTGGGTCCTCCATCATCGTCTCTCGGATCTATGTCTCTATAGATCCGAGAATGTTGCCCAAGTCAGGGCTCGGGCGCTACTATTCAATCATCAGCATTTCAGATGCGGACGTAACGGTCGACAACCATTCCTTTCTCTCTATGCTGAGCCTCTCTCAGCTCAGCTACATAGCAGGCACGTCCGGTCACCTGATCGTCGTGTGCCACTCCAACACCACTGTCCGTGGGAAATTTTAATGTCAGACACCAAGGGGCCAATGCTGCCCTAAATTCTGCCAAGGCTGGATGCCCTAGAAATACGTATATGGAGATTCAACGTCCAACACTATGAATGGTAGGATTCGCACCCTCCCACGTTCGCCTTGCCCCACTTCAACTGGCAACTCCACATATCCCACTGCATCCGTTGCTGCGCCGTTAAAGCCATGGACTCTGGCATTGGATGGTTTCAAATCCTTAGCTTCCATCTTCATTTGGTCATATGCCTTCTTGAAGATGATGTTAATGGAGCTTCCACAATCAATTAGAATTCTCTTCACAAACGCCGGCCCGATTGTCGCAGATATGACCATTGGGTCGATGGCAGGGGCCTCCACCTTGTCCGTATCTCGGCTCCTGAATACAATATAATCATCCATCCTTCGCTGCTGCTTTGCAGGAGTCACATCCTCCACATTCGAACAGCACACATACTCCGCATGTCTTAAAGAGTTAGCATATCGCTCCATCTCCTGCCAATTCTTATCCGCAGGATGAGGTCCGCCCGCGATCGTGTTGATAACCAATCTACCCACAGTTCGAGCAGGTTGTTCTGGTTGGCGTGGAGATGGCCCATGTTTGGGGTCCAATGTCTCTTGTCATTCGTCTTGTGGATCTTTGACGAACTCCTGCAGGTTCTTCTGTCTAATCAACTTTTCAACATCGTCATGGAGGTGCCTGCATTCCTTTGTGTTGTTCCCGTAAGACTCATGAAAGCGGCAATACTTCCCAGTCCGCTTCTGTTCCTCCGTTGATTCCTTTGGGCGTGGTTTTCTATACTGGAAAGTATTGCAAGTTGAGAAATAGATGTTCTCAAGTGATGCGTTGAGCGGGGTGTATTCATTGTAGGTTAGGATCCTTGACTTCCATTTCCCCATCTCTCTTTTCTTCCTTGGATTTCCACCTTCGGATCCTTTAGGTTGTCCAGACTTGTTTTTGACGTTGGCTTGAGCTTTTCCCGAATTGTCGCCAGCTTGCTTCATGGCGATGGTATTTTTCACAGTCTCCTGAGCAGGCCCTGGCGCCTTGTCTCATCTCGTCCATTCAGCTTCTTCCCTTCTTATGAACTGATGAGCTTTCGAATAAAAACGCTCCAGCGTGGCTGAGGGCTTTCCTTCCAACCAATCTGTAAATTTAGAGTCTGGATCCACTCCACGCATTACCGCCATCAAAATTGCGTGGTCGTTTGGATTGCTCACTTCAATAGCAGCAACATGAAATCTCTGCAAGTATGCTTTCAATGACTCTCCGGGAGCTTGGATTACGCTTGTTAAGGACATCACATCCTTTAGACGAGCGGTGTGTATCCTGAACTGCTCTATGAATTTCATTGCCAATTCGTCAAAGCTGGATATAGATCGCGGGGGAAGTTGAGTAAACCACATGGTGGCAATTCTGAACAGAGTGATTGGGGAGCACCTACACTTGGTTGCATCGTTAGCTCTTGCAGAATCCATCATCCATCCGTACCTCATCACATGCTTCCTGGGATCAGTCTTCCCTTCGTAGGCTGGGATAGTCGGCATATTGGACTTTTTGGGGTACTCAGCTGTGACGACCGCCCATGACTCCCGCACTAAACAAGGAATTAGTGCGCTGTAAAATGTGTCAGGCCGCCATGGACGATCATCAGAGTAAGGTAAAACAGCAAATCCTATCGTATTACTCATAGCGCATGGATAAAATACAATAGAAAAGTATACATAGTGAAGCTCCATAGGACAGAATCTTATCATATAAACTCATAGTAGTTTTATACAAACATCTGAATAGTCAATACATCAAGCCTCACTACATAACACTCAGAGTATCAAACAAACAGTGGAACATCCAGTACATATAGTAAGAAAACAATATGCAAAAACCTCCAGCTCGTCTTCGTCATCAACAGCGTTGGTCACTAAGAACAGCACTTGTCACCTGCTACCTAGTCTGCCCATCCCAACATGGATGAACAGCCCAAGGTGATAAGAGTTAAACATAAAACCTTGAGTCAGACAAAAGTCTTAGTGAGCAGTAAATCAACTATCAAACATACCAAAAGAGCATAAAGGGTAAAAAGGAATAGGAACTCAACCATCCCACTCCACCTCTTTCTACAGTGATAGCCCCCAAACACACTAAGCAGAAACAAACATAGCAAAACAGATAATTATCACTCGGGTCAAGGTCGATGTTTTCCAAGTACAAACCCCCAAGGCCTAAACCAAGATCAGATAAGCACCCAGAAAACATCGCTCTTGAGCACGAATGACGATACAACCAAACATCCATGACTCTGGCTATCACTGTCATCATTGCTTTGATATCACCGTTAATTGAATGACCGGCTCATTCTTTCATCCGTCCGTCAAGGGCTAATGGTAACCCCGGTTCTAGACATAACTCTGCACGTCGTCGCAGCCCGTGCCTAGGACTATCGAATCTGCCCAGAGTACTTAGCACGTCGTCGCAGCCCGTGCCTGGGATTATCGAATCTACCCAGCGTACTCTTTCTTTGAGCATGCTAGAACCTTCAATAACGATGAAATCTCAGCCTCCTAGTCATCCTCCTCGATGACTATTCTCATACTAGCTCAAGAGCCTCTCGAGCCATCCATTATCAACATACTCGAACCATATCACCGAGTATCAACATGCTTGGGATGATCCCTTCTGGATTAAACCAAGGCTATCTCATATCATGCTTTGCTTTATCGCATCATAGCAAAGTCTCATCTCAATATCATGCTTTGCTTCATTACATCATAGCAAAGTCCTATCTCAACATCATCATCAAATCTATCCATATGAGCTTTCTCATCCACTTCATATGCCACAAGCAGCTTTCCTTATTCAAGAGCCTTTCCACTTAGCTTTTGAATCATCTTAGACCAACTTGTCCATATCAAATCATCGATCAACTAACTTTTATCAATCAACCAAATCAAACATTAATCCAAGCAATCAATCATTCAAACAAGATCTAAATAAACAGTTATAACAATAATGGCAATTTCGTAAATAAAGGGTCCAAATCTAACAAGCATGAATTCTAAGTAACAACTTGATGAATGAACTAGCATAGGTTAACATATAATAAAATGGATATCAAAACTTTATTAACGATGGATCTACATGCAGACTTAAGGAACATGCATGAAATCACTATCTTTAACACACAAACAAGCCACCGATCCAATATACTCCTTTGGGTCCGTGTGAGAGATAACTACCACTCACCGAATTACCTAAACACCCCAAAAGCTACCAACTTCAGATCTGGACAGCAAAGAATCTAGCTTGATCCGACAAGATTCCGATTCAAACGATGAAATCTCTCTTCGATGGATGGAGATCTTCAACTTTGGCTCTTGGATCTTCGATTTGATCTTCAATCTTGGATGGAAGGAAGCACTAGATTAGAGTAGAGAAAAGAAGTGAAGAAGTGTTGTAGTCGAGCTCTCAAAATAGCAGCACTTCGTCGCTTCAAAATCCGGTGCCAAAAAGTGAACCAAACCCCTCTATTTATAGGCAGAAAATCCCTTAAGTCGGCCGCCCCATAAGTCGTTGCCGACCTAACGACTTGCGACCTAACACTCAGGCCGACCTACGACCTAAAGCACTGCCGACCTAACAACCCAACACACCCTACCGTCCTAACGACTTAGGACCAACCACTCACAAACCCATACGCGACTTAACACATAACCACTAGGTACGACCTAACCCTTACCGACCTAACTACCTAGCGACTCAACACTGTTGCTGCCCTAACGCATAGCCGACCCAACGACCTAACTAATCAAAGGATCCAACGGCTTAAGTCTCGCGCGACCTAAATGGAATACGACCCAACGACTTAGCAGGGGTACCGACCTAACACACCTACCTTAGGTCGCATACGACCTAACCTAAGACGACCTAAACTACCCACGACCTTAGCGCTACACAACCCCACCTCTTGGGTCACCTAACTTTTAAGTCAACGGCTTCTATAGGTCGGTCCAATTCCTTAGGTCGGTCCAACTAGTTAACCCCTAAGTCGTTAACTCCCCTAAACCATTAGCTCTTAGGTCGGTGACCTTTCTAGGTCGGCAACACTTGAGTCGGTCACACGAGCTAACTCCTATGTCGTAGCTCCTTAAGCCGGTCACTCTCTTAGGTCGGCCCACTACTAAGTCGGCTACCTCCTTAACTCGGCCATACCTCTAAGTCGCTATCTCCCTAGGCCGTTAACCCTTGAGTCGCTATAACTACTGGGTCTCAATTTCTATAGGTCGGTCGAATCTATAGGTCGCTCCAACCCACACGAGCTAACTCTGGTCGACTCAAGCAATACTAACGACCTGATGGCAACTATTCTACGATTTATCGACACGTAAAATACGGGTCGTTACATTCTCTCCTCCTTAGGAATTTCGCCCCCGAAACAAGAAAAACCAGAACTATTCCGCATGCCTACCATCCATAGCAACCATCAAACCATGCATCCAACTACTAGCCTAGCATGCAGAATTCTAAGACTAGAACAAGTTACAAATTCATGAGATGCCACGACACCTTAGGGCCATACCTTGAAGGGTTCTGGATGAGATGCCTTCATCCTCTCTTCCTTCTCCCATGTACAGTCGTTAACATCATCACTCCATTGTACCTTGAGAAACTTGACTACCTTCCTCCTAAGCTGTTTCGTGTCAGTCTCTACAACACGAAGCGGCTTACGAGGTCTCTTAACTACAGGATCAACCTCCAAATCTTCATAGCTGTCAACAGAAACCACCGTACTTGGGTCATGTACATACCTTCGTAGATACGATACGTGAAAAACATTGTGCACCCCCGACATCTTTTCTGGTAATTCCAATTTATAAGCGAGCTTTCCAATTCGCTCGACGATCGGGAATGGTCCAACAAACCTCGGAGTCAATTTCCCTTTCTTCCCGAATCGAATAACATTCTTCAGAGGAGAAACCTTCTCGAAAACCATTTCACCTACGTCGAATTTCAAATCCTTACGACGGTTATCGGCATAACTTTTCTGACGGTCTTGGGCTGCCTTCATTCATCGTCGGATGATCTCTATGCAATCCGAAGTCTGTCGAATCATTTCGGGTCCAAGTATCAGCTTTTCTCCAGTTTCCAACCAACATGTCGGAGAGTTACACGGTCTTCCATACAATGCTTCATATGGTGCCATACCAATGCTTGACTGGTAACTGTTATTATATGCAAATTCCACCAAATGAAGATGATCTACCCACGATCCTCCGAAATCCAAAACACATGCTCTGAGAAGATCTTCCAAAACTCGGTTGACTCTCTCGGTCTGACCATCTGTTTGAGGGTGATAAGCTATACTCAAACACAACTCGGTTCCCAAAACTTCCTGGAAGCTCTTCCAAAATCCACTAGTGAACAATGGGTCTCGATCGCTCACTATACTCTTCGGAATAAAATGGAATCGAACTACCCACTTAACATACAACTCAGCCAATTTCGATGCATTCCTAGTTGATCGAACAGGAATGAATCTTGCACTCTTAGTCAAACGATCTACGATTACCCAAATCCCTTCATTTCTTGCTTTGGTTCTAGGTAGTCCATCGATAAAATCCATCGATATTTGCTCCCACTTCCATGTAGGAACTTCTAACGGCTGAAGTAATCCACTTGGCTTCTTTTGCTCGGCTTTTACCAACTGGCAGTTCATGCACTCGGAAATAAAATTTCCAACATCCTTCTTCATACCTTCCCAGTAATAGGTTCTCTTCATATCCCGATACATCTTATTTCCACCTGGATGAATTGTCAACTTCGAGTGATGACTTTCCTTAAGGACTTCATCTCTCAATCCATCTATATCAGGAACTACTAATCGTCCTTGCTTCCAAAGCCAACCCTCTCGATCAACTTCAAATCCTTTATCCTTCTCTGGATCCAATCCAGATTCCAAATCATGGATAATCTTGACAAGCTTATCGTCTCACTTTTGGCTCTTGCCAATTCTTTCCACTAGAGTAGGTCTTATCGATAAGTTTGCCAACATCTCAGGTTCCAATTCACATCTGGACCTGAAGTCAAATCTAGCCAAGTACTCAAGACTCTTCCATTCTGAAAACATGGCTCCCAATCCTGCATGTCTTCGACTTAACGCATCTGCCACTGCGTTACCTTTTCCCGGAGTATAGGCTATACCAAAATCATATGATGCTAAAAACTCTAGCCATCGTTGCTGCCGGAGATTCAAATCCTTTTGGGAGAAAAGATACTTCAATGACTTATGATCTGTAAACAACTCGAACCGAACTCCCAATAGGTAATGTCTCCACATCTTTGAAGCAAAAACAATTGCCGCTAACTCCAAATCATGAGTCGGATAATTCCTTTCATGCGGCTTCAGTTGTCGACTTGCATATGCAACAACTTTATTCTTCTGCATTAGCACTGCTCCATGTCCAGTACCACATGCATCGGTGTAAACCACCATCTCATCGTTTCCACTTGGAATAGTCAAAACAGGAGCACTTGTCAATCGCTCTTTCAGGATTCCGAAAGCTTGCTCACACTTAGCATCCCATCTGAACACTTGGTTCTTTTTCGTCAATCCTGTTAACAGTGCAGCTATCTTGGAAAAGTCTTTGATAAACCAACGATAATATCCTGCTAATCCAAGAAAACTTCTCACATCAGATGCATTCTTAGGTCTAACCCAATCCTGGATCGCTGCCACCTTGGCGGGATCAACCGCTATTCCATTACCAGAGATAACATGGCCTAAGAATCTCACTTCACTCTTCCAGAAGTGACACTTCGAAAACTTAGCCTTCAGCTGATGTTTCCGCAAGATTTCCAAAACAACACGTAAGTGCGTCTTGTGCTCTTCTTCAGTTCTGGAATAAATCAGAATATCATCCACGAACACAAGTACGAACTTGTTCAACTGATCTCTGAACACTCTATTCATAAGATCCACAAAATATGCTGGTCCATTGGTCAATCCAAACGGCATTACCAGCCACTCAAAGAAACCGGATGGTGTCCTAAAAGCAGTCTTCGGCACACTATCCTTAGCCACTCTCAACTAGTGAAATCCCGTTGCCAAATCCATTTGAGAAAACACCTTAGCTTCGTGAAGCTGATCAAACAAGTCATCTATTCTCGGCAATGGATACTTGTTCTTTTTAGTCACTTTATTCAGCTCACGATAATCCACACACAACCTCAACGATCCATTCGCTTTGGTTGCAAACACAACTGGTGCACCCCATTCGGACACACTACGCCCAATGAATCCTTTCTGTAAAAGGTCATCAACTTGCACCTTCAACTCTTGTTGTTCCCTAGGCACCATCCGCCTAAGAGGCATCACAACAGGTCTGGCTTCCTCAACTAGATCGATACGAAACTCGATCTCTCTATGCGGCGGTAACCCTTTGACCTCGTCAAAGACATCCTTAAATCCATTCACAATAGGCACCGATGACAGTCCATCCCGTGGAACAACTAGCGAATACATGAAGCTCATGAAGACGCCTTCTTCATGCTTACATTGTATCACAACCTTTCGCCCCTCCACATTCTCGACTATCACCTCCAGCCTCTTACAATCAACCCTTGCCGCATATTTCCTAAGCCAGTCCATACCCAAAATAATTCCAAACCCCGCAAAGTTCAGAAGAAAACAATCACAAACAAAAGGGCAATCATGACTCGATACAACTAGACCACGGCATACCATACACAAACAAGACGAACCCCAACTGGATTAGTCACAACCAATGTTCTATCAACAATATCCGGTTCCAAACCCAACCGGCCTACAAGATCATTACAAACAAACGAATGCGACGCCCCAATATCAAACAACACTCTAATTGGAACACCACATATAGAAAGAGTACCTTGAACCACCACACTCTTTCCTTTCTCTTCCATAGTAGGAGCTTTCGAAGATGATGGAACAGCCCCCAAAGCATAGGCTTGCACAATATGCTTGTCCTTCCTCGGTTCTGGACAATCCTTCCTAAAATGCCCCGGTTTGTCACAGTTGTGGCACTTCGCCGGCACCTTCAGATTCTTACAATCTCTGGAGAGATGTCCCTTCTGCTGACAGTTGTAGCAGGTCACTTCACCCTTCAGCCTCTTCTGGCCATCCTTCCCTTTCTGTTGCTGCTGCTTCCTCTTCTTGTTTCCACCCTGCTGTGGTTTAGGCCCTTCCTTGGTTACAGCAACAACAGATCCTTCGTTAGGAAACAGATTCTCATGCCTGAGAGCTTTCTCCACAAGCTTCTCAAATGGGTCATCCAAATGATCCACCAACTACCTCCCAAGATAAGTATCCAAACCTGTCACAAACTTCTCATTCTTCTGATAAGGGGATTCAATATACGACCGAGCATACTTGGACAAAGCTTCAACTCCGAAACATACTCAAGAACTGGTCTTCCACCTTGCTTGAGCTCCACAAACTTCTTAAACAGAACAGATTTCTGAGCTGTAGAAATGAATTTAGATTCAAATCTGACTTGGAATTGCTCCCAAGTAATTTCTTCCTCTGGAGTATCAATGGTGATAGAATTCCACCAATCCGAAGCTCTTCCTTGAAGTTGTCTTGATGCAAGCTTTCTCTTAGTTGCATCCTCAATTCCCAAATCACCAAAAATCCTTCTACAAGCATCTATCCATCTCTGAACTTCAATGGTTGACTCTGTCCCCAAGAAAACCTTTCCTCCAAGAGCAGTATAGTCTTTGCACAACTTAGCAAAATCCACTGGTCTTGGAGCTTGAACTTGAACTCCAACATCTACTGATGGCCCCGGAGCTGGCATCCTCCTCATGATCGAAGTCATCATAGCCTCGAACATAGAAGCATAATCAGCAGCACCCTCAACAGTATGGCCTCCCCTAGCAGCTAGTCTCCCTCTTCGACTCATTCCTAATATCTATAAGAAATGATTAATATACCCTGAGAAACAACTACATAAGAAATTCAAATCCTTCTAAGCTACTATATTATATATATATAGTAATCATCCATCAAAATTACAATTACGTCTGTCATACATAGTTACGTCAGCGAGCGTTGGCTAAAATCGATTAACCAAAGCTCTGATACCAAATGTGACGACCGCCCATGACTCCCGCACTAAACAAGGAATTAGTGCGCTGTAAAGTGTGCCAAGCCGCCATGGACGATCATCAGAGTAAGGTAAAACAGCAAACCCTATCGTATTACTCACAGCGCATGGATAAAATACAATAGAAAAGTATACATAGTGAAGCTCCATAGGACAGAATCTTATCATATAAACTCATAGTAGTTTTATACAAACATCTGAATAGTCAATACATCAAGCCTCACTACATAACACTCAGAGTATCAAACAAACAGCGGAACATCCAGTACATATAGTAAGAAAACAATATGCAAAAACCTCCAGCTCGTCTTCGTCATCAACAGCGTTGGTCACTAAGAACAGCACCTGTCACCTGCTACCTAGTCTGCCCATCCCAACATGGATGAACAGCCCAAGGTGATAAGAGTAAAACATAAAACCTTGAGTCAGACAAAAGTCTTAGTGAGCAGTAAATCAACTATCAAACATACCAAAAGAGCATAAAGGGTAAAAAGGAATAGGAACTCAACCATCCCACTCCACCTCTTTCTACAGTGATAGCCCCCAGACACACTAAGCAGAAACAAACATAGCAAAACAGATAATTATCACTCGGGTCAAGGTCGATGTTTTCCAAGTACAAACCCCCAAGGCCTAAACCAAGATCAGATAAGCACCCAGAAAACATCGCTCTTGAGCCCGAATGACGATACAACCAAACATCCATGACTCTGGCTATCACTTTTATCATTGCTTCGATATCACCGTTAGTTGAATGACCGGCTCATTCTTTCATCCGTCCGTCAAGGGCTAATGGTAACCCCGGTTCTAGACATAACTCCGCACGTCGTCGCAGCCCGTGCCTAGGACTATCGAATCTGCCCAGAGTACTTAGCACGTCGTCGCAGCCCGTGCCTGGGATTATCGAATCTACCCAGCGTACTCTTGCTTTGAGCATGCTAGAACCTTCAATAACGATGAAATCTCAGCCTCCTAGTCATCCTCCTCGACGACTATTCTCATACTAGCTCAAGCGCCTCTCGAGCCATCCATTATCAACATACTCGAACCATATCACCGAGTTATCAACATGCTTGGGATGATCCCGTCTGGATTAAACCAAGGCTATCTCATATCATGCTTTGCTTTATCGCATCATAGCAAAGTCCCATCTCAATATCATGCTTTGCTTCATTACATCATAGCAAGTCCTATCTCAACATCATCATCAAATCTATCCATATGAGCTTTCTCATCCACTTCATATGCCACAAGCAGCTTTCCTTATTCAAGAGCCTTTCCACTTAGCTTTTGAATCATCTTAGACCAACTTGTCCATATCAAATCATCGATCAACTAACTTTTATCAATCAACCAAATCAAACATTAATCCAAGCAATCAATCATTCAAACAAGATCTAAATAAACAGTTATAACAATAATGGCAATTTCGTAAATAAAGGGTCCAAATCTAACAAGCATAAATTCTAAGTAACAACTTGATGAATGAACTAGCATAGGTTAACATATAATAAAATGGATGTCAAAACTTTATTAACGATGGATCTACATGCAGACTTAAGGAAAATGCATGAAATCACTATCTTTAACACACAAACAAGCCACCGATCCAATATACTCCTTTGGGTCCGTGTGAGATATAACTACCACTCACCGAATCACCTAAACACCCCAAAAGCTACCAACTTCAGATCTGGACAGCAAAGGATCTAGCTTGATCCGACAAGATTCCGATTCAAACGATGAAATCTCTCTTCGATGGATGGAGATCTTCAACTTTGGCTCTTGGATCTTCGATTTGATCTTCAATCTTGGATGGAAGGAAGCACTAGATTAGAGTAGAGAAAAGAAGTGAAGAAGTGTTGTAGTTGAGCTCTCAAAATAGCAGCACTTCGTCGCTTCAAAATCCGATGCCAAAAAGTGAACCAAACCCCTCTATTTATAGGTAGAAAATCCCTTAAGTCGGCCGCCCCATAAGTCGTTGCCGACCTAACGACTTGCGACCTAACACTCAGGCCGACCTACGACCTAAAGCACTACCGACCTAACAACCCAACACACCCTACCATCCTAACGACTTAGGACCAACCACTCACAAACCCATACGCGACTTAACACATAACCACTAGGTACGACCTAACCCTTACCGACCTAACTACCTAACGACTCAACACTGCTGCTGCCCTAACGCATAGCCGACCCAATGACTTAACTAATCCAAGGATCCAACGGCTTAAGTCTCGCGCGACCTAAATGGAATACGACCCAACGACTTAGCAGGGGTACCGACCTAACACACCTACCTTAGGTCGCATACGACCTAACCTAAGACGACCTAAACTACCCACGACCTAAGCGCTACACAACCCTACCTCTTGGGTCGCCTAACTTTCAAGTCACCGGCTTCTATAGGTCGGTCCAATTCCTTAGGTCGGTCCAACTAGTTAACCCCTAAGTCGTTAACTCGCCTAAACCATTAGCTCTTAGGTCGGTGACCTTTCTAGGTCGGCAACACTTGAGTCGGTCACACGAGCTAACTCCTATGTCGTAGCTCCTTAAGCCGGTCACTCTTTTAGGTCGGCCAACTACTAAGTCGGCTACCTCCTTAACTCGGCCATACCTCTAAGTCGCTAACCCCTAGGCCGTTAACCCTTGAGTCGCTATAACTACTGGGTCTCAATTCCTATAGGTCGGTCGAATCTATAGGTCGCTCCAACCCACACGAGCTAACTCTGGTCGACTCAAGCAATACTAACGACCTGATGGCAACTATTCTACAATTTATCGACACGTAAAATACGGGTCGTTACATCAGCCTACAGGATACCATCCGTAAAGGGGGTTTGGATTCTGGACACTCCCCAATCTTCATTGGTCAATCCTTGGTTTTTTTCTCATCAACTGCCTAACCATAGTTGTTAAGTCCGGAGTTTGTATGGATGATGGAAGGTTGGGTTCCGTTCTACGGGACCGTGCGGGCTGACGTCCCGCCTGACTTGGGTCTTGGAGATTCGGGTGTCCGGTCTCTTCTCGGGCTTGATTCCCAACGCCTGCTTTTGCACCTTCATCCTTACGGCGTCTACGCGTAGGAGGCTCGTCAGCTGAGGTTGAGCTATCAGATTCAAAATAAGGGGAAGGGTTACTTCCAGCATTCTGGCGCTGTTGCTGAGCGAGCTGAGTCATAAGTTTAGTGTTGGCTTGAATCTTCTCAGTAAGTTGCCTTCTACTTTCCTTGAATTCTCTTATCAAGTCGTTGAACTCCCGTTCGGGAAACGACTTCCACTTGGTTTTGGGTGGAGGGCCCTGCACCTCTGGTTGCTTGCTGATTTCCAGGTCTAACTTGTTGTACACTAGCAGTTTCCTGGACATCTGCATTGTGGGAGGCTGATCTGGTTCGTGGTCTCCTCATAGTAGATTTGTTGGCTGTAACTTTGAATAAAATCAACAGATGCCCTGTGACTGATCTTAGATCTCCTTTGGGGGATTTATGCAATCCAGCAGCTACAAAGCAGATCACTAACAGTCCGAGTTCAACTCTCAGTGAAAGCATCAAAATGTTAGCACCAAATTGGTCACTAACACCCTTAGAAATATTGTGTAGAGAGATTAATGAAGAAAGTAAATTAAAATAGAGAACAATATATAAATTTAAATGCACAGGACAAGAACACCAAATTTATAGTGGTTCGGCGTAACTGCCTACGTCCACTTTGAAGTTGATTTTCTATTGATTTCCTTGATAGTTGATTACAGATATAATCTGTTTCTAATTACTTGAATACAAGTGCAAAGTAAAAGATTGAGTCTTGAATGAGTGTTGAATGCAGCAGAGTTCCCCAGTGTTTCCAAGAACCTCATCCTTTTCACTATGCCTCTGCCTCTCTATTTATAGACGAAGATGGGTTGGACTTCCCTCGTGGGCCTGGTGGATGAGTATCTCCGCCCCAATAGTGCAATCTCTGTGTGCCGACCCATAGACGCTGAGCGTTCTTTGAATGCCGAACAGGGTGTGAATGCCTATCGATCTCCTTAGGCCAAACGAGATGAGGCTGAACGCTCTGTATGCCGTGGGAAGCACTTGTGTCGAATGATACTGCAAGCCGAACCAGTGTCTTGGCCAAACAATGGCTAGGCCGAACGAGGCTAGAATGCTGAATAGTCGAGGAATGCTGAGTGAAGCATAGATGCCAAGTGCTCTTTGCATGCCGGACATAGTGGTGCCGAACACCTAGGATGCCGAGCAATATGGAAGCATGCCGAGTGAAGTGGAGCCGAACGTTGTGAATGTCGAGCACCCAGTCTACCGAACACTTCCCAATGCCGAACGCTACTAAGTGTCGAGCGCTCCTTTCTTCCGAGTGTCCCCTTATGCCAAGCACTCCTAAATGTCGAGTACTTGCTGGATGCCGACCGTGATGATATGCCGAACAATCCAGAGGGGCCGAGTACCGAGTTGCCTGGCCAAATCTCTAGGAAACATTATATATCCATGTAAATTCATATATTTAAGTGGAAAATTGAACATAAATTTCAAAATATCCAAAATCATTCTCAAGTTTAATATTGGAAATAAATAAGAAGTCTATCATTAAAACTCCTTGATGTATAAACAAAGCATTTTGATCAACTACAACATGGAACTTGAAGTTATATGTAATATTGCAAATTTTATTATCAAACTAGAAGTTTGATACTATTATATAAAAAAAGTTTGACTTCAATATTAAACTGGAAAAATACAAAACTCGAAATATGAAGATCTTTATTATTGATAAGTCTAAAGCAACTAAAAGTTACAATAGGTAGAAGTTATAATATATCAAAGAACTAGAAGTTATTATTGATAGGTCAAACTTGATGAATATGTATTTTCAAACTAGATTTTTTAAACATTATCATGTGATATTGAAGGATTCACATTGGCACCGATTGTAAAACAAAAAAATAATAGTTTGTATCCGTGTAATAGTTTGTTCTTAAATCACTAGCTTAAATAGGAAAGGATATTCAAATCTATAATATGCATATATAATACGTGGATACATGTATGTGTGTGTATGTATATATGTGTATATATATGTATGTATGTATATATGTATATGTATGTATATATGTTGGAACTGGTCAGCCCGTAGTGGAAGTTATGTGTAAAGTTCAAAAAAAATCCCTTATCTGATCTATGTTGGGCCTATGAAGTCTAATTTATGTAGAACATTTATAAATATTATTTAAATAAAATATTTTATTTTATTTAAATTTATAAACTCTATATAGTTATATTTAATGTATGCCTTATACATATAACTGTACACACATGCATCATATACATATATGTATATGTGTAGATGTTAGAATTTACATCGCAACAGACACGTTAACTCATCCAATAGGTATTGTATATTATCAAAATATATGTCTATATTTAAAATTATTATTCATATAAATATTATAAATCTATTTATATGTGTGTGTGTGTAAAATACTAATAATTTATACATATGTGCATTATTGAAATAAATATTAATATACATATATACATGCATACATATACACACACATAATATATAAAAGCTTCCTCTTTCTAATTATGAACTAATATATATATACACACATACATACATATGTATGTATGTATGTATGTATGTATTACAATAATGAAATAACAATTTTTTTAATATTTATATATATACATATACATAAGATATTTGTAATATCTGAATATATATATAAATTTATATATGTATACATTATTAATAAAATAAAATAGATTTTATTTTTTATTTCTAAACACTTCCAGATCCTATACATAACATAATTTTTTTATTATTTAAAATATAAATTTATATTAATTAATTAATCAAAAAATAATATAGTATTAATAAAACATATTTTTGAAATAAATTATCTAAATTTTAAACATTCAGAAAATCTAACATGATATTCTGAATACAGTATCAAAAATTTGTATTCAAAACCACTATCACACCGATTCATATGGTAATAGAAAATTCATACCATTACCAATTAAAATAATTGGAAAACTAATACTTTGGTCTGTGGTTTGTAATGGTTGGTAGAGGTCGGTAATTAAATTTAACCTTTATAAGTATGATATCTATTTGTTTACAATATTTCATGTTAAAAGAGTAAATATTAAGAGTTGTTATTTTTTATTATACTATTATTTATCAATTTTGTTTTGTGTACTTAAACAAACAAGTAAAAATTATGCAACAAGCTGAAATATTGTATAAATGAATATTATATTTTTTTAAATATAAGGCAAAAATTGCATTTAATCTGGTATCATAATAGTGTTTTACTAGATTTTCTATTAAATTACTAAACACTAAATGTGATGCTATATAATGATATATCTGTGTGTGTGTGTGTATGCGTGTGTGTGTGCGCGTAGGGGGAAGGGGTGCTAGGTATAGTAATTACAACTTTTAGTAGTTAATTACCATTATTGTACAGCGCATTTTCTTGTAATTCAGCAAACCATACCAATTAAACTGGTTACCATAATTTTGACGTAAGTGGTAGTATAATAAAAATGTCTGGTCCTAATTTTGAGGATTGGAGAATTTTTCCATAATTTTACTAGGTCAAAATTTATTTATAACAACAAATTATTTTCTAGCCATATATTATAATAATTTAATAAATTAAAACTATTTTTAAATATTGTTTTTTTGGCCGAGAGCTTATTTCATAATAAAATAATTTAAAATTTAAAATTATCAAAACACAATTTATTTTATATAAATTATTTACATAGTACAATGATTTAAATAACAATGAATAATAGTAAATAATTATAAAAATTAATATACAGCCCTCAACAATTATAATTATTGTAAATATATATTTATAAAAGGTATGCTCAATTATTAAGATGATATAATGATTTAATTAAATATAAATGATGTAAATATAATTAAATGACATACTAATATATGGATTTTTATTAATAAAATAATCATTATTGTAAATAGATTATTCAACTGTGCATATTTGATCTATATGGGAAAAAACTTGGTTTTTTTAATGAATACATATATATAGTATGTTAAACATCCGAATTATCATTGTATCATCATGGGCTAACATCCCATTTAAGCCCAAGTAAATATTATTAATTAAATCTAATTTAATTTCTTATCGATCTCAAAAATCGATCGATATATTGTTAACCAATATAAATATATTTAATAATATTTATTCCTCAAATCATGTTCAAAATTTGATAATTAACATTTCATAGATGTTGCTTAATTTAATTAATTTATAGAAATCATAAACTAATTAAACCGTTTGGTCTAATGAGAATTCATCATTCTGGTTGTGTGACTCGTCTAGTGTAAATTTAGTTAGCGATTAACATTGAACTACTTGAACGTTAATATTCACAGTCACTTAGCAAGTGGTCTGACATTTTGGCCAAATTTATCACTTAATTAGTTTCGGTATAATCCAATTTTATTTTATTAAGCGCTATTCGGTTGTGACATTTATTTACACCAATTCTCTTCATTAAAACTATATCACTTTGAACCTATGGAATTTAGTAATGGTCAAAATTCCAATATCATCCAAACATAAAGTCTTTGGCCCAATAATAATGATTACTATTAACTAAAATGCTCTAGCCAGAGATTTTGACTTTGAGTTTACCATGGTACCAACCCCATATAACTGAGGAGACAAATGATCTCTTGAACAGCGCTTCACTTTCAATACTTCAACTCGACACAACTATAATCACTTGGTGGATAGTGCGCCATGATTTGGCTGTAATAAAAGTGGAGCTTTCATATTGCAGAATGATATTATTCTCAAGTCGATAGAACTGTGTATATCAGTCACATCAATATTGTCTATTTGATCTTAGTTATATTAACCAACAAAAACTATCGAGTGAGTCATTTCATTGTTATCCAATAACTATTAGTATGTAACCTTTTGGTGCCCCCAACAGTCATGAGTAATACACTGCCAAACATTTGAAGAGCTTTACGTACTCTAGTCTCAGGGGGTACATCAATATCCAATCTCAATCATCTTGACTAGAACAACCACAGAACTATCATTTTGTAATGGTTATAACTGTTGGTAATCAAATTCACAACGGTTATAACCATTGGTAGCAGGTACGTTATAATTTCTTTTACATATTTTGTAACGGTTATAACCATTGGGAATCTGATTACCTTTAAACCTAATCCATTAAAGCATGTAACTGCAAAGGATTTTTTGAATAATTGATATAAATTTTTTGATAAGAAAGCACATGCAAGTTTCATTATAGAGAAGACGGGGAATAATTAACTTACTCATTATATGCATATTTTTGATCTAATGTTAGAAATGTTCTACATCCCATCAAAATGCATTATCGTAATTTATTTTTTCTATAATTTATGTACAATTGCATTACGAACTAGCAACAATTGTTCTCGATGGGATATCACTCTTCTTCCCCTGAGAAATAAACAATAAGTTTACCGCCAATTCTAGCACTACAAACTGCAGTTGATGAACTTGCAAGCTTGTAGCAAGATTCATCATTCACCCTATGTGCAATTTATCCTCTGTTATTAAGATTCGTCATTCACTTCTATAGCTGGCGGAAGTTGACCACAGGAATAAAAATGAAGAAGTATATATGCTAACATGCCACAAACTGCAACAAAAAAAGGGGGAAAATCAGTATAAGTTTTATGCTTCAAACTAAAAAGTGACGGTAATATAACCAATAATAGTAGTAAGATAATTGTACAGTTGGGCAGATAAGAGTCTTAGGTTCTTTTCCCCTATGTATAATAGCCATGTAATGGTAAAAAAAAAGAATAAAGTTAAGATTTTACCATTTCCAAACCTAATAGCTTGATGATTTTCCAGCTTCCAGCATGTCGCAGCAAAAGCTTGTGCAGCAAATCCTAAAATCACAAGCAGCCAGTGGAACCTTTTATTAAATGTACTTACGAGATTCCGGAACCATCTTCTAATATTTCGCCAGATGAAACAACACAAACTTCCAACTTTGATCAATTGAATAGTACATTTAAACCAAATATAATTGGCATATTGAAATTTACCTATCAGTTACATATAAGTTCCAATCCACGGTATGAAAGGTGAACTGATACGAAGTCAAAAACTCAAGTAGCCATCCAACAAAAAGGCCAACTGTCCCAATGATTACAATAAGAACAATATTTGCTGACCTGAAATTAATTATAAAACTGAAGTTATATGGTAGAGTACTAACTTATGATGCAAAATAATGAGTTGCATACCTCGTTGCACCAGTTACAGCTAATAGAGCTATGACGATTGCAACAACTATGTGAAACGCTCTTTTTGAAGTCTCACTTATGGTAGCCATGTATATAAATGTGCTTATCACGGCCATGAAAGAAAGCCAGAAGTCCATAAACTGAACAAATGTACCATGATTGTATTTAATGAACATTGATAACATAACAAAAAAGTGACTGGGTACTCAAAGAAAACAGCAAAAATTGTTATTCTAAGTTTCTAACATCTCCTTTAAGTTGTAATATACTTTTGAAGTCTTTGTTTTTCTTTCATCAGTAATCAATCAAAAAGAAAATGTACAATATAAATACCTGTAAAACCTGGAATAATAAAACACACCAAGTACCAACATCACATGCATGATATATCCCGCTTGATATCCCACTAGAAGTAAACAACACCCATTCTGCAAATGCCTGAGCAACATAACAACATAATAAATCTAATAAAAACAAATCGTACATGTAAATATATAGTCATTTTGCTAAATTTTGCGCATGCCAGAAGTTTTGAAAATTAACTAAACAGGGACTAAGAGGGCTAGCATATTTGGCTAGACTACGAGTTATCAAGGGACAAAAAAGCAACTGGGAGTTCAATGTTCACTTCTAGGTGAAATTATTAAATAATCACTTATAAAGGCTCTGGAGTCATATGAGTAACCACTAAGTACAACTGAGATGAATCTGGTTTGGCTGGTTAGTGAATTACTATTTTACTACTATTTTAATAACTACAAAAACTATTTTATAATATTCTTGATTCATATAGATCTTCTTAATCTTTACCTTGCATTACATTGATTCAGAATAATAATCATCGTGTATCTTAGGTAAAAAGTAGTCTTCAAATTTCTTTTCTTATTTAAGTTGTAAGAAGCTTTACCTTACAGGAAGCTTGCATAATGAATACATTAAATAGCAGTCCATTAAGAGGAAGTGTTACAGAGACGGACGAGCATACGTTTACATGCATGTTGTACTATCAACAATCTAACTTACAACTCATGCATAGATTAACCAATATATAAGTGTATACTTCAAGCTGTAAAAAATAAAAAGATAGTTAAAATTAAAACGCGTTATTTTCGAACTTTGCTTTCCTACTTCTCATATAATTTTGTAATGTACTTGGCTTACGTATTAGTATAACATAGCTCATATTTGTGTTATCCATGATAAAATCAGTTTAGTTTATGAAAGAATTATATTGTTCTATCTAATATCTGAATTAATCAACTAGTAACATATAAACAAAAATTCAGTCTGTGTTCCATACCCATGGATATTCAGTACCAAAAAAATGATGTGTACACATTAGAACATTGGTTTAGATATTAGTATAAATGCTACAGCGTTCCCCATGACATAGTTGCACTATACCAACAAAATTAACTTACAATTCTAGAGACAATTTCAATTAAGGATGTATGATGATAAATCGGTTATTGTAGTCATGATTTATCTATAAAACAAAATCCAAACGATGATATAATTTCAATATATCATACTTGCAATTAAAAGTAGATCAAACATAACAGCTATATACACTAAAACTAATGTAAGATATTTTATTTAACTACTAAAATATAGTTAAGTATAGACATAGATTCACACGTAGGTTTCATGAAAAAGTATATAACATACAAGTTAACATCCCATATTTAAAGACTTCCATTTAATTCTATTTGGATGATACCAATAAAATATAAGTGGCTATTCCTTTGAAAACCAATAAAACTCGAGAAATATGTATTAAGACGATAAAAAAAATATACCTAGCAGCCCGGGAATAATTTACTAGTACGTAGTCAATTGCCTCCAAGAAGATTCCCTGAAAAAATATTTGATAGCTATCCCAAATAATTCGTTTTCTCGCTGGTTCGGTTGCTTTTACACTTACTCCCAAATAATTCCTCTTCAGCTTTTACCAAAATGCAGAAAGGACCGTGATAGCTTTTCTTCTACATCCCAGTTAAATCCTTACCTTTTCTATATGCGTCTAACCACGAAGAATAATAGAATCTGGTTATAACATGCAATGCAGCCTTGCAGCTTTGTACTAAAAGCAATAGTTTTCTTAACAATAACAATATTTACAATATCACCATTAGTGAACATCAAAAGGGAGACCATCATGTCCAGGAAAATGCTATCCAAAGTCATTCAGTAAATTTCTTCATATATGACTAGTATATTTCAATTTGTATTTCAGTTCCTGTTTGACATGCTATTATAAACAAAGAGCAAAGATATAAATATTTCTCCACTCTGACTCTGATGTCAAAGTGTTACAAATTGAAACGAGAAAAGTGTTACATGGATGATAATTGTCGGTGATTCTGAACTCCAAAATGGCACAGTCAAGTTAAAAAATATCGAAGAAAAAGAAGAAGAGGAGTTTAAGAGGGATGAAATCATCGATGAATTACTCAAAAGATTGAACAGGCAGTAATGAGAAAGGTCAAACAGACTTCAATTTTCTCACTAGTTGTCCAATTATACAGTTTAACTATTTATAGTTAAGGTAGTATTTTGAACCTTGAAGAGTTCATTTACTGTATAATTATTGATTGTTCCAGTTTTGGGTAACTTGATTTTTGCGGAGTTTTTTTATTTCTTTTCAATGTAACAGGAAGACATTTTTTCCTTTTCCGATTGATTTTGGTATATTAGATCATGTTTAAACAGCAAAATTAGTTTGAAGTGTAATCCAACTATTGTATCTATGGGCGTTGATAAGCCTAAAACTTAGACTAATGTCAATTCAAAATGGAATATGAACTGTCTCAGCTCTTATTTCTACAAACTATATGTGGAGATATTTTTATTCTTGTAATGACTAAAAAGTAATGTAATTTTCATTTGAGCTCCATGCATTGCTGGCATCTCCTTTAAACAACTTAAGTTGTGTTCAATGTTCGTGCAATTTAGCATTAAGTGAGAACCAATGTGTATGTAGTGTGTGCTGACCCTTATGCAACATGCTTTGTAATTTAATGCTTGTACAATATAAAATGTACAGAATGATAACAGACATTAAAGTATAACAACTATAAGTGTCGGTTTTAGATTAGTGAATGAATGCAAGTGTAATCTGTACAGATATACGTATGTAGACAGCAGAATCATGTGAGGCAGAAAAATTTAAGAAGAGGAAATAAATAAGTAAAAAAGCAAGAGAGAAGATGGAAGGAGAAGAATGCAAGGCCCAGTTCAATAAATGGAATAATAAAATCATTGCTACAAGTAGTAACAAACAGTAGTACCACAGCAGGTAAGCAGCAACATTTTGATCTGTTTCATACCAAAACACAATTTTCATTACACAAAATTGTATTTATAGTAATGAAATTTCAAATGTCAGCAGCGTATTTTTTAAAATAATTTACATTGGAATGATTTTGAATCTTCATAAGAAAAAGAATTATAATATTGCACCGATGCAATTTGAAGTCGCAGCAGTACCAAATGCTGACTTGACCCAAGCAAAGAAAAAATTGACTCAAGTTTGTAATTCCTCAGTAACAGTATCGAAGGGTATTTTAAAGTTATGTTACGATTCGCAAATGTAATTTCTAAAAATACCTCAATGAAGCACTTCAACATCCAAAGAAGGATGCATTGAGGGAACCGAAGAAGAAGCTTGCTGATCATAGGAAGATGAATAGCTTGGTGAGACTAAAGAAGGTTTGTCCACCAAACTTGTTGCATTATTTTTCTGTTTGAAGTCTAACAGAGCTTTGTCGTCATATTCTACGGCATGCATCCAGTTTTCATATGCCTTTTTAACAAGTGTGTCCACAAAAACCTGGAACAATTATTTTTGTCTCAAATTTAATATCTATCTCGGGGTTAGCAAGCTAATGTTATAAATTAAAAAGAAATAGGACAGAAGGATGTTTAATCCAAAAATAACAATATTAAATGGTTAGATAACACATAGATATTATTTTGTAAAGACACGGTTCCTTTTATGAGAATATATACAACACTTTATAAGCCACTTCTGCATGTAGACATTCTAAATGATTTAATGAAACTGTTTCATGGATTTCGATTTACATAAAATGTTCAAAATATCTTTTACTGTTGCATGAGTATAGGTGATCTAATTATTTACTGCATAGTATCATATAATAACATTTACCGAAATAATTAGTACATTATTAGCTACATACATAGCAAATAAATAATTAAGAAAACCGCATGAAGACTAAGGACGCAATTCAGTAAAGAAAATTAATAAGGTGTTACCGTTTCAATTTTCTAGGAAAAGAGTATTACTTCGCACGATTATGCAAACCGGAATTGTTCCTCTATTTAATTGACTTATATCCAAGAAAAATAGTGGTATCTACTTAATGACGATGGTCATGGATTTTGCATGACAAATTTATTTAGATTGTGACGTGATGTAATATGAGTAAAAGAGATTGCAATAGGATATTCATTGTTATTTAATTGCAATACACTTATAAGACCGTTTCTAATAAAGTAGAGATTGATGGCTATGCCTTCACTGTTACACACATCTACTCTAGGAAATTCTAGACATACTGAAAGCTAAAGATATTAGATAGCTAAAAATATATAAAGAGTACATCAATATGCCTGGCTACAAAATGCCATCCATGGCCAACCTACCTACTTATTACAACATTTGAAGATATTCTGCTCATTTACAATCTTCTCCTTTTTCTTTTAAATAAAATAATCCCTTTTGCAGGAAACAATCTCAAGGAATATATTGGTTTCATTCACAAAATATACTTTATATGAGCTTAAAAAAAAAATTAATCCTATCACAAAGTAATTTTGTAATGAGTATGACCTACCAAAATAAAAGGTTCCATGAAGAAGTACTTCTCAAATTGCTCTAAATACAGCAACAAAATTACATCATCGCAAAGTAATTTCTAATACTTATGTTTTAGCCAAAACTTAACACAACACAAGTTAGACTTACATTCTCCTCTATGATCATTGACAGTAAATGCTTCAGTTTTGCCTCGCTGACACGAATTCCTTCACAAAACCCTGATGAAACTTTTAGCCCAAGCTTAACTTTCTACTTTGAATCCAACTAGAATTGACAGTAAAAGCTTGTTTGCAAATTACAATACCAACTACATAAATATTAGAACAAAAATTAGAACTTATAAGATACAAAATCCAAAATCAATTAGACTGGAGAAATACCTTTTCGAAAACAAGCAATAATTGTCAGCAAACAATCAATCACTGTGATGTACCATGCGGCTTAGCTGTGCCCTAGATTTGTTGAGAAGTCGCCATTCGCAAATTGAGTATTCTCATCCCCGTCCTTTCGAACTTCGATTTTCGAAAAACCATTGCTGAGTTCGAGAGTCGCATGCTTTATAATGGTGCGGCTTTTCCCCAGCTTCAATTTTTTCTTTCTGTGATCTATGGTTGCCTGTTTAATTTGGTGCCCTAAATTTCAACGAGGCCCAAGGCAATGGCTTTGGCCGCTTTGGTAAAGAGTTAGATCTACTAGAAGGAGGCGATAACCTGGCAACGGCTGTGCAGGAACAAGCGAAGGAGGCGATAACCCTGGAACGAATATCGAGGCAGAGGTGGGTAATCATTGAACGGTAACGAGGCGGAGGGGGAAGCTAGAGGCGGAGGTGGCGATAACGAAGGGGGTGGAAACCATAGATTTGAAATTTTGATTTATAGAATGATATTGGAAGGGTGATAAATGATTTTAGAAGTGTGAGAAATGGGATGATCACTAACAGTAAACAAAATGACACTCCTATCCCTATTGCTTTTAATTATTTACCAAAGTACCCGATTTAGTAACCGTTATAACCGTGACAAATGGTCGTAACGGAAATAATCGTTAGAAATTTATAACGGTTATTACCGTTACAAATTGAAAGCAGAAAAGTGTTACAAAATGAGCTATTTGGTGTATATTTATTTTCATTGTGATAATTTACTCATGGTTACAACACTTTGTAACTACTATTACTAAACATACCATCCATGGATTTTTTTATTAAATACACTTTTAGTTAAATTAGTTAACTAATATAACACATTATATCATAGAAAGAAAGCACATTTTATTTCGAAAAAGATTGGTTATCGAGTTAGATGTATGTAACAAATTACATAATTATCCGTAGGTCATACGCCTAACCGTACCAATCTCCCAATACACTTGGGGTAAATTATGGAATCTTATTCCAAATTCTCCTATCGATTTTCTCAAACCAATTGGTCCCTCAATGAATGGGTATGTTGTTATGTTTCAATTATCTACTATGTCAATCAACTCTCTCCGATGCTGATAAATTTCTTTTATCATGTGGAACAATTCGGACTATGTCTCTCGACTTCCAATGAGCTCTAAGTTCTATTACGAACTATATCATGACCTTGTTAACAAATAATAATATTACAAGATTCTCAACATTTGGAATCACCCTCGGCTCGATTATAAATTTATGCATTTATTATATATACACATTTTTTATTATGGAGCTATTCAAATCAATGAATTAATCACAATCTCTTTTGTTTGGAATATTTCCAACTTAAAAATTCTTAATTTATTATTCACATATTATACTTAATATCATTTATGAAATTTGAGACCGAACATTACTTCATAAGGAGTTCACTTTTCTGTAAACAATTCTCTAATATTTCATAAATACAAGAGAACACCTCAAACAACCATTTAGTGATATCAATTTGGATTTATTATTTGCTTCATGTATCAAATATATAAACAAATCATAATATCGTAGACAACATAATATGTATGGTAATTCCTATTGTTAATGCATAAGGAATCCAGCTTACGCGTTCTGCATTAAATATTTTGATAAGGTAACTTTTCATATTGATTTGGGACATTCCCAATATCATTTTTACTTGCTATAAAAAAACATCATTTACAAATCCAACGTAGGGCATTAACACAATTAAGGCTAGTTTTAACACAAGTATATTGTTAAAAATCAACATTGCGTTGTTTACTTATTGTTTAAAAATATAAATACACCTTTTAACATTCTTTCTTGTGAACACGCTTCCTCTGCATATTGGCTGAAAATCAAACTATTTGATATTTCTATCAAAATACTTAATCATTTCTGATAGTTATAAAATTATACTTTAGTATCATTTCTTGGATCATATCCAAATACTCACAACCTCTATATTCCTCACACTAACTTCAAGACATTTTGGTTGTTATGTGCAAATAGTCTATTCTAAATAATTATTTAGAATTTAAATTTCAGCACCTATGTACCAAAACACAAATTCTTATCAAGTGACAATCTTGTGAGTAAATCCAAATAAGTCGATCATGTTGAATGATGAATCTATCACGCTAATTTCAACAATTGAAATTTACGAGATTATTCTTATCAACAATTCTCATTTGATTCAAACCACATTAGTGTTGCTCATAATGACATAACTGTGGTTGATGGATCATTCCTTTGGTTATGACTACCAAAATCATATTTTTGATAATGTACTTGGAATTCTTTCGGATTTGTGCATCATACCATATCATAGAGTCGATACCCTCAATGGTTTAATTAAATAATTGAGGATTATATATTTTTAACACTGATAAGAAACACATAGTTTCTCTTCAATATGTGTGAATATTCTGTAACAACCCGGGGTTTTGTACCGGTTAATTATTGTCGTTAGGCGATTAATTTTGCTAGCTGTTTGCTGTTTGGAGTTTTTAAATCAGGTTGAAATTCTTTTATAAATTTGTTAAAATGTTGTGCGGGCTGTAAACAAGATTTTGGCCCATGTCTTATCCTTGTGCCGTGATAATTATCAAGTGTTGATAACCCGGTTCCTATCTTTATTCAATTTTCAGTGGTAAACCCAAAGCTAAACGAAGGCAAACCTGAATTTCCCCCCTCTCTATTTCATTTTCACTTTGCAGCCCTAAAATTCGAAAGAAAAAGAAAAATGGCGGCTCGCTTGCAAATTAGGGTTTCGATTCTTGAGCTCGCTCGTCTTCCTCGGTTGACCGCCGCTTTGATTGATTTCGTTCATGCTTGCTTGTCGATCGACTGCAGTTGCTCGCGGTGGCGTCGTTTTGGTCGAGTTCGAGAAAGGTGAGTAAATTTATTTACTCACATCTAGTTCAACTTAGTTCTATGTTACGGCATTTCGATTTTGTTTTGGTGATCGGTGACTTTTCTGACTTGGTTCAATTTTGTTCGATGTTGATAAATTTTTCTTGACTTCGACATCGTTGTGTATGGGCTGCAGTTCTATGACTTCGGCATTTACTGTCTTTGGTTGTAAATTGAGTTTGATCATGTTGTATCGACTAGTTTTGCTTTGTGCTTTAGATTGCCTGTGTAACATCCCGCCTTTTCGCACGCTTTAAACCGACACACATGCCAATTCAAACCATATGGAAGGGCGGATTGTTATGGGATAAATAAGAAAAAAACAAGAAAGAAATAAAAGAAGAAAACAGAATCTCACATCGGAAGGATAAAATATAATAATCAATATATAGTTCATGAAACTGTTTACAAAACATTGCTTCTTTTTATATAATAAATATCAGAGTTCATATACCAATAATATTAATGCAGCGGAATTAAATAGTGCAGTGGAATAATAGTAGATAATAGTAATACAAATCTTCGTCTTCGTCCTCCAGAGCTAAAACTTCAAATCCTGAAACGCTCGGACTGACCCGAGCGAATTGAAAAGACAAAACACTCGAGTCAGAACTAAAAGATCTTATGTGAGTTGAATTAACAGAAATAAATATGAGTGTAGTAACTCAAGAGATGCTCGGGATTTACATCTCCTAAGGATCTGTTAAACTATTTACTATGTAGTATATTGCGCTATTATAATAGTGTCTATTTGTAAAATAAACTTACTTTTAAATAGCGTTAAGGCTTTACATTTTCCACCTTAACACAGTTATATATTCCCATAGTCTATACAGTACCGTAATCTTCCCCATACTGGGCGTCGTCAGAGGGCACTCCATAGGTATGGTACAAAACCAAAATCGTATAAGGCGCGCTAGGGTAGGTGACACGGCACAACTAGGCAATGCCAGGGTAGATATACCAATTACGCTTCCGGGCCGATGGAAACGCGCAGCGCGCAGCTGCCGCCCACCTTGGACAAACTCCCCACATCAAAGAAATTAAAAGTGAAGGTGGCCACCGAATAAAATCCAAAGTCATAGTATAGTATCGAAGGGAAGTGTCCGATCAGAGGTGCTACCTCATTAACCCGTCGATCGCTCCTGTTTTAGCCACTTCATGCCAACTCACGGGAGTTGGGTCCACGTACTTACCTTACAGGAAACGCCGCCACCAACCTACTTCATTCTGGAATCTCCACCGCGTACACGGTTAGTCAAAGTGGTTTTCGGTATCGACAGAGAGTATGTCCATATCCGATCCCGGTCTCTTTGCCAACCAATCGTTATTATAACACCGCGGTTATTTAAAAAAAATTATACTTTTAAAACCATAATAAAATATCCATTTAAAACCCATATAAACCCGATATCATTTATTCTTAAAACCCCAAATCAATACGATCTCATTTATTTTCCAATATATATTCTTTCCAAAATCATAGGGTTTCCAAAGTAAAATATTTAGAAATCAAAACTTTTGAAGATAATATTTCCAAATTATACTACCTTGAAAACATAGCTTTGAAACAAAATTTCCATCTCTTAAATGGTTAAATATTAAATTACTTTTATAAACAAAATAGCTTCTTTAGATTTCACAAATCAATTTCAAATATCGATTTAAACTTCCAAATACCATTTCAATTCTTATGTTTCAAGGCTTTAAATATTTCACCATTTCAAACAAACTCATTTGACAATTCCATATATATATCAAATTCAGTTACTTATTATTTAGACTTGAAATGTTTGCTTAATGAATTCAATATAATTTAAGAAAACCTTTAACTTCATATAACTGGATCATCTTTCAATTTATTATATATTCATTTAATCAACCTGATATTCATTAAAATCACTTTACACAAAAATCAAGTTATAAAAATCATATCCTTTAAAAATTCTAATTTTTATTAAATTTCAATTTAACTTAATATTCATCTTCCAAATCTATTCTCATTTAAGTCATAAAACTCCAGAAATTAAATTTTAAATAAATGTTTAATCTTATTTGATCTTAAAATCAAACTTTATTTAAACTTTAAATCAAATTTATACAAAGCTTAAAAACCGAAAATTACTATATATATAATAGCCTTTATCAATAACCAAATCAATATCTCATAAACCATATATATATAACTTTACAAAACCATAGAAAAACAAAAAATAATTTTATATATTTACCGCGGTGCCTGTATACAATTTTCTATCCTATGGTCAAGTGATACGGGTGTTTATCATTTCAATCCGCAATTTAAAATGAAAAAAAAATGTGGTTATATATCATTTCAAACCGCAATCCCGAATGAATGAAATGCATAGCAACTTGCAATTAATAAAATTAATCATCCATTCATCCATCAAATCATACATCCATTTATCACAGTCATCATCCAATTTCAAACAATCATCAATACATAACAGGTGATAAATAATGGTATCAATTATCAGTTTATACTCAAAATAAATTTAATAACTGTTAATTGGCAGTTTATATGCAAAAATAAACGTAAATTTAACTGGCAGTTAATATGAAATAAAAATTTAACATAACTATGACTGGCAGTTAATATGCAATTAAATAAATTCTAACTGTCAAATTTATGCAATAAATAAAATTAATTAACAGTTATATTAAATGAATGCGATTTATCAAAGATAATGAATAAAACATGCCAAACAGTCATAAATAAATTTCTACTCATATCTAAAATTAATTTAACAAACACAAGAAATTTTAGAAATTGTGAGTGGGTTAAAACACTCACCTTTTGAATTTAAATCGAATTTAAATCCGATTTAAACCCAAAAATTCGACGGTCTCCAAATCTGTCCAAACCAGCGTCAAAAATCTGGAATTTAATTACGATCCTAACAAAAAAAATCACGCATGAAACGGAGTTCGTATGTGGAAGTTAAATGTATTAACGCATTTGAAAAATCAAAATTAAATTAAATTCAAACAAAATAAACCTACCTATTACCACCTGCCACGTCAGCGTTTCCTGCGCACCCCTAGTGACTAATCTCACCAAACCCATGTTCCAATTTCACAAATAGATGAAGAAATCAAAAAGCCCCAATTCAACCTTTTGGGTTTCGAATTTTACACGTTTGACCGTGATTTCTGGTTGACTCAAGCGACTATTGCAAAAACAGAGACTGCGCTTAGATCCGTAGATGAAAACTACAACATAATTTTTGAAATTTTCTGAGAACTTTGAATTTTATTTGATTTTTGAATAGAATTGGATCTGAAATTTGCATCCATTTAGGAAGAGAAAGAATTGAAGAAAATGAACGCACAAATAAAAGAGAATAGATGGAGGCTAGGGTTTATAATTGGGTTTATATAGATAGGTTAGAATTAGAGTAGATGGATCTGATAAAGAAACGCGCTGAACGATAATTTAAATTAACGTAATAATTACAGATCACCATACTATGAAGACATTTACATTATTTCCCATTTATTACTTTATTTAACACAACCCTTAATTTACATCTATTGCAATGTTTTCAAATTTAATTGAATGAACTAATTATATCACTCCTAATAATTGTTGTAAGACTCTAAATCCCATATTTGTAAGTATATATTATTTCCACTCAAATATTATAGATATATACAGAGTATAGGTTTCCATTAAATCATTATTTATTATATATATTCAAATTAACTAAATTCACTATTGAAGTGCGTTTATATTTATTACCAAATATCCATTTACCTTTCCCAATAAATTTGAATCCCATTCATTTAATATAACAAATCAAATTTCCATTCACACCTTATTATCAACCCACAATTTATTGCAATTCATTATCTTAGATAGATTTTATACAATTAATATCAACTTTACATTAAATTTCTATCTAATGAATACTTATTCATCAATCAATTCAATATTTACTTTTCTTTCCCTCTATTTGATACTTAACCTATATACATTTAATGGGTAAACATAACATTGAATTATAATGCATTTCTCATGCATGCTTCATTTCATATAAATTCCTCTTTATTAACCAAGTCACATTAACGAAACAAAATAATTTTTTTTTCAATCGATTACCAGTCTAGACTTAATATATTAAATAAACGGTTAACCTAAAACGATTGTTACCCCTTTAGCATTCAAATTCACTTACGACTATTATTAACACAATGTTGTCATTTGATTTATATATATTTAAATAAATTATATGAATGGGTAAAACTTTAAAAATTATCTTACCTGCAAATTTACTCACAAACATTCTAAATTACCAACTTGCAATTTATTTTAATTACTAAATTTGCATTGATTATATCAAGTTGAGATTTAATACATATTATTTCCTCAAATAAATAAATCTTTGGATTTAAATTCCTAAAACCATAAATTATGTCCTACCATAAATCTATGTTTTTATTATTTTACGTTCACACTCCCGTTACTCTATAATAAATCACCAAGTAATGATATCCTAAACAAACATTAATTTATATATCAATCCTTATAACTCAATAAATTTGTCAAATATGAATAACCTTAACAATACTTACACATATTATCTTACTTACAATAATGTAATATTAAACGTTGAATTTCATTTATTTTGCAATACTTCAATTTAATTAATAAATACTGCTCCTATACTTAAATCTATATTAACAAATCGTTAGATTTGGATCGATAGAAATCGGTTTACCAAAGCTTACGTACACATTACGTAAATAAACAACTATATAAATTTGCCACCTATTAGCTCTAAATTTTATTCTTAAGTTTGCTACCTATCAATTTAGATTATACTTCCATCTATAATGCAAATCCAAATCTTCTCTAACTGCATAAATTAGGGCAATTTATTGCAATTGATTTCCCATTAAACTTCTTAAATTAACAAATTGAAACCTAAATAAAAACGTTTATTTATTTAAAAATCTTGTTGTTTAATTGAATTGACCATTCACGGATATAATTTACATTGTTCTCCAATTATTGCTTAAATACATCACACAACGTTAAATCTATATTCAATACAATTTGTTACCAAAATTAATTTAACGAAAACAATTACGCCCTTAAAATTTCTCTTCATTCATTAATTGCTAATTGTTATTCAATTAAACCCATTCATTTGATTTCCCTATTATGCATCAATTATAAACCCATCATCTTAAAGGTGATGTCTACATTTTATACTATAAATTTATCCTTTTATATTCCAATATCAATGGATGCTCACATACAAATTTAGATCTTAACTCCAATTAATTATTCCATTTAATCCTTTGATTTATTAACTTTAATTACTGCAATTCATTGTCTTACATAAATTTGAATCTATTTCCAAATTTTCACTATTCCAATTAATTGAAATATAAAATTAAATTTGTAAAATTTTAATTACCCTTGATCCATCAAATTTCAACATTCTCTTTCATGTAAACAAATAAGATTTCTGTTTCTTCCTAAATTAGAAATCCTATAATTTAATTCATTTTAAACATCGAATTTACACGGGTCGTTACAGCCTGACCATTGTATTTCATACAGACTGTTGCTCCATTGTTTGTCTGCAATTTGATTAAACTGCCTACTTCTTGTTCATATGCAAATCTATTTGAATTTGATATATCCAGATTCATGTTACATATTCTCTGTAGCACAACCTGCTAGTTAATAAACTGCCTACTTCATGTTCATATGCAAATCTATTTGAATTTGATATATCCAGATTCATGTTACATATAGATTTGCATTTGATATATCCAGATTCATGTTACATATTCTCTGTAGCACAACCTGCTAGTTAATAAACTGCCTACTTCATGTTCATATACAAATCTATTTGAATTAGATATATCCAGATTCATGTTACATATTCTCTGTAGCACAACCTGCTAGTCTCTTTTGGTTGTGTACTCAGTTTGGCTTTCATTAAAGTTTGGTCTGACCTGAACTTTACTTGAGTCTTTCAGTTGGCATTTATGCTTCTTGTATGTTTGCTGGTCTGAGGCTGCGCTTGCAGGGACATGCTTCTGATTCAGGTTGCTCTTGCCTTGTATCACTGGTGCATGTTGCAGTTTCATTTTGGTTTCATTGTCTTTGATGTTGAGGCCATTCATACATGTTGAGTCATGTTTCTTTGAGTTTGGTATATTTTGATTTGGGTCGAAGCTGTATATATGAGTTTTGCTTTCACTTGAGACTATATTGTCACGTTGCATTGAGTTGGGTCATGACAGCAGTGACTTGACCTTTGCATTTTGCTTGTTTTTTGAATTACACTTGAGTTGAATCTGGTAATTCGGGTTTGACCTTATGCCATTTGTGAACTTCCATTGAGCTTTTATCACTGTAGTGGCAAGGTAGTGCACGCAAGCGTGTACTACAGCCACACGGTATTGCTTTTATTGATATTCTATTTTGTTTTGATTTATTGATCCTTTGCATATTCCAATGTTGTAGTGGCGAGGCAGTGCACGCGTGCGTGTACTGCAGCCCTACCCGAATTGACATTTTAATTGATATTTCAATATTTTGTGTCATATTTTGATTTGGTTTAATTTGATGGTTTTGTTGATATCTAATTATCTTTTTGATAATTAGATTATGAGTTTCTAATTATTTATTTAACAATTAGATTTTGTCGTTAATTGCCGTTTAGGCAATTCTGTTGTTTTCTAAATTATCTTCATTGATAATCTTTTTAAATTATCTTCATTGATAATCTTTTTAAATTATCTTCATTGATAATCTTTTTAATTTATCTTCGTTGATAATTTGGATTTGCTAATTTGTTGTTTAACACTGTTTCGTGTTATATTTATCGTTATCCGATTTCTTTATTTAAGGATCGGATAGACGAGATTTATTGTGACTGTCGTCTATTTGTTACATAATTATTATTGCTTCTGTGTACTAATAACTGAGTTTGAATTAGACTGACCCGTGTACTATTTTCTTTTGAAGTTAGTACTCGGGTCAGACCGAGTATTACAGGTTGTAGATATCTTGCTTTGGGTTGCTGCTTGAGCTATGAAGTCTTTTCATATTTTTTGGAGTAGTCGTCATCATTTATAGTAGTCAGTGTAATTGTCTTGGAAGATATGTATTCATGTATATTATATACGTTAATGTACTTGTATATGTAACCTCCAGAGTCGACAGTTGTAGTTGTATCACATGTGCTGTATCACATGTATTGTAACTGACATCAGTTATATATATATATATATGAGACTTTTGTTATCTGTGTTCCGCATTTAGTTTATCCATGTTATTATTGTATATATTGTCCTAAACTATTATGAACCATCGTAGTTCGTTTTATACTGGAATTGGATACGTCGATGGGAGTAAATAAATAGGAGATGAAAAATTAAAAAATATATACCACTCCTATCGGGGTAACCAATACTAGTGTAAGGCCTAACTACGGATGGCCGCTCCTCAACGGCCTTATTCTCCTGCTTGTTGACGGCATTACACCGTAGTGTCCTTGACTAGCGTGGGTATAGAGGTGGGGCGTCACATATTCAATGTGCTCGTTTAAGTTAGTTAAATTCATTTCACCTCATGCAATCAGTTTTATCTTTGGATCGTATCCAATTCCATTTTACTACCGACAATTTCTCAAATAAATTCGCTCACTATTAAGTTGGTATTTATTGAAACAACAATTGTTTCCCGATGCAGTGGAAACGGTATCCGTAAACATTTTATGGATTTCATTATATATAAAAATGATTTAGTTGTAGTTTAAAAACCTTATGTTTAAAACATAAATATGTCATCCAATGATAGTCTTTCCCAAACTCCTTTTAGGGAGGTTCATACAAGATATCTCAAGAACAATTATCATGTGTAGACTTTCGACTTGCACAACCTGCCAACTCATTGACCTAGGATATATAGGAACCTTTACCTTGTATGATTTTGTAAAACAATTATTTAGATGATATAATATTAACGTTATGTACTACTTTTAAGTACGTGACCTTACAGAAAGAAATTAACTCAACGTCACTCACAATTAGTCATACTTTGTCCAATAAAGTTTGATTACGCCTTATTGATACACCATTATGTATCACATGAAGGAGTCACTTTTGAGACCGAATCTTTGCTCATTTTAGGTACATTTGAAACTCTTTCCAATATACTCACCCATTCGATCAGATTGAATCATTTCTATCGCATGTTACATTGTTTACTTCTATTGTAGATTCTATGTACTTACCTAACTTATACATGTATATCAAATATACATGTCCATGTTTGTGATAACTCATCTGTGAATATGATGAAGTACATGGAGTCGTTATGGTATTAATAGACTTACGATTTCATACATCCATACGTATCAATCCCAAGAGTTCATCAACTCATGTAATGCTCTTGCGGGTGCATAACCCTTAATTGTTTGAGGTATAATTAACCAATATCATATGATTCATAATCATATGATAAAATTATTTCTCAAAACTACGGCTTAGTCTATAATTCCAAAATAAATATAAATAATTTTAGATACTTCTGTATTTTCTAATGCATCACTTTTGTTATGAAAAAATACCATATTGTAGTTGTATTTCATTATGAATATTCATAATGTTCACATTGAAATATAACCATGTCTATTATTCAATCAACACTGAAATTCGCCATTATTTTATAAATAATATTAAGTATGTTTTACAAAAAAATTGTAACTTGATGCAATCAATAAGTTGTGAGAAATGCGGATTACAGATCTTAAGGCTAGGATAAACACTAGAGGGGGTGAATAGTGTTTTAAGGAATTATTGAATCTTTTTGAGTTTTTGTTAATTTGAACACAAATGTATGCAATATTCAGACGCAGATATGATAACAGAATCAAACATAGATGCAGAAATAAAGTAAAAATAGTAAAGGAAAGAACATACCGGATTTTATACTGGTTCGGAGTTACCCTACATCCAGTCCTACACACAAGTACAGATTTCCTTTCAAAAGAAATTGTACAATTACACCCTCGATTTCAAGGCAACGAGGTACACCCTCTAGATTCACAACCCTCTGGGCAGAGATACTTGATTTCACGGGCAATATGTTCATCCAATTGATTTCCAAGGCTACAATCACACCTTTTCTCGCTTGATTGATTTCCAAGGCCAAAATCATAACTTTTCTCGTTTAATTGATTACAAAGAAGCCTATAACTCTGAATAGCACTGAGGATCTTGTTGAGATAGTGGTAGAGAATCAAACCAAACATAATCTAGTTAGATTCAATGTTGATTTCGGTAGAGTAATGGTAGGAATATGTATAAAGAAATGTGGAAGAAGAAGAGAAATGAAAACCAGAAAATATGGTTGAAAATTCGTTCAAAACAGCCCATATTTATAGAAGAACAACAGCCATGTCCATTCGTGAAAGGATATGACGAATAGACACTTCTTTTGAAATTCAAATTTTTGAAATTAACTGTCACCATGTCGACATGGGTACCTTGGGTATGTCAACATGCCAAAGGAAATTTTGGTGATTTATTTTTCTTTGAAAACAACTTCTATCTTATTTTAAAACTATTTTAAACTTTATAAATATACTTAACTATAGTTAAAATGCATAAGTAAATATAGAGAATAATATATAAAATTTTACTATAATTTTATATTTAAATCTAAGTATAAATATTAATATATTATTATTAAAAGATAGTTTAAAACTAAGGATAATTTGATTTTGAAAATAAAGATTATTTTGAGGATAAAAGTATTTAAAATCAGGATGGATATTTTTTATTCTTTTAAAACGAAGGTGTTGAAAACATTTTCAAAACAAGATATAATTTTGTAAAATCATTTTGAATAAAAATTAGCGGATCCAAAACAATGTTCCACTAGATTTTTGGTAGGTTCCATCCTACTTAGGGTTCCATCCCTTTAACGGGCTCGAAGTGGATTCCATTCCACGAATAAATTGGATTTTAAGATGCCAGTGCTTTTGTAGGAGTTCTAATAAAAATTCCTAATTAAAATTACTTATTCTTGAAATCTTGAACTCTTGATAATCTTGATATTCTTGATATTCTTGATACTCATGAGTCTTCATTCTTGATATCTTGAATCTCTATACTGTACAGTCTTCATTCTTGGTACCTGCATGGTTAAATCCTACATATACATATATTTCTGAACTATAATGTTAGCATTTATATTTTATAATCCTATTCTAAGGTTGTTGTCATTAAAACCATCATCTCACGGACTAACAATCTCCCCATTTTTGATGATGACAACCTTTGTTTATAAAATATTACTTCTATCCTAGTAACTCCCCCTTAATCTACGCCTAACTATCCTATTTTTTATTTCTCCCCCTTTGTCATCAACAAAAACTAATTCCAAACTATATAATCTCAAACTATATAACTCCCCCTCATTCTTGGACTAAAGTACCTGCATTAATAAACTATACAAATAGATTATATAATAGATAAATTAAGAGATAATTATACTGATAGACATGATAATTAATTAAAGATCATATGAATATTAATGCATATTTATACATGTTTTTCACACCAAATATCAATCCAAATCAAATCAAATCAAATCAAACAAACCAAATCAAATCAAACATTAGGAGGAACTTCCACCCATCCTTCTTCTCCAAATATAGGATCTTCTTTAATGGCATCCCAATTTTCATTATCATTAGCGAGAGAGACTGGAGGATGTGCTTCATTATCATCCTTGTGCAAGGAGGAAATCATCCATCGTATTGCATCGAAATGCCTTTCTTGCTCTTTAATCATCTGCATTTGACTCAATTCTAAGTGTCGCTGGTTATGGAGAATGAGTGAAAGAATATTCTTGAAAGAATTAAGAGTCTCTTCAAGATTTTCTGACTGATTATGAATTGGATTGGCCATATTCGAGTTTGTGAGAAGAATGAGAGACAAAGTGGATAAGAAATAATATTCAGTAATGAATTCTGGAAGAAATAGGTAATATAGGTGTAGAAATTCGTTTGAAATGAATAGACATAAGGTAGTTATTCAAATTTCAAATTTAAAATGAAATGTCATTTCTGACCGGTACATGTCGACATGGTCATATGGGGGATGTCGACATGGTGTAGTGAATTTTGATGGCTTATTTTGATTTTATGAATAATTGTGTGTATATATATATATATATATATATATATTTATATAATATACCAACATTTGTTCTAGAGATAAGATAACCTAGATAACAGAAAAGGAATTCAATTTCATTTCACTATAACACGATAACACGATTAAACACAAAGAACTACACGAACATTCAAACCAAAATAAACTAAAACAAATACAACGAGATATGAAAAGGTAGAACTTGTTAGAGGATGATGATGATGACGATAATCCAAGCTTCTTGCTGACTTTGGAAATAAACTTGTTCATCTTGGATGAAATTTTGTCCAACTTCTTACTAACGGATCGTTTAAGAATCCGTTGATTCTCAACAATGGTCTTTTGGTTTTTGAGAAGGGTTTTGTTGGATGGATTTCGAGGATAGTCAATACTTTCCAAAGAAGTTTCACCTTCTTCTTCTTCTTCAATTTCCATTTCATCCCCTTCTTCTTCCTCCTCCTCTTCTTCCACCTCCTCATGAGCCAAACGCTCTTCCTTTTCGGCAAGAGTCTCATAGGTTGAAAAACAAATGGAATTTTCATAAGCGAAATGTTGGAATGATTGAAATTTTTTCTAGAAACAAATTCTTCTCCTTTGAAATCCACTCCAAAATAGTTAAAAATCCGAGTGAGATAAATTCCATGACACAAAGTATTCTCACCCTTCTAAGATTTTGGGACGAAGTTCATCCAAAATAACTTGTGTCCAATTAATATCATAATTTCCAAAAATAGCAAAAAGTGCTTCGCAAACTTTTAAAGTAGGATTGTTAAAATTTCCCGATCTTGGGGTCAAAGTATGTTGTAAAAGAAGATTGACAATTCTAGCTTTTGGTCGAAAGTTTCGATTTTTGAATTCAAAATTAGCATTTCCTTCGAAAATGTGATGAAATGGCTCACGATCATTTTCATCGATTTAAAATTAGAAAGATCCATTCTCGTACTCTCGCAATTGAGAATGGTACCCAAAAGATCACAATTCAAAACAATTCTAGTGCCTTTGACACTACTCCAAATTTCATCATCGTTTCCATTATAAAATCCACGACTAAGATTTGCATAGAAAATTTTAACAAGATTCGGATAACAAACAAAATCATTTTGAGAAGTATCAAAAAGACTAAGAATTTGATTGTTTGCAAAAGAGAATCAATTTCATAAGAAGAGAAATCTTGAAATATAGCAAACTTTCCAGGATAGACTTTGGCATAGTTAGCATAATTGATGTATGCTTTTATAGCCTCCGGATCATTGAAGAGTTGCTCTTTTATCGTTTTGGAAATTCTCATGGTGGGGGAGTTGCTTGAAGAAGCCATAGGGTAGAGAGTAGAGAGCTTGAATTTTTGAAGAGAGAGTTTGAATTTGAAAATGAGAGTGAAAAGATGTGATAAAAGATAGTGAATAAATAGATTCTCAAAGGATATGTTCTCTGGTCAAAAGATGCCTTTTCCGAGAATTGAATGAAGTGAAAAGATGGAGGAAAATTCAACCATTTGAATTCAAATTTTTAATTTCAAATTCTTTACCCATGTCGACATCATGGTAGGGACCATGTCGACATGTGCTTGTGAATTTCTATGATTTATTTTTCCTAATTACTCTAATATATATACTTATTATTTTTAATGTCTATATATATATATGGAATATTATTAGAATTATAGTATATTCCATAATATATTATTATAGTATTAAAAATAATAATAAAATAATAGTAAGAAAAAATGAAAATTCAAATAACACACCAATTCAAAATCAATCAATCAAGCAATCAAGCATCTAATTCTAAGAGTGCAATTTCAACCAATTGTATTGTAAATGTGTACCTTTTTCTGAGTCCGTTTCTCTGAATTCGTCAGAGTCGTGAACTGCCATGAAATACAACTTTGAATTATCTGTCTTCTGATCATCATCGCTTAAGGATGAGTCTGAGTCATCTAGAGTAGCAGTAAATGCACGCTTCCGTTTCTTTACTAAATCATTGTTTATAGGAGGATTTTGCCTTTCTGGATATGGACAGTCTCTTTTGATATGGCCTGGTTCATCACGGTTGAAACATTTGACATTGTTTGGCACCACATTCTGATTTTCAGAGTTCTTATAGTTGTTTCTCTTGAGATTATTCATCTTTCTGTATTTCAGAAATTTTCGAAAATTCCTGATCATTAAGGCTATCTCTTCATCATTATCGCTGTTTGAGTCTGATCCATCAGTCAATGCATTAAATGCCATTGATTTCTTTTCAGATGCTTTGCTTTCTCTTCTCCCGATCATTTGGACTTCAAACGATATAAGATTTCCAATTAATTCTTCTATCTTTAAGGTACTGATGTCATTTGCCTCTTCGATCGCAAATGTCTTTTGATCCCATTCTGGAGTAAGAGAATTTAAAAATTTTCTGACTTGATCTTCTTTCGAAAATTCCTTTCCCAAAGATATTAGAGAATGCACAATATCCTGAAATCTACTATACATATCTGAAATAGACTCATTAGAATTCATTTTAAATAATTGAAACTGATTTGTGAGCATGGAAATTTTGGTCCATTTAACTTTTCTTATTCCTTCGTGAGTAACTTGCAAAGGTTTCCAAATTTCATATGCAGACTTACAAACTGACACTCTATTAAATTCATTTCTATCAAGTGAACAAAACAGAATATTCATTGCTTTAGAATTATTTTGTGCAACAGTCTTTTTCTCAGCGGTCCACTGTGCAAAATTAGTTGTGGGTTCAGAATATTCAGTTTGTGTGATATTCCAAGTGTCTAATCCTACAGATTGTAAATATATTTTCATCCTACATGCCCAATATGCACAGTTATTGCCATTAAAAAGTGGTGGTCTGACACTAGACTGACCTTCTACAAATGAACTAGCGATAGGGATACTAGTGTTAGTAACAGTACTAGTGTTGGTAGCCATTTTGAAAACTTTTCAAAAATCGGATTATGAAACTTTGAAAACCTTGCTCTGATACCAAATGTGAGAAATGCGGATTACGGATCTTAAGGTTAGGATAAACACTAGAGGAGGGGTGAATATTGTTTTAAGGAATTATTAAATCTTTTTGAGTATTTGTTAGTTTGAACACAAATGTATGCAATATTCAGACACAAATATGATCACAGAATCAAATACAGATGCAGAAATAAAGTAAAAACAGTAAAGGAAAGAACACACCGGATTTTATACTGGTTTGGAGTTACCCTACATCCAAACCCGCACACAAGTACGGATTTCCTTTCGAAAGCAATTGTACAATTACACCCTCGATTTCAAGGCAACGAGGTACACCCTCCAAATTCACAATCCTCTGGGTAGAGATACTTGATTTCACGGGCAACAAGTTCACCCATTTGATTTCCAAGGCTACAATCACACCTTTTCTCACTTGATTGATTTCCAAGGCCATAATCACACCTTTTCTCGTTTAATTGATTACAAAGAAGCCTATAACTCTGAATAGCACTGAGGATCTTGTTGAGATAGTGATAGAGAATCAAACCAGAGATAATCTATTTAGATTCAATGTTGATTTCGATAGAGTAATGGTAGGAATATGTATAAAGAAATGTGGAAGAAGAAGAGAAATGAAAACCAGAAAATATGATTGAAAATTCATCCAAAACAGCCCCTATTTATAGAAGAACAACAACCATGTCCACTCGTGAAACGATATGACAAATAGACACTTCTTTTGAAATTCAAAATTTTGAAATTAACGGTCACCATATCGACATGGGTACCTTGGGTATGTCGACCTGCCAAAGGAAATTTTGGTGATTTATTTTTCTTTGAAAATAACTTCTATCTTATATTAAAACTATTTTAAACTTTATAAACATACTTAACTATAGTTAAAATACATAAGTAAATATAGAGAATAATATATAAAATATTACTATAATTTTATATTTAAATCTAAGTTTAAATATTAATATATTATTACTAAAAGATAGTTTAAAACTAAGGATAATTTGATTTTGAAAATAAAGATTATTTTGAGGCTAAAATTATTTAAAATCAGGATAGATATTTTTGATTCTTTTAAAAGGAAGGTTTTGAAAAAATTTTGAAAACAAGATATAATTTTACAAAATCATTTTGAATTAAAATTAGCGGATACAAAACAATGTTTCACTAGATTTTTCGTAGGTTCCATCCTACTTAGGGTTCCATCCCTTTAACGGGCTCGAAGTGGATTACATCTCACGAATAAATTGGATTTTAAGATGCCAGTGCTTTTCTAGGAGTTTTAACAAAAATTCCTAATTAAAATTACTTATTCTTGAACTCTTGATAATCTTGATATTCTTGACTTCATTCTTGATATCCTTAATCTCTATACAGTACAGTCTTCATTCTTGGTACCTGCATGGTTAAATCCTGCATATAGATATATTTCTAAACTATAATGTTAGTATTTATATTTTATAATCATATTTTAAGGTTGTTGTCATCAAAACCATCATCTCACGGACTAACATAAGTATTGTACGGCATGCTCCCACTATTTCCGCCATTATTATAATAGTGTACTGAATTAGAAGGTCCGTCGTTCACTTAATATAAATTATTTATTTCTTATACTGTATCTAGTTTACAGCAACGAGTTCTTTGATCTAATATTTTGACTTAAAGAAATGAATTTCATATAAAACAATTTTCTATATGAAAATATATTTTGTAGTAGAAATAGTATTTCTCATTCCAATATTAAGTATCAATATTATTATTACAATTCTCATTTTCGATGTTTCTTTATGAAGAAGAAGTGACCATTCACTTGCTTCATCTCAATTGTACCTTAAATCATGTCTACTCTTATACATTTATTTTTCTTTCTAAATGGTATAACCATTCAAAAATGCTCTTACTACAACATCTAACGAACTCATTACAAAAGTGCACTAGATCATCCGTAACATTCAAGGATATCAAATATGTTGCACTTTGCACAAATTGATTAAGCTGACATATCAACAATCGAGTCTTTAGATTTATATTATAGTTTTGGTCTTATGTTACTTTTAAGACAATGTAATCTTGATTATAATTAATCAAATTGAATACTCAATCTCGCACTATGGTTTATTTATTTATTTTGGATGAACTAATTTCATTGAAATATCATATATTACGAACTGTGACCATTCACCATATAACATTTATATGTGACAGTATATAGTCGAATATCCATAGTCTCATATTGCTTTTGAGTTTAGAACACATAAAATGCAATACATAGTCTTGACCAAATAAATATGTAAGCGATCAAAGTAGAATGGATCCAGTAGTTGTAAAATCTAGTGCTTGCGTGGGTATTGAAATAATAACAAGCAAGAAGCATTTATTAGTAAGTATATGTTACATTTCAATTTGTCCATCTTCAATTAAGTTCATTTGTATATCTTAATCGATAAACATTTTATCAATCATATTAGATGCACAAATTTATCAATGTAGATTATTATAATACTATATAACATATTTTCTTACAATATTAGAAAGGTTAAATTTTATCATTTCATTTTTTAATAAGGCCCTCACTAGTCTTTTATGTTTCACCGAATCCTAGATGAAACATAGAAGTCATTTGACTTCACTAATGAGTGTTAGGACTCGTATGACTTAGGATTTTGATCTTGAGGAAAGCTCAACAATTCATAGGCCCATATATGATGGATAACCCATTATCGATTGTATCACATACAACTCCTAATCCATGGTTCTTTATCTTAATCATGCATTTATCTTGAGGAAAACTCAACAAGTAAAGTGGGACTATTCACTTAGACGTATCATTTTGTGATGGCCTAAGTATATTGCACGTACCTTAAGGAAAGCTTAACAAATACGTGCAATTATCTTACCTTGTATGTTCAATATATTAACAGTACAACACATAACGTCCCTAGCTTGAGAAAAGCTCAATAACTAAGGAGTATTCGAGTATTCTATTAATATATAAATGATAGAGGATAAATTATACTAAAGATTCATAATTTTCAACATATTTTGTCGAGTGATATCGACTTACGGAATAATGTAATATTATTTAATAATTAATATATTTTATAAATATTATTAATAATTTATACATTTTGTTAATCTTATTAATAAACTTAATTTTCTAAAGTTAATTTATCCTAATTTTCAAACATTTTGAAAATTTTTATTATATTATAACTTTTATAATTTATGTATATTTTATTTTAAATTTAACTTTCAAATTCAAAATCTTTTATTTTGATTTTCAAATAATTTTGAAAATTAGTCCAAGGCCCAATACAAATTGGGCTTCTTCTATTAGGGGCAGTATTTTAGGCAGGCCAAGCTAATGGCTAGGTACGACAGAGTATTTGATTATCCAAACTCAATCCTTCAACAATACCTTTCTTAGACACTTTACTAATTGACTTGTGAGTTTAATTAGTTATCCCTAACATGACTAATTAGAACGCATTGGCTATTGGTCTTTGATACCATTATTAGAACTCGGTCAGCCCATAGCGAAAGCTATGGGTGAATTTCAAAAAAGATCTCTTATTGGATGGATCTATGTTAGGCCTATGAAGTCTATTTTATTTAGAATATTTCTCAATTTTATTTTATTTAAATTTATAGAATATATATAGTTATATTTAATATGTCTTATACATATAATAATGTACATATGTATCATATACATATATGTATGTGTGCGTCTGCATCACATAATAATCCGTGCAAGATATAACATGTCTGTGTGTAGATGTCGGGATTTCCAGTGCAATGGATGTGTTAGCTCATCTGATATGGTTTGTATGTTTCCCAAATATATGTATATATTTAAACGTATTATTTATATAAATATTATAAATCTACTAATATATATGTGTGTGTGTGTAAAATATGAACAATTTTTAAACAATTGCATTATTGAAATAAATATTAACACACATACATTTACATATACATATGCATGCATACATACATACATACATATATATAAACACATAATATATAAAAAGTTTCCTTTTTTAATTTTGAACTAATACATATATACATATACATATATACATATACATATATACATATACATATATGTATATATGCATATATTACAATAATACAATAATAATTATACACACACACATAATCATATTTATAATATCTAAATACGTATAATTCATATATATATATAATAAGTAACTAATAAAACAAAAATAAATTTATTTTTATTTTTAAATAGTTTTGAATCGTATACATAGCACAAGAATTTTTTACGAATTTTATCATATAAGTATATATATTAATTAATTGGTTGAAAAACAATATAATAGTAATAAAAGATATTTTCAAAAATAATTATTCCAATTTTAAACTTTCAAAAAATCTAACATGATATTTTGAGGATTTGAGAATTTTTACATAATTTTACTAGGTCAAGATTTATTTTTAATAATTAATTATTTTTTCCGCCGTATATTATAATAATTCTAAAAAATATTAAAATTATTTTTAGTTTTAACTTTGGGCTAAGAGCTTTTTTCATGATAAAATAATTTTATAAAATTTAAAATTTAATTTTTGAAAGATATTTTATTTTATATAAATTATTTACATAGTAATTGATTTAAATAACAATAAATAGTAGTAAATATTTGTAAAAATTAATTTACTGCTCTTGAAAATTATAATTATTGTAAATATAAATTTACAAAATTAATGTTCAATTATTAATATGATATGATGATATAATTAAATCCAAATCATATAATTATAATTAAATGGCATATTAATATATGTATATTTATTGATAAAATAATAATTATTATAAGTAGATTATTCGCTTGTGCATATCTACAATGTTGGAAAAAATTGTATTTTTTAATGGATACATACATATAACCAATCTAGTATGTGACAACATCAATACATAAAAGAATCGCATCCTAACTAAATATATAATAATTATATATATGAATAATAAATATTTTTCAGAAATTATAAATCGTATAACATAGTAAAAACATACCTAAAACTAATGCCTTGAAGCATAATTAGTAATGATGAACTCTCTCCTTTGAAATTTTTTTGTTTGACAGATTACTAATCCTTGAACCATAGACCTTTGACTGTCTAACAGTTGTCATCTTTTGAGTTAAATTTTTTAGAGATCCATGAAGATAAATTTAGCCAGCAATACAGGGGATAGTTGTAGACAAAAAGTTCTTAAATAATTATGGTTAGAGGTGTTTTTATAGTGGTTGAAAGAGAGAAAGTATGGATCATATCTCATACCAATTCTTACTAAATCCGAGTCATTTATTTTCAACAATTCTAGGCTCTCGCCTATTTCGAGCCGCCCCCTATAGCCTTTATAATAGTCGAATTATCACCATATCATTATAGGTTAACATCCCATTTAAGCACAAATAAATATTATTAATTAAATCTAATTTAATTGCTTATCAATATCACATATCTATTGATATATTTATAACTATTATTTAATAATATTTATTCCTCAAATCATATTGAAAAATTTATAATTAATATTTCGTATATATTAATTAACTTAATTAATTAATAACAGTTATAAACTACTTAAATAGTTTAGTCTAAAGAGAATTCATCATTCTGATTGTGTGACACGTCGGGTGTAAATATGGTTGTTGATTAACATCGACCTATTTGAATGTTAGTGTTCACACATTACTTGGCAGATGGTCTGACATTTTGGACAAATTTATCGCTTACATTGTTTCGGTAAAATCTAATTTTACTTTATTAAGCGTTGCCCGGTTGTGACATTTATTTACACCAATTCTCTTCATCAAAACTATATCACTTTGGACTTATGGAATTTGGTAATGGTCAAAGTTCCAATATCATCCATATTCAACTTTATATTCCAAAAACAAAGTCCTTATTTCAATATTAACAATTACTATTAACCGAAATGACCTTACCAAAGACTTTGACTTTGATTTGACTTGAGTTGAACATGTACTAACTCCATATAACAGAAGAGACGAATCCTCTCTTGAATACTGCTTCACTTCCAATACTTACACTCGACCCAACTATAATTAGTCACTCAATGGACTCCATGTCATGATTTGACTATAATTAAAGTGTAGCATTCATATTGAAGATCGATGGTATTATCAAGTCGATGGAACTGTGTAAATTAGTCACATTAATATTTTCTGCTCGACTTTAGCTATATTAACCAATAAAAAACTATCGTGTGAGTCATTTTATAGTTATCTAGAAACTATCAGTACGTAACCACGTGGTGCCCTCAGCAGTCTTAAGTAATACACTGGCCAACACTTAGAGAGCATTACGCACTATAGTCTCAATGAATACATATCTAGTCTTGATGCATCTTGACTAGAAACATATAAAATGGTACATTTATTTTCATTGTGATAAATCACTCGCACCTACAACACTTTGTAACTATTATCATAAAGCATACCATTAATGGATTTCAATTAAATATATTTTTCTAAATTAATTAATTAATATAACACATCATATCAATGAAAAGAAAGAGAACACCATTTATTTTGAATAAGATTGGTTATCGAGTTAGATATACGTAATAAATTGCATAATTACTCATATGGCATATTTCTAACTCTATCAATATACACACACATACACATACGCATACACATACACATACACATACACATACACATACACATACATATACATATATGCAAACATTTAACTAACAAATTGAAGATTGTTTGACTAAATAGATATGAGCTTATCATATAGATTATGCTTAAATATCATTTAGTGATTTAAATATTAATCAACATAAATGTTGTAAGACCTGAAGTCATGTGTGCATTCAAATGATCCATGTAATCACTAAATTCCTCCAATTGGCTAGATTGATGAAGGAGAACACACTCTAAAAGTAAGCAAATATTACTTGAACACAACTTATCAACTAACAAAAGAATTATCCTCCTATAATTGATATATATGATGTATTTTCTAGTAGCAACATCATAATGAATCAAAATAAGAATCTAAAGAAGACTATTGTTTAATGGGGCAATGTTCATCGACATTGAGGGGAAGGATGAAAGGGATACAAGTTTATTTTAAATATCAAGATTAAATATTTGTTAGCATCCCCAATGATGCAAAATATTGTGTAACTTGAATAACCTATTGATAATATCCCTATTAAATTTGCTCTAATATAAGTTGAAACCCTTAAAGGATAAAAAGGGCATATATCACATCTAAAGCGTGGTAGAGAAGCCAATTTGAAATAATTTTGGAGTGAGTAATAAAGATGCCAAGTTATAAAGGTAAGTTGTAACAACCCATAAATTTTTAAACGGTTTTTAATAACGTATTTAATTTAATTTTTGAGAAATTTTAAATAATAATATTTTGAAATAAAAATTTAATATTTGGATTACGTATAATTAAATCTAAGTACTGAATAAATAAGAAAACATATAAATTTAGATTACGTTACTTGTTAATTAATTTGTGCGTATGTTCGTTTTAATTATTGCATCTATTGTACGCAATCTTTGATTTCATATCTTAGCTATTAAAAATCAAATCAGCACGTGCATTTTAAAAAAAAGAATTAAAACCCTGCCTCCAATTCACTGTAAAACTTTCCACTTTCATTTGCGTCTACGTATTTAATAGGAATAAAAATCTTTGATTTCCTGACCGTTTCAAAATCTCTTCCCATCTTCATTTTTTTACAACGCAGTTCAAATCGGAAAGAAAAAAAAGGGTAATGGGTAACGATCCGAAATTTTAAACCAATTTAAAGTTCTATTTTTTTTTAAAATATTGAATAAAATTTGGTAGAAACAAAAATGATGGGAATAATAATAGTTTATATGAGATTCACAATTTGAATTAAAAACAACAAATGTTAAGAATTTAATAATAATTGTTGATTGTAAATATTGATCTATTGAATAAAATTAAAGAGGAAACAATAGTTTAATTGTATTGTTGTAATTCAAATAAGTTAACCTCTAACAAATGAACTAAAATTGGTAACTAATGGATATGTTGAGTTATGTGAAATTATTTAATAATGATTGATTTATTGTTAACAAAAAGAAGTAGTTGAATTAGATTTTTATTTGATTTTAATACGAAATTAATATTTGTATTTGTTGAAATCTTTCCACTAAGGAAAGAGAATGTATTAAAATGAACATTTAATTTGGTAGTTAACATAATAATATTTTATTTATAAGTTTTAAAAGAGAAAATTATTTAAAAATGTTTTCCAAATATAATAATTATTATAAGAAAGATATTTTGAAATAAAAGTAAGAGGTTGTATTCTGTGAATTTACAAAAAAAAAAAAAATTTACTATAAAGCAGTAGATAGTTGTTATTATTTTATATGTTAATTTAATGATTTAAAAGTTAATATGGTCAATTGGGAATAATATTTATTTTGACGTTAAATAATAAATTTATCTGTAGCCTTGCATTCCATGTGGGGAAAAAATCATTTCCCTAGACGTTCAATTTCTTTTAAATCTAGTTTTGATAAGTCACGTGTAAATTTCTACGCTTCCATTATTCCTCATTTTTATAATAGGAATAAAAATTTGCATATCTGTTTCAAGTAAATTTATTTCTCTTTAGAAGTTCAAAATCCATTTCAAGATTGTTTGAAATTCACGTGTATAAGTGTCTCTTCTTTTCCATTTACTCCTTTGCAATTAATAGGAACAAAATCTTTGATTTTCCTTACCATTCAAACGAAATTCTTTTATTTCCTTAATGTTCCTATACCATTAATTAGTACGTTTCTTTATTTAATCTATCCAACACAATTATCTCCTAAATCAAATATCACATGCCAATTCCTCCTAATAGGAATTATTTCCTTCCGTTTCTCCAAGCAATCAATACTAGTATCATTTAAATACTCAACCTTGTACGCAAATAATTTTCACCACCTTCCCATTTTATAAATACTTCTTGTATTTTAATCAACGCATTTACTTCCTAATAAATTTTAAACGTGTACAAAATGTTTGCCAAAGATTTCTTGCAGTTTCCTTTTGCTAAATTCACGCAATCAATACCACTATAAATGTTCGCTCAAATCTTTCTTGCCTATATTCTCTCACCTCAATCAATGCAATCATGTATAATTGATTTAAATTTATTTCTTTCCTATATTCTCTCACCTCAATCAATGCAATCGTGTATAGTTGATTTAAATTTATTTCTTGCATATATTCTCTCACCTCAATCAATGCAATCGTGTATAACTGATTTAAATTTATTTCTTGCCTATATTCTCTCACCTCGATCAATGCAATCGTGTATAACTGATTTAAATTTATTTCTTGCCTATATTCTCTCACCTCGATCAATGCAATCGTGTATAAATATAGGCCTCGTACACAAATAGTTTTCAATTGCATCTCAACATTTTCTTTATTTCTTCTTGCGTGGGTGAGCTCTGAAGGCATGGCCTCCATTTTCTTCGTTTTATTTTATATATATATTTTCCATGCATTGCTTCTCCCCTCCCTGTCCTCTGCTTCCAATATATTTTACAAATTCATCTTTATATTTCAACTTGCATTCACAAATTTTCACATTATAACAGTCTCCATTTAATTGATATTTTAGCATAAAACTATATCTACATATATTTTTATGTTTAATGCTTATGTGAATTTTAAGCCAAGCTTTTCGGAGACGTATATATACGTTAGTCTTATATCTTATTTGTTATTATAAAATATTAGTAATATATATATTTTGAAAATATAATTAGATTTTTATTCCTGTTCGAATATAACGTATATTAGTATGGCAGCTGAGTGTTGTAAAAGCATTAGTGATTTATGTTGTAAAACTAAAAATTTAAATGTATAATTTTCATCTCGATTCTAATGTATATATAAAGTATGTTTTGTTTTTTTCTTTTTTCTGTAGTGCTTTCATAATGTATGGTCTATATATAGATTGATTTTCTTAGTATATGCTTTGAATTTTGAGTAAACTATGTATAAATATGTTATTTTAAAATGCGTGTTTTAAATAAGTGATGCTTATATATATATATATATATATATATATATATATATATATATATATATATATATATTATGCCTATATTTTATTTTGTGTGTGTGTTTAAATGTAATATTGATTTACGAGGAAAAACGTTTATGTGTTTAAATTTAAATATTGATTTTTCAATAATATGATGATGTTTTGTTTTAATATGTATTTTAAATTTAATATCAGTTTCAAACAATGTGAATATTTTATTTGAATATCCATCTTAAATTAAATTTATTTGAGATTTTAAGGAAATTTAAATAACACATATAATATATACTCTGTTTATATCAAACCGATTGATTTTTTTTCATCGATTTCTATCCATCAGCTTTGTCATCAAATTCGTGCCAATTTTTCTATGCTTCAAAGTTCGTATTGGGATCCATAACTGACCTCATTATCATTCTTCTCTAGCCTCGAAAGATGAGCAATCACTCATGATTAACATTCTTGTATTTATTAAATTTTAATTCGATTGAAACGACAATTGAAATATGTTGCTGAGTTTTGCAAAATTTTAATTAACAATTCGGTATTTTGAATTATTCAAGTCGGACATGTTTAGATTTATTGTCTATTTGAATGATCCAAAATAGCGGGTCATTACAGTTGGTATCAGAGCTTTGGCTCTAGGCAAAACTTAGCATGTATGGTAAATTTATTTATAGAATCACTTTCGTTCGAGTTGAGTCTCTTCCTTTTGACTCGATTTCCTTTGAACTTTGGAATGTTCCATGTGGTTCAAAAATTCATTCTTGTCTCTCTCTATTTATATTCTTTTGATTCTGCAGTATCCAATGACTCCACTGAATGATTTGTAAAGGGGGTGAAAGTCCTTTACAATTGGCGTTGATTCACCGGAGATTTATGTATCCCTCGGTTTAGATGCAACTATCTCTTGTTATTTCGAATTATATCTCTGGTGATCGAATGTCGAATTGCCTTAGAATTCTGCACAGATCTAATTTTGGAATCACGGTTGACTGATAATGGTCGCCCGCGATTTATAGAAGTATATCCATCTTCTATTTTGTAATTTAATTATCTCATCTTTGATCGAGTCTATCTTCGAATTAGGCTTCTATTGATTGGACTTCCTCTAAACCTAATCTCTATCATTGTTTTAAAATCCATTCTTGAATCATCCTTTGAAAATCGGGTTTGTTTGTATTTTGAAATTGTTTTATATAACAAAATTTTATTTGGGTAACTATGATTTTATTCTATATATAAAAGTGAAATATTTCGATAAGAATTATATATCTTTTAAAAACGAAAGTCTAAAATTTTGAAAGGATTTATAACTGAAGGGTTTTGAATTTGAATTTCGAGGAATTGAACTCCGGTATTTTGAAATTCGGTTTTGAGATTTCAAAAAAATAAAAATAAATAATATGATCAAAAAAGTATTTTCCGGATACGAAATATTTCAAAAGAGTTCCAATGAATTCCAACGATTTAGAAGAAATTTCATTGAAGTTTTCAAGAAAATAGAAGTCCAGAACTCACTTTCGTCACTATAAAATAATTTCAGTGATGAGTGCTCGCATCATCGACATTGATTTTCGAGTTTCAGAGTGGGAGAGAGGCCACTCTAGTAGCTTTGCTATGCGAGTGATACTGTAAAGCAAATTTTGATTTCAAAATTCCGAAGTATGATTTGATGTTCGAAAGATATATATTTGAAATGATTTGAAGTAAGCCGGCGTTCAGTCCTCGAGTTTTTGATTTGATTTAGTATAACTCTATTTATAAAAAAAAAAATTGATTTACTAATTTGTTGCTGATTTCCAACACTTAGATTTGAAATTTGATTTCACCGACTATTTTGAAGGTTCGAGCACTTCCAAATCAAGGTTTAAAATTTTAAAACTAAGAAATTCCAAAGAGTATAAAATATTTGATAAAGAATATAAGTTTAATTTTGTATGTTTAAAGCATGAAGAGTATGACTTAAGTAAATTTGAAACTTTTATTAAATAAATAATTTGAAAAAGTAAAATTGGATTTTTCATATAGAAATAAATAGTTTAAAGGTTTTAAAGGGATAATTATAAATTTAGAAACTATTTTGAGTTTAATTGTTTTTGAGAAGAATATTTGGTTTTGAAATTATATTGGAATTAAAACCAGTACTTATATGGTGATTTTGGAAATGAATTTGTTTGACCTAAATTTTGTTGATTTGGAAATTTGGATTATTTTATAAACCTATTGTTTAAGAAACTTTGAAACTGAATATATTTCATTTGGAAGAAAATTTGGTGAAATCATATATGATCTTGAAACCGAAATGTTATTGAACCGAGAAAAAATTTGAGAACCTTGATTTACTAAATACTTGATTTGGGAGTTATCGAACTTATATAAAACTGATTTGTATAGTACGAAATTGATTTGAAACCTATTGATTTGAAAGGTACTCAATTTGGAAAGAGAAATTTTATATAATCGAAGTCTATATAAGTGTGATTTGATATACTATTGATTTGGAAAGTATTCGATTGTAAATGGAATCCTATATATAATGGACTTTATATAAGTATGATATATGAAAGTGATTTGAAAAGGTACTATATGATACATATTTTCGAAGTAAAGATATGGACAGTACCTTCTGCTTGATATCCGCTTTGTGGCCACATTGTGGATTCATTCTATTGATATTATTCTCTCTGATTTTTGGTTTTCTAGATGTGATACTCGAGTGTCCCACCGTGGCGTAACCCATGGTTTTTTTTCTCGCGACTGCATAGCGCAACTGCTTGGCTGAGACGGCCTTAGGGTACGGATTGTTTCCTGGGGGATCCAGGCGTAACCATTGTGTATCCTGCAATCTATGTAAGTCGCATTAGTAGCGAAACTGCCTGGCTGAGACAGTCTAGGGGTACGGATTATTTCCTGGGGGATCCAAGCGTAACCATTGTGTATCCTGCACCCTACTAGTCATCATGGCGTAACTCGCAGGGCTGAAAAAGCTTACGGATATGGATTGTTTCCTGGGGGATCCAGGCATAACCATTGTGTATCTGCGAACCATGGTTAGACAAAGGTTTTGGTTTGGTTATTTTGTTTGGATTGTACTTTCCATATCTGTTTTTAAAGGTTTTTCAAGTATTTTCACTAGTTGTTGAAACAAGTCTACTAAATACTTGAAGAATTCTATCTTTGCGCCTGATCAACGCATGGCCAGAGTCTGCAAGAACGAGGATAAACTTATTGAAACATCGAGTTATAGAAGTATTTTCGAAAGGAAAATTGGTTTCGACATAAAAGTATTTTTTTGAAAAGGTATTTTATTATAAAAGTATTTCCAACAAGAAATTTTGTATTAATCTTTGAAATTGAAATTATTTTGGTTTGAAATTAACTATTGATGCCCGATACTATTCTTTTGAATCTACCTTATCTGCTCAGCTTTAGTTATTCACCTTGATTCTGTTTTCCGAATCTACCTTCTTTCCTTGTTGGATATATCCTTTTCAAATATTTTTTATTTATATACTACATGGTATAATAAAAAAATTTAGTGTTTCAGAAGTTATTAATTAATTATAACATATTTAAAGAGAATGATTATTAATTTATCTATAATGTTGGAAGTATCTTGAGATAAATAAAAAAAATTATAAATTTTGGATTTAATATTTTCAATAGCTTCTTTGTAAATATAAGTAATAATGTAAATAATTGTTTTCAAAGGAGTTTTGAAAAGTATTAAAGTATTAAAGAAAATTAAATTTCAAATGAAGTTTTTAAATGAATATTTCAAGTAAAATTTGTACAGTTTTAAATTAATTGTTTATCTTGTACTTCAATCTATTTTTTCTTTCTGTTTGTTGCTATTCCCCTACCTTCTTCCTTTTCAGGGACGAAAAGTTTTGAGTGGGGGAGAGTGTAATAACCCATAAATTTTTAAACGGTTTTTAATAACGTATTTAATTTAATTTTTGAGAAATTTTAAATAATAATATCTCGAAATAAAAATTTAATGTTTGGATTACGTATAATTAAACATAAGTAGTGAATAAATAAGAAAACATATAAATTTAGATTACATTACTTGTTATTTAATTTGGGCGTACGTTCGTTTTAATTATTGCATCTATTGTACGCACTCTTTGATTTCATATCTTAGCTGTTAAAAATCAAATCGGCACGTGCATTTTAAAAAAAAAGAATTAAAACCCTGCTTCCAATTCACTGCAAAACTTTCCACTTTCATTTGCATCTCCGCATTTAATAGGAATAAAAATCTTTGATTTCCTGACCGTTTCAAAATCTCTTCCCATCTTCATTTTTTTGCAACGTAGTTCAGATCTGGAAAAAAAGGGTAATGGGCAATGATCCGAAATTTTAGACCAATTTAAAATTCTAATTTTTTTTTAAAATATTGAATAAAATTTGGTAGAAACAAAAATGATGGGAATAATAATAGTTTATATGAGATTTACAATTTGAATTAAAAACAACAAATGTTAAGAATTTAATAATGATTGTTAGTTGTAAATATTGATCTATTTGAATAAAATTAAAGAGGAAACAATAGTTTAATTGTATTGTTGTAATTTAAATAAGTTAACCTCTAACAAATGAACTAAAATTGTTAACTAATGGATATGTTGAGTTATGTGAAATTATTTAATAATGTTTGATTTATTGTTAATAAAAAGAAGTAGTTGAATTATATTTTTATTTGATTTTAATACGAAATTAATATTTGTATTTGTTGAAATCTTTCCATTAAGGAAAGAGAATGTATTAAAATGAACATTTAATTTGGTAGTTAACATAATAATATATTATTTATAAGTTTTAAAAGAGAAAATTATTTCAAAATGTTTTCCAAATATAATAATTATTATAAGAAAGATATTTTGAAATAAAAGTAACAGGTTGTATTCTGTGAATTTACAATTTTTTTTATTTACTATAAAGCAGTAGATAGTTGTTATTATTTTATATGTTAATTTAATGATTTAAAAGTTAATATGGTTTCAATTGGGAATAATATTTATTTTGACGTTAAATAATAAATTTATCTGTAGCCTTGCATTCCAAGTGGGAAAGAAATCATTTCCCTAGACGTTCAATTTCTTTTAAATCTAGTTTTGATAAGTTACGTGTAAATTCTACGCTTCCCTTTTTCCACATTTTTATAATAGGAATAAAAATTCGCATAGCAGTTTCAAGTAAATTTATTTCTCTTTAGAATTCCAAAATCCGTTTCAAGATTGTTTGAAATTCACGTGTATAAGTGTCTCTTCTTTTCCATTTACTCCTTTGCAATTAATAGGAACAAAATCTTTGATTTTCCTTACCATTCAAACGAAATTCTTTTATTGCCTTAATGTTCCTACACCACTAATTTGTACGTTTTTTATTTAATCTATCCAACGCAATTATCTCCTAAATCAAATATCACGCGCAAATTCTTCCTGACAGGAATTATTTCCTGTCGTTTCTCCAAGCAATCAATACTAGTTTCATTTAAATACTCAACCTTGTACACAATAATTTTCACCACCTTCCCATTTTATAAATATTTCTTGCATTTTAATCAACGCATTTACATCCTAATAAATTTTAAACATGTACAAAATATTTGTCAAAAATTTCTTGCAGTTTCCTTTTGCTAAATTCACGCAATCAATACCACTGTAAATATTCGCTCAAATCTTTCTTGCCTATATTCTCTCACCTCAATCAATGCAATCGTGTATAATTGATTTAAATTTATTTCTTGCATATATTCTCTCACCTCAATCAATGTAATCGTTTATAATTGATTTAAATTTATTTCTTGCCTATATTCTCTCACCTCAATCAATGCAATCGTGTATAAATATAAGCCTCGTACACAAATAATTTTCAATTGCATCTCAACATTTTCTTCATTTCTTCTTGCGTGCGTGAGCTCTGAAGGTATGGCCTCCATTTTCTTCTTTTTATTTTATATTTTTTTCTTCCATGCTTTGCTTCTCCCCTCCCTGTCCTCTGCTTCCAATATATTTGACAAATCCATCTTTATATTTCAACTCGCGTTCACAAATTTTCACATTATAACAGTCTCCATTTAATTAATATTTTAGCATAAAACTATATCTACATATTTTTTTATATTTAATGCTTATATGAATTTTAAGCCAAGCTTTTCAGAGATGTATATATACGTTAGTCTTATATCTTTTTTGTTATTATAAAATATTAGTAATATACATATTTTGAAAATATAATTAGATTTTTATTCCTGTTCGAATATAACATATATTAGTATGGCAGTTGAGTGTTGTAAAAGCATTAGTGATTTATGTTGTAAAACTAAAAATTTAAATGTATAATTTTCATCTCGATTCTAGTGTATATATATAAAGTATGTTTTGTTTTTTCTCTTTTCTGTAGTGCTTTCATAATGTATGGTCTATATATATAGATTGATTTTCTCAGTATATGCTTTGAATTTTGAGTAAACTATATATAAATATGTTATTTTAAAATGTGTGTTTTAAATAAGTGATGATTTTTATATATATTATGCCTATATTTTATTTTGTGTGTGTGTTTAAATGTAATATTGATTTAAGAGGAAAAACGTTTATGTGTTTAAATTTAAGTATTGATTTTTCAATAATATGACGATGTTTTGTTTTAATATGCTTAAATTTAATATCAGTTTCAAACAATGTGAATATTTTATTTGAATATCCGTCTTAAATTAAATTTATTTTTCATTTTAAGGAAATTTAAATAACACATATAATATATACTCTGTTTATATCAAACCGATTGATTTTTTTTTTCATCGATTTCTATCCATCAGCTTTGTCATCAAATTCGTGCCAATTTTGGTTTGCTTCAAAGTTCGTATTGGGATCCATAATTGACCTCATTATCGTTCTTCTCTAGCCTCGAAAGGTGAGAAATCACTCACAATTAACCTTCTTATATTTTATTAAATTTGATTTCAATTGAAACGACAATTGAAATATGATGCTGAGTTTTGCGAAATTTAAATTAACGATTCAGTATTTTGAATTATTCAAGTCGGACATGTATGGTTTTATTGTCGATTTGAATGGTCCCAAATAGCGGGTCGTTACATAAGTGTTATTGAAGAAACAATGAAGGGTCATTTGGAAGAGACCCATGACATAATTACCAAGTAACCCGATAAGTGGTTTAGGTATATAAAACCTGATAAATAAAGATATCTGAATAATTTATGTCTAGAACTGACATGAAATAATTATCGATGATAAATTTGTAAAAAATACATCGCTTATGTTTGGAATGTAAGCAAGGTGGGGATCCTCATGAAAGAGAATAATCAACTAATATACTGGGATTCTAGAAAAAAACTAAAGAGTATCACTCAAGTCACGAGAGTTTCCACTGCTACTTGACCTCGGTAAGTACAGGAATTCCAACCTAGTGAAAGAAAATAGACTATGGTTATTCGCTAAGGACTAGATTGTTATCAATCTCAGTGCAGTAAGGTGCTTGCAAAATAAGAAAGAGATTGCAATGCAAATAAACTACTTTTTGCGCTAGAAATAGAGAATGTCTTATCACTTTTTCATTCTTTTTTCTTAGATAATGCTTGTTGGCATTGGTACTTTTGGAGGACCGGTCGATCTTCTCCACTCTAAAAGCGCGAAGCAATAGCACTTCTTTTCTCAACAAAATGAAGTGATTAAATATTTCAAATTCAGTGGGTCAAGCGGGTTGGATGGCGGCCATCAAAAAAGAGAAATTCTATTATAGGGTAAGAGAAATTCGAATCTGGGGTTTGGGAAATAATTTATTCAGGAATGAAATTTTGATGAGAAGGACACGTAAGAACAAAATGAACAATTCTTTCTTACGAGGAAGAAATGGACTATTCAACTTCTAAATATATGTGTCAATACCCAATTGATTTTCATTGAGAAATTATAGGGGGCTTTACTCAACATTAATAGTATAGTATATACTAAAGATCCTAAATTAGATAAAAACATAAGTGGTCATTATGAAACCTTTCCTAGATGAGAAATATGAACATATAGTTTGCAAAGTATAATTGGAAACACACACACACAACATCGACATAAATTACTGAAGCGCATATAGTGTCGACAATACGTTAAGTGCCGTAGAATGATAATTTTAGAAATAATTAAATTGTTTAAAGTAGTAAAAGTGTTTGAAACACGTAAAAAACACGAAGGTGTAAATATTGGTTAAGTCATACTAAACGATGAAAGTATACAATTTCTTGAAGAATTTACATAACTTTATGGCTTTAAAGAATGCAAAGCACAAGAAGCGCATATTACAACCTTCTTTTAAGTATTCTTATAATGAAAATCGTGATATAATTCATGACGAGTAGATTACTTCCTGCTTTTAAGTATTGTTGTAATGACACTTGATATCCATCAAAGTGGTAGTTAGAATATGAAAGTCTAGTGGACCCTATACTTTTTAACTTATGTATAATATGCAAGTGTGTGTATATATATATATATATTTATATATATTAATGCAACAGTAGATAATAAATAGAAGAATATAAAAGCATGCAAACCCGAGTTTTTATACTTGTTCGGACCTCCCATCCTACATCCAGTCTCGAAACTCCTCTTTGGTATTACCTTTAAACAAACTACCCCCACTTCGCTCGAAGGAATAGACTTAATACAAAAGTGTCATTGACAATCTTGTGTTCTGATAACACAGTTTTGACTTACAGTACGAATCTTCCTATGATCTCCTTTGAGTATATGAATATGATTGCTTTGTGTTATAGGAAGTGAATTTAATCAAAAGATTATAATGGATTGAGACTATGTAAACAGTGTATATTCAAGAGAATGCTTAAAAATCCAGAGAGTATATTATAGATCAAAAGCAAGTTTGGTTAATTCTCAATCAAGATGTTATTTATTGAGTTAGAGAGGTAGAGATGAAGAGTTGTTGCTTTTTGAAGAAAATTTCTTATTTTAATGGCTGCAAATCTTCATGAAAGATGATTTTCTTTGGTTTCAAAAAGAAGGGTCTTTTCAAATATGACAGTTTTTCCTTGACAGACGTCTATGGTATAATGACAGACGTCTGTGACTATTTTATTTTTTAACCCAAAACTTGTCATAGATGTTTGTGAGTATGCCTCAACATATGTGAGTATCTTTATTTTTTTTAATCGAAACTTGTCACAGACGTTTGTGAGTATACCTCAGACTTTTGTGAGGTGAAATTTCAGTTTTCTACGTGTTTTTGATGTATATAAAGTTATGTATGCATATATACTAAAGGAGACCTTAACAATATTTTATCTAGGACTCTTTTACAATAGAATAACCTTTAGTATGGTCAATGAATCTTCATCTCTCTTTGAGTTTTAATATCTTCGATAATATCTTTGATCACGATGTCTGCTTGTAGCATATACCTGCAATTTTGATAAAGTCTATCTATGTATATGATTGTATTATGGTTATCATTGAAACATAAGTTGGAGGTTCTAAAAATCTCTCCCTTTTTGATGATGACAACTATACAATCATAAATCAACTATTCATTCATATAATTAGATATCAACAAAAGAAGCATTATTATGTTTATCTATCTTTTGACTCCCTCTATGTATATGTTTCTCCCTCTATGTATATGCATAGTTTTCTCCTCCTTTGTCATTATCAAAATGCAGGGGAACAACTAGAGCATGTAATCATCAAATAGTAATGTTCAGCACAAAATGAAAGACAGAAGTTGTAAGACCAAATAAGCATAAGATAACATAACATAAAGTCTAATTATATTGATTGTGCGAGTAGGATAATCCTCCGTAATTCTCATAGTATTACTAGTAGGAACATGGATCATGCTCATACGAGCCTGGCCATTGTGTATGGTCGTTTTACTCCTCATCTTCTTGAATAGAAAGACCTTGAAATGCCATGTACGGTTGTTAAAAATGTAGAGTGTCGAACATGTACATCTCATCACTATATTCTTCCTCTTCCTCAGATTGTGTAGGAGTCTTCCCACGAGCACTTCGATGGCATGATGTACCCATGGGAGAGGATTGTGCATGATAGACTAGTGTTTGTTCCCGAGGTGGAGGTGTTGGGGAAGGTGAGGATGATGATCGTGAGGAAGAGCGACCATGGACCTTGCGCGTTACTTTCCCTAAAGTGAAGACCAATTTGTCAAACATCTTCCTCATCTTTATCATTCTAGTGGAGAAAGAACATTCTAATCTTGTTATCTTTCTACTTAATGCACTCTAATTGCCTTGATTTTTCTTTAATTTTGATGGCCAAATCAAAAAGAGATTCGTTCATCGTTGGTTTAAGATGAGCTTCTTGTAAGTCGATCCGTTCATCTCACGATTTCCACTGCCGTATTTCACCATAGATCTCCAAATTTTGCCAGGGTGTAGCCTGACTATGCTCTACAAGTTCACTTTAGGCGCTGAGGCCGGTCGATCAATGATGACGATGAAATCAAAGATTCAAGATCTGGTTGTCACGGTGATTTGTCGTGGATCCATCGATCTGATGACGATCATAACCATTGAATTTCTTTTTCTTGCGGAGCTCTTCAATTTCCATGTTGGGCGTTTAGTCTAGTGGTATAATTCTCGCTTTGGGTGCGAGAGGTCCTGAGTTCGATTCTCGGAACGCCCACTATCCTATGACGACCCACCTTTTGGATGATTCAAGTGGCCAATAAACCACTGATGTCCAACCCAAACCGTTCAAAAAGATGAATTATCTATGGGGTTTAATTAGAAAAATAAGGAAAGAAGAAGAAATAAACACAGAATCTTGTAACGGAACGACAGAATATAATAATCAAATATACAGTTCATGAAGCTGTTTATATTATACATTTGATTATAATCTACAAAACATTTATTAGAGTTACATATACATCAGGGATAAATAATCAATGCAGCAGATGAGCATGATGCAGAGATCAATATTAGTAATAATATACCAAATCTTCATCTTCGTCCTCCGAAAAAACGATCTTCAATGTGCTGAAAAACTCAGGGCTAATCCGAGCGTAATGAAAAGACAAAACACTCGAGTTAGGACTAAATACCATTATGTAAGTCAAATAAATATCACGAAATATGAGTGTAACAGCGTCAGAGATTTTTACGGGACTTTACGCCTCCTATCTAGTGTATAACGTGCATGCAATAACTTAAGAGATGTTATGGAATTTTCCATCTCCTAAGGATCCGTTAAACTATTTATATATAATAGCATACGCTATAGTAGGTAATGTCTATCAGTAAAATAAATATCAAAATAGCATTAAGGCTTTACATTGATCCACCTTAACACATTTTTATAGATACAATACTAAACCAAAGTCGTAATGAGCTCACATAAGGATAAATATAACAAGGTACGCGAGCCAATACCTAAAGTAGGATTCTACCAGTTTACCTTTTCTAGCTGGTCGTAACTCATATGTGGCCGACCGTGACCATCCATCAAACAAAAGGATGCATCCATTGAGTACAAAATCACGATAGTAATACGAGGGTTCAACATTGCTAGAGGTAGCTAACCTCATTAGCCAGACATAGACTCATGTTTTAGTCATTTTAATTATGACACTAGTTTCAAGCCTATCCATCATCGTTCTTTTACTTCATTCCACTAAACATTCGCTGATTCAACCACTGCATTCTGGATATCATCCACTGCATACACGGTTGTCAAAGTTGTTCCAATATTGACAGAGAGTATGCCAATAAGAGTCCCCGGTCTCTTTAATGACCAAGCATCATTTTACACACCGTATAGTTCTTTTACACTTCCAAAACAATTCATATTTGATATCAAAATATCATATTCATTTCAAAAATCAATTTTATTTCAAAATCATCGTATTTACTCAAAACATACTATTTCACTTCAAAATCATTTTCGCCTCAATATCTTGATTTCGCCTCCAAAATTTTCCAATTTCAATTTAGGCTATAACTTTAATTTAACCTATTTTGTATTTAAATCAATGATTTAATGTAAACATTCTGTCCTTGACCAGTTTGAATTTTAGAAAATAGTTTGAAATTTTTTAAATAGTTTAAAAGTTAAAATAGTTTAATATAAAATAGTTTAATTATTGAAATTTTTTATATAGGAAGATAGATTGAAAAATCAAAGTAATTTGTATATTTAAATAGATAGATTTTAAAACAGTTTATAATAAAATTATTTATTTAAAAACAGTTTCAAAGTCAAACTGATCAAATTCCAAATCTTCCAATTTAAATCATTTCAATCTCAATTTCGATTTAATCGATTCAATTCTGATTTCAAGTCGAATTTTTACTTCGATTCGAATTTCAATTCAAATAAATTCGATTTTTATTTCAATTAATTCAATTTCTCTTCCAATTCCAGTTGATTTCAATTTAAGTTCTAACTTGAATATTTTTTAATTCAATCCCAATTTCATTTCAATTTCAGTTCCAAATTAATTTCAGTTTCAATTCCAAATAAATTTCAATTTCAATTTCAACTATCTGATTCAATGGTTAAATTTCAATTCAATTCTCAAATTTATACCATTTTGATTTATATCAATTTCGAGTTCGATTTTTTTAAAATATCGATTCAAATCACTTAAATCTAATTAACCTTCAATAATCAATTTAAGATCCAAACGTACAAATATAATTCAATTCCAAGCTCAATTTTTAAATATCGTTTTATATTACTTAGCAATATTCAAAGTTCGAATGAAAATTCAATCCTTTAAAATAGATCAGTTTCTAAAATTCAAATCATATTTCGACTATAACTTCAAAATCTCAACTTCGATTATTTAAACAATTCTTGTTTCCAAATTTAAATTTCAACATTCCGAGCTCAAGTTCAAAAATAATTCATTTTCAATAAATTCAATTTTTTCTTCTTAAATCAAATTATTTTAAATAATTTCAAAACGAAAATTTTCAAAATCATTTAATTTAACCAAATCCAGTGTCCGTATATAATTCTCTATCCTATGGCCAAGTGAATCAGTTATTTCATTTTGTATTCAGGGATGGATATATATCATTTCAACCAAAAATAAATATCATAGGTATATATCATTTCAATCTATTTCTTAATTTATACGAAATAATTCAATTTATAGTTTTATATACTGTAAATAATATTCAGGATGATAACATGATATATCAAAATAAATAAACATCCAAATCACATAAAATATCAATCAATTTTCATCCATCACAACCAACATCCAAATAGTCAATAATCAAAAACAATTAACCAATTATCGATAATGGGGAATTTTACTAGTTATTTAATTCCAATTCTAACTTAACTGTTAATTCAAAATTCTAACATATAAATTTCTATATCGATTTCCACGACGGTTAAATTTACCAAACAACAATCAATAATTTAAATCACTTCATAGCTTCAATTTAACTAACATAAAAATATTTTAGTCAATCGTGAGCATATAAAACACTCACCTTTTTACAAAGCTAAAAAATCCAAACTAACCAAATGATGATGAATCGAACTCCATAGTGTAGACGGTGTTGATACGAATTACGTATTTATTAAGATATCAATTTATTTAAACAAATTAAATATAAATAAATTACCCAATTTTCGCTAATTACTCTACTAAGCCTAGCTCAGCCCTTAATCACGTCATTAGTGATAATTGAGTGAAATGATTCCTTCTCCATCCCAGGTCATGATACATACATTCGAACTCTTCACGCGATCGAAAAATCCATTACCGCCTCCTCCATGAGCAACCGGACCTTGCTGCAACCTCTCCTTCGCCTCACCTGGCTTCGTCACCCCTTTAAATACCACTATAGGCTGTTGAAGCTTTGTCGTTGGCTAGAAAAACAAACCCATAGCCGATTCGTTCATCTCGCGGTTTCCACGGCCACATTTCACCATAAATCTCCAAATTTTTCCAGCGTGTATCCCCGATTATGCTCTATAATACACTTTAGGCACTGAGGCCGATCGATCAACGATGACGATGAAATCGACGATTCCAAATCTGGTTGTCACGATAATTTGTCGTCGATCCTTCGCTCTGATGACGATCATAAACGTTGAATAGCTTTTTCTTGCCAAGCTCTTCTACTTCCATGTTGGGCTTTTAGTCTAGTGGTATGATTCTCGCTTCGGGTGCGGGAGGTCCCGAGTTCGATTCTCGGAACGCCCCCATCCTATAACGACCCACCTTTTTGGATGATTTAGGTTGACAATAAACCACTCGTGTCCAACCCAAACCGTTCAAAAAGATGAATTATCAATGGGGTTTAATTAGAAAAATAAGGAAAGAAGAAGAAACAAATACAGAATCTCGCAATGGAATGACAAAATATAATAATCAAATAAACAGTTCATGAAGACGTTTGTATTATACATTTGATTATAATCTACAAAACATTTATCAGAGTTATATATACATCAAGGATAAATAAACAATGCAGTAGATAAGCATGATGCAGAGAATAATAATAATAATAATATACCAAATCTTCATCTCCGTCCGTCGAAAAAGCGATCTTCAATGCGCTGAAAAAACTCAGGGCTGACCCGAGCGTATTGAAAAGACAAAAAACTCGAGTTAAGACTAAAATACTCTTATGTAAGTCAAACTAATATCACGAAATATGAGTGTAACAGCGTCAGAGATGTTTACAGAACTTTACACCTCCTATCCAGTGTATAACATGCATACTATAACTTAAGAGATGTTACGAGATTTTCCACCTCCTAAGGATCCGTTAAACTATTTATATATAATAGTATACAAGGTAATGTATATCAGTAAAATAAATATCAAAATAGCTTTAAGGCTTTACATCGATCCACCTTAACACATTTTTATAGGTATAATACTGATTTCTGCTATTAACTATACAACCCAATATCAATTCATATTATATCAATTTTTTCAATCATCTTTTATCTTGTTGGAATCCGTTATTTAAAGTTTTTTTAAGTTAAATATTTATTAATTCACATTAATAATCAATAAATTGTTATTTCTAGACATTTTTATCCAAAACTTCATCAAATTTAATATTTTAGGTGGTCTGAAAAATACATGTTGTTACAATCTCCCCCACTCAAAACTTTTCGTCTTCAAAAAGGGACTAAGTACAGAATTTAACACGTAATATATTTTATTCAAAATGATCAACTTATAAAACATTTATATTTTATTAGAAAACATTTACTACACTTCTACTATGCCACTCCAATCGGCTTATAGAAATTACGGGTTGGTTATCAAAACAAGTTATAAAATTTTAAAAACCCAAAATTTTTCTAACACCTCGATTTACGAAAAAAAATTGGCAGCGTCTTCTATGTGCGGCTCGATTGAAAATTTTTCTACAACAGAATATATAATGCAAATATACCAAACATATCAAATATACATCTCATCTCCTGTAGGAAATAATATAAAAGCGTGCTATGTAATCCGAGATATGTACCTTCTTATTATTAATACGAGCGAGTTCGCTCGTATTATGCAAGCAGAAGCATATAAAAACCCACGTATACGTCCAAACGGTCTTCATATGTATCTATCTCAACTCGATTTAAAATATTAGTCATTTATTAAAAAGATAACAACATATATGAGTCTAATAGAACCATATTACATGTATTGTGAATCCAAACCACAACACAAGCACAAATACACGACAAACCAATCATATGAAATCAAACAGTTATAACAAAATTTACAACCAAAGAAATCATCTAACCAAATGACATTCATTTAATTTATTCAAACCATCACAATCATCATTTCAATGTCAATATTTAATTTACTCACTTCATTTCTATTAGCACTCAAATTTTTATTAATCTCCATTGGTTCATTTTCCATTATTCATATATATTTTTATTTACATTAAATCGACTTATATTCAATTTTAATTGTTTCCAATTGATTTACATTTATTTCAATTGTTATGTTAACATCTTCTATTTACGTTTGATATCATTTCAATTTGTTTATATTCCAATTTACTTACTTTAGATTTAGTTACATTTAATTTATTCACATTTAACTTATTCAATTTCAATTATTTCACTTATTAACATTCATTTCATATTGACATCTAATTGATTTGCTTTCATTTTATTTATATCTTATTCATCCACGTTCACTTACTTCCATTTCATTTAATTCATTCATTTCAATTGGTTTTTCATTCATTTGAACTTTTATCATGCTCACAATCACTTCCATTTATTTCAAATTGATTCACATTCACTTATTTACATTCATTGAAATCAAATTTCTCTTATATGCAATGATTAAAGCTATTACATTCAATTTAAATTTACAACTTAAGTACATTTTCATTTTTCGAATCAAAATTTTATTTTATTTGACTCATTTTATTAATTTATTCCCTTAGCGTATTTTATTTATTCATTTCCATTAACTTCCCTTAAGTTAAATCAAACCTCACAATTCATTTTACTAGTTTATTTCATTGATTTCATTTATTTAACTCTATTTAACTGAATTAAATTTCATAACATTAACTAAGTGTATAATATTTACTATAATAACTTCAATTTTATTTATATTTATAAATTTTCAATTTATTTACACATTTCATTACCTACACTCATTTATTTTATTCAGTTTTGTTGCACAATTCAAATTACTTTTCAGTTTATAATCCAAGTTGTATTCATTCTATTAATGTATTTTATATCTTAAGTGGAATTAATTCGCTTTACTAATTTACCTAGTTATATTCAAATCTATTTCAATTTATTTAATTCTTATTAAATTAAACTTTATTTCATTTGATTCACTTCCAAATTTATTTAACTTTATTTAAGTTAAACTTTATTCCCTCTTTCCTATCATTCACATTCAACAAATTTAAATTTTTTTAGCATAATATTTCTCAAGTCTATAAGTTACACAAACTGATTTACTTAAAAATTCATTTCATAGTCTATAAGTTACATAAACTGATTTACTTAAAAATTCATTTCATTATTTTGTCTAACTCGTTTCAAATACAATTCATTTTTATTTAAGCTTTCATGAGTTAAACTTTATTTTATTTACTTCATTTCCACCAACTCAATTTGTTAACATTCTTAAATTAATACTCTTATCTCATATCTCAAATTAAAATTTTCCTTTTAGTTTGCTAAACTAAAATGTGCAACCATTTTAAAATTTAGATTTACTTTCCTGTTCAAATTTATAAGTTATAAACTTATTTCTTATATATAATAATTTCAATTCATAAGTTTAAAATTATTTCATATATTTATCAAATCATACTTGGAATTTTTTTCAACAGTCAAAACTTGTTTTAATCGAAAATAAATTTCTTTTGGTAGCAATTCTCATTCGGAAACTCGAAAATGAATAATGGCGATGTTGTAGTCATCCCTAGAATTATTTCCCAGCGACCAAAGTGAGTTTAATGCTTTTATTTCTTTCAAAAATCTTTTCAAAATATATTTCTCATCAAAACACTTTCAAATAATATTATTATTAATTTGAAGGCTTTGAAAACAATTTTGAAAACATAGGGATTTAAAGTTTAAAATTCTGAGCTTTTAAATCCTTTCTATTTATAAGCTATATTATAAATATACTTATTTAATTTCGTTACCTTATTATGAAAATATTAATTTTACATCTTGGTTAGTGTAAACAGTTCTTATTGTAACTGGATTTCAATTCAATTTAACTATCGAATATTCTGTGAAATAGAATTCAGGAAGTATTCATTTATTTTAATTCGACCAATAATCGATGACAATTAAATATTAGCATCCCCTAATGACAATTTCATTAAAAATTATCATATTATATATATATAATATAATTTAGGTAAAATTATTTCATTTACCCTATTTTAAAACAATATTATGTTAACTTGCCTCGTTTAAGTGTTAAGAAACCCCTATCAATTTCATTACTCAAACAGACTCATTCTAGGGTGTTACTACCCTTTCTCTAGTGAGTCAAACCCCACAAAGCTAAGGTTATCGCTAAGCCAAAGCTATGATACCAATTGTGACGACCCACTTTTTTGGACGATTTAAGTCAACAATAAACCACCCCAAGTCCAACCCAAGCCGTTTAAAAAGATGAATTATCAGTGGGGTTTAATTAGAAATTAAGGAAAAAGAATAAACAAACACAGAAACTTGCAACGGGATGATAAAATATAATAATCAAATAAACAGTTCATGAAGTTGTTTATATTATACAATTGAATATAATCTATACAACATTTATCAGAGTTGTATATACATCAGGGACAAATAAACAATGCAGCAGGATAGCTAGAATAATAATAGTAATAACATACCCAATCTTCGTCCTCCGAAAAAACGATCTTCAATGCGCTGAAAAAACTCAGGGCTGACTCGAGGGTTATGAAAAGCCAAAACACCCGAGTCAGGATTAAAATACTCTTATGTAAGTCAAATCAATATCATGAAATATGGATGCAACAGCATCAGAGATATTTTTAGGATTTTACATCTCCTATGCAGTGTATAACGTGCGTGCAATAACTTAAGAAATGTTACGGGGTTTTTCATCTCCTAAGGATCCATTAAACTATTTATATATAATAGTATATGCTATAGTAGGTAGTGTCTATCAGTAAAATAAATATCAAAATACCGTTAAGTCTTTACATTGATCCACCTTAACACATTTTTATAGGTACAATACTGATTTCTGGTATTAATTATACAACCCAATATCAATTCATATTAAATCAATTTGTCCGATCATCTTTTATCTTATTGGAATTCGTTATTTAAAGTTTTTTTAAGTTCATTATCCAATAATTCACATTAATAATCAATAAATTTTTATTTCTAGCCATTTTTATTCAAAACTATATCAAATCTATTATTTTAGATGGTTTGAAAAATATGGATCGTTATAATCTTTGGTGGAAATTTCATCGTATTGTGATACATACGAAGAAACGTTAATATCTTGTAGGATGTGCATGATATAAGGAGCATAAACAATGGAACGATGATGTTGCGACCAAAATCCTTTAATTTGGTCATGAATAAATTTTTCCTAATTAACTCTTTGTTGAGCATGCATGGAATATAACGCTCTATGGTTATTGGGATAAATTTATTCATGACTACCTAGGCTAGGAATAATGGTATTAATTATCATTCGATTTAAAATTCTGGCACAAGGTCGAAGATAAATAGATTTCCATTATGGCATATTATCCTTCAACATTTTATGTGTAGTTTCATCCCTAGGTAATAGATTATGATCAGTTATATCGGTCAAATCAATCCCTTCATAGCAACAACCCAAAATTCGACAAACAGTATATCTATTTTAACTACTTTTCCATATAAACTAAGCCATAACCAACCCTCATCGTCCTCAAGATTCCAAACCTTGAACTACATAAATTGGATTAGAAGAGATAAATAGCAAGAGGGTCAATGGTTACCTTGTTAGCATTGTAGCTAATCAAATTATAACAGCCGTTGTAATTCCAAGAATTTCATATTCCATAACATTTGCAAGGCGATAAAAAGGTCTATAGTAAATCTTCTTTTGGGTAAGAGACTCAAACTGTCTAATTGCGTTGGGATTATTTCAAAGCCATTGGTTAATATGATTTTGGGTGACCGGTGCTTGAGTGGAAGAAGATGATTGGCCTTGTTTTGGTTTTTTGGAGACGGAAACCATTTTTGGAGCCATTGATTTGAAAATTTCGGGATATTGAGAATTAGGGTTTAGAATTTAGAAGTTGGAATGAAGACAATGGTAAAAGAGGGGTAAATCCCTTTATATAGGGTTGCTGATTGAGGCGCGACAAACGTCTGTCAATAGGGCACATATGTCTATGGCTTCAGTAATATTTAGGCCGAAAGGGTGGACAGGCATTTATATTGGATCAACAGACGTCTATGGCTGAAAGAGTTTTAAATAGAGATTTCTCATAGAGGTCTGTAATGCATCCACAGACATGTGTGACTATAAGGAAAATTTTCTCAAAAGTGCTGACAGACATCTATGGTCCAGTCACAGACGTTTGTGACATGCATATTTTTAATATATAGAAAAAAATTAGTATTAACGAAGACCGTTTATTAAAATACACTGTTTACATTAACTAGAATACATATCAATCGATAATAAATGGGTATACGATATATATATATATATATATATATATATATATATATATATATATATATATATATATAATTTAGTGTTTGTTTTAAACTACATAATACATTTTTAAGTTTAGAAACATGATCCGGATATTTTTCATGAACAAATAGTGATGGTTGTCCTACGTAAACATTTTCTTCTACAAAACCATTTACGAAAGCACTTTTAACATCCATTTCAAAAAGCTTAAAGTTATGATGACATGCAAAAGCAGTAATATTCTTATGGCTTTAAGACATGCGACAGGAGTAAAAGTTTCGTCATAATCGATGCCCTCTTCTTGATTATATCCCTATGCCACTAATCTAACTTTATTACGTGTGATATTTCCGTTTTTGTCGGCTTTATTTTTAAAAACCCATTTTCTTCCAATTATTGAATGATTGGTTAGCCTTGGTACTAATTTAAACATTATTCGGTTCAAATTGATTAAGTTCTTCTTGCATAGCTAAAATGTAGAAATCATCGTATGATGCTTCCTTATAATTTTTTGGTTCAAAATTAGATATAAATGCTATATTACTCTTTTGATTTATTTGTCTTCTAGTCGAAACTCCGTTATCTAGATTTCCAGTTGTGTTATCAATTGGATGATCTTTTAAAATGCGGGGAGGCGGTTTCAACCCATTGTTATTTTGATTATCATTTTCAATCATATTATTTTGATTATTATTATTTTCAATTGTTCTATTTTGATTAGAGTTAGAAATTTCTTCGTCATCTTTGTTTATATTTTTAAAGTTTTCATCAAATGAAACATGAAGATTTTCTTCAATAACATTTGTACATTTGTTAAAATTTATGTAAGCTTTACTTTGATCAGAATAACCAATAAAAGTTCCTTCACGGCTTTTGAATCGAATGTACCAAGGTCTTCTTTTGTATTTAGAATAAAGCATTTTGATCCAAATATTCAAAAATATAATACTTTTGGTTTCTTTTTGTAGAACATTTCATAACATGTATTTTTAGTCATAGTTTTAAGAGTTACTCGATTTAATATGTAATAAGCAGTAGCAACTGCTTTGGCCAAAAAATTCTTTGGTATGTTACTGCCATTTAGGAAAGTTTGAGCATATTCTTGCAAGGTGCGATTTTTCTTCTGACTACTTTATTTTGTTGTGGTATTCTTGGTAATGAAAAATTATGAGTAATTCCCTTCTTATTACAAAAATTAGTAAATATTTCATTTTCAAAATTCTCCACCGTGATCATTTCTTATGCTTTTTATTTTTAAATCCATTGAAGATCTAATTCATTTAGAAAAAAATTTAAACATTTCGAATGAATCACTTTTATGTTTTAAAATAGTGTCCATGTATATCTAGAAAAATCATCTACAATTACAAAGACATATTTATTATGATTTATTGAACGTACTTGAGTTGGACCAAATAAGTCCAAATGAAGTAATTCAAGAGGTGTTTGGTAGAGATTACTGTTTTACATTTAAATGTGCTTTTCTTTAATTTTCCAAGTTGACATGCATCGCATAGATTTTTAACTTTGAAATTTATTTTTGGTAACCCTCTTACCAAATTGCTTTTAGCTAATTTGTTTATATATTTGAAATTTATACGGATAAATTTTTATGTCATATCCATGGATCATCATAATTTGTGGTAAAACATAAATCATTATTGTGATTAATATTCATGTTTAGAATATAAATATTTCAATTTCTTGTTCCTTCAAAAATTAAATTTTTATTTTGATCAAAGATAATGATTTGTCCTTTTCAAAATCGATTCTAAATCCCTTATCGCATAATTGACTTATACTATGTAAATTAAGTTTTAATTTTTTAACTAACAAAACATTTGAAATAATAGGAGAAGTAGATGTACGGCATTGATGATGTTTCCAATTACGATAGCATATCCTTTGGAATTATCACCAAAAGTGACCGTGCTGCCGTCCATGTAAGTGATATTTTATAGCATGTGTGCATTTTCCATCGTACGTTTGGAACATCCACTATAGAGTATCGATTTCTCCTTATTTTAGATTTTGGGTACCTGTAAAATAATAAAACGTTTTAATTGGTACCCATATCCTTTTTAGGGTTCTATGGGTTAGTAGGAGAATGTAGCCTTACCCATGAGGGTTTGGAACCTTTAGAAATGTAATTTTCATTATGAACTATTTCTTTTAGATGCATATCTATGTGTTTTTGTCCAATCCATTTGTTATTTGTTTTAGGAATCCACATCTTAACCATTTTTGTTTCCTTATTTTCATATTTAAGTTTTGTTTTTCTAAAATTTGTACATAATGTACTATACTTCTTTAAACTTTTATTATTATTAGAGACAAGATTGTTTCCAGAATGTTTATGATTTTTTTTAAAATCCTAAACCATTCCTATTTCCTGATGGCTTGAAATCTTTTATAAATTATCTAGATTTTGCTTCCTTTATTAAATTTTGAAATATTATTAGTAAATTTATCTAATTTATTTCTGAGATCAGAAATTTCTATACAAGCTAATTCTAAATTTTGTTTTAATTCATATTTTTCTTTTTCAAGTTTATGATTCTCTACTTTGTTATTCTCTATATCATGTTCTAGAGTAGCATTATGAGATGATAATTCTTTGCATTCCTTTTGTGCTAATTCTAATCCTTCTTCTCAAATACTTTTCTCATCTTTAACACTACAACAAACAGACCTTTCTATAGCGTCTAAAAACTACTATTAAAGCCTTCTATAGATTTTCTATAGATGCCACAGGTCAACAAGTTATAATAAGTCTGATAAATACAATAGCATTCCAAAATTGCAAAGGAAAACGAACTTTTAGCAACGTTTTTGTCACCATCTTCGACTAGACGTATTGGTACAAGTACTTTTCAATAGCGTTTTGAAGCGTGCTATAGAACTTTTACACGTAGTTGTGTTTTATGATACTAACAATTATGACATCATTTAATTTCTATAATATGTTAACATGCCATATTATTATATCATCTAAAAATGCTGTGGAAATATTATGTCAATCTTTCACGCATTGAAATGCTATAGAAAATTCATTACTATCTATTGTAGCATTTTTTTTTGCGATGAAAACTGTTTAATCCTTGCAGAATATTTTGTAACACTAGCATAATGCAATAGTATATGAAAGTTGTAACAATTTTTCTATTCGTAGCATACTTAAAACGCTATAAACAAAATTTCATTGCCTTTATATTTCCAGATACATTCAAGCATACAATTTTCAATTCTAATAAACTTATTTCAATTAATATATTATAACAATTCAAAAAACCACATTTATCACACTATAATGTACGTAATCAAATGGAATAATAAGCCTAACCACAAAAAATATATATCCATAATATTTCATACATGGAGTAGTAAGCATATAAATATCTATGACCAAAAGTAATAATACATACAACTATCGCTAACCAAAACAATACATACTAAAAACAAAGATTTATGAACGTCGGTAGATAATACATTAATGCAAGTATGACCGAACTGAAGGAGAAAAAGTGAAACATCATGTAGCAACTTCAAATTAATATCTCTCCACTCATATTCACACCCTTGTTGTAGATTCAATTGATAATGAAGTATAGCTTCTTTGATGTGGCTATAGAAAACAATAACATCATCAGTTCAATTGATAATGAACTAAATAAATAAGGCTGATGATCCTAGCTGCGTGTGTATTTCAAATGTTATAAATTTTTTTGAATATATTCAAATCATGCTTACTGTCATCTCAACAAATGATAGTTCATACTTACACGACAAACGTTTAAAAGTTAATTTTGTATTGTAATTCTGAAAGGGTTAAAAATTTCAAAATAAGCGCAATTACTATAGACAAAATATTCATGTTGTATATTCAATATCCAACAACAAGGAGTACCTATACTTAGTGAGTGGGTTTGCGTAAGGAAGAATCCGCATTGTACAAATATTCTCTCAACAAAAAGATGGTGAAAGTTGAAGTAACTCACAGAAACCGATGGAGATCTGGACCGAGAGCGAGATCTGGACATGGAATGAGATATATACTAGGATCCAGATCTGCATAAAGGAATCAAAACAACAAAATTTAATCTTGTTTGCTTCATGGTCCATCAAACCGAAGGAAGATGAAATTTTTTACAAGAAGACAACTTAAATTGCAGTTATATGCAATAAACATACAGATCGGGATACAAAATCAGTAGTTGTGCTACAAATGAAGGGCTTACTGGTTGATATGATATCAGCAACTCACATTACTCTAGAAAGAAAATGGTTATAAATTATTGAATTATTAAAAAGCACACAAAACTATCCCTATTGGATTGCACAAAGCGCCTAATAATTTAATGAATGGTACTTGTTTACCAATCATGTCGTGCCAATTATTAGCCAGTAGAAGAGCTTGTGCTTACTTTGATATGGAGCAGAAACTTTAAATACAGTAGAATTTTTATTTCAGAAATGGTAAAACCATATAAAAACATTTTTCTTTTAAACTTAACTCCAATTTTTGCGATAGGGAATGTGCCTATTGATTGTTTTACCTCTGCCTCTGTTATTAGCACGAACATACAAAAGTAAACAAACAATCAAAAACTCATACAGTTACTGAACATCATACCAACTACCCTATGTACAATGACAAACACTAACAACTAAGTAATCAAAACTTCTAAAGTCAAAAACCTAGAGGTTTAATTCCACCGTTGAATAATGTATTGCACAGGTTAATTAGCAGCAGGTGCTTAGTATAATTATTAAAACACGCTAATTAAGTAAAGGTCTAATAGGGAGATGGTTATTGAGATATAAATAAAACCATATGGTTTGAGCATTAAATCTCATTATGTTTCCACTTAAAGTTGAAAACAAGAAAAGGTTTAACATTTGAAATTAACAATGCCTTTGAACTGTGTTTTTATTTGTTTTTTAATAGACTTTTCTAGTAATTACTATTGCTAAATGCAGTATCACGGTCATTAATTTTTGTTAATGACCGCTCTTTGGTTTACATCATACATGAAAAATCACTAACCACATTATCATTTTCATATGCTAACATTTATCTTCCCTTATTATCCACTAGTTAAAATGAAAATCAAAGTAGTAGATTATAAAAGTACCATAAAACAATTTGGCATGTCGATTTTAATGTAAAAATTCCGTGAAAACTAGAGAATGCGACGCCTTCTATCACACCACCATAGAATTTCTCACGGATCAGTATATCGATAGTCTCATTGAGTGATTTATGCTATTATACAAGCATTAAGGATAAGCAATATTTTGATGATTTCAAAGAAATCCTTTTGAACTATTGTATATAAGCCATATCGACGCACAAAGAAAATAACATCTGGGACGAGGTCAAAGTAGACACGATAGGTAAAGGATTAGAGTTTGAATTCGATGAGTTAAAAGCAATGACAACTAATTCAACATCAGAAAGCTATAATGACGCTAGGAATGTGAATGAAATGGTGTATGAAAGAATTGATTATGACCAGTGTTCAGATAAATGTATGTTGTAATGTACGGTGTAATAAGGATGTTCAGATGAAGAAAAAATTTGGTTAAATGACATGGTAGAGGGTTGTGAAATTGTCAATGTACACAAGAAGCTATGCGTAATGATACATTAAAAATCAAGGAGGGTGGAATTATGTTTGTAATATTGGGTTGGGCCATGATACTTGCAATACATTGTTGAAACATAGGAAGGTACTTAAATATTTAGATTAAGGTTTTAATGAATATGATACTTTAGTAGTGGATAAATCTACATTGGAAAGTGAAGATGATGATACATCTGGATATGCATGTTTGTACTGAGGAGGTTCATATTTTAAAAGGAAAAAAAGGTTTCATATGGATAGGCTTATGCTTTGTATAGTGATTTATGGAAACTATGCTTATGCTTACCAATTCTGGATTAGGCCGTGATAATTGCAGTGGACAGTGGAAAACCGAAAAGAATTTGGAAATGAGTGCCGTGGAAAGTGATAGAGTACAAAACCAGTGTTCATTAGATTGTGCAGATGACGATATATTTGGATCGGAGTACAATATATACATAAAAACTGAATCAAATATATCTACTAAACTATATAACAAAGAAAATTATTTATGATACTGTCAGTTTAGAGCACTCGATGAATACATGAAGAAGAAGAAAACTTTATAAAAACATGAATGAACCAAAATCAAACATACCTCGATAATGACCTAGATAAAGAGTGCCTTGATCCCTTTGGTCTTGGAGAAATGCTGCCCAAAAATTCAACTTATGTTTAATTGGATGCATCCATGACAAGTACCTATACAAAATTTAACAAAGTAAATAAAAGCTTCGGCTGCGACTCTGGCTTCTTGAGTAGCTTCTACTATGGCTTAGGCTCTGAGAATAGCTTCTCCTAGAATCATACTCTTTCACCTGCATCAAAAGTTCGTGAAAACAATGTCATATTTTCTTTTAATATATTGTTTGCTAAGTGAGGTAACATAGATTTGCTAATAAAGTTACCCTTATATAGCCTCACGAAAATGCATAACGGAACTTAGAGTCATCTAGTTTCTTTATCTGCACAAAAAATGTCAAGAACGTCATCAAATAACAAATGAGATTAAGACTTGAATAAACCATATCAAATCTATGCAAATTCATAAAGCAGTTATCGCATATTTCATGTCATCATAATTTGTGTAGTCAACAATTCCAGTTGTATAAAAAGTTGTGTAGTTAGTAACACAGTTTATATGCGAAGGGAAAAGATAAGTGATTCAGTTTGTATGCAAAGTGCATATGACATGGCAAAAGGAAAATAAGTGCATTGACATGAGTCTTTAATTTTCCAGACTATATTTTTTCTGGTGGAATACTTTTTCAAAAGGGGTTCTTAGGCTCAAGGAAAAAGTTAGAGAAAAATTGAATTTCAGGGATAAGAAGTTTTTTTTATTAGGCTGAAGGATACTTTTTAGTGTAAATCACAGAATGATAGTTGCACTATCATTTTCGGTTTACACTAAAAGTGTCCTTCAGACTAAAAAACAAATTGATGTCCCTAAGATTAAATTTTTTTGCAACTTCTTCTTTGTGTCTATTTACCTGTTTTCAAAACTATTAGAAAACTCTTGTTATTCGTCGAAGGAAAAACAAATTTTCCTTTAGTTTGTGGTAACTTTAATTTGTGCTAACATTTGGTGTGTGCTAACTTATTTTGTGCTAACAATTGGTTTGCACTAACTTTAGTTTGTGTACAGTTACAAAAGTGTCTTTCTATCACTCTTGATTATCGTGAACTGCACAAATGACAACATAATAATTTTTCATAAAACATAACAATTTTCATCATGCAAAAGATTGTATATAAGTTGTTTTTACTACCGCATTTATATTATACATACCATTGCAATTTGCATAAAGGTAATTCAATATGCACTGCCGGATACATGAGTAGTTTTAGATTTAGAAAACTGATGAATGATAAATGGAAACCATTATCAAAAATAAAATTTTGATTAGAAATAGCTCACAAGAGTGTAGAATTACATATGAATTTGGGTAGCCTTTTTACCTGTCTAGTTGATGGATTGAACTTGTAGAAGATAGAAGAAATAAAGGGGGTAGACAGGATGAGACTAAAATATTAATATGTGTCTTTCCATTTCCACATTCAAATTTTCATGTTATTCATAATTGAGATCATTTTCATATACTTATCCCTTGGAATATTTAATAGTTTCCCTAATATTATTATTAATAGATTAAACATAAATCATGCTTACCATTTCTTATTGTCAAAACTTTTAACTAAGGACAATAAATAGGTGGTAGATTTCATGCATTTGATTAGAAATGTAATGCTGATAAACAAGACATGAGAAAACAGTTGTCACTATCTGTGCTCATAAAATACAAATAAATATATTTCTTTAATCCAATATAGCCCACTAGCGACTTTTCAAAAGTCGTCCGTATATAATTTGCTACAGCCGTAGTAGAAGACTTTTGAAAAGTCGCCAACTACGTTACCAACATAAAATAAAAATACATTGACGCTATTTGAAATAGCGCCAGTGTATTCCATTCAGCTCAACGCTCAACTGGTCAAAATAGGTCCATGCTTGATATTAGTTTTTAAACAAGGTTAGTTGCGTAATTACTTTTAATAATCGGGCTAAAACGAAAAAAAAAACCTTTTAAAAATCCAAACCAAAGCAATATTTCTAGTCTACTTTTTTTAATGAGGGTACGGAAGAGTTTTATAAATTTAAGCTATAATAGGATAACCAACATTTATTTGTACCTTAGCTATTTAAACACCGAGTTCCATTCATTAAAAACGTACCTAATTTGAAAGAAAAAAAAAGGGATCATTTTGCAGCTATCTTTTTCACTTTTTTCCTTTGGGCTAATAATGTCTAATTTAAGTTTGATATTTTACTTGAACACATAATTAAAACCGTGGCAAGTATGGCTCACGAAACCCATGCATCTAGACCACTTATTATAGCAATGACCATGAACTTATGTACATGTGGTAATGGAAATAGTACGGTTCCCAAATAGCGATTGAATGGCATTATATTTTCTTTCAAATTGCATTGGCCATGATATTTTACACTTTTATATCAAATACATCTCATGTACAAAGCAATCAGATACATTTTGATAGATATAGTTGATAGATGAATAATAGTCAAAAGCCTTAGTAAAGGAACAAAATTCGACGTGGTTACAGCAAAATTCGATATAGTTTGATAGATGAATAATAGTTTGTAAATTTATGAAGTTTACTATAGGCAGAAAGTTTCCACGGAAACCACAATAGAGCAAAAATAATTTCACCCTAGTTGTGAATCATTTCCTTGTAGTAATACAATTAATTAACATCAGTGGTTGTAGATATAATGGATACAACGCATATGCGGGTGGAACATATATAGTGAACAAAGATAGGTTTGAAAAAGAGACGACATAACTGATACACATGCAAGGAAATCTTTGGTGTCAACATTATGATATGGTTCACATAATTTAAAACACGACATAAAAACAATAATAATCATTTCAACTCAACCTAGGTAATGACCCATATTTAAACATTGCTGGAAACACGGACATTATTTGCAAATGATGACATCCTTTTTTGAAATCCAAGGGAGTTTATCATTCTCTCTCATTCATGGCTAAGCCATTGGTTATTTATCCAAACACAATATTAGTATTTCTCATAACAATGGGAAACCTCAAATATTTGGAACATTCTTTGCTTTATACACAAATACTGTCGGAATGGTTGTGATGGATAATAGCATTTGATAACACAAGGACCATCCATGGACCATTCAAAATTGCTAGTGAAGCAATAAGAATATTTTACCAAATGATTATAAGGTTTTAGTAGAGTTATTTCTCGGAATTCCTATTTATTGCGAAATACAAAGGTATAAATAGGTCTTACCAAGTTTAGCAAAAGTTACAACCTCGCTGAACATCAATAAGTCTTACTGGGTTCAGAATAAATAAATGATTAATTTATTTGTAATATGCATAGGTTCAAATATTAAACATGGAAAATAAATTATGTTTTCCTTATTAAAATAGCGCTTTCCATTTTCTTCACAATTAATTGTATTTGTTTTTTGGTGTACCAATTTATATATAAACGTTGAATAATAACATATTCTAGTTCCATCCTGATTTTATTGGCTCTAGCGTAGGAAATAATTTTAGCAAGCAGAAAAAAGCATGTAAACATTATACTTATTCTCACTTCTTACATCTACTTATCCACTAATAATTGTGTAAACAGTAACCCCATCTCAGTATAGGACTAATCAAAGTCAATAAGTCACAGCATTGGGTTCCACAAATTTATATCAAATATATTAAAATCCAAGTTATTTATTTAACTATTGAAATTTGATTTTTGTGGCAATGGACACTTTACTAACTATTTCAATTTTTAAATGGGAAAACCATATATTTCTAGCATAAAACTTTTTCCTTGAAAATTTAAAGGTTCTTTGTCGTTCAACAGAACCAAATATTATAGTCAAAAATGGAAACAGAAGCAACTAAGACTCATCACTTTTATAAGTTATTTTATGTAAACCCAGAAACTTATAAGCTCAAATAAAATCATCTACTTTAATAAATCAAATGACTTACCTGGAATGCATAATTTTCTCCACTTCTAGATGCTCTACTGTTAATAGATTAATAAAATATTAAAAAATGATGAGTGAAATGCAAACAATAGTTCAATAATAAGTATTGAATTTTCTGTACTAACAATAGTAAAGATATTAAGCCCATCCTGATATCACTGCACCCGTACGAAGGAGCTAAATAATGTTCAACATATTTTTATTTTGCAAACAGAAATGAAGGTTTTATATTTATTTGTGATAAAAGCGAGCACAACTCCTAATTAAGCATAGATACCTCATACAAGTTATCAATGTGTTAGAGATATACATATTTTGCAAACTCCAAATAATTCATCATATTTTAGAATGACGAAGAAAAGTGGTTTATAAAGAGAAGATTAGGACTTTGGAAGGGAAGGATGAAAATGAGGTTTAGGCGGTGAACCTTTTTAACTTTAATACGTCTATGATAATAAAGATATATTTTGTAAACATATATATGCACTTGTTTATATATACAACAAATACTTTCTAATGGTGAACCCTTTTTAACTTTAATACATCCATACAATTGCATTTTGAATAAAATGGGTTCGATCACTTGAACTCGTAAATAATTACTAACTAATCATTCTCGCGCAAAAAAATAAATGAAAAGATAAAGTAACCATTGAATTTAAGTCATTAAATTTAAAATTAAATGACTAGGGATGATAATTGATCATCTTCTTTAATTTTTAGTACAATGTAGGAAATTCTATTTTTCATCTAAAATACCTATGCAATAATGGTTAAAGCAAAATAGTAATAGTAGAGTTGTTAAAATTAACTGCTATTTTACCGGTAACAAAATTCATGGAAAAATACCCATTTGACTAAGCTCCATTGATCATGAGGTCTTTGTATATTAAGTGGTTCTCAACCAGTTATAATTTCTATAAGCACAACCCCAAAGCTAAATACATCAATTTTTGTTGAGAGTTGCTGAGTTGAGTAGTTCCTGAAATCAAACAAATCTTCACTTCAAAAGCCTACATGCACTTGCAGACATTGTAATAGTTTCATCTATATTTAAATACAATTCATGGAAATGATGATAATATGGTCCTTTGTTATTTACAATTCAATTTTAATATTGTTTATGGAAGTTGAAACAGTCTAGAATAAGATTAGCCTGCAAATACATTGCATGTGTGTTTGGTCGTTGTTTTCTCCTTATTTTATAGTAGAACTTAACACAAAATTGGGAATTGCGCTTTGATTCAAGATATTAAACTGAAATGAATAGAGGAATTCGCTTTTGAACATTAGTTTTTAACTAGTTTAATGTATGCTCCTGTAAATTTAACTTAAACATATTTTTCATTTTGTTTTCATAAGACAAATGGTTGATATATTATGAACTATGAGATAAGTTGGAGATATATTATGAACAGTGTGTGTGTATTCGTTTTAAGAATCAAAATTACTAACTTTGTAACTTAATCAATGTCCAAATACCAGAAAATATATACAAACAACTAGATCGAACATAAGGGTTTCATTACTTCATCATTATCCGCTGTTTGATATCTACTTTCAAATATAACTTGTAAGCCAGAAAATTAATTAACCTACATGAAAAATCAACTTTCAATTATGATGCTGTCTAATTTGAGGAAACTATCTATGCCTAATTTTCTTATAATTTCCATACCAACCTCATAGATATACACAATAAGCATATTGACCACTATAAAACCATTCAACAATATAGTATAGGGTAAAGAGGTATTAGTGGAAAATACACCAATAATGAGCAGAAATATATTCAATTTGAGGATTCAAAAATGATAAAGTACGTGTGAAGATAGTACATGTAGAAAATCAACTTAGAATACCGATACATATAGTTATTAGACTATCATAAAATGGATCTCCACAATGGTAAATCAGAGACTTAGCTTTTACAGATTCATTACTTTTAGTGGGGAATAATCCAGTGAAGAATCAAACAGACAATTGCTTCTCTAACTTAAAATCGATTCGAATTTTACAAATTTGAGTAGAGAAGAAAGTCTTACCTTAATGGATACTACAACTATGGTGAAGCTAGGGTTTCCCAACTGGCGATGAGAATTGAAGTAACAAATTGAAGAACGAGATAGGGGTTTTTTAGTTATTCAAATCAAATTTAAAAAGGGAAATAAAACAAGTGAGGTTATGCAACCATGTTAGTTTACACATGACTCAGGACCTTGAGGCAATCCAAGAAGAAAAATAGCAATGGCGAAAGTTGGACAATAAGTGTAGAGATGGATGATTTTAGGATTTCATTTGATTTGATAAGAAAAATTAAGATGAAAACGTGAGCATTAGTTTTAATTGTAAAAAAAGCGGCAAATAAAATATTTCATGTTCCCACTTGTAAAATTGCATACGTAGTTATTTATAGCACGGAATCATGCTATTCTTACTTTATTTTCATTTTCATTATAGTTCCAATAGCAACTAGCATCAAAACGCTATCTTATAATGAATCTTCATGCAATAAATAACAAAATTTCTTGCGGTGTAAAATTCCAATTTCTAATTCAGCTCTAGTTAATTTTCCTATATTTTCTTTATTTAATTTCTTTAATTCTCTATATTTTTCATTTAATTCCATACTAATTTCAAGAAGGTCTTCATATTTTAATTCAGGATGTACCTCACCTATATTAGCCATGAAGCAAACATTTGCTTGCTCTGAGTCATTGTTACTATCGGATGAAGAGGAAGAGGAAGAGTCGTCCCAAGTTACTTGAATTGCTCCTCTCTTTCTCTTGAAATTTTCGAATTTGTTTTTCTTTTTATCATAATTGAGTACTGGACAGTCTTTCTTCATATGGCCAAATTTATCACACCCGAAGCATTCTATTGATGTTTGATTTGAGGAATTAGAGCTGCTGTTGTTTTGAAATTTCATCTATTTTTTAACTTCTTGAATTTGTTGCAATTTCTGGAGATGAAAACAATCTCATCTTCTTCCAAGTCGGAGTTGTCATTGTTTACCTGAAATGTGATGTTTTTCCTTTCTTGATTCGTTCTTTTCTTGTCAGTAAATTAGCTTCATATGACATCAGATATCCTATTAACTCTTCAACTTTAAGTTGGGAAAGATCGTTAGATTCTTTGATGGTTAAAACTTTTCTTTCCCATGTTTTTGTCAGAGAGTTCAAAATTCGTGTGACTGAATCAAAATAAGTGAATTTAACTTCTAGTGCCATAAGATCATGTTGTATAGTTTGAAATCTAGCATACATGTAAATAATTAACTCATTTGATTTCATTTTAAAAGATGAAAATTGATTTTTAGAATGGAAATTTTTGTTTTCTTGACTTTATTTATGGCTTCATGAGTAATTTTTAATGTACGCCTTATATCATAAGCAGTAGTGCACAAAATGACTCGAGAAAATTCATTTTATCGAGTGAACAAAATAAACATTCATAGATTTGGCATTGTTAGATGCCTCTGTTTTTTGTGCATCAGTTCATGTGCTTATATCAGTGTTAGATGCTTCACATTTATTTTGATTTGCTAACCAAATTTCTAGACCATTAGCTTCTATAAAAATACGCATATGTGTAGACCAGTAAGCATAAATAGATCCAGTAAATAGTGAAGGACATGTAGTGGATTGACCTTCTTGAAATGTACTTGCCATATTAAATATGTTTCAATTACATGTTACTGTAACTTGAAATAACCGTGCTCTGATACCAACTGAATGTCTAGTGAATCATATACTCTTTAACTAGTGTATAATATGCAAGTGTGTATATATATATATATATTAATGCAACAGTAGATAACAAATAGTAGAATATAAAAAGCATACAAACTAGAGTTTTTATACTGGTTCAAATCTCCCATCCTACGTCCAGTCCCGAAGCTCCTCTTCGGTATTTCTTTTAAAAAAACTACCCTCACTTTGCCCGTAGAAATAGGCTTAATACAAAAGTATCGTTGATAATCTTTTGTTTCAATAACACAGTTTTTGACTTACAGTACAAATCTTTCTATGATCTCCTTTGAGTATATGAATATGATTGCTTTGTGTTATAGGAAGTGAATTTAACCAAAAGATTATAATGGAATGAGAGTATGTAAATAATGTATATGCAAGAGAATGCTTAGAAATTAAGAGAGCATATGATAGATCAAAAGAAAATTCAGTTAGATCTCAATCGGGATGTTGTTTATAGAGTTAGAGAGGTGCACATGAAGAGTTGTTGCTTTTTGAAGAAAACATTTCATTTTAATGGCTGCACTTCTTCATGAAAGATGATTTACTTTGGTTTTAAAAAGAGTGTCTTTTCAAATAGGACAATTTTTGCCTTTACAAATGTCTATGACTATTTTATTTTTTTAACCCGAAACTTGTCGCAGACGTCTGTGAATATACCTCAGACGTCTGTGAGTATTTTTATCTTTTTAAACTAAAACTTGTCACAGACATCTGTGAGTATACCTCGGACGTCTATGAGGTGAAATTGTAGTTTTCTACATGTTTTTAATGTTTATAAAGTTGTGTATCCGTATATACTCAAGGTGAACTTAATAATATTTTATCTATGACTTTTTACAATAGAATAATTTTTAATATGGTTAATGAACATTCGTCTCTCTTTGAGTCTTAATATCTTGAATAATATCTTCGATCATGGTGTCTGCGTGTAGTGTATGATTGCAATTTTGATAAATTCTATCTATGTATATGATTGTATAGTTATTATCATTGAAACATAAGTTGGAGGTTCTAACACATTATGCATGTAACGACCCACTATTTATACTGTTCTAAATCAATACTCAAAGACGGCATCTGACTCTCAAATAATATAATTACCGATTCATTATGGTAATAAAAAGTAGAATAAAACAATCTCACATTGTAGGGATGAAAAATAATAATTAGAATATACATAGCTAGAATAATCGCTAAATAAATATAAGGCGATGCAGCGGAATACAACATAAATCAGTACTAGATAATCATACAACATTAACTGATAATACATTCCTCATAAATATTACACAAATCTTCCAAATGTATAATACAACATAATGCATCATAGTACGAGTCTAGCAAGTCGCCTCCATGCTCCAAATTGTTGATCCATGAGCCCATCCTCAAAGAATACCAAACTTCGAGCCTACTCAAACGAGTAGCTGAGAGTTGTCAAACAAAGAAAAAGTGAGATAAAACTCAGGGTTAGACATAATCTGGTGAGGGAACAAAGTTTTAAATATTTTAAATAAAATTACTTAAGCATTTAAGTAAATGTGAGTACCATATATCGCATCTTACCTTGCTCTTACATACAACAAATTAGCACAATATCTTCCATTGCACTACACTAATGCAAAACGCTAATAATGTAGTACTAATACACCATGATCAAACCATGATCCCAAAAAAATGATCACTACTGCTAAGATCGATGAGATATGCGCCAACGCACATAGTCCCTATGGCTAAAACCCAATAGGTATGCCACAATGCGTATGGTCACTACTGCTAAGACCAAAACATAGATGACTCATTACCGGGGAACTCTATGTCCCAGTCCGCTGTCATCGAAATCGTAGATGACTCGCTACTGAGAAACTCCATGTCTCAGCCCGCTACCATCGCAAATCGTACATCACGCGCTACTGAGGAACTCTACGTCTCAGGCCACTATCATATACATACCTAGATGACTCGCTACTAGGGAACTCTATGTCCCAGCCCGCTAACATCGAAATCGTAGATGAGTCGCTATTGAGGAACTCCATGTCTCAGCCTGCTATCAACACGAATCATATATGACTCGCTATTGAGGAACACTATATCTCAGCCCGCTATCATATAAAAACCTAGATCACTTGCTACTGGAGAACTCTATGTCCTAGCACACTATCATCGAAATCGTATAGGATCACCACGCATCGCCACGGCATAAAACCCACGGGACAATTTTAAAATACTGACCCATATCGAAAGCATGACCCTAACATAAATACACTTCTGATGTATCCTCCCGATTACCTCAAAATCTACGATTTTTGGAATAAGCGCCAGTGTGGGTTTCATATGGGCCCCAAAATCAAATTACTCCAAAGCCTATCAAACTTTCCCAGATTTTAGCCCTTAAAAAAGGATGAACACTAGTTCAAACGGCACCTCAATCCAAGTCAATATGCAAAAGTTGTCGCAATTTGAAATTTTGATTGATCGATTGATAAAACTCGAACAGCAGGCTGTAAGACGTATGCAACATCTACTAGACATCTAAGGTTTTGGGTTAGACATCCGACATATATTGCTTTCTATTCCCAAGGCTTATCTGGATATCTGAGATTCCAGGTCAGACGTTTAGATGCTTGTTATGGGTAGAATAAATCTTCAAACATCCAAAACTTTGGATCTATAGCTCCAAATGACTTGTCGTTTCTTCCATTGCAATCATGGTAAAATTATTTTCAATCTAGTGGTCTCAAACCACAAATTTTCACAACTTTGAAAATGGGTCCTTAATTGCCTTCCATATATGGCTCCATATAATCGAGATACATTGCCCGAATACCGTTTATTATTTTAAAACAATGATATCATTAATCAATCTATATTAACAACCAATTAATTAACACAAACAACCAAAATAAACAGACAATCAATCATTCATCAAGCAATTTATATAACTACAAAACCATTCTTATTTTTAAACCTAAAGTCCACATAGTCACATATCCCTCTAAGTTAATCCATTAACATCGTTGAACATTCACGACTAATTTAAACCCATTTTGAGTTCCTTACCTCCATTTCAAATTAATAGCTTTGAACTATTAATTACATTATCTCTTTTTAGAAAATTTGACTATCTTGCCAAGAATCTTCTTCTTTCTTATGACATAGCCCGATGTATTTTCTAAACATCTATAATGTTAAATACACCTTTATTCATCTTTGTTAGCTTGTATCGCCATTTGCACTATATGTATGTTAACGGGCATTAAATATTACATATAAATGTTGCATATAAACCACTTTTTATCAAAACCATTTCCTTTATTTCAAAACATCTCTTTTGAAAACCATAGTCTTGTTTACTTATCTTCAAACCATAGTTGTATCACAAATCATGTTTAAACCATTTAATAGCTTTCCACTTTCTATTATTTACCTTCAATATACCATTGTTTCATGTAATTTAAAGTGTGCATTTTTCCTTAATTCCGCAAATTAAGTTAGTAATCTTAATTCATTACAATGTCATGTTCTCTTTTCTTATGCAAGCTCATAGATGTTCCTTATATCATTTCATATTACTAACAACTATAAAAGAAGTTACTAATATTTTTAGCTGCGTATAAATTAACATGCACATAGCCATGTCTACCATTACACACCAATATATATAAGAGTAAGTTCATACTCATCATAGCAAGCAAATGCATCCAATTTAATCCCAAAATCAAAACTCCTTACTCTCTTGAAATTGGACGATTCCATAATCCATCATCATTGGCCTCCAAACTCCCGGTGAAAGTGCTCCCTTACCTAACTAGAATTAAGGTGATTTGTCCCGGATTTATTGAATTTTGTTTAAGGCCAATGATGGAACTTTTATTGTTTAGGGCAATGGAAGAGTCGATTTTGAGAAGAGGAGTGGAAATGAATGTAAAGGGGAATGAGAGGAAATGAATTAGCATGCTCAAAGTAGGTTGAGCATTTAACCATGTTTCATTTAGCCTCAAATCTGACTTTTACCCCTAAATGACCATTTTCCCCTAAACACTTTTTCAAAACATATAAGTGCCTTATATCAAAATATATTTTTAGACATATTCTGGACGCAACGGAATATGTCTCGGAGTCTAATTCAATTGTCTGAAAAATCTTTATTTTAAAATCGTCGTTTTAAATATTTAAATTATCGTTTAAATATTTTCATTAAAAAGATAGGGCGTTACATTCTCTTCCCCTTAAAAAGATTTCACCCTCAAAATCTCCGAGAGTGATGTAATCTGCCCATCCTCAAAACATCCATAGTCCTTGCTTCCTACCAAGCAACTAAGGCAATCAAAATCACAAATAGCAATCTCAAGCGCACGCATCCACAACAACATGTATAATAGAACAACACAACAACCATTCATGCAATTCAAACAATGTCCATAACCTTTAATTATATTCTAGATGTAATTTTCAATTCCAAAATGAATTAAACAATTAGCAATTTTAACATGAATGCAAGTGATAACACAATATCAGCCTACATGCAAATATTAGCATGAACATGGATGCATGTACTAGTATGTACACACCTCCATGCAATTCCACACTCAAGATTTCTAACTTGCGTGAAATTCCTAACTTACATGCAACTTCAATTATATGTTATAATGAAATCAAAAAACCAAAATAGCAACAAAAATTAATAAATCCAAACAATGATAAAAACATTTTATCATGCCAACAAACAACTAATGATGACAGTAACAATTTAATGCAACAAGCAACTATAATTAACTAAAATTAATATTCATGGTGTAACGACCCAGAATTTATGTTAATTAAAAATTATATATTTAATTAATTTTAAATATTAATAATTGAAATTTATAAGTCGAATAAATTTTATTTTGAATATATAGATTTAATTGGATAATTAAATCGATAATTTAATATGTTAAAATACAGAAATAGTTGAAAATTGGGTTTAAAATGATTAAAATTGATTTGTAAAATTTTATTATATCATATTGGAGTTAGAATGATGTTATAGAACTTTTAAAATCGAATTAAAAGTTAATTTGTGAAAATTGAATATTTTAATATTAAATTGACGAGTTAAAATAGCCATTTTTCAAACACTCTCGGATTTCGACGAAACTAGTTTCATCGGATCCGTAATGGGATATTATTGTAAGGTTTCAAATTTTGTGTCAATCGGATTTATCGTTTGTCCGAGGCAAGCCAAAACGCGTAGAAATTGGTTTAAATCAATTTAATTTAAATTTGATCGTTTATTGCCGTAACTCGCACAGATGATTGAATCAGCCTCTGAAACACGTTCCATTGTGTTCGGAACGCGGGGTGAACCTTAGAAACACCAACCGTCACGCTTCGTTTGGAGTTCGAAAAAAAATTGGGTGAATAGTGCACGGAAATTTTCTATAAAAGGACCTCAATTTTCATTTTTGCAAATAAAAAATAAGGCTAGGGTTTTAAGCAACCGGCCGCCGTCTCAAACATCAATGGCCAGAAACACGTATTCTTCTCCTCCAATTTTCTTCTAATCCGTCATCCTATACCAAAAACTTTCAACTACAATGTCGTAGAGGACGAAGAGATCTTCACAACCAACGGTCAAGATCGTGAATGGAGCTGTGGATCGACCAGAAATTGCGCGCGTTTGGTCGTCCTTTGTTCACGTTTTTTGAAGCAATATGGTAGCCGAGCTTTGTGCCGTTCGAGGTGAAGATGGAGCTGACTGTGGGGCACGTAATGATGGAGCTTGATCGCGATTTCGATGATCATTGAGGACGCGTGATTTAGGGTTTTGATGGCGGCATGGGTTCGTTCGAACCTGTTAGTGTTGAACGCGTGAGGAAGATAAAGAAATGGGCGGCCATGATTTCTTTGCTTGGAACATGCGGTCGTGATGGAATTTTTAGGTTAAAATAAAAATAAATTGTAAATTAATTTATATATTAATTCGTATGATCTTTAGATGTTGTAACCACTTCATACGAGGTCCGTTTTGGACGAAACCAGTTGCGTTGGAACCGTATGGACGAATACTATGCTATGGAACTGGATTGGAGTCGTTTGGTGCTAGTTATAATTTCGGGTAAAATTAAACGCGTGTTTAATATTATTCGAAATAAAACGCTGAAACTGAATTGAAAGCGAGGTGAGAACTTCTCACTCAATCGAATTGTTTCGATTTAAATTTTAAATAGTTAAATTTAAAATTTGCTTGATTGTGTGATTGGATGATAAATTGTTATCTATTGTGTTAAATAGACATTATGCACTGTTATTAAGCGAAGGTTATTTATCAAAAACATATACCGCGAATATTTCACCGTATAGTGAAATTGGTATTATTTATGTACTTGGAGTTGATTTCCCGCATTATATAGCGGATGAGACCCTATTGCGCCGCATAATAGCGGATAATATTTTATGAATCCCATATACCGCGATATTCCGTATTGGAACGCAATTGGTATTGTGCTAATGTCTTTGGATGCAGGGAAAGGGTCGGAGGGATCCAACTGAATTCCTCACCAGTATTTATTTGATTATAGATATTATGATGTTTGTTGATTATCATATCGATATATGATATTTGGATGTCGTGATTGACTATTTGGTGCTGTTGCATCATCGGATCCATTTTTGAAGTTTTAAAATAATGATTTTGATTTTAAAAAGAATTTTAAAGTGATTTTTGAAAGCATACGTTTTATTAAATTTTGAATTGTTAAGATAAATAAACATTAAAATTTTATTGTTATAAAAGTTATATTTTTGGAAAATAGTACTTAAGTATGATTTTGGAGTTATATAAGTTTAAATAACGTTTTGTAAATTATTAAAAGGATTGGTTTATATAAATTGGGATTTTTGAATTATTAAAAACGATGTATATAAAAGATTTATAAAATTGAAATTTTAGAAATTAAAAATATTGGAATATTAAAACGAGTTTTTATAAGTGTTAAAAAAATGAAATAAAAATTGGATTTCATAAGTGAACGAAATTTATAGATTTATAAATTGTGAAGTTATAAAATGAATAGATCTCGTAAAATAAAAGATTTATAAGTAATTATCTTATAAATCAGACTTTGGCATTTAAATGGGATATAAATAGAAATTGTTAATAAAGGGATTTTTATAAGTTGAAGCTGTTATAAAATATAAAAGAATCTTAAAAATAATAAGATTATAATGTGTGAAGTTTTTTTAAGAACGATTTTGTAAATAAATGGATTATAAGTATTTAACTTATATGGATTTTGGTATATAATTGAGTTATATAAATTGAATTGGATTAATAAAGGAGATTTATAATTGAAGTTTTTATAAATAGGAATGGAATTTATAAACATTGTGTATAAATACGAAACCGACTTATTTTGATAAGTCAATTATTTTAGATTTTTAAAGGAGATATATTCACGATTTTGGATGGTGGATAATCCTTTAGAACAGAATGTGTAGAAAAATTGAATATGGTTAAAAAAGAATATTCACGATTTCAGGACAGTGAATAATATATTAAAGTGTTTTGGGGAAGTGATATTTTAAATAGAATTAAAACGATTTGAAGTTGTTTTAAAATGTATTAACTATCGAAACCATAGGTTTCAACATTCATTGTTGAAATGGACGTTTTCGAGAAATAGAAGGAAATGGTAGACTATAACACTGTTGTTATAGTAAATGATTTCTGAAAGGAAATATTTTGTATAGTATTGGGATTTATATATCTATTTTAATTTCGAACCCCTATACTAGTGATTTTGGGTCGTCGAAACGATGTTTTACGCAACATTCGTTTTGACCCAAATAAATGTGTTTGAAATGATGTTTTCCTTAAAGAATGAAATCTATACTTAGCAGTGATTTAAGTATATCGAATATTTTCCAAACGTTGAAAATAAATGGATTTGTGAATTACTTATTATTATTTAATAAGTAAGGAAATGTTTTCCAATATGAAATGAATGTTTTGAGATTTTATCTTTTAAAGATAAATTGAAAATGAATATTAGAAATCGATTTAGAAATCGTATATTCATAGATATTTTGGGAATTGTAAATTCACTATGGAATTTATAAAAGGAAAGGGGAATTTGTTTAAAAATAAATGTTGATTTATTTTTGAAGTGCGGGAATAAATTTACGGATTTGGAACGTAAATATAAAGTAAATCGTTAAGGATTTATTTAATTGGTTTAAATGAACCATGTCGAAATGAAAGTATTTCCGCGTAAGGAAAATGTTTGAAATTTGTTTTCAAAAGTGGTAAAGGTGAAAAGTGATTTGAAAATTGTTTTCAAATGGTTGAAGTGTGGAAATTATATATCTAGTAAAGATATTTTGGAAAGTAAATAATTTGGGAAATTATTTGGAATCTGGTGATGTTGAGCATGCCTATTGATAGTTAAATAACCGACTATCAATATTTACCTTTAAATAGGTATTTGTTGTGATTTGTTTGAATTTGAATGCTACACTTATTTTGAAATAAGCGCTCACTATTTGGGTTAGCCGGGAAAGGACCTTGGGGTCGTATAACCCATTCCGAATATGTGATACGTCGTTATGGATTGCATTTGAAGACCGGTGTTGAAGACCGAATATTTATGAAAACGGAAGGATTACCGTCGAATGTTTCTGCATCGGCTGATCCCCGATATAGAAATTTATTACCCTTTGTGATGGGAAGTCCGGTCGTGATTAGTGAATATCCGGATTGCAAGGACTTCTTTGTAAGTGCCTTCGGTTCCGTTCGATCCCGGAACGGACCTGTATGGATGTGTGTCTGACGTTACAATTTGAGATGTAAAGCTGGTTTCTATCAAATATATTTCCGTTGGTGGCGGAGAATTTATTCTCTTAGCTTAACACCCTTAGTGGTTATGTAGTTGATGGTTACTAGTGATACATTCCCAAATTGGTAATGTGGCATACGAAGTGCTGTTGAGCATTCGATGATCAAAGCACAGCTTTTGTATAAAGCGTGGCTTTGTGGACGAGACTTCGTCGGACCTCACACCCCGGAAATGGTCAAAACAGGAAGGATGCAGCAAGTTTATTAGGGGTAGCTCCCCTTTAGTGTATGTCATTCCTTCTGGATAGAGGTGGTATCATGGTATGGAGCCCAGATACTTTACCTATGTTGTTGCTGCAAATTTATTGCTTTGTGGTTGTTGGAAATCGAGGATCCTCGGATATAGATCGGTTACAATCGGGGAATGACATATTCATGTCAGTAGTTACCTAGTTTGAAAGGTAATCCGGCCTTGTGTTGGCAGAGATCTGGTTAGGTTCTCGGGTCGTCTTTACAGAGGCGTATCCATGTGGCAATGGGAAGTTCCTTGGCCTGACCATTCGTTGGAAATCCAAAGAAACAATACGATCTTGTACGGTTTTAGTTGTAGAACCTATCATTCACTTATGGTGGCGCCCCACTGTTTGGATGGTAGCTATAGTAGGCATAAGTGCGGAATGCCTATGCTGGCTAAGATTTATATCTTTACTTTCGAAATGATTTTTCCTACACTATGCACTAGTAATAATATCAAATGTTTCTTTTTAATGCGTATCAAGCATCTTTGACTATCATGAGGAGAAATCTCCTCTGATTCTGCGTTTGCATTGTGTGTGTGTGCGGGAGGCCTTATGCTAGTCTCATTTTCTAAAAAGCATTGCGAATCTATTTCAAAATTATCCTGTACTTTGTTTTAAAAATAAACTGTTTTAGTTCTCACACCAGTCACATGACTGACTCGGAGTTTATTGTTTTCCTTCCTAAACTCTGGGTGCCCACCAATTTCCACACGGGCAGTCAAGAGTCGGGCTTATCAGGATATTTTGGAATTCAGAAGTTGCTGGAGGCAAGCTGGATGGCATGGCGTATTCACTAGTATATAGTATTTTTTTCCGTTGTTTGTTGTTGTTTGTTGTTGTACACTCTGATGATGTAATGTAATGTAATATGATGTAATGTAATAACTGATATAGTTCTTTGTTTAAAGATTATTCATTTATCTATTATATGTTGTTCCGCTGCGATTGTGAGATTCTGATATTGTTCTGTTGTTTCTTTCTGTTCTGTTCTATCTTTTCTCTCTTCTTCTACCTTTTTCTTCTTCTTTAACCATAAAGACTCGTAAGTTTGTTCCTCTTTGGCTGGATTGTTGTGGAATGTTGCCAGTTTAAAGGAGTACGGATTTTCGGGCCTTTACATTTGGTATCAGAGCATATGGTTAAGCGATAACCATGGCTCTGTTGGGAATTGCTCTTTAGAGATAGAGTCAGTAGTACTCTAGAATGAGTTTGAGTGTAATAATAGATGCGAGCGCGTATTTGTTAGTGAATATGAAATTGTTTTATATTGTGTTTGCTTATCCGTTGAGCTATTTGTGAATTTTGGTCGGTAGGTGGGACGCCATATTATCGACATGAATTTCTAAACACTTAAACGTGGAAAGTCGACATAGTATCGTTTTAAATTGGGTAAATGAAATAATTTTACCTCGATTATATTTTATATATAAGGAATAATTTTTCAGAATTATTAAGTGTATATAAATTGATTGTTTGGTTGTTGAAAATGTAAGTTATATGCAAGTAAATAAAAGTTGTTTGAATAAGTTAAATAAAACAATTGTAAAAGAATGAATTGTATAAGCAAATGAATTATAAAGTATGGAATTATAATTAAAACGATTTACAATCGTGAAATGATCTTATATAAGTAAAGAGAAAATAGTGAAATTTCATAAGTAAGATTTATAAATATGATTTATGAATGAAAGGAAAATTTTGAAAGAATTTAAAAGCATTGAATTCACTATTGTCACTGGGAAATAATAAGGGTGATGACTGCAGCATCATCATTATCATTTTCGAGTTTCTGTGGGATGGATTTGCTACCATAGTGATTAAATTTTTTTAGTTTTGTTGTAATAAACAACTTTGAAATTAAAATCCAAGTTGTAGTTGTTGAATATAAGTGAAATGAATTTTGAACTTATAATATGAATAATAAATTTAGCTTTGGATAAGTTAATGGATTTGGAAGTTAAATAAATAAGTCGTATAACTTATAGAATGGGAAGGATAAGTAAAACCAATTATTGAAGTGGTTAAACAATTTTGTTAAGCAAAATAAGGTGGAATTTGACTTCGGTAAAAAGTTAAATAGAATTTACTTTAGAATTTGAATTTGAATTGAATTTATAAGTGGAAATTAAAGTTAAGATTAAACAAAAGATGTTTAATTGGAATATAACTTAAGTGATGAAGTTGAAATTGTTATAAATAAGTGAAGTGATGAATATGAACTTGAGTTATATAAATGAAATTCAACCTTATATTGTTAAAGGAATTAGCAATTGAATAAATTAATGGATTGAATGTTAATCAATTGAATGTAAAATAAATTGATAAGGAATAAAGAATGTAAGTGTTAATTCATTAAAAGCTAATGTTATTGGAAGTTGAATAATTGAATGAGAATCAATTTAATATAAACCAATTGGAATTAAAAGTGTTGGACCAAATTGAATGTAAAGTAAATAATTTGGTTATGTTCAATGTACATTGGTTGTTATATGGTTATTAATTAATTGTATATAAATTCATTAAGTGTTAATGAAATTGAATTAGCGAAATTAGAAGCTAAAGTAATTGAATCCAACTCGGAAGAAAATGAACTTGAATAGAATTGAATTTGATTTGGAAGTGAACCAACTTGAACGTAAATTAGTGAATGTAAACTAATTGAAATTGAATATGAATGAATGTTAGTAAAAACATCCAATGTTAATGAATCAAATGTGATTAAATTGGAAAACCAATACATTGAATATTAATGTGAATATGAATGAATATTTATTTAGTTATGGATTGCTGGATGTTTATTGGTTGGATAGTTGTTTGATGGTTGCATTTGTTGATTGAATGCATTTGCTATATTAGCATATGTAGTTGTTATAATAGTATATGTTGTATATCGATATTATTTACATATATGCATGTTCTCATGTTGTTTGTTGAGTGTTTAGTAGGTGCGGATTGCGCTTGCTTCGCATTTGGAGCTCGCTTTTGCGCTATTTTAGCCGTATATGCTCGCTAATAAAATGTAAGGTACATATCTCGGATTAAATATCGTACTTTTACACTTTTTTCCCTACGGGATGCCTCATCACTTGATGAGATGTATATTGTGATATATATATTGTCATTTTTTTTCGGATCGAGCCGCGCAAAGGAGACTATGGCAAAAATTTTCGAAAATTTAAGGCGTTAGAAATTTTTTGGGAATTTTGGAAAATTTTGAAAACTATAACTAAGTATGATTTGAAAACTTAGTAAAGATTTTGTAAGAAGTTTAACTATGAATTTTGGAAAAGTTAAACACTCAAGTGAATTTGAAATTTAATTCGAACGAATTGTTTTGGAAAGTTAATAGATTCTGTAACTTCTTCTTACTTGGTAATTTCGAGGACGAAATTCTTTTAAAGGGGAAAGTTTGCAACGACCCAGAATTTCTGTTAATTAAAAATTATATATTTAATTAATTTTAAATATTAATAAGTGAAATTTATAAGTCGAATAAATTTTATTTCGAATATCTAGATTTAATTGGATAATTAAATCGATAATTTAATATGTTAAAATATAGAAATAGTTGAAAATTGGGTTTAAAATGATTAAAATTGATTTGTAAAATTTTATTATATCATATTGGAGTTATAATGATGTTATAGAACTTTTAAAATCGAATTAAAAGTTAATTTGTGAAAATTGAATATTTTAATACTAAATTGACGAGTTAAAATAGCCATTTTTCAAACAGTCTCGGATTTCGACGAAACTAGTTTCATCGGATCCATAATGGGATATTATTGTAAGGTTTCAAATTTCGTGTCAATCGGATTTATCGTTTGTCCGGTGCAAGCCAAAACACATAGAAATTGGTTTAAATCAATTTAATTTAAATTTGATCGTTTATTGTCGTAACTCGCACAGATGATCGAATTAGCCTCTGAAACACGTTCCATTGTGTTCGGAATGCGGGGTAAACCTTAGAAACGCCAACCGGCACGTTTCGTTTGGAGTTCGGAAAAAAATCGTGTGAATAGTGCATGGAAATTTTCTATAAAAGGACCTCAATCTTCATTTTTGCAAATAAAAAACAAGGCTAGGATTTTAAGCAACCGGTCGCCGTCTCAAACATCAATGGCCAGAAAAACGTATTCTTCTCCTCCAATTTTCTTCTAATCCGTCATCCTATACCAAAAACTTTCAACTACAATGTCGTAGAGGACGAAGAGACCTTCACAACCAACGGTCAAGATCGTGAATGGAGCTGTGGATCGACCAGAAATTGCGCGCGTTTGGCCGGCCTTTGTTCACGTTTTTCGAAGCAATATGGTAGCCGAGCTTTGTGCCGTTCGAGGTGAAGATGGAGCTGACTGTAGGGCACGTAATGATGGAGCTTGATCGCGATTTCGATGATCATTGAGGACGCGTGATTTAGGGTTTTGATGGCGGCATGGGTTCGTTCGAACCTGTTAGTGTTGAACGCGTGAGGAAGATAATGAAATGGGCGGCCGTGATTTCTTTGCCTGGAACGTGCGGCCGTGATGGAATTTTTAGGTTAAAATAAAAATAAATTGTAAATAAATTTATATATTAATTCGTATGATCTTTAGAATGTTGTAACTTGTTCATACGAGGTCCGTTTTGAACGAAACCAGTTGCGTTGGAACCGTATGGACGAATACTATGCTATGAAACTGGATTGGAGTCGTTTGGAGCTAGTTAGAATTTCGGGTAAAATTAAACGCGTGTTTAATTTTATTCGAAATAAAACGCTGAAACTGAATTGAAAGCGAGGTAAGAACTTCTCACTCAATCGAATTGTTTCGATTTAAATTTTAAATAGTTAAATTTAAGATTTGCTTGATTGTGTGATTGGATGATAAATTGTTATCTATTGTGTTAAATAGACATTATGCGCCGTTATTAAGCGGAGGTTATTTATCAAAAACATATACCGCGAATATTTCACCGTATAGTGAAATTGGTATTATTTATGTACTTAGAGTTGATTTCCCGCATTAGCGGATGAGACCCTATTGCGCCGCATAATATCGGATAATATTTTATGAATCCCATATACCACGATATTCCGTATTGGAACGGAATTGGTATTGTGCTAATGTCTTTGGATGCAGGGAAACAGGTCGGAGGGATCCAACTGGATTCCTCACCAGTATTTATTTGATTATAGATATTGTGATGTTTGTTGATTATCATATCGATATATGATATTTGGATGTCGTGATTGACTATTTGGTGCTGTTGCATCATCGGATCCATTTTTTAAGTTTTAAAATAATGATTTTGATTTTAAAAAGAATTTTAAAGTGATTTTTGAAAGTATACGTTTTATTAAATTTTGAATTGTTAAAATAAATAAACATTAAAATTTTATTGTTATAAAAGTTATATTTTTGGAAAATAGTACTTAAGTATGATTTTGGAGTTATATAAGTTTAAATAACGTTTTGCAAATTATTAAAAGGATTGGTTTATTTAAATTGGGATTTTTGAGTTATTAAAAACGATGTATATAAAAGATTTATAAAATTGAAATTTTATAAATTAAAAATATTGGAATATTAAAACGAGTTTTTATAAGTGTTAAAAAAATGAAATAAAAATTGGATTTCATAAGTGAATGAAATTTATAGATTTATAAATTTTGAAGTTATAAAATGAATAGATCTCGTAAAATAAAAGATTTATAAGTAATTATCTTATAAATCGGACTTTGGCATTTAAATGGGATATAAATAGAAATTGTTAATAAAGGGATTTTTATAAGTTGAAGTTGTTATAAAATATAAAAGAGTCTTAAAAGTAATAAGATTATAATGTGTGAAGTTTTTTTTAAGAACGATTTTGTAAATAAATGGATTATAAGTATTTAACTTATATGGACTTTTGGTATATAATTGAGTTATATAAATTGAATTGGATTAATAAAGGAGATTTATAATTGAAGTTTGTATAAATAGGAATGGAATTTATAGACATTGTTTATAAATCCGAAACCGACTTATTTTGATAAGTCAATTATTTTAGATTTTTAAAGGAGATATATTCACGATTTTAGATGGTGGATAATCCTTTAGAACATAATGTGTAGAAAAATTGAATATGGTTAAAAAAGAATATTCACGATTTTAGGACAGTGAATAATATATTAAAGTGTTTTGGGGAAGTGATATTTTAAATAGAATTAAAATGATTTGAAGTTGTTTTAAAATGTATTAACTATCGAAACCGTAGGTTTCAACATTCATTGTTGAAATAGACATTTTCGAGAAATAGAAGGAAATGGTAGACTATAACACTGTTGTTATAGTAAATGATTTCCGAAAGGAAATATTTTGTATAGTATTGGGATTTATATATCTATTTTAATTTTGAATCCCTATACTAGTGATTTTGGGTCGTCGTAACGATGTTTTACGTAACATTCGTTCTGACCCAAATAAATGTGTTTGAAATGATGTTTTCCTTAAAGAATGAAATCTATACTTAACTGTGATTTAAGTATATCGAATATTTTCCAAATGTTGAAAATAAATGGATTTGTGAATTACTTATTATTATTTAATAAGTATGGAAATGTTTTCCAATATGAAATGAATGTTTTGAGATTTTATATTTTAAAGATAAATTGAAAATGAATATTAGAAATCGATTTGAAAATCGTATATTCATATATATTTTGGGAATTGTAAATTCACTATGGAATTTATAAAAGGAAAGGGGAATTTGTTTAAAAATAAACATTGATTTATTTTTTAAGTGTGGGAATAAATTTACGGATTTGGAACGTAAATATAAAGTAAATCGTTAAGGATTTATTTAATTGGTTTAAATGAACGATGTCGAAATGAAAGTATTTCCGCGTAAGGAAAATGTTTGAAATTTGCTTTCAAAAGTGGTAGAGGTGAAAAGGGATTTGAAAATTGTTTTCAAATGGTTGAAGTGTGGAAATTATATATCTAGTAAAGATATTTTGGAAAGTAAATAATTTGGGAAATTATTTGGAATCTGATGATGTTGAGCATGCCTATTGATAGTTAAATAACCGACTATCAATATTTACCTATAAATAGGTATTTGTTGTCATTTGTTTGAATTTGAATGCTACACTTATTTTGAAATAAGCGCTCACTATTCGGGTTAGCCGGGAAAGGACCTTGGGGTCGTATAACCCATTCAAATATGTGATACGTCGTTATGGATTGCATTTGAAGACCGGTGTTGAAGACTGGATATTTATGAAAACGGAAGGATTACCGTCGATTGTTTCTCCATCGGCTGATCCCCGATATAGAAATTTATTACCCTTTGTGATGGGAAGTCCGGTCGTGATTAGTGAATATCCGGATTGCAAGGACTTCTTTGTAAGTGCCTTCGGTTCCGTTCGATCCCGGAACGGACCTGTATGGATGTGTGTCTGACGTTACAATTTGAGATGTAAAGCTGGTTTCTATCAAATATATTTCCGTTGGTGGCGGAGAATTTATTCTCTTAGCTTAACACCCTTAGAGGTTATGTAGTTGATGATTACTAGTGATACATTCCCAAATTGGTAATGTGGCATACGAAGTGCTGTTGAGCATTCGATGATCAAAGCACAGCTTTTGTACAAAGCGTGACTTTGTGGACGAGACTTCGTCGGACCTCACACCCCGGAAATAGTCAAAACAGGAAGGATGCAGCAATGTTATTAGGGGGTAGCTCCCCTTTAGTCTATGTCATTCCTTCTGGATAGAGGTGGTATCATGGTATGGAGCCCAGATACTTAACCTATGTTGTTGCTGCAGATTTATTGCTTTGTGGTTGTTGGAAATCGAGGATCCTCGGATGTAGATCGGTTACGATCGGGGAATGACATATTCATGTCAGTAGTTACCTAGTTTGAAAGGTAACCCGGCCTTGTGTTGGCAGAGATCCGGTTAGGTTCTCGGATCGTCTTTCCAGAGGCGTACCCATGTGGCAATGGGAAGTTCCTTGGCCTGACCATTTGTTGGAAATCCAAAGAAACAATACGATCTTGTATGGTTTTAGTTGTAGAACCTATCATTCACTTATGGTGGCGCCCCACTGTTTGGATGGTAGCTATAGTAGGCATAAGTGCGGAATGCCTATGCTGGCTAAGATTTATATCTTTACTTTCGAAATGATTTTTCCTACACTATGCACTAGTAATAATATCAAATGTTTCTTTTTAATGCGTATCAAGCATCTTTGACTATTATAAGGAGAAATCTCCTCCGATTCTGCGTTTGCATTGTGTGTGTGTGTGTGCGGGAGGCCTTATGCTAGTCTCATTTTCTAAAAAGCATTGCGAATCTATTTCCAAATTATCCTGTACTTTGTTTTAAAAATAAACTGTTTTAGTTCTTACACCAGTCACATGACTGACTCGGAGTTTATTGTTTTCCTTTCTAAACTCTGGGTGCCCACCAATTTCCACACGGGCAGTCAAGAGTCGGGTTTATCAGGATATTTTGGAATTCAGAAGTTGCTGGAGGCAAGTTGGATGGCATGGCGTATTCACTAGTATATAGTATTTCTTTTCCGCTGTTTGTTGTTGTTTGTTGTTGTACACTCTGATGATGTAATGTAATGTAATATGATGTAATGTAATAACTGATATAGTTCTTTGTTTAAAGATTATTCATTTATCTATTATATGTTGTTCCGCTGCGATTGTGAGATTCTGATATTGTTCTGTTGTTTCTTTCTGTTCTGTTCTATCTTTTCTCTCTTCTTCTACCTTTTTCTTCTTCTTTAACCATAAAGACTCGTAAGTTTGTTCCTTTTTGGCTGGATTGCTGTGGAATGTTGCCAGTTTAAAGGAGTACGGATTTTCGGGCCTTTACACATGGCCTAATTGGTCATACAATAGTAACAAAAATAATTTAATGGGTGCAGTTCAATACACGTCGACATCGATTGTCACCTGGAAAATTATTCAAATCACTACAAACAATCGAGTAGCTTTTTTCCTAAACTATCCTAGGCCAACAAGCATGTACGATGTGCATGATTCATCTATTATGTAGTATCCGTTTGGGTCCCTACTTTGGCCATACAGATTTCCATTCCAAGCTAGCTTCAACCACCGACTTCTCTAGTATGGGCTTCGATCAGGTTCTTTGATTAGTTCACTCTATCACTCTTGCATGGCTGCAGTCCATGCATGGAAAATCCAAGGAACCGTCTCAATAATCCATCTCGAACGCTCATCGTTGAGAATCAAGTGCTAAAGCCTAAGTCGAATCTGTCTAAATCACATGGAAAATCTGTGTCCAAAAAAATCTAGACTCAAAACTGACGTACTAATAGGTGAATCCCTAATACACATGTGTACTGCTATTGGATTTTACCCTAAATTTCTATGATTTGGTAATTCAATACCGGACCCTTATAAACATAAGTGACTCAATTCGAATTCATGTGCCCATGCACCAAGCTCGAACAGTAGCACTTCTCTTTATATGAAAGTCCATATGTTACCGACATCATATTTCAAAGTCCATAAATAGCTTTACATACTTCATATTTTAAATCGAAATAAGCATAATTTCTTTTCTTTTAGAGTAAAGTAGCTCTTTAAAAATCTAGAGCCCTACTCTAAACACAAGCTGAAGAATAATTCTTTTATGATTTCAACGTTCTAATGAAAATCATATAAGTTACTAACAATTTCATTATACTATTTTATACAATCTTAAACCACTTTATAAAGTCTCATATTTATTTTTATAAAATCTCATATCTATTTTATAATATTTGTTCTTTATTTATAACTTCTTCAAACCATTTTATAAACATTAACTAAGGCTCATTGGGCTTCTAACCACTTTAACAAGGAGCATAGAACTCCCAAAAGCCTTAATTAATTTATTATTCTTTTGCAAATCAATTCAAATGGATTGGTTAATATTTTCTAATGGAGTGCACATCATTACACTACATCATTAATCCTAAATCAAACCATAGCATTACAAACGATCACCAATTAGCTCAAATCAATTCTAGGGCTTATAACTATTTTCAAAACATAGTTGTTAGGATCTTAAACAACTAATGGGTTATTGTTAATTGTGTTTACAACATAAACACAAGCCTAACTAACCCAACAATCTTAAATTCAACATATATAAATTCCAATCAAACCTATATATGCATATATATATATATATATATATATATATATATATATATATATATATGCATACACACACACACACACACACACACACACACACACACACACACACATATATATATATATATATAACACGAAGTAATAGTGAATCGAACTCATCTAGAACAATTTGAATTCAAAAATCAAATTATAAGTGTGAAACTTCATCGAGTAGCCCAAACAGCCTACTTCACCCGCATAGAACTCAACAAAAATTCGAGACGTTAAACTCGACACACTGTCATTATCAATGAATCAAGAAGAATCAAAACCAATCAACAACAAATGATGGCAAACAAGATCAACCAATCAACAACTTGTACAGTCACTAATATAAGACCGATACTCTTCATCAAACCATATCTACTCATGGCCTAAGCCAAAGGATGCGGATCTCCCCATTCGATCGTACATGCTCGTAGAACATGATCGATTAATCGATTACCATACCGATTCCATGCCCGATTGTAATTAGTAACAAAAAAAAGCATACAAAACAATGAAACAATTAATTTTCATTCAAGACAAGCAATAGCAACAAACAAGCAACGATTAAACGATAGTAAACCATGGCTAGCACACAATTTATCAGACATGCAAAGTAAGGAACGAAATCAATAACGATCAAGATCAGCTAACAACAAACAGCATTAAACGGCAATAAGCAAACAACAGCAATTGCAAACCACAGCAAGCAATAACGACCATCAATCAACAAGAAAAATTTATCATACACAAGGAATCTATACCGACACACATGGTAACCAACAATAGTTGAAGCATGCATGACAAACTATAAATTGCCATAAGCCTGTTCGACTTCCTAAATGCAAAAAAGGCCTAAGTGGTTTAACTTCTTCTGTAAATACAATGCACAAGAGACTATTACAACCCTCTATAAAAAGGAAAACTTTCGATATGCTAGATTATCGAACTTGAAAAACCCCCTAATAAATCAGCAACCTAAGTCTCTATTTTCCTTCTCTTCCGAACAGAACTCCTACTCCCAAAGGAGAAAGCTCTAATTTTAGTTCCTTGTGTTGTATGTTGATATCCAGAATGAATAAAATATTCCATCCATCTTTTTTTAATTGCCACTTGTCTTCTTATATTTCAACAAAAACTATATATTACGCACAAAATACTTCATATCCAACCTGTAGCTAGAAAAAGAATGATTCCAGATGTCTTTTTGATGGGACTTTGTTTCGGTAATGACAACGTATATATGATTTACGTGTCATAGTAAGACCCATGCATAACCGTTGCAACAATGATACGTGTATCACATGCCGTCTATTAACATTCAGGGAACAAAGCGGCACTGTACGATTTGATAAATATCTATCACATTATAAATTAATTGGTTATCATATTTTTGTAGTTGCAAATAATATGCATAATCAGGCCGTATACAGGCAATATTAAAGCCATTTATGTTTATAATATTATGTACATGGAGAATTTGTTTCTTAATTAGGACCCTTATGCCGATCAAGTCCATTAACATACGGAAATTTCAAAGTTTTAGTTGTGTTGATTGAGCCTACTTCTTTGAACGGAAAATACTTGCAGAGCAAATACTTCTATATGTACAGAATTGTCTTTATCCGTCTTCTTGGAACGACCAAAAAGATGTGGATTTTCGTACACAAAGTGGATAAAAGAAATCAAGTGATGAGAGGAACTTTTTTCAAAAATCCGTGCTAAGTGTTAGAACACATTTATTAAAAATTAATCTACATTGGATCACGTCAACTCTTTAAGTTTTCTCAATACATGTTTTATTTTTAATCTTATATTATTATAATAATAAAAATCTTTACAAATGAATTTGTAAATTAGCAATAAATATGTATACTAGGTCACTATTTTTTAAAAATAAAAATTACTTACGGACTTGTCAATTAGTTTGCAAAATATCCGAAGTTCATCCGCATATGCATTTGAAAATTCGAAAAATATCCAATATCCGAGAAGCGGATGTGGATATCCAATATTTGAAATTTATTTCGGATAGGAATACGAATATGACAACATCTGTATTCAGTAAATATCTATCTAGTATGAAATTAAATATATATTTTATTATATTTTAATATGTTATTTTATGTCCACAACTTTTAAGTAGGCTACTATAGGCATCCAAATTTATGCTTCAGGCTACAAAAGTTTTTTTTTTAATAGATATTGATTTTTTTTATATGCTACATAACGCCAGCTTTAATTTTTTCATTTAGCCCTAAACGATTGTGCGTCTTTGATTTTCAACGGCTGTACGGCGATAAATAACCGTGCAACTTTGATTTTCAACTGTTGTTCATCGTTGTACGGTGACAAACAACTGAATAGTATTTTTGTATTTATTTGATAAAACAAAATAATGCATGTTATTAGTACGCACGCAAACAAAGTTTTTATGGTGGCCACTAATTATGCTAGCCCGAATGATTTTTCTATATGCCTTTAGTAACACACATTTTTAATACAATGCAATAATATTAACAATAAAAACATTTTGCAAAATCAAGCCTATTAACCACATCCGACTCTGTAACATCCCGATATTTTCAATCCATTCGCATTCGCTCATGTCAGACATGAATTGCTCAAAATACCAGATTGTTAATTTATATTTGGCAAAACTCAGCATATACAGTAAATAAAATAATCACAAAATCACAGACACAGAGTAATATAACAATAAGCAGCGGAAACAAAAGAATAGTAGTTCATAAAGCTACTATATATATATATATATATATATATATATATATATATATAATAGAGTTAAACAAGATACAACAGAAGTCTCGAATATATAGAAGTCTCAGTACAATAATCAATAACAAAATCTGAATATATCACTGGAGTCAACTGAATAACTGAAAATCGAATAGATGGTTGGATCTTCAAGCGAAGCTCTAAACTCCAAACGTGAATCTTAAATGATGTGACACTCAGTCTGACCCTAGCGTAAAACGAAACACAAATTACTCGAGTCATGATTAACATTCTTATATCAATAAATCCAACTCAAGTGAAATATCAACTGAAATACAAGTAACTTAAAGGATGTTTGGGATAACCATCCTCTTAGGATCCGTAGAACTATCTACTATGTAGTAATATACACTATTATAATAATGTTTGTAGTAAAGTAAACTATTAAAATAGCTTAAGGCGTTACCCATATCCCTCTTAACACATTTTATAATGCCATGGTCTATATAGTACCATGATACCCCGTAAACTAGAGCTATCAGAGGGCACTCCAAAGGTACGACACAAAATAAACTCGTACTGGTCTCGATATAGCAGGTGATACGGAACAACTAGGCAATGTCAGGGTAGATATACCAATTACACTTTCGGGCTGGTGGTAACACAAAGCCGCAACAATCGTCCACCTCGATCCACACTCCCAAAAATCCGAGGGTGCACCTAATCAATCACAAAGTAATAGAATGGTAAACGATGGAGTCTGTCCGATCAGAGGAGCTACCTCACTTGGCCCGTCAATTGCTCATGTTTTAGCCACCTTATACTAACTCATGAGAGTTAGGTCCATGTATATACCTCATATAGGATCGTCGTCACCATCCTACTTTATTTTAGAATCTCCACCACGTACACAGTTGTTAAAGTGGTTTTTGACATTGGCAGAGAGTATGAAAATAACCGATCCCGGTCTCTTTAACAACCAAACGTTATTATAACACCGTGGGCATTTTAAAATAGTTTATACTTTAAAACCAAAATATCATTTCCATTTCAAAACCATATCAATACTATATCATTTTTCACTTCAAATATATCCATTTCCAAAATCATAGCACTTTTAAAGTTATAACACTTCGGAAACCAAAACACTTGAAATTATAACACTTTGGAAATCATAACATTTTGAAATCATGATACTTTCCAGTTAACCAATTTAGATATTAAAATAGTATATATAATAAAATAGTTTATATAAAAATAGTTATAAGTTAAAATAATTAGTATATTAAAATAGTTTAAAAATGATTTATATTGAAATAGTTTATATTAAAACTATTTATAAAGTAAAAATATATAAATAGTTTTAAATATAATTTATAAATACTTTATGTAATAAAATAGCTTCCTCAAATTTCACAAATCCCTTCAAATCAACTCGAATTCCAAAATTCAAATTTAATTCAATCTCGATTCATCAATTTCAATTCAATTCAGTTTCTCAGTAAACCATTTCATATTATATCGATTTCAAATATAGACTTGAACCACAAAATAAAACGTTTCAATATCAATATATTTCAAAGCTTCAAATATTCCATATTTCAAAACTAAATTTGATAATTTCATATATGTGTGTGTGTGTGTGTGTATATATATATATATATATATCAAATTCACTTTACTATTATTTATTTTGAAATATTTACTTAATCATTCCAATTACATTTAAATAAAACTTCAAATTACAAATAACCTAATATTTCTTTCAATTTATTTAAACTTGAAATATTCATTATCTTAAACCAAAATCAAGTTATAAAATCATATCCTTGAAAAATCTCAAATTCAATAAGTTTCAAATCGATTTAATTAAATAAAATTCTTAATTAAATACAATTTCAAATAAATTCAAAATAAATACTTAAACATATTATATTTTAATTACATCAAACTTTATTAAATTAAATTTTATTATTAAACTTATTTTATATTAAAACTTAATTTATATTAAAACTTAATTTATATTAAAACTTAATTTATATTTTAAAAATAGTAAAATTATAAGTAAATTCTTAAAAATTATAATTTAAAACTAACTTATAAATTTCAAAATTTTAAACATATAAATTTAAAAAATCTAAAGTTTAAATTTTAATAAAATGACATTTATATATAAAATATCTTAAAATCAATATTTATTAAAACCACATATATTTCTTTTCAAAACCATGAAAATCATTTTCAATATATATATATATATATATATATATATATATCAATGGTGTTTGTATATAGTTTTCTACCCTATGGTCAAGTGATACTGACATTTATCATTTCAATCCGTAATTTAAATATATAAAGGTATATATCATTTCAACCCGCAATCCCAAATTCAATTCACTGAAAATCGCTTGGGTTTATTATTTCAACCCATAACGATTTTATCATATTCTACAGATCGTTCGGGTATGTATCATTTCAACCCATATAGTGAGAACAAATATGATAATAATATAACGGGCATATACCATCAATATAAATAACAGATAATGGTGTCAAATGCCACAAGTGAACAGATACAAATAATAGCATATAAATAGTAATGTAAATAACTAATAACAGCATATTTTAATTGTCGTTTCAGTTGAAATCAAATTTAATAAATATAAGAACGTTAATCGTGAGCGATTACTCACCTTTCGAGGCTAGAAAAGATAAATAATGGAATGAGTTACAATCCAAGCATGAATTCCAAAAAAAAGATAGATTGGCAGGAATTCGACGGACAAAGCTGATAATAAGGAATCGATGAATCAATTAGAACTAGTTTGATATGAATTGAACTAAATAATATATTATATTCCTTTTCCTTGAAATTAATATGTTAATTTAAGACAAAAAAGTTAAAAATAAAATAAATATATATGTAAATAAAAATCATTGTTTTAAATTAAAACACATATATTAAAAATCAAACATATATACATATAATATTATTTTTTTGAAATAAATACTTATATATATACTCAGCCATAACATAACTTATTATATAAAATCACATGTAAACTTTTACATATATAAATTATAAGTTATATATACAAGCAGGCTATGGAAAATATGCTGACCATATATTTTAAATAAATGTATATAGTTTTGATATGGACAAACCATTCTTGTCTTCATATAACAGTTAAGCATACTTATATAAACAACACATATTTTATTATAAGTATATATAAACATACAATGTCTATATATATAATTGAAAACCAAATTCACACACATATATAAAACTAATGTGCGTACACATGTACACAAACTTACATTTAATGATATATGCCGGCTTTAGATAAAATAGGTAAAATGTAAATATGTATAGCTTATAAACTTTATATATTTTTTAGGAGAAAGCTGCTACTATTTAGAAAAACGAGTGTGGAAAAAGGCCGAGGCAAGCAATATATATATATATATATATATATATATATATATATATATATATATATATTCTTATGCAAACCTACGCATGTAAACAACAGTATATATATAACATGTAACTATACAATAACTTATATATATATAACCGAACATACATATCTGTATACTTTATAACACTATATATATAAACTATTATCAGCTTATACATTTAAAAACCCAACAGACTTTATATAAACTAATATATATATATAATTTATATATTATGCCATTTCAAATGTATCCAAATATATGATTGATAACAATTAAACACATCAAAACTCAGTTAGAATATATATATATATATATATATATATATATATATATATATATATATATATATAACAGATTTATACAATATATGTAAGCAGATTTATACAATGTATAACATAAGACAAACTTTTTTTAAAAAACTTATATATAAATACACTTATATACGCTACTTATAATATATATATATACACACACTCTTATAGAATAGTCAGATTATATACGTGTGAACTGCTACAACCTATCTATATAGGTAAGCCGAAAGATAAACAACTTATATTATAGTTCCACATAGACAGTTTAAAATCAAAATTTGATAAACATACATATGTATGTACTTATCTTCAAAACAAGAGGAGATGTATTACACGTCACAGTAAGAGAGAAAGCTTGCAGTGCACCTGGCTGCCGAGGTGAAGCAAGGTAGAGTTATAGGCCTAGGATGAGGAGGAGCTTCAGCTACGCATAGATGAAGGGGCGCTGCCCGGAGGGTAATGGGAAGTGCTTTGGGTCGAGCGAGTGTGGACGCGGTGGCCTGAGTGGAGGCTTGGTCGGGCTCGGCAGGCATGTGGAGGTAGGCATGTAGGGAAGATTGGGTGACGTTATGTGGTCGGCATGAGGAAGAACATGGCCACGGTAAAGAGTAAAGGTGGAAGGCTATACGAGTGTGGGCTGGGAAAAGAAGATGAACGAGGAGGAAAAGGAAAGCAGGCAACAGTTAGGGAAAGAAACACGTTGCTTTGATTTCTAGTCTTTTTTTTTAAACGCTGTGAATACCAAGGGGCAAGAGTTGAATCCAGATATTAATAAAAGCAAACAGCTATTTAGTTGCCTCAGGGAACAACGAAAAGACACGGGAAAACAAAAGCACACGAACGGGTACCGATACGAAGTCGGTTTTCGCGGATTCCACTATATACCAGATTTCAAAACACAGAATTAAATACACCACAAAGATCAGCATGACATGATGATCAAAACGGTATACAGAAATCAGTGGTACGATCATTCTATCAAAAATCGATAGTATCGAAATGATGCAAATCTGACGAAAATAAGATAAACAAAGCAATATCAGTTCAAATTTGATGAAACGAAATATGACGTCTCACTCAGAAGATGATTTACAAATTTATTAAATAAAAATATTCAGGTTTGAATTTTTTTTTATTATCATCAATTATTAACTGATTTAAATTTTAATAAAATTACACAAGAAAATAAACTTCCATATTCCCAGATGAAAATTTACCATTTGCTATGTTAAAGTAGACATATTTCAAATATTAAATTTTTATTTCAAAATTTTATTACTTAAAATTTCATAATATTTCAATTATTACGTTATTAAAACCATTAAAATTTACCGGTCGTTACAGATCCATTTACTATTGTTTCGGTACCTTCCATTGCCCTACTCAATTTCAATAAAATTTTCGTATTAGAGTCAGCTGCAAAAAACCCTAGTTCTCATCAGGTGACTGCAAAAGGACCTGTTGAATTCTTCAAGAAAGTGAGGTTGGCTTCTTGAGGCCAAAAAAACTTGTCGACTTCTTCAGGCAAGGCGAGGTTAATTTCTTCAGGCAAGACGAGGTCGATGGTCATCGGCTCAACTTTGGATCTTTAGCAACAACTACTCTTGTAGGTAAAAAAAACCTTCTCTTAAGCTTTGGACTTTCATTCATATATCATGTTAATAATTACTAGATTTAAAAATTACTGAAATAATTTGAGATATTTGTTCTTACACCCAAGTACACTGAATTTGTGATAGACATCCCAAAAATGATTAATAAATAATACAATGAAAATAGATAATGAAATTTGTCGATAAAATATGTTTTAAATTAACATATATTTATTTTACAAAAACATGAAATTTATTTTACAAAAATAATTAATGAAATTTATTTATTAATTTTGCAAAAGGTTGAATACCTCATCAAGTCGTAGTAGAGACTATTGCATGTGCATCAAATATTTGTGCCTACGATAATGTAGTTGTGGAAGAACCTCGAAACACAGCCTCTAGTTGCCAAATAGACAAAATCTTTCTGCGGAGGTAAGACATATCTGCACCTTCAAATACAAGAATTTAGAAATTCGCTGTATTTAAAGATTTTACTAGAGAAGTAGTAGAAGGAGCTATTAAAGCCATTTGTAAACTTTGTTCTAAATCATTAATGGACCTACTCCAATGGGAACTCACTTGAAAAACCATCTAAAATCGTTTCCAAAAATTCCTGATCGTAAAAAGATATCTGGATAACAACTATCGACTACCAAAAATTGTCCCAAAAAACCAATCAAATCATCGAGCTGTAAGTTTGATCAGAATAGAAGTTGAAATTATTTTTCATGTATGGTTGCTAACATGATTATCCATCTAATATGACTAAACATACATATTTTTAATAATATGTTAGGAGTGCCAACCCAATAATTAAATTCTTTTTTAAAAATACAGTTCGATGTGATGTTTTAAAACTTTTTGCTGATATAAGAGGCGAATTACAAGATATGTTTGATTGTTTGTCGACCATGTTAGTCACAATACAGATATATGGACATTTGAATATCAAAACATAGGCTATTCTTATATAACTTGTCATTTACCTATAATGATTGGTAATTACAGATAAATTATTGCTAATTATGATTTGTCTCGTCCACACACTGAATTTACACTTTGTGCTTCAACTAAATCAAAAATATTGCATTGTAATATTGGTAAGAAGTTATTTGTACTTATGGTTGACATTATAAGAGATCTAAAGGAATGGTTAGTTGGTAAATGGCGTTGCTTCTCAATGGTGAATTATTTCATGTGTTGTTGTACATATATCTTAAATTTGATTGTACGAGAATGAAAAAAATTAGAGGAAGTATCAATTATACAAGATCATCACAAATGAGGAAACAAAGGAAAAATGCATTGGCTCAAACAGGATTAACCGGGAAGGGAATTTCTTATGATGTTTCAACATATTGGAATTCAACATATTAAAAGCTTGAAAGTGCTCTTGAAGTGCATCTACCATTTGAGCGATTAGGTAGATTTAACATATGATTACAAATGGTTGCCACTTAATGGAGAATGAGGGATAAGAAAAGAATATGTGATGCTTGAACTATTTCACGATGTTACACTTAAATTTCCGGTGTTAGGCATCCAACGGCTAATTTATATTTTAAAAGCATGTGTTATGTTTATGAAAGTATATTAAGTTGGAAGCAAAATGAGCATGAGTAATATTCAATACATGGCACTGAAGACGAAGATTAAATTTGACAAGTAATAGAATACTTACAATCTAATGGTGAGTATACATATGGATTTTGATCGCGCTATAAAATGACTTATATTGATTTTTTTTGACGTGATTTATGGACAAGATTCATAAGTTCATGTTACAAAAATTCATGAATCTTTGAATGGTCTATTTTATTTATATAAAATAGAATGCACTTATTTTATGATGCCATCTACCAATTCAACTTGTGATACTTTTGATTCTTCGAATATTCGTTCTAAAAGGAGAACAAAAAATGGATTTAAAATGGAGAAATTATATTGAGCAAAAAGTTGGAAGCTCGCAAATTTTGAAGATGAAATTTGATGAGTATTTAGAAGATGAATTATTCTCAATGGGTGAAGATGTGGACAATTTTGATATTTTGATTTAATGGAAAACTAATGGTCTACTTTTTTAGTTCTTGCAAGGATGGCTCGTGATACTATAATCACTCAAGTATCAACAATAACATCCTAATCTTATTTTAGTAATGAAGGCAAGTTGATTACTAGAGTAGATCCTCATTGTCTTCAAATAGAAGAAGCTTTGAGTTATATGAAGGAATGGTTGCCATCCGATATTGGTTGGACTTCTATATTTTTCTATCTTTAATTCTTTTAACATGATAAATGTTTCATATAATTACTTAATTATCCTTCTTTTAATAGGCTATAATGTTGAGTTTGTTGATGATGCTTTGACTTCGCTATAGATATGCTAAACATAGAGGGTAAGTAGTTTGTATTTGATGTATTTTATTTATCTAAATCATTTTGCTATAGAAAAGAATGTAAAGACAGATATTTTATATATTTATTTCAATCTTGGTTAACTTTGTTATTGATGAAATCATGCTCTGTTGGGTTACATTAGCATCACTTGTTACAAATTAATGTAATCAAATATTGGCCGTGACTAAAGTTTCTATTATTTTATTTCGACACAAATGCATAACTTTGTTTTTTTGAAGGTAGATTTTTGAAACAGAAACTGGCTACTCTATAGAAAAAGAATTAAAACTTTATGTCAAGTATTTTTTTATTTTTTGGCATTAGTTATAATTTAAGACATGTATTTGCTTCTATATTTATGGATATTATGATTCGCCTCTTATTTTCAAAATTAATACCTCAAAAACCCTTCTCAGAAACAAATTTCTCAAAACTCCCCTGCCAAACTTTCGAGCAAAAACGTATATTTTAAACTACACATAATTACAGTTAGAACTTCATATATCTACCATTTAAAATGCAAATATTTGCAGCTTAAAATGCACATATTTGTAAAACAAATATTTTCAATGTGAACTGCAAATATTTATAATATAGAGTGTATCTATGTAGCGCAGACTACAAATTTTTATTTTATAAAAATGCGCAGTTAGAACTACAAATATTTATGGTTCTAACTGCAAGTATATGTGGTTTAAAATGCACATTTTTGCTTGAAACTTTGATAGAGATGTTTTGTGTAACCTGTTCGTGAGAACGGTAGAACTAAATTTTGAAGCTTTTGAAGGATGTTTGAAAAAACGTCCCTCTATATTATTTGTTCTATGTTTTTTGTGTTGAAAATTAGAGATGTCAATGAGTTTCCAAGAAATTCAAAATCCATCTATATCTGTATTTGTATCTGTATTAGAAATATGAATATAATGAGAAATAGAAATTTCAAATATATAAATATATGGTTTCTTATAAAATGGACGAATAGAGATAAATATATTCATGATTATTTCACTGATGTAGTAAATAATGCAAATTATAGTTTTCAAACATTCAACCATACCCTCTTGGGTGTAGTGTGGATGTGTTTACCTTTTGTTTGATCCTTGGACCCTAACGTAGGAAGCGAGTACCAAAATATATTTCTTATTTTTTGCAAGCACGCCACATATTAAATGGAAAAGCATCATATACTGCAAAATTAAGAGGGAGCTATGATTTACCAATATAAGTTTTATCTCTTTTTGATAATGCCAAAAAGGGTGAAACGTGTAGAAACACGAGCATATCGATATAAGGAATACATTGATGTAGGTGGAGAATATATTAAAGGGGAGAATTATTATATAAATTTTATTTTATATAAGTTGTAAGGTTATTGTTATCATCAAAAATGGGGAAAATGTTAGAAAAATGATTTCAGTATTTTGATGATCATAACATTACAACAATGTTGTTGATGATTTTATCAAGTATCACTGCAATAAACCGACCATATTAGAATTGTGTTTTTGCAACAGTCATGATATGCCTTTTATAATATTGGGCTTTTACAAGTTTTTGTTTCGGAAGTTGAAGTAAACTTATTTTCAACAAATCTTTTTTTTGTCAGTTGTAATATATCCTACCACTACTTTCTTTTGCTAGTTGTAACAGACGTCAATTTTCAACAACTCTTTTTTTTATCCTAGTTGTAATATATGCATATTACAATCTTTTTGGTTTGCATGTTGTAATGCATAATTAATAAGAAATAATTAGTAACTACAATTAAATAATAATAATTAATAAAAAACTAATAATAAATCATACTTAAGTAATAATAATTAACTATTGATATATAATATTTAGTAACTACTATTTGTAATTAATAACTAATTAGTAATTCATAACTAATTAGTAATTAATTAGTAATCAATAATTAACTAGTAAGTAATTAATAATTAATCAATAATCAATGATCAATAAATAGATAATAAATAATAAATAATTAATTATTAGTCTATATATTATACTTACCATTAAATAATAATAACCAATAATTAATAACAAATTTTTTATAATAAATAATAATTAGTTAAATGATAATTGAATATTAAAAATTAATATTAAATAATAATTATTATTTTGAAATATGAAATAACTACTATTAATAACTGATAATCCATGTAAATGAAATATACTTCTTCATTAACTTAGAAATTCATATAAATTTGAATATAAATTTTCACTTAGGGTCCCTTCTTCAATAAATGAGGGATGCGTCTGAATGGTCCAACTATATGTTATGTATAAACATCATGAAATGGAATGTTTTTGCTTTCAGTACATATTTTAATTCAATAATTTCCAGGATGAACTGTGAGTGAGTTGATTGGGTTTGGGCCCATAGAATAGAAAGGAAAAGCTTGTGGAGGTGCAAGTGCCACAAACTTGTAGTTGGACTTGGAGAAAGTCGCTTGGCTTGCGTAACACCTTACTTCCCATGATAATACATAAGATGGCTACCACATATGAAGTGAAGTTTTGGTTTGATCCTTGGGTAGCCTCTGGTGTGATATTGTGTAACCTATTTAGCTATCAACAAGCAATTCAATCTGGAGTTGCCAGTTCTGCTAAAGCAGTTGATTTTATTTGTCAAGGCAACTTACAGTTACCATACTCCTCCAACTAATTTATTAGGTATGTTTGGAATGAATTACAAAGTAATAATTACCCTACAGTTGAGGTTGATGCTGTACAATGGAGAGCCAAACCCCATTCTGTCTCTCATGTGCACAAACACCTGATTCTTTCTGGAAGTATGCAGGCATTTAGGTGGAACAAATTCATTTGGACTGCTGATTCTATGCCCAAAGAAAATTTAATGATTTGGAAGCTTATTCAAAATGCCTTGTTAACTAAAAGTAAGATGATGGATATGGGTCTTAATCTTGGCATTTCTTGCTTTTTCCGTTCCAACTATCCAGAGACCACCCACCATTTGTTTTTTGAATGCAACTTTAATAGGATTCTACTAAGACAAATGATGCAGCTTGCTAGTAGTGCTTTACTGTCAACACTAAGCCTATTGATATGGACATGATATACAAAGCTTCAAGGTGGAGAACCATGAAAGCTATACTTCTTTCTATTTGCCTCAAGAAGTATTTGATCATTGTGTGGTCTGAACGAAATGTGATCTGTTTTGAAAAGAAGAGGAAAGATGAGGATGTATTATGGAAGGCTTTAAAGCATGAAATTTATGAAGCGTTGAAGAGACTGCTAGTTATTACTGCTGCTTCGAGTTATGCTTGGAGGTAGCTTATGGTCTGCTTTGGGTTTTGTCTGTGTTCTTTTTTCTTTTTCTACTTTGTATTCTAAGTGTGCCTGTTTTTTTAAAGTTTTTTCCCTTATGTTTAATTGTAGCTTGTATACGTTACAAGCTATTTTTTTTATTTTTTTGTTGCAATAAAATCAGGTAGGGGCCCTGTTAACCCCGCTAACTTTTGCTAAGAAAAAGCTTTCTCTATTTTACTTATAAAAGTTAAAAATAAATAATATTTTTTAGAAAATGTTTACCACTATTAAATAATTAATAATTAATAAGTAAATTTTAATAACTGAAATTAAATATATAATAATTAATAATTATGATTAGTAATTAATAATATATACATAATAATTAACATTTAATTATTAATATTAAATTATAATCAAGAAGTAATAAGTAATAATTACTATTAAATAATTAATAATTATCATTTAACTATTAATATTAAATATATAATAATTAGTAATTAATAATTACTATTAATAATTAATAAATATACAAAATAAATTAACGTTTAATAATTAATATTCAATTATAATTAAGAAGTAATAAGTAATAATTAATAATTAATAATTAAGACTAACATTTAATATTTAATAATTAGCAAGTAATATTTTGAAATTGTCTAAAATAAATTTAAAAATATTCATAAAGTTTAAAATCTTTCGTAAAATTTAAAAATAAAAGTTTGAAATTGTCATATAGTTTAAATATAAAAAAATTAAGATTTTGAATTTATTTAAAATAAAGTCAAAAGCACTCATAAAATTTAACATTTATTATATTTAAATACAAATTTAGAAAACATTCAAAATTTCAGGAAAATTAGAAATGTTGAAAAATTAAAAATTCGAACAATACAAACATTATGTTGTAAATTATTACTTTCCTATGCATCTAGATGTTTACTTTTGTAACTATTTTATTTGATATATACAAATACGAGGTTTTCTTGGCTTTTTTCAAAACGTTTAGCTCTACTGCGGAAATTCTTTTGGCTTCATGTGTGGAAAATTTTGGCTCCAACTCCAAAATTAAGTTTGGCTCAGGCTAAACTATATCAATGGTCCTTATGCCTCTTCCTTCTTATTCTTGTTTTTCATTCATCTATCTCAAATCCCTCTTCTCAATCCCTAGATCCACCCTCGCTCTCTCATTCTCCTCAATCCCTCTTGCTTTCTGTTGCTCGTCGTTTGTTCTCCAACCGGCCCGCCACCATCTACCACACGCTTCCACTGCCATTCTACCCGTAAGATTTTGCGATGTCATCAGGTCGATTGATTCATCCAAATCTGATCTGGTCGCATACGCGCAGCAGTATAACGACTGTTTCAGATCGGAGTAGTCTACGCATGCCGAAGACGTAGAGTATGACATTCCTTGTACGACAAAAGCGTTCAGAAGTGGTAGGCCAGGCGCAGTCAACTTATGGATCAGGAATGAAAAATTTGAAACCATCTTTCATAAGGATCATTATGAAAACATTTATGTGGTAGTGACTAGAATAAAGCATTTTATACTAGTGCCACTGACAAAGCTTCATAGGATGTATGTGAATAAGTATCCAGCTATAAGGTACATGGTGAAGGAGGTTGGAGGTGTTAGAAAATGCGAAGGCATTAATGCCTTGAGAAATGAATAGTCCCACATCTTAGAATAAAATAAACAATTTGCGTTTGTATAATAAGATGTGGACAATATTATAATTCTCTTGAGACAAAGAGATATACAACTATAACAGGTGGTGCAATGCACCACCCTGCACACGCGCCCATTCCCAAGCCCGAACCGGCATCCGTGGCGCGGGTGAATGGGCATTTGATGCATATTAGAGGCACTTAGAACTTTGCAGTTGGCTTGGTTGTTCAGACCGAACAGTTTTTTTTTTGTCCATTCAAACCCAAATGGTCGCACTGCCTAGTAAGGAGTCACAACCTTTTCAACAGTCACAACCGTTCGAACAGGCGCCTGTTACCGAATAGGTGCACCTGCCCACGCCTATATATAGGTAGAAGGAAAACAGAAAGCTCACCAAGTTGTTACTGCACTTCTTCCTGTCCCACAAAAGTCTATTCTTAAATCACATTCTCTTATGTTTGTTGTCACTCTGTGACTGTTACACAGCATCGTAGAGACAGGTTCGTTTCACCTTTGGAAACAATTGCTCGATATCCTTATTCGCCGTAGAGGGAGCTGTATTGTTTCAAGGAAATAGTTTTTCACTAGACTCAAACAATCTAGTCAGTATTATATCTATTGTACTATCTGTTTACTGCACAATTCTATTCGTTATAGTTTTTGCGACATAGTTGTGAAAGTTTTGTTGTTGTTGCAATTTTGCAACATAATCGTTATAGTTTAGTAACACCTTTGTAACGAACTGTTAACAATCTTTGCAAACAGTTTTGTAACACCTTTGTAACGTTACTGCTTAACAATATTGATTTATTTTTGGCTATTCTTGTTGATGACAATGTCTCATTAAAGCAATAATTCTTCACCAACACAAACTGTTATTACTACTTAGTCTGCAACTATGGTTCCAACGATGGCAACGTCTCATGGAGAACGGACGAAAAAGTTCATAGGGATGGATTTCAATCGCTGGCAACAAAATTTGTTATTTTATTTGACGACTTTGGGTTTTGCAAAGTTTCTTATAGAAGATGCTCTCATAGTCGAAAAATTGGAACCCGTTGCCACAAAAGTTGAAGGCTTGAATGTCTGAAAGAGTTCTAATTTCATATGAAAGAACTACATGTTAAATAGACTCGACAACAGCCTATACAATGTATACTGTACTGCTCGAACTTCCAAAGAACTCTGGATGACATTAGAGAAAAAGTATAAAACCGAAGATGCGGGCATGAAGAAATTCATAGCAGGGAAATTTCTTGAACTCAAAATGATTGGTGCGAAGACCATTATCAACCAGATTCAAGAGTTACAAGTCATCATTCACCAACTGCACGTTGAAGGAATGACTCTAAGTAAATCCTTTCAGGTTACCGCTGCAATTGAAAATCTTCCTCCATCATGAAAAGATTTCAAAAACTACCTTAAGCACAAGCGTAAGGAGATGACAATGGAGGAACATGTAGTCTGGTTGAGAATTGAGGAAGATAGCAGGAAATCTAAGAAGAAGACTTCGCATACCATGATTGCCAAGGCAAATGTAACAGAGTTAGAGAAATCCAACAAAAGGAAACGTGAGCATGCTCCTAAGAAATTTCAGGGTCCATTCCATAATTGTGGAAAGAAAGGACACAAAGCCGCCACTATCGTGCACCTAAGAAAAAGAAATTAGAAGCAAATATGGCTGACAACTCAAAAGGCGTGTCTGATATGGATTTTTGTGCAGTAGCGTCTACATGCAACCTTGTTGGTAACTCAAAGGAATGATTTGTAGACAGAAGAGCCACACGGCACATATGTGCAATAAGTGGATGTTTACAACCTACAAAACTGCCGCAAAGGATGAACAATGCTTTTTGGGTAATTCATCCGTATCAAAAGTCAAAGGCAAGGGAAAGATTGTACTGAAAATGACTTTTGGAAAAGAACTAACTTTGGCATATGTTCTTCATGTTCCACAGATCCGTAAGAGCCTGATTTCTGAATCGCTTCTTAACAAGCATGGCTTCAAACTCACTTTTGTATCTGATAAGTTTTATTGTCAAAGAATGGACTGTATGTAGGAAGTGGATATGTTTGTGATGGTTTATTCAAAGCAAATGTAACTACTATTGTACAAAACAATGATATGGATAAAATTGAAGCTTCTGCTTATATCATTAACTCTTATAACATATGGCATTCTAGATTAGGCCATGTAAATTTTATTACCTTGCTAAAATTGATTAATCTAGATTTTATACCAAATTGCAAAATAGATTCCAACTATAAATGTCAAGTTTGTGTAGAAGAAAAATTGACAAGAACCTCGTTCCACCATGTTAAACAAGAAACTAGACCTCTAGACCTAATACATACAAATGTATGTGACTTAAAAATGTGTTGAACTAGAGGTGGAAAAAGGTATTTCATTACCTTCATTGATGATTGTATACTGTTATGTGTATCTCCTTAGAAACAAGGACGAGGCATTCGACATGCTTAAACAGTATAAAGCAGAAGTTGAAAATCAACTCAACAAGAAAATAAAAGCTTTAAAAGTGACAAAGGAAGAGAATATGAATTTCCCTTTGATGAATTCAGCGCCTAACATGGTATTATATACCAAACTACATCTCTTTATTCACCTCAATCCAACGGTATAGCCAAACGGAAAAATAGAACCCTTAAAGAAATGATGTATGCCTTGATAATTAGTTCTGGCTTGCCAAATATCTTTGGGGAAAATCTATTCTTTCTGCAAATCATATTTTTGAATACCACGGAAGAAAACATCTAAATTTCCCCATGAACTTTGGAAATAGACTATCATCATACAAATACTTAAAAGTGTTGGGGCATCTTGCAAAAGTGGAGGTACCTAAACCAAAGAAAGTAAAAAATTGCACGAAAAACAATTGATTGTTTATTCATTGGATATGCACAAAATGGTGCCGCTTATCGGTATTTGGTACATAAATCCAAAGTTGTTGATATTTACATAAATACCACCATTGAGTCGAGAAATGCTAGATTTTTCAAACACGTATACCCTTTAAAACAAGGTACTAAAATTATCCTCAAAAGAGACTAAGGGAAACTGAAATCTCCAATTCTCTGAAGGATACTAAACAAAGTATTGATAATGATCAGCAAAACAATGCTAATCAACAAGTGGAGGAACCAAGGAGAAGCAAAAGGTCAAGGACATAAAAAAAATCTTTGGACTAGACTTCTACCCATTTATGTTAGAAGACGATCCAGTAACATACAAACAAGCTATGTCCTCCGCCAATGCTCCTCATTGGAAGGAGGCAAATAATAATGAAATCGAATCCATTATGACAAACTATACATGGGAGTTAGTTGATTTACCTCAAAGATGCAAGACCTTGGGTAATAAATAGATATTTAAAAATAAACTGAAACCTGATGGTTCGATGACAAGTATAAAGCTCGACTTGTGGTTCAAGGTTTCAGACAAAAAGAAGACCTGGACTATTTTGATACATACTCTCCAGTAACTAGAATAACATCAATAAGAATGCTGATAGTAATTGCATCCGCACTTGATTTCGAAATACATCTAATGGATGTAAAGACAACATTTTTAAATGGTGAACTGGAAGAAGAAATATACATGAAATAACCTGAATGTTTCCTAGAAGAAATGAAAGTAAGGTTTGTAGATTAGGAAAATCATTGTATGAGCTTAAACGAGCGCCTAAACGGTGGCATGAAAAATTTGATGAAAATATGATACTAAATGGATTTTATATAAATGGATGTGACAAATGTGTCTATTCTAAATATACAAATATGGGATATGTCATTGTATGTCTATATATAGATGATTTACTAATATTTGGAAGCAATAAGGAGATAATAAAATCTACAAAAGATATGCTCTCCACCAGATTTGACATGAATGATTTAGGAATCGCTGATGTGATACTTAGTGTAAAAATACATAAAACCAACTAAAGATATGTGTTGTCCCAGTCACACTACATTGGAAAAATACTTGAAAAGTTCAAACAACACAATATAATATCAGTAAAATCACTCACAGATTTGAACCAAAACTAAGTTTAAAATAGTGGTGATAGTATTTACCAACTTGAGTACTCTCGCATTCTAGGCAGAATTATGTATGTACTAAACTGCATTGGGCCTGATATAACATATGTAGTAAGTAAACTCATCAAATATACTAGCAACCCAGGAAAGAATTGCTGGAAAGCTATAATTCGAGTATTTGGATACCTAAGGTATGCACAAAGTCATGGATTACATTATGATAGGTACCCATCTGTAATAGAAGGGTATTGTGATGCAAATTGGATAACTGGTTCATCAGATGCAAAATCCACTAGTGGATATGTGATTACCTTAGCTAGTGGGGCAATATCTTGGAGATCCTCTATATAACTCGTATAGTGAGATCAACCATGGAATCAAGATTTATTGCCTTAGACAAAGCCGTAGAAGAAGTGAATTGGCTTCGATCTTTTTTAGAAGATTTTCCGAATTGGGAAAAACATGTACCTCCAATAAGCATGCATTGTGATAGCCAATCAGTTATTGGAAGGGCCAATAGCAAGCTTTACAATGGCAAGTCTAGACATGTTCATCGTAGACATACAATTGTTAAACAACTTCTCACCAATGGGTTATCACAATTGACTATGTAATGATAACATTGTGGATCCACTAATAAAAGGTTTACCTAGAGAGAAGGTTAATATCTTATCGATGGGAATGGGGTTAAGACCCATAAACTAAAAAGTTCCTTTAAACGGAAACCCCACCTAGCTGACTGGAGATCCCTAGATCGTAGTTCAAAGGGACAATTAAGTTTAGATAAACTTGATAACGCTGTAAATATTCAAACCATTCCTATGATAAGTCAGTGCACTACCCATCGGAGAATATGATAAGTTTTGGTACTTTTAATGATGTCAATATTTAGTAATATTAAAAACCAAGTAGAATACGTATGCGCGAAGGTACCGCTTCAAGGAGACTTGTAAGGCCAAATTCTCCAAAGCAATCATGAGACCAAGATGGTGCCCATGGAAAAAACGAATACAAACAGAGAATCAAGGAAGATTAGAAACACATCTTGTGTCTGTTTATTTTAGATTTACACAAAAAGGCTTACTGTTTAAAGATAACCTTAGTCCACTGATTCGCCAGTAAGTCAAAAGGATAAACAGTAGGAAGTTCCAGGCCAATGTGCTACTTTAACCTATACGATAAATGTTTCGCAAAATTTAAGAATAAGTTGAGCAATTGCTCATTCATTTGGAGGATTGTTAGAAATGAATGAGCATTTCATTAGGGAATGTGAATGCATTAATGCCTTGGGAAATGAATAGTCCCACATCTTAGAATAAAATACATAATTTGTGTTTATATACTAAGATGTGGACACTATTATAATTCCTATGAGACAAAAAGAGACACAGCCATGATGGGTGATGCAACGCACCAACCCGTACACGTGCGCCCATGTCCGAGCCCGAACCCGCATCCGCGGCACGGGCGAAAGGACGTTTGAGGTGTATTAGAGGCACTTAGCACTTTGCAGTTGTCTTGGCTGTTCAGCCCGAAAAGTTTTTGTTTTTGTCCATTCAAACCCAAACGGTCACACTGTATAGTAAAGGGTCGTAAGATTTCCAACAGTCACAACTGTTCGAACATGCACCTATTACCGAATAGGCGCACCTCCCCATGCATGTATGTAGGAAAAAGTATATACATAGGCAAAAGGAAAACAAAAAAACTCGTTAAGTTTTTTCTGCAATTCTTACTCTCCCCACAAAACTCTGTTCTTAAATTACATTCGCTTGAGTTCGTCATTGCTCTGTGATTGTTGCGCAGCATTACAAAGACAGGTCTATTTCATTTTGAGAAACAATTGCTAGATATTCTTAAGTACCGTAGAGGGAGCAATATTGTTTAATGGAAACAGTTTTTCATTGGACTCGGACAATCTATCGGTATTATTTCTACTGTATAATCTATTTACTGCACAATCCTATTCGTAACATTTTTTACGACAGTTGTGACAGTTTTTTTGTTGTTGCAATTTTGCGACAATAATCCTGACAGTTTCATAACACCTTTGTAACGTTACTGTTAACAATCTTTGCAAATAGTTTCATAACACCTTTATAACGTTATTTCTTAATAGGAGATTCGAAGTGGAGGAGCCGGAAAGGTTAGTGCCATGGAGCGGTGTAGATCTGTACCCGAGGAGCGAGGTAAAGATGGAGAGGTAGGGGAGGGAGTTTTCACTTTATTGGTAAGATGGGGAGGCATTTGAGTGTACAATAGGTGCGAGGGAGATGCTTTATCTACCATGTATGCTGTTTCATCATGTTAGACAAAGTTCAGACAGGGATGAATAGACAATCATGATTACTTATTGTATGTTTTATGTGTTGGTTTGTTGATGTTGTTTTAGATCCATACCATAGGTTTTTCATTGATTTTCTATAATGGTTACAAATTTGTCAATAAAGAAACAAAATTGGCAATGCAGCTTAGTTGGAGTTAGTTTTAGGTTTTATGTGTGATGGGTTTAAGGTGTGATATGTTGCTTGTTGATTGATGTTTAATAACAAATATGCTTATATCAAGTATCATATCGATGGTTTATGGTGAAGGTATCATGATGATAGGGTTTTGTGCATGGAAATGGCGATTCAACGATTGATGCATGGAGACGACAAGGGGCGTGCGGTTGAACGTAGATCTGGTGTGGTGATTAGTGAATGTTTGGCTTGTGGGTTCATAAGCATATCTGGCTACTTCTATTCGATAGTGTGATTGGGTATGGGCCGTGGCTTTTCTTTCATAGGGCTCTGATTTGCTGAAACCACGAGGTCATGATGGTCTGAGGCAAGGTGGTGATGCCCTACGGTTTAAGGTGGAGCCGGTTTTAGTTCAACAAGAGTCTACGATTCCCCTCAGGTAAATGCCTTCCCTGTGACTTTTCATCATGTAATATGAATGCTTACCTTTTCATTATATATTGATGCAATGGTAAGCTCAGTCCATTTTTGAAATAAGTACAGTCACACCTTTTTCATTTTCTACATGCAACTTAGTCTTATGTTCATATATTGTTCAAACTAAGCTTAAATCTACCTATTTTGTACAATACATGGAAGTGTTTTGAATGAGAATGCATTAGAATGCATTAACCGGCATATTGTAAATATTAAACCGCTGTCTCTAACATCACGTTTAATTGCCTCCAGCATAGTTTGATATGATGTACTAAAATTTTGTCTGCTATTTCATTTTCTTTAGCATGCCTAATATATAAGTATACAAGTTGACATGCTAGTTATGTAACTTACTCGAGAATGAAAAATGAACATGTCATTTAACCTTAATATCTTAATTATGTTTTATTTAAAAAGTTCTTTAACAGTTATCCAATTATTATTTGCTCATTTGTTTCGTAGTTAAGTGGTATCGATTGAAGTTTGTGCGTTTTTGTTTGCAGTCATATCGAAGTAGCAACAAGGTCACAATGGTAATATAAAAGCTCAGAACTAGCCTAGAAAGTGAAAATTATTGGGTTGGCAAATGAATGTTGTCACAAAAGCAACAATTGCGTCTATTGATCCTACTGTTTTAGTGCACCATGTACCACTAGGAGCAGATGCTTGGAAGGTTTCGGTCGATTCTGTGGTAGATCTTGAAGCTATTCTATATAGGCCTACTTCAGACGTCTATACTATTGAACAAGCAGTTGTGGTAATTATTGCTTGGAATAAGAAATTTATCTCTTTCGATTAGTATGCATCTGTACTCAAATTGACATATGTTATGGATTTTGTTATGTTTGTAATGGCGTTATGAATCCATAAATGGTGTAAACTTGAATTATTTTAGCTTTTTTCGAATGTGAATGGTTTAAGTATTTTCAAGTAATGTGAATGATTGCAGTTATGATTAGTGAAATATTCGTTTTAATTATAATGTTGTTGAATTTATGGTTAATAACATTTATGGAAAGATGAATTACAACCGCTGGTAGTAGTTGTAAAAAGATTTATTGCAATGATCTTCAGCGGTTATAGTAGAGAATTTTACAAGGGTAAAAAATAATTGTGAATAAATCTATTACAACTTCAAAAGTGGTTTCAAATGAAACTTATAACACATCAATGCAATAGTCATTAACTGTTGCGATAAGCTTCACGACAACTGCCAAAAGCAGTTGTAAAAAAGTTTTTCACAACTGCTCTCGCAACTGTTGGAAACCATTGTACGAATCTCCAGCTCTATTACGACTACAGATATAATGATTGGTGGGCATTTATTATACTAAACTTATTACAACTGTTTTTGGCAGTGGCTAAAAGGTATTTTTATTGTAGTGTATCCAAGTGATTAAAAAAGCAAATATATATGCACAATTCAACATGATAACATGCATATGCACAATACAGGAATGAAGGATATTAACCAGTTATGGAGTATTAAAGCATTCAAAGATCAATTGTAGTGTTTAAAATCTATTTGGACTTAGATGCCTCAAGATGACATGAAAAAACGGACTTAAGAGCTTCAAAAATATGTATGTCATAAGTTAAACCTATATCGAGTCATCATAGTCAAACTCCACAGACAAACTCCAAAACATTTTAAATTTCTACAAAACCTCTAATATATCATAAAATATATTTTAGATTTTTTATAGATTTTTTTGGAATTTTTAATGCAAGAAAAAAGGTAAGAAAATGGAAAATATAAGCAGTTTATTTGACAGCAACAAAGAATTTTTTTTATACAAAAATGCTTGTTAATAAGAAAACTTATCAACACCCCAAAGCAGAGTTCAAAGTGTAAGTATTCCTTTTGAAACAACCTTTCGAAGTGGTTGAGGTGACTAATGGTTAGGGCCTAATGGATCCAAGGCTTTGACTGACTCAATAGGTTTCTACTCCTTCGAAAGGTAACCTTTCGATTGAAATTAATGCAAGTAACTCATAACCAGAGCTATATAGAAGCAACAGATCAACCAATATATTTGGAAATGCCATATATTTTCTTTAATAATAATTTTCTTTAATACAAGGAGCTTTAGTAGTACAAGAAAGTGAAATCCCTAATTTGATTTAGATATTAGAGTTTACAAATTTAAGAAAGAACAAGCATTGAGTGAATCAAATCGGATCCCAAAAACAGTTCCCTAGGGTCTTATTTATAGGCACGGGTTGAACCCTTTTGAACTAGTCCTTTCGACTTAGTCCAAAGGGTGCCTTGATGACCTTTCGTTGCTGCTTAATTCAAGGCACCCTTCTAACTTCACTTCTGAATGGAACCGAGTGCTTTTGACTTCGTCGAAAGGTATGGATGCGCCATCCACTTTATTGTTGGTGTGTTGTTGCAAGCAGGAAAGGATGTGGGCTTTCGATACTATCGAATGTGTATCTTTGGGGCATCAAATGAGTTGGAGTATAGTAGAACGCTTAAATGCGGTAGGTGGCTTTCAAATGCATTTTTGTTGATTGATGCGGAACCCTTATCCTCTGATGTTTGAGAAGGCCATATTGAACTCGTGTTATCTTTCCTTTTGTAATTGTGGATGATTTTAACAAATTCGAAAGGCTAATCTATGCTTTCGTAGAGGTAGCTTTGGCTCAATATTCTTCTATGGAGTAAATGTTGGCGAAACCCATTGTTTCAAAAAATTTAGCGCACAAGAAGAAGCCTGTAATCTATTACCTTCGAAAGGTGCCCTTAACACATTTAATACACCTTTAGGCATGAGGAAGCAACCATTTTGAAAGGGGTCAACTGAAGCGAAAGGTTGTCCTTGTCACCTTTTGACCTCTTCGAAAGTGCATTGCTCATTCAACTTTTGCAGAAGCATCCCTTTGACTCTTTCGAAAGGTCTTGCTACTACTATCGTTCTTCATGGATACTCCTTTGTATTCTTTAAGGCTTTGATCAATTTGGAGTGGTTTTTTATGGTAAAACTTGCCCCCCTAGCGAAGGATGCTCTTGGCTTTCCAAGTCAACTGTTTCAACACCTTTTTTATTTCAACATAAAATTTCTTGCCATTTCATATACTCACATAGATCTTGGCTGTTCATTTGAATTTGATCGGATGGCTTTTTTTGCGTCCACTTCTCTTATAAATCATTCTTCCTCTCCCCTTTTTCATTTACCTTCGATTAAGAAAATAAAAGCAAAAAATTAGAAATTCCAATTTCTTATTAAATTCCTAATTTTAGTAGACACGAGTTCAAATTTGAGGTATATATCTATTATTAATATTCAATTTCAATTTTAAATTATTAGAGTTTGAATTTGCATTTCTATTTTCATTTTTTGAGATTGAATTGAGTTCATCGTTCATATAAATGACCTTCAGATTCAATTTTATGCTAATTTCGATTATTCTATGATATCAACTTTGGATTTGAACTTGAATTCGTTAAAATTGGGGTTATTTGCCATTATTGTACATAAATTCGGGCTTGAATTCTATTATGCTCAATTTTAATTAGTTTGAGAGTTATATTATTATTTCTTCCAATTTTGATCAATCTATTGAGCTAATTATGGTCCAAGCTTGAATTTGCTAAAGTTAAGGTTTTTATTGTTGTTAAATGTGAATTCAAACTCGAATCAATATTGTTATCAACATCTAAAAAGCATTGGGTTGACAATGAATCAGGAAGGAATTCCTTTCCGGTAAATTTAAAGAGAAGATTGAGTTATGTATATCAATAAACTAATATCAAAACTTAGTTTTCCAATCCTTTCGAAAGAGGTTAATGCGACTAATTTCACTTCATTTTCTAACCCCTTTCAAATGGGTCGAAAGGAAGTCAAGTATCCATTTTAAATGGATCCTTTCAAAGGGGTTGATGTAGTTGATATGAGATGGACTTCTTCGTAAGCTAATGTATGTTTTGATGTATTCTGATACCTTTCGAAGAGGTTATCTTGAAGGGTTCAATTTAATGACTACACCATGTATCACTTCGAGGACCCAATTCTCTTCAAAAGGATTCAAAACTTAACATATATAAAAAGTTAATTTGATTTGCTATTGAACTTTATTTTGGGTAGACCATGTCCAATTTTAATTTACTCCGAAAGACATTAAAAGTTAGAAATTCATATCTCCTACCATCATTTGGATTGAGAATAATACATTTTCATTACAGTTGAAAATATAATCTAGCCTTTCGACTTGATTGAAACCTCCAAAATTAAGACAAGCTTAGTCATTTTCATGTTTTCGAAAATCCACCTTGCCCTTTTGACTTGCTCGAGACCTGTTATGGTTAACAGAAATATAACTATCATTTTCTCAACGTAAACATTATCGAAACATCCTAAGGCCCTTTCGTTTGTATTAGAATCACTTTGCTCTAAGTCTTTTGACCTAGTGAGAACATAGCACTTTGGCAATTTTCATATTTTTTCAAGTAAAATAAAATCTGTGGGTTTTGACAATGTTGAAAGGTTCATTTGACTTGATTGGGGAATGTTGTTAATAGTTCTAAAAATGTACATATTCAAATTAGCATTATGGGGATAGTTGCACGTATTAATAGTAAAAAAAATTCTGGGCTTTCTACATTGTCAAAGGGTGTGTTTAGGTGTCTGTATTCGATCTCTCTTTTCGTCACTATCGAAAGCTCAATGAATCTCATGATTCTCATTAGTTTAACACCCTTTTGAAGGTCATGAACTAGTTGCCTTGGTGGATATATGAACCATTGCAATAGGCTTTCGACGTCTTCAAAAGGTGTTAATAATGAAATAAATTATAATTTTAATAAAACAATTTCACCTAGCAGGATCATGTGTTTGAATAGGACGTCTAAGAAACCAAAAAAGGATGTAGCTTCAGAATTAGAGTCTTCTCCAATGAAGGTCGAAGCAGTCTCGAGGCATTTTCTTATATCCACTCAAGATGAAGTTGACGCGATCCTTAACGACTTTGGAATCACAGAGTTGAAGTCATTCCTCATGGCGATAATGACACTACTCGGAGTCCACTTGAAGGATACTTTGCTTACAATGCCATCCATATCTGGCATGGCAGTTTTATTCCATTCCCCAGTTTCTTGTCAAGATCGTTAAGTCACCTTGGCATAGCTCCAATTTAATTGTCTCCAAATGTATATACATATCATGTCTCCTTAGAGCTCATGGCCTTAGAGTCAGGCCTTTGCTTGCTAAATGTCGAGGTTTTAAATTATTTGGTATGTCTTGTTAAACTCAGCTATTCAAATAGCTAGATTTTCAAAGCTGACCCACAAAAGAAGTTAATTTCTGAGGGAGTAAATAAGTTTAGAGGTCGGGAAACACAATTCTTTTATGTCAAATGTTTTTGAAATATTAGTGGAGCTTTCTCCTCTCAACATAAGTTGATCATTATTTTCATTGTTTTATTAAATTCTCTTTTGTTAAATTACATTTCTTATTAGGCCCTTCTCCTAAAGATCTTGATAATGAGGGGAAGGGCATCATGAAGTCGTTGATTTTTGCTTCTGGTAGCTTTGGGAATAGACTTGCATTTTTGATCCCAAGCAATGTTCAAAAGCATTCTCTCCACCCAATAGGCTAAAGGATTCTCGAGCAACCTTCCCTTGTCCAACACACTTCCAAAGGCAAGCGTTTCCTATCTTTGGGCCACCCAACAAAAATTTCACCATTGTCTTCGATTTGTCCTGACTAGCCTGGTAAACTTATATGTATTATTTATAACTTGCCATCGTGTTGTCACTTAGATTGCTTTGCTAGCCTATGATTTTTGGATTCTAGATTGCTTTGCTAACCTATGCTTTTTGGATTCTAGCGACCGCTTCCCCTGCTGAATCAACCATAAAAGATCTAGTCCTTCCAACTTCTGAATCTAGCTCTTCAGCTCCGACCCCGACCATCGCCAGGCCGAGGATAATTGTCAAAAGAAAATTGAGCGAAATGACTACAGCAGGTCCTTCTCTCAAGAAGACTAAAATTTTCGATGTCCAATCTTTTCTTCTTCCAAAGTGAATTTATTATTGTAGTCAAGACTCTGGAAGGTTCTACTCTTGATGCTGCTACTAACCCCTCTAGAATGATTCCTTTAAAGGATGATTTCATGGCTCATATAGTTGTGTCTGATTCTCCTAGCGTCATTGAGTAGATGCAAATGGATTTAGGTACTTCAACTCCTCGCCAGGAGCTGAATCCTTCTAGATCTACATCATCGATGCTTCCCAATGATTTTGAGGAGATTGTACAATCAATCATGAATACGTCATTCACTTCCATTCATCCGCCTTCCTCAATTCCTGACCCGATAAACCATTGTCGATCTCTAATTGAACAACAACTTCTGGTATGTTTCATACTACTTGACCTTCTTATTGTTATTTCTTACTGAATTTTGACTCATGTCGTACTTTTCCGTTCAGATTTCTAAAAGTTGGTACTCCCTCTAGGAAAGTGCTTCAAAGTCTTCCAATGACACATCTAAAATCCAAGAAGAAGTCTCAACTCTGAATAACCAGATCACTTCCCTCTGTGCTGCTAAAGATAAAGCAGTGAGGGAACAAGAAATGTTGGATGCTTCTCTTGCACAAGCAATATCCACCATTTCCAAGGAGAGAAAGGAAAAAATGACTCTTAGTTGATGAGAATTTGGCTTTAAACATGAATCTAAAAGAGTCGGAGGAAGAGAAGGCTCGAATGACTGCTAAACAATCTTCTCTCAAAAAGAAATGCACTCTTTTCAAGAAGAAGTTGGAGAAGAAGAAAAATTCTTTAACTATGGCCACCGACACTAATTCTGTAACGACCCGCCTTATTTCACACAATAAAATACATCATTATTAAGAAAGAAAGGGGTAGAAAAGAGAAAAGATAAAAAGAAAGAACTAAACAACATCAGAATCTCACAGCGGAAACGGAATAAAATATAATATATCACATAGATATTACATAGTCTTTACATCAGAGTTATACAGATACAACAACATCATCACATTAGACAGTTATAAAAACTGTCTATCATACATCTCAAATACAACACAGAGATACCAACACGGCGGAAATACTATATATCTACAAACGCTAAAGCCTCCTGCTCCATCTCTCCTCTAGAGTTCGTCAAAGCTAACCTGAATCCCTTGCCTACTTGTAAAAATTTGAGTACCCAAGAGTTTAAGAAAAAAACAGAATAAACTCCGGGTCAGACATTGGTCTGGTGTGTGTAAACGGGTTAAAGTTGCTTAACTTTGAAAAACCTTTGAAAACAAAAGGTATTTCGTAAGACTCCCCGCACATAAACACGGAAAAGTTTTTACCTTACGATAACCAAAATAGTTGATAGGAAATCCATTGATATTATAATAGGGTCTAGGGTTTTCAAGTAAATAAGAAATAGCTGAAATAGTTACATGATTAAATTCCAGCATATTAGCCACAAAGTGGGTTGTACAACAAAAACCATAAAGGTACATAGGGATCATGAGTTCCCATCAATGGCAGGGCTACTGGGGTACCGCCGGTGACAGTACGTGGCCTAGATCACCGTACCGAGGATCCACCCTAAATCCCCTGCAACACAAGGCCGGAACCATTCCTTACTGGATAGTCCCAAATAAGTCAACCCAGCGGTTGTAGCTAGCAACTGCTCACACAGCCGAATAAAAAGGGACTCTAGGCAGGGGAAGACCTTATCCTACTTGAGTGCGACAAACTTAGCCTTGCTGCACCTCCCCTGTTTTAGCCATTCCCGGTTGATGAGGCTTGAGGCTACGATTACCTTTATAGAACACATCTATCTTAGAATGCTTATTGTCCACCAGAAGATGTGCTGAAAGCGTTCAATCCATACAAGTTCTTTCCGGGTTCGAACGAAACCAAAGGCATTATCTCGTTATACTCATTTTGGAATCACCCTCAGAGTTAATGATAATAACCCTTGCACTCTGAAACTCCATCTCGAACCTGAAAGCACTATCTCCGTTATACTCGTATTGGAATCGCCCTCAGAGTTTTAACGACAAATAGTTCTTACACTTCGAGTCTTCAACTTGATCTTCACTTGAATTCACGACCTAACGTTTAACTTGGATCGATGTTATTTTCGGATAATCAAATTTAATACCCAATACCTGTCTCATCGAAATCCAAACGTATCTTAAAGGCCAAGTTGTTTAAAGTTTAAACAATTTAATTCAATTCAGTACTTTGAATTCACACAACATTTACACAAATAAATATCACACATTTATCACTGATATATCCAATATCATATCACAGAATATCATAGCATATCATCCAATAGATATAATCTAATTCAGATATTCTACACAAACAATCATCCACAAACAGGAATTATTAATCCATATCATAATTAATTTAATTAACTTAAATTAAATTAATTACTTAAGAATTAATCACTTGATCCTGCTTAATCAATCATTAATTAATTACAACCATTTAATTAATTAATCACTTCTTGGTTACCTTATCAATTAATCTCTAACCACATATTAATTATCCTTTAACTATTAATTAATAAACCTTAATTATTAATAAATATCTCTTAAATCAAATTAATTAATCCATAATTACTCTTATAATTAATTAATTAATCATTAATCAATTAATTAATTTATCCCTTAATTATTAATTAATAAACCTTAATTATAATTAAAAACTTAATTACAAATTAATTAATCCTTAATCACCAGTTGATTAATCCTTAATTAACAGTTAACCAATCCTTAACTAAAAGTTAACCAATCCTTAATTACCATTTGATTAATCCTTAATCACCATTTGATTAATCAATTAATTATCATTTAACAAATTCTTAATTAATCTTCAATTATAGATTAATTATTCTTTAATTATTAATTAATAAAACCTAATTATTAATTAATAAAACTTAATTACAAATTAAGCATTTCTTAATTACTAGTTAAGTAACCTCTAATTACTTAATTAACTATTCTCTAATTACTTAATTGATCAATCTTAATTACTTAATTAATTAATTCTTAATTACACTTAATTACTTAATTAATCAATCTCTAATCATTAATCAATAATTTTTAATTATCTAATTAATGATCTTTAATTACAAATTACATAACCCTTAATTATTTATTAATTAAATAAATAAATTACTCTTAATTAATTTATTAATTAATCCTTTATAATTAATTATACTTAATTTTCTTTAATTAATTTAATTAATATTAAGACATTAAAATCTTAATTATCCTAAGATAAAACATTATCTTATAAATGCCTTTATTACCATTAACATATTTACACCATTTATTTTTATAATTATCATTACTTAATTAAATCATTAATTAAGTTTTAAAATAAAATAATCATTTAACATGATAAATTAAAGTTATCAAAACATAAGTTCTTAAAATAACTTAAACCATTTACCAAATAATAGTTTTAAAAACAAGTTTCAATTTGAATTTAAAAATTTTCTTTTATATAAACCTTTAAAAATTTCATTCATAATTCGAGTTTTAAAATCACTTTAAATTTACTTAACAAAATTTAAATTTAACAATTTCAAATCTTCTTAATCAAAATGTTAAATAAAACATTTATTATATATAAAGTAATTTATAAAAGAAAATTTTAAACTAAATTCTTTTTTTTTTAATTTCAAAAACCTTGTTTTTAAAACTTTTTAAATCTGCACAGCACACTACTTCGGGTCTAGCCCCCGAGCTAACATCTTCTTCCAATAATTCAAAACTTAGATTTAATTTTTAGTTTAAAAACCTACAGGCTATCACACACGAATCTGCTCGAGTTTACACTCGGGTCAAATCCGTGCACAAGCACCATCGCGAGAAGCTACTCCGACCATCGACGCACCCTTCGGCACATCACCCAACATCGCAACAACCCATCCCAACCACCAGATCCCAAATACAAGCTTCGATCCAAAATCGAGTTTCACAGATGAAACAGGAATCAAAACCACCTTCAGCAAAACCCTTCGACCAACCTATTCCGACCACCAGAGGTCGAGAGACTCTGGCCACACCCTGCCGACACACCATGCCACCATTTCATTGAGTTTCGTGACACTCGATCCATCAGAGTCAATGTGGTGACCCAAAACCCAACCTTGACCAAACTGAGGGTTTAAACCCTACTTCGAACGATAGAAGACGCCATGACGATGGATAAAATTAATCGCCATTTTTCCAAGCCTCGACAACCTTCCAGCAACCTCGGGAAGCAACCACGAGGTCCCACCATCTTCCAGTCGACAGAAAATGCCCAGAAATCAAAAATCGATCAACTTAGAAATGCTCTCCCAAAACATAAACTCAAAATTTAGATTTTCATCTTAAAAATCATATTTTACAAATTCGATTCAGGTTATAAACTTGAATCAGAAATTTACAAGATTTGATTTAACATGTTTTTAACATGTCTACTGTAATCACATTTCCCAAATAAATTTTTTAGTATTTTTTACTTAAATTCATTTTTAAAATTAAATTTATGTCTAAACAATCATTTATTGTTTGAAAACTAAGCCTTAACAGAAATCAGGGGAAGAAAGAACTAGTTTTTATCTATATTTAAATTCTGCAATATGAAAACAGAGAAGAGTATGAACACAACCAAACATGCACATCTGAACACACTCATATACAGATTCTATACTTATATATACACATGCAGGGCATCATCATCATAGAAATTCCCCAAACAACAATCATTTACCTACTTAAACTTTTAAATTAAAATTTTACTAACTGTTTTAAAGGCAAATGCTTGAACTGGAATTTGAAAACTGAAGCTCTGAAACAGTATTGGATTTTGAAAACTTTGACTTGCTTGAAATTTTAAAACTGAAAAGCTTTGATACTTGAAGGTTTGAAGCTGGAATGCTAGAATTGGACTGGAACATGATGATGATTCAACTTTGATTCCAGGTTGCAGTTTTGAAAATGTTCTAGGGTTTGATAAAAGAGGTTTCAGGCTTTTAAATCTTATGTTTGAAAAAAATGTTTTTCAGGTTTGATTTTTCTCTGGTTTGCATTTGTTTTTGAGGAGATTTGAAACATAAGTGTATTCAGGCTGATGATAAAAGGGCTTACAGGTTTGATTTTTCTCTGGTTTGTTGATAGTTGATCAGTTTGGGTTTCTTGCTTAGAAAAAGGAAGATAAGGAAAAGAATTGAAGCAAGAGATTAAGAGTTTATATAGATTATATTGTAGTTTGTTTAAATTTAAAGAAAATAAAAATAGAAAGAATGACACTTGTTAACATTTGTTTACATTTGCCATTACCAAATTCTAATTTACTTACACATGTTATCACAAGCTTTCATAATTAACACCTGTAATAATTTATATTTATATTATTTTTAAATGACTTTAAAAGATTTTAAATTAAATTTCCTATTTAAATAAGTTTTTTATTAATTTATAAATGCTTTTCTTAATTATATAAATAAAACTTTTAAAAGAAAATAAAAATAAAAACAATTTTAAATAAAATCATATATAATATATTTAATCCATTTTTAAATGCTAATTTAAAAGCTTTTGTATTTATTTACTATTAAATAAATAAAATTCTTTTTCTTTAAATTAATATAAAAAATCTTATTAAAAATCTTTATTTATATATATATCCAAAATAATTTGAAGATATATATCCTTTTAAATTCCAAATTTAAATCCAAATTTCAAATTCAATTTAAACTTTCAATTTAAAATCAACTCAAATATATCTATATTAATTTAAAAAAACACATTATTAAATTTGGAAATATTAGATTCTAACTTTAAAGTTAACTTAAATATATATATATATACATATACATTTAAACAACACTTATTAAATTTGAAAATAATAGGTCTATTTTAAAATCAAATTTATAAAATAACACAAATTAAATAATTATTCTATTTAAAATCAATCTATATCTATATTTAAAAACATTACATTATTATTATTTCTGTTATTTATATTTAAAAATAACAATTTTATCAATTTTAAATAATTTAAATAAGGAGATTATCACATTTTAAATTCCTTGAAATTCCGAGATATCACATTCCTCCCCCCTTAAAAGAATTTCGTCCCCGAAATTTAAAACAAAGATAATCCAAAATCTTCTATTTCATTTTAACCATTCAAGCATATCTATCAGCCATACACTATCGAGCAAACAGCAATTCACCCAATTAACAGTTTATTCAAACAACTAATTTGTTTAAACAAACAACTCCAGCTATCTGGACACAGATCCAGATAAGCCTTCCTAAAACTATCCAGTGTTTTCCAAGACAAACTCTAAAATCCTAGCTCCACAACAAGAGATAGATCATTTACGTATTTCCTCAGGTAAGATACGTGGAAAAACATTGCGAATTCCAGCCATCCAAACTGGCAATTCAATCCTATAGACCACATCACTAAATCTCTTCTTAATAAGATCCACCTCCACAGATGCCTCACTAATCAAAACTGGACCAAGAACCAGACGATCTCTCGACTCTACCAAACAGGATGGAAATCCGCAAGGTCTTCCAAATAAAGCTTTATAGGGTTCCATCTAGATATTTGCCTGATAGCTAAACGAGAATTCCATTCAACGCAGATGGTCCTCCCAACATTCACCCAAAATCCAAAACACAAGTCCTCTCAAATCTCTAGAATTTGGTTCAGCCTTTCCGTTTGACCATCGATCTGGGGATCACTACAAGAAATTTTATTTTTGGTGGCGCACAAAAAACGCTAGCAAAACTTATGGTAGCATTTGGATAAACGCCGTGATAAAGCCCGCAACTAAAAATCCATGGTTTTTAGTTGTATTTATTTCAACGCCATTATAAATCCTTTCATTGTAGCGTTTCTTAAACACCACCAAAAATCTTTTTGTAACATTTTAAAAACGCCACCAAAAGGTTTTTTCGCGCTACCAATAGAGTTTCCAACTTCACCCCTGCTTTACGGTTGTGTTTACTCAATGCCACTATATGTATTTCAGTAGTGTTTTTGAAATGCTACCAAAAGTTGTTGATTATTTTGCACCATTTTTTCATGCTATTATTTCCTGTTCATGGTCTATTTTGTTTCAACTATATCAATTAACAATCACTCATATAATCATCATATTCAAATAATTAAAAAAACATATTAATCGTATAATCAAATAAGATATCCATAACCGTTCTAATACAATAGTTTTTTGATAAAATGACCAAACTCACATACAATAATCATTCATATACAAATTTCCACGCCTAGTACTAATAAAATGTTATACCAAACTAGTGCTAACAAAAACTTGATTACCCATAATTCTTTATCGCATGCACAAGAGCTAGCACCATAAAAGTTCAACTTTGCTCTCTTCGGAAATCCAATGCCTACACAAGTGAAAGCACAACATATAGTCAAACAATTATGTTAATTCGTAGGACTTCAAATCTAATAACAAACATCTACAACATTGTACGAGTATATCATATTATAAATAATTTCATATAAATAATCAGAGTTATAAAAGAAATGAAATAAATAAAGTCCAATCTTAAAGTTATATATAAAATGTTGTTAAATTAGTTATATTATTATTATTATTATTTATAAAATTTAGTTAACTTAAACTTAGTTAATTTTACAAAACTTGTTTAATTTTAACAAAGCCTAGTTAATTTTTATTAACTTGCTTAACTTAATTTATTATTATTATTATTACTACTATTATTCATACTCGGTTAACTTAATTATATTATTATTGTTATTATAAACTTAGTTAAATTTTATAAACTAAGTTAATATATCATCACCATCGTTATTTATAAATCTTTGTTAAATTAGTTATATTACTATTATTTATAAAATTTAGTTAACTTAAACTTAGTTAAAATTAACAAAACTTAGTTAATTTTATTAACTTGGTTAACTTAGTTAATTTATTATTAGTATTATTACTAAAGCTCAGTTAATATAATTATATTATTATTATTATTATAAAATTAGTTAATTTTTCTAAACATAGTTAGTTCATCATCATCATAATTGTTCTTATTATTTATAAAACTTTGTTAAATTAGTTATATTATTATTTATGAAATTTAGTTAGCTTAAACTTAACTAACTTTATAAAACTTGTTTAATTTTAACAAAACTTAGTTCATTTTTATTAACTTGGTTAACTTAGTTAATTTATTATGATTAATAAAAAACAAGGTTAAATTAATTATATTATTATTATTATCATTGCTTAGAAAAACAAGGTTAACTTGGTTAATTTTATAAACTTAGTTAATTCATCATCGTTGTCATCATTTTTATTTATAAAACTTTGTTAAATTAGTTATAGTATTATTATTTATAAAATTTAGTTAACATAAACTTAGTTATATTATTATTATTATTATTATAAACTTAGTTAATTTTTATAAACTTATTTGATTAATCATCATTATCATCATTTATAGAACTATGTTAAATTAGTTATATTATTGTAATTTATAAATTTCAGTTAACTTAAACTTAGTTAATTTTATAAAAGTTATTTAATTTTAACAAGACTTAGTTAGTTTTTATTAGTTTGGTTAATTTATTATTATTAATAATTTATTATTATTCCTCACTTACAAATGATAAAAATTGGAACTATCATGTTCAAGGTACAAATTTATATTATGAACAACTTGTGCACTAGTTGCTAAGCACGTGATATTATTAAATAAGAACGTGAAATTGCCTTAAGCATATCCAAGGATCCAAAGCTAATGCAAGCAGACTAAGAAATTATGAATACATCGTTGATTGTATGACTTAAAAGGGAAACATTATAGCTAAAAACTAAAGATATAAGATAAGTGGATAACTACCCATCTTCCTATACCCAATATGTGTCAAAGGATGTTTTAGCATATTAACTGTAAACCAAGCTTTTTGCCTCTTCCGCAACCAAATTCATCTCCTTCTACAATAAAACTATTAAAAACTAACATAAACTGCACTGGATGTCTACTATAAGCTAATAAAAACAATCCTAAATCAATCAACTCTACTCTCATAATTGATCAGTTATAACTTATACTGACTATACATCGTTCTAGAATTTTTTTTAATTATATCTATAAAAAAGCCGTACCTGAGAGTGCAACCAAGTCAACAATGATGAGACTATGTTCTTCCATTGATCGATACTAGTCCTACTACTAGTATTATGGACCACAATCTGCATTGGCTGATGTAGCAATGGGTTGAAGACTACCACCATGATCTGACCCATCTCCATTTCAAGTGCACATCATCTAACCAACTCCAATTATCGACCTAGCAGTAGCATCCATATTGGTACCAAATTGTTGATCGACCACAAAAATATCATCCATGTTGGTACCAAATTGTTGAGGTGGATACTTAAATACTTTTGGTTACATTTATAGTATAGGGTTAAATATTTGTACACCAAATATAATAATAAAAACAAGCCCAACAATTTTAATATGTCAACGAACGCACTTCAGCATGCACTGGTCTGGGCATTTTCTGATATGTCAATGAAAGTAAATGTACTGCATAGTGCTGAATTGCTTAGTCGAAACCTACGACACATGGAATCAAATTAGAATAAGTTATTGTAAAGGGAAAATAAAATGAGTATGATAGCAAGAAAAAGTAAAGGAAAAATACTACTATTACTGGGCAACTTAAGTTAAGAAACAAGCAAGCATACACTACAAACATACTAGCAGTACATACATTGTAATTTACCAAAGAACAAAGATTTATGTATGTGTAATATTATATGTATCTTAAGTAAAGAAACCGATGATAATTAAAACTGTTTAAAATATAGGTAGAAGTATTAAGAAAAAAGTAAAACATTGAAGAACAAGTCTAAATTTTAAACAGTTTCAAAATGTATGTTAAAACAGTTTGGCTTTTTTATATTTGTTAACCGACACATTCAAACGGTTAGTTAAAGTTGGTCACAGGGGTGGAAACACTATTTTCGAAGCTTGTACTATATACATACGTATAAATCCAGACAATGATTTGAAACAGAAAACTAAGATCAAGATATCCACTCCCACTACCTCTGCTTTAGTTCATATCTTTGCATAGACAACAAGTACTCCTCATTCTCCTTGCTTTTGGATTTTTTTTAAAGGCTCAAGTACATAAAAATAATAATATGAAATTTTGAACATAATCGGCATGCGCCCTTGTTATGAATTATATAAATATGCATAATACATGAAACATCTTAAGATTGAATCATATGCAGCAATGTAGAGTTTTTCTAAAATAAATAAACTTGTTTTTGTATTATTGTTCCATATAATCCCATATATATTGGAATTATTATTTACATCATATCCAATAACATTCTACATTAAACATATGCATAAGAGAAGATGGTCTCCCAGCAAGCAGATAATCTCAAAATTAAGATAAGCAGAGATTTTATATTGCACCAAAAAGGTGAAAGTGAAAGGTAAAGTAAACCAAAGCCGTATTTATTACAAAAAGGGAACCTTAATTAATGTTGGTTGTATAAATTATATAATTTAAGTTTTTCTTACTTATATGAAGCGTTAGATTTGCAGGAAGTCATATTATTTTGATCTTAGCAAAAGATGGTCATTTAACTTGACCGTTTGCACTGGATGCCCTATGTTTTGTTTTCCAACTCCAATCGCTAGCATATAACATTTCCATTTTCTATTTTCATTTTAAATTTGTAGTAATTAATATCCTTCCACTGTGCCCTTTTTTATGAGGAAAAAACACGGTGAAGCTCACTTGGAAGTGCTAGAACACTTCTAGTAGCATGTGGTATTATTATTTTTTCCTTCTAGAAGAAACTAAGAACTGACTATACAGTTACTATAATGGATGTCTATATAACTTTAACTAAGATGATAGTGATATAATATACCTCTCAGCATTACCTTCGAACTACAACATCATTATCTTATCATATTTAACAACTAGAACCACAACAATACATCGTTCATCTCCAGAAAATAGTTCAAGAGGCAGTTCAATTCAAGGTACGTAATCAGATAGTCAGATCGACACAGATCAACGAACGATGCAACATAGGACTATTTGCAACACACATATTATGAATGATGCACGCTTCTCCTCAATCAACGTTAGATTTGACAACTTTAGCATCATCGACATCGAGTGGTTTATCGGTAGCAGCTTCACCAATCCACAACATTGACACAACATAAATCAACCGTAAGTTCAAGCATAGGGAAGGTAACCGAGACAGTGGTGACCTTGGGATAAACTCAGTAGCTTTATCGAGGCAACGACATGTCACCTTCGGGCAATGCTTTTTAGGGTTTTTTTCCAGGTGACCTTCCCATCGATGAAAAGAATCGTGACTTCCTAGGTGGCGCTAAAAAGCAAGGCTAGTTGGAGAATTCCATTCATTTGAGGTGGGATTAAAATCAAAACACAATTTGGGAAATTATTTTGAAACGATTTGGGAAATTTTGTTCCCTAGGGTTGGAAAATTTATAAGAGTGAGGTAATTTGATGATAAGTTGTGTACTGGTTACATTTATAAGATTTAGGCGGAAAGATTTTGATAAGGCGTGAAAGGTAGAATAATTTTTACCGCGTTTTAACTATAGGTGAAATATTTTTGGTGGCATTCACAATCAAACGCTACCAATTTCTGCAACCAAAGGCTAGTTTTCTTATAGTGGATGATAGGTTGAACTCAAACTCAATATCGAACCCAAAGTTGATCACAAAACCTCCCAAAACTTTGCTGGCGAAGATAGGATCACGATTGCTAAACATGCTGACTGGAACACCAAGCAGTCAGACAAACTCTTCTAAGAAAATCTCAGTCAAAGATGCTGCAGTACGACTTGCCTTAACCAGAATAAAATGGGCGTTCTTGGTCAACAGGTCTTCAATCACTCATATTCCTTCATTTCCCTCTTTCGTCCTTGGTAAACCATCGATGAAATCCGAAGAAATTACTTCCCATTTCCACTTCGGAACTTCCCAAAGGCTGCAACAAACCTACGGACTTCTGCAGATCACCTTCACCTATTGACAGATCGCACATCCATTGACGAAAGAAGCTATATCCTTCATCATGCTCGACCACCAGAAGACACTCTTCATATCCATATACATCTTAGAAATCTCTGGGTAGATACTCAGTCTCGAGCGATGACTCTCTGCCAGAACTTCTTGCTTCAAATCCAAAAAATTCGAAACACGAATCCTTCCGATGATCCTCAATGTTCCTTGGACATCAAAACACAAAACCGGAACACTGACCATTCTTGACTCCATCCATCCATCTTTAGCACACACAAATTCCCGTGCAGATCTTAAACTAACTCTTGCCATCAAGAATAGTTAGAATAGGCACACTAGTCAGCCTTGTCTTCAAATCCACCAAAGCCTCTTCACACTCGGGTCCACTTAAACTTTGCTCCTTTCTGAGTTAACTTGGTTAAGTGTGAAGAAATCTTAGAAATATCCTTGATAAACTTCCTGAGAATTCTACCAAACCAGAAAACTGCGGTTGCTTCCACTCCTGAATAGTAGCTACCTTGGCTGGATCTACAGAAATACTATCACCAAATACAAAATGCCTCCTCAAAGTCTCTAACACTAACTCCAAATGCCGTAGAATTTTTTTGTTTCAAAAGACAATTATTAGAGACCTTAGTGATCAAATTACTAATCTTGAGGAGGATATCAAGAATAAAAATGAAATATATTCCCAATTAAAGAGCCAAATTAAATCAAATCCTTCAATTGACTTTGATCATGAGATGTCTAAGCTTTTCTAGTAGGTAAGGATTTGGAGATGAAATTAAAAAATAGTCAAGCTCAATGCAAACCATTGGAATTTATCCTGGAGGGCGACAATTCGAAAATCGATATACCGAGTTCTCCAATTACCTCATCTGTTATGAAATAGAGAAGGTATTCATCTCTAGTAATTCAAAAATTCCCTGTTACGATAAACCCTCCCCCAGGTTTAGACAAGAAGGCGGTGGGTGAATGGTGCATGAAGGTCAAATTTGAAATGATGAGGCATTTTGATGATTTACGAAAAGTGAGATATTCGCAACGTATTAATGAACATGCCGCTAAAATTCAAAGACTTGAACATAAAAAGTATCTTCTCCAAAAGAACATCGTCGATTTAGGAAGACAAAACAACACCCTTAAAGGTGCCAATAAAACATTCAATCATGATTTAAAGACTCGTATTGAATCCATTGATGATGTTGATGAAATTAAGAAGAAGGAAAAGAAGCTTAAAGAAATTCTTTGTATAGCGATTCGCAATATTTTCAATCCTTTAATTACGGAGAGTCTAAATAAGGTTATCCAAGATATATAAAACATGTACTTGTGCTATAAACTTGGAAATAGTTTTATAAATTATGTAAATATTGCCTTGTTTGTAGTCTTTTCTTGTACTTACAATATTTTTTTTGAATTTGATTCCCGATAACTTTGACTATGGTTTTTGTATTCTTTGATCCATTTAGCCTTCCTTATTAATCTTGTTTTCTTGTAAAGTATAAGTAGACAACATTTCTTACAATTATTTGAAATCTATGCAAGAATATGTTTGGTGGTTCTTCGTATCATTGGCAATAGCATGAGGAATCCCGATAATAAAATTCCAAAAATCTAAGTAATGGCATTTAACAGATCATTATGTGAAAATAATAAGTGAAGAAAAATTCCATAGTTAGAAATGAATAGAAGTCCCGAGATCGAGCTTTGGTAATGATGAGAGAAGAAAAAAAAAACTCCATAACTCTAATTATGGAATATGTGACGGCTCTGACTTGACCTTCGAAAATCAGCACCAAATATATCACCCGTATTCAAATGCCGCAGATTCAAACGTCGCGTCTGGTTCGTTGGAGCTTATAACACATTAGGTACAACAACACAATGGAAAAGAAATGAATAACATTATTGATATACAATATGGTACAAATGAATATCAACATTATCAGAGACAAGGTAGAACAACGGAAACAATAAGACAAAAATAGCAGCGGAAACAACATCTCCAATGCTAAGCTCCAAAGACCTCCAAACTAAAAGCTCGAACCACCATCAAGTTGTAATGAAGAAAACTAGGTAATGGAATGTTGAAGTGAAAAATATCCAATCGCTAAATCCAACGGCTTCAAAGAACAAAGACTGAGGAAGATTTCCAATTGCTACACCTACTAGCTGATTATCTGAAAATCTGACTCTAGTCTGCCCGTGTGGAAAATTGTGGGCACCCAGTGTTTAAAAAGGAAACAATAAACTCCAGGTCAGTCATAGGACTGGCGGGAGCAAACGAAAATAGTTTTTAATAAAAACAAGCAATAAAAGAAATAAAAAGAAATTCTCAATGTTTTTTGGAAAATGAAACTACCATAAGGCCTCCCGGCACACACACAATGCAATCGCACACTAGGAGGAGATTTCTCGTTATGATAGTCAAACATGCTTGATACGCAAAATCCTTTTGATATTATTATTAGTGCATAGTGCAGAAAACATTTCGAAAGTATAATATTAATCTAATCCAGCATAAGTACCATTATATTATGCCCGCTATAGCTACCACCTGAGGTGGCAGGTTATACAACTGCAATCATAAAGGGCTCGAATTGTTTGATTGGATTTCCAACAAATGGTTAGGCTAAGTAACTTCTTATGCCATATGGGTACGCCTCTGGAGGGACGCCCCGAGAACTTAACCAGCACTCTGCCAACACAAGGTCGGGTTACCTCTGTAACTAGGTAACTACTGACACGAGTATGCCATTCGTCGGTCGTAACCGACCTTTATCCAGGGCCCCAACAACAACAACCACAAAGTAATAAATTTACACAACCACATAAGTTAAGTATCTGGGATCCATACCATGATACCATTTTTATCCAAAAGGAAATGGACATGCCCTAAGGGGCGCTACCCCCAATAACCTTGCTGCATCCTTCTTGTTTCGACCATTTTCGAGTTGTAGGGTTCGACGAGGTCTCATCCACAAAGCTACGCTTTTCAAAAAAGCCATGCTTTGATCAACAAATGATCAGCAACTTAGCATGCCACATTACCAAATTGGGAATGTATCACTGGTAACCATCAACGACATAACCTCTGAGCTCGTACGTCTCAGAGAAGGGTCTTAAGCTAAGAGAAAAAATTCTCTGCCACCAAACAGAAATATATTTGATAGAAACCAGCTTTACATCTCAAAGTGTAACGTTAGACATACGTCCATACAAGTCTGTTGCAGGTTCGAACAGAACCGAAGGCACTTCAAAGAAGCCCTTGCAATTCGGGCATTCACAATCCCGATAGGACTTCCCATCACATTTGGAGATCTTTATACCGGCGCGACTCGGTGCAGAGACATTTGATGGGTAATCCTTTGGTTCTCGAAAATACCCGGTCTTCACCACCGGTCTTCAAATGCTATCCATTTACGTCGTATCATTATTCGAAATGGGTTTTATGACATAAAGTCCTCTTCCGGCTAAACCGAATAATGAGCGGTTAATTTTAAAACCATATGGATATATTGGGATCTTAGTTAAGTCACAACTTTTGGCCTAAAACTTTTCCTTCAAATGGTTTAAACAATTTTCCACTTTAATATTTTAAACATAAAGATTCACTTCGCTTTGAAAATAAAGTTCACCAATCTTTCATAAAGATTCATTCATAGCTTTCAAAACTATTTACAATTCAAATCACATAGTTTGAAATTCTTTCAACAAAAACTGGAAATTCTTTCTTTATATGAAAGCCGTTATCATTTGCAAACAAATGCTTTTCTTTTCGAAAAAATCCGATCAAATATATACAGGTTATAGCCTTTAAAGGCATAAACCAAAAAATCAACGAACTGCCATATCATTGGCAAGTTCTATTTGAATTAAATTCAAATTCCCAAAATAATTTATTTAATACACTTCAAAATGGTTTAAAATCTGTATAAATACATTGTATAACTTGTATAACCCTTTCAAACCATATTTTCCAAACTATTTCAAAGCTTAAACAAGATATATTATATTCAAACTAAATTTCAAATTTCAAACTTCTTTTCAAAAGCTTTTCATATTCAATCCAATTCCATTTCCAAAACCATTGGATTCAAAATTCAACTTTTAAACAAAATAATATTTAGATTTCGAAATATCCGTGACTTAACCGAATTCCTCATGAAATCCATATTTGTGTGTGTGGTGTAGTCTAGGGGTTTTACACACAACAATACAATATCATCAATTATCACAATCCAAGCACAACAATATCGATAAGCGGTATAATCCTATAATGCTTATCTTTATTCAAAGATTCACAGATAAATAATATAAATTCATCACAGATAAATAAATTACATTCATCACAGCTCAAATCAAAATAATTCATATCACAAAGCGTCACACATCAGGGATATCAAACAGTTCAAAGCATCAATACAATCCAAACATCCTTAAGTAAGATCAATTAATCATCTAATTTAAACCAGATAAATTGCTTATGAATAAATTACTAATCCTGGTTAATTAACATTAATTAACTACAAACCTTTTTTAATTAATTATCTTTTAATCATTTATTAATTAACCTTTAATTATTAATTAATCAACCTTAATTAATAAATCAATTAACCTTTAATCATTAAATAATTAGCCTTAATTATTTAATTATCCTTTAATTAATTATCCTTAAGTAATTAATTATCCCTTAAATAATTTATAAATTAACCTTCAATTAATCAAGTAATTAACCTTAAATTAATCAAGTAATTAACTTTAAATTAATCAAATAATTAACCTTAATTACAAATTATCTTTTAATTAATACTTCTTTAATCACTTGATTAATCAGCTTTAATCATTAATTAATTATCCTTAATGTATTATAATAAATGATTATCCTAATCACTTACATTAATAAATCACAAATAAATTACATTGAGTAATTATACTTTAATCCCTTGATTAATTATCCTTAATTATTAATCAATTTTTCTTAATTACTTTCATTAAGTAATTATCTTAAGTAATTAATTACCCTTGATTACTTTCATTAACTAAATAACCTTTAAATTAATTAATTATCCTCAAATTAATTACCTTAATTAATCACATAAGTTAATCAATCACATTGGTTAATTCTCCTTTAATTAATCACTTTAAATCTTGTTTAAATAATTTTACTTTAGAACTTGGTGACATTTCTTTTGAAAACTTATTCTCTTAAATAAATTTTAAAACTTGGCTATCATTTATTTGAAAAACTTATAGAATCATTAAGTTTTAATAAGACCTGAGCCAAAACTATAGAAATCCCTAGCCCACACCATTATTTTCCCATGCAAACCTTATCCATTGCTCCGTGCCAAACTTATCCTTTGTTTCCTCGAGCAAAATCATCATTTACTCGAGTCAAACCCAAAATAACCTCAACTTCCTCATACCGTAAAATAACCCAGATACACCCATATACTTGTGCATGTGTACCAGAGCTCCGACCACCTCTGGTCCTTATCGAGACCACCAGCAAGACGTCGACGATCTTCCCTTTCGATCCCGACCACCTGAGCTTCGAGACGAACCCGAAATCGAAGTTGGACATACCAGAACCCAATCTAGAACCAACTACTTTGACAAAATCACCCTGACAATGACAATCCCGACCATCTTACACCTCGCCACCACGATTGCAGCTTCATCATCGACCCACACGACATTTCCCCTAGGTGCGACCTGCTACGATCAACTATCGATGTTGTACGAGCTCAATTATTAACGTCGACCAAACCTATTCGAAAAACCCTAATTCAACGTCGTATCTCATCCTCGATCATCAAAAAAATCTCCAACCGTTTACCCTCCGTTCCCCAATCTCCAAGTCACCCTCAGACCAAATCTCGACCAACCCAATCCTACCAATCGTCGATAATCGACGAAGAACCCAAAAACGTTCAACTTAAAAATCCTCGCCGTCCCCAAACTTAGAAATCCTAATTTCAACACTAAAATTCATCATATTCTAGTAGGAATCCAATTATCAAATCAAAACATGAATTTAAGAACATTGGTTTTTCATATTTAAAAAGTTTCACTGTAATTTTCTTTCTTTTTCCAGTAAAATAACTTACTGATTTACTTATAAATATTTTTAAAAATAGCATTAGCTTAATATAAACAAATTTTCTATAAGGATTATGGCCGAACATCGATTATATGAAGAGGTGTTGAATTCTTAATCTTGATTTTGAAACTTGTAAACTAAGAACAGATGTAAATATACATGTTCACAGATATGCGTATACACATATATCTTTATATATACATACATGAAACACATTATCATTCATATAAACTCATTCTTAAGTTATCAATCTCATCCATCACCACAGACATAGATAAACATACAGAATTGGGTTTTGAAAATGGAGTTCGCTCACTTGGTAATGAAAGACAGAGGGTCTAGAATTGAAGAATTGATAAAACTTGAGCCTGGAAATTGAAACTAAACTTATATTTTGATCTGAAACTCCTTGATTTTGTTTTGATTGATATGAGTTGATCTTAGTTGAATTTGGATCCATTGTTTGCTTGATCCCTGGCTTAGTTGCTTTGAAACAGCAACTTGTTTTAAAACCAAAACTTGAATGCTTTTATTTTCTCAGGTTGAAGATTTGTTTCAGGCTTTACTTTAGGCTTGAAATTTTGTGAAGATTGTTTGATTTTCTTTGAGATGCTTCAGATTTACTTGATCATGAAAACTGGTAATTAGGTTGAACCTGATCTGTTTGTTTTAGGTTGAAATGCTTCAGGTTTTCGAACTGAAGTTGTTTGTTTTGATCCTTTTTCTTTTTTTATTATTTATTTAGTTTTCAGCTTTAGATGAAGGATGAAAAGGAAGATATGGAGAACATTTTCTTAGATTTGAAAATAAAGAAGAATTTTGATAAAATATACACTGGCCTTGTTTCTCTCATTTGATATTTATTTACATTAAAAATTTAAAAGAAAAACATTTTTCCACTTGTAACTGTTGAACTAACACATGTAAATTAAGTAAACACTTGTTAAAACATGTTATTATTGTATTACAAATGTTAAAAGTATCAAATTTATGTTTAAGTCCTTATTTAAATCAATTTATAAATTGAGTTTTAAACCTTTTCATTTTAAAATTTGTGAATTAATTTATCTCTTGTGTTTTATAACTTAACGTATGCATTATATTTTAAGTTTATAAATATACAATCTATATTTATTAATTTTAAAAGAAAATGTATTTTAAATCTTTTTATCAAATTCAAGCTTAAGCTAGTATACTTATTTAATGTTTATCTTTTTAATTTCAAAGACATGTATAAATTAAAGCTTGGTATTTATTACCGTTTAAGTTTTTAAATTCAAGCTATTATTCTTTTTAAATGAATGAAGGTTTATATTTATACATTTTCTATTATTTATACTTATATAACTTTTTAAGAAAATGCTTTAAAAACTTTGTTTCTATATTAATTCCAAAATATAAATCCAATTTGTTTTAAATATATTTATTAAAGAATTTCAAACCAAAATTCATTCTACAATATATATATACACAGACACACACACAAATACACTTTATTGAATTTCCATATCAATTTTTTATTTGCAATCCAGTTCTATTTAAAATCATGTTTATATATATTTATTCCCAAATTAATTCACAATTAAATTCAAAATTTTATATTTATTACTAATTTAAATTTGTCTCAAAACCGGGATCGCTACAAATTCCCCCCTTTAAGAAAATTTCGTCCCCGAAATTTGCTAGACAGGGAGACACCAAAGATGGAGAATTGACTCATCAGATCAAGCTGAATATTTATTCTGCATTTGGCTTACCAAATAAGAATATCATTAACAGATATGAGAACAGTATATTCAATATTTATATTCGAGCCATCCGATCTATGAATATGCAGGAGCATTGGTTAGTCCGAAGGGATAACTAACCACCGTAGAATACATTGGGACCCCAAAGAATAGACAAATGGATATAACCAATTGAGTTTCATATTTCGTTAACCTATTTATTTCCATTAAAATTTCAATTTTATTAAAGCTAAAACGAAAAACCAAGAGAAAATGATGAAGAGAATACGAAATAGGAATTAGAACCTTTTCTACAACGATTCGTAGGGTCATCATCACACCAAAGCTTCTTCCTCGAGCTGCCACGAAGCCATCAAAGAATTGAAATCGGATGATGATCAAAGGATATTGATAGGAAAATATTGTTTCCTCGTTGTTACAGGGTATCGATCATTTGAAGTGGTACTTCCCTGTCCCCTATCTCGTCCTCTTCTTGCACTCATACTCACTATCAGTGGATAGTAAGAGAATTTATAGAGACATTCTGACGGATATCTTAGGATATACTCATTCTAGGGCATTTGTAACCCTGTTTCTAATGAGTCACCTAATATGTTATACTCATGAGCTAAAGTTCTTACTCAACCTTCAGCTCTGATACCAAATGTAACGACCCTGACTCGACCATCGAAAATTGGTACCAAATACATCATCCATATTCAAATGTCAAATCTGGTTCACCGAAGCTTATAACACATTAAGTACAACAACACAGCACAAAAGAAATGAATAATATCATTGATACAAAACAGTTGATACAATATGATACAAATGAATGTCAACATTATCAGAGACAAGATTGAACAACGGAAACAATAAGACAGAAATAGCAGTGGAAACAACATCTCCAATGCCAAGCTCCAAAGATCTCCAAACCAAAAGCTCGAACCACCATCAAGTTGTAATGAAGCAAACTAGATAACAGATGTTGAAGTGAAACAAATGCGATCGCCAAATCCAAAGGCTTCAAAAACCAAAGACTAAACAATATTTCCAATTGCTACACCTACTAGCTGATTATCTGAAAATCTGACTCTAGGTTGCCCGTGTGGAAAATTGTAGGCACCCAGAGTTTAGAAAGGGAACAATAAACTCTAGGTCAGTCATGAGACTGGTGTGAGAAAAAAAAACATTTTATAACAAAAACAAACAATAAAAGAAGTAAAAAGAAATTCGCAATATTTTTTGGAAAATGAAACTACCGTAAGGCCTCTCGGCACACACACAATGCAATCGCACACTTGGAGGAGATTTCTCCTTATGATAGTCAAACATGCTTGATACGCAAAATCCTTTTGATATTATTATTAGTGTATAGTGCAGAAAACATTTCGAAAGTATAATAATAATCTTACCAACATAGGTACCATTATATTATGCCTGCTATAGCAACCACCTGAGATGGCAGGCTATACAACTGCAATCGTAAAGGGCTCATATTGTTTTATTGGATTTCCAACAAATGGTCAGGCTACGGAACTTCCTATACCACATGGGATGCCTCTAGAGGGACGCCCTAAGAACTTAACCAGCTCTCTGCCAACACAAGGTCGGGTTACCTCTGTAACTAGGTGACTGCTGATACAAGTATGCCATCGACCGGTTGTAACCGACCTTTATTCGGGGCCCCAACAACAACAACCACAAAGCAATAAATTTGCACAACCATATAAGTTAAGTACGTGGGCTCCATACCATGATACCACTTTTATCTAGAAGGAAATGAACATACCCTAAGAGGCGCTACCCCCAATAATCTTGTCGCATCCTTCCTGTTTCGACCATTTCCAAGTAGTGAGGTTCGACGAGATCTTGTCCACAAAGCTACGCTTTTCACAAAAGCAATGCTTTGATCAACAAATGATCAGCAGCACTTAGCATGCCACATTACCAAATTGGGAATGTATCACTAGTAACCATCAACTACATAACCTCTGAGCTCGTACGTCTCAGAGAAGTGTGTTAAGCTAAGAGAATAAATTCTCCGCTACCAAACAGAAATGAATTTGATAGAAACCAGCTTTACATCTCAAAGTGTAACGTCAGACATACATCCATACAAGTCTATTCCAGGTTCGAATAGAACCGTAGGCACTTCAAAGAAACCCTTGCAACCTGGGTGTTCACAATCCCGATCGGACTCCCCATCACATATGGAGATCTCTATACCGGCGCGATTCGGTGTAGAGACATTTGACGGGTAATCCTATTGTTCTCAAAAATACCCAGTCTTCACCACCGGTCTTCAATGCTATCTATTTACGTCGTATCATTATTCGAAATGGGTATTATGACATAAAGTCCTCTCCCGGCTAAACCGAATAATGAGCGTTTAATTTTAAAACCATATGGATATGTTGGGATCTTAGTTAAGTCACAACTTTTAGCCTAAAACCTTTCCTTCAAATGGTTTAAACAATTTTCCACTTTAATCTTTTAAACAAAAAGATTTACTTCACTTTGATAACAAAGTTCACCAATCTTTCACAAAGATTCATTCATAGCTTTCAAAACTATTTTCAATTGAAATCATGCAGTTTGAAATTCTTTCGTTACATGAAAGCCATTATCATTTGGAAAAAAATGCTTTTCGTTTCGGAAAAATCCGATCAAATGTACAAAAGCTATAGCCTTGAAAGGTATAAACCAGAAAATCAACGAACTGCCTTTCCATTGGCAAGTTCTATTTGAATTAAATTCAAATTCCCAAAATAATTTATTTAATACACTTCAAAATGGTTTAAAGTCTATATATATACATTGTATAACTTGTATAACCCTTTCACACCATATTTTCCAAAATAGTTTCAAGCTTAAACAGGTTATATTATATTCAAACTAAATTTCAAATTTCAAAACTTCCTTTTCAAAAGCTTTTCATATTCAATCCAATTCCATTTCCAAAACATTGGATTCAAAATTCAATTTTTAAACAAAATAATATTTAGATTTCAAAATATCTGTGACTTAACCGATTTCCTCGTGAAATCCATATTTGTGTGTATGTGGTGTAGTCCAGGGGTTTTACCACCGCAATATAATATCATCAATTATCACAATCCAAGCACAACAATATCGATAAGCGGTATAATTCTATGACGCTTATCTTTATTCATAGATTCACAGATTAATAATATAAATTCATCACGGATAATTAAATTACATTCATCACGGCTCAAATCAAATCAAAATAATTCATATCACAAAGCATCACACTACAGGGATATCAAACAATTCAAAGCATTCAATACAATCCACGCATACATAAGTAAGATCAATTAATCACCTGATTAATTTAAACCAGATAAAATACTTATGAGTAAATTACTAATCCTGGTTAATTAACATTAATTAATTACAAACCTTTTAGTTAATTGTCTTTTAATCATTTATTAATTAACCTTTAATTATTAATTAATCAACTTTAATTAATAAATCAATTAACCTTTAATCATTAATAATTAACCTTTAATTATTTAATTATCCTTTAATTAATTATTCATAATTAATTACTTGTCCCTTAAATTTTTAATTAATTTAACCTTTAATTAATCAAGTAATTAACCTTAAATTAATCAAGTAATTATCTTTAAATTAATCAAGTAATTAACCTTAATTACAAATTATCTTTTAATTAATATTTCTTTAATCACTTGATTAATCAACTTTAATCATTAATTAATTATCCTTAATGAATTACAATAAATGATTATCCTAATCACTTATATTAACAAATCACAAACTAATTCCATTGAGCAATTATCCTTTAATCCCTTGATTAATTATCCTTAATTATTAATCAATTTTTCTTAATTACTTTAATTAAGTTATTATCTTAAGTAATTAATTACCCTTAATTACTTTCATTAATTAATTAACCTTTAAATTAATTAACTGTTCTCAAACTAATTACCTTAATTAATCACATAAATTAATCAATCACATAAATTAATCAATCACATTGGTTAATTCTCCTTTAATTAATCACTTTACTTCTTGTTTAAATAATTTTACTTTAGAACTTGGTGACATTTCTTTTGAAAACTTATTCTCTTAAATAAATTTTAAAACATGGTTATCATTTATTTGAAAAACATATAGAATCATCAAGTTTTAATAAGACCCGAGCCAAAACTATAGAAATCCCAAGCCCACACTATTGTTTTCCCATGCCAACCTTATCCATTGCTCCGTGCCAACCTTATCCTTTGTTTCCTCAAGCAAAATCATCATTTACTTTGAGTCGAACCCAAAATAACCTCATCTTCCCCAAACCATAAAACAATCTAGATACACCCATACACGTGTGCACGTTCACCAGAGCTCCGACCACCTCGATCCTTGCCGAGACCACCAACAAGACGTCGACGATCTTCCCTTTCGATCCCGACCACCTGAGCTTCGAGATGAACGCGAAATCGAAGTTGGACATACCAGAACCCAATCTAGAACCAACTCCTTTGATAAAATCGCCCTGACGATAAAAATCCCGACCATCTTACGCCCCGCCACCACGACTACAGCTTCGTCATCGACCCACGCGACATTTCCCCTAGGCGCGATCAACTATGATCAACTATCGACGTTGTACGAGCTTGATCATTAACGTCAACCAAACCTATTCGAAAATTCCTAATTCAACGTCGTATCTCCTCCTCGATCATTAAAAAATCTCCAATTGTTTTTCCTCCGTTCCCCAATCTCCAAGCTACCCTCAGACCAAATCCCGACCAACCCAGTCCTGTCGATCGTCGGTAATCGACGAAGAACCCGAAACGTTCAACTTAAAAATCCTCAACGTCCCCAAACTTAGAAATCCTAATTTCTACACTAAAATTCATCATATTCTAGTACGAATCCAATTATCAAATCAAAACATGAATTTAAGAACATTGATTATTCATATTTAAAAAGTTTCACTGTAATTTTCTTTTTTTTTTCCAGTAAAATAACTTACTGATTTACTTATAAATATTTTAAAAATAGCATTAGGTTAACATAAACAAATTTTCTTTAAGGATTATGGCCTAACATCGATTATATGAAGAGGTGTTGAATTTTTAATCTTGATTTTGAAACCTGCAAACTAAGAATAGATGTAAATATACATGTTCGCAGACATGCATATGCACATATATCTTTATATATACATACATGCAACACATTATCATTCATATAAACTCATTCTCAAGTTATCAATCTCATCCATCATCACAAACATAGATAAATATAGAGAATTGGGTTTTGAAAATGGAGTTTGCTCACCTAGTAATGAAAGACAGAGGACCTAGAATTGAAGAGCAGGTAAAACTTGAGCCTGGAAGTTGAAAATTGAACTTGTATTTTGATCTGAAGCTCCCTGATTTTGTTTTGATTGATATGAGTTGATCTTAGTTGAATTTGGATCCATTGTTTGCTTGATCCCTGGCTTGGTTGCTTTGAAACAGCAACTTGTTTTAAAACTAAAACTTGAATGCTTTTATTTTCTCAGGTTGAAGATTTGTTTCAGGCTTTATTTTAGGTTTGAAATCTTGTGAAGATTGTTTGATTTTCTTTGAGATGCTTCAGATTTACTTGGTCATGAAAACTGGTAATTAGTTTGAACCTGATCTGTTTGTTTTAAAGTTAAAACTGCTTCAGGTTTTTCAAACTGAAGTTGTTTGTTTTGATCCTTTTTCTTTTTTTATTTCAGTTTTCAGTTTTAGATGAAGGATGAAAAAGAAAAAATGGAGAACATTTTCTCAGATTTGAAAATGAAAAAGAATTTTGATAAAATATACACTAGCCTTGTTTCTCTCATTTGATATTTATTTACATTAAAGTTCTAAAAGAAAAACATTTTGCCACTTGTAATTGTTGAATTAAAACATGTAAATTAAGTAAACACTTGTTAAAACATGTTCTTATTGTTTTAAAAATGTTAAAAGTATCAAATTTATGTTTAAGTCCTTATGTAAATTTATTTATAAATTGTGTTTTAAACCTTTTCATTTTATAATTTGAGAATTAATTTATCTCTTATATTTTATAACTTAACATCTGTATTATATTTTAAGTTTATAAATATACAAACTATATTTATTCATTTTAAAAGAAAATGTATTTTAAATCTTTTTATCAAATTCAAGCTTAAGCTACTATACTTATTTAATGTTTTTCTTATTAATTTCAAAGATATGTAAAATTAGAACTTGGTATTTATTCTTGTTTAAGTTATTAAATTCAAGTTATTATTCTTTTTAAATGAATGAAGGTTTATATTTATACATTTTCTGTTATTTATACTTATATATCTTTTTAAAGAAAATGTTTTAAAAACCTAATTTCTATATTAATTCCAAAATATAAGTCCAATTTGTTTTCAATATATTTATTAAAGAATTTCAGACTAAAATTCTTTCTACAATTTATATATATATATAAACACACCATTGAATTTCCAAATCAATTTCTTTATTTACAATCCAATTCTATTTAAAATCATATTTACATATATTTATTCCCAAATTAATTCACAATTAAATTCAAAATTTATATTAATTACTAATTTGAATTTGTCCCAAAACCGGGATCGTTACAGAATTAGTAATAGAGGTCTCAATAATAGAAGTCCCAAAACCCAAATTCAGGCCTTAATGAGTGAAGTCCAAAAACAATGGTATGAGATCCGAAATCCAGGCTTATTCATAAGTGAAGACCAGAAATCAATAGTAAGAGATCCGAAACCTAGATTTGGGTATTAATAAGTGAAATCCAGAAATCCTCTTCCAAAAATCAGTTGAAGGCCATAAGTTATTATTTGAGCCTTTTGTTTTGCGCCACTTTTTAGGCTTTATTCTTATCAAATGTGTCATCTTGTCGGCTCTGTATGTTGTCATTGTTTGGTGTACCACTTGTTCGGCTTGGACGTCTTAGTCCATTGTTGTCTAGTGCGCTTGGTTGGCTTATCCACAAGCAGAACCCAAGGACTAACCCAACCTCCCTCCAAGAGGCGCTCCAGCCAGACCTTATAAGCGACACTGAAGACTTGTTAAGTGATTTGCCAAACCATAGCGTAGAAGGACCAAAGGGATTACTCCATCCTTCCTCTAGTAGGTGCTTCAGCCAGGCCATAGCATGGTGGGACTTAAGGCTTATTCGGTGCCTTGGCTAGGCCATAGTGTAGGGACCAAGGGCTTACTCCATCCTTCCTCCAGGGGTGCCTTGATCTAGCCATAGCATGGCACGATCAAGGGTTTGTTGATACTTTAACCTGACCATAGTGTGGTGAGGATAAAGGTTTACTATAACCTCCTTCAAGAGGCGTTTTGACCTGTCCAACTCGGCGTAGATAAAGGTTTATAATAGTTTAAGGTAATTTCCAAGATTAAGGAGAATTCTACTCCCGACCATGTAGATTTTTCTTAAAAAAGTGGTGCTTTGTTGAATTCGATTAGGATCACTTTACAAATCTATTGATTTTGCCTTGTCTGAAACAGTTGATCACCATTCCTTCAAGTGCTCTACGTTGATTGGTTTCATGCCCATTCATCAAGTGATAGTGATAGTAGGATCCCCCTCGATTTCTTTCATGTTTGGGCTTTTTCTATTTGGATGGCCAATAGTTGAGTTTCTCCCTGGTTAGTAAGTAAACGTTCCCAATCGATGTAGTCAAATTGCATTTCTTAGAAGTCTTGACTTGATGCTCATCTTTTAAGGATGATTTTTAGATTTCTTATTGTTTGATTCAGGAGCTTCGCCATTAACGACCAATTTCATTTTCAAAACCTTTTGAAGCTCATATGGAGGTAATGTTCTACTTGTCGCTTGATGCCGTTTTTGTGCAAAGGTATAGTAATCAGCCATCTTCCCTTCTTTAAAGAGAGTGCCTCTGGCATAGAATTGAATTGTTTTCCTCATTTGATAAAACAAGTTATCACTCTTATCTTTTGTTCCCCTTATAGCAAATATGAGTGTAGGGCCAATGTGAAAGGGTTTAAGCTCCATTTATCTAGATCATAAGATTCAGCCTTTTATTTCTTGATGATTCTCAAAGTCTCTAATCTTAACATTTGCTCTTCATATAGTTTAGAATCTTCAATAGATCCATGGGAGAATCCAATTAAGTGTGGCTCTAATGATCCTTGTTTAAACTTTTAATTTTTCTAAGCATGGTGGTGTAAGGTCTAAGGTAAGCTTGGAATATAATAGGTTGGAGGAAAATAAAGTTAGGAATTCAACAAGGTCAAAAGTTCGGGCCCTCCTTCTAGCACTAAAAATGTTAACAAGAAAATTTGTCAACAACCCGAAGCAGAGTTCAAAGTGTAAGTGTTCCTTTCGAAACCACCTTTCGAAGTGGTTGAGGTAACTAATGGTTAGGGCCTAATGGATTTAAGGCTTTGACTGAGGTAATAGGTTCCTACTCCTTCGAAAGGTTACCTTTCGATTACATTAATATAAATAATTCATAACCAGAGCTATATAGAGGCAACAGATCAACCAATATATTCAGAAATGCCATATATTTTCTTTAATAATAATTTTCTTTAATACAAGGAGCTTTAGTACTACAAGAAAGTGAAATCCCAATTTGATTTAAATATTAGGGATTATAAATTTAAGAAAGAACAAGCATTGAGTGAATCAAATCGGATCCCTAAAATAGTACACTTAGGGTCTTATTTATAGGCATGGTGTAACGACCCGTAATTTTGATAATTAAAAATAGTTGATTTAATAAGATTTTTGTAACCAAATATTAAATGAAATGGGAATTAGTTATTTAATGTGGATGTAATAACTAAAATGAATGGTAAGGATGTAATCTAAGCTAAATTTTTGATAGAATTGAATGAGATTACGATAAATTGAAATTATGTAAATGTTGTAACTTTGGTCTGTAAACAATAAACTTATAAATATAGTTAAAAGTGAACGGTGACAATAATTATGTGTTGCTCGTTTATTTGGTCTATTAATTGATACGAGAAATCAAATTTTAATAAATATAAACCAAAGTTACATTAATGTGAGAAGTGATACAATGTTTGGAAGTTGTTAAATTAAAGTATATTAAGAAATAAAGATTAAATTGGAATCGATTGCAATAAATCTAAATAAAATGTTATGTTAATGTTAATTAAGGTAATATTTGGAAATAATGTTAATGTTATTCATAATAGAACAAGTTGTTGAATTAAAAGAATGGAAAATCAAGATTTATTAATTTGTTGGGATTTAAAATTAATAATTGTATTTATTGCAAATAAATGAAATTAAATATCTAAATATTACATTAATTGAAATTTAGATGAAGTTTGAGAATATTAAGGTAATAAATATAAACCAATGTTAATCATGCCATAAGTGAAATTAATTGGATAATAAATGGATAACAAATTTAATTGAATTTTGAAAATTAAATTTATAATCTCTAAATATATTGGAATTGAAATTTAAACTCTGAGTTTGGTGGAATATGCAACATTAAATTGATATAGAAATTTGTTATAAAGGATTATAAATTTCTAGAGTAATCGAAGATGATAAAAGTTTTAAATTTTAAAATTTGAATAAAAAGTGATTTAATCTAATTTAATATTAATTTATTTGATTAACTAGAAAATTGCCATTTTGGCCACTGACTTGGATTTCGACGAAACCAGTTTCATCGAATCTGTAACGGTGAATTATTATAGAATTTCAAGTTTTGTAGCGATTAGGCTTGTCGTTTGATCGTACGGACTCGAAATGCCTAGAAATCAAATTTAATTGAAATCAATCGAAATCAATTTGGAATAACTTGATTTTAGCATAAATTCTTCATATAATGGAAATTGAAACCTGTTTCATTGCGTTTAAAATATTTTAAAACATCTATTTTGATATGTGGGTTGACCCATTTTCGTTACGGAGTCAGAACGGGCTTTTCGGGCCATTTGGCATTCAGCTTTCAATCCAATCGACCCGGTCCATTCCAATTTCAGCTTGCTTATATATACACCCTGTTATAAACTCTAACCTATTTCTTATTCCTCATTTCTGTACGTACAATTCTGTTTGCTTCTTCTCTTTCAATGGCAGACAGAACACTAAAATCCAATTGCTATCTCAAAATAAATTTCAACTTCAAAATTTCAAACTCCACAAACTATATCGAATTTTATATTGATTTGAAGCTCTCGAAGAGCGCAAATCAATTATGTGATTCTTTTCTCGATCTGGGTTGATGAGTTGTTGGAATTGGCTAGTTTATCCACAACCGTCCATTTTGGGTTGTTGGATTCGATGGCGGATCTGTGACGTGGGGGCGAGCAGATGGTACTATTGCATAGAGGGGATCGTATGCTCTTGATCCATGGTTCATTCTCGTCTGTTGGGCTGCGACAATCGCTAGATTTGGCCGTAGATAGTAGCGATGGTGAACGCAGAAAGCACGGCCGGAGTCTCCGATATGGTGACCGTTGGGGCGGCTTTGGGTGGCGAGGTCGGCGAAGCCGCCTGATCGAGGCGTAGACGATCGTGGGCGGCGTATTTGACCAAACGCGGTGGTGGCTGTCACTGAGCTGGAGCATCGTGTGATAGGGAAGTAGGGTTTGGTTCGATGACTCAGGTGTGACGTGTAATGACAATATTTTATTTTATTTGTTTTAAAATTGAAATTTTAAAACTTCTAACTTGCATATCTTTTACATATGCAGTCTGTTTCACGCGAAGTTTTCTCCACTAGGTTCGTATTGGAATTTTAAACATTTTGACGTGGGTTTGGATGGATTCAGAGACTGTTCAATTTTTGGGTTTGAATTGGAATTAAATTCAATATAAATTCAAACGGTGAGTGTTTTAACCCACTCACAACTTCTAAAATTTCTTATGTGTGTTAAATTAATTTCTGATGTGATTAGAAACTTATTTATGGCAGTTTGGCACATTTTTATCATCATTCCTAGTTAAATTGAAATTTATTGAATTAAATTGTTATTTAATTTATAATTGCATATAAACTGTTAGTTAAATTGTTATTTAATTTATTATTGAATATAAACTGCCAGTAAATACCTGTTATTTATTATCTGTTCTATATTGATGTTATTATTTGAATTGGATGATGATTGTGATAAATGGTTGATGATTGATATTGGATGAATGGGTGTTGTATTTATACTGTTATAAACTGCAAGTTGCTATGCATTTTTATTTCATTCGGGATTGCGGTCTGAAATAATATATAACTGTATTTTTATTTTAAATTACGAATTGAAATGATAAATATCTGTATCACTTGACCATAGGATAGAAAATTATATACAGGCACAGCTGGTCTATATATAAATATTTTTGAAAATTGATTTTTGTGGTTTTATAAAGAAATATATGGGTTATATAAATATTTATTTCAAATGTTATGTAAATGTTATTTTATTATTGATTTTTAGCTATGTATAAATTGGTTTTGAAATATAAAATAAGTTGAATAATAAAGTTTGCTTGTTTTTATATAATATGGTTCAGTATCTGTTTAAATTATATTGTATATAGAGTTTTTAATGACTTAAATAAAATTAAGGTTGGAAGACAAATATGAATTGATTTGAATTAAATTATTGAAGAATTATACTCGAATAAATTTGATTTGAAATTTAAATAAAATTGAGATTTTAAAGGGTATGATTTTTATAACTTGATTTTAGTTAAGTTGATTTAAATGAATATATCAAGATAAATAAATTGGAAGAATATCCAGTTAGTTGAAGTTTAAAAGTTTTGCTTAAATGATATTGGATTTATTACGTAAACATTTCAAGTCTAAATAATAGTAACTGAATTTGATATATATGGAATTATCAAAGAAATAATTTTGAAATGGGGGAATATTTAAAGCTTTGAAACATATGAAAATTGAAATGGTTTATTTGGGGTTTCAAATCTGTATTTGGAATTGATTTTTGAAATTGAAGAAGCTATTTTATTATATGAAGTATTTTAAATATTTAAACCATTTAAGTGGTGGAAGTTATGAGTTTCATAGTATTATGATTTGAAAGTGTTATATTTTAAGTGTTTGGTTTCGAAGTGTTATAACATTGAAAGTGCTATGATTTTGGGAAAGAGGATATATTTGAAATAAAAATGACATTATATTAGTTTGGGTTTTATAAAAATGACATCGTTTTGATTTCGGTTTTAAAATGGAAATGAATCGTATGTATATGGGTTTGAAATTGATATTATATTCTGGTTTTAAAAGTATAAACTATTTTGAAAAGGCCGCGGTGTTATAATAATGTTTGGTTGTTAAAGAGACCGGGATCGGAAGTTGTCATACTCTCTGCCAACTCCAAAAACCACTTTAACAACCGTGTACGCAGTGGAGATTCCAAAATGAAGTAGGATGGTGACAGCGTTCCTTTGAGGTATATACATGGACCCCAGCTCCCGTGAATTGGCAAAAGGTGGCTAAAACATGAGCGACGTCGGGCCAATGAGGTAGCTCCTCTGATCGGACACGCTCCTTCGATATTATATTCTGACTTTAAGACCTTTTTGGTGGCGCCTTTTGATTTTTTTATTTTTGGGGGTGTGGCTCGAGGTGGGTGGTAGTGGCTGCTACGCGTTACCACCCATCCGGATAGTAATTGGTATATCTACCCTGCCATTGCCTAGTTGTGCCGTGTCACCTACCCTAGCGAGCCTTGTACGAGTTTGGTTTTCTCCCGTAGCCTGTATGGTATCCTCTGGTGGCTTCCCGATCAGGAAGGACCATGATACTGGATGGACTACTGGGACTATTACGTGTTAAGGTCTAAATGTAAAGCCTTAACGCTATTTAAAAGTACGTTTATTTTACTATAGACATTATTATAATAGCGAAATATTACTACATAGTAAATAGTTTAACGGATCCTAAGGAGATGTGAATCCCGAGCATCTCTTAAGTTACTGCACTCATGTTTGACACTGGATAGGAGATGTCAAAAACCCATAAAAATCACTGACGTCGTTCCACTTATATTTGTTTGTATTGATTTAACTTACATAAGATCTTTTAGTTTTGACTCGAGTGTTTTGTCTTTTCAATTCGCTCGGGTCAGTCTGAGCATTTCAGGATTCGAAGACTTTATTTCTATGAAGATGGAGATTGCATTACTGTTACTTATTATTTTATTCCACTGTATTCATACTGTTCCGCTGCATTATTTATTATTCTCTGGTATGTGTAACTCTGATATGTATTGTTTAAGTATAATCAAATGTTTGTAGAACAGCTTTATGAACTGTTATTTGATTATTATAATTTGTCATTCCGTTGTGAGATTCTGTTTTATTTTATTTCTTTCTCTGCTTTTCTTATTTACCCTATAACAATCCGCCCTTCTGTATGGTTTAAGTCTAACATGTGTGATTTATCGTCGATTTAAAGAGTACAAAAATGCGAGCTGTTACATCTGGTATCAGAGCTTTGGTTTAGCGATAAACCTTAGCTTTGTGGGGTCTGACTCTTTATTAATAGGATAGTAATACCCTATGATGAGTCGTTGAGCGCGCGCGTGTGTGTGTGTGTGTGTGTGTGTATATATATGAGAGCGTATTTGTTAGTGTTATAAAAGGTTTTGATATTGTGTTAATTTGTTCGTTTTATATTTATAAATTCCGGTTGGTGCATAGGACACTATGTCATCAATAAGGATTTCTAAACACTTAATGTGACAAACCGACAATATTTGTTTTGAATATAGGTTAATGAAATAATTTTTCCTATTATATTTTCTATATATAAAATAATTTTTTTACATATTTGGTTGTAATATATTGGTTGTTAAGTAGTGAAATTTATAAATATTGGCTAGAAATAAGATCTAAAATAAAACAAATGAAAATTTGAAATTTTAGAACTTAAGTTCCGGGATTTTGAAAGTTTCTTTCAAAGGATTTTGGAATATAGTAATATTGTTTATAAGTATTTTCTGATATCAATATTTCAATATAAATTGAAAGAATTGTTTTAAAGAAATTTTTGAAAAAAAATAAGTTCTGCACTCCCCTCTCTGTCGTTGGAAAATAATTTCAGTGATGAGTGCACGCATCATCGACATTCATTTTCGAGTTTCTAAGTGGGAAGGCCACTGTTGTATTTTACTACAAATTTATAAACAAAAATAAATTTTAAATTATTTTAAATATAATTGGATATATAAATTGTAAGTGTATACATCTATCTATTATTTTAAAATGATTTAAAAGTTTACCCGGTATTTAAATTCTTAAGTTTCCGTTAATTAATAGTTTCAATTATTGTAATGAAATGGAATGTACCTAATTAATAATTGGAACCTTTAATTAAAATGAGAAATTAAATTATAAGTTATAAATGAAATTACAAAAAAAATTGAAGTGTATAACCTATAAGACAAAAGATAGGATTATTGAGCATTAAATTAATTTAAAAGAAATGAGATAAACTTGTATAAATTTTAATTGCATTCTTAAAAAGCATATATAACTTACCAAAAGATTTAAAGGTTGAAATGTTTAATAAGAAAATGTAATAGAACATTATACATGAAAAAAATAGAAATGATGAAAGTATTCAATGAAATTCTTTAATAAATAAGAATTTGATGTTGTAGTTGTTATAAATTTAAGTATAATTGAAAGACTACTAATTTAATAAATTGGAAGGTAAGTATTATAAATAAATGAATAAATGAAATTAAGTAATAAATGAATGAAAATAAATGAAATTGAGAAATGAATGAATGTAATGCAATAAAAAGAAAATTTATATGATATGAATAAATAAAAATGAATTTTATGTAAGTATAAGTGCAAATAAGTGAAATAAACACTGAATTAATGGATGGAAATGAAAGTTTGCAAGAAATAGATGTAAATTAGAAAGGATAAATTATTATATGAATGAAAGGGAAGTGAAGCAATAAATGTTTTGAAATGAAATTAATAAGTATGAACGTAATTTATGCTTATTGTTGTTTGGTTTATGAGTTGTTTGGGCAAAAGATACTTTTAATTGCTTAGACATATGTATAATCTATTGAGTTTATCTAAGAATGTTGTGTAAGTGGAATACTTCATGGTTATTTGTCGTGATTTAAAGTGTCTTAACCCGAACAAATCAATTGTTTGTCTTGCTTGGATGGTTGATTTGTGTTTCATGTATATGCTGTGGTTGCAAGTGATTGTTGTTGTTGACATTGATTGTTTGTTAGTAGTTGAAACAAAATTAATATTTCATTTTTATATAATTGTTAACCTATTGGATTATATAAGTGAAATACAGGTTATGGAAGCAATTGCTATTGCTTTTGGTTCATAAAATAAGCGTTAATTGTCCGACAAATAGGTACGTTTTCGGATTACGGTTTTATAGTGCTATTATATATATTTGTTTCCCATTGTGAGGATATATTATTTTGAAATATTTTTGTATATTGTTATGTTTGCTATTATATTTTCTCCCGAGCCTCTCCGTACAAAGGAGACTCTGCCGAAATTTTCAGTGAATTTTGGACTTAGAAAATTTTGGAAATGTTTTTCAGACTTTATTAATTTAAGTATAAAAAGATTTAATGGTTATAAATTGGTATATGTTATTTAAATAAATTAATTTTGTAAATTTATTTGTTTATAAATTTAATATTTTAAGTAAGATATATTGATTTCTTAATTCTTCTTTTCCATTCTTTTCCCTTTTCGGGGACGGAAAGTTTTGAGTGGGGGAGAGTGTAACGACCCGTAATTTTGATAATTAAAAATAGTTGATTTAATAAGATTTTTGTAACCAAATATTAAAAGAAATGGGAATTAGTTATTTAATGTGGATGTAATAACTAAAATGAATGGTAAGGATGTAATCTAAGCTAAATTTTTGGTAGAATTGAATGAGATTACGATAAATTGAAATTATGTAAATGTTGTAACTTTGGTCTGTAAACAATAAACTTATAAACGTAGTTAAAAGTGAACGGTGACAATAATTATGTGTTGCCCGTTTATTTGGTCTATTAATTGAAAGGAGAAATCAAATTTTAATAAATATAAACCAAAGTTACATTAATGTGAGAAGTGATGCACTGTTTAGAAGTTGTTAAATTAGAGTATATTAAGAAATAGAGATTGAATTCGAATCAATTGCAATAAATCTAAATAAAATGTTACGTTAATGTTAATTAAGGTAATATTTGAAAATAATATTAATGTTATTCATAATAGAACAAGTTGTTGAATTAAAAGAATGGAAAATCAAGATTTATTAATTTATTGGGATTTAAAATTAATAATTGGATTTATTGCGTATAAATGAAATTAAATATCTAAATATTACGTTAATTGAAATTTAAATGAAGTTTGAGAATATTAAGGTAATAAATATAAACCAATGTTAATCATGCCATAAGTGAAATTAATTGGATAATAAATGGATAACAAATTTAATTGAATTTTTGAAATTAAATTTATAATCTCTAAATATATTGGAATTGAAATTTAAACTGTGAGTTTGGAGGAATATGCAACATTAAATTGATATAGAAATTTGTTATAAAGGATTATAAATTTCTAGAGTAATCCAAGATGGTAAAAAATTTAAATTTTAAAATTTGAATGAAGAATGATTTAATCTAATTTAATATTAATTTATTTAATTAACTAGAAAATAGCCATTTTGGCCACTGACTCGGATTTTGACTAAACCAGTTTCATCGGATCCGTAACGGTGAATTATTATAGGATTTCAAGTTTCGTAGCGACCGGGCTTGTCGCTTGATCGTACGGACTCGAAACGCCTAGAAATCAAATTTAATTGAAATCAATTTGGAATAACTTGATTTTAGCATAACTTTTTCATACGATGGAATTTGGACTTGAAACCTATTTCATTTCATTTAAAATATTTTAAAACATCTATTTTGATATATGGGTTGACCCATTTTCGTTCTGGAGTCAGAACGAAAATTTCGGGCCATTTGGCATTCAGCTTTCAATCCAATCGACTCGGTCCATTCCAACTTCAGCTTGCCTATATATACCCTATTATAAACCTTAACCTATTTCTTATTCCTCATTTCTGTACGTACAACTCTATTTGCTTCTTCTCTTTCAAAGACAGACAGTACCCTAAAATCCAATTGCAATCTCAAAATAAATTTCAACTTCAAAATTTCAAACTCCACAAACTATATCGAATTTTATATTGATTTGAAGCTCTCGAAGAGCGCAAATCAATTATGTGATTCGTCTCTCGATCTGGGTTGCTGAGTTGCCGGAATTGGCTAGTTTATCCACAGCCGTCCATTTTGGGTTGTTGGATTTGATGGCGGATCTGTGACGTGGGGGCGATCAGATGGTACTATTGCGTAGAGGGAATCGTATGCTTTCGATCCATGGTTCGTTCTCATCTGTAGGGTTGTGACAATCGCCAAATTTGGCCGTAGATAGTGGTGATGGCGAACGCAGAAGGCACGGCCGGAGGCTCCGGTATGGTGGCCGTTGGGGCGGCTTTGGATGGCGAGGTCGGTGAAGCCGCCTGATCGAGGCGTAGACGATCGTGGATGACGTATTTGACCGAACATGGTGGCGGCTATCACTGTGCTAGAGCATCGCATGATAGGGAAGTAGTGTTTGGTTCGATGACTCAGGTGTGACGTGTAACGAGAATATTTTATTTTATTTGTTTTAAAATTCAAAATTATAAAACTTCTAACTTGCGTATCTTTTACATACGACATCCGTTTCACGCGCGGTTTTCTCCGCTAGGTTCATATCGGAATTTCGGATATCTTGGCGCTGGTTTGGACGGATTCGAAGACTGTTCAATTTTTGGATTTAAATTCAATTTAGATTCAAAAGGTGAGTGTTTTAACTCATTCACAACTTTTAAATTTTCTATGTGTGTTAAATTAATTTCTGAAGTGATCAGAAACTTATTTATGGCTGTTTGGCACATTTTTATCATCATTCCAGTTAAATTTAAATTTATTGAATTAAATTGTTATTTAATTTATTATTGCATATAAACTGTCAGTTAAATTGTTATTTAATTTATTATTGAATATAAACTGCAAGTAAATACCTATTATTTATTATCTGTTCTATATTGATGTTATTATTTGAATTGGATGATGATTGTGATAAATGGTTGATGATTGATATTGGATGAATGGATGTTGTATTTATATTGTTATAAACTGCAAGTTGTTATGCACTTTTATTTCATTCGAGATTGCGGTTTGAAATAATATATAACCGTATTTTATTTTAAATTACGGATTGAAATGATAAAAATCCGTATCACTTGACCATAGGATAGAAAATTATATACAGGCACAGCTGGTCTATATATAAATGTTTTTGAAAATTGATTTTTGTGGTTTTATAAAGAAATATATGGGTTATATAAATATTTATTTCAAATGTTATGTAAATGTTATTTTATTATTGATTTTTAGCTATGTATAAATTGGTTTGAAATATAAAATAAGTTAAATAATAAAGCTTGCTTGTTTTTATATAATATGGTTCAGTATCTGTTTAAATTATATTGTATATAGAGTTTTTAATGACTCAAATAAAATTAAGGTTGGAAGACAAATATGAAATTGATTTGAATTAAATTATTTAAGAATTATACTCGAATAAATTTGATTTGAAATTTAAATAAAATTGAGATTTTAAAGGGTATGATTTTTATAACTTGATTTTAGTTAAGTTGATTTAAATGAATATATCAAGATAAATAAATTGGAAGAATATCCAGTTATTTGAAGTTTAAAAGTTTTGCTTAAATGATATTGGATTTATTACGTAAACATTTCAAGTCTAAATAATAGTAACTGAATTTGATATATATGGAATTATCAAAGAATTAGTTTTGAAATGGGGGAATATTTAAAGCTTTGAAACATATGAAAATTGAAATGGTTTATTTGGGGGTTCAAATCTGTATTTGGAATTGATTTGTGAAATTGAAGAAGCTATTTTATTATATAAAGTATTTTAAATATTTAAACCATTTAAGTGGTGGAAGTTATGAGTTCCAAAGTATTATGATTTGAAAGTGTTATATTTTAAGTGCTTGGTTTCGAAGTGTTATAACTTTGAAAGTGCTATTATTTTGGGAAAGAGGATATATTTGAAATAAAAATGATATTATGTTGATTTGGGTTTTATAAAAATGACATCATATTGATTTGGGTTTTAAAATGGAAATGATATCATATGTATATGGGTTTGAAATGGATATTATATTCTGGTTTTAAAAGTATAAACTATTTTGAAAAGACCGCGGTGTTATAATAACGTTTGATTGTTAAAGAGACCGGGATCAGAAGTTGTCATACTCTCTGCCAACTCCGAAAACCATTTTAACAACCGTGTACGCGGTGGAGATTCTAGAATGAAGTAGGATGGTGGCAGCGTTCCTTTGAGGTATATACGTGGACCCAACTCCCGTGAGTTGGCATAAGGTGGCTAAAACAGGAGCAACGTCTGGCCAATGTGGTAGCTCCTCTGATCGGACACACTCCTTCGATATTATATTCTGACTTTGACACTTATTTGGTGGCCACTTTTGATTTTTGATTTTTTGGGTTGTGGCTCGAGGTGGGCGGTAGTGGCTGTTACACGTTACCACCAGTGCAGATAGCAATTGGTATATCTACCCTACCATTGCCTAGTTATGCCGTGTCACCTACCCTAGCGATCCTTGTATGAGTTTGGTTATCTCTCGTAGCCCGTGTGGTATCCTCTGGTGGCTTCCCGATTAGGAGGGACCATGATACTGGATAGACTACTGGGACTATTACGTGTTAAGGTGGAAAATGTAAAGCCTTAACGCTATTTAAAAGTAAGTTTATTTTACTATAGACATTATTATAATAGCGAAATATTACTACATATTAAACAGTTTAATGGATCCTTTGGAGATGTGAATTCCGAGCATCTCTTAAGTTACTGCACTCACGTTTAACACTGGATAGGAGATATCAAAAACCCGTAAACATCTCTGATGCCGTTCCACTTATATTTGTTTCTATTGGTTTATCTTACATAAGAGCTTTTAGTTCTGACTCCAGTGTTTTGTCTTTCCAATTCGCTCGGGTTAGTCTAAGTATTTCAAGATTCGAAGACTTTATTTCTGGAGGAGGAAGACGGAGATTGCATTACTGTTATTTATTATATTATTCCACTGCATTCATACTGTTCCGCTGCATTAATTATTATTCTCTCGTATGTTTAACTCTGATATGTATTGTATAAGTATAATCTAATGTTTGTAAAACAACTTTATGAATGTTATTTGATTATTATATTTTGTCATTCCGTTGTGAGATTCTTTTTTGTTTTATTTCTTTCTCTGCTTTTCTTATTTACTCCATAACAATCTGCCCTTCTGTATGGTTTAAGTCTGACTTGTGTGGTTTATCGTCGATTTAAAGCGTACAAAAAGGCGGGCTGTTACACACGGGTTGGACCCTTTTGAATCAGTCCTTTTGGCTTAGTTGAAAGGGTGCCTTGATGACCTTTTGTTGCTGCTAAATTTCAGAGCGCCCTTTTAACTTTATTTCTGTATGGAAATTAAGTGCTTTCGACTTCGTCAAAAGGTATAGATTCCCCTTTACTTTGTTGTTGGTGTGTTGTTGCAAGCAGGAAATGATGTAGGTTTTCGATAACGTCGAAAGGTGTATCTTTGGTGCTTCAAATGAGTTGGAGTACAGTAGAAGGCTTAAATGCGGTAGATGGCTTTCGAATGCATTCTTGTTGATTGATGCAGAACCCCTATCCTTTGATGTTTGAGTAGGCCATATTGAACTCATCCAAGCTTTCATTTTGTAATTGTGGATGATTTTAACTAATTTGAAAGGCTAATCTATGCTTTCAATGGGGTAGCATTGGCCCAATATTCTTCCGTGGAAGGTAAATGTTGGCAAAACTCCTTGTTTCGAAAGGTTTAGTGCACAAGAAGATGCTTGTAATCTATTGCCATCGAAAGTTGCCTTTAACACATTCGACACATCTTGATGCATGAGGAAGCAACCGTTTCGAAAGGGGTCAACTGAAGCAAATGGTTGTCCTGTCTCCTTTCGACCTTTTCGAAAGCCCATTGCTTATCCAACTTTTGTAGAAGCGTCCCTTTGACTCTTTCGAAGGTATTGCTATTAATATCATTCTTCGTGGATCCTCCTTTTGTATTCTTTAAGGCATCGATCAATTTGGAATGGTTTTTGATGGTAACAATGCGATCAAAGGCTCCAACGGCTAAGTTGTGGACTTTTGATAACGTTTTTTGAAGAAAATTCTATTGTACTGTTCTATTTTAAATCCTATGTTTAAAATTCCTCCATCAACTATATTTTTGAAATGTTTTTTCTTGTCTATTAAATATTTCTCTTTGCCAAACAATTTTATAAAGGGTATCATCTATTTAATGGTTTCTTTTTACTATTATATAAGAATTCCATTACCCCTAAAACTATCACTCAATCATATACACTCAAACTCTTTTTTTCAGTTGAAATTAATTTTTATTCTCAAATCAAAAACCCAAATTGTTGTTTATTGTAAATTCATTTCTACATTACTCCAAACAGAAAATTAAGACATCTAGGCCCTACATTTTCACTACAATTTACCCAACAAAGGCCATATCACTTTCTATTCACGTTGCTTGGTCATCTCCATATTGTTTGTGGTGGTTATAGGAGTTTGTATACTAAAAGTGACAAAATTGTATATTAAGACACAATGTGTCGGAAAGTAATTTTTTGTTACAAAGTTGAATCCTATTCTGTTGCTCAAGCAAATGTGTTGAAGTCCCGTTCGGCTGCTTAGGCAAGTGTATTGAAGTCATGTTCTACTGCTCAAGTGCCTATTTCTCTAGACGAAGCGAGGATGTTAGTTAGTGAAAAGCCAAAATAGAGATTTTGGGACTGGATGTAGGATTGGAGGTCCAAACCAGTATAAAATCGACTGTGATTTTAATTTCGCTGCTATTATATTTATATTCTTGTTTCTGTGATTATTGCACTTCAATTCTATATTTATATATTAGGCCATCGTCATCATGTACAAAACGACATGCAAGTAATATTGATCAACGCAACACGACTAATAGTCTGTTCCAAGGGTATGCCCTTTTTGAGGGCTTAGAAGTGTTCTAAGCCTTAGATTGACTCATATAAGCACATTTGAATGTTATAAATTAAATTTTAATTTTTTGAACTTAAATATTTTTTTTAAAGGGTTGTAATTTTTTATAAAGAGTTGTAAAATGCAAGCTTAAAATTGTTTTAAATTTAAAGTAAAATTTATAAGGTTTATTAATATAATTTAAAATTGTTTTTAATAACAATAACGATACTTAATTTAAGCATAACACTCGTATAATTTAAATTATTTTAAACTTGTATTCATAAAAGTTATAAATATGTAAATTTAAAATTATTAATGTATATATATATATATATATATATATAATTATTTAAAATGTTTAATTAATAAATAAATATGAATATATATATATATATATATTAATGAATTAGAAATATATAATAACTATAATGTGTGTGTATTATGTATAAAGAAAATTAGAGGTTAAATAAATTAAAACCGATGACACTTTAGGGAGTATACTGTGTATAAAGACATATGATATCATGGGTCACACTCATCCCTCTTAAATAGTCTATAATACTCTATAAAGTGTTTTGAATTATGAATTTAAAATAATAATGCTCTTCATCATTTATAGTATAAATAAAGTACCTTACATACATATGGTTGTTTAGCATCCTCAAATCATAGAATATCTATAGCCCTTTTATATTATCCTAGATAAGTAAAAATGTTATGTAACTTTGTCGAGCACCCTCAAGGGTTACATAACTCCTCTGAGAAAATCATGAAATGACGGGTTTTTGGTATCCAATGTACTATATGATTAGTTGAGCACCTTCAGGGTCATAAGGATGATTAAGAGCATAGTAAAAGTATGGTTAAGAGTTATATATGAGATATAATTAGTAAAGAGCTACTTATCGTTTATGGGACTACAATTTGTTGCGTACCCTCATGGTTGTTGTAATATGATAAATAGACTCTAACATCCACTGATGGAATTTATGATATTTCCATATCCCTTTTAGGGGTTTTGAGAGATGTAGAATTCAATGGGAGTCTTGCTAGATAAATATAACAAACCAATCTAATGAGTATAATAACATATGTAGGGTTGTAAAATCTACTTTAACAAATTTGCATATGTGACGATCCACCATTTTGAACAACTCAAACCGTTCGGAATGACATATTATCAGTGAAGTTTTATTTAAGAAATAAGATACAGAAGTAACTAATATACAGAATCTCATAGCGGAATGACGAAATACAATAATTACCCAAACCGGTCATGAAGCTATTTTACAATATACATTTGATTTCATTTTATAATATAATCAGAGTTATACATTTAACAGACACAACAAATGATGCGGCTACGGACAGTCAAACTCCATCTTCATATTCAAGAACCAAATGTCTTCGAAACACTATGCTGACTCGAGCACAAAGGAAAACAATACACTCGAGTCAAAACTAAAAATTCCTATGTAATTTAACTCAATATCATGTAAATAAAGGGTACAATAACTTAAGAGACGTTACAAGATTTTCCATTTCCTAAGGATCCATTAAACTATCTATTTGTAGTAGATACGATACGTATATAATGTCTACCAGTAATGTAAATATTAAAATAGTGTTAAGGCTTTACATTGATCCCCCTTAACAAATTTTTAAGCATGTAGTCTATGAAAGTCTTACAAGACAGCCAGTAACATCAGTAGCCAGTGAGTTCTCTAGGTACAATACTAAATCAAAGTGGTAGTGGTCTCCTATAAGTATAATCGTATGATAAGGTACGTGAGCTAACGCCCAAGATCTAATACTGCCGTTTCGCATTCCCTGACTAGTCGTAACCCTTAATGGCCGACTACGTCCATCAATCAAAGATCAAAGTACCCAATCAAGTTTCAAAGTCAACACAGTAATATGAGGGGAAGATGTCCGCTAGAGGTAGCCATCCTCGTTCACTATGTATATCTCCTGTTTTAGTCATTTCAAATTGACACAAGTGTCGGGGTCATCCATCATTGTTCTCTTACTTCATTCCATCAAACGTTCGCCAACTTAACCACTACATTTTGGATAAAATTCTCCATGTACATAGTTGTTAATGCAGTTCCGATAAATGATAGAGAGTATGTCATTATCCGATCTCGGTCTCCTTAATAATCAACTGTAAATTTTATAAAAGTATATTATTTTATCCATTTTATATTTACAGTAAAATCCGTATCGAATTTTAGAAAGTGTTCAACATATAATGTTCTTCATATTACTTCTGGAATTCGAAAAATATTTTAGAAATATTTTTTACTTTTCATAATCGATTTACGTCAAGTTTTAAACTAAATAAATTTTCAAAACTTATAACCTTACAGAAAAATCCCAAACTAAATGTCAAAGTTATTAAAACACTTTTTTGGAATTTCTAGTAAAGTTTTAGATATTTCCAAATCGATTCAATAATTTTTCTAATTTCTAAATGGCTAGTTTCAAAGATTAAATTATTAAAATTATTAACTGATTGAATTAAATACAGGTCTCTTTAGTAAATATTCTTCAAATAATATGCAAGAACTACATAAAAAGTTTCAAGTCAAAATACTTATTTTATGAGTGTAGATTTTTACAATAAAGCTATTTTCTTTAAACTAAATTATAAAAATACCTAGATGGCTGAATTAAGTATCAGTTTATTTACAAAATACTTATCTTTTTATGTAATGGAGTTAGAAAAAAAATTCAAGTTAGATTTACCCCTTTTCACATATCACTTACTTATTCGTATATAATAAAATATTTATTTTGAAAAATCTACACATAAACTTCTTATCTAATTTTAGACCATCTTGTTTTAAATTTCCTTTATCATTACATATAAAAATTTGAGAAGTAAACATATTCACTTGGGATAAATATTCAAATAAGGACAAAATGGCAATTTTGTTAAAAAATCGCAATTTTCTGGCCAAAATTATAAAACTATATATTCTAAAATTTTCCACATATTAATGTAAGATGTCCAAGGTTTTATCATGCCATTCAATCTTCAAATTTATCCATAGGACAATTTATATAAATTCAATAATTCACAGGTTTGCAATAGGTTATATCACAATCAATGGTCTAACATATATATAATCACAATGTCATCTGTTATTACCATATTATAGATTTGCACATGCAACAAAATTTTTAATCAACACAACCACACGTATATCACAATAATTATTAACTACCACATGCCAAGGTGTTCAACTATAAGCGGTATTCAATTTTAATATTAGTCTAAGCATAACAATATAATTTATCACATCACGACGCTGGTTTAACTTGCAATATAATTTACAGTACTGCGTGAGTTTAAATACACACCTTCATATGCAAATCTGAAAATGCACGAAACAGATACGATAACTTTGATATGGGTCTTATTACGCACTACTATTTCAATATGGATCCAGTATGAACACTAGCAAACACGAACAACCAGACGAACACGACACGAATAATTAGGTGGTGACTAGGCGTGTAGTGGTTTTGGCTACTTGCTTGGCTGTTAGGTATATGGTAGGGTAGCCAGTGGAGTATAGGTGGCAGGCGTGGTTACAGGATAGTAGTGGGTGCATTACAAGGAATATAGTGATTTCCAATGGCTCCCAACCGTCGGCGGCCATCAGGAGCCATTAGAAATGCTATCAGTATATAGAACACGACTTTCGTCTTTTTCCAAATGATGATGTTTTTGGACAGCTTCCAATGGCTGTTTGGATGGCATTTCCGATGTCCTTTTCGATGGTTAAGACATCCACATAGCTTGGAAAATTATGGAAAAACCGTAGGGAGCCGTCGCTGATTTATGATCAATAGGCCATTGGGAGCCGTCGGAAATTGTTGTTGATTTTCGATCAATATGCCGTCGGAAACCGTCAGGAGCTGTCGGAAAGCTGGGTTATTTTTGTATATTACAACATGCATTCGAATCCCAAACAGCACATCAATATCAATATATATATATATATATATATATATATATATATATATATATATATATATATGTCACAACACATCAAAATCAATATATATCACATATATAAGCTAAAATCGACATTAATATCAATAACAATATAAAACTCAAACGTTACCTTCTCAATCTCAAACTCAAACATTACCTTCAATACAAAACAAACCGTCCATCATCAATCTCACACACCTAACTGCAATATGTACATCCAACATCAATGTACGACATATACAATGTCTAAAATGCCAATCAAATACATCTGTCCAACAAAACAACCTCATAAATCAATATCAAACACCACATCAAACACGATATGTCCACAAATCTACCTCATCGTCTCTCATTGTATATATACACAAGTTTCAAAAACAAACACTGCAAAACATACCTCATGACTCGTCGTTAGCTCAGAACCATCAAACGAAAAGAATGCACGATGCTGCTCCATGTACTCGGCCAAACACTGGCTCAGTTCCTCCATTTGCGCTACTTGGAGGCAGTCTTGCTCCTGCATCTGTGCAATCTGCTGTCGAAGCTTACTAATCTCATCTTTTTCCTGAGCCTTTTGTGAGGCCCGAGCCTACAAAACAAGTCAAAATATACGTAACTCTTCTAAAATTTAAGCAATTTTCACAAATTAGTTAATTTTTATAAATTACAGCTTAATTATCATAGCCATAACACCTATTTCGCTAGGTCGGGTCCATAACAAAGTCGAAGATAGCGTTCTCCTCATCAATGGTCAATTGCTTCAGTCCCCGATTGCTCGAGCACCTACGCATGTGCTTGCATAAATCTTTCCTGCTACACAAAATTATATACAATTTAATATTATATGACAGTATTATAATATTTTATAACTAATTAATTAAAATGATCATTATCAATAACTTATAACTTAAAATATACTTACATATGTGGCATATGTTTTGTCATCCTCATGTTAGGCATATGTCATTGATCCCTCGACGTCAGTCTGGCTGACGATATGGGTATGTACAAATACGTTTATATACGAGACAGGATCCCCACATGCTCTTTCCTGCAATAATTGGTGTACATTATTGTTTCTCATTCAAATTTATACAAAAGATGTAATAACTGTTCATAACTGCAATTAATCAATTTACCAGGTCCTCGCGATGATGCTGAAATGATTTCGAGCCATGATGGTGTGTGACTATTCTGCCTATTCACTGAGTTCCTATCTGACTCCGCTTGCAAATTAAAAATTAAGATTATATTTTACAGGTATAAATTATGTATTCTATACTGAACAAATTAAGGTGATATCTGATAGACTACCCTAAATTCACCGCTTCTCCACCATGCAACCCAAGCATCCCATACACTGGCGCCCATCCAGCTTTGCTTCTTCCCAGATTTTCTGATGGTAGACATTATATCCCACGAATCTTTGCAACCTTAGAGTTCCGGTGGCGTTGGAAAAGAGAAACGTCCTCTTTTTATAGGTCTACCACCCCTGTATATATGTTGAAAAAATATAAGTTATACATTAATACTTAGTCAGGAAATTATAAAGTGATTATACATAATGATATATAAATTTACACTTACCAAAAAGTCCTGCTAGATGCTCTCCCATGTGCTCTAGGATCCTACTCTATTCGGGCCAGCACGCATTCATAGGGCTCATTTATGCTTGGTTAGAAATGCTAAAAACTATTTTTGAAGGCTCATGCTCAAAACCCCTGCATTAAATATGATGTAAACAAATCATGGCTAATATATCATACAAAATATTTATAATACTAAAGTAAATTTAATACTTACAATCCATCTGCCTTTGGTAGCAAACGGACCATCGTATGCGGTGCTCCTGTGGCGGGCCGCTGCCGTCACCTCCACGGTGGATGGTCCCTCTCTAAGACGAAGAGAGGGAACAGAATTACAAAGAAATCCTATGCTTGAAGAAAGACATCTATAATACCTGTCATATACATAATATTTTATTAAGGTAGAATGTATCATTCAATTATGAGTAAACATATCAAGATTTAACATCAATAATCGCATATAAAATACAAAAAATGTAACATCAATACTCCCATAAATTACCTTTTCTCAACATGTATGCTATTAATCGATCCATGTCATTTTCTGACTCAGACTCGATCTCGTACTCTATATTTTTTTCCTTTGTGGTCTCAAATGCTTCAACTAATACATTTGATTTATCATTTAGAGGTCCAAATCGATTTGATCATGTGTTATTGTAATTTTTCCATTTTCTTCGATGTCGTTGGTAGTCGCAAGGTCTCAAATCTATTACTTATAAAAAAATTTTTTTTTCTAAAAGGATGATTAATATGGAGAAAACACTAATGGTGGTCAAACCATGAAATTTTCTTCCCATGTGGTAAAGAAAATGTCGTGTTTCTTTCATGCAATAAGGACAGGCTAGACGACCAGCCGTACTCTATCCCGAAAGCATTGCATACGCAAGAAAATCGCTTATAGTGCACAACAGAGAAGTGAACGTACAAAATTCTTTTTTATTTAAATTTCGTATGTTTTAGAATCTTCATATCATAATGTTTTCAACTCTTCAATCAATGGTTGTAAATATATGTCGATTATTTGTGTTGGATCATCAAGGCCAAGGATGACAATAGTGAGTAACATATATGGATTTTTCATACACATCCATGGATGTAAATTATAAGATATAATGGTTATGGGCCAAGATGAATATTTTGGACCAAATTGAGAGAACGTGAAAATCCATCCGTACATAAACCAAGTCTAACATAACGGCTCTCCGCTACGAAAGCGGGGTATGTCTTATCAAAATACTTCCCGTGCTTCTCCATTATCTGGGTGTGTTAACGTACCTTCTTCATGCGTTCTCACACAGTGTCATCTCATATGATGCGTGGTTACAGAAGATGCATATAACCTTTGAAGCCTAGGAGTGATGGGTACGTAATGCATACGCTTGTATAGAACTTCCTTTCTCTTCTTTTTTCTCGGTTTGTATCTTTCCTGATTACATATTTTACCTTTCCTAAGATTGATGTCTTTTTTCCAAAAAAACATGCAAAACATATATATATTCTTTGATATGGTAAACCAAAAGCAGATATAAGTTTTTTCACTTCATAATGATTTTCGCACATTAAATTATCGAGTGGCATATGCCGTTTTACAGCTTGTACTATAGCTGTAAACCCGGCTTTTGTGAAGTTGTATTTGATTTCATCGCAATGTATTCTGCAGTTACTGATAGTAGAGTATCGCTTGTACAACCATCACAAAGGGTTTCTTAGCAGCATCCAATAAATCATAACATTTTTGGCTCCAATACATGGTTCTTCTTCGACATTAACGTCGTTACTACCAACTTCAACGGTAGGAAACATTAAACGTGCTGCATCTTCGACCATATCTTCTATGAGATTCGTCGAAACAATTTCATTACCTACCTCCTCCTCTGATTGTACGGGAGTAGTTGCTATAACTTCTCCGTGATGATCCCATACAAAATAATTCGACGTGAAACCTTATTAGTGCAAATGAACTATTATCATATTTGATACCAAATGCTTTTTACACCTATTACATGGACAACAAATTTCTTCGTTGTTCCCATATTACTTAAAGCGAATTCAATAAAGACATATGCACTATTTTAAAAATGTTCACTTATTGAGCCTCCAATTTCTCTTCTTTGTTGGTACATCCAACTCTGATCGATAAGATAATTAACCATTTTTTCTACTTTAAAACATAAAAACATATTAATCATTTTCGTATTAACATTTTATTTTTTAATTAAATCATACATTTAAATTTTCATAAATATATAATATTATTATACTTAATTTATTCTCAAATGGAATTACACAAACTATATGAATATGATCTCAAATTTTTTGGTTATTGTTTTACACTTTAATGGCTTGTCATCCTACTTCCCGTTACAAATATAGTAGTAATTATATTTTTTAAATCATTTCAATTTAAATCATTCGATATAGTTTTGGCAGCACTTCCCCATTGTTTCCTGAATCATACACATATACTTGTATACAGGGAACATAAAGAAAGTGTTTTTGAAATTTTTTGAACCGTTTAGAATTAAATAATTTGCAAAATATAATTACTTATTGTGTTTGTAACTTGTCCAATACAGGGATAAATCTGGCAAATATTGTATCAGATGAATATAAATGTTCGTTCTATGAAAAATACGAATATATCCATATAATGATCATATACAATACTTGTCAAACGGAACCAAAAACTATCTAAGGGATTTATAAAAATTAAAGTGTATTATATAATAATTTTTATAATAATTTATTTACATTCTATAAAATGCATGCACTAAATCGTCATTTTCGTCGTCTTAAAGACGCATAAACTAAATCATGAGCTAATTAATCCAAGCTAGCCCTAATGCGTGTATGCACTAATTATCAACATATATACACCAATTAATGCACATATACACTAAAAAAATTATCTTTCTCAAACATTTAGAAGATAAAAAATTATAATAACAACCTAAATAGCATTAAAAGGGGCGTCACAAACAATCAATGCAGTATTCTAAAAAACTACAACAAATTAACTCTAATTTACAAAATTAAATAGGGTTTATAAATTAAACCTTCTTGAAGGGCAATAGCTAATGAAGAGACTTGAAAATTGAATATGGAGATAGTCTTGGAGACGTGGAGGCTTGCTGGCGGCGTGGATGAGGTGAAGGGGGTGGTGGAGATGATAGTTGGGAAGGTAGATAATGAAGAAGAAGTGTTGGCCTAGGGCTAGTTTATTCGCAACTTTTCGACGGCCGTCGACGACTATTTTTGCGATGACTTTCTACGGCTGTGGGCGGCTAGTTTATTTTATTTCCAATAATGCCACAACGATTACTAGCCGTCGGTAGTCGTCGCAAAAAAATGACAAGCAAGTCGGCGCCTTTGGAAATGGACGTCGCAATAAATAGTGTTTCTAGTAGTGGTTGAGGACGTTGGTGTAGGTTTGGGTAGGTTGTCAGTTGGGGTCTGGCTGGCAGGTGCGGGGTAGGGGTTTTGTAGGCTGAGGTACGTTGAGGTTGCAGGTAGGAGTGGGTTGTGAGGAAGCTGTTGGTGGCTGCTGTTGGGGTGGAGGAGGTTGGTAGTGTTGGGCTGTTGGAGGTGAAGTTGGTGACGGGTTGGATTTGAAGGTGGAGGCGGCTGTGTGGCATTGGTCTATGGAAGAGGGAGGTAGGCTCAGGTAAGTAATGGGGAGGTAGGTGGCATGTAGGAGCCCGTGAGGAGTGGGGAGTTGGAGGCTCGGGTACGTAGTGGGGAGACAGGTGAGAATGACGGCGGTGTGATTTAGAAATGGAGAATATGAATAGGACGTAGAATAATATGATTTGCAAGAGAAACGTGAAAGTGAAATTGACGGTGAGGTAAGATATCGTTAAGAGAGAGAGTGTGTGGTCCTTAAATTGTAGATCATAAATAAGACCAATTCAAACTACTCACATGCACACATATATTTGTGTACGAGACTCAATTCAATTTTTTTTAATTACCAATAGTTACAACTCTGCACATTCAACTAGCCGTCCAAATGCAAAAATAAAAATGCCATTGTGATCATTGATGAAATATGAACGGAACGATGAGTTAATATCCATGTTACAATAATTTTGTCAAAATTCACAGTTGCCGCTGAATTACACTGATTTGAAGCATATAACAAACTTCAAATTACAACAAATGGAGCTAGAAATATCATAATTTGATGAAACAAACCTTGACATCTTACTCGAAAATTTTTATAGAACATTTTTATGTAAAAGTATTTACATTTCAAAAAATAATAATTGTCATTAAAATATTAACCGTTTTTAATGAAATCTAAAACAAAATAGATTTTCTGAAATATGCAAACCACATCCATTTATTTTTCTCTTTTCATTTTAAACTTATTAAACACGATTTAAATTTAAATTTCTATTTCTAATTACTTTTTCTTATTTTTCATTCTGAAAACAATATTTAATTCAATATTTTAAATTGTTAAAAAACTGGGTCATTATAGCATATTTAGTATAATTGATAAATTTGTTTATAGATTAAAATATGATAGGGTTAGAACTGTGCGCTATGAGCAACTATGTAATTTGTTATATTTATCTAACTCGATAACTAATCTTGTTCAAAATAAAACTTGTTTTCATTCTATTATATACTTATTATATTGTGAAACAATTAATTAAGTATTTAACTTAAAGTATATTAAATAGAAATATTCTTAAATGATATGTTGTGTGATAGTAATTAAAATGTGTTTTAATCATGAGAAATTAATCTGTAACAACCCAAAAATTTCGATCCCGAAATTTCCAGACAGTTAGAAAAAAAAGAGAAAGAGATAGAAGAAAGAAACAGAACACAACACAGAATCTCACATTGGCAGCGGATCAAAATATAATATCAAATAAATAATAGTTATACAAGGAAAACTGTACTTGTCAAATTACACTTTAATATATATCAGAGTTACAACATATTTACAAACACAAAGCAGATAAATCAATCTGTTCCAGATACTATAATATATATCACTGCAGAAACTCTCTATACGTTCCTGCTCTCTAGCTCGCCTCCTGAGCTCCAGAACGTCCTTACCTGAAAATCTGTAATACTCGGTCTGACCCGAGCATTACATCAAAGTAACACCCGGGCCAGGCTGGAAACCAACGTGAGTAAACCCATCTAACATGGAATTCAAAAGCATACAACTTATTTAAAACCCGGGGTAACTTATATCAGTTTCAACTTCACAAGTTGTTATAGACATCATCTATTTCACACATTAATTTCTAAGTGCCAAAACTTAGATTAAATGGTCCAATTTACTTAAATCATTCCATATCAGCCTATTGATTTCACATATCAAATCGATATAGAATCGAAGTGGTTTCGGGTATTAACTAATACCCGACTCCGGTCTCTTCGAATCCAGTGCCATCTTATACCAAATTATTCACGTGAAACACAATTCAAACTTTAAATATAGAGTGACACCCATATTAATTTATCATCGATAGATAACTAAATTATCTCAGTTTAAACCCAACATATCATATCACAAAGCATTCCCAAATCACATATCCAAGCTATCAGTCAATCTAAAGCATGCAATATTATTCAATCATTCGTAAGCGAGATAAATTAGTCATAGCATTCCTAATTAATTTAAATTCCTTTAATCACCCTTAATCCTGCTTACTTAACATTGATTAATTACCACAAATAATTAATTAATGATATTTTAATTATCCATTTTAATTAGTCAACCCAGATTAGTTATCTTCATAGAGTAATTATCCTTTAGTTATTTACATAATTTAATTATCCTTAATTTATTACTTCCATTTATCAGCCTTATTCAATCATAAACAGTAGATGACCTTACTGTAATTACTTACCTAAATTAATTAACTCCTTAATTAATATGTAAATCCTTTAATTAATTACACCAAGTAATTAATCCTTAATTACTTCTCCTAAGTAATTACCCTTAATTACTTTCCATTAAGTAATTTCCTTATATTAATTATATCCAGTAATTTATCCATCAATTACTTCACTAAGTAACTACGCTTATAAATCTCATTAAGTAATCATGTATAATCAATTATCAAGTGACTATCTTTAATTAACAGATTAATTAATCACATTTATCTCATTAATTACAAACTGGGTAACACATCCCTTAATTACCCTATAAATCAATTAATCAATCTTTTATTATAGATTAATTATTCTTTAAATAAATAAATAAACCTTAATTATAAATTAATCTTCTTCAGTAAAAAGTAATCAATCCTTAATTACTTTTAGAATCCATTAATTAACCTTAATTATTGATTAATTACATTAACAAAATAACCAATGATTAATCACTTTCATTATTCCTAAAAATACCTATATGAATCAATATTTAATTAAACAAGGAAGACTAATTACCTTAATTGATTATTTAATCATTACCTATATCTTATTTAAATTAATGCTTAAAACAAAAACTAGAAAACTTTTAATTGATTTAAGGTTAAATACACTGATATTAATTACTTACCTAATCCCCTCATAAATTTCATTTGAAAATACCTAGGGATTTTAAACTTAACTGATTATCCCAATCTAATTGGACAAAACCAACGATTAACTCAAAACATTTTATTTTAAAGTAAATTAAATTTGGAAGCTTGTTTTTTTTTAATGCTTGTACCTATTATAGAAATTTTGTTTCCAATCAGGACTAATCAAATTATCCTGCTTCCAAAACTGACCATCATTTCTTTTCCTTTTTTATTTACCTAACAAAACAAAGCAAAACTGATCCTCAAATGAAACCCGAGCCCTGAAACGAAATTCTCGAGTCAAAACTCGAGTTTCCCACAACTTTACAAACTTCGAGTCCAACGCGAACGTGACTTCGAGCCGAACACGTGAGTTGGCATCGTCCCCAACCCTCTACATCTCCCAGATACACCTAACACCCGTACACCATGGATGACGATTTGACCATCGTCGATCATCTCCGAAACCTTCAGCAAGTCGTCCCAGTACTTCCCAAACATACCGACCAACCACCAAAGTTGATCTGTCTAGTTCTCAAGAACAAGCCACTCAGCCTTAACTAATAACCAAACCTGCTCATCCACTCCACCTCGTGCCGTCACCGTTGTCCACCGGAGAACCCACAACCCCGTCGAGAACTTCGCCAGAACCCTATCTCCTTTCCCCCTTCGTCCGATCCAACCCGGTTCAACGTCGGTGCCGTACTTGCTTCAAGAAACCCCCACGACTCCAACCCAACCTAAACCCTAGATTCGCCTCGCCGCACCACCACGGCAAACCGGAAATTCAATAATTATTTTTCACCTCACCATTGACCCACCAGCCATCACCAACTTGACTCCCGACCACTCAGACCTTTCCAATCACCAGAAAATGCACAGAACCAAAGCCACGATCAACTCAAGATAACATATGATTTCCAAATGTAAATTTTATGATTTTTCATTTAAAAATCATATTTTCCTAAGACAATTCAGGTTATATACATAAACCAATCAATTGTTGAAAGAGAATTTTTAACAACTTTGGGTTTTTTTATAGTAGTTTCCAAATTCCAAGAAAACACCAACTATTAACACACTTAATTATTTTTAAAAACAATGTCTAGTTAATTCGAACAAAAACCTTTTAAACATCCCAACCTAAGTTGATTCGTAGGAAGAGATATTGAATTAATTTGTTATATTCTTGAATCTGTCTTCACAGCAGTTCTCAAAACAATTCACACAGACATGAAAGAAAACAATCAGTACTAATTCAACCATATTCTACTTTGATCATCCATGCAACATCTTAACTTTTCAATCTTTAATCAACATCAAGCATTCATTCAAATTTAAAGTATCTATTTACCGTTTCAGATTGTACAGAGAATTGTTTGTTTGTTTTTTCTGTCATGAATATAAATATTAACCCACAAATACAACTTAAAATCATTTTTAAACGACATGCACAACATAATTCAAATCATACTTAGAAGAGTCATTGCATGCTAGATCAAGATGTATCAGTATTTTTTTCAAGTTTACTCACCTTTCCGTCCTGAACAGAGCATTACTTGCTTCCAAATAAAACTGCTGTTAATTTGATTTTTTTTCTACTGTTTGTTTCTTACATCTGATTTTTTTTTTCAAGTTGGTTTCTTCTTGGTTTAAGCTTCAGATTTCGCTCCTTTTTTTTAAAGAATGAGATGATAAAGAAATGAAAGAGGAAATGAAGATGTTATATAACCCATATTATAATTTTAAGGAATCAAGGACACTTGTCAAAAAAACACTTTTCTTGATTACATTTGTAAATCCATGTTTTATATGTTTTTATGTGTACTTAAATAATATTCTAAATTTAGCTCTTCATATTTATAATTTTTTTATATTGTTTTAAATGTTTAAATTTTATCTTAAATAAATCTTACTTAATTATGTTTATTCTTCCTCTTATATTTGTCTATTTAATTTTAAAAGTAAATGATATAAAATCCAACTACACACTTTCAATAGTTATACAAATATACTCATTAAATTTTATATCCTTTATTTATATTTTTAAATGTTTTCCATAAAACTCTTATATTAAATTTCTATTTAGTAACCACTTTCCTTTATTTATATTAATATGATCTTTAATGAAAATAACAAACTACATACTATAAAAATCATATATATATATATATATTAATTTCACTTTAAGATATTTATCTTTTGAATTTCAAATTCAAATTTAATTAAAAATCTAACTTGGAATCAACTCAGATATATATATATATATATATATATATATATATATATATATATATATATATATATATATATATATATATATATTAAACAATCACAAATTCAATTTGTAAATAATAAATCCTATTTTAAATTTACTCATACCTATATATATATATATATATATTCATTATTATTAACTCTTAAAAACAAAATTTTTACCAATTTTAAATAATTTATACAGGAGATTTTCACATTTTATTTTTCTTGAAATTTCCGAGATATCACATTCGTCCCCCCTTAGAATCTTTTCGTCCTCGAAAAGGGACGAAGCCAGAATTTATTACAATGCTTATTATTAGAAAAATTATTCTTTGAAACACTTTTAAAATCTACATAATATCATAAAATAGTTTTTTTTATAAAAATACTTTTTATAACTCGATGTTTCAACAAGTCCATTCTCGTTCTCATAGAAATTCGGTCATACGTTGATCAGGCGTAAGACTGAAAATCTATAAATACTTAACAGACTTATTTTCAACATCCGGTGAAATTATTTGGAAAATAATTTTATTGAAAATATAGAAAATGGTTTTTTGGAAAATAGAGGGAATATCTTTGGTGAGAATGCTCTGAGAATCATCACCCCCATCCATGGTCGCAGTTACATTCTGGGGTTACTTTGCCATCACAGCAAAAGTCCATGTAACTGCAGGCTCTCCGCGGCCTCTTGATTACGCCATGGAACCCACGACAGATCGCAGTTACATTACAGGGTTACGTTGCCATCTTAGCAAAAGTTCATGTAACTGTAGGCTCTTTGTGGCCTCTGATTTTCGCTGTCGAAATGAATCTTCTCCACTCCTACATAGGTCGCAGTCTACCGATATAAAATCAAACGCAGACTGTTGGCTCTCAGCGGCACACACGACTTTCGCTATGGTATACTCTACTCATAATCCCCAGGAATTAGTTTTGTCCGGACTCCTCACAGGATCAACTTTAGAACCCCTTTGGGGCTCAAGGTAGCACCACCCGGTGGCACTTCTGAGAAGTTCATTCAAGGGAGCGCCTTTTTCCCTAGAGTCATCATCAAAACATTTTATACTATACACATATAGTATCTTCAAATCATACACCTAGTATGATCTCATACTAAGCTCCTTTACGCAAAATCGATTATCCCAAAATCGATAATTCACAAATTAGGCTTTCCAAATTCTCATATTGATTTTACCCAAAAATCAAGAGCCTTTCCAAATCCAAAGGTTCCCAAACCTTTTTCCAAAATCCTCATATGATCCTTTATATATATATTCAGATATATATAATCTTTAAAACTTTGGATCATTTCAAACTTGTATAAAACTCCTTTTATACTTCAAAGCACCTTCAAAATTCTTTTCTTCTGGCAATAGATTCAATCAAGGGAAGTTTCATTTAATAAAACAAAGATATTTAACTTTGTTTACTCAAAATCAAATATTCAAATCTGATTACTCTTTTCAATATCAATTTCATTCAAATACGTACGATGTACACATATCATCCGTACGCTATACCAATCCGATCGCTCGCTCGATCACACAATTTCACTTCCGAACTAGTATCGTCCACCCGACTTCCTAGTGCGGACACAGATCTAGTTTCTTGATCAGAAACCGTCATTCTCCTTGCATAGTCATAACTATGATAGAGAATATCCAGAACTAATCAACAATCCATATCCAGGTTCGCCGTCGAAAATCGAGTGAAAAATCCCAACTCGGATCGACATACTATCTCGAAATTCTGTGCTCGAATCTGGATCAAATCATTATGCGAATAGAATAATATACGTACATCCTACGTATTTTTTTTCTTTATTGGTTATTAGCCAAATCATTTCCATTTCTATTCACATTTACTTTGATTTTCATTCACTTACTCACAATTGCTTCAATCCATTTGGACTATCACCTCTATTCCTATCTCGATTGGGTATTTAACCAATAATAGTTTGAACTCCGACCAGTTTTTTTAGAAAATAGCTTGAAAATTTTAAAAATAGAAAAGTAGTTGGAAAATAATTACTAGTTTGTAAAATAAGTGTAAAATAGTTAGACAATAGTTAAAATAATTTTAGAAATTTTAGATAATTGCAAAATAATAGTAAGATAGTAATTAGTTTTGTAAAATAGTTGAAATGTAGTAATTAGTTTATAAGACAATTAGAAATTGTTAAACTGTAACGACCCGGAATTTTGATGATATATTTAATAAATATTTAATCTAATTTAAATTAAATATAAACTTGTCAATATTTAAATTGATGAGATATTAAATATTTAATAGTTATATGTTTTATAAAAGAAAGTTTGATTTGAAAAATTTAAAATTAAATACTTCAAAACCATTTTAAACAAAATCTTCCTTATTCAATAGAATCAAATCAAAGATTCATTATTTGATATCTGATAAAATACATATGAATACAATTTTAATTTTTAAAATGATAAGTTTTAAAATAAACAAACATGAAAATATTTAACATAAATATGGAAGTGCAAAATTAGAGTAAAACACAATCATATATTATAAATGTAATCAAAGTAACATAAAAATACAAAATATAAATTATAATTTGAAATATATAAAAACAAGTATTTTTAGTCAAACAATGATCTTCAACATTTAAATTGTACAACACAACATCCTTAAATAAAATGTTAAAAACATCATATGAACAAGTATACAATTTCATATAAAATATAACTATCAATATAAATAAACATATATGTTAACTATAACTTTGAGTAGGTGCTGTGTACAGCTTTGTGCCTCAGGAAAACAGAGTGAACTTCAAAATAAAACAAGTTTTCAACTCAAAGATAATACAATTTAATTCTGTGCCTTGTAAAAAAAAACTTGCTAGCCGAAATAATGATAAGTATTTTGTACAACACAAAGTAAGAAACATAAATATCTTTGTACAAATTTCAACTGTCAGTAAACCATTAATTTCTTGCTATCATAATTAATAACATAAGCATTAATTAGCCTAACATCTTGTTTAAACAAGTACATGCAGCCGAGATCAATATCTTTCAATTGTGCAGTAAATTTAATACAAAGATTTTTTTGTTTGGTCAAACTTTGTGGCTGGCCAGTTATTACTTGTTTGTGTTCAAGCATATATACATATCACCTATAACTTTCAGTTTATTTATTTACACTGAACAAAGCCTAAACTAAAAAGAAGAAAAGAAAAAAAACTGAAAACAAACAAAGTAAATAGAAACAGAAAAGAAGAAACAAAGAGGGGAGTTTCAGGAAAGTTCCATTTGCAGTGTCTTCTTCAACATACCTTTTGTTCACAGTTTTTGATTGGTGAGTAAACATACAGTTCTTTTTTAAAAATTTAAGTTTGGTAATTAGTTTATAAACTTTGTGGATGTTGTATGATGTAAATATGTGGTTCTGAAATGCATGCTCTCTGAAAATTTAGTATGTGATGTTCTTTAATATATAAAGTTCTGGGCAAAGAAATTTAAAATATATATATATATATATAAAACATCTTCATACAAATATCTTAAGCTTGGAAATTTTAACTAAGTAAATTGTTTAAGCTTAGATCATAACCTGGAAAGGGTTCTAAAAGCATCACAGTATAATATAGTTACTGTATATTCAAGTTACAGATAAAAATAAATTAAAAGCTAAAATTCGAATGTGTTAATTTGTAAATTTAATCACCTATCTTGATTACACACACAAAGTTAAGATTTTTAGCATAAAAATTATGATTATTAAGTGAGTATTTAAGGCACAGTTTGAATATGACTCAAAGTTACATTTTTGTCAATTTCGATTGACTCAATTAATTTTAATTGTTGAAATTTCTTGTGAAGCAGGTTTGAAGATGAACTAACACAGGAAAAATGTTTAAAGATTTTTCGAATGCAAGGATTTTGGGTTTGAGTCGAAAGTAGGGTTTAGTTCGCGTTTGTTTTTATGCTCTGTAAATTTTGATTTCCATCGCCGTGCTTTGATCGAGTGGCTAGTGGTCTTGGGTGAAGGCCGAGGAAGGTATGGCCATGGCATTGGCGAGGTGGTTTCGCTTCTGGTGGTTGGGTTCGCTTGGTCGAGGCGGTTTTAGATGAAGAAGGGTGTTCGAGTTTTGGGTCTGGATGCTCGATTTCCTCCAGAACTTGATTTCGCCAATTTGGATTTTCAGACCGATTTGCATGACGATTTGTGACTTGTGGGGAGCGTCATCGATCGCCAGAGCGGCATCGCTGTTCCGTGCACGTGCACGTTGTGCCAGTGTGCCAGTGGGAGGTTGGGTTGGGAGCTCTGTAGTTCTCGAGTTTTAAGGGTTTGAGCGTGGTGGTCTCGAGTGGAACTCGAGCAAGCGGGGAGATCGTATGGGTCTAGTCTCGTGTTCGTGGGTTAGTAAGTATTCAGTTTTATAACTTAACTGCAAAATAATATAAAGAGAGAAGAGGAAGAACAGGTAGTAGAAGGAGAAGAAGGGAGGGGGACTGGAAAAAAGGGTGAAGGGTATTCGAACTATTCGAGTAACAGAGGGTTTCCACTGTTCCATTTTCTAAAGAATTAACTTAATAAACTTTCAAGTTATTTTGTCAAATAAAGGTTAGTATTAATTAAGTTAATGATGTTAACATGTTTAGGTCAAAACTTGATTTTAAATTTATTTAAAAGAGATTTGTAAATGTAAAATTAATAATTAATTTAAAGTACCAGTTGATTAATAATGTAATTAATTTTATTGTAATTAACTAAAGTAATTTAAGATTAAATAAATTTGAAGTTTAAGATTGAGATTAAAAATTCTAATGTTTAATCAAATTTAACTTATGAAAATTTATTTAATTAGTTAAAGTTAATTAATAAATGGTAATTAACTCAAGTGATAAATTAAGGAATAAATGATTAATTAATTAATAGTAAATGATTAATTTAATAATTTGTGATAATTAAATAAGTAGTTAACTTTTATTAATTAATAATTAAGTTATTAATTAATAATTAAGAATCAATTAATTTACTGAGTAATTAAGTAATAATCAATAAAGTTAATAAGTTAATTAACCAGTAATTAATCAGAATAAAGTAGTTTATTCTTAAGCAATTAATTAAGTTAAGTAAACTAGACTGTATTGATATGAATTGATAATTCTGTTGATTGATTCTAGTATCTGTTTAGTGTTATTCTGTGATATGTTGTATTCCGTATATCTGAGATGACCGTATATGTTTTATATGTGATATGATATCTGTTATGTGAATTCTTAATATTGAATTTGAACTGTTTAAGTTAATTAGACAACTTGGCCCTTAAAATGGCGTTTGGATTTCGATGAGACCGGGATCGGATTTGCTACATTACAGCGTGATAGGGTGTTTTCGCTTTGCGTTAGGTGGCGAACGGGAGACTCTTACCCCTACATGCCCCCGGGGATAGTATAAGGTCTTGCGGGGTTGGTTGCGACTCGAGAGGGTGGCCGTAAAAGCAAATTCTAGGTATCACTGTGAGCCACAGCGGGGCTGGGATGGTTGAAAAGCCTACCGGTCGTGAGCCGTTACTGATGGTTGAAAAGCCTAGGACGTCACAGTTGGTATCAGAGCATAGGTTGGTGATAACCTTGGCTCTGGTAGTGATTACTCAAATAGAGTTTGTAAAACTCTAAAATGAGTTTGAGAGTATTAATAGATATGAGCGCGTACTTGTTAGTGAATATAAAATTGTTTTTATATTGTGTTGACTTATCGGTTGAGTGTTTATGGATTCTGGTCGATGTGTGGGACGCCATTTCATCGATAGGGATTCCTAAACTCTTAAACAAGATTGACCGACACAGTATTGTTTTTAAGGTAGGGTAAATGAAATAATTTTACCCAAAATTATATTTTGATATAAAGAAATATTTTTTTGAAATAACTATATATACTTGGATGTTTGATTGTTAATAGTATAATCAAATAAATTTTAAATGTGAGTGGTTTATAACCAAATAAAATTATTTAAGAATGGTTTAAATAAAAAGGAATATAACTAAAATTTGATTAAACCAGGATTTAAGTCCCGGGAATTTGAAAGGTGTTTAAAATGAATTTAAACAAAAAGGATTTGGGAATTTAAAAATCTTGGTATGTTTGTAAAGTTTTTCCAAAGATTTGAAGGCAATATTGGAATATTGTTTTGGAAGATATTGTTGAATGGAAAATTGTTTTGGGAAGAATTTGTGAAAGCAAGGAAGCACTGAACTCACTTTAAGTCGCTGGAAAATAATCCTGATGATGATGGCCACATCATTAGTATTCATTTTCGAGTTTCTAAAGTGATGGATTGCTATCAGGATATTGTTTGGGCTTGTTGGGTATACAAGTTATTTTAGAAATTTCGAAGGGGAAATTTATTTTGGTGCAAACAAGTGTTTGAAATTTGATTATCATTTCAAAATGGTTTCAGAGATGAAAACCGAGAAACTGAATTCTAAGAAATTCTATTTAGATAATGTGAGAGGTTTAAATAAATCAACTATTGAACTTATAAAGTAAAGTTGATATTAATAAGAAGAAATCGGGAATTTTGATCCCGGTATTAAAATTTAACTTAAGTAAATAAAATAAGAAATATACTTGAGTCTAACCTGAGATAAGCTGAATGGATTTGAAGTTCAAAATGAACTTAATTGCATATAAAATTTGAAGGTAAAATGATTGTAATCATGAGGTGGGAATTTATACCTTAAGACAGTAAGTGCTATATATATATAATCCGAAGTGTGATTATAAGTAAAATGACTCAAATGAGCAATATAAGCTGTTAAGTAGACAAATAAGTTTTGAGCTCATATATTGAGAAATAAATTTAAGGAATGGTAAATAGCTAAATTTAACTGGAGCCGAGTTAAAATAAAATTGAATTTAAATAAACTCAGTCGAGTTATGGATAAAATTTGAATGAAATAAAATTCTTAAATAAATAAGTAAATGTAAAACCAAAGTAAGTAGTGAATTGGATTTAAATAGAAATGGTGTGAGTTGTAAACAAATCTAATTCAAGTATAAATTGAATAACCTTATTATGAATAAATTCAATAATGAATTGATAATGTTAATATAAATTTAAGAATGAATAAAAGATAAACTAATCAGTAAATAGTTGGGCTTTGATTAAAGGAAAATCAAATCAAAGATTTGAATGGAAATTGGTGAAATAGAATAAACCTAAATTGTTAGGTGGAACAGTTTGAAGAAAATAAATGACTTAAGTAAATTGTGAGATGATTGTTTAAAATATTGGTTGTCGAGTTTAATAAAATGGTTTGGAACAAACTTGTTAAAAATAAAAGAAAATGCAATGAAAGGATTGTGAATAAATTAATTGTGGTGGAGTCGATTGTAAATTGAGTTGGAATCAATTTAAGATTTACTATAAAGCTTAAGTGATTGTTTATTCACAATAATATCGTTGAATTGCATATGGAATTGGGTTGTTTGAAGTAAATGAGAATAAGATAAATTCTATGAATTATTGGAAGCAAAATAGGATGATTTTGAAATCATTTGCAATAAATAAGGAATTGTTTGGCTTAAATGGATTATGTATATAAGCAAGTAAGTGTAAATCCTTTTAAACTAAAGAGAATGATTTGAAATTTATTGGAATTAATCGTGATAAGGATTGGAACCTTACATATGTGCTTATGAAAATATGTAATGGAGACTCTGCCATAATTTTTCAAAATTTTGAAAAAAAAAATTAAAATTAAAAATTTTAGCAACAAAACAATTTCAAGTTGGAGATTGAAATAAACTAGTGGATGAAACTAATTTAACATAATGATAAGAATCAGTTACAAATAATAAGATAGTAAATAAAAGAATAATATTCAGAGTCGAAGAAAATTTGGATTCACATGGAATTAGAAATTCAAATTGAAAATATGAAGATATAAAGGCTATAGTGGTAGGGTAATAATATAAGAGTATATACAATGTTTATGTTGAACTTAAGAAATGAGTAGTGAAATTCTTAAGGAAATTGATATTGAGAAGCTTATTCCAAGTGGATAGAAATCAGAATAATGTGAATAAAAGAAAACTGATGTGATTGAAAATTAATGGATATAAATACGTAGGATGTACGTATATTATTTTATTCGCGTAACAATTTGATCCAGATTCGAGCACAGAATTTCGAGATAGTTATATCGATCCGAGTTAGGATTTTTCACTCGATTTTCGACGACGAACCATGGATTGGGATTTTGATTGATTCTGGGGAATTCTCTATCATAGTTGTGACTATGCAAGGAGAATGACTGTTTCTGATCAAGAAACCAGTTCTGAGTCCGCACTAGGAAGTCGGGTGGACAATACTAGTTCGGAAATGAAATTGTGTGATCGAGCGATCAGATTTGATATTGCGTACGAATGGTATATGTACATCGTACGGGCTTGATTGAATAGATATAGAAATTCTATAAAGAAGTCAATAAATTTGGAAAGAGTTAATATTGTGAATTTCAGAATTTAATTTCCAGAATGGATGTCTGGAATTTATTGTGTATCCCATATATCTCAGGAAATTTGTTCATGATTCATCAAATTTGATAAACCAGTAATTCAGGAAATTTGAAGTTGAGTCGAATTTAATTGTGGTCAGGAATCCAGTTTGGATTATTGATCATCGAGAGATAAACTCTCGATAGTTTTAGGGAAACTTATCCGAACTTGTGTTCAGATAGCTAGCGTTGTTTGTTAGAATAGACTGTTTGTTTGTTGTTAATATATAAATGATATGTATGTTTGAATGATTGGCATAACAACCTTTTGAATTAACTGTTGTTTAAATTTCGGGGACGAAATTCTTTTAAGGGGGGAGGAATGTAACGACCCGGAATTTTGACGATATATTTAATAAATATTTAATCTAATTTAAATTAAATATAAACTTGTCAATATTTAAATTGATGAGATATTAAATATTTAATAGTTATATGTTTTATAAAAGAAAGTTTGATTTGAAAATTTTAAAATTAAATACTTCAAAACCATTTAAAACAAAATCTGCCTTATTCAATAGAATCAAATCAAAGATTCATTATTTGATATCTGATAAAATACATATGAAAATAATTTTAATTTTTAAAATGATAAGTTTTAAAATAAACAAACATGAAAATATTTAACATAAATATGGAAGTGCAAAATTAGAGTAAAACACAATCATATATTATAAATGTAATCAAAGTAACATAAAAATATAAAATATAAATTATAATTTGAAATATATAAAAACAAGTATTTTTAGTCAAACAATGATCTTCAACATTTAAATTGTACAACACAACATCCTTAAATAAAATGTTAAAAACATCATATGAACAAGTATACAATTTCATATAAAATATAACTATCAATATAAATAAACATATATGTTAACTATAACTTTAAGTGGGTGCTGTGTACAGCTTTGTGCCTCAGGAAAACAGAGTGAACTTCAAAATAAAACAAGTTTTCAACGCAAAGATAATACAATTTAATTCTGTATCTTGTACAAAAAAACTTGCTAGCCGAAATAATGATAAGTATTTTGTACAACACAAAGTAAGAAACATAAATATCTTTGTACAAATTTCAACTGTCAGTAAACCATTAATTTCTTGCTATCATAATTAATAACATAAGCATTACTTAGCCTAACATCTTGTTTAAACAAGTACATGCAGCCGAGATCAATATCTTTCAATTGTGCAGTAAATTTAATACAAAGATTTTTTTATTTGGTCAAACTTTATGGCTGGCCAGTTATTACTTGTTTGTGTTCAAGCATATATACATATCACCTATAACTTTCAGTTTATTTATTTACACTGAACAAAGCCTAAACTAAAAAGAAGAAAAGAAAAAAAACTGAAAACAAACAAAGTAAATAGAAACAGAAAAGAAGAAACAAAGAGGGGAGTTTCAGGAAAGTTTCATTTGCAGTGTCTTCTTCAACATACCTTGTGTTCACAGTTTTTGATTGGTGAGTAAACATACAGTTCTTTTTTAAAAATTTAAGTTTGGTAATTAGTTTATAAACTTTGTGGATGTTGTATGATGTAAATATGTGGTTCTGAAATGCATGCTCTCTGAAAATTTAGTATGTGATGTTCTTTAATATATAAAGTTCTGGGCAAAGAAATTTAAAAAATAAATAAATATAAAACATCTTCATACAAATATCTTAAGCTTGGAAATTTTAACTAAGTAAATTGTTTAAGCTTAGATCATAACCTGGAAAGGGTTCTAAAAGCATCACAATATAATATAGTTACTGTACATTCAAGTTACAGATAAAAATAAATTAAAAGCTAAAATTCGAATGTGTTAATTTGTAAATTTAATCACCTATCTTGATTACACACACAAAGTTAAGATTTTTAGCATAAAAATTATGATTTTTAAGTGAGTATTTAAGGCACAGTTTGAATATGACTCAAAGTTACATTTTTGTCAATTTCGATTGATTCAATTAATTTTAATTGTTGAAATTTCTTGTGAAGCAAGTTTGAAGATGAACTAACACAGAAAAATGTTTAAAGATTTTTCGAATGCAAGGATTTTGGGTTTGAGTCGAAAGTAGGGTTTAGTTCGCGTTTGTTTTTATGCTCTGTAAATTTTGATTTTCATCGCCGTGCTTTGATCGAGTGGCTAGTGGTTTTGGGTGAAGGCCGAGGTGGTTTCGCTTCTGGTGGTTGGGTTCGCTTGGTCGAGGCGGTTTTAGATGAAGAAGGGTGTTCGAGTTTTGGGTCTGGATGCTCGATTTCCTCCAGAACTTGATTTCGCCAATTTGGATTTTCAGACCGATTTGCGTGACGATTTGTGACTTGTGGGGAGCCTCATCGATCGCCAGAGCGGCGTCGCTGTTCCGTGCACGTGCACGTTCTGCCAGTGTGCCAGTGGGAGGTCGGGTTGGGAGCTCTGTAGTTCTCGAGTTTTAAGGGTTTGAGCGTGGTGGTCTCGAGTGGAACTCGAGCAAGCGGGGAGATCGCATGGGTCTAGTCTCGTGTTCGTGGGTTAGTAAGTATTCAGTTTTATAACTTAACTACAAAATAATATAAAGAGAGAAGAGGAAGAACAGGTAGTAGAAGGAGAAGAAGGGAGGGGGACTGGAAAAAAGGGTGAAGGGTATTCGAACTATTCGAGTAACAGAGGGTTTCCACTGTTCCATTTTCTAAAGAATTAACTTAATAAACTTTCAAGTTATTTTGTCAAATAAAGGTTAGTATTAATTAAGTTAATGATGTTAACATGTTTAGGTCAAAACTTGATTTTAAATTTATTTAAAAGAGATTTGTAAATGTAAAATTAATAATTAATTTAAAGTACAAGTTGATTAATAATGTAATTAATTTTATTGTAATTAACTAAAGTAATTTAAGATTAAATAAATTTGAAGTTTAAGATTGAGATTAAAAATTCTAATGTTTAATCAAATTTAACTTATGAAAATTTATTTAATTAGTTAAAGTTAATTAATAAATGGTAATTAACTTAAGTGATAAATTAAGGAATAAATGATTAATTAATTAATAGTAAATGATTAATTTAATAATTTGTGATAATTAAATAAGTAATTAACTTTTATTAATTAATAATTAAGTTATTAATTAATAATTAAGAATCAATTAATTTACTGAGTAATTAAGTAATAATCAATAAAGTTAATAAGTTAATTAACCAGTAATTAATCAGAATAAAGTAGTTTATTCTTAAGCAATTAATTAAGTTAAGTAAACTAGACTGTATTGATATGAATTGATAATTCTGTTGATTGATTCTAGTATCTGTTTAGTGTTATTCTGTGATATGTTGTATTCCGTATATCTGAGATGACCGTATATGTTTTATATGTGATATGATATCTGTTATGTGAATTCTTAATATTGAATTTGAACTGTTTAAGTTAATTAGACAACTTGGCCCTTAAAATGGCGCTTGGATTTTGATGAGACCGGGATCGAAAGAATCAAATTTGATTCTCCGAAAAACACATCGATCCAATTTAAACGTTAGGTCGTGATTCCTGAAATGGAGATCGAGATGGTGTATTCAGAATGCAAGGGTTATCGTCGTTAACTCTGAGGGTGATTCCAAAATGAGTGTAACGAGATAATGCCTTCGGTTTCGTTCGAACCCGGAACGAACTTGTATGGATTGAATGCTTTCAACACATCGTCAGGCGGACGATGAGCATTCTAAGTGATATGTTCTTTAATGGTAATCGCAGCCTCAAGCCTCATCAACCGGGAATGGCTAAAACAGGGGAGGTGCAGCAAGGTTAGGTGGGTCATGCCCAAGCAGGACAAGATATTTCCCCTGTCTAGATGTCCCTTTTTATATTTCGGCTTAGTGGGCGGTTGCTTGCTACAAACGCGGGGTTTATCTTGTTCGGGACTGTTCAGTAAGGAATGGTTCCGGCCTTGTGTTGCAGGGAATGAAGGGAGTAATTCTCGGTACGGTGATCTAGGCCCCGTACTGTGACGTGCGGTACCCCAGTAGCCCTGCCATTGTTGGAAATCCATTTTCCCTACGAGACCCTACGGTTTTGATTTGTATTACCCACTTTTGTGGCTAGTAGCTGGAATTTAATAGATGTAACAATTTCGGCTATTTTCTATTTACTTGAAAACCCTAGACACTATTATAATATCGCTGTATTTTCCTATAAAATGTTTTGGTTAGCGTAAGGTGAAAACTTACCCGTATTTATTTGCGGAGAGTCTTACGTGATACCTTTATTTTCAAATGTTTTTCAAAGTTAAACAACCTTAAACCGTTTACTCATACCAGACCCATGTCTGACCCGGAGTTTATTTTTGTTTTTCATAAACTCTCGGGTACCCAAATTTTTACGGGTAGCCAAGGGATTCAAGTTAGATTCGACGAATTCTGGAGGAGCAATGGAGCAGGAGGCTTCAGCGTTGTAGATATATATATATATATAGTTCCGCTGTGGTAGTATCTCTGAGTCATATCGTTTGGGTTGTATTGTATTGAGTTGTATTATCTAGTCAGGAGTTTATAACTGCCTAGTATGTGATGTATGATCTGTATAACTCTGATTGATGTATTAAATTATGTAATAGTTATGTGATATATTATATTTTGTTCCATTCCGCTGTGAGATTCTGACGTTGTTGTTCTTTCTTCTCTATCTTTTCTATTTTCGCATCCCTTTCTTTCTTTCTGATGATACGTCTTTCTGGTGGTAGAAGGGCGGGTCGTCACATAAACAGTTTTCAAAAATAATTGTAAAACAAATATATGATAGTTTGGCTTTTAAAAGAAAGGTTGTATATATAATAAATAGCTTGGAAAAATAGGTTTATATTAAAAATAGTCCAAAGTCAAAACTGCTCACTTCCCAATCTTCATTCTCATCAATTCAATTTAAATTCCCTCTTCCATTTAAATTGACCCAATTCCAATTTAAATAACTTCAATTTCCATTGAAATTGATTCAACCCCAATACAAGTTGAATTAACCTCAGTTTCTTTCCAAATTTAACTTTATTCCACTATGATCTCAAATTCTACTAATTCAAATAAATTTCAATTGAACTAGTTCCAATTTCAATTCATTTCAACTCCAGTTTGAATTAATCCCAATTTCAAACTCCATTTCCACACCAAGTTGAATTATTCTTGATTCCCTCCCAAATTTAATTCAAATCAAATTCAAATCAAATTCAATTTGAACTAATTTCAATTCAAATTTCAAACACGAATTATATAAATTCGAGTTAAATTCATTAAGGTTGGTTTAACCATTTAAACCAAGTTAACCTTTATTAAAAACTTTTAAACAATTTAATTTTTGAGCTTAAATTCTAGAATTTTCATTTTAAATTATCTTTACTTACTTATTTCAAAGTTAACATAAGAGTTCAAAACAAATTTTTTTATCTTAAAAATTCCACTTATCACCCAATTTTATCTTCTAGTTTGAAATCAATTCTTAAACAAGTTTAATTTTCACATTCAATCATTTAGGTTTTCAGCACAAAGTAATTCCATATCCTAAATTTCAAATTAACGTTGGATTTTTCCCTTTTATCCCAATAATGGATATATTACCACACTTCATTTCTCATTTATTTAAACAAATCCAATTTCAGCTTAAATTTCCAAATCAGGTTGACCGTTCCAACTTATTTAACTTTTTCCCAAGTTAAACTCAATTCACTTAATCCAGTCAACCTTACCCAATTTGAACTTCCATTTCGAATTTTAAACTTCTCATAAATAATCTTCCCACTTATTAAGTTCAAAAATTTATCGTTTTGGGTATCATATTTCATTCCAAATTTAAATCTCATATTTAGAGTTTATTTCAAATTATCCTTGATATCATGTATATCCATACATATATACATATTTATTTCTTGGCCCACCAAGCCAAATTTTAAAATTTTAAACCACCCTTGGTTTTAATTCAAAACAAATTCTTTTAAAGTTTGCAAACAACTTCTTATTCTAAAATAAGACTACATTCAAAATAGTTTGAATAATATTATTTCCTTTAACATTTTGAAACAATTTTAAATGTTTAAATGTAGAATTCAAAACTTCAAATTTGAAACCCACTTTAATTTACATCCTTTCTAATTTACAAGTTATTCTCATCAAATGGTTATTTCCTTTAAAACATTTTGTTGTTTATTGGAAAACAATCATCCCATTATTAAACACCATAACCATTCTATTTCCTGGTTTTAAACCAATTCCGATCATCTTATTTTGAAATTCTCCTCCAATTTAAGGTTTCAATTTCAGTTTGAATCCATTTCAAACTTATCATTATTTAATTTCTGTTTGGTTGTATTTCTAATACCACTTAATTTAATCCCAATTCCAGATTTCAATTTGGTTGTATTATATTACTTCTTAATTTAATTACAAAAATTTAACAATCAATTCCCTTAATACTTATTAGAAAGAAATATTGCTTTAAATATCAAAATATATTCTTATATAAAATCATTTAAAATCTTTATATAGGAAAATAACAAGTACGCTCTCATATATATATACAATCAACTCATTTCTAGGGTACCATTGACCCTATCCTAAATGAGTAATCCCACCAGAGCCAAGGTTCTCGCTTAACCTTCGGCTCTGATAACAAATGTAACGATCCGAAAAGTTCGATCCCGAAATTTCCAGATAGTTAGAAAAAAAATAGAAAGAGATAGAAGAAAGAAACAGAACATAACACCGAATCTCACATTCGTAGCGGACCAAAATATAATATCAAATAAATAATAGTTATACAAGAAAAACTGTACTTGTCAAATTACACTTTAATATATATCAGAGTTACAATATATTTACAAACACAGGGCAGATAAATCAAACTGTTCCAGATACTATAATATATCTCACTGCAGAAACTCTCCATACGTTCCTGCTCTCCAGCTCGCCTCCTGAGCTCCATAACGTCTTTACCTGAAAATCTGTAATACTCGGTCTGACCCGTGCATTACATCAAAGTAACACCCGGGTTAGGCTGGAAACCAGCGCGAGTAAACCCATCTAACATGGAATTCAAAAGCATACAACTTATTTAAAACCCGGGGTAACTTATATCAATTTCAACTTCACAAGTTGTTATAGACATCATTTATTTCACACATTAATTTCTAAGTGCCAAAACTTAGATTAAATGGTCCAATTCACTTAAATCATTCCATATCAGCCTATTGATTTCACGTATCAAATCGATATAGAACCGAAGTGGTTTCAGGTATTAAATAATACCCGACTCCGGTCTCTTCGAATCCAATGCCATCTTATACCAAATTATTCACGTGAAACACAATTCAAACTTTAAATATAGAGTGACACCCACATTAATTTATCATCGATAGATAACTAAATTATCTCAGTTTAAACCCAACATATCATATCACAAAGCATTCCCAAATCACATATCCAAGCTATCAGTCAATCTAAAGCATGCAATATTATTCAATCATTCGTAAGCGAGATAAATTAGTCATAGCATTCCTAATTAATTTAAATTCCTTTAATCACCCTTAATCCTGCTTACTTAACATTGATTAATTGCCACAAATAATTAATTAATGATATTTTAATTATCCATTTTAATTAGTCAACCCAGATTAGTTATCTTCATAGAGTAATTATCCTTTAGTTATTTACATAATTTAATTATCCTTAATTTATTACTTCCATTTATCAGCCTTATTCAATCATAAACAGTAGATGACCTTACTGTAATTACTTACCTAAATTAATTAACTCCTTAATTAATATGTAAATCCTTTAATTAATTACACCAAGTAATTAATCCTTAATTACTTCTCCTAAGTAATTACCCTTAATTACTTTCCATTAAGTAATTTCCCTATATTAATTATATCCAGTAATTTATTCATCAATTACTTCACTAAGTAACTACACTTATAAATCTCATTAAGTAATCATGTATAATCAATTACCAAGTGACTATCTTTAATTAACAGATTAATTAATCACATTTATCTCATTAATTACAAACTGGGCAACTCATCCCTTAATTACCCTATAAATCAATTAATCAATCTTTAATTATAGATTAATTATTCTTTAAATAAATAAATAGACCTTAATTATAAATTAATCTTCTTCAATAAAAAGTAATCAATCCTTAATTACTTTTAGAATCCATTAATTAACCTTAATTATTGATTAATTACATTAACAAAATAATCAATGATTAATCACATTCATTATTCCTAAAAATACCTATATGAATCAATATTTAATTAAACAAGGAAGATTAATTACCTTAATTGATTATTTAATCATTACCTATATCTTATTTAAATTAATGCTTGAAACAAACACTAAAAACTTTTAGTTGATTTAAGGTTAAATACACTGATATTAATTACTTACTTAATCCCCTCATAAATTTCATTTGAAAATACCTAGGGGTTTTAAACTTAACTGATTATCCCAATCTAATTGGAAAAAACCAACGATTAACTCAAAACATTTTATTTTAAAGTAAATTAAATTTGGAAACTTGTTTTTTTTTAAATGCTTGAACCTGTTATAGAAATTTTGTTTCCAATCAGGACTAATCAAATTATCCTGCTTCCAAAACTGACCATCATTTCTTTTCCATTTTTATTTAACTAAAAAAACAAAGCAAAATTGATCCTCAAATGAAACCCGACCCCTGAAATGAAATTCTCGAGTCAAAACTCGAGTTTCCTATAACTTTACAAACTTCGAGTCCAACGCGAATGTGACTTCGAGCCGAACACGCGAGTTACCATCGTCCCCAACCCTCTACATCTCCCAGATACACCTAACACTCGTGCACCATGCACGACAATCTGACCATCGTCGATCATCTCCGAAACCTTCCGCAAGTCGTCCCAGTACTTCCCCAACATACCGACCACCCGCCAAAGTTGATCTGTCCAATACTCAAGAACGAGCCACTCAGCCTTAACTAATAACCAAACCTGCTCATCAACTCCACCTATTGCCGTCACCGTTGTCCACCGGAGAACCCACAACCCCGTCCAGAATTCGACAGAACCCTATGCTCCTTTTCCCCTTCGTTCGATCCAACCCGGTTCAACGTCAATGTCGTACTTGCTTCAAGAAACCCCCACGACTCCAACCCAACCTAAACCCTAGATTCGCCTCGCCGCACCACCATGGCATACCAGAAATTCAATAATTATTTTTCCCCTCACCAGCCATCACCAACTTGAATCCTGACCACTCAGACCTTTCCAATCACCAGAGAATGCTCAAAGCCGAAGCCACGATCAACTCAAGATAACATATGATTTCCAAACTTAAATTTTATGACTTTTCTTTTAAAAATCATATTTTCCTAAGACAATTCAGGTTATATACATAAATCAATCAATTGTTGAAAGAGAATTTTTAACAACTATGGGTTTTTTTATAGTAGTTTCCAAATTCCAGGAAAACACTAACTATTAACACACTTAATTATTTTTAAAAGCAATGTTTAATTAATTCGAACAAAAACCTTTTAAACATCCCAACCTAAATTGATTCGTATGGAGAGATATTGAATTAATTTGTTATATTCTTAAATCTGTGTTCACAGCAGATCTCAAAACAACTCACACAGACATGAAAGCAAACAATCAGTAGTAATTCAACCATATTCTACTTTGATCATCCATGCAACATCTTAACTTTTCAATCTTTAATCAACATCAAGCATTCATCCAAATTTAAAGTATCTATTTACTGTTTCAGATTGTACAGAGGCTTGTTTTTTTTCTGTCATGAATATAAATATTAACCCACAAATACAACTTAAAATCATTTATAAACGACATGCACGGCATAATTCAAATCATACTTAGAAGAGTCGTTGCATGCTAGATCAAGATGTATCAGTTTTTTTTCATGTTTACTCACCTTTCCTTCCTGAACAGAGCAGTACTTGCTTCCAAATAAAACTGCTGTTAATTTGATTTTTTTCTTCTACTGTTTGTTTCTTAGATCTGATTTTTTTTCAAGTTGGTTTCTTCTTGGTTTAAGCTTCAGATTTCTCTCCCTTTTTTTTAAAGAATGAGATGATAAAAGAAATGAAAGGGGAAATGAAGATGTTATATAACCCATATTATAATTTTAAGGAATCAAGGACACTTGTCAAAAAAAACACTTTTCTTGATTACATTTGTAAATCCATGTTTTATATGTTTTTATGCGTACTTAAATAATATTCGAAATTTAGCTCTTCATATTTATAAAAAAAAATATTGTTTTAAATGTTTAAATTTTATCTTAAATATGTTTATTCTTCCTATTATATTTGTCTATTTAATTTTAAAAGTAAATCATATAAAATCCAACTACACACTTTCAATAGTTATACAAATATACTCATTAAATTTTATATCCTTTATTTATATTTTTAAATGTTTTCCATAAAACTCTTATATTAAATTTCTATTTAGTAACCACTTTCCTTTATTTATATTAATATGATCTTTAATGAAAATAACAAACTACATACTATTAAAATCATATATATATATATTAATTTTACTTTAAGATATTTATCTTATGAATTTCAAATTCAAATTTAATTAAAAATATAACTTGAAATCAACTCAGATATATATATATATATATATTTTAAACAGTCACAAATTCAATTTGTAAATAATAAATCCTATTTTAAAATTTACTCATACCTATATTTATATATATATATGTGTATATATATATATATATTCATTATTATTAACTCTTAAAAACAACAATTTTACCAATTTTAAATAATTTATACAAGAGATTTTCACATTTTATTTTGCTTGAAATTTTTGGGATATCACATTATCACATTAAAAATAACATAATTTTAAGTACTACCAGTCAAGATGTTTCGAGACGGGATGTCGATACATCTATTCAGGCAAGTGCGTAACATTTTACAAATGTTGGGCAGTGTATTACTCATGACTGCTGGAGGCACTAAGGGGTAACTTATTGATAGTTATTTGATAACTGTAGAATGACTTACTTAAGAGTTTTCTGTTGGTAAATATAACTAAGGTCAAACAGAGATTCTTGAAGTGATGATATTATGCAGTTCTCTTAACTTGACAATACCGATCAATGTGGACACTCCACTTTGATTATAGTTAAATCATGGCATGACGTCCATCGAACGAATATAGTTGAGTTTGATTTGAAGCATTGCAAGTGAAACACTATTCAATAGAGAATTAGACTCTTCAGTTATACGAGGATGGTATCACCATCAACTGTTATCAACTCAAAGTCAAAGTCTTTGTCCAAAGTAGTATGGTTAATAATAATTGTCATTATTAAACCAAGGATTTTTTTATTGGATAATCAAGTTGAATGTGGATGATGTTGATGTTTTGACTGAAACCAAATTCTATATGTGCTACTGTGATACAATGTTGATGAAGAGAATTGGTATAGATGGCTGTTACCACCAGGTACTACCTATAGTAAAATTAGATATTACCAAAAAAGTGTAAGTAATAAATTCAGCCGAAATGTAGTACCACTGGCTAAGGTGACGTGTGAACTTTAACATTTGATTTGTTCAATATTAATCACTGACTGAATTTACATCTTTGGTCGCACAACCATAATTATGAATACTTCGAAAAACCACAAGATTTAATTAATTTATAATCATTGTAGATTAATTAAATCAATCAATATTTATGAAATATGAATTATTATAATTTTTTATTAGTTTTATTACGTTTTGTATTTAATAAAGTGCATATATAAAAGGCATAAACGCGCATATCGATATATGATATCGACGGAATATTTAAACTAGATTTAAATAGACAAAATGTTAAGCGATTTTGGAAATTTTACAGGGCCATGTAACAACTTTTATGCCGGCCATACATAAGAAAAGGGAGAAAATTTGATGAGCAAATAAATAGGGAAACTTTTAAAGGAGGGAGTTGAAAAGTTTTAATATTTCCTTTAATACAAATTCTCTTTTATTCATTTCTTATTCTCTATAGACCATCCACTTTTCATTCTCCCCTCTCTCTTCATTATCATAGTTGAAGCTCTTGGCCTCCATGTGTTAGGAAAATGTCAAAATCAAAATCAAAATAATATCAAATAATAAAGGTAGTTGATATCACTTGATATTTGCAAAATCTGGAGGTTGATTTAAGAACCTAGAAGCTTTTTATTCCTCATTCAAGGTGCATTCTTTTGGCTATATCTTAAGGTTAAATTCTAGTTTTATTTATTATTATATATTCATCTTGTTCATATGATTATATCTTTTTCAGACCACATTGAGTACAAGCTTATCTATTTGACTTAAAAAAAAATCCCATTTTTATCACATCTCAAATAATATATGTTTATAATGTTAATTTGATTTGGATCCATTTTGTGCAATATCCCTTTTTGATTACATGTTTATCTAGTTAACAATAAAGCTATCACATGCTACATCTTCTTATTTAATTAGTTGTTCATATTGTTCTATAGTTTGGATTTGAAATCTTACAATGAATTTATATGCGCCTAAGTTGTTCTTTTGTTCTTATTTTGGAAATTAGTGTTTGGCAAAAAAACTATTTTGATTAAAACCAAATTTTAAAATAATTGATATGATTTTGTTATTTGTTATATATATAAATATGGATAAACTTCATGTGTTGTCTATTTGAAATAATTTGAAATTGACTATAAGTTTTATATAATTATTGTTTGAATATAATTATTTTGATTATTGTATACTTTTTTTGAATTTTTTTGAAAAATAAAGGTGGAATTTTGTCTACAATGCCATAAACATTTCAAATCTTTCCTAATTTAATAGAAGCCTTTTAATTGGTTAACTTTAAATCTTAACACATATATTAAATTAAAAACTATACACATACATATGTTTTTTCAATTTTAGAACATAGTTTGAAATTAAGTATACATGTGTGTATGTTATTTTAATTGAAAATTTGTAAAATAAACTTTTGTGTAAAATCAAAGATTTAACCTTTTCCTAAGTTGAAACTAATATGAATATGGTCAAAATTAATTTTGATATGCATATGTACTTAAGAATTTAATTATTGTTTTGAAATGGCATTAAATGAATAAGTAAAGGAAGGAGGAAAGTCCACTATTTTTTCTTCTTCATAAATGCCTACTTTTTCATTAATTTCCTTGTTATAAAAAAGTTATTTATTGTCTATTTGAAAATTTTTAAACACATCATGTATAAGTGTAGCTGAACTTTGTATATACATATGCTTTTATTATTTACATTTTTTCGAAATAAAAGTACGGACAACAATGGCATATATAAAGGACAAATAGGCACTTACACTTTACACACGTGAATGTCTTTGATACCTTCTGTTACCTGGAGATTTGACCAGGCAACTTGGCACTCGGCATTTACATATCGTTCGGCATCCCGAGCATTCGACACAACTAGAGTGTTCGGCATTAAGAGTAGTTTGGTATTGTATATTGTTCGGCATTAAGGGCAGTTCATCATCTTTGGTCGTTCGACATTGAGGGTTGTTCGGCATGGCCGAGTCGTTCGGCATTCCACGATGCTCGGCATCCAAACCTTTCTCGGCACTCAACCCCGTTCGGCATAAAGCCCATTCGACATCCAGGGATGTTCGGCGTCCAGACCTCGTTTGGCTTCTAAGGACGTTTGACATATGCCGTTCGGTATTAATGGATCGGCACACAGGAGTTACTTGTTTTGGGCCGAGGTATCCTATTGCTAGGCCCACTAGAGAAGTCCAACCCATCTTCGTCTATAAATAGAGAGGCAGAGGCACAGTGAAAGGGACCTTTTTTTGAGAACATCGGGGAGACTCTGCCGCATCCAAGACTTATCTTTTTTGCTTAGCAATTGTATTCAAGTAATTGTTATACGGATTATATCTGTAATCAATTATCGAGAAAAACAATAAAGATTAACCTCATAGTGGACGTAGGCAATTACGCCGAACCACTATAAATCTGGTGTTCATATTTTCTGCATTTAAATTTGCGTACTGTTCTCTATTTAACTTTACTTTCTTTATTAACCTCTCCACACAATCTCTCTTAAGGGTGTCAGCGACCAATTCTGTTGCTAACATTTTGGTGCTTTCATTGAGAGCCGAATTCTTAGACCGCTAGGATCTGCTTTGTAGCTACTGGATTGAATAAATCCCCCGAAGGAGATCCAAATCATTCACAAGACATTTGTTGATTCTACTCAGATTTATAACCGAAAACTCTACCATGGGGAGACCACGAACTATATCGGCCTCTCATAATGCAGATGTCCATGAGACTGCTATCGTGCAACAAGTTGGACCTAGCAACCAGTAAGCAATTCAAGGCGCAGGGCCCTCCACCCAAAAACAAGCGGAAGTCGTTTCCCAAACAGAGTTCAACGACTTGATAAGAGAACTCAGGGAAAGTAGAAGGCAACTGGCTGAGCAGATTACCAACACTGATCTTATGACTCAACTTGCCCAACAACAGCATCAGAATGCTGGGAGTAGTCCTGCTCCTTATTCTTCCTCTGATAGCTCGACCTCAGCTGATGAACCTCCTAGGCGTAGATGCCGTAAGACAAAGGCTGCACAGGCAGGTGCCACTGATCGATCCATCTGAGATCAAGCACGCGAGGAGACCGGACGCCCGGCTCACCAAGACCCAAATCAAGCTGGCCTTAGGATGCACGTTTGGCCGACCTCCAACAGGCAGGACATCAACCCGCACGGTCTCGTAGAACAGAACCAAACCTTCCATCCTCCATACAAACTCCAGATTTATCAGCCATGGTCAGGCAGTTAATGAGAGAAAACCAAGGCCTGACCAGCGAAGACTGGGGAGTGTTTGGGAGTCATACTCCCTCTATAGACATTATTCTACAGGCTGAGTACCCCAAGAAATTCAGTATGCCGATTATCCTAGCCTACGAAGGGAAGACTGACCCTAGGCAACACGTGATGAGGTACGAATGGATGATGAATTCAGCAAGGGAGAATGAGGCGATTAAGTGCAGGTGCTTCCCAATCACTCTATCCGGAATCGCCACAATGTGGCTTACTCGACTTCCTCCGCGATCTACATCCAGCTTCGATGAGTTGGCGGTGAAATTTATTGAACAATTCAGGATACATGCTACTCGTCCAAAGGACGTAATGTCCCTATCAAGCGTAATCCAAGCTCCGGGAGAGTCTTTGGAAGCATACTTACAGAGGTTTCATGTCGCCGCCACTGAAGTTAGAAACCCTAACGACCATGCAATTTTGATGGCGGTAATGCGAGGTGTAGATCCAGACTCGGAGTTTGGAGATTGGTTGGCGGGAAAGCCCCCAACTACGTTGGAACGATTCTATTCCAAAGCTCACCAGTTCATACGGAGGGAGGAAGCTCGATGGACGAGACGAGACAAGGAACCAGGGCCTGTTCAGGAGATTGTGAAAAGTAACATCATCGTGAAGCAGTCCGGCGATAATTCGAAAAAATTTCAAGTCAATGTCCAGAACAATCCTGGGCAGTCTAAAGGATCCGGAGGTGGAAATCCCGGAAAGAAAAGAGAAGCAGGGAAATGGAAGCCAAGGATTCCGACCTACAATGAATACACCCCGCTGAATACTTCTATTGAAAACATTTATCAATCTACCTGTAACACCTTTGAGTACAGAAATCCATGCCTAAAGGAGTCCACTGAAGAACATAAACGGACAGGGAAGTACTATCACTTCTGTGAGACCAACGGGCACAATACTGAGGAGTGTAGACACCTCCATGATGCCATAAAAAGGTCGATCAGGCAGAAAAAGCTGTAGGAGTTTGTTAAGAACCCACCAGAGGGTAGGCAAGGAACGACAGACCCTGGACGCGGGCCGGCTCCACGCCACCCAGAGGAACCTGCCCGGACTATAGGTAGGTTGATCATAAATACTATAGTTGGAGGACCTCATCCTGTAGACAAGAATTGGCAGGAGATGGAACAGTATGCTACCTCCCTGAGGCATGCGAATTATGAATGTTGTTCGAATGTGGAAGATGGAACCCCCGCAAAACAATAACGCATGATGACAGACGATATAGTGTTTAGGAGTCGAGATGCAGACATGGTGGAGGCTCCTACTATCGACCCGATGGTTATATCGGAAACGATCGGGCCGGCTTACGTAAAAAGAATTTTGATTGATTGTGGAAGTTCTATCAACATCATCTTCAAGAAGGCTTATGACCAAATGAAGATGGAGACAAAAGATTTGAAACCATGCAAAGCCCGTATCCACGGCTTTAATGGTGCTGCAACTAACGCAGTGGGGTATATTGACCAGTTGAACTGGGGGAAGGTAAGCATAGAAGAGTGCGAGTCCTACCGTTCATAGTGATGGATGTTGACTCTCCATACAATGCATTTCTGGGTCGTCCAACCCTGGCGGACTTTAGGGCAGCCTTGGCCCCCTGGTGTTTAACGTTAAAATTTCTGACTGACAAGGGAGTTGGAGTGGTACATGGCGATCGGGCGACCGGTCGTATATGTTATGTGGCTAAGCTGAGAGAAGCTCAACGGAGAGAAAAAGGAAAGGTTGCAGACAACACCATCCGCATCTTAAATACTGATGATTGACAAGTAGTGCCCGAGCCCTGGCTCGAGCAACATTCTCGGATCCTTAGAGACATAGATCCGAGAGATGATGAGGAACCCAGGGAAACGAATGCAGCACTGGCTGAGCTGACGATCGACATTCCAGTCAGTCGGGATGACCCATCGCGAGTCCTTAAGATTGGATCACAACTCGACCCTTCAGTGGACGAGGACCTTACTGATTTCCTCCGAGCGAATCTGGATGTTTTCGCTTGGACACACTCTGATATGTGTAGGATTTCTCCCGCTATTGCGAGTTATATATTGAACATAGACCCAAAATACGTTCTTGTGAAACAGAAAAGGTGAGGCATAGACCCGGAGAGGTCCGCTGCCCTCAAAGAGGAGATGGACAAACTCAAAGCTAATGGGTTCGTCCGCGACGCCCTTTGCCCCCAATAACCCTGTGCTGGTGAGAAAAGCAAATGGGAAATGGAGAACTTGTGTTGATTACTTCGATCTGAATAAAGCATACCTGAAGGATAGTTTCCCATTACCAAGAATCGACCAGCTCGTCGTCTACCGCCGGACACGAATTATTATCATTTATGGATGTGTATTCGGGATATAATCATATCCCGATGCACATTCCAGACCAAGAACACACCAGCTTTGTCACAGATGTGGGACTATATTGCTATGTAGTAATGCCTTTTGGATTGAAAAAACGGGAGCAACTTATCAGCGTCTGGTGAATCGAATGTTTAAAAACCATATTGGTAGAATGATGGAAGTCTATGTGGATGACATGCTTGTGAAGTCACGACAGTCAAACGACCACATTCAAGACTTAGCAGAGATGTTTGATATACTTAGGTATTATGGGATGAACATCAACCCATTAAAGTGTTCTTTTGGCGTTGCATCAGGGAAGTTCTTGGGTTTCATTGTGAACGCATGTGGAATTGAAGCTAACTCGGAAAAAATTCAGGCTATTCGGGACATACAGGTGCCCAAAACTATAAAGCAAGTACAAATTTAAAACAGAAAGGTGGCCGCACTGAGTTTATTCATATCTAGAGCCACAGATAAATGCATTCCTTTCTTTGAAGTGATAAAGAAGGGAAAGAGGAATTTCGAGTGGACGTCTGACTACAAAGAAGCATTCCGAGCTCTGGTTAAACATCTAGAAAGTCCCCCGGTGCTATCAAAACCGATTGACCATGAAATATTATATGTATACTTGGCAGTATCCCAGCATGCTATCAGTACGGCTCTGGTTCGCGAGGAGGACCGAGTTCAAAAGCCAGTATATTATGTCAGTAAACGCTTGACGAGGGCAGAAAGAAATTATGCCAGGATTGAGAAACTGGCTTATTGCTTGGTGATTGCATCACGCAAGCTTCGTGCATACTTCCAGGCACACTCGATCAGTGTTTACACCAACCAACCCTTGCGACAGGTACTCCAATGACCGGAAACTTATGGAAGGATGTTAAAATGGAATATCGAGTTGAGTCGGTTTGATATTACTTACCTACCGCGAAGGTCCATACAGGGGGAAGCGCTAGCAGATTTCATTGCCGAATTCACCGTGACAGGCGAGCCAAACGGCCGTAATGTCATACCTCCCATTTGATGGAAGACGTACACCAATGGGGCATCTAACGACCGTTGTTTGGGGGTTGGCGTAGTTCTTGTCACTCCTGAGAACCGATCAGTTTGCTACGCTTTGAAGCTCGAATTCACAACAACGAATAACGAAGCGAGTATGAAGCATTGATTGCCGGCTTAGGACTTATCAAAGAACTGGGAGTAAGATCAGTAGAAATCTTTTGCGACTCGCAACTGGTGGTGTACTAAGTACAGGGAGACTACCAAGCAAGGGGCAGAGACTTGCCCCATATTTAGTCCGAGTTCAGGAGTTGCTAGCGAATCTTGAGTATTATGATATTTCACATGTCCCATGTGAGCAAAATAGAGCAACCGATTCATTGGCAAAATTTGCAAGCACTGGCGATGTGCAATAGATGGGATTGTTTCCCGTTGAAACCTTACATGTTCTAAGCATAAATATGATGCAGGAAGATTTCATGTTAGAAACAGAAATCAAGCAGGAGTCATGGATAACCCCATTCAAGCAGTACTTGTTACACGGGGTCGTGCCCGAAAGAAGGAGCGAAAGACGACAGGTCATTCGTAAGGATTCACGTTATGTAATGCATGATGGGGTAACGTATCGAAGGGGATTCTCGACCCCCTTACTCCGGTGCATCGCCCATGATGAGATAAAATGGGTCCTGAAGGAAGTCCATAAAGGTGAATGTGGCGACCATACCGGAGGGCAGACGTTAGCAAAGAAAATCCTCCGCTATGGATACTATTGGCTAACCTAAATTGGGATGCCGCAGACTATGTGAGAAGATGTGACAAATGTCAAAAATATGCGAAAATCCTGAGAGCTCCGCCGACGGAACTCACACAAACGGTTAGTCCCTGGCCATTTGCTATGTGGGGGATCGACATAGCCGGTTCCTTACCCCTATCCAAAGGTGGTGCAAAATACGCAATAGTTGCGGTCGATTACTTTACCAAGTGGGCAGAAGTAGAGCCTTTGGCCAATATCACCACCAAGAAGGTCATTAATTTTGTTGTATGAAATATTATATTCCGCTTTGGCCTTCTACAAACCACCGTTACAGACAACGGAACTCAGTTTGAAAGCAAGGAGCTCAAGAAATTTTGCCAAAAATATGGTATTGAGAAAAAGTTTGTAGCAGTTGCTCACCCGAAAGTCAATGGACAAGTGTAAGCCGTAAACAAAATAATCGAATCCATATTGAAAAAATGTTTGGAGAAGGCTAGAGACAAGTGGGTGGATGAGCTTCCAACAGCGCTTTGGGCTTACATAACCACCCATAAGTCCGCGACTGGTCACACTCCTTTGGCATACGGCATGGAGGCTATCATACCCATAGAACTTGAAGTTCCATCGCATCGGGTAACTTATTATGACCATAAGTCAAATCAAGATCTTTTACTAGAATCATTGGACTTCATTGATGAAAAGCGCGAAGAAGCTAATTTGAGAGCGGCTGCATACAGGCACCGAGTCCCTCGATATTATAATGAAAAAGTCCGACCGAGAATCTTTGGTATGGGCGATCTCGTTTTGAAATGAGTTCTCCCAGTTCCATCACATATAAGCCCCGCATGGGAAGGTCCATACGTCATTGAACGAAAGCTTAGAGAAGGAATTTTTAAGCTAGCGACCGTTGATGGTGCGACACTCCCTCGAGCATGGAATAGCGAGCATTTGTGGAATTATTACACTTAGTTCGTTTCTTTCATACTTTAGTTACATTTATTTCCCGCAAGTTTTTATTCCTAGTTTATGGCATGTAATAAGACAATTTAGCTTGTTTGCATTAATAAAGGCTTGAAGCCATTTTCTCTATGAATTGTCGATGTTTCTGTGTATGATAACGCTGTGACAAATAACTAAGGAGTACATTATTCTACCTGATGTACGAACGCGCTCGAGCACTCAAAATCTCCAAGTCCCCAGAGTGTGGACGGGAGTACTCTGAGTCCCCGAAGTGCGGACCATAGTATAAATGACTCAAAATCTCCGAGTCCCCGGAGTGCGGACTGGAGTACTCTGAGTCCTCGGAGTGCGGATCAGAGTATAAACGACTCAAAATCTCTAAGTCGTCGGTGTGCGGACTGGAGTACTCTGAGTCCCCGGAGTGCGGACCAAAGTATAAACGACTCAAAATCTCCAAGTCCCCGGAGTGAAGACCAGAGTATAAACGATTCAAAATTTCCAAGTCCCCGGAGTGCGGACTGGAGTACTCTGAGTCCCAGGAGTGCGGACTAGAGTATAAACGACTCAAAATCTCTAAGTCCCCGGAGTACGGACTGGAGTACTCTGAGTCCCCGGAGTGCGGACCAGAGTATAACGACTCAAAATCTCCAAATCCTCGGAGTGCAGACTGGAGTACTCTGAGTCCCCGGGGTGCGGACCAGAGTATAAACGACTCAAAATCTCTAAGCCCCCGGAGTGCGGACTGGAGTACTTTGAGTCCCCGGAGTGCGGACCAGAGTATAAACGACTCGAAATCTCCAAGTCCTCGGAGTGCGGACTGGAGTACTTTGAGTTCCCGGAGTGCGGACCAGATTATAAACAATTCAAAATCTCCAAGTCCTCGGAGTGCGGACTGGAGTACTCTGAGTCCCTGGAGTGCGACCAGAGTATAAACGACTCAAAATCTCCAAGTCCTCGGAGTGTGGACTGGAGTACTTTGAGTCCCCGGAGTGCGGACCAGAGTATAAATGGCTCAAAATCTCCAAGTCATCGGAGTGCGGACTGGAGTACTCTGAGTCCCCGGAGTGCGGACTAGAGTATAAACGATTCAAAATCTCCATGTCCCCGGAGTGCGGACGGACTGGAGTACTCCGACTCCCTTGAGTACGGACCAGAGTATAAACAACTCAAAATCTCTAGGTCCCCGGAGTGCGGACTAGAATACTCTAAATCTCCACATCATGGATTAAAAGAATGTGCAATGCCACAAAGTTGTCAACTTATATGAAGACAAATCGAGAATTTTATGTTATTTACAACAGCTTGGATTCCAATCACAATCACGCAGAAGACTGAACGATAAGAGTCTTTTGAAAGACAAAAGAACTAAATTTTATTCATCAGAAATAAGTTCCTACTACAACTCCTTCAAAATTCGGAGTCAAAAGTTTATTTACGTGAACTATGAAGGTAACTAAAAAAAATTACATAATCTAAACTAGCTCTCGTCGAACGAGAGCAACGACTACTTCTTCGACTTCTTAGACCTCTTCGACCTTTTTCAAGATGACTCCTCTCCCAAGCGCTTGCCCTTGATAACTTTCTTTGACGGGGAAGTGACAACTGAAGAAGTACGTGGAATTTCCATGGGCTTGGATCTATCTGGGAGGATGGCCTTCAACAGCTTATTCACAGGATCGTCCAGGTCCACAGCTTGAGGCTCGACTTTGATCTCAACGTCTCTTTTTTCTCCTTCTCAAGCTGCTCCTTCATGCTCAGTTTAGATGTATGTTCGGAGGCGCCCGTAATTTCAACTTCATAACTTCCATCGACGGGAGACGAAGTCTCGGATTTATCCTCATCGAGCGCTCCGATCACTTGAGCATCTGGACCGGAAGCCTCTCCTGCGTGAGTGGCCTCACTTGTCTTTTCCTTCACCTCCTTGGCGGCATCGCTCCTCGGAGTGGGCTCAGGATCAAAACGGTCTGCACAAAATCACAAAAAACAAGCATTAGAATACGATAGCATCTAGTGAAAAACGACGACTCTTGAAATGTTAAAGTGAAAGAGTTATCTACCAGGTTCCGGCTGGCTCTCGGCCATCAGCGGGGTCTCACCCTCTGGAATAGGAGACAAAATGTGAATGCCAAGGCCGGGGTCATAGCCGATGTGCTGCTCAAAGGGATCAAGTATCGGCCGACCGGCCGGCTGAGTAGGCACACGAGCTAGAGATTCGTTCCCGGATGGACCGGCAATAACCTCTTTCCCTTTCGTTGAGGGGGAGCCTTTGCAGTAAAGGGCTTTTGCCACTGACAGATCTGAAGGCTCGTTTCCCTTAAGAAATTCTTTTATCAAAGCTCCTTCATCGACCTCCTCGGTACCATGTTCGGCCTTCTTGATTTCTATTAAGGTCTCCCATGCCTCGGCTAAAGATTCGAGATAGCCCTCGCCCAGAAAAGTTAAGTCCCGGTGCATGAGAACTCGGGCATTGAATTCTACAATTAGCGGGTCGAACATGCTTTTGACATCTTCCCTACCTTCTTCTTTAGCTGCCTCAAGACGAGTGTCGATCTCCACAGACGCTATCTTTTTGCCCTCTTCACGGGCTTCATTCTTTAGCGCCTCAACTTTAGAAAGCTCATCCTCAAGTTTCGCCTTTAAGAGTCGTGTAGCAACGATCTCATCGCAATACCGTTGTGATTCTTCTTAGGCAGCAGTCTTCTCTTCTTTCTCTTTACGGAGTCACTCCTCAAGTTCTTTGACTCGGAGGCTGAATGCATCCCTCTCTTTTTGCATCGAGTCTTTCTCCAAAGCTAAGGCCTCACAGTGTTGGACCGCCTCATCAATTTCTTTTATGTGGGTTGATTCCAAATGAGTTACGGCTTTGGCAGTATCTTTGGCACTCTGCTAGGCGGCCTCAAACTGAGATTTGTAAGACGCAAGCTCTTCGTCCTGAGCTTTGATAATGTCTTTGTCATGGATAGCCTCAAGCTTCAGGCGATCAATCTCATGCTGGCGCTCTATGGAGACTTCTGACACTTTCTCGGCAAGATGAACAAATGCGTCATGTTGAACATAGACATCGTTGGTGCAGGCGATAGCGCTCTGCTTGAAATGTCTCGGAATAGGATGAATCGCCGGGAGAAATTTCAGGCCATCAAAGCAGATTTTTGGGAATTTAGCCTTGAGCTCGTTCAGTCTCTCCGGTACTGTTGGATCTGTTGTGGGAACAGGAGGAGATGGCTTTGAAAGTTCAGTTCTCTTGTGAGAATCCCGGGAATTTCATGTGGTGGAAGAATCAGAGTGTTGATCGCGAAGGACATCTGATTGCGACCCCTTATGGCCGTGCTTATCTTTGCTTTGTCCCAAGTGAGAAGGGGGGTTATGATGGTATATTTGGGCTGATAAAAAGATTTCTTCCGAGATGATGAATCTCGGGAATGATAATCCCTATCGCCATCGTCATCCCTATCTCGACGTCTTCCGGAACCTGAGTCCCGTCCCGATTGATGGAAAATCGATGAACCGCGAAGGCGGTCAAGTCCATGTGTGTACCCCATGTCACTTGCATAGAGTTTAAGTAATGACGAGTTAGTAAAAAGTAAGGTAATGATGGAAAGTTCAAGTGCAAAGTGAAGTGCGTCTGTTTGTGTGTGTCCTAGTGTTTCCCCCCGACAGACCAGTTTCTTTACTAATAGGAGTTTGTTCTCCCTCTCTTTGGGCTTGAGCATTGGAATCACCTCTCGTGGGTGAGTGGAGCATAAGGGCCTCGGCTTCGTCGAAACCATAGTTGAGCAGATCGTCAGGTATCGTAAGGTTCGATAGATCTTTTAGAGAACTTTCCAAGTGCTGCGGGGAAGCTTCTTTCTCCGTTGGAATAAGGGTAACTTTAGAAGTTACGCCCACTTTCTCCTTCCTCAGCTTACACGTTAATTTCTTCTTCCTCTTCGAAGGGGAAGATGGCGTATGATGCTAGAGGAGGGAAGGGTAGTTAAATTTTTGGAGTTTGTTAAAAAACGAGTTTCGTGAGTATAGGATAGCGGAGGTGAAAGTGAAAAGGAGAAGAAGAAGGAAAATGCCGACCTTTATAGGAGAAGAGAGGAAGTCGAAGTGACAATGACCGGTAGAACCGATCAAGACGATGTTGTTCGGAATCGGTTACGTCGTTCGGTATTTACTGATCGGCATTTGCATGACGTTCGGCGTGCGACACCTGGTATTCAAGAGAAGATACCTTCGAGAAAACTAAGCCAAGGCTCGAAGCAAAGCATAGAGGGCTCATGATTCAAAGCACATCATGTCGACCACATGATGTACTTTGGGAGTCAAGTGTTACCTGGAGATTTGACCAAGCAACTAGGCACTCGGCATTTACATATCGTTCGGCATCCTGAGCATTTGGCATAACCAGAGTGTTCGGCATTAAGAGTCGTCCGGCATTAAAAGCCATTCGGTATTGTATATCATTCGGCATTAAGGGCAGTTCGGCATCTTTGGTCATTCAACATTGAGGATCGTTCGACATGGCGGAGTCGTTCGGCATTCCACACTGCTCGGCATCCAAACCTCGCTCGGCACTCAACCCCATTCGGCATAAAGCCCATTCGACATCCAGGGATGTTCGGCGTCCAGACCTCGTTCGGCATCTAAGGACGTTCGGCATATGCCATTCGGTATTAATGGATCGGCACACAGGAGTTACTTGTTCTGCCGAGGTATCTTATTGCTAGGCCCACCAGAGAAGTCTAACCCATCTTCGTCTATAAATAGAGTGGCAGAGGCACAGCGAAAGGGACCTTTTTTCGAGAACACCGGGGAGACTCTGCCGCATTCAAGACTCACTCAAGACTTATCTTTTTTGCTTAGCAATTGTATTCGAGTAATTGGTATACGGATTGTATCTGTAATCGATTATCGAGAAAAGCAATAAAGATTAACCTCGTAGTGGACATAGGCAATTACGCCGAACCACTATAAATCTGGTGTTCATATTTCGTGCATTTAAATTTGCGTATTGTTCTCTGTTTAACTTTACTTTCTTCGTTAACCTCTCTACACAATCTCTCTTAACGGTGTTAGTGACCAATTCTGTTGCTAACACCTTCATTGTTGTATACTAGAATATAAATTAAATTTGAATTTCCTTTCAGCCAAATAAAATAAGATTTTATTTAAAACATTATTAGATTGGAACAAAAATCCATTTAGACATCATAGGCCCAATAGATCAAAGGAATGATTTTATGAGATCTACATATTTATCTATTTATAACTTGTTTGGTTCCTACAAAATATACTATAAGAGCCAATAACGATTGACAAAGAAATGTAAAATATACCTATCAATAAATCTTTTGGCATATTGTCTCGTCATGACCTAGGCAAGAGCCAAAGTTATACACCCACCAAAATTATTTGTGCCTTGGTTACTTAAGAGTTTACTTGAGAGAGTTTGAGTATTAGCTTGTTTGAGTTATGAACTGTAAAGTAGTATATGAGTATGGATATTGTTGGAACCGAGTCAACCCGCAATGAAGTTAAAGGGTAAACTTTTCTAAATTTAATTTAAATAAAACAAGTATTTTATTTTGCTTCATAAATAACGTTTCACTTTGATTTATTTTGTATTATATTTTGAATATGTGTATTATATACATATACATGTAAACATGCATGTGTAATATAATAATGTGTGCATGGTTTAATATGTTTGTGTATAAATGTTGGGATTTACATCGTAATAGACATGTTATCTGTCTTGCATTTGATTATTTCGTCTAAATGTATATACAAGATCATTAATCTTGTAGCAACACAATTTATATATGTGAATATTGTTGGAACCGATCAAGTCGGAAGCAGGGGAAGTAAATTTCAAAAAATTCTTATTTTGGATCTATTGGGCCTATGAAGCCTATAATGAATGGGTTTTCCACATCCTTTAAATCGATAATAAATCTCACATGTCTAACTCAAATTGCATAAAAAGATGGATCATTAAGGGTAGAAAGAAAATAAAGACAGAACAGAATCTCATACGAATGGAATAACATATATTATTTCCATAATAATCTTTGTAGCGGAAAATTTTAAAATACAATATTAGAGTCTAATCTAAATTCAGCCTGGACATTTATAAAATTATGTCCTTAAAAATACTAAAAACAACAAAATAAATGCAATAAATGTAGCGGATAATATAATACGTACATACGATGATGAAGATCTCCAATCTCCTCTGGAAACTCCAACCGTCTTCAACTCAACCTGAAACTCCTCGGATCTGACTCGAGTATTAAAATTACCCGAATCAGGCTTGATAAACTAGCATGAGATACTCGAAATTTAAAATGTCTATATTATCAAAACCTTTGAATAGAAGGGTATCTCGTAAGACCACGTCTGCATATGAACACAGACGGGTTTTTACCTTATGACAACCAAAACACTTTTATTATCAAAATATGCTTGATATTATCTTTAATGACATTCTTTTGGAAAACATCTTTCAAATAAACTTATTCAAATAAGGTATCAATATCTAGACTAAGTCTAAGGTAATATATCCAGACTAAGTCAACGGAATATACCACAGGGAATATATAATACCAAAAGGGGTAGCTCAAATGTTTGCAAGTCGTTACAGATTTTTTGGGACTACAATCAAAACTGTAAATCTCTTATTGGGATTGGATTTTCAACATGATAGGAAACTAGTGGCCTTTTTTCCGATCCACGCATAACAAATATAGTCCCCGCAGTGCCATAATCGTTTTTCTCAAACTAATCATTTGGAACTGCACTTGTTATACTACCATTGATAACCTGTAGTTCCCTGCTTTTCTCAAACTAACCACTTTATCCAAATGAGGCATTAATTCCTTGAGGGACATATCCCCTAAAGGGCCCAACGTATTGGACACCACCATACTTACTCACTTATTCCAAATTTGTGTCCTTAAACCACATAGTATCCTATATCATCTTCCGGGATGTGAGGCTACGCTCAATTTCTTCAAAGCCAAGCTTTTCATACAAAACCAAGCTTTGATCATAACAAGTTCCACTTTGAATGCCACGTTGTCATTCCACGTCACATGATTGATTTCTAGAGAAGTATAACTTCCTGAGCTCGTATGTCTTAAGAATGGATGTTAATCTAAAAGAAGTTGCCTTCTCCACCACCAAATGATATACATTTATAGAAACCACTCAAATGTGATTTAAAATACAATGTCAGACAAACATCTGTACAAGTTTGTTCGGGGACTGAACTAAACCAAAGGCACTTTCCTCAGCCATTACTAGGCAAAAAACCCTTGCAATTTGAAAAAATCTCCACAATGAGGAGACCACAGCTATAAATAACTCTATAATGGGACAGACCCAGAGCATGTCAACAAGCAGTCCTCACGCTATGAAGCTCCTCGGTCTTCAATAATCATCATCTTAAACATGTCTTCACTTTCGAACGTATACAATGGTTCGAGGTGGTTTTCAGATAGGAATCATCCAAATCCGACTCCGGTTCCTTCGAAGCCGATCATCGCTTTAAAAGATTGTTAAGTTCACATGTGGATATCAATCATCGATCAATTACTTCATCTTCATTTAAATGAATTATCATTCTTAGATATATTCTTTTTAACTGAGTCCATTATCTTTTCGAGAGTATATGGAATCATTAAGCCTCATTTATTAAATCATTTGTTTTATTAAAACCTTTCTTAAATCCTGGAATAGTTCCAAATCATTTTCTCCTTTACTTAGGAAAACCATTCCAAATCATTCATTAAATCATAATCAAATATTTATTATATTCAAGCTTATAAAGTTTAACTTAGGGAAAATATTCCCAAATCATTTACTAAATCTTAATCAAAGATTTCTTCCTTAACATCAAATCATATACTTGCAAATCGAAGATTTTCATAACAGAGTACCACTGCCACCTTATATATGGTAAATATCACCTCGATGGACGAATGGAAAGTAATCCTACATCATGAAGATCTTTGTCTTCAGTGATCTTTGTTTTTCAATATATTTTATTTTGAAAATTAGTTTGAAGGGGTTTTCGGAGAGGAATCGCCCAAATCCGATCCCAGTTTTTCAGATAGGAATCACCCAAATACGATCCTGGTTCCTTTGTGCTAATCATCGATAAAAATATGTTAAGTTCATATGGGATTTCGAAAATCAGTTTGAAGTGATTTTTGGATAGGAATCACTAGAATACGATCCCGGTTCTTCGGACAGGAATCACCCAAATTTGATCCCGGTTCCTTCGTACTAATCATGAATAAAAGATGTTAAGTTGTTAATTAACATTCTAAGAATTTGTTTCTTTTCTTTTATTTTGGAAAAAATTAAATATGATCTTTTAGAGCATCCGGGCTTTTCTTTCGATCTATTCCACCCCTCGCCTAAAAAGAGAAAACATAGACCAGGTAAGTTTAGGGCACTAGTTGCTCCATCCTTAACCTTACTTAAACACCTTTTTTATCTTCTCAGATATCACAAGCAGGAAAAAATGAACTAGTCGCTTCCGCATACTCAGTTTGGTTATACATTCAATATTCTTTACTTTTTTTAAGTGTATAAAAACACTCCTCTTAACCATTTATTCAATGTGATATCCCGAAAATTTGGGAAATATAAATTTAATAATCTGTATTTTTAATTTAATTTGATTTGATAATTTTAATAACAAATTTGGAATTTGATTTAATAATCATGTTTTAATAAATATTTAAGTTGAAAGATTTTATCTTTTTGAATAAATAAATTGTTTTCTGTTTATAATATATATAATTGTATATATTGTAAATTGATAAATTTTGATTTTGAATTTAGTGAATGAATTGATTTTCTAATTCTAGTTTATTTTTAGTAAATTAAAAATTTGATTTAAAAAAATTGGCTTTTCAAAGCAATGTAATAAATAATGTTATAATTTAAACTATATCTTATTTATTTTGAAATTTTATTTAGCTTAAAAAAAATTATATGAATTTAAAATAGATAAATATAAAAGCTAAGTTTTATTTTATATTACTTGGGATTTATATATAAGAATTTACAATGTAAATTACAAATGATCTTAGTTGTTATAATCTCTTTTACAAATTATTTGATATTGTTTAATTTGTTATTTTTTTTAATAAAAATCATAATACTTAAATTCTTTTGAACATAAATGGATTTGTAGTAATAAAATTGTTGTTTTTAATTTTAATAGAGTTATGTATGCATTTATACATATATAACTTGATTTTTTAAAATTGTATTTGATAAATTAATTTAAGTTTGAATTTAATGTTTTAAAAGAATAAACACTTAAATATATGAATAAGCTTTATTTACAATTTCATTGTTTTCATTTCTTTTTAATTTAAAAAGAGGTAAATTCATTTATATATACATAAGAATGATAAATTGAGGTTTTAAAGTATTTATAAACAATTTCAAAACTAAAATATTCTTAATACATGTGTTGATCTCCTAATAATTAAATTGACATGTGTAAGCCATTAATTAAAACAAAGAGACAAATGTTAAAATTAAAACAAATGTCTCATTTAAATTTCTTTTTCTTTATTTTAATTATATCAAGAATTTTGTTTATATAAACATATCTTCTTTGCCTCATTATTTTTCCTTTTCCTATTATTCTTCAAACTTAAGAAAACTTTCAGATTCCAAAATATGAATTCATCTACATTTAAAAACAGAAATCTGTTTAATCTTCAAATTCCCCTCAAATAAAATCTGAAACCAATAATCTCCTCTTAAATTTCTATTTTAAATCAACCAAAACTGCAACTTTAAACTCAATTCAATTCCACAAATTCATATACCTGAGATTCATTTACAACTACATCAAGTTAAATCAACATGCATGCATCTGGAAAATTTAATTTGCAACATCAAAGCCTGCAGTCTTCATTCTGTTTTAAATAAATCCAAACCTGCATGCATATCTTGAGGTCACTCTCTCTCTGTTTTGAAAACTTCACAAGCCTGCAAAGTTTTGAGCTTCATCAACCAAACCTGCATTGTTTTCTGGAAGCAGAGGCATTTGCTGTAATTAAAATGGATCTGGGAACTGCATACATCAAGGAGTAGAGCATTTCAGTAAAAAAATAAGATGGATGATTTTAGAAGCAAACTAAAGTTTAAAAAATAACAAATCAAAAAGCAATCTGAAGCTTTGTGCTCTGCCTCCATAAAACCTAGGTGAGTAACAATTTTTATTTAATAAACATAAGTATAAGTAGTTGTTAGTTACTCTGAAATAAGTGTATGAATGAATATGGTGAAAGCTTGGAATGTATGTATGTTTTTTTATGAATGCATGCTTGCTGTAACTTAGGTGTTTGGACCTAATCCTTGAATGAAAGTTAAAAATCCCGATCAAGTTCATGATCTCATGTTTAAATATTTCTATAGTTTAAGTTTTAGTTAGATATGTAACAACTAAAGTTAAACAAAAATAATAATATGAATGAGAATGATGATAAAACAGTGATGACACAGAAGAAGAAAAATGAATGAAACAGAGTAAAATTTATGAAATCAATATGTAGATGTTCCAGATTAATTATTCAAGCTTACAAACGAATTACTTGATCTTTAACTTGATTTTTAAAACTATAATCTAAATTTTTAGTTTGCATTCAATGAAGTATTTCTGGTTTAACCAGAAAATACATTTTGGTTTAGTTCTGTCAATCTAGGGGATTGGAGTTGCTTGTATTTCTTTTGTTGATGGAGTAATGAGTGTAGTTTATAGGAAAAATAATAGATGATGGATTAAAGAAATAATGCAGAAGTGATTTGGGTTTGAAATTATGAACCCTAGTTTTTTCTGTACTTAGGAATTGGATTACTGTGATCAAAATCGGTAACCGAGTTTTAGCTATTTTGAAATGATGGTAGCTGGGGTGTGGAGAAGTTTGTGGCCGGAGGTGATGTTTCTCAGATGGTCGGAGCTTGGTGGTTGAGGCAAATTTCCAGATTTGACATTGTTACTATTTTTCGAGCTCGATACTTGGATTTTGATGTGAGGCTTCTGTAGTTGGATTGAAGGTGGAATTGAAGTGTGATTATGGTTGCCGACTTGCTCAAGGGGTCGTGAGTGATTGAAAGTGATGGCGGCGGAGGTGCAGGTGCACGAGGATTAATGGTGCATCAGTTGTTTGGGAAGATGATTACTCGTGTTTGCTACGGGTGAATTGGTGGGTTACTCGAAGTTTAGGGTTGGTTTGCTCGAAGCGTTTGGTCTGGGGACTCGAAGTAATGGAGTCGTGGTCTTGGGTATAATTTGGTTACATGGATTTGGGTTAAACCTGTTAGCACAGGTCTTATACAAACCTGATTTTATTTGGGATTTTTTTGATTTTAAGATAAATTTAAAAGGGAATTTTTATTCGAGTTACACGAGATATTTTAGTTTAGCTCGGGTTGGTTGTTGAAGTTTGAAAACTTGTCTTGTTTTCAAAATTTAAAACTAAATTTAAAACTAATTTAAACTAAATTTAAAAATGGAAGCAAGATTTAAATTAAGTTTTGAATCTAATTTAAATTATAGATTCAAGTTGAATTGAATCTTGAAGTAGGAAATGATGAAGTATTTAAATTCAAATTATGTTTTAAAATAACTTTGAAGAGTTTATTGTTTAAAATGTTTTAAAAGAATTTAAATTTAAATTTGAAAATTGAAATAGGTAGTAATGTTTAAATAAAGTTTAAATTTGATTCAAATCTAATTTTGAATCTTGGTTTTAAAATGAATTTAAGTTTCATAAATTTAAGTGTTTAAAACCAAATTTGATTGATAATGTAAAAATTTAAATGGTTTTAATTTTTAAAGAAATTTGTTTTGACCTTTGTGAAATTTCTTTTATAATAAAAGTTTTATTTAACAATTAAGGTTTGAGATTGAATTTAAACTTATTAAAGTTAAAAATAATTTAGTGTTTATATTTCATTTAATTATTAGGGTAATTAAATGAATAATTAATTTATCTAATAAATTAATGAAATAAATAATTACTTAAAGTAATTAAGGTTTAATCTTAAGGTTTTAGGATTAATTATTCTTTGAATAATTAACATGTAATTAATAATTAATTAAATGAAATTAGTTTTTAATTAATGGTTAACAATTAATTAATCAAGTAATAATGGATTTAATTAAGTTTTAATTAACACTTAATTATTTAATTAATTAGGGATTAATTAATGGGTTAATTAATGATTAACGATTAATTAATTTGTAATCAATAATAATTAAAATAGGTTAATTACTTTGAAAAATAATAATTAGTTGTTAATAGTTAATGAAGATCATTAACTAAGGATTATTTAATAATTAATTAATGTGATTAATTTTAATTATTAATTAGATTAATTAATTTAAGGATAATCTTTTGTGTAAATTGTTAAGTATAATTACTTATGAAAGTAATTAAGGAATTAATTACTTATTGATTGAGTTTAATTTGATTAGTTTAAGTTAATTAATTCATTTTAATTAATTTAAAATTAATCATTTGATGATTTGTGGAGTATAATTACTTAATGTAATTAAATGAAGAGGAATTACTTAGAGAAGTAATTAATGGATAATTACTATATGTAATTAATTAAAGGTGATCTGATATTTGAAGTAATTTAAGTATAATTACTTTGTGAATTAATCAAGGGATTAATTTGAGATAATTAATTATGAAGTAATTAAATTGTTTGGTAAAGTAATTAAGGGTAGTTAATTACTAAATGGGTTAATCAAGAGTGATTAACAATTATGGTTTAAATTAAGATTAATTACTTAAAGTAATTAATTTAAATAAGGTAATTAATTTAAATGTAATTAGGGATGATTAATTTATATATAATTAATGATGTAATTAAGATTGATTAATTAAGATTAATTAATCAATAATAAGTGATTAAAGGTAATTAATTTATGTAATTAAATAAGGATTAATGTAATTAATTATAGTCAATTAATTAATGAAGTAATTAAAGGTTAATTACTGTATTTGGTTAAGTATAATTAATTTGAAGAAATTAATTAGTGAATAATTACTTAAATGTAATTAAAGGTTAATTAATCAGGGATGATTAATTGAAATAAATAATTGGTTGATGATTAATTAATTGATTGATAAATTATCAATAGTGATATGAGTAAGTTGATATTGGTAAAGTAATTAATTTAATTTACTTTAAATTAATGGAACTATGTAATTAATTTAATTCATTTTAAATTAATTATATTTGGTGTGGATAATCATTGCTTATATGGTTGGTTAGTGTTGTTTGCTTTGAATGGTTAAATCTCAGATATGAGATAATTAATGTTGAGTAATTTGGATGCATTGGTTACATTGTGATGTTGATATAGATTATCTTTTTGGATAATGATAATATTGTTTATCTGATATGATGATGTTGATTATCTGTGTGAATCTATGATTTATCTATCTGTGTGTATATAGATAATGAAATTGAATTGTTTTAAAACCTTTAAAACAACTTGGCCTTAAAAGACACGCTTTGGATTTCGATGAGACCGGGATCGGGTTTCAAAATTTGGATATCCGAAAACCACATCGATTCCAATTAACGTTAAGTCGTGAATCTAAGTGGAGCAAGTGAAGACTCGAGGTGTAAGGGCTATACGTCAGTATAACTCTGTGGGAGATTCCGTAATGAGTTGACGGAATAGTGCTTATAGGTTCGTGATGGTGATTTAGAGTGCAAGGGTTATCGTCGTTAACTCTGAGGGTGATTCCAAAATGAGTGTAACGAGATAATGCCTTCGGTTTCGTTCGAACCCGGAACGAACTTGTATTGATTGAATGCTTTCAGAACATCGTCAGGTGGACGATGAGCATTCTAAGAGATGTGTCCTCTAAAGGTAATCGTAGCCTCAAGCCTCATCAACCGGGAATGGCTAAAACAGGGGAGGTGCAGCAAGGCTTCGTGGGTAGCTCCCACTGGAGAGCAAGATTTACCCCTGTCTAGAGGTTCCTTTTTATTTCGGCTGAGTGGGCAGTTGGATATACACCAACTGTGAGGTTGTCTTGTTCGGAACTGTTAAGTAAGGAATGGGTCCGGCTTTGTGTTGCAGGGGAGTGGGAGTACTCCTCGGTACGGTGATCTAGGCCACGTACTGTGACGGGCGGTACCCCAGTAGCCCTGCCATTGTATGGAATCCAAAATCCAATAAGTGTCGTACGTATTAGTTGTGCCCAACTATGTTGGAACGTGAGATGTAAGCATTCCAGCTATTTCTGTATTTTATTTGAAACCCCTAGACACTATTATAATATCACTGGATTTCCTATCAAATGTCTTGGTTAGCATAAGGTAAAAACTTTTCCATGTTTATGTGTGGGAAGTCTTACGTGATACCTTTCTTTTCAAAAGGATTTTCAAAATTAAGCAACTTTAACCTGTTACTCACACCAGACCCATGTCTTACCCGGAGTTTATCTTTTGTTTTCTTAAACTCTTGGGTACTCAAATTTTTACGAGTAGCCAAGAGATTCAGGTTAGCTTTGACGAATATTGGAGGAGTAATGGAGCAGGAGGCTTCTGCGTTAGATATAGTATTCCGCTGTGTGATCTGTGTTTGTTTCTGAGTTGTATTATGTTGTAAATACTAGACATGTGTTTATAACTGTGTAGTATGTTTTGTATATCTGTGTACTCTGATAGTGGTTATAAACTATGTAATATTTTATGTTATTAATATAATTTATTCGTTCTGCTGTTGAGATTCTAGTGTTGTTTCTTCTTTCTCTTCTTTCTTTTCTTCTTCTATCCCTTTCTTTCTTGATTGATGATGCGATTTTCTAGGAGTAGAAAGTCGGGTCGTCACAGTTGGTATCAGAGCATTAGGTTGAGTGAATACCTAGGCTCTGGAGTGGTGTCTATCTTGAGAGAGGGTATTTGTATTTGTATATATATATATATATATATATATATATATATATATATATATATACACTTCTACCTATTTGTTGGGTTACCTGTTCAGATTATCCAATATAAGTTATAAAGGTAGATAAGGTAGTGGGTGTGTAACACGACTACTACCAATGGTTGGAGTTTTGAGTATTGAGGTTGGAAGTATATCTGACGAGACTGTAGACCTAATACCGTCTCGAGTGAGTTGTGCAGAGTATAGGATTTCATAGATCTCTGAAGGTAACCTGTAAAGGTTCGGAGTCTATCTTTGAAGTTGGATGAGTAGAGTTGGATCTTTCGGTTAGGCAGAAGAGTATGATGGTATCTTGATACCCCAGGAATTAGTAGCTGTGTGATGAGACGCAGTGACTATGGATGTTCTCGAAGATGTTTTCTTTGGAACAAGTTAAGGAGGTGAGTCTGCTTCGATGTTGTGGTTGGATTCAGCAGGATGTTTCTGTCCGGTTTGAAGTCCGAGTTTCTCGAAGAGCTATGGAAGTCTTTGGCGTCGGTGTCAGCAGTGCAACTTGAAGTATTTTGTGTGCTGGCAAGAAGATTTTCTGGTTAGCAGTTTTTCTGAAGGAGTTCAGAAGTAGCAGAGTAGATCCATTTCTTCGATGGATTGGCTAGTTAAGCGTATGCTGTTCTGATTGGTAAAGAGAGAACAGTTTTCTTTGGATATTGGACTGATTGATCGCAAAAGTGACTTGCGATAGTTTGAGTGTTCTCTTGAGCTATGGGAAGTTTGTTCATATTTGGAGGTTGAGTTTTCTTATCGAATAGATTTTAGGAGTGATACCGGAGGTTTAGTGAAGCAGCTTTGGATCAGATGGGGCATCCGAGTTTTCTTTTATGGATCTGTTGAACCATATTTCTGTGATGTGTTTTCCAGTTTGTGCTCGAGTTTTTCTTCTGCTTCAGATCAGAGTTGTGCAACGGAAGCAGATTGGAAGTGCTTTTGTTTTATCTTTTTCGGATAAGAGAAGAAAGTTAATCTTCTGATGTTTGTGGAGTAGAGTTGGTGTTCTTGGTTTGGTATTGTTCTTGAGGAGGTCATTTTGTTGGGTTGTTTTTGGTTCTGTGTGATTTTAGAGACATCAACAAAGGTTGAGCTGATCAGGAGAGTTGAGGCAGCCCAGGATCGTCAAGAGTGTTTTGTGGATAAGAGATAAAGGATATTTGGATTCCGGAGTCGGAGATTTGATCTTGAATAAGTTTTCTCCGATCTAAAGAGCTATAAGATTGAATAAGACTGGGTAAGTCAGCTCCGAGATGTTTTGGATCTTTTCTGTGTTTTGTGAGGATTGGTGTTTGATTTTCAAAGTTGAATTGTCAGTTTGGATAATTGGAATTCGAAGTGTTTCACGTATCTCTGAGGGAGTACGTGTATGGGTTATCTCTAGTTGTGGAACCAGGAGTTCAGGAGGATGTGATTGTTGATTCAGACTCGTATGTAGTCTGATATATTGTTTAGTTTTGTAGATATAGTTGGATAGGAGCTCTATAGCTTTATAGTATTGATTGTTTAGATTCTATAGAGCGAGTATCCCGATATTTATACCGAGGAAACTCGTGAAAATTTTATCCAGAATTTTTCTGGATAATTAGATTTGTTTTGTTTGAATGGGTTGTTATGGTTGTTAGCATATGTTTGATATATGCTTGTGAATTAAAGTAAAAATCTTAAGATAGATTATTAAATTACCTTTGCTTTTAAATTTCGGGGACGAAATTCTTTTAACGGGGAAGGAATGTGATATCCCGGAAATTTGGGCAATATAAATTTAATAATCTGTATTTTTAATTTAATTTGATTTGATAATTTTAATAACAAATTTGGAATTTGATTTAATAATCATGTTTTAATAAATATTTAAGTTGAAAGATTTTATCTTTTTGAATAAATAAATTGTTTTCTGTTTATAATATATATAATTGTATATATTGTAAATTGATAAATTTTGATTTTGAATTCAGTGAATGAATTGATTTTCTAATTCTAGTTTATTTTTAGTAAATTAAAAATTTGATTTAAAAAAATTGGCTTTTCAAAGCAATGTAATAAATAATGTTATAATTTAAACTATATCTTATTTATTTTGAAATTTTATTTAGCTTAAAAAAAATTATATGAATTTAAAATAGATAAATATAAAAGCTAAGTTTTATTTTATATTACTTGGGATTTATATATAAGAATTTACAATGTAAATTACAAATGATCTTAGTTGTTATAATCTCTTTTACAAATTATTTGATATTGTTTAATTTGTTATTTTTTTAATAAAAATCATAATACTTAAATTCTTTTGAACATAAATGGATTTGTAGTAATAAAATTATTGTTTTTAATTTTAATAGAGTTATATATGCATCTATACATATATAACTTGATTTTTTAAAATTGGATTTGATAAATTAATTTAAGTTTGAATTTAATGTTTTAAAAGAATAAACACTTAAATATATGAATAAGCTTATATTTACAATTGCATTGTTTTCATTTCTTTTTAATTTAAAAAGAGGTAAATTCATTTATATATACATAAGAATGATAAATTGAGGTTTTAAAGTATTTATAAACAATTTTAAACTAAAATATTCTAAATACATGTGTTGATCTCCTAATACTTAAATTGACATGTGTAAGCCATTAATTAAAACAAAGAGACAAATGTTAAAATTAAAACAAGTGTCTCATTTAAATTTCTTTTTTTTATTTTGATTAAATCAAGAATTTTGTTTATATAAACATATCTTCTTTGCCTCATTATTTTTCCTTTTCCTATTATTCTTCAAACTTAAGAAAACTTTCAGATTCCAAAATATGAATTCATCTACGTTTAAAAACAGAAATCTGTTCATCCTGCAAATTCCCCTCAAATAAAATCTGAAACCAATAATTTCCTCTTAAATTTCTGTTTTAAATCAACCAAAACCGCAACTTCAAACTCAATTCAATTCTACAAAGTCATACACCTGAGATTCATTTGCAACTACATCAAGTTAAATCAACATGCATGCATCTGGAAAATTTAATTTGCAACATCAAAGCCTGCAGTCTTCATTCTATTTTAAATAAATCCAAACCTGCATGCATATTTGGAGGTCACTCTCTCTCTGTTTTGAAAACTTCACAAGCCTGCAAAGTTTTGAGCTTCATCAACCAAACCTGCATTGTTTTCTAGAAGCAGAGGCATTTGCTGTAATTAAAATGGATCTGGGAACTGCATACATCAAGGAGTAGAGCATTTCAGTAAAAAAATAAGATGGATGATTTTAGAGGCAAACTAAAGTTTAAAAAAAAACAAATCTAAAATGAATCTGAAGCTTTGTGCTCTGCCTCCATAAAACCCAGGTGAGTAACAATTTTTATTTAATAAACATAAGTATAAGTAGTTGTTAGTTACTCTGAAATAAGTGTATGAATGAATATGGTGAAAGCTTGGAATGTATGTATGTTTTTCTATGAATGCATGCTTGCTGTGACTTAGGTGTTTGGACCTGATCCTTGAATTAAAGTTAAAAATCCTGATCAAGTTCAAGATCTCATGTTTAAATATTTCTATAGTTTAAGTTTTAGTCATATATGTAACAACTAAAGTTAAATAAAAAAAAATATGAATGAGAATGATGATAAAACTGTAATGACACAGAAGAAGAAAAAATGAATGAAACAGAGTAAAATTTATGAAATCAATATGTAAATGTTCCAGATTTAATTATTCAAGCTCACAAACGAATTACTTGATCTTTAACTTGATTTTTAAAACTATAATCTAAATTTTTAGTTTGCATTCAATGAAGTATTTCTGGTTTAACCAGAAAATACATTTTGGTTTAGTTCTGTCAATCTAGGGGATTGGAGTTGCTTGTGTTTCTTTTGTTGATGGAGTAATGAGTGTAGTTTATAGGAAAAATAATAGATGATGGATTAAAGAAATAATGCAGAAGTGATTTGGGTTTGAAATTATGAACCCTAGTTTTTTCTGTACTTAGGAATTGGATCACTGTGATCAAAATCGGTAACCGAGTTTTACCTATTTTGAAATGATGGTAGTTGGGGTGTGGAGAAGTTTGTGGCCGGAGGCGATGTTTCTCAGATGGTCGGAGCTTGGTGGTTGAGGCAAATTTCCAGATTTGACATTGTTACTGTTTTTTGAGCTCGATACTTGGATTTTGATGTGAGGCTTCTGTATTTGGATTGAAAGTGGAATTGAAGTGTGATGATGGTCGCCGACTTGCTCAAGGGGTCGCGAGTGATTGAAAGCGATGGCGGCGGAGGTGCAGGTGCACGAGGATTAATGGTGGATCAGTTGTTTGGGAAGATGATTACTCATGTTTGCTACGGGTGAATTGGTGGGTTACTCGAAGTTTAGGGTTGGTTTGCTCAAAGCATTTGGTCTGGGGACTCGAAGTAATGGAGTCGTGGTCTCGGGTATAATTTGGTTACAGGGATTTGGGTTAAACCTGTTAGCACAGGTGTTATACAAACCTGATTTTATTTGGAATTTATTTAATTTTAAGATAAATTTAAAAGGGAATTTTTATTCGAGTTACTCGAGATATTTTAGTTTAGCTCGGGTTGGTTGTTGAAGTTTGAAAACTTGTCTTGTTTTCAAAATTTAAAACTAAATTTAAAACTAATTTAAACTAAATTTAAAAATGGAAGCAGGATTTAAATTATGTTTTAAATCTAATTTAAATTATATATTCAAGTTGAATTGAATCTTAAAGTAGGAAATGATGAAGTATTTAAATTCAAATTATGTTTTAAAGTAACTTTGAAGAGTTTATTGTTTAAAATGTTTTAAAAGAATTTGAATTTAAATTTGAAAATTGAAATAGGTAGTAATGTTTAAATAAAGTTTAAATTTGATTCAAATCTAATTTTGAATCTTGGTTTTAAAATGAATTTAAGTTTCATAAATTTAAGTGTTTAAAACCAAATTTGATTGATAATGTAAAAATTTAAATTGTTTTAATTTTTAAAGAAATTTGTTTTGACCTTTGTGAAATTTCTTTTATAATAAAAGTTTTATTTAACAATTAAGGTTTGAGATTGAATTTAAACTTATTAAAGTTAAAAATAATTTAGTGTTTATATTTCATTTAATTATTAGGATAATTAAATGAATAATTAATTTATCTAATAAATTAATGAAATAAATAATTACTTAAAGTAATTAAGGTTTAATCTTAAGGGTTTAGGACTAATTATTCTTTGAATAATTAACCTGTACTTAAGAATAATTAATTAAATGAAATTAGTTTTTAATTAATGGTTAACAATTAATTAATCAAGTAATAATGGATTTAATTAAGTTTTAATTAACACTTAATTATTTAATTAATTAGGGATTAATTAATGGGTTAATTAATGATTAATTAATTTGTAATCAATAATAATTAAAATAGGTTAATTACTTTGAAAAATATTAATGAGTTGTTAATAGTTAATGAAGATCATTAACTAAGGATTATTTAATAATTAATTAATGTGATTAATTTTAATTATTAATTAGATTAATTAATTTAAGGATAATCTTTTGTGTAAATTGTTAAGTATAATTACTTATGAAAGTAATTAAGGAATTAATTACTTATTGATTGAGTTTAATTTGATTAGTTTAAGTTAATTAATTCATTTTAATTAATTTAAAATTAATCATTTGATTATTTGTGAAGTATAATTACTTAATGTAATTAAATGAAGAGGAATTACTTAGAGAAGTAATTAATGGATAATTACTATATGTAATTAATTAAAGGTGATCTGATATTTGAAGTAATTTAAGTATAATTACTTTGTGAATTAATCAAGGGATTAATTTGAGATAATTAATTATGAAGTAATTAAATTGTTTGGTAAAGTAATTAAGGGTAGTTAATTACTGAATGGGTTAATCAAGAGTGATTAACAATTATGGTTTAAATTAAGATTAATTACTTCAAGTAATTAATTTAAATAAGGTAATTAATTTAAATGTAATTAGGGATGATTAATTTATATATAATTAATGATGTAATTAAGCTTGATTAATTAAGATTAATTAATCAATAATAAGTGATTAAAGGTAATTAATTTATGTAATTAAATAAGGATTAATGTAATTAATTATAGTCAATTAATTAATGAAGTAATTAAAGGTTAATTACTGTATTTGGCTAAGTATAATTAATTTGAAGAAATTAATTAGTGAATAATTACTTAAATGTAATTAAAGGTTAATTAATCAGGGATGATTAATTGAAATAAATAATTGGTTGATGATTAATTAATTGATTGATAAATTATCAATAGTGATATGAGTAAGTTGATATTGGTAAAGTAATTAATTTAATTTACTTTAAATTAATGGAATGTTGTAATTAATTTAATTCATTTTAAATTAATTATATTTGGTGTGGATAATCATTGCTTATATGGTTGGTTAGTGTTGTTTGCTTTGAATGGTTAAATCTCAGATATGAGATAATTAATGTTGAGTAATTTGGATGCATTGGTTACATTGTGATGTTGATATAGATTATCTTTTTGGATAATGATAATATTGTTTATCTGATATGATGATGCTGATTATCTGTGTGAATCTATGATTTATCTATCTGTGTGTATATAGATAATGAAATTGAATTGTTTTAAAACCTTTAAAACAACTTGGCCTTAAAATACACGCTTTGGATTTCGATGAGACCGGGATCGGGTTTCCATATTTGTATATCCGAAAACCACATCGATTCCAATTAACGTTAGGTCGTGAATCTAAGTGGAGCAAGTGAAGACTCGAGGTGTAAGGGCTATACGTCAGTATAACTCTGTGGGTGATTCCGTAATGAGTTGACGGAATAGTGCTTATAGGTTCGAGATGGTGATTTAGAGTGCAAGGGTTATCGTCGTTAACTCTGAGGGTGATTCCAAAACGAGTGTAACGAGATAATGTCTTCGGTTTCGTTCGAACCCGGAACGAACTTGTATGGATTGAATGCTTTCAGAACATCGTCAGGTGGACGATGAGCATTCTAAGAGATGTGTCCTCTAAAGGTAATCGTAGTCTCAAGCCTCATCAACCGGGAATGGCTAAAACATGGGAGGTGCAGCAAGGCTTCGTGGGTAGCTCCCACTGGAGAGCAAGATTTACCCCTGTCTAGAGGTCCCTTTTTATTTCGGCTGAGTGGGCAGTTGGATGTACACCAACTGCGGGGTTGTCTTGTTCGGAACTGTTAAGTAAGGAATGGGTCCGGCTTTGTGTTGCAGGGGAGTGGGAGTACTCCTCGGTACGGTGATCTAGGCCACGTACTGTGACGGGCGGTACCCCAGTAGCCCTGCCATTGTATGGAATCCAAAATCCAATAAGTGTCGTACGTATTAGTTGTGCCCAACTATGTTGGAACGTGAGATGTAAGCATTCCAGCTATTTCTGTATTTTATTTGAAAACCCTAGACACTATTATAATATCACTGGATTTCCTATCAAATGTCTTGGTTAGCGTCAGGTAAAAACTTTTCCATGTTTATGTGTGGGAAGTTTTACGTGATACCTTTCTTTTCAAAAGGATTTTCAAAATTAAGCAACTTTAACCTGTTACTCACACCAGACCCATGTCTGACCCGGAGTTTATCTTTTGTTTTCTTAAACTCTTGGGTACTCAAATTTTTACGAGTAGCCAAGAGATTCAGGTTAGCTTTGACGAATATTGGAGGAGTAATGGAGCAGGAGGCTTCTGCGTTAGATATAGTATTCCGCTGTGTGATCTGTGTTTGTTTCTGAGTTGTATTATGTTGTAAATACTAGACAAGTGTTTATAACTGTCTAGTATGTGTTGTATATCTGTGTACTCTGATAGTGGTTATAAACTATGTAATATTTTATGTTATTAATATAATTTATTCGTTCCGCTGTTGAGATTCTAGTGTTGTTTCTTCTTTCTCTTCTTTCTTTTCTTCTTCTATCCCTTTCTTTCTTGATTGATGATGCGATTTTCTGGGAGTAGAAAGTCGGGTCGTCACATTCAAACTCTAATTAAAACTTCCAAATCATCTTTAAATTACTTAATTATTCTTTTAAAATCATTCACAAAAGATTTAGGAATGAATTGTTAAGTTTAAAACTACATTTTAAAAACTATTAAAAACTGCTACAAAAAGCATTGCGAAAAGTGTTGCAAATATATTTTAAAAGCTATATTCTTCAAAGCGACTTTTATATCATTTAGAAATCCATCTTTTCAACTTAAATCTCTTTTGAAATATTTTGAAAGATTTTTAGAATTTATTTCATATTCTTTAAAACATTTAAAGTATCAATTTTAAATGAAATCCTTTTTGGATTCCCAACTGCAAAATCGCGATGTTTTTAGAAAATTATTTTGGACATAATTTAAAATATACAAGATGAAATATTTATTTTCTTACTTTATTTATTTAAACATATTTAAATGTTTATAAAACATTTCTAACCCATTTTAAAACTCTTTCCAAAAGGTTTAAGCATTCCATATACACCATTTCATTTTCAAAAGGAAAGTGATTTCCTTTGTGCTTATCGACGTGTATTAGCTTGACTTGTAAAAAAATTAACAATCGTATAAAATAATCAATATTTGATGATCAAAGAAAATATAAGAATCCATGGCAATCATAACACATCATCAAACATGTACATATATATAAATATAGATGTTAAATAGAGTTAGTCACCATAAACCAAAGCGATAAACTTCCTACTAACATTCTAATCAACCAACACTTCACTAACTACTTCCTATTCCATTAAACACTAGAAAACAACACCATATCTCTTCCAATAGCTTGGCGGAGGCTTGGGATGGAGGTTGGGCGAAAGTATGGAGAAGAAGCAGTAGAGCTTTGAACTTGAATTCTCAAGATTTTGGTCTGAAAAATAGGTTACCTTGTATCTGATTTAGGCCTCTAAATCTCAAAATTTAGAAAAGTTGTTAATTAAAATGTTATTACAAATTCTTTTCTATTATATTTGAAAAAAAATCATTTAAGTCCAAGTTGTTTTAGGGAGATATGATAGAATGAAGAAGAGGTATTATTGGATTGACAAAAATGAAGCCCAAAATGCATTTTAAAGAATTGAGCTTCAAGTATAGCTAACCTCAAAACTAGAAAAAGTACTCGACATAAAAGTTGTATCCACTAGAATTTTATATGATTTTTAAAAAGATTTCTTAATTTGTATCTGATATGATCAAGCTATCATAAAAACAAAATGGGTAATTCTCTGTTTTAAAAACTGGGCCAGAGTATGCACTGGAAAAAGTGGATTTTTGATATAATTAAGTTTGAAATGAGATAAAGTGGTAATCATGAAAATTATAGCAAAAAGACAAATGCATGATTTGAATAAAAGAAATTTATATTTTGGTTCAAGTATGAAGAAGTTATTACCGAGAGAAGAAGAGGTAAAATATGGAGAAAAGATGAGTTGAAGAGAACGAACATTGATTTGTTTTTAATATTTTTTAAATATTTTCACATTGTTTATTTTTAATTTTTTATATGGCATGGAAGCCATTAAAGAGGAGAAGAAAAAGGTGAAGAAACTTGAGAAAAGAAGAAGAAAAAATGTGATTGAAAGTGAAGAAGGAGGTGAAATTCATAGAAAAAGAAAGAAGTGGTAAATTTACCAAAACAACCTCTTACAAATTACCAAACTAACCTTACTTAAATCTAAAGCAACATCCACTTTTTTAACACTTAACATCATCCTTTCACTTCTTACTTTATGTCTTAATCCCTTAAGAACTAACTTATGTAAAATAATAATTATGTTGATTTGTGATGTGATATTGATTTGATGTTTACTTTTTCTTACTTTTGTTAATTTTTACTTACTTTTACTAATGACTTCTAGAAGTTTTCTAATTATATTTAGTAAAAGTAAAAATGTTTAGTTATTAAAATGTGTAATAGATATATGTCAAAGCATGTTAACAAAAGTGCGATAAAATTGCGACAACTTTTAATCGATAAAACATTGATTTTCGACAAAATATTTTGCGGTCACATTTTGACGTTTTAGTTAAACTATTTATTTGTGTAAATCAAATTTAAAAATAAAGTTGTATAATGTTATTTAAAGATATATACACTTATAAATAAATTAAAATAATTTATTTAACCATTGAAACATACTTTTTCGAAATTAATATTTTATCACTTTTGTCGATATAGGCAAATGTTACTATTTTTGTGTATACTTCTCTTTCCAAATCCTATCTAATATTGTTTGAATCATATAAACATACCTATTTTATATTTAAAATCATTTTAAATATTGTATTTTAAAGTGGTCAAATTCTGGATCGTTACAAAGCCTAAATAGATTTTAGATTCAATCTAATAAAGTTCTAATTAAAATCTTATTTATTTAACTTTGTTTAAAAAGGTTTTAAATATTTAAATTTTAACCAATATGAAATGTTTATATAAAATAGAGTATATCAAATATATTCTTATGCGGTAATGTGTGTAACAACTACATATGTAAATTAATTTAGAGAAGGAAACCTTTCGTTTTTTCCTCTTAATTTATATGGTTAGTTAAGGAAAGATTTTTTTTATTTAGAGAGAAACATTTCATCTCTCTCTTTAACTAAATTGATTGACTTTTTAAATGACATTTACGACTAAATATATTTTAGGCATAGATTATGAGCATATTTAAATATACTCCAGTGTAAAATATCAACATAGGAAAAGGTGTGTGTAGTTAATAAATATGTATGTAAATGTTAGAATTTGCATCTATAACGTAAACATTCCCATTTATATGTGCAACAATTGTTACAAAATATTTTAAACTTATATTGAAATGCCTATATATCCATATATCAAAATTAGCTTATGTATTAAATGAAATAAATAATTTAATGTTTGAATAGATTTGAAACAAAAGGTTAGTGGTGCATTTAAGCGGAAATAAAAGAGATGGTAGATGATATTTAAATGACAATTAAGGTTTTGTAAAGATGGAAATCTTTTACCCTTCTTTTAATCTTTCCTTAACTGGTTTTCAAAGCATTTAAACACACACACACACACACACACACACATATATATATATCAAAATTAAATTATATATTAAATCAAATAAACCATTTAAACTCTTTGAACGGATTTTCCTAAGTCATTAATGTAGATTCAAATTTAAACATTCTTGATGTGGTATGCAAGCTCTTGTGAAAATTTGATGGCATTTGGACTTGTAGATTTTGAGTTATGATTGATGCAAGTTTGAATTTGTAGAAGGCTGTCAAATTCGTGTCGCTTTTGGTCGCATCGCTTCTGCTCATATCGCTTCTACTCGCATCGCTTCTGCTCGGCATCGCTTCTGCTTCGCCTCGCTTCTTCTCGCATCGGTTCTGGTTTGCATCACTTCTGGTACGCATCGCTTCTGGTCGCATTGCTTCTGGTCGCATCGCTTCTGCTTCACATCGCTTCTGATCGCATCGCTTCTATTTGCATCGCTTCTGCTTTGCATCGCTTCTGTTCGCATTGATGGATACGAATTATGGTTGTTTTCCTTGACTTGCATTGATCATATCTTGAGCATATGAACTTCGGTTGACATGAAATTTGGAATGTTGGATTTCATAGCTTTGCTTGACTTTCATGATAAAATGTAGCTCGATACGGACTCGGATGAAATTTATCACTATCCTTAGTAGATCTGCGTATAACAGATTTTCAGTGATTTGCATCAATCATATCTTGAGCATACGAACTATGATTGACTTGAAATTTGGAACGTTGGCTTTCATAGCTTTGTTTGTTGTTCCATATCAATTGTAGCTTGATCCGGACTCGGACAAAATTTATCAATATCCATAGTAGACCTACGTATAACTAATTTTCGAGATGAACGGTCTTTAGTTTTCAGCCAATTCTTTGGTGTCACGGCATTGCCAACATATGACGCCCCACCTCTATACCCACGCTAGCCAAGAACACTACGGAGTAATGCTGTCAACTAGAACGGAGAATAAGGCTGTTGAGGAGCGACCATCTGTATAACTGCTTTGTGCGAGTACCGATATGCCAGATAAAAGTATAACTTTTCATCTCAAGAGGAAACCCAGCATACCGACACAAACTCAAAACTACTACATAGTGGCTATATAAAATCTTCGGAAACAAATATAGAAATAAACATAACACAAATCAGTCACAAATAATTCATATCACAAAGGCGGAAATAGATATGAACATATATAACACATAAAAGTGTTCATCAGAGTAGTGGTCAACAAGATCCACACTATCACAAAAGAAATAGCTACCAGTGTTATACAAAAGAATATGGATACAACCATAAGTCTATATCTCAAGTGTATACAACAAAAACTACTAATCTAAGCAGTTAGCCAAAAGTCAAGGTAATGATCCAGGATGAGAAGTCAAGCAGAAGCACCTGTAACATCTCGGTCTGACCCGAGTATTATTTATAAGAAAATAATAAATGGATCAGTCTGGCTATAAATATCAGATGACATGATATAGAATAAGAGATATAGCATAAACATATGATAACCATACGGGCATACTACAATAAGTATGTAATTGAAACTCAACATGAGATTAATCAATATCACAAAAAATCTTCCCAAAGATCCAACAAGGGTTTCATACCCAAAACTTGTATTCACAACAAGTCAATGACACACGAATTCGCCAATGCACAAAAATTGACAAATCACATCAATGAAAATCACTAAAATTGGTGAAGCATAAATTCCAGAATTCAACACATGAAATCCAGAAATCACAAAAAAGGGGGGGAGAGGCCTATCACACGAACGGGAGCATGAAAACTCACCAACATATGTATCACACGAACGAGACGCTATCTCATGGTAGCTAGCCATTAATTTTTGACACACGAATGGCCCGAAGACCATGGGGAGCTACCCCACAAAGAAATGAGACGAAGCTCAATAGAATGAATTACAGTCCTCCACGTGGACAAAGAGACATCGCACAATTGCTAGTCTAAATCACAAAAATGATCATCATGATCATCAAGAAGTGTCAATTACAGTAAGCTAGTAAATATATGAGCTTAGCTTCGTGTCCCATAACCACTAGCTTAACTTAAATATTTACGAACAAATTGTAGATCTCCACTAGAAAATTGTCACAAGAGTTTCAATCGAACAACTCAAAGAATTAACCGACGAAGTAAACGCAAGCGTTTCATACCACTCGTTTTACTAAGCCGTTTAATTAGATTTCTCATACGAGTGAGGTAAAGGCTTGTATATACTAGTAGATTGGAAAACGGTTGAAGAAAAGAGCTTTGTAATAAAATAGTTTTGAAATCGCTTTGATGAAAGAGTTTTGATATTTACTACTAGTATTGAAACCTTTGTATTTTTAAAGTGACAAATCACAGATATGATTGTAGAAACAATCAATCATAAAAATTCACATACGAAGACGTGAATTAATTCCAATAAATCGATATCAAATCCATCAGAATGGATATTTCCAAAAATTCCAAATAGAAGTCATCAAAGTCGAATAATTGATAGCATCAACTAGGAATCAAAACAAATCGATAAAAATTGGAATCACAAGCAAAAATGGGCAAAAATAAGCATACTAGGCATATAGGAGCAGGTCAGTCAACTGACTCACTGAGTTCAGTCGACTGATCCCAGTCCCAAAAAAAACTCTCGAGATGCAGGTCAGTCGACTGAACTCAGTGAGTCAGTCGACTGATTGCAGTAAACAGAGCCCCCAAGGCTCTACAGGAAGCCTTCACCCTGCTTATTAGCTTCAGCCAGTCGACTGACCAAGAAGTCCAGTCGACTGACTGGAGCTAAGCCAGTTTTCGCTGCCTTGGCACAAGATGTGCAAAGCCAACCAATTCGCAACCGAATTCGAGCAATGACGCTAGGGGTTTATGCCAATCGACTACCCGGCCCTAATGGCTCTTCGATGCGTCACCAAAACATATATCCATAAAAGGATTTTCATAGATTTTGATTTCAAAACACCAAAAATTGGAATATACATCAAACCAATTCAAACCAAAATCAAATGCACATGAATATGTGTTAGGAATTCATACCTAACAATCGAAGATAATCATAAACATAGATGTGAGATAAAAATCTCACCTTTTCACAAAATCAATGTAGAAGAGGCTTGAAAGAAAGGATAATCAACCACTCTTCAAATCCAACTTAAGAAGCTTGATTCTAAGCTTTAAAAGAAGAACATTCCCAAAGTTAGGTTTAGGAATTTCTGAAATTCAAGAGAGGAGGATTTGGAGAAGATGAAGAGAAGGCTTACCAATGGGTTCTTCTATTAGTTTGGAGCTAGAGTTTGATTTGCAAAAGAAAACTAGGGTTTGGAGTTTTAATTTCCCATTCCACTCACCATTGTTGCTAAAGCTTGAGTATAAGGAATTAGAAATGAAGTAATGAAGAGTTGGAGTGGAGTTGGGACTGAATACATAAGTGGGTTTATTGGGCTCAGCCTAAACCAAAGCCCTAAGTAAAAAGTGGCAAAATTCTACTATCTCCAAACATATCAAAGTTTACACTTAAAGAGATCGCAAATGCCATTTTGAACTCAATGGGAGTGGTCCCGAGTCCTAATTCGACCGTATGCAAAAAGTAGCTTTTTGGACTAAATTCCGAGTATCGATAAAATATTTAAATATAAAAATCAATAAATATGCGGGTTGTCACAAACTCCCCTCCTTAAAGAAATTGCATCCTCGCAATATTTAAGAAGAAGATATATAGTAACAACCATAAAAGCATATTCAACACAAAAGAAGTTTGAAATAAGAAGTTCACCTCAAAGAGCACGAAAAAGTAAGTTCGGATGTGTTCGCTCGATGAACTCTCTAGACTCCCAAGAACAATCCTTAGGATTTGAAGACCATTGAACTTTCGCAAGTGGGACATCTTTATTTCGAAGGCGTTTGACCTCCAAATCTATAATTCGAATAGGATGCTGCTCAAAGTTAAATTAGGTGAAACTTCAATTTCTTCCACAATACCGGGCTCAAGAATGGAATCGGAACCTCGAAGGCATTTCCGTAATTGAGAAACGTGAAACACGTCATGAATAGCAGAAAATTGAGCCGGTAATGTGAAGCGATAAGCCATAGAACCAATACGTTCAGTGATAGGAAATGACCCAATATATCGAAGTGCTAACTTTCCCGACCGACTGAAACGCACAACACCTTTCATAGGTGAAACACGAATGAACACAAGATCTCCCACAGAAAATTCTAACCTCCTTCTTCGGTTATCGGCATAGGATTTTTGTCTACTTTGGGCTTCTTTCATCCTATGACGAATAAGATCAATCTTTTCTGTGGAATCACGAATAAAGTCTGGACCTAAAACCAGCCTCTCACCTGCCTCAAGCCAACAAGAAGGAGATCGGCATGACCTTCCATAGAGTGCCTCAAAAGGTGCCATACCAATACTAGATTGGAAGCTATTATTATAGAAAAATTCAACAAGTGAAATATGATCTTCCCAACTTCCACCAAAATCAAGAACACATGCACGAAGAAGATCTTCAAGAGTTTGATTCACCCGCTCGGTTTGTCCATCGGACTGGGGGTGATAAGCGGTGCTAAAGTTAAGCTTCGTTCCCAAAGCTTTTTGAAGACTCTTCCAAAACCCACTAGTAAACAATGGATCACGATCACTAACAATAGAAGTAGGAACTCCATGTAATTTAACAATCTCTTTAACAAAGAGTTTGGCCAAAAGAGGAATGGTTCGGTTAGACCGAACGGGAATAAAATGGGCGGATTTAGTAAGTCTATCAACTACAACCCATAAGCTAGCATGACCAGAACGAGAACGGGGAAGGCCGTCAATAAAATCCATGGAAATTTGGTCCCACTTCCAAATTGGAATTTCTAAAGGTTGCAATAACCCACCGGACCTTTGATGTTAGGCTTTAACGAGTTGGCAAGTCATGCAACACTTAACGAAGTTAGCGATGTCTAGTTTCATTCCCTTCCAATAATAAAGTCGCTTCATATTTGCGTACATTTTACTACTACCGGGATGAATGGTAAATTTAGAATGATGGGAATCTTCTAAAATATCTTTACGAAGATATCCAATATTTGGTACGATAAGCCTACCAAATTTCTGAATGCCGCCACGAGAATCAATATCAAAGTCTTTCAAACCTTCAATATCAATTCTATCCTTAAAATTTTGGCCAACAAGAGCCAAGTCGGGATCTAGCCTTTAAGCTTCAAGAATGCGGTCTAAAAGAGAAGGATGAGCCTCAAGGCTACATAAAACAAATTATGAGCATATATCGGATACGCGGTCTCAAATCTCACAAGTGGATAAGATCTCGAGATCGTTCCATTCAGATATCATCATAGAAACAACAGCTTGTTGTTTACGGCTAAGAGCATCGGCGACACGATTACCCTTACCGGGTGTATAAAGAATATCAAGATCATAAGGAGCAAGGAACTCGAGCCAACGTTGTTGACGCAAATTAAGTTCCTTTTGAGAAAATAAATACTTCAAAGACTTATGATCGGTATAAAGAACAAATTTCTCTCCTAAAAGATAATGACGCCAAATCCAAAGAGAAAAAACAATAGCCACGAGTTCCAAATCATGAGTGGCATATCTAGTCTCGTCCGTCTTTAATTGCCTAGAAGCATAAGCAATAACACGTTCTTTTAGCATAAGAATGGCACCCAAACCAACGCGACTAGCATCGGTATAAACAACGAAATCTTGATTCCCCTCGGGAATAACAAGAATAGGAGCATCAGAAAGGAGTTCTTTAGTTTCTGAAAAGAAGTCTCACATTTGTCCGACCAAATGTATTTAACACCTTTCTTCGTTAAGCTAGTGAGAGGCACTGCAATCTTAGAAAAGTCTTTGATAAAACGACGGTAATAACCCGCCAATCCAAGGAAACTACGAATTTCCGTTACACTCTCCGGTCTCTTCCAACTTTGAATCACTTCAATCTTTGAAGGATCCACTGATATTCCAGATTCAGAAATAATATGACGGAGAAACTTCACGCGAGATTGCCAAAAGTGGCATTTAGAAAATTTTGCTTTCAATTGATTACTCCTAAGAGTTACCAACACAATCCGAAGAGGCTTTTCATGCTCCTCCTTGGTTTTTGAATACACAAGAATATCATCAATAAAGATGAGGACAAATCGGTCGAGGAAGTCTTTGAAAACTCTATTCATAAGGTCAATGAAATAAGCCGGAGCATTCGTTAGACCAAATGGCATAATAAGCCATTCATAAGATCCATAACGAGTACGGAACGATGTCAAAGGAATGCTATCCTCTGCAATACGAAGCTGATGAAATCCAGTAGCCAAGTCTAATTTTGAAAAGACTTTAGCACCACTAAGTTGATCGAATAGATCATCAATCCGAGGTAAAGGATATTTGTTCTTGATAGTAAGATCATTAAGCTTGCGGTAGTCAACGCAAAGCCTAAGTGTACCATCGGATTTCTTCACGAAAATAGCTGAAGCTCCCCAAGGCGAGGAACTAGAGCGAATAAATTGCTTCGTTTCCAAATCAGATAATTGTTTGCGCATCTCCTCATTTTCTTTATTGGATAAACGATAAGGAGGACGAGTAATAGGTTGAGCTCCAGGGGTAAGATTAGTTCTGAACTTAATTGCTCGCTTAGGTGGTAATCCTAAAACGGGCTCAAATATGTCGGAAAATTCACGAACAACGTGAATAAGAGAAATGACGTCTTCCTCATCATCATTATCATCATCACGAGGATTTAAAGAATATAAAGATGCAGATAAAGTGGAATCCAAATCTTTGAGAATAATAGAAATCTGCTTAACAGATTGAGGATGTCGAAGATGATTAGTCCGCTCAGGACATAGGATATGAGCTTCATAACGGTTAAGCCAATCCATTCCCAAAATCATTCCAAAGCCTAAGTAACGCATGATATGCAAATCGGCTAGGAAAGAAAAATCACACAAAATAATCTCGACATCTTTACAAAGCAAACTAAGAGTTGCGGATCCACCCAACTGGATTCAAAATTCTCAAAGAAGTCATTAAAGCAACAACACTTAAAGAAAAATAATCAACAAGTTCTTTTGAAATAAAAGAATGGGATGCACCCGTATCAAAAAGAACTCGAATAGGCTGATCACGAAATATAATAATACCATCAATGATAGAATGAGAAATACCTTGACCACGAGATGTTTTGCCAGGGGCTTGAGCAACATTAAGCTTTCCCTCCCTCCTATTTTGAAGTTTGGGACAAGAAGATAAATAATGATCCGGGCTTTTGCAATAGCGACAAGTACGAGGCTTTGAACACTTGTTCGCAAAATGGTCTCTGGAACCACAGTTAAAACATTTCCCTTCAGTAGAGGAAAAGGTCTTTGCAGCAGGAGTTGCTTGCTTCCCTTTCTTATTGGGATAAGGACCTTTGAATTTGTTTGGCCTCTTCTGGTTGTTGAAGTTTGGTTTGGAACCCACCACTTCAACATCATTCTCCCTATCCGCTTCTTCAAGACGAAGAGCGATATCAATGAGGTGGTCGAAAGAAACTTCTAATTTTAGAAGTAATGGCTTCTTGAGACTCTTGTTCAAGCCATAGACAAATCTCTGATTTTTCTTCAATGGGGTGTTAATATACTCAACCCCATATTTAGAGAGAGATTCAAAAGATGCGACATAGTCAGTCATGGAAGATTCACCTTGAACAAGGTCAATAAAACGGCGAGCCAAAGTCACCTTCTCAGCTTCTGGCACAAACTTTAATTCGAAACGTGCCCGGAATTGCTCCCAGGTCAGATCCATTTCATTAACTTCAGAAATAAGAAGTTCGTACCAGTCCAATGCTCTTTCTTGGAGCATACTAGAAGCCACCTGAACTCGGTGAAGATCAATAAGATTCATGCGAGAAAAGATTTGATCGCATGATCTCAGCTAAGCCTGGACTTCAATAATAGTTTCAGAACCCTTGAATGGCTTCCCACCTAAGTTGGTATAATCGTTGCACAAGCGTGCAAATCCAGACTTAGGATGAGTTGGTTCCGAATTAGAACCAGCTGCTTGAGCATTCTTAACTAATTCAAGAAGTTGCTGGGCAGACATAAAAACTCCATCTTGAGGAGTAGCACTAGATTGACCAGCGCAGGGACGGCCAGGTCTAACCATTTTCCTTTCTCAAGAAAGAAAGAAAGAAAGAAGAAGAAAAAGGTTATTCACCAAATGAATATCAAGCAACCTTGATTAAGGAATCATAAAAGGAAATAGGATAGAACGGTACGAAGACACGAATTAAATCCTAAGGCACGACTCCTAAGATGGACTTAGGACGGTGATCCTTGTTATATTATTCTACCTTGTTCCGAAGTTTGGCTCTGATACCAAGATGTGACGCCCCACCTCTATACCCACGCTAGCCAAGAACACTACGGAGTAATGCTGTCAACTAGAATGGAGAATAAGGCTGTTGAGGAGCGACCATCTGTATAATTGCTTTGTGCGAGTACCGATATGCCAGATAAAAGTATAACTTTTCATCTATAGAGGAAACCCGACATACCGACACAAACTCAAAACTACTACACAGCTATATAAAATCTTCGGAAACAAATATAGAAATAAACATAACACAAATCAGTCACAGATAACTCATATCACAAAGGCGGAAATAGATATGAATATATATAACACATAAAAGTGTTCATCAGAGTACTGGTCAACAAGATCCACACTATCACAAAAGAAATAGCTACCAGTGCTATACAAAAGAATATGGATACAACCATGAGTATATATCTCAAGTGTATACAACAAAAACTACTAATCTAAGCAGTTAGCCAAAAGTCAAGGTAATGATCCAGGATGAGAAGTCAAGCAGAAGCACCTGTAACATCTCGGTCTGACCCGAGTATTATTTATAAGAAAATAATAAACGGATCAGTCTAGCTATAAATATCAGATGACATGATATAGAATAAGAGATATGGCATAAACATATGATAACCATACGGGCATACTACAATAAGTATGTAATTGAAACTCAACATGAGACTAATCAATATAAAAAAAATCTTTCCAAAGATCCAACAAGGGTTTCATACACAAAACTTGTATTCACAAAAAGTCAATGACACACGAATTCACCAATGCACAAAAATTGACAAATCACATCAATGAAAATCACTAAAATTGGTGAAGCATAAATTCCAGAATTCAACACACGAAATCCAGAAATCACAAAAAAGGGAGGGAGGAGAGGCCTATCACACGAACGGGAGCATGAAAACTCACCAACATATGTATCACACGAACGAGACGCTATCTCATGGTAGCTAGCCATTAATTTTTGATGCACGAATGGCCCGAAGACCATGGGGAGCCACCCCACAAAGAAATGAGACGAAGCTCAATAGAATGAATTATAGTCCTCCACGTGGACAAAGAGACATTGCACAATTGCTAGCCTAAATCACAAAAATGATCATCATGATCATCAAGAAGTGTCAATTACAGTAAGCTAGTAAATATATGAGCTTAGCTTCGTGTCCCATAACCACTAGCTTAACTTAAATATTTACGAACAAATTGTAGATCTCCACTAGAAAATTGTCACAAGAGTTTCAATCGAACAACTCCAAGAATTAACCGATGAAGTAAACACAAGCGTTTCATACCACTCGTTTTACTAAGCCGTTTAATTAGATTTCTCATACGAGTGAGGTAAAGGCTTGTATATACTAGTAGATTGGAAAATGGTTGAAGAAAAGAGCTTTGTAATAAAATAGTTTTGAAATCGCTTTGATGAAAGAGTTTTGATATTTACTACTAGTATTGAAACCTTTATATTTTTAAAGTGACAAATCACAGAAATGATTGTAGAAACAATCAATCATAAAAATTCACATACGAAGACGTGAATTAATTCCAATAAATCGATATCAAATCCATCAGAATGGATATTTCCAAAAATTCCAAATAGAAGTCATCAAAGTCGAGTAATTGATAGCATCAACTAGGAATCAAAACAAATCGATAAAAATTGGAATCACAAGCAAAAATAGGCAAAATAAGCATACTAGGCATATAGGAGCAGGTCAGTCGACTGACTCATTGAGTTCAGTCGACTGATCACAGTCCCAAAAAAAATCTCGGGATGCAGGTCAGTCGACTGAACTCAGTGAGTCAGTCGACTGACTGCAGTAAACAGAGCCCCCAAGGCTCTGCAGGAAGCCTTCACCCTGCTTATTAGCTTCAGCCAGTCGACTGACCAAGAAGTCCAGTCGACTAACTAGAGCTAAGGCATTTTTCCCTGCCTTGGCACAAGATGTGCAAACCCAACCAATTCGCAACCGAATTCGAGCAATGGAGCTAGGGGTTTATGCCAATCGACTACCCGGCCCTTATGGCTCTTCGATGCGTCACCAAAACATGTTAAGGTATCCATAAAAGGGTTTTCATAGATTTTGATTTCAAAACACCAAAATTTGTAATATACACCAAACCAATTCAAACCAAAATCAAATGCACATGAATATGTGTTAGGAATTCATACCTAACAATCGAAGATAATCATAAACATAGATGTGAGATAAAAATCTCACCTTTTCACAAAATCAATGTAGAAGAGGCTTGAAAGAAAGGAGAATCAACCACTCTTCAAATCCAACTTAAGAAGCTTGATTCTAAGCTTTAAAAGAAGAACATTCCCAAAGTTAGGTTTAGGAATTTCTGAAATTCAAGAGAGGAGGAGTTGGAGAAGATGAAGAGAAGGCTTACCAATGGGTTCTTCTATTAGTTTGGAGCTAGAGTTTGATTTGCAAAAGAAAACTAGGTTTTGGAGTTTTAATTTCCCATTCCACTCACCATTGTTGCTAAAGCTTGAGTATAAGGAATTAGAAATGAAGTAATGAAGAGTTGGAGTGGAGTTGGGACTGAATACATAAGTTGGTTTATTGGGCTCAGCCCAAACCAAAGCCCTAAGTAAAAAGTGGCAAAATTCTACTATCTCCAAACATATCAAAGTTTACACTTAAAAAGATCGCAAACGTCATTTTGAAATCAATGAGAGTGGTCCCGAGTCCTAATTCGGCCGTATGCAAAAAGTAGCTTTTCGGACTAAATTCCGAGTATCGATAAAATATTTAAATATAAAAAAGCGATAAATATGCGGGTTGTTACACAACAGGCAGGACAACAATATCTATTTATGCAGATTCAAATGGTTATAAGTGACAAAATTTGCACATATAAAATCATTGTAAAATATAAGGGATATAATCTACACTAAAAGATGTGATGGATAATTAAAATTGAAATTAGATAATTACCATAAGAAGTAGCCTAAGAAACACACCTTGAATGAAGATATCTCCTTAGGTCTCTAAGATTCACACCCAATTCGTGCAAGAGACGGATGAACTATTTATGTTTCATTATTATTTTTACATGTATGCATTTGATTTGGATTTGAAAAAATTTGGAAATTTTATTTTTTTCTGCCATGGAAGGTTGGGAAGAGAGAAGAGAAAAAATGAATTAAAAGAAGGAATTGTCTATGGGAAATGAATTAGTGGATTTGTTTTAATTAAAATAATGAAACCGTTCACATTCTTTAATTAAAACTTCATTAATTAATTCCCTTGATTATCTTTCTCTCCTCACACCACTCTATTCACATGGTATAGCTAAAATTACATACCATCAAACGACATAGAATTTCCATAAGTCACTTCATACAATTATCTTTTATTTAAACGCATTTAAAATAATATTGTTATCGTATATTGATGCATGCAAATATAACTTTTATAAAGGTGTTAAAATAATTACAAACAACTCCCAAAAATCAACTAAATTAAATAATAATTAATATTTAATTAATTAATTTACAACATTTTATAAATTAATTAAATCATGTGTTTTCGATGAATTCATCATTACGGTTGTGCGACTCAAAGGTATAAATTCAGTCGGTGATTATTATCGAACAATTCGAATATTAACGTTCACTCACCACATTAGCTAGCAGTATGACATTTTGGTAGAATTTATCGCTTACACATCTTTTGGTAAAATTCAAGTTTACTTATTATAAGCGGTACTAGGTAGTAACGATTGTTTACGCCAATTCTCTTTGTCAAAACTATATCATGTTAGGACCTATAGAATTTGGTTTTGATCAAAACTCCAGCATCGTCCACATTCAAAATCGTAACTCCAAACACAAAATTCTTCGGTTTAATAATAATTATTATTATTAACTGTGCTGCTATGGCCAGAGACTTTGATTTTGAGTACACTATAGTTGACCGTGATACTATCCCATATAACCGAGGAGACGAATTCTTTATTGAACAATGTTTCACTTCTAATGCTTCAACTCAAACCAACCATAATCGTTCGATGGACGCCATACCACGATTTAACTATAATCAAAGTGGAATGTCCACATTGAAGTTCCATATTATTATCAAGTCGATGGAGTTATGCAACATTGTCACTTCGAGATTGTCTGTTTGACCCTACTTATATTAACCAACAAAGAACTTTTAAGTGAGTCATTCCATAGTTATCCACACATAACCTCTTAGCGGCCTTAGTAGCCATAAGTACTGTGTATTTTAGTCTCAATGGATGAATAAATATCCTTTCTTGAAACATCTTGACTATGAATACTTAAGACAATATGTTATTTTCATTATGATAAAATTTTCATGATTACAACACTTTGCAGTTACTATCACATAGTATATCATTTAAGGATTGTCCATCTATATACTTTAAAATAGTTACTTAATTATTTATATCACTATATAAAAAGCATACGATAGAAAGGAAAACTCCCTTTATTTTGAAAAAGATTGATCTCGGCGCTAGATATATGTAACAAATTACATAATTGCCCCTAAGGCATACACCCCTAAGCCTACCAAATATATGTGCGAAAACAAAGAAATGATAATTTTAAATAATTTATAATATATATATGTGTCCATATATATACACGTATACATACATACATACATACATACATATACATATAGACATATATATATAAGTCTATACGGAAGAATTTAGGTGATATGAAGAAGTTATCTGAAATGAAGGGGTAATGTATTATTTTGACGGGCAAAATAAAGAATATTATTTTGCACATGCAAGCTGATTTTATAGTAGTCATACCACTTTGCAAAAATTTAATGTAAATGTAAGGTATAGACACCCCAACAATTACAATAACTAGACTTCAAAACTTACAAACTAAAACTCTTACCTTCACATCACAAATGTGCCAACAATCCACATCATAACTTTAACAAAAAGATACATCTCTAATGAAAGGGGTAATGTATTATTGAAAAAAGGAAATTAATATGTGACTAATATGGTCATTAATCTCATTTAATATTACCTTTTCTTTTCAAAAATTAAAGAAAAAATTAATGTGTGATAAATTTTATAACATGTTTCTATAATAGAGAAAAAGACACCTAAGTTTATAAAAACACAATTAAGGTGATATGAAGAACTTATTTGAAGTGTAGGGGCAATGTAGTATTAAAGGAAGAAAATTATTATGCAATTAATACAGTCATTGATCTTATTTTATATTACCTTTTCTTTTCAAAACTTAAAACAAAATTAACGTGTTATAGATTTTATAAAAATTATGCAACACTAAGTAATGCTATGTTATTATGCATAAACAAAAAAAATCGATGGATTTAAATCATAGTTTATATAACATATATATATTATACAAAGACATACATAGTTAAAATCAATTAAATAATATCATATTTAATTTTGAAAAACTTTTTTTGCTTAGATTGCGAGAAACTGAAGTGTTGTGTATACATAAAATAAAACTCCTTTTTGTATATATACGCACTTGACTATACAACCATCAATTGTGTAACGATAAACTGATTTACAAGAGTCATGGTAAATGAACTATCTAACAAATTTGTGACATAATAATCGAATTAAACATTCTTAAACCAGAAATATACATTTCACCAAAGCCTTGAATCCACACTTTGAAACGTTGAATATGCTCCTTAAATCAAATTTCTAGTTCTGGAGTTGCTAACTCTTGTAATGACCCACCTTCCTAACCCTTAAGAACGATATTTCGCACATCCTTAGTGTTCGTGTTTCATTTCCCAAGCGTCGGAAAGATGAATCACTATGGGGTAAAATAAAAGAATATAATAGAAAACCTCACATTGAAACTGCTAAATAAAATATAATAGTTAATAGCACATCAGGGTACTCCTTAAATGGGAGTTATCAGAGTTACACAAAAGTATTACAAATTAGCTTAGGCAGTTATAATATCATGCCTATACAAATGCTGAAACAAAATACACTTACACAAACTAGATAATATAGCGTAATAGATAACTAAGAAGATGAAAGTCTCCTGCTTGAATATCATCTTCAAAAGAGCCTGCTACTCCCAGGCTACTCAAATAAAAATGAGATTTTTGGGAAAACAAACAACTCAGATCAAACGATAAGTCTCGAAACCCTCCAAGCCGCACCCCACCAAACCTTATCGAGAATCTGAATATTCCACATTGAATAGCGTTACCGGATCCAAACTAGATTAGATTTGAAAGTACCCTAATGGGAGCAACCCAACATAGCTCAGGCTCTTCTCGTTCTTTGGTTTTAGTCATTTTCGACAAAGGATATCAATGCTTAATGAAACAATAAATCAACTTAGAATGGAGATAATAAAGAAGCTGAAGTAACCGATAGCTGAGAAACCAACTATCAAGGATATAAAATGATCGTATATGGAAATTAAGTCTTGTATACTTACCACCACTTATCGAATACAAACTTGTACCATTTCTTGGTTAACAATAATACCGGACAAGTCAAGGTAGTGTTAGCTCAAAGTCGTGTCTCACGATTGTTCTTAACTTTAGAAATAGCGACAAGTCTACTTCTTCGATGTTTAGTGATAATTATACAAATAAATCATTTTCGTATAAGTGAATCATTTTACGAAAATTAATTCATTTCCATAAACAAATCAAATATTTTCCTTTTAAAAATCTAAATTTGTACTTGATTTCACATTACAAGTATTAGCTTTAAATGCTTTATTAAAGAGTTTACTAACTTTGAAATATCATTATAAAAAAATAATTTAACAACTTAAAATATTCTTATTAGACTGATTAATCAACTTTAAAACTTCGTTAAAAAAGCTGATTAATTTACTTCAATGGCATTTAATTAAAAGGGTAAATCACACGTAAAACATCATTAATTCAATTAATTGATAACATAATTGTTATATTAATTAAATAATAATTAAATATCATTATTTAAAAGTGATTACTTAATTTAAAACTTTATTTAAGAAAAGATTGATTAAGGTTAAATGGATTTATTAACCTTTAGAAGTCATTAATTAAAAAGGATTAATTAATTTTAAAAACATCATTAATTAGTAAATTAATAAATCTTAATCCATCATTGTCAAAAGATTAGTTAGCCTTAAACATCATTAAATAGAATGATTAATTAAATTTAAAACATCATTAACAAAGTAATTTTTTAAATTTAAAACACATCATAAATAAGTTAATTAGTTAACCTCAATCCTTATTAATTAAATAATAAATTAATTAAATCAAAAATCATTGTTAAAATAATTATTTGTTATTGAAAACATCACTAATCAAAAACTTTCTTAACTTGTAAAATAATTCCAAGTACTATAAGGAAACCAAATGGTCTCGATAAATGTGATTTGTCGAAAGTGCCGATATAGTGACTATTGCTATACGGGCAATGTAGAATTCAAGCATATGACTTTTGCAACACAACTATGCATCACATAACAAAGGAATGAGCATACATACATGATGACTTACAATAATACAACATATATTAAGCATTTATTTACAATGGAATTAGTTTAACTACTAGATTCTCATATAACTTAAGATTCGGTTACTAACTTTCTAAAGCGACTAACTTTCAAGCAACAAACCAATCCATCAACCAAACCATTATCACTACAATACAACGAGCATTTAATAACTATAAATATGACCATGAACATAGTTTAAATTTTAGAGTTCAAAGGTGGAAGCTTCACTCACCAAAACGCTTACTAACTTTCCCGAAATTTCTTAAACTCTTAACAACTTAACTTCAAAATAGGACCTAGTGTGAGCTTCTAGGTTGCAACATGCCTCGGCAAGGGACAAATTGGGCTTAGACTGAGATATGTTAGGCTCGGCCTTGGAGTTGTGAGGTGGAGATGGCCTTTGTTTTGGTAGAAGAGAAGTTGTAGATGAATATATGGAGCTTTGTAGTGATGAAAACTATATTTTGCCAACTTTAAACATAGATGTTCATATATATGAAGAGAAGAGAAGTGGAGAAGGAAATGAAAATGTAAAGTGAGAATGTGTGGAGATGTTTGTATTTATAGTCAAAGAAGTGGAGTATTAATTTAATTTAACTTAAACATTTAAATAATATAAATGCTGTCATGTTGCATGCTTGCCATACCCCTCCACCCCACCAAGTACACAAGCACACACCTCTCTCTCCCCCTATACCATGCCTTAGGTCCTTGCTTAAGTTATGGTTAGGGTTTTGAACTAATTTCCTAAGGTTATAAAATATGTAAATATACATAAAAGGTCAAATCATGATTTATTTTAAATTAAACATGAATGATTAATTTTAACACTATAATTAAGTTATCACATCACATATGTGCATATGTGGGTATGTGTATATGAGTGATACAAAATGTGCACAATGATTTTGATGACTTTTTCGATGCTTAAAAGTTGAATTTTCAGAAAAGGTTTTTCGATCACATTTTCTATTTTCATTTGAATTAATTATTTTGGTAAAAAAAATTTGAAAATGATTTTAATGTCATTAATTAATATTTAAAATATGTTTATTTAGTTATTTAAATCCATTATTTAAATGTTTAAAAATGATTTAGATATTCAAATACAGAGCGTAATTTATTGGTCATTCCACTCTCCCCTCCTTAGGAGAATTTCATCCCAGAAATTACTACATAAAAGACAATCCAAGAGGTATGTATTATACCTAGGAATTCATATAACAATGCAAAGCAACTATGCCATACAGGAACATCCATAATGCATTTAAACAACTAATTTGACATTACATCAGGGTAAGTTTCCTTAGTATGATCCTGAGTCTCCCAAGTACGATCACAAGGGTCATCACTCCACTGAACCTTCACAAGCTTAACTAACTTGTTTCTCAATCTTCTTTCATCTCGATATACAATATGAATTGGGTGTCGGACTATGGTCAAATTCAGCTCTATCTCTAAATTTTCCTGAATAGGCATCTCAACAATCAGTGATGAATCATGAACATGCTTTCTCAGACGAGATACATGAAAAACATTATGAACTTCAGACAATCTCTTAGGAAAATCTACTCTATAGACCAATTATCCAATTCTCTTAGGAACCTTAACGGTCCAATGAACCTAGGTACTAGCTTTCCTGCCCTTCTGAATCTTACAACTCCTTTCATCAGGGAAACTTTCACAAATACCAAATCCCCGACCACAAACTTTAAGTCCCTTTTCCTTTGATCGACATAATTTTTCTGTAGATCCTAGGCTTCTTTCATCCTTTCCTTGATCATAACCGCTTTCTCCGATGCTTCTCAAAGTGTCTCTAGTCTAAGAACTAATCGGTCTCCAGTCTCAACCCAACATGAAGGTGATTTACATGGTCGTCCATACAAAGCCTCGTAGGGTGCCATGCCAATGCTAGCTTAGTAACTGTTATTATAAGAGAAATCTACCAAATGTAGATGATCTTCCCAAGAACCTCAAAAATCCAAAATACATTCTCTTAAGAGATCCTCTAAAATTCGGTTCAACCTTTTGGTTTGTCAGTCTGTCTGCGGGTGATAGGCCACCCCAAAATCGACTGGTGAAGACAGGATCATGATCACTGATTATACTTACTGGAATTACATGTAGTCAAATGATCTCCTTCAAATAAATCTCTACCAAAGAAGCTGCAATTCTTGACGACTTCACCGGGAATAAAGTGGGCGCTCTTTGTTAATTCATCTACAATTATCCAGATGCCTTTATTGCCTCTTCTTGTTCTAGGCAACCCAATGACAAAGTCCATAGATACTTGCTCCCACTTTCAATTCAGTATCTCCAATGGTTGGAGCAACCCAAAACTCTCCTGCTGGTCACTCTTGACCAGTTAATAATTCGTACATCGACTTACGAAAATTGAAATATGATAGATCATCCCTTTCCCCCAAAAGTTCTTCTTCAAATTCTGAAACATTTAGTTACTCCTAGGTAGATAGATAACCTAGACTGATGGCACTCTCTCAGCATGTCTTGTCTAATTCCATTAACATCTGGCACACAAATCCATCCATTCATTGTTAAAATGCCTCGAGAGTCTATCTCAAAACTAAAGATAGTTTCATCTTTAATATCCTTCTTAATCCCAACTAAAATAGGGTCTTCTTCTTGGAAATACGCAGTTCTCTCCATTAGTGCTGACTTAACTTCTAAGTTTGCAATCGTCGCCACATTCATACTTAACCTATCTGCAACCGCATTTGCTTTCCATGGGGTATAAGAATCTCCAGGTCATAAGACACGAGAAACTCCAGCTATCTTTGCTGCCTTAAGTTCAAGTCCTTTTGGGTAAAAAAATACTCTAATGACTTATGATCCATATATAACTCAAACTTTACACCCAAAAGATAGTGCCTCCACACCTTTAATGCGAAGACAACTGCCAACAACTCCAAATCATGCGTAGCGTAATTCTTCTCATGAGGTTTCAATTGTCGACTCGCATACGTTATTACTTTACCATTCCTCGTCAAAACTGCTCCAAATCTGATCCTACAAGCATCAGTGTAAACTGGTAATCCTTCACTCCAATTTAAAGTAGCCAAGACAGGAGCATTTGTCAATTTCTCCTTTAATTCATTGAATTCTAGATAGCACTTAGGTGTCCAAACAAACTTAGCATCCTTTATTGCTAGCTTTGTTAGATGAGAAGAAATCTTTGAGAAATCTTAGTAAGCCTTCTATAGAAAACTACCAATTCCATGAAACTTATGACCTCAGTCGAATTTTTGGGTTTCTTCCAATCTTAAACCGCATCTACTTTAGCTGGGTCCACTGATATGCCTTCTTTTGAAACTACGTGCCCTAGAAATCTAACTTTGGATTTTTAAAAATGGAAGTTAGAAAACATTGCCTTTAAAACATGACTTCTTAAAGTACTTAGAACAACTTGAAGATGGTACTTATGCTCTTCCTCCGTTTCAGAATAAACAAGAATGTCATCAATGAAGACGATAAAAAACTTGCTAACAAAATCCTTAAACACTTTATTCATCAAATCCACAAAATAAGAAGGTGTGTTAGTCAATCCTAATGGCGTGACTAACCACTCATAAAACTATCTGGGGTGCGAAAAGCTGCTAAGGGTACATTATCTTCTGCTACCCTTAATTGGTGAAAATCAGTGGCAAGATCCAACTGAGAAAATATCTGAGCTCCGTGGAGTTGGTCAAACATGTCATCAATCTTAAGTAAAGGATACTTATTCTTGATAGTCCTCTTATTTAATTCTCGTTAATGTATACATAATCTAAGAGAACTATTGCCTAGGTAACAAACACTAATGGCGATCCCCAACTTGATGTGCTACGTCTGATCAAATCATTCTACAATAAATCAAACGTTTGCTTCCCCAATTCTCTTCTTGCCTTTGGAGTCAACCTTCGAGGAGCTTGTACAATCGATCTAGTTCCTAGAATTAAATCAATGCGGAACTCTACTTCCCGGTGAGGAGGTAAACCTTGCACTTCTTCAAAAATATCCTTGAACTCTTGAACAATCGGTATATTCCTTTTCTTCTCTTTGAGTACATCGAGAGAATGCAGAATACTATTCATCAACTTATTAGGCTCCCCACAATAAATATCCATACCAACATTTCCAACATCTCTAATTCTGACAATCTTTTGATTCCAATTTATGACCGCTCTAACTTTAGGCAACCAATCATACCCAAATACTACCCCAAAACCCGTGAACCAAAGAACAAATAAGTCAGAAAAGAAAGGCCAAACTCGATAAGAAATAGGCATATTCAAACATATTGTGTCAAGATTGGTCGGACCCCTAATTGGGTTCGATACACAAAGAGAATTGTCTAAAAAAATGGGTATGAGGTTAAACATTTCAACAAGTTCTGCTTAAATGAAACCGTGGGATGCGCCGGTGTCAAATAACACTCTAACAAGAATATCAAAAATGGATAATGTACCTTGAAACACTCGCTTTCCTTTTGGATTAGTAGAAGTAGATGGTATTTCGTCAATAATAAAAGCTCGTCTCTACGATTCCTTCTTTGGAAAAAGACATTGGTTCTTCATATGTCCATGCTTGCTGCAATTGTAGCAGAATGGTAGATTAGTCTTCGGGCAACTATTTGCAAAGTGGCCCATTCTGTTGCACTTAAAACAAAGAATCTTAGTCAAATCTAATTGCTTGTTCTGAGCTGGAGCTCCACCTCCAGGCTTCTTTTCCGACCACTTCTTCTTCCCTTTACGCTTGAAAAATGGCTTACTAGCAACTAGTATCATCGATGAAGGTTAGGCATTAACTGTTGGGATTACTCCTTCCTAAACTCCTTACTCAATATCAAGAGCTTCAAACCTCAATCCATATTGATCAGATTGGTAAAGGTACCGTTGAGATGATTGGTCATTTCCCGATGGAATTCCGATCGCATTCCTTTTACGAACATTTCATTCTTTTTGAGTGGCGTATCAATCAATCCTGGTCCAAAATGAGACAATGCATTGATCTTATACTCATACGGTGCCACTGTCATACACCTTGTTTTAAATCCATGAAACTTTTGAACAACCGAGTCTTTCCCACCTCTGGGATGAACTGAGCTTTAAAAACCTCTTTAAACTATGCCCAAGTGAAATTTTCTTCTAGTGTATTCATGATGATTGAATCACACCAATCCATTGCTTCTTTCTGAGGCTAACATGATGCCAACAATCTCTTTCTTACATCTTCTAATTGAAGATCCTCGAATATCCTTTCACAAGAGCAGAGCCATGTCTGAACTTCTAAAATATCTTCAGTTCCATAGAAAGGCTTACCACCTAAAGTAGTGTACTTGCACAAGGTCGCAAAGTTATGCGGCGACCGAACTTGCATCACTACTTCTACTACTAGCTCTATAACTGGCTCATTTCTAGGAACGCTACCATTTATAGCCGTGCTGGTTCCAGTTTCCCTCCCTCTTCTTTCTCTTGTACTCATTTTCAATAACGTGGCTAAGTGATAAGGATTATTAGAATACAAATATAAGGTCAAAGATAATAAAACGGAAACTTGCAATAAAGGATCTAAAAGCAGACTTTAGGAGAGAAAAGGTAACTCTCAAGATTAACTCATTCTAGGGCTCTACTCATCCTATATATAATGAATTGTACCCTAATCAGGTTAAGATGTTCGCTCAACCGAAGCCCTGATACCAATTGTAACGACCCACCTTTCTGACCCTTAGGAACAAATTTAACACATCCTTGGTGTTCATGTGTCATTGCCCAAGAATCCGAAAGATGAATCGTCATGGGGTAAAAGTAAAGAACAGAATAGAAAAACTCACAATGAAACTGCTAAATAAAATATAACAGTTAATAGCACATGAGGTTACTCCTTAAATGGGAGTTGTCAGAGTTACACAAAAGTACTACAAATTAGCTTAGGCAGTTATAACATCTTGCATTTACAAATGCTAAAACAAAATACACTTACACAAACTAGATAATATAGAATAATAGATAACTAAGAAGACGAAAGCCTCCTGCTCGAACATCGTCTTTAAAAGAGCCCAATAAAAGACCTACTACTTCCAGGCTACTTAAATAAAAATGAGAGTTTAGGGAAACAAACAACTCGGATCATAAGATATGCTTGATATGATAAAAGTTTAAACTATATGTGTGAAATTAAACAAAAACACGCTCTCACATAAATCAACATCCAAACGTAAATATTGAATAATTAATTAAAACACCATGAAGAGTGGTGGAATCTTTTCAGTGCAAATAAGGAGATAAATTTGAAGGTTCGAATCAATCAGATAAGGAAAATATACAACAAATGACAACGATGGTGCACCGCCTATGAAGTACACCTCTAGTAATATACTTCTAAGAAGCTCATTTACTCTGTGAAACTTCTCGGAACCCTCCAAGTCACAACCCACCAAACCATACCGAGAATTTGAATATTTCATATTTGATAGCGCTATCGAATCCAATCCAGATGAGATGCGAAAGTATCCTAATGGGAGCAACCCAACATAGCTTAGCCTTCTCTCATGCTTTGGTTTTAGTCATTTCCGACAAAGGATATCAATGCTTAATGAAGCAATAAATCATCTTAGAATGGCGATAATAAAGAAGCTGAAGTAACCGATAGTTGAGTAACCAACTATTAAGCATATAAAACGATCGTATATGGAAATATAGTCTTGTATGCTTACCACCACTCATCGAATTCAAACTTGTACCATTTCTTGGTTAACAATAATACCGAACAAGTCAAGGTAGTGTTAGCTTAAAGTCGTGTTCATGATTATTCTTAAATTTTGAAATAGCGATAAGTCTACTTCTTCGATGTTTAGTGATAATTATACAATAAATCGTTTTCATATAAGTGATCTGCTTTACGGAAATTATTTCATTTCCATAAACAAATCAAAAAAATTTCTTTTAAAAAATCCGAATTCGTACTTGACTTCACATTACAAGTATTAGCTTTAAAACACTTTATTAAAGAGTTTACTAACTTTGAAATATCATTAAAAAATGATTTAACAACTTAAAATATTACTATTAAACTGATTAATCAACTTTAAAACTTCGTTAACTAAACTGATTAATCAATAGAAATCCCATATATATATAAACTTATAAATACCAGAACTGAAATAGAACAACTGAAACTAAAAGGGAACAGATAACTAGACAAGCAGAATCTCTAGCGATTCCTAGCTCCAGAAAAGAAATCCAAAGCTAAGCTGTAAATACTCAAGCTGACCCGAGCGTAAAGTAAAACACAAAACACTCGAGTCAGGACATATATACTTATATAATGTAAACCAACTCAAGTGAAGTGCAACAGTAATGCACTATAACTTAAAGGATGCTTGGGATCGCCCATCCTCTAAGGATCGGTTAAACCCTAAATTAAATACATCCCGTGGTTAAAATTTCAAAATAGTAATTTATACCTCGAAATCAAATATCATTTCAAAATCAATATCAATCAAAAATCCATTTAAAATATCAAAATATCATATCTTTTCAAAATCACATTCATTTTTATTTAAAATACCATTTCAAAATAGTTTATATTTCAAAAAAATTACTTCATTTTAAATCATTAAAATGAAGTTATTATATTTAATAATTAAACTATTAAATTTTCAAAATTCATTTATTCATTTAAATTTATTAAAACAATGAAAATTCAACTTTCGCAGCATTTAGAAAATGCAACGAAAAGTTACTTTTAAAACAATTCAATTTAACAAAAGACAGCTTTTAAAAAATGCTGTAATAAGGTTACTTTAGTTCAAATAAAACCTTAGTTAATTTCAGCAACTACAGCACTTACAAAGTGCTATAATAGCCCTTAATTCAATCTAGCCATTTAGTTCATTTCTATCAACTACATAATTTACGGAAATGCTGTAATATCCTTTACATTAGAAATAATAACATTTCAAAAATGTTGTTAATTAAATTCCAAGTATTCAATATAATTTCACAAACAATTAAATTTTTATTTAAATCATTTTAAACTTATAAAATCATATATTTTCACTTTTAAAACAATCATTCAAATACCCTTATATTCATGATTTTATAAAGTTAAATTTTCATTCAAAAAATCAATTTAATAATAATTTACTTATATAATTCATCATTCAATTTCAATTCTTTAATTAAATTTTTAACCTAGCACTTAAGTTCAAATTTTCAAATATAACTTATTTACCATTTTTTTACTTAACTTAAAATTCATTTTTTTTAAACAAAATTCACAAATTTCCAATCTAAGTTATATTTCAAAATTCAACTTAAATATTCATTTATTTAACCTTTTAACTTATTCAAAAATCATTAACACTTTATGAAATCATTTTAAATTCATTTTACATCAAATTTTAAATCTAATTATCATATTTTTCCTACTTAATTTAAATTCCATTTATAACCAAATCATAATTTCCAAAATAACTTATATTTCAAATTTCTAACTTTACCATTAATTTATTTCACTTATAAATTTTTAGAAAATAAATAATACATTACAAAAATCATTTTTAATTAAGTTTAAATCAAAATATTAAACTATTTACATTTTTAAGATATTTTAAAAATTTTAGAAAAATTTATTTTAACCACGGGTCTATATATCATTTTCTAGCCTAGGTAAAGTGATACGGATCTTATATCATTTCAATCCGTAATTTACAAAGAAAACCCGGGTTAGACCATTTCAAACCCGCAGTCCCAAGTAATAATGAAATAAATAAAAATCGCTCAGACCTATCATTTCAGCCCATAACGATTTTTTCTTATTCTAAAGTCTGTTCGGGTATGTATCATTTCAACCCATAGTGATTCTAATCTAAAGGGAACTTGCAGTGTGATAAACTGATATGAATAACAGAATAGCATTAAATAACAGTAACATATGACATAACAGGTAAATAAGGAAGGGTGAACATTATATGATCGTAACATAGCAAATATAGCATGGTGATATATTTTACAGATTCAATTGAAATCAGTTTAGTAGTCATATAAGTATAAAACTGTCTGGTGAGAATAACTTACTGGTACAAGCTGAAGACAACAGCCAAAGTACACAAACTGAGATGCACAAAGGCACGATAGCATGCCAATGATTCGAGTGTGGGAGGGCCAAAGCTAATAGCCTTGTTTCATAACAAACAAAACAAAGTACAATACGAAAATTTCAAACCAAACTATCATAAACAAAGCTAGAAATATAAGTACAATACATAACTAAACTTTTGCACTTGCATTCAACCACTTGTGCTTCAGCTATGGATTGGAAAGGCACTGTAATAGGATAGTTTTGGATCAAGTTAAGGTCACATTGAGGTCATGTAGGGGTCGGCCAAAGCAATACAAAGGAGATGAAGGCATATGTGTGCCTGAATTCACAAAACAAGGCAACAACAAGCAATAACATTGATTACAAGGCCTAAATTACTTCGTCAAGCATGGATTGGGCATGGCCTGATCTTGGAGGGTCAACTACAGATGGGGAAAGGTCTGAAGCTCAGGTTTGTGGTGGTGGTGGTGGTGTTTGGTCGGCTAAGCGTGATGGTGGAGTGGTGGCAACAAGTAGTGATCGACTATGGTTGTATATGTGAAGTTTTTGTGCATTTTTAGGTGGATCTTCAACATAGGATGGCTCGGCTCAGGAATGGCACTACAGAGGAGGGTATGGTGGTTGGAATAGGTGGTGGTGAAGGTAGCCATGGTGAAGGAGGAGGAAGGGCTGAGCTACAAAGGTGAAAACAAGTGCAAAGGGATAAAAAACAAAGAAGAAAAGTGAAAAACAAAGAATTATTTACAAAGTTTTTGCTCAGGAGATGGAGGCTGAATTTTTTGAGTTGAGAAACAAAAAATTTCATGAAAAATGATGAGGTAGTTGGCTGAACAAAAGAGATATGGACAGCAATTGAATGCATGTGATGTTTGGTGTGAAAATTTAAGTTGAAATGTGAAAAGGCAAGGTATACAAAAGGTCAAAACTCTTCATATTTCCAAAATTCTTTTTACATTTTAAATACATATAAAACGATTATGAATAAAATAAAAACACAGAAAAATAATGAATGAATAAAATAAATAAATAAATAAAATTTTAAATAAATATAACTAAATTAAGAAACTAGGTTATAAAAATTGAAAATAAATACACTAAGCTTTGGAAAAATTATAAAATCACTTTAAAAATGTTCTAAAATAAAATATATGCCTAACATGTCATATAACACATATTAGAACTTGAATTTGAAAAATAAAAATATTATTTATATGAATTAAAATAGAAAATTTTATTAAATAAATCAATTTACACCCAATATTGTAAAAAGCATAACTTTCACAATATAAATCGGATTTCAACGAAACGGAAAGTAGTATTCTTGAAATTAAATTTGTTTTCATAATAAAAGATAAAATTCAAGAATTAAAATATTTAAATTTTAAATTTAAAAGTCAAAGTTTGACCAGATTGACCAAAAATCCACTTTTTTTGGAAATATCCTATTTATTCAGGTTCGAAATTATAATTCACACAGAAATTTAATAAAGTTTTTAAATCGAGAGTTTCAATTTAAATAATTAAAATAAACAATTAAAATAATCACGAAATACTGGGTTGTTACACTCTCCCCCACTCAAATCTTTTCGTCCTCGAAAAGAACGAATAAGGAAAATAAGGAAAAGCAAGATAGACAACAAATAGTACCTGGAAAAACAATTTTGGATTCGAAGCACGAATGCTCTCCTCCGTCTCCCAGGTACAATCTCGATCATCAGTAACCCATCGTACCTTGATCAGACGAACAAATTCCCTTTTTAGCTGCTTCATACCTCTGCTGATAGAACGAAGTGGCTTCCTCTCGACAGTCAGATTAAGCTAAATATCCAAAGTATCAAGAGCAGTTTGCTGAACGAAAAGAGATGGGTCAAGAAGATACTAAAGGAGATGTGAGATGTGGAATACATCATACCCTCCAGAATGCTTCTTGGGCAAATCCAAACGATAAGCTAAAGAACCAACTCTTCCCATAATTGCGGAAAGGACCCTCAAAGAAGAAGAAGGTAGGAATAGCTAGAAGGAAAAATAGTTTGGAACACAAGGATGGACCATTATTTTAAAACCATATACATTTCAATTTAAAATTTTATATTTACAACATTTTAAACATTTTATAATATAATGAATAGTCATTTGATTCAAATTTGATAGTTCGAAGTAAAAAATATTTTAAAGCATTTTAAATTATTTAGGAAAGTAAAATAAATGATCAAAATATCCTTTATATAATATACTTTATCAAAATACTTTTATAACTCGATGTCTTAACGAGTTTACTTTCGTTCTTGCAGACTCTGGCCATGCGTTGATTAGGCGCAAAGCTAGAATTCTTCTAGTACTTAGTAGACTTGTTTCAACACCCAGTGAAAATACTTGAAAAACCTTTAAAAACAGATATGGAAAGTACAATCCAAACAAATCAACCAAGCCAAAACATTTATCTAACCATGGATCGCAGGTACACAATGGTTACGCCTGGATCTCCTGGGAAACAATCTGTATCAGTAAGCTTTCTCAGCCCTGTGAGTTACGCCATGATGACTAGTAGAATACAGGATACACAATGGTTACGCCTGGATTCCTCAGGAAACAATCCGTACTCCTAGGCCGTCTCATCCAGGAAGTTTCGCTACTAATGCGACCTACATAGATTGCAGGATACACAATGGTTACGCTTGGATCCCCCAGGAAACAATCCATACCCCTAGGCCATCTCAGCCAGGCAGTTGCGCTATGCAGTCACGCTCATAAGACCATGGAGATCTCTATGGAATTCGATGGACACTCGAGTATCATATCCGGAAAACCCAAATCAGAGAGAATAATATCGATAGAATGAATTCACGGTGTGGCCACAAAGTGGATATCAAGTAGAAGGCACTTTCTATATCTTTACTTTGAAAATATGTATCATATAGTACCTTTCAAAATCTCTTTCAAATATCATACTTATATAAAGTCCATTATATATAAGATTTCATTTCAAATCGAATACTTTCCAAAACAAATAGTATATCAAATCACACTTATATAGACTTCGATTATATAAGATTTCAATTTACAAGTTGAGTACCTTTATAAGTCAATAGTTTTCAAATCACTTCATACTTATACATATCAATTTTATATAAGTTCGATAACTCCCAAATCAAAGTATTTAAATAAACAAGGTTCTCAATTTCAAGCCCTTTCAATATAAGTTCAGTTTCAAAATCATATATGATTTCGCCAAATCATTTCTTCCTAATTACATATATTCAGTTTCAAGGTTTCTTAAAACAATAGGTTTAGAAAATAATCCAAATTTCCAAATCAACAAAAACTTAGGTCAATCAAATTCATTTCCATTTCAAACATATATTCACTTTCAAAAACCATAATACTTCCAAAGTTATAAATCTTTCGAACCAAAATACTTGAAATCATTACACTTTGCAAATCATAACCTTTCGAAATCATACATTTGAAATCATAAAACATTCCTTTAATTCTTTACATTTCACAAATTTATTCAATTAATTTTAATTCAATTCAAACCATCAGTTTCAATTCAATTTAGTTTTCCAACAAAACCATTTCAAATATTACCAAATTTCAAATAAAGATTTGATCCATAAAATAGACTATTCAATCTTTAATGTATTTCAAAGTTAAATATACCATATTCCAAAACTAAATTTTATAATTTCATATATCTCAAATTTTACTTCATTATTACTTAGTTCTGAGATATTCATTTCATAAATCCATTATTTTTAAATAAACTCAAATTATATAAACTTCAAATATTCATTTATCAAAATCAATTCTCATTATATCTAAAATGGTTACTAAGTTTAAAACCATCTTTTTTTTTCTTTTTTTTTAAAAACCTTCAAACTATTTATTTCTATATGAAAAATCCAATTTACCATTGGAAAGATTATGATTCTATATATATACTTTATTCAAAACATTTTAAATCTATATTTCATACCAGTATAATTCAAAATATTCTTATTTGTTTCACTCAACAAACAGTTCAAACTTATACAAATCATATTACTTTATACTTTAACCATACAAAACTAAACTTATATTCTTTATCAAATACCTTATACCTTTCAAAATTTCTTAGCTTTGAAAATTTAACCTTGATTTGAAAGTGCTCGAATCTTCAAAATAGTCAAAGAAATCATATTTTTAATCTAAGAGTTGGAAATCATCAACAAATCAGTAAACCAATTCCAAAAGATAGGGTACCAAAACAAATCTGAATCTCGAGGACTGAACACTTGCTTACTTTAAACCATTTCAAATATATATACATATATGTTTCAAATATCAAACCATACTTCAAAATCTAAAATCAAAATTTGGTTTCACAAAATCACTCGCATAGCAAAGCTACTAGAGTGGCCTCTCCAACACTCATAAACTCGAAAATCAATGTCGATGATGCATGCATTCATCACCGAAATCATTTTCCAACGACATAAGTGGGTTCTGGACTTTATTTTCCTGAAACTTCTTTGAAATCTCTTCGAAATCATTAGAATTCATTCGAATATATTTGAAACATTTCTTATTCAGAAAAATATCTTTAAATCATATTATTATTATAAATTTTCCAAAATCCTAAAACCGATTTCAAAACACCGGAGTTTGATTCCTCGAAATTCATATTCAAAACCCTTCAGTTATAAATCATTTTATATAAGTCAAATCCTTATAAAATTTTCAAATTTTCAAATCCTTTCAAAGCTTCAAATTCCTCATTTTAAAAAGGTATATAATCCTTATCGAAAACATTTCACCTTTATATACAAAAATATGGTCATCCTTATCAAAATAATAATTTCGATGTATGCACAAATTCAAAATTAAATCAAATAGGACGGATTTCAAAACTAACAGAGATTCAAATTTAGAGGACTCTAATAAAATAGAATTCTGGTTTGAAGATAAGCTCGAACGAAGATGAGACAATTTAATTACCAAATAGAAAATGGATAAGCCTATATAAATCGCGGGCGACCTTAACCGGTCAACCGTGACTTCTGGAATATAATCAATTCGGAAATCTAAGGCAAATCGCCATTCGATCGCCAGAGATAAAATCCGGGTAGAGCAGGAGATAGATAGCATTGTAAACCGAGGACATAGAAATCTCCGATGAATCAATGCCAATTGTAAAGAAGTTTCACCCCTTTACACATCAATCAAAGATTGGCGGAATCACCGATCTTTATAGAGGCCATTCCAAAGTAGAGTTATGGAATGCCCCAAAATCAAAAGGGTAAAATAGGGAAGACAAGACTGGATTTCAGAACAAGTGGGAGCGTTCCAGAGCACAAGGAATCCTAATCGATAAGAATCCTAACCAAGAGATTTCTAACAAGGTGGATTCAGAAGGGATGAAGTTTAGAAAATTTTGGTTTCAAAATAAGAAATTTTTTATACCAAAATAATCTTTGAAAATAGTTTAAAATCATTTGGAAATCATTTTATACTTCGAAAATACGTTCTCTCACAAAGAAAGGATTCTGAGATTGATTTCACTCATTCTAGGGTATTTCTACCCTATCTCTAATGAGTTTTTGCTCCGCAGGCTAAGGTTTTCCTAAAACCAAAGCTCTGATACCAACTATAACAACCCGATATTTTCGACCATTCGCATCCATACATGTCGGACTTGAATTGCTCAAAATACCGCATTGTAAATAAATTTGGAGCAAATGAAATACAATCACAGAATCACAAACACAGATGCAGCGAAAATTAAAATACCATAGTAGTTCATGAAGCTACCATAACAAACTCTCAAAACATTATACATAATATCAGTCTGAAACACATACAATAGAAATCCCAAACATATAGAAATTTATAAATACCAGAACTGAAATAGAACAACTGAAACTGAAAGGGAACAAATAACTAGACAAGCAGAATCTCTAGCGATTCCTAGCTCCAGAAAAAGCTAAGCTGTAAATACTCAGGCTGACCCGAGCATAAAGTAAAACACAAAACACTCGAGTCGGGACATATATACTTATATAATGTAAACCAACTCCTGTAATAGTAATGCACTATAACTTAAAGGATGCTTGGGATCGCCCATCCTCTAAGGATCAGTTAAACCCTAAATTAAATACATCCCATGGTTAAAATTTCAAAGTAGTAATTTATACCTCGAAATAAAATATCATTTCAAAATTCAATATCATTCAAAAATCCATTTCAAAATATCAAAATATCATATCTTTTCAAAACCACATTCATTTTTATTTAAAATAACATTTCAACACACATTTCAAATAGTTTATATTTCAAACAAATTACTTCATTTTAAATCATTAAAATGAAGTTATTATATTTAATAATTAAACTATTAGATTTTAAAATTTTAAATCTTTCAAAATTCATTTATTCACTTAAATTTATTAAAACAATGAAAATTCAACTTTCGCAGCATTTAGAAAATGCTACGGAAAGTTACTTTTAAAACAATTCAATTTAACAAAAGACAGCATTTAAAAAATGCTGTAATAAGGTTACTTTATTTCAAATAAAACCTTAGTAAATTTCAGCAACTACAGCACTTACAAAGTGCTATAATAGCCCTTAATTCAACCTAGCCATTTAGTTCATTTCTATCAACTACATAATTTACAAAAATGCTGTATTATCCTTTACATTAGAAATAATAACATTTCAAAAATGCTGTTAATTAAATTCCAAGTATTCAATATAATTTCACAAACAATTAAATTTTTATTTAAATCATTTTAAACTTATAAATCATATATTTTCACTTTTAAAACAATCGTTCAAATACCCTTATATTCATGATTTTATAAAGTTAAATTTTCATTCAAAAAATCAATTTAATAATAATTTACTTATATAATTCAACATTCAATTTCAACTCTTTAATTAATTTTTTAACCTAACACTTAAGTTCAAATTTTCAACTATAACTTATTTACCATTTTATTTACTTAACTTAAAATTTATTTTTTTAAACAAAATTCACAAATTTCCAATCTAAGTTATATTTCAAAATTCAACTTAAATATTCATTAATTTAACCTTTTAACTTATTCAAAAATCATTAACACTTTATGAAATCATTTTAAATTCATTTTACATCAAATTTTAAATCTAATTATCATATTTTTCCTGCTTAATTTAAATTCCATTTATAACCAAATCATAATTTCCGAAATAACTTATATTTCAAATTTCTAACTTTACCATTAATTTATTTCACTTATAAATTTTTAGAAAATCAGTAATACACTACAAAAAACATTTTTAATTAAGTTTAAATCAAAATATTAAAATATTTACATTTCTAAGATATTTTAAAAATTTTAGAAAAATATATTTTAACCGCGGGTCTATATATCATTTTCTTGCCTAGGTAAAGTGATACGGATCTTATATCATTTCAATCCGTAATTTACAAAGAAAACTCGGATTAGATCATTTCAAACCCGCAATCCCAAGTAAAAAATGAAATAAATAAAAATCGCTCAGGCCTATCACTTCAGCCCATAATGATTTTTCCTTATTCTAAAGTACGTTCGGGTATGTATCATTTCAACCGATAGTGATTCTAATCTAAAGGGAACTTGCGGTGTGATAAACTGATATGGATAACGGAATAGCATTAAATAACAGTAACAGATGATATAAAGGGTAAATAAGCGTGAGTGAACATCATATGATCATAACATAGAAAATATAGCATGGTGATATATTTTACAGATTCAATTGAAATCAGTTTACTAGTCATAAAGTATAAAACAGTCCGGGGAGAATAACTCATTTGTATAAGCTGAAGACAACAACCAAAGTACACAAACTGAGATCCACAAAGGCATGATAGCATGACAATGATTCGAGTGTGGGAGAGCCAAAGCTAATAGCCTTGTTTCATAACAAACAAAACAAAGTACAATACTTAAATTTCAAACCAAACTATCATAAACAAAGCTAGAAATATAAGTACAATACATAGCTAAACTTTTGCACTTGCATTCAACCACTTGTGCTTCAGCTATGGACTGATAAGGCACTGTAATAGGATGGTTTTGGATCAGATTAAGGTTAGGTTGAGGTCATGTAGGGGCCGGCCAAAGCAATACAAAGGAGATGAAGGCATATGTGTGCTTGAATTCACAAAACAAGGCAACAACAAGCAACAACATGGATTACAAGGCCTAAATGACTTCGGCCAAGCATGGATTGGGCACGACCTGATGTTGGAAGGTCAAATACAGATGCAGAAAGGTCTGAAGCTCAGTTTTTTGGTGGTGGTGGTGCTTGGTCGGCCAAGCATGATGGTGGAGTGGTGGCAACAAGTAGTGATCGGCTATGGTTGTATATGTGAAGTTTTTGTGCATTTTTAGGTGGATCTTCAACATACGATGGCTCGGCTCAGGAATGGCAGTGGAGAGGAGGGTATGGTGGCTGGAATAGGTGGTGGTGGAGGCAGCCATGGTGAAGGAGGAGGAAGGGTTGAGCTACAAAGGTGACGACAAGTGCAAAGAGATAAGAAAACAAAGAAGAAAAGTGAAAAACAAAGAATTATTTACCAAAGTTTTTGCTCAGGAGATGGAGGCCGAATTTTTTGAGTTGAGAAACAAAAATTTTAGCAAAAAATGATGAGGTAGTTGGTTGAGAAAAGGACATATCGACAGCAATTGAATGCATGTGATGTTTGGTGTGAAAAGTTAAGTTGAAATGTGAAAAGGCAAGGTATACAAAAGGTCAAAATTCTTCATATTTCCAAAATTCTTTTTACATTTTTAAATACATATAAAATGATTATAAATATAATAAAAACACAGAAAAATAATGAATGAATAAAATAAATAAATAAAATTTAAATAAATATAACTAAATTAAGAAAATAGCTTAAAAATAGAAACTAGGTTATAAAAATTGAAAATAAATACACTAAGCTTTGGAAAAATTATGAAATCACTTTAAAAAGGTTCTAAAATAAAATATATGCCTAACATGTCATATAACACATATTAGAAATTGAATTTGACAAATAAAAATATTATTTATATGAATTAAAATAGATAATTTTATTAAATAAATCAATTTACACGCAATATTATAAAAAGCATAACTTTCACAATATAAATCGGATTTCAACGAAATGAAAAGTAGTATTCTTGAAATTAAATTTATTTTCATAATAAAAGATAAAATTCAAGAACTCAAATATTTAAATTTTAAATTTAAAAGTCAAAGTTTGACTAGATTGACCAAAATCCACTTTTTTTGGAAATATCCTATTTATTCAGGTTTGAAATTATAATTCGAACAAAAATCAAAATATACTCTTAAAATAACAAAATTTATTCATTTTAATAAATATAATAAAGCTTTTAAATCAGGAGTTTCAATTTAAATAATTAAAATAAACAATTAAAATAATCACGAAATACTAGGTTGTTACACATTGTCACAACTATACAATAAGCATTTAATAGCTATAAATATGAGCATGAAAATAGTTTAAACTTTATGGTTCAAAGGAAGCTTCATTCACAAAAACGCTTAATAACTTTCTCGAAGTTGGCTAAACTCTTAACAACTTGCCCTAACTTCAAAATAGGACCAAGTGTAGGCTTTTAGGGCAATGTGGCTTGCACAAGGGACAAATTGGCTCGACCTGGGCTATATTGGGTTCGGCCTTGGAGTTATGAGGTGGAGATAACCTTTGTTTTGGTAGAAGAGAAGTTGTAGTTGAATATGTAGAGTTTTGTAGTGAAGAAAACTATATTTTTCCAACTATAAAAATGGACTTGGAAGCCATGGATGTTTATGTATATGAAGATAAGAGAAGTGCAGAAGGAAATGAAAAGTGAGAATATATGGAGATGGTGGTTACTTATAAGCAAAGAAATGGAGTATTAATTTAATTTAACTTAAACATTTAAATAATATAAGTGTTGTCATGTTGCATGTTTACCATACCCCTCAACCCCACCGAGTGCATACACACATACCTCTTCTCCCCTTTACCATGCCTTAGGTCCTTGCTTCGGTTATGGTTAAGGTTTTAATTAATTTTCTAAGGTTATAAAATATGTATATGTACATAAAAGGTCAAATCATGTTTTATTTTAAACTAAGCATGAATTATTAACTTTAACAATATAATCACATGACATATGTGCATGTGTGTGCATGTGTATATGAGTGGTACAAAAATGTGCACAACGATTTTGACGACCTTTTCAATGCTTAAAAGTCGATTTTTCAGAAAATGCTTTTCGGTTACATTTTCTATTTTTATTTGAACTATATATTTTGAAAAAAAAATTGAAAATGATTTTAATATCATTAATTAATATTTAAAAGATGTTTATTTGGTTATTAAAATCCGTTATTTAAATATTTGAGAATGATTTAAATATTCAAATACAGACCAATTAATTTACGCGTTGTTACAGCCCTCGATCTACCTTACAACCGGTTCGTGTTATTTTGATGTAATTTGAACTCGGTGTTATTTTGATGTAATTTGAACTTGGAATTATTATATCTTTTAGCAAGTTGTTGCTGAATTATTATGATGTAGGAGTGTGGTTTTCGGAATCATATTCTATTAGAAATGAAAGTGTTAAGTCATATTAAAGAAAGATAATTAATGTTGTGATTAATATGGTCATTAGTCTCCTTTAATACAGCTGTTTCAATTCAAAATTCAAAAGGAAAAACCCCATAATTTGCTTCTTTCAAGGCTGGCTATATCTATACAATAAAACCTAGCTTTCTATACTTGCTCATGGACATCAAACAAGTTTTAATCTATACAAAAATTCCCATATCTAAATCCAATTTAAACAAGCAATGATATTGCATATGTTTTGTATATTTATAACTATTAAAATATACTATCTAATAATGATCAATACATCAAATAAAATTTAATAAATTATATTTCATAAATATTAATAATAATTAATCTATAACACTTGTAAATTAACTAAATCAGGTGGTTAAAGGAGTATTCAACATTTCGTTATGTGGCTCTAAGGTATAAATTTGATCAGTGAATAATATTGAACAATTCAGATATTAGCATTCATACGTCACTTAGCAGGCGATGTGACATTTTGTTCGAATTTATCGCTTACTTGGTTTCGATAAAATTCAGTTTTACTTTATAAAGCGTTAACCTATAATGATGATTATTTACACAAATTCTCTTTGTCAAAACTACATCACTTCGGACTTCTGGAATTTGGTAATGGTCAAAATTCCAATATCGTCCATATTCAGCTTTATAGTCCATACACAAAGTACTTGCTTCAATAATAACAATTATTACTATCCAAACTACTCTGGCTAGAGATTTTGACTTTGAGTTTACTTCAACTGACCATGATACCAACACCATATAACTGAGGAGATGAATACTCTCTTGAATAGTGTTTTACTTCCAATACTTCCACTCGACCTAACTATAATTGTTCGATGGATTTCATGTCATGATTTAACCATAATCAAAGAGAAGCTTTCATATTGAAGATCAACAATATTCTCAAGTCAAGAGAATTGTGTAAACTAGTCACTTTGATATTTTCTATTTTACCAAAATTATATTAACCAACAGAAAACTATCGAGCGAGTCATTCCATAGTTATCTAATTACTATCAACACGTAACCTATTTTTTCCCCTACACAACCCAACATTTGGAGAGTGTTGTGTACTCTAGTCTCAATGGATGCATGGATGTTTAGTCTCGATACACCTTGACTAGGAATATTTATAATGATGTGCTTATCATATTGTGATATAATACTCATGATTAGAACTATTTGTAACTGTTATAACAGACACATCATTTGTGGACTTTTTGACATATATATTTAAATTATTAACTAATATTTATAACATTTTATAACAAGTAAATAATCAAAAGGAAACACCTTTTATTTTGAACAATAGTGGTTATCGAGTTAGATTTATGTAACAGATTACATAGTTTCTCCTTGGGCATATCCTAACTCTATCAATCTCCTATTTGCACTTAGGATCAATTATAATCTTAATCCAACTTATCCAATTGGTTTCTTCAAATCCGATTAGGTCAGTCCCTCAGTGAACATGTGTGCTATTATGTTTCAATTACCTATTCTGTCAATCAGCTCTCTTTGACATCGATAAACTACTTGTATCATATGGAACAATTTGAAGTATGTCTAACGACCTCTAGTAAGCTCTAAGTTCTATTACAAACTATATCACAACATTATGATCATATAAAAATGTAATGGGATTCTCAGTATTTGGAATCAACTTTGGCTCACTTATAAATTCATGCATTTATTACGTATATACTTTGCTTTTATTGTGGCGCTATCTAAGGCGATGTACTTGGCCTTTTATTCAATTATCCATAATCTCTCATTTGGATTATTTCCAACTTAAAGCATCTTAACCTAGCTTTCAACAAGAATTTTATATTGACATCACATATGAAGTCTGAGTATGAATACCCCTTTAAAAAATTCTCCTGCATTTCATAAATACATGAGAATGCTCTAAACTACCATTTAGTGACCTTAGTTTGGATTTGATATTTGCTTCATGTATCAAATACATAAACAAATCACAATACCATGAACAACATAACACGCATGACAATTACAATTGCTAATGCATAAGGAATCCATCTTACATATTTCTTATTAACATTTTAATAAGGTGTTTCTGCATATCGTCTGGGACATTCTCAATGTCCTTTATACTCACTATAAAAGACATCATTTCCAAATCCAACATCGAGTATTAAAATAATTAAAAGCTTATTTTAACACAAGTATATCATTAAAAATAAACAGTCTGTTTTTTCTTATGTTTAGAAATACTAATGTACCATCAACATTCTTTCTTATGGATACAGGCTTCCTCTACATTTTGATCGAATCAAACTATTTGATATTTCTATCAAAATACTTGTTCAATTTGATGCTTTTCGAAATATTGTTCCTACTGACTTTAAGCCACTTTGGTTATTATGTGGAAATAGTCTAGTCTAAATCATTATTAGGAATTTCTGTTTTAATACATATATGCCAAAACACAAAGTCATATCAAGCGATAATTTTGTGAGCAAAATCCAAATTAATCTGCATACATCGAATGGAAAATCTGTTATGTTAATTTTAACAATTGAAATTTACGATGTTATTCTTATCAATGTTGCTCATTATATTCCAACTGCTTTAATCATTCTCTTAAAGTCACATTTACAGCCGCTGGATCACATCTCTTCGAAGACATCTATCGAAATCATATTTAGATAATGTACTTGGAATCCACTTCGATTTTGCACGTCATACCATATCGTAGAGTTAATACTCATAATGGTTTAATTGAAAGCTAAGGATTATCTTTCTCAAATCAATAAGAAACTCATAAGTTTCTCTTTAATATGTGAGAATATTTATTAAACATTCTAATGTGTTATGTCCATTTAGGTTTGGTTAGTTTCATTTCATCCCACGTAATCAGTTTCACCTTTGGATCGTATCCAAATACATTTTCACTACTAACAAATTTTTAAAAGAAATTCATTCGCTAGAAGTTGGTATTTTTTTGAAATAATTGTTATTTCTTAATGCAATGGAATAGTTATTCATAATCATTTGATGAATTGCCTAATATAAAACTAATTTGGTTTTAGTTTACAAAACTTATGTTCAAAACATAAATTGGTGATCAAATGACAATCGTTCCCAAACTCCTTTTGTAACATCCAGGAATTTTTAACAATATCAATTTAATAATCTGTATTGAAAATTAAATTGATATTGATATTTTTGTTAATAATAATTCAATTTGATTTAATAATCTTCTTCAATAAATATTTAATTGGTTATTTTATCTTTTAAAAAATAATAAATGGATTTCTATTTATAATATAAATATATAGTTTATATTGTAAATAGATTAGTATGGTTTTAAATTTAATAATAAAACATATTTTCTAATTCTACTATTTGTAGTAATTTGGTAATTTGTTTTTATTTAATAATAGCTTTTCAAAGTTATAAAATAAATGATCTTAGTTTAAATTAATAAATGAATCATGATTTAAAATTCTAATATATACATTAATAATTTGGAAATTTTTGATTTTAATTAAATATAAAGTTTTCAAAACTATTTAATTAGTAAACAAATGATTTTTAATTTGTTAAGAAAAATGTTTAAATGTTTAAAATAGTTTTAGCTTGAGTTTTAAATTTAATTAAATTGACAAAAGAGTTTTATAGCTGAATTAAATAGATAATTTGTTAATAAAAATATAATTTCTTTTACAATTATTTTAATTTAATAATAAGATATTTATAAGAATAATATCAATAATGTATTGTCTTTATAAATAGATTTTGAATAAAATTTTCAATTGTTATTTTAAATTAAATTTACATTTATAACTTGATTTTTAAATAATTAACTTTGAATTTAATTTGAATTTAATTTCCAAAGTATAAATTTTATTTGTTTTAATTTCCATATGTATAAGCTTTATTTATAAGCACAAATTGTTTTTAGTTCTTTAAAAAGTTTATATACATATTTAAATATTAACCAACAAATTTATTTGACTTAATTTATATATTAACTAATGAATTATATACAAATTACTTTCAAATAAAAGGACAAGTGTATTAATATTAAGCCTCTTATAACCAAATGTTAAAAGATTAACTTATCAAATTGACAAATGTTAGAAATCTTTACAAGTGGCCTCTTTTAAATTTGTTTTCTTTTATTTTATAAAATCTGAAATTTTGCCTATATAAACATACATCCTTCACCCTTATTTGTTTTTTCTCATTTCCTTATCAAAGTTAGGAAATTTAAAGCATAAACTCAACACAAATCTGAGAAATACATGAGAACTATTTTCAGATTCAAGACCAATTCTGCAAACCATTCTGCAATTACAAAATCTGTAGCATGCATCTTCAAAACCATGCATTTACCATTTTCAAAACCCAAATCTATTACAAAACCCCTCATATCAAAAACTGTAGCTTTTCAATCTCATCATCCTGAAATCATTCTGCAACTACAAACTCCAAAAGCATGCAACTGCATTTTTCTACAAACTGAAGAAATAGGATTTTTTTTGCATGCACCTGGGAACTTAGCATCTGCATCTTTTCTCTGCAAATTCAATAACAACTGCATTCCAGTTTCAACAGCTTGCAAACAATTTACAATCTGCATTTTTCAACCTGCACTTTAATCAACAAGTTCAAAAGGGTATTCAGAGGCTCTATTTCTTTTAAAATGGTGAGTAACTTTTTAAATCTAAAAGTTTAAAATAAGTTACATGTTAGTAAACTGAAAAAAATAGGTATAACATGTGTGAATGTTGATGTGAAATTGTATTTGTATGAATGATTTTTGTATGACCTCTGTTTATGTTTCCAGTAACCCCTGTTTGTTTTAAATACACATTCTTTTGATCAAATTTCTGTTAGGATCTAGATTATAGACAATCATTGTTTGTTTAAGTTTTAGAGAGCTAATAATAAATTGGTATTGGCTCTGGAAAACCAAATAAGTGAGCAATGTTCAAAAATAACTGAAGATTTAATTATCATGTTTTCTGGATTTTTGAATATGGATTGAATACTAAAATCATAATGTGATTTTTAAAACAAATACTATAGTTTTTAGTGAAGAGGTTTAGGAGCAGTTAAGGGATGAACTGCATATGATCTTTGGGGTTTCTCTAGTGATTCATGAATCTGGAGGGGGTGAGTTTCTGCATGGTGATGGAGAGTTGATCAGAGATGTTAAGTAAAATAGTGGATGGTGATGGAATTCACCAGAGAAGATGCGGCAGTGGAAATTCAATTTGGAACCCTAGTTTTAAGATAGTTGATGAATCGAACATTTCGATTTGTTCAATGAACCGAGTGCTTCAATCTTTTGGGAATGGGTGGTATGAGTGTAGTTGAAGCCATGGCCGAAGTCGCTGACATTCTGGAGGTCGGAGTGGCGAAAGATGGTCGTTGACAGGTTTTGAGGGGAAGCCTGTTTATGGATTTCCAGGTTTTAAATTGTAGCTCGGTTTTGATTCGAGCAAGTGAGGTGGCTGTGGAGATTTGTGAAGTTGTCAGTGGATGATCGTTGATGGGTTGGGGTGCTGGTGAATGGCCGGTGATGGCCGGAGCCACGGTGCACATGCACCGTGCTGTTGAAGTTCAGGGGATTTGTGTTGTGGTGTGCAGTTTTTTTTAACTCGGGATTGAACTCGAGTTACTCGAGTTTTTGACTCGAAGCAAGTGTGGGTTTTACTCGAAGTATTTTGGGGGGTGACTCGGGTAAGGGAATTATTACAGGTTTTGACAAACCTGAACCTGTTTTGTTTAAAGTATTGTTTTTAAAATTTGAACCATTCAAATGTAAAGGAAGTTTAAACTTAGTTTCTAATTCAAGTTTAAATTATAGAGTTCAGATCTAGTTTTAAGTTTCTGTTTTTAAAAATAATAATATAAAGTTTTAAAATTTAACTTGTTAAATTACTTTATAAAGGTAAGTGGTTGAAGTTTAAACTGAAGTTTTTTTTTCCAAAAAAAGAATGTTAGCAAGATTTTTAGTTAAAGTCAAAAATTGGAATTCAAAGATTTAAAATAATTATTTTCAGTTTTGAAATAAAGAAGTTTTAAATTTGAAGGTTTTAAATAAATTTGTATGTAAAGTTTGAATTTAAATTATTAAATTTAAAAAAAAATGAATTTAGTTTCAAACCTTATGAATTTCTTATATTTGACAAGCACTTGTTTGTCTTGTAAATTTAAAAAGTTTTAAATTTTTAAAACTTGGTTTAAATTTTAAATTTTATTCATTGTAAATCTTGTATTTGAAATGGAATTTAAAAGCAAGTTCAAAAGTACTTGGTTAAAAATAAAATTTGTTTTTAAACATAATTTAGAAATGTTTTATCTTAAAATTAATTAAGATTAATGTTTTGAAATTAATTTAATAAATGGAGTAATTAAGGGATAATTAATTAATTAATTTAATTAATTTATTATGATTTAATGAATATTGATTTAGGATTAATTAATTTGAAATTAAGATCATTAATTAGATTATTTAAATTAATGATTAAAGATTATTTTTAATTAAGTAATTAATTTTTAAATCAAGGTTAATTAATTAAATAATTAGAGTTTAATTAATGGATAATTAAAGATAATTTAATTTGTAATTATCTAATTACTTAACTAAATAATTAGAGAATGGTTAATAAAGGTCATTAACCAGGATTATTTAATAATTAATTAATGTGATTAATTTTTTTTAATTAATTAGATAAATTAATTTAATAATAATCAATTATGAATTGTTGAGAATAATTACTTAATGAAGTAATTAAGAAATTAATTACTTATGAAGTAATTAAGAAATTAATTACTTAATGTAATTAATTTAGTTTAATGTGATTGTTTAATTTAATTAATTAAGTTTAATTAATTTTAAGCACTTGAGGTTTTAAAGAAAATTACTTATGTAATTTATGGATTGAAAATTACTTGGTGAAGTAATCGATTAATAATTACAGATTGTAATTAATTGAAGATGTTTAAGAATGAAGTAATTTGGATTAAATTACTTAGTAATTAATCAAGGAATCAATTAAGGAATAATTGATTCATTTTAATATGGTAATTAAGTTAGTTAATCACTGAATCTTATTTATCTGGAAGGATTAATAATCATGGGTTAATTACTTAAGGTAATTAATTTAAGAGGATAATCAATTAAGTGTAATTAAAGATCATTAATTATTATAATTAATGATGTAATTAAAGATGATTAATTAAGATTTATTAATCAAAAATAGGTAATTAAAGGTGATTAATTAATGTGATTAATTAAGGATTAAGGTAATTAATTATAGCTGATTAATTAATTGAAGTAATTAAGGGTTAATTACTGTTTTTGTTTGAGAATAATTAATTTGTGAAATTAATTAGGGATAATTACATGAATGTGATAAAGAATAATTAATCAAGAATGATTAATTAAGGTAATCTATTTTGAATGATTAATCTATTGATTATAATTAATTAAATGATTGAGTAAGCAAGATTTATATTGATGGAGTAATTAATTTAATTTATTTTAAATTAATTAAAGATGAAGTCATTAATTTAATTCACTTTAATTAATTAGAGATGGAGATAGTTAATTTAATTCATTTTAAATTAATTATAGATGTGGTTTGGATAAATCATTGCTTATATATGAATGGATGACCTTGATTGTCTTGGATGCTTTGTGATCTCAGAAATGAGATAAATAATGTTGTGTGGCATTGTGATGGTGATATATGGATTATCTATTTTGATATTGATAATGTGGATTATCTGTTTGGTTTGATAATGTTGATTATCAATTGTGATTTGTGAGTTATCTATCTGTGTGTAAATAGATTTATTGAATTGTTTTAAACTTTAAAATAACTTGGACCTAAAAGACACGCTTTGGATTTCGATGAGACCGGGATCGGGTTTCCATATTTGGATATTCGAAAACCACAGCGATCCAAATTAACGATAGGTCGTGAAATCTCTTGTGAAGAGTGAAGACTCGAGGTGTAAGGACTATCTGTCAGTATAACTCTAGGGGTGATTCCGAGATGAGTTTGACGGAAATAGTACTTACAGGTTTGAGATGGAGATTTAGAGTGCAAGGGTTATCGTCGTTAACTCTAAGGGTGATTCCAAAATGAGTGTAACAAGATAATGCCTTCGGTTTCGTTCGAACCCAGAACGAACTTGTATGGATTGAATGCTTTCAGAACATCGTTAGGTGGACGATGAGAATTCTAAGTGATGTGTTCACTAAAGGTAATCGTAGCCTCAAGCCTCATCAACCAGGAATGGCTAAAACAGGGAAGGTGCAGCAAGGCTTCGTGGGTAGCCCCACTTGAGAGTGAGATTTACCCCTGTCTAGAGGTCCCTTTATTTCGGCTGTGTGGACAGTTGTTGAGCTCCAACTGTCGGGGTGGTCTTGTTCGAAACTGTTCAGTAAGGAATGGGTCCGGCCTTGTGTTGTAGGGGAGCGGGCTTACTCCTCGGTACGTTGATCTAGGCCACGTACTGTGACGGGCGGTACCCTAGTAGCACTGCCATTGTATGGAATCCAAAATCCAATAAGTGCCAACGGTTTCGATTGTATTACCAACTTTTGTGGCTAGTAGCTGGAATTTAATCATGTAACAATTTCGGCTATTTCATATTTATTGAAAACCCTAGACCTTATTATAATATCATCGGATTTCCTATCAAATGTTTTGGTTAACGTAAGGTAAAAACTTTTCCATGTTTATGTGTGGGAAGTCTTACGTGATACCTTTTTTTTAAAGGTTTTGAAAATTAAGCAACCTTAACCTGTTACTCACACCAGACCCATGTCTGACCAGGAGTTTATTTATGTTTTTCTTAAACTCTTGGGTACTCAAATTTTTACGAGTAGCCAAGGGATTCAGGTTAGCTTTGACGAATTATGGAGGAGAAATGGAGCAGGAGGCTTCTACTAGTAGATATATAGTTTTCCGCTGTATTGGTTTCTCTGAGATTGTTCTCTTGTACTGTATTGAGTTGTATAACTAGCCAGGTGTTTATAACTGTCTAGTATGTGATGTATATCTGTGTAACTCTGATAATAAGTGTAAACTATGTTATGTTTATGTTATTAATATAATTTATTCGTTCCGCTGTTTAGATTCTGAAGTTGTTTCTTTCTTCTCTTCTTTCTTTTCTCTTTCTATCCCTTTCTTTCTTATTAATGATGCGTCATTATGTGGAAACGGATGGCGGGTCGTTACATTGTGGTATCAGAGCATTAGGTTGAGTGAATACCTAGGCTCTGTTGTGGTGTCTATCTTGAGAGAGCGTATTTGTAATTTTTAATATATATCCAATCTATTTATTTCTACCTATCTGTTGGGTTACCTGTGCAGGTTTACCAATATAAGTTATAAAGGTAGATGGGGTAGTGGTGTGTGTAACATGACTACCATTGGTTGGAGTTTGAATGTTTGAGGTTGGAAGTGTTTTATCGAGACTGTAGACCTAATACCGTCTCGAGTGAATTTTGTAGTGATGATGGATTTCATTTATCTCTGAAGGAAACCTGTTAAGGTTCGAAGTCTATCTTTGAAGTTGAATGAGTAGAGTTTGGATCTGTCGGCTAGGCAGAAGCAAGTGATGGTATTTTGGATACCTTAGGAGGTAGTAGCTGCGTGATGAGATGCAGTGACTATGGATGTTCCTGAAGATGATTTCTTTGGAACAAGTTAAGGAGGTGAGTCTGCTTCAGTGTTGTGGCTGTGATCAGCCGGTGTTTCTGTTGATTTGAAGTCCGAGTTTCTCGAAGAGCTTTTGATTAGGATTCTTTGGCAATCTGTGGCAACAGTGCACTCGGAGTGTTCTGTGTGTCGGCAAGGAGTCTTCTGGCTTAGCAGTTTTCTGAAATGGTGTTCAGAAGCAGCAGAGTGGACCCGTTTCTTCGATGGATTGACGGGTTAAGTGTAAGTTGTTCTGTTGATAAGGGTAGGACAGTTTTTCATTTGAATTAGTTTGAATTGATCGCAACAGTGACTTGCGATTGTTTGAGTAATCTCTTGGGTTATCTGAGTTTTTCTGGATGTCTTCAGGAAGTCAGAGTTTTGTCCGTATCTAGAGATTGAGTTTCCTTATCGTCTGGATTTCCAGGAGGGGTACCGGTGGATCAGCTTAGTGGAAGAATGGTTCCAAGAGTTTGGATTCGGTGTAACAGCTCAGGTTTTAGAGAAGCTTCTGAGTTTCCTTTATGGATCTGATGAACCATATCTCTAGGGTGTGTTGTTGAGTTGTGCTCGTGCTCTTCTTCAGCATTCTCATCTACTTCGAATCAGAGTTGAGCAGCGGAAGCGGTTTGGAAGTGCATCTGCTTTTCTTTTCTGGATAGGAGAAGTGCGTGTTGTCTTCTGATATGGAGGAGTAGAATTTGTGTTTCTTGATTCTGGTTGATCTTGAAGAGATCATTTTGTTGAATTGATTGGTTTAGTTTGTTTCTATAAGCATTAGCAAGGGATGAGCTGATCAGGAAGGTTGTAGGCTGCCCAGGATCGTCTGGGATTTTAATGGATAAGAGACGAAGGAATTTTGATTTCGGAATCGAAGATTTAATTTGGGAAAAAGTTTTCTACAATCGTAAAGGAGCTATAAGATTGGGTAAGGCTGGGAAGCTAGCTCTGAAGAGTTTTGGATTCTTTTCTATGATCTTGGAGAATAAGTGATTGATCTACAGGATTGAATTGCCAGTTTGGATAACTGGGATTCGATGAGTTTCACGTATCTCTAAGGGAGTACGTGTATAATCTATCTCTGGTTGTGGAACCAACTGTTCTGGAATTCTGGTTGTTGAGTCAGACTCGTCTGTAGTCTGATATCTTGTCTACTGTTATGGATATAGAGGAATAGAAACTTCGTAGCTTCATAGTATTGATTGTTTGGATTCTATAGAGCGAGTGTCCCGGTATATATATATACACTTGGGAAACTCGAAGAAATTTTATCTAGAATTTTGTGTGGATAATTAGATTTGTTTGATTAGTTGCATTGGTTGCTATAGTTGTTAGCATATGTTTGATATATGTTTGTGTTTTAAAATATTTACTGAGATTATTAAATTACCTTTGTTTTAAATTTCGAGGACGAAATTCTTTTAAGGGGGAAGGATTGTAACATCCGGAATTTTTAACAATATCAATTTAATAATCTGTATTGAAAAATTAATTGATATTGATATTTTTGTTAATAATAATTCAATTTGATTTAATAATCTTCTTCAATAAATATTTAATTGGTTATTTTATCTTTTAAAAAATAATAAATGGATTTCTATTTATAATATAAATATATAGTTTATATTGTAAATAGATTAGTATGGTTTTAAATTTAATAAATAAAACATATTTTCTAATTCTAATATTTGTAGTAATTTAGAATTTTTTATTATTTAATAATAGCTTTTCAAAGTTATAAAATAAATTATCTTGGTTTAAATTAATAAATGAATCATGATTTAAAATTCTAATATATACACTAATAATTTGTTGGAAATTTTGATTTTAATTAAATATAAAGTTTTCAAAACTATTTAATAAACAAATAAATGATTTTTAATTTGTTAAGAAAAATGTTTAAATGTTTAAAATAGTTTTAGCTTGAGTTTTAAATTTAATTAAATTGACAAAAGAGTTTTATAGGTTAATCAAATAGATAATTTATTAATAAAAATATAATTTCTTTTACAATTATTTTAATTTAATAATAAGATATTTATAAGAATAATATCAATAATGTATTGTCTTTATAAATAGATTTTGAATAAAATTTGCAATTGTTATTTTAAATTAAATTTATATTTATAACTTGATTTTTAAATAATTGACTTTGAATTTAATTTGAATTTAAATTCCAAAGTATAAATTTTATTTGTTTTAATTTCCATATGTATAAGCTTTATTTATAAGTACAAATTGTTTTTAGTTCTTTAAAAAGTTTATATACATATTTAAATATTGACTAACAAATTTATTTGACTTAATTTATATATTAACTAATGAATTATATACAAATACTTTCAAATAAAAGGACAAGTGTATTAATATTAAGCCTCTTATAACCAAATGTTAAAAGATTAACTTATCAAATTGACAAATGTTGGAAATCTTTACAAGTGGCCTCTTTTAAATTTGTTTTCTTTTATTTGTTAAAATCTGAAATTTTGCCTATATAAACATACATCCTTCGCCCTTATTTGTTTTTTCTCATTTCCTTATCAAAGTTAAGAAATTTAAAGCATAAACTCAACACAAATATGAGAAATACATGAGAACTATTTTCAGATTCAAGACCAATTCTGCAAACCATTCTACAATTACAAAATCTGTAGCATGCATCTTCAAAACCATGCATTTACCATTTTCAAAACCCAAATCTATTACAAAACTCCTCATATCAAAAACTATAGCTTTTCAATCTCATCATCCTGAAATATTCATTCTGCAACTACAAACTCCAAAAGCATGCAATTGCATTTTTCTACAAACTGAAGAAATAGGATTTTTTTGCATGCACCTGGGATTTAGCACCTGCATCTTTTCTCTACAAATTCAATAACAACTGCATTCTAGTTTCAAAAGCTTGCAAACAATTTACAATCTGCACTTTTCAACCAGCACTTCAATCAACAAGTTCAAAAGGGTATCATAGGCTCTGTTTCTTTTAAAATGGCGAGTAACTTTTTAAATCTAAAAGTTTAAAATAAGTTGAATGTTAGTAAACTGAAAAAAATAAGTATTGCATGTGTGAATGTTGATGTGAAATTGTATTTGTATGAATGATTTATGTATGACCTCTGTTTATGTTTCCAGTAACCCCTGTTTGTTTTAAATACACATTTTTTTGATCCAATTTCTGTTAGGATCTAGATTACAGACAATCATTGTTTGTTTCAGTTTTAGAGTAAGTTTAAATTTTAATTAAGCTAGTAACAAATTGGAATTGGCTCCGGAAAACCAAATAAGTGAGCAATGTTCAAAAATAACTGAAGATTTAATTATCATGTTTTCTGGATTTTTGAATATGGATTGAATACTAAAATCATAATGTGATTTTTCAAACAAATACTATAGTTTTAGTGAAGAGGTTTAGGAGCAGTTAAGGGATGAACTGCATATGATCTCTGGGGTTTCTCTGGTGATTCATGAAACTGGAGGGGCTGAGTTTCTGCATGGTGATGGAGAGTTGATCAGAGATGTTAAGTAAAATAGTGGATGGTGATGGAATTCACTAGAGAAGAAGCGGCAGTGGAAATTCAATTTGGAACCCTAGTTTTAAGATAGTTGATGAATCAAACATTTCAATTTGTTCAATGAACCGAGTGCTTCAATCTTTTTGGAATGGGTAGTATGAGTGCAGTGGAAGCCATGGCCGAAGTCGCTGACATTTTAGAGGTCGGATTGGCGGAAGATGGCCGTTGACAGGTTTTGCGGGGAAGCTTGTTTATGGATTTCCAGGTTTTAAATTGTAGCTCGGTTTTGATTCGAGCAAGTGAGGTGGCTGTGGAGATTTGCAATGTTGTTAGTGGATGATCGTTGATGGGTTGGGGTGCCGGTGAATGGCCGGTGATGGCCGGAGCCACGGTGCACGTGCACCGTTATTTTGAAGTTCAGGAGATTTGTGTTGTGGTGTGCAGTTTTTTTTGAACTCGGGATTGAACTCGAGTTACTCGAGTTTCTGACTCGAAGCAAGTGTGGGTTTTACTCGAAGTATTTTGGGGGGTGACTCGTGTAAGAGAATTATTACAGGTTTTGACAAACGTGAACCTGTTTTGTTTAAAGTATTGTTTTTAAAATCTGAACCATTCAAATATAAAGGAAGTTTAAACTTAGTTTCTAATTCAAGTTTAAATTATAGAGTTCAGATCTAGTTTTAAGTTTCTGTTTTTAAAAATAATAATATAAAGTTTTAAAAATTTTAACTTGTTAAATTACTTTATAAAGGTAAGTAGTTGAAGTTTAAACTGAAGTTTTTTTAAAAAAAAAGAATGTGAGCAAGATTTTTAGTTAAAGTTAAAAATTGGAATTCAAAGATTTAAAATAATTATTTTCAATTTTGAAATAAAGAAGTTTTAAATTTAAAGGTTTTAAATAAATTTGTACGTAAAGTTTAAATCTAAATTATTAAATTTAAAAAAAAATGAATTTAGTTTCAAACCTTATGAATTTCTTATATTTGACAAGCACTTGTTTGTCTTGTAAATTTAAAAAGTTTTAAATTGATTAAACTTGGTTTAAATTTTAAATTTTATTCATTGTAAATCTTGTATTTGAAATGGAATTTAAAAGCAAGTTCAAAAGTACTTGGCTTAAAATAAATTTGTTTTTAAACCTAATTTAGAAATTTTTTTCTTAAAATTAATTAAGATTAATATTTTGAAATTAATTTAATAAATGGAGTAATTAAGGAATAATTAATTTATTTATTTAATTAATTTATTAAGGTTTAATAAATATTGATTTAGGATTAATTTGAAATTAAGATCATTAATGAGATTATTTAAATTAATGATTAAAGATTTTTTTAATTAAGTAATTAAGATTTAAATCAAGGTTAATTAATAAAATAATTAGAGTTTAATTAATGGATAATTAAAGATAATTTAATTTGTAATTATCTAATTACTTAATAAAATAATTAGAGAATGGTTAATAAGGTCATTAACCACGATTATTTAATAATTAATTAATGTGATTAATTTTTTTAATTAATTAGATTAATTAATTTAATAATAATAAATTGTGAATTGTTGAGAATAATTACTTAATGAAGTAATTAAGAAATTAATTACTTAATGAAGTAATTAAGAAATTAATTACTTAATGAAGTAATTAAGAAATTAATTACTTAATGTAATTAATTTAGTTTAATGTGACTTTTTAATTTAATTAATTAAGTTTAATTAATTTTAAACACTTAGGGTTTTAAAGAAAATTACTTATGTTATTTATGGATTGAAAATTACTTGGTGAAGTAATTGATTAATAATTACAGATTGTAATTAATTGAAGATGTTTAAGAATGAAGTAATTTGGATTAAATTACTTAGTAATTAATCAAGGAATCAATTAAGGAATAATTGATTCATTTTAATATGGTAATTAAGTTAGTTAATCACTGAATATTATTTATCTGGAAGGATTAATAATTATGGGTTAATTACTTAAGGTAATTAATTTAAGAGGATAATCAATTAAGTGTAATTAAAGATCATTAATTATTATAATTAATGATGTAATTAAAGATGATTAATTAAGATTTATTAATCAAAAATAGGTAATTAAAGGAGATTAATTAATGTGATTAATTAAGGATTAAGGTAATTAATTATAGCTGATTAATTAATTGAAGTAATTAAGGGTTAATTACTGTTTTTGTTTGAGAATAATTAACTTGTGAAATTAATTAGGGATAATTACATGAATGTGATAAAGAATAATTAATCAAGAATGATTAATTAAGGTAATCTATTTTGAATGATTAATCTATTGATTATAATTAATTAAATGATTGAGTAAGCAAGATTTATATTGATGGAGTAATTAATTTAATTTATTTTAAATTAATTAAAGATGAAGTCATTAATTTAATTCACTTTAATTAATTAGAGATGGAGATAGTTAATTTAATTCATTTTAAATTAATTATAGATGTGGTTTGGATAAATCATTGCTTATATATGAATGGATGACCTTGATTGTCTTGGATGCTTTGTGATCTCAGAAATGAGATAAATAATGTTGTGTGGTATGTATGCTTGGTTATATTGTGATGATAACATAGATTATCTATTGTGATGGTGATATATGGATTATCTATTTTGATATCGATAATGTGGATTATCTGTTTGGTTTGATAATGTTGATTATCAATTGTGATTTGTGAGTTATCTATCTGTGTGTATATAGATAATTGAATTGTTTTAAACTTTAAAACAACTTGGACCTAAAAGACACGCTTTGGATTTCGATGAGACCGGGATCGGGTTTCCATATTTGGATAACCGAAAACCACATCGATCCAAATTAACGATAGGTCGTGAAATCTCTTATGAAGGGTGAAGACTCGAGGTGTAAGGACTATCCGTCAGTATAACTCTAGGGTTGATTCCGTGATGAGTTTGACGGAAATAGTACTTATAGGTTCGAGATGGAGATTTAGAGTGCAAGGTTATCGTCGTTAACTCTGAGGGTGATTCCAAAATGAGTGTAACGAGATAATGCCTTCGGTTTCGTTCGAATCCGGAACGAACTTGTATGGATTGAATGCTTTCAGAACATCGTCAGGTGGACGATGAGCATTCTAAGTGATGTGTTCACTAAAGGTAATCGTAGCCTCAAGCCTCATCAACCGGGAATGGCTAAAACAGGGGAGGTGCAGCAAGGCTTCGTGGGTAGCCCCCACTTGAGAGTGAGATTTACCCCTGTCTAGAGGTCCCTTTATTTCAGCTGTGTTGAGCTCCAACTGTCGGGGTGGTCTTGTTCGGAGCTGTTCAGTAAGGAATGTGTCCGGCCTTGTGTTGCAGGAGAGCTGGCGTACTCCTCGGTACGTTGATCTAGGCCACGTACTGTGACGGGCGGTACCCTAGTAGCCCTGCCATTGTATGGAATCCAAAATCCAATAAGTGCCATCGGTTTTGATTGTATTACCCACTTTTGTGGCTAGTAGCTGGAATTCAATCGTGTAACAATTTCAGCTATTTCATATTTATTTGAAAACCCTAGACCTTATTATAATATCATCGGATTTTCTATCAAATGTTTTCGTTAGCGTAAGGTAAAAACTTTTCCATGTTTATGCGTGGGAATTCTTACGTGATACCTTTCATTTCAAAAGGTTTTGAAAATTAAGCAACCTTAACCTGTTACTCACGCCAGACCCATGTCTGACCCGGAGTTTATTTATGTTTTTCTTAAACTCTTGGGTACTCAAATTTTTACGAGTAGCCAAGGGATTCAGGTTAGATTTGACCAATTATGGAGGAGAAATGGAGCAGGAGGCTTCTACGAGTAGATATATAGTTTTCCGCTGTATTGGTTTCTCCGAGACTGTTCTCTTGTACTGTATTGAGTTGTATAACTAGCCAGGTGTTTATAACTGTCTAGTATGTGATGTATATCTGTGTAACTCTGATAATAAGTGTAAACTATGTAATGTTTGTGTTATTAATATAATTTATTCGTTCCGCTGTTTAGATTCTGAAGTTGTTACTTTCTTCTCTTCTTTCTTTTCTCTTTCTATCCCTTTCTTTCTTATTAATGATGCGTCATTCTGTGGAAACGGATGGCGGGTCGTTACACCTTTTGGGGTGATCCATACAAGATTCCTTACGAATAATTATTATGCATAGCTTTTTGACTCGCATAATCTGTCAACCGTTAACATAGGATATGTTGGGGTTTCTTATAAACCATTATCTTGTATGATTTTGTAAACTATTAGTTAGATGAAATTAATTTAAGCTTATGTGATACTCTTAAGTACACGACCTTACAGAAAGAAGTTAACTCAACTTCACTTACGATTAATCATACTTCATTCAACAAGGTTTGATTATTCCTTATTGATACATCTTTATGTATCATAGCGAAGAGTGACTTTTATGTTAATAATTTTAGGTATGTACGTAACTCTATCCAATATACTCACCTATTCAATCAAGTCAAATCATTTCTTCTGCATGTTATTTTATTTTACTTCCATTCTACATTCTTTGCACTTATGATAGACATTCCCCATATGTATCAAATACATATATTCATGCTTGCGTTAATTCATCGGTGAATATAACAAAGTATGTGAAACTGTTTTGGTATTATCAGACTTTTGATTGCATATATCTATATGTATCAACTCGAAGAGTTCATCAACTATTAAGACGCTCCGATTGAATGGGTGCTTTGACTTTAATCATGTGAGGTACAATTCACTAATGCCACTTGATTCATAATCATATGATCGAATAATTACTTCTCAGAACTATGGCTTAGCATATAATTTCAAAATAATTGTAAATAATTTTCGATACTTCGGTATTTGCATCACTTTTGTTATGAAAAAAACATCACATTATAATTTAAATTCATAACGAATATTCATGATATTCTCATTGAAATAAAACTATGTTTATTCCTCGGTCATTAGCGAAGAATATATATTATTTCATAAATAATATGTGATATATTTACAAAAATAATTTTCATAAATTAATGCAATCAATAAGTACTATGTGGCAAGCTCTTACTATTTCCCCCATTACTATAATAGCGTACTAAATACGGAGGTCCATCATCCACTTAATATAGACTATTTATTTTACATACTGTAACTAGTTTACAGTAGGAGTCATTTGATCAGTTATCTTGAACTCAATGAAAAATATCATAGAAAACAACTATCTATATGAAAATACATTTTGGAATATAAATTGTATTTCTTATCCCAATGTAAAGTATCAATTATTATTTTACAATTTTGTTTTCGATGTTTCTTTATGAAGTATAGGTGACCATTCACTCTCTTTGCCCCCACTGTACCTTGAATCAAGTATACTCTTGTATATTCATTTTCCTTTTTAAATGGGCGAACCATTCAAAAGAAATACATTACTACAGTATCATAACGAACTCTTTACAAAAGCACACTCGGTAGTCCTTAACATTTAAGGACATCAAATATGTTGCACCTTACCTAAACTAATAAAACTAACATTTCAGCGATTGAATTCTTAGATCTGTCTTATAGTTTTGGTCTAGTGTTACATTTAACAAAATACGATCTTCGTCATAATCAACCAGATTGGATACTCGATCTCATAGTACGGTTTATTTGCTTACTTCGAATGAACTAATTTCATTAAAGTATCGTACAATACAAACTATGACCGTTCTCTAATATAACACTTATATGCGATAGTATATGGATCAAATATTCATAGTCTTGTATTGCTTTTAGAGTTTAAAACTCATAGAAAGCGTTACATGGTCTCGAGCAAATAAACGCGTAAGCAACCAAATTACCAACGTATTTAGTAGTCGTAAAATTAGGTACTTTTATAGGTATAGATAACATCGACGTGCAAGAAGTATTTAATAGTAAGTATATATGATATTTTTATTTATCAATCTTTAATTCATTTCATTTGTATATTTTAGTTGATAAATATTTATCGGCCATATTAAATGCACAAATTTATCAATGTAGATTATTACGACATTATATAGCCAATGTTCTTACAAAATTAGAACGGTTAAACGTTACAATTTCATTTTTCTAATAAGGCTCCCACTAGATTTTTATGCTTATTAAAACCCTAAGAAAAACATAGAAATCATTTATTTTTTTTGTTGGGTGTTAGGTTTTGCTTGCTTTAGGATTCTGAACTTAAGGAATATCAAGAAATCATAGGCCTGCAAGCAGTGCATAATACTTTATCGATTGTATCATGCAAGCAGTGCATACTACTAACATGTAACGACCTGCCTTTTCAACCGTCGAAAATCAACACCGAATACATTCACGATATTCAAATGTCGAACATCCAATTGCCGGAAAGGTAGATTGTTAGGGTAAAATAAAAAAGAACAGAGAATAGGAAAATTAAAATCTCACAGCGGAATCGATAACATATAATATAACAAAGACAGAAAAAATTGTTACTCTATAATACAGAGTACATCAGAGTTAAAAATAAGCCTTATCAGTTGGACAACTATCAAATCTTGACCTTACAAATTGCTAATAGGTATACAATATAATACAGTGGAAATAAAATACTATGATAGGTGAACGCCCTTCTCCATATCACCAAAGCCAACCTGGAAAAAACTTTTTCTGACCCGTGCATTATAATAAAATAACACCCGGGTTAGTCGGTAATACGAGCGTGAGAAAACTCAAGTAATATGATGAATATATAAAAATTCTATGAGACCACGCCGTTAATGTGGAATGAGTTTTTACCTGACAAGAACAATATTGAATCAAGAAAGAATGAAAAAAAACAATAAAAACAATCCAAATAAAAGGGTGGGTACTAGTAAGAACAAATCCCATACCGAAGGAATGACATAAAAATATCAAATTCCAGATCTAAAAGAATGGTCACAAATAACTAAACATGGAGAAGAGCACCAGGCAGTTCTCCATGCAATTAAGAAAACAATTCAAAGATTTGAATTAACAACAAAGAAAAAAGTGAACTTTTTCCAACAATGACCAGGAGGGTGTGCCCCTTACCGAAAGTATACCTATAGAAATATATATGAGAACTTCAATGGCTCTCGAAAACCTCTAAGTCGGACTCTGCCAACTGTTACCAAGAATCCAAATATTTCACATCTCATTGTGCAATACTGAATTCAATCTAGAGTGGATGTGAAAAAACCCTAATGGGAGCAACCCCACATAGCTTGGCCCCCACTCGCTCTTTGGGTTTAGTCATTTCCGGTAAAGGATAACAAGGCCCAAATGAGCAACATATCGTCTTAGAGTAACAAAATAAAAGGAAGAAAGCAGAATCAAAGTCGATAGTCGATAAATCAACCAATCGGGAATGATAAGATGGTCGTTTTCACTGGAGCTTGATTTCATATCACAATACTTTTAAAGACAATTTTTAAAAAAACACTCTTTAAAATATTCTTTAAAAGGAGAAAATTATATTTTCTAAGTGTATTAAAATCGAGGCCAAAGCAAATGTCAAAACGTTGTTATTATAAACCCAGAACAATTTACACTTAGCTTTATTTAAAACAATTCTTTTTAAAAGATCTTCTTATTTATAAACTATCATGTATAAATTTTAAAATGATATCTATTACCCTCAAAGATAATAAATAAATTAAATTGCTTTTACAAATTAAAACAAATGTTAATCATCCTGAAGGGTAATTTATAACATCCATTTATAATCTTTAAAATCACATTAATTTTCCCAAACAAAAATAAATAAAATTAAAAATCCTTTTTATAAATTTAAACCAACATTAATTATCCTGAAAGATAGTTAATCATATTTATAATCTTTCATAATTTTTGAAAACAACATTAATTATCTCGAAAGGTAGTTAATCAAATTCATAATCTCTTTTAATAAATCAATCATTATCTTCATTTAAACATTTAATTATTTCTAAAAGATTTTTTATTCAATTTGTTAATTAGCTTTAAATCCTTTATTAAATCAAATAATTAACTTTAAAACACTATTATTAAATCAATTAATTTACTTGAAACTCTTTATTAAATCAATCAATTAGCTTTTAAAGCACCCTTACTTAAAAATATTAACTAAATTCAAATATCATTAATTAAAATGGTAAATTAGATTCAAACATCATTAATTAAAATGATTTAACTAAATTTAGAGCATCATTAACTAAAATAATTACTTAACCTCAAACATCATTACTTAAAATGATTACATATTATTAAACATCATTAATTAAAATGATTTATTAAACTCAAATATCCTTAATTAAAATGATTAATTCGTTTAAATATCATTAATCAAAATGATTAAATAAATTTAGACATTTTTAAAATGATTGATTAACTTAAAACATCATTACCTAGAATGATTACTTAAATTTGAATATATGTAACTAGATGGATTAATTTACATTCAAACATCATTAGTTAAAATGATTTGATAAATTTTAAACTCAGAAAGTAAAATTATTAATTAATTTAAACATCATAAATTAAAATGATTAATGATTTAAATATCTATTTTATGAAAATGCAAGCTCAAGACAACACATACGAAGGGTTTTGTAGATGATATTCAATAATTGGCGTTATGACGAAAATTGCTATAAACAATTTAAATAGAATATCATGATTAATTTCAACTAAATATCAATATAAGCAGAATAAAGAAATAACTAATTATTATTGGCAAGAAACCCTTGAGGGTCTCTCTACAAATATTCCCTACAAAACAATGGTTATGGACAATATATATAATCATGTGTGCTCACGACAATTTAGTTAATATGTCAACCACTTTCCAGAACCAGATTTTCAACCAAACAACCAATCAAATAACAACAAAAATATCTAAACTAGCAACCAAGCATTTAACAATAAATTTATAGCCTTACAGATATTATATAGCTAAGTTAAAGGTGAGTAAACTCACAAAAATTTCAGTTGTCACTGAAGCGTTCTATTTTGAACTAAGACCAAACGAACGTTCGATTTTAGTATAAAATTCTACATGCTCTCATTCCTACCAATTCGATTCTAAAGCGTAAATAATGCTTTTATGAGTATAACGCAACTCACCGCGTTCAATTTAGACCTTGTATGATCAGAATATGAATTTTATAAATTGTTGGCTTAATTAGAATCATTTACTACTTTAATCACTTTTATAAATAAACAAATTACCACACAAACATCTTCCTTCCCAAAATAAAAAAATGTGCACAGATATATGCACGAAGAACCCATGGCAGAAATCTTCAACTACAGACTGCTCTTCTATCTCTCAATGAAAACGCACGAAGCGGTCTCCAATCATCTCCCCTTTGAATTAACTTCGTGACCGTCACCTCAAATTAACTCTCAACGGCCCCACCTAGGTTACGACCGAACGTCGCTTGTCGCCACAGTAAAGAGATGCACCCTTCCGTAGGATATCACATGCTCCTAAACTATCACCATACCTTTGTTTTTCGCTCGAGCAACTCGTCACAGACATCGCTTCGGCCTATTCCCATCCCAAATGTTGATAAACCCTACTTTCGACCCAAAGCATCTCCCAAAAAAACCTGATTGCACGTTACCAAAATGACAAGGTCTAAAGGTCTCGAGCCAATGGACTCGATGGATTGAATTTCACGATTTTTAGATGAGTGTTGGATTTTATTTTAAATTTTGAATGATCGGCCATTACTTTTGTTTACTGGAAATAAGAAAGAAAGAGTGGAAGGGGAATAAAAGTGAAAATAGGTTTGGCTGATGATCTTATTTTCATTTTATAACGAAATTAATATTCTTGATGAAACAAAATATTTTAAGCCACCAAAATGTCCAAGCAAAGACAGATAAGATGAGTATGCGAAGTTTGCGAAGATTTGTGATTATCGGCATTTCGCTGCATAGATTTTTATTTGCGTACAGATCCCGAACGACAAAAAAATATATGGTTGCACTTTGAAATGTGAGACGATCTCAAATCAATAATAAAATACACTAGTTATTACATTCTATGGAAATCTCAAAAATATCATCTTTTGTCGAAATATTATCAAATGACAATTTAAATATTTAACAAATTAAAAATTATAGAGAAATTCAATAAATTAAATTAAAAATATGTTACTAAAAATCAAGTCGTTTTATTGCAATTTGATTTTTTATTATTTATTATTGTAAATAAATTTACAAAATGAATTAATCCATATTATTAATTAATTAAATAAAACTATTAAATCCATTTAATTAATATTTAATTCACAATTCAATTATTTAAATGACCACTATTTTTGAATTCAAGTTTTTAAATTCCAAAATCATATTATTTAAATATTTAAAATCCAATGTTCAAACTTCTAGGTTGTTACATTCTCTCCTTCTTAATAGAATTTCATCCTCGAAATTCGTAAGGGAGAAAATGTCGCCAAATCTTTAAGGTTTTTTTAAAAACTTATTAATTAAAATGTGTAATTAAACTTAATTAATTCCCAAATATTACAGAAAAATTCGACAGCATCTTGGTTGCACGGCTCGATCGAAAAAACTATGAATTGCCACTACGGGCCTCAAACCAACAAAAGAAAACAAAATTCCAAGTGGCCTCCCACATCTAGGGCATAAACTCATCAACCAATTTCAAGTTTCTCGATCTACAATGTATCTTTTTGCATTTGATGTGTGTGCATGTGTGTGTGTGTATGTCTTTATATATTTTTCCAAGCGGTCTATTATCGTGATGCGAATGCAGGTGTGCAAGAAATCAAGTAGAAATATCTTACTTCCCTGTACTTGCATAATCCAAAAAGTCATACTGAAAAAAGAGAAATATACTAGTTATCTCTATAATAAATTCGAATAGCATAAGTAATATAACAATGATATGCAACAAAGCAAGCTTATGCAACTGGTAATAATGATGCAATCCTACATGCTAAAACTAGGATGGTATAAATCTATAAACAACTCTAGTATGAAACAAAGCTACATGCAACCAAAAGTAACATATCAACCATATGCAAAAAAATACAGAAAATATCCTATAAAAAATGCTATGCATCCAATATTTTAAAAACAAAATTTCAGAAATAAATGCTTGGGTTTCATATTCAGAAATATATTTTAAAACATCCTAAAAAAATAATTATATCCAAAACTGGATCCAACATGACCAGGAGATGCGCCCCCCTTCCGATCATGGTATAACTATAAACAAAAAAATGGAGCCTCCAGTGGTATTATGCTCCTAAAAACATTAGAGTAAATACAAATGATGGGTCCCAATATGGGGGAAACTTCCAATCATGTTTTGATTTTAGTCATTTATTGTAATAAATAAAAATATTTGTAGAACACTTTGCAAATATCCGTTGGAACAAATTCCAAGTTTTATTGAAATGATAATATTTTCTCAAATACTTCAAATCATACTATTATTATTTCTTTTCACAATCATTTCAAAATTCTTTTAAAACGACTTCAAAACCATCGAGATTTAAGTCCTAACAAACAATAATTCAAATACTTTTGTTTGTAAACTCAAACTTTATAAACCATGGTATATAAATCACACAACCAATCAAATCAAGCCAAATTTCATATAAGAATAAACTAACACTATCAAGGAATCAAATTCCATAGGGAAAAATCTAACACTTAACATTATTCTAAAGTGCCAAATGACCAACAACTAGATTTAGAATTTTCCTTAAGTTCACAAATTTTCTTAAGTCACATACTAAGTATACGATTATACTTAAGTCTGTATGATATACATAAATCATCTGTACTCTATATTTGATCTGATCACTTGCTTGGATACATGGACTTTTACTTTCAAACTAGTGTTGCTCATTCGACCTCCCTTAGAGCAGACTCTAATCTGGTTTATTGATTAGATACTTCTGTTCTCCTTGCATAGCCATAAACTATGATAGAAAACTTCGGTATCATATCAAGAATCCAAATCAAGTGTCCGCTAACATGGATCAAATGAGAAATCCTTTTTCGAACCAGTGAGGCTCACCCGAAGTTATGTATTCGAACCCTAGATCAAGAATAGTGTGAATAGAATTATCTACATATAATTTACGCACTTAATTCGATTGGTTTCTTAATTATACCAATCTCTTCCTAAATCGCTCATGTTTTCTATTTAGTATTTCATTCAAGACTAAAATTATTTTATGAATTACCTCATAAATTTTCGCCTAAGTTTATATATATTTTACAAAGACAATTCTTTATAAAACAAAAACGAAAGCTAACTCTATTTTATTTACTTGTATAATACTTCTCTACAACCTAAGAGTTATATAAAATATCAATTTTTTTATTTTAACCATTTTTTATTTATTTATCTATTAGTATCCCTTTTTTCACAATTTTAAGTGGAATCCCAAACAAAACATGGGTCATAAATCAACCCTTCGCCCTCTTAGAGTTCTCTAAAGAAAAATGTTCATGGGGTGGCTCAATATCACTAAATAATTCACACACTTATATGATTAATAGAACTATGGTTTTAATTAGATAAATTTATTAAAACCTTTCTACCAAATTTAACCCATTAAACTTGAGTTAAATTATCTATTTTCTATCCAAGAGTTTTAAAATTTTCGTTTGGCAAATTATTATTTAAAATAATTTTTATTTTGAAATTGGTTCCCTTTAAGAGAACTAAAAATTAAATTCTCGATTTTTATTTCAAAATTCCACTTTTGAAAACATACTACTTATATTTCCTCACAAAAATAATGTCAAATAGTTGATTTACTAAAACTCATTTGAGGTTTGTCCGGGTTTGAACTCATTCCAATCGCACAATGATGAAGAAAATATTTTACTAAGTGTCCCATAACATTTGCCTAAGCAAACATCTACTCGTCACTTAAAAGACTATTCAGGTTACCATAAAATTAATCGAGACAATTCCCTTTGAATTACGCTAAAAATGCGTTCCTTTTAAAATTTATCTTCCAAAATATTTTTATTTAGAAATACTTTCAAGTAGTGCTACTATATATGTTTTTCAAAAACCTTTCGAAATTATTTCAAACAACTCCAGGATTTAAATTCAAAAATCCTTTTTAAAACACATTTTATAAATCAAATTCATATAAAATTACCTTTATACAAGAATCATTTCACATTATAATAGTTCTCCTTTTTTATAATAAAATTTTCTCAAATATTTATTCTCTAAATATCTTATCCTACCATTTAGACAATATTAAACAAGTTTTATTATAAGATTACTTTTAACTTAACATTATTAAAAGATGACTATTAACTTCAAATTTTCTCTAAACACCTTATAGTAAAATTGTGAAACTTAATTCACAAGGGGTTCGTTTAAAAATTTAAACAATAATTGCTTATAAATAAGCTAAACACAATTAATCGACAATCAACAGATGATGATGATAAATGCTTCTAAATTAATCAAGCATTACTGACCAAATAATAGTGGTAATAAATAAATATTATCACTTTCAAAAAACAAACACACTCTACAGCTTTATAAAATTTTGAAACTTTTTCCTTCATATATAAAAATATAGGTAAAATATTTCATTTGTCTAATTTTCAAAAATCAATATCATGCCTGTTTGGCTTATTCAAGTGTTTAGAAATCCTTATCGATACCATGGCATCTCACGTCTTGACCAGAATTCATAAACAACTCATCAGACCAATTAACATAATACGTTTTTATAACAATAACAAATATGCTCTCGTATATATATATATATATATATAATCCTCTCAAACTCATTCTTGGTGGTCACTTACCCTATCTACAATGAGTCATGCCCTACCAAAGCCAAGCTACTCGCTTAACATTTAGCTATAATACCAAATTATAATGACCCGCCTTCTCGACCATTAAAAATCAACACCGAATACATTTACGGTATTCAAATGCTGAAAATCCAATCACTGGAAAGGCAGATTGCTAGGGTAAAATAAAAAAAAGTATGGAGAACAGGGAAATCAGAATCTCACAACGGAATCACAACAAATAATATAACAAAGATCGAGAAAAACTGTTACTCTAAAATACAGAGTACGTCGGAGTTAAAAATAAACCTTATCAATTGAACAGCTGTAAAATCCCGACCTTACAAACTGCTGATAGACATAAAATATGATATAGCGGAAATAAAATTCTATGTCAAATGAACCTCTAGCCCATCTCCAATAACTCCATGTCACCAAAGTAACATGGGAAAAACTTGGTTTGACCCGAGCATTATAATAAAATAACACCCGGGTCAGTCGGGAATACCAGCGTGAGAAAACTCAAGTAATATGATGAACATATAAAAACACTGTGAGGCCATGCTGCTAATGCAGAACGGGTTTTTACCTCACAAGAACAACATCCAATTAAGAAAGAATGAAAATAAACAACAGAAACAATCCAAATAAATGGATGGGTACTAGAAAGAACAAATCCCATACCGAATGAATGGCATAAGTAATATCAAATTCCAGGCTTAAAAGAATGGTCACAAATAATTGAACATGGAGAAGAGCATAAGGTAGTTTTCCATGTAATTAAGGAAACAATTCAATGATTTGAATTAACAATAAGGGAAAAAGAGAAGTTTTTTCAATAATGGCCGAGAAGGTGCACCCCCTTACTGAAAGTATACCTCTAGAAATATACTTGAGAACTCCGATGGCTCTCGGAAACCTCCAAGTCAGACCCTGCCAACTGTTACCAAGAATTTGAATATTTCACATCTCATTGAGCAACAACGAATCCAATCTAGAGTGGATATGAAAATACCTTAATGGAAGCAACCCCACATGGCTTAGCCCTCACTCACATGGGTTTCATCCTTTCCAGCAAAGAATAACAAAGCTCAAATGAGCAACACGTCGCCTTAGAGTGAAGAAATAAAAAGAAGAAAGCAAAATCAAAGTCAATAATCAATAAGTCAACTATTGGGAATGAAAAGATAGTTGTTTTCAGTTGAGCTTGATTTTCAATCAGAATACTTTTAAAGACAGTTTAAAAAAAAACTATCTTTGAAATATTCTTTAAATTGGGCAAATTATATTTTCTAAGTGTATTAAAATCGAGGTCAAAACAAATGTAAAAATATTGTTATTATAAACGTAGAATAATTTACATTTAGCTTTATTTGAAACAATTCTTTTTAAAAGATCTTCTTGTTTATAAACTATCATGTATAAATTTTAAAACAATGTTTATTACCCCCAAAGAGAATAAATAAATTAAATTGCTTTTACAATTTAAAACAATGTTAATTATCCTTAAGGGTAATTTATAACACCCATTTATAATCTTTAAAATCACATTAACTATCCCAAAAAAAAATCAAACTATAATTCCTTTTTATAAATTTAAACCAACATAAATTATCCGGAAAGATAATTAATCACATTTGTACTCTTTATAATTCTTTAAAACAGTATTAATTATCCCAAAAGATGATTAATCAAATTCATATTCTTTTTAATAAATCAATCAATTATCTTTATTAAACAGTTCATTATTTCTAAAAGACTTTTGTTAAATCGATAAATTAACTTTAAAACCTTTACTAAATCAGATAATCAACTTTAAAATGCTAAATTGGTTAATTAACTTTAAAACACTATTATTAAATCAATTAATTTACTTTAAACTTTTTTATAAAATCAATTGATTAGCTTTTAAAACACCCATAATTAAAAATATTAACCAAATTCAAATATCATTAATTAAAATGGTAAATGGATTCAAACATCGTTAATTAAAATGATTTAACTAAATTTAGGACATCATTAATTAAAATAATGTATTAAACTCAAACTTCTTATTTAAAATGATTAATTATTTTTGAACATCATTAACTAAAATGATTTATTAAACTCAAAAACCATTAATAAAATGATTAATTCATTTAATATCACTAATAAAAAATTAAATTTAAACATCTTTAGTTAAAATAATTTATTAATTTAAAACATCATTAGCTAAAATGGTTATTTAAATTTAAATAACATTGACTAGATTGATTAATTTAAATTAAAACATCACTAGTTAAAATGATTTGATAAATTTTAAACATCAATAATTAAAATGATTAATTAATTTAAATGTCATAAAATCAAAATGAATTTAAATATTTATTTTATGAATATACAAGCTTAAGACAACACATACGAAGGATTTAATAGATGATATTCAATAACTGACGTCACAGCGAAAATTGCTATAAACAATTTAAATAGAATATCACGATTAATTTCAACTAAACATCTATATAAGCAGCATAAAGAAATAGCTAAGTATTATTGGCGAGAAACCCCTGAGGGTTTCTCTATAAATATTCCCTGCAAAACAATGGTTATTGTACATCCAGTATCTAGAGGCCAAAAGCTTAGCGCTACAGATGGTGTAGTCATCTATAGTATTAACTTCTGGTGACAAAATACGGTAATGCTAATGGTATCCATAATATCAGAAGCACTAGATTTAAACAAAATCATAGATTTCCAAAAACAACATTTTACCGATTACATTTCAAAACAAGTTTATATCCAAGTTACATAATCCCATATCGTTTCTCAGAAAAAGATTAATTATAATCATTACAAAAATACGCCGAGAGCGATATATGGCAATGCCCCCTTGGTTGATCAAAGCCATATAGTCATATCTGACTTAATATATAGTGGAAATAATCAAAACAATATGTAACTCCAAACTATCTATCCATCAGCCACCTGCTCTTCTCCGGATGCTTTATTCGTCAAAATGACTAAAACCTGAAAACCTTAACCCTCAGCCACTCAAATCAATTTTGAACACCCGAAATTTTAAAAACAAAAACTTCGAGTCAGACATAAAGCCTGGTGTGAATAATACTGTTACATCTCGGTTTACTAATATAAAGTGAGACCACGTCGCTTAGCAGAAACTCACTAATATCATCTTTAAAACATATATTTTGCAAATCCTTTCCTACAACCAAACTAGTTAATCAAACTGATATAATAATGATAACAATAATAGCTAGGTCTGTTAAGTTATGATCAGGCAGCTAATGGACTATCTATCCATAAGTAGTAAATGGACCATCTGTCCAAAATCTGGGTTGATTGCCTACAAACTGGACTAACCGTCCAAATCAAAATGGACAATCTTTCTGAACATTTTCTTAGGGTTAACTACCCTTCATCTTTTTCCTCGAAATCCTTTACCAAATGAGTTAAACTTTTAAATCATGCTTATACAAGGAAAATATAATCTTAGCTTCTATTTTTCCATGATATATACACTTTAATAAAAATAATGTTGATGAATTTTAATAAGGATTGACTATCCTTTCAAAATAAGTTAAAATCCTTCTTAACTTGAAAATACTTAGGCTATATTGCCTATTTAATACAATCGAAACCTTTGTTTAAAACCTTTAGACAACCCTTTCGAAACCCCTAAAGTTAACCCCTTCAAAATCATTGAAAGTGACCCATTCAAAACCATTTAAAAGCCTTTCCTTCGAAAGCTTTAAAACATTAGACATCCCTCTTTAAAACCTTTAAATATTGCCTTTCGAAAACATAGGAAAAACATTTCCTTTCAACCCTTTTGAAATCCTGGAAAACCACCCCTTTTGAAACCATTCACTAAAACACATTCGAAAGCATTGAAGTACTAAACCTTTCGAAAGCCTTTAGGTTCAATTTAAAACATGTGGAAACCTTTCGAAACCATTCAAAAATTTACCCCTTTGAAAATCGTCTCGGTCGAAACCATTTGGATTATGCCTTCAAGTAGAGAAAAAGGATCAGAAACCCATTAAAGTCGAAAGCATCTGTTTCGAAACCATTTAAAACCATCTCTTTCGAATAGAAATAGGGTCTTTAAATCATTTAAGCCGAAGCATCTATTTCGAAATCAATTCTTAAGTAAAGAAGTGATGGTGTCGAAACTGTCCTTTCAAAAGCATTGGAGAAGTGGCCATATTTTAGAAATAAAGTACCCCTTCGAAACCATCTAGGTCGAAACGTAAAAAGGCGGCAGCAAAAGGTTTTGACTTAGTCGAAAGCAGTTATTTAGAAATAAAGGCGCAACCCAACCGAAACCATTTCCTTTAAATCCATTTAACATAGTCGAAAGCTAACTAACTCAAAAGCTACTTAGTCAAAAGCAAGCAGGTGAATTTTCAATTTAAAAGCAAAGTGATGCCTCGACCCCTTGTTTCGACTACATACCTTCCGCCTACATCCAATTCACTACGTACCAGTTCCTTGATACTATATGCATTGTTTTCGATTGTGTCAGAGGCGGAGGTAAGTAGGTAGAACCTGGTGCCGAAAGCATCAAAATAGTGAAAAACGTATAGCAAATAGTTCTTTTCACCTAAATTGCTTTACGTGTCAAATTTTGATTGGTTGCCTCTTTTCTTTACTAATAAAAATGACTGCCATTTTCAGAAGTAACTATTTGAATTATTTCTAAAAAGCCCGTTCTCTTTTTATAAATATATAAAACATTTAAGTCTCGTCCCTTAAATAATTTTATATACCCATTAAAAAACTTAGGAAAATTCTACAAAAATTCCATAAAATCTCTTTTAATATGTTTTCTAACATATAAAATTTAAGACCCAATCCTTTTATGTTTTAACCGTAAATAATTATTAACCCAAAATAATGTTTTCTTTACTAGAAAATTCATAGAAATTCCACAAAAATTCATAAATTCTAAAAATTTAAAGCCATCTCTAAAATATCATTTATGATCTTCATAAAAATTCGCAACGCATTTGGATGTCATTTAATAGGGTTTTCGTTTCAAAGCATGTCATAACATCTATATGAACAATCATAAATCATCAGCAAGTATATACAATCATTCCATCATTCAAAAACATGGCGAATCAATGTAAATATTTTAGATTTCATCTTAAAACCAAAAACAAATAAATATGAAATGTAGACATTATTCACCTTAGCTTTAGAGATTAAAGAAATGGAGATGTGAATGGATTTGAATTGCATAAGCTTCTTCCTAACTTTTCTCTGTCTTCTTCCTCTTTCTCTTGTTAATGGTGGTCGTTTTAGTTTAAATTTTTTTTGATAAAATGAAATGAACGTGTGTGGGGGATACACGTCCAAGTTTAAGGGATATAGCGATGGCCTCTTTCCTATTTTACCCTTCCTCTATTTCAATTTAACTCTTTTTTTAATTCATAGGTTAAATGGCACGGCTACCCTTTAATTAAATCAAATCTCAATCCCCTAATCAACACACTATCTTATATAATTAGCCAATTAAATATCCTAAATAATGTTACCAAAAATGTGGGGTGTTACAAACTCCCCTCCTTAAAGAATTTCATTCTCGGAATTAAGATAAGGTACACAATAAAACAAACAAGATGGTAAAACATACCATCAAACAAGTCAGGATAAGTATCTCCGATTCTGCTCTCAACTTTCCAAGTACAGTCTCTATCATCATCGCTCCACTGCACTTTGACTAATCTAACCGTCTTGGTTCTAAGCCTCTTATCATCTCTTGCAATAATACGAATAGGCTTCCTTACTATAGTCGAATCAAGTTCAACCACTAAATCATCTAGCACAGTCGGTGCAATAGTAGTCTTCGTGTCTTTGACACATTTTCTGAGATGAGAAACGTGAAAAACATCGTGGTCTTCTGCTAAACTGCTCGGTAACTCTGTTATATATGCGAGTATCCCGATCCTCTCAATAATAGGAAAAGGTATAATGAATCTCGGTGCCAACTTTCTTGATCTTCCAAATCTGATCAAACCCTTCATTGGTGACACTTCGACGAAAACTTGATCTCCAACCGAGAACTCTAAATTTTTCTGTCTTCTATCAGCATAACTCTTCTACCTAGACTGAGCCTTCTTCATTCTAGCCAGAATGACCTCAATCTTTTCTGCAGCTTCCCTAACCAAATCTAGACCAAGAAACAACCTATCAGCAGCCTCTAACCAACATATGGGAGAATTTCATGGCCTTTCATACAAAGCTTCAAATGGTGTCATCTCAATACTAGTCTGATACCTATTGTTATACGAAAATTCAAATAATTGCAGATGGTCTTCTCATGATCCCATGAAATCTAAAACACAAGCTCTTAACAAATCTTTCATGATTTTGTTAACTCTTTCTGTTTATCCATCTGTCTGCAGATGGTAAGCGGTACTCATCTTTAGCTTGGTTCCCAAAACTTCCTATAGACTCTTCCAGAACTCGCTAGTAAATAAGGGATCTCAATCAGTTACCATGCTACTAGGAATTCCATGCAGTCTAAGCACATTATTCATAAACAACTTCGCTAATACAGGTAATGTTCTGGTTGACCTAACTAGAATGAAATGGATACTCATTGTCAATCTGTCAACTATAACCTATATATTATCATTTCCTTTGTTCAACCTTGGCAATCCGTCAATAAAAACCTTGGAAATAGAATCCCATTTCCATACTGGAATATCTAATGGCCGAAGCAACCCACCTGGCTTCTGGTGTTTGGTTTTTTCCTATTGGTAAATCAAGCACTGCTTTACCCATAAGCCAATATCTCGCTTCATACCTTCCCAGACGAAACTCATCTTCATATCCTGATACATCTTAGTACCTCATAAATGAATAAAAAACTTCGATTGATGGCATTCCTCCAAGACTTCTTTCCTTATGTTTCCCGCATCCAGAACACATAATCTTCCTTTCTTTATCAACCTTCCCTTTAGGTCAAGACTGAAATCTTTCAAGCCATCACTCTCAGTTCTATCTCTTAATTTCTTGATCCATTCTGCTAACACCAGATCTTCTTCCTGTTTAGAAGTAATCATTTCAATTATCGTTGGTCGAACTTCAAACAAGATAACGCCACGGTTTCTCCGCTAGACCCAACCTTAGATCTCCACTGCACTCTGCAATCTGCTAATGCTTCCAAATTTTCCACTCTGCAATCATTGTCGAAACTGTGTTCTGATGTTTCCTGCTAAGTGCGTCTGCAACCTTGTTGTCTTTCCCCGGTGCGTACTCAATCCCAAAATCATAAGCAGAGATAAACTCTAACCACCTCTACAATCTCATGTTCAACTCCTTTTGAAAGAACAAATACTTCAATGACTTATGATCTGTATATAACACAAACCTCTCTCCTAAAAGGTAATGTCTCCACACCTTCAATGCAAAAACCAAATCATGCATCAGATATCTGACCTCGTGCGGTCTAAGCTGCCTAGAAGCATAGGCAATCACTTTACCTCTCTACATCAGCACAGCTCCTAATCATGTTCCACACGCATCTATGTAAACCACCAAATCCTGATTCCCTTAACAACCAACATAGGTGCATGGGTTAATAAATTTTTCAAACTCTAGAATGCTTCCTCACACTTAACGATCCATACAAACTTTACATCCTTTCTAGTTAGCTTGGTCACCGGTGCTGCTATTCACGAAAATCCTTAATGAATCTCTAATAATAACTAGCCAACCCAAGGAAACTCTTTGTCTCCGTCATTATCTCGGGTCTCTCCAACTATTCACCACTTCAATCTTAGTACGATCTACTAACAACCCTTTCTCTAAGACTACATGACCTAGAAACTTCACTTCCTTCTTCTATAAATGACACTTCGAAAACTTCACCTTCAACTAATGCTGCCTCAGCATCTTAAGCACCACTCTAAAATGAATTTCATGCTCCTTTTCATCCTTAGAATATATCAAGATATCATCAATGAAAACCAATACAAACCTATCTAAGTTCTCTTGGAAAACTCGGTTCATCTCATCTTCCAACTCCATAACACTCAACAAAGCATTCACCTCATCGTTGGAACCTTCTACGGCATAAACTATCTGATCACTACAATCAGGGTGTCTAATTGATATTTTCCTATCCTGGCAAAATACTCACTTAACCAATCCATCCCAAGAATAATCCCGAACCCTAAAAAATCAAACATATGAAAACTTCAAACAAAGTATGACCTAACAGTTCAAACTCTAACTGATCACATCTCAACCCTAGAGTTACATACCCTCCTATTGGATTCGCAACCCGTAAGGAAGTAACTAAATATGTGGGTTCTAGGTTAAGCTTATCCATCAAACATCTAAATATAGAAGAATGTGATGCCCCAGTATCAAATAAAATGCCAACAGACATACCATGAATTTAAAGCTTACCTTCCAAAACTGCCTTTCCTTTTTCCTGAGCCGTGGGCTTTGAAGCTGCAAGCTCCAATGCATATACCTTGCCCATTCCATCCTTAGCAGGCTCCTTGCATTGGTTCCTATAATGGTTAATCTGGTCACAATTGAAATAACTGACATCCTTCTTCCCAACTACTTCCTTTGCCTTTCCAACAGGACACTCATTAGCAAAGTGCCCCTTCCTGTCACACTTGAAGCAAACAATCTCAGACTTCCCTTTCTTAGCTGCTTTACCCTTCTGAGCACCCTTCTTAGGAAAGAACTTCCTTTTTCTGGTTCTGCCCAACCTAGACCTCCTTAGCCTTAATCTTCTCTAGAGAATCAAGAATCTCCTCATGCCTTAAGGCCATCTCCACTACAAAATCAGAAAGATCTCTAATATGAGGTAATGTAGCCCTTGCTAACTCGGGCTTCAACCCCATAATAAACTTCTCATTCCTCTTCATTACTGTATCCACTGAAGCATACCCATATCAGGCCAACTCCTTAAACTATCTAGCATACTCCAAAACAGATATCAGCAAACTTCCTGATTAGAGCTGACTATGCCATTGCAGACATGAACCTCTCCTAGAACCTTTCGTTGAAATCTGCCCATGTCAAGGTTTCCTCATCCACACCAGCCGTTACACTGTTCCACCAGAACAAAACCGCTCACTGAAGCTATCTAGATGCTAACCTCCTTTTCTGCTCAACATTGAGCCCCAAGTCTGCAAAGATTATCTCACAGTGCAGCAACCAATTTTCCACCTCTATAACATTCTTTGTCCCTAGAAAAGGCTTACCTCCAAGCGCAGCGTAATCTTGGCTTAGCTTAGCATAATAGTTAACTAACGGAACTTCCAGAGCTCATGCCCCCGCAGCATCTCCTCCTAACACACCAGCTGCAACTCTCGCTTGCATCATGTTCATGAAAAACTGATACATAGCTTACATTCCTACTTACGGGACTCCAGCAGCTACATTCTCCACTTGTGCCTAACCTTGGGTCCTCTTTGTACTATGTCTGGCATTCCCATCGGTGCCTTCTCCTCATGGGCTGACTCTTCCTTTTCTACCATCCATATATGTATTCAAACCTCATGAGGTACAGAAAATATCCTAACAAAGGTAGGAGACTAGAGATAAAGTGTATACTTATATATAGCAAATACAAGTACGTTACTATAGTGTTGTTCCATACCCCAATCTTACTCTAATTCCTTAGGATTATGTTTTAAAAACCATTTTTAGTTTAAAGTTTTTTTCATAAACCACGCTCTGATACCAAGTTATAACATTCTGTATTTAGAGACCAAAAGCTAAATGCTGCAGATGCTGCAGTCATCCATAGTATTAACTTCTAGTGAAAAAATACAGTAATGCTAATGGTACCCATAATATCAGAAGCACTTGAATATGAACAAAATCGTAGACAAATAGTAGTTCATGAAGCTACTATATAAAATCAAAGTTTAAAGTAAAATACAATAGATATTTCGAATACACAGAAGTTACTTATTCAAATGCCAATGACAGATTAGAACAAAACAACTGGAATAAACTGAAGTAACTAAAAAGATGAATAGACAAAGACCGATCTTTAAGCGAAGCTCCAAACTCCAAAAGTGAGTCTCAAATGCTGTGACACTCAGTCTGACCAAGCATAAAGCAAAAAAAACGCTCGAGTCAGGATTAAAATTCTTATACCAGTAAATTCAACTCAAGCGAAATGTCAACTGAAATACAATATAACTTAAAGGATGTTCAGGATACTCATCCTCCAAGGATCCGTTAAACTATCTACATACATAGTACAATATGCTACATATATAATTTCTATAGTAAAGCAAACTATTAAAATAGCGCTAAGGTGTTACCCATACCCCCTTAACACATTTTATATATTCCCATAGTCTATACAGTATCGTAATTTCTCTGTAAACTTGAGGGCTATCAGAGGGCACTCCATAGGTACGGTACAAACCAAACTCATAAAGGGCGCGATAAGGCATGTGACAAGGCACGAGAGGCAATGCCTAAGGTAGAATACTACCGTTTTGCGGATCCGGACCGGTGGCAACACATAGTAGCTACTACCACCCACCTCAAGACACACTCCCAAATCAAAGGTGCACACGATCAAATCACAAAGTAATAAAATGGTATCGAAGAAATGTGCCCGATAGGAGAAGCGACCTCACTTGGCCCGGCGTGGCTCCTATTTTAGTCACATCAAGCTAACTCGTGGAATCAGGGCTGCGTTAATACCTCATACAGAATCATCGCCAAACCATCATACTTCATTCTGGAATCTCCACCATGTATACAGTTGTTAAAGTGATTTCCGATGTTGGCAAAGAGTATGACAATACCCGATCCCGGTCTCTTTAACAAACAAACACTTATTTCACACCATGGTCATTTTATTTCAAAATAGTCCATACTTCATATCAAAATATCACATTCATTCCAAAGTCATATCACTTTCGAAATTATATCACTTTCGAAATCATATTCACTTTAAATTATAATCCACTTTAAAACAATAGTTTATATATTAAAGTAGTTTATATTTAAAAATAGTTTATATATTAAAATAGTTGTAAATTAAAAATAGTTTATATCTAAAAATAGATTATAGATTAAAATTGTTTACATATATTAAAATAGCTTTTATATATTTGAAAGATTTTATACTGAAATAGTTTCAAATTAGAATTTTTTCTTCCAATTCCATAAATCAATTCAGTCAACTTTAGTTCCAAAATTTAACAAATCCCAGTTCATAAAATTCAATTAGAAAGACGAATAGTTCAATTCAAATTCTTGTTAAAACCATTTCTAATTTATATCGATTTCATATCCAGGTTTGGACTACAAATTTTAAACCACTTTCAATTCAATAGATTTCAAAGTCCAAATATTCAAACAATTAACAATAACTCGATTTGATAAATTTCACTTATATTTAAAATTCAACTTTAAATTAAATTTGAAAACATTCACATAATCATTTTCATACATTTAAACAAAATCTCAAATTATAAATTTATTTCAAAATTAAATATCTAATTTCAATTATATTTAATTTGAAAATTTTCACTTAATCATCTTTTATGAACACTTAAATAAAATCTCAAATTCAAACTTAAATCAAATATATATATTCAATTTCAATTTTTATTTAAATTTTGAATATATTCATTTAATCACCTTAATCAAATAAAGTTATAAAATCATATTCTTCAAATCTCAAAATCAATAAGTTCAAATCCATTCTTATTTATATCTAATTCTTAAACAAATAATATTTCAAATCAATTTCAATTTATATTTCCAACCTTACTTTATTAAATTTATTCCAAAACCCTATTTTTAAATATTAATATAATTTTATATAAATGCCTAAAAATATATATACACACACATACTAATTAAATTAAATTTTATTAAATTAAGTCTTGCTATTAAATTTTATTTTATATTAAAACTTATTTTTATATATTTAAAAATAATAAAGTTACGAGTAAAATCTTAAAATTTATATTTTCAAAACTAACTTATAAATTTAAAATTTTCGAATATAAAATTTTAAAAATCTAAATTTTACACGTATATAAAAAATATTATATTTTAAAAACCCATATTTATTAAATTCTATATATCTCCTTTCAAAATCATGGAAACCGTTTTTCAAAATAGACCTGCGGTGTTCGTATATTATTTTCTATCTTATGGTCAAGTGATACGGATATCTATCATTTCAATCTGCAATTACTTAAATTATGGGTATATATCATTTCAACCCGCAATCCAAAAAATCAATAAAAATCGCTTGGGTTTATCATTTCGACCCATAACGATTTTTCCCTATTCTAAAATATCGTTCGGGTCTATATTATTTCAACCTATAGGGAATTCGTAACTAACAGGGAAATGGTAGAGTGAGAACAATATAATAACAACATAATCTAACATAGCACATCAATGGCAAATATGATCAAAATTTTCAAATTAAATATGATACACACATACTAACAGGTTATTGGTGTCAATGATGTCAATTATAATAGGTGAACAAATCCAATTAAGACCATATCATATTTTAACGATTAAATTACTAACAAATTAAATTTTAACAACATATTTCAATCATCATTTCATATGAAATCAATTTACTAAATATAAGAATGTTAATCGTGAGTGATTGCTCACCTTTCGAGGCTAGAGAAATAATAAAAGCAAGATGCGACAATCCAAGCACAAATTCCAAAGCATAACACGATGAACGAATTCGACGAGCAAAGTCGATAGCTTGGAGATGATGAAAAAAACTCAAACTAGCTTGATATAACTGAAACAAGATATATATATATATATATATATATATATATATATATTATTTTCTCGAATCATTATTCAGTTTAAAAACACATTCTAAAAATAAATCTTTATATATACATCAAAATAATTTTCTCCTAAAAGGCATCTAATATAATGAAAATATCTATATATTATATTTTAAAATCTATATATTTTAAAAATCAAAATATCTATATATGTTATATATTAAAACACATATATTAAAATTAATATATTTATAATTTATATTTTATAAATCAATATATCTATATATATTATCTTAAAAATATCAATCTTTAGAAATCAATTTTTTATATATATATATACAAATAGAAGAAGAGAAAAGCTATCAAAGATAGAGGGAACCAACATATATATATATATACGTGACAAAGAGGAAGCTGCAGCATGCCCGGAAAATTACTTGAAAGGAAGGATTGTGGCTTTAGTGGTTGGGAATGGTGAGGGTCGGCAGGCTAGGGGAGGTGGTGAACTGAGGAGAAGGCGGACAGCGGCTGTCACAGCAGTGGTTTTGGGCATGACGTGGGGAAGGGAGGTGCAGCCGCTTGTGCTTGTTGTGCTCGGTAGGGAACTGGGTCGACCATGGAGCAAAGCGGAGCGGGCAGTGTAGTGGGGTTTGAGGGTGGCAGAGTGTGGTGTTGGGGTGATACAAACAGCGGCAAGTCTGGCGCTGAGTGGGTGAGTAGGAGGCTGCACATGGTGGACAAGCGAAAATGGGGTAATGAGATAGTGCATTTGGGTGGTTGTGTGCTGGCTTCCGGTCAGAGCAGGTGGGTCCATGAGGCAGGCGGGGCAGTTGCTTATTGCGTAGTTCTTGGTGGTTCAAGGTTGTTCGCATGGAGAGTGGTGACGTGGATTTGGCATAGGCTGTCAGGCTGAGTAAGTAGGGGAAGATAGGAGATGATGGTCGGATTGATTAACTGGCGTGTTAGGTGGTGGATGATGTCTGCTCTAGAGAGGGAACAATGGGGAGGCGATAAAGAAGAAGGCGGCATGAGCTTGAAGGGGCGAGTAAAACTTTTGGTCTTCAGGCAACAAAAAAAGAAACGCCAGCTCACAAGGTTATAAGTTTATATATGATTTTGCTTTCAATTTTTTTTTAATAGAACGAAGATGAGAAAGGAATGTAGAGGAAAGGACAACAACGGATTTTGGAAATGAAGGTGGCCATTGGGAATGAGATGAATGAGCTTCAGCAAATTTATATATAACTTATATTTTTATATATTCTCTCAGATCGAACAAAAGTGGGAAAAGGAATAGACTAGAAAGTAAATCAACCAACCATAATATAAATCAATCGAGATAAGTAAAAGTCAAATATTGAATTTTGAAAACAATAAAGGAAAGTGGTTGTTTGATTTATATGAGGACAAACGAATAGACATAGAAAACCAAAAGGATAAAATTGGATACCGATATGGCTAATCCTTTTGTAGATTTTGCCACGTACCGGACGCCGATATGCACAAATGAATATACTATGAAAATTAGTACGATGAGATGAATAGAAAGATACAAAGATATCAACGATACGACTATCCTATCAAAAGTCGATATTTGCTGCCGAAAATGCTTCGAATTTGTGGAAAATAAGATAAACAGAGCTAAAGAGGTCCAAATTTGACAAAACGAAATATGACGCCTCATCTGATTTACATTTTTATTATAAAATATTCCGATTTCAAAAATATTTTATTTTTGTCAAATTAACTGATTTTAAATTCAAATTGAAAAATTACACAACAGAACTAACTTATATTTTTACCAATGAAATTTTGTCATTTGCTATGTTTAAACAAGCGCATACCAAATATCAAATTTACGTCACCAAATTTTATTGTTAAATTTTCAAAAAAATTCAGTTACTAACGTTATTTAAACCATTAAAATTTACGGATGATTACACTCTCCTCCACTCAAAACTTTTCATGCCCGAAAAGGAACGAAATAGGAGAATAGAAACAACAGAAAGGAAAGATGGGTTCGAAATAAAAGTACCAAATACAATAATTAATCTAAAACCATATAAATTTCATTTTTGGACATTTTATTACTTATATTTTTATTGTAATTATTCAATTATATATTCATGTTAACATTCAAACTTAAATTTTCCTAGTTCAACTACTTCAAGTTATTTCAATTCCATTACTCATTTTTGGCACTCCAATTATTCTAAAATATTCTTCATTTCAATAATTGAAAACCACCGCTTAACATAAATTTAGGAGTTAAATTTCCAGTTTCACTTCAAACCATTTTGAAATAAATATATATGCATACATACATACTTTGTACTTCAAATCATACTCAAGAGATTCAAATCTAATCTGTTTTACAAAACAAAAGTGCAGCAAAGCTACTAAGTGGTCTCTCCACTCTGAGACTCGAAAATCAATGTCGATGATGTGCAGTCATCGCAGAAATTATTTTCCAGCGATAAAAAAGGAGAGTACTGATTTATTTCTTTTAAAATTTCTTTGGGGACAATTTCCATTCGAAATTACTTTCAAATAATATAATATACATTAAAAAGACTTTGAAAACCAAATTTTGAAAAGCACCAAAAATTTAATTTTGGAATCCTTAAGTTCATTTCATTTGCAAAACAGATTTATAAACCATCTTTATAAAATTCAACTCCTTATAACATACAAAAATAGTTAATATGTTTAGGAATGTTGAAAAAACAATAAATGATAATCTAGTATTATCATTTCTAACAATCGATTCATTTAATTATTTAATTTTAGAAAACTACACTTATATATATGAAATATAATCATACATGAAATTATTTCATTCACCAATTTCGAAACAATATTTTGTCAGTTTGCTCTGTTCAAGTGTTTTGGTATTCCTGTCAATAGCATTGGCCAGAAGAACCGATCAAACCCCAAATCAAACTTAACAATTTAAATAACACAATGTAAAACATTTTTATATTGATTACAAATACATTCCCTCGCAGGATGATTCAAAATGGATTTAGAACAAGGATAAAAATTCAAGTTTAGAGGAACCCTAATCAAAGAGAATTCTAACCAAGGTGATATGCTTGGAAGGAAGATAAGATAATTAAATTGCAAAGGGAAAAGATGGATAGGATTATATTAATCATGGCAACCTTAACCAGGTCAACCGAGACATAGAAAAGACGAGAATACCATCAGCGAAAACTAGGACAAACTTGATGAGAACATCGCGGAAAGCGTGATTCATGAGATCAACAAAGAAGGAAAGGGCATTGGTCAATCCAAGGAGATGACTAACCATTCATAGAACCTATTCTCCGTTCGAAAAAGCTACGTTGGGAATGCTCTCCTCGGCTACATGAAGCTAGTAAAACCGGTAGCAAGATCGAGTTCGAGGAATAAGATCGACGTGGAATTCAATTTTCCGTCGAGGAAAGAGAAGTGACTTCACCAAAGACATCCTGAAATAGTTAGACAACAGGGGTGGAGTCCAGATCACTAAACTGAGCATCAAGCATAAAGATAGAACTGCCTGCATAATCTTGAGGCAACCGACATTCGATCACAAGAGAATTGCCCTAGTCATCTACTAGAGAAATAGTTCAGGCTCTGTAGGAAATAGCAGCATTTAACCCGAGGATGTAGAAGTCTCCAGAGAATCGACGCCTATTGTAAAGGGGTTTCACCCCTTTACAAATCATACTATGATTGCTCAAAATGCCGATGGGATTCGTTACACACAAGAATGAAGTTGCCAATTGAGGTTGAATTTATTTCAAAGATCAACAGAAATAGAGCTATGGGATGCTCCAGTATCAAAGAGAACGCAAAGAGGAAAAGACAAGAATGGATTTCAGAATGAAGGGAACGTTCCAAAATTCAAAAAGAAATCCTAATCCAGGAGAATCCTAAAGAAGAATTTCAAGCTTGAACGAATATGATTCTATAATTGATTCTACTCATTCTAGGGTATCGCAACTCTACCTTTAATGAGTTTTACTCCATATGCTAAGTTTTGCCTAAATCTCGCTCTTATACCAACTATAACGACCTAGTATTTTGAGCCATTCAAATCGGCAATCATCCACACAAGTCAGACTTGAATTGCTCGAAACAACAGATTGTTAATTTATATTTGGAAAAACCTAATATACACAGTAAATAAATCAATCACAGAATCACAAACACGGATTAATATAGCAATAAACAGCAGAATAGATAAATAATAGTTCATGAAGCTAGTATATAAACATCAGAGTTTAAAGTAAAATACAATAGATATCTCAAATACATAGAAGTTACTAACACAAATGCTAATGAAAAGTTAGTACAAAACAACTGGAGTCAACTGAAGTAACTGAAAAGCTGAATAGACAAAGACCGAACTTCAGGCGAATCTCAAAATTCCAAAGGCGAGTCTCAAATGCTAAGACACTCAGTCTGATCTGAGCATAAAGCAAAACACAAAACACTCAAGTCAGGATTAACATTCTTATGCTAGTAAATTCAACTCAAGTGAAATATCAACTGAAATACAATATAACTTAAAGGATGTTTGGGATACCCATCCTCTAAGGATCCATTAAACTATCTACATACATAGTACAATACGCTACATATATAATGTCTATAGTAAAGTAAACTATTAAAATAGAGTTAAGGCATTACCCATATCCCCCTTAACACATTTTATATATTCTCATAGTCTATACAGTACCATAATTCCTACGTAAACTGAAGGGCTATCAGAAGGCACTCCATAGGTATGGTACAAATCAAACTCATAGAGGGCGCGATAAGGCATGTGACATGGCATGCGAGGCAATGCCTAGGGTAGGATACTACTGTTTTGCGGATCTCGATTGGCGGTAATGCATATTAGCTACTACCGTCCACCTCGAGACATACTCGCAAATCAAAGGTGCATCCAATCAAATCACAAAGTAATAGAATGGTATCGAAGAAATATGCCCGACAGGAGGAGCGACCCCATTTGGCCCGACATGGCTCTTGTTTTAGTCACATCAAGCTAACTTGCGGGAGTTAGGGCTACGTTAATACCTCATACAGAATCATCACCAAACCATCCTACTTCGTTATGGAATCTCCACCATGTAAACAGTTGTTAAAGTGGTTTTTGGTATTGGTAGAGAGTATGACAATATCCGATCCCGATCTCTTTAACAACCAAACGCTTATTTCACACCATGGTAATTTTATTTCAAAACAGTTCATACTTCATATCAAAAAATCATATTCATTCCAAAATCATATCACTTTCTAAATTATATCACTTTCGAAATCATATTCACTTTAAATTATAATCCGCTTTAAAATCATAACCACACAATAGTTTATATATTAAAATGGTTTATATTTAAAAATAGTTTATATATTAAAATAGTTGTAAATTAAAAATAGTTTATATCTAAAAATAGATTACATATTAAAAATGTTTATCTATATTAAAATAGTTTTTACATATTTTAAAGAGTTTATACAGAAATACTTTCAAATTAGAATTGTTTCGTCCAATTCCACAAATCAATTCAATCAACTTCATTCCAAAATTTAATTTAAATCAAATCCCAGTTCAACAATTCCAATTAGAAAGATTAAAAGTTCAATCCATATTCTTACTAAAACCATTTCTAATTTATATCGATTTCAAATCCAGGTTTGAAATACAAATTCTAAACCACTTCCAATTCAATAGATTTCAAAGTCTAAATATTCAAACAATTTACAATAACTCGATTTGAAAAATTTCATTTATATTTCAAATTCAACTTTAAATTTATTTAAATTTGAAAACATTCACTTAATCGTTTTAATACATTAAAATAAAATCTCAAATTATATGTTTATTTCAAAATTAAATATCTAATTTCAATTATATTTAACTTGAAATTTTTCACTTAATCGTCTTTTACGAACACTTAAATAAAATCTCAAATTCAAACTTAAATCGAATTCAAATATTCAATTTCAGTTTTTATTTAAATTTTGAATATATTCATTTAATCACCTTAATCAAATAAAGTTATAAAGTTATAAAAGCATATTCATAAAATCTCAAAATCAATATGTTCAATTCAATTCTTATTTATATCCAATTCTTAAACAAATAATATTTCAAATCAATTACAATTTATCTTTCCAACCATACTTTATTAAATTTATTACAAAAATCTATTTTTAAATTATTAATATAATTTTATATAAATACCTAAATAATATATATATATATATGCACATACTAATTAAATTAAATTTTATTAAATTAAATCTCATTATTAAATTTTATGTTATATTAAATCTTATTTTTATATATTTAAAAATAATAAAATTATGAGTAAAATCTTAAAATTTATATCTTCAAAACTAACTTATTAATTTAATATTTTCAAATATAAAATTTTAAAAAACTAAATTTTACACGTATACAAAAATAATATATATATATATATTATGTTTTAAAAATCCATATTTATTAAAATCCATATATTTCCTTTCAAAATCATGAAAACCATTTTTCAAAATAGATTACGGTGTCCGTATATAATTTTCTATCATGTGGTCAGGTGATACAGATATTTATCATTTCAATCCGCAATTATATAAGTTTACGGGTATATATCATTTCAACCCGCAATCCCCAAATTCAAAAAATCAATAAAAATTGCTTGGGTGTATCATTTCAACCCATAATGATTTTTCCCTATTCTAAAATATCATTCGGGTATGTACCATTCAACCCATAGGGATTTCCTAACTAACAAGGAACTGGCAGAGTGAGAACACTATAATAACAGCGTAATATAACATAGCACATCAATGGAAAATATGATCAAAATTTTCAAATTAAATATGATATACACATAATAACAGGTTATTGCTGTCAATAATGTCAATTATAATAGGTGAACAAATGCAATTAATTTTATATCATACTTAAACGATTAAATTAATAACAAATTCAATTTTAACAACATATTTCAATCATCATTTCATGTGAAATCAATTTACTAAATATAAGAATGTTAATCGTGAGTGATTGCTCACCTTTCGAGGCTAGAGAAATAACAAGAACAAGATGTGACAATCCAAGCATAAATTCCAAAGCACGGCACAATGAACACGAATTCGACGAGCAAAGTCGATAGCTTGGAGATGATGAAAACAAATCAAACTAGCTTGATATAGACTCAAACAAGATTTATATTATATTATTTTCTAGAATCGTTATTCAATTTGAAAACACATATTATATATATATATATATATATATATATATCAAAATCATTTTCTCTTAAAACGCATCTAACATAATCAAAATACCTATATATTATATTTTGAAAATCTATATATATTTTAAAAATCAATATATCTTTATATGTTATATATTAAAAGCATGTATCAAATAGTTCTTTTCACCTAACCGCTTTGCGTGTCAAATGTTGATTCGTTGCCTCTTTTCTTTACCAATAAAAAGTACTGCCATTTTCAGAAGTAACTATTTGAATTAATTGTAAAAAGCCCATTCTCTTTTATAAATATATAAAGTATTTAAGTCGCATACCTTGAACAATTTTATATACCCATTAAAACACATAGAAAAATTCTACAAAAATTCTAGAAAATCTCTTTTAATATGTTTTCCAACATATAAAAATTTCAGAGCCAATCCTTTTTTATTTAACCGTAAATAATTATTAACCCAAAATAACATTTTCTTTACTAGGAAATTCATATAAATTCCACAAAAAGTCTGAAAATTCTGAATATTGGAAGCCGTCTCTAAAATATCATTTATGATCTTCCTAAAAATTTGCAAAGCATTTGGACGTCATTTAATAGGGTTTTCATATAAAAACATGTCATAAAATCTATATGAACAACCATAAATCATCAATAAGTGTATACAGTCATTCCATCATTCAAAAACATGGCAAATCAATGTAAAATGTTTCGGATTTCATCTTAAAACTGAAAATAATGAGATGTAAACATTATTCGCCTTAGCTTTAGAGATTAAAGAGATTGAGATGTGAATGGATTTGATTTGCTTAAGCTTCTTCCTAGCTTTTCTCTATCTTCTTCCTCTTTCTCTTGTTAACGACGGCGGCTTTTGTTTAAATTTTTTTTGATAAAATGAAATGAACATGTATGGCGGATACACGGCCAAGTTTAAGGGATATAGGAATGGCCTCTTTCCTATTTTACCCTTCCTCTATTTCAATTTAACTCTTGTTTTAACTCATAGATTAAATGGCATGACTACCCTTTAAATTCGAATCTTGATCCCCTAACCAACACATTATTTTATTTTATTTAGCTAATTAAATAACCTAAATAATGTTACCAAAAAATAGAGTGTTACAAACTCTTCTCCATAAAGAATTTCATCCTGGAAATTATGATAAGGTACACAACAAAATAAACAAGAAGGCAAAACATACGATCAAACAAGTCAGGATAAGTATCTCTAATCCTGCTCTCAACTTACCAAGTGCAGTCTCTTTCATCGTCGCTCCACTAGAGTTTGACTAATCTGACTGTCTTCGTTCTAAGCCTCTCATCATCTCTTGCAACAATATGAATAGGCTTCCTCACTATAGTCAAATCCGATTCTACCACTAAATCGTCTAGCATAGTCGGCGCAATAGTTGTCTCCAAGTCTCTAACACACTTTCTGAGATGAGAAACATGGAAAACATTCTGGAATCCTGCCAAACTGCCGATTACTCAACTCTATATGCGAGTTTCTAGATCCTCCCAACAATAGGAAAGGTCCAACGAATCTCAGTGCCAACTTTACAAATCTTCCAAATCTGATCACACCCTTCATTGGTGACACTTTGACGAAAACTTGGTCTCCAATCGAGAACCCTAAATCTTTCCGTCTTCTATCGGCATAACTCTTCTGCTTAGACTGAGCCTCCTTCATCCTAGCCCGAATGACCTCAATCTTGTCTACAGCTTCCCTAACCAAATCTGGACCAAGTACGAACCTATCCCCGGTCTCTAACCAACATACGGAAGATTTGCATGGCCTTTCAGACAAAGCTTCAAACGGTGCCATTCCAATACTAGTTTGATAGCTTTTGTTATACGAAAATTCGACTAAATGCAAATGATCTTCCTATGATCTCCCGAAATCTAAAACACAAGCTCTTAACAAATATTCCATGATTTTGTTAACTCTTTCCATTTTCCCATCTGTCTACGGATGGTAAGAGGTACTCATTTGGAGCTTGGCTCCCAAAACTTCCTGTAGACTCTTTCAGAACTCTCTAGTGAAAAAGAGATCTACCACTTAATATGCTACTAGCAATTCCATGCAGTTTAACCACATTCTTCATAAACAACTTCGCTAATATAGGTGTCATTCTGGTTGACTTAACTGGAATGGAATGGACATTCTTGGTCAATCTATCCACTATAACCCATATACTATCATTTCCTTTGTTCGACCTTGGAAACCCATCAATAAAATCCATGGAAATAAATTCCGTTCTATACGGGAATATCTAATGGCTGAAGCAACCCACTTAGCTTCGGGTGTTCGGCCTTTGCCTGTTGGAAAATCAAGCACTGCTTTACCCATAAGCCAATATCTCGCTTCATACTTCCTCGAAGAAACTCCTCTTCATATCCTAATACATCTTAGTACCTCATGGATGAACAGAGAACTTCGAACGAATGGCATTCCTGCAAGATTTCTTTCCTTATGTTTCCTTCACTCGGAACACATAATCTTACTTTCTTTCTCAACTACCTATTTTGGTCAAGACTGAAATCTTTCAAGTCATCGCTCTCAGTTCCATCTCTTAATTTTTCGATCCGTTCAGTTAATATTAAATCTTCTTTCTGTTTCGAAGTAATCTTTTCAATTATCCCTAGTCGAAATTCCAAACAAGATAACATTACGGTTTCTCCACTAGACCCAGCCTCAGATCTCCACTGCACTCTACAATCTGCTAATGCTTCCAAATCTTTCCACTCAGCAATCATTGCCAACACCACATACTGATGTTTCCTGCTAAGTGCATCTGCAACCTTGTTGCCTTTCCCCGGTGTGTACTCAATCCCAAAATCATAAGTAGCGATAAACAATAACCACCTCTGATGTCTCATGTTCAACTCCTTGTGATGGAAAAAATACTTCATCGAATTATGATCTGTGTATAACTCAAACCTCTCTCCTAAAAGGTACTGTCTCCACACCTTCATTGCAAAAATCACTGGTGCCAATTCCAAATCATGCGTCAAATATCCGACCTGATGCGGTCTATGCTGTCTAGAAGTATATGAAAGTGACTACTGTGTTGCTAGCTATCACTAAGGATCGTGTAATATGGAGTATTATATTAGCGTAGAGATATAATCTAGATAAAATAAAGAAAATGAAATAAGCACACTAGGACCTTTTGTACTGGTTCGAACTTTCTGTTCTACGTCCAGTCCCAGACTACACTCTGGAATTAAAACTAGCAACCCTCACTTGACCTGAAGAAATAGGTTTACACCGCCCGAGCAACCGAACATGACTTCTACTGCCTAAGCAACTGAATAGGACTTTGACCACCTAAGCAACAGAAGAGGACTTTGACCGCCTGAGCAACCAAACAGGACTTTGACCGCGTGAGCAAACGAACAGGACTTTCTTACAAACTAGATTTTAACTTGTCTTTGTGTGTTCTGAATATCATGGATTTGTCACCTGTAGTACACCCTTCCTATAATCTTATCCTCAAGTATGATGTGTGTAGTTGTGTATATATGCAGATTAGGAAGTTTCAAATTGCTTTTAGAAATATAGAATTGTGATTGTAAGCAATGAATGTATGAATTCAAGAGGGTAGTTAATTTAGAAAGTATGATTCAAGTATAAGCAAATAAGTGAAGCAATTTGATCTTGAAATTCATGCATATATATAGTAGTTAAGGAGTTGCAACTAATGGTGAAGAGTTCTCAATAATAGCAATGGCTGCAACTCTTTGCAAGGAAGAAGGCCATTCAAGAAGGAAGTGTCTTTTCAAAAAAATGATTGTTACATACACTTCAGTCGACTGGTATAGAAGCTTCAGTCGACTGAATTCAAAAACGTGCACGTGGATTCAAAAGTGCATAAATTCAGTCAACTGACTGAATGTATTTAGTCGACTGAATTCTATTGTTAAACAAAAACTACTATAGCTTATTTGGTTAGAGCACTTGCCTTCTAAACTAGTGACTCGTGTTTGAGCCTTGTCCTTGCATTTTTTGAAAACTTGATTTTGATTAAAATATGCATGCAAGTTTATTTGAATATGAATGATGATTCTTGAGGAAAGATTTTAAAAAAGCACTAAACTAGACTCTATACACATTTGATGACTCTTTTTAAAATATATAACTATACGAAACATACTTTGAGTCGTTAAGTTCGGATGTTGTTGTAGTTGTAGATTCGTGAATTGTTGTTTCATGTCAACAATCAAAACCTACGATCCAACATTCTCCTCCTTTTTGATGATTACAACTCCATTTGCTACGGATGAATCTTCGACAAGCTTTATTGATTTATCTCTCCCCCTAAATATAATCCTGTAATTATGTTATAGATTTCTCCCGCTGAAACTATGCTATATATTACTATAAATATTTCATCTTTTCTAACCCTTAATCTGTGCTTGCATTGTTTATTCCTGCAAATAGTATTAGAGAAATATCTTTCTCCCCCTTTGTCATCGACAAAAAGGAGAGTTTATATGATGACAAAAACTATTTTCCACACAAGTGTTAACGTAGACCAATATAGAACAAAATAACTACTACTTATAATGTAAGGTATCAAAAAAATAACATTTAAAGCATGCAATACCCAAGGTTCTTATAATTTCCTAATTTTTAGGAAACCATATCCATTTGGGAGTGGTTGAACCTTTATTAATATAGTTTTCATTATAACTACCATATCAAAATAATCATCAATGCATTTTTCTCTATTTTTCCAATTAACAAGAACCCAAATACTTAGATAATTTTTATTCATATTTCCCGTCAATAATTTCGTACTTCTAAAGAAATTACAAAAATTATTGGTCATAGTAGTATTTGAATTTCTATAAAAATTGGATTTAGACTTTACTCATAATCTAGTACTAGCACTAACATATTTACTATACATGAAAGCATGTCTAATGCTATTTCTACGATCGGTTTTATTATATCCTAAACCACTTTTATCATATAAAGGTCAAGAACAAGATAAAATCATGTTTAAATTGTTTTGACCTTTATTAAATTTTGTGACTTCAGTGTTAAGTTTATCAAATTTAACTTTAAAGTCACAATTATTATTTTCAAAAGAAATATTACTGTTTTTCAAAATATCAATTTGCTTGTTTATTTTAGAATTCTCTTTTTTAACTTATAGTTCTCATTTTTGAGAAGAAAAATTCAAGATTCTGAATTATCTAAAGATGATTGTAATAAATCATTTTGTCTTTTCAAATCCGTAATTTCTTTTGAAAAAATTTCTTTTTCAAACATAGTATTTTGTTCGTCTAGAAAATCTTTAAGAGCCTCAAAATTATTTTTCACAACACCATGTTGATTTTCTAAATCTAATTTCTCATTTTTTAATTTCTCATTTTCAAGTTTGATTGATTTCATCTTTTCTGAATAATAAAATTAAGCTTTGAGATCTTATCGCTTATACTAACTAATTCACTATTCTCATTTACTGAAATTTGTAAATCAAAAGGTACCTTTTTACAGTCCTCATTGGTCGTTGCTCTGATTGTTTTCTGCTTTTTTCTTGTTGTATTTCGATCGGATCTTTTTCTGGCCATTATTTTATGGTGTTGTGACGACCGATAGAATTCCAGGCTCCGATACCAAATGAAAGTGACTACTTCGTGGCTAGTTATCACTTAGGATCATGTAATATGGAGTATTATATTAGTGCAGAGACATAATCTAGATAAAATAAAGTAAATGAAATAAGCACACCAGGACGTTTTATACTGGTTCGAACTTCCCGTTCTATGTCCAGTCCCAAACTACACTCTGGAATTAAAACCAGCAACTCTCGCTTAACCCGGAGGAATAGGTTTACACCGCCCGAACAACCGAACATGGCTTCTATCGCCTAAGCAACCAAATAGGACTTTGACTGGCTGAGCAACAGAATAGGACTTCGACCGCTTGAGCAAACGAACAGGACTTTAACCGCCTGAGCAACCGAACAAGGCTTTCTCACAAACTGGATTTTAACTTGACTTTGTGTGTTCTGAATAACACAGATTTGTCACTTGTAGTACACCCTTTCTATAATTTTATCCTCAAGTATGATGTGTGTAGTTGTGTACATATGAAGATTAGGAAGTTTCAAATTGCTTTTAGAAATATAGAATTCTGACTGCAAGCAATGAATGATTGAATTCAAGAGGGTAGTTAATTCATAAAATATGATTCAAGTATAAGCAAGTAAGTGAAGTAATTTGATCTTGAAATTCATGCATATATATAGTAGTTAAGGAGTTGCAACTGTTGGTGAATAATTCTCAATGAATAGCAATGGCTGCAACTCTTCACGAGGAAGAAGGCCATTCAAAAAGGAAGTGTCTTTTCAAAAAAATGACTGTTACATACAGTTCAGTCAACTGGTATAGAAGCTTTAGTCGACTGAATTCAAAAACATGCATGTGGATTCAAAAGGGCACAGATTCAGTCGATTGACTAAATGTATTCAGTCGACTGAATTCTATTCTTAAACAAAAACTACTGTAGCTCATTTGGTTAGAGTACTTTCCTTCTAAACTAATAACCGTGGTTCAAGCTCCACTCCATGCATTTTTTGAAAACTTGATTTTGATTAAAATATGCATGCAAGTTTATTTGAATATGAATAATGATTCTTGATGAAAGATTTTGACAAAGCAATATACTAGACTCTATACACATTTGATGATTCTTGTTAAAATATATAACTATACGAACCATACTTTGAGTCTTTGAGTTTGGATGTTGTCGTAGTCGCAGATTCGTGAACAGTATAGGCAATCACTTTACCTCTACGCATCAGCACAGCTCCTAATCCTGTTCCACATGCATTTGTGTAAACCACCAAATCCTGATTCCCTTCCGAAACAACCAACACAGGTGCATGGTCAATAAGTGTTTCAAACTCTAGAATGCTTCCTCACACTTATCGGTCCATACAAAACTTTACATCCTTTCTTGTTAGCTTGGTCATCAGTGCAGCTATCCACAAAAAAAATCCTTAATAAATCTCCAATAATAACCTGTCAACCCAACATAACTCTTTTTCTCCTTCACTGTCTCGGGTCTCTTCCAACTGTCCACCATTTCAATCTTAGTCGGATCTACTGACAACCCTTTCTATGAGACTACATGACCTAGAAACTTCACCTTCTCCTTTCAGAAATGACACTTTAAAAACTTCCCCTTCAATTAATATTGCCTTAGCATCTCAAGCACCACTCTAAGATGAAATTCATGCTCCCTTTCATTCTTAGAGTATATCAAGATATCATCGATGAAAACCAATACGAACCTATCCAAGTGCTCTTGGAAAACTCGGTTCATCTCATCTTCCAACTCCATAACAACCAACAAAGCATTCATCTCACTGTTAGAACCTTCTATGACATTAACTATTTGATCACTACAATCAGGGTATCTAAGTGATATTTTCATATCCTGGCAAATATCCTAACATCGTACTCATTTAACTGATCCATCCCAAGAATAATCCTGAACCCTACAAAATCAAACAAATGAAAATTGCAAGCAAAAGTATGACCTAACAGGTCAAAATCTAACTGGTCACATCTCAACCCTAGAGTAGCATACCTTCCTAATGGATTCGCAATTAACTAAATTTGTGTGTTGAGTGTTAACTTAACCATCAAACATCAAGATATAAAAGAATATGACGCACCAGTATCAAATAGAATGCTAACAGGCATAATATGAATCTGAAGCGTACCTCCCAAAACTGCCTTTCCTTTTTCTTGACCTGTTGGCTTTGAAGCGGTATGCTCCAATGCATACGCCATGCCATTTCCATCCTTCGCGGGCTCCTTGCATTGGTTCCTATAATGGCCAATCCGGTCACAATTGAAACACCTGACATTCTTCTTCTCGGCTACTTCCTTTGCCTTTCCAGCATGATACGCGTTAGCAAAGTGCCCCTTTTTGTCGCATTTGAAGCAAGCAATCTCAGACTTCCCTTTATTATCCAATCCACCCTACCGAGCACTCTTCTTAGGAAGAACTTCCTTTTTTGATTCTACCTAACCTGGACCTCCTTAGGCTTACTCTTCTCTAGAGAATCAAGAATCCCTTCATGCCTTAAGGCCAATCTCCACTATGAAATCAGGAGGTCCTCTAATATGAGGTAATGTAGCCCTTTCTAACTCAGGCTGCTACCCCTTAACAAACTTCTCATTCCTCTTCATTACTGTATCCACTGAAGCATACCCATATCTGGCCAACTCCTCGAACTTTCTAGCACATTCTAGAATAGACATCTCTCCCTGGTCTAATTCAAAAAACTTCCTGATTAAAGCTGACTTGCCATTGCAGACATTAACCTCTCCTAGAACCTTCCTTTGAAATCTGCCCATGCCAAGGTTTCCTCCTACACACCAGCTGTCACACTGTTCCACCAGAACAAAACCGCTCCCTGAAGCTGTCTAGATGCCAACCTCCTCTTCTGCTTATCATTGAGCCCCAAGTCTACAAAGATTCTATCACTGTGCAACGACCCATTTTCCACATCTATAGCATCCTCAGTCCCCAGAAAAGGCTTTCTTCTAAGCTTAGCATAATCTCCACTTGGCTTAGCATAATGGTTAACTAACGGAACTCCTACACATGTAGTCCTAACACTCAAGATGCAACTCCCACTTGCATCATATTCATGAAAAACTGATACATAGCTTCCATTCCTACTTGCGGGACTCCAACACCTATATTCTCTGCTTGTGTCTAACCTTGGGTCCTCCTTGTACTAGGTTTGGAATTCTCATCGGTACCCTCCCCTCCTGGGTTAACTCTTCCTCTTTGACCATCCATATCTATATTCAAACCTCATAAGATACAGAAAATATCCTAACAAAAATAGGAGAGTAGAGATAAAGCATGTACTTATATATAGCAAATACAAGTACGTTACTATAGCGTTATCACATACCCTAATCTTACTCTAGTTTCTTAGGATTATATTTTAAAACCAATTTTTAGTTTAAAGTTTTTTTTTCATAAACCATGCTTTGACACCAAGCTGTAACATCCCGTATCTAGAGGCCTGAAGCTAAGAGCTACAGATGCTGCAGTCATTCATAGTATTAACTTCTCATGACAAAATACAGTAATGCTAATGGTATCCATAATATCAGAAGCACTTGATTATGAACAAAATCACAGATAAAACAACATTTTTCTAATTGCATTTCAAAACAAATTTACACCCAAGTTACATAATTCCATATCGTTTCCCAAGCAAAGATTAATCACGAGCTACATATGACGATGCCCTCATGGTTGACCAAAGAAATATAGTCAAATCTGACTTAATACATGGCGTAAATAAAAAAACAATCTGTAACTCCTAAGTAGCTATCCGTCAGCCACCGCTCGTCTTCGGAAGCTTTATTTTCCAAAATGACTAAAACCTGAAAACCTTTACCCTCAGCCTACTAAAATCAATTTTGATCACCCGAGAGTTTAACGGGAAAAAAAAAGTTCGAGTCAGACATAAAGCCTGGTATGAATAATATTGTTACATCTTGGTTTACTAATATTAGTTGAAACCACACTGCTTAGCGGAATGGGTTTCCCCTCACTAATATCCTCTTTAAAACATATATTTTGCAAATCTTTTCCTGCAATCAAACCGATTAAACAAACTGATATAATAATGATAACAATAATAGTTAGATTCATCAAGCTATAATCAGGCAACTAATGGACTATTTGTCCATAAGTAGTAAATGGTCCATATGTCTGAAATCTGGGGTGACTGCCCAAAACTGGTCTAACTGTCCGCAAACTGGACTAACCGTCCGAATCAAAATGGCTATTTGTTCGAATCATTTTCTTAGGGTTAACTACCCTTCTTCTTTTTCCTTGAAATCCTTTACCAAATGATTTAACTTTTTAAATCATACTTATACAAGGAAAATATATTCTTAGCATTACTCTAAGCTATTTTGCCATGATATATATACTTTACTCAAAGTAATGTTGATGAATTTTAATAAGGATTGAGTATCCTTTTAGAACAAGTTAAAACCCTTCTTAACTTGAAAATACTTAGGCTATATTGCCTATTTAATACAATCGAAACCTTTGTCTAAAACCTTTAAACAACCCTTTCAAAACCCCTGAAGGTAACCCATTTCAAAACCATTGAAAGTGACCCTTTCGAAACATTTAAAAGCCTTTTCTTCAAAAGTTTTAAAACATTAGACATCCTTCTTTGAAACCTTTAAATAGTGCCTTTTGAAAACATAGGAAAAACTTTTCCTCTCAACCCTTTCGAAACCTTGGGGAACCACCCCTTTCGAAACCATTTACTAAAACCCTTTAGAAATCATTAAGAAATTAAACCTTTTAAAAGCCTTTGGGTTCAATTTTAAACATGTGGAAATCTTTCAAAACCATTCAAAAATTTGGCCCCTACGAAACCTTTGAAAATCGTCTCGTTGAAAGCATCTGTTTCGAAACCATTTAAAACTGTTTCTCTCAAAACCATTTGGGTAGAAATATGCTCTTTAAACCATTTAAGTCGAAAGCATCTGTTTCCAAACCATTTTCTAAGTAAAGAAGTGACGGTGTCAAAACCATCCTTTCAAAAGCATTGGAGAAGTAGCCATATCTTATAAAACAAAGTACCCCTTTGAAACCATCTGGGTCGAAAGGTAAAAAGGCGGAAGCAAAATGTTTCGACTTAGTCGAAAGCAGTTATTTAAAAACAAAAGTGCAACCCAATGGAAACCATTTCCTTTAAATCTATTTGACCTAGTCGAAAGCTAACTAAGTCGAAAGCTACTTAGTCGAAAGCCATTTAGTCGTAAGCAAGCAGGCACATTTTTAATTTAAAAGCATAATGATGCCTCAACCCCTTCAGAACCTCTAGTTTCGACTCTATACCTTCCGCATATATCCAATTCACTACGTACCAATTTTGTGATACCATATGCATTGGTTTCGCCTGTATTGGAGGCAGAGCACATGAGGCAGAACCTGGTGCCAAAAGCATCGAAACAGTGAAAAACATGTAGCAAATAGTTCTTTTCACCTAACCTGCTTTACATGTCAAATTTTGATTGTTTTCCTCTTTTCTTTACCAATAAAAAGTACTGCCATTTTTAGAAGTAACTATTTGAACTATTTGTAAAAAGCACCTTCCCCTTTTATAAATATATAAAAGATTTAAGTCTCATACCTTAAATAATTTTATATACCCATTACAACACTTAGGAAAATTCTACAAAAATTCCAACAAATCTCTTTTTATATGCTTTCCAACATATAAATATTTCAAACCCAATCCTTTTATTATTTGACCATAAACAATTATTAACCCTAAATAACATTTTCTTTACTAGAAAATTTATATAAATTCCACCAAAATTCAGAAAATTGAAGCCCATCTCTAAATTATCATTTATGATCTTCACAAAAATTCGCAAGGCATTTGGATGTCATTTAATAAGGTTTTCATATCATAACATGTCATAAAATCTATATGAACAACCATAAATCATCAACAAGTATATACAATCATTCCATCATTCAAAAACATGTCAAACCAATGTATAATATTTTGGATTTCATCTTAAAACTAAAAAAAATTAGATGTAAACATTATTCACCTTAGCTTAGAGATTAAAGAGAATGAGATGTGAATGTATTTGATTTGCTTAAGCTTCTTCCTATCTTTTCTCCATCTTCTTCTTCTTTCTCTTATTAATGGTGGTCAGCTTTAGTTTAATTTTTTTTTGATAAAATGAAATGAACGCGTATAGTGAATGCACGCCCAGGTTTAAGGGATATAGGAATGACCTCTTTCCTATTTTACCCTTCCTCTACTTCAGTTTAACTTTTATTTTAATTCATAGGTTAAATGGCACAACTACCCTTTAATTAAATAAAATCTCAATCCCCTAATCAACACATTATTTTACTTTATTTAGCTAATTAAATATCCTAAATAATGTAACCAAAAATGTAGGGTGTTACAGCTATGGATAATATATATAATCATATAGGTTCACAACAATTTAGTTAATATATCAGTCGTTTTCCAAATGGGATTTTCCACCAAACAACCAATAAAACTTCAACAACAATATATAAACTAGCACCCAAGTATTCAACAACAAATTTATAGAGTCACTTATATTATATAGCTAATTTAAAAGTGAGCAAACTCACAAAAATTTTAGTTGTCTTCGAAGCTTCCTGTTTTGAACTAATACCAAATAAGCGTTCGATTTTAGTTGAAATTCTACTAGTTCCAATTCCTACCAATCCGATTCCAAAGCGTAGATAATGCTTTTATAAGTACAATACAACTTACCGCGTTCAATTTGGACCTTGTATGAGTAGAATATGAATTTTATAGGTTATCGGCTTAATTATAATCATGTATTACACTAATCACTTTAAAAAATAAAAAATTACCACATAAACACCTTCCTTCCCAACATTAAAAAAATGTGCATAGATACATGCAAGAAGAACCCATGGTTTGGATATTCAACAGCTGACCGCTCCTCCATCTCTCAATGGAAACGCTCGAAACCGCCTCTTATCATCTCCCATTCGAATTCTCTTCGAGATTGTCACCTCAAATTGACTCTCGACGACACCACTTGGATCGCGATCAAACATTGCTTGCCGTTACAGTAAAGAGACACGGCTTTCCACCAGTGATTGTACACCCCCAAACAATTACCATCTCTTCATTTTTTTTAAGAGAAAATCATCGCCTCGGCCTAATTCCTTCCTAAACTCTGATAAAATTAAACCCTAGTTTCGACCCAAAGCTTCAGCCATTCCCAAAACATGATGGCACGTTACCAGAATGACAAGGGTTGAAGGTCTTGAGCCAATGAACTCAATGAATTGAATTTCATAATTTTTATATGAATATTGGATTTTATTTTAAATTTTGAATGATCGGCCATTACTTTTGTTTACTGGAAAAAAGAAAGAAAGAGAGGAAGGGGAATAAAAGTGAAAATAAGTTTGACTGGCGATCTTATTTTCATTTTATAACCAAATTAATATTCTTGAGCCGCCAAAATGTTTTGAGCCACCAAACAATTTTTAAGCCACTAAAATGTCTAACCAAGGACGGACAAGATGAGTGTATCAAGATTTGCAAATATTTGTGATTGTCGGCATTTCGCCGCATTGGTTTTTATTCGTGCACGGACCCCGGACGACAAATAAAAATACGGTCGCGCTACGAAATATGACACGATCTCAAATCGATAATAAAATACACTAGTTATTACATTCTGGAAATCTCAAATATATAATCATTTGCCGAAATATCGTTAAATGAAGATTTATATATTTACTAAATTAAAAATTATGAAAAAGTTCAATAAATTAAATTAAAAATACGATATTAAAAATCAAGTCGTTTTATCACAATTTGATTTTCTTATTATTTATTATTGTAAATAAATTTATAAAATGAATTTATCGATATTATTTATTAATTAAAAGGAGTTAAATAAGACGATTAAACCATTTAAGTAATATTTAATTCACAATTCAATTATTTAAATGATCACTATTTTTGAATTCAAGTTATTAAGTTCTATTATTTAAATATTTAAAAGCCAATGTCCAAAATTATGGGTTGTTACAGTCTTTGTCCTAATGTCATCTCAACCTTAAGGAATATCAATAAATCGAAAGAATTATCCACTCATACCCACCATTCATGATGGACTAAGTATAATGCATGTACCTCGAGAAATATCAACAAATAAATTCATGTATCTTACCTTGTCCTGTCAATATATTAATAGTGCTACATGACATCTCTTGCTTGAGGAATATCTACAACTAGAGAGTATGCAAGAAATATGTTTATATATAATAGTGGGGGACAGCTCTATATTAAAGATTCGTAATCTTTGATGTATTATATTGAGTGATATCAACTAATGGAATAATGTATTTCTTATGAAATACCCTCGTGATTTAAGTGCCGGACACGTCGAGAATCACGGTATACGTACATTTAGTTATTTATTCCTTAAGTTTATTTAAGGTTTCTATAATGTTCCACCTTTAGTTTATACATTCATATTATATAAGTTTCATTATTATATAACTTCTATATTTTAGTTAGCTTATATAACAATCTTATGTATAACATTAAAGGTGAATTAATTAAACTAATATATAGATATAGATATATTTATCTGTGTATGTATATGTTTTAAAATTGAATAATAAACAATTAATTAAAGATTTAAACTCTTTAATTAAATTATATTAATTTTGAAAGTCATTTTAAGTATACATACATGCATATTTATACTAACTTAAACATTTTAAGATAATATAACATATATCAATATATATAATACATGCACACATACATATATTAAATAAATTAACTTATTTAATTCATTTATTTTATTAATCTTATAAATAAATTAGTTTTTGAAATTAATGTTTAAAATTTAAATTTTTAAACACTTTGAGAATTTTATTATCTTTTCAAACATTTTAAAAACTTAGTGATAATATAACTTTATCATAAAAACTACAATTGTTCGATGTGTTGGTCCTTGAGATGATGGTTTTGATGACAACAAACTTAGAATAAGATTATAAAATATAAATACTAACATTATAGTTTAGATATATATGTATATGAAGGATCTAACCATGCCAGTACCAAGAATGAAGACTTTACAGTATAGAGATTCAAGATATCAAGATTAAAGACTCATAGGTATCAAGAATATCAAGAGTTCAAGATTTCAATAATAAGTAATTTGATTAGGAATTTTGTTAAAACTCCTAGAAAAGCACTGGCATCTTAAAATCCAATTTATTCGTGGAACGGAATCCACTTCGAGCCTGCAAAAGGGATGGAACCCTAAGTAGGATGGAACCTACGAAAAATCTAGTGGAACATTGTTTTGTATCCGCTAACTTTTATTCAAAATGTTTTCAAAATCTTCCTTTTAAAAGAATCAAAAACATCTATCCTGGTTTTAATACTATTAGCCTCAAAATAATCTTTATTTTCAAAGTCAAATTATCCTTGGTTTTAAACTATCTTTTAATAATGATATATTTAAATTTTTAATATTTATACATAGATTTAAATATAAAATTATAGTAAAATTTCATATATACCAAAATATTATTCTCTATGTTTACTTATGTATTTTAACTATAGTTAAGTATATTTATAAAGTTTAAAATAGTTTTAATATAAGATAGAAGTTATTTTCAAAGAAAAACAAATCACCAAAATTTCCTTTGGCATGTCGACATACTCAAGTACCCCATGTCGACATGGTAGCAGTTTATTTCAAAATTTGAATTTTAAAAGAAGTGTCTATTCGTCATATCCCTTCACGAATGGACATGACTGTTGTTCTATTATAAATATGGGTGGTTTTGAATGAATTTGTATTCATATTTTTATTGTTTTCACTCCTCTTCTTCTTCCACATTTCTTTATACATATTCTTACCATCACTCTGCCGAAATCAACATTGAATCTAACTAGATCATTTCTGGTTTGATTCTCTATCACTATCTCAACAAGATCTCAGTGCTATTCAGAGTTATAAACTTCTTTGTAATCAATTTAGCGAGAAAAGATGTGATTGTAGCCTTGGAAATCAATCAAGTTAGAAAAGGTGTGATTGTGGCCTTGGAAATCAATCAAGTTAGAAAAGGTGTGATTGTAGACTAGGAAATCAATTGGGTGAACTTGTTGCCCCTGAAATCAAGTATCTCTACCCATAGGTTGCGAATCTGGAGTGGTGTACCTCGTGGCCTTAAAATCGAGGGTGTAATTGTACAATTGCTTTTGAAAGGAAATCCATACTTGTGTGCAGGACTGGATGTAGGGTAACTCCGAACCAGTATAAAATCTGGTGTGTTCTTTCATTTATTGCTTTTACTTTATTTCTGCATCTTTATTTGATTTTGTGATCATATCTCTGTCTGAATATGGCATACATTTGTGTTCAAATTAACAAAAACTCAAAAAGATTTAGTAATTTCTTTCAACGCTATTCACCCCTCCCTCTAGTGTTAATCCTAGCCTTAAGATGCATATTCCGCATTTCTCATATTTGGTACCAGAGCAAGGTTTTCAAAGTTTTCATAATCTGTATTTTGAAAAATTTTAAAATGGCAATTTTTTGTTTGATAAAATTATTAACACTATTTTCATATGAATATGTCACAGAATCATCATGATATTGCTGTTTAAAACTATATTTAGTTATTTTGAAAAGTCAGTTGATTCTTTAAAAAGTTATGTTGTTTTGCAGGAGAAGAGTTATGTCTAATAACCGTTGGTTAAAAGATATCAGATAATCATTCATCGATCAAGAAGAACAAATGGATATATAGTGGCAATCGACAATGAAATGGGTACCATATCGATAAAAAAACTTTTGGTTCTCAGCTACAACTTGACTTGATACTATACTTCTCTCCATCTGGTTCGCACTACCACTAGTTTCGTGCGAATCCGTTAAGAAATGACCAAGTAATGGTCAAGTGAAGTTTTGGTGAACAAAGAGGAAAATGAAAGCAAAAACGTCAATGGTATTCTTTACCTTGCATCCAGAGATTTGATTATTTTGTCCCAACTCCTTTTCTAGACTGTATTTTTTGTTCTCATGGTCATTTTGATGGGTGGATCATCAAGTTCCGATCAAAATTGAGTGAGATATGATAGTTTGAAGTTGGCTATCCAAAACTGAAAACTGTGTACAGGATTTCCTGCACTTCTTTTACTGTTCGGCCTATTGCACCACAATACTGTCCAAATTTGTCGGCAAACTATTACTAGATCATAGCCCTTGCCTTCCTCTTCGATTTGCCGCTGGTTTCATCCAATTCCATTAAGAAACGAAGGAGATATGCCTTCTAGAAGTTTAGTGGTAAGTAGAAAAATGGGAGGAAGAAGAAGAAGAGAAACTTTTATGAAAAGTAGTGACTGTTGGGCCTATTTATAGTGGTTGAAGTGTCCATTCATTCAAAATTCAAATTCAAAATTTTGGCGCCAAGTTGGTCAATCTACTAAATCATCTTTATCTTTCTCATACTGTGATGTCCCGGAAAATTTAGGCAATAATTATTTAATAATTTCATTAATAATTATTTTCAAATGTGAAATATTAATTAAATAATTTAATTTAAACTGAAATTCTCTTTTGAAAATTTATAATTATTTTGTTTGTTAAATGATATTGTTTTCAAAGGCTAAAAATATTTAAGTAATAAATTATCTTTTTAAACTGTTTTAAAAATATTTTATTTATAATGTATAGATGTTTATACATTGTAAATAGAGAGATTTGGTTTTTATTTTAATTTATATTTAATAAAGAATATTTTCTAATTATTATATATTAATGTAAATGTGTAAATTGATTTAAATTAGTAAGTAAGTATTTTTTTTGTTTAAAAAAATATATATATATAGTTTAATTTTGTTTTATAAAAGTTTATTTTGTTTTGTTTTATTTTAAAAATTTGTTTTCTCTTTGAAATAAGATTTAATTCAACAATTCTTTTCCTTTGAAATTTTGTTTCATATAAAATATTATTTTAAAAATAATTAAACAAGCATTTAAAATGTAAGTGTATATGTATTTATTTAGAAGCTAATGTTAATAAACATTTAAAATCATGCTTAAATAAATTTGAAATGTTTTAAGACCAATTTAAATACACTTATAAATTTGGAAATGGCTTTTAAATATTAACATGTACATGTGTTAATCATTTAACTAATGAAATAGACACTTGTAAAACAATTAGCACTATAAGATAACAAGTGGCATGTTAATATGTTTTGAAATTAATTTTTGTAAACAAGAAAACATAATATGGCTAAGGTATTTGATAAAAACAATTCTCTTCAAAAATAAAACCTAAAATCAGATTTCTGTAAAAAATCAAAAACCCCTCAAACAAATGCAAATCATTTTCTTCATAAACAAACTTCAATCAAGTCTGCATGCTCAATTACAACCTCAAATCTGCAAATCACTTCTTCAAAATACAACTTCATATATGCAATCAATTTCTTAAATCTGCAAAATGAAAAATGGAGTCTGCATACCATTTTTCAACACCAAATCTGGAGCTCAACTCCAATTTAAAATCTGAGCTAGGAATGGGTCTGCATGCATCATCATTACAGAAGCAACAAGCAACTTCAACTTGCTAATGGCATTCAAGTTCAACATGCATTTCAATATGCATTTCTGGAAAATGGGATCTGCCTAAGCTTGTGCTCTGCATCAAATTGATTTCTGCATCTTCAATTTAATAGGTGAGTAAACTTTTAATTTTAAAAACAGTTTTGTTTTAAAATAAATTCACATGCAAGTATAGAACTCAATTCAAAGCAAAACTGTCATTAAAAATATATATATAAACTGCTATGGATGAAACTGCAGTAATTTATTTTGTTTGAAGAAAATAACTTCACAAAAGGGAAAGCTTGAATGATCTGTTGCATGTGTATTGATTGTATAAGCAAGCTTGTTTGAGTGAATTGTGAGGAATGTTCTGTGTATATATATATATATATATATATATAACTATGTATATATATGATGCTATGGCCAGAAATCTGCATACCTGTTTGTTTCTAAAACTTAGATTATTTAAAAAAAAAAAAAAAAACCTTTAACTCTGAAATTAACTCTCTGTTAGGATTGAGATGTAAACAAAGCTTGGCTGTTAGCATAAATTCAGGGTTGTAAATTTTGTTTATAAATTATGTTCTTAGATCATGTTTTAGTAAAAAAAAAATATATATATATATAAAAGCCCTGTTACCTCTGAACAAATTTGACAGTAAGTTTTTTTTAAAAATAAACCAAACATTCATTGAAGTGAATCAAATCAAGAAATCATGAACTTCTTAAATCATTGAGACAAGTTTATAATCTGAATACATGAATGAAATCATGATTTCTAAAAAAAAAAAAAAAAAAAAACTTTTAAAGTAATTATGGGATTTGGAATTTTGTTTGTACAGAATTAAAATTTTGGGTTTGACTGCCAGGATAGTAATTGTTAGGTGTTAAGATGCTTTATGTTAATGGAGTGATGATGAGAGAAATGATGGAATTTGGTGTTAGATGATATTTGGGTTTCCAGGCTTCCAAAACCCTGGGTTTAAGTGAGCATTATTTAGTATATGCTCATGCGCTATGTTGCATCGAGTGGAGTAGGGATTTGAGGAGTTGTAGAAGAAGTGTAGAGGAAGCTATGGCCAGGGTCGCGTCGATGATGATGGTCGGTGGCGAGTTTAAGGGCTGTTGACAGGGTTGCAGTGGTTTCTTATGGTCTGGTGAACTACTGTAGTGCAGAGTTTTTGACTCGAGTCATCCCTCGGGTTTCTGTGCTTATGACTCGAAGCAGAGGTTTGAAGAACTCGAAGTGGTTTAAAGGGTTGCTCGGGTAAGATGGGTGCAGGGATATAAACTGTGTAGTTTTGCAGTTTTTTTTATGTTGAATGAAATTCATATTTAAGTTGAAACTGGATTCAAGTATGAATTGAAATTGAATTCAAATAAGGTTTGAAGTTCAAAGTTTTTAAATATGAAACTTTTAAATTTAACAAGTTTTAAATTTCTGTTTAAACAAATAAAAAAAAAAAATATAAACTGTTTCAGGTTTTTAAACCTGAGAGTTGCAGTTTTTTTTTATGTCAATTGAATTCAAATTCTAGTGCAGATTTTTGATTTAAGTGAAAATTTGAATCTGAATTCAAATAGAGTTTTAAATTCAAGGTTGTAAAAAAATGAAACTTTCATATTTAAACAAGTTTAAAATTCTGTTTAAATCAAGTTTTAAAACAAACAGTTTCAGGTTTAAAATCCTGAAGCTTTGTAGTTTCAAACATTTGAATGAAATTTAAATGTTTGTGTGGGAATTTGATTTCAGGTGAAAGTTGAAAACTGAATTTAAGTGTAATTCAATGTTTTTAAAAAAAAAATGAAATATCTTAAGCAAGTTTAAAGTTTGGTTTTAAATCAAAATTAAAAATGTTTCAGGTTTTAAACCTGAAGGTTGTTTTGCAGTTTTAAAAATGTTGAATGAAATTCATATTTTTTTTAATTGCAACTTGATTTAAATATGATTTGAGTCTGAATTCAAATGTAGTTGAAATTTAAAGTTTTGAAAATGAGGATCTTAATTTAAACAAAATTTAATCTGGATTAAGTCAAGATCTTAAATAGTTTCAGGTTATCTTTTAAACCTGATTTTTGATTTAAAACAAGTTTGTTTGAGTTTTAAACATTGAACAGATTTAAACATTTTTAAACAAGATTTAAATTGGTTTGAAATCAAATTTATACAGTTTCAAATTTACTTTGAAACCCAATTTTGATTTCAAACAAGTTTATAATTTTAAAGAAGGATGAATGAACATATTTCAATGTTTAATATAGATTTGAAGATGAGATTTGATTTCAAATAAGTTTTAAAATTTGAAGGAATCTAGTTCCTTTAGTATTTGAAGATATTTGAATTTAAAATATGAAGTGTTAATTTAGATTTATGTTTAAATGGTTAAACATTTTGAAAATATCAAAATTTTAAAATGGAATTTAAATTTAGAAATGTATTGTGTAAATACATTTTGAATGTAAATAAAGTCATTTGATAATTAAGGATTTACTTAATTATTTGGCTTTTAAATAATGGTTTAGATTAATTTTTAATTAGAAATGATTTATTAACCTAAATTAAATTTTCTTAAGTATATATTTAGTGAAATTTGTTAATTAATAAATGATGATAATTATCTAAGGATAATTTAGTAATTAATTAAGGAAATTAATTTTGGATAATTAATTAGATTAATTAATTGAATCTAATTAATGATAATTGTTAAGTAATTAAGGAATTAATTACTTATTGTAATTAATTTGGATTGTGATTTAATTAAGTTAATTAACTTAGTTTAATTAATTTAAATAAATCATCTAATGATTTTTAGAGAGTAATTACTTAATGTAATTAGTGGAGCAGGATTACTTGATGAAGTAATAGTGTTAATTACTGAAATATAATTAGTAATTTGGATTAATTACTTTTGTAATAAATTAAGGAATTAATTAATGATTAGTTATTGGTTAATTAATTTATAAATGAGTAATTAAGATAGTTAATTATTAATCAAGGTGATTAATAATTAGACTAATTACTAAATGTAATTAATTTGAATTAAGTAATTTATCTAAATATTAAAGATCATTAATTAATGTTAATGATGTAATTAAGGATTGTTTAATTAAGTAATAATTAATTAATTAAGTGATTAATTAATTGTAATTAATTAAGGACAAATATAATTAATTATAATTAATTAATAAAGGAGTAATTAATGTTAATTACTTATAATTTAGGTTAATTAATTTATAAAATTAATTAAAGACTAATTACTTATTGTAATTAGTGAATGATTTATCAAAGTGTTTAATCAAGTTAAATACTTAGTGGATAATTAATTAACTAGGTTAATTAATGGATGTTAAGCAGGATTTAAATGTGTTGATTAATTTAATTTATTTTAAATTAATTAGAGATGGTTGTAATTAATTTAATTCATTTTAAATTAATTATAATTAATGGTTAAATCATTGCTTATGGATGTTATTGATTGAATGGTTGTGATCTCAGAAATGAGATGATTGTATCTATATGATATGAATGATTGGTTTAAGTATGATGGTTTGTGATGGATTATTTGGTTGAGATGATTATCTGTTTATGGATGATACAGATTATCTGCTATGTTATGAATATGATTATCTATTGTGATATGTAGTTTATCTATCTGTGTGAATTAGATAATAATGAAATAAGTTAATTGTTTAAAACCCTTAAGTACAACTTGGACATTAAGATGGCGTTTGGTTTCGATGAGACCGGGATCGGGTTTCCATATTTGGAATTCCGAAAACCACATCGATTCCAATTAAACGTTAGGCCGTTAATCCAAGTGGAGCAAGTGAAGACTCGAGGTGTAAGGGCTATACGTCAGTATAACTCTGTGGGTGATTCCGTAATGAGTTTGACGGAATAGTGCTTATAGATTCGAGATGGTGATTTAGAGTGCAAGGGTTATCGTCGTTAACTCTGAGGGTGATTCCAATACGAGTGTAACGAGATAATGCCTTCGGTTTCGTTCGAACCCGGAACGAACTTGTATGGATTGAATGCTTTCAGAACATCGTCAGGTGGACGATGAGCATTCTAAGATTTGATGTCCTCTAAAGGTAATCGTAGCCTCAAGCCTCATCAACCGGGAATGGCTAAAACAGGGGAGGTGCAGCAAGGCTTCGTGGGTAGCACCCACTTGAGAGAAAGATTTTCCCCTGTCTAGAGGTCCCTTTTTATTCGGCTGTGTGGGCAGTTGGAATCGTGCGCCAACTGCGGGGTTGTCTTGTTTGGGACTGTTCAGTAAGGAACGGTCCCGGCCTTGTGTTGCAGGGGAGTTAGGGTGGCTCCTCGGTACGGTGATCTAGGCCACGTACTGTGACGGGCGGTACCCCAGTAGCCCTGCCATTGTTGGAAACTCATTTTCCCTACGAGACCCTACGGTTTTGTTTGTATTACCCACTTTTGTGGCTAGTAGCTGGAATTTAATCATGTAACAATTTCGGCTATTTCTTATTTACTTGAAAACCCTAGACACTATTATAATATCACTGGATTTCCTATCAAATGTTTTGGTTAGCGTAAGGTAAAAACTTTTCCATGTTTATGTGTGGGAAGTCTTACGTGATACCTTTTGTTTTAAAAGGATTTTCTAAAGTTAAGCAACTTTTATCCCCGTTTACTCACACCAGACCCCTGTCTGACCTGAGTGTTTATTTTCTGTTTTATTAAACTCTTGGGTACTCATATTATGTATGAGTAGTCAAGTGATTCAGGATTGCTTCGACAAGTTCTGGAGGAGATAATGGAGCAGGAGGCTTCAGCGTGTAGATATATGTAAAGGTTCCGCTGTGTTTGAAGTTGAGTCTGATTCTCTGATGTACTTGTATTGTAATTGCTAGACAGATGTCTATAACTGTCTAGTTTATGTTGTATTGGCTGATTAACTCTGATGTATATGATACTATGTAAAGATTTATGTGATATATTATAATTTATTCGATTCCGCTGTGAGATTCTGATGTTGTCTGTTCTTTCTTTCCTTTCTTTTCTCTTTTCTATCCCTTTCTTTCTTCTTAACGATCCAACTTTCTGGAGTGAGGAAGTTGGGTCGTTACATTGGTATCAGAGCGTTAGGTGGAGTGAAAACCTAGGCTCTGTAGTGGAGTTTTCTTGAGAGAGCGTATTTGTAATTTTTAATATATATATTATTTATTTCTGCCTATTTGTTGGGTTACCTGTTCAGGTTTTCCAATAAGAAATAAAGATACATGTGGTAGTGGTGTGAGTAACACAACTACCAATGGTTAGAGTTTGAGTGATTGAGGTTGGAAGTGGTCTGCTAGGGAAGTTTTGGGTATCTTGAGTAGCTTGGCAGTTTGGTGTGAAGGATTTCACCAATCTCTGAAGGAAATCTTTTTAAGATTCAGAGTTTATTTTGGATTGTAAGCTTGGTTGAACTCATGTGAGTTGTTTTTCTTGAGTTTGGATCAGTTAGGAGTTCTGAAGCCTGCATTGGTATTTTGGCAACCTTAGGAAGGAGTTCTGTCTATATTTGAGTTTTGAGACTCAGTTTGGCAGAGTGTTTTGAGCTTGGTTTGGGAGCGAGTTTTCTGAGAGACATATGTCTATCTGGAAGGCTTTATGGTGGATGAGGCTGGTGTAGCTTTGTGATTCGATGGGTTTTTGGATAAGGAAGTTTTTGGCAGCAGTAGCACCAGCGAGTGGCATGTTCTTCGATGGTTCAGAAATCTCTGTGATTCTTTTGTCAGGAGTTCGGGCAGATGGTGGAGCTTGTCCATTTCTTCTGGAAGCTCAGTTGGGTGTGATGTTAGTGGTTAAGGGGTGGACCACTAGTTTCTTCTTTTGAAGGCTTTAGCTGTTCTGATTGTTGAAGTGAGAACGATTTCTTAAAATCTGAACTAAGCAGAATCGCAAAAGTGACTTGCGATGGTTCGGGAGTTCTCTGAGTGATCTTTGATTGGATTGAAGCATCTCTCTAAGATGTTTGAGTTATCGAAGTGGTATTTTCTAGATATCTTCGAAGGAGTTGAGATTTGCATCCGTATCAAGAGATTGAGTTCTATATCGACTCGATTCTTGGAGCTTTACCGGTGGTTCAGCATTGTAGGAGATTCTTTGAGTATGTTCTGTTTAAGTTGGCAGGATTTATTGGATCCAGTTTTCTGATTGAATTTTTGTGGTGTTGTGACCGAATCGGATAGGTCACTGAGATTTTGTGGGATTTGATGAACAATATTCCGGGATAAGTTGATCAAGTTTATACTTGTGTTCATCAAACAGCATTCTCGAATCAGAGTTGCGCAGTGGAAGCATGATGGCAGCTATTCCAGAATAGGAGCACCCGATTCATTGGAAATTTGAGTTTTGTTTTGGATCAGAGGATTTCTACAGGAAATTCATTTTGGATCTGGAGACGTAATTGTTTTGTATTTGTTTATTTCCAGAAAGAGTAGTTGTCTGAAGACTTCTGATATCTGTAGTAGAGTTTGTATGGTGGATTTTGATTGACCTAGAAGTTGAGGCAGCCCAGGATCGTCATGAGAGATTTGTGGATATGAGTGTTGGATCTTTCTGTTTCTTTTGAGAGATTTGTGGATTTGAGTTTTGGATTTTTCTGTTTTCTCTTGAGAGTTAAGTGTTTGGTCTACATGATTGAATTTCCAGTTCGGATGGCTGGAATTTGTTTTGTTTCCACGTATCTCTGAGGGAGTACGTGTATGGTTATCTCTGGTTTTAGATCCAGTAGTTCTGAGAGATTTGAGAATTGATCAGGACTTGCCGGTAGTCCTGTATTCTGTTTAGATTTGTAGATCTAGATATATAGGAGCTCTAGATCTGAGTGGTATAGTTAGTTTAGATTTTGTAGGGCGAGTGTCCCGGTGTTTGTACCTGGGAAACTCTAGGGAATTTTATCCAGAATTTTGTCTGGATAATTAGAATTGTTTGTTTAAATTGGTTGCTATGGTTGCTAGAATTTGGTTGATAGTATATGATTGCTCTTTTTAAATTTAAAATCTGTATGGAATTATTAAATTACCTTTGCTTTTAAATTTCGGGGACGAAATTCTTTTAAGGGGGGAGGAATGTGATGTCCCGGAAAATTTAGGCAATAATTATTTAATAATTTCATTAATAATTATTTTCAAATGTGAAATATTAATTAAATAATTTAATTTAAACTGAAATTCTCTTTTGAAAATTTATAATTATTTTGTTTGTTAAATGATATTGTTTTCAAAGGCTAAAAATATTTAAGTAATAAATTATCTTTTTAAACTGTTTTAAAAATATTTTATTTATAATGTATAGATGTTTATACATTGTAAATAGAGAGATTTGGTTTTTATTTTAATTTATATTTAATAAAGAATATTTTCTAATTATTATATATTAATGTAAATGTGTAAATTGATTTAAATTAGTAAGTAAGTATTTTTTTTGTTTAAAAAAATATATATATATATAGTTTAATTTTGTTTTATAAAAGTTTATTTTGTTTTGTTTTATTTTAAAAATTTGTTTTCTCTTTGAAATAAGATTTAATTCAACAATTCTTTTCCTTTGAAATTTTGTTTCATATAAAATATTATTTTAAAAATAATTAAACAAGCATTTAAAATGTAAGTGTATATGTATTTATTTAGAAGCTAATGTTAATAAACATTTAAAATCATGCTTAAATAAATTTGAAATGTTTTAAGACCAATTTAAATACACTTATAAATTTGGAAATGGCTTTTAAATATTAACATGTACATGTGTTAATCATTTAACTAATGAAATAGACACTTGTAAAACAATTAGCACTATAAGATAACAAGTGGCATGTTAATATGTTTTGAAATTAATTTTTGTAAACAAGAAAACATAATATGGCTAAGGTATTTGATAAAAACAATTCTCTTCAAAAATAAAACCTAAAATCAGATTTCTGTAAAAAATCAAAAACCCCTCAAACAAATGCAAATCATTTTCTTCATAAACAAACTTCAATCAAGTCTGCATGCTCAATTACAACCTCAAATCTGCAAATCACTTCTTCAAAATACAACTTCATATATGCAATCAATTTCTTAAATCTGCAAAATGAAAAATGGAGTCTGCATACCATTTTTCAACACCAAATCTGGAGCTCAACTCCAATTTAAAATCTGAGCTAGGAATGGGTCTGCATGCATCATCATTACAGAAGCAACAAGCAACTTCAACTTGCTAATGGCATTCAAGTTCAACATGCATTTCAATATGCATTTCTGGAAAATGGGATCTGCCTAAGCTTGTGCTCTGCATCAAATTGATTTCTGCATCTTCAATTTAATAGGTGAGTAAACTTTTAATTTTAAAAACAGTTTTGTTTTAAAATAAATTCACATGCAAGTATAGAACTCAATTCAAAGCAAAACTGTCATTAAAAATATATATATAAACTGCTATGGATGAAACTGCAGTAATTTATTTTGTTTGAAGAAAATAACTTCACAAAAGGGAAAGCTTGAATGATCTGTTGCATGTGTATTGATTGTATAAGCAAGCTTGTTTGAGTGAATTGTGAGGAATGTTCTGTGTATATATATATATATATAACTATGTATATATATGATGCTATGGCCAGAAATCTGCATACCTGTTTGTTTCTAAAACTTAGATTATTTAAAAAAAAAAAAAAAAAACCTTTAACTCTGAAATTAACTCTCTGTTAGGATTGAGATGTAAACAAAGCTTGGCTGTTAGCATAAATTCAGGGTTGTAAATTTTGTTTATAAATTATGTTCTTAGATCATGTTTTAGTATAAAAAAATATATATATATAAAAGCCCTGTTACCTCTGAACAAATTTGACAGTAAGTTTTTTTTAAAAATAAACCAAACATTCATTGAAGTGAATCAAATCAAGAAATCATGAACTTCTTAAATCATTGAGACAAGTTTATAATCTGAATACATGAATGAAATCATGATTTCTAAAAAAAAAAAAAAAAAAAAACTTTTAAAGTAATTATGGGATTTGGAATTTTGTTTGTACAGAATTAAAATTTTGGGTTTGACTGCCAGGATAGTAATTGTTAGGTGTTAAGATGCTTTATGTTAATGGAGTGATGATGAGAGAAATGATGGAATTTGGTGTTAGATGATATTTGGGTTTCCAGGCTTCCAAAACCCTGGGTTTAAGTGAGCAGTATTTAGTATATGCTCATGCGCTATGTTGCATCGAGTGGAGTAGGGATTTGAGGAGTTGTAGAAGAAGTGTAGAGGAAGCTATGGCCAGGGTCGCGTCGATGATGATGGTCGGTGGCGAGTTTAAGGGCTGTTGACAGGGTTGCAGTGGTTTCTTATGGTCTGGTGAACTACTGTAGTGCAGAGTTTTTGACTCGAGTCATCCCTCGGGTTTCTGTGCTTATGACTCGAAGCAGAGGTTTGAAGAACTCGAAGTGGTTTAAAGGGTTGCTCGGGTAAGATGGGTGCAGGGATATAAACTGTGTAGTTTTGCAGTTTTTTTTATGTTGAATGAAATTCATATTTAAGTTGAAACTGGATTCAAGTATGAATTGAAATTGAATTCAAATAAGGTTTGAAGTTCAAAGTTTTTAAATATGAAACTTTTAAATTTAACAAGTTTTAAATTTCTGTTTAAACAAATAAAAAAAAAAAATATAAACTGTTTCAGGTTTTTAAACCTGAGAGTTGCAGTTTTTTTTTATGTCAATTGAATTCAAATTCTAGTGCAGATTTTTGATTTAAGTGAAAATTTGAATCTGAATTCAAATAGAGTTTTAAATTCAAGGTTGTAAAAAAATGAAACTTTCATATTTAAACAAGTTTAAAATTCTGTTTAAATCAAGTTTTAAAACAAACAGTTTCAGGTTTAAAATCCTGAAGCTTTGTAGTTTCAAACATTTGAATGAAATTTAAATGTTTGTGTGGGAATTTGATTTCAGGTGAAAGTTGAAAACTGAATTTAAGTGTAATTCAATGTTTTTAAAAAAAAAATGAAATATCTTAAGCAAGTTTAAAGTTTGGTTTTAAATCAAAATTAAAAATGTTTCAGGTTTTAAACCTGAAGGTTGTTTTGCAGTTTTAAAAATGTTGAATGAAATTCATATTTTTTTTAATTGCAACTTGATTTAAATATGATTTGAGTCTGAATTCAAATGTAGTTGAAATTTAAAGTTTTGAAAATGAGGATCTTAATTTAAACAAAATTTAATCTGGATTAAGTCAAGATCTTAAATAGTTTCAGGTTATCTTTTAAACCTGATTTTGGATTTAAAACAAGTTTATTTGAGTTTTAAACATTGAACAGATTTAAACATTTTTAAACAAGATTTAAATTGGTTTGAAATCAAATTTATACAGTTTCAAATTTACTTTGAAACCCAATTTTGATTTCAAACAAGTTTATAATTTTAAAGAAGGATGAATGAACATATTTCAATGTTTAATATAGATTTGAAGATGAGATTTGATTTCAAATAAGTTTTAAAATTTGAAGGAATCTAGTTCCTTTAGTATTTGAAGATATTTGAATTTAAAATATGAAGTGTTAATTTAGATTTATGTTTAAATGGTTAAACATTTTGAAAATATCAAAATTTTAAAATGGAATTTAAATTTAGAAATGTATTGTGTAAATACATTTTGAATGTAAATAAAGTCATTTGATAATTAAGGATTTACTTAATTATTTGGCTTTTAAATAATGGTTTAGATTAATTTTTAATTAGAAATGATTTATTAACCTAAATTAAATTTTCTTAAGTATATATTTAGTGAAATTTGTTAATTAATAAATGATGATAATTATCTAAGGATAATTTAGTAATTAATTAAGGAAATTAATTTTGGATAATTAATTAGATTAATTAATTGAATCTAATTAATGATAATTGTTAAGTAATTAAGGAATTAATTACTTATTGTAATTAATTTGGATTGTGATTTAATTAAGTTAATTAACTTAGTTTAATTAATTTAAATAAATCATCTAATGATTTTTAGAGAGTAATTACTTAATGTAATTAGTGGAGCAGGATTACTTGATGAAGTAATAGTGTTAATTACTGAAATATAATTAGTAATTTGGATTAATTACTTTTGTAATAAATTAAGGAATTAATTAATGATTAGTTATTGGTTAATTAATTTATAAATGAGTAATTAAGATAGTTAATTATTAATCAAGGTGATTAATAATTAGACTAATTAACGGGAAGGAAGACCATTCCACACGAGCAGCTTCACATATTTTTCTGTAATGGTCGGCTTCCCCTTTTCCAAGCGATTTCCAGATCTCGCGTCCCCTTCTTCCTCCCCGTGTTTCTTCTAGCCCCTCTCACTCGCCCCCTTCATGTCCTCTTCCCCTTCTCCTCATAACCCTAAGCGTCTGCCCTCCCCCTCCTCAACACGATCTGGTCGACACTTTGGTGTCATGGTTTCTGATGTCAACGCTCGACCTAATCTACACTCGTCCCGAGATTTTCCACCTCTTCAAGCGTCCAAGCAGTCCCCTCTTGTTCCTATTGCCCCCCCTTGCTTGAATGATGAAACAATTGCTACTTCCTGTAACCCTAAAGTGAGTTCGGCTTTGAATAATTATCTTGGGTCTCCTAGCTGCGAATTGGGTCAGCAAGTTTTGGGGGTTTTGGAAGTAGAACGCGATGTTGGTAGTGGTAGTGAGCTTGTTGTTGGAGGTGGCATAAGCTCGGTTGAGACTGTTGTGCAAGATTGTTGCACATCAAGTGTTTGCATCAATGATGCAAGGGGATCTGGACACGTTACTGCGAATTTTTTGTCATCACCTTCGTGTGTTGGCACTCCTGTCCTGCCGTCTGTTGCTGACAGTCCTGGACTTCCTTCGGCTACGCCTATTGCAAGTGACACTCAATCTGTAAGGCATTTTGTCAGTGCCGATGTTAACCCAGGTCATATTAGTCTGAATCCTGGTGGCAACATGAAATCTCCCAATGTAGCTCTTGACCCCATTCCTGTGGCCACTTCTGGTGTGGAGTGTAGCCATAGCCAATCAGTACCCAAATCTTGGTCTTCACTTTTTACTTCCATGCCTCGTAATGCGGGTGTTTATGAACCGGTTGTGTTTGAAATCCATGAAGAAAACGGAGTTAAAATCCCTCCCCCCAATGTTATCCAAGCCGGTGTGGACTTTTCGTCAGAGTACGTGGTTGGATTCTTTTTGGACCCTAAGCATCGTCTTCCTGATGTGGCTGCTGTATGTCGTAGGGCCTGGAGACTTCACGGTGGTCTTAAAGTTAAGTTGGTTGACTCCTTGTACTACCTATTGTTCTCCTCCCCAGAGGAACGTAGTCGTGTTCTTGAGTCTGAGCCTACCTTCTTCGATGGACAGCCTTTTATTATTACCCCCTGGTCTCCGACGATTGCTAGTGTGCGTGAACAGGTTTTTTCCATCCCAGTTTGGGTTTATTTCTCGCAAATTCCTTCTGCTCTTCAACCGCTGCTTGGTTTGAACTGGCTTGCTTGCAATGTTGGTAAATTGAAGTGTTTTGACTCCAGTACTGTTGCGCGTGACAAGCTTGTTTACGCAAAGGCTCTAATTGAGATTTCTCCCCTGAAGCCTCTTCCTACCTCTATTCCTGTCCAGCTTGCTGTTGGACACGTGGCGGATGTGCGTGTTCGATATGGATGGGTCCCTGACATATGTTCCTCCTGTCACTCTTTTGGCCACATAGCCTCTGCCTGCTCGCGCTCTGTTATATCGGCTTCTGCTCCTAAGATCCCTTTGCCTCGGCCTCCTCTTAGGAAATGGGTACCCAAGGTCACGCAGGATGCTTCTCTATCTACTGACCCTAACCCTCCCATCTCCTTAGCGCGGCCTGCTTCCCCTGTTCCTAGTGCTGTTCTTCCGACTTCTAAGCAGGATCGTGTGGGTTGGGCTGATTCTGAACATTGTTGGGTTGATCTTCGATCTGATATGAGATTCAACCCTGAGGATGACACCTATTTAAGATATGTTTCTGATGATCTTCTGGACCTACGTTGCCTTTATTACACAGTTTCTGGTGATTCCTTGGTTCTTGACTTGGATGGTTCGCATGCTCTAATTAATTCTGTTCTTTTAGCTGATTCTACCTGGGACCGATCTTTTATCTACTCTTCAGACGTTGACAGTTACGATCCATCTCTTGCTGTTCTATTTCGCCCCTTTTTTGGTCTGCTACCTGGTGGATCTCTGGTTTCTACACGTGTAGATGTGGGCGTTTGTGATTCCTCCTCTGCGGAGGAGAACTAGACTAGTTATCTTTATCGAGTAGCTGTGACTTGTCTGTCACACTCCTGTGCTGTATTTTTATTTTTTCTTACTTAGTAGCTAAGGTGACTCTACCTTACTCCTGTATTTCAAGCTTTATTACGTACGTAATAAAAGTGGTCGGTCCACTATAAAACCGTCGGCCTTGCCAAAAAAATAATTAGACTAATTACTAAATGTAATTAATTTGAATTAAGTAATTTATCTAAATATTAAAGATCATTAATTAATGTTAATGATGTAATTAAGGATTGTTTAATTAAGTAATAATTAATTAATTAAGTGATTAATTAATTGTAATTAATTAAGGACAAATATAATTAATTATAATTAATTAATAAAGGAGTAATTAATGTTAATTACTTATAATTTAGGTTAATTAATTTATAAAATTAATTAAAGACTAATTACTTATTGTAATTAGTGAATGATTTATCAAAGTGTTTAATCAAGTTAAATACTTAGTGGATAATTAATTAACTAGGTTAATTAATGGATGTTAAGCAGGATTTAAATGTGTTGATTAATTTAATTTATTTTAAATTAATTAGAGATGGTTGTAATTAATTTAATTCATTTTAAATTAATTATAATTAATGGTTAAATCATTGCTTATGGATGTTATTGATTGAATGGTTGTGATCTCAGAAATGAGATGATTGTATCTATATGATATGAATGATTGGTTTAAGTATGATGGTTTGTGATGGATTATTTGGTTGAGATGATTATCTGTTTATGGATGATACAGATTATCTGCTATGTTATGAATATGATTATCTATTGTGATATGTAGTTTATCTATCTGTGTGAATTAGATAATAATGAAATAAGTTAATTGTTTAAAACCCTTAAGTACAACTTGGACATTAAGATGGCGTTTGGTTTCGATGAGACCGGGATCGGGTTTCCATATTTGGAATTCCGAAAACCACATCGATTCCAATTAAACGTTAGGCCGTTAATCCAAGTGGAGCAAGTGAAGACTCGAGGTGTAAGGGCTATACGTCAGTATAACTCTGTGGGTGATTCCGTAATGAGTTTGACGGAATAGTACTTATAGATTCGAGATGGTGATTTAGAGTGCAAGGGTTATCGTCGTTAACTCTGAGGGTGATTCCAATACGAGTGTAACGAGATAATGCCTTCGGTTTCGTTCGAACCCGGAACGAACTTGTATGGATTGAATGCTTTCAGAACATCGTCAGGTGGACGATGAGCATTCTAAGATTTGACGTCCTCTAAAGGTAATCGTAGCCTCAAGCCTCATCAACCGGGAATGGCTAAAACAGGGGAGGTGCAGCAAGGCTTCGTGGGTAGCACCCACTTGAGAGCAAGATTTTCCCCTGTCTAGAGGTCCCTTTTTATTCGGCTGTGTGGGCAGTTGGAATCGCGCGCCAACTGCGGGGTTGTCTTGTTTGGGACTGTTCAGTAAGGAACGGTCCCGGCCTTGTGTTGCAGGGGAGTTAGGGTGGCTCCTCGGTACGGTGATCTAGGCCACGTACTGTGACGGGCGGTACCCCAGTAGCCCTGCCATTGTTGGAAACTCATTTTCCCTACGAGACCCTACGGTTTTGTTTGTATTACCCACTTTTGTGGCTAGTAGCTGGAATTTAATCATGTAACAATTTCGGCTATTTCTTATTTACTTGAAAACCCTAGACACTATTATAATATCACTGGATTTCCTATCAAATGTTTTGGTTAGCGTAAGGTAAAAACTTTTCCATGTTTATGTGTGGGAAGTCTTACGTGATACCTTTTGTTTTAAAAGGATTTTCTAAAGTTAAGCAACTTTTATCCCCGTTTACTCACACCAGACCCCTGTCTGACCTGAGTGTTTATTTTCTGTTTTATTAAACTCTTGGGTACTCATATTATGTATGAGTAGTCAAGTGATTCAGGATTGCTTCGACAAGTTCTGGAGGAGATAATGGAGCAGGAGGCTTCAGCGTGTAGATATATGTAAAGGTTCCGCTGTGTTTGAAGTTGAGTCTGATTCTCTGATGTACTTGTATTGTAATTGCTAGACAGATGTCTATAACTGTCTAGTTTATGTTGTATTGGCTGATTAACTCTGATGTATATGATACTATGTAAAGATTTATGTGATATATTATAATTTATTCGATTCCGCTGTGAGATTCTGATGTTGTCTGTTCTTTCTTTCCTTTCTTTTCTCTTTTCTATCCCTTTCTTTCTTCTTAACGATCCAACTTTCTGGAGTGAGGAAGTTGGGTCGTTACACATACGGTATTCAAATTCGGCAAATGAACATACTATGCTGATCAGAAAAACGAGCCCATCGCAATAGAACAGATCTCGTCGTCAAATTCTGAAAGATATAAATGTGTGGTTGACGACAATGGAAGAACAACAAATTTAGAAAGGTGGAGTGCAAAACTTGGTGTGCTTTACTATTATTTTATCTTTATTGTTGCATTTAGGAATATATATTTATGCATTTAGTTATATATAGAAATTTATCTCTTTTATAAGTTTTGATATTTTTGTCCATATATCGATACACCATAGTATAAATTTCGATATATCAGTCTAAATTTTTTCAAAAGTTTTTTAAAATGTGTTTTCTTTCAAATAATAATCTTACTACTAATTTGTTACAACTATACTAAGTAGGAAAGCATTTTTCAATGCATAATGCCAAGTGTCTTTACACATGTTTTCTTATTAATATTTTTATGTTAATTAAATACTATAAAAATTGAGTAAAAAAATCAATTATTTATATGTCAATGTCTAGTCGTAAAATTAGTGTAAAATAATGTTAAAATCAGGCCAGGACTTTAGATAGCATTTCTAAAATGCTATCTTTGCTTCTATTACGCTGCAAATACGTTTTTATAGCATTTCTGTGTTTCAAAACGTTGTAGTGTCTCAGAAACTTTTCATAGCATTTGATAAATGCTGCAGATTCTGTTTTTATAATGTTTTGAATATATATTAGAAAACCTTTTATAGCATTCTGTGAATGCTGTCTTTTTTGTTTGAAACTTTAAATTATAAAAAAACGATATTTAAACTTAGTATTTTTCTCTATTCTTTTTAGAGTTATTTTATAACTTATACTATGATATTTTACAATTAATTTCATGTTTAAATATTTTTTAATAATTAATTAAATTTTTTTAATGTAAGAGGCCTTAATGTAACGCATGTTTATTTTAGTTTTTTCTCAGTCTTTGATATATCATATTTCATTATGTTATTTTTTAACTCAAAAGTGTTTAAACATGTTTGTAAATATTTAAAACAATAATAATTTAATATATAGGTTTTAATTAGTAAGTTAAGTATTTTATAAACATAGAAGTTTGGATTCTTAAAAACAGTTAAGTTAAAAAGAAATTATTTTAAAAGAATTAAATATGGAGGTTATTAATTTTTTATAAAAATCATATTTGATCATATATAGTTTAAGTCCATATTTCTTAGATTTGATTTTGATATTAAATTTGATTACTACCTTTCATGAATATGTTATAGTTTTACTACCATTTATTACCTTTAAACTCTTGTCTTTACTACTCTTTCAGTCTCATTCATTAGTTTCCTTAACCTAAGTCTAGTATCGGTGTGTATTAACCTTGTTTGGTTGAAGTGATTTATAATAAATAGTTTGACGTATGTATACATACATATATATGCTTGTCAATTAGATATTTCTTATCACTCATGTTTATCTTATAATCTGAATATCTCTTACCGTAGTATATATCATCATATCATTAAGCATCCTATTTCATATCACATTTCATTGCATATTACATCATAAATTACAATGCATGAAATATCATAATCTTACAATGCATGAAATATCATAATCATTTGCATCACATGATGCACTTCATTCTACATATCATCTCAAGCTACATTACATATGGCATACATTTCATACTGCATACAAACTACATATTGCATACATGTATATACATAACAAGTGTATTTTATTTAGGAGGAGTTTGTAGTATTGTCTTATAGTATAGGATTATTAGTTTTTGATTTGTTTGACTTGATTGACTTGTTTGACTTAATTGACTTGATTGACTTGTTTGATTTGATTGAGTTTGTTTGAATTGTTTAACATGATTGGCGTTGATGTGTGTGTTGAAATATACTTATACATGTTTATGTATTGAATAATCATAATATAATTATGTTAATGTCTTTCACATTCCATTTACTATACTTTGTTCTAGTATTAGTTTAAGGGGGAGTTTTATAGTTTTAGGATGGTTTTTGTTGATGGCAAAGGGGGAGAAATATAAAATAGGATAGTTAGGCATAGATTAAGGGGGAGTTATTAGTTTTAAGGGGAGTTATTAGGATAGGAGTAATATTTTATAAACAAAGGTTGTCATCATCAAAAAGGGGAAGATTATTAGTCCTTGAGATGATGGTTTTGATGACAACAACCTTAGAATAAGATTATAAAATATAAACACTAACATTATAGTTTAATATATATGCATATGCAGGATCTAACCATGCAGGTACCAAGAATGAAGACTGTACAGTATAGAGATTCAAGATACCAAGACAGAAGACTCATGAGTATCAAGAATATCAAGAGTTCAAGATTTCAATAATAAGTAATTTAATTAGGAATTTTGTTAAAACTCCTAGAAAAGCACTGGCATCTTAAAATCCAATTTATTCGTGGAATGGAATCCACTTCGAGCCTGTTAAAGGAATGGAACCCTAAGTAGGATGGAACCGAAGAAAAATATAGTGGAACATTGTTTTGTATCTGCTAACTTTTATTCAAAATGTTTTACAAAATTATATCTTATTTTTAAAATGTTTTCAAAATCTTCCTTCTAAAAGAATCAAAAACATCTATCCTGGTTTTAATACTTTTAGCCTCAAAATAATCTTTATTTTCAAAATCAAATTATCTTTGGTTTTAAACTATCTTTTAATAATGATATATTTAAATTTTTAATATTTATACTTAGATTTAAATATAAAATTATAGTAAAATTTTATATATACCAAAATATTATTCTCTATGTTTACTTATGTATTTTAACTATAGTTAAGTATATTTATAAAGTTTAAAATAGTTTTAATATAAGATAGAAGTTATTTTCAAAGAAACACAAATCACCAAAATTTCCTTTGGCATGTCGACATACGCAAGTACCCCATGTCGACATGGTTTCAAAATCTGAATTTCAAAAGAAGTGTCTATTCGTCATATCCCTTCACGAATGGACATGGCTGTTGTTCTACTATAAATAGGTGTGGTTTTGAATGAATTTATATTCATATTTTTTGGTTTTCACTCCTCTTCTTCTTCCACATTTCTTTATACATATTCTTACCATTACTCTATCGAAATCAATATTGAATCTAACTAGATCATTTCTGGTTTGATTCTCTATCACTATCTCAACAAGATCTCAGTGCTATTTAGAGTTATAGAATTCTTTGTAATCAATTTAGCGAGAAAAAGTGTGATTGTAGCCTTGGAAATCAATCAAGTTATAAAAGGTGTGATTGTAGCCTTGGAAATCAATCAAGTTAGAAAAGGTGTGATTGTAGCCTAGGAAATCAATTGGGGAACTTGTTTCCGCTGAAATCAAGTATCTTTACCCAGAGGATTGTGAATCTGGAGTGGTGTACCTCGTGGCCTAGAAATCGAGGGTGTAATTGTATAATTGCTTAAAAGGAAATCCGTGCTTGTGTGTGGGACTGGATGTAGGGTAACTCCGAACCTGTATAAAATCCAGTGTGCTCTTTCCTTTATTGCTTTTACTTTATTTCTGCATCTATGTTTGATTATGTGATCATATCCGTGTCTGAATATTGCATACAATTATGTTCAAATTGACAGAAACTCAAAAAGATTTAGTAATTTCTTTAAACACTATTCACCCCCCTCTAGTGTTAATCCTAGCCTTAAGATTCATATTTCGCATTTCTCACACGATGGACGTCATGTCACAATTTAACTATAATCAAAGTAAAATGTCCACATTGAAGTTTTAGTATTCTCAAGTCGAGGGAATTGTGTAACATTATCACTTCGATAATGTTCGTTTGACCTCAGTTGTATTAACCAATAAAGAATTCTTGAGTGAGTCATTCCACGGTTATCTAATAACTATTAGTACGTAGCCTTTCGTTACTCCAGCAACCTTGAGAAATACAATGCCCAACATTTGGAGAGCATTATGTACTCTATTCTTAATGGATGAATCGATATTCTTTCTCAAAACATCTTGACTTGGAATATTTAAAGCAATATGTTATTTTCATTATGATAAAATTTTTATGATTAATAATACTTTGTAATTACTATCACATAACATATCATTTAAGGATTTTCCATCTATATATTTTGATTAATTACTTAATTATTTATATCACTGTATAACAAAAATATTAAATTTAAATAATTTATATATATATATATATAATACATATATGTGTGCCTATATATATAAGTTTATATAAAAAATTAAGGTCATATGAAGAAGTTATTTGGAATGAAGGGGAAAAGTATATAAGAAAATTAATGTCTTATTAATATGGTCATTATCTCATTTAATGCTACCTTTTCTTTTCAAAACTTAAAAACAAAATTAATAAGTGATCAATTTTATAAAAAAATAATATAAAAGAAAAAAACCTAAATTCAAAAAAATAATTAAGATGATATGAAGAAGTTATTTGAAATGAAGGGGCAATGTAATATTAAGGGAAGAAAATTAATGCGTAATTAGTACGGTCATTAATCTCATTTAATACTACTTTTTAATTTCAATAGTTAAAAGTAAATTAATGTGTTATAAATTTTATATAAAATTATGCAACACCAAGCAATGCTCTGTTGTTATGCATAGTTAAAATTCTTTCCAAATTTAAATCATAGTTCATATATCATATACATATTATACAAAGATTTACTTAGTTTAAATCGATTAAATAACTGTAACAATACGTATTTTCGACCCTCAAATGTTGACACTAATACATCCATGGTATTCACATGCCGAGCACCCAACTGTAAAAAGATAGAACATTAGGTTAAAGAAAATTAAGAAAAGAAAAGGAATAAGAAAGAGAAGAATAAAAAATCATAATCTCACGATAGAATGATAACATATAATACCAAAAGATAATACACAGTGTTACTCTAATATATATAGCATTCCAAAATTACTATTCAGAGTACTATCATCAGCTTGGACGGTAATAACAACTTGTCCTGACAATTTCTAAAATATACACAAAGTAATGCAACTGTAACGACCCGCAAATCCGTACCCCTTGAGTCAACACTATTCTACCTAAATCAACTCAAGTTGGACAGAAATACAAACCATTTAGGTTAAAGAAGAAGAGGTAGAAGAAGAAAATTGAAAACAACAACAGAATCTAACCATCGCAGCGGAACAAAATATAATAGATAATAAATGATCTTTACTCAAAATCAAGTTTATCTATTTATATATTACATCATCAGAGTACATCAATTACAGTTCAACAACGATAACATACAAATGGATACACAGCAACTCAACACAGCGAAATATATATATAAACAAGTACGGAAGTACGTATCGTCATCCTGCTCGTCTCCTAAGCTCCACAGCATCATATCCTGCATTCTATAATACTCGGTTTTAACCGATCATTACAGTTAAAATAACACCCGAGTCAGTCTAGAATACCAGCGTGAGAAAATCACACTCAATTGATTAGTAAAGTTTCAGAAATCCTTTTGAAAACAAAAGCATCTCGTAAGACCGCGCCACAAATAAACATGTCGGGTTTTTACCTTACGATAGCCCAAACAATTTTTTATAGAAATCCTCTGATATTATAATAGGGTCTATATACAAATACTTATAAAATAGCCGAAATTGTTACATCTATTAAATTCCAGCCACTAGCCACATAGTGGGTAATACAAACGAAACTCGTACAAGGCTCGTAGGGAGAATGGATTTCCAACTAATGACTAGGCACTGGGGTACCACCTATCACGGTACGTGGCCTAGATCACAGTACCGAGGAGTGCGCCCGCTCCCCTTCAACACAAGATCGGGACTACCCCTTACTGGATAATCCCGAGTGAGATCACCCCGCAGTTGGGATCAGCAACCGCCCACTAAGCCGAAATAAAAAGGGACATCTAGACAGGGATGACCTCACCCTTCTTGGGTGCTACCCACCTAGCCTTGCCGCATAACCTCTGATTTTTAGTCATTCCCATTTGTTGAGGCTTGAGGCTAAGCGTTACCTTTTTAGAACATATCCCTTAGAATGCTCATCGTCCACCTGACGATGTTCCGAAAGCATTCATCCATACAAGTCCGTCCCGGGTTCGAACGGAACCGAAGGCACTACTCCTACTACGTCCATTTCGGAAATATCCTCAGGATTAGAAGCGACTAGCCCTTGCACTTCACTGCACCATCTTCGAATCCAAACTCGTTTCCACGAAACGTACAAACCGGATCAAAGTGGTTTCCGAGAAATAAATCATGATCCCGGTCTCTACGAAACGATCAATGTATTTAGCCAATATTGATAGTCAGTTATTTAACTATCAATTAATATTTAGAAACAACCATCAAATAATAAATAATTTCCCAAATTATTTATTAGTCTCAAAAATATCTTCACGAGATATATTTCCACTTTTCAAACCCCTTTTGAAAACAGTTTTCAAACTATCTTCCTTTCTCAGAATAAATTCCAAATATTTCTATTTCCACTGGAATCACCAATCACAAGATTTTAGATTTCTAAAATAATTTCAAAACACTTTATTGTAAAATATGTTTAACATTTTGTAATGATCCGTATTTTTTTCGTGTCGATAAATTGTAGAATTTACAGGTCATTAGTGTTGTGGTGTCATCCATAGCGTAAGTCGTATGGGAGGTTAACTCGTGTGTTGTTTGGGTCGTAAGGAGGTTAGATAGGGAAGCTAACTCGTATAGGGATAGGTCGTGTACGGGTTACGAGTTAACGACCTAAGAGTCAGCGGGTTAGTAGAGTTAGCGAGTTAGAGGAGTTAGCGACTTAGGGGCTGGAACGAGTTAACGACTTAAGGGGTTTCGAGTTATAGAAGTTTCGACCTATAGAAGTTAAGCCGTGTGATGTCTTAGGTCGTGTGTTGATTTAAGTCGTGTGGCCGAGTTGAGGTAGTCAGCCGACTTAGTGCTTAGGTCGTGTGGAAGCTTGGGTCGTGTTGTCGAGTTAACGACTTATAGGAACTGGCCGACTTAAGGGTTAGTGGTCTAAGGATTGGGACGACCTACAGTAGCTAGCGACTCAGTAGGTTAACGGCTTAGGGGATTAGCCGACTTAAGGTGTTTACCGGCTTAAGGTAGTTAGCGGGTTAAGGAGATGAGTCGTGACCGACCTATAGGAAGTAACGACCTAGTGGTTGGTATGTGTTGTAGATAGGTCGCTGAGTCGTGTGAACGACTTAGTGATAGGTCGTGGCTTCGTTGAGTCGTTGGGTTGGCTTAGTGTTAGGTCGTGAACGACCTAAGGCTTGAGTCGTGTGTGTTTTAGGTCGTCTCATAGTTAAGTCGTGTGATCCTGTGTTGAGTCGCGCGTGTTAGGTCGCGTGCATGTTTTAGGTCGCGTAGGTGTTGGGTCGGCACTAGGGCTAAGTCGTTAGGTCGGAGGCTTTTTGAGTCGTAGGTCGTAACTCGCGTGCATGTTAGGTCGTTAGGTGGTTGGGTTGGCTGTTGCGTTGAGTCGGCAGGGGCTTGAGTCGTGAGTCGGCATGTGTTCTGAGTTGTTGGGTCGTAAGCCGTTAGGTCGCGAGTGTGCTAAGTCGTAGGCCGTGGGTATTAGGTCGTGGACGACTTAGGGGATCTGTTGAGTCGTGGACGACTCATAGGGGCGGCGACTTAAGGGACGTTTCAGCCTATAAATATGCGTCCATATCTTCACTTTTTGGCACCGGATTTTGAAGTGACGAAGTGCTGCCATTTTGAGAGCTCGACTACAACACTTCTTCACTTCTTTTCTCCACTCTAATCTAGTGATTCCTTCCATCTAAATTGAAGATCAAATCGAAGATCCAAGAGGCAAAGTTGAGGATCTTCATCCAACAAAGAGAGATTTCATCGATTGAAGCGAGATTTTGCCGGATCAAGCTTAGATCTTTGCTGTCCAGATCTGGAGTTGGTTGTTTTTAAGGTGTTTAGGTGATTCGATGAGTGGTAGTTATCTCTCACACGCACCCAAGGGAGTATATTGGATTGGTGGCTTGTTTATGTGTTAAAGATAGTGATTTCTTGCATTTTCCCTAAGTATGCATGTAGATCTATCATCTATGAAGTTTTGACACCTATTTTACTACATGTTAACTTATGCAAGTTCATTCATCAAGTTGTAGAGATATTGTTCATAATTCATGCTTGTTAGAATGCATGTTAGATTTGAACTCTTTATTTACGAAATTGCCATTATTGTTGTAATCGTTTATTTAGATCTTGTTTGAATGATTGATTGCTTGGATTAATGTTTGATTTGATTGATTAGTTGATCGATAACTTGATTTGGACAAGTTGGTCGAAGATGATTCAAAAGCTAAGTGAAAGGCTCTTGAATAAGGAAAGCTGCTTGTGGCATATGAAGCGGATGTTGAAGCTCATATGGATAGATTTGATGATGATGTTGAGATGGGACTTTGCCATGATGCGATGAGGCAAACCATGATGTTGAGATGGGACTTTGCTATGATGCGATGAAGCAAAGTATGATGTGAGAAAGCCTTGGTTTAATCCAGACGGGATCATCCCAAGCATGTTGATAACTTGGTGATGCGATTCGAGTTGGTTGATAATGGTTAGCTTGAGAGGCGCTTGAGCTAGTATGGGAATAGTCGTCGAGGAGGATGACTAGAAGGCTAAGATTATCGTTATTGAAGGTTCTAACATGCTCAAAGCAAAAGTACGTTGGAACGGGCTGCGACGACGTTCCAGGCACGGGTTGCGACGACGTGCTAGTACTCTGGGTAGTTGCGAAAATTCCTAGGCACGGGCTGCGACGACTGTGGAGTTATGTCTAGAACCGGGGTTACCATTAGCCCTTGACAGGCGGCCATTCAACTAATGGTGAATCGAGGCAATGATAACAGTGATAGCCAGAGTCATGGATGTTTGGTTGTATCATCATTCGGCCTCAAGAGCGGTGTTTTCTGGGTGCTTATCTGATCTTGGTTTAGGCCTTGGGGGTTTGTACTTGGAAAACATCGACCTTGACTCGAGTGATAATTACTTTACTTTAAATGTCTGCTTTGTTATGCTTGTTTCTGCTTAGTGGGTCTGGGGGCTATCACTGTAGAATGAGGTGGAGTGGGATGGTTGAGTTCCTATTCCTTTTATCCTTTATGCTCTTTTGGTATGTTTGATAGTTAATTTACTGCTCACTAAGACTGTTGTCTGACTCAAGGTTTTATGTTCAACTCTTATTACCTTGGGCTGTTCATCCATGTTGGGATGGGCAGACTAGGTAGCAGGTGACAGGTGCTGTTCTTGGCTACCAACGCTGTTGATGACGAAGACGAGCTGGAGGCTAGCATATTAGTTTTCTTTCTATATGTATTGGATGTTCCGCTGCTTGTATATGTTTTGAGTGTTATGTAGTGAGGCTTGATGTATTGATTGTTCAGATGCTTGTATCAAACCTTTATGAAGTCTATATGATGATATTCTGTTATGAGCTTCACTATATATATATATATTTCTCTATTGTATTTTGTCCATGCGTTGTGAGTTGTACGATAGAGTTTTGCTGTTTTACCTTACCTTGACCATCGTCCATCGCTGCCTGGCACGCTCTTCAGCGCACTATTTCCTTGTATTGGTGCGGAAGTCATGGGCGGTCGTTACACATTTAATTTAGAAAAATTTACTTTAGTACTTAATTTAAAATAATACTTTAGAAACAATTAAAATAAGTTTAATTTATAAATATAACTAGATTTTCTTCTTTAAACAAAATACCAAATCATTCTTTAAATAATTATTATAATAATAGATTTAAAGAAAATACTTACTTTGGAACTTACTTTAAAACATTTAAGCTAAAGCTACTTCAATAATTGGTTAAAAATACATATTATATAAATATTTGAAAATATGATTACTTTATAAAATATACAACTAGATTTTCACTCTTAAAAACAAAACACTAAGTTACCTTTTAAATAATTTCTTCGATGATTGATTTGAAAATATTTACTTTAGAATTTAGATATTTAGAAATAATAAATTCCGAAAACATACTTTTTAAGACAACATTAAAAACTTTTTATCTTATATTTTAAAAAAATTCTTTAAACGTACTTGGCTATCCAGAGAAATATACTTCTCTTCACATTCATCTTTAAATCTCCAATCCAAACACTTGAATCAATTTCCTAATTGATTCCAGTTTACTTCCTTTTTAATTCCAAAATCCATTAATTTCAGATTTATTTCCTTAATTATGATTTAAAATATTTTTAACTGAAATACCAATTTAGATTCCTCAAATTACTTCTTTATTCTTTTAAATAAATTTGAACTTTAAATTTTTAGATAATTCTTTATTCCTTTGAAATAATATCACTTGATTTTATAATTCATTAATTTCCGATTTTTTTTCAAAATCTTTTCATACACAAAGTTATTTATTAGTATTGTGATATCACTTCCATTTCTTTTTAATTCATTCTTAATTAATTTTTTTCAATTTTTCTATAATTATGTCGATTACAAATTTACTTCTTAATTTTCTTCCAAAAATCCAATTTATATATTTTTAGTAGCTCTTTGTACCCAAAATATATTCCATCAACCCATAACATTCAATATTCCATCAACCCATCATAGAATATCAAGTAATCACAACAGAGAATATTAATTAATTTAAATAAATGTTGAGGGGTCCAGTTGGACCCTCCAACCTGTTTTCGCTGCATCCACAGACGTTAGCACAACATAAATATCTCCGCTATATAATGCGGGAAACCAATCATTCCAAGATGTAATATATATACTACTATATGTACTATAACAAACCAAAGCCAATCAGTCAATCAATTATTTAAATTTAACCAATTAAATTTAAATTATAATTCAGCTGAGTGAGATTAACTCACATTTGCTTTTATTGTTGTAATCTGATCCACACCGTCCTGATTCTCAACGATTAAGACCTTGTATAAAGATTTATACAGTTTATTAATGTTCGAAAAAAATCAAACAATCAATTCCATTTAATAAATTTGTTTTAAACTAATAATTCGATTTCTTATCATAAATATATATTTTTAGAATTGAAGTAGTTTGAATAAATTAATTAAACTCGTTAATCACCAATATATTACTTTAAAATAGTAAGTTTAAATATGTATCCTTATTTATCTTTTCTTTTGAAACCTCGTATATTTTTATAAAATAATATATACAGATTAAAAATGTAATAAAAAAATTCTAACAGTTTATACCAATTTGTGTGTGTGTATATTCTGCTTACAACAATCTTCACAGCAACCCCTTTACCTTTCAAATAAAAATTCTTTTAAGTAACCATAACTTTAGGTTTAAACAAATTATCGAAAAACAAACAAAACGAGAGAAACCAAACCTCAATTGCACAGGAATGACTCAACGAGCTACCAATCCCCGTGACCTCCTTCAGATTTCACCACCGAAGCCCGACGTTCGAGGCTCGCGACCACTGCTTGCCTTCCGTCGGTTGCGAGCTTCCGGCCCAATCGACTTCGCCTAGCAGCCGAGAAAAACTACCTCCACCACCTCGAAACGATACTGCGACCTTCCCCTTTTTACCTGCGCACGCGATATCCGATCGTGGACCAGCTTCACGCGAGCCGAGCCGCTCACGCGCGCCCAAGCAGTGCCCCGATTCCTACCCAAATTGCCTCATAAAACTGGCAACTCGATTGATAAACTCGTGAATTTCTATTCGCACGCGAGCACGATGTCCCCTCACCTCTCATTTGAATTGATTTGTTCATTAGATTTATATGAAATCGAATTCGATTTCTCCTTTTGATTTTTTTTTATCGTTCCACCATTTTCTGATTTGATTTCCATTTTCGTTTGAGAATAAAGTACTGGCTTTTTGAAACTTTCAAGGGAAGATGTACCTTAGTTTGCACTGGTAAGAACTGTTCTACATAAATCGTTTTATTATTTTATAATATAGTACCATCGTTTTAAAAAAGAAAAGGGGAACAGAAAAAATGGAAAGGAAGGTAACGTGTGAGGATGGGTATACAGTATTTTGAAAGAAGACTAAAATTTGATGTGGAGATGTTAGTCAATTAATTATATATATAGTTTATTTATATTCACTAACCGACTGATATCGCATCTCAAAATCTCGACCTCCCATCGAGGCGTGCCACTAGACGTTCATGATGTTATACCCCTATTTCGAATGCAATGGAAAAGGTTTCGTGTCTTAATTTGATCGTATGGAGCAAATAGCTTTTTGAATCCAATTATTATATTGAATTTTCGATATAGATTTCAGTGCGTTTATATAACGTACGCTCACACAACAATTCCGATCACTACCAAATTTGAAATCCGATAATAATACAATATTACGGATCCAATGGAACTGGTTTCGTCGAATTCTGAGACTGTGCCTCGGATGGCCATTTTAAAATATCGATCTAAACGATATATTTTTAAAACTGAACAAAACACTTTTGAATTCAAATTTTAAAAGTTCGATCACCTTCAGTATTATTAATGTAAATTTTCTAAGCCGTCAAATTATTTTTAACAGGCTTAAAAATCAAGATTCAATATTTTACCCAATCTCGATAATTAAATTTAATAATTAAATCACCCAATAAATAGTGATATTTGAAATCTAAGTTAAAAATTTACTTTTAAATATTTAAAATCAATTAAATATGCCAATTTCAAATATCAAAAATTTACGGGTCGTCACATCCCTCCCCTCTTAAAAGAATTTTGTCCCCGAAATTACTAGTCAGGAAGAATGGTCCAATACCCGTTTATCTTTTTCCCAAAACTAAATAGTTTTATCAACTTGCCATAACATATCTTTTATTAAAGACCCACTATCATTCTTATTAACTTTCCAAACTTTTTCGTAGTTCCCAAACAACTTTATTTATACAATCATTCAAATTATAATTCAAAACCAAATTTTGAATTATCAAAATTTTCTTAAAAATTTTCTAACTCCCTAAATTTCCGAAAAATTTCGCCAGCGTCTCCTTTGCGCGGCTAGCTCGATACAACTACAGAAGGCCTCTACGGGCTCCCAAATTCCAAAAGAAAACAAAACGCCAAGTGGCTCGATCAAAAACCCAATCAAATTTCATAAAGAAATTTAAACACGTACCTTTTTGTCGAGCAATTCAAATTTATCTTCTAAAATCAAAACCAAATTTCTTTTCCTTTATAATACCTGTATATCCTACATAGCAATAATGTCCAATCACAACATTCAAAACATTTTATTAACTTCCTTACCAAATGTCAATCTCTATTCATCCAAATATTAACTTAGAATATATTTGTAATACCAAATTTCAATTTCCCATTTAAGAATTTACCATTCCCTTCTTAAGTTTAGTATAAGCATTTTATATGTTTCTTTATTCATTTTCATTTCACCACTTTTAGTTTATATCTATTTCTATTCAAATTGGTTCCCCTATTTCCATATGAATTTAATTTATTTTCAACTCTGAACACTTAATTTTATTTTCCATTTATAACTGATTCATCATTATTTTAAATTAGTTTCATTCACCACTTTATTTTAGTTTCCAATTTTGAAATCGTTCTGTCGCAAACTAAAAATTTTCCTAAAAATTTTCAAAAAATTTTCTAACTCCCAAAATTTCTAAAAATTTTTGGCAGAGTCTCCTTTGTACGGAGGAGCTTTTGCAATTTGACAAAAGATTGTACATCGACCCACACGGTCGGAAAAACAAAAACAGTTCATATTTCCTATTTTTATTGCGTAGGCGTACCTTATTTAGCATTTTTAAGCAAGCAGCTTATTTATTAAGCAATTAGCACAATCGAATCCAGCCACACAGCTTCCAGGTACCTGTACTTACTCAATTTAAACATGTAAGTGCCAAATATATGAAGTTTAACAACATTTCACTTACTTGCGATAGTTAAACACATGAATTCTGAAAGAAATGCACATTATACACTTTTTATAAGCAATTTAAATATTCCAACATTAATTTTAATTGCTTACAACTAATCACATACCGTTTCACTTAATCCGAATGGTTAACAACTCATAAGCTTACATTAATTTATTTTTAAGCAAAACGAACTCAAATTTAATTTAATTGATCTCAAAATCAATTTATTTTACTCCTATCAATTCATAGAATTTTAATTACTTCCATTTACATCAAATGACAATTTATGTTATGCAATTTGACGAGATCTATGTGAATAAATAAGTATTTATGTTTTATAACCAATTTAAATTGGTTTCAAATCAATTTATACTTAATTCTATTCCATTTTTAAATTTATTCACAATTCATATATTCTCATTTCCATTGCATTTCACATTTGAATACATTCACTTGCATTTCATTTTATCAACCAAACTAGTTTCATTATTCAAACAGGTTCCATTCAAAACCATTTGATCTAGCTCAACACATTCTGTTCAAATTTCATTCCTTTCCAAATTTAGCCACGATCCATTCATTTACATTTCATTCCATATTTGTTTATTCCAAACTATTTTATTTAGCTCAAAAACAATCCAGGCTATTTCATTCAATAACTATTTCTCAACTCGTTTAAACCACACTTCATTTTGAGTTTGGCTTTCATTCAACCCTTAAGTCGATAACTTAAGTTCATTTCCATTTCTTTTTACGATAAGTTCTATTTCCATCATTCATTTGATTCTTATTTATTCTATCCATTTATTTATTCAATATAATTAGTTTATCCACTCAATCCATTATGAATTTTAATTTCCTTAAATATTATTTATAACTCATCGAATTCTATTTCGATTCAAATTCATTTTCACTTGATTCAAATCCAACCCAATATCATTAAACTTAGTTTAAGCTGATTTCAATTCAACTCTCCTTCATTCATTTAGCTTAAGTTAATTTACTTCAATTTTATACTTAAGCTCATTTCATCCTACGAGTAAATTTTTCTCCTTCATTCAACTTAATTCTATCTCAATTAAATCTCATTTTAAATCTATAATTTCTTTTGATTAGTTACTATAAAATTTAACCTTTCAGATTCAGCTCATTCAATAGATTACATGGCCATTTTCAATTTATTTCCACTTATTTGATTTTATTCGCAATTCAAACCATCACTATTTTAATCCAATTTCATTTTTATTCGATACATTTCCAATTATATTTAATTTGTTAACACTTCAAGTTAAATTTATAATTTATAACTCAAGTTCTGAATCCACTATCCATTTTCAATTTACCACCCAATTTCATGAACTCACATTTCAATTACATTTACTTCACCAACAATTTAAGTCGAATTTAATTTATAACTTAAGTTTTATTACAAAACTTCATCATAAACTCACAATTCAGCTTCTATTTAACTACATTAGGTTTCCATTACATATTTTATTAACTAATTCAGTATCTAATTAGTTCTCCCTCTATTAATAATCCAATACTTGATTGATTTTCAATTTATTTTTAAATTCATAAAAAAAATATTTATTTTGGGTTTTTCTGTCCCACCTCTCAAATTTTCTAAGTTACAACTTATTATTTACACTATTCCATTCATTATAGGCTTGAATATATTCTTCTTTTATTATTAACTCAAGCTTACGCTTATTTATAACCCAAGCATATTTTTATTTCCATGGATTTCTAGTTCTTTTATAAGTTATTCCAATTCATTCCATCCAATAACTCAATTGAATTCTTATTCCAATTCAATTTTATCTTAACTCAGATTTATTTACCTCAATTCGATTTCAACTTAATTTGAATACAACTGGATATTATTTCCAGTCTGATCCACTTAATTTCAATCCAGTTAAATTTTATTCCCCAATCCAAGTTAATTTCATTTTTAAGTTTTCACTTTAAATTTAAATTTCCAACATTCAAAGCTTATATTCCTTTCCTGATTTAAAAATCATCTCAATTTATAAGCTTACAACCTATCTCATCAGGATTTTTAAACACCAGGCTTTTGGTTTCAAAACATTTTTGAAATCTCCAACATCTCACATCACACTTCTCAGAAGTTAAACCAATCCTGGTTTTATTCCCAACAAATTTCCTTTGGAATTTCCAAAATTTTCATAAATTTTCAAAAACAACTAGCTTATCTGAACAAATCAATTTAGCAGCAATCCGTCACTTAGAAATTCGAAATTGAATACTGATGATGCAGCCGTCATCATCAGAATTATTTTCCAATAATCCAAGTGATTTCAATGCTATATCACTTTCAAAATCCATTTAAAACATATTTCCATTCAGAAATATCTTCAAAACAATAATGCTCATTTATCTTCAAAATACTTCCAAATCTCCGGGATTCTAAATTTCCAAATCCCGCTTAAATCAATTTTAACTATAATTCATTTGTACAGTTTATGCTTATACAAATTTCCATTTGATTATATTTCAATTTATAAATTACATTTATAATTCATATTTATAAATTTCATTTCATAATGAATTTATTCCCTTAAACTTTGGTTATATTTTCAGTTTCTTATTCAATTTCTACATAATGGTGTTAATAATTTAATATTATCATTCCTTAACAATCAAGCATCCAGATACTATAATACTTTACAAAAATTATATCTTTTATATAAAAAAATAATTTGGGTAATTTTATTTCATTTACCCTACTTTAAAAAAATACTATGTCGAATTGTTCTACTCAAGTGTTTAGAGATCCCTATCAATAATGTTAGTATTGACCAGAATCCATAAACTACTCAATAAACCAATCAACACAATATTAAAATAATTTATATTCACAAACAAATACGCGCTCATATCTATTAATATGCTCAAACTCAGTCTAGAGTACTATTAACTCTATTTAATGAGTAATCCCCACCAGAGCCAAGGTTGACGCCAACCTAAGCTCTGATACCAACTGTAATGACCCGCAAATCCGTACCCCTTGAGTCAACACTATTCTACCTAAATCAACTCAAGTTGTACAGAAATATGAACCATTTGGGTTAAAGAAGAAGAGGTAGAAGAAGAAAATTGAAAACAACAACAGAATCTAACCATCGCAGCGGAACAAAAAATAATAGATAATAAATGATCTTTACTCAAAATCAAGTATATTTGTTTATATATTACATCATCAGAGTACATCAATCACGGTTCAACAACAATAACATACAAATGGATACACAGCAACTCAACACAGCGAAATATATATACAAACAAGTACGGAAGTACGTATCGTCATCCTGCTCGTCTCCTAAGCTCTACAGCATCATATCTTGTATCCTGTAATACTCGATATAACCCGAGCATTACAGTTAAATAACACCCGAGTCAGTTTGGAATACCAGCGTGAGAAAATCACACTCAATTGATTATTAAAGTTTCAGAAATCCTTTTGAAAACAAAAGCATCTCGTAAGACCACGCCACAAATAAACATGTCGGGTTTTTACCATACGGTAGCCAAAACAATTTTTATAGAAATCCTCTGATATTATAATAGGGTCTATATACAAATACTTATAAAATAGCCGAAATTGTTACATCTATTAAATTCCAGCTACTAGCCACAGAGTGGGTAATACAAACAAAACTCGTACAAGGCTCGTAGGGTGAATGGATTTCCAACTAATGACTAGGCACTAGGGTACCACCTGTCACGGTACGTGGCCTAGATCACAGTACCGAGAAGTACGCCCGCTCCCCTACAACACAAGAACGGGTCTACCCCTTACTGGATAATCCCGAGAGTGAGATCACCCCGCGGTTGGGATCAGCAACCGCCCACTAAGACGAAATAAAAAGGGACATCTAGATAGGAATGACCTCACCCTGCTTGGGTGCTACCCACCTAGCCTTGCTGCATAACCCCTGATTTTCAGTCATTCCCATTTGATGAGGCTTGAGGCTAAGCATTACCTTTTTAGAACATATCCCTTAGAATGCCCATCGTCCACCTGACGATGTTCCGAAAGCATTCATCCATACAAGTCCGTCCCAGGTTCGAACGGAACCGAAGGCTCCACTCCTACTACATCCATTTCGGAAATATCCTCAGGATTTGTAGCGACTAGCCCTTGCACTTCACTGCTCCATCTTCGAATCCAAACTCGTTTCCACGAAACGTACAAACCGGATCGAAGTGGTTTTCGAGAAATAAACCTCGATCCCGGTCTCTTCGAAACGATCAACGTATTTGGCCAATATTGATAGTCGGTTATTTAACTATCAATTAATATTCAGAAACAACCATCAAACAATAAATAATTTCCCAAATTATTTATTAGCCTCAAAAAATCTTCACGAGATATATTTCCACTTTTCAAACTCCTTTTGAAAACAGTTTTCAAACTATCTTCCTTTCTCAGAATAAATTCAAAATATTTCTATTTCCACTGGAATCACCAATCACAAGATTTTAGATTTTTAAAATAATTTTCAAAACACTTTATTGTAAAATATGTTTAACATTTAATTTAGAAAATTTACTTTAGTACTTAATTTAAAATAATACTTTAGAAACAATTAAAATAATTTTAGTTTATAAATATAACTAGATTTTCTTCTTTAAACAAAATACCAAATCATTCTTTAAATAGTTATTATAATATTAGATTTAAAGAAAATACTTACTTTGGAACTTACTTTAAAACATTTAAACTAAAACTACTTCAATAATTGGTTAAAAATACATATTATATAAATATTTGAAAATATGATTACTTTATAAAATATACAACTAGATTTTCACTCTTTAAAACAAAACACTAAGTTACCTTTTAAATAATTTCTTCGATGATAGATTTGAAAATATTTACTTTAGAATTTAGATATTTAGAAATAATAAATTCCTAAAACATAGTTTTTAAAACAACATTAAAAACATTTTAATTTATATTTTTAAAATTTTCTTTAAACGTACTTGGCTATCCAAAGAAATATACTTCTCTTCACATTCATCTTTAAATATCCAATCCAAACACTTGAACCAATTTCCTAATTGATTCCCAATTTACTTCCTTTTTAATTCAAAAATCCATTAATTTCAGATTTATTTCCTTAATTATGATTTAAAATATTTTTAACTGAAATACCAATTTAGATTCCTCAAATTACTTATTTATTCTTTTAAATAAATTTGAACTTCAAATTTTTAAATAATTCTTTATTACTTTGAAATAATATCACTTGATTTTATAATTCATTAATTTTCGATTTTTTTTCCAAAATCTTTTCATACACGAAGTTATTTATTAGTATTGTGATATCACTTCCATTTCTTTTTAATTCATTCTTAATTAATTTTTTTTGTTCAATTTTTCTATAATTGTTTCGCTTACAAATTTACTTCTTTATTTTCTTCCGAAAATCCAATTTATATATTTTTAGTAGCTCTTTGTACCCAAAATATATTCCATCAACCCGTAACATTCAATATTCCAATATAATTCATCATAGAATATCAAGTAATCGCAACAGAGAATATTAATTAATTTAAATAAATGTTGAGGGGTCTAGTTGGATCCCTCCAACCTGTTTTCCCTGCATCCACAGACGTTAGCACAACATAAATATCTCCGCTATATAATGCGGGAAACCAATTATTCCAAGGTGTAATATATATACTACTATATATACTATAACATACCAAAGCCAATCAACCAATCAATTATTTAAATTTAACCAATTAAATTTAAATTATAATTCAACTGAGTGAGATTAACTCACCTTTGCTTTTATTGTTGTAATCCGATCCACGCCGTCCTGATTTTCAACGATTAAGACCTTGTATAAAGATTTATACAGTTTATTAATATTCAAAAAAAATCAAACAATCAATTGCCATTTAATAAATTTGTTTTAAACTAATAATTCGATTTCTTACCATAATTTTTTTTTTAGAATTGAAGTAGTTTGAATAAATTAATTAAACTCGTTAATCACCAATATATTACTTTAAAATAGTAAGTTTAAATATGTATCCTTATTTATCTTTTCTTTTGAAACCTCGTATATTTTTATAAAATAATATATACAGATTAAAAATGTAATAAAAAAAAATTTCTCTAACAGCTTTTACCAATTTTTGTGTGTGTGTGTGTTCTGCTTACAACAATCTTCACAGCAACCCCTTTACCTTTCAAACAAAAATTCTTTTAAGTAACCATAACTTTAGGTTTAAACAAATTATCGAAAAACAAACAAAACGAGGGAAATCAAACCTCAATTCACAGGAATGACTCAACGAGCTACCAATCCCCGTGACCTCCTTCAAATTTCACCATCGAAGCCTGACGTTCGAGGCTCGCGACCAGTGCTTGCCTTCCGTCGGTTGCGAGCTTCCAGCCCACTCGACTTCGCCTAGCAGCCGAGAAAAACTACCTCCACCACCTCGAAACGATACTGCGACCTCCCCCTTTTTACTCGCGCACGCGAGCTCCGATCGTGGCCTAGCTTTACGCGAGCCGAGCCACTCACACACTCCCCCACAGTGCCCCTATTCCTACCCAAATTACCTCACAAAACCGGCGACCCGATTAATAAACTCGCGAATTTGTATTCGCATGCGAGCGCGATGTCCCCTCCCCTCTCATTTGAATTGATTTGTTCATTCGATTGATATGAAATCGAATTTGATTTCTTCTTTTGATTTTTTTTTCTTTTATCGTTCCACCATTTTCTGATTTGATTTCCATTTTCGTTTGAGAATAAAGTACTGGCTTTTTGAAACTTTAAAGGGAAGATGTCTCTTAGTTTGCACTGGTAAGAAATGTTCTACATAAATCGTTTTATTATTTTAAAATATAGTACTGTCATTTTAAAAAACAAAAGGGGAACAGAAAAAATGGAAAGGGAGGTAACGTGTGAGGATGGGTATACAGTATTTTGAAAGAAGACTAAAAACTGATGTGGAGATGTTAGTCAATTAATTATATATATAGTTTATTTATATTCACTAACCGACTGATATCGCATCTCAAAATCTCGACCTCCCATCGAGGCATGCCACTGACGTTCATGATGTTATACCCCTATTTCGAATGCAATGGAAAAGGTTTCGAGTCTTAGTTTGATCGTATGGAGAAAATAGCTTTTTGAATCCAGTTATTATATTGAATTTTCGATATAGATTTCAATGCGTTTATATAACGTACGCTCACACAACAACTCCGATCACTACCAAATTTGAAATCCGATAATAATACAATATTATGGATCCAATGGAACAGGTTTCTTCGAATTCCGAGATTGTGCCTCGGATGGCTATTTTAAAATATCGATCTAAACGATATATTTTTAAAACTGAACAAAACACTTTTGAATTCAAATTTAAAAGTTCTATCACCTTTAGTATTATTAATGTAAATTTTCCAAGCCTTCAAATTATTTTTAACAGGCTTAAAAATCAAGATTCAATATTTTACCCAATCTCGATAATTAAATTTAATAATTAAATCACCCAATGAATGGTGATATTTGAAATCTAAGTTAAAAATTTACTTTTAAATATTTAAAATCAATTAAATATTCCAATTTCAAATATCAAAAATTTACGGGTCGTCACAGCAAAGGAAGTAAATACTACAATATGTAAAACATCCAGCTTCTCTCCAAAAGCTCAATGAACATCAAAACCTGCCTTTTTTGGACTGCTCGAAAGAGCACCCATGGACAAAAAAGGAAAATAAAACCATGGATCAGACAAATTTATGGCATGAGAAACTCAAGAAATATGTGTGACATATAATAGCGCCTTTTGAGACCATCTTAGCGGTTATTCCCTCAAAAGATTCAATCATCTAATAAGTACATATAGTGATATTATAAATGAGGTCAAGGGTGAAGAATATAAATCAAAAAATAGCTGTTGGTGCTTATATTGGTCACACTACAACAATATTCAATAGGTATATAAACAAAAAAGCTAAGGCGCGTTCGCATATGATTTTCCCATGGAGACGCCTCCAACTTAAAAACTGAAGTAGAATGCTATGACAAGGGTCAAAATTCACCTTTCGAGCGTCATATATCTCTAGATAAAATATACCACAAGCTAAACATAACGGTCCCACCACCGGGACACTTTCATGCCCATGTGGAATCGAGTATCAACAACTCCCATGTGCAACATATTGATAAGCATACTCTGATATGGAGTTGATATACCCCATAGGTTAGCTAAAGCTAGGATTATGCATCCTAATATGTCTTTAATCGTATACCGATGGTTAAGTCACATTTAGCATCTCAATATACAAGCCATCATCGCTCGAACAAATCATGGATCACTAAATGGATTCCAACGTCTCGAAATGATCATGAACCTCTATATGGGTTTAAGCATCTCGAACAGATCTCGAATCTCCACATAGATTCTTATATCTCAAACAGATCACAAACCTCTTCCAAAGCATAGACCGTGTATATGGTTTTAAAGTGGTTATGGTTTCGAGTCATCTCATATAAATATACTCCCCTGCTTACCGAACGCTCCAAAACCAATCGATAGATTTTCGATTAGCTCAACCCTAGTTCTTTCAGAAATAAACAAACAATACATAAGTGTGGAGATCGTCTCCCATCCGGATGGATTTCCTTATCATTTATCCTAAAAGAAAAAGATGAATTTATACACATTTTATATCATCACCGTGTAAATAACCGTATCGTATAATTCTCATGTTTCCTCTAAATACTTCCCAAGTTAATTTTGGTCATATTCAATAATAATGAAATGATTGCATATGGAAACTGAGTCTCGTATATTTATCACGTCCCAACCTTCTCAACTTTCACTATCCATCGATTAAGGGTGAAATCCGGTAGGGTATAGCACTATTGCTTCTACACTCTACTCGAATCATCATTCTTAACACTCATGGATAGAAACAAGTCTACTTTGCCACATTATTGCTAAGTACACAACTAAATACTTTCCATAAACAAGTAAATACACAAAATATGATTAACGCACACAAAGCATGATAAGGTCATACAAACGACTTTTAATCCCTTTTTTACTTAATTAATCCTTTATTAAAGAAGCCTCTTTTATTAGTAAAACTCCTTTTTATTTAATAAAAATTTCTTTCATTAATTAAAACTTCCTTATTTAATTAAACTCCTTATTAATTAAAACTTCACTTATTAATTAAACTTCTTATTAATTAAAACTTCACTTATTTAATTAAACTTCTTATTAATTAAAACTTCACTTATCAATTAAAACTTCTTATTAGTTAAAACTTCACTTATTTAATTAAATTTCTTATTAATTAAAACTTCACTTATTTAATTAAACTTACTTGTTAATTAAAACTTCACTTGTTTAATTAAACTTACTTGTTAACTAAAAATTCACTTATTTAAACTTTCATATAGATTTAATTTCCCTTTATAAAAGTTATATACATTTATTTTACTACTCATGTACTTACTATTCTCATACTTAATATTCACGTATCTTACTATATACGTATCTACTATTTACGTATTTACTATTTACGTATTTACTATTCACGTATTTCACTATTTACGTATTTTCTTTCCAATACTTCAAAAAGTATATATATACTTATCTCAATAGTATAAGTATATTCACCAATCACTTAACAAGATTTACTTACTTTAAATATAATCAAAGTGGTTAAAAACAAATGTTACTCAAACATTGTTGTCATAAACTCCATCTCTCTTTTATATTCTAAACACAGACTTTTTCTATCTTTATTCCAAAAGATTACATACTTGTTGTTATCTTTAAATCCCATTATTAAATATCTAAGTATATTTAAAATATTTTTTCAATTTAATATATAGTTCAAGGGTTTAAAAACAAATGTTGCTAAAACATTGTTTACTGCAATCCAGACCCATTTACTTATCATTAACTTTAAGATATTCACCATACTTATTAATTAAGATAATATACTTTTATTTAACTTCTAAAAGTAATTTATTTAAACTTAAGTGTTACAATCCAAACTTCCTTTATTACATTTATAAATACTTAAATTACTTCTTAAAACTTATAATATTTACTGAAATTTTTTTAAAATTGATGTGTATATTTATATGTATACTAATTTGTTTATAAGCTAATTGCTTTTTTTAATAACTTCGGAAATCAGTCGATGGCATCTCTGTCCTTAGCTTCTTGTTTTCAATCATATCTTTCTCTTTTGAATTCTAAATTCAAATCGCATTCGACAACTCCAAACTTCAATTGCGATAGCGTTTCTCATCATCGTTCTTATGCCCAAATCATTAAGGAGGGTTTACCAAGTTCGTTCTCTTATACTTGGAATTGTCATAATTTCAAAAACTGGGCTGTTAAGAAAGGCAATAATTTTTGCTTTAGATGTGGATCGTGATCATTTTTCTTTTCAATGTAGAGACCCCATCAGGTGTTTCGCTTGTGGAAAGTTTGGTAACAAGAAGATTTCTTGCTCGATGAAAACTAAGCCCGTGGTTCCTGGGCCATAAAACATTGATTATGATTTTTTCGCTAGCGGAAATTTAGGTCTTATGAAGAATTCTTGTTTGTTGAAATCGAAGTTCATAGATTCAGGGCCGTAATTTATCGATCATGGATTTCAATTTACTTTAAAGTGTATGTTGCTCAAAGGAATTCTGCTTGATAATCTATTGCAATAGAGAAACGAAGGGATTCAACTCTTAGAAGAACTGTTTGTTTATTTTGACATGATAAATTCATCGAATATTGGCAAGGGTTACAAGGATAGATTTGAAGACCCAAAAGACTATTTTGGAAAATCTGATGTCTTGTTCAATAAGTCAGATGATAGTGTTGAGATAGCCGATGTTTTGCTAGATTATAATGGAAATCTAAACTATGTCTTATCGACAAAACTAAGGAGGACGTGATTATTGATTTTGATCCAATGTTAATGGATTTCTCTGTTATACAATATTCAAAGGATTTCAGTGCTTCTGATGTAAGTAAAAAAGACAAGTTCTTCGGGCTCTACCATGGATGTTTTGGCTAAGAGTAATGATTATGATATAATCAAAGACTTCGCTCGAGTTAAAGGCAAAAGACCAAAATACTAGGAATTGGTCAATTTTGAGATAAAGACTGGTAATAGATTCAATTGCCTGGCAGATGTTGACAAAGAAGACTTAGAACTTGGATTGGATCATTTTGATGTTATAATTGACAGTAGGATTTCATCTTATAGAAGTGCAATAGATATACAAATTGATAGTTCTAAGAGCTCCGAAAGTAATAATCCGATTGAGGTGGTTATAGATGATGGCATTGCTAATAGCCTTGTTAAGAAATCGAAATTTTATGGTGATGTAATGCGGTATAATTCAGATACTTCAGAAAATTTTAGTGCTTTTGGTGATTCTTTTGGGATATTCTTAATTGATGGAATCTCTGAAAATATAGAAGAAGTGGCCAAGTTTCATCTGGGAGAGGTACTTGATGGATTCCTATTATAGACATCATCAATTAAAGTGGATGAAATTTTGGAAAATGATATAAGTAAGAATTTGGAATGTTATTTCGAGCCTGATTCTGTTGATGTACACAATGACACTAGTGTACATGGCGAGAAATATGTACAGCACTTAGTCCATATTGACGATTTCTCATATGTGTTTGATGATGACAAAAATTAGTATAGCATTATTTGTCCAGAAAATGGTGTTGAAATTTATATTTGTCTATTATGGGGATGGTCAGATTGGAAGAGGAAGATTTTATAAATAAGGAGATGGTTGATTATATTGATATAAATAAGTTTACATTCCAAAACGCAGACGAAGGGGTGGATATTTCAGTTGTTACATAATCTGTAATGGGGAAAGTATGTATAAAGGATAGTACGAATTTGAGTGGTTCATTAGAAGAGTGGTCCAAAAACTTTGATATTTTCGAGGAAGCAGAATTAAATAAAGAAACTGCTTTGAGTCTAGCAGCAGAAAACGATCCTATGTCTTCGGGCAGTTATTCAGATTGGTTGGTAGATGATGCTTCAGGTCTTGTACCAGCAGATAGTTGCATTACTTCGAGCATTGGTGCGGTGACAGTGACAAAAGTAGTTAATGTTTTGGAGTAAAAAAGGATGGAGAATGGCAACGGTTCTTTTCCTAATTCCTCATCGTCGAAGAAAGGAAGGTGTAAGAAATCAGTAGCTTCTAGTGGATCTGTTCATCAAAGTGTTAGGATTCGCAACTGTCAGCCACAGTCTATGGGTGAGTTACCTGATTCGAGTGACATGAGTGGTGCTACGAACTCAGGCTCGGGTATGAGTTCTATTTTGGGTAGTACGTTTTCTACTTATGCTTTAGGCAATTTATCATCTTTTGAGTTTAGTCAGCTAGCTTGTGATACATCTTTTATTTTTTCCGATGTTGAGACCGATCGGGAGCATATTAGATGTAAGGAATTAAAGAGGGCTAGAACAGTTGGTATATGAGGATCATTAGTTGGAACATTACAGGTTTTCATGATTTGAATAAATGTGATAAGGTTAGAGTGTTTTTTAAAGACTACTCTATTGACATTGCTTTACTTCGGGAAACTAAAATTAATTGTCCCGATATCCATTTCTATAAGAGATTAGGCGGGTATCATCTTAGAAAATGGGTTTTTATGCCTTTTGTGGGTGCTTCAGGGGGTTTAATGATTGGGTGGCGTGATAATTATTTTAAGTTGCTTCAATGTATTACTAAGCAACATTTTCTACATATTATTCTTATTAATGTTTCTGATGATTCTTTTTTAAATATTTCTAATGTTTATGGGCTTAATTCTAAAATCAATCCAAGAATTTTATTGAAAGAATGCCTAGAATTTAGATCCTTAGCTCTGTGTTCTTGGATATTGGGAGGTGATTTTAATGTTACGTGCTTCATAGGAGAGCTGTGACGACCCGCCTTTCTTTCCACAGAAAGATGCATCATCATTAAGAAAGAAGTAGATAGAAAAGAGAATAGATAGAAAAGAAAAAAACTAAACAATATCAAAATCTTACAGCGGAATGGATAAATTATATTACATCACATAAGTATTACATAATAGACATCATATATTAGAGTTATACTGATTTATACATTACATATTAGGCAGTCTGAAGACCTGTCTATCATACAATTCAGAATATCAAACAAAACATTAGCACAGCGGAACCACGATATCTATATACGCTGAAGCCTCCTACTCCAAGTCTCCTCCATGATTCGTTAAAGCTAACCTGAATCCCTTGACTACTTGTAAAATTTGAGTACCCAAGAGTTTAAGAAAATATAAAATAAACTCTAGGTCAGACATGGGTCTGGTGTGAGTAAATGGTTTAAGTTACTTAACTTTGAAAATCTTTTGAAAACAAAGGTATCTCATAGGATCACGCCACAAATAAACATGTCGGGTTTTTACCTTACGATAACCAAAACATTTGATAGTAAATCCAGTGATATTATAATGGTGTCTAGGATTTTCATGTAAAATAGGAAATAGCTGGAATGCTTACATCTCATGTTCCAACATAGTTGGGCACAATCAAAACGTATAGCGCTTATTGGAGATTGGATTCCATACAATGGAAGGGCTACTGGGGTACTGCCCGTCATGGTCTAGATTAGAGTACCGGGGATCCACCCTGATCCCCTGCAACACAAGACCGGAACTACCCCTTACTGGATAATCCTGAATAAGACAACCCCGCAGTTGGCGTGACCAACTGCCCACTAAGCCGAAAAAGGGACCTCTAGATAGGGGAAAATCTCATCCTACTTGGGTGCTACCCACTTAGCCTTGCTGAACCTCCCCTGTTTTAGCCATTCCTGGTTGATGAGGCTTGAGCCTACGATTACCCTTTTAGAACACATATCTTGGATACTCATCGTCCTCCAATGATGATGGTCTGATAGCATTCGCCCATACAAGTCCATTCCGGGTTCGAACGGAACCGAAGGCACTATCTTCGCTACACTCATTTTGGAATCACCGTCAGAGTTAACGACAAATAGCCCTTGCACTCTGAATCTTCATCTTAGAATCAAAGGCACTATCTCCATTACACTCATTTTGGGATCACCATCAGAGTTAACGTCAAATAGCCCTTGAATTATGAGTCTTCATCTTGATCTTCACTTGAGATTTCATGACCTACCGTTTAATTTAGATCGATGTGGTTTTCGGATATCCAATTTGGAATCCGATCCCAGTCTCATCGAAATCCAAAATGCCGTCTTAAAGTCCAAGTTGTTTAAGTTTAAACAATTTAATTTATATTCAGAATAACAATATTTACAAAGCAATTCATCACAGATAGATAACTTACATTATCACATTTCATCCAAAGCATCTCATATCACATAGCATCACAAATCACATATCAGAGATATCAAATAATCCAAGTTATTCAATATAACTTAATTATCCATAAGCAAGATTGATTAGTTTGAAGAATTCCTAATTAATTTAATTTAATCTCCAAATAAATTAAATTAATTACTTTTATTACTTTTAAAATCCTGCTTAATTATCCTTAATTAATTATAAACCATATATTATTACTTTAATTATTTAATGAAATTAATTATCATCCCTTAACCATTCACATTAATTAATCTTTAGTTACCTCCATTAATTGATTATACTATAATTAATTGCATTAATGATCCTTAATTAATTACATTAATTAATTATCCTATAATCACTTACATGAATTAATTATCTTTTAATTAATCATATTCATTAATTATCCTAAAATTACTCATATTAATTAACTAATCCTTTAATTAATTACGGTAATTAATTAATCCTTAATTAATTACATTAAGTAATTAATCCTTTAATTACTTTCATTAAGTGATTACCTATCCTTTAATTAATTACTTAGATTAACTAACCCTTAATTATTTAAGTAATTAACTATCCTTAATTACTTACATTAAGTAATTACCCTTTATTAATTACACTAAGTAATAATACTTTATTGCTTTCATTAAGTAATAATACTTTATTGCTTTCATTAAGTAATTATACTTAATTAATTTCATTAAGTGATTACCCTTAATTAATTAAACTAATTAATTATCTTAAATTAATTACATTAATTAATTAAAGATAATTAATTACATTAAGTAATTAATCCTTTAATTAATTACATTAAGTAATTAACAATTCTTTAACTAATTACATTCCGTAATTATTACTTAAGACCTTAATTAATTAAAGATAAACCATTTATCTTAATTAATCACTTACTTATCATTTATATCTTATTTAAATTAAAAGCTTGAAATTAATTTATACAAAACCACTTGAGAATATTTTTATTAATTAAAGTTTAAACACTTACCTTAATTACATTATCTTATTACATTTGGAAACACATAGGAATTAATTACATTATTAACCTAATTATATAATTACTTTAAAACAAGACAATTTTAAACATTTAATATTAAAATTAATCTTTTGGAAAGTAGTTTGAAACTTGATCAATACCTTGCTTTGAAAACTTAGTTTAAAATTTACTTTGCTTGAAAACTTATACATCTTCTTCCTTGCTTAATTTTAAAAACTTTAAACTTGATAACGACACAAAAAAACCCAAGCCATCTATCCGAATTCCCGAGCTAATCCCAGAGACACTCACATCTACACTCTTCCCCGAGACAAACAACAGAAAACTTCAAGCCAGACCCGAGAACACCTTTCTTCCCTAAACTCCACAACAATACCCATACCCAAACGTGCACACGCAATTAGATCGGCTTCGACCTTCACCGTGAGAACACTCCAGTCATCGACGATCATGCCGACGACTCAGATCACCCAGTCCATCGAATTCGACTGGAAAACAAAATCGAGCAGTTCGATCACACAGGAACTTAAACTCGATCGATAAAACAACCACGTGCCATCGCCTTCGATCACCGGTGAGCTCGCCGACCAACCCAAAGCTGCGTCACTTCACTATGCAATGATTCCCCCACCTACGATCCACTCCGGTCTACCCACGACATCTCCAGACCCTCGAGAACATCAACGACCAAACAGCACGATAAAACCCTAAATCGACGCTTCCTGGCCGCTCTGACCACCTAAAAATCCTCTGGCCATTTTTCCCATGACCCTCGACTCTCGAGCCACCTCCAGTCTTAAGCACGACTTGATCTAACTCGGAATTTCCCAACAACCCCACACTTAGAAATCATGAAATGATTACCTAAATTCATAATTTTCTAATACGAATCAAGTTTTAGAATCAAAACAAGAAATTATCATCATTGATTTTCTGACTATTTTAGATCATTACCGATATTTATCATTTTTGAAATAAATACTCAATATAAACACTTGCAATTATTTTTAAAAATAATATTACACTTTAACAATCATTTTTCATTTAGAGATCAGAGCCTAAAATCTATTAGATGAAGAGGAATTGAATTTTCTTTAGGGGAGTTAAGCCTATAATACAAACAGAGGCTTATATATCTACATATTCAAGTCATACACAGGCATATCATATTTATATACAAGCATTCACATCCATACACTCATGCAACCATTATTCACTACATTTATACAAAAATTCATCATATGCATCAAATTATATAACCAAATTTAAGCTTTTAAAATTTTTTTACTTACAGGAAATTTAAAGAATCAAAGAACGGGTTTGATTTTGATCTAGAATCTTTGATGTGGAAACTGAAACTGATGTTGATTTGAACCTACAGCTTGAATCTTGCTTGAGTTGAATTTGAAATCTTTGCTTAATCTTTGAATTTACTATGCTTTCTCAGGATAAAAAGAAGTTGTTGTCGTTATTGTTATGATTTTTCTTTTGGTTTTGATTTTCAGTTTTTTAGAAAGAAAGATGAAGAGAAAAAGGATTTGAGAAAGTTTGAAATGAAATAAAAATATCCAAGTTTCTCTCAAATCACCTATTTATAAATTTATCAACATAAAAGAAAAACATTGCCACTTGTATAATTGCATGTTACTAAGTTTACACTTGTTTAATGCATGAATTCAATATTTTACAAATGTTTGATCTCTTTATTTATTAATTGCCTATGTTTTTATATATTTATGTAAATTATCTACTATGTTCTTATATTGATATATGTTTTATATTTTAAACTTGTATATATATATATATATACACACAAACCAATTTAGTTCACGAATAATTTAAAAAGAAAGTACATAAACCTTTTTATTAAATCTCATTTTAAATTTTAAAAGAAAATACACTAAATCTTTATAACAAATCCTATTAAGTTAAAATACTTTTAATAAATAAATATATATATGGATATTATCTTAAGTGTTTGAAAAATATAAAATTTAACTTTAAATAACTTTTGAAAATCTTTATATTTAATTCAAACTAAAACTCCATATTCACAATGTATATACATATATACACGTTATAATTAGAAAACATTTTTATTAGTTTTGAAAAGATAAATTTTGCCAAATTAAATATTAGATTATTAAACCAATATTGCCAAATTTAAATTATTATTTTAGAAGATTATCAAATTATTATTGCCAATTTAAATTATTATAAATGAAGATTATCAAAATTACTGTTGCCAAAATTTCGGGCCATTACATTCCTCCCCCTTAAAAGAATTTCGTCCCCGAAATTTTAAAGCAAAGATTATTTAATAATCCAGCAAAAACTTTAATATCCAAACAGCAAAGCATACATATTAGCCATATACTAACAACCATAGCAACCAATTTATTCAAACAAACAAACAAATCTAATTATCCTGACACGATTCAGGATAGGCCTTCCTAATACTATCTAGAGTTTCCCAAGTATAACCTCGGGGATCCTTGCTCCACTGAATCTTAAATAGCTTCACCACTACTCTTGAGCTCCTTCTCATCTTGATCTACAAATCTAAATAGGATGTCTGACCACAGTCAAGTCCGGCTCAACTTTCAAATCCTTCTGAATTGCTGGTTCTACAAGCAGTGATGGATCATACACATACTACCTCAAATGAGTTACGTGAAATAGAATGTGAATCCCAGTCATCCGATCTGGCAATTCAATCTTGTAGGCCAAAGTACCAATCCTTTCGAGAACACGGAAATGTCCAATATACCTCGGAGCTAGTTTTCCAATCTTACCAAAACTGATCGCTCCTTTAATCCGAAAAACCTTAAAAATACCAAGTCTCCAACTTTGAATTCCAAATTCCTTCCGTCTCTTATCTGCATAACTCCTTTGGCGATCCTAGGCTGCCTTCATCCTTTTCTTGATCAACTCAACCTTCGCAGATGCCTCTCAAATCAAATTTGGACCAAGAATAAGACAATCTCCGGATTCTACCCAACAAAATTGTGATAATCCGGATTTTTGGACATCCGGTAACTAGTTAATTATCCAGATGAACAGATAAATTCTGGTAAAAATAATAATAATAATAATAATAATAATAATAATAATATATCTCTACAAATGATAGATCTTATAGTAAATTAATATATATATATATATAACTAGTAATGTGCAAACCTAATAATATTTAAAATTTTAAGTATGTATATATCAGACCCTGTGAAGTAGCATATATGGGAATTTAAAAAAAGTGTGAATATATATAAACATATAAACAATTCAAATAAAATAGTGTTTTCTAATTATTTCAGATATATGTGGGTGAATTATAAGCATTGATTGGATTCAGTGTATAAAATTTTCAAAGGATATATTAAACTATTATGATTTTATTAAGTTTGTAAGTAGATTTTTATCATTTTATTTTAAAATTATATGCAAATGAAAATAAGTGAAAAGCTAAAACATTTAACATAAAGATGTTTAGAAAAATAGAAACTAAGTTTAAAATGTAGTATAAGTATGTATGTATGTGTATATATATATATATATATATATATATATATATACATATTACATAAAATTACACATGTAAGTAAAATATTCACAATTTAACAAATGTAAAATAATTAACAAATGCAAGTGACAAGTGTTAGTAAATTAAACAAGTGTCTTAATTTTAATTTTCTTTCATTTTAAATTTAATAAATAAAGGAAATAAGTTATATAAACCCCTATACTTTCTTTCATTTTCTTTTTATCTCTTCATTTTCAAAACATATAGAGAAAGAAAAAAATACAAAGCTTGTAACAAACTAGTAAACAAAATCGTGGAAATTAAATCAAACCAGTAATTAAGGGAATCAGGCAAGATCAAGGCACGTAAAATTAATCTCAACAACAACTACCTAAAGCAAACCAAGATTCAAATTCAAGTTTTAAATAAGAAGAGAAAAAGAAATTCTAGCAGTAGTTTAAATCAAGAACAGGAAGCAAATTTAAATTTCCAAAGAATACCCAAACTTCTCTGATTCTTTCAAAAGGTGAGTAAAATTAACCCTTAAAATTAGTTTAAATCTGATCTATGAAATTTCTTGTGTAAATCTTGAAACGTATGTTATAATCTAGTTATGCATGTTCTGAAGTCATGTTGATATGAAGGTACATAAACATGCATATCTAAAAACCTGTATATGCCTCTGTACATATCTCTGTTATTGTTCACAGGCAAGATTTTGATGAAAAATCTTGTTCTCTTCATACATTTTTTTAAGGCTTCAGTTTTCAAACAATATATGTTTGTTTATGTATAGTCTAGATTTTAAAAATAGGTTCAAGCATTATAAATTTTGAAATTGTTTGTAATCAAGAAAACTAAGTGAAAATGTAAAAAACATGATAAATTCGAGTGCTGTAATTTGTTGATTCAATTATGTAACTTGAATCATCTTTAGAAAGTAGGATTTTTAAGATGAAAATGGTGATTTTTAATTTGGTATTTTAGGAGAAGATCGCAGTTAAACAGGAAATGGGTTTTAATCATTTTCTGGCAATCGACGATATATTGGATGATGGGGTTTCTGTCGAAGCTTGCTGGGCGACTGATGCGGCTGGGAAAAATGGTGAAAAAGGGGATCGATTGTTGTGGAGTTGAAATTTGGATGGAGTAGGGTTTAACACAAAGAATTGGTCGAGGTTAGAGATATAGCCACCGTAGAGTCTCTAGCGAATCGAGTGGCGTCGGACTGAGTGCGATGGAAGCGTGGTTGTCTGGCGAGGCTGGAAGCCGAGTTGCGCGAGCTCCGATGATCGAAGGCGTGGGTGCGAGGCGTTTTCTTTTGGTGATGTTGATCTCCTATTTCGAGCTGAATGCTTGTTTTCGTCTTTGGGTTGAGTACTTTCGTTTTGATGGCTTGGATCGATTGTTGAATCAATTTGTGACTCGTTGGGTCGGAGAGATTCGCCAGAGTGATGGTGAACATCTGTGCACGTGCACGACGATGTTGAGTTGCTCTAGTGATGGTTTTATGGATGACTCGAAGAGAAGCTCGGGATTGGAAGGGAGATTCTCGAGTTCGTCTACGGGTTTAAACGAGGGTGTTAATCCATGTTTTTAAATTTTTATTTTTCTTTACGGAGTTTTATTTTTTAAAAATATACAGGATGGGTTTTACTCGGAGCAGGACATGGGTAAAGGTCGGTTGAACCCGAAGCAAAGTTTAAACCAAGTTTTGGGAATGTTTTAAATTAAAACAAGGTTTTGAAATTTAAAATAAATTTAGTTTTAAAAGTTTTCTCTTAAATAAACTTCTTCATGTAAAATAAATGTTTCTTTAACATTTAAATTAAGGAGTTATAAACTTTGTTTAACTTAAATTTGTTGTGTAAAAATGTTATTTTATTTCTAAACTTAATTAAATGATTTAATTATGTAAGTTAATTATTAAAATGAAATGTTTAAATTATGTAAATGGTAATTCAGTCATTAACGAGGATAATATTTTATCTTAAGGTTATTTAAGGCTTTAACGATTTGAGATTAATTAAGTTGATTAAGAAAATTTAAGTGTAATTAATTGATTTAAATTAACTAACGGTTAAGGGTTATAATTAATTAATTAAAGGTTAATTAACTATCATAAAGAATTGATTAACCGGTAACTAAGGATGAATTAATTTGTTGTGAAGTTTTATTAATTGATAATTAAGGTTTATTAATTAATAATTAAAGAATAATTAATCTGTAATTGAACATTAATTAATTTATTTATAAGGGTAATTAAGGGATGAATTGCCCAATTTTAGTTAATTTGTTAATAAATTAAAGAAAATCACTAGGTGATTGATTAAGTATGATTATTAATCAGAAATGAGTGTAATTACTTAGTGTTAGTAATTAATAATTAGTGGATGTAATTAATAAAAGGGAAATTACTTAATGGGAAGTAATTAAAGGATAATCACTTAGTAGAAGTAATTAAGGATTAATTACTTGGTATAATTAATTAAGGGATTAATATAATTAATCAAGGAGTTAATTAATTAAGGTAAGTAATTATAGGATGGTAATTATTGTTTATGATTAATTAAAATTGATTGATGGAAGCAATTAAAGGAATTACTGTAAATATTGTTCATAATTATTGTTCATAATCACAAGATAATGGGACTGAAAATATTTTCAGTAAGAGTGTGGTGGTAGTTGTAGAAAAAGAGAAGAAGAATAGTAAGAATCAAACAATACCAAAATCTCGATTAAAAAACTGGTTGATTCAGGTATATAGTCGGGTTTGATATAAAAAATTATGATTTTTAAAAGTATAATCATGATTTTTAAGTTTATAAATCTTGAGAAATTTAGAAATGAACGTATAACGGATTTCGAGCGTTTTCAATTGGTCGGAGAGTTTTGGGGTCGCGTACTCATGGGTGAAGCAAGCCTGGTGATGGACATTGTGGGCAAAAATGGTATCACGATTTGTAGATCATCAGAACGGTGACATGGAAAAGATGTAGGGTATTATTGTCTGATGGGTTCGATGATGTAATTGGGATCACCGCGACAGCAAGGTTAGACCGGACTTGGTCAAAGTTGGTGTGATGGATGCGTGAATCTACGGCGTGGTTTGGGCAGAAGGTCAGGATCTCTAGCAACCTAAAGTGGTGGCATGGTGTGCTCTTCGACGTTGACAGGTCTGGGTTCAGTTGAATCGATTTGCTCGATTACGTTTTTTGGTGCGAATGGTCATGATTGGTGGTCGGGCCGAACAAGGTTGGTATCGCCGACGTGCTGGGGGTCGGAGTAGGGATCGGAGTTGATCAGAGTAGTTGTGAATGTGCACATAGTATCGTTCGTGACAGTTGTTGATGTGTCGTGTTGCTTCGGGAAAGTAGAGGCTAGCATCGAGTTCAAACTCGAGTTGTTCGTGAGAAAGGGAAACTCGAGTTCGTGGCCGAAAATTTATGATCTGGGTCTGGGGTTTTGAGCAAGATTTGATATTGGTTATTATCAAGCTTCTAGAAGAGAATGAAGTTTTTCAGGGTAAACATTCTAAAAAGAGAAGCTTGAACGAGTTTACAAATAAAATATTGATCAATGTTTTATAAATGAATTTCAAAATTTAATTATAAAGCCAAATACCTTGAATTTAAATTGTTCGGTTTTAAATAATTATTAGGCTAATTAAATCTCTAAGTGTTTATAATAAACGTTCTGAACCCCATTCATCAATAAGGACTTAAGTGGTTTGTATAAATTAAATTCCAAGCATTTAAATTAAATAAGATTTAATGATCTAATTAAGGAAGTATTTAATTAAGGAAAATGGTTTATCTTAACTAATTAAGGTTTTATTAATAAGGGTAATTAAAGTATAATTACTTAATTTATTAAAGATAATTAATTAATGAAATTAAAGGATCATTAATTTGGGTGATTAATTAAAGAAATTAATTAAAGTTAATTAATTAAGGGTTGATTAATTAAGCATAAATCAATTAAGTAATTAGAGTTCAAATTACTTAAATGATAGTTACTTATTAAAGTATTAATGTTGTTGAGGGTTAATTAATTTAGTTAAAGGTTAAATTAATTAATGATCAAGGTTAATTAATTGAGAATAATTAACCAATGGGATAATTACTTGATGAAAGTAATTAAACGTAAATTATTTAGGGAAAGTAATTAAGAATTAATTACTTAGTGTAATTAATTTAAGGATTGATTAATTAAGGAATTAATTAAGGGACAGTTAATTAATGGGTGTGATTAATTAAAGGACGGTTAATCAATGTAGGTGATTATAAGATAATTAATTTGAGTAATTAATTAAGGATAATTACTGTAAATGGATAAGATTAATTAATTTGTGAAATTAATTAAAGGCTATTTACTTAATGTAATTAAAGTATAATTAATCAAGGATGATTAATTAAGATAGAAAATTAGTGGATGATTAATTATTTGGTTTGTCATTAATTAATGATTAGTAAGCAGGATTTAGAAGTAATTGAAGTAATTAATTTAATTCATTAGTGGTTAATTAAATTAATTAGAGATGGTGTGGTCGATTAATCTTGCATATGAATGATTGAATGATATAGTATGCTTAGATTAGTTGATATCTTTGATATGTGATGTGTGCTGCTATGTGATATAATATGTTTGGGCTAAACAGTGACATCTTGTGTTTAAAGTTGAATGGTATTTCACTTGAAACTTGGGTTAAGGTGAGTTGGAATTCGAAGAGATCGCGGTCGGGTATTAGTAAATACCCGAACCCACTTCGATTTGTAGTCCCTAATAGATCTATATAGATTTGATATGTGAAATCAATAGGCTGGAATGGAAAAAAAATATGGACCTTTGAAACTAAGTATGAGTACTTAGGGATTGGTTTATGAAATAAGTGTTGAGCATTACAAGTAATGAACTCGTAGTGAAGCACAAGTTACACCGGTTTTTATTTTATGGATTGAGCTTAGTATTTCAAATTATTTGGGTTTGTCACGCTGGTTTCCAGCCTGACCTGGGTGCTACTCTGATGTAATGCTCGGGTCAGACCGAGTATTACAGATTTTTAGGTAAGGACGTTCTGGAGCTCAGGTGGCAAGCTGGATGGCAGGAACATATGGAGTGTTTTTCACTGTGATATATTGTAATTTATCTGGGATAAGTTATTTAAACTGTCCGGTGTTTTGTGTAATGATTGTAACTCTAATGTATTAAAATATAAATTTACTGATACAGTACTTCTTTGTATAACTGCTATTATTTGATATTATATTTTTGATCCGCTGCGAATGTCAGAATCTGTGTTACTGTTTCTTCCTTTTCTTCTATCTCTTTCCTTCTTCCTAACTATCTGGAACATTAGGGTTCGAAAATCCGGGTTGTTACAATAGGGATCATCGTATATGTCATATTATGTGGTATATTATCTTTTGCTTATACAGCTGGCATATTAAGTGAATATAAAATCCGTGGTAATATCATTGAATGATAGTTAAGAGTATTCTCTTTGCCAAATGCTAGAGAATTGTTTATGAAAATAATGAACTCCTTATGAAGGAGTGTTCAGACACAAAGTTTATATGTGACATCGAACATAGTAAATCAATATTAAATTCGCGTTCAACATTAATTAAGAAGCTCTAAGTTGGAAAATTTTCAGACAAGAGGTCATGACAGATTCAACTATAAAGGCTAAGTACTTCTCCTTAAAGAATGTCATAATGAAAGCAATGTATAGATGTAAAATTATAAGAGTGCTAGGGGTGGTTTCCACCAAAGAATCTAATAACATATTGAGATACCAATAATGCAATGTAGATTGCAATAGGAATCGATAGCTTGATAAGAGGTTGAGATTTATTCTCTATAATCAATACATGATAAAAGAGTTTATCAGTTGTGGGGAAGTATAATCAAAAAGTTGATACAATATGATGATATTGTAGATCGATTGACTAAGGCCTTTCTCCTTCATGTACGCATCCGCAATCGGTTTCATCTGCAATAATAGATACAAAATGTGACAAAAGCGGATACCATATGCATCTATAATCGGTTTCATCACGTGCACTATGTTATATACTAGACCGGATGTGGCTTATACATTAAGATGTGTAAGAAAATATCAGTTTAATCCCAGAGAATAGCATTAGACAACAGCGAAGTGTTTTCTTAAGTATTCAAGAAATACTAAAGACTTATTCCTGATATATGGAAATAGAGAGCTCCTTAAGAAGGGGTGTACAAATTCAAACTTTCGAAGTGATATTGATGGCAGTAGGTCAATTTCTGGTTATGTGTTCACATTAAGAAAGTGGAGTAGTCTGTTGGAAAAGTTTCAAGCAAGAGACAGTGCCTGATTCCACAATGGAGGTTAAGTACATCACCCACAACAAAGCATTTAAACAAGCAGTCTAGATGTGCTAGTTTATGGCTAAGCTATGAGTGTTTCCAAATGTCGAGAAACCCGTAAAATTGTCATGTGATAACAATGCGGCGATGCAGATTGAAAACCTAAATCTCACAAGAAGTCAAGACATGTTCATTGAAAGTTCCATCTTATTAAAGAATTTGTCACTAATAATAAAGTTGTGATTCAAAGAGTAGACATTAAGGATAACATAGCTGATCTAGTCACGAAGGGACTAGATCGACCAATTCTGAGCAAACCAATCAAAAGGATGGGATTAAGATCCTATAATTGGCCCCAAGTGCAGGTGAGAAAGTAATAGAGTTAGCGGTATGCCCTATGGATATTTCTGTAATATATAGTAAATTATTAACTCTATAATAAAGTATTGTTTGAAATAAAATATGTTTGTCTTTCAATTATATACTTGTCATATTGTAATATGTTAATTAGTTGCATAATTTAAATATATTAATTATAAAATCCTTAAATGATATGTTATGTGATAGTACTTACACTATGTTGTAATCATAAGAAATGTATCACACTCTCAATTTTTGTTGGTTAATATAACTAAGGTCAAATAGAGAATCTCAAAGTGATGATGTTATATGGTTCTCTCAACTTGAGAATACCACTAAACTTCAATGTGGACACTCCACTTTGATTATAGTAAGTCATGGCAAGGAATCCATTGAACCACTGTAGTTGGGTCATAAGGGGTTAGTATCACGGTCAACTGTAGTACACTCAAAGTCAACGTCTCTAGCCAAAGCAGTGCAGTTAATAATAATTGTAATTATTAAACCAAGGATATTGTGTTTGGACTAACTAAGTTGATTGTGGATGACATTGAAACCAAAACCAAATTCCATAAGTCCTAAAGTGATATAGTTTTAATGAAGAGAATTAGTGAAAATAATCATTACTACCCTATACTTCTTATAATAATAAAATTGAATTTTAGAGAAAAGATATGTAAGTGATAGGTTCAGCCAAAATGTCATAGCACTAACTAAGATGACGTATGAACATTAATATTTGAATTGTTCGATATAAATCGTTGATTGAATTTAGACTTTGAGTTGCACAACTGAAATGATAAGTACTCTAAATAAACCGCATGAGTTAATTAATTTATATTCATTGTAAATTAACAAATATTTATGAAATATTAATTACTATGTTATTGATGTTTGAATACCACAAGTATATAAAGAAATAGATGAATATAAAAATTGTGTGTACATGTATCGATATAAGATATCGATAGAATATGTAAATTGGATTAAAATATAATAAATACTAAATAGTTTCGAAAATTTTAAGGCCCATTTTGCCTTATTTTATATTCGACCAAAGGGAAGAAAGGAAGTGTTTTCAATTTTGAATTGAAAAGGAAAAGGAGTAACTAAGGGAAGGCAAAAGATCTCTAGCATTTAATTATCTTTTATTGCCTTTTTAAATGATTTCATTCTTCGGTTTCTATACTCTACCCTCTGTAATGACAATCTCTTTGCAATACCCTGAACTAGCGTCGAATAATGACAACATCTAACTCTTGAGTACCACAAGCGAAAGTTCATCGGGGTAAAATTAAAACTAAACATCATACCAAGCCACATCGATACAATCTCATAGAGAAATGATAACATATAATATACTAAATATACACGAACAGAATAGGATAAACAATATGTAAGAGACTGCACTAGCAGAAGCAACCAATAAGTAAATATCAATACAAATGGATAGGATACATCAAATCCATTCATACGAAGTTCTGAATATAATATCTGATATCACATGTCTCATATACAAATAACTTGTCTGTAATGTACTAAATCAACAATAAGTATACATATCCAAAATATCGACATCACGCCTCTAATGAATGCTCCAGCTATCATGTAAGCCTATCCCCTAAGCACCTGACTCCAAAACTACTCAATCGAGTACTCGAGAGTTGTCATGACACAAAAAGACAAAAAAAAAAAGGGATCGAACATAAAGCCTAGTGTAAGGGGAACTATATCAAAGTATTGACCTCAAAACTATATAAATATATAAAACAAGAAGCTACTAAAGTGCAGCCGATCCTCTCCATAAAAGTGGCTCAGGGGTAATCTGGGCTGCCCATAAACAAGTATTGTAAACCCATCCAAAGGATAAGGAATTATACCTCTCCCTACTCTCCTTTTGTATCCTTAAAGTCAGTCCATCATAAATATAATAGTATGACTATAAATGGGCATGCACAACAATGAAAGGTAAGGTACATCCTAGTGTAGGAGTGTAAGGGTTATACTATGCTCTCTTGAGACTAGTGGTGACATAGGCATCCTAATATAGGTCTACTTCTAATTTCAGGTAAACAATGTAAGCATACAAGAACATTATGATAGATTTGTATCACCCACTATCCTTCACAAATCGTCTAATATACGACAAGCTACTAATCATCTATTATACGATATATTGCCAATCGTCTATATATGATATCCTACTAATTGTTTACTATATGATATACTGACCAATCTATGGTGGGTGGAGTCCTTAGGACCTCCTATGTGATCAACCTTCTATTCACTACCCATTGGAGAGTAAACCAAGATAAGTCATTATCTAAATATACCTTAGACTTCAAGTCACATCATTGCAATACACCCATATAGATCTCACCTTAACCTTTATAGACATGGCTAATATGTGATCTATTCTAGATAGTCATCGCCATCTCTCTTAGAACATGCCTTGGAATCTCATATTCAAATCGTGTGATTCTCCTGTGGTATCATGGATTACTTGTTTATTCTTTATGTGTCCATACTATATGGATAACGGGCGTATCCCATATAACATGCTACCGGTTTGTGGATTACATCTTGTTCGTATTGAGTGAGAAAATCACACAAGTTCCACATTGTTTCAAGCATTATTTCGATCATTTGAAACAACTCGAGGGTCTCTCCTTGCTTTGCATCGAGTTTGATGATCCACGGTCCTTTTAAAGGTCCCTTTTTACATCACCCTAGACCTGGGTACCTTTCATGTCTCAACCAACGACCGGTCGACCGATCATTGACCAACCGCTATTGCGACTAGGTTCATTGCATTTTCTTGCTACCAGGAAGCAATACTCGATCCCCAATAATTAATACTATAACATCTCTCCTTTAATTAATTAACCCATTTAAATATACATATTGAATAGCATACACAACTTATTATATTTTCGTGAGTTTGTATTGAATGTATAAACTACGTATTTATGTATACACATCCTTTCGCATAGTTTGTACACTCAACTTATTTAATTAGTTAATAATATTCATACATACATTCCATACTACTTTATCAACAAATCAACTAATTCACGCCATTAAGAAACTCCTATAAATTCTAACATCCATTGTAAAAAAAAGCATCTTACTTGAGAAGTTAATTAGACAATCATATTATTTATTTATTTATTCTAATCATATTTATTTGTATATTTCATAAAAATATCAAACTTATTTTATACAATAATAAACATGTCCATCATATAGCTTACTATTACTTAATTCTTCTATTAAAATTTAGTTTAGCTATTAATAAGGCCTCGAAATATTATATAGCTCATGTATAATACATTCATATATGTATGTATGTATGCATGTATGTATGTACGTGTGTGTGTATCACAAACCATTTATTAGTGTCTAAAGTTAATAAATCACGTTATAACAATATTTAGGATTTTATAACATTAACCAAATCCTATTAAATAATACAATACCTCTTTTGTGATTTACTAACTTCTCGAATCTCCATTATAAAAATTCAATAATAAACCAATATCAAGGCCAAATAAACTTCAAAGCCATTTTAATCTAAGTATAACCTGCCTAAACCATTACTTAGCCTCCCAGCCTATTTAAATGTCATACTATTAGCTTCCAATTAATAATGATATATTTCACTAATATAACAACCAATTAGAGCTTAATTAATTTATAAACATGTGATTAATAAATATCAATTCTATCTAACTATATTCAATGCGAATAGAATACAATACATACATGGGATCTCAATAAATTATTCTAAATATATACTTGAACCAATCCATGCAAATAGGGAAATGATTACGTATGAATATTATCTACCTTTTCTAGGTAATATTTCATAATATATATAAACACGAGGATCGTAGTGAAATATAAATTAAGATTATTAATTCAACTCACCTAAGCTTTAATTTCTAAAATGTTTCAATCTAATCCAAACCTATCCATATTGTAGGTAACCTCACTACGAGTGCAACGACAAAGACCGTGCCTCGATTGGACCTCATATGCGAAAGATGTGAATTAACTACGAAATGAAGAGCAATTAAAATAATTAATAACTTAATTACCTTCATTAATCTTAATACTTTTCTTCTCCATTTCCTCCTACATTTGTCCACGCATAAAAACAAGCCACTCATGTTTCCCTTCTCTCCTCAAACCCTTATTCCATACTCCACTAGTCGATGAACTATCCACTTCGTCATGCTCCACTTCGCGTTCTATCCGCAGCGTACCCATACACGTTAAGTCTTAACCCCATCCAAAATATGACCTTGTCCTCCATTCACGGCCGTATAGTGTCATGTTTCCATCTAAGTGACCGGAGCTCGTTCGCTCAACCTTGAATGATGTGCGCAGCCAAGAAATATGCAATGGTTGTAACACCCTAAATTTTTTTTTAACATTATTCTAGGAATTTAATTAGATAAATTAAATAGAATAATATTAGGTAATAAGGAGAATGATATTTATTTACTAATTTGGGTCAGGCCTTAATTTATCAATTATAAGATTATTCTAAACATAGAATAGAAAGCGATTAATGAGAGGGACAAAATGGGAATAATTCCTTAATTCACTTTCTAAACCCTTCCTCTCTCATTCATTCTCATTTCATTTTATAAAATCAAAACAAAACCTAAAAGGGAGGCCAACCATTACCTAGAGGAAAAGAAAAGGTAATCTAAGGAATTCAAAGAGGAAAGCTCAGGGAAATTAATCTAAATCAAATCTCAATCTCTCTTATCCAATCTAAGGTGAATGATAGTTAACCATCTCATATGTTTATACTTTACTTTGGTTTTGGAATTAGTTGTAATAATATTTCATTCTTAGATTGATAATATCACTATTAGATGGAACGATGGTATGTTGGAATTTTATAGAATTGTTATTATGGGTCTTAAAGGAAAAATCAAATTTCTGATCTGCTATTGATTTGAAATTTGAATATGTTGTATAAAATATTATTTTGAAGATGGATTTTTAATTTCATAATTTTTTGTGTTCACATGAATATTTTATGAATTTCCTAAAAAGAAAAATGCGTATATTTTTGGGTTTTTAATTTTAAAGATGATTAAATTAATAATTTGGTCCTGAAATTTTTGTATAAAGAAGAAGAATAAAATTCAGATTGTTAATGTTTTTTGGGGATTTTTTCTAATTATTATGATTTTTGTTGAATTTATTATTCTAGAAAAGTTTTTAACTAATATGAGTTAGTAATATTAATTATAAGGTTCTACAAAGTTAATTAAGAAGGTAGAACATGACCTGCTAGAATTTCTGTAAAGTAGATGAAAAATATTTTTGTAATCCAATGATAATTTGACATGAGGTAAGAGTTAGTGGAAATTTTTTAACTTAAAAAGGAAATAATCAGTTTTTAACTTATTTACAGAAATGTCATTGGCACAATAACTTAGAAGCTCGATACCTCTATTTCATAGAAGCTTGATAACTATAAGAGCTGATGCATGTGATAGGCACTCGATGTCTATGAGAAGTATTTACTTTCATAGGGACTTGACGCCTTGTGTTTTAGGGGTTTAATATCTAATGTTTTGTAAAGGTTCGATACTTAATGTTTTGTAAAGGTTCGATACCCAATTTTTTGTAAATGTTTAATACTAATGTTTTGTATAGGCTTGATAGATAATGTTTTCTATAGGCTTGATAACCCCATGGTTTAAAGACTCATTAACTTCTTTTTTGAAATCTCGACACCCTCAAGTTTTTAGAGGCTTGGCACCCATGTTTTTAAGAACTCAATATCTCATGTATTATAGTGACTTGATATCCTTAGTGTAGATATTCAACATCTATATTTTAGCGACTAAATAGCTATATGTTTACAAAACTAAAAGCTTTGTTTTAGAGGCTCGATAGCCCACGTTTTCTAGATGCTTGACATCCCTGTTTTGATAGCAAGTATTTTAAAAGTTATGTAAAGATGTTAGTGCCTTGGCACAAGATTTTAGCTAAGTATTTGGGGCTATGTTTTTCCTTGTTTTAATAATGATTGCAAGTCGTTTATCATTTATAAAGATAAATGTGTTTAATGAAATGAAATAGTGCTTTAGCCCAATTTTACATGAATTTTGCTGAAGGAAAATATTATTTAAACTTAAGTAAGGATGTTATATGTTCATTTTTTGATCACATTTTCATTACCCAACATTACACCTTGGGATTTAAAAATAGAATTACCAATTAGGTAGTTCTATTAGCGAGTATGGTCAGACTAAACTCCTAGTGACTAGAATTGCATCCAAGGGATCAGATAGATCAAGTGTGTTAGGATTCCTTGAACTGATCAATACCGGATATGATATGACTCATGGATTTACAACCAAATAAGATTTAGGTGGGACTAGTGTAGGGTCATGCCCTATGCTTTAACCGGTAGCCTATAGTTGGTAAAGGTCCATAATTCTAGTGCATATGGATTTGTCAGTAGTGAGGCTAAGAGATGTATATGCACAAAAAGGAATTCATAGCTCCATATGCTCATTGTATTGTTTAAGTGGTTTTCCTCCTAACCATATTTGGAGATTTTGGGACACTTGGTTATGGTTTGGCCTGAGTCAGCTTGATAGGTTATTGGTTGGCCTACGAAAACATAAGTTCATAGTGACCCTAGGAGAACTATGATATGAGACAGACAGTCAATTTCATGGGGCAGCTAAACATTGGGAATGCATAACTCTTTAATGACAGACTAGCCCATATTGCTTGTATATGATAATATCATATTTTGTTTTAACCATTATGGATGCGGGTGCATGAACTGTGTTAAGATTTACATGTTATGATAAGAAACTAGTAAGGGGAAAACCCATTTCGTTCTGTGGTGTGGTCACACTATATATCTATTTTTGTTCGAGATGATATATTATTATTCACACCAAAATTTTTGTTGGACCCGAAGTTTCTGTTTTTCCTCTTAAACTCTTGGATACTCATTTGAGTAGATCGGGAGTAGGGTTTACAATTTAGACAAATAAGCTTCTGGAGACATGCATGAGGCAAGCTAACAATATGATTTTATTTCCATTGTGTTGTTTGAATTTTATGCTTTTTTCGAATGGGTGTAACAATAGAAATTATAACTATCAAATAGTTAGACTCTGATCATCCAACGAGGCATCTTCATATATCGCTCTTGGAATATATTGTATGTAATATATCTTCTCTGAACTGGAATCGATGTGATTATGTAATGAATGTGAAAGCTTATTAATGAAATGTTTCTGAAAATTTTCATATTCATGTGCTCTTAATGTTATAGATATAATTAACTGATCTTATTTTGTCGTCGGAAAATAATACTATAAATGACTGCAGCATCAATAAGGCTTATTTTCGGCTCTCAAATTGGGGGATTTTATAGTGGTGCCCTCCGTTTCACATAATTCTCGTCCAGTCCCTGCTAACCTCTAGCCCTAGTTGATGGTGCCAAGTTGTCGACCACCCCAAGCATCATCGCATTCAATGAAGCCTCCATGGATTGGATTTCCATCTCGCCACGAGTTTAATAGATCCATTCTCGACATTTATTATAGACCGTAGCTCTCAGAACTGGAGTTAACCCAAAACCTGCTTCTTAGACAAGCTTAGGATATTTTGAGTGGGAGAGAGAGAAGTGAGCAGGAAAGAAAAGTCCGATGCAAGTGTATATGTACTAAAAAAAATAATTTTTTATTTAATTCCTTAAATAAATCACCATATTTTTTGAGCTCATATGTTCACATGGTACATCATATCACCACAAAACGCGTCGATTCACATCATCTCATTTTTTTTGGTCCGGTGATAAAAATTCCATCGCTATTGGAGATGGGCTCAAGGATTATAATTTCACGTGTTTTGAAGTCGTTCTAGCCATCGGATAATCCGGTTCCAAAAATTCTTCAACCGTATTCTTTATAATGAAGTCCCCATCCTAGAAACACATGTCTTCAGTTGAGACTCCACCGGACCCGACTACGCACATATTTTTACAAAGTAATATAACAACTCATAAATCGCAAAAATGCCATGACTCTAACCACAGCGATATTTATACTCATTTGATTCGAAACATCGATCCGAACTCAATGGAAGTGGTCATGATCCTAAATTATCTGTAGCAAAATGTCAAATTTTAGGTCTTTCAATTAATTAACGATTCAATATTTAAATATTCAGTCGTTAAATGTGGGTTGTTACATTCTCCCCTCCTTACAATATTTTCATCCCTAAAATTTCTGTGTGTAAGGAAAACGTCTCTTAACCATTAGGCTATTAAAGCTCCTCATATTTCAAGAAAAATTCGGCAGCATCTCATTTGTGCGGCTAGCTCAGAAAAAACCCAAAGGGACACATCTCATATCTAAGGACATGCAACCATATGTGTACATTCTATCTATACTAACTATCTTTCATACCTCTTTCTTAGCAAGAACATACCATTTAGATGCCAATAAAAGCGAATAAGCTTCCCATATCATACAACTGCTTCCATGTACCTAATATGTATTCAGTAAAGAGGATTATACACAATTGCAACATTAAATCATGAATTTAAGCATGCTAAATCATATATAGCAATTATCTCAAATAAAATTCTATAATAAACCATGCAACAAGCATCTTTAAGGTAACAAGCATGTCCAATGAACATGTTGTAACAAACCATGCAACAAGCATCTCTACTAACATGTTATTATCAAAAAAAGTATATATAAAATACAAGCAAAACAAAGCAAGTTCTACACTATGCCTTCATACATATTAATAAAACAATAAGGAAAACAAAATTTCCCTTAAGAAAATGGAGGCATACCATTACAAAACTCAAGACGAGAAGCTCGCATCATCTATTTTGGTGCCCAAGTACTCTTTTCGGGATAATTGCACCATCGAACATGGACAAGCTTAACCCCATTGGTCCAAAATGACTTATCCCTATTCTCAAAAATAAGAATAGGCCTTTGAGGTCTATAGCGACTTTTCGTTCACATCCACCTTCTATAGACAACTCATCACGACGGGAACACTACAATCACATATTTATATAAATATAATACAACGAAAAAAATCATGCACTATTTTTACGGAAAAAGAAAATTAACACAATATGCTAGACCATCGATACTTGCGACTCTTGGATAAATCCAACAACGCTGTCTCTATTCTCCTTTCTTTCCAAATCAAACCCATAAAATGATTTAAAAAATTAGCATAGAAGCAATCGTGCACACAAAATGAGTAAAACACAACATGTTATCCATACAAGTCTATGTCACAATGCACGATTGCTAGTAATAGCCATAACGTGCATGTCAAGCAATAAACGCTCATGAGTCTGTTCGACATCAAAATAGAAAAAAATGCCTAAGTGATGTAACATAGCGCAATGCACGAAAGACTATTACACCACCTGCTAAGGAAAGGAAAACTTATACGATATGTTGGGTCATCGATCTCTTAACTTTCAAACAAATCCAGCAATCTAAGTCTCAATTTTCCTTCTCTCCCGAATAGAACTCATTCTCCCATGGAGAACTTTAGAAATTAAACCATTATTAAATGATTATCTACTAAAGCTTGGGCTTGTTCGAGTTCAACCTCACCTCAACCTTACAATGATAATAAGGTTAATATACTGTGTATACTATGATGTTCGTCAATGTAAGTATCATATCACCACTTAGAAGGTTATCTAAATCGTCACAAAACTAGTCGATAAGTCCTTGCTCGAACTATCACAAGAAATCTTAACTATATTATATAATTTCACAATGAATAAAGATCATCCTAAATAATAAACGATGCATGATCTAATCGTCCATTCGCTCGTAAAACTTCCCTGTTAAACAATGATCGACCACTTGACTCCTCTCATGTGAACCCTGATCCAGTTCCTTGGTCTGACCACTGAAATTTCCTTACAGAAATAGTGTTATGCTTTAAAAATCTCTCATTCACCTCAAGAATCTGACTTAAGTGCTTCCTTTAAAGAATTAAGTCGAAACCTTGTATCTAACTAGTACAAATCACCTAGAAACCCCATGTTCGAACTAAGGAATAAGAACCGATATGTGAATGGATTGATCCTTAGAAAACACCACTTCCACACATGAGATCAACCCCAACACCAAAGGTTTGCTAACACAAGGACAAAAAAAATCTAACAAGAATGACTCTACACAAAATGTCCATATGTCATCCGCTCAGTCTTTTCTCATTACTGGGCATCCACTGAATCCAACTTAGATGTAAATCCAACTAACATTTCACTGACCAAACTCGCTCAACTCGAAAGCTCGTACGTCGATTTCAAATGAGAGTACTCTCGACTGGTACACCTTAGCTTACCAATCAAGGTTACTTATACAAGGTTTAGCGTTTCAAAATGATTTACCTACAATAAAAGGTGTCAAGTGTAGTCTATCTACCAAGTTAATAGCAATGGATGAATATGCAGCTTAAGTATCTTAAAGTACATAAGGAAGTATCTTAAATATAACGCATATCTTACTATAGGAGCTTCTTTCCGTTTTCCTAAGCAGTAGGCTTACTACGACCCGGTAATACGTGCAAGCCATAAGTCATCTACACTTTGCCGCCCTTTTGAAGTGTAGGATGATCCTTCTTTAAGTTACCAAGCTAATTGCAATTGAAGCACATACGCTACATCTTAGTTGCATGGCATTTCATAATGAAATGCCCTTTTATGCCACAAAAGTGATGCACTATCAGCTCTCTCCTTTACATAAGCTTGATCTTTCCCTATATCTTGGCCCTTGTGCTTCGATCAGAACTTCAGTTTTCTCTGCACCCTCGCAATCTCCATTGGTACCTCATGAGTGTTCTGATGGAAATGATCCATCACCACTAGACTCTCAAAAGTGACCCTTGCAGGGAATGACTAAGCAATGATTCTCTAACCAATGCATTAAGACCATTGGCAAACTTCTTTGCCTTATTTAATAGAGTATGGGTCATCTCAATATTGAATTTAGCCAAAAGATTAGATTGCAATATATACTCCCTCACTGATAAGCTACCTTGTAGCAAATGGATGAAACACTCAAGCTTCATGCCCTTATTGATCTCAGAAATAAACAAAGACTTAAAGCGATGTCTAAATTCAATCCAAGTTATGGCCTACTCATCAAACTCATCTACTACAACTCCCTATCAAGCCAAGCCTTACCCATCTAGATGCTAGGAAGAAATCCTTTAAACCTAGATTGGAGAAATCCATCTCACTCATAGATATCCAACCTTGTATGCCTCTGCAATAGTCTCAAAACCTGCATATGGCTTTTCGCCTAGGGTAAGGAAATCTTGGCATAACTTTGAAAATTCTAAAGCCAATAGAGCAAGAAATATTGATGCCCCAAGGGCTACACCACCACTAACACCTACTACAGCTGTTGGAATGTCTGTAGTTTGTAGAACATCCCCTATGGTAGCTCGATAGTCTATGAATTCATCAAGCATCGCCATATGTCGAGCCACATCTGCACGTGTGTCCCTCGTAGTCTCTCATTTACCCCGTCTGCTCATAATTACTAGCCTTAAATGAATATACCTTAGCAACTTGCAATCGAAATGAATCAAAGTTCAAAAGACATGTGGTGTATGTGTAGAGTATGCTAGTATATGATTTTTGTTTGATGATAATATACGTACATACATACATACATACATATATATATATATATATATATATATATCCGTTTAAATGTATTTATTATTGTACTATTTTATTTTTCCACATAATTAAATAAATATTTGTTGAATAAAATAAATAACTCAGAATTCGTGTTAAAATAAATATTTTATTCAAACAAATATTTTATTACAAATTCAAATAGTACAAATTTGAGCTCTCACTACATTTATACATTTTTCAATTATGATATAATTTCAAATTATAACATAATTCTCACTATACGATTTTTACATACATTTTCACCTCACTACATTCACTCAACACTCATATTTGATCTTCAATTCTATTCCAGTTTGTATCCAGCATCTGAATTATTTGCAAAATAAACACTAACATAGTAAAATTGATAAAATAAATATTTGCAGTTCAAAATGAAGTATGTGTTTTGAAAATGTTATTTGTCTCCGTTATTTGGGTTCTTCGTCGTCATATTCTTCTAAATCATCATACACGAATAACTTGTAACATGCACAGTGTATCACTGTACATGTCGTAAAGTCATGCATACCATTATACACTTGCTTGTTAAAATCGCAGGGACAGGTGAGCACAAGGTCAAACCCAAGCCGTTGTTGGATTCAACACAGGTGAAATCCAAAATACAAAAAAAAAATCAGCTTAGGAAGCAACAAAGTGAACATATTCGAATATATATGGATATGCATGAATACACACATCAGTTCAGAATCAAACGATTAGAATATATCATGCTTTCGAGTTCAAGTACATAAGCAAAACCATATTGCAAAATAGTGCAACATGTATGCAGACTAAAGTGGCTGCAACAACCACACACCAAAAAAGACTTCAAATCCAAATGTACATGAATACATATGAAGATCAATGAAGATTTAACAAATGCACAAACCAAGATAAACCAGAACTATCAAGACAGCAACTCAGAGGAACCACATGACAACATGACATACAACCAAAACTCCATGATGCAACAACACAAGACTCAAATGAAACTAGACTACAAATGTACATGCTCATATGCAGACTCGAAGCACAAGCACTTGAAGTTCAAAGCCACAAATAAGATCACATAACAGTGCAGACTCAACAAATAGAGGAACAGAGGACACAAGTACAATCAACCATGAAAATAACCAAAATCTGTTTCAACACAGCACTGAACAAATTAAACTCGAGCAACTCACAACATATATACACACATATACGTATATATGTATACACATTGTGACACATTTCATATGGAACAAGAAAACAAAGAAACTTGACATGTTAGAAGGCCAGAAAGTCAAAGTGCTCAAATACAAGGAACCAGAGTGTATAAAGACATGAGAACAGACTCGACAATGAAGCTATGAACAATCAAAGAAACCAAATCTCAATGTAACTTGAAACAACCGAGTTGAACTCAAAGCAATATGAAAAATTGAGTAAGCCAGAGTACACACATCAGTTTCAGAGGCATGTACGTAAGCAAAACAATGGGAGAAGTGCATAGGCAGTTGTGAACAAAAGAGATGCAACCAGAATAACAAAGTGAACCCAAACCAAAATCATGTCAATCCACACAACAACTACAAGCATAAGGTCGTAAATGTTCCAGGCATGAACATACACATCGAACAGGTCAAAGTGAAAAGAATACAAAGAAATGAACAAGGTAGCAGTTTTGAACATGTCAACCAAGGAAATTTATTCAAAATATATATGCAGAACTTTCAAATATATGAGCATATCAGAGAGACTTAGATTTCAAAATGAACAAGCCAAATTTTGTCTAAAAAATTCAAATATCGAATTCACAGAGGAAAAGAACGAGAAACAAATTCAAATGCCAAAAAGAACGGAACCAAAATTCAAATTCATGGAGTATACGTAGAAGATGGAACAAATCAGCAAATATCACATCATTCAAACAAAAATCCATGGCCGAGAAAAGCAATTAACAAATTCAAACCAATATATACAAACGAGAGTATAGGGTGTTCGGCCCCTATAAATTAAAGACAAAAAAATTCATCATCGACATTCGAGTTTAAGAAAATCAGAGAGCAAGCACAGAATAAAATCATGAAACTCGAATCGAAGTCGAGCATAATTAAAATCATAAAAGAGCAAAATCATGTACCGCTTTCCTACCATTCGAGCTCAACTAATTGGGGCGACAGCGAGCAATCAAAGCCAAGAATCAATTGATGAAGCAAATCAAAGAGAATTTTACACCTCAATCGATCAATTCTAGAATCGGTGTCTTCAATTTCAGAAAGCACTAATTCATTCGAAAAGAAAAGGAGACAGCATTGATATGCAGTGAAAAGGGAACAACATGTATCTTATATGGCCGTACAGATTACACTAAAAGGAGAAACGTTTCTTCACTTTATTGAGCCGCCATCTTTTTTTATTGGACTTAATTTTTAAATTAAGGTTTTGTTTTATTTTAGCTATTATTTCATTTGTAATTTCCTTTTAAATTGTGTAACTTTCTAGTCGTGTGACTAGGTATAAACTACGGGGTGTAATTTGAGAATTCGCAACTCAATGGCTGAGTTGTGATAGGGTTTTGAGTGTAGAGTTAGGTTAGTCAAGTAGCGGGTATCGCAAGTTTACGTGTGTAAGTGTTGACTACTTAATTTCTAATAGAAACCTTGGGGCAGCATGTAGGTAGGTTTTTGCCGAAGCTGGGTAAATTTGTGTGTGACCTATATTGCGTTATTATCTGTTATTTTTTTATTTGCACATTAATTTTTATTATTATTAGCATCACCGTATTCACTCCCTCCCTCTAGGGTGAAAACGATCCTACAGTATATAGTATTATATAATAGAAAAATACAAGTACACTCTCTCAACATATCTCCACCTATTAGTTTGCTTAATACAAACTAATATACTTGGTCATGAGAGTTGAGCCTAAGCTCCGATACCAATTACGATGACCCATCCTTTATAATACCATAAATCAACATCGAATGACAACGTCTAACTTCCGAATGCCATAACTTCAGAATGCCATAAAAGATAATTTGTTGAAGTAAAATTAAAACTAAAAATCATACCAAGGCACACAGATACAATCTCACAGTGAAATGATAACATATAATATACTGAAATACATGAATAGAATGGGATAAGCTATATATAAGATATTGCACTAGCAGAAGTAACTGTTGAATAAATATCAGTACAGACAGAATATAAGAACTCCATTAATATGAATTTTTGAATATAATATCTGATATCACAAGTCTCATATAAAAAATAACTTGTCTATTATGTACTACAACAATAAAAAGTATACATATCCAAAATATCAACATCATGCCTCCAATGAATGCTCAAGCTGTCTTGTAAGCCTATCCCCAAAAGCACCCGACTCCCAAACTTCTCAATTGAGTACTCAAGAGTTATCATGACATAAAAAGACAGAGATAAAATGTGGACCAGGCATAAAGCCTGGTGTGAGGGGAACTATCTCAAAACACTATATATCAAAACTATATACATACATAAAACAAGAAGCTACTAAGGCATAACTGGTCCTCTCTGCAAATGTGGCTCGGGGGTAAATCGGACTGCCTGGCTCGGGGGTAATTCGGATTGACCATAAACAAGTAAAGTAAACCCATCTAAAAAGGATAAGGAACTATGCCTTACCCTACTCTCCTCTTGTATCCCTATAGTCAGCTCATTATAAATATAATGCTATGACTCTAAATGGGCATGCACAACAATGAAATTCAAGACACATCTTGGTGTATGAGTGTAGGGGTTATAGTACACTCTCTTGAGAATAGTGGTGACGTAGGCATCCTAATATTGGTCTACCTCTAATGTCAAGTAAATAATACCAGCATATGAAAACTTCACAATAGAATCGTACCATTCGCATCCATCACAAATCATCTTTTATTACTACTAATCGCCTACTATATGATATACTACTAATCCTTTACTATACAATATACTACTAATCGTCTACTATATGACATACCCATTGATTAGTGGCGAGTGGAGTTCTTAGGAATGTTGGAACTGGGCCAGCCAGCAGTGGAAATTCTAGGTGAATTTCAAAAAAGTTTCCCTTGTTGGATCTATATTTGGCCTATGAAGTCTAAATTATTTATAGCAGTACTAAATTTTATTTAAATAAAATCTCTTATTTTATTTAAATCTATAAATTATATAAAATTTTATTTGATTTATATTTTACACATATAAATGTGCACATATGTATCATATACATATATGTATATGTGTGCATGTGTAACATGATAATCTATGCAAGTTATAACATGCCCGTATATAGATGTTGGGATTTACATTACAACAGACACATTAGATCATCCGATATGTATTATATATTTAAACTTATATTAGGGGTCGGCTGTTTGGACACAAAATTAAACACAATTGGGTGACATAAGAGATCTAAACCGTTGGATCTTTTTGTCCTTATATGGGAGGTGAAATTCAGGGGAGCAATCCAATGGTGCAGATACTTTGTGTCACCAATTATGTCTATATTTTGTGTCCCTATAGACTTTCCCTTTATATAAATATTATAAACCTACATACATGTATATAAATATATATATGTTAATTTTATTAATATAATTTGATGATAATGAAAATATTTAAACATATATGTGTGTGTGTGTGTATGAAAAATTCATAGGTACGTGTGTGTGTAAAATATTAATAATTTTTATATGTGTGTATTACTACAGTAAATATTTAAAAAATGCATAAATATGTGAAGAAGAAAATTTTGTACTAATATATATAAATATATATTCATAAGCATATTGATAACATAATGTATATATTTATATATATATATATATATATATATAATTAAACAGTTTTAGATCATATGCAAAACATAATAAAATTTTATTATATTAAAATATATATAAATTGATTAATTAATCGAAAATCAATAAATGTTAACAAAAAAATATTTTTGAAAATTTTTATTCAAATTTTAAATTTTAAAAAAATCTAATATGATATTTTGAGGTTTGAAATTTTTTTCATAATTTTCTCAGTCAAAATTTACTTTTTATTAATTAATTATTTTTCGATCAAATATTGTAATAATTTTTAAAAATAGAACAAAATGATTTTTTAATTCTCATTTTCTGGATAATTGATTATTTTAGGATAAAATAATTTTATAAAAGTTAAAAGTTAATTTTCAAAATATATTTTATTTTGTATGAATTATTTAGATAGTAAATTTATTTAATAACATTAAATAATAGTAAATAATTATTAAAAAATATTTTACAGATGCTTAAAATTACAATTACTATAAATATACTTGTATAATATTATATGATCAATTATTACCTTGGAATGATGTTATAATTAAATACAAACCATATAAGTATAACTAAATGGTATATTTATATGTATATATTAATTAATAAAATAATTAGTATTATAATTAAAATATTTTGTTATGCATATCTGTTCCGTATGTGAAAAATTGCTTTTTTATATTAAGTGATTACATACATATAACCAATCTAGTATGTGACAACATCAACACACATAAGAATCGTCACCTAATTAACAATCTAATATTAATATATACAAATAATAAAATATTATTCATAAATTTTAAATTATATAATATAGTAAAAACATACCTAAATCTAATTCCTTAAAGCATGCCATGTAATGATGAACTCTCTCTCCTTTGAAAGCTTTTTCGATTCGGCAGACTGCTAATCCTTGATCCATAGACGTTTGACCATCAGATAACTCGTCTTTTGAATTGATTTGAGTTTGATTTTTTTGAGCTCCCAGAGAATGAAGCTGACTAGCAATGGATGGGAATAGTGGTAGCCAAAAGATCATTTTCAATAGGGGTTAGAAGTGTTTAAATAGTGGATGGAAGAAAGAAAATTATGGATTATATCTCATACCAATTCTCACTAAATCTAAGCTATCCAATTCTAACATCTCTAACCTATTTGAGCCGCCCCATATAGCCCTCATTTTAGCCGAAAATACCAAATCATCATCATGGGTCAATATCCCATTTAAACCTAAAGAAATATCATTCAATTAAATCTAATTTAATTGATTATCGATATCATATATCGATGGATATATTTATAACTATTATAAATATAACAATAACATTTATTCCTCAAATAATATTCAAAATTTTATAAGTAATCTTTCACAAATATTAATTTAATTAATTACTATAATTATAAACTAATTAAATCGTCCAGTCAAAAGAGAATTCATTATTTCTATTATGTGACCTATTAGGTGCAAATTTGGTCAACGATTAATATTGGACAGTTCGAATAAAGATTCAAAATAGTAAAAAAAATTGAAATTCACTCATTTCTTCCATTTTGGGCTGGTCCAGTACCAACAACGATATCAGAGCCAAGTAGCTTATATGGTATAAATTAGTCTATTAAGGCTGACTAAATAAGCTTGCAATCTAGTTAGTAGGGTGTCTATGAAAGGTTATGTCTAGGCTGGATTGTTGGGTAATTAACTACCATATCTTACCTGGCTACTAGCCTAGCCATGACAGTTATGTGAGCCCAAAGGTTGCCCATAATAGAAAACACCCAAATTTGAATCAGGCCTTGGGCAAATTTCAAAATTGTTTTGAAAATTAAAACAAAAGTTTTAAATTTAAAAGTTATATTTAAAATCAAACACACATTATAAAAGTTATAATATAATTTTTCAAAATATTTGAAAATATTATAAAATTAATTTCAAAAATATTATTTATTAATTAGATTAATAAAATAAACGAATTAATTAAATAAGTCAATTAATTTAATATATATACACACACACATGTATAATATATAATGGTATATGTTATGTTGTCTTGAATCATTTAAGATAATATGTGTATACGTGTGGGTATAAAAGAAATTTTTTAAACTAATTAAATTTAGTTAAATTTTTTTAATTAAATAAATTAACTAAAAGTAAATTAATAAATTAAATAAAAGTAAATTGACAAATTAACTAAAGGTAAATTAATAAATTAAAATATATACATATAGGTTATATGTGTATTATTATAAAGGTTATAGTCTATATATATTCAATATAATTATTATAATTGAATTATATAATAAGTAATTAAAGTATTAGTTAATTAAATTAGTTAAACAAGATTTAATTAATATAATGTTATACATAAAATTATAATATATAATCTAATTAAAATATAAAAGTTATATAATAATGAAACTTATATAATATGAATGTATAAACTAAAGGTAGAACATTAAAGAAACCCTAAATAGACTTAAGAAATAAATATATATAAAAAGTACATATACCATGATTTTTTATATGTTAGACACTTGAATCACGAGGGTATTTCATAAGAAATACATTATTTCATAAGTCGATATCATTCGGCATAATGTATATTTACAATTGTGAATCTTTAATACAAAGTTTTAATCCACTATTTGTGCAATAATAAATTACTTACATACTCTCTAGATGTTGAGCTTTCCCCAAGCTAGAGATGTTGTGTGTATTATTATTAATGTATAGACTAGATGAGGTAAGATATTTATAGAGATTTGTTGAGCTTTCCTTAAGTTATGTATAGTATACTTAGGCCATCGTGACATGGTGGTATGAGTGAGAAATATCTTTTTACTTACGGAGCTTTCCTCAAGGAAAAGTTGAGATTAGGCAATGAACCACAGGCTGGGAGTTGTTTATGATACAAACGATGAGGAGTTATCGATCGTATATGGGAGTATGATTTATTGAGCTTTTCTCAAGGTCGGAATCCTAAGATATATGAGTCCTGACACCTACTAGTTAAGTCGAAAGACTTCTATGTTTCTTCTAAGGTTTGGAGAAACATAAAAGACTAGTGGGCGCCTTATTAGAAAAATTAAATAGTGAAATTTAACAGTTCTAATATTGTAAGAACATATGCTATATAAAGTTATAATTATTCACATGGATAAATTTGTGCAATTAATATAATTGATAAAATGATTATCAATTAAAATATACAAATGAACTGAATTAATGTTGACAAATAGAAACATAATATATACTTACCCATGTAAGTGCCTAATTATACAACTACTAAATATATTCATAACTTGGTCACTTACGTGTTTACTTGCCAAGGCTGTGTTTTATCTTCAATGAGTTATGAACTCTAAAAGCAGTACAAGGACATGAATAATTAATTCATTTCCAATTATATATAAATGTTATATGGTAAATGGTTTGTAACACGTAATGTATTAAATCTCGATGAAAGCAGCTCCCTGAAATAAGAAAGTAAACTGTAGTGTGAGATCATGCATTCGATATGATTGATTACAATATTGATCTTGTTGTGTTAAATGTAACACAGGACTAAAGGGTACGTGATAGATCTAAGAATTCGATCACTTAAATGTCAGTTTGATCAGTTTACATAAAATGCAATTTATTTGATATCCGAAAAAGTGAAGGATAGTTAAGTGCACTTTTGTACGTAATACTTTATGATATTGTAGTAAGATTTTCCTTTGAATGGTTCGACCATTTAAAAAAGAAATCGAATGTATAAGAGTGGATGTAACTTAAGGCGCGGTTGGGATAAAAAGAGTGAGTGGTCATTCTGCTTCATAAAGAAATTCAGATATAAAAATTGTAAAATAATAATATATATTTAAAATTGGAATGAGAAATATGATTTCTATTCCAAAAGTATTTTGGCATAAAAACTTGTTATCTATTATATTTCTTTGAATTTAAGATACTTGATCTGAAAATTCTCGACTGTAAACCAGCTAATGAAAATGAAATAAATAGCCTATATTAGGTGGTTGAATTGAGCTTCCTGTTTCATATGCTATTATAGTAATCGTGGAAATAGTGGGAGCATGTCATATGACACTTATTTGTCGCATCAAAGTTATGAAAATTGTTTTCGTAAAACATACCAAACATTATTTATGAAATAATAATTGTCTTTTAGTGTTGGCTAAAAAAAGACATAGTTTTATTTTAATATAAATATGATGAATATTCATTATAAAATAAAACTGTAGTACTGGTATTTGTTATGCATTGGAAAGTACAAAATATCTAAATTTATTTGCAATTATTTTGGAATTATGGACTAAGTCACAGTTTTGTTAAATAATTTTTTATTATATGATTATGGATCATATTGTACTTGTAAATTATATCTCAAACAAATTAAGGGCAAACCACTCATTCAGTGGGAGCATTATAAGAGTTGATGAACTTTTCGGATTGATACATATAGATATATGTAATCGCAAGTCTATTAGTACCAAAACGGTTCAACGTTCTTCATTATGTTCATCGATAAGTTATCGCCGACATGGACATGTGTATTTGATACAAATGTAGTATGTCTATAATAAGCTCATTAAGTATAAAACAAAAGTAAAGAAAACAACGTGTAATAGAAAATAAAATAGATTTGATTTGATCGAATATGTGAGTATATTGGAAAAGAGTTCCTAGTGTACATAAAAATGAACAAAGATTTAATTTCAAATGACGACCTATGATACATAATGATATATCGATAATGAGCAATTGAACTTTGTTGAAAAAAGTATGACTGTAACATCCCCTATCTTGAGGCCCGAAGCTAAGCGCTACAGATGTTGCAGTCACCCATAATATTAACTTCAAGTGACAAAATACGATAGTGTTAATGATATCCATAATATCAGAAGCATATGAATATGAAATAAAATCAACATAGGTTAAAACAACTTTTTCAGTTACATTTCAATTCAATATTTCATATTCAAATACATAATCCCAAAACAATTCTGAGGCTTCGATCAAATATAATTATTATAAAATACGCCAAAAGCGATGTATGAAGATAACCCTTTGGATGATCAGTACTAAATAGACACATCAGTCTTAATACATCACAACGGAAACAAAAATAACAACTCCTAAGTAGTTACCTTTGCCTCCTGTACGTCTTCGGATGTTTTATTCGTCCACCTACTAAACTTGTAAAACCTTAACCCTTAATCTACTCAAAATAATTATGAGCACCCGAGAGTTTAAGGGGAATACATAACTTCGAGTCGGACATAAAGTCTAGTGTGAATAATACTATTATATCTGAGTTTATTGATATTAAGTGACACCACACCACTTAGTGGAGCGGGTTTCCCCTCACTAATATCCCTTTAAAATATATCTTTTGCACATCATAATCCTACAATCAAATTGATTAATACAATAATAGCAATATCATATTTGCTCATAAATCAGGTAATAAATAGACCATCTGTCCGAACAATATAATTTCATTTGGGTTTAACTTTCAAAATCTCAAAAGGGTCTTAGAAGAACTAAGTCGAAAGCAACTCTATCGAAAGCAATTTCCTAAGTAAAAGAAGTGGACGGTGTCGAAACCAATCCTTTTGAAAGCATTGGAGAAGTGGCTCAGGGTTTAAAGCGAAAAAACCCTTTCGAAAGCATTACATCGAAAGGTAGAATGCGGTAGTTGAGGTTTCGACCCCTTTGAAAGCATTTTCTTAAAAGAAAGGCCGTAATCTTTTTTGAAAGCTCTTTTCTTTTAAAACACTTGACTAAGTTGAAAGTTATCTCATTCGAAATCATTCTTTTCGAAAGGAAAGCAAGCGTCGCTTCCTTTTGAAAGAAAAACAAGGTCTCGACCCCTTCGAAAGCCCTATTTCGATTATATACCTTTTTCTTATCTCCAATGCACTATGTACCCAGTCTTTGAAACCATGTGTATTGGTTTCGACTAAGGTGGAGGTGGAAGTATGTAGTTGAAAACTGCCGAAAGTGGCGAAAGAGGAAAAGCCTTGTAAAACTGATTTTTAACTTTATTAAATAATTCCTTTTCAACTACCTACTTCTTTTTCATTATTTAATTGGTTACCAATTTCTTTTCCAAAATCTTTTCTAAATATGCTGTGAATTTCAGAAATTAACAATTTGAAATATTTACAAATTGCCCCTTCTCCTTTATTAACATATAAAACATTTAAGTCACATATCTTAAGTAATTTTATATACTTAGTAAAACACTTAGGAAAATTCTACAAAAATCTCCATAAATCACTTTTACTATGCTTTCTAACATATATAAATTTCTGACTCAAAGCCAACATAAATAACCTGTAGTTAATTTTAAACCCAATTTAACAAATTTCTTCACTATAAAATTCATAATTAATCCACATTAATTCATAAAATTATGAAACTTGAAATCCATCTCTAAATTAATATTTCTGACCTTTATCAAGATCGCAAGGTATTTGCATGTCTTTTAATAGGTTTTTCAAGTTAGACCTTATCATAAAATCTATATGAAATAACATAAATCATCAACAAGCATATATATCCATTTAACAATCAAAATTTGGCAAATCATTTTCAAAATAAATTCGAATCTCAAATAAACCGAAAATAATAAAATGAGATGTAACCTATTATTCACCTTTAGCTTGTGATTAAGGAATTTGAGATTTGCTTCTTGAATTAGACAGGTTAAGCTTCCTTCCTCTTGAGTTTAGCTTATCTTTCTCTTGTTTTCTCCTAATGGTGGTCGGCCTCTTCTTAGATTTAGTTTTTGGTTTGTGAAAATGAAAATGAACGTGGCTTGAAGGGTTTGGGGTATAAGAATATTACTTATTCCTATTTTTCCCTTATCTATTAACCTTACTTGTTCCATTTTAATTCCTTTTAGTTCATTGTTTTACTGGGCACGTCTACCCATTATCATTCAAATCTTAATTCCCTTAATCATTTAAACTATTTCATTTAATTTAACTAATGAAATGTCCTAAATAATGTTAACAAAAATTAAGTTCGCTACAGACTCCCTTCCTTAAATAATTCTGTCCTCGAAATTATGATAAGGTACTCATAAAAATCGATCATAAAGGTAAAGCATACAATGAAACAACTCAAGATAAGCGTCTCTAATCCTACTCTTTGTTTCCCAAGTATAGTCTCTTTTTCACCCCACTCGACTTTAACTTATCCAACTGTCTTGTTCCTTAGCCTTAGCCACTATACGAAATGGCTTTCTAACTATAGTCAAATTCGGTTCCACTACTAAGTCCTCTAACATAGTTGTTGTTATAGTCTCCGGGTCTCGAATACACTTCCTTAGATGAGAAATATGAAAAAATCTTGAACTCCTACCAAACTATTCAGTAATTCTACTCTATATGCAAGTTTCCTGATCATCTCTATAATAGGAAATGGTCCAACGAATCTCGGTGCCAACTTTCCAGATTTCCTGAATCTGATCGCACCCTTCATTGGTGATACTTTAACAAAAATATGATCTCCAACTGAGAACTCTAAATCTTTCTTTCTTCTATCAGCATAACTGTTCTCCCTAGGTTGTGCTTCCTTCATTCTGGCTGGAATTAACTCAATCTTTTCTACAGCTTCTCTAACTAAATCTAGACCAAGAACTAACCTATCCTCGGTCTCTAACCAACAAACTGGCGGTTTGCATGGCCTTCCATATAAAATTTCAAATGGTGTCATCCCTATACTAGCCTGATAAATGTTGTTGTACAAAAACTCGACTAAGTGTAGATGGTCTTTCCATTATCCCCTAAAATATAGCACACAAGCTCGCAACAAATCTTCTAAGACTTTGTTAACTCTTTCTGTTTGCCCATCTGTCTGCGAATGGTAAGCGGTACTCATCTTGAGCTTAGCACATAAGGTCTCCTATAGACTCTTTCAAAAGTTGCTACTGAATAAGGAATCTCTATCGCTTACTATACTACTAAGATTCCATGAAGTCTAACTATATTCTTCATAAATAACTTAGCTAAACTAGGGGTTGTTCTGGTTGACCTAATTAGAATGAAATGGGCACTCTTGGTCAACCTGTCCACTACGACCCATATGCGTTCATATCCTCTATTTGACCTAGTCAACCCATTAATAAAATCCATTGAGATAGAATCCCACTTCCATACTAGAACATCTAGAAGTTGAAGTAACCCACTTGGTTTCTGATGTTCAGCTTTTACCTGTTGACGGTTCAGTCATTGTTTTCACCCACAAGCCTACATCTTTCTTCATACCTTCCCATAAGAAACTTCTTTTCATGTTCTGATACATCTTAATTCCTCCAGGATGAATAGTGAACTTCGAATGATGACATTCTTCTAGCACTTCCTTCCCAATGTTTCCCACATTCGAAACATAGAGTCGTCCTTTCTTTCTCAACCATTTATTCAGGTCAAAGCTGAAATCTTTGACATTGTCGCTCTCTATTTAATTTCTTAACTTTTTGATCCACTCAGCTAATACTCGATCCTCTCCTTGCTTGGAAGCAATTTTTTCAATCATCACCGGTCGAACTTCTAAACATGACAGCATAGCAGTTTTCTTACTAGATCTAGCATCAGATCTCCACTATATACATGTAGTCAATGCATCTAAATCCTTCCACTCAGCTATCATTTCCAATACCACATTCTGATGTTTTCTGCTAAGTGCATCTACAACCTTGTTGTCTTATCGTGATGTGCACTCAATTCCAAAGTCAAAGGCAGCTAAAAACTCTAACCACCTCTGTTGTCTCATATTTAACTCCTTGTGAGAGAATAAGTACCTCGGTGACTTATGATCTGTATACAACTTAAATCTTTCTCCCAATAGGTAATGTATCCACACCTTTAATGAAAAAATTACTGCACCTAATTCCAAATCATATGTTGGATATCTAACCTCATACGGTCTAAGCTATCGAGATGAATAGGCAATACCCTTACCTCTTTGCATTAACGCAACTCCTAATCCTGTTCCACATGCATTAGTGTACACCACTAAGTCCTGATCTCTTCTGGAATAATTAACACAGGTGCATTCGTAAATAAGTGTTTTAGCTTCTGGAATGCCTCCTCTGGCTTATCGGTCCAATTGAACTTCATATATATTCGCGTTAGCTTGGTCATCGGTGCCGCTATATCCATGAAAAATCCTTAATGAATCACTGATAATAACCAGCTAATCCAAGAAAACTCTTTATCTAAGTCACTATTTCGGGTCTTTTCTGATCATTTACCGCTTCAATCTTAGTCGGATCTACAGACAACCCTTTTTTTGAAACTAAATGACCAAGAAACTTCACTTCTTTCTTCTAAAAATGAACTTCGAAAATTTCTCTTTCAGCTGATGTTGCCTCAACGTCTCAAGCACCACTCTAAGATAAACTTCATGCTCTCTTTCATCTTTAGAGTATACCAAAATATCATCTATGAAAACCAATAATGCTCAAGGAAAATTCGGTTCATCAAATCTACAGAGAATGATGTCGCATTAGTCAGTCCAATGGCATCACTAACCATTCGTACGATCCATATTTGGTTCTAAACGCCGTCAAAGAAATACTATCCTCTGCCCATTTAAGCCGATGAAACCCTATTGCTAAATCCAACTAGAAATACTTTGGCTCCACCCAGCTGGTTGAACAAAAATCGTCAATTCTAGGTAAAGGATATTGATTCCTTATCGTCTTCTCATTTAACTTAAAATAACCTATACATAACCTTAGTGATTCATCCACATCTTAGCAAACGCAGCGGCTGCTCTCTAAGGTAAAACTGCTTGGTCTGAAAAAATTCTTGCCTTCCAAATCCACCAACTGCACCTTTAATTCACTCACCTCGGTAGGTGTCATTCTGCTTGGTGGTCTGTCCGAACAGTATAGTTTTGTTTGGTTAACTGCTAACCATTAGCTGACTTGGGGCCTACCAGTCAAAATAACTAATCTAACACTTGTTAGACAGACTTTTGCATGGTCTACCATTAACTTACTTCTCCCAGGGTCACCTGATCCTAATGATTTTGCGGGCTCACCAATAACTTATCCTCCTTCTTTTTATATATTCCCTTCTGTGTGTAACATCATTTAAGTCTTGCCTGTGACTAAGCCTTACACACTGGAATTTTGGACTAAATTAGCTAGGAGATATAGCCAATGTATAGGGCGCAACCCTGTACCGGCCCCATTTGGTATTCTAATATCTGAATCATTTACTTAGGGTTAGCTACCCTTCAAATTTTCCTTAAAAACCTTTTCAAAATGATTTAACCCCTTAACTTGTACTTAAACAAGGAAAATATACTATTTGCTTAACTCAAATCTCTTTGCCATGATATATGTTTTACTCAAAATATTGTTTATGAAAACATTCGAAACCTTTGTTTAGAAGCGTTAAACAACCTCTTTCGAAACCTTTGAAAGTATCTCTTTCAAAAAAACTTAGCTACTTTACTATGAAACCTTAATCCGTAAGGCCAAAACATATCTTTCAAGACCATTTGTATTAGACCTTACGAAAACATTGAAAGTGTCCCTTTATAAAGCTTTATAAATTTTAGACATCCCCTTTTTCAAAACACTTTAAACATGCCTTTCAAAAAATATTGGAAACCCTCCATTTAAACACTAAGGTCAACCTTTCGAAAACATTAGGGAATGACACTTTGAAACCTTTAATATATATACCTTTCAAAAGCATTAAGTCCTTTACATTAATCAAACCTTTCAAAACCATTTAAACCATTCCTTTCGAAACCTTTGGGTTTAACTTTCAAAACCTCAAAAGGGTCTTAGAAGAACTAAGTCAAAAGAAACTCTTTCCAAAGCAATTTCCTAAGTAAAAAAATGGATGGTGTCGAAACTAATCCCTTCGAAAGCATTGGAGAAGCGGCTCGGGGTTTAAAGCGAAAAAACCCTTTCGAAAGCATTGCTTCGAAAGGTAGAATGCGGCCGCTGGGGTTTTGACCCTTTCAAAAGCATTTTCTTAAAACAAACTTGACCCTTTCAAAAGCATTTTCTTAAAACAAAGGTGGCAACCACTTTCAAAAGCTCTTTTCTTTCAAAACACTTGACCAGGTCAAATGCTATCTCATTCGAAAGCATTTTTCGAAAGCAAAGCAAGCGGCATATCCTTTTGAAGGCAAAACAAGTCTCAGCCCCTTCAAAAGTCTTGTTTCAACTTTATACCTATCACATGTCTCTAATATACTACATACGAAGTCTTTGATACCATGTGTATTGTTTTCGACTAAGGTGGAGGCGAAAGTATGTGATCGAAAGGTAGCTGCCGAAAGTGACGAAATAGCAAAAGCCTTGTAAAAATGATTTTTAACTTTATTTAGTAATTCCTTTTCAATTAACTTGCTTATTTATCATTATTTAATTGGTTGTCAATTTCTTTTCCAAAATATTTTCTAAAAGTGTTGCCTAATTTCAGAAATTAACAATTTGAAATATTTACAAATCGCCCTTTCTCCTTTTATAAACATATAAAACATTTATGTCTGATACCTTAAATAATTTATATACTTATTAAAACACTTAGAAAAATTCTACAAAAATCCCCATAAATCATATAAACTATGTTTTCTAACATATATAAATTTATGACCCAAAGCCAATATAAATTAGCCGTAATTAATTTTAAACCTAAGTTAACCAATTTCTTCACTAAAAAATTCATAATAAATCTACATTCATTCATAAAATTATGAAACTTGAAACCCTTCTATAAAATAATGTTTCTGATAAAATTGCAAGGCATTTTGATTTCTTTTAATTGGTTTTTTAAGTTAAATCTTATCATAAAATCTATATGAAATAGCACAAATCATTAATAAACATATATATCCATTTAACAGTCAAAACATGGCAAATCATTTGCAAAATAAATTCGAATCTCAACTTAAACCAAAACAATAAATTGAGATGTAACCTATTACTCACCTTTAGCTTGTGATTAGGGAGTTTGAGATTTACTTCTTGAATTAAATTGATTAAGCTTCATTCAATCTTGATTTTCGCTTATCTTTCTCTTGCTTTCTCCTAATGGTTGTCGTCCTCTTCTTAGATTTAGTTTTTAGTTTGTGAATGTGAAAATGAATGTGGCTTTAAGAGTTTATGGTACAAGAATATTACTTATTCCTATTTTCCCTTATCTATTAACCTTACTTGTTTCATTTTGATTCCTTTTAGTTCATTGTTTTACTAGGCACGGGTACCTGTTACTATTCAAATCTTAATTCCATTAATCATTTACATTATTTCATTTAATTTAACTAATTATATGTCTTAAATAATGTTAAGCAAAATAGGGTTCGTTACTACGACTAACTATGAGTGAAATTTGTAGGATCGATTTCACCCTAGAGGGGGGTGAATAGGGTGATGCTATTAATTATAAAAATTATTGCAAAAGTTTATGAAATATTTTCAACATAGATATATCAAAATAGCAGCACAGATAATAGTAGAATAACAAATGCAGAAATAGAACGACACAGAATTTACCCAGCTTCAGCGAAACCCTGCCTACGTGATGCCCCTAAGGTTTCTACTAGAAATTAAGCAGTCATAAGCATAAACACGTAAACTCGCGACACCCGTTATCGACTAGCCTTAACTCTACACACAAAACCCTGCCACAACTCAGCCACTGAGTTGCGAATTCTCAAACTACGCCACGTAGTTTGTCCCCTAGACATACGACTAGTAAATACATAATTTTCAAAAGAAAATACAAAAACAACAATTAAAAAACAATTAAACGCTAATTTCAATATTAAAGCCCAATTTAAGATTGAGAGAAGCCGACCCAAAACTTGGGTTTATGAAAACTTAGTTCGTTTCCCCTTTTATTTTTATTTCCTTCGGCCGCTTCCTTCTTGGCGAAAATGGCGGTTCGTTCTTGCTCGAAAATTAGGGCTTTTGTTATGAAGTCGTCGGCTTTGTCGATTGGATTGATGATGCTTCGATTTCTTTCTTCTCTCTGTCGATCACTTTCGGCTACTTCAATGATTGAGTTCGATTCGAACAATCTGGTATGTAATTCGCGCTTTCTTGCTTTACTGTTTAGCTAATTCGGACTCGATCAGATTCAAGTTTTTAATTGATTTTTGGTATCTATTTTGCATGAACTCGAATACCCTTTGCCGATGATGTTTAGGCTTTATATAGGATTTGAATTCCTATTTTCCCGTTTGTTTGAATTTTCCATTTAATTTATCTCGGCCAATTGATTTTGTATTGATGCTTGAGATTGATCTCTGACTTGTTCAAATTACTTGAATAGCACGGTTTTGATTTCTGACTTGGTTCGATTCCTTGATTGCCAAGGCTCTGACTTTACTGTGACGATGATTTTTTTCTTTGTGTTTGTTAACTTGATATTCTGCTGTCACCATTACTGTTAGTTTGAAAACTACTTTGATGACCCACGGCTTTGACTATGTTTATTTGGTATCTGTGACTTTGGCACAGTTTGATTAGAACTGCATTTGACTTTGTGCATCGGCCTTGATTTTTTAACCTTGATTTTGTCTTTGCTTTGATTACGTGATAATGTTTGATGATGTTTTAAGAAAAACAAACTGTTACATTGTTGGTTTATCACTTAATTCATTTTCTTTGGCTTCATAAAGTTTTTCAACATCACTTGACTTCGGCTTGTACCTTATTTACTTGTTGCCATTCCTTTGGCGCAGTTTCATGTTGTCTTCAAGTTTGAAATGCTTGCAGGCTTGGAGTCTTTGTATATTTACTTGTACATTTGATGGCATTCATGTGTACATTAGTTTGAAGCTTGTGTTCATCTTTGTTGCATACTTGACTTGTTCGATTTTACTTGCCATTCCATGTAGATATGTACTCCATTGTCCATGATTTAGTGATACTGTAAAGTTGGCTTGCATTTAGCTGCAGCTGCTGTCCATTTTCATTTATGCATTATGTTGTATCTTTTGGAGCTCAAGTTGCTTCACCTGGTTCATTGTAGTTTGAATTGGGTTGTTGTGCACTAACTTGAGTTTAAGCCTTGTTCATGTCTTCACTGGTCTGATCATGCTACTTGTATGTGGTCTTGTTTAATGTGATGTTCATTTGAACTGTGTTTGCATTGTTGCCACATTGGCTTATTCCTTCGAGTCAGTGAAACTTGTATATGATTGTTTTGTTGTCTGCTCTTCATGTACGTGCCGAGTCTTATTAACATTGTCTACATGTTGCATGTTGTAGTGTTCATTGTGAAGCGTGGTTTACTGGTGCATCCCTTGACTTGTTGACATGTCTGGTATGTGCATTTGTGTGCTTCCAGTTAGAGTTGTACTTGCCTTTGAGTTTTGCTTGGAGTTCAGTAGCTTGTCTTCATTTAGTTTGTACAACTGCCTTTGTGCACTGTTAGGTTCATATTGCATTTGTACATTTGGATTGTGGTCGAGGCTTGTTTTAGTTGTCTTGACCATTTTTATGAACTTGCACCTGTGTTGAATTCAGCTTGGAGCTCGGGTTTGACCTTGTGCTGATATTGTGGCATTATTTTTATTGCACTTGAGTTGAACCCGACGTTTTGGGTTTGACCTGTGCTCACCTGTCCCTGTAATTTTATCAAGTGTATATATCGATGTGCACAGCCTTGTGGCATATACAGTGATACACTGTGCATGTCACAAGCTGTTCGTGTATGACGAATTCAAATTTAAATGATGACGAATAACCCAAATAACTGAGGCAAATATTATTTTCAAAATTCGCATTTTATTTTATACTGCAAAAATATTTCCCTTTCAATTTTACTGCGTTAGTATATATTTTTGCAGATTGCTCAGATGCTGGATTCACATTGGAATGAAGTTGAAGATAAAATACGAGTTGAGTGAATGTGTGATATGTAGTGAGGTCAAATGTAAATGTGAATCGTGATGTAATCAAAATTGTACTGTAATTGGAATTGTATATATATAGTGAGAGCTTGAAATTTGTACTATTCAAAAATTATAATAAATATTTGTTTGAATAAAATATCTGTTTGAATTCAAATTCTGTGTTATTTATTTTATTCATTAAATATTTATTTAATCTTTGAAAATAAAATAGTATACTAACAAATACATTTAAATGAATATATATATGTTTATTATCATCAAACAGAAATCATATAGTTGCATATTCAACAATCTCCCTTTTTGATGATAACAAACATATATTTAATATTTTGGATTTGTTAAATGTATTCGATCATTCAATTTGATCCCCCTATTTGGATGCTTCAACTCTACACAAAGCTCCCCCTTCATATATGCATACAATTAAAAATATGCAAATGAGCTTAGATGCAAATAGAAAATATTTGACCTTTGCTTGATTTTATTTGAAAAAATCTTAAATTTTCTCTCCCTCTTTTGTTATCAGCAAAAGAGTAATAGTGTTAGAAAAAATAGAGATAAAGTGATCGATATTAATACAACATTAAAACTCAATCGAATATAAATATTAAATTTCAATCAAAAATCATAATAACTCTGTTAGGCGCATATTCCACTTTTAGAAAGATTGGAATGATGTCATCATATAAATCCATACAGTTGTGTCTATTTGTGGTATATTTATATCAGGAATTTGAATATCTACCAACCATGCATAACTGTTAGGACTTTTAAATGAGATTAGTAGTATTCCAATTTTATTTAAAAAAATGAATTCAAGTATCTTCTGAGCACGCATAACCGTGAGGACTTTTAAATGGGATTAGAATCAACTTGTTTATTTAAAAAAATCAATTTTGATATGCGTTCCATACATGCATAACCGTTAGGACTTTTAAATGAGCATGGAAGCACATAACAAATTCCAAGTAATTCACCCATGCATAACTGTAAGGACTTTTAAATGAGAGTGAATACTTTGGATTTTTATTTTATTTTATTATTATATATATATATTATAAAATGAAAAATGAATGATTCCTGTTTAAAGTACCACATATCGACAAACTATATTGAATTTTGATGAGTGATAGTCGTTAGAAATATGATAGAAATAGAGATGGTCATGGAATTTTTACCAACAAAATTTTTTATAACCCTTGTTTAAATTTCTAAAGAAATTTACTAATTATACCGTCTAGAGTCATAATATATGATAAATATCAACACTCATCACTTTTTCAATCACTATTCATATTTTTTGATAATTAGTAGGGAGTCAGATTAGTCGATGTTATAATTTAAAATTTTAATTCAAAAATATTATAAAATCAATTTTTCTAGAAATGACCAATCTGAAAACAAGGTCAAAAATGATTTTCTAGAAGGGTTTTATGAGAGAAAAATTTCTGCTATTTGAAAATTATTTGAAATGAAAAATATGCATACATTTTCTTTGAAAAACGATGCAGTTACTAAATGTCTCAACAAAAATCATGTTCCACTAGTAATTTTTCTATCAACTAGATTACCAGTGTAATCTGCATATAAATTTTTCTGTCACTCAAAATTATCATTAATTGAATTTGATAGACCAGACCATGAAGTGTGCATCAAAATATCTTAAAATCAATTTTAACGGCTTTTTAAATGAAATTATCTTGAATTTGAATTGAAGCCGTGTAAATAATCAAAAACCGTGAATATAGAGTCAGCCAAATGTATTATCATCAACCAATAAAACACTATTATTAATCCAAACAAATATATATGATGTTATTCAAGGATTCTAGAGATTTTTATAATGTTCTTGGCATAAGAATATAATTGGCCAACAATTTTGGAATAAGTCAAAATCAAAATCATCATTTATTTCATCATCGTATTATTGGCCGATTAATTCATACTACGGTGCAGATTATCACATTTAATATATCGTTCAAAATATACCATTACCTGTTTTACCTTTATGATAATTTTTCATTGTTATCCATTGTGATTCTGTCACCTTTGTACTAGGCTAAGGAACTTTGATTTATCGTCCGTTGTGTTTCCGGAACAGCCAGAATCCAGATAACACTGTTGTTGTTCCTTGACCTTCCACCACTCCTACACGATAAAAGATTTTTGTGACCTATTTGTTTTTATAGGTCCATGATTGTTAGTGGCGGAATATTTTGAAAAATAATTTTGTGGAGACCCAAAACCATTTATATATGTTCCTTTTGGCACCCAAATTTGTTTAACTTTGAGAGATTTTATATTTGTGCCTATTGGAACCCAAATTGGAATGGTTTTCACGTGTTTGGGTCTATATCAACAATTATTTTGATTGTGTCCAAATTTTCTACAAATTGTGCACATTGAATTGACTTGATTAATTTTTTCTTTTAACAGGTTCAGACTGATTATATCCAAGTACTTGTCTGACTGTATTAACAGTTTGTTTCCCTAAGAGCATATTCAACGATTTTTCAATTTTTGAAAATTTATCTAAGGTCGTTGATAGTTGTTGGACTTGTGTTTTAAGAGATTCATTTTCGTTTAACAATTGCGTGCACCTTTTAATAGAATTTTCTCATCATATATTTTCACTTTCTTTCAAAATCAGAATTTCATTTTCAAGTGATTTTATGTTAATTTCTGATTTTTTAATTTCTTCTTCAAACAATGGACACTTGTCACACTTAGGGCACTTATTTTGATAGTTTTTAACTAATTGTTCAAGTTGATCATTTAAATCTATCAAAGTATCTTTTTTTGATTCAAGTTTGGCATACTTCTCCCTAAGTCGTTCAAAACACGCATTTACTTCATGAAAATATATAAGTAATTCTGAATGAGTAAGTTTTGATACCTCGCTTGGCTCGTCATCGTCGCTATCAGTTATATTACCTTGAAGGCACATATCTTCTTTCTCACTCTCACTGCTAGTACTTTAATTATCTTCATCACTTGTATTCCACGTGCCTATAAAATTTCTCATTTTTGATTTCTTTTCAAAGTCGCGTCGATTTTGAGGACAATTGGGCTTGATGTGTCTGGGTTGGTTGCACTTGTGACAGATGATCTTCTGTTCGTCTGAGTTGTCTAGTGCTTTGACTATTCTGCTTTTCAATTTTCGATTTAGAGCTGGATTTCCGTATTTGTAATTCCATCTTTTGAATTTCTTTATTATCAGCTCCAATTCTGCTGCTCCATCATCATCACCATCACTTTCTGGTGTTCCTTTAAGAGCTATTGATTTCTTTCGAGTGTCACCTCCTTCATGCTCTTCCTTGAATTTCATTTCTAGCTCATAAGTGGTGAGATTTCCGATGAGTTCTTCAACTTTGATTTGTTTTAAATCTTTTGATTCTTAAATAGCAGTCACTTTTGCTTCAAAACTTCGTGGAAGGACTCTAAGGATTTTTCGGACTATCTCCAACTCTGTGTATGATTTTCCGAGAGCTTTTGATTTGTATACGATATTGAAAAGTCGTCCATACATCTCTTTGACGTTTTCTTCCTTCGCCATCGTGAAGTTCTCGTATTTGCTGCTTAGCATGGAAAGGCAAGAGTCTTTGACTTGCCGTTCCTTCGTGAGTCACTTCGAGTGTGTGTCATATTTCCTGCGTAGTTAGACAGTGTGAGACACGATTAAATTCAACATGATTTAATGAACAAATAATCGAATTCATAGCTTTGGCATTAGTAATTTGTAACTTATTTTCTAGATCTGTCCATTAATCCTTCGGTTTATTTATTTCTTGATTATTTATAATTATAGTCGGTGCTCTATACCCTGTCTCAACAATATCCCAAGCGTCATTTTTAAGAAAATTTTCATCCTAGTTTTCCAGTAAGCATATTCACTATTGAACATTGGTGGTCTTACTATGGATTGACCCTCGACAAAAGCAGTATTAAAAGAAGCCGTTTTAAAATTTCAAATTTTTAAAACAAAAATTGGTTTTTGAAAAAAATCAAATTTTTAAAAACAAAAGTTAACTTCTATTCCTAGCTCGGATACCACTTGTAGGATCGATTTCACCCTAGAGAGGGTGAATAGGGTGATGCTATTAATTATAAAAATTATTGCGGAATTTATAAAATAATTTCAACACAGATATATCAAAATAGCAGCACAGATAATAGCTGAATAATAAATGCAGAAATAGAACGACACAGAATTTACCCAGCTTCGGCAAAACCCTGCCCACGTGTTACCCCCAAGGTTTCTACTAGAAATTAAGCAGTCAGACGCTTACACACGTAAACTCGTGACATCCGCTATCGACTAGCCTTAACTCTACACTCAAAACCCTGCCACAACTCAGCGACGGAGTTGCGAATTCTCAAACTATGCCACGTAGTTTGTCCACCAGTCATACAACTAGTAAATACACAATTTTCAAAAACAAAATACAAAAACAACAATTAAAAAACAATTACACCCTAATTTCAATATTAAATCCCAATTCAAGATTGAGAGAAGCCGGCCCAAAACTTGGATTTATGAAAACTTAGTTCGTTTCCCCTTTTATTTTTATTTCCTTCGGCCGCTTGCTTCTTGGAGAAAATGGCGGTTCGTTCTTGCTCGAAAATTAGGGTTTTTTTATGAAGTCGTCGGCTTTGTCAATTTGATTGATGATCCTTCGATATCTTTCTTCTCTCTATCGATCACTTTCGGCTACTTCAATGATTGAGTTCCATTCGAACAATCTGGTATGTAATTTGCGCTTTTCTGCTTTACTGTTTAGCTAATTCGAACTCGATCAGATTCGAGTTGTTGATTGATTTTTGGTATCTATTTTGCTCGAACTCGAATACCCTTTGCCGATGATGTTTAGGGTTTATATAGGATTTGAATTCCTATTTCCCCGTTCGTTTGAATTTGCCATTTAATTTATCTCGGCCGGTTGATTTTGTATTGATGCTTGAGATTGATCTCTGACTTGTTCAAATTACTTGAATAACACGGTTTTGATTTCTGACTTGGTTCGATTCCTTGATTGCCAAGGCTCTGACTTTACTGTGACGATGATTTTTTTCTTTGTGTTTGTTAACTTGATATTCTGCTGTCACCATTACTGTTAGTTTGAAAACTACTTTGATGACCCACGGCTTTGACTATGTCTATTTGGTATCTGTGACTTTGGCACAGTTTGATTTGAACTGCAGTTGACTTTGTGCATCGGCCTTGACTTTTTAACCTTGATTTTGTCTTTGCTTTGATTACGTGATAATGTTTGATGATGTTTTAAGAAAAACAAACTGTTACACTGTTGGTTTATCACTTCGTGTATTTGCTTTGGCTTCATAAAGTTTTTCAACATCACTTGACTTCGGCTTGTACCTTATCTGCTTGTTGCTATTCCTTTGGCGCAGTTTCATGTTGTCTTCAAGTTTGAAATGCTTGCAGGCTTGGAGTCTTTGTACATTTACTTGTACATTTGATGGCATTCATGTGTATATTAGTCTGAAGCTTGTGTTCATCTTTGTTGCATACTTGACTTGTTCGATTTTACTTGCCATTCCATGTAGATATGTACTCCATTGTCCATGATTTAGTGATACTGTAAAGTTGGCTTGCATTTAGCTGCAGCTGCTGTCCATTTTCATTTAGTTGTTCACTGGTGCATTATGTTGTATCTTTTGGAGCTCAAGTTGCTTCACCTGGTTCATTATAGTTTGAATTAGATTGTTGTGCACTGACTTGAGTTCGAGCCTTGTTCATTTCTTCACTGGTTTGATCATGCTACTTGTATGTGGTCTTGTTTCATGTGATGCTCATTTGAACAGTGTCTGCATTGTTTCCATATTGGCTTGTTCCTTCGAGTCAATGAAACTTGTATATGATTGTTTTGTTGTCTGCTCTTCATGTACATGCCGAGTCTTATTAACATTGTCTACATGTTGCATGTTGTAGTGTTCATTGTGAAGCCTGGTTTACTGGTGCATCCCTTGACTTGTTGACATGTCTGGTATGTGCATTTGTGTGCTTCCAGTTAGAGTTGTACTTGCCTTTGAGTTTTGCTTGGAGTTTAGTGGCTTGTCTTCATTTAGTTTGTACCACTGCCTTTGTGCACTGTTAGGTTCATATTGCATTTGTACATTTGGATTGTGGTCGAGGCTTGTTTTAGTTGTCTTGGCCATTTTCATGAACTTGCACCTGTGTTGAATCCAGCTTGGAGCTCGGGTTTGACCTTGTGCTGATATTGTGACATTATTTTTATTGCACTTGAGTTAAACCCGGCGTTTTGGGTTTGACCTATGCTCACCTGTCCCTGTAATTTTATCAAGTGTATATATCGGTGTGCATGGCCTTGTGGCATGTACAGTGATACATTGTGCATGTCATAAGATGTTCGTGTATGACGAATTCAAATTTAAATGATGACGAACAACCCAAATAACTGTGGCAAATATTATTTTTGAAATTCAACTTTTTATTTTATACTGCAAAAATATTTCCTTTTCAATTTTACTGCGTCAGTATATATTTTTGCAGATTGCTCAGATGCTGGATTCACATTGGAATGAAGTTGAAGACAAAACACGAGTTGAGTGAATGAGTGATATGTAGTGAGGGCAAATGTAAATGTGAATCGTGATGTAATCAAAATTTTACTGTAATTGAAATTGTATATATATACTGAGAGCTTGAAATTTGTACTATTCAAAAATTGTAGTAAATATTTGTTTGAATAAAATATCTGTTTGAATTCAAATTCTGTGTTATTTATTTTATTCATCAAATATTTATTTAATCTGTGAAAATAAAATAGTATATTAACAAATACATTTAAATGAATAGATATATGTTTATTATCATCAAACAAAAATCGTATAGTCGCATATTCAATATAATTGAGTTAACTTCTTTCTATAAGGTCGTGTACTTAAGAGTAGTGCATAAGGTAAATTAATTTCATCTAAAGAATGGCTTACAAAATCATACAAGATGAGGGTTTATAAGAAACCCCAATATATCCTAGGCCAAGGAGTTGGCGGGCTGTGCGACTTGAAAGGCTGCATGTAATAATTTTTCATGAGAGATCATGTATTAATCACCCTAAAAGGAGTTTGGGAAGACTGTCATTGAATGACCAATTTATATTTTGAATATAAGTATTGTAAACCAAAACAGAATAAGTTTTATATGGAAGAAAATTCATAAAATGTTTGTGTATACCCATTCCATTAAACTAGGGAACACTTGTTATTTCAAAAAATATCAAATTTATGTTGATGGAATTTCTTTTAGAAATTATTGGTACTGAAATGGATTTGGATACGATCCAAGGATAAAAATGACCATGAAGGATGAAATGAAATTAACCAAATCTAAATGAATACAGCACATTAGAATGTTTAATAAGTATTCTTACACATTGAAGAGAAACTATTAGTTTCTTATTAACATCATAAGTAGATAATCGTCAGTTGTCAATCAAGCATTAAGAGTATTGATTCTACGATATGGCATGATGCATAAATTAGAAAAGGATTCCAAACACATTATCAAAATATGATTTTGATAATTATACCAAAAGAGATGAGATCCATCTGCCGTGAATCTGCCTTCAAGATTATAATGTGGTTGGAATATCATAAGCAACGTTGATAAGAATAACATCGTAAATTTCAATTGTTAAAATTTTGTAATAGATTCGACATTGAGCGTGCTTAAGTTATTCTGGATTTACTCACAAAATTATCGTATAGTATGACTTTGTGTTTTAGTACATATGTGCTAAAATGGAAAATTATAAATAATGATTTAAAATGGACTGTTTGCACATAACAACCAAAGTATCTCAAAATCTATGGGAGTTATATTGAGTTTGTAGGTTTTTGAATATGATCCAAGAAACGTTATGAAAGTACCGTTTGATAAGCATCAGATCCGAATAGGTATTTTGATAGAAATATCAAATAGTTTGATTTTTAGTCAAAATGTAAAGGAAACGTGTGTCGACAATAAGAAAGAACCACTAAAAGGTACATGAATATTTCTTGACTATAAGTAAATAACATACTACTGATTATTAACGATGTACTTATGTTAAAATCAGTAAAAGTTTGGTTGTTTAATACTTGATATTGGATTTGTAAATTATATCTTTTATAGTAAGTATAAATGATGTAGGGAATGTCTCAAACAATATGCATAGACACCATGATAAAATGTTTACTATGAAACATGTAAGATGGATTTCATATGTATTAACAATAGGAATTATCATATATGTTGAATTGTCTATAATATCGTAATTTACTTATGTAATAAAATGTTTTGTAATAGTAGTTACAATGCACTGCAACTATGGGTGATTTATCATAATCAACTAAACATATCATTTTAAATATTCCTAGTCAAGATGTATCAAGACTGGATATCGATACATCAATTGAGACTAGAGTACGTAACGCTCTCCAAACGTCGGACAATGTATTGCGCATAACTGCTGGAGGCACTAAATGGTTACATACTGATAGTTATTAGAAAATTATGGAATGACTCGCTTGATAGTTTTCTATTGAGGTCAAACAGAAAATATCGATGTGACAAAAGTACACAGTTCTCCTGACTTGAGAATGTTGTTGATCTTCAATGTGGATGCTCTGCTTTGATTATAGTTAAATCATGACATGCATCTACGAACGGCCGTAGTTGGGTCGAGTGGAAACATTGGAAGTGAAACGCTATTCAAGAGAGGATTTGTCTCCATAGTTATATGAGGTTAGTATAGCAGTAAACAGAAGTCAACTCAAATCCAAGTCTCTAGCCGAAGTAGTTTGGCTAACAATGTTATTATTGAATCAAGGGCTTTGTGTTTGTACTATAGAGTTGACAATGGATGATATTGGAACTTTCACCATTACCAAACTCCATAAGTCAAAGTGATATAGTTTTCATGAAAATAATTAGTGTAAATAATTGTCACAATCAGTTAATGCTTGATAAAGTAATACTGGATTTTACTGGAATCAAATAAGTGATAAATTTGGTCATAATGTCACACCACTTGTTAAGTGACGTATGAACGTTAATATTCGAATTGTTCAATACAAATTACTGACTAAATTTACTTTTAAGAGTCATACAACTGAAATGATGAATACTCCTTTTATCACCTGAATCGATTAATTTGTAATTGTTATAAATTAATTAAATTAATTTATATTTATGAAATATTAATTAAAAAAAATTGTATTTGATGTGTTGAACAATGTTCAATAATGTATTTATAATAGTTATAAATACATTAATCAATATATGATATCGGTATGCGTTTAAATTAAGATTTAAGTGCAATGGATGTTGTTCGAGCTAGAATTGGTTTTGAGGCTCATATGGGGCATACAAATTTGTGTCAAAATAGCTTAGATAGTCCAGCAAAATGTTAGTAAAAGAGGGAGTGTAACATCCCGGAATTTTTAACAATATCAATTTAATAATCTGTATTAAAATTAAATTGATATTGATAATTTTGTTAATAATAATTCAAATTGATTTAACAATCTTGTTTAATAAATATTTAAATTGGTTATTTTATCTTTTAAAAATAATAAATTGGTTTCTATTTATAATATAAATATATAGTTCATTGTAAATAGATTAGCTTTGTTTTAAATTTAATAAATAAAGCATATTTTCTAATTCTAGTATTTGTAGTAATTTGAGAATTAGTTTTTATTTAATATAAAGCTTTTCAAAATTATTAAATAAGTAATCTTGGTTTAAATTAATAAATGAATCATGATTTAAAATTCTAATATATACATTAATAATTTAGAAATTTTGATTTAAATTAATATTAAGTTTTTCAAAACTATTTAATAAATATATGGTTTTTAAATTATTAAGAAAAATGTTTAAATGTTTAAAATAATTTTGGCTTGATTTTTAAATTTAAAATGAATTAACAAAAGTTTATAGCTTAATAAATAAGTAATTTATTTATAAAGAAATAATTTCTTTTATAATTATTTTAATTTGATAATGAGATATTTCTAAAAACAATATTAATAATGTATTGTCTTTATAAATAGACTTTGAATAAAAACAGAAATTGTTATTTCAAAATTTAATTTGTATTCATAACTGGATTTGCAAATATTAGATTTTGAATTTAATTTGAATTTAAAATCCAAAGTATAGATTTTTAATTGTTTTAATTTTTATATACATAAGCTTTATTTATAAGCATGATTTGTTTTTATTTCTTTTATAAATTTATATACATATTTAAATATTAACTAACAAATTAATTTGGCTTAATACATACATTAACATGTAAATTATATATAAATTACTTTTAAAAAGGACATGTGTTGTATTCTTGAGCCTCAATTAACAAGTGTTATAGGATTAACATATCAATTTGACAAATGTTGGAATTTTATACAAGTGTCAATTTGTTTTAATTTTTCTTTTGTTTAATAAAATCTAAAAATACACTTATATAAACCTACATCTTCATCTCTTTCTTCCTTTTCTCATCTCAATTCAAAAGACAAGAGAAGCTTTAACTTCAGATCTGTAAACAAATATGACAACATGAAAACCTAAATTCAAACTCCTCTTCAAAATCTATAACCTGTAGCTTCAAAACCCTGCACTTGCTATTTAAAACAAAAGTATCTACACCTCTTCAAAATCAATGCACTTACCATTTTTGAAACTCCTCATATCAAAAGCAAGTTTGCATCATTTTTCTTTCTGTAATCTGGAAAATGTTCTACAATCAAACCTGCATTTTCAAAAAAAAAATACAAATCCCAGTAATCATATTCAACCAAACCTGCATCATTTTCCTGCAATTTCAAAGTAAACATTATTTTCAAGTGCAAGTTTTTAAAGAATTCAAAGTATCAAAAGGGAAACTGCAGTTTTAAAGGTTTCAAAAAGCATTTGCACATCTTCAAAACAAAGGAATGCAGTTTTAATCAAGTCTACAAGCAAATGCCTTCAGCAACTAAATTTCAAAAGCTTTCAAAAATTTGAAGCTCTGTTCTGCATCTCAAAACGAATTGGTGAGTAACTTTTTAAAATTTAAAATAAAAAAAAATGGTTGCATGCTTGGATACTGAAATAAATAAGTACTGCATGTGTGATTGTTGATGTGAAGTTGTATTTGTATGCATGATATTTGAATGTCCTCTGTTTATGTTTTTCCAGTAACCCTGTTTGTTTTAAATACATATTCTCTTTGATCCAATCTCTGATAGGATTTAGATTACAGACAATAATTGTTTGTTTAAGTTATTAAGTAAGTTTAAAACTGAATTAAGTTGATAATAAACCGGGATTGGCTCTAGAAAATCAAACAATTGAGCAAGTTCAAAGTTAACTGAAAATTTAATCATCGTGTTTTCTAGATTCATGAATATAGGTTGAATAGTAAAATCATAATGTGATTTTTAAAACAAAAACTATAATTTTTAGCAGAAAGATTAAGGAGCAGTTAAGAGATGAACTGAACATGAACTTTGGGGTTTCTCTGGTGATTCATGTATCTGGAGGGAATGGGTCTCTGCATGATGAAGGAGGGGTGATCGGGGATGCTAGGAAAAATATAGGATGATGTTGAATTTCGGTGAGCAGGTTGCAGTGGTGAGAAATTTTCTGGAACCCTAGTTTTTAACCAAGATTGAAGAATCGATCACCACGACAGATTGGGTTGATCGAGTTCAACTAGCTTTTGGGTAGTGGTAGTTGGGTCGTAGTTGAAGCCATGGCTGAAGTCGCTGACCTTTTGATGGTCGGGGTGGCGAGCAAGAAGCGTTGACAGGTTTGGGTCGTGGAGGGCTCTGATGTTTCCAGGTTTAGGTTAAGGTCTCGATTTCGATTTCGAGAATGGAAGTTCGTTTTGGTGATCATGGTGGGTTGCTGAGTCAACTTCTGATGGGTTGCAATCATCGCCGATGATTAGTGGTGGCCGGAGTCACCGTGCATATGCACGGTGAAGACGTTGTCAAGGGATGTTGGGTTGAGTTTTAAAGCAGAGGGGGTTGTTTGATTACTCGAAGTAGCCTATTGATGTGCTCGGGGAAAATGGGTTGCAGACTCGAAGCGTAGGGGATGTGTCTCAGGTTAGTAAATCTATCAGGTTTCAACAGAAAACTGGTATTCGGTATTAAATTTTAAATAAAATTTTAAAGGCTGAGTTTAAATTGTAAGGCAAGTTTTAAAACAAGATTTAAATCTAGTACTTAAATCTGAAGTAAGTTTAAAATCTCAGTTTTTAAATAATGTTAAGTTTTTAAAATTTTAAATTGAATTAACTACTTTAAAAAGGGATAAGTAGTTTGTATTTTAAAAATGAAGGTTTAAATTGTAAATAGGTTTTTAAATCTAAAAATTTATCTGGAACCAAAATTTAATATGCATTTCTATTTTGAAATAAAAAGAAGTTTTCAAATTTAAATATTAAAGTGAATTTCTAACAATGATTTGAATTTAAATATAAACTTGGTTTGAAATTTCTCTTTGATCTTCTTTATGAAATGAATACTACTTTAACGTGTGAATTAAGGTTTTGAATTGTCTTTAAGCTTTGTTTAAAGTCAATTTGCATTCATTTTTAAATCTTAAATTTAAATGAAATTTGAAGAAAAATTTAAAGTAGATTGATTTCAAATGTATTTGTTAATGACAAATTAATCATATTTAAGAAATGTTTTTATCTTAACATTTAATTAAGATAAATGTTTGAAATTAATTTAATTTAATCAATAAGGTAATTAAGAAGTAATTAGTTAATTTAATTAATTGATTGATTAGGGATTAATAAAAATTTGATTAAGGCTAATCAATTTTTAATTAAAGATCATTAATTAGATTTTTAAATTAATAATTAAAGAATTATTAATTAAGTAATTAAGTTATAATCATGTATAATTAATTTAATAATTAAAGATTAATTAAGTTACAGTTAATACTTAATTAATTAAATAATTAGGGATTAATTAATGAATGATTAACGATAAATTAAATTTTAATTAACAATGGTTAGTCTAAGTTAATTACTTAATGAAAATAATTAGAGAATGGTTAATGAAGGTCATTAACCCGGATTATTTAATAATTAATTAATGTGGTTAATTTTTTTATAGATTTATTAATTTAATGATAATCTTTGTGAATTGTTTAAGTGTAATTACTTAATGAAGTAATTAGGCAATTAATTACTTAAGGTAATTAATTGAGTTAAATGTGATTGTTTAATTTAATTAATTAAGTTTAATTAATTTTAAACACTTGAGGTTTTAATGATAATTACTTAATGTAATTAATGGACTGAAAATTACTTAGTGAAGTAATTAATCGGGAATTACAGGATGTAATTAATGGAGGATGTTTTAAGAATGGAAGTAATTTAGAATATAATTACTTAGTAATTAATCAAGGGATTAATTAAGAATTAATTAATGGATTAATTAAGAATTAATTAAGGAATAACTAATTTGTTTTAATAAAGTAATTAAGTTAGTTAATTACTGAATATGGTTAATCAGAGGGGATTAATAATTATGGGTTAATTACTTAAGGTAATTAATTTAAGAGGATAATTAATCAATGCTGTAATTAAAGTTGATTAATTATGATTAATTAATCAATGACAAGTGATTACAGGTAATAAATTAATGTAATTAATTAAGGATTAATGTTATTAATTATAGTTAATTAATTAATTGAGGTAACTAAAGGTTAATTACTGTTTTTGTTTGAGAATAATTAATTTGTGAAATTAATTAAGAATAATTACATAAATGTAATTAAGAATAATTAATCAAGGGTGATTAATTAAGGTGATTATTTTGAATGATTATTAATTGATTGTAATCAATTAAATGGTTAAGTAAGCAAGATTTAATGATGAAGTAATTAATTTAATTTATTTTAATTTAATTAAAGATGAAGTAATTAATTTAATTCACTTTAAATTAATTAGAGATGGAGGTAATTAATTTAATTCATTTTAAATTAATTATACTGTGATTAGGTAAATCATTGCTTATGTATGAATGGGTGATATTGATTGCCTTGGATACTTTATGATCTCAGAAATGAGATAAGTAACGCTATATGGTATGAATGCTTTGATTGCATTGTGATGATAATATAGATTATCTATTATGATGATGATATGGATTACCTATTTTGATGATAATATGGATCATCTGTTTATTTTGATATGTTGATTATCAATTGTGATTTGTGAGTTATCAATCTGTGTATATATAGATAACTGAATTATTTTAAACTTTAAAACAACTTGGACCTAAAAGACACGTTTTGGATTTCGATGAGACCGGGATCGGGTTTCCATATTTGGATATCCGAAAACCACATCGATCCAAAGTAACGGTAGGTCGTGAATCTCCAGTGAAGATGAGAATTCAGAGTGCAAGGGTTATCGTCGTTAACTCTAAGGATGATTCCAAAATGAGTGTAACGAAATAATGCCTTCGGTTTCGTTCGAACCCGGAACGAACTTGTATGGATTGAATGCTTTCAGAACATCGTCAGGTGGACGATGAGCATTCTAAATGATGTGTTCACTAAAGGTAATCGTAGCCTCAAGCCTCATCAACCAGGAATGGCTAAAACAGGGGAGGTGCAGCAAGGCTAAGTGGGTCATGCCCAAGTAGGACGAGATTTTCCCCTGTCTAGAGGTCCCTTTTATTTCGGCTGTGTGGACGGTTGTGAGCTCCAACTGTCGGGGTTGTCTTGTTCGAGACTGTCCAGTAAGGGATGGTTCTGGCTTTGTGTTGCAAGGGATTGGGAGTGATCCTCGGTACGCTGATCTAGGCCACGTACTGTGATGGGCGGTACCCCGGTAGCCCTACCATTGTATGGAATCCAAAATCCAATAAGTACCAACGGATTTGATTGTATTACCCACTTTTGTGGCTAGTAGCTGGAATTTAAAAAATGTAACAATTTCGATTATTTCATATTTATTTGAAAACCCTAGACCTATTATAATATCACTGGATTTCCTATCAAATGTTTTGGTTAGCGTAAGGTAAAAACTTTTCCATGTTTATGTGTGGGAAGTCTTACGTGATACCTTTCTTTTCAAAAGGTTTTTGAAAATTAAGCAACCTTAACCTGTTACTCACACCAGACCCATGTCTCACCCGGACTTTATTTTCTCTTTTCTTAAACTCTTGGGTACTCAAATTTTTACGAGTAGCCAAGGGATTCAGGTTAGCTTTGACGAATTGTGGAAGAGCAATGGAGCAGGAGGCTTCTGCATGTAGATATATAATTTTCCGTTGTGTTGGTTTCTCTGAGTAGTTTTCTTGTATTGTATTGAGTTGTATTACTAGACAGGTGTCTATAACTGTCTAGTATGTGATGAATATCTGTGTAACTCTGATAATGATTGTAAACTATGTAATATTTATGTTATTAATATAATTTATTCGTTCCGCTATTTAGATTCTGATGTTGTTTCTTCTTTCTCTCCTTTCTTTTCTCTTTTCTATCCATTTCTTTCTTCAAGATGATGCCATTTTCTGTGGTGAGAAAGTCGGATCGTCTCAGGGAGGCTTTTGAATGGTTTAAAAGAGTGGAAATGATAAGAGAGATAAGGATGTGATCCATTTTTCTCTCCATTTGATGACCTATTTATATGCCACTCTCTACACCATTTATTTATAGACTTTTTCCTCTTCTTCCTCCTTTAAATTTTGACCAACAAACCCCATTTAAACCCAAAAGAAATCTTAGCTCAAACCACATCAAAATTCTTCGATTCGATCGTTGGTGGTTGTAACGATCTTCCTTTCTTACTTCTAAGATGATACTAAATACATCTACGGTATTCACAAGTTGATCATCTAGGTGTCTGAAAGATAAGTCGTTTGGTAAAAAGAAAAGAAAAGATAAGAAGAAAGAAATACAGAATCTCACAGCACAAGGCAGTTATATATAATAGAAATATGATAGTACATATGGTCACTTCCAAAATGAAGCATCAGAGTCACAACATGCACTAACTTCAGCCAGGGACAGTTATAACTGTCTACCCACATAATGCTGATACAAAATATGCAAACAAGGTGAAATAAAATGGATAACTAGAGAATGTCGAAGCCACATGTTTCATGCTCCTCCAAAATGCATCAGTACCTGGGCTACTTGACTACTTATACAAATTTGAATACCCAAAAGTTTTAGGGAAAGAAAGAAAAAAGAAAAACTCTGGGTCAGACATAGGTCTGGTGTGATTAAACTCCAAACAATTGAACTATTATACTTATATAACTCCTTTAAAATTAAAGTTAACTCGTATAACTATGCTGCACATAAAAACAGACGGGTTTTTACCTTACGATAACCAAAATATTTCAATAGAAAATCCAGTGATATTAATAATGCCTAGGTTTAAAATAAATATTGAATCATAGTTGAATGGTTACATTAATTACATTCCAGCATAATAGGTATACAAATAAGCCTGTAAAAGGCACTTATTGGAAATTGGGTTATCAATAACAGGCTATTGGGGTACCGCCTATCACGGTACACTTCTAGACAAAATGTACCGAGGGCATCACATGGACCCCTACAAATCAGGACTGGCCTACCCCTCACTGGATAGTACCGAATTTGTCGCCAACTCGGTTGTGATCAACAACCGTACCCAGGTCATTACTATACGTAATATGAAAATATCAATCTCGATCGGGTGATGACCATACCCGAATGGGTGCAACCCATATAACCCCGAAGCATATCTCTTATTTTAGTCATTCCCAATTGTGAGGATTGTGGCTATGTTTTACCTTTTTATATAGCAATCCCGCTTAGAATTCTAACACTGCCCTCCAAGAAATGATGCAATGCCGGCATTCGTCCATACAAATTGTTTAGGATATGAACAAACCTAAGGCACCACTTCTACTACGTCTGTTTTGAAATCACCTTCAGGATTAGTAACAATTAGCCTTTGCACTTCAAAGATCTTCATCTTCGATTTCATTATCTTCAAAATGTTGCCAATTCAAATGCTTCTATTGGTTCGAACTGGTTTTTAGATAACCCATGCTTATCCGATCCCGATCTCTCTGAATCAACATTTGATAATTTAAATGTGTCAAGTTATCGATAGTGGACAAATCCACTATTTGGGGTAAGTATAGATTTGCAGATGAAAAATAAGACATCCTATCCTTATTCCCACTTTTCGATTTCAAACACTACTATCCTTTGATTAACAATGAAGTCGGACAAATTAGAAAATTTTCCTTGCCTCGACATTCATTCTTACTTCTTAGGATAGATATGAGTTTCAATACCTCAAAATTTGGTATAAAGTATGCAATGAAGTATGTTCCATATATTTAATTAATCATGAATCATTTATCAAAATTAAACCTCTCATACTTATCACGTTTCCGATATTTCGACTTCTTTATCTCTCGCCTAGAAAATCTGGTTCTAGATCTCATAGATAGAGGAAAGTCTACTCATTGTCTTTTAGTGCTAAATAAAAGACGACTTACTTTCAATAAAACGTGCTAATCTTTTAGCACTACTTATATTTTTTGGCTACTTAATTGCATAGACAAAAAAATCCCTTGTATTTAAAAACATTCTTACAAAGACGGTTGCTTTTAAACAAAATCGACCTTTGGAAAATAGGTGAATTAAACTTAAAACTTTTATTTATTTAATTAATAATAAATTTAAACCTTTTATTACAATAATAATTAAACCTTTTATTTAAATAATAATTTAACCTTTTATTTAAATAATAATTTTTCAAGATACTTTTAATATTTTAAAATTCCTTTTTAATACTTATAATATATTTTAAAAGGCTTTTCGGTAATGTTTGAAGTAGAAATTTATTTTTAGTTTACACTAAAGTTGTTGATTTACGACCTGCATCCATAACGAATATCGCTATATGGACCGTAACTTTTAAATGTTTTATACATCAAAATAGCCTTTAAATCTTTTCCTTCTATATGTAAATCACTTTAGTAACTTTGTATAAAGGTTTGAAAACAAAATATAAATTTTGGAAACTTTTTAGAAACATTTTAGAAAAACAAGGAAGTAAACAAGTTCTAAAACACAGTTATCTCGATGTCGACATAAACCAATTCAAAAGTTAACATTCCATTCAACATTACATCATGCATATAAATAAGCACATACATATGTGAATATCGACTATAAACGCAAGGAAAGCTTATCATTTATAAACTATTACTTAAGCACTTCGGATACATTTCAAGTCATTCACAAATCATCACATGGGTAATCCGCTTTAAGTGGGAACTAAACAAAACAACATTACTTTCCAACATATATAAACACAAGCAACTAAAAACTATTATTATCACACATAATAAAGTTTAAATCTTTTTTTTAAAGTGAGATTTACTCACCAAAACCAACATGAATCAAATCAAAGCTACTACAACCTAACACCAACACCCGGATTTAACTTTTCTTTTCAAAAACTGGATTTTCAGGGCCTTGGGAAGTGAAATTAGCGCAGTCTAGGTAGAGTGGAGCTCGTCCATGGCTTGAGGAGCATTCTTTTGGACTTTGTTCGCAAGTAAGAAGGTGTAGATAAGAAAAGAAGGATTTTAAGACAGGTTTAAGATCTAAAGTGGAAAAGGAGAAGATTTTTAACTTGAAAACTTAAGGGAAACCATGGAAATAGAAAGAAGTTGAAAAAGAGGAGATAAGTGTTTGAAAATGAAAAGGATGAAATGAAAATAAGAAATGGAAAAAAATGAATTACTTTTATATAAAATTAATAATGAAAAAAATCATATTTTTCCCTGCAATGGCGCCTCTTCCCTGTCCAATCCCTCTTTTCCCGTTACCTGCCACAACTGCCATTCCCTCTTCGTCCTCTCCCACTTCTGACTCTTCCATACCATCGTACCTTTCGACCTCTCCATCATCTCTCTCTACCATCCCACCTCTGCCTGACCCGCCGCCATTACCCTCTGTTGTCCCTCCATCCCTCCTTGGTCCACCTCCTAATCCACGTTCGTCTGATCTTCCTCCTCCTCCTCAACCACTTTGGAATTCCCTTTTCAAAGCCAAGCCACGCAATGTCGGTCGTTTTGAACCAGTCACTTTCCCGTTGGTTTTTGATGAAGGTGTTCTTGTTCCACCTGTTGAAGTAATCAATGCTGGAAATGCTGTTTGGGAACATTGTCTTGTTGGTTTATTTCTTGACACCCCCCTACCGTACATGGTCGTTCTGCACCACCTTAAGTGAGTTTGGTGACTTAAAGGCTCGATTGAAGTAAAGTCAGATGGTCGCTTGTTCCTCTTCAATCTGTCTTCAGATGAAGATAGAAGGAAGATAATCCAGTCTGACCCTATTGTAATGGGGAACAAGTTGTTCATAGTTAAAGAATGGGATCCATCAATTGGTAATAGTGTAAGCACTATTAAGTCAGTTTATGTTTGGTTGAAGCTATCGAATATTCCCCTGTACCGTTGGTCTCACATTGGAATAAATTGGTTAGCATCTCGACTAGGAAAATTCCTTTGTATGGATGATAATACTGAAAAGTTGGAAAGGATAGGCTTTGCTAAATGCTTGGTTGAAGTTACTGCATGCACTAAGTTGCCTGATTCGTTCATGGTTAAGCTACTGGATGGCTCTGATCAGCATGTCAAAGTAGATTATCTGTGGAAGCCTCTAATCTGTAGTGAATGTAAAAATTTTGGACATCAGACATTTTATTGTCAAGTGATGAAGAATTCAAATGCCTATAATGATGTGGAAATTCCAGCTGCTGATGCTGATATGAACTCAACTCTAGAGGGTAAAGATAATAAATCTGATAGCAAAGGTGAACAAAGAAATGTAAGTACTAAAGGAGGGTGGAAAAAAGTCCCATTAAGGAAAGGCAAGGATCACAAGAATAAGAAAATGAATAGTGACAATGTAACAAAACAAACTGATAATGTAATAGATCATAACAAGAACAAGACTTTGGAATTGCCTCTGTTCCCTTAAGCTAATACTGATAGAAGAGTTGATGTGCATGTTCCTCTGCATATCACAACTGCTGATGGTTTACATTCTGAAGGAGGTAATTCTGAAGTGCAAGTGCAACAAGACCCACCTTATTCTGAAGTTAATTTGCAAAAAGTTGGAATGATGTATGAAGCAGATTTGAATGCAAACCCTTTTTCTATTCTTATGCAAGATACAACTGAGACTACTAATAATAACATAATACCAAACTCTTTTTTGGTTGGTGTGGACTGTTTTTTAGCATCCAATCCTGTTGCTGACACTTCCATTGCACCAACAATCCCTATGCAAGTAATGGAAACTCCATCATCTTTTGTTACTGAATTTAATATCCAGAAATCAAGTTTGTCATCAGAAGCAGTAAATTTATGCACACTTCCCTCTGGCCAATCAAATCCTAATATACTCAACTCCCATGCAAAGGTGGTTGCTAACACTATACATACAACAGCATTTGAGCAAACTTTCTTAAATCAAATTGAGAACTTCGTCTTTGATCTATTCAAACTTTCTCTTCTCTCAAATATTCCCACTACCTCCTTGACTCGATCAAATTCACCCATTCATACTTCCTCACCCTATACATTTCATGGTGCCATCCTTAGGTAGGTATCACCTCCTTCTCACCTGAATAAGCTAAGTCCTAGTGCATTAAGGTCTTCCTCGTTAGCAGCCAAATTAAAATCTGTAAGGTATGACCCTCCTACAACTAGGAGTAAGGCAAGTGTGAACCACCTTTAAATAACGTTTTATAATGAATAATATTGCATCTTGGAATATTAGAGGAGCTCATAATCAAGTCAAGCTTGACCATGTTAAGTCTCTGATCAATGATCACAACATTAAGATATTCGCAATCCTAGAAACCAAACTATCTATACCTTTATCACAAAAAGCAGCCTACTATGTCAACCCTGCTTGGCATGTCCATCATAATCTGGACAATGCTTCTTATGGTAGGATCCTTACTGTACATGATCCCCACTTCTACACTCTCACCCCCATCCTATCAACTTCCAAGCTTATCCTCTTTCAAGCCACTTTCCTTCCTCTCAATATCTCTTTCTACTTGACCTTTGTATATGCTCATAATGCTAAAGCTGCAAGGCATTCTCTCCTAAATCTTCTCCCATCATTTAGGCAGAATTCTCATCCTTGGCTTGTTGTTGGTGATTTCAATTGCTGCTACAACTTATATGATAAAGTTGGTGGTCGTCCATTAATTCCAAGGGACATTTCTCCCCTTAATATCTCCATTTCGGACTCTGATCTTCTTCCAATTATTCGAATTGGTGTGCCTTTCTCGTGGAACAACAGAAGTCGTACTGGGCAACGAACATATACCAACATTGACTTATCTTTTTGTAATGATTCTGCCTTATCTTTGTGGTCAGCCATCACTACACATCTGCCTCACCCTATCTTATCTAACCACTCACCTATAATTCTTTCCCCCTCCCTTATGCCTTCCAGAGGAAAGAAGCCTTTTAAATTCTTCAATGTGTGGGTCAAAGACCCTGAATTCTTAACAATTGTATCAACAGCTTGGTCTAACTCTTTTTATGGCAATCCTATGTTTATCTTGTGCAGGAAATTGAAAGCTGCTAAGACTGCATTACGTCAATGGGCATCATGTAAATTTGGAAATGGAACCCTTGTTTCTAACTCACTTAAGGATTTTCTTAAGAAGGCACAAACTTTACTTGACAGGGATCCTACCAATCCTAACCTTGCCCAAAGTGAATCCATCCTCTTTCATCAGCTTAATGATGCATTAGAAATTGAAGCCAGCATGATGAAGCAAAAGGTGCATCAAAAATGGGTTACTGAAGGAGATAGAAACACTGCATACTTCCATGCTTCTATAAAGAACAAGCAAACAAGTGACCACATTCATTCTCTGTGGGACGATGAGGGTAATCATCTAACACCTGTTGATGAGATTGATGAACATTTGGTTCAACATTTCTCAAAACTTTTAGGTAACTATGATAATTTTGTTCCCAATCTCGATATTCTCAACAATCTTCCTCTTCCTATGTTAAGCTCAACAATGAATAACATGCTTGTGACCATGGTCATTGAGAAGGAAATAAAAGATTCTCTGTTTGCAATGAATGCCTCTTCATGTGGTGGGCTTGATGGATTTAATGTAGTCTTCTTCAAAGCTAGTTGGGAAATTATAAGACCTGATTTTATTGTTATACTCAACTTTTTTAATAACTTCAAACTGCTTGGTGAGATCAATGCAACCAATCTTGTCCTAATTCCCAAAGTCAGGCCCATTGAAAATGCCTCATCTTTTCGACCAATATCATGTTGTAATGTAGTTTATAAGTGCATTTCCAAGATTCTAGCCTCTAGGCTTGTAACTGTGCTCCCATAAATTATATCGTCCAATCAGTCTACTTTTCTTCCAACTAGGAGCATACTTGACAACATCATAATGGCTCATGAACTAATCAATGGTTATGGTAGATGTCAGATCTCTCCAAGAACTATGCTAAAACTTGATATCTCTAAAGCTTTTGATTGTATGCAATGGTCCTCAATTGTTCGAGTTTTGTCTTTGATGGGTTTTCCTAAAGTTTTTGTAGCTTGGCTTTATGTCTGTATATCAACTCCATCCTTCTCTCTATGCTACAATAGGAAAACGATAGGATATTTTAAAGGGAAACAAGGCATTCGACAAGGGGATCCGATCTCTTCTTACATTTTTATAATTGTAATGGAAGCTCTGAACTGTATGCTAGCTATGAAATTTGAAGATAAATTAATCTCCTACCATCCTAAGTGTAAGCATCAACAAATATCCTCCCTTTTTTTGCTAATGATATAGTGATCTTTACAAAGCCTAATGACCACTCCATTACCGGCATCCTTCAGTGTCTTCACTCCTTTTTTCTTGCTATTGGCCTTAAGATAAATCATTCAAAATCTCATATTCTTATCTCTGGCATTAGCATGAGTGAAAAATATAGGCTTTTGACTCTTTCTGGTCTTCAGCCAATGGAAAAAATGATGACATATCTTGGCCTACCTCTATGTACATCCAGAGTTTCCAAGGCTCACTGCATCTCACTGTATAATAGAATCACTTCTAAACTAAACTCTTAGACTACCAGGTTGCTGTCCATGGCTGGTAGATTAGTGCTTGTCAAGTCAGTTTGTTTTTCCATGACTGTGTATTGGGCAAGAACATTCATTTTACCCACTCAACTTCTCACTATGATAAGAACTGCCATGTTGAGATTCCTCTGGACTGGATCAATACATAATAGGAAGATTATTCTTCTATCATAAAGTTGTTTAGAAAAGCAACTACGCAATGGTGGTCTAGGAATCATCAATATCTCATTTTGGAATAAGGCAGCGGTCAGTACCCATGTGGATGCTTTGTTGAATAAGAAGAAAAGCCTCTGGGTGAAATGGGTCTGGAATTATCGTATTAAGACTGAGAACTTCTAGACAATGAAAGTATCATAAAACACAAGTTGGATTTGGAGAAAAATTCTCAGCATCAGAAGTTTTCTTCTTCCTTTTTCTAAGAACTCCATTTCCCCTGGTAGCACTGTTAAATTTTAGAAGGACCCTTGGTTGGATGATGGCTTGGTGTTACAAACCAAATTGAGTGTTCAGGAATGAATGCAATCAAGAATAGAAGGAAATGCATGTGTAGTTGTGTACATTGTTAATGGGAAGCTGTGCACTCCCACTACCAGTAATCAAGTTGTCAACGCGTTATGGGGGAGCTTGCGTGATCATGTGGCCCCTATCAGACATGAATCTGCTTTACTTTGGAAGGGTAGACCTCATAGCATTGGTCGGGTTTATGATCTTCTTCTTCATACTGAAACTCTTCCTATCTCACTTTGGGCTAAGGTGTGTTGGAATTCTATTTCTACGGCAAACGATAATTTGATGTTTTGGCGAATTATTCACAAAGCTGTGCAAACCAGAGACAAGCTTTTGTCTGTTGGTATGGTCATTGATCATCAATGCCTCTTTTGTAATATGCTTCCTGAATCTGTTGATCATCTATTCTTCGAGTGTGCCTTCTTATCCAATATGGTGAGTACACTGTTTAATAAAATTGGTATGGCAAGCCATGATGGTGACTCTACAGCAAAATGGAATGATCTTAGGATTGCTACGAGGAACAGGGATGGCAATAGAGATATAATTTTCTTTGTGCTTAAAATATACTTTAGAACTGTTTGGCTTGAACGAAATGCTCGGTGCTTTAATCATGTAGCTGCTGCTGTTCCTCAACTTTGGTACACAATTATGTCAAAGATTGAATCAGGGTTAAGATTCTCTTGCCATGGATTCTCCCCCACACAGTTGTGGGTTTTGGAATTGACTTGGCATTGATTTTGGTTATGAATTCTTCACGTTTCTGCATGTACACCCCTCTTTGCTTGTTGATGTTTCTTCACTGGCAAATTGTTGCCGCATTGGTGGCTGATCTTCTCATTAGTGTGGTACAATATGGGTGTATCTTGCTTGTTCCTGTTTTTCACCATTTTGAATGTTTTGTGACAAAAGCTTGTTTTTGTCACATTTTTCTTATTTTTTTCTTCTATCAATAAACACTGGTAGGGGCCCAGTTAACCCCGCTTACCTTTCAAAAAAAAATTAATACTGGAGATTACCAAAATACCTTGATAATTAAAAGATATCATACCTTCCACATTATAATGCCACATTATCTTTAACCTCTTCCCCTTTGCAATCATCACCTATCAGCTCCCTCTTATCACCTTCACTTCATCACTTTCTGTTTGCACTTTGATATGTTGTCATTTTGTACCATTTTCTTTTACCTTTTTAAATATAAAAGAAAAGTCAAATTCACTTTATTACTTTAAGTCAATATTTAAACTTATTTAACTCAAACCACTTTCTTAACCAAAGTATATGTTATTTATATATGTATTTATATATATACTCTAGTGTACACAACATATTCTAGTAATTTTAAGATGATGAAAAGTTGAAAATTCGAAAAACGATTTTCGGTCACATTTTTTATTTTTCTCCGAACTAACTAGTTTTATAAACCAAATTCAAAAAAAACTTCACCGTTATTAGTTAATACTTAAAAGAATCTATTTGAGTCATAAAATCCATTAATTAATTATTTAAAAATATATCAAATATTCCTATTTAAAATGATTAAATACGAGTCGTTACATTCTCCCTTCTTAAAAGAATTTTGTTTTGGAAATTAACACACAAAATGATAACTAAAAAAGACATATATATTTTGATAAAACACCTAAAAATGATACATACTAAGCAATCACATCACAAACGGTGAGTACGTAATCCACACAATAAGCAAATTGTTATTCTAACATCAACTCGGGATAAGTCTCTTTCATGCCATCTGTAGTCTTCCAAGGTGTAGTCTCTGGAATCTTCAACCCACTGAACCTTAATCAATCTCATGAACTTATTATGAAATTGTTTCACATCTCAATAAGAAATGTGAAACGGATGCCTTATCATGGTTAAATTCGGCTCTACCTCCAAATCTTCCTGAACAGATGGTTCAGCAATAAGAGATGGATCATGCGCATACTTTCTCAAATGTGATACATGTAAACAATATGAACTCCCAAGAATCTTTTCATAAACTCAACTCGGTAGGCAAGTGGTCCAATCCTCTCTAGTATCCAAAAAAGTCCAACATATCTAGACGCCATCTTCCCTGCTCTTTCAAATCGAACAACTCCTCTAATCGGGGAAATCTTCAAAACCACAAAGTCCCTGACTGAAAATTCCAAATCCCTTAGCCTTCGATCGACATAGCTTTTTGTCTACCTTGAGTTCATTCATCCTCCTTTTGACCATAATAACCTTCTTTGTAGCCTCCTAAATCATATTAGGTCCAAGCATTATCCAACCCTGATTTCCACCCAACACGATGGTGATTTACATGGCTGTCCATAAAGAGCTTCATAGAATGCCATGCCAATGCTTACTTGATAATCTTGTATAAAAATTCCACTAAGTGCAGATGATCTTCCTACGATTCTCCAAAGTCCAAAATACATGCTCTCAGTAGATCTTCTTAGACTCGGTTCACCCTTTATGTTTTCCCATTTGTTTGAGGATGGTATGTTATGCTCAAACTTAGCTTTGTTTCCAAAGCTGTTTGTAATGCCTCCCAAAACTGACTGGTAAAGATCGAATCTTGATCACTTATAATGTTAACTGAAACTCCATGCAATCTGACGATCTCTCTCATATAAATCTTTGCCAAAGTTAATGCAGTCCCGGTCGGCTTTACTGGAATAAAATGAGCACTCTCAGTTAGCCGATCCATAATGACCCAAACTCCTTCATTACCCTTCCTTGATCTAGGCAAATCATCAATAAAATTCATTAATATTTGCTCCTATTTCCAATTCGGGATCTCAAGTGGTTGGAGTAGCCCAGCAGTCCTTTGGTGATCACCCATGATTTGATGGTAGTTCGCACATCTATTGACATGGATAGAAATATCCCTCTTAATTCCCTTCCACTAGAATACCCGCTTCATATCCCGATGCATCTTCGAAACACCAAGATGGATACTTAACTAAGATCTATGATAGTCTATTAAAACTTCATGCCTACGATCGTCGACATTTGAAACACATATCCTTCCATTCATTCACAGTATACCTCGATGGTCCATCTCAAAACTTGAACGTTGACCTTCCTCAATATCCTTGATCTCCATAAAGCGACTATCATCCCTTTGTCTGCTTGCAATCCACTCCAAAAGAGTTAAAGTAACTTTGAAAGGAGCGCTAACTACATTCATGTCTCGACCATCTTCCTTTTTTGACAGCCAATCCATACCAAGAATAACATCAAACCCCTTAAAATCTAGAATAAACAAGTCACAAGAAAAAGGGTGGGTAAGGTAAGTAATTTATATGTTCTCACAAATCATGCATAGATTAGTTATACCTCCTATTGGGTTAGACACACAAATAGAGGTTCTATAATTCTTGGGGAAAGTTTAAATCTTCCTATGATTCTATAGAAATAAAACTATGGGAAGTCCCGGTATCAAACAATACTCGAACAAAAATGCCATTAAAAATTAGAGTACCTTCAAGAACTCCTTTCCATTTCGTGTCCATTGAGGTTGATGGTTTATCCTTGATGGAATAAACCTTGACTTGCTGACCCTTCTTCAATAGTGGTCAATCCTTCATCATGTGCCCTAATTGTTGACGGTTGTAGCAAAGTGTCTTCTGAACCATTAGAGAAATAGGTTCCGCCTGCTGCTTCGAAGCTTCGTAATTTTTACAGAATCTTTCCAGATGGTCCTTCTGCTTACACTGAAAACATTCAACATCCTTGAACTTGTTCCCTTGATCTCCTTCTGACTTTCCTTTCCACTGCTTCTTTCCTTGATGATTAAACTTCCTCTTGTTTGGGTCGCTGTTATTACCACTAGGTGTTGTTACCGGCTTCTTCTTCTCAAGAACTTCGTACCTCAAAGACATATCTAGCAAATCCACAAATGATCCCTTCAGATGGGTAATCATCTTCTCCTAAAATTCTTCCCTTATCCCCATCACAAACATCTCATTCTTCTTAATAGGGGTATCAATCAACTCCGGGCCAAATCGTGATAACTCGTTGAACTTGGTTTCATATTCCGATATTGACAAATCTCCTTGCTTAAGATCCAAGAACTCCTATACATATGGTTCTTTCTTACAGATGGCAAGAATTTCTCTTTAAACACCTCCTTATATATAGCCTAAAAAAATCCTCCAGAACATTCGCTGTAATGGAGTCCGACCATGTTGTAGCACCATCTTACAGCTCATCTGAAATATCCAACCCCATGAAAATCTTCTCGCAAGAACAAAGCCAAGATTGGACTTCAATGATGGATTCTGTGCTCTTAAACGGCTTTCCTCCCATATTCGTATAGTCTTTGCACAAAGATGCAAAGTTCACACGGGGTTGTACTGGTGCTGCCTCTTCAATTACTCCAACTCTTTCAACATTCGGAGCTCGACTATTGGTGGTAGTGGTGCTACTAGCTCCTCTACCTCGTCTTGCCCTATTACTCATTCTTACTACCTGGATATAGCAAGATAACTTTAGAATACTTAGATGAGATAATATTAAGGAAAAGAGTACTAAATCAAACACAGCAAAGTTCATCAAATAACTCTAATATATATATATATATATATATATATATATATATATATATATATGCGAATAAAAACTACAAGTACGCGCTTTCATAGTCTAAACTTATTCTATGATATCACTAACCCTATCTCTAATGAGTTGACCCCAACCAATGCTTAGGTGTTCACTCAACCTAAGCTCCGATACCATGTATAACGATCTACCTTTCTTACTCCTAAGAAGACACTTAATACATCAACAGTATTCATGTGCTGATCATCTAGGTGCCTGAAAGATAGGTCGTTGGGGTAAAAAGAAAAGAAAAGACAAGAGGAAAGAAACACAGAATCTCACAGCGCAAGGCAATCATATATAATGGAACATAAGATGGTACATATGGTCACTTACAAAATGAAACATCAAAGTCACAATGTGTACTAACTTTAGCCAGTGACAGTTACAACTGTCTGCCCTCACAATGTTGATACAAAAAATACATACATGGTGGAAATTAAATAGATAATTAGAGAACGTCGATGCCACATGTTCCATACTCCTCCAAAATGCATCCGTATCTGGGCTACATGGCTACTTATACAAATTTGAGTACTCAAGAGTTTTAAGGAAAGAAAGAAAACTCCAAATCAGACATGGGTCTAGTGTAAGTAAACTTCAAACAATTGAACTGTTATACTTATAAACTCCTTTAATATTAAAGGTATCTCATAAAAATACGCCGCACATAAATATAGATGGGTTTTTACCTTACGATGACCACAATATTCAATAGAAAATCCAGTGATATTAATAATGTCTAGGTTTAAAATAAATATTGAATCATAGTTGAAATTGTTACATTAATTACATTCAGCATAATATGTATACAAATTAGCCTGTAAAGGCACTTGCTGGAAATTAGGTTCCATCAATAACAAGTCTACTGGGGTATCGCCTGTCATGGTACACTTCTAAATAAAATGCATTGAGGGTCTCACATGGACCCCTTGCAAATCAGGACCGGCCTACTCCTAACTGGATAGTACCGAATATATCACCACCTCGGTTGTGATCGACAATCGTACCCGGGTCACTAGCATACATAATCTAAAAATATCAACCTGGATTGGGTGATGACCATACCCTAATGGGTGCGACCCACGTAGCCCCGAATCATATCTCATATTTTAGTCATTTTCGATTGTGAGGCTTGAGGCTGCGTTTTTCCGTTTTATATAGAAATCCTGTTTAGAATGCTAACACTGCCCTCCAAGCAATGATGCATTCGTCCATACAAGTTGTTCAAGATATGAATAAATCGAAGGCACCACTTCTACTGCATCCTTTTTGGAATCACCCTTAGGAGTAGTAGCAAGTAGCCCTTGCACTTTAAAGATCTTCGTCTTCGATTTCATTATCTTCAAAATGTTTCTAATTCGTACACTTCCATTGGTTCGAAGTGGTTTTCAGATAACTCATGCTTATCCGATCTCGGTCTCTCTGGACCAACATTTAATAATTTTAAATTGGTCAAGTTATCGATAGTGGACAAATACACTATTTAGGGTAAGTATAGATTTGCACATGAAACATAAGACATCCTATACTTATCCCCACTTTTCGATTTCCAACAGTACTATCTCTTGATTAACAATGAAGACGGACAAGTTAAAAAACTATTCTTGCATCGACATTCTTTCTTACTTCTCAGGATAGGGAGAGGTTTCCAATCCTTAAAATTTGGTGTTAAGTATACAATGAAGTATCTTCCGTATACTTAATTAATCATGACTCATTTATCGAAATTAACCCTCTCATACTTATCATGTTTTCGACATTTCGACTTCTCTATCCCTCGCCTAGAAGATCTGATTCTAGATCTCACAGATATAGGAAAGTCTGCCCATCGGATTTTAGTGTTAAATAAAAAATGACTTACTTTCAATAGAACGTGTCAACGATTTAACACTACTTATCATATTTGTTTGGTTACTGAATGGCATAGACAAAAAAATCACTTGTATTTAAAGACATTCTTCAAAAAACAGTTGCTTTTAAATAAAACCGACTTTTGGAAAATAAGCTATTTAAAATTAAAACTTTTTGTAATTAATTAATAATAAATTTAGACCTTTTATCTAAATAATAATTAAACCTTTTATTTAAATAATAAGTAAATTATAAATTTTAAAAATATCTTTAATATTTTAAAATTCCTTTTTAATACTTATCATATATTTTAAAAAACTTTTCAAAAATATTTAAAGTAGAAACTCTTTTTTAGTTTACACAAAAATTGTCAATTTACGAACTACATCCATAGCGACTATCGGTACATAAACCATGACTTTTAAACTTGTTTTATACCTTAAAATAGCCTTTAAATCTTTTTCTTCTATATTTAAACCAATTTAATAACTTTGTATAAAGGTTTGAAACCAAAAGGTAAAGTTCAAAAACTTTTTAGAAAATTTAAAAAAACAAGGAAATAAACAAGTTTTAAAACACGGGATCTCGATGTCGACATAAATCAATTTAAGTGTTAACTTTTCATCCAACATTACGTCATTCATATACATAAGCACATACATATATAAGTGTGAATACCATCCATAAAGAAAGGAAACTTTATCACTTAAAAACTGTTACTTAAGCACTTCGAATATATTTCAAGTCATTAACAAATCATCACAAAGTCATCCGCTTCAAGCGGGAACCAAACCAAAGAATATTATTGTCCAACATATATAAACACAAGCAACTAACAAATATTATTATCACACATAATAAAATTCAATTTTTTTTTTTAAAGTGAGATTTACTCACCAAAATCAACACGAATCAAATCAAAGCTATTACAACCTAACACCAACATCCGGATCTAACTTTTCTTTTCAAAAACTTGAGTTTTAGGGCCTTGTGAAGTGAAATTTGGCTCAGCTTAGGTGGAATGGGGCTTGGCCATGGCTTGAGGAGGGTGTTTTTGGGCTTGTTTTGGAACGAAGAAGGTGTAGAGAAGAAAAGAAGGATTTTTAAATAGGTTTTAAGGATTTAAAATTGGAAAAAGAGAAGACTTTTAACTTGAAAACTTAAAGAGAAACCATGGAAATAAAAAGATGTTTGAAAAAGAAGAGATAAGTGTTTGAAAATGAAAAGGATGAAATGAAATACACTGCCCAATAGAGTCATTTCACAGTTATCCAATAATTATCAATATGTAACCCCTTGGTGCTCCCAGCAGTCATGAGTAATACACTGTCCAATATTTTAAGTGTGTTACATGCTCTAGTCTGATGTACTGATATCTTGTTTCGAAACATCTTGACTATGAATATTTGAAATAATGTCTTTTTAATGTGATAAATTTTTCATGATTACAACACATTATTATTACTATAACATAACATATTAGTTTAAGGATTTCTATTTAATGTATTTTAAATTAATTACTTAATTGATTATATCATAATATAACAAGTACATAATAGAAAGAAAATACATTTTATTTTTAAAAAGATTTGTTATCAAGTTAAATATATGTAACAAATTATATAATTGCTCCTAGGTCATACTCCTAACTCTGTTAGCTTCTCACCGCTCATAATTATCGTGTGACAACCAAATTCAAAGACTTTGTTCAAGAGTTGGTTTGAATATGTTGAAATTCAGAATGGTCATTTCTCAAAGTCGAGGATCTCACTTGCCATTCATGAGACAATGAACCAGCGTTAAATGTCCGACGAGGAGTAGCTATGATGTGACTATGAAGCAAGTCATTCGCTATTTTATTAAGAATATTAGAGTAAGTTTATTATTGAAGTGGCCTAGAGCCGATGAAGAAATGTTGTAAATGCACTTGTCTTTTTTTATTGCACGATCGTACATCTCGTCTAGTTGTCTGAATTTGGAGGAGCATGGTCTTTGAAGCGGCCAAATCTTGATACGGTTGTTTGTCATCATTCATCATATCCTTGAATGCAATCTCGCTAAACCGACCAAAAACACTTTGGTGTTTGTAGTAGACCGCAACGACCACGACCGCTTTATGTTATCCCATTTTTTTTAATGTAGGTGCTGGTGAAATTAGTACCTAAGTGCTAGTTGAACTCAAGTGCAACATCATCGTATCATCATACCCGTTGGCAACTAGATCGCTACGGATACCTATTAGCGAAGAGCGCATATCTATTAAAATCAATGTTCGCTCGATATTTCAATCAACGATATTCTTAACAGAAGATTCGATGGAGGCGGTCGACACTTTGAAATTAAACAAAAATCGAAAAAAAAAGGTAAATAATCCATGTCTTGTAGAAATGTGAAATAAAATTAACCGTAAAAAAATTTATCTTGATTTGATCTTTGAAAATGCTAAAAAGTGCTTGGGAAGTTCGGATTTGAGGATGGTGGAGAAAACAAGAAAACTGAAAGGTTTATACAAGGTGAAAATTTTCCAGGAACAAGGCAGCAAACACCCTTGATTCGTGCATAATCAACCAACGCTTGAGTCTAATGTTCCTCAATCTACTTACTTCAAATTTCTCCTCTCATTTTCGTTTAAATATTGCTGGTTTAATCCATGCTCAGTCTGATGATAGTTGCTATCTATATCGATTCGATTTGTTCATATATATTTTCATGGAGTACATAGATAGCATGATTATTGGATAAAGTACAAATGATGATAGCCTAACAGTTTCCTTTGCCTTGAAACATAATAAAACATCCATTTTGACTTGAAAAACACCAAACGTGCACTTTAAGCTAAAAGCCTAAAAAATATAAATATTCCAGCATGTAGTTGTAATTTGAATACAACATGAAAGTTTCTTCAATAACTATAGATTTTAACAATTTGCAGGGATGCTTAACCCTTCCCACTACAACTATACCACTGTAACTGTCAATCATTCAAAAATAAACAATACTTATGCAACTACCGACCTCTGAAAACAACTATATTGGAATTCCTATATTTACGGTGTGCAAATAATTTGACTTCTGTCATCAAAGGCCTGTCCCTCTTCTTCAACTTCGTTCTATTTCTCTCTCATTTCCAAAGGTAAGAGTTTATTCATGCAAAAATTTATATCAGTGCTTTTTAATTACAATGTTGTTTGTATATTTGTGCGGCTAGGCATTTTGTCCAATGATTTATAAACATTAGCATATAAATGTACATATGGCTTCAAATTTTGGTCATTTGGTTCAGACCTAATTCTAAATTCCAAATTATAAACAAATCAATATGTTGTTTTTTATTTTATTTTTTGGGTTCTTGATTGCGTTATTTGTTTGAAGCTTTCCAGTTATTGCTGTCGAATGCAAATTATATAGCAATTGATTTTTTTGGTTTTTTATACGTTGAGAGGAAATTTGATTAATTGTACTTTGCTCATAAATTTCTGTTATGCAAATACCTTCAAGTGAAATTTGTTTTATATGAGGCATGTGTTGGATTGAATGTTGAGTTGCAGAATTTGTTTTATATGAGACACGTATTGGATTCAAATGCACAGTTTCGAAGATCGATTCGTGAGTCAAACGTTTTCAAGTCGAAGATTCCAGTGGTTCAACCGGTCAGACCGTGAAAATCACGTTGATGTTATTTTCTATTTTTCTAATTTAAATGTAAAATTATTTCAATTAATATTAAAATTTATCCAATTGTAATTAATATATTGAAATTTAAAACAATTGTTTTTAAACATTTCGTAACAAATATTAACTGAAATACTTTTATAACAATTTTTTTAGTGCAACATTGTAAATTTAGTTATTTTTTAAAATAAAAGAGTTTCAGTTCAACAATGATTCATAAAATGTACATTAATAAAGTATCATGTCATCCAAAATTGATAACATAATCAAATAATTTGGTGATAAGGTTATGAAATTATTTATTAAATTCATTATGTGAGAAAATGAAGATTAAAGATAGTTTGCCCTCAAATTTAAAGAACTGTGGTTCAATGAGGTAGGTCTGAGATTTTTTCAAAAATTTAAGGTTAGACCGCAAACGCGTAAAGTTGTTTTATTTTAAGAGCCGCGGCATTTTAAGATTGAAGGATGGAAGCAAGGTTGGCTGCTCTTTAAAACACCGGTGCTAAGTGTCTAATGAAATGAAATGCATGATTTTTCTCTCTATCCAAAACTGAATTCTCATGTTTTGCAAGGCCAGAGTTAAATGCGACAGAGATGTCTTATCAATTAAAATATGAATCCAGAACTGTAGTACAAAATACGCTTCTGCTCATATTGCGCAAAGTGTGTGGATTTCATGTGTGTGGGTCATGCTTTGATGAACAAATTGTAAAGTGATAAGCATAATTTTCTCCTTTACTCCCACTTTACTTTATATGTCCTAACAAAATACTTAGTATTAAAATGGAGTTTTATTGTCCATTATTGGTCCTTTTTTGTTACATACAATATAAACGAATAGTGTAGATGCTTCCTGTTACATACAATATTCCCTTTTTGTTCGTCTAAGCAACTCGTTTATAGACTAGGCAGAAATTACATTCTTCCAAAGGTTAATAATAGTTATTTAAACAGATATCGGTTAATATCTAGAATATAGAGTTGATATTGACTAATTAATTTATGATCATTCATATACACAGATCAATTGTTCATAACCAAGTAAAGGTTTGGTATTTTGTCTTATACTTGAACTGCTAAATTTAGTGCCACGTCCAAGTTCTCACCTATATAGATTTGTGATTCTAAGCCATATCCTAATATAAATCAAACATGTAAAATTAATCTTATTGTTGTCCCCGATTAAAATTCATTAGTCATAAGTCAACAACTTGGAATGAAGAATATATAAATGTATACAAATAGTCATCCATTTCGTTCTTGGTGTGGTTTATTTTTTACGCTATCTGCTGCCTATCTTGTTTGAATCTGTATTGGAATGAAGAATAGTTTTTGCTCCTAATTGATCTGTTATATATATTAGACCCAACCTCTTATATAAATTGGTACTGTTCTTCTTCTTTGACAGGTAAAGCTAAAAAAGATGTTAGAAAATGGACAATGCAATGGAGATGAACTCAATCACTTGGTATGCTGTCTGTAATTTAGATTATATGTATACTCACTTAATTTATCACGAGTTTTTTGTATGAATAAATCTTATTATTTCCTATATTTTTAGGCAAAAGTGGATCCTTCCCAACCTGCAAGGTTAACTTGGCAAAGAAAGTTAGATGATGAAGAAAAAAACTTCGCAGTTCCTCTTAGTTTAATGGAGAAGATTAAGTTGGTAAATAATCACTTAAAATTTTAAATGCCGGCATATTGAACTGTCATAAGTATTCATGATTGTTTGTTTGTTAATATTAAAGCATATCAGCTGATTATTACAGTATAACCGATTTCTTTACTTCTGATGTAGGCTCCATTCATATATTTATTGTGTCGCAATTATGTTAAAGAAGCTGCAAGAGGAAGAGTGAGCTATTAAATTAATCAAATAGTTGATATATTACAATATCACTTATCCTTGTGAAATAGTACATTTCTATTTTGATCGTATCATTTTCAGGCCGTGATATTTAATCCATTTAAGAATTGCTCGTCGATATCTTCTCATGGAGTGCCATTAGGCGGCATAGGGTAAGCATTTTATTGCTTTAAGTAAAAAAGTTAAGTGATTTATGAATTTGGCATAGTTGAACTTTTTTGAATACACTGAACAAATTGTAATATTCAGTGCCGGAAGCATAGGAAGAAGCTACAAAGGATATTTCCAACACTTGCAATTATTCCCTGATAAATGTGAAGAGGGTCCAGTTTTAGCAAATCAATTTTCCGTAAGTTGAACTCAAATTTGGGGAACACAAAGTAATTTTGAATAATACTTCTTGTAGAAAAGCTCATTGTACTATAGAAAATATCCAAATGTTGTAATCTCTGTTGTCAAGAATCTTCAAATGTTACAATTTAAATCATGAACAAGTTGGATTTCTCCTTTTACGATCCGATTTATATTTTGATTCAAACTTAGTTAAAACTACAATTAAAAAAACGTTCAACTCAGACTAACATATTTAATTACTTATTTAGATTCATAATTCCAATTATAATGTTTTCAAAATAAAATAAGAATAGAATAAGATATACAGCTATGTTTTAAGTTTAGTTATAGAAGCTCAACCATCAAAATCAATTTAAAAAGTGTGTATAAACCTTAAAATATGAATTCCTTGAATCTATGATTTTGATTTAAATCCCGTTTTGATTTGAATTTTAGATTTGACAATTTACGATTTAAATTCCAGTTTGAAAACCTTGGTTGTGATCATTATTCTAGTTAAGAACAGTTTTGACATCTAATCTGATATAACATAGAAAACGCTTAAGTGGCATCACATAGACAACACTTTGCTTTATAACACAGATTCAAAAACTCTATGCAATAAAATATGCACTACAATGATATTCTCATGCTTGCTGTAGTTCAGAGATCTGTTATTGTTTCCTTGGATAACAGTAATATAAATTTGTTATAAAAAGTCAAACTTACTTTCCCATAACAAAATGTATAATATACACTGGCTCTTATTTTATTACAATTGTTTGCATAGGTTTTTATTACAAGGCCAAATGGAGTTAAGTATTCAACTGTCCTGGCCCCAAGAAGCTCTGATATTCCCAAGTAAGCAATTCAGTTTGTACTAAATCAACTTAAAATAAGTATACTTTATCTATACTCCATTTGATGCTCTGCACTCTGATTTATTTCTCAATTTTTATGTTATAGAAAGATTAATGATGAGTGTAATGGTACAAAATGAAGTAACAGTTTCCGAAATAAATGTAACAAAATATAGTATTAGACCTGACAAGTAAATCGATAACAAAAATGATGAAAACTCTACTATGCAGAGGAAGTACTACACCAGGAATTGAATCGTGGGACTGGAAACTGAGTGGAAAAAAATCATCATATCATGCATTGTATCCGAGATCATGGACAGTTTATGATGGTATCTTTTCAATAAATATACTTGCAAGATTTGTCTAATTTAGCTGATATTCTCTTAACCCTTTTGTTATGCTCGTAGGTGAACCTGACCCTGAAATAAAAATAACATGCCGTCAAATATCACCATTTATTCCTCACAACTATCAGCAAAGTAGTCTGCCTGTTTCAGCGTTTACCTACACGGTGAGAAAATTAATCACTTGCTGAACTATTCTTGTCACAACAGCATCACTGTTTTTAGATTTACTTACAATTATTTGCTTGTCGATGATTATTACAGCTAGTCAATTCTGGAAAGACAGCTGCAGATGTTACACTTCTATTCACCTGGGCTGTAAGTACATATAAATTTTGAATCACCTGATGTTGCTAAGGCATAAGAGTGCTTGATGTTATATATTCAACATTAATGCAGAATTCAGTTGGTGGGAGCTCCGGGTTTACTGGGAACCATTCGAACTCTAGAATGAAGTGAGCTTTTGAATTTTAACCATCAGCTTTGTATTACTATTTTGGTATTAATGTGTGTATCAGAACATTGTTTATGTGTTATTGAAATGTAATCTCATGAATTGCCATTTACATGACCAATAGAGAAAAAGATGGTGTTCGTGGAGTACTTCTACATCACAGGTGATAAAAGATAAACATTTGAATTTGTACCGAAACTTTATATCTACATCTGATGCAAACTTGCCAACTCAGAACTGCAAAAGAAGAATTACCAGTAACATTTGCAATAGCAGCACAAGAGACAGACAACGTTCATGTTTCAGAATGCCCTTACTTTGTTATATCTGGAAATTCAAAGCAATTCTCAGCAAGAGACATGTGGGATGAAATTAAAAAGGTGTGTATTAACCAAGGTTTAAAATTCCGTTTTTTGTTTCCGTTCCGGCCATTGGTAATTTTAAAATTTCCGGTTCCGTTCCGGAAATTCCGAAAATTCCGCTTTAATTCCGGTTTTCTAATTCGATACTTTTTTGCTTTAATTTGCTATATAAGCTAATAAATATCCAATACCATCATAAATTTATAGTACATTTTTTTACATTACATATAAAATACATATTTTAATTAAAAAATCAAGTGTGTAAGATTCTGTATTGTTCATTGATTTTAAAACTTTGATCAATTTTGAAATTCTGAATTTTTATTATGATTCGATATAAATTAACAAAAGTATAACAACTTTTTTTAATGAAACCGTATGATTTTTTCTTCATTTATTTATTGCCCCAATTAATTTGTTTTCTATTTTTTAATTATTATATATTTGTTGTATTTTTTATTAGTTTTTTTTCAATATTTGAAAAACAAATCCGGAATTTAGACCGGATTCCGTTCCGATTATAAGTGTAACCGTAACGGAATCACCGGAATAACCGGAATTCTACCGGAATTTCGAACCATGGTATTAACTAACTGCGTGCATACGTGCATTAACATACATGTAGCTTTTAACCTTTTTTTAAAAATCTAAGCAAATCACTGTTTGTAAATTCCTTGCAATATAGCTTTTATATTAGAATAATTTGTACATTTTCAATTTCAGAACGGGACATTCGACCGCCTTGATGTTGACCAAACAATGGAGCCAACTGTAGTGGGATTATCAATTGGAGCAGCTGTGGCAGCATCCACAAATATACCACCAAATTCAGTTAGGACAGTCACATTTGCTTTAGCTTGGGATAGTCCAAGGGTTAAATTTCCAACTGGTAGAACTTATCATAGGTGAGAAAATCCTAAATTTATTCCTACATTAAACATGGTGTATCATATTCTTTTTTGTGATGATGCTTGTATACTGGCAGACGGTATACCAAATTTTACGGCACTGATGGAGAAGCAGCAGCTAACCTTGTGCATGATGCTATATTTGGTAATTTATTTTATGCCCTGACTTAGAAAAATGTACCTCTAGAGTTGATATTCATAGGTTATCTTGATAAGCAATCCATGTGTGTGCCCTTATTACGAACACAGAACACAACAGCTGGGAATCTCAGATTGATGAATGGCAGCAACCTATTCTCCAGGATAAGGGACTCCCCACATGGTAAAATTTTATACTATCTTCCATATTTAATCAAGGGACTATAATCTTCTCCTTTAGTAATTTATAATTGTAAAGAGCCATCCAGTTTTTTTAAAGCAGGAGATTCCTACAAAGTATATTTGTTTCTCAAAACTGGGGCAGTTTTGTAAAATCCCAAAGGAAAGAACAAAGATATTCATATCAATTTCATAATCTGATGACTATATTATTTCTCATTTCAGTGCTTTAACTGGATGAATTGCACCTTTGGAATTAGTAGTATATCGAATAAATTTAACATACTCAAACAAACATAGTGAATCCAGTTGATTTTTACCATATACTCTTTAAGTCCAAAATATCAAAATTTAAGCATGGATATCCAATCTGTTTATTATTCTCGACAGGTACCCCATAACTCTGTTTAACCAGCTTTACTATCTTAATGCTGGAGGAACCATCTGGACTGGTAAGTTCATTCTCACTTTTTTGCAGCAGCAGAAGTTTTCTTGAATATTTTCAGAGTCCAATTTCAGTGAAGAACTATCTAGTAGTGAATGATGTTTGAAATGTTCATTGTTGATACATATTCATTGATCTGTAATAATAGATCTATTAAATATATACATATGTACATCATCTCCACCATCGTTATTTCCATCAGAAATTCAGTGTAAACAATTATTTTTCAATGGTTGTGGCATAGACCCAGAAAAAATATAAATAAACAAACTCCAAACTTGTGTGGATTCTTCCTGCTGGAAGGAAATAAAAAAACCTGGACATAATTACATGGAGTAGCTGTTAATTTTTGTGTTTACTCCTATAAAGAAAAAAGTGAACATTTAGTTTCACAAGATAGCTACTGGTTTTTGTATTCGTTATTGGACATGTTCTAATAGTAATTCAACTTCTCTCGTTCTTTCCTAGACGGATTGCCTCCATTGCAAAATATAGCATCATTCGGCGACAAAAAATTCTCCCTGAACACGTCAACCCCATTAAACAAAATGGTCACATCAATCTCCCACATGATGACTCCGGCTGCATCTGTCTCAGCATTCGGTCCATCACTGCTTGCAGAAAATGAAGAAAACATAGGGCAACTGCTCTACCTAGAAGGCTACGAATACAGAATGTACAACACATACGACGTGCACTTCTACTCCTCCTTCGCCCTCGTCCTCCTCTTCCCCAAGCTCGAACTCAGCTTTCAGCGTGACTTCGCTGCCGCAGTCCTCATCAACGACCCCGAAAAGCTTGAAATCTTGTTAGGAGGGCACCGCGTCCCAAGAACGGTTCTAGGAGCAGTTCCCCATGACATAGGTCAGAATGACCCCTGGTTCGAAATCAACTCCTATGTCCTCCACGACTCCAACAGGTGGAAGGACCTCAACCCCAAGTTCGTCCTACAGATATACAGAGACGTTGTGGCCACGGGTGATGTGACCTTCGCTAAGGCAGTGTGGCCTTCGGTGTACGTTGCCATGGCCTACATGGATCAGTTTGATAAGGATGGGGATGGCATGATTGAAAATGAAGGGTTCCCTGATCAGACTTATGATATATGGTCTGTTAAGGGGGTCAGTGCCTACACTGGTGGGCTTTGGGTCGCTGCTTTGCAAGCTGCTTCTGCTTTGGCCCATATCGTTGATGATAGGAAGTCAGAAGAGTATTTTTGGGGAAGATATCTAAGGGCCAAAACTGTTTATGACAAACTTTGGAATGGTTCTTATTTTGATTATGATAATAGTGGAAATAGCACAAGTTCGGATATTCAAGCTGATCAAATGGCTGGACAATGGTACGTTGTACATACATATACATACATACATACACACACACATACATACATACAAACTCTAAGAAAGTATGCACCAGTTGAACTCGATTATTTATTCATCTTGTTCATACCAGTGTTTTGATCAAAAGAGCTATCTTTTAGGTATGCAAAGGCATGTGGTTTGAGTTCGATTGTGGATGAGGAAAAGGCAAATAGCTCTCTTAAGAAGGTGTATGAGTACAATGTGATGAAGTACAAGGATGGAAAGAGAGGAGCAATTAATGGAATGAAGCCGGATGGGACTGTAGACAATTCTCTGATGCAGGCAAGTGAAGTGTGGCCAGGAGTTACATATGCAGTTGCTGCTGCTATGATTCAACAAGGCATGGAGGATATGGGGTTTAAAACTGCTCAGGGAATTTATGATGCCGCTTGGAGTAAGGAAGGACTAGGGTACTCTTTTCAAACACCGGAAGCTTGGAATACGAGAGATGGGTATAGGTCACTAAACTATATGCGACCTTTGTCGATATGGGCAATGCAGTGGGCTTTGTCCAGGCCTGAGTTGCATGTTGAAAAACGAAATGTGGATATGAAAGGGGAACTTGTAAGAGAAAATGATGAGTTTTCGAAGATAGCCGAGCTTTTGAGGTTGCCTGAAGAGAAAGCTAGTATTAGAAGTGCATTTAGAGTACTTTATGAAATTTTTAGAGAGAAGTTGTGGGGTTGATAAGGAGATGAAGATTTTGTAACAGAGATTAAGGTGGTTATTTTCATAATTCCATGTTCTGGTTCATGTATAGTTGTAAGTTACTATTATATTATACAGAACAGCGGGGAAAAGTTAGATGTGCAACTCTCTCCGATAGCATGCAAGGTTATAAGGTGTCGAGATTGAATTTTCTTTTGTACTAGACATTCTAGTGTGTAGCTTGTAAATGTTAAAGCATGTGATACTATATGGTGATTGATTTATTCCAAATCTCAATATCAGTTAACCCCCAAGGAAGCCTATATGGAAGGAATATTGTAACTATCTCATTTTTTCCTTTTTATTTATTTATAATTCCTCTATTAAGAATTAGTAATCAATCTAAAAATATTCTTCTTTTTCATAGTGGATGTACACTATCACATTGATAATGTAAATAGTTTAAATCTTGAAATTTCTGCTACTTGCTAGAAGTGAGCTTTATCGCTGCTATTTATTATTTACATCTCTATTACCTATATATTTGTGATCTATTGAGCTAGGACGATCTCTTAGATTTGTTTGTCTCACAGCATCTATAATTGATCATATTTGTTTTTTCCACATTGTTGTCTGCATATTTCATCATCATTAGGTGATTTCGCCCCTAGCAATTTGGTATTAAGGGCATAGACATTGTTATTTGCATATATATTGTTTGATGAATGACAAGTTCGAATGAGGATGGATCTAAGGCTACTTCTAGACCAAGGATTGCACCCTATGTTAGGGGTTCTTATGCTGTAGTAGGATCATATTTGGTTATTGATAAATGGAATGACGATGGAGATACAAGTGGAAGTAGAAGATGAAGACGGGTCTTGAGGATAACCGCTTTTATACTGTTATGCTTGATTTAATTTAGACTTGTTTCCTAATGATATTTTCATCGTTAAGAATATGAAAATGGAGGAGTGGACGTATGGTACGCTTCAACTTGCTATGTGAAATAATATTATTTCTGAAGCGAGTGGTAAGACTACAACCAAAGGCATTTAGGGAAATTTGGACAACCTCTACATAGACAAATCTCTTACCAACCAGTTTATTTTGTTTAAAATCTTCTTTACTTACAAGATAAAGGCAGGTTCATCCATCAGGGCACTTTTGACCGTGTTTGATGATCTACTTATAAAGACGAAGGTTGTTGACTTGAAAGTTGATGAAGTGAAAAAGGCCATGAATCTTCTTTGTTCTCTTCCTAAGAGATCCGAAGGATTTACCAATAGCCTTATTTATAGCAGAGAAAGATTAACTTTGGTGGATGTTAAAACCGGTCTTTTTAGTCTAAAATTGAGACATCGGATGAAGGGGTTAGGCAATGAGAGTAAATGTGCTAGTAGTCAAGGTTTATATTGAGAGAGATCAAAGTGTGTCTAGGAAGGCTAGATGGAGGAGCAAGTCTATTGATGAGAATATGAGGGATGACAAGTGTGAACAAAGATGATTGTCCATTGGGTGAAGAATTTTTCGATGTTGAAGAAGAAGGAGACAACTAGTTCTTCATCGGTTACTATGAAGTTTGACGCTCTTCCAGTGGTAGTTCCTATAGATGGTGCAAACCATTGGATTTTGGATTCAAGTGCTTCGTTCGCATGACACCTAATAGGAGTTGTATCTCTACCTTTATGGAAGATGAAAACAATACTATGATGATGAAAGATATTGCTTGTAGATGCATGGGCATTGGATCCGTAAAGATCGAGATGTTCGATGGTATTGTTTGCACTATTTAAATGTTCCGTTTATGATGAGATCTTTGATTTATATTGCACGGTTGGTATCACTTGATTGCAAGGAAACTTTTATAGGAGATGGAGTAAAAAAATCTCTAAAGGGGCACTTAGTGCTGATTAAAGGAGTGAAGGTTTGAAACAATCTTTATTTTCTTATTAAGGGGGAGATAGTTATGACAGTGCTTGTCTTTAACATCTTAGGTAAGGGCATATATTTGAATAGTTTGGATGTTTTTCGTTGACGAAAGGTTATTCGAGTTATTAGCTTCAATAAGTGGGATTTCTTCCATGATTGTGCCTTTGGGAAGCAGAATCGAGTATCATTTAGTGGTGGTGAACATGCTATTAGAGGTATACTTCACTATGTCCATATAGACGTTTGAGGACCTACAGTAATTCCTTTTATTGGAGGAGGATGCTACTTTATTTATCGATGTTTAATCTTGAAAGGTTTGGGTATATATGATGAAGCACGGCTTATTGAAAACCAAATTGGTGGGTGGTTGGAAACTCTTTATTCCAGCAATGATGGGGAGTATAAGACTCAGCGGTTCCTTGATTTCTATAAGCACCAAGGCATTCATAAGCAATTTCATTACACTTAGAGGTTCCCAATCTAATGGGGTTACGGAGCGGATGAACATGACATTATTGGATAAAGCTCATTGCTTGAGACTAACAGTAGGCTTGTCGAAAGGTTTTTGGTCTAAGGCGTTATCGATTGTTGCTCGCATATTAATCAAATTCCATGCTCGACCATTGACGGACATATTGCCTAGGAAGTTTGGAGAGGTAAAAAATTTATTAATTTGCATTATTTGCGTATATTTGGCAGCCTGTATACAATCACCATAAGGGGAAAAATAACCTTGAACCCATGACGTTTGGTGTTATTCACGTATTTTTCAGCTATCAACTTGAGATGCCATCAAGAAGATAAGAAGTAACTAATTCCATAAGAAAGATACGGAAACAATCCAAAGAAGGGGGAGTCGACGCAATAAGTTTACAACGATACATCTAAATTTCTAAGGCAATAACATATCGAGCTTTTAAAAAAGGCACGTCGAGCATGAAGATAACGAAGATGCCGAGCTTGTAAGTGGACATGTCGAGCACAGAAATGTCAAGCCCGTATCCGAATGTAGAATCAAACATTTGATGCAAAGATGATATCGAGCCTCTACATTTGCAGAAAGGATGTTGAATCTCTATAATTAGAAGAGATGATACTGAGCCTCATTAACCTCAAGGGTTGTCGAGCATATAAAACAAAAGGATGATAGCAAACCTCAAGCAATAAAAGGTGATGCCAAACATCTAACAACCAAAAGAATGTCATACTTCAAATAGTTACCAAGAGGTACCAAGTCCCTAAGGGAATAACGAGCCTCTACGACAGGAAGGGTTGTTAAGTATTTAACAAGTAAGAATCAGATGTCGAGTATTGACAATAAATCAAATGTCGAGTATTGAGTCATTAGGTTAATGGTTGTATCGAATCTATAAATGCTTATGGGTGTCGAGCAACAGCAAACCTGGAAGAGCAAAGAATATTGTGATGACCCACATTTCGGAAGGTTTAAATTGACAATAATCCACACATGTCCAACTTAAACAATCCGGAACATAGATAATCATTAGGGTTAAATAAGAAAAATAAGAAAAGAAGAAGAAAACAAACACAGAATCTCGCAGCGGAATGATAAAATATAATAATCAAATAAACAATTCATGAAGTTGTTCTACTATATATTTGATTATGATCTATACAACATTTATCAGAGTTATATATATATATATATATAGACACACACATCAGGGATAAATAGATAATGCAGCGGACAACATGATGCAGAAATACTAATAGTAATAATATACCAAATCTTTATCTTCGTCCTCCAGAATAAATCTTCAATAAGTTGAAAAACTTAGGGCTGACCCGAGCATAATGAAAAGACAAAACACTTGAGTCAAGGCTAAAATATTCTTATGTAGGTTAAATAGATATCTCATAAAATATGATTGTCATGGCGTCAAAGATGCTTACTGGTTTTCACATCTCATATCTAGTGAATAACGTGCGTGCAATAACTCAAGAGATGTTACAGGACTTTCCATCTCTTAAAGATTCATCAAAATATTTATATGTAGTACAATACGATACATATATAATTTTTGATCGATAAAATAAATATTTGCTTAGCGTTAAGGCTTTGCATTAATCCCCCTTAACGCGTTTTTAAGCATTGTCGTACAGTTTTCATATAAAACACCAGTTAAACGGTCGGTGAATAGGGATGCGCCGTGATACGACAACACTAAACCAAAATCGTATGGGTCTCATATAGGGATAAAAGTATGACAAGGCATGTGAGGCAATGCCCAAGGTAGGATACTACCAGTTTACCCTTCCCGGCTGGTGGTAACGCATCACAGCAATGATCGCCCACTACGTCCAACACTCCTGTAATTTGGAGGGTGTGCACCAATGTAAATAATGGTAATACGAAGAAGTGCGTCCGCTCGGGGTAGCTAACCCACTTGGCCGGTACGGCTTCTGTTTTAGTCATTTCAAATTGGCACAAGTGCCAAGCAAATCCATCATCGTTCTCTTTTCTCAAATCCAGCAATCGCCGCCAAATCCAACCACTTCATTCTGAATCATCACTCCACATACACAGTTGTCAAAGTGGTTCCCGTATCGACAGAGAGTATACCCATATCCGGCTCCGGCCTCTTTAACAACCAAACGTCATTTTACACACCGGTTGGTATTTTTATATTACGAAAACAGTTCATACTTGATATCAAAATATCATGTTCGCTTCGAAATCAGATCCATTTCGAAATCATCATATTTAATCAAAATATACTATGTTGGTTCAACATCGTTCTCGTTTTAATTTCTCAATTTCGTTTCCAAAATTGTTATGAATTCCAATTTAGTTTATAACTTCACTTAACCCAATTCGTATTTAAATCCATGATTTAAAAGTAAACATTCCACTCCTGTCCAGTTTGAATTTTTTTGAAAAATAGCTTGAGTAGTCTAAATAATTAAAATAGTTTAAATTGTTAAAATAGTTAAAAATAGTTTAAATAGTTAAATTAGTTTAATATAAAATAGTTTAAGTATTAAAATCGTTTATATAGCAAAATAATTTGAATATTTAAGAAGATAGCCTTTAAATAGTTTTGTATTAAATTATTTATTTGAAAATAGTTTCAAAGTCAAACCGGTCCAATTCCAACTTCCCAATTCAAATCAATTTCAATTTCCATTCAGACGATTCAATTTCGATTTCAATTCAAGTCAATTTTAATTTTGATTTAAAATTAATTCAACTCCACTTTCAAATCCAATTAATTCAATTTCAATTTCAATTTATATTGATTTCGAGCTCGATTTTCAAATATTGATTCAAAACATCTAAATCAAATTAACCTTTAATACTCAGTTTAAAATCCACTTTTCAAATATAATTCAATTCCGAGCTCAATTTCGAAATACCGTTTTTATATCACTTTTACTTAGTAATATTCAAGTTTGGATAAAAGTTCAATCTTTTAAAAACAAATTGATTTCCACAAATTCAAACTATTTTCGATTATAACTTCAAAATCTCAACTTCGATTATTTAAACAATTTCGATTACCAAATTTAAATTTCAAACTTAAAAGCTCAAGTTCAAAAATAATTTAATTTCTATAAATTTGATTTTTATTTCTTTTAAATCAAACCATTTAAATAATTTCAAATCAAAAAAATTCAAATCATTCAATTTAACCAATCTAGTGTCCGTAAATAATTTTCTATCCTATGGCTAAGTGATCAGTTATTTCAATTCAATTTCAGTGATGAATATATATCATTTCAATCCAAACCTCAATGTCATAGGTATATATCATTTCAACCTATTTCTTAATTTATTTAAAATAATTCAATTTATAGTTTTATACACTATAAGTAATATACAGTGTGATAACAGGATATATATAAACAAATAAACATCCAAACATCCAAATATCAATCAATTTGCATTCATCACAATCAATCATACAAACAGATAATATAATTCACATCAATTTCATAGTTGTCAATATCCGGTAATTTACTGGCAATTAAATCCCAATTACAATTTGACTGTCAATTTTAATTTTTAATAGTTAATTCAGTGACAATCTAGATGACAATTAAATTTATCAAATAATGACCAATAAAATTTATATCATTTCATAATACCAGGTTTAACTACCACAAAAATATTCTAGTACATTGTGAGCATTATGAAACACTCACCTCGAGTTTACAATTTCAAATCAAATCGAACGACGTTCAATTTGACCTAAAATTTTAACTAGCTCCAACTGACACCAAATCAGTTCCATGAAGTAGTGCTCGTCGCCATGATTCCAACGCAAAAGGATTCGTCCAATTTCAAATTCGCGTGCATGAGTTATAAATTTTTTAAGTTTATCGATAATTACAATATTAATGTAACTTAATTTATTTAAACTTTATTACCAAGCCCACAAAAGGTGTAACAACCCTAGATTTTTTTTGCATATAATTTAAATTTGAATTTATATTATTTTGAAATTATTTTAAACTTGTTTTATTCCAAACATTTCATTGTTAAATTTAAATTTTGATTATTATATGAATTATAATTTCAAACGGGTATAAATTGAATATTTTCCTGAAAAATGGATTTGTGGTCAAAACTGGTCAAACTTTGACTTTTAAATTTGAATATTTGAATTCTTGAATTTTATCTTTTATTACAAAAATAGATTTAATATCATGAATACTGCTTTTCGTTTAGTTGAATTGGATTTAAATTGTGAAAGTTATACCCATTACAATATTGTGTGTATATAGGGTTATTTAACAATTTCTTTGTTTTAATTTATATAAATCATATTTTTACTTTATATATCTTATTCTAATTTGTATATTTATGTTATATTATGTATATTTTGACTTTTAAATATTTTTTAAGTGATTTTTGAATTTTTCCAAAGCTTATTGAATTTATTTTCTATTTTTAAAGCCTAGTTTCTATTTTCTTTGCTATTTTCTTCATTCAAATTATACTTAATTAAAATTTATTTATTTATTTTTGTGAAGGCATTTTTATTTTGTATTCTTATCTTTATTTATAAATATTTTTCAAGTACATATAATTTTTCCAAAATTTATTCTGTTTATTTTCAAATTTGCTTGACTGGTTTGCGTTTTTTGAGCTATTTTCTTATTTTTACCTTATATAATTATTATTTATTTAATTATATTTTATATTTTATTGCATTTTCGAAATTTTTACTGAAATTAATATTATTCTCAGTAATTTAAACTTATATAAATAAATTAAAGGTAATTTGAAAAGGTTTTGACTTTTGGTTTCCAATGGCTCTTTATCTTCCACCCTTTCACATTCAACCTTACTTTTCATTCAATTGGCCACATCTCCTTATTTCTTCAGCCGCCTTTTTTTTTATCATTCACATAAAACATTTTTCTTCCCATATGAAAGAAATTTCGGCCTCCATCATCTCCAAGAGTTTGGTAAAAAAAATCCTTTCTCCATTGTTTTTCTTCTTGTTTTTCTACTTGTTTATGTTGATTTTTACTTGCCTTCTCTTCTACTTCAGGTTCGGCCCCACCACTCCAGCCACCATGGCCGCCTCCTCCACCACCTGAACCACCCACCACCTCCTCTCCCGCTCCAAGCCACTGGCCGTGTCCAATAGTTGATCAAACTCCACATAAATCTACACAAACTTCACCTATATGCACCATAGCCAGCACCTATGCCTTCATCACCTTCAACCTTCCTTTGGCCACCACCAACTCCACCTTCACCACCCATGGACGACCTAAAACCCTCTACCACACCATCCTCCTGCCCACTATAGAGATGGCCATGCCTGGTCTTGCTTGGGCCGAGCCAATGTTGCCTTGAATTCATGATATTTTGCCTTGTGGTTGTAATCCTTGCACATATCTCATCCATCATCACTTTTTCTCCATCGCATACATGTTTGGCCGACCTCTTATGAATCCAAACCAGATCCTTGTCCTTGCTTTAGCCGTGCCTTTCTGACCTATATCTGAAGCATTAGTGGTAGAAAGCAAGTACAAAGACTTTGGAGATGATTTTGCATTTATCTCTAACATTGTTTAATCGTATTTTTAGTTGAAAACTTATGTTATTTGTATTGTCTTGTCTGAATGTGTTCAAGGCAGTTAATCTTTGGCTCTCGCAAACTCGAATCTTTTTCGTGCTATCATGCCTCTGAAGATCTCAGTTTGTGTTTTTGATCGTTGTCACCAGCTTATATAAGTGAGTTATTTTCACCTGACAGTACGTACATATATAACTAGTAAATTGACCCCTTTTGAATCTGTAAACTGCATAACCTTGTTACATCTGCTATGTTATGATTATATGATGTTCACCCATGCTTAAACACCTACTATATCATATGTTACTGTTATATTATGTTGTTCTGTTATTTTATCAGTTTATCGCACTGCAAGTTCCCTTTAGATTAGAATCACTATGGGTTGAAATGATACATACCCGAACGGACTTTAGAATAGGGGAAAATCGTTATGGGCTGAAATGATAGGCCTGAGCGATTTTCATTTTATTTCATTTACTTGGGACTACGGGTTTGAAATGATAAAACTCGGATTCTTTGTAAATTACGGGTTGAAATGATATATTACCCATATCACTTTACCTAGCGTAGAAAATTATATACAGGCCCGTAGTTAAAATATGTTTTTCTAAAAAATTTAAAATATTTTAGACATGTAATTATTATAATATTTTGATTTAAAATTAATTACAAATAATTTTTGTAAAGTATTATTGATTTTCTGGAAATTTAACTAAGTTTATTTGAAATTTAAGTAAACCCTATTACAGCATTTTTAAAATGTCGTCTTTTGTTAAATTGAACTATTTTGAATGTAACTTTCCGTAGCGTTTTCTAAATGCTGCGAAAAGTGAATTTTCACTGTTTTGATAAACTTAGGTGAATAAATGAACTTTGAAAGTTGAAAATTTTGAAAATTTAATTATTAAATATAATAACTTCATTTATAATGATTTAAAATGATTTTTGAAATATAAACTGTTTTGAAATGTGAATTGAAATGGTATTTTAAATTGAATGAAATGAATAATGATTTGAAATGAAGTTTTGTAAAGATATGATATTTTGATATATTAAAATTATTTGAAATGTGGTTTTGAAAAGATGTGATATTTTGATATATTAAAATGATTTGAAATGAAGTTTTGAAAAGATATGATATTTGATATATTAAAATGATTGGAAATGAAGTTTTGTAAAGATATGATATTTTGATATACTGAAATGATTTGACAGGAAGTTTTGGAAAGATATGATGTTTTTGAAATGTTTTGGAATTAATTTAATCTTTACCTTGATAAAGATTTGGATTTGAAATGATATTCTATTTTGAAGTATAAATATTATTTTAAAAGTTATAACCGCGAGTTATAATAATGATTGGTTGGCAAAGAGACCGGGATCGGATATTTGGCATACACTCTGTCGATACCGAAAACCACTTTGACTAACCGTGTACGCGGTGGAGATCCCAGAATGAAGTAGGATGGTAGCGACGTTCTTGAGGTATATTACGTGGACCCGACTCCCGTGAGTTGTCTTAAGATGGCTAAAACAGGAGCGATCTCGGGCCAAAAGGGGTAGCTCCTCTGGTCGGACACATTCCTTCGATACTATACTCTTACTTGTGATTGATTAGATGGTCATCCTCCGATTTTGATATGGGAGTGTGTTCCGAGGTGGGAGTATGTGGCTGCTGCGTTACCACCAGCCCGTGTGCGTAATTGGTATATCTACCCTGGCATTGCCTTATGTGCCGTGTCACCTACCATACCGAGCCTTTACTACGAGTTTGTTTTTCTACCGTAGCCCATGGAGTATTTAGGGTAGTCTCCCGATCTGGAGATATGCTGATACTGGATGGACTATTGGGACTATTATGTGTGAAGGGTGATATGGGTAACCCGGAACGCTATTTAAAAGTAAGTTTATTTGACATTATTATAATAGCGCAATATTACTACATAGTAAATAGTTTAATGGATCCTTAGAGGATGGGAGGTCCCAGGCATCCTTTAAGTTTCTTGTACCTTGTTACAGTTCACTTGAGTTGGTTTACATTATATAAGTATATATTGTCCTGACTCGAGTGTTTGTATTTTTATTTACGCTCGGGTCAGCCTGAGTTATTCACAGATTTGGATTCCACTTTCTGGAGATTGGAATCGCTGGAATTATCTGCTTACCCAGTTTTATCCATTTCAGTTCTGTTGTTCTATTCAGCTTGTACTTGGTTATCATCTTGAGACTTCTGTTGTACTTTATTTATTCTATTGTATTTTACTTAACTCTGATATATTTACATAGTAGCTTCATGAACTACAATATGTTTTACTTCCGCTGCATTTCTTACTCTGTGTCTGTGTTCTGTGATTATTATTTACTGTATGTTCTGAGATTTGCCAAATTTTATTTACAACGCTGAATTTTGAGCAATTCAAGTCCGACATGTGCGGATATATCGGGTTGTTACAGTTGGTATCAGAGCTTTGGCTTTGAGGCAAAACTTAGAATGCATGGTAAATTTAGTTACAGAATCACTTTCATCCAAACTTGAATCTCTTCCTCTTTGGTTCAAATTTCATTTGAATTTTGGAACGTTCCCTGCGGTTCCAAGATACATTCGTGTCCCTCACTATTCATCTTCTTTTGATTCTGGAGTATCCCATAACTCCACTTCGAATGAGCTTTATAGTGAATTGGCGGTCCCGCCAATCTAAAAAAAATTCATTTGTAAAGGGGGAAACTCCTTTACAATTAGCATCGATTCACCAGAGATTTATATCTATCCTTGGTTTAGATGCTAATATCTTTTGTCATTCCAAACTCTATCTATTGAGATCGAAAGTAGATTTACCCTAGAAAATCCACATCGATCTTATTCTTTAAGTCACGGTTAACCCGGTTAAGATTGCCCGCGATTTATTTAAGCTTATCCACCTCCCTATTTTGTTATTCAATCATCTTGTCTTTTATTTCCAATCTATCTTGCAAACATTTTGAATTGTACTTGTAAATCAATATTAATGTTTTGTATTATATCGTGTTGTTTGAGTTGTTGATGTTGATTTGGGTTTCCGATTGATTCGTCTGATCAACGCTATCGATAGGATTTCTAAAACACTTTGACAGAACAAACTGACACAATATTATTTTAAAAATTTGGTTAATGAAATAAATTTTGATATAAGTAAATTTATGGAACTTAATAAATAGATTTAAATTAATCATTTGAAATGATAATACTTGATTTATCATTTATTGTTCTATAAATGAATTTATAAATAGCTGTTTATAAATTGATTTGGGAACTGAAATAAGTTTAAAACAAGAAATTTGAGAATTTAATTCCCGATGGTTTCAAACCTTGTATTTAAAGTTTTAAAAGGGGTATATTATTTAAAGTATTTTCTAATAGAAATTTGTTTCCAAGAAATTTTAAAGTTTAAAAATTAGTGCTCTTCTCTTTGTCGTTGGAAAATAACTTCGGTGATGACCGCGGCATCATCGACGTTCATTTTGAGTTTCGAAGTGAAGAGACCGTCCTGTAGTCTTGCTACAGCTTTGTTTTGGGAAATTTAATTGATTTGAATTTCTAAAATATGACTGGATTTATAATATATATAGATATATGATTTAAATTTGATTTGACATATTATGTATATATATATTTATTTATCTCTAAATGGTTTGAAGGAATCAGAAATTTTATTCTTAAACTTTATCTTAAAGAATCATTTCAATTATAAAAAGAAAATCAAAATTTTAGATAAATGATTCAAACTTGAGATGAGGGAATTAGAAAGTTTTATTTGTATAATATTCAATTGCATTTAAATATAACTTACCCAAATTATACAGAAGTTAACATTGTAATTGGATAATATACAATATTAAAAGATTTTATAAATAAAATTTGAATGTTTAAAATAAATGTCACACACTTAAATTTTAGTTATAAAATGATTAACGGGAGTAAATAGAATAAAAGGTTAATTGAATAATTTAAAATATAAAATGATGTTAATGGAACTAACAATAAATTAAAGCAGTTATAATAAGAGTAAGTATAATGGGCATAGATGATAAAATATATTAAGAGGAATAAATTTAACTTTAAGTAGGAATAAAGAAGAATTAAATTTAAGTACATTATGAGTATAATGAATGACTATTTTTCAAATCCATAATCTTAGAAATTGTTAATTTAAGATGATTATAAAATTTGAATGTAAGTCATTTGGAAATTTTGATTTAATTATAATTGGAAATTAAATTAAATATGAAATTTTGATAAATTTATGATAATTTGAATTTAGAAATGAATTTAAAGTGATTTTATAATATATTAATGATTTTTGAATAAAGTTAAAATGTGGGAATGAATGATTATTTAAGTTGAAATTTTGAAATATAACCAAAATGGGAATTTGTGAATTTGGCTTAAAAGTGAATTTTAAGTTAAATAAATAAAATTGAAATTAAGTTATATTTTGAAATTTTAAACTTAAGTGTTAAGTTGAAATTTAATTCAATGAATTTAAAATTTAAAGTTGAAATTCAATAAGTGAATTATTATTAAATCTTGATTTTTGAATGGAAATTTAACTTTATAAAATCATGAACTTAAGGAAAATTAATGATGTTTATAAATGTGAAAATGTATGATTTTATAAGTTAAAAATGTTTTAAATAAAATATAATTGGTTGTGAAATTATATTGAATATTTGAAGTTAATTAACTTCATTATTGAAATGCTATTAATTGCAATGTAAATGATATTACAGCATTTGTAAATGCTGTAGCTGATGATAATGAACTAAAAAGCTAAATTGAATTAAAGGCTATTATAGAAATTTATGTAAGTGCTATAATTGTTGAATTTAACTAAGTTTATTTTAAATTTAAGTAAACCCTATTACAGCATTTTTAAATTGCTATCTTTTGTTAAATTGAACTGTTTTGAATGTAACTTTCCGTAGCGTTTTCTAAATGCTGCGAAAAGTGAATTTTCACTGTTTTGATAAACTTAGGTGAATAAATGAACTTTGAAAGTTGATAATTTTGAAAATTTAATAATTTAATTATTAAATATAATAACTTCATTTTTAATGATTTAAAATGATTTTTGAAATATAAACTGTTTTGAAATGTGAATTGAAATGGTATTTTAAATTGAATGAAATGAATAATGAAAAGATATGATATTTTGATATATTAAAATGATTTGAAATGAAGTTTTGAAAAGATATGATATTTTGATATATTAAAATGATTTGAAATGTGGTTTTGAAAAGATACGATATTTTGATATATTAAAATGATTTGAAATGAAGTTTTGAAAAGATATTATATTTTGATATATTAAAATGATTGGAAATGAGGTTTTGTAAAGATATGATATTTTGATATATTGAAATGATTTGACAGGAAGTTTTGGAAAGATATGTTGTTTTTGAAATGGTTTGGAATTAATTTAATCTTTACTTTGATAAAGATTTGGATTTGAAATGATATTCTATTTTGAAGTATAAATATTATTTTAAAAGTTATAACTGCGGGTTATAATAATGATTGGTTGGCAAAGAGACCGGGATCAGATATCTGGCATACTCTCTGTCGATACCGAAAACCACTTTGACTAACTGTGTACGCGGTGGAGATTCCAGAATGAAGTAGGATGGTGGTGACGTTCTTGTGGTATATTACGTAGACCCGACTCCCGTGAGTTGGCTTAAGGTGGCTAAAACAGAAGCGATCTCGGGCCAAAAGGGGTAGCTCCTCTGGTCGGACACATTCCTTCGATACTACACTCTTACTTGTGATTGATTAGATGGCTATCCTCCGATTTTGATATGGGAGTGTGTTCCGGGGTGGGCGTATGTGGCTGCTGCGTTACCACCAGCCCATGTGCGTAATTGGTATATCTACCCTGGCATTGCCTTGTGTGCCGTGTCACCTACCATACCGAGCCTTTACTACGAGTTTGTTTTTCTCCCATAGCCCAGGGAGTATTTAGGGTAGTCTCCCGATCTGGAGATATGCTGATACTGGATGGACTACTGGGACTATTATGTGTGAAGGGTGTATGGGTAGCCCGGAACGCTATTTAAAAGTAAGTTTATTTTACTGTAGACATTATTATAATAGCGTAATATTACTACATAGTAAATAGTTTAACGGATCCTTGGAGGATGGGCGGTCCCAGGCATCCTTTAAGTTACTTGTACCTTATTACAGTTCACTTGAGTTGGTTTACATTATATAAGTATATATTGTCCTGACTCGAGTGTTTGTATTTTTATTTACGCTCGGGTCAGCCTGAGTTATTCACATATTTGGATTCCACTTTCTGGAGATTGGAATCATTGGAGATTATTTGCTTATCCAGTTTTATCTATTTCAGTTCTGTTGTTCTATTCAGCTTGTACTTGGTTATCATCTTGAGACGTCTATTGTGCTTTATTTATTCTATTGTATTTTATTTAACTCTCATATATTTACATAGTAGCTTCATGAACTACTATATCTTTTACTTCTACTGCATTTCTTACTCTGTGTCTGTGTTCTGTGATTATTATTTACCGTATGTTCTGAGATTTGTCAAATTTTATTTACAACGCGGAATTTTGAGGAATTCAAGTCCGACATGTGCGGATATATTGGGTTGTTACAAAAGGCCCAAGCCTGCTCAACATCTTCTTCCCTAAAAGCTCGCTCTCTCATGTAACAAGGCAATGCACGGCGTGTCACTGAGACGAATATCTACTCGTTGGAAATAAATTCCAACTTCGCCTTCGTTTCTCTCATCGAAATATCCACCTGCCAAGCACCTACCTCGACCGAGCTACCGGATCAAAAAGCGACATCCTCCTCAACGTCCTCGACCATACAATGTCGCACCCTACAATTGTACACCAAGCTCCACTAAAACATCACCACATATTTGACTCATTGCGACAAACCTGGATCCGAGCTCAAACCTCAACATCTAAGCCTAATTCTCTGAGAAACTCAAATCCTAGCTCGAATGGCCACTCGACTTTACTGTCGATTTCCAAAAATAGCTGCCGCACTTTGCAAATCGCATACCCCTCGAAGCTTAGGAGAAAATCAGAATTTAGAAACAAGTTTGGTATTTTTTAATTGAGTAGATCGAGAGATCTTGATTTTTAAACTTTGCTCCATTTTATTTTACTGCTTTGAGTTAAAAAATGAAGGAGGGGACGTATTTTAAAAAGGATGGGTATAGGCATGGTCAATCATAGGTAGGTGGCTGATGGAAGATAGGAAAGTGGCTGAATAGAAAGGATGGTCAAGTCAATATAAATTATTTAATTTTTAAATTCAAATATCTAGATATTTATTCGAACTCCTATCGAGGCATGCTACTAGGCATTCATAATGTTATACCCATATTTTGAACGTAATGGAAAAGGTTTCGAGTCCTAATTCAATCGTATGGAGAAGACAGCTTTTTGGGCCTAGTTATTATATTTGGATTTTCGCTATAAATTTCAATGCGTTTATATCTCGTACGGCCAAACGGTAGCTCCAAACATTATGAAATTTAAAATCCGATAATAATACATTATTATGGATCCAATGAAACTGGTTTCGTTGAAATTCGAGAGTGTACCTCGGATCGCTATTTTTAACGTCTCGATTATAATATAAAATTTCCAATTTCTAATTATTCACTTATAAACTCAATTTTAAATGTTAGCAATCTTCGTTGTTATTTAAATAAAATTAACATCAACTTGGTATCATTTTCAACCATATTAAATTTAGAATTCAATTATTCAAATAATTACAATATTAAGTGTAATCAATTTGGATAATTCAATAAATCATTACCTTTTGAAATATTAGTTAATAAACTTATAATATTTAATTTTTAAAACAAATTCAAATTATAGAACAACCATTTTCATTTTACAGTTATTCAATTTCCATTATTCAATTATTCAACTAATTTCCAGTATCGAATTTAAACAGTTTAATTGTTCATTATCCACAAATTTCAATATTGGATTTTAAATGGATTCTAGTTATCAACATCACTTTACTTCTATCTAAATAATTCACAATTATTATTCAACTTTGGTTATTGATTATATACCCAGTCAATATATATAATTTTATTTCAATCTCGTTATCGCCAAAACTTCAAAATTAGTTCATTTCAAAAAACTTATCCAAGTTCATACCCAATAATTTACATTCAAAATTACTGAATTTTTATTTTTAACCATTTTTGTATAATAGTTGCATTAAATTTAATAATTTAGAATAGTTAAAAATTCGGATCGTTACAAATATCAAGCTTATACAACAAAGGGGATATCGAGCCATTACAACACAAACTATTGTAAAGCGCCTGCAAACAGCTAATGATATCGAGTTTCTATGAAACAATGAGCTTCAACTATAAAAAAGGAATGTCTCATACTAATAATGAAAATATGATGTCAAATATCAACAATGTGAATGGGATGTCGAATATCAACAATACATAGGAGATATCAAATATCTAGCTGGACAGATACGCGACAGCCATGCCATCTGCCACTACCCCTATGAATAGGCCCCCTCCACCACATAGAAAGGGGTGATTCATTATTTCCCCTATTTCTCAAATTACAAGTGTTAAACCCTAAATTGATTTCGAGATCTCTTGATACAATTGTAACTTTTTTCATATAAGAACTTAGATAATAAAAATTACATAGCATAATGCCTTCAATGTGAGTATCTTTTAGGAGAATGGACAAGCATATAACCTATATTCGAATTTGGGTTTGAATTTGGACTTGCATATTGACAATTTGAACAAGTCCACTTAAGCCCTTGCCTAAATTAGAGTTTACTTTGTATTATAACTATTATACCTATTGGCATATGGATAAAGAGTTGTGATATAAGTGAATTGCTTATTTTGCCTATTAAACAACGGATTATTGCACATTTATGCGACTTGCCTATCTTATCCTTGGACATATGACTCGAACTTTTGAATAACTTCACAACTAAAGTTCATGGGTAATATTGGGTTCATTTCAAATAATACTATCTCATGCAACATTTCGGGAGTTGAGTCATTTTCTGGTTTAACATTTTAGTGCTAGAAGGAGGGCTCAAACCTTCGTTCCTTACTTGAAAACTAAAAAAGTGATATTTTGTTTTAGGAAAATAGTGAAGACTAAGAAAGTTAATGTTTTGAACAAAGAAGTTGTACAACGAATAGCCTTGGTGGACAATGTCACCCAGATCTATAATTTGGAGAATACGTAGATTGTGTTGGTCAAAATTCGACACTTGAAATCGATTCAAAAGAGGTAAAAGAATTGAAAGGTGAATGAAAGAAATAAATTATTTTCAGAATAAATAATGAATTTTAGAATGAATTATACTTAAAATTGAAATTATTCTTGAGAAGTATGTGAATAGAAATTATTTAGAAATTGATGAATTTTAGGATTTGTTTAATTCAATGTACTTTTGAAAATATACATACATGTACGGTTATAAAATATTTAAAGAATTTTTATAGAAGGGTATCTAAAATTTATATGTAAATGTTATGGTTTATTGGGAAGTTTAGTGAAAAGAAAATATTTTGGAACGATAATAAGATAAATATGGTTTGTTTATCATATGGAAAATATTATTAATAAAATTTACAAAGTGTACTCTATCAAAATGATTTTGGAAGTAATATGCATTTAGTGATTGATTATTTCTAAAAACAAAAGGGAATTTGTTTTCAAGTTGTTTGGGTATATATATTTAGGAGTGTTTAAATTAAATTATTATAGAAAGGGAAATTTTGGTGTTTTGAATTTAGCAAATCAATATTTTAATTTTAAATATTTAAAAGGCTATTATAAAATAATACTTTGGGTGGATTAATTATTTATCGATAGTAACATTTTAAAAGGAAGACTTCAAGGTGAATAAGAGTTTTAAAATATTAATTTTCGAATTTCAAGTCTTGGATTTGAGAAATATTTTGAATTGAAAATCCTTATGATAAAAGTCAGATTATTTAGATTTGTTGTGTAAAAACTTCTTTGGTATCATCACTATGAAACTATAAGAAGGGTTTCGAAGTTTATAAATTATTTTTGAAATGAATATGAGGAATTTAAAATTGAATGGATGCTTGAAATATAGGTTTTCTTGTAATTATATAAGAGTTTTCCAAATAAAGATTTTAGAAAGAAATAATATTTTATTGTTTAAACCTTTTTGGAAATTAACATTTTTCTTTTGAAATTAGATCAAAGGGTTTGAAAATGAAGATTTTATTATAAAACCTTTATGAATCAATCAATAATTGAAGTGTATGATTTGTGTAGAATTCTATATTGTGCGCTTTTTTGGTAAATGGATTAGAGTGCAGAAGCAAGCAAGAAAGAATGAAATCTTCCGAAGGATTAAAAGTGGTAAGCTTAGATTTGCTAGATTCAAGCAAAATAGTAAAATTCGAGAAAGAACCAGGCGACAGTCTTAGAAGAGAGCTTACCCGACTAGATCCTCTAGTCTAGCAAAGATGTGTTTGTCAGAACTCACCTATACGTACTCGGAATAGATCCAATAACTATAAGCCATGCTCTAAATACAAATCCAAATAACGTCCCTGTTCGACAAAAAAAATGCAATTTGATAAAATTTAGGCTAATAAAGAATAAGTTGAAGGTTATTTGAGAATGTATTCATTTAGAAAGGTCTTTTACCCCCAAATGGTTGGCTAATACTGTACTAATTAAAGAGTCCAAAGGAAAAGGGAGAACATACATCGATGATACCAATTTGAATAAGGCATGCCCCAAAGATTGCTGTCATTTACTTAAAATTGGTTGATGTGACAAGTGGACATAAGCTGCAATCTTTTATGGATGTATCCTCAGAACATAATTAAATATCCATGTTCAAATCAGATGAAGAAAACACAAGTTTTATAACAAATTGGGGAATTTACTACTACAAAATCATGCCTTTTGAGCTTATGGATGTAGTTGTTACATATCAAAAGATATATCATCAATGCTCGAAGAATTGAGGCCGACCCTGATCAAATCAAGATGATTAAGGGTAAGGTAGAAACAAAAAACAAGTAAATATTATGATGAGACTAAATGAAAGGATGACATTTTTAAATGGACAACCTTACCACCAACATGGTAGATGATATGTCTTCTTAGATCGAAGATATCGCCAAACCCTCTAATTGGATCAAATCCCAAAAGGGTTACTTTTGTAGCCCTCTAACTTTTTTGAAAAACCACTCTAAAAAGTTCCATTATTTTCCTAAACCTATTATCCAACCAAATAAGGTGGAATGATACAAACCACTCTTTGTTTTGATAAAAATATTTCATTTTTAAACCCGTTTGTCCAAAAGGAAGAATTTTAGGAGTTTAATTACTACTGAATATTCCGTTAATCCAAAAAAAATTACACATTACTATTCCAAAAGTAATTTGCAGAATAATATATAATTTTTATCGCAATGAATACAGTTTTAACATGAAAAATGATTTGATGAGGTCATCTTTGAAATTCTCTATAAAAAATTACAAATTACCAGTATTAACCAAAAAGGGTGACCAGTCGGAAAAACTATGGAATTTCAAAGCTAGAATTCGGATTTCGGACAATGGATATAGAATTTCTTACTTGGGGGGAGAGTTTCTTTAATTGTTCAAGTAGCTTTCGAGAAGTTGAAAGACAAAGAGTCCTCATTAAAAACCATGGTTTTGAGCATTTGAAAGGACAAATTAGTCGAGCTAATATTTATCGACAAAGTTTGATCCTATCACCTGTTAAGAGCAAAATTTTGAGTATCGACAGTGAACCCTCATACATAGAGAAAGGAAAATTCAACACCATTAATGGATCATCCTATAGTTTCGGCATGCAAACGTTTAAAGAAGATACTTCCACTTCAAACAAGATAAGATTCAAGAAAGAGATAGTAACCACCATCATCAATATATAAGAAATAAATCAGCAATTGGGTAAACGAGTGCCAACCTAGGATAAGGGAATATCGAAAAAATTGGAATGATGGATATATATTACTATACCATGACAAAGTATAATCTTGCATCTCGTGAGAAATGAGTGGAGCTGTGAGAAGAAATTAAAAAAGAATTTTTATATGGATCATCCCAAGCTATAAGGAGTAAGATAAAGAAAGCATGTCAATACAAAATAGTCAATATTAAAACAAAATAGATATCAATATTTCTCTATAATCTAACATCTTCCCGACTCAAACTCACGGACTTTGATGGAACGGGAGACTGCTATTTAACTCGAAAGGAGTAAAAATTTAAGTAACGACCAATTATTCGCCCAACCAGTTGGAGGATGAATCATCATCCAAACAAAAATCTTTAAACACTACACTACTTACACATAAAGATGTTTCTGGCCATGGAATTTCAGACTAAACTTAGAAAGATCATCTAAAAATGAGATGGCCAAAGTCTTATCTTCCAAATCTCAAATGATAACAAGGCAGTAGGATGCATATGGAATGTCCTAAATAACTATTAAAATTTAGCAAGAATTAACATTAACAATATATGAGTTTGGAGATATTAATTATCATAAACTAAATATGGATCGTCAATAAAATCATAAAGTGTATTTGAACGAAAAGGAAATTGGGTAGAAACTCCAAATGTTATGAACTTATCAAAAAGTTACATATATACCCAGTCTCTATTAAGAAGGAAAATAAACTAAGAAGTGATAATGGTGAAAACCTAGAAGGAACCATTCATACTGAAAAAGATGGTCAAAATGAGAACAATTGGATAACATCCATTGTTGAATACTCGGTGGAAAGAAGACTACTAAGAGACAAAAGAGAAGCTAAAAGGATAAGATGCCAAGTTTCAAATTTTACTATGTTTAATGGAATACTTTATGCAAAAGTAAATTCACTCCCTTACTTAAGGTTGTTAGCCCAGAATATGACTCAAAATTGTTAAGGGAAGCCTACAATCGGTTTTGAAGTAGTCATGCGTGCATTGGCCAAAAAAAGGTCATGAGATAAGGATTTTACTGACCCTATATAAATAATGACGCTATGAATTATGTCGGAGATTTTCAAAAATCTCATGCGTACCACCAAGCGAGTTAACCTCAATCTTAAGTCCATGGCCCTTTGATGTGTGGGGAATCGACTTAATAGGGCTACTGCCTATATCAAAAGGCGGAGTCAAGTTTGCAGTAGTAGCCATCAACTACTTTACCGAATGGGAAGAGACAGAACCATTACCAAATATAACGTCGGGAAAAGTAGTAAAGTTTGTGATTAAGAACATAATCACCTAGTTTGGAATACCGTACAAAATAATATTCAATAATGGAACTCAATTTGTAAGTGAGGAATTCACCAGATTATGCAATAAGAATAGAATAATCAAAAGTTTTTCATCTGTAGCCATTCCCGAGGCTAATGGAGCCATTAAAGCTGCCAACAAAACCATTAAGACTATCCTCAAGAAACGAATGAACAAAGCAAAAGGAAATTGAGTAGAAAAGCTATTACTTGTGTTTTGGGTGTGTTGAACTTTTACTAAGACTGTAATAAGGCATACTCAATTTTCTTTGGAATAAAGATGCGAAGCAACGCTACCAGTCAAAGTTGAAATACCATCTCATTGAAGGATTACATATGCCACTACAAGAAAAACTATTTTTAGTAGCATATCTTAGCAGCGTTAAACACTAAGGGCTGCTACTAATCATATAAAAAGGCAAAAGTAAATAACTAAACACGACCAAAATACTCCGCCAACAATTCATCCTGAAATTTTTCATGGCCGCTCGAATCACTTTTTCTTACCTCTAGCAAATTACCTAGCCAACCCATCTCCTTCCGACGAAGGAAGATTACCCTAAAAAATTCTCTTTAATCAGTTACGTACCCTCCATATTTCCTCTCTCAAACCCTTGAATTTCTCTCGTAAAAGTAATAATCGCGATGATAACACCAAAGAAGAGCAGGTCTTCGTTCGTCAAAGACGATGAAATCTGGTCACTCAAGGAGATCTACCTCCATTGACTCACTATCAAGGAGTACAAAATCATCATTCTACTCTGTCTTCGCCTGAAGGATAAGGTCATGAAAATCATGTCGGTACAAAAGCAGACACGTATTGGTTAGAGAATCGGGTCAAGGCGTTCGTGGTCGTCGATGATGGTAATGGACAGTGTGGTTGTCGATGAAGTTGAGGTTCTAATTGATATAATAGAGTCAGATATTCTTGTAGATTGAAATGAATCCGAACCTAGTAAGCCTTGTTAAAATTTGAAAGGGTACGATTTATTGACATTGTTTCTTGAGTTTTGATTGTTTTAAATTTAATCCATTGTAAAGGGTTGTTTAAAGAATCATAATTTCAAATTGCACCTTTCCAGTTTGTGTAGATGGAGAGGGCATTGTAGCATAAATTTTGTTATTTCTTTGATAGTTGAAGTCTGAAATTTGAAATCTAAATGTTTAGAAACAAACATTCTAGGGTAAATAGTCTTAATATTAGACATGAATTTTGTTTACACATACCACCCTTTGCTTTTCTAAATAGATCTAATCCCTGTTTGGGTTGTTAGTGCAAATTTAGTATTACGATAAAGAAATATTAATCAAATAGCATTTCCAGCTTTTTATTGGTATTTAATACAAAAATATTCATGTAGAAATTATGGAGAAAACCATGATCTTGTTGTATCAAAGTTTGATGCAAATATGAACTATGTATCATAGTTAATGCATGAAATTAGTGCTCACAAGTGTACCTGTCAATTTATCAGATACTTTTTAAATGGATTAAAATATGGATCCGAGACTATGTACTAAAATCATAATCTAAGTTTGGTTCGAGCCTGGGTGTTTCAAATTCATTTCCCAAGTAAATCTGCTTCGTAGAAATTGAACATATATCTGAAAATTTAATAACATATCACTTAATTCATAAAAATTAAAAACTATGCATAAACATAATTTACAAACAAATTGGATGGTGATAAAATGATATAAATTACCTCCAACGCAAATATCTTAGTTTTCAAGTGAATATGGTAATCAGTAGCCTTCTTATCCAAATTTCTTTAGTTTTCTTACATCCCACCATCCATAACTTATCTTATTCTCGATACTATCTATTAATTTATTCAAATTTAAAAACTGTTCTTCTTTGGATGCATATTTAAGTAATTTTGGGGCACCCTGTCAGGTGGAAAGAAATGAGGCACTTAGATGCACGAACGCGATGGCAGAGCAATATTTTTTTGGTTATATACACATGACATATTTATGTTTTATGTGTTCGTTATCTTTATGCTACTATGATCTGCAGAATACATAGGATCCATATTCATGATATGTAATTTTGTTATATAGGAATGACATGAATATAATAAACAAATGGTAAATTTGAGTGCATCTGTAAGTTGTGCTCTCTAATTGTTCATAGGAAAATATACAAGTAATATGTACAATGTATATTATCATGATGTGAAATTCATCACTTCCTTTTAACTGAGTGTGCATTTTTCACTTTTTCCTTCTGATCCATTTCATTGATGTATTTCTTTAATTTTTGTTCTACTAGTCCGTATGAGCACAATATCATTTATGCCAAATAATATATAATATAGAAAACATGTGAAGTAGGTAAAATAAAAATATTATGAAGAGAAATTTCTTTTAATCACAATTCTTAATGCAAGGAACATTGAATTACTAAGATTTTTAATCTTAGAAGGAGTTGATGTGAAGTTTCAAAGTGATATTGGCACTCCACTAATTTGATCAGCCGGGCATGTGCACGAAGAAGCTGTTTAGGTTCTATTGGAGCATCATGCTAATGTAAGAATCCTATTTACCACATTAATTAGGCATAACTAGATTGTTTTGTAGGTTTGACTTTCTTAAATACATCACGAAAGTCCATGTGATATTTTATGTAATGTAGAATGGATAAATAAAATAAAATAAAATAACATAGACATAAATGGTGATTTCTAGTCATCTCCCTTTTAATAAAGCCAATGAAAACTTGTATTTATATGATTTGAATAGAAACGCTAATTGCCACATTTTGCACAATCAAGAAGATATTGAGATACATTGAATTAAAGTTATCTGTTACATTTAACCCTACAAAATACATAACTAATTTACATAAAGTTCACATGAACAACATATATATAAACATTCATCGAACATAAACACAAAATAAATGAACTATAATAAGAAGAGAAGAAACCATCAGATGCAGCGAAACCCAAAGCACTTTTGGGTTCAAAAGTCATCTTTACATCAGTGGCCATCCTCTTCAGATTTGAAATTTCAAGTTAATATGCTAGTTAGTGATCGAGGCAAAGACTAATGGAGGCCAGGGCCTTCGCAAATGGGCATGGTACTGCTGTTTTACACAGCGGTGCGTAGCACTTCTGTGTAAACAGCAGTGTTGCACTATTATGTCATACAACAGTGCATAGTACTACTATTTACTCAGTAGCGTATGTCGGGCATGTGTCGAACCTTGCTGCATGGGAAGTGTAAGGTGTTTGCATATGATGACAGTGCCCATGTGAGTTGTAAGTGTGTATATTATGAGTGTTTTTGTTCTCTTTTCAATCGGTAAAAATGTTCTATATCCCTGGTTCAAGGTAATTACAAATGAACCTATGTTATTTTTTCATATCAAATAGTTAATGGCCCTAAAGTTTATCCTAGGTGTTAAATATATACTGTAGTTAGAATGCTTTTATACCGCAGTGAAATATATCATTCAGTCTGAATCCATTTTTGAAGCACTTTCATAGACATTTCACAAAATTACAATTTTGATGTATATATTTTGGAAGAATTTAGGAAACTATTAATTACCAGCATAAGACAATTAAAACAACCATGTTTTGTTAACGGCCATAAGTGATTTATGCTTTGGTTTGTGCTCAAATTTCTTTCCACAAAATTTAACCAAAGAAGCAAATGGATAAGTCAAGAAGTGAAAAAGTTGACTAAATGAATTAATCTTAAATAGGGTTCATATCGAAAGCAAGAGATTAGATAGTTATTGGCTGGGCCTAATGCTTTCTTCAAATAACATGACACACAAACAAATAGCAGACAATATTTGTAGTATTGCTTTTGCTGGTAGCGATTTGATAGCTTTAACTCTTACTTGGGCTTGTATGCTTTTGAGTATTCATATAGAATGGAAAAATAAGGCATGAGAGGAAATACATCAACTAACCTAAAGGGAGCGGAATCAAGCAAAGGTCGAAGATCATTCTCCCTCAAAGCCGTAAGTTTTTGCTAAATCAAGTTTATTTGAATTTTTTTTAGTTCAGGGGTTTTTCATTGAAAGAACAAAATTTAGGAATAATTTAGGTAGTGTTTGGTTTATTATTTTTATTTTTGGATTTTCGTCCATACAAAAATGCACACAATGCACGTATATTGTCGAAAACCAACAATTTAGAAAACGGTGTCAACATACAAAATAGAAAATAATTTTTTTTTATTTTCCATGTTCTGGAAAATAACACAAGCACATGAAATAATACATTCTTCTGTCGTCTCTCTATCCTATTCGTCCTTCCATCTGTTTTTCTTTCATTATCTCCGTCTACCCTCCATTCTTCTCATATTTGACATACATATTGAAAACCGAAAATGCAAAATTCATTTTTAAACTGAACACTATCTTAGTTTCTCGTCTGTAACTTCCTTTTTCCTCTCCATTCAACTGACATGACCCAAAAACCAATATGTTTTCTCTTGCCCATTGATCTCCTTCTTCCCTGTGAAGTTGTCCTTGACAAATGTCCTGACCTTGGAGCTAATTAAATAGAAAATGTGTCTCATTCCAACATAAATTGAAATTACTCCTCAAATATTGGTAACTTCAACTTCATTAGGCTGAGTTATTTGGTTCTTGCTTCAAGTTTAAACTTTAATTTAAAGTAAGCTATCGTTGGAGCTAAAATTAACTTACTGATAAAAATTTCCACTTTGGTTGATATTTGACAAAGCTCAACAGACCGCTGCTGTCTCTATAATCAGAGACATTAACAATACAATGTTAATATTTCTAGTTTATCATGATTATCAAATGAACCCTTATAGCAAAATGCTTTGGCATCTCCTTGTATCTTACACTTCTCATCCTTGTTATCAATATAATTACAGCTTAACATGATCATCAATGAGACCCTCCGACTGTATCCACCTGCTCTATATGTTATGAAGAAGACGAATGAAGAAATAGCAAATAGAAGGTATAACCATTCCTCCTGGCATCAATATAGAAATGCATTAGAAATAAGGTCTGGCATAGAAGTTCTCTAATGCCATCCATTTCATTTTAATATTTTGGTTCTTAGCATTATGCATCAATTGACTATTGTTAAACTGTCCATAGAAATTGTTAGCGGTTGATCCTCATGTAGCCTTGATAACCATCAGATTTTGACAACTGCTTTCATTTATTCCTCACGAGCTGTTCTTTTTACATCAAATTTGTCTCATTAAACCTAATGGCGTGTAAGTGAGAAATAGTAATAAATTAATAACAATAATAAATTAACCAAGCTAATAAAAATTAACTAAGTTTTTGTCAAAATTAAACAACTTTTATAAAATTAACTAAGTTTAAGTTTACTAAAATTTCTAAATAACAATAATATAACTAATTTAACATAGTTTTATAGATGACGATGATGATGATGAATTAACTAAGTTTATAATTATTAACTAAGTTTACAATAATAATAATAATAATAATAATATAACTAAGTTTATGTTAACTAAATTTTATAAATAATAATATTATAACTAATTTAACAAAGGTTTATAAATGATAATGATGACAAGGATGATGAATTAACAAAGTTTATAAAATAAACCAAGTTTATATTAATAATAATAATACAATTAAATCAACCTTGTTTAATAATAATAATAATAAATTAACTAAGTTAACCAAGTTAATAAAAATTAACTAAGTTTTGTTAAAATTAAACAAGTTTTATAAAATGAGTTATGTTTAAGCTAACTAAGTTTTATAAATAATAATATAACTAATTCAACAAAGTTTTATAAATAATAACAATGCTTATGATGATGATGAACTAAATATGTTTATAAAAATTAACTAAGTTTATAACCATAATAATGTAATTAAATTAACCGAGCTTTAGTAATATAATAATAAATTAACTAAGTTAACCAAGTTAATAAAAATTAACTAAGTTTTGTTAAAATTAACTAAGTTTTGTTAAAATTAACTAAGTTTAAGTTAACTAAATTTTATAAATAATAATAATATAACTAATTTAACAAAGATTTATAAATAACGATGATGATGATGATAAATTAACTTAGTTTATAAAATTTAACTAAGTTTATAATAATAATATAATTAAATTAACGGAGTTTGAATAATAATAATAATAAATTAAGTTAATCAATTTAATAAAAATTAACCAGGCTTTGTTAAAATTAAACAATTTTTATAAAGTTAACTAAGTTTAAGTTAACTAAATTTTATAAATAATAATAATTTAACAATATTTTATATATAACTGTAAGATTGGACTTTATTTATTCCATTCCGCTTATAACTTTGATTATTTATATGACATTATTTATAATATGATATACTCGTACAGTGTTGTAGATGTTTGGTATTAGATTTGAAGCGTACGAATTAACATAATTGTTTGACTATATGTTGTGCTTTCACTTGTGCAAGCACTGGATTTCCGAAGAGAGCAAGGTTGGACTTTTATGGTGCAGGTTTTCACTTGTGCGTGCAACAAAGAATTATGGGTAATCAAGCGTTTTGTTGGCACCAGTTTGGTATAATATTTTATTAGTACTAGGTCTGTAAATTTGTATACAAATGGTTATTGTATGTGAGTTTGGTCGTTTTATCAAAAAATTATTGTATTAGAATGGTTATGGATATCTTATTGGATTATATGATTAATATTTTTTTTAATTCAAATGATTATGTGAGTGATTGTTGATTGATATAGTAGAAATAAAATAGACCATCAACAAGAAATAATAGCATGAAAAAATGGTGCAAAATGATCAGTAACTTTTTGTAGCATTTCAAAAATGCTACAGAAATACATATAGTGACGTTGAGTAAACGCAACCGTGAAGTAGGTGTAAATTTGGAAAGCCGTTGGTAGTGCAAAAAAGCCTTTTGGTGGCCTTTTTAAATTACTACAAAAAGATTTATGGTGGCGTTGAGAAACGCTGCAATAAAAGGATTTATACTGGCGTTGAAATAAATGCAACTAAAAATCATGCATTTTTAGTTGCGGGCCTTACCACGGGGTTTATCGCTACCACAAGTTTTAGTAGCGTTTCTTGTGCGCCACCAAAAACAAAATTTCTTGTTATGTGCCTTCAATTCCAATCAAGTGCTGAGAAAAGAATCCCTAGATTTGATCAATGGGTTAAGGGATAAAGCGACCATACGGATGATCGAATATCAACGAAGGATATCAAAATACTATAAATCCAAAATTAAACAAAGGTCATTCCAAAAAGGAGACTTGATACTCCGAAAATTCATGTCAAATACTAAGAATCTGACAGATGGACCGCTCGGATCAAATTGGAGAGGACCCCTTGCCATTTGCAAATTAATCTCATCGGGGACTTAACGACTATGTTGACCTATTGGCGATGTAATAATAAGAACATGTAATGTCAAATGTTTGGGACCATATTTTCCTATATTGGATGTATAAAGAAACTGAGACAAATATATCTATGGAATCAATAATTAAAATAAAGAAAGGAACTTATAAAAGAAAAGCCTTTGATCCCCCACAAGGGTCTGGCCAGAGCTCCTCCTAGAGGAAGGTCAGAGTAAGCCTCTACGTCTATAAGGCCAGAGCACTGTAATCCTTTGGTTCTGCCTACGTGGCTTGGTCAAAGTGCCTCCTAAAGGGAGGACAAAGTAAGTCTTTGGTCTCGCCTAAGATGGCCTGGCCAAAGCATTGATAAGCCTTTGTTCTGCCTATAAGGCCTAATCAGAGTGCCTCCTAGAGGAAGGATGGGTAAGACTTTGATTCTGCCTAAAATGGCTAAACAAACGCACCGAATAGCCTGAATCATTACCTATAAGATAATAAAGGGCTCAATCAAAGCCTAAATCATCACCGATAAGGTGATAACAGATGAAAGAGATCGATCAAAGCCTAAATCATCACTTATAAGGTGACAAGGGGAAAAGGAAATCAATTAGACAAGCGTGACTTCATCTTAAGAATGGATCAAAGTGATCTTCTAAAAAAAGTGTAATTAAGCATGACCAATCTCACACTAAGCTAAAAATAAGGCAACCTTTAAAGGAAAGGACAAGAACTATCTATTACCCAGAACTAAAGATCTCGGCGTCAAGTATGGACATCTGAGAAGTTGTGAATCTCTTGGTCAAAAATATTCTAGTAAATAACGAGGATCTTCATTATTGCTCAAATTTCCAGTCTCCTATTAGTTGAGATGTAAAAGTACCAGATGGATTTCTGGTCCTTTATTCAAATAAAATTATGGTATTATCACCAGATGGATTTATGGTCTTTTATTCAAATGAAATTATGGTGTTCTTACCAGATGGTTTTTTGATCCTCTATTCAAATGAAATTATGGTATTCTTATTGGATAGTTTTCTGGCCTTTTATTCAAATGAAATTACAGTATTATTACCAAATGGATATCTATTCTTCTATTCAAATGAAATTTTACTAGATGGATTTATGGTCTTCTATTAAAATGAAATTATGTTATTCTTACCAAATGGTTTTTCAGTCTTTTATTCAAATGAAATTATGGTAATATTACTTGATAGAATTATGATCTTATATTCAAATGAAATTATGGTATACTTACTTATTAGTTAAAGCGCTCGACAGATTCAATGCAGTGGAGGTGCAAAAAGTCATAGTGGTGATACAGCAAAGATATAGTGGGATATAGCGGGTGACTCTAAATAGCATATAAAACTCGTACTTAATGTTTTTACAAATATATGAATGGTAGTTAACTGAAAAATTAACATTCAATTGAATTATAATTAATACATAAATAATTTTAAATAAAAACATATGTGAATATACTGTAAATAAACGTTAAACTATTATATAACATAATTGAATTTAATAGAATATTAGAGTATTTTCATTTCTAAAAATATATTAAAAATTCAATTAAACAAATTAATTTCATAATTTTTATAATGTATAAATGTCATTTTTCAATTCATTTCTTTTAAAAAAGATATAGCGAAAATAGCGAAATATAGCGAGAATAACGGTATATAGTAGAAATAGTGGGGCTTAAAGCGAAAAGGCTATATTTGAGGCTATATGAAAAAATCATAGCGGTAGAAATCCATTTTGAGATATAGCAGGGTTACAGGGGGATAATAGCAGGGCATTAACTGCACAAATACTTACCAAATGGATTTTTGGTCTTTTATTCAAATGAAATTAAGGTATTACTACCAGATGGATTTCTGGTCTTCTATTCAAATGAAATTATGGTACTATTACTAGATGGATTTCTGGTCTTTTATTCAAATTAAATTATGGTACTCTTGCCAGATAGGCTTCTGGTCTTCTTAACTAATGAATTTATGATCATCTTGCCAGATGAATTCTGGCTTTCTTGTTAAAAGAGTTTATGAATTTCTTGCTAAATGAGTTTTTGGACTTCTAACCATATAGGTTTCTGGTTTTCTTATCGACGGGTTCCTAGATTATAAATCTTTCTCCCAAAATAGAGCTTATGGAATTCTTGCTTCATTGCCTAGTTCTCAAATCTCCTCTACGTGGCAACCATTTATCCTTGGATTTCTAGTTTCTTTTAGAAGATTGGCTCCTGCCATCCAAGCTTACCATCCCTAACATGATGATTGATATAGCCTCCTAGATGAAAGATATCATCAATCACTTTTAATTGAACCAATCCATTTTAGGTGTCGGAATTGACGTTGCACTAAAAGTATAAGAAGTTGATTTCATGCAAGGAAGAGTGCAAATTGACTCATGTCTTTATCAATTTTGAAAGGATTTATCTAAGTTCTACTAATTCAGTAAATATAGCATAAAGAACGAATTTTGGAATTAAGTTTTCAAAGTTGTGAAGATCAAATAGGAAACTCTTTCACAAATTTACAAAGCAAAGTAATCAACTTGAGAAAGAAATAATTTCTCGTAATAAAGAAAGTCATCAACATTTACTTTACGTTTTCTAGGAAAACAAAAGTTAAAGAGAAAGACTCATAAAGAGCTGGAAAGGAGAGAAGATACTTGGTTTTACATTAAAGTATAAAAAACTTCTTTTATACAAGGAGGGGCCAAACGTTATCCACATATTTTTCAACTATCAAGTATTCTTGAGAAGCCATCCACAAGAAAAGGAGCAAGTAATTCCATAAGAAAGATATGTAAACAATCCAAAGAAGCGGCTGTCAAGCTAGTAAGTTTACATCAGTACATTAAAACTTCTAAGTAAATAACATATCGGTCTTCTAAAGAAGACAAATAGAGCATGAAGGTAATGAAGATGCTGAGCTTGTAAGCGGACATGTCGAGCACAGAAATGTCAAGCCCATATCTGAAGGTAGAATCAAATTTTTGATGTAAATATGATATTGAGCCTCTACAATTGTGGAAAGGACATGAAATCTCTATAACTAGAAGAGATGATGCTGAGCTCGACAATTATAAGGGTTGTCGAGCATATAAAACAAAAAGGGGATAGTCAACCTCAAGAAATAATACGGAGATGCTAAACATCAAATAAGTAAGAGAATGTCGCACTGCAAATAGTTACCAAGAGGTGCCGAGTCCCTAAGGGAATAACAAGATTCTACAATATGAAGGGTTGTCGAGTATTTAACAAGCATGAATTAGATATCGAGTATTAAAAATAAATTAGATGAATCAAGGTATCGAGTTAATAGGTTGATGAATATGCCAAATCAATGAAGGCTTATGGGTATCGAGCAACAACAAACCTAAAAGAGCAAAGGATATCAAGCTTATACAACACAAGGGTTATCGAGCCTTTACAACACTAACTGTTGTAAAGCACCTACAAACAGCTAACGATATCGAGTTTCTATGAAATAATGAGCTTCGACTCTAACAAAAGAATGTCAAATATCAATAATGATGTTGAATATCAATAATGCAAATAGGATGTTGAATATCAACAATACATAGGAGATGTCGAATATCTGGCTAGATAGACATGCGGCAGCCATGCTGCCTACCACTACCTCTATAAATAGGCCCCCTCTACCATTTAGAAAGGGGCGATTCATTCTTTCTCTATTTCTCAAATTATAAGTTGTAAAGCCTAAACTGATTTGGAGATTTCTTGATACAATTGTAAATTTTTGCATACAAGGACTTGGAAAATAAACATCATAGCATAATGCCTTTGGTATGAGTATCTTTAGGAAAATGGACGTGCATATAGCTTATGTTTGAACTTGGATTTGAATTTGGACTTGCATATTGACAATTTGAACAAGGCCACTTAAGCCTTTACTAAACTAAAGTTTACTTTGTATTATAACTATTATACCTATTAGCATATGATAAAGGATTATGGTATAAGTGAACTTCCTATTTTGCGCATGAAACAATGGACTATTACATATTTATGCGACTTGCCAATTTTATCCTAGGACACATGACTCAAACTTTTGAACAACTTTACAACTATATTAAAGTTTATTGGTTATGTTGAGTACATTTCAAATAGTACTATCTTATGCAATATCTCGTGTGTTAAGCCATTTTTTGGTTTAATAGTTGGAGATAAGTTGGTTTGTTACATGGATGGGTTTAAAGGATATCATATTTTGATCTCCAGAATAAAGAACATCGTTCATTCGATACATGTCACATTTGATGAATCTTCTTCATTCAAACCGAGGGAAAATCATATATATCTTTGTATTATGATGTGCATAAGCCCAAAAAGGAAGGTATTGCTACCACTTTCAAGCCTAAAGCTACTTCATCCACAGTTGAGAGAGATGTTGTAGTTATTGAGACATCACAACTTGGTCCACATGTTTCGTCTAGTAGTGACAATGATGGTCAAGGAGCTAGAACGGGTTCAATACAAGGTTGGGTGGATATTGATCTAGAAATTAAACCTACGCGAGTTAGCAAGCATGTTCGAAAGCCAGACGAGGGGTATGAAGATTGGGAGCCTGCGAACTTAAGCCTTGATGAATAATTGGATTATGCGTTGATAAAGTCAAGGATGTTCCGTTAGGGAGGTTATTTAATTTATTATCTAAATTAATCTTACTCAAAATATAGTATGCCTTTTGTTTTGTTTTTTATTGTATGTAACCCTAAAAAAGTTAAATATATAGAAGTAGAAAATCCTTAGAAAAGTATCGATTGTTGTTGCATATGTGTTCGTAAGCATGAGTGTTGAATCTTGTATTTAAAAACTTATATGCTTAAATGTTTATAGTTAAGAAGTTTTGAGGAATATCAATACATCAGTTGATATTAGTGTACATAATGCTCTCCATATCGATACATCAAGGGGTTACATACTTATGGTGGTTTGAAACAATCATAGAATAACTAGGTCAAAGTAGAGTATATGTAACAATGTGCAGTAGTTTCCAAACTTAAGAGAACTATAGATGTGACGCCCCACCTCTATACTCACACTAGCCAAGGACACTACGGGGTAATGCCGTCGACTAGCACAAAGAATAAGGCTGTTGAGGAGTGACCATCTGCGTAGTTTCTTTGTCCGAGTACCAATATGCCAGATAAAATATTACTTTCATTTTAAGAGAGGATCTGACATACCAATACAAACTCAAAGCTACTATACAGTGGTTATGTGGTCTTCGGAAACAAATATAAAATAAGCATAACACAAATCAGTAACATATATTCATATCACTTAGGCGAAAGCAGATATGAATACAACACATAAGAGTGTACATCAAAGTAGTGATCATATAAGATCCACTACATCACAAAAGAATGGGTACAAGTGCTAGACAAAAGAATATGTATACATCAAGGAGTCTCTATCTCGAATGTATAAAAACAAAAGCTACTAAACTAAATAGTTAGCGAAAAGTCAAAAGCTAGTCCCAGCTAAGAAGTCAAGTGGAAGCACCTGTAACACTTCGGTCTGACCCAAGTATTATTTAAGAAGAAAATAATAAACAGATCAGTCTAGCTATAAATATCATATAAAATGAGATAAGATAAGAGATATGACAAAAACGTATGATAACAATAATGCCATATTGTGAAAAGTATACATTAGATAACAACAAAAATCATACAATATCTCGAATATTCTCAAACACCAAAAAGAATTTCATATTCTTTAACATATTCACCAAACCATAAATATTGATAAAACTTATCAATGTAAATCATAAAAATTGGTGAAACACAAATTCTAGAAATTGTCAATTAGAAATCCAGAAAACACAAAGGGGGAGGCCTATCATAAACGGGAGCATGAAAACTCACCAACACATGCATCACAAACGGAACACTATTTCATGGTTGCTAACCATCAATTTTTTAGCCGAGGCTCCATAAACGGCCCGAAGACCATGGGTCGCTACCCCACCAATTTTGAGCCGAAACTCCACAAACGGGGTTTAGTCCCCCACACAAACATTGCACATCGCTAGTCTAAATTACAAAATGATCATCATTGATCGATAAGTGTAAATTACACTAAGCTAGTAAATAAATGAGTTTAGCTTCATGTCTCAAAACCACTGGCTTAACTTAAATATCTATGAACAAACTATAGATTTCCACTCAAAATTTGTCACAAGGTTTCAATCGAACAAGTCTAAGAATTAACTGACGAATTAAACGCAAGCGTTTCATACCACTTGTTTTGCTAAGTCGTTTAATTGGATTTCTCGAAAGAATGAGGTAAAGGTTTGTACATACTAATAGATTAGAAAATGGTTTTAAAAGCGAGCTTTATATTGAAAGTAAATGTTGAAATCATTTTGATGAAAGAGTTTTAGCATTTACTATTAGTATAGAAACTTTTGTATTTTAAAGTGACAAATCACAGAAATAATTGTAAAAACAATCAACCAACCAAAAATTCACATTCGACGACGTGAATTAAATCCATAAAAACCGATAACAAATCCATCACATGGATATTCCAAAAAATCCATAAAAGAAGTCATCAAAGTCGATAATAAATGACAACAACCAACCGAATCAACAAAAATTGATTAAAATTGGAAATTCACTTAAAACAGCCAAAATAGGCAAAATTGATAGTTCCAGACGTCTGGTAGGTATTTCCAGACGTTTGGCCCTAGATTCTAGGAGTATATGTGTTTTTCTCCTTTCTCTTTTTAATTACAGATCCATTTCAGACGTCTGAATTTGGTTTCAGACGTCTGAATTTGGTTTCAGACGTCTGAATTTGGTTTCAGACGTCTGAATTTTGTTTCATACGTCTGAATTTTGTCTCTGCCTTTTTTTTCTATTTCCAGAACCAGTTCAAACGTCTAGAATTTTCAATCAAATGTTTGAATTTGGTTTCAGACGTTTGAATTTTTCTGCTAGGCAAAAAAACAGCCTAGCCCAAAAAGGGCAAATCCAAACCAAAATATGATCGGACAAGCGATGGATGCTAGGGATTTATGTCAATCAACAACCCAGCCCTCTAAGCTATTCGATACACCACAAAAAGCATGTCCAAACATCCAAGATATGATCTTTAAATATTTTGACTTCAAAACACCAAAATTGAAAATTCACCAAACCAATTCAAATCAAAAGCAATTGAACATGAATAGATGTTAGGAATTCATACCTAACAACAATGAAAGCTATAGACGTAGATGTGAGTTTGAAAACTCTCTTTTAACCCCAAAAACAATGAATGAGAAGCTATAAAACAAAGGAAGACCAATTCCTCTTCAATACACCTCTAGAATCTTCAATATATTATCAAAGGTGAAGTTTTTCCTAAGTTAGGTTATAGGAATTTCTGGAAATTGAAGAGAAAATGAGATGGAGAAGATGAAGAGGACGCTTACCTAAGCTTCTCTTTGATTTTAGAGCAAGAACTTGATTTTTCTAAGAGAACTAGGGCTTAGGAATTTTTATTTCCCTTTCTTTCCCCCATTTTTACTTTAGCTTGAAAGTGTTAGGAAATAAAAATGAATGAAGAGAAGAGGGGGAGTTAGTGTATTAGATGAGTTGGGTTCTCTTGTTAGGTTATTAGGCTGAAACCCAAACCCAAAGCCCCAAACGAAAATATCAAAATTCTAATCAACTCCAAACATATCAATGTTTATACTCAAAAAGGTCGCAAACGATGTTTTGGACTCAATGGAAAAGGCCTCAAGTCCTGATTCGACTGTCGACAAAAAGTAGCATTTCGGACTTTAATTCGACCAATTATGCTATATTTAAATAAAATATTTAAATATATAATCGTAAAATATGCGGGTTGTTATAGACTCCCCTCCTTAAAGAAATTGCGTCTTCGCAATATTTAAGAAGAAAACAAAGAGTAACAACCATAAAAGCATATCAACACAAAAGAAAATTTAAAGCAAGAAATTCACCTTAAAAAGCACGAGAGAGTAAGTCTGGATGTGTTCGCTCGATGAATTCTATGGATTCCCAAGAACAATCCTTAGAATTTGAGGACCATTGAACCTTGACAAGCAGAACATCTTTATTTTGAAGACAATTTAACCTCCGTATCAATGATGCGAATATGTTGTTGCTCATAAGTCAAATTAGGCAAAACTTCAATTTCTTCAATAACATCGGGCTCAAGAATAGAATCGGAATCCCTAAGGCATTTCCGTAGTTGAGAGACGTGGAATACGTCATGAATAGCAAAAAATTGAGCCGGTAATAAAAGACGATAAGCCACGGAATCAATGCGTTCAGTGATGGAAAATGGGCCAATATATCGAGGTGCTAATTTTCCCGATCGACTGAAACGCACAACACCCTTCATAGGTGAAACACGAATAAACACTAAATCTTCCACAGAAAATTCTAAATTCCTTCTTCGGTTGTCAACATAGGATGTTTGCCTACTTTGAGCTTCTTTCATCCTATGACGAATAAGATCGATCTTTTCTATGGAATTGTGAATAAAATCTAGACCTAAAACCAGCTTCTCACCGGCCTCAAGCCAACAAGAAGGAGATCGGCATGGCCTTCCGTAGAATGCCTCGAAAGGTGCTATCCCAATGCTAGATTGAAAGCTATTATTATAGGAAAAATCAACAAGAGAAATATGATATTCCCAACTTCCGCTAAAATCAAGAACACGTGTACGAAGGAGATCTTCAAGAGTTTGATTCACATGCTCTGTTTGTCCAACGAACTGAGGATAATAACGGTGCTAAAATTAAGCTTCCTTTCCAAAGCTTTTGAAAACTCTTCCAAAATCCACTAGTAAACAATGGATCATGACCGCTAACAATAGAAGTGGGGACTCCATGCAATTTAACAATCTCTTTAACATAAAGTTTGGCTAAGAGAGGTACGGTCCGATTAGACCGAACGGGAATAAAATGGACGGATTTTGTAAGTCTATCCACAATCACACATAAACTATCATGATCCGAACGAGAACGGGAAAGACCATCAATAAAGTCCATGGAGACTTGATCTCAATTCCAAATAGGAATGTCTAAAGGTTGCAATAACCCACTGGGCCTTTGATGCTCGGCCTTTATGAGTTGGCAAGTCATGCAATGCTTAATGAAATCAGCAATATCAGATTTCATTCCATCCCAATAACAAAGTCGCTTCATTCCACGTATATTTTACTACTACCGGGATGAATGGTAAATTTAGAACGATGAGAATCTTCTAAAATGTCTTTATGAAGATCACTAATATTTGGCAAGATAAGTCTACCAAATTTTCGAATGACGCCACGAGCATCTATTTCAAAGTCTTTCAAACCATCAATATTACTATCCCGACAACTTTGGCTAAGATGGGCCAAATCGGGATCATGCTTTTGAGCATCAAGAATGCAGTCTAAAAGAAAGGATGAGCCTCAATGCTACATAAAACAAGAGATGAACATAAATCGAATTCACGATCATCATTCCATTTGGATACCATCATAGAAACAACCGCATGATGTTTTTGGCTAAGGGCATCGGCAACACGATTTCCTTTTCTAAGAATGTAAAGAATATCAAGATCATAAGATGTAAGGAATTCGAGCCAATGTTGTTGGCGCAAATTAAGTTCCTTTTGAGAAAATAAATACTTCAAAGATTTATGATCGGTGTAGAGAATAAATTTCTCTCCCAAAAGATAATGGTGCCAAATTCTAAGGGCGAAAACAAAAGTCGGAGCTCTAAATCATGAGTGGCATATCTGGTCTTGGCAGGCTTTAATTTCCTAGAAGCATAAGCGATAATACGTTCCTTTTGCATGAGAACGGCTCCCAAACCAACACGACTAGCATCGGTATAAACAATGAAGTCTTGGTTCCCTTCGGAAATCACAAGAACAGGAGCATCGGAAAGGAGCTCTTTTAATTTCTGGAAAGCAGCTTCACATTTGTCCGACCAAATGTATTTAACTCTTTTCTTTGTCAAACTAGTAAAAGACACGGAAATTTTAGAAAAGTCTTTTATGAACCGACGGTAATAACCCACCAATCCAAGAAAGCTATGAATTTCCGTCACACTCTCCAGTTTCTTCCAATTTTGAATTGCTTCGATCTTTGAAGGTTCCATGGAAATTCCGGATATAGAAATAATATGTCCTAAATATTTCACACGAGACTGCCAAAAGTGGCACTTAGAAATTTTTTGCTTTCAATTGATTGCACCTAAGAGTTTCCAACATAATCCGAATATGTTTTTCATGGTCTTCCTCAGTTTAGAATAAATAAGAATATCATCTATAAAGACGAGAACAAATTAATCGAGGAAGTCTTTGAAAGCTCGATTAATAAGGTCAACGAAATAAGCTGGAGCATTCGTTAAACCAAATGGCATAACAAGCCATTCATAAGATCCATAATGAGTACGAAATGATGTTAAAGGAACGCTATCCTCTGCAATGCGAAGCTGATGAAAACCGGTTGCTAAGTCTAACTATAAAAAGACTCTAGCACCGCTAAGTTGATCGAATAGATCATCAATCCGAGGTAAAATGATATTTATTCTTGATGGTGAGATCATTAAGCTTGCGGTAGTCAACGCAAATCCTAAGTGTACCATCGGATTTCTTCACAAAAATAGCTGAAGATCCCCAAGGAAAGGAAATAGAACGAATAAGTTGCTTCGCTTCCAACTCGGATAATTGTTTACGCATTTTCTCATTTTCCTTATTGGACATACGATAAGAAGGACGAGTAATAGGTAGAGCTCCAGGAATTAGATTAATTCTGAACTCGATTGCTCACTTAGGTGGTAATCCTTAAACATGCTCAAATATATTGGGAAATTCACGAACTACGTGAATGAGGGAAATAACATCTTTCTTGTCATCATTATCGTCATCATGTGGATTTAGAGAATATAAGGATGTCATCGAATTAGAATCTGAATCTTTAAGAACAGTAAAATCTGCTTAACAGATTGAGAATGTCGAAGATGTATAGTCCTCTCGGGACATAGGATGTGGGCTTCATAATGGTTAAGCCAATCCATTCCCAAAACCATTTTGAAACCTAAGTAACGCATAACATGCAAATCGTCTCGGAACACATAACCCCATAAAATAATCTCGACATCTTTACAAAATAAACCTAGTATTGCGGATCCACCAACCAGATTCGCAATTCTTAAAGAAGTCATCACGCCCATAACATTTAAAGAAAAAGTATCAACAAGTTCTTTTGATATAAAAGAGTGGGATACACCCGTGTCAAAAAGAACTCGAATAGGGAGATCACAAAACATAATAATGCCATCAAGGATAGAATGAGAAATACCTTGACCATGAGATGTGTTACTAGGGGCTTGCACAACATTTAGCTTTCCCTCCTTCTTGCTTTGAAGTTTGGGACATGAAGATATAGGATGACCCGAACTTTTGCAATAGCGACAAGTAAGGGGCTTCGGACGCTTATTTGCATAATGGTCCTTCGAAGCACAATTGTAGCACTCTCCACGACTAGAAGTAGGAGTCTTTACTACCGAAGTTGCTTGCTTCCCTTTCTTATTGGGATTAGGGTTGAACTTAATAGGCCTCTTCTTCTTGTTGTTGAAGTTCTGTTTGGCACCCACAACTTCAACATCACTTTCTTTATCTGCCTCTTCAAGTCGAAGAGCGATATCAACAAGCTGGTCGAAACAAACTTCTAGTTTCAGAAGTAAAGGCTTTTTGAAATTCTATTCAACCCATAAATAAACCTCTGATTTTTCTTCAATGGGGTATTAATATACTCGACCCCATATTTAGAGAAAGAATCAAAAGATGCGACATAATCTGTTACGGAAGATTCACCTTAAACAAGGTCAATAAAGCGCCGAGCTAAAGTTACTTTTTTAGCCTCCGGCACAAACTTCAATTCGAATCTTTCTCGGAATTTCTCCTAAGTAAGATCCGCTTCTATAATTTCCGAGATAAAAAGCTCGTACTAATCTAATGCTTTTTCCTGGAGCATGCTAGAAGCCACTTGGACACGATGTAGATCTACCAGATTCATGCGAGAAAAGATGCGATCACATGTTCTAAGCTAAGCATGGACTTCTATAACACTTTTGGAACCCTTGAAAGGCTTTCCATCCAAATTTGTATCATCACTGCACAAGCGTGCAAACCCCGATTTAGGATGAGTAGGCACTGGAAAAGGTTCGACAGCTTGGGCATTCTTTACGAGATCTAAGAGCTGTTGGGCAGACATAAATACTCCATCCTGAGGAGCAGCACTGGATTGACCGACGTTGGGACGGCCAGGTCTAACTATTTCTCTTCTTTAAGAAAGGAAGAAAAAAGAGGAAAAATGTAATTCTCAAAATGAATATCAAATATCATGATTGATAAAACGAGGCACTATAAAAGAAATTAGGATAGGACGGGTCCTAAGACTCGAATAAATCCTAAGGCACAATTCCTAAGAAAGACTAGGACAATGATCCTTGCTATAAAATTTTATATTGTTCGAAAGTTTGGCTTTGATACCAAGCTGTGACGCGCCACCTCTATACTCACATTAGCCAAGGACACTACGGGGTAATGTCGTCAACTAGCACGACGAATAAGGCTGTTGAGGAGCGACCATCTGTGTAATTTCTTTGTGCGAGTACCGATACGCCAGATAAAATATCACTTTCATTTCAAGAGGGAATCCGACATACCGATACAAACTCAAAGCTACTATACAGTGGCTATGTGGTCTTCGGAAACAAATATAAATAAGCATGATACAAATCGATCATAGATATTCATATCACTAAGGCGGAAATAGATATGAATACAATATATAAGAGTGAACATCAAAGTAGTGATCATATAAGATCCACTACATCACAAAAGAATGGGTACAAGTGCTAGACAAAAGAATATGTATACATCAAGGAGTCTCCGTCTCGAATGTATAAAAGAAAAAGCTACTAAACTAAGTAGTTAGCCAAAATTCAAAAGCTATTCCCAGCTAAGAAGTCAAGTGGAAGCACCTGCAACACCTCGGTCTGAACCGAATATTATTTAAGAAGAAAATAATAAACGGATCAGTCAAGCTATAAATATCAGATAAAATTAGATAGGATAAGAGAATGACAAAAATGTATGATAACAATAATGTCATACTGTGACAAGTATACACTAGATAACAACAAAAATCATGCACTATCTCGAATATTCTCAAACACCAAAAAGATTGTCATATTCTTTAACATTTTCACCAAACCACAAATATTGATAAAACTTATCAATGTAAATCACAAAAAATGGTGAAACACAAATTCTAGAAATTGTCAATTAAAAATTCAAAAAACACAAAGGGGGAGGCATATCACAAACGGGAGCATGAAAACTCATCAACACGTGCATCACAAACGGAACGCTATTCCATGGTCGATAACCATCAATTTTTTGACCCAAGGCTCCATAAACGGTTCGAAGACCATGGCTCGCTACCCTACCAATTATGAGCCGAAACTCCACAAACAGGGTTTAGTCCTGTTTGCGTAAAAAATGGTCACAAACACCCAATACCGTGAAAGCACCAGTGTATGAATATAAATCAGCGATATTCAAACACAAATCACAGACCTCAGCAAATAACCCAAATACGTTTGCACAAAAGATGGGCAAACAACTCCAAGTTGTATGATTTAGTTGATTTTATGTTGTTCGTAATGATTTAGGTGGTTTATGCAAATACGTAAAAAGCAGGGACTGAACTGTAAAAGACACACAGATTTATAGTGGTTCGGCCAAAATGTGCCTACGTCCACTTTATATGTTATTCTCCTTTTCCAATCCGATTACGAGTACAAAGCTTGTAGTACAAGTGTATGAAAGTTGTTTGAAAGTTCCTTCCAGGTTTGAGCTCTCAAACTTCTCTCCTATTGTTGTACCCCTGCCCCTCTATTTATAGAGTGAGGCTGGGGGCGGAGGTCTTGGATGTATATAGCTGCTGGTGGGCTTGGGCTGATGCAATCTGGCCTTGCAGCATTCTGGTTCGGCAGCGTCTTGGTTCGGCGGTGAGTGGTAACATGGGTGATTCGGCAGGTAGTGGAGATAGGGGTTCGGTGGTAGGTTGGACCGGTGGTAGCGTGGAGATGGAGCTGGACCGGTGGTTGGTTCGGTAGTATGGTAGGTAGAGGAGGTTGGTTCGGCAGTAGTTAGTCCGGCAGCTGGTTCGGTATGGTTGGTTCGGTAGGTAGTGGAGACAAGGGTGATTCGGCAGTGGAATGGAGGCAGGGGTGATTCGGCAGTGGCGTGGAGAGGTGGTGATTCGGTGAGGGTACTACCGAATGGAGCTTATAGAATGCCGAATGATCCCTTCATATTCGAGAATGCCGAATGAGCCTTCGGATCCGAGAATGCCGAATGAACCTGGTGGAGTTCGAATACCGAACGAACTCTTGCCTCGCTTCCAATCGATTTTCAATCCCGACATCCATCATTTCTTGCCAGTTTGTTGATATTCCAGTTTTGACCAAAAAATGGTATAACACTTTGCCCCCCAAAACATGCCTTGTGATAACAAGGCGTGTTTTGAATAGTTCCGAATCCAATATCCAAGGTCCATAGCCATATCGGCAGAGTAGATCATCCTTGACTGCTCCGAGTCGATATCCAATTCCAAATCCAATAACCAAAGCTTGAGCCAATTCCATGTCCATCCGAACTCGACAACCGAGCCCCAAACCATCCTTATCCAATAGCCAATAACCGAATCCAGGACCTCTCTAGGTCGATATCCAAATCCATAACCTCTCCAGGCTCTTGCCAAGCGCAATGCACACCTGACGGTCGTGATCCAGTGTCCCTAGATGTTAAGCTAGCCTCCTCGTGTTCTTGTTGAGTGTAATCCACACATGACGACCTTGGTCCAGTGTCCCTGGATGTTGAGCTAACCTCTCTGGGTTCTTGCCAAGCGCAATTCACACTTGACGATCTTGGTCCAGTGTCCCTGGACGTTGAGCTAACCTCTCCGAGTTCTTGCCAAGCGTAATCCACACTTGACGACCTTGGCCCAGTGTCCCTAGGCACTGTACAATGCCATGGCTTAAGTCCTAAGCCGAATCCTGGTCTCTCCGGACCCTTGCCGAGCATAGTCCATACTCGACGACCTGAAAATAACAATTGATAATATAGGGCCTAAGTCCTAGGCCGAATCCTGGTCACTCCGGACCCTTGCCGAGCATAGTCCATACTCGACGACCTGAATGAGTCAATTTACCACGTTCGGGCAAAGCGACTCACCCCTTGCCAGGCATAATCCATACCCGACGACCGTTTATCAAAAATCAGATAAAAATCCAATCAAAATCCAATCCAAAATCCAAATCCAAATCCAAAATCCAAATCCAGAATCCAAATCCGAAGATCCAAATCCAGAATCCAAATTCAAAATCCAAATCCAAAACCAGAAAACTAGAAATCCTATCAGCATCCAAAGTTGAAAATAATCATCCAAAGGAAAATCCAAATCAAAAGGCGAGAAAAACCAGGAGCTCAATCCAAGCTCCAAAACCGAAAACCAAAAAGAAAAGCAGTGTCCAATCCAAAAGCAAAAGATAAATTTCACAAACCATAGCATCGCAGCTTATTATCATTCAGAGCATGCCTAGGGGCCATCTCCGTCCCCGTACATGTGTAAATGACTTGGTTGCTTGCCAATAGTTTGCTACTTATTTCATATTAACCTGGTCAAGGGACGATCAACCGACCATCATTCCTGGGCCACCCACCATCGTAGCTTGAGGCAGGCGGCGGTTGCTCTTGCCTCGCTGTTGCATTCCGAGGTCCAACATATTGTGGCAGTTGTCCATTCCTCACATGCTCCTCAATTATGTCCTTTAAGTGCCTGCAGCTGTTGGTGTCGTGTCCATCCAAATCATGGAAGAGACAGTGCCTTCCCGATGTCCTTTCCCGTTCTGTTGGTTCTCTCCTAGCCGGCCTCCGGTAGTGAAGGCGATTTCGAGTATCCAGGTATATCCGCTCTAGTGTCTCGTTCAATCCTGTGTATGTGGAAAACTTTGGATCCTTCCATTGCTTCCTAGCATTTCCAGAATCACCGTCCAACTTCCTTTTTCCTTTGTCTTTATCCGAACCATTGTTGGATGGTCCTCCCACCTCAACTGCATTAACCTTTTTCAATTTTAAATCCGTACTCGCATCTTCTTGTCGAAGGAACCTTTCTGCCTCATGAAAGAATTCGTCGAGATTCCGTGGGGGATCTCGTATCAGAGATACCTTGAAATCCGAGTTCTCCCTGACTCCTGATACTGCTGCCATTAAAACCATCGATGGATCGGGCCGATCCACCGAAGCAACTGCGGCACTGAATCGAGTTAGAAAAGCTCTAAGCGATTCATCCATCCTTTGCCTTACCGATGTCAATGTCATCACGTTCTTCGGTCTCTTGACATGAACCCGAAACTGTCCCAAAAACCTTTCCACCAATTCCCTCCAAGTCCCGATAGATCCTTCTTCCAGCTGCCTGAACAACATCGCAGCTAAGTCCGTCAAGTACAAAGGGAAGCATCGGGCCATCACCTCCTCTGATGCCCCCAGCACCTCCATGTGTCTGGTGTATCTCATCAAGTGATCCGTAGGGTCTTCCTTGCCATTGTATACCTCCACGCTAGGTAGCTTGAACTTAGGTGGATTCTGAGCCATCCTTATTTCCCGAGTGAACGGACTCCTGTTTACTCCTTCCAAGTCTCCGTTGGTCAAACCACCTCGCACAGTCTTCCTGATTATATCTACCAATCCACCGTTGTCTGTCGGGGGTTGCCCCCGAGGGAACTCCGGTACATACTCTTCGTGTAGCTCGTTAGTAGCAACGTTGGTTCTAGCCTGTTGAACTCCTTCCAAAGGTTCTCCTGTGTTGAATCCTGTGGGCCTGCCCCCAAGCCCTTGTTGATTGCCACCTGGCTCCGTATCCTGTCCTTCATTGGGTTCCGTAACCCTAGCTTCTTGTCCTGCATCCACAGCCGTTGTAGCTGTTCCTAAGTTCTGCATCCCTGCAGCTCTCATTTGCTCCAAGAAAGTTTGCATCATTTCCTGTTGACTTTTCAACAACCTCTCTTGCAGTGAATTTGTTATGGCTTCCATTTCATCCCGGGTTATGTAGATCAAAGCCGGTCCTTCCTCACCTCCGGAGGATGCTTGTTGACTTCCTCCTTGTTGGCTTCTCTCAGCCCTTAGCCTTCTACTGTTTTGCCTAGTCATTGTCTTCCAAATCCAAACTTCTATCCGATGTAGCGGGTGCTGGTCCCTCTCAGTGAAAGCACCAAAATGTTTGCGTAAAAAATGGTCACAAACACCCAATACCGTGAAAGCACCAGTGTATGAATATAAATCAGCGATATTCAAACACAAATCACAGACCTCAGCAAATAACCCAAATACGTTTGCACAAAAGATGGGCAAACAACTCCAAGTTGTATGATTTAGTTGATTTTATGTTGTTCGTAATGATTTAGGTGGTTTATGCAAATACGTAAAAAGCAGGGACTGAACTGTAAAAGACACACAGATTTATAGTGGTTCGGCCAAAATGTGCCTACGTCCACTTTATATGTTATTCTCCTTTTCCAATCCGATTACGAGTACAAAGCTTGTAGTACAAGTGTATGAAAGTTGTTTGAAAGTTCCTTCCAGGTTTGAGCTCTCAAACTTCTCTCCTATTGTTGTACCCCTGCCCCTCTATTTATAGAGTGAGGCTGGGGGCGGAGGTCTTGGATGTATATAGCTGCTGGTGGGCTTGGGCTGATGCAATCTGGCCTTGCAGCATTCTGGTTCGGCAGCGTCTTGGTTCGGCGGTGAGTGGTAACATGGGTGATTCGGCAGGTAGTGGAGATAGGGGTTCGGTGGTAGGTTGGACCGGTGGTAGCGTGGAGATGGAGCTGGACCGGTGGTTGGTTCGGTAGTATGGTAGGTAGAGGAGGTTGGTTCGGCAGTAGTTAGTCCGGCAGCTGGTTCGGTATGGTTGGTTCGGTAGGTAGTGGAGACAAGGGTGATTCGGCAGTGGAATGGAGGCAGGGGTGATTCGGCAGTGGCGTGGAGAGGTGGTGATTCGGTGAGGGTACTACCGAATGGAGCTTATAGAATGCCGAATGATCCCTTCATATTCGAGAATGCCGAATGAGCCTTCGGATCCGAGAATGCCGAATGAACCTGGTGGAGTTCGAATACCGAACGAACTCTTGCCTCGCTTCCAATCGATTTTCAATCCCGACATCCATCATTTCTTGCCAGTTTGTTGATATTCCAGTTTTGACCAAAAAATGGTATAACAAGTCCCCCACACAAACATCGCACATCGCTAGTCTAAATCACAAAATGATCATCATTGATCGATAAGTGTAAATTACACTAAACTAGTAAATAAACGAGTTTAACTTCATGTCCCATAACCACTGGCTTAACTTAAATATTTATGAATAAATTGTAAATTTCCACTCAAAAATTGTCATAAGGTTTCAATCGAACAAGTCTAAGAATTAACCGACGAAGTAAACGCAAGCGTTCCATACCACTTGTTTGCTAGGTCGTTTGATTGGATTTCTCGAACGAATGAGGTAAAGGTTTCTCTATACTAATAGATTAGAAAACGGTTTTAAAAGCGAGCTTTATATTGAAAGTAAATGTTGAAATCGTTTTGATGAAAGAGTTTTAGTATTTACTATTAATATAAAAACCTTTGTATTTTAAAGTGACAAATCACAGAAATGATTGTAAAAACAATCAATCAACCAAAAATTCACACTCGACGGCGTGAATTAAATCCATAAAAATCGATATCAAATCCATCAAATGGATATCCCCAAAAAAATCCAGAAAAGAAGTCATCAAAGTCGACAACAACTAACCTTATCAACAAAAATCGATTAAAATTGAAAATTCACTTAAAACAGCCAAAATAGGCAAAATTGACAGTTCCAGACGTCTGGTAGGTATTTCCAGACGTCTGGCCCTAGGTTCTGGGAGTATATGTGTTTTTCCCCTTTCTCTTTTTAATTCCAGATCCATTTCAGATGTCTGAAATTTTCAACCAAACGTCTGAATTTGGTTTCAGACGTTTGAATTTTGTTTCAGACGTCTGAATTTTGTCTCTGCCTTTTTTTTCTATTTCCAAAACCATTTCAGACATTTAGAATTTTCAACCAGACGTCTGATTTTTTTTGCTAGGTAAAAAAAACAGCCTAGCCCAAAAAGGGCAAATCCAAACCGAAATGCGATCGGACGAGCGATGGATGTTAAGGATTTACGCCAATCGACAACCCAGCCCTCTAAGCTCTTCGATACACCACCAAAATCATGTCCAAACATCCAAGATAGGATCTTTAAAGATTTTGACTTCAAACCACCAAAATTGGAAAATTCACCAAACCAATTCAAATCAAAAGCAATTGAACATGAATAGATGTTATGAATTCATATCTAACAACAATGAAAGCTATAGATGTAAATGTGAGTTCAAAAACTCACTTTTAAACCCAAAAACAACGAACGAGAAGCTTTAAAACAAATGAAGACCAATTCCTCTTCAATACACCTCTAGAATCTTCAATCTATTATCAAAGGTGGAGTTTTTCCTAAGTTAGGTTATAGGAATTTCTGGTAATTGAAGAGAGAATGAGATGGAGAAGATGAAGAGGATGTTTGCCTAAGCTTCTCTTTGATTTTAGAGCAAGAACTTGAATTTTCTAAGAGAACTAGGGCTTAAGAATTTCTATTTCCCTTTCTTTCCCCCATTTTTACTTTAGCTTGAAAGTATTAGGAAATGAAAATGAATGAAGAGAAGAGGGGGAAGTTAGTGTATTAGATGAGTTGGGTTCTCTTGTTAGGTTATTGGGCTGAAACCCAAGCCCGAAGCCCCAAACGAAAATATCAAATTCTAGTCAACTCCAAACATATCAATGTTTATACTCAAAAAAGTCGCAAATGTCATTTTGGACTCAATGGAAAAGGTTTCGAGTCCTGATTCGACTGTTTACAAAAAGTAGCATTTTAGACTTTAATTTGACTAACGATGCTATATTTAAATAAAATATTTAAATATATAATCGTAAAATATGCGAGTTGTTACAATAGATCTTGAATGTCTAGACTGTACTTGGATTATGGTCAATCGCATTACATTATGGTTTTGTTACGGTCATAGTTGGGTATTTGTTGAATCGCTACCTAAAAGATGATTCGTCTTCTACTTTGTAGAAGCTTTGTATCTCCATAATTGGTAGTCGAAATAAAGTCAAAGTCTCTATCCATAAACATTATCGGATTGAACCAAGGACTTTAAAGTTGTACTGTGCAATTAACTGTAGATATTATTTAAGTCACACAATAGTATTTGTAAGCGTATTTCTAAATTCAACTTTAATCGAATTAACTTACAAATATTATAAATTAAAATGGAGAAATTTATATGAATGTTACATAAAAAATTATGGTTTTAACTTATTTATTTATTTATTTATTTTTATTTAATGTCTTTAAGTTAATTAAAATAATATATAAATGTTATATATTGATTTAATTAGATTAATTAATTAATTAAACTGGCAAAAACCAATATTTAGTAATCAATGGTAGGTATTAATTAGGCCTAAAATTTGCAAAATTATTTTTAATATTGTGACAGACCATGGAAGTTGCAAATGGGGGCTTCTTTGTTCATTTGATAAGATATTTAATCAAGAACAAAATGAAGAGAAAGAGTTAGGAATATATTAGATATTTATAGCCATTTTGTAGTTATAAATACCACATCATTCTTTGATTCTTATCATACTTTCAATCGATAAAAATCTAACCTCCATTAGAGAGAGTTGGAGCCTATAACTCAGCCCTTCAAACCAACCTAGGAGGATAATGGAAGTAGACTTTGGAGATTAAGAAATAGCTAGCAGTACGAAGTGTTAACAATTGGCTTGATTGTCGAGGTAAAATATTTTTATTTATGTACATGCTTAAGTAATTTTTGGCCATGTTATATAAAAAGTTCCTTTTATTATATGTGTGTGTATTTGTGTTTATAATATACTTAGTTTATATGTATAATACAAAATCTATGTGCACATATAAAAACATTATAGCTTTTGGCCAATATTACTTAAAATATATAAAAAAATTATTGAACTTTGTGTTTAATTTTTCAATAATATAAATATACTTTTTAGTATTTTATAAGAAGATATATTTAAATATATATATTATACATATTATTATCCACTTTAAATATATTTTCGAATCTTATATATGTGTATGCGTGGGGGGGTGTTTGACAATTAATAGCTTTCAATTTAAATTATGTATATATTTATATTTTATATTTATTAAATTAATGGCTCACTAGAGAGGAACTCCATTGAATAAGTACGGTGTAGGGGGAGATCTTCAACTAATGATGTATTTCTAGTAAGGAAAAAAATATCAAATGAGTAAAAGTTATGCAAATTAATATTTTAATTCATTTTTAAGACATGGATAAGCTTAAATTAAATCAAAATCATGTTTTGAACTTCAAAAAAAATATTCAAAGACACATTCTAATAATAGCAATCATTGTATAATGAGAGACATATACCACTCTCCTAAGGGTCTAAATGTACACAAATCAAGGAGAATTCAAAACAAAGTGGATGGCATAAATTCCTATGCATCGTAACAGTAATTGGTGAACCCTTGATAATATGCGGTTAATCACTTGTTTTGGCAAAGAAAAGTAAGGTTCAGTATCTTTTTAGTTAATGAGATAATTAATTTTGAATATAATGTTTTTGGGAAGTTTGGAAACGATTATCAGGCTCCCCATCAGATTGTATCAGCTAAAATCCCAAAATGGGTTAATATGCTCGATTTAGACTTACCTTAAATACTCTCTGTCCAAAAATTATCTAACTTCAAATGATATCCCCTAAACAGTAAAGCTGAAAATCTATAATGAGCACGTTATGAAGAAACCATTATATCTTTCATTTGGGAGTGGTCTTAGATTTTAGTTTGGTTTTTATTAAAAGTTATAGATCTAACAAGTTTTTAGTGTCAAAATTGTTCAATAAAATTTCTAAGGCTAAACCATGTCACTATCAACGTTACCTAGTGGCCCAAATTTACAATCTTTCAATATATAAAATATGGGTCCTTACAAGTAATGATTGAGGGAATATATATAATAAATAACATCATAGATCCATCTAGACCATTTCTCAAACTAGGAAGACGAATGAAGGTATGGGCATTAGGTACCATAATTGTCTTCAAGCAAGTGGAAGATGATCAAGTTAAGGGTATGCCTTAGGGAAAATTATGTAATTATAAGTCATGTATGAGAATCTTGTTCGAAATAAAGTACACTTTTGATTCTGTTTTATACTTTATGTATTGTTATATTGTGATATAAGTAATGATATGAATACAACAAATATATACAAGTAAAAAAATACTTTGGGAAAGTATTTAATCGATCACAGTTGCGAACGTGATCGTAGACATGAGTGTTGAATCGAATGTTTAAAATATTTGTTCTTAAAATATTCCTAATCAGATGTATCAAGAAAATGATATCGATACATCTGTCGAGAACAGTGAATGTAGTGCTCGCGATACAATGGACAGTGAATCACTAATGACCGCTAGGGACACTAAGGAATTACATACTTACGTTTATTTGGAACAATCACAGAATGACTCAACGAATATGTCTTTTATTGGTTAATATAACTAAATCAAAATAGAAGTTCTAATGTATAATGTACAACGGTATTCGAGAGTACTGTTGATCTTTAAGTATCTAGACTGTACTTTGATTATGGTCTATCACATGACATGAAAATCATATTATGACCATAGTTAGGTATTCGTCAAACCACTTAAAGTTGAACAATACTGAAGTGAGGATTTTTCTCCTTCATTATATAAGATTAGTATTACCATAACCGGTACTCAACTTAAAGTCAAAAACCTCTAGTTGGAGTAAATCGGTTAATCGATAAATGTTATCGGATTGAACTAAGGGCTTTAAAACAATAATACACAATCAACTATGGTTATTATTAGAGTTTTTTTTACCACTGATCAGACTTGGATATCTCAGTAATATAGTGACGACGAAAAGAAAATATGCACAAAATATCATTACTTAAGATGTGACTTAATAAAGATAAAAAATTTGATTTCACCTAAACTATCTATAATCAACCTAAATTTTGTCCACCATTGTACTAAAGCAAAGCATTTAAGTTGTTTAAATATTACTTAGGGCTAAGTTCGGACGATGGAGTCATAGAATAGTACTTATTAGCATAATTCTGAATTTAATTAATTTATAAATATTATAAATTAAAATGGAGGAAAGTATTTATGGCATTTGTTATTTTAAGTCATAAAATTAGTTAAAATAATATTTAAATGTTATATATTAATTTAACTAAATTAAAAAGGCTTGAAATAGTTTTTAATAATTAACACGCTAATTAATTTAGGTCGAAAAAATCATACATACATACTCGTCCAACCATATATTGCAAGAGATGATGGAGAAAATGAGTTTTAGTTTTTATTTGGTAAATGGTTTACTAATTTCAAATAGGTGAGATAAAAGGTGAAAAATATATGATTTATTTTCCATCCTTTTAATGGCTATAAATATCAATGCATTCTCTTATTCTTTTTATATTTTTCCAAGCCTAATCTTTCACCTCCATTAAGACTAATTAACGCATATATCTCAGCCTTGCAAGCTAAGCCATGAGGTAAAAGGAGATAAAAGGGAGCTCGCAATCCAACGTGTCATTGGAAGGTAACTAAATTCATTATACATTAATTTTACAATCGTGTTCACAACCTTGATTTAAAAAGCAATCTTTTATGCATGTATAATTCAAATAATATGTTAACACAATAATTACTATACACACATACATATTGAAAAGAGAAGTAACGTATAACCGTTGTCTTTGCCTCCTTGAAAAACGAAAAAAGCACATCAGGCCAACAGTTTACAACATATACAGCCCATTCACACTACAAAAACAAATAAAATTGAACCCATCGTCATACAATAGCCCAATCGGCCCACCAAAACCAACTCGACAACTCAAATAAAAACATAAACCCAAACACGCAATCGTCCTTCATCTTTAAGCTCTACTCCCCCATCTTCGAAGAAAATCAATGGCTTGGCATAGTGATGTCGATTCCAGTCATGCACAACTAAAACCATAGTGTCCTTCTCAATCATCTTAGCCCTTTGGAACTTTGAGCTTTCCTTGTTATCAAAATGTTGTTTATTCCTTTCCTCCAAAATGTGATAATTCAAGGTTATAATACTTTGCATAATACTCTTAGATCTGAACTCCAGCTTGAGATGGCAAAGAGTTTCCAGCAGGTTGTAAGATGTTGGTGAAGAAATTCCCAGTTTCAACTGTAGATAGGAAAATATGTACTTATTGTACATGCAATTGAAGAACAAATGATCGTGGATCTCCTCCTCACTTCTGCATAGTGAACATCGATTATCTAATTGAAGTCCCTAATTAGATAATCGATCCACTGTGGGTAACTTCTTTTTTTATAGCTTTGTAAGCACATATAGCCTTTTTTTCATTTAGTTTGTGCCAAATGACATGACCAGATCATGTTTCTGCCGAATAGTGTTCCACGCGGTAGAAAAATCAAATCTTTGTTTACCGTTAATCTCCCAAAAATCTGAATCATGTTGCATTTTAACAGTAATAGGCTCAATGTACTGTTTTACTTCTCTTGTTTCTAGTAGAATCTCTGGATATAACTTATTGGATGTAATGAAAGCTGAAACAGTTTTGTCAGTAGTAAACATGGATGCCCGATGCCATCCCAAAATTTCAACAAGGGATCTATGTTTGATCCATGGATCAAACCATAAATAAGTAGTATTACCATTCACTATTTCTCTGTTGAAAATGTTGTTGAGAATTCTCCGTTCCTTATCATATGCATGAATGTCACTGAATAATTATTGTATATCTGCATAGCCCAGTAGCTAGAGTGAATATATATGTTAGTCATCCAAGAACTCCACAAACATTGTTTAGTAAGTAAATTTTAGTTGAGTTTAATGATGGTTGTAGCTCGGAGATCTGAAAGCCGTCTTAAACCAATTCTTTCCTCACACTTAGGTCTAGAAATAATGGCTTAAGCTATTTTGTGAGTCTTCTCCTCCTCCCCAATAGAAAAAAATTAGCTCACAATGACTCGATCTTAGTAATAATTGAGGAAGGTAAAAGATAAATAAGAATCCAATAAAGTACAATATGAGTGATAACACTCTAGATCAACCGAGCCCTTCCTACTGTAGATAAAAGGTTATTGTCCCAACTATGTTATTTAGAAGTTATTCCCTGCAATAGTAGAGAACAGTTTCCTGCTATAACATAATAAGAAGACGGTGGCACCCCCAAATATTTAACAAGAAGATTTTAATTTTCTTCAAGCGTATCTAATTCTTCAGTAATTTCAGTCTTATCATTAACCATTGAACTATAATACAACTTAGATTTCAATTGATTCACCTTCACGTCAATTTTTTGCCTAAGATCCTCAAAACTTTGTTTGATATGCCTTGCATTTGTCACAATAGCTTCTAAGAAAATCATCATATCATCTTCATAAAATAAGTGTGACACTATTGGTTGCATTTTAGAGGATTTAACAACCCCAATGCTACATTACCCTCCGTTCTAAGTGAGAAGAATTCGATGGCAACACAAAACAAGTAGGGAGATAATGGGTTCCTTTAACTCAAACACGTATTAGATTCAATAAAACCATGGGGGATACCATCAACCAAAATAGAAAAAGTAGGGATACTTATACATTTATAGATAAAAGTAACAAGAAAAGTTGGAAAACCCATAGCATGTAGCTGTTGGAATTATTTTTTTGAAAGTAAGTGAATTATTAAAAAAATTGACTAAGTGTGTAAATTATCTTCTATATGTGAATAGTCCCACATTGTAGGATTATACGCAATCTTAGAGGCTAAGTTGGGCCATTTGGGCACCCAATGATGCTCTTTTGTGAAGAGGGAGATCTTGTTTGACCACCACACGCGCGCGCCGACCGACTCGACCCAGGCCGGGTTCGGCTTTGAAGTGGTGTAACACATATATTTTTTGGTGCAAATTTATTAACAGTTTTTGACCGGACTGACCCGTATTGAAGAACGTTACATAACGTTCATTGATTTGACCCGTTATTTTTCAAGATCCGTTTTTTAAGACCACGTTTTCCCTAACCAGCAACGTTCTTTTTACTACTCCGTCTTCTTAACTGATACGAGGACGAAATAGAAAGAACAACATCTCGTTTTAACCATTTTCACAAATTCGAGCAATATTTCTGAGTGCAAACTGAATCGCTTCGCCTGTGCAAACGAATCGAAACCACAAAACCTTTGAGAGGCTGTTTTATTCTAGAGGCGGCAGTGATAGTTACGAACTGCTTGCACCAAAGAGCAGATCGCTAAAACGTCTTCAAGAAAGTGACGTAGTCCATGATTCAGCCGAAGATAAACAACAATTTGAAGACGACGACAACGACGATGACTTCTGCTGTAGATCTCGATGCAGCTGCTCCCGCTTCGCTCTTCCAAGTCCCGATGGTCTCTGCTGCCCCTTTCAGATTCGAGGGCCTCCATTTCAAACGCTGGAGACAGAAGATGGAATTCTTCCTAACCACGAGGAAGGTCGTGGCTGTGCTGACAACCGACAAACCGCAGCTGCCGGACAGATCAGACGAAGCAGACGCAGATCTGATGCGAGCCTGGACAGAAAAATCAAAGGAGCTGCAGAACTGGACAGAGCAAGATTACCTGTGCCGGAACTTCATCATCAACGACCTCAGTGATGACCTCTACGACTACTACAACTCTGACAAGTCGGCCAAAGAGATCTGGGAAGCGCTGCAATAGAAGTATGACACTGAAGAGGCTGGAGCGAAGAAATATGCAGTCAGTCGCTACCTCAAATACCAGATGACAGGTCAGTAGAGATGCAATCTCATGAGCTATAGAAAATTGTTCATGAGATCATCTCTGAAGGTATGAGTTTGGATGAACAGTTTCAGATTGCTGTTATTATTGATAAATTGCCCCCAGGTTGGAAAGACTTTAAGAATGTGCTTAGGCACAAGACTAAGGAATTCTTCTTAGAGAGCTTGACCACTCGCCTCCGTATTGAGGAGGAGGCTCGTAAGCAGGACCAGAAGGAGGAAGTGTTTGTTGTTACCAACAACAACACTAAAAAGTCCAAGCCCGCAGTTCTGAAACCGAATCCGAAAAACTTTAAGAATCAGAACCGCAACCGCAACAAACAGAATTGGAACCCGCAAGGGAACCAAAAAGGACAGCAGAAACCGACCCAAAAGAATGACTCTGGACAGTTGTTTCTGTGTTACAACTGTGGAAAACCAGATCATATGGCATGCAAGTGTAGGAACAGACCAGGCCCTGCACCGCAGGCTAACCTGGCTGAGGAGCCTCTTACGGCTATGATTTCTGAGATTCATCTTGTTGGTGGATCAGAGGGTTGGTGGGTAGATACTGGTGCATCCCGCCATGTCTGCTATGATCGTGCTATGTTCAGTACATACACGGCTGCTGATGATCGGAAAGTGCTGCTGGGAGATTCTCACACCACTACAGTTGCTGGCATTGGAAATGTGGAAATAAAGTTTACCTCTGAAAAGACAGTTCTTTTGAAAGATGTGATGCATACTCCAGAGATGAGAAAGAAATTGGTTTCTGGTTTTCTCCTTAATAAGGCTGGTTTTACTCAAGTTATAGGGGCTGATTTGTATACTTTGACTTATAAGGGGATGTTTGTAGGGAAGGGTTATGCTTGTGAGGGTATGTTTAAACTTAATGTTGAATCTAATAAAGTAACCAGTTCTGTTTATATGTTGTGTAACTTTAATATTTGGCACTCTAGATTATGTCATGTAAATAAGCGTATAATTCATAACATGGTCACATTAGATTTGATTTCTAAAATGTCACAAACTGATTTTGATAAATGTGAATTCTGTAGTCAAGCAAAAATCACTAAGAAACCCCATAAATCAGTTGATAGATTTTTTGAACCCTTAGACTTGATTCATTCTGACATATGTGAGCTAGATGACACTTTGACTAGACATGGACACCGTTATTTTATCACTTTCATAGATGATACCTCTGATTTTACTCATGTATATCTTATGAAAAATAAAAATGATGCATTTGATATGTTTAAATTATTTAAAACTGAAATCGAGAATCAATCAAATAAGAAAATTAAGAGACTTCGTAGTGATAGAGGAACAGAATATGAATCTAGTTCATTTCTTGATTTCTATAAATTGCATGGTATAATACATGAGAGAACTGCACCTTATTCACCTGAAATGAACGGTAAAGCTGAAAGAAAGAATAGGACCTTTACCGAATTAGTTGTAGCTATTTTATTAAATTCGGGTGCAGCAAAACATTGGTGGGGGGATATTTTGTTGACTGTATGTTATGTATTGAATAGAATCCCTAAATCAAAAAGTAAGATTTCACCTTTTGAAATTTTAAGAAATTATAAACCGAATGTATCTTACTTTAGAACTTGGGGATGTTTGGCATATGTTCGTATACCCGACCTAAGAGAATAAAATTAGCAAGTAGAACATACGAATGTGTATTTATTGGCTGTGCTATTAATAGCAAAGCATATAGATTTTATGACCTGAATACACATAATATAGTAGAATCTATTGATGCTGATTTTTATGAAAGTAAATTTCCTTTTAAATTGAGAAATAGTGGGGCACGTCAAATAACACCGTGCCCATTAGAACAGAACTTAATGAATCTTTTGAAATTGAACCTAGAAGAAGTAAAAGAGCAAGAGTTGATAAAGATTTTGGCTCGGATTTTTGCACTTTTACTATAGAGGAGGATCCAACAAACCTCCAAGAAGCCTTATCTTCATTAGATGCCGATTTTTGGCAAGAGGCTATAAATGATGAGATGGATTCCTTGGAATGCAATAAGACTTGGCACTTAGTAGATTTACCACCTGGTTGTAAGTCTATAGGTTGTAAATGGGTACTTAAAAAAAAATTAAAACCTGATGGAACGGTTGAAAAATATAAAGCCCGTTTGGTAGCTAAAGGTTTTAGGCAAAGAGAAAATATTGACTTTTTTGATACTTTTTCACCTGTAACTAGAATCACATCCATTCGAGTACTAATTTCATTAGCATCTATTTATAATTTAATTATACACCAAATGGATGTTAAAACTGCTTTTTTAAATGGTGAATTAGAAGAGGAAATTTATATGGACCAACCTGAAGGCTTTGTTATTCCTGGTCAAGAACATAAAGTTTGCAAATTAGATAAATCATTATATGGTTTAAAACAAGCACCTAAACAATGGCATGAAAATTTTGATAACTTAATAATCTCAAATGGTTTCAAAGTTAATGAAAGTGACAAATGCATCTATTATAAATCTGAAAATGGCATTTGCACTATAATATGTTTGTATGTAGATGATCTACTTATTTTTGGATCAAACATTCATGCCATAAACACTGTTAAATCTTTGTTAAGTGCCAATTTTGATATGAAAGATCTAGGTGAAGCGAGTGTAATCCTTGGTGTTAAGATTACTAGGTCCGAAAAGGGACTTTCTTTGGATCAATCTCGTTATATTGAGAAGATCTGAAAAAAATACAATTACTTTGACTGTAAACCTGCATGTACACCATATGATCCTAGTGTAAAGTTTTTCAGGAACACTGGTGAAGGTGTAAGACAGTCTGATTATGCGAGCATCATTGACAGCCTTCGGTATGCCACTGATTGTACTAGACCCGACATTGCCTATGTCGTGGGATTATTATGCAGGTTTACTAGTAGACCTAGTATAGAGCATTGGCACGCTATTGAGAGAGTCATGAGATACATAAAACGAACCATAAACCTTGGATTACATTATGAAAAGTTTCCAACTATTCTTGAAGGTTACACCGATGTAGACTGGAATACTTTATCTGATGACTCAAAAGCAACCAATGGCTATATCTTTAGCATTGCTGGAGGAGCTGTTTCTTGGAAATCTAAGAAACAGACTATTTTGGCTCAGTCTACTATGTAGTCTGAGATGATAGCACTAGCCACAGCTAGTGAGGAAGCAGAGTACTTAAGAAATCTGCTAGCTGATATTCCTTTATGGGAAAAACCGATACCAGCTGTGTTGATCCATTGCGATAGTACCGCGGCTATTGCAAAAGTTCAGAATCGTTATTACAACGGTAAGAGACGACAGATACGTCGTAAGCACGGTACTGTTAGAGAGCTACTCTCTTCATGAGCTGTTAGAGTGGATCACATACGCAGTGACGAGAATTTGGCAGATCCTTTGACGAAAGGACTGGTCAGAGAGAAAGTCCTTACGACTTCTAGAAAAATGGGACTATTGCCCTTAGATTGTTGAGTCACACACAATGGAAACCCAACCTAATGACTGGAGATCCCAAGAACTAGGTTCAATGGGTAAAAACAAGTTGTGAAATGATATGAGTTGAACATGCTGCTTTTTCATCCATATAGAAGCATGTATTTCTGAAGTGATTAGAGGATGAGTTAATAGAAACTCTTAATGAGATCTATACTCTATTTGGAGTGGAGTACCTATCTTCAGGAGTACTCTTGATAGACTCACCTGTGTGAATGTGGAAATTTGGCCGTTTCCTATGGAATTTTGGGCAAAACTCCTAGAGCATTCACTAAACTGGGATAAACGTGCATGGTCATAAATGCACGAGCTTATTTGATTGCACTCTAGAAAGATTGTCTGTGGTCTGATGTCAGGAATAGAGTTCAAGATTACGTGTCACTCTAGTAAAAACTGAATCTTATTCACTATGCAAAGGTTCAAGTCGAACGACACATTTATTTATACACAATCTTATGTTTTCAGAAATTGCTTGAAAATATTTTTAAAAAATTCAAGTGGGGGATTGTTGAATTTTTTTTTTTGAAAGTGAATTATTAAAAAAAATTGACTAAGTGTGTAAATTATCTCCTATATGTGCATAGTCCCACATTGTAGGATTATATGTAAAAATCAAGTATTTATACTTGATTCTTAGAGGCTAAGTTGGACCCTTTGGGCACCCAATGATCCTCTTTTGTGAGGAGAGAGATCTTGCTTGACCACCACACGCGTGCGCCGACCGACCGACTCGATTCGACCCGACCCCGGCCGGGCTCGGATTCGGGCTTGTAGAGGTGTAACACTTATATTTTTGGTACAAATTTATTAACGGTTTTTTGACCGGACTGACCCGTGTTGAAGAACGTTACATAACGTTGATTGATTTGACCCGTTATTTCTCAAGATCCCATTTTTAAGACCACGTTTCCCCCAACCAGTAACGTTCTTTTTACTACTCCGTCTTCTTAACTGATACGAGGACGAAACAGAAAGAACAACATCTCGTTTTAACCTTTTTCACAAATTCGAGCAATATTTCTGAGTGCAAACTGAATCAATACCACAAAACCTTTAAGAGGTTATTTTATCCTAAGGCGGCGATGATAGTTACGAACTGCTTGCACCAAAGAGCAGATCATCGAAACGTCTTCAAGAAAGTGACGTAGTTCACGACTCAGCCGAAGATAAACATTGTTTCCAACAGTAGCATATGACATATTAACTCTATGTTTATCATATAATAAACCTTCTGTAAATCTACTTTAATGCATATTTTTGGTTTTCCTTTTTTCTTGATGTCCCATAAAAGCTCATGAGCCAGTTATGTTTTTTTCAATATTTCTTCCTAAAATAAAAGTTGATTGATTTTTTGCAACAAGTAAAGGTGGAAAATGCTTTACTCTATTACACAAGATTCTAGTAATATTTTGGTATAATACATTAGCACAAGCAATAAGCTTTTAATAAGATAAGGTTTGGAGCTTATCTTTTTTAGGGATTATGGTAAGAATTTATGGTTGAGGCCTTTAGCAACTTTTCCTTCATGAAATATTTCTACAATATCAAAAAACATTTCATCCTTTAACTGATCCCAATGTAGCTTGAAAAACTTATATGTGAAACCATTAGGTCCTGTACTTTTAGCTTCATGAATAGAAAATAAAGCTTCTTTTATTTCTTGAAGGCTAATTGCAGAAGACGGGTATGTTTTGCCAGAAGAATTAATAATCATTCTTGATTCCACTAGTAGGTATACATCAGCATTATCACCATTCTACAAATGAGTTTAATAGTTCAGATATTCTTTGACTATTGTATCTTTGTTATATAAATAATCTCCAGAAGGAGTAAGCAGTGATTGCATTTTATTGCTTTGATTTCTTGTTGACATTTTTGCAAAGAAAATTTAGAATTTATATCTCCATCATGCAGCCATAGTACGATACTTTTCTATCTGAAATAATCCGGACAAATAGTTTCTAAAAAGGAATCCTTTCGATATCTAGGATCAATGTTGCGGTGTAATTGTGAGATTGATGAAGATGTTATTTTTCGAATTTGAGCGGGATGGGTGAAGTGGCGACAAGCATATGGCATTCTTCGTGACAAGAAAGTCCCATTGAAGCTTAAAAGAGAATTCTATAGAACGGAAAATAGGCCTGCGATGTTGTACGGTGCAGAATGTTGGCCTACTAAAAACCAACACGTCTAGAAAATAAGCATAGCAGAGATGCGTATACTGCGATGAAGTTGCGGTCATACAAGAAGAGACCGAATTAGAAATGATGATATACGTGAAAAACTTAGAGTAGCATCAATTGAGGAGAATCTAATTCAACATCGCTTAAGATGGTTTGGACATCTCCAACGAAGGCCATCCGAGGCACCTATGCGTATTAGAATCATAGGTCGTGTCGCTTGCTCAAATAGAGGTAGAGGTCGACCAAAGTTGACATGAGAGGAAGTTGTTAAAAAGTACTTGAAGGGTTGGAATATAGCCGAAGAGCTGGTAACGGATAGGAGTGCGGGGAAGTTAGCAATTCACATACCAGAACCCTGAGCTGTGAGTCTTATAAGTTTTAGATTATAGGATTAGGGAAAAAGAGTCCAGGACGTAGCGTTTGGTCTTTGATCAATCTTACTATCAGCACCATTATTATTATTTGTACTGTTATCATCATTTTTTATTTATTTTATTTATTATTATTATTATTATTATTACATACATATATATTTCTATCTTTATTTTACTTAGTTACTATTATTATTAATTTACCTATTTGACTTAATTTTATCATTGCTATTGTTATTGTTATAACCTTCGAATTACTTTTGTCATTTAATTTCGGGTTCCATCTCTAGCCGACCCCAACTTGTTTGGTAATAATGGCTTTGTTGTTGTTGTTGTTGTTGTTGTTGTTGTATTTCCATATTGATTTGCATCATTCTTTCATATAGTTCTAAGTTTTCTGGATCATCATCCGACTGAGTAAAAATCTGATTGAATTCATCTTGCAAAGTTTTAACAGCATTTGCTTTTTTCATATTTTTGTTCCATGCCTCTAAGTTGTCTATTATGCTATTTAGCTTAGATATAAATTTATGAGTATAATCCCCCCAAGTGTTTGCTTTGAGCCCCTCATTAATACACTGCTGATAGCCTTGTACAGTATGTCAATTGTTTATGTATCTGAATAGGACTTGTTTAACATTCTTAACTTTAACTTTGAGCTGAAATAGAATAGAAGTGTAGTCAGTCAAAGTAGTAGCCAGTGAAATAGCAGCCACATCTGAGAACAGTTGAAGAAAGTCATGGTTGATTAATACTTTGCCAATGTTAGTTGTCATGCGTCTTTTCCTCCATGTATCTTTGCATCTCTGCATTCAACATTGAGCAAGTCCACATTGTAACAATTATTAAATCTTGTAAGATAAAGAAAATGGTATTGGTAATCCTCCTTTCATATCTTTTGGGTTCAAACCATTATTAAAATCCCCATAAGCAATCCAAGGCATTTGAATGAAAGATGACATGAGAATGAGTTCACTCTAAAGCTTCTCACTTTCAGTAAATGAATTACTAGCATAAATAAAAGAAAATGTGCACTATAATCCTCCAGCAATTATTTGCTTGTTTGAAATGACAGCATACCACACTGGTTCATCCATAATGACAAGTATTCTCCCCTTTTTTCCAGTATCATTATTTTGAAAATTGGTCCAATTAGAAGGAAATTTAGACATAAATCTATGAATGCCATTAGTAGATAAATTAGTCTCATACAGTGCTACCAATGACAGTCTATGAGACTGTAAGAGTTCGAATACAGATAACATTTTGTTTTCAGTATTCAAACCCTTACATTCTAGGAAAATGCGTTCATTTGATTTTTGTAGAGCTCCTTGTATATCTTTTAGGAGGAGCTTGTGGAATCTGCCTTTTCTTATTTTTTTTCTGTAATTTTTAAATGTCTCAACTAAGTGGGGGACATTTTTTACAATTTGTCATGCTTTCCGGTTTCTTCCACTTATTGTACCATTTCATCTATAAAAATTTGAGTATCATCAAAGAAATCAGCTGCAAAAGTTGAGTTCTCTGTGTCAGTCTAATCCTCTTCTATTTGAACTTGTTCTAGGTATTTATTTGGTGTATGTTGAATAGGTGGTGGGGATTTGGGTAGGCAAGTTGACTCTGGTGGTGCATCAGGATTAGGAAAATGTGATGAAGTTGAAGCAGTTTCAGATTAATTTGGAAGCACATCATCTCTAGTTGAAAGGCAAGAGTACTGGTTTGAAGTCTCGATTGCAACTTTTTCTTTACCTCTTGATTCAGTATGTGTAACTGTTGTATGTAATTACTTTTAAATCTAATTGATCCACTTGTATGATAAGCAAAGTAGGTCCCGTAGACTGTAAATGTACTTTCAGAAATTGGATTTTGAGGTCTGGGTTTTGGTTGCCATGTCTTTTGATGATTTACACTGCAGTTCTTAGAACTGTGACCGAATGCTTTGTAGATTTCACATGGAATAGGCTTATATTCGTATGATAGATGAATGACAGATATAGTACCATCATAGTTTATGCCTTGAACTATTTATGGGTAGGTAAAACTAGCAGAGGCCTCAATTAAGACCCTTGCAAAATGTAATCGACTCTCGGTAGCAGTATTGCTATCTATCTAATTTAATGGGTCATCCAATAGTGCTAGCAATTCGACTAATTGCATCACAATCCCACAAGTCCAAGTTCATATCATCTAGTCTAATCCGTATAGAAATCGAAGAGAAATAATCTCTTGTTAATTGCATACCTGATCTCCATCGTTTCTTGATAATAATTCTCCAAATTGGAAGTGAATGGATCAGTTTTCATGATACGAACACCATCTTCTTCTAAGGCAAGACGAATGATAATGAAACGGCTTCATTTATAAAAGATCTCAATAGTTCCAAGTGGTTTCCAAATGTTTTGAACATATTTAGAAAACGGAGAATATAAGGGTCCGCTTCTAATTACATAAACAACTAGCAAGTTTTTCCATTTAGATTCAGCGATAGCCTTGTTCGATTTTGGAATAGTAAATTTTGCCTTACCATCTTCAATTACTAGAGCTACAAATTGCAGACCGACTTCACCATTTTCCATCTCTACACCCCTGATTCTTGTAGCCGCATCCTTCCAGGTTTTACTCGACGTTACTGATGATGTCTGAGTAACTGTGGTGGGCTTCGGTTGAGGAAGATCTGGTGGTTTTGGGATGGGATGTGTGCGTGTATTAAAATTCATGATTTTCGGTTTTAATAACGTGTTACAAAAAAAAAAAAATAGTTTATATATATATATATATATATATATATATATATATATATATATATATATATATATATATAATCTCATCTTTTGGTCAAGGCTGGAATATCAACAAGGCAATTGGAATGGATGGATATCAAGATTGGAAATCAATTGTAAACAAGGTTGTGATAGGTGTCGTCAAAATTTGGCCGAGCTTCGATCAAGGCAGAATTGATTGGGAATGATGATCAAGGCTAGCAGAGGCCACGTTTCAAATTTCAGGTCGGTGTAACAACCCGGATATTTTAACGGTTTTAATTAATTTAATTAACTGAATTTGTGTGAAATTTAATAAAATAAAAAAATAAAAATTTTGAAAAAGAATTTGATATTTGAAATGCGTCTAGTTAAATATAGCAACTGGTAAGTTTTCGTCCGAAAATATGAAAGTGTATTTCGTGCGTAAATTTACTTCAATTTAATCAGTTAAAAAACGATGAAAATAAAATGTTTTCGGAACCTAAATATTTTTACATAGAAAAATTCTAAAACATCTTCTGAGCAAACGCTATTTTTCGTTTTTCCAAATTCGAACATTTTTAGCTCCGTCAATCTTAATTTTTTGAGTTTTTCATGCATTTTCCGTTAGTAGAAAATTCAAATTTTTATAATTCAATCAAATCACTGACATCTGTATACCGTTTTGATCGTCTCGCCGTGCTGATCTCTACGATATATTCGATCGTCAAATTCGGAGTCCGGTGTACGTTACACTTTGCGAAACGCCTTCCGTATCGGTACTTTTCTATACTTAATTCGCTGTGTCCGTTTAAATTTCAAACAGTCATTGCTATCATTATTCTGGTACGTTTCCTTTGCCCATCTCTCTTTTATTTCTATTTATATCTTTTGAGAGAATTATAGTAAATTTGAAAGTTGATACGTTGCTAACGTTCATTTGTAAATTAAGAGCCTTCAGTATTTTCAAAATTCACGCATATGACTTTGCGACACCCTGACCTTTTATATATATTTTTTTTCATTTGTTTAACATTCTCGATAGTCATGGCCGTGTCTCTTCATTTTGTCGTGTTCACACTTTCAGAAAAAAAGAAATTAAACGTTCAGCCCATTTGCATGCTTGTGCCTATTGGAAACCTGTTCCAATTTATTTCACATCTCCTCCCTGTATTTACTTTCTTTCATCTTTCCATATCAAAACATAAATATGTGTAACAAGCATCAGCTACCACCGTTCCTCCCTGACCTCCCACGCTCCATTTTTTTAATTTTATTTTTCTTCTTTCACGTCTCTCCTTTTATGCATGCGCAACACAATCTCCCAAGCACCAAACGCCGCCGCCATCTACCCCCTCCAGATCCATCGAGCTCCACATCTCCTCGGCCTTGAAGCATTCACATCACCACAGCCTAGTGCCTAGCCGACCCGAACTCCGCCCCTGCCGACCGCGCCTCGTCTCTACAACCCTCCACCAAGCCTTGCTCCACCTTCCTAGCTCGGCAACCACCTATGCTCCACCCGTCCCTCCAGCCGGCAACGTCTCTGCCGTTTCCAAAGCACCGCCACCCTCCACTGGCCGCGACACCCCATAGCCCCTCCGCCTACTCTAGCCTCCACTGCCAAGAGTACTAACAACCCAGTTCGCCTCCCTCTCCACTTAACCACCTTCTCACTTCGACCACGCACAGCAACTCGCCCAAAACCTCACAAGCAACCATCGGCCTTCATCATCCACGTCAGCAAACTCACAGCGGCAGCCGAGCCTCACCGTTTTGCGCCAACAACCTCGGGCCGTCGAGAACTGCCGCTACCCTTCCCATCCACTGCTATACCCTGGCCTCACCCCTCTTGCTCCGCCCAGACATGTAGCCGACCCGCCCCACTTCTTGCCTCATTTTCACCACCAACAGCTGCCTGCCTCCATGCCGATTCTCTGGCCATTACGCTCGGCCTCGTCTTTGTGTGCTAGTGACGCAGCAACCTTAGTATTAATAAGGTATATATATAGTGTTTTTCTATATATGCATAAGTTTATAATAGTTTACTATTGATAATTGAGGTTTGGATATAATACGTTGTTTTAATAACTGGAGATAGTTCAAATGTGTGTATTTCTTTCAAATTTGTATTACTATTTTCATTTTATATACAATATTAATATATAGTATGTATAAGTTATAAGTTATATTTTGAATATATATATATATATATATATATATATATGATATGTTATAATATTTCGAAAGAATAAACGTAAGTCTTATGTAGCTATGTTCGCGTATACATATAGATTGCTTACATCAGCTTATATAAGTTATTAATCTACCAGTTTTTTAAGCATATGAGTGTGCACTGTTGTTTCAAGCTGTGTAAGTGGTTATGGGTATAAAAATATATACAGTGGTAATTATATTGCAGTTATACTGTGTAAGTGGTTATAATATAAATATATATACAGTTGTAGTTTATAAGTATAAAATGTTATGTATATACTGTCATTTGTGTAAGTGGTTAATGGCTTGAGTACTTTATATTTTGTTGATATAACGGTATTCTATGTTGTAAAGTATATATAAGCTAATTTTATAATATTGTAAGGTTCAGTTATATATACACGTTAACTGTTAAGTTGATGTTTAAATTTATAAATTTTTTTTATCAGCCGATGTTCATAGAGATGGCGTATTATGACTCAATTTCCATATTTGTAAATTTATGAAGTTAAACTTGTTTATTCATATATATATATATATATATATATATATATACATATACATGTTATGTTAGTATTTTTGAAAATAGATGTATTTACCTAATACCTTATACTTGCATTTATATTAAAAGTCTGGGAAAATGTAGATATATGTGTTAATTTCAAACTATATTATGTGGATATGTTTGTTTATTATATACGTTTCATTTTAAAACAATGGATTTTGAAATACATATATGTATTTGATTTAAATATTTTAAATATAGAATATGATTTTATATATATAGTTAAATATATATATATATATATATATATATATATATATATATTCACTTATACCACTTGTCATCATCGATCGGTTCTAATTTGATTTCGTCAATTCTTTATCTATCAGTTTTTCGGTCCGTAGTGCCCGTTTCTTCATTGAATTTGTACTCATCTCACTTTGCGCTGGATTCGTAGCTCAATTCTGTGTCAAATTTAGCTTGTCTCGAAAGGTGAGCAATCACTCACGATTAATGTTCTTTTATTTATAAATTTGATTTCAATTGAAACGACAACTGAAATATGCTGCGGTAGTTATTTACACCGTTATATATGTTATTACCTGTATCAGTTCACCTGTGACATCTGACACCATTATTTGTTAATTATTTATGCGATGATAATACAGTTTGGCTGATAATTGATTGATTGTTGATGTTTATATTGGATGTTAAATGGTTAAGTATAAAGTGATAGATAATTTGAATTTGAAATTGACGTAGGATAGTTAAAAATTGAGAACGACATATGTGTAAATTTGATTAAATGACATTTGTGTAATATGACCCTTAAATGTTAAATAAACTGACACGTAGGATTTGGTTAATTACACCTTGAACCACTGAATGTATGTTGTTAAATTGATGGTGTATGAAATTGTAAATGGATGACAAGTGAAGAACCGTAATGTAATAATCTTTAATCTACATGAAATGATAGTGTAGATTCTAGAAATAATTATATTAATTTGCGCAAACAACAATGTAAATTAATACGATTATTTCAGAATTATTTGAATTAATTATTGGATTGTTATTGATGGTTGCTATTGCTTGTTTATTTACTTTGACACCATCCCAGTTATCACACTGCAAGTTCCCTTTGCTATGCTTTGATTTTTGAATTGAATTGGAATCGGGTTGAAATGATAAATACCCAAATGAATTTGACCTAGGATAGAGAATTAAATAAAACCCCGATTGATCAATAATTTGATTTAAAATAAAATGAAGATTTTATTTGAATAAATAATAAGTTTTGAAAGGAAGTTGGAATTTAAATTTAATGAAAGAAAATGTTAATATTTAATATTTGAAACAAAATATTAACAAGTAGTTGTTGAAAGAACGTTGTTTTATAATAAATTATTTAATAATAAAATTTGGAATTATTCATTGTATTAAGTTTGAAATTATTTGATTATTAAGTTTTGAAATTATTTAACGATTAAGTTTTGAAATTATTTAACGATTAAGTTTTGAAATACTTAATAATTAAGTTTTGAAATTATTTAATAATTGAATAAGATTGAATTATTTGATAATTAAATAAAAATTTGAATTCTTTGATAAGAGCAATTGAACTTTTGAATAAGAAATTTGAACTTCGTTAATAAATGTAATTGGGTTAAGTTTTGGGAAAATTATTTAAGTAAGTTAACAAGTAGATTTGAACTTCTGAATAAGTGAACTAAGTTTCTTTATTAACTGAGTCTTGAAATTTGTAAATAAGTAAATAGATAAATGAAATTGAATTTCTATAACAAGAAATGAAAATGTGATTTATTGAAATTAATGCAAGACTTGAATTTAAAAGAAGTTGATTTGACGAATCTAATTTAGTTAAATTGAAGTTTGATTTAATGAAGTTGAACTTAAGTAATTGATTTAATGAATTGGAAATTAAATGGAAATTGTGTTGAATGACAAATTTATTTAACAAATATTGAATGAAATCGATCAATGAATTTAAATTGTTTTGAACGTTAAATTAAATTAATTTAAATGTTTTCGGAATGAAATATTATACGAACTTAAATCAATATTTGAATTGTTTAAATAAAAGTTGAAATTGAACTGTAAGATTTTGAATTGGTAATTTGAAAGTTTTGGAACGTAAATTTTGAAAATTGATATAGGAAGACAAATGAAATAATGGTTTACAAATTATAATTTAAAATTGAATATGATTTGGTTTTGAAATCTATTAAACGACCAATCGGTGTAATAATTACGAAAGTTATTAAAAAAACCGGAATCGGTTATGGATATACTCTCTATCTAAACCGAAAACTACTGTGACGCCCCACCTCTATACCCACGCTAGCCAAGAACATTACGGTGAATGCTGTCAACTAGCACGGAGAATAAGGCTGTTGAGGAGCGACCATCCGTGTAATTGCTTTGGGCGAGCATCGATATGTCAGATAGTATAACATGCATTTCTTATCAAGAGGGAAATCCGACATACCGATACAAACTCAAAGATACTACACAGTGGTTATAATATCTTCAGAAACAAATATAGAAATAAACATAACATAAATCAGTCACAGACAATTCATATCACAAAGGCGGAAATAGATATGAATATAACACATGAAAGTGTACATCAGAGTAGTGGTCAAACAAGATCCACAATATCAAAAAGAATAGATACAAGTGCAAGACAAAAGAATAAGTATACATCATAGAGTCTGTATCTCAAATGTATACAACAAAAACTACTAAACTAAAGTAGTTAGCCAAAAGTCAGAAGATGGTTCCAGATAGGAAGCCATGAGGAAGCACCTGTAATATCTCAGTCTGACCCGAGTATTATTTAATAAGAAAATAATAAACGGATCAGTCTAGCTATAAATATCAGATGAAATGATATAGAATAAGAGATATGACTAAACATATAATAATCACAATGCCAAGCTGTGATATATAAGTAATTGAAAATCAATAAGAGATTAATCAATATCACAATAATCTACTCAAGGATCAAAAGGAATGTCATACTTCTAATTTCATTCACCAAGCCACAATAATTGATAAATCAAATCAATAGAAATCACGAAGATAGGTGAAGCATAAATTCCAGAATTCAACACACGAAATCCAGAAATCACAAGAAAAGGATGGCCAATCCCATAAAAATGAGCCGGAGCTCCTCCAAACAGGGTATAGTCCCCCATTGCGGACATTGAGCCGAAGCTCCTCCTGGTGAGCCGAAGCTTCTCCTGACAGGGTATAATCCCCCATTGCGGACTTTGAGCCGAAGCTCCTCCTGGTGAGCCGAAGCTCCTCCTGACAGGGTATAGTCCCCCATTGTGGACTTTGAGCCGAAGCTCCTCCTGGTGAGCTGAAGCTCCACAAAAATGAAGTATCATCCTCGACATGGACAAAGAGACATCGCACATTGCTAGTCTAAATCACAAAGATGATCGTCATGATCAACGAGAAGTGTCGATTACAGTAAGCTAGTAAATATGTGAGCTTAGCTTCATGTCCCATAACCACTAGCTTAACTTAAATATTTACGAACAAATTGTAAGTCTCCACTAGAAAATTGTCACAAGAGTTTCAATCGAACAAGTCCAAGAATTAACCGACGAAGTAAACGCAAGCGTTTCATACTACTTGTTTTACTAAGTCGTTTAATTGGATTTCTCATACGAGTGAGGTAAAGATTTGTATATACTAATAGATTAGAAATCGGTTTGAGAAAACGATCTTTGTAATAAAATAGTGTTGAAATCATTTGAAGAAAGAGTTTTGATATTTACTACTAGTATAGAAAACCTTTATATTATTAAAGTGACAAATCACAAAGAAGATTGTAAGAACAATCAATCAGTAAAATTCACATTCGAAGACGTGAATAAAATCCAAAAAAACCGATAAAGAATCCATCGAAATGGATATTCAAAAATCCCTAAAAAGGAGTCATCAAAGTCATAATAAATGATAACAACAAATAGGATCATCACGAATCGATTTAAATTGGAATTCTCAATCAAATAGGCAAATAGGCAAAATAGTGCTGATTCAGACGTCTGAAATCAAGGATTCAGACGTCTGAATCTGGAAAATAAATATTTTCCAAAGGCAGAATTCAGACGTCTGAATCCTTGAATCCAGACATCTGAAATAGGCACTTTTTAGCCTATTTCCTTTCTGGTTCCAAATGAACTAATTCAGACGTCTGAAACCATATATTCAGAAGTCTGAATCTGGGAATAGAAATCTTCTCAGAACAATATTCAGACGTCTGAATATTACGTTCTAGACGTCTGAATCTGGGGTTCAGGGCATTCCCTGAACCTAGGCCAAAAATGGCCAAACGAATATCGGAAACGATCGAATGAGCAAATGGCGATGACTAAGGAATTACGTCGAACGACAACCCAGCCTAAACGGCTCTTCGATACGCCTCAAATATCAATGTCCAAATATCCATAATAGGATATTCATAAATTAGACCAAAACACCAAAAATTGGAATTTACACAAAATCAATCCAAACCAAAATCAATTGCACACGAATAAACGTTAGGAATTCATACCTAACAATCGAAGATAATTATAGACAAAGATGTGAGATAAAATTCTCACCTTTGAACACAAACGATTGAAGAAGAAGCTATAGAACAATGACAATGACAATCACTCTTCAATCTCAACACTAGAAGCTTGAATCTAAGCTTAAAAGAGAAACATTTCCTAAATTAGGTTTAGGAATTTTCTGAAATCAAAGAGAGAAAGAGTTGGAGAAGAAGAAGGAAATGCTTACAAATGGGTTCACTTGAGTTTGGAGCAAGAAGATGGATTTGCTAATGGAAACTAGAGCTTAGAATTTCCTAATTCTTTTTCTCTTTCCCCATTTTTGATGAAGCTTGAATGTATTAGGAAATTATGAAGTAATGAAGAGGAGAAGGGTTGGGACTGAATACATAAGTGGCTCAGCCCAAACCAAAGCCCTAAGTACAAAGTAGCAAAAATCAACTTTCTCCAAACATATCGAAGCTTATACTCAAAAAGGTCGCAAACGGCATTTTGAACTCAATGGAAGTGGTCTCGAGTCCTAATTCGGCTGTTTGCAAAAAGTAGCTTTTCGGACTAAAATCCGACTAACGATAAAATATTTAAATAAAATATTTAAATATAAAATCGATAAATATGCGGGTTGTTACAGACTCCCCTCCTTAAAGAAATTGCGTCCTCGCAATATTTAAGAAGAAGATAAGAAGTAACAACCATAAAAGCATATTAACACAAAAGAAAATTTGAAATAGAAAGTTCACCATAAAGAGCATGAAAGGGTAAGCCTGAACGGGATCGCTCGATGAATTCCCAGGATTCCCAAGAGCAATCCTTAGGATCTGAGAACCATTGAACTTTTACAAGAAGAACATCTTTATTCCGAAGGCGCTCAACCTCCGAAGCAATGATGCGAATGGAATGTTGCTCATAAGTCAAATCTGGTGAAACTTCAATTTCATCAATAACACCGGGCTCAAGAATAAAATAGGAAACCTAAAAGCATTTCCATAGTTAAAAGACGCAGAAAACGTCAAGAATAGCAGAAAATTGAGCCGGTGCAACAGCGTAGTACAAAAACGGTACGCCCGAGAAACTAGAAACTCAAATAATTTGGGACATCAGCGTAGTACAAAAACGGTACGCCCAATGAACCAAAGCCCGAATAATTTCTAAACACCGATGTAGTACAAAAACGGTACGTCCAATGAATCAAAAAGCGAAGACATTGATGTAGTACAAACGGTACATCCAATGAATCAAGATAAGACGGAACATCGATGTAGTATAATAACAGTGCATCCGATGAACCGAACACCATAAAAGAACATCAGACGCAAGTCCATAAAAGAAATGAGATGAAACTCAATAAAACGAAGTACATCAAAACGCCCGATGAACCTGATAAAAAGATAATTCCATTCAGACATCATCAAAGAATCAACCACTTGTTGCTTACGAAAAAGCGCATTGGCAACACAATTTCCCTTCCAGGAATAAAAAGAATATCAAGATCATAAGATGTCAGGAACTCGAGTCAACATGGAGTTCCATATGAGAAAATAATTATTCCAAAGATTTATGATCGGGGTCGACAACAGATTTCTCATCCAAAAATGATGATGCCAAACTCTAAAAGCGAAAACAATAGCCGCGAGCACTAGATCATGAGTGGCATACCTAGTCTCAATCGACCTTTAATGATTTAGAAGCACAAGTGATAGCACGTTATCTTATGTAAGAGAACGGCATCCAAACCAATACGATAAGCATTGGTACAAAAGATAAAGTCTTGGTTCCCCCTCGGGAATCACAAGAGCAAGAGTGTCGAAAAGAAAGAATTTCTTTTAAATAATTTTCTTTCCCGAAAAGCTAAAACTTTCAAAATCACAATTATCTCAATGTAAAAATATTTCTAGAAAAATTTACATTTTACAAGTCAATATATCGTTTCTGATTGTCTCATCAAAGCGTTTAGGAAATTCCTATCGATAACGTTGATCAAGCGCATCGACCAAAATTCTTAAAACACTAAATGGGCAATGCAATCACAAAATCGTATTCTATAGGATAAGTAAGTTTCTCAAAAACTTCTAAGAATATTCTTTGTTCGTTTTAAGAACAAAAATCCGGTTATACTTCTAAATAAATCTTATGAAAAAGATTTTGCAAAATTTTAAATTGCTATTTTCATCCAAAAATCAATAAATAAAGGAATGGTCTCACCGAAATATTCATAGAATATTTGATATATAAAATGGATGAAATAAGCTGGACAAATTGAATGACAAAATAAGTCATTCATTAGAATCATAACGAGTGCGGAGTGCGTAAGCGGAATGCTAACTCACGCAACTCGTCGCCAAATGAAAATCGATGGCAAGGTCGAACTAGAAAGACCTTAACACCACACAAAAGATTTCTTAGGTGATAATTCTAAGACAAACTCAAAAATACCAAAAAATTTCTCTAACTACATGAATGAGAGAAATAACACTTTCCTTATAAGTGGGCTTAAGGAATAAAATGATGCCATCAAGTTGGAATCAAAATCATAAAGGAAAAATAGAAATCTGCTTAACAGATTGAAAATTTCGAAGAGGAATAGTCCACACGAGAAAATAGGATATGGGCTTCACAACGATTAAGCCAATCCTTACAAAAATCAATTTCGAAGCCTAAGTAAAAATATCGACTCGGAAAGAAAAATCACATAAAATAATTTTCGACATCAAATAAAAGCGAATTGAGTGTTGCAGATCTACCATCCGGATTCGCAAACCTCAAAGAAGTCATCAAGCCCAAAATATTCAAAGAAAAAGAATCGACAAGTTCTTTTGATATAAAATAGTGAGATGAAACCCATATCAAAAAGAACTCAAATAGAAAGTTCACGAAATAAAACAATGCCATCAAGGATTGAATGTAAAATACCTTGACTAAGAGAAGAGCTGCTAGGGGCTTGCAGCTTTCCTTCTCTCCTGCTTTGACGCTTGGGACACGAAGAAATATAATGATCCGCACTTTTGCAATAGCGGAAAGAAATAGGCCTTGGACACCTATTTATATAGTGGTCCCTAGAGCCACAATTGTAGCATTCTCCGCGATTAGGGATGGGAGTATTAGCTATAGAAGTCTCTTGCTTCGCCCTCTTGTTAGGATTAGGACTTTCAAACCTAATAAAGGGATGCCTCTTCTTGTTGTTGTTGGAGTTCGGTTTGGCACTCCCAACCTCGACATCAATTTCTCTATCGGCCTCTTCAAGACGAAGAGCGATATCAATAAGCTGATCAAATGAAACCTCAAGTTTCAGGAGTAATGACTTCTTAAGATTCTTATTCAAGCCATAGTAAAATCTCTGATTTTTCTTCAATGGGGTGTTGATGTATTCAACCCCGTATTTGGACAGAGATTCGAAAGATGCGACATAGTCTGTCACAGAAGATTCACCTTGAACAAGGTCTATGAAACGCCGGGCCAAAGTTACTTTTTCAGCCTCCGGCACAAATTTCAATTCGAATCTTTCTCGGAATTGCTCCCAAGTGAGATCCGCCTCAACGATTTCAGAAACCAAAAGCTCATACCAATCTAATGCTCTTTCTTGGAGCATGCTAGAAGCCACTTGGACTCGATGAAGGTCAATAAGGTTCATGCGAGAAAAGATGCGATCGCATGATTTGAGCCAAGCTTGAATTTCTATAACACTCTCGGATCCTTTGAATGGCCTTCCACCCAAATCGGTATAGTCTCTGCACAAGCGTGCAAAACCGAATCTATAATGAGTAGGCTCTGGAATGGGTCCGGCTGCTTGAGCGTTCTTTACTAGATCAAGAAGTTGCTGAGCAGACATAAATACTCCATCCTGGGGAGTAGCACTAGATTGACCGACGCTGGGACGGCCTGGTCTAACCATTTCTCTTCTTTAAGAAAGAAAGAAGGAGAAAAGTTATTCTCAAAATAAATATCAAGCAATCTTGATAGATAAAACAAGGAATCATAAAAGAAAATAGGATAGGACGGTACGAAGACCCGAATAAAATCCTAAAGCACGACTCCTAAGATGGACTTAGGACGATGATCCTTGTTATAATATTCCATATTGTTCCGAAGTTTGGCTTTGATACCAAGCTGTGACGCCCCACCTCTATACCCACGCTAGCCAAGAACATTACAGTGAATGCTGTCAACTAGCACGGAGAATAAGGCTGTTGAGGAGCGACCATCCGTGTAATTGCTTTGCGTGAGCATCGATATGTCAAATAGTATAACATGTATTTCTTATCAAGAGGGAAATATGACATACCGACACAAACTCAAAGCTACTACACAGTGGCTATAATATCTTCAGAAACAAATATAGAAATAAACATAACATAAATCAGTCACAGACAATTCATATCACAAAGGCGGAAATAGATATGAATATAACACATGAAAGTGTACATCAGAGTAGTGGTCAAACAAGATCCACAATATCAAAAAGAATAGATACAAGTGCAAGACAAAAGAATAAGTATACATCATAGAGTCTGTATCTCAAATGTATACAACAAAAACTACTAAACTAAAGTAGTTAGCCAAAAGTCAAAAGATGGTTCCAGATAGGAAGCCATGAGGAAGCACCTGTAATATCTCAGTCTGACCCGAGTATTATTTAATAAGAAAATAATAAACGGATCAGTCTAGCTGTAAATATCAGATGAAATGATATAGAATAAGAGATATGACTAAACATATAATAATCACAATGCCAAGTTGTGATATATAAGTAATTGAAAATCAACAAGAGATTAATCAATATCACAATAATCTACTCAAGGATCAAAAGGAATGTCATACTCCTAATTTCATTCACCAAGCCACAATAATTGATAAATCAAATCAATAGAAATCACGAAGATAGGTGAGGCATAAATTCCAGAATTCAACACACGAAATCCAAAAATCACAAGAAAAGGATGGCCAATCCCATAAAAATGAGCCGGAGCTCCTCCAAACAGGGTATAGTCCCCCATTGCGGACATTGAGCCGAAGCTCCTCCTGGTGAGCCGAAGCTCCTCCTGACAGGGTATAGTCCCCCATTGCGGACTTTGAGCCGAAGCTCCTCTTGGTGAGCCGAAGCTCCTCCTGGTATAGTCCCCCATTGCGGACTTTGAGCCGAAGCTCCTCCTGACAGGGTATAGTCCCCCATTGCGGACTTTGAGCCGAAGCTCCTCATGACAGGGTATAGTCCCCCATTGCGGACTTTGAGCCGAAACTCCTCATGACAGGGTATAGTCCCCCATTGCGGACTTTGAGCCGAAGCTCCTCCTGCTGAGCCGAAGCTCCACAAAAATGAAGTATCGTCCTCGACATGGACAAAGAGACATCGCACATTGCTAGTCTAAATCACAAAGATGATCGTCATGATCAACAAGAAGTGTCGATTACAGTAAGCTAGTAAATATATGAGCTTAGCTTCATGTCCCATAACCACTAGCTTAACTTAAATATTTACGAACAAATTGTAGGTCTCCACTAGAAAATTGTCACAAGAGTTTCAATCGAACAAGTCCAAGAATTAACCGACGAAGTAAACACAAGCGTTTCATACCACTTGTTTTACTAAGTAGTTTAATTGGATTTCTCATACGAGCGAGGTAAAGATTTGTATATACTAATAGATTAGAAATCGGTTTGAGAAAACGATCTTTGTAATAAAATAGTGTTGAAATCATTTGAAGAAAGAGTTTTGATATTTACTACTAGTATAGAAAACCTTTATATTTTTAAAGTGACAAATCACAAAGAAGATTGTAAGAACAATCAATCAGTAAAATTCACATTCGAAGACATGAATAAAATCCAAAGAAACCGATAAAGAATCCATCGAAATGGATATTCAAAAATCCCTGAAAAGGGGTCATCAAAGTCATAATAAATGATAACAACAAATAGGATCATCACGAATCGATTTAAATTGGAATTCTCAAGCAAATAGGCAAATAGGCAAAATAGTGCTGTTTCAGACGTCTGAAATCAAGGATTCAGACGTCTGAATCTGGAAAATAAATATTTTCCAAAGGCAGAATTCAGACGTCTGAATCCTTGAATCCAGACATCTGAAATAGGCACTTTGTAGCCTATTTCCTTTCTGGTTCCAAATGAACCAATTCAGACGTCTGAAACCATATATTCAGACGTCTGAATCTGGGAATAGAAATCTTCCCAGAACAATATTCAGACGTCTGAATATTACGTTCTAGACGTCTGAATCTGGGGTTCAGGGAATTCCCTGAACCTAGGCCAAAAATGGCCAAACGAATATCGGAAACGATCGAACGAGCAAATGGCGATGACTAAGGAATTACGTCGAACGACAACCCAGCCTAAACGGCTCTTCGATACGCCTCAAATATCAATGTCCAAATATGCATAATAGGATTTTCATAAATTAGACCAAAACACCAAAAATTGGAATTTACACAAAATCAATCCAAACCAAAATCAATCGCACACGAATAAACGTTAGGAATTCATACCTAACAATCGAAGATAACTATAGACAAAGATGTGAGATAAAAATCTCACCTTTGAACCCAAACGATTGAAGAAGAAGCTATAGAACAATGACAATGACAATCACTCTTCAATCTCAACACTAGAAGCTTGAATCTAAGCTTAAAAGAGAAACATTTCCTAAATTAGGTTTAGGAATTTTCTGAAATCAAAGAGAGAAAGAGTTGGAGAAGAAGAAGGAAATGCTTACCAATGGGTTCACTTGAGTTTGGAGCAAGAAGATGGATTTGCTAATGGAAACTAGAGCTTAGGATTTCCTAATTCTTTTTCTCTTCCCCCATTTTTGATGAATCTTGAATGTATTAGGAAATTATGAAGTAATGAAGAGGAGAAGGGTTGGGACTGAATACATAAGTGGCTCAGCCCAAACCAAAGCCCTAAGTACAAAGTAGCAAAAATCAACTTTCTCCAAACATATCGAAGCTTATACTCAAAAAGGTCGCAAACGGCATTTTGAACTCAATGGAAGTGGTCTCGAGTCCTAATTCGGCTGTTTGCAAAAAGTAGATTTTCGGACTAAAATCCGACTAACGATAAAATATTTAAATAAAATATTTAAATATAAAATCGATAAATATGCGGGTTGTTACAGACTCCCCTCCTTAAAGAAATTGCGTCCTCGCAATATTTAAGAAGAAGATAAGAAGTAACAACCATAAAAGCATATTAACACAAAAGAAAATTTAAAATAGGAAGTTCACCATAAAGAGCATGAAATGGTAAGCCTGAACGGGATCGCTCGATGAATTCCCAGGATTCCCAAGAGCAATCCTTAGGATCTGAGAACCATTGAACTTTCACAAGAAGAACATCTTTATTCCGAAGGCGCTCAACCTCCGAAGCAATGATGCGAATGGAATATTGCTTATAAGTCAAATCTGGTGAAACTTCAATTTCATCAATAACACCGGGCTCAAGAATAAAATAGGAAACCTAAAAGCATTTTCATAGTTAAAAGACGTAGAAAACGTCAAGAATAGCAGAAAATTGAGCCGGTGCAACAGCGTAGTACAAAAACGGTACGCCCGAGGAACTTGAAACTCAAATAATTTGGGACATCAGCGTAGTACAAAAACGGTACGCCCAATGAACCAAAGCCCAAATAATTACAAAACACCGACGTAGTACAAAAACGGTACGTCCAATGAATCAAAAAGAGAAGACATTGATGTAGTACAAACGGTACATCCAATGAATCAAGATAAGACGGAACATTGATGTAGTATAATAACAGTGCATCCGATGAACCGAACACCATAAAAGAACATCAGACGCAAGTCCATAAAAGAAATGTGATGAAACTCAATAAAACGAAGTACATCAAAACGCCCGATGAACCTGATAAAAAGATAATTCCATTCAGACATCATCAAAGAATCAACCACTTGTTGCTTACGACAAAGCGCATTGGCAACACAATTTCCCTTCCAGGAATAAAAAGAATATCAAGATCATAAGATGTCAGGAAATCGAGTCAACATGGAGTTCCATATGAGAAAATAATTATTCCAAAGATTTATGATCGGGGTAGAGAACAGATTTCTCATCCAAAAATGATGATGCCAAACTCTAAAAGCGAAAACAATAGCCGCGAGCACTAGATCATGAGTGGCATACCTAGTCTCAATCGGCCTTTAATGATTTAGAAGCACAAGTGATAGCACGTTATCTTATGTAATAGAACGGCATCCAAACCAATACGATAAGCATTGGTACAAAAGATAAAGTCTTGGTTCCCCCTCGGGAATCACAAGAACAAGAGTGTCGAAAAGAAAGAATTTCTTTTAAATAATTTTCTTTCCCGAAAAGCTAAAACTTTTAAAATCACAATTATCTCAATGTAAAAATATTTCTAGAAAAATTTACATTTTACAAGTCAATATATCGTGTCTGATTGTCTCATCAAAGCGTTTAGGAAATTCCTATCGATAACGTTGATCAAGCGCATCGACCAAAATTCTTAAAACACTAAATGGGCAATGCAATCACAAAATCGTATTCTATAGGATAAGTAAGTTTCTAAAAAACTTCTAAGAATATTCTTACAAAAATCCGGTTATACTTCTAAATAAATCTTATGAAAAAGATTTTGCAAAATTTTAAATTGCTATTTTCATCCAAAAATCAATAAATAAAAGAATGACCTCATCGAAATATTCATAGAATATTTGATATATAAAATGGATGAAATAAGCTGGACAAATTGAATGACAAAATAAGTCATTCATTAGAATCATAACGAGTGCGGAGTGCGTAAGTGGAATGCTAACTCACGCAACTCGTCGCCAAATGAAAATCGGTGGCAAGGTCGAACTAGAAAGACCTTAACACCACACAAAAGATTTCTTAGGTGATAATTATAAGACAAACTCAAAAATACCGGAAAATTTCTCTAACTACATGAATGAGAGAAATAACACTTTCCTTATAAGTGGGCTTAAGGAATAAAATGATGCCATCAAGTTGGAATCTAAATCATAAAGGAAAAATAGAAATCTGCTTAACAGATTGAAAATTTCGAAGAGGAATAGTCCACACGAGAAAATAGGATATGGGCTTCACAACGATTAAGCCAATCCTTACAAAAATCAATTTCGAAGCCTAAGTAAAAATATCGACTCGGAAAGAAAAATCACATAAAATAATTTTCGACATCAAATAAAAGCGAATTGAGTGTTGTAGATCTACCATCCGGATTCGCAATCCTCAAAGAAGTCATCAAGCCCAAAATATTCAAAGAAAAAGAATCGACAAGTTCTTTTGATATAAAATAGTGAGATGAAACCCATATCAAAAAGAACTCAAATAGAAAGTTCACGAAATAAAACAATGCCATCAAGGATTGAATGTAAAAATACCTTGACTAAGAGAAGAGCTGCTAGGGGCTTGCAGCTTTCCTTCTCTCCTGCTTTGACGCTTGGGACACGAAGAGATATAATGATCCGCACTTTTGCAATAGCGGCAAGAAATAGGCCTTGGACACCTATTTATATAGTGGTCCCTAGAGCCACAATTGTAGCATTCTCCGCGATTAGGGATGGGAGTATTAGCTATAGAAGTCTCTTGCTTCGCCCTCTTGTTAGGATTATGACTTTCAAACCTAATAAAGGGATGCCTCTTCTTGTTGTTGTTGGAGTTCGGTTTGGCACTCCCAACCTCGACATCAATTTCTCTATCGGCCTCTTCAAGACGAAGAGCGACATCAATAAGCTGATCAAATGAAACCTCAAGTTTCAGGAGTAATGACTTCTTAAGATTCTTATTCAAGCCATAGACAAATCTCTGATTTTTGTTCAATGGGGTGTTGATGTATTCAACCCCGTATTTGGACAGAGATTCGAAAGATGCGACATAGTCTGTCACAGAAGATTCACCTTGAACAAGGTCTATGAAACGCCGGGCCAAAGTTACTTTTTCAGCCTCCGGCACAAATTTCAATTCGAATCTTTCTCGGAATTGCTCCCAAGTGAGATCCGCCTCAACGATTTCAGAAACCAAAAGCTCATACCAATCTAATGCTCTTTCTTGGAGCATGCTAGAAGCCACTTGGACTCGATGAAGGTCAATAAGGTTCATGCGAGAAAAGATGTGATCGCATGATTTGAGCCAAGCTTGAATTTCTATAACACTCTCGGATCCTTTGAATGGCCTTCCACCCAAATCGGTATAGTCTCTGCACAAGCGTGCAAAACCGGATCTAGGATGAGTAGGCTCTGGAATGGGTCCGGCTGCTTGAGCGTTCTTTACTAGATCAAGAAGTTGCTGAGTAGACATAAATACTCCATCCTGGGGAGTAGCACTACATTGACCGGCGCTGGGACGGCCTGGTCTAACCATTTCTCTTCTTTAAGAAAGAAAGAAGGAGAAAAGTTATTCTCAAAATAAATATCAAGCAATCTTGATAGATAAAACAAGGAATCATGAAAGAAAATAGGATAGGACGGTATGAAGACCCGAATAAAATCCTAAAGCACGACTCCTAAGATGGACTTAGGACGATGATCCTTGTTATAATATTCCATATTGTTCCGAAGTTTGGCTTTGATACCAAGCTGTGACGCCCCACCTCTATACCCACGCTAGCCAAGAACATTACGGTGAATGCTGTCAACTAGCACGGAAAATAAGGCTGTTGAGGAGCGACCATCCGTGCAATTGCTTTGCGCGAGCATCGATATGTCAGATAGTATAACATGCATTTCTTATCAAGAGGGAAATCCGACATACCGACACAAACTAAAAGCTACTACACAGTGGCTATAATATCTTCAGAAACAAATATAGAAATAAACATAACATAAATCAGTCACAGACAATTCATATCACAAAGGCGGAAATAGATATGAATATAACACATGAAAGTGTACATCAGAGTAGTGGTCAAACAAGATCCACAATATCAAAAAGAATAGATACAAGTGCAAGACAAAAAAATAAGTATACATCATAGAGTCTGTATCTCAAATGTATACAACAAAAACTACTAAACTAAAGTAGTTAGCCAAAAGTCAGAAGATGGTTCCAGATAGGAAGCCATGAGGAAGCACCTGTAATATCCCAGTCTGACCCGAGTATTATTTAATAAGAAAATAATAAACGGATCAGTCTAGCTATAAATATCAGATGAAATGATATAGAATAAGAGATATGACTAAACATATAATAATCACAATGACAAGCTGTGATATATAAGTAATTGAAAATCAACAAGAGATTAATCAATATCACAATAATCTACTCAAGGATCAAAAGGAATGTCATACTCCTAATTTCATTCACCAAGCCACAATAATTGATAAATCAAATCAATAGAAATCACGAAGATAGGTGAAGCATAAATTCCAGAATTCAACACACGAAATCCAGAAATCACAAGAAAAGGATGGCCAATCCCATAAAAATGAGCCGGAGCTCCTCCAGACAGGGTATAGTCCCCCATTGCGGACATTGAGCCGAAGCTCCTCCTGGTGAGACGAAGCTCCTCCTGACAGGGTATAGTCCCCCATTGCGGACTTTGAGCCGAAGCTCCTCCTGGTGAGCCGAAGCTCCTCCTGACAGGGTATAGTCCCCCATTGCGGACTTTGAGCCGAAGCTCCTCCTGGTGAGCCGAAGCTCCTCCTGACAGGGTATAGTCCCCAATTGCAGACTTTGAGCCGAAGCTCCACAAAAATGAAGTATCGTCCTCGACATGGACAAAGAGACATCGCATATTGCTAGTCTAAATCACAAAGATGATCGTCATGATCAACGAGAAGTGTCGATTACAGTAAGCTAGTAAATATATGAGCTTAGCTTCATGTCCCATGACCACTAGCTTAACTTAAATATTTACGAACAAATTGTAGGTCTCCACTAAAAAATTGTCACAAGAGTTTCAATCGAACAAGTCCAAGAATTAACCGACGAAGTAAACACAAGCGTTTCATACCACTTGTTTTACTAAGTCGTTTAATTGGATTTCTCATACGAGTGAGGTAAAGGTTTGTGTATACTAATAGATTAGAAATCGGTTTGAGAAAACGATCTTTGTAATAAAATAGTGTTGAAATCATTTGAAGAAAGAGTTTTGATATTTACTACTAGTATAGAAAACCTTTATATTTTTAAAGTGACAAATCACAAAGAAGATTGTAAGAACAATCAATCAGTAAAATTCACATTCGAAGACGTGAATAAAATCCAAAGAAACCGATAAAGAATCCATCGAAATGGATATTCAAAAATCCCTAAAAAGGAGTCATCAAAGTCATAATAAATGATAACAACAAATAGGATCATCACGAATCGATTTAAATTGGAATTCTCAAGCAAATAGGCAAAATAGTGCTGATTCAGACGTCTGAAATGAAGGATTCAGACGTCTGAATCTGGAAAATAAATATTTTCCAAAGGACGTCTGAATCCTTGAATCCAGACATCTGAAATAGGCACTTTTTAGCCTATTTCCTTTCTGGTTCCAAATGAACCAATTCAGACGTCTAAAACCATATATTCAGACGTCTGAATCTGCGAATAGAAATCTTCCCAGAACAATATTCATACGTCTGAATATTACGTTCCAGACGTCTGAATCTGGGGTTCAGGGCATTCCCTGAACCTAGGCCAAAAATGGCCAAACGAATATCGGAAAAGATCGAACGAGCAAATGGCGATGACTAAGGAATTACGTCGAACGACAACCCAGCCTAAACGGCTCTTCGATACGCCTCAAATATCAATGTCCAAATATCCATAATAGGATTTTCATAAATTAGACCAAAACACCAAAAATTGGAATTTACATAAAATCAATCCAAACCAAAATCGATTGCACACGAATAAACGTTAGGAATTCATACCTAACAATCGAAGATAATTATAGACAAAGATGTGAGATAAAATTCTCACCTTTGAACCCAAACGATTGAAGAAGAAGCTATAGAACAATGACAATGACAATCACTCTTCAATCTCAACACTAGAAGCTTGAATCTAAGCTTAAAAGAGAAACATTTCCTAAATTAGGTTTAGGAATTTTCTGAAATCAAAGAGAGAAAGAGTTGGAGAAGAAGAAGGAAATGCTTACCAATGGGTTCACTTGAGTTTGGAGCAAGAAGATGGATTTGCTAATGGAAACTAGAGCTTAGGATTTCCTAATTCTTTTTCTCTTCCCCCATTTTTGATGAAGCTTGAATGTATTAGGAAATTATGAAGTAATGAAGAGGAGAAGGGTTGGGACTGAATACATAAGTGGCTCAGCCCAAACCAAAGCCCTAAGTACAAAGTAGCAAAAATCAACTTTCTCCAAACATATCGAAGCTTATACTCAAAAAGGTCGCAAACGGCATTTTGAACTCAATGGAAGTGGTCTCGAGTCCTAATTCGGCTGTTTGCAAAAAGTAGCTTTTCGGACTAAAATCCGACTAACGATAAAATATTTAAATAAAATATTTAAATATAAAATCGATAAATATGCGGGTTGTTACAGACTTCCCTCCTTAAAGAAATTGCGTCCTCGCAATATTTAAGAAGAAGATAAGAAGTAACAACCATAAAAGCATATTAACACAAAAGAAAATTTGAAATAGGAAGTTCACCATAAAGAACATGAAAGGGTAAGCCTGAACGGGATCGCTTGATGAATTCCCAGGATTCCCAAGAGCAATCCTTAGGATCTGAGAACCATTGAACTTTCACAAGAAGAACATCTTTATTCCGAAGGCGCTCAACCTCCGAAGCAATGATGTGAATGGAATGTTGCTCATAAGTCAAATCTGGTGAAACTTCAATTTCATCAATAACACCGGGCTCAAGAATAAAATAGGAAACCTAAAAGCATTTCCATAGTTAAAAGACGCAGAAAACGTCAAGAATAGCAGAAAATTGAGCCGGTGCAACAGCGTAGTACAAAAACGGTACGCCCGAGGAACTAGAAACTCAAATAATTTGGGACATCAGCGTAGTACAAAAACGGTACGCCCAATGAACCAAAGCCCGAATAATTTCAAAACACCGACGTAGTACAAAAACAGTACGTTTCATTTTAAAACAATGGATTTTGAAATACATATACGTATTTGATTTAAATATTTTAAATATAGAATATGATTTTATATATATAGTTAAATATATATTCACTTATACCACTTGTCATCATCGATCGGTTCTAATTTGATTTCGTCAATTCTATATCTATCAGTTTTCCGGTCCGTCGTGCCCGTTTCTTCGTTGAATTTGTACTCATCTCACTTTGCGCTGGATTCGTAGCTCAATTCTGTGTCAAATTTAGCTTGCCTCGAAAGATGAGCAATCACTCACGATTAATGTTCTTTTATTTATAAATTTGATTTCAATTGAAACGACAACTGAAATATGCTGCGGTAGTTATTTACACCGTTATATATGTTATTACCTGTATCAGTTCACCTGTGACATCTGACACCATTATTTGTTAATTATTTATGCGATGATAATACAGTTTGGCTGATAATTGATTGATTGTTGATGTTTATATTGGATGTTAAATGGTTAAGTATAAAGTGATAGATAATTTGAATTTGAAATTGACGTAGGATAGTTAAAAATTGAAAACGACATATGTGTAAATTTGATTAAATGACATTTGTGTAATATGACCCTTAAATGTTAAATAAACTGACACGTAGGATTTGGTTAATTACACCTTGAACCACTGAATGTATGTTGTTAAATTGATGGTGTATGAAATTGTAAATGGATGACAAGTGAAGAACCGTAATGTAATAATCTTTAATCTACATGAAATGATAGTGTAGATTCTAGAAATAATTATATTAATTTGCGCAAACAACAATGTAAATTAATACGATTATTTCAGGATTATTTGAATTAATTATTGGATTGTTATTGATGGTTGTTATTGCTTGTTTATTTACTTTGACACCATCCCAGTTATCACACTACAAGTTCCCTTTGCTATGTTTTGATCTTTGAATTGAATTGGAATCGGGTTGAAATGATAAATACCCAAATGAATTTGACCTAGGATAGAGAATAAATAAAAACCCGATTGATCAATAATTTGATTTAAAAATAAAATGAAGATTTTATTCGAATAAATAATATGTTTTGAAAGGAAGTTGGAATTTAAATTTAATGAAATAAAATGATAATATTTAATATTTGAAACAAAATATTAACAAGTAGTTGTTGAAAGAACGTTGTTTTATAATAAATTATTTAACAATAAAATTTGGAATTATTCATTGTATTAAGTTTGAAATTATTTGATTATTAAGTTTTGAAATTATTTAACGATTAAGTTTTGAAATTATTTAACGATTAAGTTTGCAAATACTTAATAATTAAGTTTTGAAATTATTTAATAATTGAATATGATTGAATTATTTGATAATTAATTAAAAATTTGAATTCTTTGATAAGAGCAATTGAACTTTTGAATAAGAAATTTGAACTTCGTTAATAAATGTAATTGGGTTCTTTATTTATTAAGTTTTGGGAAAATTATTTAAGTAAGTTAATAAGTAGATTTGAACTTCTGAATAAGTGAACTAAGTTTCTTTATTAACCGAGTCTTGAAATTTGTAAATAAGTAAATAAATAAATGAAATTGAATTTCTTTAACAAGAAATGAAATTGTGATTTATTGAAATTAATGTAAGACTTGAATTTAAAGAAGTTGATTTGACGAATCTAATTTAGTTAAATTGAAGTTTGATATAATGAAGTTGAACTTAAGTAATTGATTTAATGAATTGGAAATTAAACGGAAATTGTGTTGAATAACAAATTTACTTAATAAATATTGAATGAAATCGATCAATGAATTTAAATTGTTTTGAACGTTAAATTAAATTAATTTGAATGTTTTCGAAATGAAATATTATACGAACTTGAATCAATATTTGAATTGTTTAAATAAAAGTTGAAATTGAATTGTAAGATTTTGAATTGGTAGTTTGGAAGTTTTGGAACGTAAATTTTGAAAATTGATATAGGAAGACAAATGAAATAATGGTTTACAAATTATAATTTGAAATTGAATCTGATTTGGTTTTGAAATCTATTAAACGACCAATCGGTGTAATAATTACGAAAGTTATTAAAGAAACCGGAATCGGTTATGAATATGCTCTCTATCTAAGTGGTTGGAATGATGTATGTGATGACTGAAGAAAGAGAACGATAATGGATAGCCTTGACACTTATGTCAAATTGGAAATGACTAAAACACGAGCCGTGCCCGGCCAAATGGGGTTAGCCACCTCGAGCGAACACACTTCTTCGTAAACTACTCATTACTTGTTATTGATTGGTGCACCCTCGTACTTTTGGGAGTGTTGTTTCGCGGTGTTGCGATCGTTGCGGCGATGCGTTTTCACCAGTCTGGATCAGGCAAACGGTAGTTTGACTACCTTGGGTATTGCCTCATGTGCCTTGTCATACTTGTATCCCTATATACTTCCGAAAACCGACATCAATACGTTCAATGTATCAGCTGCCAAGCAATCGAATGCCGGAAAACCGAACACTTAGGGTTTTAAGAAAAAGAAAGAGGTAGAAGAAGAAAGAAAAAGATAGAACAGAACAATATCAGAATCTCACAATCGCAGCAGAGCAACATATAATAGATAAATGAATAATCATTAAAACAAAAGAACGGTATATTTTATACATTACATCACATTACATTCATTATCAGAGTTTACAACAACAAACAGCGGAAAAGAAATAATATATACTAGTGAATACGTCATGCCATCCATCTTTCCTCCAGCAACTCATGAATTCCAGAATATCCTGATAAACCTGACTCTAGACTGTCCGTGTGGAAATTGGTGGGCACCCAGAGTTTAAGAAGGGAAACAATAAACTCCAGGTCAGTCATGTGACTGGTGTGAGAATTTAAAACAGTTTATATTTAAAACAAAGTAGAGGATAATTTTAAAATAGATTCGCAATGCTTTTTAGAAAATGCGACTACAATAAGGCCTCCCGCACACACACGATGCAAACGCAGAATCAGAGGAGATTTCTCCTTATGATAGTCAAAGATGCTTGATACGCATTAAAAAGAAACATTTGATATTATTACTAGTGCATAGTGTAGGAAAAATCATTTCGAAAGTAAAGATATAAATCTTATCCAGCATAGGCATTTCGCACTTACGTCTACTATAGCTACCATCCAAACAGTGGGGCGCCACCATAAGTGAATGATAGGTTCTACAACTAAAACCGTACAAGATCGTATTGTTTCTTTGGATTTCCAACAAATGGTCAGGCCAAGGAACTTCCCATTTCCACATGGAAACGCCTCTGGAATGACGTCCCGAGAACCTAACCGGATCTCTGCCAACACAAGGCCGGGTTACCCTTAACTGGGTAACTACTGACACGAATATGTCATTCCCCGATCGTAACCGATCTATATCCGAGGATCCTCGATTTCCAACAACCACAAAGCAACAAATTTGCAGCAGCAACATAGGTTAAGTATCTGGGCTCCATACCATGATACCACCTCTATCCAGAAGGAATGACATACACTAAAGGGGCGCTACCCCCTAATAACCTTGTCGCATCCTTCCTGTTTTGACCATTTACGGGGTGTGAGGTCCGACGAAGTCTCGTCCACAAAGCCACGCTTTATATAAAAGTGTGATTTGATCTTCAAATGCTCAACAGCACTTCATATGCCACATTATCAATTTGGGAATGTATCACTAGTAAGCATCAACTACACAATCTCTAAGGGTGTTAAGCTAAGAGAATAAATTCTCCGCTACCAACAGAAATATATTTGACAGAAACCAGCTTTACATCTCAAATTGTAATGTCAGACACACATCCATACAAGTCCGTTCCGGGATCGAACGGAACCGAAGGCACTTACAAAGAAGTCCTTGCAATCCTGATATTCACTAATCACGACCGGACTTCCCATCGCAAAGGGTAATAAATTTCTACATCGGGGATCAGCCGATGCAGAAACATTCGACGGTAATCCTTCCGTTTTCATAAATATCCGGTCTTCAACACCGGTCATCAATGCTATCTATTACGACGTATCACATATTCGGAATGGGTTATACGGCCCAAAGGTCCTTTCCCGGCTAACCCGAATAGTGAGCGCTTATTTTTAAAAATAAGTATAGCATTCAAATTCAAGCAATCACAACAAATACCTATTTAAAGGTAAATATTGATAGTCGGTTATTTAACTATCAATAAGCATGTTCAACATCACCAAATTCCAAATAGTTTCCCAAATTATTTATTTTCCAAAAATATCTTTACTAGATATATAATTTCCACACTTTAACCATTTGAAAACAAATTTCAAATCATTTTTCACTTTTCAATTTTTGAAAACAAATTTCAAATCAATTTCCTTAAACGGAAACACTTCCTAATATTTATCCATTTTAAATTTGAAATGGTTCATTTAAATCAATTCAAATAAATCCTTACCGATTTACTTTATATTTACGTTCCAAATCCGTAAATTTATTCCCACACTTCAAAAATAAATCAACATTTATTTTTAAACAAATTTCCCTTTCTTTTATAAATTCCATAGTGAATTTACAATTCCAAAATATCTATGAATATACGATTTTCAAATCGATTTTTAATATTCATTTTCAATTTATCTTTAAAAGATAAAATCTCAAAGTATTCACTTCATATTGGAAAATACTTCCATACTTATTTAATAATAAGTAATTCACACATCCATTTATTTTCAACACTTGGAAAATATTCAATATACTTAAATCGAAATTAAGTATATATTTCATTCTTTAAGGAAAACATTCTCTTAAACACATTTGTTTGGGCCAAAATGAATGTTGCGTAAAACATCGTTACGACAACCCAAAATCAAATTTAGATAGATATATAAATCCCAATACTATACAAAACTTTTGCTTTCGGAAATCATCTACTATAACAACAGTGTTATAGTCTACCATTTCCTTCTATTTCTCGAAAAACATCTATTTCAACAATGAATGTTGAAATCTATGGTTTCGATAGTTAATAAATTTTAAAACATCTTTTAAAACAACTAACTTCATTTTAAAATTTCACTTCTCCAAATCATACCCGTTTTATTCAATAATATATTTACTGTCCAAAATCGTGAATATACTTTATTTTTCCAATTCAATGTTTCTACACATTTATCAAAGATTTTCCACAGTCCAAAATCGTGGATATAATTCCTTTAATAATTTCTATGTTTACTTATCAAATTTATTTGATTACGGATTTATAAAACAACGTTTATAAATTCCATTTCTATTTCATAACTACTTCGATTTATAAATCTCCTTTAATAACCAATTCTATGTATATTTTGTTTACATGTTGAATCCAACTTATAAGTAAATTACTTATAATCCATTTATTCACAAATCCGTTCTTTTATATCACCATTAATTTATAAATCTAAAATTCTTATTTACTTATAAAACTAGGTACAACTTTATTTTAACACTTATAAAAGCTCGTTTTATAATTCCAATATCTTTAACTTATAAAATATCAATTTTATAAATCTTTTATATAAACCGTTTATAATAATTCAAAAATCCCAATTTAAACCATTTTATAAATTTATCAGCTATTTATTTCAAAAATCATGCTTTGGTTTTATTTCACAAAAATATAATTTTTATAACATAAAAATTTATAACGTTTTAATTATTTAAAATGAATCAATTCGAAAATTTAATAAACGTATAATTTCGAAAATCGCTTTAAAAATCCCTAAAAAATCAAAATCGTTATTTTTAAACTTCAAAAATGGATCCGATGATGCAACACACCAAATAGGCAATCACGACTTTTAAACATCATATATCGATATGATAATCAATCAAATATCACAATATCTAAAATCAAATAAATACTGGTGAGGAATCCAGTTGGATCCCTCCAACCTGTTTCCCTGCATCCACAGATGTTAGCACAATACCAATCCCGTTTCAAGACGGGATATCGCGGTATATGAGATTTATAAAATATTATCCGCTTAATAGGTGGCGCAATAGGGTCTCATCCGCTATATAATGCGGGAAATCAACTCCAAGTACATATATAATACAAATTCCACTTCAAGGTGGAATATCGCGGTATATGGGTTTAATAAATAACCTCCGCTTAATAGGCGGCGTATAGGGTCTATTTCAATATAATAGATAATACTATATTATCCAAACAAATAATTAGCACGATCAATAATTTTAAATCTAACTATTTAAAATTTAAACTAAACCCTTTTTTGAGTGAGAAGTTCTCACCTTTATTTCCCTTTGCAGTCCATTTCTTTTACGACTTGATTTTCTTCACAACTTCGACCTTGTATAAACATTTATACACAATTGATTAATATTTGAATACTTTAATTAACCCTTGATTTTATTTTAAAATAACACTTTCAATTTTGAACAAATTTCTATTTAATAATTTAAATTTACCAATGATTTTCTTTTCAAAATAAAAATTTAAAATTCGAACTGATTCCTTTTAAATAAATCTATCCAACCAAGATTTTATTTTAAATTAATATCTTTATTTTAAATCAATTTCTTTTAATGATTAAATTAACAAAAGTTCAATTAAAACTAAATTTCCTTTAAATAAATTATTTATCATCCTTAGAATAATTAAATAGGTTAACTTATAATTCAATCACCATAATCCATTTTCAAAATGAACTATAAAGTTTAAATATGTGTTTATGTATATTTACCTTATTTTTCTTCGAATATCTTTTATCTATATATGTATACCTGTTATAAATTTTTTTCCTCTAAAATGTATACATATAAATATATAAATTTAATAAATAGATTGCTAAAATACCTCACTGCAATCGTTCGAACCACCATTGCCCCTAACCACGGATCGACCTCGCGCTGCCTCTGCCATCAACTCGCGATCATCTCCGCAACCCAATCGAGCATGCCATCGACCCAGATCCCACTCGAGCCGTACGCGAACGCCCCACGAGAAACTCCAGCCATTGCCGCTCGAAGGCGCATCCCTTCCAGATCCCTTCACGAGCTCCATTCGATCGCAACCACAATAGCAAACTCTCCAAACGAACGCGATCTGATGCCAGGACAAAACCGTTCTTCGAACGAGCTCGGCCAACATCTCCTGCCGCGAACCCTCCTACGATGCTCGATTCGAGCGCTAGCCTTCCTTTTTTTTGGACTTGAGGACGAGAGGGACGATAACGAACCGGCGGCCATTGTTTCAATTCGATTTGGGTGAATGTTTTTTTTTTTGATTTCTTAAATTTGGGTCGATTGAAAAACTCGGCTTCATGAATCTTAGAAACCACGGCCATTTATTGATTTTGAACGAGAGAAAGGGTATGCGGCCATTTTAAAGATTTTCAAATTGTTCTGTGAATTGAAGAGAAGGAGCAACGAAGGTATTTAAAAATAAACTGAGGCATGCTTGCACGATTTCTTTCCTTGATTCTGTGCGTGATTTTAGGCGAGACTTACGGAAGGTAACGTGCTGATGTTGACAAATTATGAAGGTTTAAATTTAAAATGAATTCGATTTAAGTTCAATGCATTTACTTACCGTTTGCTCACATAACAGCTCCGAATAATACGAAATTTAAAATCCGATAATAATTCAATATTTCGGACCCAATGGAACTGGTTTCGTCGAATTCCGAGACTGTGCCTCGAAATGCTATTTTTTAAATATCGACCCAAACGATAAAATTTCAAAACTGATCAAATCACTTTCAAATTCAATTCTGAAGCTTCTATTACCTTCAGTATTATCAATATGGATTTACAAGCCTTTGAAATATTTTTAATCAGCTAAAAATTGAAGATTCAAATTTTTATTCAACTTTCAATAGATTAAACTTTATAATTTAATCACCAAATTCAAAGTTACATTGAGAATTCAAACTAAACCATCATTCAAATATTTAAAATTATTTAAATATTTCATTTTCAAATGTTCAAAAATTCTAGGTCGTTACAATCTTCCCCCCTTAAAAGAATTTCGTCCCGAAATTACAAGTTAGGAAGAAATGGTCCTTAACTCGTCTACTATTTTTCACAATCCAAATAGTCTTATCAACTTACTAACCTAAATCTTTTTATTAGAGATTCATTTTCATTTCAACTAGCTTTCCAACTTCAATTATAAGTTTCAAACAACATAGTTTTGCTAAAAATTCAAATTTAAATTTCAAACTTTCAAAATTTTCTGAAAAATTTTCTAACACTCTAAATTTTCGAAAAATTTCGTCAGCGTCTCCTTTGCGCGGCTAGCTCGGTACGACTACAAAATGGCACCACAGGCCCTCAAATCCCAAAAGAAAACAAAACGCCAAGCGGATGGACAAGAAAATCACCAAATTTCATACTGAAATTGAAATACGTACATTTTTGTCGAGCAATTCAATTTTATCTTTGAAATCAAAATCCCAATTCCATTTCTTTTAACACACATGTATATCCTGCTAGCCATAATATCCAATTACAAAATTCAAACCATTTTGCACCTTTCATTACAAAATTTTCAATATATGCTTTTTATACCATCTTTAGTTTACTATTGGAGTTATACATTCATTTCCATTCAATCTTGCATTTTCAATTCCCTTTGAATTCAATTTACACTTTCAACTCTTATTGGATTCAATTTACCTTCTAAATATTGAATTTTATCAACTATCTTTTATTCATAACTGCACTATTTTAAATTAGTTTCAATTACTAATTCATTACTAGTTCTAATCCATTTCATCTCGCACAATTCAAATTGGTTGTCAATATTCAGTTTTCCATTTCAGTTTATAACCACGTATATTTAAACTGGATTTCAAATTCCATATGAATTCAATTTACTTCATTTACAATTACTGAATTCAGTTCTTTTCATTTTTAATCAATTTCATTTACTAAATTTTATTTCAATACTTCACTTTTGAAATCAATTCAAATTATCTTCTGAATTTCCAAAACCAAATCCAAATTTTCCAAACAACTTTCACTTAAAACAATTTGGCAGCAATCCCTCTTTTGGAAACCCGAAAATGAACACCAATGATGCTGCAGTCATCACCTAAGTTATTTTCCAACGACCGAAAAAGAGTTTAGAGCTTTTCATTCCTTCAAAACATTTTTCCAAAAACCTTTGAAAATTATTTTCAAATCAAAAAGGAATTTAATTTCTAAAATTTCCAAATTCTTTCAAAAACGTTTCCATGTACTTCCCTGGAATTCTATTTCTAATTATAAATCACATTTATAATTTACATTCTCCAATTTCATTTGTATATTAATTTTATTTCTAAACTTTTGATTATGATTCCAATTTCTTATTAATAATCAATGGTAATAATTTTTAATATTATCAATTCCTAACATCCAAGCATCCATATACTATAATAATTTATAAAGATAATTTCCTTTATCTACGAAAATAGTTTTGGGCAAAATTATTTCATTTACCCGATTTTTAAAAACAATACTATGTCAGTTTATCTTGTTTAAGAGTTTAGAAACTCTTATCAATACAGTTAGCTAGACTGCACCGACCAGAATCTATAAACAATCAACCGATAAGTTAATACAATACAAAACAATTTCATATTCACTAACAAATACGCGCTCATATCTATTATTACACTCAAACTCATTCTAGAGTACTGCTGTCTCTATCTCTAATGAGTAACACCCAACAGAGCCATGGTTGTCGCTTAACCATATGCTCTGATACCACTTTGTAAGGACCCGATTCTTCGACTTTCGAAAACCGACATCAATACGTTCACTGTATCAGCTGCCGAGCAATCAAATGCCGGAAAACCGAACACTTAGGGTTTTAAGAAAAAGAAAGAGGTAGAAGAAGAAAGAAAAAGATAGAACAGAACAATATCAGAATCTCACAATCGCAGCGGAACAACATATAATAGATAAATGAATAATCATTAAAACAAAAGGACTGTATATTTTATACATTACATCACATTACATTCATTATCAGAGTTTACAACAACAAACAGCGGAAAAGAAATACTATATACTAGTGAATACGTCATGCCATCCATCTTGCCTCCAGCAACTCTTGAATTCCAGAATATCCTGATAAACCTGACTCTAGACTGCCCGTGTGGAAATTGGTGGGCACCTAGAGTTTAGGAAGGGAAACAATAAACTCCAGGTCAGTCATGTGACTGGTGTGAGAATTCAAAACATTTTATTTTTAAAACAAAGTACAGGATAATTTTAAAATAGATTCGCAATGCTTTTTAGAAAATGAGACTACCATAAGGCCTCCCGCACACACACACAATGCAAACGCAGAATCGGAGGAGATTTCACCTTATGATAGTCAATGATGCTTGATACGCATTAAAAAGAAACATTTGATATTATTACTAGTGCATAGTGTAGGAAAAATCGTTTCGAAAGTAAAGATATAAATCTTAGCCAGAATAGGCATTTCGCACTTATGCCTACTATAGCTACCATCCAAACAGTGGAGAACCACCATAAGTGAATGATAGGTTCTACAACTAAAACCGTATAAGATCGTATTGTTTCTTTGGATTTTCAACAAATGGTCAGGCCAAGGAACTTCTCATTGCCACATGGAAATGCCTCTAGAATATGACGTCCCAAGAACCTAACCGGATCTCTGCCAACACAAGGCCGGGTTACCCCAAACTGGGTAACTACTGACACGAATATGTCATTCCCCGATCGTAACCGATCTATATCCGAGGATCCTCGATTTCCAACAACCATAAAGCAATAAATTTGCAGCAACAACATAGGTTAAGTATCTGTGCTCCATACCATGATACCACCTCTATCCAGAAGGAATGACATACACTAAAGGGGCGCTACCCCCTAATAACCTTGCTGCATCCTTCTTGTTTTGACCATTTCCGGGGTGCGAGGTCCGACGAAGTCTCGTCCACAAAGCCACGCTTTATATAAAAGTTGTGCTTTGATCTTCAAATGCTCAACAGCACTTCGAATGCCACAATACCAATTTGGGAATGTATCACTAGTAACCATCAACTACATAACCTCTTAGGGTGTTAAGCTAAGAGAATAAATTCTCCGCCACCAACAGAAATATATTTGATAGAAACCAGCGTTACATCTCAAATTGTAATGTCAGACACACATCCATACAAGTCCGTTCTGGGATCGAACGGAACCGAAGGAACTTACAAAGAAGTCCTTGCAATCCGGATATTCACTAATCACGACCGGACTTTCCATCACAAAGGGTAATAAATTTCTATATCGGGGATCAGCCGATGAAGAAACATTCGACGGTAATTCTTCCATTTTCATAAATATCCGGTCTTCAACACCGGTCATCAATGCTATCTATTACGACGTATCACATATTCGGAATGGGTAATACGGCCCAAAGGTCCTTTCCCGGCTAACCCGAATAGTGAGCGCTTATTTTTAAAAATAAGTGTAGCATTCAAATTCAAGCAATCACAACAAATACCTATTTAAAGGTAAATATTGATAGTCGGTTATTTAACTATCAATAAGCGTGTTCAACATCACCAAATTCCAAATAATTTCCCAAATTATTTATTTTCCAATATCTTTACTAGATATATAATTTCCATACTTCAACCATTTGAAAACAAATTTCAAATCATTTTTCACTTTTCAAACTTTGAAAACAAATTTCAAATCAATTTCCTTAAACGGAAACACTTCCTAATATTTATCCATTTTAAATTTAAAATGGTTCATTTAAATCAATTGAAATAAATCCTTACTGATTTACTTTATATTTACGTTCCAAATCTGTAAATTTATTCCCACACTTCAAAAATAAATCAACGTTTATTTTTAAACAAATTTCTCTTTCTTTTATAAATTCCATAGTGAATTTACAATTCTAAAATATCTATGAATATACAATTTTCAAATCGATTTTTAATATTCATTTTCAATTTATCTTTAAAAGATAAAATCTCAAAATATTCACTTCTTATTGGAAAACACTTCCACACTTATTTAATAATAAGTAATTCACAAATCCATTTATTTTCAACACTTGGAAAATATTAAATATACTTAAATCGAAATTAAGTATATATTTCATTCTTTAAGGAAAACATTCTCTTAAACACATTTGTTTGGGCCAAAACGAATGTTGCGTAAAACATCGTTATGACAACCCAAAATCACTAGTATAGGGATTCGAAATTTAGATAGATATATAAATCCCAATACTATACAAAACTTTTGCTTTCGGAAATCATCTACTATAACAATAGTGTTATAGTCTACCATTTCCTTCTATTTCTCGAAAAACGCCTATTTCAACAATGAATGTTGAAATCTATGGTTTCGATAGTTAATACATTTTAAAACATCTTTTAAAACAACTAACTTCATTTTAAAATTTCACTTCTCCAAATCATACCCGTTTTATTCAATAATATATTCACTGTCCAAAATCGTGAATATACTTTATTTTTCCAATTCAATGTTTCTACACATTTATCAAAGATTTTCCACAGTCCAAAATCGTGGATATAATTCCTTTAATAATTTCTATGTTTACTTATCAAATTTATTTGATTACGGATTTATAAAACAACGTTTATAAATTCCATTTCTATTTCATAACTACTTCGATTTATAAATCTCCTTTAATAACCAATTCTATTATTATATTGTTTACATGTCGAATCCAACTTATAAGTAAATTACTTATAATCCATTTATTCACAAATCCATTCTTTTATATCACCATTAATTTATAAATATAAAATTCTTATTTACTTATAAAACTAGGTACAACTTTATTTTAACACTTATAAAAGCTCGTTTTATAATTCCAATATCTTTAACTTATAAAATATTAATTTTATAAATCTTTTATATAAACCGTTTATAATCATTCAAAATCCCAATTTAAACCATTTTATAAATTTATCGGCTATTTATTTCAAAAATCATGCTTTGGTTATATTTCATAAAAATATAATTTTTATAACACAAAAATTTATAACGTTTTAATTATTTAAAATGAATCCATTCGAAAATTTAATAAACGTATAATTTCGAAAATCGCTTTATAAATCCCTTAAAAATCAAAATCGTTATTTTTAAACTTCAAAAATGGATCCGATGATGCAACACACCAAATAGTCAATCACGACTTTCAAACATCATATATCGATATGATAATCAATCAAATATCACAATATCTAAAATCAAATAAATACTGGTGAGGAATCCAGTTGGATCCCTCCAACCTGTTTCCCTGCATCCACAGATGTTAGCACAATCAAGACGGGATATCGCGGTATATGAGATTTATAAAATATTATCCGCTTAATAGGCGGCGCAATAGGGTCTCATCCGCAATATAATGCGGGAAATCAACTCCAAGTACTTATATAATACCAATTCCACTTCAAGGTGGAATATCGCGGTATATGGGTTTAATAAATAACCTCCGCTTAATAGGCGGCGTATAGGGTCTATTTCAATATAATAGATAATACTATATTATCCAAACAAATAACTAACACGATCAATAATTTTAAATCTAACTATTTAAAATTTAAACTAAACCCTTTTTTGAGTTAGAAGTTCTCACCTTTATTTCCATTTGTAGTCCATTTCTTTTACGACTTGATTTTCTTCACAACTTCGACCTTGTATAAACATTTATACATAATTGATTAATATTTGAATACTTTAATTAACCCTTGATTTTATTTTAAAATAACACTTTCAATTTTGAACAAATTTCTATTTAATAATTTAAATTTACCAATGATTTTCTTTTCAAAATAAAAATTTAAAATTCGAACTGATTCCTTTTAAATAAATCTATCCAACCAAGATTTTATTTTAAATTAATATCTTTATTTTAAATCAATTTCTTTTAATGATTAAATTAACAAAAGTTCAATTAAAACTAAATTTCCTTTAAATAAATCATTTATCATCTTTAGAATAAATAAATTGGTTAACTTATAATTCAATCACCATAATCCATTTTCAAAATGAACTATAATGTTTAAATATGTGTTTATGTATATTTACCTTATTTTTCTTCGAATATCTTTTATCTATATATGTATATATACTAAAACGGAAACCTGTTATAATTTTTTTCCTCTAAAATGTATACATATAAATATATAAATTTAATAAACAGATTGCTAAAATACCTCAATGCAATCGTTCGAGCCACCATTGCCCCTAACCACGAATCGACCTCGCGCTGCCTCTGCCATCAACTCGTGATCAACTCCGCAACCCAATCGAGCACGCCATCGACCCAGATCCCACTGAGCCGTACGCGAACGCCCCACGAGAAATTCCAACCATTGCCGCTCGAAGGCGCATCCCTTCCAGATCCCTTCACGAGCTCCATTCGATCGCAACCACAATAGCAAACTCTCACACGAACGCGATCTGATGCCAGGACAAAACCGTTCTTCGAACGAGCTCGGCCAACATCTCCTGCCGCGAACCCTCCTACGATGCTCAATTCGAGTGCTAGCCCTCCTTTTTTTGGACTTGAGGACGAGAGGGACGATAACGAACCGGCGGCCATTGTTTCAACTCGATTTGGGTGAATGTTTTTTTTTTTCTTAAATTTGGGTCGATTGAAAAATTCGGCTTCATGAATCTTAGAAACCACGGCCATTTATTGATTTTGAACGAGAGAAAGGGTATGCGGCCATTTTAAAGATTTTCAAATTGTTCTGCGAATTGAAGAGAAGGAGCAACGAAGGTATTTAAAAATAAACCGAGGCATGCTTGCACGATTTCTTTCCTTGATTATGTGCGTGATTTTAGGCGAGACTTACGGAAGGTAACGTGCTGATGTTGATAAATTATAAAGGTTTAAATTTAAAATGAATTCGATTTAAGTTCAATGTGTTTACTTACCGTGTGCTCACATAACAGCTCCGAATAATACGAAATTTGAAATCCGATAATAATTCAATATTTCGGACCCAATGGAACTGGTTTCGTCGAATTCCGAGACTGTGCCTCGGAAGGCTATTTTTTAAATATCGACCCAAACGATAAAATTTCAAAACTGATCAAATCACTTTCAAATTCAATTCTGAAGCTTCTATTACCTTCAGTATTATCAATATGGATTTTACAAGCCTTTGAAATATTTTTAATCAGCTTAAAATTGAAGATTCAAATTTTTATTCAACTTTCAATAGATTAAACTTTATAATTTAATCACCAAATTCAAAGTTACACTGAGAATTCAAACTAAACCATCATTCAAATATTTAAAATTATTTAAATATTTCATTTTCAAATGTTCAAAAATTCCGGGTCGTTACAATCTTCCCCCTTAAAAGAATTTCGTCCCGAAATTACAAGTTAGGAAGAAATGGTCCTCAACTCGTCTACTATTTTTCACAATCCAAATAGTCTTATCAACTTACTAACCTAAATCTTTTTATTAGAGATTCATTTTCATTTCAACTAGCTTTCCAACTTCAATTATAAGTTTGAAACAACATAGTTTTCCTTACAATTCAAATTTAAATTTCAAACTTTCAAAATTTTCTGAAAAAATTTCTAACACTCTAAATTTTCGAAAAATTCCGTCAGCGTCTCCTTTGCGCGGCTAGCTCGGTACGACTACAAAATGGCACCACAGGCCCTCAAATCCCAAAAGAAAACAAAACGCCAAGCGGCTGGACAAGAAAATCACCAAATTTCATACTGAAATTGAAATACGTACCTTTTAGTCGAGCAATTCAATTTTATCTTTGAAATCAAAATCCCAATTCCATTTCTTTTAATACACATGTATATCCTGCTAGCCATAATATCCAATTACAAAATTCAAACCATTTTGCACCTTTCAATACAAAATTTTCAATATATGCTTTTTATACCATCTTTAGTTTACTATTGGAGTTATACATTCATTTCCATTCAATCTTGCATTTTCAATTCCCTTTGAATTCAATTTACACTTTCAACTCTAATTGGATTCAATTTACCTTCTGAATATTGAATTTCATCAACTATCTTTTATTCATAACTGCACTATTTTAAATTAGTTTCAATTACTAATTCATTACTTGTTCTAATCCATTTCATCTTGCACAATTCAAATTGGTTGTCAATATTCAGTTTTCCATTTCAGTTTGTAACCACGTATATTTAAACTGGATTTCAAATTCCATATGAATTCAATTTACTTCATTTATAATTACTGAATTCAATTCTTTTCATTTTTAATCAATTTCATTTACTAAATTTTATTTCAATACTTCACTTTTGAAATCAATTCAAATTATCTTCTGAATTTCCAAAACCAAATCCAAATTTTCCAAACAACTTTCACTTAAAACAATTTGGCAGCAATCCCTCTTTTGGAAACCCGAAAATGAACACCAATGATGCTGCAGTCATCACCTAAGTTATTTTCCAGCGACCGAAAAAGAGTTTAGAGCTTTTCATTCCTTCGAAACATTTTTCCAAAAACCTTTGAAAATTATTTTCAAATCAAAAAGGAATTTAATTTCTAAAATTTCCAAATTCTTTCAAAAACGTTTCCATATACTTCCCTGGAATTCTATTTCTAATTATAAATCACATTTATAATTTACATTCTCCAATTTCATTTGTATATGGATTTTATTTCTAAACTTTTGATTATAATTCCAATTTCTTATTCAATAATCAATGGTAATAATTTTTAATATTATCAATTCCTAACATCCAAGCATCCATATACTATAATAATTTATAAAGATAATTTCCTTTATCTACGAAAATAGTTTTGGGCAAAATTATTTCATTTACCCGATCTTTAAAAACAATACTATGTCAGTTTATCTTGTTTAAGAGTTTAGAAACTCTTATCAATACAGTTAGCTAGACTGCACCGACCATAATCTATAAACAATCAACCGATAAGTTAACACAATACAAAACAATTTCATATTCACTAACAAATACGCGCTCATATCTATTATTACACTTAAACTCATTCTAGAGTATTGCTGACTCTATCTCTAATGAGTAACACCCAACAGAGCCATGGTTGTCGCTTAACCATATGCTCTGATACCACTTTGTAAGGACCCGATTCTTCGACTTCCGAAAATCGACATCAATATGTTCACTGTATCAGCTGCCGAGCAATCGAATGCCGGAAAACCGAACACTTAGGGTTTTAAGAAAAAGAAAGAGGTAGAAGAAGAAAGAAAAAGATAGAACAGAACAATATCAGAATCTCACAATCGCAGCGGAACAACATATAATAGATAAATGAATAATCATTAAAATAAAAGGACTGTATATTTTATACATTACATCACATTACATTCATTATCAGAGTTTACAACAAAAAACAGCGGAAAAGAAATACTATATACTAGTGAATACGTCATGCCATCCATCTTGCCTCCAGCAACTCCTGAATTCCAGAATATCCTGATAAACCTGACTCTAGACTGTATGTGTGGAAATTGGTGGGCACCCAGAGTTTAGGAAGGGAAACAATAAACTCCAGGTCAGTCATGTGACTGGTGTGAGAATTTAAAACAGTTTATATTTAAAACAAAGTACAGGATAATATTAAAATAGATTCGCAATGCTATTTAGAAAATGCGACTACAATAAGGCCTCCCGCACACACACGATGCAAACGCAGAATCGGAGGAGATTTCTCCTTATGATAGTCAAAGACGCTTGATACGCGTTAAAAAGAAACATTTGATATTATTACTATTGCATAGTGTAGGAAAAATCATTTCGAAAGTAAAGATATAAATCTTAGCCAGCATAGGCATTTCGCACTTATGCCTACTATAGCTACCATCCAAACTGTGGGGCACCACCATAAGTGAATGATAGGTTCTACAACTAAAATCGTACAAGATCGTATTGTTTCTTTGGATTTCCAACAAATGGTCAGGCCAAGGAACTTCCCATTTCCACATGGAAACGCCTCTGGAATGACTTCCCGAGAACCTAACCGGATATCTGCCAACACAAGGCCGGGTTACCCCTAACTGGGTAACTACTGACACAAATATGTCATTACCCGATCGTAACCGATCTATATTCGAGGATCCTCGATTTTCAACAACCACAAAGCAATAAATTTGCAGCAACAACATAGGTTAAGTATCTGGGCTCCATACCATGATACCACCTCTATCCAGAAGGAATGACATGCACTAAAGAGGTGCTACCCCTTAATAATCTTGCCGCATCCTTCCTGTTTGGACCATTTTCGGGGTGTGAGGTCCGACGAAGTCTCGTCCACAAAGCCACACTTTATATAAAAGCTGTGCTTTGATCTTCAAATGCTCAACAGCACTTCGTATGCCACATTACCAATTTGGGAATGTATCACTAGTAACCATCAACTACATAACCTCTAAGGGTGTTAAGCTAAGAGAATAAATTCTCCGCCACCAACAGAAATATATTTGATAGAAACCAGCGTTACATCTCAAATTGTAATGTCATACACACATCCATACAAGTCCGTTACGCGATCGAACGGAACCGAAGGCACTTACAAAGAAGTCCTTGCAATCCGGATATTCACTAATCACGACCGGACTTCCCATCACAAAGCGTAATAAATTTCTATATCGGGGATCAGACGATGCAGAAACATTCGACGGTAATCCTTCCGTTTTCATAAATATCCGGTCTTCAACACCGGTCATCAATGCTATCTATTACGACGTATCGTATATTCGGAATGGGTTATACGATCCAAAGGTCCTTTCCCGGCTAACCTGAATAGTGAGCGCTTATTTTTAAAAATAAGTGTAGCATTCCAATTCAAGCAATCACAACAAATACCTATTTAAAGGTAAATATTGATAGTCGGTTATTTAACTATCAATAAGCGTGTTCAACATCACCAAATTCCAAATAATTTCCCAAATTATTTATTTTCCAAAAATATCTTTACTAGATATATAATTTCCACACTTCAACCATTTGAAAACAAATTTCAAATGATTTTTCACTTTTCATTCTTTGAAAACAAATTTCAAATCAATTTCCTTAAACGGAAACACTTCCTAATATTTATCCATTTTAAATTTAAAATGGTTCATTTAAATTAATTCAAATAAATCCTTACTGATTTACTTTATATTTACGTTCCAAATCCGTAAATTTATTCCCACACTTCAAAAATAAATCAACGTTTATTTTAAACAAATTTCCCTTTCTTTTATAAATTCCATAGCGAATTTACAATTCCAAAATATCTATGAATATACGATTTTCAAATCGATTTTTAATATTCATTTTCAATTTATCTTTAAAAGATAAAATCTCAAAATATTCACTTCATATTGGAAAACACTTCCATACTTATTTAATAATAAGTAATTCACAAATCGATTTATTTTCAACACTTGGAAAATATTCAATATACTTAAATCGAAATTAAGTATATATTTCATTCTTTAAGGAAAACATTCTCTTAAACACATTTGTTTGGGCCAAAACGAATGTTGCGTAAAACATCGTTACAACAACCCAAAATCACTAGTATAGGGATTAGAAATTTAGATAGATATATAAATCCCAATACAAAACTTTTGCTTTCGGAAATCATCTACTATAACAACAGTGTTATAGTCTACCATTTCCTTCTATTTCTCGAAAAACGTCTATTTCAACAATGAATGTTGAAATCTATGGTTTCGATAGTTAATACATTTTAAAACATCTTTTAAAACAATTAACTTCATTTTAAAATTTCACTTCTCCAAATCATACCCGTTTTTATTCAATAATATATTCACTGTCCAAAATCGTGAATATACTTTATTTTTCCCAATTCAATGTTTCTACACATTTATCAAAGATTTTCCACAGTCCAAAATCGTGGATATAATTCCTTTAATAATTTCTATGTTTACTTATCAAATTTATTTGATTACCAATTTATAAAACAACGTTTATAAATTCCATTTCTATTTCATAACTACTTCGATTTATAAATCTCCTTTAATAACCAATTCTATTTATATTTTGTTTACATGTCGAATCCAACTTATAAGTAAATTACTTATAATCCATTTATTCACAAATCCATTCTTTTATATCACCATTAATTTATATATCTAAAATTCTTATTTACTTATAAAACTTGGTACAACTTTATTTTAACACTTATAAAAGCTCGTTTTATAATTCCAATATCTTTAACTTATAAAATATCAATTTTATAAATCTTTTATATAAACCGTTTATAATAATTCAAAAATCCCAATTTAAACCATCTTATAAATTTATCAGCTATTTATTTCAAAAATCATGCTTTGGTTATATTTCACAAAAATATAATTTTATAACATAAAAATTTATAACGTTTTAATTATTTAAAATGAATCAATTCGAAAATTTAATAAACGTATAATTTCGAAAATCATTTTAAAAATCCCTTAAAATCAAAATCGTTATTTTTAAACTTCAAAAATGGATCCGATGATGCAACACACCAAATAGTCAATCACGACTTCCAAACATCATATATCGATATGATAATCAATCAAATATCACAATATCTAAAATCAAATAAATACTGGTGAGGAATCCAGTTGGATCCCTCCAACCTGTTTCCTTGCATCCACAGATGTTAGCACAATATCAATTCCGTTTCAAGACGGGATATCGCAGTATATGGGATTTATAAAATATTATCTGCTTAATAGGCGGCGCAATAGGGTCTCATCCGCTATATAATGCGGGAAATCAACTCCAAGTACATATATAATACCAATTCCACTTCAAGGTGGAATATCGCGGTATATAGGTTTAATAAATAACCTCCGCTTAATAGGCAGCGTATGGGGTCTATTTTAATAGATAATACTATATTATCCAAACAAACAATCAACACAATCAACAATTTTAAATCTAACTATTTAAAATTTAAACTAAACCCTTTTTTGAGTGAGAAGTTCTCACCTTTATTTCCGTTTGCAGTCCATTTCTTTTACGACTTGATTTTCTTCACAACTTCGACCTTGTATAAACATTTATACATAATTGATTAATATTTGAATACTTTAATTAACCCTTGATTTTATTTTAAAATAACACTTTTAATTTTGAACAAATTTCTATTTAATAATTTAAATTAACCAATGATTTTCTTTGCAAAATAAAAATTTAAAATTCGAGCTGATTCCTTTTAAATAAATCCATCCAACCAAGATTTTATTTTAAATTAATATCTTTCTTTTAAATCAATTTCTTTTAATGATTAAATTAACAAAAGTTCAATTAAAACTAAATTTCCTTTAAATAAATCATTTATCATCTTTAGGATAATTAAATAGGTGAACTTACAATTCAATCACCATAATCCATTTTCAAAATGAACTATAAAGTTTAAATATATGTTGATGTATATTTACCTTATTTTTCTTCGAATACCTTTTATCTATATATGTATATATATTAAAACAGAAACCTGTTATAATTTTTTTCCTGCAAAATGTATACATATAAATATATAAATTTAATAAATAGATTTCTCAAATACCTCGCTGCAATCGTTCGAGCCACCATTGCCCCTAACCACGAATCGACCTCGTGCTGCCTCTGCCATCAACTAGCGATCATCTCTGCAACCCAATCGAGCACGCCATCGACCCAGATCCCACTCGAGCCGTACGCGAACGCCCCACGAGAAACTCCAGCCATTGCCGCTCGAAGGCGCACCCCTTCCAGATCCCTTCACGAGCTCCATTCGATCACAACCACCATAGCAAACTCTCCACACGAACGCGATCTGATGCCAGGACAAAACCGTTCTTTGAACGAGCTCGGCCAACATCTCATGCCGCGAACCCTCCTACGATGCTCGATTCGAGCGCTAGCCCTCCTTTTTTTGAACTTGAGGACGAGAGGGACAATAACGAACCGACGACCATTGTTTCAATTCGATTTGGGTGAATGTTTTTTTTGATTTCTTAAATTTGGGCGATTGAAAAACTCGGCTTCATGAATCTTAGAAACCACGGCCATTTATTGATTTTGAACGAGAGAAAGGGTATGCGTCCATTTTAAAGATTTTCAAATTGTTCTGTTAATTGAAGAGAAGGGGTAACGAAGGTATTTAAAAATAAACTGAGGCATGCTTTCACGATTTCTTTCCTTGATTCTGTGTGTGATTTTAGGCGAGACTTACGGAAGGTAACGTGCTGATGTTGACAAATTATAAAGGTTTAAATTTAAATTGAATTCGACTTAAGTTCAACGCGTTTACTTACCGTGTGCTCACATAACAACTCCGAATAATACGAAATTTGAAATCCGATAATAATTCAATATTTTGAACCCAATGGAACTGGTTTCGTCGAATTCCGAGACTGTGCCTCGGAAGGCTATTTTTTAAATATCAACTCAAACGATAAAATTTCAAAACTGATCAAATCACTTTCAAATTCAATTCTGAAGCTTCTATTACCTTTAGTATTATCAATATGGATTTTACAAGCCTTTGAAATATTTTTAATCAGCTTAAAATTGAAGATTCAAATTTTTATTCAACTTTCAATAGATTAAACTTTATAATTTAATCACCAAATTCAAAGTTATATTGAGAATTCAAACTAAACCATCATTCAAATATTTAAAATTAATTAAATATTTCATTTTCAAATGTTCAAAAATTCTGGGTCGTTACACCCTATATACGCGACCACTACGAATTTGTTTTGTGTTATACCTATGGAGTACTCCCTGATATCCCACCAGTTTACGATGGAGTTTACGGTGCTGTATAGACTATAACGCTTATATAAAATGTGTTAAGGGGGATAATGGTAATGCCTTAACACTATTTTGATTTTTATATTACTGATAGACATTATCTATTTAGCGTATATTACTACATAGTAGATAGTTTAACGGATCCTTAGAGGATGGTTATTCCAACGTCCTTTGAGTTACTTGTATTTCAGTTGTTATTTCACTTGAGTTGGATTTATTGATATAAGGATGTTAATCTTGACTCGAATGTTTTGTGTTTTGCTTTACGCTCGGGTCAGACTGATTGTACCAGTATCGAGACTCACCTTTGGAGTTAGAGCTTCGCTTGGAGATCCAGCTATCTATCCAACTTTCATATATCCAGTTGATTCCAGTGGTGTATTCTGATTCTTGTATTTGACTATTGTATTCGAGACTTCAGTTGTAACTTATTTAACTCTGTTATATATATAGTAGCTTCATGAACTACTATCTTTTGCTTCCGCTGCATATTATTACTTTGTGTTTGTGATCCTGTCATTATTTATTTACTGTATATGTTCAGTTTTGCCAAATTTAAATTAACAATTCGGTATTTTGAATTATTCAAGTCCGACATTTGTGGGTGCGAATAGTCCAAAATAGCGGGTCGTTACATTCGGAGTTCGTGTAATCGAGATATGATCGATAAAAGTTAAGGAAAACATGTTGCTCGAATCCATCATAAAGCTCTATTCGAATCGATACTGTTAGACTCCATCTGGAATCAAACTCTTCGTAACGATCCAAAAGCGGCAGCATCATATCGATTTAATTCGTGTCCATCATGATCATACTACTTCGTATCGATCAAGGACTGACTTAGTTCGTACCGATCAGAGGAGCTTGCGTACATGCTAAAGAAGGTTCGTGCTATGTTTCGACTCCATTGGACAAAATCTTGATCGATGCTAGTTACGATCACAGATCAAGTCGAAACTTCATGGGATCGGTTGCGTGGGCCCACTCACGTGCCAGAAGGGGTCTTCCGAAGTTTGAGTGAGATATCAGCCACCTACACCTATAAATAGGGCCCCAGAGCCTACAAAAAAGGGATCTTTTGGCTATCTGATGTCCAGACTCTGTCGAAAACACTTTTGCAGTATTAAGCTACTGTTGTACTCGGATTTGTTCGGTGTAATCGCTGCAGTCAACTGTAACCAGCAAGGAAAATCAATAAAAGATTAACTTTTAAAGTGGACGTAGGCTGGAGGTAGCCGAACCACTATAAATCCTGTTTTTCTGTCAATTTCTTTCCGTTTGAAGTATATTGTTCATCATTTATCATTCTCTACATTATCTATATCTGTGATCTGATTGCTGATCAGTGTTTATACAAAAGTGCTTTCATGATATTTAGGGTTTGTGACCAATTTTGACGCAAACACTTTGGTGCGTTCACTGAGAGCAACTAGCACCCGCTATACCATATTTGGAGTTCAGATTTGAAGGTTTAAGGATTCATATCTAGAAAGCTATGACAAGGCAATCGAGTAGAAGACAGAGAACAGAGAGAAGTCAACATGAAGGAAGCCAGGAGGCTTCATCCGGGGCCAAACAGACTTCAACTTTCATCACCCAAGACGAAATATGTCTCCATCGTTTCATGATAATAATTCTTGAATTGGAAGTGAATAGACCAGTTTTCACGATACGAACACAATCTTCTTCTAAGGCAAGACGTATGATAATGAAACCACTTCATTTATAAAAGAACTCAACGGTTCCAAGTGGTTTCCAAATGTTTCGAACATATTTAGAAAACCGACAATATAAGGGTCCACTTCTAATTACATAAACCACTAGCAAGTTTTTCCATTTAGATTCAGCGATAGCCTTGTTCGATTCTGGAATAGTAAATTTTGCCTTACCATCTTCAATTACTAGAGCTACAAATTGCAGACCGCTTCACCATTTTCCATTTCTACACCCCTGATTCTTGTAACTGCATCCTTCCAAGTTTTACTCGACATCACTGATGATGTCTGAGTAATGGTGGTGGGCTTCGATTGAGGAAGATCTGGTGTTTTGGGGTGGGATGTGTGTGTATTAAAACTCGTGATTTTCGGTTTTAATAATGTGTTATAAAAAACTATCCATAATATATATATATATAAGTTTATATATATAAATATATATATATATATATAATCATGACACTTCTATATCAAAATGATATTAAAAATTGGTTAAGATATATCTTTTAAAGTCTAAATTAATATGACCAATTAGATAAATCTCAGTTTACAATTCCACTTATATTTTAATATATACATAAATGGTAGTTGCTTATTTTATTATCCAAAAAATGCTTTTTGTTTTCGGCCAACGTACATATTTACACATGTATGTGTATAAATATATGTGTGTGTGTGCGCGCTCTCACATGCATTCATACATATACACACATAGAGATAAAGCCCCTCTAAATCCTCGTTATTGTCTTGCTAAAGCAATAAGCGACTTTAGCTGCTATACTTTTCAATTTAACGCTATAAAATAGCAGATCCGCTTATAACCCCGCTATTTTCTGCTACGCCTGCTAAATCAGGAATTTTTAGCATCCGCCTTAGCAACTTTAATATATAAGTTATTCTAACTAATTATCTTATAAAAAAACCAATGGATTTGTGGTATAGGTCTTAGTTCAGTTCCTAGTCGCACAACATAAATTACAACTCGACTCTATTCACTAAGTCCAAACTGCATGGATCATGATATTTTTCGGTTTGTTACGGTGGAATGTATAATGTTCAATTTTTCTACATAATTGATTTGAGAATAAAACTAAATCAACTTTGAGATTTGATTTTATCTTTAATAAAAAGTTTTACTTCTTTATTTATCACCGCTATATCTTGTTGGAATTCCTATTGAATAAAAATATACTTAAGTCCCACATCGTCAAAATTGCAAAGCCATTCTAGTATATTAATAGCTTTACAATGAAGGGGTTGGGGCCTAGGGGCATCCAAATGTATGCTTCGTTGTGAGGAGGGAGATCATGCATCTCCACCACATGGCACGCGCCGCCGCCGTCGACCGACTGAATCGGGTCGGGCCTGGCTATGGCTCGGGTTTGGGTTTGGGTGTAATATGATCCTATTTTTACTGCAAAACTGGACCGGGCTTTCTGACAGTTGTAGGCTATACGAACAGGTGCGAATTTGTTCATAAAGTGGACGCGGATTGACTGAGGGGGTGCGACTTATGAAGCGGGTGCGGGTTTCTGGCGATCAGACGGAAGCAGGTGTGAATCGTTAGACACGAGCGGTTGCGACCCTACTGAAGAAGAAGCAGTGCGATGCGAACGGATGCGAGGAGCAGGCGGGTGCGACCCGTTAACGAACAGTGGCGGTTCAAAAGGCAACGGGTGCGATCCATCAAGCGGACGCAACTGTTTGAAGGGATGCGGACGAGAGAATCTTGATCACATTCTCATTCCATTCCAATTCTAATTTCTTCTGCTCTATATAAAATATCACAGAGTTGACATACTCATCACAATCTCGTGCAGATTACGTCTGTTGTATCTTGAGAGACTTTAAATAAAGTCTTAAGTAAATTGTTACGACTAGGGATGGCAATGGGGCGGGTCTAGGGTCCAAACTCGGTCGGCCTGCCTCTGTTTTGGCCCGTCCAAACCCGCCCCATTGGGTTGTTGGGGCGGGTAGACCCGTGACACGTTCTTGAGTGCTCCGGGTCTAGGGTCGGGTCGGGGCTCAGTTGACCGGCCCCAACCCGACCCGCACTACTAACATCTCATGAAACTGCTGTATTACTATAATAATTTATTAATCTTCTTAGATATAAGTAATTCTAGCATGGATATTAAAATGTTACAATAAATAATCTATATAAAAAATTAGAGTATTAAGTTGCGTCATTGATAATTATACAATAACATATGTATTTTTTTCTGAATTTTTATTGTACACGTCATTTTTACTAACTTTCCTTAGACACGTTGTTATTTGTATCTCATGTATTATTTAGTGATAACGAGTATAAACAAATAAATATATGTAAGTTGGTACACAATTTCCTTCTTCAAACCGGTTAGGTTAATAATTGATTTATATATCTATTTATATATATCATTTTCGTTTTTACGTTGTAATATTTTTTTAAATAGTATAACGTTTGATCTATCGCTATGATTATTATTACTATAGTTGTTAGATTGTGGTTGTAATTTAATTACGACATATTGCTTAATTTAGCAAATACAGACTTTCGGAGTAGTGGAAATCTAATTGATAAACTTGTGAGACGAGTTTATAATTGATTATTCTCTGTTTTGGTATACTAGACGTATAACATTTTAAGACTTTCCTATTTTTTGCTAAAACATAGACGGAAACAGTTGAATTATCAACAAAGCCTACTACACACAACAGGCCCGATCCTTTTAAAGGAGATGGTGACGATTTTCTAACATGGCAGAATCAGATTGTTATTTTATCTCACAACACTCAGTCTGCAATGATATTCGAGGAGGAGGAACCGATTCCTGCACCAGGCAAGAAATCAGATGTTGATATGTGGAAGCATTCCGATTTTCTATGCAGAAACTATATTCTGAATTATCTCGACAAGGTGCCATACAAAGTATATCAGCCTCTAAAGACAGCAAAGGCACTCTGGAATGCACTTGCCATGAAGTATAAGACACAGAATATCAGTCTTGAGAAATTCATTGTAGACAAATTCATGGACTACAAGATGGTTGACTCCAAACCGGTGACTGCTCAACTGCATGAACTGCAAATCATCATTCACGAACTTGAAGCAGAAGGTTATAAGGTTGGAGAATCGTTTTTGGTAGAAGCCATCACGGAAAAACTGCCGTCGTCATGGAGAGATTACCGCAATTATCTAAAGCATAAGAAAACGGAAATCTCTTTACAGGATCTCATAGTCCGACTGAAAATTGAGGCAGATAACCGTGGAGTTACAAAACAAAGCGAGGAGGCATTTGTGGCTGAAGGTTCAAAGACAAAAACAAAAGGAAGAATTTTCAGAAGAAAAGGAAAGCTCCAGACAACAAACCAAAAGACAACAAATGAACCAAAAAGTTTAATGGCGATTGTTGGGTTTGTGGAAAGGTTGGACATGCCGCTAGAGATTGCAGACTCAAAAAGGACCGCAACAAAGAGGCAAATATAATAGACAATATAGAAGTAGACGAGTCCAACTTCTCGGCAGTTGTATCTGAATGCAATTTGGTTCAGAATCATAACCAACGGTGGTAGACACAGGCGCTACTCGTCATGTCTGCTATGACAAATCCATGTTTTCTACATACCAGAAATTCGATCACGAAAAAAATGCTATATGGGTAATTCTGTAGTATCCATGATCGAAGGCAGTGGCATAGTAATCCTCGAGTTTACTTCTGAAAAAAACTGTCAAGTTGAATGACGTGCTCCACGTTTCAGACATACGCAAGAATCTCATATCTGGTGTAGTACTATCAAAGAAAGGATTCAAAATGCTATTCGAGTCAGACAAGATGGTTTTGTCCAAAGCTGGAATATATATCGGAAGGGATATTTATGTGATGGCCTATTTAAGGCAAATATAGCCGTTATTGGCAATAAAACTATGTATTCTGATTGTGCTATTAATAAAATGAAGTTTCTTACTTGCTTGAGCACGAAATTTTACTATGGCATGATAGATTGGGACACATAAATTTCCGAAAAATGAAAACATTATCAAACTGGGGGTTAATTCCAAAATTCCAAGTAGATAAAAAACTACAAATGTGAGACCTGTGTAGAAGCAAAAATGGTTTAAAAAAACCATTTCAATATGTTGATAGAAGCACCGAACCACTAGGATCACGTTTATTGACGATTATACGCGATATTGCTATATATATCCTTTGAATAGTAAAGATGAAGCAATTACATCATTTATAAAGTACAAGTCTGAGCTAGAAAATCAGTTAAATAAAAAGATCAAGATATTGAGATCTGATCGAGGTGGAGAATATGAATCACCATTTGAACAGTTCTGTGCCGAAAATGGTACAATTCATCAAACAACAGCTCCATATTCACCACAACAAAATAGTGTAGCCGAGAGGAAGAACAGAACGTTAAAAGACATGATTAATGTCATGCTTTTAACCTCTGGTCTACCAACGAACTTGTGGGGAGAAGCCTTAAATATGTCTAATCACATATTAAACAATGTCCCTCACAATAAAACAGAAACAATTCCATATGAGTTATGGAAAGAACAAAAACCAAGTTTTAAATACCTCAAAATGTGGGGATGCTTGGCAAAAGTCCCAGTTCCACCTCCCAAGAAAGTCAAAATTGAACCAAAAATAGTAGATTGTTACTATTTAGGGCCAGCCCAAAATAGTATTGCCTACAGATTTTTGGTATTCAAGTCTGATATAGCTTATATTCATGTAAATACAATAATGGAATCTAGAGGTGCCTCATTCTTTGAAGACGTGTTTCCACACAAAAGGAATGAAGGGAATAATGTCCCTAAAAGGACAAGAGAAGAATCAAGCAATTCACATGGAGATGAAACTCATCATGAGATTGAGGAAGTTAAACCAAGAAGAAGCGTAAGGGCTAGGACTTCCAAGACATTTGGTTTAGATTTTTCACATATGTGTTAGAACACGAACCTCAAATGTATAAGGAAGCAATGTCGTCTTCTGAATCTTCATGTTGGAAAGAAGCAATCCAAAGTGAGATTGATTCAGTTCTAAGTAATAAAACTTGGGAAATTGTTGATATTTCACCTGGAATAAAACCTATTGGCTGTAAATGGATTTTCAAGAAGAAAATGAAAGCAGATGGCTCTATCAACAAGTAAAGCCAAATTAGTAGCCAAAGGATATCGTCAAAAGGAAGGAGTATACTTCTTTGATACATATTCGCCGGTAACACGAATAACCTCTATAAGAATGCTAATAGCAATTGCATCGATCTATAATCTACAGATTCATCAAATGGATGTAAAGACGGCATTCTTAAATGGAGATCTCGACGAGGAAATCTACATGGAGTAACCTGAAGGTTTTGTTTCCAAAACAAATGAAAACAAAGTGTGTAGATTGGTAAAATCATTATACGGACTAAAACAAGCTTCAAAACAATGGCACGCAAAATTTAATAGTGTCATGATGAGAAATGGTTTTCGTATAAATGAATGCAAACAAATTGGACAATCATATATGATGATTAGTTTATATGTTGATGATATGTTAATATTTGGTCCAAATACTCGGGTAATAGAGACCATAAAGAAGATGTTAATCAGCAATTTTGATATGAAAGACTTAGGAGTTGCAGACGTTATTTTGAAAATCAAAATAATAAAAAACCTAATGGAATTGAATTATCTCAGTCACATTATGTAGACAAAGTGAGTGAAAAATTTCAAAATTTTGGAATTAAAAGAGTAAGAACACATTTTAATCCATCAAAAGTACTGCATAAAAATAATAATGAGAGTGTAATGCAACTGGAATACTCTCGTGTAATAGGATGTCTCATGTATCTCATGAATTGCACAAGACCATATATAGCTTATGCAGTAAATCGACTTAGCAGGTATACAAGCAATTCAGGAAATGAACACTGAAAAGCACTAGTGAGAGTGCTTGGATATTTAAAAAATACCACAAATTATTCCTTACATTATGGAAAATATCCTGCCGTCTTAGAAGGATATAGTGATGCAAACTGGATTGCTGACTCAGAGGAATCAAAATCAACGAGTGGTTATGTCTTTTACCTTAGCAGGGGCAGCAGTGTCATGGAAATCTACTAAACAAACATGCATAGCTCGATCCACTATGGAATCGGAGTTCATCGCTTTAGATAAAGCAGGCGAAGAAGTAGAATGGCTTCGTCACTTTTTAGAAGATATTCCGTTTTGGCCTAAACCTGTACCGGCCATATGCATACACTGTGATAACCAAGCTGCGCTAAGTAGAACGCACAACTTTGTGTATAATGGAAAGTCATGACATATTCGTCGACGCCATAACACAGTTAGGCAGTTACTCTCAAATGGAACTATTTTCATAGATTATGTGAGGAAAAATGATAACCTAGCGGATCCATTTACTAAAGATTCAAAATCGACTGCGCATCGAGGGGAATGGGTTTAAAAGTCTAAACCACCAAGAGTTATCTTATGCGGAAACCTACCCTAGCGACTGGAGATCCCACGGACTAGGATCAATAGGCAAACCAGTTCTGAGTAACTCAAGACGTAATGCATTTGCGTGGACATTGTCCAACTTCATTCCTATGGTGCACAATATAAACGCATGCCTACAGAAGTATTTAAAGGTTAAAACTATGTTTTTTAATGATGGACATATCTTGGAAATAACAAGTGGGGTATATGTAGGATACCCTTAATGGTTGCAATCACCTATGTTAGCGTGAGCTGGGTCGGCTCTATTTGAATGTTAAAGGCTTATATTTTCTATAAACACTCGCGGAACCAAAATCTATTCAGGACCAAAATGAACACAACCAAGTGATTGGATGAGAAAGGAATCAGTGCTTTGTAATGCTTATTGTCTGGATATACAATAAAGGCCGACGGTTCAAGATGAAACAATTCACCGATTAGCCAAGTAAATCCGATAAGTTTTAACTAGGAAAAGTTCAAAGTGAAATATCTATTTATACACGATAAAGCATTATTCCATATGTACTCTGTGATATTTCGCTTTGTGTGGGGGATGTGTATATTATCATTCATGTGGGGGATTGTTGGAATTCCTATTGAATAAAAATATATTTAAGCCCCACATCACCTAAATTGCAAAGCTATTCTAGTATATTAATAGCTTTGCAATGAAGGGATTGGGGCCTGCTGACACCCAAATGTATGCTTCATTGTGAGGAGGGAGATTATGCATCTCCACGACACACGCGCACGCCGCCGCCGTCCAACCGACCGACCGAACCAGGCTAGGCCGGGCTCGGACTCGGGTTTGGGTCTAATATGATCCTATTTTTACTGCAAAACTAGATCGGGCTTTCTGACAATTGCAGGCTATACGAACAGGTGTGAATCTATTCATAAAACGGACGCGGATTGACTGAGGGGGTGCGACTTCTGAAGTGAGCGCGGGTTTCTGGCGAACAGACGGAAGCGGATGCGAACCATTAGACGCGAACGGGTGCGACCCGACTGAAGAAGCAGAGCGACGTGAACGGATGCGAGGAGCAGGCGGGTGCGACCCATTAACGAATAGTAGCGGTTCAAAAGGCAACGAGTGCGACCCGTCAAGCGGGCGTGACTGTTTGAAGGGATGCAGACGAAATTATAAATATGAGATAATCTTGATCACATTCTCATGCCATTCTAATTCTAATTTCTTCTGTTTCTTCTTTTCTACTGCTCTAAATAATATATCACAAAGTTGACATACTCATTACAATCTCGTGCAGATTACGTCTGTCGTATCTTGGGAGACTTTAAATAAATTCTTAAGGAAATTGTTACGACAAGCCTTGGACAGAATTTCCTTCTTCAAACCGGTTAGGTTTATAATTGATTTATATATTTATTTATATATATCATTTTCGTTTTTACGTTGTATTATTTCTTTAAATAGTATAATGTTTGATATATCGCTATAGTTATTATTACTATAGTTGTTAGATTGTGGTTGTAATTTAATTACGACATATTGCTTAATTTAGCAAATACGGACTTCCGGAGTAGTGGAAATCTGATTGATAAACTTGTAAGACGAGTTTATAATTGATTATTCTCTCTTTTGGTATACTAGACGTGTAACATATCTTTAATAGGCTGATATAACTTTTCGCACCTCCACCGTTATAAAACCATTAATCACTTTAAATGTGCATGCGTACGTACACACATATATGTATTTATTATTTTTGTATATGTTTGTGTGTGTATGTATATGTATGTGTTTGTATGTATGTATAATATTAAAATATTTGGACTCGATAATTATACAAATGTTATTGTAAAATTCAAATATAAAATATATTTTATACGTTCATTTTTAAATTTGGATTTGTTTGTTGAAACTTATACGTGTGTGCGCGAAAGATTAAAATTAACAAATATTTAAATTCAACATGTGTAAACATACGTGGAAATTCAATTTAGGTCATATACCTAGTTATAATATGCATGTCACATTATATTTATTGCATTACTTGTATAATGGGATACACATTCGTACATAATCTAGTTCGTTATTTAGTTATAATTATGACATGCGCATTATGGACATTGCAAATGAACATGTGATGTTCGATTACTGAATTTAGTACAAACAAAAAAAAGATTAATTTAAATTTAAATATTAGAAAAGTTAGATTTTCAAAAGGCAAAAATCTTTTCATGTCGAATCAAAATTTACTAAGATTTAATGTAATAAAAATATTAACACAATTTAAAATAATTTAAAGATGTTTTGCAATAATCAATGAAAGTAATTTTTTTGAAAATTTGCCCAACCATCAATGTGGGTGATCCAACCCAAACAACTATCTATAATATCTTTGGACCATTTCCTTCAAAATTCAAAATTGTATTTTCATTTTATTCTATTCTCACACATATTCATACTTAAGCTTCAAACCTCTGCCATCTCGAAATACTCAACAAATATTAGTTAAACATCCGTTGTTTCTGACCTCTCAAAAAGTGTGTTTGGACTCACCAAATTATGTTTGGTTGGGTCATATTATTTCCCATAAATTGAGTTTAGGTAGACCTAATAAAAGCAGAATAAATGCTCGGTTGGTGGATTCTCACATCTCTTACTAAAATCCGAGGGTTTTCAAGCTTTAGGGCTGCTATTGTCGGTTTATCATTCTTTCGGCTCATATATTGAGCCCAAAAATGGATTTAGTAAAAAAGATGGAGCATTTAGTTGGACTTACAGGACATGGAGCATTCTATTCACTTTCCTAAAGCGGGCCGTAATTGGAGATCCACCTTCAGAATGGACAGAATGTTCATCGACGGAGGAATAGTGGCATAACACATGTAATAACAATCTTCTATTGGGAAATTGGGATGACCCTATTGCAAGCCATGTAAGGTTCATCTTCACCAATTATTTTCAGTTACATAGCAAAAATTTCCATATTACAAAAGGTTATAATTACTGCAAACCTCATAAACTAATCTACAAAAAGCTCAAGCATGTATAAAGAGCTTAGCAAACCAACATCTACTTGACAAAGAATTCTCCATTGGCTCTCGGGTTTACGTACAGCTTCAAACTTCGCACTATTCAACCACTACAAGATAATACGGCTATTCCAACGGCTCCTAGCCGTACGCGGCCGTTGGAAACCGTTGGAATAAATCTCACGCCTTCTAATGCTTTCCAACGGATCCAATGGACCATTTCCAACGGAATTTCCAACGGCCGCTAACGGCTTGGAGCCGTTGGAATCCGTTAGAAACCGTTACAATAAAATGGACAATAAGCCGTTGGAAGCTGTTGGAAATACTGGGTTTATTTTGCTATAGAAAAGCAAGCCTATTTACCTTCCACCCACACCATTTCCAATCCATTCAATTTCCATTCCATTTCCAATCAATTCCACACACACACACACACCACACACACACACACATATATATATATATATATCAATATCAATACAAACAATACACATAAATCAATAAAACACCAATATAAACAAACCAAACCGATCAAACATCACAAAATATACCATCAACGTACATACCATCAACAAATGTCAATAAACCATGTACATACCATCAAAATATTTCTCACCCACTCCGTACCAATATATACAACATCACCATCAACATCAAAACATCTCCAAGTCAATATATACATTGTTCAAACACAACTACTCAAAAACATACCTCCTCAAGGATCCTCGTCGCCTCCAGAAGCACCAGACGACGAAGGAAGGGTACCATGATTCTGCAAATACTGCGCAAGCTTTTGATCCAGCTGCTCCACCTAGATGGCTTGTAGACGATTCTCCTCCCGTAGTTGCTCAACCATAGCTCTAAACTCCTTGATTTCTTCTTTGTCTTGGTCTTTTTGAGCTTGTCGAGCCTGTCGAGCTTGCAAATAGAAATAATAGCAAAATGGTTGTCTTAGCATATAAAATATTATAACATTATATATCTAAACGCTGATTTTTTTTGTACATATGTAAAAGGATTAATTACCATTAGGTTCCCGAAGCCAAAACGTCTACTCCGTTGCGCCGGATCCATAACAGCGGTAAAAATGTTATCCTGCTCCTCCTGTGTTAGCGCATCACGACCAGACTGCTGAAGCGCATAAGCCTGTGCCTCCTGCAACCTCGACTATAATGAAAAAAAAACAATTTCAGTTGAAAAATAGTAGCATGTAATTATTTTGCATAGCTAGGAATTAATAAACTTATCGGTGTAAGTATTAGAAATTAAAAATGCATACATATGCCTCGGTCGCCCTATCTTGATCACCCCACTGATATATGATATTGCCAGCCTCATCTACTTGCCTAGACGCGTGGGTGTGAGCCTCCACAAGCTCGTTCCTGCAATTGATAATTTGGATAATTTAACTGTACATAACTAATTCTAAACTGATCAATATACAAATGTGATAATAGATAAATTTACCAAATATTCGCGGTGGTGCTTTGGGTTTTTTATTGTCGGGAGTCATATGAAGCTCAGGACGATTGCATATTTCCTTTATATCACGTCTAGATTTCAAATCGTCCTTAGTCTTGCCCTTCACATTCAAAACTGTATAAAACATATTATCAAATACGTTTTTTTCGTTATGCATCACGTCAATGTTATGACGGATTAATAGATTTTTCCAATAAGGCAATTCCCAGAATATACTTTGTTTGCACCAATTATGAAACGTCGATTTATGTTGAATTTCTTCTTGTTGTCCGGTCTCGTGTATCTTTGGATAATTTTTACAAGTTCATATATATCCTCGCTTGACCAAACCGCTGGTGGTCGTAGAGTCTCATGTCTATTAGCTATGAAGTTTTTTTTGTCTCTTCTAAAAGGGTGATTAATATGAAGAAAACATCGATGACAATCAAACCATGAAAAAAAAATTCCATTTGGCAAAGAAAATGCTCGTGTTTCTTCCATGCAATAAGGACAAGCAAAACGACCGGTCGTACTCCAACCCGAAAGCATTGCATATGCAGGAAAATCGCTAATAGTCCATGACAAAGAAGCGAACATCCGAAAATTTTTCTTTTTTGATATGTCATATGTTTCAACTCCTTCATACCATAATATTTTCAACTCTTCGATTAACGGTTGTAAGTAAACGTCAATGCCCTGTGTCGGATCATCAGGACCAGGGACGACAATCGTGAGAAACATATATGGAGTTTTCATACACATCCACGGAGGTAGATTGTAAGGTGTGATTATTATAGGCCAAGATGAATATTTAGAACCAAACTGAGAAAACGGTGAGAAGCCGTCTGTACATAAACCTAGTCTAACATTTCGGCTCTCCGCTGCGAAATCGGGATATTTCTTGTCAAAATGTTTCCATGCTTCTCCATCGGCTGGGTGTGTCAACGTACCTTCTTGAGGTGTTCTCACACTGTGCCATCTCATATGATGCGCTGTTACAGATGATGCATATAATCGTTGAAGTCTAGGGGTGATGGGCAAATAATGCATGCGCTTGTACGGAACTTCTTTTCCCTTCTTTTTCCTCGATTTGTATCTTTCCTGATTACATATTTTACAATTTCTAAGATTGATGTCTTCTTTCCAATACAACATGCAACCCTCTAAACATGTATCTATTTTTTGATATGGAAAACCGAAAGATGACATAAGTTTTTTCACTTCATAGTAATTTTCGCATATTAAATTATCGGATGGCATATGACGTTTAGCAGCTTGCACAACAGCCGTAAATCCAGCTTCTATAAGGTTGTATTTTGATTTCATTGCAATGTATTCTGGAGTTACCGATAATTGAGAGCCGCTTAAACATCCATTCCAAAGGGGTTTTTAAGCATGATCCAATAAATCATATATTTTTTTAGCTCCAACATTTGGTTCCTCTTCGATGTTAACATCGTCGTTATCAATTACAACGGTAGGGATCATTGATCGTGCTGCATCTTCGACCATATGTTCTATGAGATTCGTACTACCTTCTTCGCTGATGACCTCCACCGACCGTTCTTGATTATTAGGGGCTACAATTTCTCCATGACGATCCCACAGCAAATAATTGGGTACGAAGCCGAATTGGCGCAAATGAACCTTAGCCATATTCGGTTCTAAATAGTTCAACAATTTGCATCTACTACACGGACAACGAATTTCTTCATCGTTTGCAATATTACTTATAGCAAATTCGATGAACACTTATACCCCTTTTAGAAAATGTTCGCTTATTGCGCCACTAATTTCCCTTCTTTGATACATCCAGCTCCGATCATTAAAGTAATTGACCATGTTTTCCTACTAGAAAACCTATGATAGAGTAAAAATGTTATAAATCATTCATTTTATATTTTGCAGGAAATTTTCCAACGGCTTCCAACGGCCGCAAACTGCTAATTTCACAAACTTTATTTTAAATAAGCAACTATTGTTTCATTGCCACTTATGTGTCTTTCTTTGATGGTCGGTCATCCTACTTCCCATTACAAACACAATAGTAATTATATTCCGTAAATCATATCATTTTAAACGATTCACAAAATTTTGGCAGCATTTCCCCCGTGTTCCTTGTATCGTACACAAATGCGTGTACACAAGGAACGTAAAGGAAATGCCGTCGAAATTTTGTGAACCATTTAAAGTGATATGATTGACAGAATATAATTACTTTATAGTGTTTGTAACTTGTCCAATACTGGGACAAATCCGACAAATGATGTATCAGATGAATAGAGTTGTCCGTTTTGTGGAAAAAACGAATATCCCTAAAACGATCATATACAACACTTGTCAGACGGGGCCGAATAATATCTAAGGATTTAAATATTTGTTTATATTAAATTTGAATATATAATTCGTTTAATTAATATTGGTTTATATTTTACCGTTTTATTACATAAGTACTAAATTCATTTTATACACTAAATTTGTACACAAAATTCATTTTTTACAAATTCACGTGTTCCTACAAATACAAAAATCGTATTTGCACAAATCCAGTATCCGTTCTAACGGATTCCAAATGCAATAAACTCTATCACACACATACGTTCAATACTAACCAAATCAACATATATAAACTATTAAAATATCCTAAATTATAAAATTTTCAATCGGTAATAACTTGTTTATTATGGGATAATAACTAAAATTAGGGGATAGCATGATGTAATATGCATAAAATAACAAGTAGGAAACAAGCACAAGTCAAATTAAGCCCTAAATCAAAAAAACCAAAAATTTAGGTATAGAAAAAAATACCTGATTTGGAGACGTAGAATGATGGAGATGGACCGGAGTAGCTTGTAGATGGCGTAGGAGGTGATTTGGATGGTTTTTAGGGCGGCGGCAGTTTGGTAGGAGATGGGGGATTTGGAGATTTGATTTGGGGAAGATGAGAATGAGGGAGAAGATAGCTCGTGGGTTGATATCTCAGGAAAATTTCCAACGGCTTCCAACGGCTGTAAACGGCTTATTTCCAATGGATTCAAACGGCTTCCAACGGCTATGTAAAAAATTAACGTCTCCAAATACGATGACCTTGTGTAACAGCCGTTGGAACAGCCGTTGGCGGCCGTTGGAACAGGGGCGTTGGAATATACTGTTTTTCTAGTAGTGAACCCAAACTTTGGAAGAAATATTTTCCTTTCAAATAGCCGAGAAAATGGGAACCGTCGCCCTCCAATCTTTACAGTTGATAACACCAACGATGACCTTGTGGACAAGGTCGGTTCTCTAAGTAGAGGTGATGATATATCTGACACGCATATTGCTACACAATACCGACCTAAATGTTTCACTTAGGTTTCAGCTTGTTATCAAAACAAAGGCATTAACCCATGATATATACGTTGCACAATAGAGGCAAAGCGGTCATAACCAACTTTCTTTTATTGTTGTGGGAAAGATGTCGCAAGCAATTGGTTATTTAATCTTAGCAGTAGTAAGCACCGTGGGTGATAATTGAAACTGGATATGTTATCATGTACTTATTTTTCCACCTATTTTTCCTGTACTTTATATGAGATAATTTTAATATCCAATTCATCTTCCTCAATCCAGGGTATATTTACTCTACGAATAAAGTCTCTTTCATCATAAAACTGTCGATATATTTGCAACTTACACCAATTCACTTATCACTTATAATCGTTCAACACTCAGTAGCTCATCAGGATCAGCGCTGTATCTGCAATGCAAAAAATAAAGTACGTTAAATAACAATAAAATAGCATGTTTTATGCCTTACGAGATAAGAGTGTAGAATGATTAAAATTTTGTCATAAATGGTAGAACGAATAAATGGTTCAGGAAGGGGTCATGTCGAGGAACAAAATATAACCATATTGCAAGCTGTAATGTGAGTACTTGTTTGATGTTTTTTACATCGGGTAAACCATATGATTAGATAAAGTTTTATTACTTGGTAGCAACAATTTTGAGTTTAATACCTAAGAGATCCCATATTGAGTTCCTTGAGCACTACTAGTTGCAAAATGCTTAATTGACGCTTTATTATGAGCACTCACAAATTTTATAAGCAGCATATTAAAGCAAGAGTGCGTTACATTAAGTAAATCACAGATACATTGCATCAAAAATATAATTTTTTATTTCATAAAAATTACACTACACCAAAACAGACAAATCCTAACATTTATAAGTGTTACAAATAATTTCAGCAACACTTTTTAAGTGTTACTAATGGACTTTGAGGAATGAAGCGACCAAATTTGTGACACTTGTAAGTGTTACGACCATACGTATTACTAACACTTATAAGTGTTGGTACCTAAATATACGATAACACTTATAGGTGTTGGTACAAAAATATACGGTAACGCTTATAGGTGTTGGTACAGAAATATACGGTAACACTTATAAGTGTTGGAAAATGATTATTTAGTAACACATATGTGTTGTTATACATAAAATGCTTTGCTTATCATTTAGGTTTGTGACGTAGATAAGTGTTGTTAACCAAAATATTGGTAACACTTGTATGTGTTACTAATTGAAATTATGTTTTTACACTATTTTATACACAATTAATATTAAATTCTTAAAACAAATGAATATAATATCTCATAAATGATGATGTCCATATAATATATAATTCATCATATCAATTCGATATGAAGTCTAAAATGCTTCCATATCTCAAATGCAACAATATCATATTTAGATAATACTATAATATGAGTTACAAACTTTCCAATTTCAAAATACTACAATATCATATCCAAATTACAAAAAAGAAATTTCATATCTAATTTTAAATATGCAATATAATACGAGCTACTAATAAATAGAATTTTAGATAATGTGAAGACGAAACACAGGCCATATCACAAAGCCCCCATCTGAAAATTCACAAAGCTTGTAGTGTCCATTTTGAGGACCATCGTAAATTGTTGCTTCCGGTTCTAAAACTTCTGTTATCCAAACAGCTTTCTTAATATTTGGAACTATCTCTCTGAAATGACACATAGTTTGTGTTCCAATATAAGCTTCTTCTTTGTATCCTGTGATAGTAGCATTACAAATTGTTTAACTCTTGTAGATGATCCAACATCATTTGACGGAATACTAGCAACTCCAATATTCGAAGGAGATTTATTCAAGTTAGAGTCGGTTTCAGTCATAGACGTCACATTACCACCATTAAGATTATGTTGTAACCACGGTATCATAGTTAAGAAAGATGAAGCAAATGATTTAAGAGCCTCATTGACTTGGCTCGACACTTGATTCGCCACTTGATTTGCAACTTGATTTTCCACTTGGTTTTGTAATCCCGATGACCATTGACGAAAATCTTCCTTTTTATTCTTATCGGCAATTGCTTTTGAAGCTTGCATCAACTTTACTTGTTTTGCAGAGGAAGTGGAGCTAATTGCACAACAATAGTTTTTCATTCTATCGGACCCAAAAACTTTAGAGATGGGATCATTGTCAAGGTCGTATGTGTTTGCTTCCTCGTTACCGCTACATTCCAACTTCTGTTTTTCTTCCTCTTCCTCCACAAGTGCCTGCATTCAATACGTACAGAATATTAGCGGTTGAGAAGCAATAAGGTAAAACTGAACAAATTAAAAATGGATTAGCAGAGATAAAAACAAAGAGGTATGCCTTTTACCACAAAATTTTAACCATGGAAATAAAAGGAACAAAAGTACATATCAGTGTCAATTTCATATCTATTTTTACTTGACAACATGTACATATCAGTCTTCAACAACCTAACATGTATTTACAATATGTCTTCTTCTTCTTAAGTTCAGATATATTAAATATATTACATTTCCAAAACTACATAGTGCACACAGCACTTCAAAACAGTCAGTGCACTACACATCACCTCCTTACTACTGCCTTTCACCATACTGTTATAAAAAACACCACCATAACAACATCTGCTCAACCTTCCTTCACCACTGAGCCGTCTAGCATTGATAAAATATTTGAAGTCAAATTACCTTTACCCGTTTAAGATAAATATTGATAAATTCAATCATATCACTCTATATTCCAATAAACAGACAGATATTAGTATTGCGCAAAAGTAATTTCAGCCTACTAGTTTGTTTCAGATAGTTGCATAAAAGTATTTGTATAGAAATACGTGCGGACGTTGGTAGATGGCATAATGCATTGGTTATAGAGAGCTCTCCCTCAAGATAAATAATAAACAATTGGACATGTTGGGATTATATCAAATGACATAAAAGTTTGTATTAATTTGAGGGGGGCCCACACAATAAATTGATACCAGAACATTTACCTATCATAAGAACTGGATGCATACATATACATGTTTTATTAGCTTGGAAACACATGTACATATTTCAAATCATATATATGTAGTCAGATATTCATTTTAGTGTGTCGAATTCACGTGCTTACATACCCCACATCAAGTTAGTATTAGTAATATTATGGATGGATTATATCAGACTAACTATTAGTGCATCTACACATCTGCCTACACTTCACTGCTTCCCTGCAAAACAACCAAGCAACCATTTCCAACAACAGCAACTTCAAGACATCTACATTCAACAATACAATAGTGCATCTACACACAGACACAACATCATATTCCTTCCTGCACACCCTTGCTCACCTGATCAACAACTTCAACCAATAACACACTTCCACTAACATCAAACTTTCCATTTTCCTCATCAAACAATCACAGACATAACACTTCAGCCTCACTTCACCTTCACACTTCTGCCTTCAATCAACAACTCCTCACCATCATCATCAACAACTTCACACTTCTTCTCTAGTTGCTTCACCCTACCAACAGACATAACCGTATTAACTACAACTACCAATATAAAGCCACTGCAATTCCTTCATTCACCATAACCTTCCTCAAACCCCATCATCACCCATGCTGCCACCCTGCCCAGATCATCCACTGTCCTTACTGCCTCACCTTTGTATTGCCACATCCTCCACAATTCAAAACCACCATCCATCAAACTGCCTTTCTTATAACACATCACATCAATACAACCCACTTACCATCAAATACCAAAACACATATCCTCCACTGTTTCAATCACCACCACATTGCTCCACCACCAACAATACCAAACTGCCAACATAAGCCATCACCGGTCAATTTCCTTCAACCATTGCCTTACTGACTTCATATCCACTAAATCATCACAACAAATCATCACAGCAGTCCCCCGTCATCTCCTCTCTGCAAAAAATTACCTACCACACTTCTCCAAAAAAAATATTACATTTACAGTGTGCCTCCCTTCTCCATCAAAAAAAATTACCTACCACACTTCTAAAAATACCACTATATTAAACAGCACCTCCCCTACCCAAAACTGCCGCCATCATCCTTCACCTCGTTACATTTTATTCCTCCTGCTCCCTGCCTTCAACACACAACACAAAAACAGACCATACTTCTTCCTGCCTTCAACAAGTACAACCTCCCCATAACACAACAGTGCACTTCCTTTGCAACTGCTCCTTAACGGTGCACTTCCATCAAACATCCCATACATCACTTACTCAACCACTTTACTACACATCCTCTTCATGCATCACATATCATATAATCCACCAATTACAAACTCACTTCACCACTTCAAATATCTCCGCATCAGCAGTTACTTACACACTTGCCTCTGATCACTACAACTTGCAACCGCAAGCCAAACCATTAATAATGTTGTATGGCAAGCAGTTTAGCCATGTTTATACTAGCTTGTTTTCACATTCAAGGCCTGATGTATAAGCCAGTGCCTATACCTGATGTTTATACTAGCTTGTTTTCAAATGGATAACTTCTGTCATGTTCTTTTAACAGCCTAAGGTATTTAATATTTAGTTTCACTTCACAAAACTGAACACTGAAATTGACAATAGTAGCTTTTCCTTTTGAACAATGTGTTCGAGATCTTGTGAGAACAAATTCTAACCTCTTTATTTGGTTCACGTGCTTGACTTGGCTAGATTTGATGTAATATCTGCGTGATTTTTTTTTGCAGATATGGGTCTTTACATTCTTGAGTGTAAGTAGAGTAGACATGATATAATCAAAAAATTTACTATTTAGTATTTACTCAAATGTTGATTCCACGGCAGCAATTTCGGACACTGTTTAGATGTTCTTTCACCTACTCATCCACATTATTTTCCTACTAGATCTATCTATATGCATTTGCATGTGAGTTTATGTATGGTGATTTTAGTAATAGCACATAAGAACCTTTTAGTGATCCAGTAGTTTAATTATTCATGCGTCTGGTGAATTTAACAACCTAGGCTGGCAGTTCATATCTAACAAGAAAAACTTCAATATTGCACTTCGTGTTTATGGTAATCAAATTGTACTATCAAAATAATGCTAAATAAGGCAATCAAATTTTTACAATTGATCAGTAATTCCTACTAAAGTAAAAATACTTACATAGGCTTTTGCCGAAGATGGAAGAACTTGTCCAGATTTCTTATTTATATGTATCGCCTTCCAAACCATTGTCCGCGTAACTTTATCTTTCGGATTTTCCTTGACCTGCAAGAACAAATATTTTTAAACTGATTAACTATTCATTATTAATGTTTACAAGAAATATTTTTTATACTATTTCTTACCATTTCGTCATAAACTCTACGGTATGGTTTTCTTCCTAGTGTATGAGTGATAGTATTTTTAGCTTTGGCTTCGGCGTTTTTCCTACAATGCTCTTTTTTATCTGAATATTCATTATCTATCAACTTTTCCCACCATACTCTGTCAATGTCCGCGAGACATTTAGTAATAGAAATATTCTTGGGTATGGTGGTTCCTCCGACTCTGAGCAATTTACTCCGCAAAGTAGACTTTACCGTACAATAATATCATGGAAAAGTTTTTTCTCAAATTGGCCGAGCTAGATCGGGATCTATATCCATGTCAAATTCATTCTGTTTAACAAAGAAATTTTAGTACTAAGGATAAATCTTGTGCAAAACTTAAATGACTAAATAAGATGACTTCGTGACATACCCATAGCTCTTAGCATAAAATATTCTTGTAATAATCATCTACATTTCTCCACTCGTCATAGCCAATCGGTATATGACAACGAATTAGGGCTCCACATCTAGAGCTCCATTCAGCTTCATATTTACCTTTAACACCCTCATGATCAACACTTATTAAGTATTTTTTTTTTATCACTTGTATGAGGAGGATTATATGCTTCAAGCTCTGCATTTGTACCTTTAGATGCACTAGCATTGCAATTGTTCGACATTTAGACCTGCATAAAAAAGATTTTAGTACATTGAAACTTAAAATGTCATTTCAAAGTACAGGCATGACATCTTCGCTGAATTCATTCAAAAAACATGCTTCAAGCTCTGCATTTGTACCTTTAGAGGATTTTTTTTTAACCATGCAATTATACATTCAAAATCTAATAAAGTGAATAAATTCAATTTAAGGAAAGAAAAATACAATGTAAATGAATGCTACAATAAACAGGGAAAAAAAAGGGAAAAAAGTAGAACGTGTATAATGTTAAAAATCTATCTAGGATACCAGATTTGATTTATATAAATCTACAGAAGAAAAGATGCCCATTTGCAAGATCTACAGTGTAAAATTTCCTGTGTAAAATAATTTGAAATAAAGTTGTAGGTCGAGAAATAATTAAATAATATTAAATACCTTGATCATCAGCTCTTCTAAAGGAAATAAGATCAATTGCACGACAAAGCTAAAACGGAAAAGTATAATTTAAAACTAATTACTACTTGGCCCCTCACCAGACGCAGAAGCAGAAGCAGTTTTCTAAATTAGTGAAAACAATAGCCCAGGCCTTGACTGTTTTGGAGTGAAATGTGAATAAAAATATATCAAATAACATGAGCATGTACGTTCATAAACTCATATGCTAGTTTACCAAGTACCAAGTATATCAAACAACACAAATATTCATTTCAAAATGATATCTATTTCATTTCAACACATTTCAATAATGGTCCTAAGTTGGCTTGTTCTTTCATAACAGACTGAAAATCGGTCGGTACTGTGTAGTCATCTATGTTGTCTGTCATGCGCTTCGAAGAACGTCGAACAACGGACCAATTAGGATTTTGAGTGTCTTTTACATAGAAAATTTGACATGCTTCGGTTGCTAGAATAGCTAGCTCATCATACTCTCTATTAGAATTTTTGAGCTTTTTCAAGTTCACCATCAACAAATGTGAATCGGTACAAATCTTATAACCATTTGTCTTATCCGCGATGTTTATCCAATCATAATAGAATACTACATGTTGAGAATCATAATAATCGACTTCTATGATGTCTTTATTGATACCATACCAAGTAGTGTCATCGTCTGTAGGATTTATATCTTTTGCACTTGTAACAAATGTGGTGATTGCATCCATGCAAGCACCACTATCTTGGGTCAAAAGAGTGTCGTCGTAATGTTGAGGAGAGAATATATATCCATTCATTCTATACTTGAGATAGCTTTTGGCTTCCCACTTTGGACCACTAACATATTACCACAACATTGTGTTCATGCATTTTTCTTCTAGTAGCTGTCAGGAACAAACAAATTTGCATGACTAACATAAAAGGAACAAAACCTACAATTTTCATATTGAAATAACTTACTTTTTTGTGCAACCAATCAATAAATTCAGTTTGTACAACTACTTCTGCCATTGTGGTAACTTTTCTTTTACCACGAGACACACCTTCTAAAGAGGAGTGATATGCATTACAAATAAGATATTACAATGTGAATACATTCGCTATTTTATGTCATCGGTATTTATCATAATATGGAGAAAATTCATACCTATAATATTCATCTCTCTCGGGAACATCGATTCTAAAAAGTATTCACCTTCGAATTTGAACACGTTGCATCCTAGTTAGCTTAATATATTTGCCTTCAATGATGGGGCATTCATATATATCATCACCATCATCTAAAAAGGATGCTTGTGTAGAATTATGATTTCCATCACGTGGGTTCGGCATATATTCCATTGCATATATATATATATATATATATATATATATAACTGATTCTGAAACAAGATATGCTTCAGCAATTGATCCTTCTATATAGCGTTTATTACTAGGTATATTTTTGCATTCTTTCATAGCCCTACACACATGTACACATGCACATACATTTAGAAATTGTCATTTCGAAATAATGTTTACGAACCTTGTAAAAATAATATCTCACCTTTCAAATGGATACGTCCATATATAGTTTGTAGGTCCGCATAGCAAAGCTTGGTCAGCTAGATGCACCATAAGATGAACACTTATATCAAAGAAGTCTGTAGGAAAATAATGTGCTAGCACATACAATGCCTCGGAAATCATATCTTTGGCGGGTTGAACATGTTCTCGAACTAAAATTTTCGAGCATATTATGTTAAAATACAAACTCACTTGTAAAATAGCTCGTCGTAACTCACGAAGCTTTGGATATGCATGTTGAACCATTATAGGAAGCAAGTATTGCATAAAAATATGATACTCATGTGTTTTTTTTTATGTGCAAAGTAGGTGGTTGAATAGTAACAAGGCTACCAAATCTTGTCCCAAGACACGATGCAAGTTTGGCATCTTTTAGAACTTGACAACATTTCATTTTATGAATCTTGTCCCATGCAAACTTAGATGATTGATTTCCCTTGTCAAACATTAAGTTGATAAGATGCTCTGCAAAATTCTTCTCTGTATGCATCACATCAATAGTATGTCGCACTTTATGACTACTCCAACAAATTAAGTCATAGAAAATTGACTTCTTATACCAAGACAATTTTTCTATGTCACCATCTCCAACTGTAAAGAAACTTTTATCGGTAGCTTCATATATCGTTCGCTTCTTATTCTTTGGTAATCTTCCAGGAAAATATTTTATACAAATAAGCTTTTCCAAAAGGGATGGTCCACTTAACCTTGTTGGCGGTTCTTTATCTTCAGTATCCTTATACCATCCATGTTTTAGTAGAAATTAGCCACAAGGGCATCTTTAGCAAGTGCAATTAGTTTCTAAGATACACAACTGAAATAATTACTTTTAAGGACAAAATACAAAATAATTAATTTCTAAGGGCTAAAACCTACGAAATTATGTCCTTGAAAGTAATTGGACTACTGACTTTACCCTTAAAAGTCATTATTGTGCTGACTTTGGCCTTGAAATTAATTTCTATGGCTATATGTCCTAGAAACTAATTGGACTGCAAAATTTGTCCTTCTAGTAAAATGCCCCTTTTATTAATCTATATGGATGGTCATCCTTCAAAAATCTTCTATACTTTGGATAAACAACCTTGTTACCAATGTACTCTGACTCGGTCTCCATAGCACAAACCGGACATGCTTTATAACCATGTGTCACGCAACCAGATAAATTTCCAAATGCTGGTAAGTCATGGATTCCCCATAATAGTATTGCCTTCATTGTAAACATTTCTCCCCTGTCCATGTCAAAAGAAGCCACTCCTTCCGTCCAAAGTTTCTTCAACTCATCAACAAGAGGTTCTAAGTATACATCAATGTCTTGACTTGGTGCTTTCGGTTCAGGAATTAATAAACATAGCATTTGAAATTGTGATTTCATGCATAACGAAGGGGGTAGGTTATAAGGAATCATATATACGGGCCAACAACTGTAACTATTGGAGAGAACCCCACTCGGATTAAATCCATCACTAGCGATACCAAGCCATATATTACGTCCTTCATTTGCAAATTCTGGCCACTTACATTTGATTGATCTCCATTCGGCCGAGTCAACGGGATGGCGCATGAAATTCCAAGAAGGATCGGCATGCTTATGCCACTGCATTTTACGAGCTGTCCACGGTATAGTGTACAATCTAGTCAGCCTTAGAATTATAGGGAAATGTCTTAGAACTTTCCTCGGTTGGGTTATCATTTTTTTATGCCTAATGCATTTGCCTTATCTTTAAATCTTGGTGTATGACAATGAGGACATTCTACTATGTTAGCGTTCTCTTTCCAAAATAACATGCAATCGTTTTCGCATGCATGAATGCTTTTTACCTTCATTTCCAAATCTTTTAATATTTTTTTCATGGTGGGATACTTGTCGGGTGATGTATTTTCTTTTGGAAGACATTTTTAAAATAATTTCAACAATTCCGTCATGCTATTTCCTGACCAGTTAAATTCTTTTTTCAAGTTCTGAAACTCAACCATTGCACCTAAAGTTGTAAGTCCATCTTCACAAGAAGGATATATTTTCTCATTTGCTTTGCTTCTGTATTCATGGTACATTTTCTGAACATGTATCTCTTCAAAGTTCACTTCACCGCTAGCCTGTGGCATATCATGCACTCTAAATGCATCATTAACGAGATTTCCAAGAGCGCCCTCAATAGGCTCTTCTACTTGCATTTGGTCTTGAATAGGTAACTCTTGGGAGGAATCTGATGCACGAGTCATTTGTAATGTAGCATTGTTTCTCTCTCCATGAAAGAACCACACATCATATGTCGAAAGCATACCAAAAATTATCAAGTGTTTCAACTGTTTCTATTGAGATTTTTTTGGAGTTTTTACACTTCTTACAGGGACACACACATAATAGGATATCTTGTGGTGAGTGTTGCTTTACAAAGTTGATGAAGTTTTGAACACCTTGCTTATATTCATCCTTATTTCTATGATTATTTTTAATCCACCCTCTTGACGTTTGTTCTGTCATAACTAAAATAACATACAATATTATGTTAGTGTCGTATAGATTTGCAAAGAAAAATAATATATAATATTACATTAGATAATCTAATAACATATCGGTTTATACATAAATGATCTTAAATATCATTCATATACAGATTATTGAAGTAAATACACGTATTTCGCTGCTAAATAAAGAAAAACAGTTATTCACATGCACCCAAAACTTTTTTCTGTCTATTTATTGGCGTCCCATAATTCTGAAGTTTAGAATGCAGATATCATAGAAGTTTCCACCAGCAATGCAATTTATAAAGAGAAAAATCCATTTCAAATTTGATCATCAACCTCAACAGTTGCTTCTTTGTGCTTCGTTAGGTTAAATGCTAGAAAAATCTTCCTTCAATGCATCACAGATGATGTGATTCTCCATAATTTTATTTTTCATATATTTTCTCTGTCATTTACATGGTTAAAGTATTACATATGCAATGACCTTGTATGTGTAAAATGATTTTAAATATTAAGGGATTTTTTAAACGGAACTAGTAACAACCAATCAAATAAGGTCACCCATAAAAAATCTATAAACAAAACAAGTTGTTCTAGCATGTAATCAAACTAACTAAGAAGAGGAGTAACTTATAAAATTTTATATTTAACTAATAGAGCAAGGAAATTTTACTACTAATTTGGATATTCAAAACAGATGCTCCTAAATCTGAGGAAATTTCAAAGTTAATCCAACCCATATTCAAAAGAGATTCAAAAAAGTATTCTTTAAACTAGTACTCGCAACTTCATCACTTTCCTTAACATTGTGGATAACAACACTTTTTATCTTTTTTATCACGTATGAGCAAATGGTGACACTAAAGCATACACTAGTGATTCATTCAACCACTACTGACTCGTTTCTTGTATGTACTCACCTACCTTTAACCTTCTGCTTCATACTATAAGTAGCATTGCAATCTCTCATTTCCTAGTACAGAAAAACAAAATACAAGGTCCAAAATGAAGACTAAAAACAATTGTCAGGTTATCGGAATACCTATCGCTAGTACAACTGATAAATTTCTTCACTCCTCTTCATTAGAATATTCTCTATACAAACACTGTAAATTCTTTGCCCTTTATATAATGTCATAATATAGCTATTTGAGTCGGTATTATGATATAATACTATATTGGATGTGCAGATAAAAAGGATTCAGTTATCAACTGGCTGAACAAGATTGGCCAGAAGGCAGATAGCTATGCCCAAGGAATCCAAGATCATGGTAAGTGTGTATAAAACATAAATGATTTGCACATATTTATGTAGAGCTTGCAGTAATATTCAACTTTTGCAGTTACATTACCACCAAAAATATCTGAAACAGTAAAAGGAAAACTGAGCTTAGGAGCAAAAATATTACAAGCAGGAGGAATAGAGAAAATATTCAGAAGATACTTCTGTGTGAACAAAAAGGAAAAACTAATGAATGCTTTTCAATGTTATTTGTCAACTACGTTAGGTCCAATAGCCGGATTTCTGTTTATATCAAATGAAAATATAGCGTTCACAAGTGATCGCCCTCTTACGTATACTTCGCCTAAAGGTGAAATAACAACAGTTCCTTACAAAGTTTTGATTCCACCGAGTAAGATTTAAAGAGTTACTCCAACTGAGAATGCAAACAAACCAAAGCAGAAGTATACTCAGATTGTTACAGTGGGTGATTTCAAGTTTTGGTTTATGGGGTTTGTAAGTTATCGGAGATCTTTGAAGTGCCTGCAAAGAGTGATTTCTAAATCAGAATGAGAACCAATGGAACTTAGTTGTTTCTTGATGTAAATATAGTAGAGAATCAGGATTTATTGCCCTTTTTTTAATCTTGAAGGCTACAACATAACAGCAATTTCAAGTAACAAAATCGTATCAGCCATTCTCAACACAACAATAAGAAATTAAAATGTATTGGTGCAAAATTAAAAAGTGGAACCAGCACAACAGTCGTATCAGCCATAACAGCAATTTCAAGAACTAAGAATGAAAATGTATTGGTGCAAAATTAAAAAGTGGAATCGGTAAATAATCATAACTAAAAGAAAAAAACCTGATTCAAGGTATGAAATCGAACAACAATAAGAAATTAGTTCTGAACCAATATAAAAATTCAAAATCAAAATCGAACCTAAAAGAGCCTCTGGTCCATGTACCTGGAGATGACGCGTTTGTCCACAAATGGGATGGAATAGGAAATCCTAAGTAGGATGTAGAGATGAAGCACCTGTCAACAAATGAGTTGCGAGAAGAAATGGAGGATGCGCGAATGGGAAAGCGGTAGAAGATGGTGATGGAACGCGGGAACCCTAGTTAAATTAAAAATTAGGCGACCGATAGTGGAGATGGAAGGGAAAGCGCTAGAAAAATGCTTGTAATATCCCGGAATTTCCAGGAGTTTAAAATGTTGATAATCTCTAATTTAAATTATTTGAATTGATTAAATTGTTATTTTCAAGAATAAATAACTAAATAATGTTTTAATTTTCGTTATAAATTGGTTTTATATTAAGATTAATTATTTTATTTGTGTAGATAAAATTTTAAATTGGTGTATTGTTTTCAAAATTTATAAGTGTGTTTAAAATGCATTTATATCTGTCTGTGTATTTTAAATTGATTTCAAAATAGAATATATTATTGTTAATAATAATAAGCTTATTTAAAAATTGATATTCATTTATTAAAAGTGATTTTGGATTTGGTTTTCAAGTTTGATTTAATTTGAATACAAATTTGAATTCAAAGATATACATGCATCTTAAAATATAAGATGATAATATAGTTTGAATTTTAAAATATATAGATCATATTTTAATTAGAAATAAGATTTTGTTTTATTTTTCTTTTATAAAAGTTTATCTAAACAAAATTGATTTGTGTTTATTTAATAAAGAGTAAAACAAAGGGGCTTTTTAAAATAACATTTTAAAGTAAGGTTGAAATGTTGTATAATTTTATTTAAATTATATTTAATTGCATTTCTTTTTAAAAGATTGTATTTTATAAATTTAGCATACACTTATAAATGTATAAGTGCATTTGTTTGTTAGATATTAAATTAAGGAGTAACTTTTAAATGAAGAATACATGTTTATTTTTAAAAACACATTAGTGATTAGGAAAAATATTTTAAAAAGCTTTTAAATTTTCTTTTAAATTAAAACAAACTTAAGTGACAAGTGTTTAATTTTAAAACACTATTATAACAAGTGTTAAGTAAAGAGACAAGTGTCAATTTTCTTTTTAAATTTTCTTTTAAATTTGTAAAATCTGAAAAATTTTCTTATATAATCATCTTATCTCTTCACTCCCTTTTCTTTAAACATTTTGTTCAATTTCCATGAGAAACCAGAAAGCCTGTTATCATTTCCTCCAAAATAAAACTGCATATCTACAATTTATTCTCAAAACAAATTTGCAAGTTCGTTACCTGTATAAGATTTCCCATGCCTGCATTTGCTTTTCAATTCAAAGCAAATACTTAAATCATTAGACCCTGAAACACTCTTCAAATATCAATCCCTGTACCAAAGCCTGTAAACATTTTCTTGAACAAATCAAACTGCAAGTCTGCAAATTGCAAATCAAAAATCTGCATTTAAATTCTTCAAACTCAAGTGCCTACATCAAAATTTCGATTGCATGCAAGTCTCAAGGGGTATTACCTGAAGCTGTCACCCTCTATCAAGTGTGCATGCAAATGATTTGGGGTCAAGATGGTTTGCCTGTTTTTTTCAAAATGCAAATTTGTTGAAGCAATTCCAGTAGAGCCTCTCTGTTCTTCTTCATAACCCTGCATTGCACTGTCTTCTTTAAAAATGAGGTGAGTAAACTTTTTAAATTTTAAAGTTAGTAACTAATAGGTGTTGCTTATAAATATTTTTGTTGATGTTTTGATCTGCATGCATATATATATGATCTACTGAGTACTTCTCTGCAAAATTTTGAAGTACCCTGTTCAATATTTAACCCTGTTAAATTCTGCTAGCAAGAATATGATGCATTGATATATGGTTGAAGTAGATTTGTAATGTCAGTTTGGAGATAATGTTTGCATGATGGTTTGGGAAAATTTTAGAACATAGATTCAAACTAAAAACAAGTCAACTCAAGTATAAACAGAGAGAAAGAAATCAATCAAGGGTTTTGAATTTTTTTTAAGTTTATCTGAAAAACAAAAAAATGCAGTAACAAATTTATCTTCAATATTTGGAAACAAGCATTTAATTTGGATTAAACAATTACATAAATCAAAGTATCATTGGATGTTATGAATTATGAAAGGAAATTCAAAAAATTTAAAAACTGTATTGATTTTGCATTTGGGCTTTACTGAAAAATTGGGTTTTGATCTATAACTGATAATCTATTCAATTGGATTGCTTGAAATTCTTCCTGGAGCTAGTATGTACATCAGAGAGTATAGTAAAAATAGTTTATGGATTTTAAAATCACCGAAGAATTTGATTTGCTCAGATTTGTTATTAAAACCTAGTTTGGAAACTTGCTGTAAAAATGAACCATGGCGACCTTATTTCTGCATCGAGCTTGAAGGGGGTTGGAGTGAAGAATGAGCGGTGTGTTAGCAAGCTTTGACTGAAATAGTGGTGATTTTAGTTGATCGGCGGCGTGGATTTTGGGGAAACTCTGATGTTAGTTTTGGGTTCAGTTCGACCTGATGAACTCGATTTTGATTCGAGGCCTGAGTTGTGGTGCTGTGGGTCGTAGATGGATGTAGGGCGTTTGGGTGACGTGTGGGTGGTTTCGACGTTGGCCAGAGGGAAGCCGGCACTGGTGCAAGTTGCACGGTGGAGGTAGGCGATATCTGTTGTTTTGGGTTTTTGTTTGAATTGGGTACTGGGTTGTAGCGGGTAGAAGGGAGTAGGACTCGGGTTTAAGCTCGAAGTAATATGGTTGTGGCTCGGGTTGAAGACGTGTGGGTTATGGGTTATATACAGATTACTGTTATGTTTTTAACAGTTAGTTTTAAACTTAACTGTTTTAATTTTTGAATTGAAACAGTTTTAAAATTTTAAATCAGATTCTTAGATTCATGTGTATAGGTCGAATCAAAATAGAAATGCTTAACTAGATTTGAAATTTTAAATAAGTAAGTTTTAAGCTTTTAAAAAGGTTTAAGTTAAAATTTAAATTCTTGTTTTTTTTGAAGTTGAATTGTTTTATAATGAAGTTTATATGATTTGTTTAAATGTTTTAGATAATGATGTTTTCAAACTTATTTTGGAAATAATAAAGGAAATTTATAATTGTTTTATTAATTTACAAATAAAGTTTAAGATAATTCATTAACTTGAATTAGGAATTGTTAAATTAATGATTAAAGGAAATTAATTAATGATTTCTTTATTATTTAATTTAATTTATGAATTAAGTGAATAAAGATTTCAAGATTTATTTAAGATAATATTTTATCTTAAATAATAATTAAGTATTAATAATTTGTAATTAGTGGATTGATTAAAGAATTTTAAGTTAATTCATTTATTTAATTAAAAGGGGTTAATTAAGTAATTAATAAGGTATAATTAATTATTTAATTAACTATTAATTGAGATGATGATTTTAATTAATGACAAACGATTAATTAAATTGTATTACTTATTAACTAAGTAATTAAGAGTTAATGAAAATAGTAATTAATTAATAAAGGTTTTATTAGATTTTAAATGGGTTTTCTTAATTAATAATTAAAGGATAATACTAGTTAATTAAGAATTAATTAACTATTTTATTTAAGGTTAAGTAATTTTAATTAAGAATTAATTAATTATATTAATTAATTAATTTGTAATTAAGGTTGTTAATTAATAATTAAGTTTATTAATTAATAATTAAGAGTTGATTAATTAGTTAAATTAAGTTTAATTAATTAATTATAAAAGTAATTAGTGATTAATTACTTTTGATTAAAGGCTTGATTAATAATTAAGGTTTGTTAATTTATAGTTGGAGATAATTAATCTAATAATTGAAGATTAATTTGAGTTAATGAGTAATTAAGGATGAATTACTCAATTTTGTTTATAAGATGAGTTTGATCAAGTAAGAATTTGTTAACTAATTAAGAATAGTCCTTGATAAATGATTAAGTATTATTTCTTAATAAGTTTGGTAAGGCTAATTACTTAAGATAAGTAATTGATTAATTACAGAAGTAATTGAGTTAGGTAAATTACTGATTGGAAGTAATTTTAAATTGGGTAATTACTTGTTAAAGTAATTAAAGGTTTATTACTTGGTGTAATTAGGAAGCAATTAAGAAGTAATTAAGAATAATTAATTACTGTATTTAAGTTGATTAATTAAAAGCAATTAATCTAAGTACGATTGATTAAGGTTCATTAATCGATATGATTAATGAGAATAATTAAGGATTAATTACTTGATTAAGAGTTAATTAATCATGGTTGATTATTTAGGTTGGTGATTTAGTAATTGGTTTAACTAATGGTTATTTAAGCAAGATTTATTTTGATGAAGGTAATTAATTTAATTAAATTTTAAATTAATTAAGAAGTAATTAATTTAATTCACTTTAAATTAATTAGTGATAGAGATAGTTAATTTAATTCATTTTAAATTAATTATGTTATGGTTTGAGTTAATCATTGCTTATGAATGATTGGATGACATTGATTGTCTTGAATGCTGTGTGATCTCAGTAATGAGATAAGTATGGTTGTGTGATATGAATGCTTGGTTGAATTGAGATTATCAATTGGAATGTTGATTATATGAATTACCTGTTATTTGATAATGTTATCAATTGTGGCCTGTGGATTATCTATTATGTGTATATATAGATAGTTGAATTTAATTGTTTTAAAACCTTTAAAACAACTTGAACTTAAAAGACACGCTTTGGATTTCGATGAGACCGGGATCGGGTTTCCATATTTGGATATTCGAAAACCACATCGATTCCAAATAACGTTAGGTCGTGAGTCAAATTGGAGCTTTGTGAAGACTCGAGGTGTAAGGGCTATACGTCAGTATAACTATGTGGGTGATTCCGTAATGAGTTGACTGAATAGTACTTATAGATTCGAGATGAAGAATTAGAGTGCAAGGGTTATTGTCGTTAACTGTGAGAGTGGTTCCAAAATGAGTGTAACGAGATAATGCCTTCGGTTTCGTTCGAACCCGGAACGAACTTGTATGGATTGAATGCTTTCAGAACATCGTCAGGTGGACGATGAGCATTCTAAGATATGTGTTCTATAAAGGTAATCGCAGCCTCAAGCCTCATCAACCGGGAATGGCTAAAACAGGGGAGGTGCAGCAAGGCTTCATGGGTAGCTCCCATTGGAGAGTAAGATACATCCCTGTCTAGATGTCCCCTTTTATTTTGGCTGTGTGGGGCGATTGCTAGCTAGAATCGCCGGGGTGGTCTTGTTCGGGACTGTTCAGTAAGGAATGGTCCCGGCCTTGTGTTGCAGGGGATTGAGAGTAATCCTGTACGGTGATCTAGGCCACGTACTGTGACGGGCGGTACCCCAGTAGCCCTGCATTGTATGGAATCCAAAATCCAATAAGTGCCAACGGTTTTGATTGTATTATCCACTTTTGTGGCTAGTAGCTGGAATTTAATAAATGTAATGATTTCGGCTATTTCTTATTTATTTGAAAAACCTAGACCCTGTTATAATATCACAGAATTTCCTATCAAATGTTTTGGTTAGCGTAAGGTAAAAACTTTTCCATGTTTATGTGTGGGAAGTCTTATGTGATACCTTTTCTTTCAAAAGTTTTTTTTAAGTTAAGCAACTTTAACCGTTTACTCACACCAGACCCATGTCTGACCCGGAGTTTATTCTGTTTTTCTTAAACTCTTGGGTACTCAAATTTTTACGGGTAGCCAAGGGATTCAGGTTAGGATTCAGGTTAGCTTTGACGAATTATGGAGGAGCAATGGAGCAGGAGGCTTCTGCGTATAGCTATGGAGTATTCCGTTGTGTGTTCTCCGAGTTGTTGTTTGTCTTTGAGTTGTATAACTAGACAGGTGTCTATAACTGTCTAGTATGAGTTGATTATGCTGTGTATCTCTGATAATGATTGTAAACTATGTAAAATATTATGTGATTAATATAATTTATTCGTTCCGCTGTTTAGATTCTGATGTTGTTTCTTTCTTCTTCTCTATCTTTTCTCTTTTCTATCCCTTTCTTTCTTCTAGATGTTGCGATTTTCCGGGAGTGGAAAGTCGGGTCGTCACAGTTGGTATCAGAGCGTTAGGTTGAGTGAATACCTAGGCTCTGTAGTGGTGTCTTTCTTGAGAGAGCGTACTTGTAATTTTTATATATAACTATATATATTATATATATATATATATATATATATATATATATATATATATATTTCTACCTATCTGTTGGATTACCTGTTCGGGTTTTCCAATATAAGTTATAAAGGTAGATGAGGTAGTGGTATGTGTAATACGACTACCATTGGTTGGAGTTTGAATGTTGAGGTTGGAAGTGTATTTGTCGAGACTGTAGACCTAATACTGTCTCGAATAATCTTTGTGGTTTGGTAAAGGATTTCATTGTTCTCTGAAGGAAACCTGTTAAGGTTCGGAGTTCATCTTTGAAGTGTAAGTTTGTTTGCGCTCGTGTGAGCGGATTTTGAGAGTTTGGATCTGTTGGTTGGGCAGAAGCGAGTAATGGTATTTTGATACCTCAGGAAGTAGTAGCTGCGTGATGAGATGCAGTGACTATGGATGTCTCCGGAGATGTTTCTTTCGGAGCAAGTTTAAGGAAGTATGTTTGCTTTGGGGTTGTAGCTGAGTTCAGCAGGATGTTTGTGTTTAGTTAGAAGTCCGAGTTTCTCAAAGAGCTTTGGATAAGAAGTCTTTGGCATCTGTGTTAGCAGTGCAGCTCGGGAGTGTTCTGTGTTTCAGCAGGAAGATCTTTTTGGCTTAGAATTTCCTGAAGGTGGAATTCAGAAGCAGCGGTGAGGACCTGTTTCTTAGATGAAATAGTTGGTCGATGATAAACTGTTCATGGAGAGAGAACGGTATCTTGGATATTGGATTGGTTGATCGCAAAAGTGACTTGCGATGGTTTGGTGATTATCTTAGATAGTCTTTTGCTTGGATTTGTGGCATTTCTAGAGGATGTAGAAGTTATGGAGTTGCTGAAGATTGTCCGAGTATATCTTTAGAAAAGTTGGAGGTTTTGCCCGCATTGGAGTTTGAGTTCTGAATCGACTTGATGTCAAGAGTAATACCGGTGATTCAGTTGGGTAGAAGGTTGTTTCCTAGGTTGGTGGTTTGGTGAAGCAGCTCTGTATTTCTTGGAACTTCCGTTGAACCTTATTTCCAAGATGTGATGTTGGTTTGTGCCTGTGTTCTTCTCTGGCATTTTCATCTGCTCTTGATCAGAGTTGTGCAGCGGAAGCAAGGTGGCTGTTGTTCTTGAGTAGAAGCAACTGGATGTTGCAGTATTTTGGATTAGAGAATATCTTCTGAATTTATTTTTCAGAATCTGAGGCAAGTTGGCGAGTGATTCTATTCTGTCTTATCTAGATAAGAGAAGTTGTTTTCTACTGTTGATGGTAGAGTTTGGTTTTGATTTTTGGATTAATTTTGTGAGGATCAGTTTGTGAGTTGATCCAGTTTGTTTGTAGAAGCATCAGCAAGGGTTGAGCTGATCGGGAAGGATCTGTTGGCAGCCCAGATCATGCGGGAAGTTATTGAAGTTAAGTAACAGAAGAATTTGGAATTCGAAGTTGGAGACTTCGAGGTTATTGAGATTTTTCTCTGGTAAAGGAAGTAATAAGATTTGGTGAGATTTTGAGGTGATCTCCGAGGTATATAGGATTCTTCTGAGTTTTGTAAGATCAGTGCTTTAGTTTGAAGAGTTGAGTTGCCAGTTTGGAAATCTGGAATTCAAATTATTTCACATGTCTCTGAGGGAGTACGTGTTTGGTCATCACTGGTTTTGAGACCAGTAGTTCTGTAAGTTTTAGTTGATGATCAGACTTGTCTGTGGTCTGGTATCTTGTGTTGAGTATAGATCTTGCTGAGAGGGAACTCAGTAGCTTAGCAATATAGCTAGTTTGGATTTAATAGAGCAAGTATCCCTGTGTCTGTACTGGGGAGACTCGAGATAATTTAGGAAGTTTATCCGGATCTGTGTCCGGATAGCTAGTGTTGTTTGATTGAATTGGTTGTTTGAATGGAATTGTTTGTTTGATTGATAGTGTATGGCTGCATGTATGTTTGAATTGGTTGTAAGTAAAATAAAACTTTAGATTATCTTTGTTTTAAATTTCGAGGACGAAATTCTGTTAAGGGGGGAGGATTGTAATATCCCGGAATTTCCAGGAGTTTAAAATGTTGATAATCTCTAATTTAAATTATTTGAATTGATTAAATTGTTATTTTCAAGAATAAATAACTAAATAATGTTTTAATTTTGGTTATAAATTGTTTTTATATTAAGATTAATTATTTTATTTGTGTAGATAAAATTTTAAATTGGTGTATTGTTTTCAAAATTTATAAGTGTGTTTAAAATGCATTTATATCTGTGTATTTAAATCTGTGTATTTTAAATTGATTTCAAAACAGAATATATTATTGTTAATAATAATAAGCTTATTTAAAAATTGATAGTCATTTATTTAAAGTGATTTTGGATTTGGTTTTCAAGTTTGACTTTAATTTGAATACAAATTTGAATTCAAAGATATACATGCATCTTAAAATATAAGATGATAATATAGTTTGAATTTTAAAATATATAGATCATATTTTAGTTAGAAATAAGATTTTGTTTTATTTTTCTTTTATAAAAGTTTATCTAAACAAAATTGATTTGTGTTTATTTAATAAAGAGTAAAACAAAGGGGATTTTTAAAATAACATTTTAAAGTAAGGTTGAAATGTTGTATAATTTTATTTAAATTATATTTAATTGCATTTCTTTTTAAAAGATTGTATTTTATAAATTTAGCATACACTTATAAATGTATAAGTGCATTTGTTTGTTAGATATTAAATTAAGGAGTAACTTTTAAATGAAGAATACATGTTTATTTTTAAAAACACATTAGTGATTAAGAAAAATATTTTAAAAAGCTTTTAAATTTTCTTTTAAATTAAAACAAACTTAAGTGACAAGTGTTTAATTTTAAAACACTATTATAACAAGTGTTAAGTAAAGAGACAAGTGTCAATTTTTTTTTTTAAATTTTCTTTTAAATTTGTAAAATCTGAAAAATTTGCTTATATAATCATCCTATCTCTTCGCTCTCTTTTCTTTAAACATTTTGTTCAATTTCCATGAGAAACCAGAAAGCCTTTTATCATTTCCTCCAAAATAAAACTGCATATCTACAATTTATTCTCAAAACAAATTTGCAAGTTTGTTACCTGTATAAGATTTCCCATGCCTGCATTTGCTTTTCAATTCAAAGCAAATACTTAAATCATTAGACCCTGAAACACTCTTCAAATATCAATCCCTGTACCAAAGCCTGTAAACATTTTCTTTAACAAATCAAACTGCAAGTCTGTAAATTGCAAATCAAAAATCTGCATTTAAATTCTTCAAACTCAAGTGCCTACATCAAAATTTCGATTGCATGCAAGTCTCAAGGGGTATTACCTGAAGTCGTCACCCTCTATCAAGTGTGCATGCAAATGATTTGGGGTCAAGATGGTTTGCCTGTTTTTTTCAAAATGCAAATTTGTTGAAGCAATTCCAGTAGAGCCTCTCTGTTCTTCTTCATAACCCTGCACTGCACTGTCTTCTTTAAAAATGAGGTGAGTAAACTTTTTAAAATTTAAAGTTAGTAACTAATAGGTGTTGCTTATAAATATTTTTGTTGATGTTTTGATCTGCATGCATATATATATGATCTACTGAGTACTTCTCTGCAAAATTTTGAAGTACCCTGTTCAATATTTAACCCTGTTAAATTCTGCTAGCAAGAATATGATGCATTGATATATGGTTGAAGTAGATTTGTAATGTAAGTTTGGAGATAATGTTTGCGTGATGGTTTGGGAAAATTTTAGAACATAGATTCAAACTAAAAACAAGTCAACTCAAGTATAAACAGAGAGAAAGAAATCAATCAAGGGTTCTGAATTTTTTTAAGTTTATCTGAAAAACAAAAAAATGCAGTAAAAAATTTATCTTCAATATTTGGAAACAAGCATTTAATTTGGATTAAACAATTACATAAATCAAAGTATCATTGGATGTTATGAATTATGAAAGGAAATTCAAAAATTTTAAAAACTGTATTGAGTTTGCATTTGGGCTTTACTGAAAAATTGGGTTTTGATCTATAACTGATAATCTATTCAATTGGATTGCTTGAAATTCTTCCTGGAGCTAGTATGTACATCAGAGAGTATAGTAAAAATAGTTTATGGATTTTAAAATCACCGAAGAATTTGATTTGCTCAGATTTGTTATTAAAACCTAGTTTGGAAACTTGCTGTAAAAATGAACCATGGCGACCTTATTTCTGCATCGAGCTTGAAGGGGGTTGGAGTGAAGAATGAGCGGTGTGTTAGCAAGCTTTGACTGAAATAGTGGTGATTTTAGTTGATCGGCGGCGTGGATTTTGGGGAAACTCTGATGTTAGTTTTGGGTTCAGTTCGACCTGATGAACTCGATTTTGATTCGAGGCCTGAGTTGTGGTGCTGTGGGTCGTAGATGGATGTAGGGCGTTTGGGTGACGTGTGGGTGGTTTCGACGTTGGCCAGAGGGAAGCCGGCACTGGTGCAAGTTGCACGGTGGAGGTAGGCGATATCTGTTGTTTTGGGTTTTTGTTTGAATTGGGTACTGGGTTGTAGCGGGTAGAAGGGAGTAGGACTCGGGTTTAAGCTCGAAGTAATATGGTTGTGGCTCGGGTTGAAGACGTGTGGGTTATGGGTTATATACAGATTACTGTTATGTTTTTAACAGTTAGTTTTAAACTTAACTGTTTTAATTTTTGAATTGAAACAGTTTTAAAATTTTAAATCAGATTCTTAGATTCATGTGTATATGTCGAATCAAAATAGAAATGCTTAACTAGATTTGAAATTTTAAATAAGTAAGTTTTAAGCTTTTAAAAAGGTTTAAGTTAAAATTTAAATTCTTGTTTTTTTTGAAGTTGAATTGTTTTATAATGAAGTTTATATGATTTGTTTAAATGTTTTAGATAATGATATTTTCAAACTTATTTTGGAAATAATAAAGGAAATTTATAATTGTTTTATTAATTTACAAATAAAGTTTAAGATAATTCATTAACTTGAATTAGGAATTGTTAAATTAATGATTAAAGGAAATTAATTAATTATTTCTTTATTATTTAATTTAATTTATGAATTAAGTGAATAAAGATTTCAAGATTTATTTAAGATAATATTTTATCTTAAATAATAATTAAGTATTAATAATTTGTAATTAGTGGATTGATTAAAGAATTTTAAGTTAATTCATTTATTTAATTAAAAGGGGTTAATTAAGTAATTAATAAGGTATAATTAATTATTTAATTAACTATTAATTGAGATGATGATTTTAATTAATGACAAATGATTAATTAAATTGTAATTACTTATTAACTAAGTAATTAAGAGTTAATGAAAATAGTAATTAATTAATAAAGGTTTTATTAGATTTTAAATGGGTTTTCTTAATTAATAATTAAAGGATAATACTAGTTAATTAAGAATTAATTAACTATTTTATTTAAGGTTAAGTAATTTTAATTAAGAATTAATTAATTATATTAATTAATTAATTTGTAATTAAGGTTGTTAATTAATAATTAAGTTTATTAATTAATAATTAAGAGTTGATTAATTAGTTAAATTAAGTTTAATTAATTAATTATAAAAGTAATTAGTGATTAATTACTTTTGATTAAAGGGTTGATTAATAATTAAGGTTTATTAATTTATAGTTAGAGATAATTAATCTAATAATTGAAGATTAATTTGAGTTAATGAGTAATTAGGGATGAATTACTCAATTTTGTTTATAAGATGAGTTTGATCAAGTAAGATAATTAATTTGTTAATTAATTAAGAATAGTCACTTGATAAATGATTAAGTATTATTACTTAATAAGTTTGGTAAGGCTAATTACTTAAGATAAGTAATTGATTAATTACAGAAGTAACTGAGTTAGGTAAATTACTGATTGGAAGTAATTTTAAATTGGGTAATTACTTGTTAAAGTAATTAAAGGTTTATTACTTGGTGTAATTAGGAAGCAATTAAGAAGTAATTAAGAATAATTAATTACTGTATTTAAGTTGATTAATTAAAAGCAATTAATCTAAGTACGATTGATTAAGGTTCATTAATCGATATGATTAATGAGAATAATTAAGGATTAATTACTTGATTAAGAGTTAATTAATCATGGTTGATTATTTAGGTTGGTGATTTAGTAATTGGTTTAACTAATGGTTATTTAAGCAAGATTTATTTTGATGAAGGTAATTAATTTAATTAAATTTTAAATTAATTAAGAAGTAATTAATTTAATTCACTTTAAATTAATTAGTGATAGAGATAGTTAATTTAATTCATTTTACATTAATTATGTTATGGTTTGAGTTAATCATTGCTTATGAATGATTGGATGACATTGATTGTCTTGAATGCTGTGTGATCTCAGTAATGAGATAAGTATGGTTGTGTGATATGAATGCTTGGTTGAATTGAGATTATCAATTGGAATGTTGAATATATGAATTACCTGTTATTTGATAATGTTATCAATTGTGGCCTGTGGATTATCTATTCTGTGTATATATAGATAGTTAAATTTAATTGTTTTAAAACCTTTAAAACAACTTGGACTTAAAAGACACGCTTTGGATTTCGATGAGACCGGGATCGGGTTTCCATATTTGGATATTCGAAAACCACATCGATTCCAAATAACATTAGGTCGTGAGTCAAATTGGAGCTTTGTGAAGACTCGAGGTGTAAGGGCCATACGTCAGTATAACTCTGTGGGTAATTCCGTAATGAGTTGACGGAATAGTACTTATAGATTCGAGATGAAGAATTAGAGTGTAAGGGTTATTGTCGTTAACTCTGAGAGTGATTCCAAAATGAGTGTAACGAGATAATGCCTTCGGTTTCGTTCGAAACCGGAACGAACTTGTATGGATTGAATGCTTTCAGAGCATCGTCAGGTGGACGATGAGCATTCTAAGAGATGTATTCTATAAAGGTAATCGCAGCCTCAAGCCTCATCAACCGGGAATGGCTAATTTAGGGGAGGTGCAGCAAGGCTTCGTGGGTAGCTCCCACTGGAGAGTAAGATACATCCCTGTCTAGATGTCCCTTTTTATTTCGGCTGTGTGGGGCGATTGCTAGCTAGAATCGCCGGGGTGGTCTTGTTCGGAACTGTTCAGTAAGGAATGGTCCCGGCCTTGTGTTGCAGGGGATTGGGAGTAATCCTCGGTACGTGATCTAGGCCACGTACTGTGACGGGCGGTACCCCAGTAGCCCTGCCATTGTATGGAATCCAAAATCCAATAAGTGCCAACGGTTTTGATTGTATTATCCACTTTTGTGGCTAGTAGCTGGAATTTAATAAATGTAACAATTTCGGCTATTTCTTATTTATTTGAAAACCCTAGACCCTATTATAATATCACAGAATTTCCTATCAAATGTTTTGGTTAGCGTAAGGTAAAAACTTTTTCATGTTTATGTGTGGGAAGTCTTATGTGATACCTTTTCTTTCAAAAGTTTTTTTTAAGTTAAGCAACTTTAACCGTTTACTCACACCAGACCCATGTCTGACCCGGAGTTTATTCTGTTTTTCTTAAACTCTTGAGTACTCAAATTTTTACAAGTAGCCAAGGGATTCAGCTTAGGATTCAGGTTAGCTTTGACGAATTATGGAGGAGCAATGGAGCAGGAGGCTTCTGCGTATAGCTATAGAGTATTACGCTGTGTGTTCTCCGAGTTGTTGTTTGTCTTTGAGTTGTATAACTAGACAGGTGTCTATAACTGTCTAGTATGAGTTGATTATGTTGTGTATCTCTGATAATGATTGTAAACTATGTAAAGTATTATGTGATTAATATAATTTATTCGTTCCGTTGTTTAGATTCTGATATTGTTTCTTTCTTCTTCTCTATCTTTTCTCTTTTCTATCCCTTTCTTTCTTCAAGATGATGCGATTTTCCGGAAGTGGAAAGTCGGGTCGTCACAATGCTACATATACAAGATTACAAAAGGATCCAATTTTTAGTGAGTTATTTACAAATTTACCAACTGTTCTAACATTTTTTTGTGTTGTAAATTATAACTGATGTGTTGGAAAGTTTATAAAAAAACATTATTTATATTTCCCAACCCCTAACATTTTTTTATTGTCACTAGGCTGTAACACTTATAAGTGTTAGAAATTAACAAATATAAAATGTTACAAAATCACTATTTTGGTGTAGTGTTAGTGGACAAATGAGATAGTGAAATTTTCTCAATGGCAAGTGAGAAAAAAAAGGTGTATGTTACAAAATGGTAATAAGAAACCATTGATAAGTGATCTGTGTTTTTTCAAAAAAGTACTGAAATCATATTGATTGAATTGTCATTCCTAACCATAATGATAAATAAATTGAAAGTTTAATTAAAAGAATAACTATTTGTTTTTAGGTTTTTCTTAAATCAAGTTGGATCAAGTACACGCCAAAATAACCTTATTGTTTTCTTTTTACTAGATGCTCATCGTGGACAAATACCAAAGTTTTAACTTTAATCAAGTTGCACAATTGTTTACTCCATTTCAACCAAAACAAAGAAGATTCAAACGAAGCGCTTGCAAATGGTCTTCTAGTAACAAGACTAGATTGGGAATCGTTTTTACTTCGGTTTCATTTATAACGCAATAATCGACCGGTAATATAGAACAAGACAAGACGACAAAGAGAGAACACCACAAAGAAACAGGAATGTTCGTCCATCCACAGCACATAGAGTGGCAGAAATATAATTCTCAAAAATTAGAAACGGTCATATTCAAAACATAACCAACATAACAATAGATTTCACAACACATTAGAAAAAGCATAAAACCTAGTACACAAAAAAATTACATTACACGATAAAATCTTAAGCTTGATGCCCATACATATTAGGGGCGGCCTCATACTGTGGGGCGGCAGCAGCACCATAAGCTGCAGGCTGCGGGGACACACCCTTACCATATGCAGCCATCGATTGATCGTACGGTGCAGCAGCAGCAGCAGCTGGATTCGATGCAGGAGGTGCAGAAACATACCCACCATAGCCAGCAGCGCTTTGAGGAACAGCAGTACCACCGTACCCCTGGTATCCCCCATAATTAACGTTATTACCTGCCACCGGCTGTTCAGCATATTGGGCTGGCTGCTGCGGCTGTTGCTGTGGGTACTGGGCATAGCCGGTAGGGGCATAGTTGGCATTTGACTGACCATATGCAGCGGATGCAGCAGCAGCCGGTGGTGGCTGGTTGTACCCTTGACCATAACCGGTTTGTACTGGTCCAGATCCATATGGCCCATTATAGACTGGAGCAGCAGTCATGTTGGTATTAGGCTGCGGTGCAGCCATTGTACTCGGTTGCTGTGGGTAGAACCCTTGTTGCTGAGTCGGCGCTTGATTGTTGGGGTATGCAGGTTGACCGTAGTTCTGGGCAGGAGGAGCACCGTAGTTGTAGTTAACAGGTGGGTTGGATGGTGGGCCCATTGCTGGGTTACCTGCTCCGTAATAGTCGTAGCTGCTAGGGTTTTGAACTGGAGCAGGTGGTCTCTGTTGAGCCTGCGGAGGGTAGTCATATGACTGCTGAGGTGGGTACTGTGTGTTGTACGGACCGCCTCTTTGTTGGGAATAGTTGTACGGGGGATTTGATTGAGTGTTGGAGTGGTAGGGCCGTGAACCATGTGCTCCCCACTGGTTCATTCCTGGGCCAGAAGGATGACGATAACCTTGATTGTTCCCACCACCATAATTCGAGTGCCTTCCCGATGGCTGTTTACATCAAATAGTAAAAATCATTGAAATACAGAAAATATATAGCATTCATGAGCAGCAAGTGCACAGTAGTTGCAAAGAGCAAGAGAAATTGTTCAAGCAATCAACCCCAAATTTCATCATATGGAAGGTACTTAACAGTAGGTAGTAAAAATCATTGAAATACAGAAAATATATAGCATTCATGAGCAGCAAGTGCACAGTAGTTGCAAAGAGCAAGAGAAATTGTTCAAGCAATCAACCCCAAATTTCATCATATGGAAGGTACTTAACAGTAGGTAGTAAAAATCATTGAAATACAGAAAATATATAGCATTCATGAGCAGCAAGTGCACAGTAGTTGCAAAGAGCTCGCGAAATTGTTTAAGCAATCAACTCCAAATTTCATCATATGGAAGGTACTTAACAGTAGGTAGTTAGACAGACAACTATGGAATTAAATGCCATAATGGTTTGAAAAAACCTTGGACACAGCCATGCAAAGCGACAGCTTGGTAGCATCATCATCATTAGCAACTTGTAAGCTTAAAAATATTGAAATCATACATAACAAATCATTGTAACTTGTAAGTTTAGGAATAATTAAGCAGATTTAACCATACACAATCACAAATATGCAGGGGAACCAAGATTTACAAATCAATTGAAGAATCAACTGTCTGTAATGCATTATAGTTACCAAGAAACCGACTGCAACATGTATGACAGATAAAAGGGAATATAGTATGAATGCATCATCGTAAGGGATATCAAGTGGGATAAGAGTAAGTGTTCAAACAGTACATAGAGGGAGCGCATGGCGAACAAAACTTGCAACTTTAAAGATTTGAAGAAGCAAGACAAGATGAATTATCAGCATACCAGGGTCTCACTAAAAAACAAAAACATCTGCAGCAAAGGCAAGCTAATCATCATCAAATTAAAGAAAAAGGCAATCATGGTATGGAACATTATGGCACTACATTAACACCAAGGTCAGTTGATAGAGATGAGACATGTCACTTGTTAATGTCAAGTCTTAAAGCAGTCTTACCGACTAGAAAAGTTGCATGACATCCCACCTCTTGTTGATGAGTGAGGATTATGGAGCAATTCTTACACCACGAAATTGATGCTGACCAAACGTAGAAAGTATTGTGCAATCTGCAATTATTCAATTCAACCAGTGCCATGTCTGGCTTCTTCAGCATAATAAAACACTGGTAGCTTGATTTAGGTTCTTCTCAGAAGGGGAATTATACATGGATAGTGATGCATTATTATTTGACCTACTATTAATTTAAGCTTTCATTTCTTAGGACATTACAGAAGTCTCTGTCATAAGTACATCAAACTAGTATGAAAAGCATAGACATGTCTACTGATGTTATATTACATTAAGGGGAAATAATTAACAATCTTGACAACTATTGCTGAATATAAAACTAAATCTAAACAATGTTTATAAGTAATGTTTAAAATGTATATGATTTAAAAAAAGGCAGAATTGCTTCTTGAATGAGATATGATCAATATTTGCATGTACACAACTCTGAACAGTTATGAGATAACATGCAGCCACTCAATTACAACTTATTTCTAAAGAACAATGATTCATTGTTAAATGCCCAGGTGCAAATAAACTAAGCATTCGTACCTAAATAAGTTTCCAACTCCTCAAAGCGTAAGGAAAACTAAATGCTGTTTTGAAGTAAGCAACGATACAATCATCCCATATTTCAGTCAAAATGGTACTTTAGACAGAAAGTCCTTTCCGATATATTCTTTCAGTTAAATGTAAAAGATTCCCCTTTCTAGGGCTGTTATGGTAATGGTTACTGTTACCATTTTGCAAATACCGTTACTGCACCGTTTTTGCTAGTAAGCTAAAATTGCTTACCGTTATCGAGTTGCTGGTATATACACCAATTTGCTGGTAATCGTTACACTAGTAATAGTAAATTACCCTTTTTTTAAAAATGTCGATAACTCTACATGTTTTTGCACTATAATGATGTTTTATTATACAATGTATATTTTTACTTAATAAAAGACGTATATATAAGAAATAAAATAAGTGTAATTAGCATCATTAAATCTAAATTACTGAACTAAATTTAACCATTTACTTGATTCTAAATGTCTATGATGAAGCATATTACATGAATATCCATGTGTTATAAATTGACGGGTAAATGTACCGTTACCGCTGGTTGTGAAAAAATATTACCGATGATTTACCGTAGAAAATTGTAAATTTACTATTACCATACCGATTAAACTGGAATACCGATTTCACTCAAAAATGATAGCTGAGTGACTGATAAAGGTAAATTTACTGTTATCATAACAGCCCTACCTGTCAGTATATATATTTCATACAACGCATAATATTTGAATACCGTTAATCTATATGTTTTTTAGCTTGCGGTATCAATAAGTTGCATGATGAAAAAGAACCCATGTGTTTCCAACAGACATGAATTCTATCCTTGACTCTGAGCATAGCCTATTGGAATGATGAATTCTCATGGTTAACTTTTACAACCCAATAACAAGATATGGTCTTCCACATTGGGATGCGCTCTTTTCTTCTCAGAATTTCACGCCAATATCAAATTAAGTTCTATGGAAAATACAGGAGTAATATAACAATACTTGGCCACAGACAACCCTATTGAATCGCTTATTTCCAATAAAAATGTAGGAGGATAGAAAAGCGTTCAAACAAGTGCAAAACATAGCTTTGTACCATCTGGCTGGTATCATAATATAAACAATGACTACTAGTTCGTAAATACATAAAGGTAAAGTGTCCATTGCGAAGTCTGACAAAAAGTTAGCCTTCATTAAAAAATGAGTATGCCTCGGCAATATAAGCTTAAACAGCAAACATCATACGTTCAGCAACTTATTAGGTTTGAAGTTTCTCAATGGTTTGTTTTTGTTTGCAATATCCGGCATCTGCCATTCGCAGTAGATGATATTAACAGGGTGAAGAATGAACAGGTAAAGATATGAGTGTTCATGCACCAATTTCGAGTATAGGGCTGTACTGAATATTAATGACATAGCAGATGCATGCTTCAGAATCAACATACAAAAAAAGATTGTGTGTACTTGTGATTGCAAAAACCATCAAAGCTCATTCCACATACCTGACTAATGACATCTCTGATAAGCTGTTTCGCCGTTTCAATTTGCATTTTATTCCCAGTTATTCGTACAGTTCTTTCCTTGGATGAATCACCATCAGGAAGATGTTGTGGTATCAGCTGTGCAAATATTAGATAATATATTTTAAACATCAATATAAATACTACAGCATATTCTTCACTTCAAAATTATCAACCAGTGTGGTTGTACCTGAATACGGGCTTGAGACTTATATTGCAGAGCCTTGATAGTGTCACCACCTTTTCCAATGATCACTCCAGCCTGTAAAGAATCACATTTTATAAACTAAACAAGGTTGAAGGAATACACAAGTGAAAGGTGAATGGGAATCACCTTTTCATTTGGAACTTGCATCTCAAACACATCAGAACCAGATTGTGCTGAACCAAAATTACGAGCAACTAGTGCAGGGGAACCACCAGCATCGGCCTGAAAATAAAACCATGCAAACAGTTGCTTGTGAATTAAGAGCAACCCTACAGCAGAGACAAAAAAATCAACATTTATTAACTGGTCTGATAACCAACCTCGGCTATGACAGCCCTTATAAGTTGTTCAGCCTTATTAATATTTTCTGGAGTCCCTGTTAGCTCAGCAGATCGCGTCGAGGAATTTGGATCAGTTTCAGAATCTCTTGCTATTTGAATTCTTACCCCTGAATTGTTCTGCAAGAGCCTGATAGTTTCTCCAGCTTTACCAATAAGTGCACCAACCTACATAAGAGGAAAATTAATACTCATTATCGGAAAAGGTATTGCAACACCAACTGTGAACGATCTTTGCAACTTAGAATTGATTGTCCAAGAGATAATGTCAACAAATAATTTCATATAAGTACTGCTATTATTATTAAAATCATTATCAATTCACAGATATTTTCAATCAACTAACTGTTTGATTAGGTTTCATTATAAAAATCAAAACAAACGACCTTGATTCCGTAAATAAGTAGGGACACTTTAGGGTCCTAATGTAGCATGAAATAGCTTAGAATTTGCTACACATGTAATGATGGATAGAGGATCAACAATCCAGGAGTTTGACTGCATCAGCTGTCGTTGGATCTAGTTCCACGACTGATACATGACTACACCTGGACATTTCCCGCTTGACACAGTTATTTTTTCAAAACATTTCTAAACACAATTTCTACATGCTCATTTGAGAACACAAACAAAAATTCTTCAATATTTGTAAGTGTCACCAAATAATATTTTCTGTGATTTCATGTATCATTGTAAAACAGTATTTGTTACCATTTGTAGCACAAAACATTAGCATGGGATTTTATTAGCTGAAGCAAGTTGGCCATAGACAATCAAAAATAAGTGATCTGGCTATCAAAAGTAGAAAAACAAGATTATTTGCTATGGTTCATCTATATATAGCTTGATTCTCTCTTTAAATCAGAAGACCAAAAAAAGGGTCCATCCACTTGTTAAAACCTCATACATTTCAAAAATAAATAAACTGAGACATATCATTATCCAACATAATTTTGTTCACATTTTCGCCTTACTCTTCAAACCTCTAATCCAAAACTACTACAACAAGAAGAAGCCATTATTCTCAAACAAGTTGGGATCGACTAAGAAAACAAAAATTCAGAATATAATGAAACTGCTTCTTATTTATGAATTATGATGCTTACTCTTTAGTTACAGAAATTTTAACATTAAACACAAATTCCTAGCCCAAGTTCAACCCATAATGCAACCATCATTTCTAGGACAAAATAGAACAAAGATTAAAAGGACACGAATAAATTTCAATTGCAATTATCATTAACTTATAAACGTTTTAATGATTAAAATACCATAACACATCGATTGATTTTGATTAAATGGAGATAAAAAATGTATATCCTATTTGCTTTGGCTTTTGGCGACAGATTTGTAAAATAAAAATGCATATAACACGGCTCCATTTTTATCTACAAGCATGTGAAAATGGATAAATTAGCACAACATTGTCCATTGTAATTTCAAAAATGTTGTTCTTGACATGAGTTAATAGTGCACTTTGTCATTTTTGATTAGAAATATCTAAAAAGTAGTAATCCTTCACCTTCATTCAGAACTTCAAAACAATAATGTTCATTTCTTATATTCTCATTATGATACGAAACTTGCATTATTTAAATTATTATTATATTAGTAATATTATCCTATGCTTGTAAAATAAACAAATATCACAAATCTTATTTGGTCAACAAAAATAAGTATTTGCTTGTTGTTGTTGTTTGGGATGAATTAGAATGCTAGTTGTCAATTATGTTCGAAACGTGCACGGGGAGGGGCAGAACCACCTTATGGCTGATGAGGGGTATAGCCACCTTATGGCAGATGAAATCTCGTAGCCCCAGCAAATCATGATCAAAAAAAGTGAACTGGAATATATCCCTTATTTTCAACTTTATGAAAGAAAAAACCTCCTAAAAACATGTTTTAAATTACACCTCTTTTTTTTCGGTAAACAAAATTTGTTTTTTTCTTTTGAAAACTAAATTTGAATAAGTGCAATTAATGGCAGTTTTCTCCGCAAATATTTGCTTACAGTTTCAAAAAGTGCAAATATTTGGCTGAAACAAGAATACATGGGTGTTTTTTAAAACCTCGTTTTTGAAAGGGAAGGCTATGTATTTTGAAACTTAAAAGATGGCATTTTATGAAAGTTCCCTAAAAATCTCTGTTCTCCAGCTCCTCGAACAGCAAGCCCTCCTTTTGGATCGCAAGTCGCAACCGTTGAACCCCCAACACCCCCCCCCCCAAAAAAAACCTCATCATTCGTCGCCTTAAGCCTGCGGCGCCACCATTGGCTAGCGTCTAAAGTTGTCCGATAAATCATTACTATATTAGAATTGAGACACCTAATTGATTTGGTTACTATTTTCATGTTGATTGAATAACAGTGCACGGGTTTACTAATTAATATGCTGAAATGAATATCAATCAGGGTCAATGAAGTGATATTAATGAAATGATTAGAGTTAATGGAATAATTCGTAATGAAATATTATATAGGTCCTAATTTGCAGTTATTCAAAGAATTGATATAAACTTATTTTAACTACTTTAATAATTGTAATAAAAAAAATCAAGGGCTATCACCCCAAATCTCCATACTTTTTCAAATTGTAACCTCGCCGATTACAATTCCTGACCACGCCAATGGATGTGCATGAAGTCCAGAATAGAGCCTGCCGGACAAGCTAAGATGGTCTAAGAGGATGACATTAACTTTCCCATCATAGATAAAAATAATAACTTGTGCAATATACAAGTACAGTGAGTTGCAATAATTCTCTTAAAAAAAACTCCAACCCAATCCAGATTTATCTCAATGTTTTTTGTGCATTTTTATTTATTTAAGTTGATCAAATTTATTCTCAATTGAACTAAACCAAATTGCATGAAATACTCTGTAGTTCATCACAAGAAAAAGGAAAAGCAGCTTACTATGTTCATAAAATCAAACTTCATAAAAAATAAGGCTTTATACATGGCACAAACGTAACTAAACTAAAAATGCCTCAAAACTGCACCTAGAAACAGAGCATAGATTGCCACTAACCAACAGACTCACCGATCAAGCGGCACTCAATGCTTGAGTAAAGGCAATGATAACTAGATCATAAAAATGCTTCAAGAGCGCAAGTAAAACTCAAACAAAGCATAATAAGCATCATAACCTTTCCAACAAAAAATATACCGTTCTGATATTCCACGTCAAAGTACAATTATAAATAATTAATTATGGTTTGAATCCAATTAATGACGATGACATTGACTAAAATAAATAAATAAATAGTTACATTAATTCTCTTAAAAAAATATTCCAAGCTAATCGATATTTATCTCAATGTTTTTTGTGCATTTTTATTTATCAAGTTGATCGACTTTATTCTCAAATGAATTAAAATTGAATTAAACTAAATTGCAAGAAATGCTTTGTAGTTCGTCACGAGGAAAAGAAACTTACTATGTCATTCAATTTAACCCTTCATCGCTACCTCCTTTCGTAAAATCAAAGTTGATAAAAATAAGATTTTAAATATAGCATGAACATAAAAAATGGGAACTAAACTAGAAATGCCTCAAAACTGCACCTAGAAACGCTCAGCGCCCACTAACACAAATTTCCACCAACCAACAGAATCACGAGTTAAGCGGTAACCAATGCTTGAACAACGGCCATGACAGCTAAGTCATAAAAAATAACTTCTAGAGCGCAAGTAAAACTTAAATAAAGCATAATAAAGCATCGTAACCTTTCCAGCAACAAAAATATTGTTTTGGCATTCAGCATCAAAATTTAATTATAGATACTCAATTATGGTTTGAATACAATTAGTGAAGATGTACATCACCCATGTTAAACATCTAAGTATCAAATCTCTGGGAGTAAAAAAAATATACACAGCTATAACATGTCCTGTAAAAATTAAACATTGTAATAAACACGTTAAACAGTATATATCCTAAACATAGGCCTTGAGGAAGCTAGCACTAGCAAAGGCATTAGGCACTCACACACTGTCTATAAAATTAAATTCAAATCAGTTGAGGGAAAAAAGGATACATGCCAAAATATAAGCACCAACTAGCGCACTACAGAATAGGAGCTTAACGATGTTAATCAATGATTAATTGTAGGAATATCACACCTTTATTATAGATATTGTTTACTGTTTTGCAACACTTTTGCTGCAAACCTATCTTACTCGATATGATTTGTCCTCATTTTAATTTTTTATGTGTCAATATTTTATTAAATACTAAACTATTTGAATATTGCTGATAAATTATATAGTGATTTTGTTATTAATTGACATTGATAAACACTAATAATTAACAAGAATAGAATATTTCTGTTAGCTATATTCTAAACGATTAGTGATTGTTTTAAATAATTATTTGATACAAATTATTTTCTTATGGTGAATAAATAGAGTGCTTTATAATAAAAGCCATGTTGGCTAATATATTTACCCTCTGAAGCCATAAGTCATGATCAAATCAAAATTACACAAAGGGGTAAGTTGGTAATTTTCTTAAACAAATACACGTAATCTTCATGTCCACATGATCAAACCATATGGCAGTGGGACTTTACATCTGCTTGCACTATGAAGAAGGTTTCCAGATAATGTTTCAATTGGAAACAATGACAATTCGAGTAAAGTTAGCCATATGGATTTTACTTGACAAAATATATCAAATCATCAGTTAAAAAGATATCGACATAATGTTTGCAAGAAGAAGGTGTAAAGTGGGAGAAAGTGCAAACTTTTTGTTGTAAACTAGTATTGCTTAGACTACATAAAATCTATACATGGCATGGAGAAAAAATTGCCCCTCATTTTTGTATGGCAAATTACAGATTATATAAATTTCTAATCAAATATATTACATATTAAAATTTCAATCAGATATGCAAGCAAAAAATATCAAAAGAAACAGAATGAAGAACCTTGTTGTTAGGAACTTGAATTTTTCTCATTGTCTCTCCAGAGGTATTAAGACTTTGATCATAAGTTTCAGCCGAGTTTTGGTTATTTTCCACATGCCCAGGTTCGATATATTCCGCAGATTTGTTTTCATCATTTACTTCTGGTAGAGCGTCATCTTTCTTAACCTTTTCGACTCCATCTCCACCTGAGCAAAGCAAAAAAAAAAATCATAAATTATGCTTTCAAATCAATCTGTAATATTATCAATATAACCATGCATCTGTAAAAGAACGACAAAAATGTTACCGGATTCATCAAGACGCTGCCTCTTAACCACATCCTTCTCATCGACTTTCACTTCAGTCTCGCCATTCTTCGCACCCGGTTCTTCAACTGTTACATCATCAAGCTTCCTCTTATTATCGGAAGGATCGGATTGCGAATCGACGGCTGCGACGGCTGCTACCGACGCTTCTTCGATTGGAGCATCGATTTGTTTAATAGGAGAAGATTGTTTCACTTCTTCTGCCTGTGGTGGTGGAGCTTTTGATTCTTCCGTCATTGTAAATGGATGGGAAATGGAATAAGCTAGGGTTAGGGTTTTAAGATTGGGAGGGGAAAGAGAACGGTTTATTTGTAGGGAGAAGAATGGTGAAATGTCATACGGATGAATGCATTAAGTCAGTCCATGAACTGATATTTTGAGGGCCCATTGGGCTAGGTACAAAAGAATACCACTGCTAACTTCAGCTGTGGGCAAAAAGGGAAAAACAGGGCGTTTTGAAAGAAGCACCAAAGAAAGAATAGCGATTTGCCAAAGGGAATATGTTAAATGGATAATCTCAAAGGATCATTTTAATTGTTTTGTAATTGATAATTATTTTTGTTGTTATATTAATAATTATTTTTGTTATTATATTTTTTGTTTAGTTTTTTTAGTTAGATGGTAAATAATAAAATTGAACAAGACTATTTCATTAATCGCTATAAATTGAAATAAAATACAAATAAAACTAGAATACAACATAATACAACTACAGCTCCCGATGGTGGGTAGGCAGGAGGGTGTTCCATCTTAAACTGTTAGTATCTAATTATGTGTTGTGAACGGTCTATCTTCAACTGCAGCCAATTCCGGGCTTCGTCGTCTTTTAAATTAGGAAAAACTTTCTTGTTGAATCTTGGGTAGTGATATAATTTTAGAAAGATGAATTTCTTCGAAGTTCCTCACATGATCATGACATCCTTGAAAGTCGTAAACAGGCAAGCGGATTATATACTCGGAAAAGGACTTAGGGAAGGAGTAGTATATGGGGAGTGACTAGCACTAGGGAATGGAGTATATATGGGTATGAGTTGTCTGTTTCGGAATGAGATTTCTTCAAATTTCTTTGGTATATCATATCAATAATATCATTTATCTTGTCGTCTTCTCCGATCTCCTTCTCCCTACCATAAGCTTTGTAAGATGAACCACCATCACGTGCTGATGTAGGTCGTTGCAAGTTGATGTCTTCAGTGAAGTATAAAAAATTCCTCATGTTGTATCGAACGACGTATTGGTGGTTTGTTATGGAGGAGGCGAATGCACTTGCACTTCTGTAGCATTAGGTATGAATTCACCTGCTCTCATTGCGATAGTACCTTGATAAATTTTATGCATTAATTCCATATGGACTATTGGGCATTCCTTGTACTTCGAAATTATGAAGCTGAACCTTTGAAAAGCGCAAAAAAAAAAAAAACGAAATTCTGTACTAACTCGTAAAACATACAAAAAAAGATCAAATTTATCTCCACACGATTATCCCACAATTGCTCGTTTCCGCTAACCGTTCCCTACACCGAATTCCATCATGCATCTTTTTTGTTACACAAGCTCTGTCATACATACCATCATTTCTTTAGTTCATCGTAATTGTAGCGAATATGATCGTCTGTTAATGGTATTTCATTTGAAATAGTCGCCAAAGCCTCATTCAATGCAGTTGCAATTTTCTTATGGACGCTTTTTTTGTTGGTTCCACTACCTCAATAGGCAACGCAATGCAATGCAATGCAAGAACAACACCGTAGCTTGTTTGGACCAATTCTTGGGACTTCGGTGCGAGTTTTTCTAAACTTTTTTCGATCTGTAGCTCCAAAAAGATATATGAAGTTAACGAAAATGAGATTGAGATGGATATATCAAAAATTACCTTAATATGCGATAATCTTTTGTGGATTTTTTGGGTTGAAGTTGGGGTAGATGTCGATAAGCAGGAAAAGAAGAAATTGGTTGTAATATATAAGAGATAATTTGAACGTTGGAGCTGAATTTACAATTGGCGTCAAACGTGTTGTAACGACCCGCTATTTCGAACTATTCGCATCCGCACATGTCGGACTTGAATTGCTCAAAACAACAGATTTTTAATTTTATATTTGGCAAAACTCAGCACATACAGTAAATAAATCAATCATAAAATCACAGACACGGAGTGATATAATAATAAGCAGCGGGATAGATAAATAGTAGTTTATGAAGCTACTATATAAACAACAGAGTTTGATATAAAATACATCAGAATATCTCCATTACAATGTAGTCTCGAAGACAAATAGATGAAAAGTCTGAACAAAACAACTGAATAGCTGAAAGCTGAACAGGTATAGATGTCTTCAAGAAAAGCTCCAAAGGTGAGTCTCAAAAATGCTATGACACTCAGTCTGAGCCGAGCTTAAAGCAAAACACAAAATATTCGAGTCAGGATTAACATTCTTATATCAATAAATCCAACTCAAGTGAACTATCAACTTAAATACAAGTAACTTAAAGGATATTCGGGATACCCATTCTCTAAGGATCGATGGAACTATCTACTATGTAGTAATATACGTTATTATAATAATGTCTATAGTAAAGTAAACTATTAAAATAGCGTTAAGGCGTTACCCATATCCCATTTAACACATTTTATATAATGTCGTAGTCTATACAGATGCTATAAACTCCACTCGCAAGTGGGCTATCAGGAAGCACTCTATAGGTACGACACAAAACAAACTCGTAGAAGGCGCGATAGGGCATGCAACTAGGCCTCGAGGCAATACCAGGTAGATATACCATTTGCATATCTGGACTGGTGGTAATGCATAGCAGCTACTGCCGCACACCTCGTGACACACTCCCAAATCAAATGTGCACCCAATCAAATCATAAAAGCAATAAGATGGTATCGAAGAAATGTGTCTGATTGGAGGAATGACCTCACTTGGTCCGGCGTTGCTCCTGTTTTAACCGCATCATGCCGACTCACGGGAGTCAGAGCTACGTAAATGCCATATAGAATCATCACCAAACCATCCTACTTCATTCTGTAATCTCCACCACGTACACAGTTGTTAAAGTGATTTTGGGTATTGGCAGAGAGTATGACAATATCGGATCGCAGTCTATTTAACACCCAAACGTTTATTCCACGCTGCAGTCGTTTCATTTCAAATAGTTCATACTTCATATCATAATATCATACTCATTTCAAACCATATAAATTCGATATCATTGTTCACTTTTAAAATACTCATTTCCTGAATCGTAACACTTTCAAAATTATAACACTTTCGAAATCATAACACTTTTGGAATTATAATACTCTAAAAATCATAACACTTTTGAAATCATAACACTTTGGAAATCATAAGACTTTGAAAATCATAACACTTGGAAAATCATAACACTTTGAAAATCATAACACTTTGAAATCATAACATGTACGTAATCATAACAGTTTCCACCTAACAGTTTAGATGTTGAAAATAGTATATATATTCATAAATAAAAATAGTTTATATATATTAAAAATATTTTTTATATATAATAAAATTAGTTCCCTCCAATTTCGCAAGTCGATTCAAATCATCTTAAATTCCACCACTCAATTTAAATCAATTCCATTTAACCATTTCAATTTAAAGTTCAAAGATTCAAGTTTATATGTTCAAACATTTACAATATAAATTTCATTTATATCTCAACATTTAACTTTAATTTTTATTCAAATTAGAAAATATTCATTTAACCACTTTGATGACAATTTATTTAAATCCTTATTTATACATTTAAATCAACGTTAAATATTCAATCTCAATTTTTATTTGAAGTCGAGAATATTCATTTAATCAGCTTTTATCAAATCAAGTTATAAATCGTATCTTTCAAAATCTCAAAAATTAGTAAGTTCAAATAAATTCTTATCTAAATTCAATTATTAATCAAATTTAAATTCCAAGTCAATATTAATTTATCTTCCCAATCTTTATTATCAAAGTTATAAAAAATTTATTTTTAAAATATTAATATAAATTTAAGTAAATACTTAAACATATTATAGCTAACAAATTAAATTTTAATCAAACCTTATTATTAAATGTAATTTGTATTAAATCTTATTTTATATATTTTTTAATAAATAAAATTATAGGAAAAATCTTAAAAATTGTATTTTTCAAAACTAACTAATAAATTAAAATTTTCCAAAAAATACTATTTTAAAATCTAGATTTTATACATATATAAAAATATATAGCCTGTATATTATATTTTAAAATCAATATTGATTAAAACCATATATTTTCTTTCAAATTTGGAAATCATTTTTCAAAATATAGACCAACGGTATTAATATATAATTTTCTATCCTATGGTCAAGTGATACGGATATTTATCATTTCATCCGCAATTTAAGTATATATGGGTGTATATCATTTGAACCCGCAATCCCAATTCAATTCAATGAAAATCGCTTGGGTTTATCATTACAACCCATAACGATTTTCTCATATTCTACAAGATCGTTCGAGTATTTATCATTTCGACCCATAGAGAATTCTACGCTAACAAGGAGCTTACAGAGTGAGAACAAATATGGTAATAATATGATGTCAACAACAGGCACATATCATCAATAACATATTTAAATAAATATAAACAATAAGATATGGTGTCACATCTCACAGGTGAATAGATACAGATAATGACATATCATATACAACAAGCTGGCAACTGATACGGATAAGAAGCAACTGATACGGATATGCACACGGACACGGGCATGACATGGGATACGACAAGCTAGCAATTGATGCGATAAATCGATTCGAGAGGATAAGTCAAGACGGGAAAGAGGTCGATGAAACAAGATATAAAAATCAATTTAAAACATGCATTAAAATAAAAATAGATATATTATTTTTGAAAAACCAAGCTCATGCATATATATATATATATAATATATATATATACTGAAATGAATATAATATATATATATACAACTAATATAAACTTATACTCGTCTATGAACAACATATTTCTGTATATACAGACTAGTATAACTTATGTGCATATTATATCAAAATGACTTTATATATATATATATATATATATATATATATATATATATATATATATGAATAACATCAAAATATCTACATAATATATATTTTTAAAACTCTATATACACTTTTCAAATATCCATATATGCTAACATATATGTATTATATCAAAACCAGAAGATAGCAGATTATACAAACCTATAGTCTAAACAATATATATATATGTAACATATATACATTCTATACTGTAACAATATATATAATACTGCCTTTATATTAAACTAACAGGTCAACAATAAGCGGTGTATATACAAACTGTATATATAAACTAAACCCATATAAACTTATACACTATAACATTATTTATACAGCAAACAACTTTATACATACAGAACATATATGCGTATATAACTTAATATATCATTGTATACTATGTATATATACGTACAAACTTTATAAACTTGGATAACTTTTCATATAAGGAATCTTATAATTCATGTACTTCATATAAACAAACAAAACCTTTACATACTAAATCGAGATTAACTATATTAGCTAATATATAAAAACAATATATAACTCACATTTATTCGACAGAGAGGAGAGGAATGGTTGGCTGAGCTGCTCGGTTTAGGTGAGTGTGGCAGAGGGGAGATTACCTTGGCTGTGGCCAGAGGCTATGCGAGGGAGGGGGTGGAGGAGTAGAGAGCGGGACAAGCTAGAGGCTTGGAAGGCGGCATGGGTTGGATACATGGAGGGGTTGTGAGTGGGTTAGATGATGGAGGAACGTGGTTGTGGAGAGGGGCTCTGTGTGGTGGATCTGGGAGGGAGTATGGCCACAGGTCGATGGGTGGGTTTTAGGTCGAGGTGGAGTGGTTGGCGCGGGTGTTTGGGTAGCAGGAAGAGAAGTGGGTGGGGGTGGCAGAGCTTTGGCTATGGTGGTTTCTTTGCTTGCAGGCTTTGGCTAAAATGTTGGTGTGGCTGTTGATGGGGGGTTTGCTGAAGAAGGAAGTGGCCACCACTAGGGCGAAGGTGAAGAGGCAGGGGTGGTAGGCGGTCGGAGTGCGTGTTGGGGAAGAAAGGTTTGCAAGCAAATCCTGATATATATATATATATATATATATATATATATATATATATATAACTTTCGTTATATAATATCTATTATTTCTTTTCTTTTTTAGCATAAATACGAACATATGCTAAGTAGAAAGAATGAAGGTAAATGGACCAGAATATAAGTTGATACCATGGGAAATGGAAAAGTCAGAAGTTGAATGGTTGGGAATAACAAAAGCCAATGTGTTGAATACAACGAATAATTATGGCTGAAGGCTGTTGATTTCACGAGGATAACTGAAAAGTCATAGAATCCGAAAGTGTTTTAAAACGGGTACCGTTATGAGAATCGTTTTATTGATTTCGCTCAGTACCAGAAGCCGAAACATAGGAATGAATATACTTCGGAGATCGACACGATGAGATGATCAAAACGGTGTACAGATATCAACGATACGACCTTCCTATCCAAAGTCGATATTGGCACAAAAAATGCTGCTAAAACATCGGAATTAAGATAAACGGAGCAATAGCAGTTCAAATTTGGAGAAACGAAATATGACGTCTCACTCAGAAGATGATTTAAAATTTTATTATATAAAAATATTCAGGTTTGAAAAATATTTTATTTCTATCAAATTTTAACCGATTCAAATTGAAATTGGAAATTACACAACATAACTAACATTCATATTTACCAGTGAAAATTTACCATTTGTTATATTTAAATAAATGCATTCCAAATATAAAATTTTCATTGTTAAATTTATTAGTACATTTTCAAGCAAAATTTCAGTTAATTACGTTATAAAAACCGTTAAAATTTATGGATCATTACACGTGTCTGACGCGAACTAGTAGATTTGATCCATTGGAGCAAATAGTCCAAATGAGTTGGTCCCACTTCATACACGTCTGACACGTCTAATGCTTCCAACCTTATGGGAGAGTGAACATGGCAAAAATTGTTTACAAACTCACCTTACTTCTTATGTTCAGCAACATTTCCTTGTTAGTATCGTATCTTGCTACTGTAATATGGAGTTTTTCTGGATTGCATAATAGGTAATTACGTTAATATGGCTAACAGCTTAGATCCAACCAACAATCTCAGATAGTTTATTTTAAGGAAACTTTGTAAAATACCCTTTTTAAGATTTAAAATACACGACGGTCTGTTTGAACAAGTTTTAGAAAACATCTCCATTTCTAATCTCAACCAAACTGAAAATATGTTTCTAAAACTGCAAATATTTGGACTTTCCTAGAAAAAATTCAAAGAAAAAAAAATAACTTTGGTAATACTAACCTTCGATTAAGTGCGTATTCGATTTTTGGGAAAAAAAAAGAATAAAAGGAATTATCAAAAATAATTGTGGAAGGTAATTTAAAACTTGTTTTGAGAAGTGCTTTCGTGTACTACATTTGAAAACCTATCTTCTACTCTATTATCTATTCTACTATATAAGAAATTGACTAATTGACCATTAGTATTTTGTTCTCTTATTCATCTCAGTCAATATACTAAATTCTCCTTAGTCTTAGCATCAACATTTTAATTTAACCCTTGTTCTCATTTTTTCCTTTCCCCCATCTATTCTATTATATAAGAAATTGAATAATTGACCATCAGTATTCTGCTCTCTCATTCACTCTGAGTCAATTACTAAATTCTCCTTAGTCTTAGCATCAACTTTTCAATTTAACCCTCTACGTGTTCTCATTTTTTTTCCTTTTCACCGTGAAGATATTAATTCATAGCTCTTAGAATTCCCATGATATACCTCAAAACGTTACAAAATCAATTATGCGTTATTCGTTCTCAGCTCATATAATGATTTATTTTCTTAATTCAAGTGATTATTTAGCGTTTATTTACTCTCTTTCTCCATGCTTCTTATTTTATATCTATTTCTCCTTCATTAAGTAATTATTATGCTTACATTTCTTTTTTTCTTCATACTCCTCGTTTCATATCTGTATATTATCATGCTTATCTCTTCTTCTATTTTTCTTAAACTCAAACTTAAAAATCATTTATTTTGTATCTCTCATCAAATCTAAGTCGTATGAAGACTCAGATTTCTTATTCCCTTAATATTCAATGTTTCAACATTGAGTAATGAAGTGGATGAGAACATCTCAAGGTAAGATTCAACTATTAAATTTATTTATTTTGGATTTTGTTTAGCTTTTTGATTGTCATTCTTAAATTCTTATTTAGTAACGATGAAAATATATTTATGAATCCAAGACTTCCTGTTTTTTCGAATTTGTATATTTTGTTAAGCTTGCTTCTCTCTAAGAGTAATTAGGTTAACATCTTCATAAAAATAAATAACTTAGATGATAAGTTTGTAAGTCCAACCGTTTATTCTTGGATTACAGCATGAATTTTATAAACAAATAATTTTATATTGAAATATTCATGGCTTAGCAATTGTACATCGTTCTCTATCATACCCACAATAAGATTATTGACTTTTTTTATTTCATTATACCTACTTTTAACTATTATCCATTTACGTGAAACAAAAAATCATGTTATAAACTAATAAAAAATTATTCATCCGGTAAATTTTATTTTTATGAAACCAAATGAATATTTTTTTATTAGTTGATTGCATGATTTTTGTGATTTTGTAATTTTGTATTGAAATTTATTATCAGATTTTTCATGATTATGTTTCCTATCATATCATCTACTTATATACATCATTGGCTTTGCTATTTCTTTCATGTTAACTGCTTTTGACTATCATGCATTTATATTTGAACTATTGTTATAATTAAAATATATCTTGGTGGTGATAGATGTCTATAAATACTAATTGCTTATAAGTTGTGTGTTACTTTAGTTTTTATATTCTTACTTTGTATTTTTTGTGTTTATCATATAAATTTTGATAATCATGTTTATTAATTGTTATGATCTGTTATGAGATATAAAGTCACTTATTCTTGCTACAGATACTATCTGATAATGCATATGATAGAATTTTCCCAAGTTTTTCTTCTTTATTTGCTAATTTAGGTTGTATTTGCTAATTTTTAATTTTATCAATTTTTATTGAAACCTTTGTCTTAACTTTTTTTTTACAATAAGGTTGGTTTTTCATCACTTCCATATTGGCTTGTTTAAAAGGAGGGATTAAAAGTAACATCATAGAGAGTTCTCACAAATAGTAAGACCATTACTATTCATCGTAATTCATTATAATTTAATTTATTTATTTTATAATACATACATTTGCTTACTTTTATTGTAATAAATTCATTTATTTCACAATAAATGCATCAATATGTCTATTCTACTTTAATCCAACTTGCATTTTTCCCCTCTTCTTAGCTCATTCAATACTAGAAAAATTCTTATTCCCTCGATTTCTCCGTCTTCAATTTGTTCTCCCTCCTTTCACAAATGTGTTTATTCCCCATCTTCGCCTTCACATAAAAATTTCAATTTTAAATTAGAAACAAATTAGAGATTATTTCTAGATAGTTTATTTACTTATCCCATAATTTTTTAACATGATTATAATTTGACTGAATACGTTAATAATTCTTTACATTTTATATTCACCTTAATTGATTTTTATTTTATTCACGTTATGCAACGGTTGTATTCCTACATTTTGCTTTAGGGATAAGATTCTTCTTGATAAATTATCTAAATGTTGCTAGAAGACCTTGGCTTATTGGATCAACAAGTTCGATCTAAAGGTTAGATATTTGTTCTATTTTATTTCTTTTATGTTAATTCAAGTTTGAAATTATTTCTTCTATCTGAAACTTATGATTTTACTACTTTGATTTGAATTTTCTATCCCAAATTTTTGTTTTACTCTTGTTTTTGTTTTGATTAGTACAATTATGAATTTAGTTTTCTTCGGTTATTTTGTTGAATTTTATTGAATTTATTAGTTCACAACCACCATAGAAGCTTCTATTGATTTATTAAATTTATTATATTTAATGTTGAGTTCTTTCTTATTTCTCATATTTTATGCCAATCATATTTTTGTTATGACCCTTATAATAACCTCCTTTATAAGGTAATACCTTATGAAGGGAGTTATTATTTGAAGGTAATTTGTTCTCTCTTTTACATTTTTACCGAGATTTTCTTGGTCTATTAATTCTAATACATAGATATCGAAAGAGTCTTTAATGTTTTCCATAACCATATGAATGTAAAGTTGTTCTTATTTCATTCACAAACATACGTATATAAGAAAATCGAGTTGGAAAAGAGCATAATATTACTAAAAGAAATTTCATATCATAAATTCCATACTGTATTATGAGGAGAAGCATAAATGTATAAGCAACAGTTCTGTTCTGCTTCCAGTAGACACTTCTAAATTTTGGTAAAAGTTTAGTGTTAAATATATATATGTTAAAAACTTATTTAATTTAATTTTTTTATGTAGTTTGTGTCAATATAAACATTTTTTTGTTAAAATCTAACATTGTTCTTCTTATTCAATAGAGGCTTTTAATATTTTTATACCGTGTTATTCAATAGAATATAAATCTTTTGAATACAAAACAAATCAATGGCCATCGTCAAAATTTTGGTGATCTTATGCAATAAAGAGATGTTTTGCTTTTATGTAGTTTGGTAGTTTTTAAAAATAGCTATGATTTAGAGGTATAGTTATTCATAACGGTTATATTATGTGAACTATCTCAAATAGAGGGATCATATTAAATATTTCTACCATATAATAAATGAAAGTAATTAACTATTTTTAATCTAGATTGGTAATCCCAAAATTAAACTATAATCCAATATAAGGAGAGAATTAATTGCGCATTGAGTCTTTTTAATGCTGATCAATTACAAGATTAATTGTAGTTTATTGTTGTTTTTGTTCCCTTTTATCAGCAATATTTCAAATGCATAATCCTGGGGGCTTCTATAGTTCTTTGTACTCTACTATAGGTAAAGTTAAACAAATTATTTTTTCTCACGTTTTATATCAAATTCCATTTCAATATTTTAAGTAAGATCAGGAATTTGGGTTCTTTCATTCATTTTGCATGTAGTATGGGTTTATTAATACATGTATACAAAAAGTCCTTAATTTTTTCTATGTAATCAAATAGAGGTTAAGTTGATATTTATTTCATTCTCATACATAAGTATATAAGAAAATCAAGTTGGAAGGAAAACATTATCTTTGAAGTAAAATAATATTCAAATAAATTATTTTTGGGAAAAGTTAAATATAAATAACACTTTTGTTCTTCCTTTAGTAGATAATTTTAAAATTTCATCAAGAATTTAATTTTAAATATGTGTTTTAAAGATTTATTTATTTTCGAAATGCTTTTTGGGAACTTAATTAATGTAAACTTCGTCTTTTTAATAAATTCTAACATTGTCTGTTTTTGTCAATCTATGTTTTAAATATTTTTCTATTATGTTATTTAATGTCTATAATATGTCCATAAGCCGCACACATTCATGGTTATCATCAAAGTCTTAGTGCTATTTTGCAACAATTGGATAATTATCTATGATTTTTTTTTTTATGAAATTTGGTTTTATGTTACATTACTTTAACTTCTTTGGAGTTTTAAATTGTTTTCGGATAACTCATAACTATAAACTAGAGATACTATTAATCATAATCGTTCTAATAAACTATTTTAAGTAGAAAGGTCATACCATACATAATTACCAAGCAATAAGTAAATGAAATTAGTTGCTTTTATTTTTATCAATTTGAATTCAAACTATAAACATTAATTCAAATTAACAAGGGAATTAGTTGCATATCGCTTTTCTTTAATGCTAATTAATTATAGAATCAATATGTAATCAATTAATTCCTTTTATTTATTCTTTTTACAACAACATTTTAAATGCTTAACTCTATTATATCAGGGAACATGTAATATGAAGTGTTATGTAGATTTAACAAATGTAATATGAAATGTTTTGTAGATATAAGAAATATGTGTATCAAAGAGAAATAGTAAATTTGGAAGTCGTTAACTATTCAGAACAAATGGTTTCTTTTTTACTTTAGCAAAGTTTTTTAAAAAAACTAAAATGATTGAGAACAATATATCTATTGATAATTTTCCTAACAAACTTACCAAATTAATATTTGGTTAATACTTATGCTTTTGTGGCAACATGATATTTTTGACATATCTGTTTATGCTTGAGAGGAAACATTATACATTTAATATATTTCAAACAAATTTCTAATTTCGGTCTTTACATGCATAACTATAGTATTGTGTTATAAATATTATAAAATGTCTGTTTTAGGTGTACAAACAATTTTTTTATAAGCATTTTTAATGGCATGTGGTTGCATGATATTCTCATAGTTCGTTACGCTGACTGTATTTTCTTATGCCATTTAACCTTATATCTATCATCAATGCTATGTAATCTATGTATTTTATGTGTATCCACATGTAATTTTACTTATGGAGATGTATTATTTTTATTTGAATTGTGCTAAATTTTGTATTATTTAATTATTATGGTGGTATAATTCTTTGAAATAAAAGAAAAAAGTTATTTGTTTTTCCTATAAATTAGACTATGATATCGTTAAGTGTTAGCTTATTGGCTAATCACATTAATGATATTATGGTGTAAGGATTGATTCCCAACTGCAAGAATAAATTATTTTTTTAATTACCCAAAATATAGAGATTCTATGGCATACTCACCTAAGAGTGAATGAAACAGTTTGGTTTAACTAGCTAATAAAAAATAGCATTTACATCTAATCCCCGTGTTATATTATGTTATATGTATTAAAAATGTAGTTTTGCATTCCACTTAAATATTGTTCTAATTCAGTTAGCATTGGATAGTGTGAGATAGTGTGCTATTATGTAAGAATATTGTTTATTCAAATTGACTTTGAAACATTATTTTTCTTCTAGCATGATTTCTTTTTGTCATATATGGAACATCATTATCACATTAAATGCATACATATTTGGGCTTATATTTTACATAAGATGAATCTTTTGAGCTTATGCATTACTTAAATTAATAGACATGCTCATTAATGCAATGCTTAAGAAGTAGGGAATAATCAGTAGTTAACGTTAGTGTATTTTGTTATACGTCCATTATTCGCTGAAAAGAGTTATTATATTTTATGCGCATTATAATTATTTAAGTGGATATTTTAATAAAAGTGTGCATGTGTTTAGAAAAAGTTCTAATATGAATAATTTCTATCTATAAACATACGTTTTCATTTTCATATTACTACGAAAATTAAATAATGTACGTTAAACAAGTTATGCCATAAACACTGTGTGTGTAGCACAGGTTCGCACTAGTTATATAAAAAAGTTAATGTTTAACTGTTTGTTTTATGTTATCCAGGTTAATATTTGGTTAATTTCTCCATAACTCTATAATTTTTTTTGCAGTTTTCCATCTAATTCATTTACATACACATTTCATCGTATACGTGCACATACATACATATGTACTTATAGTATGCATGCAAGTATATGTATGTTACTTGAATTTAAATATATTACAATGTGAAAGAACTTTTACTTCCTTTCCTTTATGGTGCTAATTAAATTACGATATAAATAATCATTCTTCGTTATTTTTCCATTTTCTAATATGGTGGTGATTCATACTCATCTTCAATGCCTCTTGATTGCCATTCCTATGACGCTATAAATAAAAAACCTAAGAATGATGGATTAGCTCGATGTAATTCACTTTACATATCACTTTTCAACTCCCTTCTCACTAATTTACATTTGTGATAAAACATGATGTGCCCATTTGCTTCTTTTTGACTTCTATATATGGAACTATTAGTAAAAAAATAAAAAATTTAAAAACTCCCTGATATATCGAACCTCCGAAAGTGATGGCGGATTAACCAACTCCAATAGGAGAATTAAATTGCATATGTCTACTTCAACTCATGGTACCTATAACTCTCAGGGTGCTATTTTTTGCGAGAAGTGCGTGCAAAACAAAGCTCGAACTTGGGTCTATTATTAGATCTAGGCCACTACTAGTAAATTGCATAATGGAGTTGGAGGTTTCTTCTTAAGCTATATAAAACTAAAATTTCAAATTTTATATACATCAAAAAATGATTTGTTTCGAGTAAAAATTTCAATTTTCTACAAATTTTGGAGTCTCTATAATAATTCAACCTTTATAGGTTCTACAAAATCCTCTCCTTTTTGAATAAGTATACTGCAAAATTATTATACATACCTTTTTTTAAGAACAAGAGTGGTACTTAATTCAAGTAGAGCATTCGTTTTGAGGTATTAGGGGTACGAACTCATGACTTATAGAACCTCGGTCTAAAATGTAATACCACTTACCATTTAAGCTAATGGTCCTTGACATTATGTATCAAATTGTTAAACCTGATAATGATATATGTGAGGCAATTTAGAATACTGCCCTTCCTTGGTATGCAATTTATATTTATACTATGTAATTGTTCTTATTAACATTGAATTTCCAAAATGCATGCAGTTATAATACTCTAAATTATTTAATATACGTAAACCAGAAAAATAATGTAACTAAGACTTACTAAAAAAATATTACAATAGTAATTGACAAATTTATAATAAAAGTTCACTAATGATTATGATTTAATGTAGCTTTAATTGCAAATATTATACATAAATATATTTAATATTCATGTAAAATAACTTCGTTTGTAACTCTGAATAATAGTGCAATTAAAACTTACTAAAAACGTTGTGACGATAAATTAACAATTTCAAATGAAAGATTGCATGCTGCTTAGATTATGTTTATTTATCTATTTATTTATTTATTTATTTTTGAAATAACTATTGCACCATTGCATTTGTTATAACTAAAACACTTGTTGTTCATTAAACTACTTAGACAAAAGGCTTCCAAACCTTCTTCTCACGCTTTGCCAAAAACAAGTTGCCATTTGGCCTCACATTGGTGCATATTTTCATAAATTCCCATCATTTACCTTTTTAGAACATTTTTTGTCATTTAGTGAAATCAAATTTGAATATTTTTTTCTTGTCCTATTACATTCTTAGTTCAATGGTCTAGAATTTTTATCCATGATGAACAATGAACGAAGAAAGCTAAATATATAGTGGACATTTTAATGACAAATGATGGGAATTTGATGCAATGACAAATGATTTAAGAAATTTGATGCTCGGATATATATTTTTTATCCTTATATATCATCGCTAATTATTTTTGTCAATGGTTGCTTTTATCATTAACTGAAAATTTTGAGATTAGTAATTTATAGTGGACATTTTAATACTTTTTTTCCAAATGTTATAATATAAAATTTATCAACAGAGAAGCAATTTTATTTTTATGTTGGCCTGTGATTCTAATTAATTCACAGTAATTAAATCAATTGAACCATACAAGTACAAAATATGAGTAAACATAAGAAGAAATCTTTAATAATAGTTGGAACAAGTAACAATTTTTTGTCCATCCGTAAAATATCGAAATCACTCTTATTACGTACACTATATGAAGATGAGGACCCTGAAGTCACAAATTTGGATCCCACGTGGGGAAAAGCTAAACTATAATGTTATTTCAGTTATATGTTCAATCTCCAAAATAACAGTCTTTCATATATATTTTTTCTTTCTATTTTCAATTTTTAGTGTCTTCAAAGTAACAATAAATATGTATTCATTTTTTATTTATTTCAAAGCTGTGTCGAATGCACTTTTTATTTCGATTTTTATGTAATTTAAGCATATTTTATAAAATACTATTCAACAAAAATTTATTTCATCTACTCGTATATAATTTTTTTCCTTCGGGTAACAGTTTACGTGACTTTAGATCGAACCTTATCAGAATGCTATGGGGTCAATCAATTTTGAATAGCTTGAATAAAATTATTAATGAGTTAGGTGTAAGTATGTTTCAAAACATTAATTTTGACGTCTAATATATTTATATATTGGTAAAGTTTTAAAATGAGAATACACATGAATGGTATAAGTCTCTCATAACGTCTGATTAATCCATAATATAACTTAGTATATGTATTTATGTTTGTTGTTAGAATTCTATGTATTAGTCCATAATATAACTTAGTATATGTATTTATGTTTTTTTTTTTTTGAAACTGGGTACTTATATTTACAAAGTAGGCAGCACACAAGTCTGCAAGAATCATCATGGCGCACAGTTTTTTTAATATGCCAGAGGCAGGGATCGAACTGCCGACCTTGTCGTCAACAGCCTGGCGTTTTACCACTGCACCAAGGCCTCGGACAGTATATGTATTTATGTTTGTAGTAAGAATTCTATGTATTAGTCCATAATATAAACATAAGAAATTTTGGCATACATTCTTATTATTAAAAAAATTAAGCTTTAAGTCCCTCCAATTGTCTTTTATAAATAGCATCACTTTTTTTTAAAAAAATGTAAAATTCAGAGAGATATTTGGGTAATTTTAATAATCTTAACATGTGCTCTCATGGTATACGTTCATAACCAATAACCATCCACAGTACATATCTTGGCGATGTTTTTTAAATCTGCAATTATGGAAGTAAAAAAGAAAGAAATTCAAAAATATATGGATGTATAAAATAGTTTCTAAAGAGAGTTATATAAAAAAAATAAGTTTTAGAAAGAAGGACGTGTCTATAGTTTCCACTATAAACATTGTCCTTCTAAAGTTAGTTACAAAATAAATTTGTCATTGCAAAGACCTTATATCCATTACATATACTATTATTCTTCTTAAGCTATCCATAAAGTAACTATATTTTTGTGATTTTCTTCTTTGCTTGAGTTTCTATCTGTGCATGAGTTTACTATTGCCATAACATGAATTGTGTACATGAATAGTTCTTCACTGATGATTCCAACTTAATAAACGAGGATATAATATATTTTTTAAGAGAAAAACAATGTATCGGGCTTGTTTATTCATAGATTGTAACACTTATATAAAGTAGTCCATATAAATTAATTCATGATATGGATATTATTATCTTTGTCATGGCATATAATTTAGTTTATGGAGTATTGCACATCAATCGTAATGTTCATATTAATCTCTTTCTTAATAAATGGTAATCAAAGTTCTTTCTTTTTAGATCCTTGTTATATTGATGAATTTAATATGAGAAACTTGTTTGTCCAGCTGAGATGATTATTTTGGGGACATGCATGAAAGTCATTTGTTGTTATATGCTTCTAGAAATAATGGTTACTATCAGCAAAAAACTCTTTATAATTATAATGCTAAAGTGATTAAGGTTAGAAGCAAGTTGATGGTCTTGTTATTATGTTTCTTACTCCTGTTATAAATTGTTAGATGGAACTTCTCTATTATTTTTATTATGTACTCCAATGGAACCATAATTGGATCTTGAGATTTTAATATTTATTAAGCATGGTAATGATGAGTTTTTGATTAAATTTTTTGACTTACTCCTATGTAAGTTTAAGTGTTAGTGTTTTGTGTTTTATTAGAAAATTGATTGTACCTAGAATCAAATTATATGTTCTGAGCCTGTTTTTACCTTTGTTTTGTGGCTATGCCTAAGTTATCTTGCCTTTTTCATTACTGTATCCATATTTGAATGGGAATTTAGTTCTTATATGTTATGCTTCAAATTAATTCATATAAAGTTTGATTCCACGTGTGATGACTGAGAATTTTCGACACTGGAAAATCGACATTAATACGTTCACTGTATAGAATGTCGAGTAATTGAGTGACAAAAATACCAAGTCATTAGGGGTTAAGAAGAAAAGAGATAGAAGAAGAAGCAGAAATAAAAACAACATAAAATCTCACAATCGCAGCGGAACAAAATATAATATACAATAACATATTTTTATACAAAAGCTGTATCAGGTAATATACATACAAATTATCAGAGTACGACCATCAACATAAAAACCTGGACAGTTATAATAACTTGTCCTAAAAAATGATGAATATACGGCCTACAATACATAACAGAATATAATCAAATGCATGCAATACGTCTCTGCCATCTAGCTCGTCTCCTGAGCTCCAAAGCATCCTAACCTGAATGTGTAATACTTGGTCTGACCCGATCATTACAATAAAGTAACACCCGAGTCAGGCTGGAAACCAGCGTGAGTAAACACACTTAATTTGACTTACTTGAGTTATCAAAATCTTTCGAAAAACAAAGGCAACTCGTAAGACCACGTCACACATAAATATGACGGGATTTTATCTTATGATAACCAAAACACTTTTACAGAAAATCTAGTGATATTATAATAGTGTCTGAGAATAAGTACTTATTAAATAGCCGAAATTGTACCTTAATTTAATTCCACCATATTGGGCCCTACAATCAATACCTTAAAGGTTCGCGGTAGTTATTGGCTCGAAATGGTTTTGGATAATGCTGATATCTGATCTCGGTCTCTTCGAACGGTCAACGAATTTGACCAGACTAGATAGTCGGTTATTTAACTATCAATTTACACACATAAGCAACCATTAGGCCTTTTCTATAATTTCTTCCAAACATTTATTTCAAAAATACCTTTATAAAGATATATATATTCTCAAATCTCTTCAATATCCAATAATTGAGACAATTTCAAATTCCTTATATCCATAACGGGATATTTCCAAATCTTAGAAATATTCCCAACCTCCAATTTGTAATCGATTACTTAGAAAACATTTTCATACTAACATTTCGTAGTCAGGCTATTTCCAAAACCATTAAATTTTATCCAATTAAATTTCTTTTGAATATACTCAACTTACAATATACTACTACTAATATATATATATATATATATATATATAAAATTTTAAAACTTCAATTTCAGTCAAAGTATAGATTATTAACTCAATCGGCGATTTAGTAATCAATATTAAATAAATTTACAATTCAGAACCGAACTGTTTCCAACAATTGAACCAATTTATATTTTAAATCTGAATTATTTGTAAATTATTTTGTAAATTAAAGAAATTAAATAAAATCATTTATTTTTTTGTTAATTTCAAATTAAACAGTCCACTAATACTCTATTGGTAAATCAACACATAATTAAAAATTTAGAAATTTCTTAACTGGTCACTTTCCATAAATATAAATCATTAAATTTTTCACTACATAAATGTCTAGGATATTAGTTCAGAGGAAATTATCCTGCGATAGGCTTGCAAAAACCCTCACGTAAATTGGATTGGAAATGAATAGGAATAGTGTTTTAAATCTATAGATTTATTGCATAAAATAATCAAATTCAATTTGCCTTTTTAAAAAGAAAAAAAACACACGGCCCATACCACCAAACCCGACCCAATCTCCTACCCCTTATCTTCTTCTTCCAGCTTTCCTTTCTCTCTCCCATTGTTCGATAACCAGGTCGTGCATGTATGAGTGCACATACAGACTCGCCCTAGGCTAAGCCACTCGCCACCGACGATCTGAGTCTGCCCACATCCCTATGTCACGTTCAACCACCTGGGACACTACCGAAACCCACGTTTAAAAATTCGAATAGCTCAACCCAAGAACTATAACCATACTATGCCGTTCGAGCATCACGCCATGCCACCATAGTTGATCGTATACCACCAAACTTGACCCACACATTCACCGTCATCTCCTCTTCCATTCCCCCTTACCGCACGCCTCTGCCTCTTTCCTCGCCATGCCATTACCACCTAACTGAAACCATGAAACAATCACCCTAAACCATAGTTTGAGTTCACCTGGCCTTTCCAAGTCCAAAAAAATGCCACGCCATTTTTCGTGGGTGTGCTACCTCCTGAGCCACCTCCACGCCAACCGCCTCGCCATGAAATCGATCAAGTCGCCGCAATTTGACGAAAGCCACAATTCTGATCATCCCTCCTATTCTCCTCCACATGCCACTAAAAATCCTCAAAAATCACGATTCTCCATAACGAAGATGCCTAGATAATCCATTCGTTGATTTATGAAAATTGGGTCGAGACCATTATTTACCCATTCACTGCTATTTAATTTTTTCTTTCTCCCTACTTGATAGATTTTAGTGAAAACAATTTTAAAATAATCTACACTAAAAAAATTCACTTTGGTTTTGAAGTCATGATTTAAAACTGAGTAGACGAGGAGATTATGATTTTTAAAATTTCAAAGTCTTAACTGCTTAACCAAAACAACTGAACATAGAGAGTTAAAGAAGTGTAGTGTTGAGTTACAAGGTGAACTACCAAGTCTAACACAATCATATGTACACATATTTACATACAAACACACATACACTTACATACCAATGATTCATTCCGAAATCAAACAGCTATATGAACATGTGTAGTAACCGGTAAACCAAATTTAAAGTGTTTTACTCACTGTCTTTTGAAAATGACGAACAATGCTGTTTCTTCTTCCTCAATCTCTAATCTTCTTTCTTTACTTAATCGACAGGTCTTGTTTCTTTTTTTTTAATATTTATCTGTGCGTGAACAACCAAGTCTATGTGTATATATAGAGGAAGAAAAGGTGTAGTTTTTGCTGAGATTGTTTACAGGCTAATATTTTTTCTTTTCATTTGATTCTTTTTTAAATTTGATTACATATGAGCTGATGTGATTTCATGTTTTGTTTGATTATAAGTTGATTTAACGTTTGAATGATTTGATTTATTTTATGCTTGACTTGATATTTTTCCATCATGATGTCCCCTTATGTGTGTGTGTATATATATATATATATATATATATATATATATATATATATATACTTCATATATATAGATCTATACACTTACATACATATCTTCACCATAATACATACATACATACATGCATACATATATACATATACATATACATATATATATACACATATATGGATATGCATACCAATACAATATACATATTTATTTTACCATGCGAGGTCGAAACTGGACGAAACTTGTAAGTGTAACGGAAGGGTCATCCGCTATTATGCATCTTTTAATTTGTTATTAATTCGGTTAGTTATAAGTGTAATTGGACGAAACTTATAATATTCTTTTAAAGGTAATATATCATGTTAATATTGTTTGAAGTTAATTAATTTAAAATATTTAAAGTTATTTTTATAATGTTAAAAGCTTATTTTACTATAATTAAATAATGTTTTTCAGTTTCATAATGTATAATTTGCAAAGTTTAATTTGTCATAACTAATGCATACTAAGTCAGATCGATGCAAAACTAGCTGCATTCATTTTGTATTGATGAACACTACTTCGCTGTATAACTTGCTATCAGGTTTGAATGAGTGAAAATTTATAGTAATTTGAAACGGTCGTAATTTAATTAACAAATTTTAAACAAATATCGCTTTTAAAATTTATATGACCTATCTATTGAAGTTATTTTCCTAGATAAAAATAACAATGAGTTAATTTCAATTAATTACAATGATTTGACGTCTACTTAGATGAATAAAACAATGTTCTACTAATTGTATTTAAGTGGACCCCTGTTGGCAGAATAATCACCATTCTACCATTTTACTGAATATGTGTGTTTTTGGACATTGGCTGGCAAAATTAAAATCCAGTTCTGCTATCGTATTTATATGGACATATATTTATTTTTCTTATAATTATATTGGATAATATGATGTTGAATATATTGTTAAAGACGGATTAATATGAATATCAAAACCCGTTATGCTAGATTGTTATGAAATAAATGGTAACTTGAATAAGTACCATCAAAATTAATACGCCTCTTTTTCGATTTGGAAATTGACTTTTGAACCAATATTGTTTTAAGTATGATTATTATTTATTAATGATATTTTAAAGTCAATTAATAATTATTTGATAATGATTTAAAGTTAATTATTTTACTATCCTTAAAAATTATTTAAAAAGTATTTAATTATTGTTTCAAAGTTATTTAATTAATAAAATTGGTTAAAGTATATTTAATTATTAAATAAAATTATTTTATAGTGATTTTTTTTAAAGTTAATTATTACTTAAGGATTGATTAGTATTAAAGTATTTTATTTCAAGATAATTTGTTCAAATATTAATAATGTTTTAAAAATAATACATTATATAGTGAACTTTTATAGAAGATTATTTTCCTAAATTAAACTTGGGAAAATTATATAGAAACTTATTAAGTATTATTTTGAGATAATTATTAAATAAAGTTTTCGAAAAGTAATGGTATACTTTTATGGTGAAATTGGGAGGCAGAGAGTGTGTACAGCTAAGTTTGGATTTCTCAAGGATAGAGACGTAATCATTGAGTTGAGAATCCATGTTTGATACTGCGTAATACTTTCCACATCTATTTTAAAAGTTTTCAAGTATTTTTGAAAGGACTAATTTGTGAACATACTGATCTGATGAGATAAGTATATACTGTTTTGATAAAGTAACTTAATTTATTGAAATTTTAAATTAAACAAGGCTTAGTGATTTCGGTGGGAAATGAAATCTTTGATTGAATGATTGTGTTTGATAGTTAAATAACCGACTATCAAATCTGGACCAAAAACATACTTTGGAAATATTTAGGAGAAACACGGGGATTATAGGGTACAGTTACTGTCGGAAAGTGCTATACTGGACGTATAAACTCATTTCGTTCTTCCAGGATGATGATAAGTGAATCCGTCCACTAACGGTTAGGAGATGTCCTTCCATCTTGTTTTCGTCTGTTTATTTCCTAAAGAATCAGGGTTGAGTTTACCGAAAATATCGAAAGTTGTTTCGAAGAGACCGAGATCGGATAAGTTATACGAACACCACTACGATCCGATGAATATGCTTTCGAAGTGAAGACAAGAGCATGGAATCGAAGATAGAGCATTGAAGTGCAAGGGATAATCGCTGTTAATTCTGAGGATGACTCCAAAATGGATGTGGTAGGAACACTGCCTTCGGTTTCGTTCAGACCCAAAATGGACTCGTATGGATGAATGCTATCAGTACCGTGTCATTGGAGGACAAGGAGCATCCTAACTATAAATTCCTTAAAAATGTAATCGTAGCCTCAAGCCTCATCAACCGGAATGACTGAAAATCAGAGGAGATGTAGCAAGTCTAAGTGGGTCGCACCCAATTAGGGTATGTTTATCACCTTTCTAGATACCCTCGGATATTATAAGTACGGTGCATGGGAAGAACTCGGTGAGGGGGAACACCCAAGGTGATAGCATATTTGGTACTATCCAGGTTAGGGGCAGGGCTGGTCCTATGTTGAAGGGGATCCTGGCGAGGTCCTCGATACATTTTTCTAGTTGTGTACTATGATTAGCGGTAAACCAATGCCTAGTCATTGCATGAAAATCCATTCTCCATTACGTGCCTTTACGGTTTTGGTTGTAGAGCCTGGTATCCTGAAATTTAATTAATGTAACCATTTCAGCTATTTGAATAAGTATTTGTACTTAGACACTATTATAATATCATTGGATTTTCTATAAAAGGTTTTGGTTATGGTAAGGGAAAAACCCGTCGTGTTTATGTGTGGCGTCGTCTTACAAGATACCTTTGATTTTTAAAGGATTTTTGAAAGTTATAGTGAATAAAATTCCTTGTGATTTAAATTCTCATACGGGTTTTACTAGACTGACCCAGGCGTGGTTTTTCCTAAATGCTTGAGTCAGACCGATCATATTTCCAAGTTTAGATGGATATTTGGAGCTTCAGGGAAGGACCTGGAGGCCCAGAGACGTATTCACGTAGATGATTATATTTTCGGTGGCATTTTATTTGTGTTTATCAATAGTTGTAAGGACAGATTGTTATAACTATTCATGCTTAATAAGTTGGTATACTCTGATTGATAACTGTACTATAAACATTATAGTTTTGCTTTAGATTTGTTCTATATTATAGATTATTCATTTATGCTGTGAGATTCTATGTTGTTTTGTTTTCTTTCTATCTTCTTTCTTCTTTTTTCTACTTTCATTTTCTTACTATCCACCTTGACATGTGAGGTAAATTGTCAGTTCAAACTGTACGGAAAAGTAGGCCGTGCCATCGTGGTATCAGAGCTTAAGTTGAGCGAATACCTAGGCTTTGGTGGGATTACTCATTAGAGGTAGGGTCAATAGAAACCTAGAATGAGTTTGAGCGTGTGTGTGTATACACACACACAAGAGTGCGTATTTGTTAGTGATATAAAATGTTTTATATTGTGTTAATTGATCTGTTGAGTGGCATATGGATTCTGGACAATACAAGTAGCTAATGTTATTGATAGGGATCTCTAAACACTCAAACAAGGCCAACGGGCACAATATTATTTAAAGAGGGTAAATGAAATAATTTTACCCAGGATATATTTTATATATAAAAGGAAATGATTTTCAAAATATATAGTACTTTGAGGTGTTTTTTGATAAGTGATGATAATATTTTTATCATCTAGGATTTAGTTGGCTATAATCATCTAGTTTTGAATATCCTCTATTGCTTGTCCTTCTGACTTGAGCATTCCTTTAGAAAACCTGGGTCTTGTTGGAAGGAACTTTGGAAAATTTATTTTTTAAGTAAATTTTGTTTACTAAAATGAAGTCAAAATAATTTAAGATAAATATTTTAGGAAGATTTTACATATATAAAAGCAAATTTTATAATAGTTGATTTATAAAATAAGATATTTGAGAATTTAAAACTCTAGTGATTTCGGAAAACAGTTTTAAACAAATTTTTGAGGGAAAATGATTTTGGTATTACTTAAGTAAAGTTTCTAAATGATAGTAATTTAAAAGAAGGGTTATTTAAAGTGTGTATCTATATGTACTCTTTAGTGTATGAAATTCCTGGAAACCTTAGGATCTTATTCTTAGGTTGTGTTAATTGATTATAGAGGACTCATAGTGTCGTCCGAGGAGAGCGATGAAGATTATGCAGTATTTCATCAAAAATGTGGCTAGAGAGATTATAGAACCCATCGAGCAGCCATCGCTATATGAAAAAGAGTCCGAGATAGAAGTAGAGGAGGAATCCAAACCAGAAGAAGAGGGAAAATTCGTGACAGGAGATGAGGAGGAATTAAAGGAAGAAAAAGAGGAGCCCGAATCAGAAAACGATGATGTCATTGTCTGGGAAATAGGCGAGATTGTTAGTGAGCCACTTGCAAACTGAGATACCCTTCTTAGAGATGACTTATAGCCTAGGGCAGAGATGTTGATACCTAGGGAACCATGCCGCGGGTTGTAACAATGATGTTGAGATAAGGGAAATGGAAGGACCGGATGTGGAGGACTCCGATGGAGAGAGCCCACTGTGAAGTTAGCTTGGGTTGGGGTAGTTCTCTTAGAAATGTGTACCCTATTGAACCTATCAGTTGCACATAAACGTCATGGATGGATGTTTGGATTGTAAATTAATGAAGTATCTTAGTAGATGCTTTTGTGTGTTTTGTATGTGTGTATAACTAGCTAGTAGTTATAAATATCTCATGGATACGTGCATGTGTATATGGAGACCGTAGTTGTAAAAGTATCTTAGTCAATGCTCTGTATGACTAATATTTTGGGATATAAATATATATGATTGAACTTATGCGATATGGTTGTTATTAATTTGGTCAGTTATATTTACTAGCCTGGTTACGAAAATTTCGATGACGAAATTCTTTTAAGGGGGGAGGAATGTAACGACCCAGAATTTTTATCGTCTTAAGTTTGTATATTAATTATTAATATTCAATAACATGGTCTTTTAATCAAAATAAAATCCTTGTTAAATAATAATTGGTAAAAATATAGCTTTAAACCAAAATAATATTTTGAATTTTTAGATTTTATTTATAAAATAGAAAATTTGATTTAATTTGACTTTCTTATATATGGGTGTATAACAACAGAATTTATATGTCAATTGAAAAACAAATTCAAATTAATATAAAATGGATAAGAAGAATGTATTATAAATAGAAAGAGTTAAAATTTGGATTTTTCTTACACACACACACACACACACATATATAAGTTCAAAAAGGAAAAATATAGTATTTATAAACAAATAAATGTAGTATATTAAAAATAATATATATATATATATATATTGAAAAATGAAAGAAGAGATACATATGAAAATATATATGAGAGAAATGAGAAAAAATTTATATAATCATTTTAAAAGGGAAATCTTTTACAAATGGTGTTTCGACAAAAATGTCATTTCATCCTTATTAAAATAGCAAAAAATTTCATTGCTTTGAGTTATATATTTTTAAATAAAAATAAATTTGAAGATAGAGGCTTAAAATTGTTTTATTTAAAACACTTTGTAAATTATTTCAAAATATAAGCAAGTTTGAAATCAAAGAAAATTTACATAGTAAAAGTGAAGAGAAAAACATATACACATATGCATTTGCCAAGTCAAGTGAAAGAATTAAAGAAATATATACATATATATAGACATAAAAATAAACGATCAAAAGTTAAATAAGCAAAAATGGGTAACAGAAATATATAGACATATATAATTGTCTAGTCTAAATAGAGAAAGATCAAAATGTTCATTTTAACCTCTTTTCAAACCTTAAAACAAAATATCAACTCAAGCCACAAATTTCTCTTTTCAATCCATCAACGTGTACATCATCAATCCTTTGCTTAAAACTTTATGTATATATATAAGCTTGTTTGTGTGTAGCTAGAGATTGCAAAACCCTGTAACAAAGCCTGTAAAACAAAAGTAAAAAAGCTCTATAAACAAATAAACAAAAAACACCGTGAAAAGGAAAGAAAGAAGAAGACACTCTATTCAAATTCAAAAGCAAAAGAAAGTATTCGAGTTTTCAAATCAAAACTAAAGTTCAGCTGGAAGATTCAAAAGAAATCAACATGTTTAAGGTGAGAAATTTTTATTTGAAATGCCTGGGAATGTTTTGCCGTGCTCTGTAAAATGTTAACAGGGTTTTAAAAACTTGAATGCCTTTTTCTCAAAAATCAATGTCTCTCGCTTCGATTCGAGTTAGCCAATGATGTCAACTAATGAATTCTATATTTTTGAATAAAGATCACACTAAAAATGGGTTGAAGTTTGTTCGTTTTGTATATTGCATGAAATTGTGAAACCTAGTAAATAATCTAGTTTTCGACAAATTTCGAAATGTTTAAAACAATGAAATGAGTTCATGATCATGTTCATCATATCAAATTAGGATTTTTAGTGCAGAAATCAGGATTTTAAAGTTATTAGATTGAGAGAATTTTTGTTTTGATCAATTTTCATTAAAAAAATGATTTTTGGGTCGAGGATGAACGGGACGGAGGGCCATTGGCTTTGACATGATCGTGGAAGCCTAGGCAACGTTTTGATCATGAGGCTTTTGTTCTAGTGGCGTGGGGTGGTAGCGGCGAGGGGTTTTCGGGTTTTGGATTTCGGTTTCCCACCTCTAGAACGCGTTTGATTTTAAGGAGGAGGAAGGGATCAGAAGTCTTGGGGTTTAGCATGGAGGAGGCGATGCGGCCGAGGTTTCGATTTGTAGTAGTGGTAAGTGAAATAGCAGGCGCGGTGGGAGTAGTTTGGCGATCAGTGGAAGGGGGTCTTGCTTTGGAGTTCGCTGGATTTCTATTCGTGGGCTATGGAGCTTTTGTGAGGTGATGATGGTGGTCGGGGGACGATAGGAAGTTCCTCTGAGGCGTCGTGGTGATAATGTGAGCATTGAGAAGAGTGTACATGTGCACAATGTGTACGTGGTTTCGGCCATGGCAGTAGAGAGTTTGTAAAGGAAGAGAGATTGGGTTCTAAAAGGCACACGTGAGGAGTTGGGGTGCATTAATCAGGGTTTGGTCTCTAGTAGTATGCGAACTGGAAGTGGATCGAGGAATTTGAAACTTGGTTTTGTTTTGTGGATTTTGAATTTTAGAACTGGAAGTAAAAAGGAAAGGGAAAGGAAGAAGGAGAGGAAGGAAAACGAAGGGGATGGGTTTTCTTTTTGTCTTGGTAAATAGATCGGGCTTCAGCCCAGTTTATATATTTATATATATATATATATATATATATGTATGTATATGTATATGTATGTATTGATAAGGGTGGGAAAATTTAAACAAATCAAAACGTTTAGTTATGTTGGTTTAGGCTCCGACCAAAACGATGTGGATAAGGAGTTTTATAATATAGAATGTTTTTTTTAATTTATAATATATAATTTGCAAAGTTTAATTTGTCATAACTAATGCATACTAAGTCCGATTGTTGCAAAACTGGTTGCGTTGGTTTCGCATTGACGAACAATACTTCGTTATATAACCCATTGTTGGGTTGGAATGAGTGAAAATTTATAGGAATTTGAAACAGCTAGAATTTAATTAACAAATTTTAAACAAATATCGTTGTTAAAATTTATACGACCTATCTATTGAACTTATTTGCGCAGATAAAAATAACGATGAGTTAATTACAATGATTTGACATCTGTTTAGCGGAATAAAACGCCGTTCCACTAATTGTATTTAATTGGACCCATGTTGGCAGAATAAATCACCATTTTGCCATTATTACTGAATATATGTGTTTCTAGACATTGACTAGCAGAATTAAAACGCTGTTCTACTGCCATATTTATACGAACATCTATTTATTTTCCTGATAATTATATTGGATCATATGATGTTGAATAAATTGTTAAAGACAGATTGATATGAATATCAAAACCCGTTATGCTGGATCGTTATGAAATAAATGGTAACTTGATTAAGTACCATCGAAGTTAATAAGCCTCTTTTCTGATTTGGAAGTTGGCTTTTGAACCAAAATTGTTTTAAGGATGATTTATTATTTATTAATGATATTTCAAAGTTAATTAATAAGTATTTGATATTGATTTAAAGTTAATTATTTTATTATCCTTAAAAATTATTTAAAAAGTATTTAATTATTGTTTCAAAGCTATTTAATTATTTAAATTGGTTAAAGTATATTTAATTATTAAATAAAGTTATTTTATAGTGATTTTTTTAAAGTTAGTTATTACTTAAGGATTGATTAGTATCAAAGTATTTAATTTCAAGATAATTTTTTCAAATACTAATAATGTTTTAAAAATAATACATTATATAGTAAACTTTTATAAAAGAGCATTTCCCTAAATTAAACTTGGGAAAATTATATAGAAACTTAAAGTATTATTTTGAGATAGTTATTTAATAAAATTTTTGGGAAGTAATAATATACTTTCATAGCAAAATTGGGAGGCAGAGAGTGCCTACAGTTAAGTTTGGATTTCTCAGAGATAGAGACAAAATCATTGAGCTGCGAATCCATGGTTGATACTGCGTAGTGCTTTCCACATCTATTTTAAAAGTTTTCATGTATTTTCGAAAGGACTGATTTGTGAATATACTTATCCAGTGAGATCGGTATATACTGTTTTGATTAAGTAATTTAATTTATTAAAATTTTTAATTAAATAAGGCTTAGTGATTTCTGTAGGAAATGAAATATTTGATTGAATGATTGTGTATTGACAGTTAAATAACCGACTATCAAATCTGGGCCAAAACATTACTTTGGAAATATCTAGGAAAAACACAGGGATTATATGGTACAGTTACCGTCGGAGGGTGCTATACTGTACATATAAACTCGTTTCGTTCTTCTAGGACGATGATAAGAGAATCCATCCACTAACCCTTATGTGATGACCTTCAATCTTATTTTCGTCTGTTTATTTCCTAAAGAACTGGGGTTGAGTTTACCGGAAATATCGAAAGTTGTTTCGAAGAGACCAGGATCGGATAAGTTATTCGAACAATACTTCGATCCAACGAATACACTTTCGAAGTGGAGACAAGAGCATGGAATGGAAGATGGAGCACTGGAGTGCAAGGGCTAATCGCTGTTAATCCTAAGGATGACTCCAAAATGGATGTAGTAGAAATAGCGCCTTTGGTTTCGTTCAGACCCAAAACGGACTCGTATGGATGAATGCTATTAGTAGCTTGTCATTGGAGGACAAGGAGCATTTTAAGTATAAATTCCTTAAAATGGTAATCGTAGTCTCAAGCCTCATCAACCGAAATGATTGAAAATTAGGGGAGATGCAGAAAGCTAAGTGGGTTGCACCTGATTAGGGTATCTTTATCACCTTTCTAGATACCCTCGGATATTATAACTACGGTGCATGGGAAGAACTCGGTAAAGGTGGGAACACCCGAGGTGATAGCATATTCGATACTATCCAAGTTAGGGGTAAGGTCGGTCTTATGTTGTAGGGCATCCCTGCAAGGTCCTCGGTACATTTTTCTATATGTGTACTGTGATAGGTGGTGCCCCAGTGCCTAGTTATTGTATGAAAATCCATTCTCCAATACATTTCTTTAAGGTTTTAGTTGTAGAGCCTAGTATGCTGGAATTTAATTAATGTAGCAATTTTGGCTATTTGAATAAGTATTCGTACTTAGACACTATTAAAATATAATTGAATTTTTTATAAAAGGTATTGGTTATCGTAAGGGAAAAACCCATTGTGTTTATATGTGGCGTGGTCTTACGAGATACCTTTGATTTTTAAAGCATTTTTGAAAGTTATAGTGGATAAAATTCCTTATGATTTAAATTCTCATGATGGTTTTAGCAGACTGACCCGGGCGTGGTTTTTCCTAAATGCTTGGGGTCAAACCGAGCATATTTCCAAGTTTAGATGGATATTTGGAGTTTCTGGGAAAGAGCTAGAGGCCCAAAGACGTATTCACGTAGATGGTTATATTTTTCATTGCATTTTAGTTATGTTTATCAGCAATTGTGAGGACATGTTGTTATAACTGCCAGTGGTGAATAGGTTGGTATACTTTGATTGATACATGTACTATAAACATTACAGATTTGTTTCATATAAATATTTGCTCCATATTATAGATTATTCGTTTCCATTGTGAGATTCTATATTGTTTTGTTTTCTTTCTATCTTCTTTCTACTTTCTTTTTCTCACTATCCGCATTTCTGTTCAATTTGGAGTGGACATATACGGTAAATTGTCAGTTCGAACTGTACGGAAAAGTGGGTCGTGGCATCGTGGTATCAGAGCTTAGGTTGAACGAATACTTAGGCTTTTGTGGGATTACTCATTAGAGGTAGGGTCAGTAGTGCCATAGAATGGGTTTGAGTGTATATGTATATATACGAGAGTGCGTATTTGCTAGTGATATAAAATGTTTTATATTGTGTTAAGTAATCCGTTGAGTGGCATGTGGATTCTGGTCAATACAAGTAGCTAACATTATTGATAGGGATCTCTAAATATTTAAAAAAGGCCAACGGACACAATATTGTTTAAGAGGATAAATAAAGTAATTTTACCCAGGATATATTTTATATATAAAAGGAAATGATTTTCAAAATATATAGTACTTTAAGGTGTTGTTCGATAAGTGATGATAATATTTTTATCATATAGGATTTGGTTGGACATAACCATCTAGTTTTGAGTATCCTCTATTTCTTGTCCTTCTGACTTAAGTATTCCTTTAGAAAATCTGGGTCTTGTAGGAAGGAACTGGGCAAATTTATTTTTAGAGTAAATTTCGTTTACTAAAAGAAATTTAAAATAATTTAAGATAAATATTTTAGGAAGATTTTACATATGTAAAAGAAAACTTTATAATAATTGATTTATAAAATGAGATTTGAGAATTTAAAACTCTAATGTTTTTGGAAAATAGTTTTAAACAATTTTTTGAGGGAAATGATTTTGGTATTGCTTAAGTAAAGTTTTTAAATGATAGTAATTTAAAAGAAGAGTTATTTGAAGTGTGTACCTGTATGTACTCTTTAGCATATGAAATTCCTGGAAACCTTAGGATCTCACTCTTAGGTTGTGTTAATTGTTTATAGAGGACTCGTAGTGTCGTCCGAGGAGAGCGGATGAAGATTATGTAGTATTTCAGCAATGATTTGTCTAGAGAGATTATGGAACCTATTGAGCAGCCATCGCTATATGCAGAAGAGTCTGAGATAGAAGTAGAGGAGGAATCCAAACCAGAAGAAGAGGGAAATTTCATGGTAGGAGACGAGGAGCAATCCGAGGAAGAAGAAGAGGAATATGAGATAGAAGAGGAGCCCGAATCAGAAAATGATGATGCCATTATCTGGGAAATGGGCAAGATTGTTGGTGAGCCACTTACAAACTGAGATACCCTTCTTAGAGATGACTTATGGCCTAAAGCAGAGATGTTGATACCTAGGGTACCAAGCCGAGGATTGTATGGATTCCGGACAATGATGCTGAGATAAGGGAAATGGAAGGACTAGAAGTGGAGGACTCCGATGGAGGGAGTCCACTGTGAAGTTAGCTTGGGTTGGGGTAGTTCTCTTAGAAATGTGTACCCTATTGAACCTATCAGTGGCCCATAGACGTCATGGATGTGTGTTTGGATTGTAAATTAATGAAGTATCTTAGTAGATGCTTTTGTGTGTTATGTATGTGTATATAAGTGGTTAGTGGTTACAGATATCTCGTGGATATGTTTATGTGTATATGGTGACTGCAGTTGTAAAAGTATCTTAGTTGATGCTCTATATGATTGGTATTTTGGGATATAAATATATATATGATTGAACTTGTGTGATATGGTTGTTATTAATTCGATTAGTTATATTTACTAGCCTGGTTTTGGAAATTTTGGGGACGAAATTCTTTTAAGGGTGGAGGAACATAATGACCCAGACTTTTTGTCCCATTACACCTATATCATGCACGCGAAAACAACTAGAGCTGAACGAAATTGAAGGCACTATTCCTACTACATCCATTTTGGAATCATCCTTAGGATTAGTAGCGATTACCCCTTGCACTTCAATGCTCCAACTTTGATTCCATGTTGTTGTCTTCATTTCGAAATCGTATTCGTTGGTTCGAAGTGGTTTTCAGATAACTTATCTGATCCTGGTATCTTCGAAACAACGTTCGATATTTTCGGTAAACTCAACCCCAGTTCTTCAGGAAATAAATGGACGAAAATAACATCGGAGATCATCTCCTAATATTAGTGGATGGGTTTCCTTATCAACATCCTAGAAGAATGAAACGAGTTTATACGTACAGTTTAGCACCTTCGACTGCAACTGTACCATATATTCCCCGTGTTTCTCCTAGATATTTCCAAAGTTATGCTTTTGGTCCAAATTTGATAGTCGGTTATTTAACTGTTAAATAAACAACCATTCAACCAAAGAGTTCATTTTCCACTAAAAAAAACAAAGTCTCGTTTAATTTAAATTTTAATAAATTAAATATCTTTATCAAAAGGTATATACTTATCTTATCGGAGTAAGTATGTTCACTAACCATCATTTTCAAAAATATTTGAAAACTTTTTAAAATAAATATGGAAAGCACCATGCGGTATCAAACATGGATTCGCAGCTTAATGATTACATCTCCATCCCAAAGAAATCCAAACTTAACTATAAGCAATCTCTGCCTCCCGATTTCGCCATGAAAGTATACCATTACTTTTCGAAAACTTTATTTAATAATTTTCTCAAAATAATACTTATGAAATTTCTATACAAATTTCCAAATTTAACTTAGGCAAAGACTCTTTAACTAAAGTTATTATATTTAAACAGTATTATTAATGAATAGTTTATCTTTTTAAAATGATAATACTGATTAATTAATAATTAACTTTAAAACAAAACATTATAAGGCGACTTTAAATAAATAATTAAATATACTTTTAAATGATTCAAAATAACTACATAACTTGAAGAAATAATTAATTCTGATTTATTAATAAAATTCTAATCAATTTACATGACTTGTCTATAAAACTTATAATTCATTTTGACAATTTAAAAATATTTAAATAGCTAATTTTCAAAAACTATTTTTAAACATGTTGAAATTACCTAGTTTAATAATTAAAAATCATTCTTTTACAATAACCCAACTTCTCGATAAAAATATATTTTTCAAATCCAATGTATCTAATATTTATAAATCTCTCTCGATTTTTCGTCAATCAATTTACATTCCCAATTTCATAAATCCCTTTTTCACATTTCCAAAATTAAATATATCATTCTTTTTAAAACTGATTTACCCATCTCATTACAAATTCTTACCGTGGATTTATATCTTCAATTTATCAAATGATAATCTCCTTACTTTATTTATAAAAATTGTTTATAAATCCCACAGTCTCGTTTCTAGTTTACTACGGTTCCACTTCATTTAAATCCATTATAAATTGATTTCTAAAATTAATTTCCATTTATAAGTCAATTCCTTAAATAACCCAATATGTATTTCAAACCAACTAATATCTCGATTCTATTTCCATTTCATAATTCAAAAATCTTGTTTAAGATCCAGTATAACCAATTTATATTTATTTCCAAATTCTCTACTCTCCCAATCTATTTAAAATCTCGATTTTAAAAACCTTTAATATTTAAAACAAATATCACTTAAGAATTATAATTTAAAATCCTTTATGTACATTGTCCCAAAATCTTTATTTACAAGATCCGAATAGTTAAGTACAAATTTAAAGTCAAATCGTTAATTTTATCCAAATCAATTTATCCAAAATTCTATACAAATATTTTACTTCCAAAATCCCCTTTTAATTTCTTCTCAAATTCAATATATATATATATACATATATATATATATATTTATGGTATTTTAACATACCAAAATCTATGCCAGTATTACCATAGCACCTAATAAATTCAAATCACACTATAATCTATCACAGATTATTCAAACATATAATATATCACTATATATGAAATTAAATTCAACATTTTTGAGGAATCCAGTTGAATTCCTCCAACCTATTTTCCTGCATCCACAAATGTTAGACATATCACAAAAATACCAATCCCGCTTCAAGGTGGGACATCGTGGTATATAGGATCATCCGCTATTATGCGGGGCGCATAGGGTCTCATCCGCTCCAATATTCTGGAAAAATCAATCCAACTACTAATATATACTATTATACATATTATAACATCAAACTGATAAATATATCAATTCAACCAATCATCCAATAATTAATTTTAATCAATTAAAATTAATTACAGTAATCCAAATGAGTGAGATTTGAAAGGTATTATGTATAACAGATTTACGTATATTTATGGTATAACATGTTTTAAAATCAATTCATACGTCAGTTTAAACCGTACAGAAAACTTGGTAACATATACGAGCTAGTCGAGAATTCCTCTTCTTCTTCTGCCATAAATTTTTCCCCTTCTTCTGGATTGGATTCTTCCTCCACTTCTATCTTGGACTCCTCTTCATACAGCGATGGATGCTCAATGGGTTCCATAATCTCTCTAGCCACTTCTTTGTTAAAATACTGCCAAATTTTCATCCACTCTCCTCGGACAACACTACGAGTCCTTTGTAATTAATTAACACAACCTAAGAGTGAGATCCTAAGGTTTCCAAGAATTTCGTAGGCTAAGGAGTACATGTAGGTACATATTCTAGATAGCTTCTTCTTTAAAACTACTATCATTTAAAACCCTTACTTAAATAATACCAAAACCAATTCCCTCTAAAAAGTTGTTTAAAACAATTTTCCAAAATCATTGGAGTTTCAAATCTTAAAATATCTCCTTTTATAAATCAATTATTATAAAATTAGCTTCGTATATGAAAAATATCCCAAAAATATTTATCTAAAAATATTTTAAATTCCTTTAGTAAACAAAATTTTACCCAAAAATTCCAAATTTCCAAGGCTTCTATCCGCAAGACTCAAGTCTCCAAGGAATATCTTAGTTAAGAGGATAGGGAATAGAGGATACTTAAAACTAGATGGTTATGACCACTCAAATCCTAGATGATAAAATATTATCATCACTTATCAAACACATCTCAAAATACTATATATTTTGAAAATCATGCCTTTAATACATATAATATATCCCGAGTAAAATTATTTCATTTTCCCACTTAAAAAAATATTGTGTCCTTTGGCCTTGTTTAAGTGTTTAGAGATCCCTGTCAATAATGTTAGCTACTTGTATTGACCAAAATCCATAGATCACTCAACAGATCAATTAACACAATATAAAACATTTTATATCACTAAAAAATACACACTCACGTATATATATACACACCCAAACTCATTCTAGGGTACTATTGACTCTATATCTGGAAAGTAACTCCACCAAAGCCTAGGTATTCGCTCAACCTAAGCTCTGATACCACGCTGTAACAACCCTCTTTTTCGTATAAATTTAAAATGACATTTAACACACTTGTCCAGCCAAATTGCACGGGAAGGCAGATTGTTTAAAGAAAGAAAGTAGAAAGAAGATAGAATAAGATAAAAAGAAAACTAAACAACACATAAACTCACAACGGAAACGAATAATCTATAATATAGAACAAATCTTTACATAAAACAAAACTGTAATGTTTATAGTACAGATAACAATCGGAGTATACCAACTTATACAACACAGACAGTTATAACACTCTATCCTTACAACTGCTGACAAACACACTAAAATGCAACGTAATATAATCATCTACATGAATACGTCTCTGGGCCTTCAGCTTCTCTCCTGAAACTCCAATCCTTCCAACTAAACATGGAAATATACTCGGTCTGACCCGAGCAATTAAGAAAAACCATGCCCTGGTCAGTCTGGTAAAACCAGCATGAGAATTTAAATCACAAGGAATTTTATCCGTTATAGCATCCAAAATCCTTTTAAAGTCAAAAGTATCCCATTAGACCACGCTACACATAAACACGATGGTCCCTTACGGTAACCACCTTTTATAGAAAATCTAATGATATTATAATAGGGTCTAAGTACAAATACTTATTCAAATAGCCGAAATTGTTACATTATTAAATTCCAACTTACTAGGCTCTACAACCAAAATCCTAAAGGCTCATATTGAAGAACGGATTTCCATACAATGACTAGGCACTGGGGTACCACCTGTCACAGTACAAGTCTAGAAAATATACCGAGGACCTCGCCGGGATCCCCTTCAACACAAGACCGGTCTTACCCCTAACCTGGATAGAACCGAATATGCTATCACCCTGGGTATTCCCACCCTTACCAAGTTCTTCCCATGCACCGTAGTTATAATATCCGAGGGTATCTAGAAAGGTGATAAACATACCCTAATTGGGTGCTACCCACTTAGCCTTGCTGCATCTCCCCTAATCTTCATTCATTCCGGTTGATGAAGCTTGAGGCTATGATTACCTTTTAAAGCATTTACACTTAGAATGCTCATTATCCTCCGATGACAATGTGCTGATAGTATTCATCCATACAAGTCCGTTCTGTGTTTGAACAAAACCGAAGGCGCTATTCCTACTACATCCATTTTGGAATCATCCTCAGGATTAGTAGCGATCAGCCATTGCACTTTAATGCTCCATCTTCTATTCCATGCTATTGTCTTCACTTTGAAAACGTATTTTTTGGATCGAAGTGGTTTTCGGATAACTTATCTGATCCCGGTCTCTTCGAAACATCATTCGACCAGTGAACTCAATCCTTGTTCTTTAGGAAATAAACAAACGAAAAAAAATCAAAGATCATCTCCTAACCGTTAGTGGATGGATTTCCTTATAATCGTCCTAGAAGAACGAAATGAGTTTATACGTACAGTGTAACACCTTCAATGGTAACTGTACCATATAATCCCCGTGTTTCTCCTAGATATTTTCAAAGTTATGTTTTTGGGTCCAGATTTGATAGTCGGTTATACAACTATCAAATAAATAATCACTCAGCCAAAAATTCATTTTCCAATGAAATCACTAAGCCTTATTTAATTTAAATTTCAATAAATTAAATCTCTAAATCAAAGGTATATACTTACCTCATAGGAATATGTATATTCACAAACCATTCCCTTCAATGATATTTGAAAATCTTTTTAAATAAATATGTAAAGTACCATACGGTATCAACCATGGATTCGCAGCTCAATGATTACGTCTCTATACCTGAGAAATTCAGACGTAACTTAGGCAATCTCTGCCTCCCGGTCACGCCATGAAAATATCCATTGCTTTCCAAAAACTTTATTTATTATTTTGCTCAAAATAATACTTATAAAGTTTATATATAGTTTTTTCGAGTTTAATTTAGGAAAAATACTCTTTTATAATAGTTTTTAAAACATTATTAATACTTGAACAAATTAACTTAAAATAATAATATCTTAATACCGATTAATTCCTAAGTAATAACAATCTTTTTTATCAAAAACATTATAAATAACTTTAATCAATAATTAAATATAATTTAAACAATTTAAATAATTAAATACCTTTGAAACAATAATTAAAAACTTTTAGATACTTTTTAAGGATAATAAAACAATTAACTTCAAATCATTATCAAAGAATTATTAATTAATTTTAAAATATCATTAATAAATAATAATTGTCCTTAAAACAATTTGGTTCAAAGGTCAACTTCTAATTGAAAAAGAGGCTTACTAATTTCAATGGTATTTAATCAAGTTACTAATCATCCCATAACAATCCAGAATAATGGATACAGATATCCACATCAATCTATTTTTAACAATTAATTCAACACCATATCGCCCAATATAATTATCAAGAAAATAATAGATGTCCATACAAATAATGGCAGAATAGGGTTTTATTTCTGCTAGGAAATGTCCACAAATAGATATATTCAGTAATATTTGCAGAACGATGATTTATTCTGCCAACAGGGGTCCAACTAAATACAATTAGTGGAACGGTATTTTATTCTGCTATAACAGATGTCAAAACATCGTAATCAACTCAAATTAACTTATCATTACTTTTAACTGGCGAATAACCTCAATATATCGGTCATATAAATTTTAAACGACGATATTTGTTTAAATTGATTACTCTAAACTCTGTCCGTTTCAAATTGCTATAAATTTTCACTTATTCAAACATGACAATAGATTATACGACGACGTAGTGTTTGTCGATACGAACCCAACGCAATTATTCTCGCGTCAATCGGGTTTCATATGCGTCAATTATGACATTTTAAATTTTACAATATATATATATAATTTAACATTTTAAACCTTTAAAAGAAGTCTCTTTCACCTTTTTCCCCTGGGCCAAAGCTATTTAAGGATAATTTTTCTATCATATTAGAAAATTGTCGAAAAATTTTAAATTAAAATAACCACAAGCGCACAGCGTACAATTTTAGTACGTAACGAGTACGGGTTGATCTGCGAATTTTTTTTAAGATTTTAAAATTTTCAATTCAATCAAATTAGACCAAAGTGAGAGGAAATTGTTAACTACAAAAAAGAAGCTAAAGCTAGAATTAAAATGTGATTCAAAAACTACTAGACTAGAGAACAATTTAGAGGAAAACCCACTCTCATATTTTTGTAAATCGACAAACAAATAATTTATGATCTCTAGTTATGGTATTAAGTGAGATAATTGTTGCATTTATCATAAGTATGATTTATTTATGTTATTAATTAATATAACTTAAACCATCAAACTATAATACAACGATTATACCACTTGTAAATTTTCATGAAAATGAAGCCAAAGCAAAAGCTATTTTAAGTATGATCTATTTACAATTGTAACTAGTAATATAGACCATCAAATTTCATTTTTTACTTTCATTTCAAAATCAAAAATTAATTAGCAAATGATGATGCAAATTGTGTTTGTGTTGAATAAGAACAGCTCATTTGCATAAGCAATATAAGCTATCAAACCCACTTGTATAAACTTACATTAAAATTCATTTTCATGAAGCACAAGCTAAAGAGATCATAAATCATAAAAATGTTGAAATTACATAATATTTGGGAGCTTCATTACCCTTAAATTGAAGGGGTTTAGCTATTAATTTGTGTTATCAAATCAACACATGTAAGTTTCAACATTGGAAAGCAAAGAGAAGTAGAAATTAAACAAAGGAAATGAGACTAACTACTTGCATGAAATAACATCAAACTAATTGCATGAATATAAATATAAGCTATGGACAAGAAAAGAAAGAGATCATAGAAATAAACATTAACAATAAAACAAAGAAAAACATGTAGAAAAGAGAGGAGAAAGAGCTTGGAAGCCATTTTTATTTCACTTCGATTCGTGTTTACAACTTGCTAATTTCCAAAATAAATATATGAGAGAATATAAAATATTTACATGTACATAAGAGGGCTATTTATACATGCATAAAACCATAATTCTATTTTTAAGGAGCTTCCAAAATGACCTTTAGGAGGTGTGGCTACCAATAATCATTAGTCACTAATTAATCCATCATTAAATGTGCATGAAGCTTTAACCTCCACTTAGTTGTCCATTAGCTTCTAATTGTAGATTTAGGTAAGTGGGTGGGTTCCTCCATGATCATGGTGTTGAATTATTTCCCTCTTCTTTCCTTTGTATTTATTTGTACATGCATGTATCTTCATACAAGCCTCTTCCATATGCATCAAATTCCTATAAAAATCATTAAAAATATGTCCAAGTAAAAATTCTCAAATTGACACATGCACAAATATGACCATTTTGCCCCTGAATGAAGATGAATGTACGAAGATTTGAAGAAAATTGAATTATGGTTTTAAACATGTTAAAATGCCCAAATATGACTTTTATTTAAATAAAAATAGATAAAATATAGATGTAAATATATGCACAATTACATGCACATTAAATACCCCACACTTATCTTTTTATTCGTCCTCCAATAAAGGAAAACTAAGATAAATCCGTTTTCGTAGAGAGCAGATTGCATTGAGCGTATGCAACAAGTCGTTAAACCTCTGGGTGTCCCAATAGGACGAGTGTTGTCTCGTGAGGGTTTTCAACGGATACTACCTACAAAATTCAAATGCAAAGTGAAAATATTTACAAAATACAAGATTTATTTACAATGGGATGAATGTAAGTTTTTGAAAGTATTTACAAATGAAAGATTTACTTTTAAATATACACAAATAAGTTAGTTATAAGTTTTGGTCATTATCTTGAAAATTTAAGTCATTTACTCCTCAAAATTTCCAACAAAAATTAAGTTGTCATACCAGATAGACTATAGTTTGGCTAGTTGTTTCGGTTGATAACACAATGTAATTATGAAATGGATCCTTAATTAATTATCAACCTTTGCCAAAGTAGTATTCTCATTTCTTTTCAATAACAAGTTAAATCAAACAAGTAAAAATAATGCTTATATTTCAACTGCTTACTCTCTGTTATTTGAAAATTTTGTTGATTCTAACAGTATTTACATATGCCTAACTCAGGTAAACTGAGGTCAGATATATTACCCATACACTGCCTTACGGACTGATGTGAGGGGAATACAGAGCATGACGAGTGAACACACAAGTGTGGACACTTCTCAATTGCAGGCGTTATTAAAAAGAATTTTTACATATATACACCTAACTCGGATAAAATGAGGCCAGATATAACGATCGTGCACTGCCTTTCGGGCTTATGCGAGAAGGGTACAGAGCATGGCAAGTGAATACATGAGTGTGAACACATGACTCTAGGTGTTAAAAATATATACATATATACAAAAAAAAATCCTGTTTACTTTTTATTTTTTATTTTTTCTTAGAAAGAGAGAGTTTTGCAAAATCGTCTTAGCACCATTTAACTTAGAAGATAAAATTGTTTTATCCTTTACTTTAAATTTACCACTTTTTCAAACAAAGATTTTCAATTAAAACATACTTCATAATTAACACATATGAACCTTCCTATATACTAGTTAGACCATTGTTGGTTGTAATCAAATTTCATTTTTATTTTTGTTAAGACAAATAAATTTTTTAAAAGTTCAACTTATTAATCAAACTTATACTTATCCCATAGCATTTCTTCAATAATAAATCCGAATGCTAAAAAGAAAATGTTTTTGAGATTTAGAAATTTTGAGATTTTTTTTAAGATAAAAGAAAATGAAAAGTTCAAAAATGCCATGGAACTAAAAAATAAAAATAAGACTCACCCCCGCACTTAGTACTGTGTCCCCACAGTAAGTGCATGATATAATGAGTGTAATGGGGAAAAAGATGCACATATTTACAAAAGAGGGTTAACATTCTTGCTAGACATTTCTTGGCTCATGAAGAGTCATGAGCTCCTCCTCTTGGTTACTGGAAAATTTCAAGAAAGGTTTCAAACGATGACCGTTGACTTTGAAAATCGATCCATCCTTGGGGTTTTCTATTTCTACAGCACCATGTGAAAAAACAGTTCATACCATAAATGGTCCGGTCCATCTCGATTTCAGTTTCCTAGGAAATAAATGAAGTCTTGAGTCATATAACAGAACTTTCTGGTTAGGCGAAAACGTTTTCCTTAGGATTGACTTATCATGAAAAACTTTGGTTCTTTCTTTGTAAATTTTCTCGTTTCATATGCGTCGTTCCTAAGTTCTTCTAGTTCGTTGAGTTATAGTTTGCGGTTTTCGCCAGCTTTTTCAAGATTAAAGTTTAAATTCTTTATTTCCCACAACGCTTTGTGTTCGATTTCAATGTGTAAATGACAAGCTTTACCGTAAACTAAACGAAATGGGGACATCCAAATGTTAGTTTTAAAAGCAGTACGATAAGCCCAAAACGCATCGGTCAATTTCTGAGACCAATCTTTTCAATTCTTGTTAACAATGTTTGCCAAGATTTGTTTTATTTGACAATTTGAAACTTTAACTTGGCCACAAGTTTGAGGATGATACCCAATGGATAACTTGTGGGTTATCGAGTATTTCTTCATTAAAGTTTCAAAAGAATGATTGCAAAAATGAGTTCCATTATCATTGATTATTGTGCGTGGTGTGTCGAACCTCAAAAGGATATTTTCTTTGAGAAATTTCACAACAATTCTATGGTCTTTGGTTTTGCAAGGGATGACTTCGACCCATTTTGAGACGTAATGGACAGCGAGAAGGATGCACAAGTTTCCAAAAGAATTAGGAAAAGGTCCCATAAAGTTGATACCCCAAACATCAAAGATTTCGATCGTAAGAATGGGGTTTTGGAGGCATCATATCTCGTAGAGAAATTCGTCCAAGCATATGACATCGATCACAAGTTTTGCAAAATTTGAATGAGTCTTTGAAAAGAGAAGGCCAATAGAAACCACACTGAAGCACCTTTTCCGCAATTTTTCCAAGGACCGAAATGTCCATCGCATGCTTGAACGTGGCAAAATGAAAGAGCACTCCTGATCTCATTATCCGAAATGCAACGTCGGATGATTTGGTCGGGACAATATTTGAACAAGTATGGATCGTCCCAAAAGAAATATTTCACTTGGGACATGAACTTGCATTTGTCTTGTTCGGACCAAGATGAGGGAGTTTCTTTAGTGACTAAGTAGTTCTCTATATCAGCGTACCATGGATCGATAGAAATTGAAAGAAGTTCATCGAGGAAGTTTTCATTGATTGGCAAAAAAGATGGTGCATTCGAAAGATGAGACAAGTGATCGGCTATGACGTTATCAGATCCTTTTTTTCCTTTAATTGTAAGGTTAAATTCTTGAAGTAAAAGGATCCAACGAATTAAATGGGATTTAGCTTCCTTTTTGGCGAAGAGATATCGAAGCACAGAATGGTTCGTGTACACAGTAATGTGTGAACCTATGGAGTAAGGTCAAAACTTTTTGAGCGCAAAAAAGACAGCTAGAAGCTCTTTTTCGGTTGTTGTGTAGTTGAATTGAGCATCGTTCAAAGTCATACTCGCATAGTAAATGACATGAAGGATTTTGTTGACGCGTTGTCCTAAGACAACACCAACCGTAAAGTTAGAAGCGTCACACATTATTTCAAATGGGAGATCCCAATTGGGCGCACAAATGATTGGAGCAGAAATGAGTTCCTTCTTAAGACATTCGAAAGAAGTGATATAATCAGAGTTAAAATCAAATGGAACATCTTTTTCGAAGAAGAGTCGTCAAAGGACGAGCGATTTTGCTAAAGTCTTTCATAAAGCGTCGGTAAAAGCCAAGTGTCCTAGAAATGATCGAATGTCCTTAACAGATTTGGGAATGGGTAGATTTGCAATTACGTCGATTTTCGCTTTATCTACCTCAATGCATTTATTTGAGATGATATGTCCAAGGACTATGCCTTGTTTGACCATAAAGTGTTATTTTTTTCAATTCAAAGTCAAATGTTTTTCTTTACATCGATTTAGAACCTATTCAAGATGATGTAAACATTAGGAAAAAGAATCCCAAAGATAGAGAAATCATCCATAAAAACTTGTAGAAAGCATTCAATCATGTTGAAAAAAATGCCACCCATGCATTGTTGGAAAGTAGCAGGAGCGTTACAAAGTCCGAATGGCATACATCGATAAGAAAAGGTACCGAATTGACACGTGAAAGTTGTTTTTTCTTGATCTTCGGAAGCGATTGGAGTTTGGTTATAGCCGGAATAACCATCAAGGAAGCAGCACAATTCATGGCCAGCTAAACATTCGAGCATTTGGTCAATGAAAGGAAGAGGGAAGTGATCTTTACATGTTACAGCATTTAGTTTTCGATAGTCAATTCAAACACGGCAATCCATTTGAGTACGAGTTGGAATAAGTTCGTTTGAATCGTCCTTGACAACGGTTAGCCCAGACTTTTCGGTACAATGTGAATTAGGCTAACCCATGAACTATCAGAGATTGGGTAAATGATTAAGTTGCCGAGAAGTTTAAGAATTTCATCACGCGTCGCATCTTTCATTTTCGGATTAAGCCTTCGTTGAGCATCACGAATAGGCTTGGCATCGTCGATTAAATGGATGCGATGTTAAATAAGAGCAGGGCTAATTCTCTTTATGTCGGAGATTAACCATCCAATCGCTTCCTTGTTTTTCGAAAGAATAGAAAAAAGAGAAATTTCTTGGTCAAGAGAAAGATCATTAGAAATTATGACAGGACAAGTTTCGTTTTCACCTAAGTGTGCGTTCTTATGGTGATCAGGAAGTGGTTTGAGGTCTAACTTTGGGAGTTTTCGGTCAAAGAATTGGGTTAAGATTCAGACTCGACTGGAAGCGATTCAAAAGGAAGAGTGTATTCAACCTCTTTGGGAGTTCCGTGAAACAATTTTACATACTCGTCCTTGCGTTCATCATTAAGATCAAGTGTCTCGTTTTCAAAGTTTTCGTGAATGGCACTAACTTCCAATGTTTGGTCACGAGGTTCGTTCGATTGGCTTCCAAGATTGAAAATGTTGAGATCTAAAGCCATGTTTCTAAAAGAGATTTTCATCAATCCCTTACGACAATTGATTAAGGCATTTGAGGTGGCTAAAAATGGTCGGCCTAAAATCAATGGAATTTGACTCGGGGGATTTGTCACGGGTTGTGTTTCGAGAACGATAAAATCAACGGGGAATATGAATTGCCCTACTTGAATGAGCACGTCCACGATTTCTCCCATGGGCTTTTTAATGGAGAGATCGACGAATTGAAGTGTAACTTTTGTGGGTTTGAGCTCAACTTAGCCTAATTATTCGTACACGGAGTATGGAATCAAGTTGACACTCGCGTCTAAGTCTATCAAACATTTGTTAATCGCCTTGTCTCCAATTGTACGTGAAATCGTAAGGCAGCCAGGATCTTTATATTTAACGGACATGGATTGGGACAAGACTTCACTCAAACTGGCAGCCAAGAAGACTTTTTTGGGCACGTGAGTGTGCCTCTTTTTGGTACACAAGTCCTTAAGAAATTTCACATATGTTGGGACTTGCTGAACGATGTCAAGAAGCGAAATGTTAACTTTGACTTGTTTAAAAATTTCCAACATCTTTTCCATTTGGTCCGAGTGTTTCTTTGGTTGAAGACGATGTGGAAATGGAACACGATACTCGGTAGGAGGGTCTACTTGAGTAGAAGAAGAAGAATTTTGATTGACATTTGATTCAAGTTTGGCTTCACGTTCTATTCTGATTTGTTTGAAGCATCGAGAGAGGTTACCGGTAAATCATTTGGATTAATGACTTGATTATTGATTTGTTTACTGGAACGTAGAGCTGTGATAGCATTCAATTGATTGACATTGCTATCTTGAACAACATGTTCTTGATTTAAATTTTCGTTTTGATTTTTGGGATATGGAAGGGGCTGACTTGGGAATGTTCCTCGTTCGCATTCACTTACAAATGTGGCTAATTGACTCATTTGTATTTCGAGTTTTGCAATTGATTGGTTTGTGTTTTGCATATACGAGGTTAGTAAATGTGATGCCCCACCTCTATACCCACGCTAGACAAGAACACTACGGAGTAATGCTGTCAACTAGCACGGAGAATAAGGCTGTTGAGGAGCGACCATCCGTGTAATTTCTTTTAAGCGAGCACCGATATGTCAGATAGTATAACATGCATTCTATTTCAAAAGGAAATCCGACATACCGATACAAACTCAAAGCTACTACACAGTGGCTACAATATCTTCGAAAACAAATATAGAAATAAACATAACATAAATCAGTCACAGACAATTCATATCACAAAGGCGGAAATAGATATGAATATTACACTAGGAAGTGTACATCAGAGTAGTGGTCTAAAAAGATCCACAATATCACAAAAGAATAGTTACATGAACTACACAAAAGAATAAGTATACATAGTGGAGTCTATATCTCTAATGTATACAACAAAAACTACTAATCTAAGTAGTTAACCAAAAGTCAGAGAAATCAATCCCAAGAGAGAAGTCAAGCAGAAGCACCTGTAACATCTCGGTCTGACCCGAGTACTATTTAATAAGAAAATAATAAACGGATCAGTCTAACTATAGATATCAGATGAAACGATATAGAATAAGAGATATGACTAAACACATAATAATCACAATGCCAAGCTGTGATATATATATATATATATACTTAGTTGATAATCATCAAGAGATTAATCAGTGTCACCAAATCTACACAAGAATCAAAGAAACGTCATACTCCTTATTTCGTTCACCAAACCATAAATATTGATGATAATATCAATGTCAATCACAAAAGTCAATGACACACAAATTCACCAATGCACACATATTGACAATAATATCAATGTCAATCACAAAAGTCAATGACACACAGATTCACCAATGCACAAATATTGATAAAACTTATCAATGGAAATCACGAAAATTGATGAAACACAAATTCTAGAAATCATCTCAAGAAATCCAGAAATCACAAAGGGGGGAGGCCTATCACAAACGGGAGCATAAAGCCCACCAACACGTGTATCACAAACGGAACGCTAATTCCATGGTTGCTAACCATCACAAATTGAGCCGAAGCTCCACAAACGGCCCGAAGACCATGGGTTGCTACCCCACCAAATTGAGTCGAAACTCCATAAAACGGGGTTTAGTCTCCCTCGCAGACAAAGAGACATCGCACATTGCTAGTCTAAATCACAAAGATGATCGTCATGATCAACGAGAAGTGTCGATTACAGTAAGCTAGTAAATATATGAGCTTAGCATCATGTCCCATACCCACTAGCTTAACTTAAATATTTACGAACAAATTGTAGATCTCCACTAGAAAATTGTCACAAGAGTTTCAATCGAACAAGTCCAAGAATTAACCAACAAAGTGAACGCAAGCGTTTCATACCACTTGTTTTACTAAGTCGTTTAATTAGATTTCTCATACGAGTGAGGTAAAGGTTTGTATATACTAATAGATTGGAAAACGGTTTTATAAACGAATTTGGTATTAAAATAGTATTGAAATCGTTTGAGGAAAGAGTTTTGATATTTACTACTAGTATAGAAAACCTTTATATTTTTAAAGTGACAAATCACGAAGAAGATTGTAAGAACAATCAATCACTAAAATTCACATACGAAGACGTGAATAAAATCCAAAGAAATCGATATCAAATCCATCAAAGTGGATATATCTAAAATTCCCAAAGAAAAGGTCATAAAAGTCGATAATAAATGACAACAACAAAAGGGAGACAACACGAATCGATTAAAGTTGGATATTCAAACGGATTAGCAATATAGGCTAATCTGGCAAATAGTAGCAGGTCGGTCGACCGGACTCCCTGAGTCGGTCGACCGAACCAGAGGTTGGAAACTTCTCGGACATCAGGTCGGTCGACCGAACCAGGGGGGTCGGTCGGCCGAACCAGAAACAGAGAGTGCAACTGCACTCTTACTAGCAGGTCGGTCGACCGGACCAGGGGGGTCGGTCGGTCGAACCTGATGCTCTGAAATTTGATGCCCATAAATTGATATGCAACCTCCACCAATTCGCAACCGAACGAGCACGGACGCTAGGGAATTATGCCTAACGGCTACCCGGCCTTATTGGCTCCTCGATGCATCACCAAAAACACATTTGAACCTCAAAGCTATGATTTTTAAAGGATTGATTCCAAAACACCAAAAATTGGAACATTCACCAAATCAATCCAAACCAAAAGCAAATGCACAAGAATAAGTGTTAGGAATTTATACCTAACAATCGAAGATAATTCATAGACTTAGATGTGAGATTAAAAATCTCACCTTTTCACAAAATCAAACAAGAAGAAGCTTGAAAGCAAATGGAGAATCAACCTCTCTTCAACACAACCCAATTGAGTTTGAATTTAAGCTCAAAAACAAGAACATTCCCAAAATTAGGTTAGGAATTTCTGAAATTGGTAACAAATAAGTTGGAGAAGAAGAAGAGAATGCTTACCAATGGGTTCTCTTGAATTTGGAGCTAGGAATTGGATATTGCAAGAGGAACTAGGGTTTTGGAGTTTTAATTTCCAATCTCTCCCACCATTAATGCTATAAAAACTGAAAAGAGAAAGAAGTGAGGGAGAATGGGGAGGAGGGGTTCAGTTTTTAAGTATAAGTTGGCTAATGGCTGAACCCAAACTCAAACCCAAAGTGAAAAGTAGCAAAAATCAACTTTCTCCAAACATATCGAAGCTTATACTCAAAAAGGTCACAAACGACATTTTAAACTCAATGGGAGTGGTCCCGAGTCCTAATTCGACCGTATGCAAAAAGTAGCTTTTCGGACTAAAATCGGACTAACGATAAAATATTTAAATAAAATATTTAAATATAAAATCGATAAATATGCGGGTTGTTACAGACTCCCCTCCTTAAAGAAATTGCGTCCTCGCAATATTTAAGAAGAGAACATAAAGTAACAACCATAAAAGCATATTCAACACAAAAGAAATTTGAAATAAAAAGTTCACCTTAAAGAGCACGGGAAAGCAAGTCCGGATGTGATCGCTTGATGAATTCCCTAGACTCCCAAGAACAATCCTTAGGATTTGAAGACCATTGAACTTTAACAAGCGGAACATCTTTATTTCGAAGTCGTTTGACTTCCGAAGCAATGATACGAATAGGATGTTGCTCATAAGTTAAATTAGGCGAAACTTCGATCTCTTCCACAACACCGGGCTCAAGAATAGAATCGGAGTCTCGAAGACATTTCCAAAGTTGAGAAACGTGAAACACGTCATGGATAGTAGAAAATTGAGCCGGTAATAAAAGGCGATAAGCCATGGAACCAATACGTTCGGTGATAGGAAATGGTCCAATATATCGAGGCGCTAGTTTTCCCGATCGACTGAATCGCACAACACCCTTCATAGGCAAAACACGAACAAACACGAGATCTCCCACAGAAAATTCTAATTTCCTTCTCCGGTTATCGGCATAGGAATTTTGTCTACTCTGCGCTTCTTTCATTCTATGTCGAATAAGGTTAATTTTCTCTGTGGAATCCCGAATAAAATCTGGACCTAAAACCAGCTTCTCACCGGCCTCAAGCCAACAAGAAGGAGATCGGCATGGCCTTCCATAGAGTGCCTCGAAAGGTGCCATACCAATATTAGATTGGTAGCTATTATTATAGGAAAATTCAACAAGTGAAATGTGATCTTTCCAACTTCCACCAAAATCAAGAACACAAGCACGAAGAAGATCTTCAAGAGTTTGATTCACACGCTCGGTTTGTCCATCGGACTGAGGATGATAAGCGGTGCTAAAATTAAGCTTCGTTCCCAAAGCTTTTTGAAGACTCTTCCAAAATCCACTAGTAAACAATGGATCACGATCACTAACAATAGAAGTAGGAACTCCATGCAATTTAACAATTTCTTTGATAAAGAGTTTGGCCAAAAGAGGAGCGGTTCGGTTAGACCGAACGGGAATAAAATGGACGGATTTAGTAAGTCTATCAATGATCACCCATAAGCTATCATGACCCGAACGAGAACGGGGAAGGCCATCTATAAAATCCATGGAAATTTGGTCCCACTTCCACATTGGAATTTCTAAAGGTTGCAATAACCCACCGGGCCTTTGATGTTCGGCCTTGACGAGTTGGCAAGTCATGCAACACTTAACAAAATTAGCAATATCGAATTTCATTCCCTCCCAATAATATAGTCGCTTCATATCCGTGTACATTTTACTACTACCAGGATGAATGGTAAATTTAGAACGATGGGAATCTTCTAAAATATCTTTACGAAGATCACTAATATTTGGCACGACAAGTCTACCAAATTTCCGAATGCCGCCACGAGAATGATATCAAAGTCTTTCAAACCTTCAATATCAATTTTATCCTTAATATTTTGGCCAAGAAGAGCCAATTCGGGATCTAGCCTTTGAGCTTCAAGAATGCGGTCTAGGAGAGAAGGACGAGTCTCAAGGCTACATAAAACAAATGATGAGCATAAATCGGATACGAGGTCTCGAATCTCACAAGTGGATAAGATCTCGAGATCGTTCCATTCGGATATCATCATAGAAACAACAGCTTGTTGTTTACGGCTAAGAGCATCGGCAACACGATTACCCTTACCGGGTGTATAAAGAATATCAAGATCATAAGGAGCAAGGAACTCGAGCCAACGTTGTTGACGCAAATTAAGTTCCTTTTGAGAGAATAAATACTTCAAGGACTTATGATCGGTATAAAGAACAAATTTCTCTCCTAAAAGATAATGACGCCAAATACGAAGGGAGAAAACAATAGCCGCGAGCTCTAAATCATGAGTGGCATATCTAGTCTCAGCAGGCTTTAATTGCCTAGAAGCAAAAGCAATAACACGTTCTTTTTGCATAAGAACGGCACCCAAACCAACGCGACTAGCATCGGTATAAACAACGAAATCTTGATTCCCCTCAGGGATAACAAGAATAGGAGCATTAGAAAGAAGTTCCTTTAGTTTCTGAAAAGACGTTTCACATTTATCCGACCAAATGTATTTAACACCTTTCTTCGTTAAGCTAGTGAGAGGCACAACAATCTTAGAAAAGTCTTTGATAAAACGGTGGTAATAGCCCGCCAATCCGAGAAAACTACGAATCTCTGTCACACTCTCCGGTCTCTTCCAATCTTGAATCGCTTCAATCTTTGAAGGATCCACGGAAATTCCGGATTCGGAAATAATATGACCGAGAAACTTCACACGAGATTGCCAAAAATGGCATTTAGAATATTTTGCTCTTAATTGATTACTCCTAAGAGTTTCCAACACAATCCGAAGATGCTTTTCATGCTCCTCCTCGGTTTTTGAATACACAAGAATATCATCGATAAAGATGAGAACAAATCGATCGAGGAAGTATTTGAAAACTCTATTCATAAGGTCAACGAAATAAGCCGGAGCATTCGTTAAACCAAATGGCATAACAAGCCATTCATAAGATCCATAACGAGTACGGAACGATGTCAAAGGAATGCTATCCTCTGCAATACGAAGCTGATGAAATCCAGTAGCTAAGTCTAATTGTGAAAAGACTCTAGCACCACTAAGTTGATCGAATAGATCATTAATCCGAGGTAAAGGATATTTATTTTTGATAGTAAGATCATTAAGCTTGCGGTAGTCAACGCAAAGCCTAAGTGTACCATCGGATTTCTTCACAAAAATAGCCGAAGCTCCCCAAGGCGAGGAACTAGAGCGAATAAATTGCTTCGTCTCCAATTCGAATAATTGTTTACACATCTCCTCGTTTTCTTTATTGGACATACGATAAGGAGGGCGAGTGACAGGTTGAGCTCCAGGAATAAGATTAATTCTGAACTCAATTGCTCGCTTAGGTGGTAATCCTAAAACGGGCTCGAATATGTCGGAAAATTCACGAACGACGTGAATAAGAGAAATAATATCACCCTCATCGTCATCACGAGGATTTAAAGAATATAAAGATGCAACCAAGCTGGAATCTGAATCTCTAAGATTAATAGAAATCTGCTTAACAGATTGAGGATGTCGAAGATGAATTGTCCGCTCAGGACATAGGATATGGGCTTCATAATGGTTAAGCCAATCCATTCCCAAAATCATTCCAAAGCCTAAATAACGCATGACATGCAAATCGGCTCGGAAAGGAAAATCACACAAAATAATCTCGACATCTTTACACAATAAACTGTTTGTCACGGATCCACCAACCGGATTCGCAATTCTCAAAGAAGTCATTAAACACAAAACATCCAAAGAAAAAGTATCAATAAGTTCTTTTGATATAAAAGAATGGGACGCACCCGTATCAAAAAGAACTCGAATAGGATGATCACGAAATAAAACAATTCCATCCAGAATAGAATGAGAAATACCTTGGCCACGAGATGTGTTTCCAGGGGCTTGAGCAACATTTAACTTTCTCTCCTTCTTGCCTTGAAGTTTGGGGCATGAAGATATAACATGACCGGGAACTTTGCAGTAGCGACAAGAGAGAGACTTTGGGCACTTGTTCGCATAATGGTCATTCGAACCACAATTATAGCATTCCCCACGGCCAAAGGAAGAAGTCTTTGCCACGGAGGTTGCTTGCTTCCCTTTCTTATTAGGATAGGGGCCTTTGAATTTGTTTGGCCTCTTCTTGTTGTTGAAGTTTGGTTTGGAACCCACCACTTCAACATCATTCTCCCTATCCGCCTCTTCAAGACGAAGAGCGATATCAACGAGTTGGTCGAAAGAAACTTCTAATTTTAGAAGTAATGGCTTCTTGAGATTCTTGTTTAAGCCATAGACGAACCTCTGGTTCTTCTTTAAAGGGGCGTTGATATATTCAACCCCATATTTGGAAAGCGACTCGAAGGAGGCGACATAATCAGTCACGGAGGACTCACCTTGAACAAGGTCTATAAATCGTCGAGCCAATGTCACTTTCTCAACTTCTGGCATGAATTTTAATTCGAAGCGTTCTCGGAATTGCTCCCAGGTGAGATCCGCTTCATTAACCTCAGAAATAAGAAGCTCGTACCAGTCCAATGCTCTTTCTCGGAGCATACTAGAGGCCACCTGAACTCGGTGAAGGTCAATAAGATTCATGCGAGAAAAGATTCGATCGCATGACCTTAGCCAAGCCTGTACTTCAATAATAGTTTCGGAACCTTTGAATGGCTCCCCTCCCAAATTAGTATAATCGCTGTACAAGCGTGCAAAACCCGACTTTGGGTGAGTAGGTTCCGGATTAGCTCCAGCTGCTTGAGCATTCGTCACTAAATCAAGAAGATGTTGAGCAGTCATAAAAACTCCATCTTGGGGTAGAGCGCTAGACGGTACGGCTCTGGGGCGGCCTGGTCTAGACATTTCTCTCCCTTTAGAAAGAAAGAAAGAAGAAGAAAAAGGTTATTCACCAAATTGAATATCAAGCAATCTTGATAGATAAACAAGGAATCATAAGAGAAAATAGGATAGGACGGTACGTAGACCCGAATAAAATCCTAAAGCACGACTCCTAAGATGGACTTAGGACGATGATCCTTGTTATATTATTCCATATTGTTCCGAAGTTTGGCTCTGATACCAAGCTGTGACGCCCCACCTCTATACCCACGCTAGACAAGAACACTACGGAGTAATGCTGTCAACTAGCACGGAGAATAAGCCTGTTGAGGAGCGACCATCCGTGTAATTTCTTTTAAGCGAGCACCGATATGTCAGATAGTATAACATGCATTCTATTTCAAGAGGAAATCCGACATACCGATACAAACTCAAAGCTACTACACAGTGGCTATAATATCTTCGGAAACAAATATAGAAATAAACATAACATAAATCAGTCACAGACAATTCATATCACAAAGGCGGAAATAGATATGAATATTACACTAGGAAGTGTACATCAGAGTAGTGGTCTAAAAAGATCCACAATATCACAAAAGAATAGTTACATGAACTACACAAAAGAATAAGTATACATAGTGGAGTCTATATCTCTAATGTATACAATAAAAACTACTAATCTAAGTAGTTAACCAAAAGTCAGAGAAATCAATCCCAAGAGAGAAGTCAATCAGAAGCACCTGTAACATCTCGGTCTGACCCGAGTATTATTTAATAAGAAAATAATAAATGGATCAGTCTAACTATAGATATCAGATGAAACGATATAGAATAAGAGATATGACTAAACACATAATAATCACAATGCCAAGCTGTGATATATATATATATACTTAGTTGATAATCATCAAGAGATTAATCAATGTCACCAAATCTACACAAGAATCAAAGAAACGTCATACTCCTTATTTCGTTCACCAAACCATAAATATTGACGATAATATCAATGTCAATCACAAAAGTCAATGACACACAAATTCACCAATGCACAAATATTGACAATAATATCAATGTCAATCACAAAAGTCAATGACACACAAATTCACCAATGCACAAATATTGATAAAACTTATCAATGGAAATCACGAAAATTGGTGAAATACAAATTCTAGAAATCATCTCAAGAAATCCAGAAATCACAAAGGGGGGGAGGCCTATCACAAACGGGAGCATAAAGCCCACCAACACGTGTATCACAAACGGAACGCTAATTCCATGGTTGCTAACCATCACAAATTGAGCCGAAGCTCCACAAACGGCCCGAAGACCATGGGTTGCTACCCCACCAAATTGAGTCGAAACTCCATAAAACGGGGTTTAGTCTCCCTCGCAGACAAAGAGACATCGCACATTGCTAGTCTAAATCACAAAGATGATCGTCATGATCAACGAGAAGTTTCGATTACAGTAAGCTAGTAAATATATGAGCTTAGCATCATGTCCCATAACCACTAGCTTAACTTAAATATTTACGAACAAATTGTAGATCTCCACTAGAAAATTGTCACAAGAGTTTCAATCGAACAAGTCCAAGAATTAACCAACAAAGTGAACGCAAGCATTTCATACCACTTGTTTTACTAAGTCGTTTAATTAGATTTCTCATACGAGTGAGGTAAAGGTTTGTACATACTAATAGATTGGAAAACGGTTTTATAAACGAATTTGGTATTAAAATAGTATTGAAATCGTTTGAGGAAAGAGTTTTGATATTTACTACTAGTATAGAAAACCTTTATATTTTTAAAGTGACAAATCACGAAGAAGATTGTAAGAACAATCAATCACTAAAATTCACATACGAAGACGTGAATAAAATCCAAAGAAATCGATATCAAATCCATCAAAGTGGATATATCTAAAATTCTCAAAGAAAAGGTCATCAAAGTCGATAATAAATGACAACAACAAAAGGGAGACAACACGAATCGATTAAAGTTGGATATTCAAACGGATTAGCAATATAGGCTAATCTGGCAAATAGTAGCAGGTCGGTCGACCGGACTCCCTGAGTCGGTCGACCGAACCAGAGGTTGGAAACTTCTCGGGCATCAGGTCGGTCGACCGAACCAGGGGGTCGGTCGGCCGAACCAGAAACAGAGAGTGCAACTGCACTCTTACTAGCAGGTCGGTCGGCCGAACCTGATGCTCTGCAATTTGATGCCCATAAATGTATATGCAGCCTCCACCAATTCACAACCGAACGAGCACGAACGCTAGGGAATTATGCCTAACGGCTACCGGCCCTATTGGCTCCTCGATGCATCACCAAAAACACATTTGAACCTCAAAGTTATGATTTTTAAAGGATTGATCCCAAAACACCAAAAATTGGAATATTCACCAAATCAATCAAACCAAAAGCAAATGCACAAGAATAAGTGTTAGGAATTTATACCTAACAATCGAAGATAATTCATAGACTTAGATGTGAGATTAAAAATCTCACCTTTTCACAAAATCAAAACAAGAAGAAGCTTGAAAGCAAATGGAGAATCAACCTCTCTTCAACACAACCCAATTGAGCTTGAATCTAAGCTCAAAAACAAGAACATTCCCAAAATTAGGTTTAGGAATTTCTGAAATTGGTAAGAGAATAAGTTGGAGAAGAAGAAGAGAATGCTTACCAATGGGTTCTCTTGAATTTGGAGCTAGGAATTGGATATTGCAAGAGGAACTAGGGTTAATCTCTCCCACCATTAATGCTATAAAAACTGAAAAGAGAAAGAAGTGAGGGAGAATGGGGAGGAGGGGTTCAGTTTTTAAGTATAAGTTGGCTAATGGCTGAACCCAAACTCAAACCCAAAGTGAAAAGTAGCAAAAATCAACTTTCTCCAAACATATCGAAGCTTATACTCAAAAAGGTCGCAAACGGCATTTTAAACTCAATGAGAGTGGTCCCGAGTCCTAATTCGACCGTATGCAAAAAGTAGCTTTTCGGACTAAAATCCGACTAACGATAAAATATTTAAATATAAAATCGATAAACATGCGGGTTGTTACAGTAAATTTTGTAAATTGCTGTTTGATTGAAGGCTTTGAGCCGTTGATTTAGCCAACGTTTCAAGAGTTTTCTCAAATGAACTTAAACATTTGTCGTCTTGGGGAGGATGAGCAGAATTTGGTTGAAAATTTGATTGTTGTCATTGATTATGAGACGTAACCGCAAATTTTGGTTGAAAATTGTTGGGCTGAAAGGGAGGATTCGAAGCATTATTCGAAAATGCTTGAAAATTGGGACGAATTGTGTTCGTGTTGGGATTTTTTGATTCTAAGAAAAATTAGGGTGATTTATCCAACCAAGGTTGTACGTTGGAGAAAACAGACCATTTTTGGCTTTATTGAAAGCATTGATTCGTTCTATAGAATTGGGACACTGATCGGCTATATGATTAGGATCGTTGCATTTATAACACATGGGTTGGGAAGCTTAGTTCATTTGATTCGATGAGAAAAAATTATCGAATTTTTTAATCATTGCATCGATCTTAGCTTCCAAAGTAAAAGAAGATCATATCGAGCGTGCACTCGATCATTTTTCGGCGAGGTTTTCAAGAAATTGCCAAGCATCGTCGTGATGTTGGGCAAGAAAGTTGCTTTGGCACATTGATTCGAGCATGGTTCATGAGCTGTTTTCGAGTCCATCGTATAAGATTTGGCAAATCGTCCATTTTTCAAAGTAATGGTATGGACATTTTGTCAAAAGCTCTTAGAATATTTCAAAGTATTTATCGAACAGTTCTCCCTTGAATTGATGAAAATTTACAAATTCGTTTCGGATTCTACTCGTTTTTTCCAAGGGGTAGAACTTTTTTAAGAAAGCTTTTACGAATGCTACCCACGTTTTAATCGAGTTTGACGGTAAGCTGTACGACCATTTTTCAGCGTAATCTATAAGAGCGAATGGAATTAATCTAAGTTTAATTTCATCATCGAAAAGTTGTTGGAGTTTAATAGTTGCAAAAACTTGTTCAAATTTAGTTAAGAAAATGTATGGGTCATCGTGCTCGAAATTGCCAATTTAGGAAGTGCGACAATATGGTTCGAGTGAATTTCGAATGGTTACCCGTAGGGGCGGTAACGTGATGCAAGGTGGAATAGAAACTCTATTGGGAAAGATTCTATCCACAAGAGTTCGAGGGGCGTTCTCGTTCTCCATTTCGGGAGGATCGTCTGTTCGTGTTAAATGATTGGTTGTTGAGTCACGAGTCCAACGATTTGTTGTTTTGTCACGAGTCCAAGTACTCATGCACAAGTGAAAGTCGAGAAGAGAAAGAAGTTAGAATCGAGTTTAGAGAATGAAAAAAGATTTGGAAAACGAAGTGAAAATTTTGTTTTTGTTTTTGTTATTTTAAGGAATTTTTTTACCAAGTGAAATTTATTTTCAAAAGAAAAGTTTGATTTTGTTTTTTTGAATTAAAAACTATGTTAAGTAAAATTTACAATTTTTTTGGATTTTGGATTTTTTTTTCTTTTAAATGTGCATGAACTAATGCAACTATATGAATGCAAAGGACTTAACTACAGTTTTATGTCCTTAGTAGCTCCTAACCCAAAATTGTATAATCACACTTTGTCTTAAATCAACAAAAATATTTCTCAGCCAGGTAACGGACATGGGTTATCGGTGCACCATGAATCACCGTAGCAGCAGCCGAAGGTTTAAATAACTTCAAAGGAATATTTACGAATCACCGTAATATTTATAAATGGTTATTACTCTACCGTAGCCTAGGCACCAAGAAATAAATTTGTTCAAAGAAAACAATTGTGAAGATACAATTAAGCCCTAGATAAGCTCGCAACACCCTTAAGTCGAATGTCTAACCTTTATTATTAGTCAAATTCTATGATGAAATGCGTTTGTGGGCTAATAAAAGGGTGATGAAATCCCCCACCTTATGTGAATTGGGGTATTGCCCTTAGAAAAGAAAACCAGATGTGATGAATGCAAAGCAAAAATTAAATGTGAATTTACAATGCAACTAAAATGAAATTTGTTTTTGGATTTTGAATTTATACATATATATATATATATATAAATACATACATATGCAAATGCAAGCAACCAACAATGAAATTCGATTAAAAAAAGAGATGAAAGCATGATACCAGAGCGTGCAGAATTATGGACAATTTTTTTTAAGCGGCGGTTTTTTTAGCAAGCAAACGATTTATTTTCGGTAAGCACTTTTGCTTTTTCTGCTTTGACAACCTAAAAATAAGTTAAAAATGAAATATAAACAATATCTTTTTTTTAATATCAAAGAAGTAACTACAAAAAAAGAAAAATTAAAACAAATGAAATCAAAATAAGTAAAATAAAACAAAACAAACAAACTAAGAATTCTTTAAAACAAAGAAACCAAATCAGACCTACACTACATATACCCGGCCCAACTAAAATAAGTGACGGAAAACATTTTCTTTTTACGTTCTCTCAATCAACAAAATAAAACATAGAACACCCCTCCTGTTTAAATCTCGCACTCAATTAAAGTTAATTCCGCAAATTGAAAGCTTTTCCTTTTCCTTTTTCTTTTTTTAATTTTTTTTTCGCGATTGTAGAAGTTGGTTCGGGTTGGAGTGAGAAGTGTGGATTTTAGGTGGAGTCAGTGGGTTTGACTGCGATTGGTAGAGTAAAGGTAGAGGAGGGCAATTGGGCTTTTAAAGACTATTCGTGAGTTTGTGTAATCGAATTGATGTGATGTTGGCAGTGTTCAGCGACCTATATGGAGGCGATGAGATCGTTGATGGAGTTGCAGAGGTGGATAACAGTGAACAGAGGAGGAGCAGTTGTTTGAGGCACTGTTGAGAGGTTGGTAGCCTTTGAAGTTTGAAGAACTGCAATTGTATATGCAGTTTTGATATGTATTGCTGCAATTGTTGTAAGGCAGTGGGTCAGGAAGTTATATGGTAGGTGGCTGTTGTTTGGTTTGTAATGTTTTGGCAGAAATGGTTTGTAGACGCGAATGGAAGATGAAGTCTGTTGAGGAGCAGAGTTGGTTTGATGGTGGTTGACAGAGAGGGAATGGTTGATGTGTCAGAGTGGTGATTTTCTTCTGGTGATAAGTGAGGCTCGGTGATTTGGGAAGGAGGACGTGATGTGCAGAACTGATGTGCAGAGAATGATATGGAGTATGGTGGTATGATGTTTGTCAGAGGTGAATGATGTAAGTGTTGCTTTGTGGTGGTCCTTCAAGTCAATGGAATTGGCAGTCAGGTGGTAAAGGTGATCTAAGCAGTCGAGTGGGTGTTTTTATATCTGGCAAAGAGGTGGCAAAGGGATTGCAGAGTTTTACATAGTGGTTTGTATGCAAATATATTGACTGGTAACTGTATATGGATGTGCGCTATTTTGTGGTGGTTGTTTTGGTGATGTCTGGTGTTGAATGATATGGCGTGGCAGTTAGATAGATGGAAGTGTTAAATGAAAAGGGAGTATGGTCAGTGGGAAGTGTGTTGCAGCAGTGTAGATCAGCAGTGGAGAGGTGAAGTCTTGGAGATGGTTTCGGCAAGTGTTTAGAAGTTGTGGTTAGTAGTTTAGAAAGGCAGTGAACGGTACGGCCAGAGCAATGAATGGCAGTAGTTTATTGATTTGTAGTATATTTGATGTGCAAATTGTAGGTTGTTGTGACAAGGTGGCTGGTTGCACTTTGATTGATGGGTGGAGATGTATTATTAAGGAGGAGCAGAACGGTAGAGGGTATTGTGAATGATGTAGCAAGATCTTGGCAGAAGGTATGGTGGATGGATTATTGGAGAAGTATGTGCAATTTTTGTCAAGTATTGGCAAAGGAGATGGTATATTGCTGGGTGCAAACTATTTGTGGTAATTTGAGGATGGTGTAGTATGAGTAGTTAATGTGTAGATGTCAGTTTGATCAGATGGGTAGCGTGTAGTGGAAGGGGGCCTGTAGACAATCAGCACTGTGTGCACTGCACAGTACACAGTGCACAGGGAAGGTGAAATTTACAGTGCTGTTACAATATATGTAAATCATGAAATGAATATGCTTTTATGTTATTTTGTTTAGTCCCACATCGTGGAATATGTTAAATCCTTAGTTCTGAAGTCTTTATATAAAGGAGGCTATGTAATGTAAATACACGTCTAATTTCAGAAATGAATAATATATCTTCTGCCTCTCTCTCTAATTACTTCTACTTTCTTCATTTTATAACACATTATCAGCACGATCTCTAAACAAAAATAAAATTGTTTATTGGAATTGTGATAATCTAGAAGACCAGACCTACTTTGATTTTCAGATCTAATTATAGATCTCAAGATGGTAAACAATTTTTTAGATTTAATTATATTGATCTTATCTTTTTCAGATCTAATTGTATTAATTTTATCTTCTTAGATCTCATTCAATCATAGATCTAATTTTTTGATCTCATTCTATTGTAGACCATATGTTCTAATTTTTTTCCAGATCTTTTGTAGATCTTGATATCATGCTCAAATGATATATCTTTGAGATCTATATATTTTAGTCATCAGATCTATTCTTTTTCATGTTTATTCATCCTTTTCTCTTATATATTTATTGAAATCAAGTATGACTTCTGAGATTACTTATTATTACATATCTTTTAGTTGAAAGAAATTTTATTTATTCTTTCAGAATTTGTACTAGATAACTATTCAGTTTGAATTGATTCAAAATTTCTAACAAGTGGTATTAGATCCACTCATCTTTGATTTCATTATGAATTTTTGATTTTTTTTGAGTAAGTTTTGAATCGACTTTATTTACAATTAATTCTTGTAATATCTTACTCAAATTTCAGATCTATTTGATCTATGTATGAAAGATTTTTTTGTTGATAATTTTGGATTTGGTTTGAAGCTAAGTTGTTTTTCCTAGACCAAAAGGTAGCTTCTGATATAAAAAACAAGATCTAAATAATCTGTATATAATTTGTGTAATTAAATAAAATTCTAAAATGTTTTTATTTTTTGAAAAAAATCTTAATTCCCCAAATTTACGAGATAACGTTTGAAGATTTACATGTTTGTTTTGCTATATTTGTTAAAGAATTATGAAGTTAATTTTCTTATAAGGAAAATAATTTGCATCTGAGATGTATAGCTATTTATGAGTATGAATGATATGGATAGATCTGAGGTGATAATGTTGTTTATTTTAGAAATTTTAATTACTGAGAATAAATTTTCTTTTTAAGATATCCATTTTAATTTTATTATTGAGTAATCTCGGACCTAGATCTGAGATGAAACTATGTTACTTTAACTATTATTTGTTCAATTGGTTCATATATATTTATAATGAAATCATTTTATTGTGATAGTAGTTATATCTTAGATCACATAAAGGTTAAATGCATTTATTTTTATCATAAATGTATTAAATGCATTGGTTATTGTAGATTAAATAATATTTATGTTTGTGTTTGGAATAAGAATTGATGTATGATGTACTATTTAATGTATTTATTTTGACAAGTAATGTCTGGCGTAATGAAAGAATTAGGTTTAACAACAACTTGAAGTAGTGCAAAGAAATCATTTTAATAAAACTTGAATAACTCAAAGTCCAAGACCTGAAGTCTTGAATTATGAAAAGATTTTCTGATACACTTTACAAGCTCGAATTCTTATCAGTATTTTTTTATTTATCAAATATGCAAGCTTCTAAAAAAAATTATACAAAATTTGAGAATCCGAAGTTCGTAACACATTAACGAATTTTGTTCATGAATTAGAAGCCCGAAGCTCTATTGAAATTGTGTAAAATGATAAGGTTGTACTTCTTGAAGAAGTTGAAGGAAATTAATAAATTATCATATGAGATAATGATGCTGGATTCAAGAGATTACAAAAATATCCAAATGAGTTATACCTCACCTTATATCTTTACATTTACATTATCTTAACCAAACATCCTGAAGATATTATGTTATATGATATTTCAAACATCATCGGATGTGTGTGTGTATTAATCTCTTGAAGAGATGTTTTAGAGATTTATTTATCTTTATATTGCAAAATTCAACATCCCAAAAGAGGTGTTATAGTAATTTTATTTTTGTTACACTGCAATTCCTTAAAAGGAAATGCTATATTCCCTGAAGGAATAATGATATAATTTTTTTGAAGTAATAACAATAATTTATCCAAAAAAATGACATTGTATACCAATGTTACACTCCAGAAGTAGCGGTTTTATCTCTTGCATCTTACTTTCAGTTGGTGAATCTAATTTTGTCATTGTATTTAAAGTTTGATATGCCATTTTAAAAGCAGTTACAACAAAAATCTCCAGTATGGATATTTTATGCTACTGTAAAGTAGTAATTCTGTAATTTATATAAAATAAATATTGTATATTGTTATGACATTCCAATAGTGCATATATATATATATATATATATATATATATATATATATCTAGAAGAGAAAGTTCACTCCAGAAGTGGTGATACTAAAATATCTCTAGAAGAGCTTTATAAATTTGAAAATGATAACATATCTTTAGAAGAGATTTATTTATATATTTGGTAATTTCATTAAACCAAATAAGTATACATAAATATGGTTATGAAGGATCCTAATTTAGTTTATATTAGATCTAGTAGGTTTAAGATTATCTCAAGAATACATTGTCCTATGTTCATATGTCTAATTATACCATAAAGGTCATATTTCTAGTTATTATTTCATAAGAAATATTATATGCATAATCATTTCTTGAAGAAATATCTTTAAATATTCTCCTGAAGAGATGGTCTATATTTCATATCATAATTTTCATGCAAGCTATGCACAATCTTTGATTATAATTCATCCCTTCTATAGTCTGCGAGCATACCTCAGCTGGTTGAGGACTACCTTGCAACTATGGAACAAAGTTCCTGGAGGTTGTGGGTTCGAGTCCCGCAGCTGAGATATGTTTCCCTTAAGGCCTTGAGTGGTCTATCCTCAACAAAGCCGAAAATGGTAGAGGATCAATGCTCTTGGCTGGGCTGGCGAAAAATGGGGTCAGTGTGGCGGACAGCTGTATCCCCTAGCTCTACTCTCCGGAGTAGGGTTTTAGAATAATTCATCCCTTCTCCACCAATCAATCCGTATAAAGGAGTTTCCATATTTTCAAGGGTAGTTTGCATTTTCAAGGAAATTAGTTAATGCAATTAATGAGATTGGATCTAGAGCTATGAAAAGGATGTAAATATTCAAGGGTAGTTTCCATATTTTGATGCTTATGCATTTTTTATTTCCACTGATAGTTGGTAATACGATAAACATAGCCAAGCTTGAATTTAAAACTTTAGACTTATTAGGAGATAACTTTTTGTATGGATATTGGATGCTGACATTCAATTACAATCTCAATGCTTAGAATATTCCATTAAAAATGATAATACGTCCCGGTAGGATGAAACAAAGGCTCTTATATTTTTAAGGTGTCATATCCATGACAATCTTAAAATCGGATATTTAACTAAAAAAAATCATTTTTATTTACAGACCTCCCTGAAAGAGCGTTGTAACCACTAGAGGATGGTCACCCTTCCAAACACTAGACAAGAGTGGTTGAACCTAAAGTTTCAACAAATTGGAAGTTGGTGCTTGTACGTTTTTCCTTTTAGAACTAATTGAAATAACATACCGATAAATGTTGTGTTTTAATCAGTAGTCCATTTTAAAAAAATTGGAAAGTATTAGCATTTATTTAATGCTTACAAATTTTAATAGTTGACTAACTATATTGTTTTTAATTCTTAAGATATGGGCCATAAATATTTGAGTGATAATATATGCCTACTAGATAATGCAACTACTCGTATGATTTTGAAAAATCAGAATTTTTTCTATGAACTATATGAAAATATTTTAGCTAAAAAATTCAAGCATAGCAAATTTACTATATAATTGAAGGGTCCGGAAGAACCCATATAGTATTACCAAATGGTACATATATCTTAATTCAAAATACATTATACTCAAACAAATTTAAAAGAAATTTGTTGAGTTTTAAGGATATATAAATGAATGGCTACCATATTGGAACTATAATGAAAACAACAAAGAATATCTTTGCATTATCTCTAGAAATTAAAAGTTGGAAGCTTATTTTAGAAAAAATTGGTACAATTTCAACTAGATTATATTTCATGAAATTTGGCATAATTGAATCCCATATTTAAACATGAGCCAGAAGCTCACAAATATCACTTGAATGCATCTCATCAATTGATAAAAGAATTATCCTCTTATTATTAATATGTATGGTGTATTTGCTAGTAGCAATATGATAATGGATCAAAATGAGAATCCAAAGATGATTATTATTTAATGTGACAATGTTCCTCAACATTAAGGGTGAGGATAAAGGGATACAAGTTCATTTTGATCATCAATGTCAAATATTTGTTAACATGTATAATGATGCAAAATATTAAGTAACTTGAATAAATTATTAATAATATCCCTAGTAGACTTTCCCCAATATAGATTTGAATCCCTGAACGATCAAAATGTGTAAACCATATCTGAAATATGGTACAAAAATCAGTTCGAAATACTTTGGAGTAAGTAATAAAGATACCAAATAAAAGATGTGAGTGTTCTTGAAGAAACACTTAAGGGTGCACTTGAAAAGACTAATTACATGATTGTCAAATTACCCTAGAAGTGGGTTAGGTACCTAAAACATGATAATCAAAGATATCTCAATAAATCATGTCTAGAACTGATAAAAAATAATTATTGATGTGTTATAATATATGTAAATATAAAAGTGAATATGCTTTTGTGTTTCTCTATTTAGTCCCACATCATGGGATATGTTCCATCTCATGCTTCAAGGGCTATATATAAAGGAGCCTATGCAATGTTATTGTATCAATCAATCTTATGTAACTGATATCAGTGTGAATAACATTTTCTCCTCTTTTCTAATGGCTTCTTGTCTCCTTTTAGTTTATAACATGTTATCAGCACGATCTCTAAATAAAAGGAAAATTTCATATCTGATTATAAATCGTCAATGCGGTAAGCTATTTCTGATATGATTGATCAAATCTTTCAGATCTCATTCTATTAATTTTATTTCTTTCGAATCTCATTGTATCTTTGATCTAATTATCCAGATTTGGTTCTGTTTGTACATTCTATTTTTTAATCTATGTACTTCAGATCTTGTTGTTGTAGATCTTATTATTACTTTTTATTATAATTTTTCAGATCTCTTGTATATTTTATTATCATGTTCAAATGATACATTTTTTAGATCTGTAGATTTTAATCATTGGATCTCTTATTTAATTTTTATTCGTGTATACCCATTTTTTGTGATAATATTGAATTTGATCTGAAACTAAAATTGTTTCATAGACTAAAATGTAATTTAGACCTTATTCTATTAGTTTTCTTTTTAGATCTTATCTATCATAGATCTAATTTTCCAGATTTCATTATATATATATATATATAACCTCATAGATCTTACTCTATTAATCTTATCATTTTAGATCTTATTTTATCGTAGATCTAAACTTTTAGATCTCATTCCATTGTTTGGTGAAAAAAGGGTTTTCATTTTGATTTTTTTTGTTTGGATTTCGGTTTAATGGGAACTATAGAAATGATTTTGCCACATGATTTATATTTTCAAAAGAATTATTTCATTGTTTCTTAGAGAAATGAATATAAGGATAATACGTATCTAGAAGATCGTATTAAGTTTATGTGAAAGAATAAGAACCTGAAGTTCATATGTGCGAAGGTGAAAGATTAAAGTTTTCTTAAGCTGAAATAAAGCCATGAAAAAATAATAATAAGTGAGCAATTTCAGAAGAAGATGTTGATATGTCCAAAAGACATAACATAAAAATAATATGTTGAAATAACATTACAAATGTGGCAAATACTATTTCCTCGAAGAGAAATAGTATTACGATTCTTATGTTCGAATACAATTATGATGAGTCCTCTTGTTTCATTGTGTTTATCTAATATTGGAGACCTGAAGTTCTCATTTTATGCATATAAGTTTGTATTCCTAAAAAAGGGGATTATATATCAAAACTCTACAAATTTGAGATGTGAAGCGTTGCATAATTAGAAAAGCTAACTCAGATTATGGTAAATTCTAACTATGTTTGCAATCAAACCTGAACTTTGATAATGAAAATCAAGTTGTACCATTTATGATCTAAAGTACTAAACAAAGACTTTACTTTAAAGTAAAATTGGAACCTGAAGTTCTAAAAATATTTACCAATAGTATTAATTACTAAACCAAATAAATGTATAAAAATTTGTTCACTCCAGAAGTGGTGATAATAAAAAAAAAAAAATCTTCAGAAGAGATTTGTATATTTAGTGATGATAAAATGTCTCTAGAAGAGATTTTTTGATATATTTGGTGTTTTTATTAAACCAATAAATACATAGAAATATATCTACTCTCCTACTCTCTTTCTTTTAATAGAAAATAAGGTATTCTAACAGGAAGTTTATTTCCTAATTTTTTCCCTTCTTCCATGCATTCAATCATGTCTTTCAAAAGGTAAAATATAATAGATCAAGTTTCTTTCCTTTGGCTCATCAAGTAAGTATTTTGGATTCTTCATAAAATGAATGTTAATATCTATACACACATCAATTATGTTATAATATATGTTAAACTCATTCATCTTTCCTCTTTCCGCAAAGAGGTATTCCAATGTTTACTATTTTATATGCTTAATCTTTTACCTATTATTGTCATGTCACAAAAATATACTTATTGATGTTATCAATAGCTGTAACTTATACAACATACTTTTTAGTTGCCAAGTCAAACTATTTTGATTTTCATGATATTATTCATACACTACTTGATGTACAAATTTCCTCTCTCTGTTTAGCTTGCAATATGTTAATAACTGCATATATTAATTCATAAATTAATCAGTAGCAATTAATAAATCATAAAATAAAATTAATTGATTAATGAGAATGCTCCAACAAAGATTCATATGAATACTTCATACATTTATTCTTCTTTTATATCTCTTATGGTTGACAAGGATCATAGCGTATATACATGTTACATATTCATGTTTCTCACTATTGCAGTTGTTATGAATTAATAAATGATATTTAATACTACATATTCATATTCTTAAATTTGCCTATATTATGAAAGTAAACATAATCAAGTCAACACAATCTTTGATTATAATTCATCTCTTCTCCACCAATTAACCCATATAAAGGCCTTTCCATGTTTTCAAGGATAGTTTTGCATTTTCAAGGAAAGTAATGAATGCAATTAATGAGATTGGATCTAGAGCTATCAGAAGGATGTAAATAAGAAATTATAGTCGCTTTTATATATTATATTTGTTGTCTTTTACTATTTTGCATTACTGTTTTTATTCTTTCACTGTAACTATTATCAGATATGGTTTCTTATTTTATGAAATGCATTGATTATATACCCATGAACAATATTTTGATGCTTCTGCATTTTTATTTCCACTTATAGTTGGTAATATGATAAATACAACCAATCTTGAATTTAAAGCTTTGGACTTATTAGAAAAAAGCTTTTTGTCATAGATATTGGATGTTGATATCCAATTACAATCTCATTGCTTAGAAAATGCCATAAAAATGATAATCTAATAGGATAAAACAATGGCTCTTATATTTTTAAGGTGTCATATCCATGACAAACTTAAAATAAAACATTTAACTGAAAAATATCATCTTTACCTATGGAACTCCCTGAAGGAGCGGTATGACCACCAAAATATGGTCACACTTTTAAACAATAGACACGAGTGGTTGAACTTGAAGTTTTAAGTCTTTAAATCTATTAGGAAATAAAATTCCTCTATATCAAGAATTACTTCTAAACTAAAATTATGTGAAAGGATTGTCTAGTAATACTAACCCGAAGTTAGATCATTTCTTCGAAGTTGATGAAGGAAACTTCATTAATGATGAAAATCTAAGTGCAATAATAAATGATATGGTCGAATTGATCAATAGTAGCAGCCTAAAGTCTGCTATGTGGATTTTATTTTATTTTAGTTCAATAAATCTATTGGAAGTTGGTGCTTGTATGTTTTTCCTTTCATGACTAATTGAAATAATGTACCGATAATGTTGGCTTTAATCAGTAGTCTATTTTAATTTTTTTTGGAAAGTACTAGCATTTATTTATGCTTATAAATTTAGTAGTTGACTATCTGTATTTTCTTTAGTTCTTAAGATATGGACCATCAATATTTGAGTGATGATATATGCCTACTAGATTGTGCAACTACTTGCATGATTTTGAAGAACCAGAAGTTTTTTCTCCAAACTATCTGAAAATATTTAGCTAAAAATTTCAACCATAGAAAATTAGCTATTATAACTGAAGGGTCCGGAAGAGTTCATATAGTATGACCTTATATCTTACTTCAAAATACATTATATTCAAGAAAATTTAAAAGAAATTTATTGAGTTTTGAGGATATATAAATGAATAGCTACCATATTGGAACTATAATGAAAACGTCAAAGAATATCTTTGGGTTATTTCTAAAATTGAAAGCCAAAAGCTTATTTTAGAAAAATTTAGTACAATTTCAACTAGACCATTTATCTCGAAATTTGGCATAATTGAATCCCATATTTAAACATGAGCCAGAAGCTCATAAATATCACTTGAATGCATCTTATCAAATAATAAAAGAATTAACCTCCCATTATTAATATGCATGGTGTAATTGCTAGTAGCAATATGATATTGAATCAAAATGAGAATCCAAAGATGATTATTATTTAATGTGACAATGTTTGTCAACATTGAGGGGGTGGATAAAGGGATACAAGTTCATTCTAATCATCAATGTCAAATATTTGTTAACATGTATAATGATGCAAAATATTAAGTAACTTGAATAAATTATTAATAATATCCCTAATAGACTTTCTCCAATATAGATTTGAATCCCTGTAGGATCAAAATATGTAAACCACATCTAAAATATGGTACAAAAGTCAGTTCGAAATACTTTTGGAGTAAGTAATAAAGGTGCCAAATAAAAGATGTGAGTGTTCTTGAAGAAACACTTAAGGGTGCTTTTAAAGAGACTAATGACATGATTGTCAAATAACCCTAGAAAGTGGTTTAGGTACCTAAAACATGATAATCAAAGAGATCTTAATAAATCATGTCTAGAACTGACAAGAAATAATTATTGATGATAAATTTGTAAATAAAGCGCTTATGTTTATAAATAAATTAAGGATCTTTAACTAGGGAAAACATGACTGGCCATCATGAATCCTTTACTAATAGAGAAATATTGACATGTAGTCTGTAAAGTAGCAAAAGTACTTGAAATGCTCAATATACCCCGAAGGTATAAATATGGTTTAAATCATATTAAATGATGAAAGTATACAATTTTTTTAATAATATAAATAAATTTGGTGGTTATAAAGAAGGCAAATAACAAGGAGCATAGATTACAACCTACTTTTAAGTATTGTTGTAACGAAAATCTTGATATAATTCATGATGAGTAAATTACTTCCTATTTTTAAGTATTGTTGTAATGAAACTCTTAATATCCATTAAAGTGATAGTTGCGATATGCAAATACTTATTAAAGTATACAAATTTCTGAAGAATATATATATAACTTTTGTAGTTATAAAAAATGCAAAAGACATGAAATGTAGATTACAAATTTCTTCTAAGTATTGTTGTAATGAAAATCTTGATATACTTCAAGATGAGTAAATTACTTCCTGCTTTCTAGTAATGTTGTAATGAAATTTTTAATATTCATGAAAGATGTATAGTTGCAATGCGTAAAACTAATTTGAAGCACAAAAATGAATGCACATGAAGTGTTTTTCATAAAAGTAGCATACAAAAAGCATAAAATGCAAACATATTTGGAAGAAACAATCTTAGAAAATTTGATTATATCGAAAGAAACTACTAATAAATTGTATTATTAATGAGATTCATATTTATAGACCCAGAAGTATCTATAACCAATTTGAGTTATCGAAAGACGAATATGAATTCAGAGGAAAATTTTAAATCAGGGGGAGCATCTATAAGTATTTTATAATGCACTCTTTTTCCTTAACTAAGATTTTTCCCACTGGATTTTTATTAGTAAGGTTTTAATGAGGCGTTATCTTGATCCAGAAGTATTGAACTTCATTTAAAGAAATGAGAAAATATGATATGTCATGATACTTTTTTTCCTTCACTAAGATTTTTCTCATTGGGTTTTTCTTTGTAAGGGTTTAATGATGCATTATTTTGATCCCGAAGTATCAAACTCTTTAAAAAGAATATCATTGTATGATATGTATGATTGCAAATTGCAATCTTTTCCTCGTTCAAGATTTTTCCATTAGGTTTTCCTAATAGAGGTTTTTAATGAGGCAACAAACAATATTTATAACGACTGAATGGATGTATGAAAGAAAGATAATAATGAGTGTGAGCAATCGTCATGGACGTTTCAAAAGTAGCAACCATATGAGAATCCAAATATTTGAAGACGCTATTCAAGGGGGAGTGTTATAATACATGTAAATATAAAAGTGAATATGCTTTTGTGTTTTTCTATTTAGTCCCACGTCATGGGATATGTTCCATCTCATGCTCCAAGGGCTATATATAAAGGAGCCTATGTAATGTTATTGTATCAATCAATCTTATGTAATTGATATCAATATGAATAACATTTTCTCCTCTTTTCTAATGGCTTCTTATCTCCTTTTAGTTTATAAGATGATGGTAAATTTATAAATAATAAAGCGCTTATGTTTATAAATAGATTAAGAATCTTGAATTAGGGAAAAACATGGTTGGCCATCATGAATCCTTTAGTAGTAGAGAAATATGGACATGTAGTCCGCAAAGTACCGAAAGTACTTGAAATGCTTAATATACCCCGAAGGTATAAATGTAGTTTAAATCATATTGAATAATGAAAGTATACAAATTCCTGAAAAATATAAATAACTTTCATTGTTATAAAGAATGCAAAGAACAAGGAGAGTATATTTCAACCTACTTTTAAGTATTGTTGTAATGAAAATCTTGATATAATTCATGATGAGTAGATTACTTTCTATTTTTAAGTATCGTTGTAATGAAACTCTTAATATCCATTGAAGTGATAGTTGCGATATGCAAATACTTATTAAAGTATACAAATTTCTGAAGAATATATATAACTTTTGTAGTTATATAAAATGCAAAAGACACGAAGTGTAGATTACAAATTTCTTCTAAGTATTGTTGTAATGAAAATCTTGATATACTTCAAGTAGAGTAGATTACTTCCTGCTTTCTAGTAATGTTGTAACGAAATTTTTAATATTCATGAAAGATGTACAGTTGCAATGCGCAAAACTAATCTAAAGCACAAAAATGAAAGCACATGAAGTGTTTTTCATAAAAGTAGCATACAAGTGCATAAAATGCAAACCATATTTGGAAGAAACAATCTTAGAAAATTTGATTGTATCGAAGGAAACTAATTATAAATTATACTACTAATGAGATTCATATTTATAGATCCAAAAGTATTATAACCAATTTGAGTTATTGAAATACGAATATGAATTCAGAGGAAAATTTTAAATCAGGGGGCGCATCCATAAGTATTTTATAATGCACTCTTTTTCCTTAACTAAGATTTTTCCCACTGGATTTTTATTAGTAAGGTTTTAATGAGGCATTATCTTAATCCAGAAGTATCAACTTTCCAATAACATTTGAAAATAAGTTACAATGTACTTTTTTCCCTTATTTGAGATTTTTCCCACTGGATTTTTCTTACTAAGGTTTTAACGAGGCATTATCTTGATCTAGAAGAATCAAACGTCTTTTCAAGAAATAATATCTCAAATATGTTATTTAAGTTAAATTGTATTTTTATCCTTGACTAAGGTTTTCCCATCGGGGTTTCCCTTGTAAGGTTTTTATTGAAGTATTATATTGATCCAGAAGCATCAAACTCTATTTGATTCTGTAAATTACTAAAATATCTCATACTATATTGTACTCTTTTTCTTTCATTAAGATTTATCCCATGGGGTTTTTCTTAGTAAAGTTTTAATGAGGCATTAGTTTGATTCAGAAGTATCAAACTTTATCTGAAGAAATGAGAAAATAAGATATGTCATTGTACTCCTTTTTTCCTTCACTAAGATTTTTCCATTGGGTTTTTCTTAGTAAGGGTTTTAATGAGGAATTATATTGATTCCAAAGTATCAAACTCTTAGAAGGAATATCATTGCATGATATCTATAATTTCAAGTTGCACTCTTTTCCCCGCTCAAGCTTTTTCCATTAGGTTTTCCTAATAGAGGTTTTTAATGAGGCAACAGACAATATCTATATCGACTGAATCGGTAAATGCAAGCATGATAAAAATGAGAGGGAGCAATCATCATACACATTTTGAAATGGAAAATTTTCAAGTTATCAGAGCATTCAAGATTTTGAAGACGCATACTCAAGGGGGAGTGTTACAATATATGTTAATCATGAAATGAATACGCTTTTATGTTGTTTTGTTTAGTCCCACATCGTGGAATATGTTAAATCCTTAGCTCTGAAGCCTTTATATAAAGGAGGCCATGTAATGTAAATACTCGTCTAATTTTAGAAATGAATAATATATCTTCTGCCTTTCTCTCTCTAATGACTTCTACTTTCTTCATTTTATAACAAGTGCACTATTTTGTAAATGTAAATGAAAATAAAAAGGAGGCAAATGTAAATGCAATGCAATAAAATATTTTTGTTTGTTGAAATGAACTTGTGTATGTAATTTTTTTAATGAAATGCAAATAGAAAAGCAAACTAGAAAAACAAGCAACAAATCAAATGCTAACAAAAATCACACATAAACACACAATTTTTTTAAATGCAAACTAGCACATAAAACAAACACACAATAAAAGTACATAAAAATAATCGAAGAATAAAAAGTTAAAATCAAAAGAAATTCCTCGGCAATGACGCCAAAAACTTGTTTAATGACAATTTTTCTATCGGATTAGAAAATTGCTGAAAAATTTCAAATTAAAACAACCGCAAGCGCACGGCGTACAATTTTAGTACGTAGCGAGTACGGGTTGATCCATAGGGAATTTTTAAGATTTTAAAACTTTCAATTCAATCAAATTAGACCAAAGTGAGAGGAAATTGTTAACTACAAAAAAGAAGCTAAAGTTAGGATTAAAATGTGATTTAAAAACTATTAGACTAGAGAACAATTTAGAGGCAAATCCACTCTCATATTTTTTGTAAATCAACAAACAAATAAATTATAATATCTAGTTATGGTATTAAGTGAAATAATTTTTGAATTTATCATAAGTATGGTTTATTTATCTTATTAATTAACATAACTTAAATCATCACACTATAATACAACAATTATACCACTTGTAAATTCTCATGAAAATGAAGCCAAACCAAAAGCTATTTTAAGTATTATCTATTTAATATTGTAACTAGTAATATAGATCATCAAATTTCATTTTTACTTTCATTTCGAAATCAAAAATTAATTAGCAAATGATGATATTAATTGTGTTTATGTTGAATAAGTACAGCTCATTTGCATAAGCAATATAAGCTATCAAACCCACTTGTATAAACTAGCGTCAAAATTTACTTTCATGAAGCACAAGTTAAAGAGATCATAAATCATAAAAACGTCGAAATTACATAATATTTGAGAGCTTCATTACCCCTAAATTAAAGGGGTTTAGCTACTCATTTGTGTTATCAAATCAACACATGTAAGTTTCAACATTGGAAAGCAAAGAGAAGTAGAAATTAAACAAAGAAAACGAGACTAACTACTTGCATGAAATAACATCAAACTAATTGCGTGAATGTAAATCTAAGCTATTATCATGAAAAGAAAGAGAGCATAGAAATAAACATTAACAATAAAACAAAGAAAACATGTAGAAAAGAGAGGAGAAAGATGGAAGCCATTTTGTTAACTTTGATTTGTGTTTTCACCTTGCTAGTTTCCTAAGTAAATATATGAGAGAATAGAAGATGTTTATATGTACATAAGAGGGCTATTTATACATGCATAAAACCCAAATTCTATTTTTAGGAAGCTTTCCAAAATGCCCGTTAGGAAGTGTGGCCACCAAGTAACCATTAGCCACTAATTAATCCATCATTAAATGTGCATGAAGCTTTAACCTCCACTTAGTTGTCCATTAGCTTCTAATTGTAGATTTTGGTAAGTGGGTGGGGTCGTCCATGATCATGGCCTTAAATTATTTCCCTCCTCTTTCCTTTTTATTCATTTGCGCATGCATGCATCTTCATAAAAGCTTCTTCCATATGCATCAAATTCCTATAAAAATCATCAAAAAAATGTCCAAGTAAAAATTCTCAAATTGACACATGCATAAAAATGACCATTTTGCTCTTGAATGAAGATGAATGTATGATGATTTGAAGATAATTGAATTATGGTTTTAAACATGTTAAAATACCCAAATATGACTTTTATTTAAATAAAAATAGATAAAATATGGATGTAAATATATACACATTTATGTGCACATCAGAAGCCCATAACCACTCTTCCTCTTATTTTTCTTAATATAAACCTGGGCTGAAGCCCATTATACTCCTACCAAAGTAAAAAAATGCTTCACCTCTTCCTCTTGTTCTCTCAATTCTTTTTTTTTGCTTTCGTTTTCACCTGAAACCATCAAATTCAGAAAAAGAAAGCACTTGCTCAAAATTTTCGATCAAAATTTACTCATCCCTCAGCCACGTCATATGCGACCTCAAATTCAAATTTAAACACCACGCACGCAGGGAGATTACTACCTTTTCCCTATCATTATCATTTGCAGGCTCGAACCCAAACTTGTGCGCACTGAGGTGCACACGTGCACTTGCACGTGAGCTCCAACCCACCAACGATCATGGCAACCACATCCCCAAACTCGCATTCACCTTCTCAGCCATCTCCACTTTTCGGTCCCACCACCAATCACCCTGATCATTTTTTGAATGTATGAACCTTAACCACAGAGAAACCCACTTCATCAATTCATCGAACCGCTTCCATCACGTTCCACTATTTCGCTTGCCACTACCATCAATCAAACACTCGTCCACTCGCCTTCTCCATGCCAAACCCTAAGTCGTCCGGTCATTCCTTCCTTTCCCAAAACAATCGCATCTAGAGCCTCCTCGAAACAATTCCAAAACCTAAAACTTCACGCCATTCCCAACCCATACCACTAGAACATAAATCCCATGGTCAAACTCTTCCCACGACACAATGCTCCCCCTAGGCCAGGCTGTACCTCTCCTCGTCAACGCCATCACCGAAAAATAATTTTTGAATGGAAAACGATCAACAAAAGGTTTCACACGATTTAGGCCATTAAAAATCGTGATCTTTCACTAAAAATCCTATTTTCACATAACGATCATGATTGTATACATGAATCGATATTTTAAACATACCGATTTTCATCGAAAACTAAGTTGTTTACTGTATTCTAACCATTTCACACAATATACAAAGTAAACACAGTTTAAACTATTTTTAAATGAAACTACACTTGAAAACAAACAGTTTACTAGTCTACACTATTTACAAATTTATACTGGAATGGAAGATATTGATTTTTAAACCGAACATGTATGTATGTGTATATATATATATATATATATATATATATATATATATATATATATATATTTCACTGTGAAAACTTCCAGGCTTTCACTGTTAAAAGTTGAACATGTAATCTATAATTCTAGCCTTTTCAAGTTTTAAAGTCCATACCTTAAACATACTTGAAAATTTTGAAACTTCCAATTAAATCCTAGTTTTTGATCTGAAACTTGAATCCTTGCTTTTGCTTTCGAATTTGAAAGAACATAGCGCCTTCTTCTTTTCTTTTCTTTTACAGTGTCTTTCTAGTTTACAGAGTTTATTTTGTTACATGGTTTTGGCAATCCCTAGCTACACACAAACAAGCTTATATATATAAGTTTGGACGTGAATGATATGTCTTCGAACATAGTTTTGGCTCAAAAGACTTTTGCTGTACAAGAATTTTGAGGATGGATTGAAAAAAGACTTGATGTGATGTTTTGATGTTGAAATGAAATAGAGACGAATGTCTTTAACCTTTCTCTTTTTAGACCAAACAAGCATATATGCTTATATACTTATTTTACCCATTTATGCTTATTAACTTTTAGCAGGCAAAAGTTTAAATTTTACTACTTGTAAGTTTGCTTTCTTTTTTTCTAATTTGTAGAATTTTGTTTTACTTTTGGTACTTAGTTAAACTTTCTTTTGATTTTAATATGCTTCATATATATATTGAAAAAGTATAAAATTTAAATAGCTTTAAGACTTCATATTCAAATTATATTTTTGTTTACTATATTTGTAGAGATGCAAAAGTCAAAGAAATAACAATTTGCTCTATATTTCTTTTTATATTTAAAAAAACATAATTCAAAGTAAATGACAATTTTTGCTATTTTATTTTATGCGTAAAAATAATTTTTTTGCTAAAACATGATTTTGTAAAAGATTCCCTTTCTAAAGTGATTTAAAATTATTTTATAATTTTTCTCATATTCATCATATAATATTTATATATATCTTCCTTCTTTCCATTTTTCACTACATATATTGTTTTTAACATGCTATTTTTTATTTATTTTATACATATTTTACATTCTTCTTAACTAATGTGTGTGTATAAGAAAATTCCCATTTTAAACTCTTTCTATTTATAATACACTATATTATTCATAAGCCAAAATCATTTCTATTTATAGTATATTCTTCTTATTCATTCGAATTTGTTTTCTTAAATAACATATAATTTCTGTTGTCTTGAATATACATACATACATACATACATACATACATACATATACATACATATATATAAGAAATTCCCAATAAATCAATTTTCTATTTTATAAATAAAATCTGGAAACTCAAAATATTATCTTGGTTTAAAACTATCTATTATTACTAATTATCATTTAACGTGGATTTTATTTTGGTTAAAAGAACGTATTATTGAATATTAAAAATTAATATTCAAACTTAAGATGACAAAAATTCCGGGTCGTTACAATACATGTCTATATTTTGTTTAATTCAGGTTCGTTTCTTATTAGATTCTATGGGTGAGCTTATTGGACCTGACATAGAATATTTAATTAATTGTCGGATCGAGTTTGAATAAGAAATTTTTTGTTTGAATTTTATTAAGTTGGACTAGGGCTCATCCCACTCATGATCGAGTTCGATTTCGAATACCAAAATGTCCGGATTGGTCCGTTCGTTATACACCTCTAGTCATAGGAAACATGATGTAAACTAAGTAAAGGCATTCCATCAATTTGTTTTGTCTCCAATTAGCATCTATAAGAGGGTAGTAAGTACTTTATTTTCATATAAAATTAGATTGATACAGGATTTTCAAAGTAGGTGTGCAACTCCTTTGTTCCTAAAGTCCTATATGTTTTGAGGTGTTTTAAAAGTCTCATGTGTCCATCATTCAATTCATTCAAGTCCTTACATAGCCTTTCCCCTTCTCTGTTAAGTCTCAAAATTTCATCTCTCTTCTTATTTTGTAAAATCTCAACATAATTTATATTTTTCTTCCTATACTGGTAATTAAGTAATATTGGGCATGTCAGCTGTAAAATAAGATAAGATAAGAAGATGGAGTTCATAAGATAATTTACCCATGAGAGAGTTGTTGAAGCATTCAATTTGAAGGGTTTGAATTCTGGAACAAGAATGACCAAGCTTACTTAAGCCAGGTGGGATGGGACCACCAAAACGACCCTTGATGGTGATGAACCACTAGTGCCATGATCACTATGGGAAGAAGAGAAATCGACAACATGACTTGAGTCCTGAGAAGCTCCTGCTCCATTCTGGCCTTATCCACCATTTCCATTTATTCTTGATGGACCATTGATGCAGCGCATCAGGTGTCGCATTCTTATGATCGCCAGTGACCTAAGATATGTCGCGAACAACCTAGTGATGCAGCGCATCTTGGTTCACAATCTTATTGTTACCAGTGACCTAATATACGTCGCGAGCGACCTAGCAAAGTACAACCAGTAAGGCGCGACTTAAGGCACAACGAGTTAAACGACATAACAAGTTAAGTCGTTCAACCAAACTACTACTGCCGCGTTTATTTCAGCCAACAAGCTACGACCTAGTTAAGCCGCGTAAAGCTAAGTTGCTCATTTCTTAAGTCGCTACTTCCTTATGTCCTTAGGTCGCTGAATTCGTAAGCCGTCTTGTTTTTAAGTCATTCCAGTTTATGCCGCTCAAACTCCTGAAGCTATTGTGTTGAAGATGTTGTTGAGTCGCATATTGTTGTGTCGTGTGATGTGTTGTAATTCATGATGTTGTAAAATGTTAAGTCGTGTGTCGAGATTGTTAGGTCGTGAACGACCTGTATCGTGTTGTGCTTTGTTTGTATTAGGTTGTTGAAGTCTGTTAGGTCATGTGCTGCTGTGTTGTAAAACTCTATAAATAGGGGGTTGTGTCATTTGTAAAAAGGGAGTTGATTTTGAATAAAATTTTGTTTGAGTGCTTTGTGCCTCTTTTAAAATTGGAAGTTGAGTGTTATCTCCTTTCTCCATTTTCGATTATTCGAGTGCGCTCGAATCAACGATTTTGAAGCCGGTTCATGAAATCTCGTGCACGAGATCAACGTCGAAGAATCGTAGATCTTCTAACGCGGTATCGTGCGCGATCAACGTGTTAAAGATAGCTAGAATCCGGTATCTTACGAGATCAACGGATTTGTGCATTTATCTCGGGTATTATCAATTCATCGATTCATCATTGTATCGTTCCATCGTCGTTTGTTGTTGTTGCATCATTTGGCAACAACTTGTTGTTGTTATCCGCTTCGTCATTTGGTATCAGAACTAGACTTAGCCAATCATAGCTATGCTGAGCCTATTGGGAGCCGAGTTGAAGTGTTGGAGTTGGAGCCGAGTATAGAAGTTGGATCAAGGCCGAGAGTTATAGCAGTTACAGCCGAGCCAAGCTAAGTGCAGGCCGAGAGAAGTCAAGTTTAGATTTGAGTTAAAGTTGTGCTAATTGAAGTGTGTATTTGGATTTGTTGAAGATTCGACAATGCCACCGAGATGCGCTAATCAATTTCAAAATGTTGAAGACGTGTATAGAAGACAAGAAGCTGAGCTAATGGAATAACGTATCAATGAAAAGTTCGATGAAGGTATTGGAAAGTTAGAGAAATTGATGAATGACTTGAATCAAAGTCAAAGGAGAAGGTCACCAATCTCGAACCATGGAGGAAACATGGTTTCGCCATCGGTTTCGGAAGCGAGGAGGGTGCCACCACAATCCCATCGAGATCGAAGAGAATCATCAGTTTCTATGAGGCAAGAACATCATAAGTATCGAGGTGAAGAGAGAAGAACTCATCATGGATTTGAAGATGATTCGTATCGTGATGCCGAAAGTCATGATAGAAGGGACATGCATGATCGTTGATATGTGGATGGACGAGATCGATATCGACATACATATGATTTTGAGGAATATGGTGATAGAGGAAGTATTCATGATCGAGATCGAGGCCAAGTGCGAAATCGATATATTGATTCAGAGAATGATCGTAAATGGGAGTCGGGGATGAAAATAGAGATTCCAGAATTCAAAGGGGGAATGATAGCGGAAGAATTTTTGGATTGGTTATCAAATGTTGAAGAAATTTTTGACTTCAAGGAAGTACCCGAGCATCGTAGAGTTAAGTTGGTTGCTACACGATTGAGGGGAAGAGCTACGGCATGGTGGCAACAAACTAAACTTACACAGGAAAGGATGGGAAAGTCGAAGATTGTTTCATGGGAGAAGATGAAGAAGTTGATGAAAGCTACTTTCTTGCCTTATAATTATCAGTCTCTTATGTATCAGCGCTTACAGAATTTGAGACAAGGGACGAAGTCGGTGAATGATTATGCTGATGAGTTCTATCAACTGATTGCTAGAAACGATATCATGGAGACGGAGGAACAATTGACAGCTAGATTTGTTGGAGGATTGAGAATGCAAATTCAGGATATGGTGAATATGTTTGATCCAAGATCCGTTGCTGAAGCACACCAGAAGGCTCTAGCTTGGGAGAAGCAAGGTAGAAGAGGTGGTGGTGTGTTTATGAGTTCGATCGATCAGGTGAAAGGGGCTAGTAGCAATACTAATGTTTCCAAGGCTGTTAGTAAACCGGTTGTCAATGAAGCTGTTAAGACCAAGGTCAACAACAATTTCAAGTGTTATAACTGTCAGAAGTTTGGTCATAAAAGCAATGAATGCCCGAAGCCTAAGAAGCGAGTGATGGTTGCTGAGGTTGAGGATGAGGATGCAGAAATAGAATGTTCCAATGCACCACAAGTTGAGGAGGAAGAAGAATTATTGGAAGAAGACGAAGGATATTCCTTGCTTGACACTAAAGCAGGAAGAGGAGACTAGCTGGTTGAGGAGTAACATCTTTCAGTCAACGTGCACTATTTTGGGAAGGGTTTGTAAGTTTGTTATCGATGCAGGAAGTTGTGATAACATCATTTCTACAGAAGCTGTAAAGAAGTTAGCATTAAAAACGGAGAAACATCCCAAACCCTACAAATTAGCTTGGTTGAGGAAAGGTGGGGAAGTGAAGGTTAGTCAAAGAGCTTGTGTAACTTTTTCCATTGGAAAGAAGTATAAGGATGAAATTTGGTGTGACGTGGTAGATATGGATGTATGTCATTTGTTGTTGGGGAGACCATGGCAATACGATAGAGCCGTGCAACACGATGGGAGGATTAACTGCTATAGTTTCATGTTCAATGGCACTAAAATCACTTTAGTTCCTAAAAAGCGGCAACAAAGTGAAAGCAAGTTGGAGGAGATTGAAGAACTAAAGACTCTGTTATCTTTGAAGGAATTTGTCAAGGAAGTGGAGGATGAGCCTGAAGTATTTCTGTTAATTGGACATGAAAGTAGTGAAGCGGTGGAAATTCTTGAAGAAATTAAGTCAGCGTTGAAGGAGTTTGAAGATATATTTCCTGAAGAGTTGCCCAAAGAATTACCACTGTTGAGAGACATACAACATCGGATTGATCTTGTTCCGGGAGCTGTGTTACCACATAGACCACACTATAGAATGAGTCCAAGGGAGCACGAAGAGTTGAGAAGACAGGTGGAAGTGTTGTTGGAATAAGGGCGCATACAAGAAAGTTTAAGTCCTTGTGCAGTACCAGCTTTGTTAGTACCAGAGAAGGATGGAACTTGGAGAATGTGTACAGATAGTCGAGCACTAAACAAGATTACAGTGAGGTATAGAATTCTGATTCTAGATTGGATGATTTGTTAGATCAGTTGAGTGGAGCTGCTATCTTTTCAAAGATTGATCTGAAGAGTGGGTATCATCAGATTCGAATTCGACCAGGGGATGAATGAAAGACAACATTCAAGACACAGGAATGATTGTATGAGTGGCTGGTCATGCCGTTTGGTCTTTCGAGTGCACCTAGTACTTTTATGCGAGTGATGAATCAAATCTTTCGACCATTTATTGGAAAGTTCGTAGTGGTATATTTTGATGATGTATTGATATACAGTGGAAGCACAGAAGAACACCTACAACACTTGCGGGAAGTGTTGATGATACTTCGTCAGGAGCAATTTTACGTGGCAACAAAGAAGTGTGTGTTCATGACTCGAAGTGTTTTATTTCTGGGATATGTTGTATCTGAAGGAGGAATACAGGTGGATCAGAATAAAGTTGAAGCAATCAAGGAATGGCCACAACCCAGGACGATAACAGAAGTTAGAAGTTTTCATGGTTTAGCATCATTTTACCGAAGGTTTATTCCACATTTCAGTAGCGCGATGGCACCTGTTACTGATTGTATGAAGGGAAAGCAGTTTTCGTGGATGGAAGAGGCTGGATATGCTTTTGAACAGATCAAGGAACTTTTAACGACAACACCAATTCTAGTATTGCCAGATTTTCAGTTGTTATTTGAGTTACATACAAATGCATCTAAAGTTGGAATTAGAGGAGTGTTGAGTCAGAGGGGACGTCCAATTGCTTATTTTAGTGAGAAGCTTTCTGGAGCAAAGATGAGCTACAATACTTATGATATGGAGTTTTATGCTATTGTGCAAGCTGTGAAGTATTGGAGACATTATTTGTTCCATAAAGAATTTGTTTTGTATACAGACCATAAAGCTTTGAAACATTTGCAGGGACAAGATAAGATTGCAGCCAGGCATGCGTCATGGATCGTATACTTGCAACAATTTACATTTGTGGTAAAGCATAAGTTGGGAGTTACAAACCATGTGGAAGATGCATTGAGTAGAAGGAATCATTTATTAACTACGATGAGAGTTGAAGTGACGGGGTTTGATGTATTTCCAGAATTGTTTGTTGAAGATCCTTACTTTGCGAAGATTATAGGTGAAGTCAAGAAAGGGAAGACAGATGAGTATGTGTTAGTGGATGGTTTTCTATTTAAGGGAAATCTGTTGTGTATACCAGAGTGCGGTTTGCAAATGAAGATAGAATTGCATGAAGAAGGTCATGTGGGAAGAGATTGTACTTTGCAGTTGATTTCTCAATCATATTTTTGGCCTTCCATGAGGAAAGAAGTTGAAAGATTTGTGCAGAGATGTCACATATGTCAAGTTTCCAAAGGGACAACTACGAATGCAGGATTGTATATGCCATTTCCCGTGCCTACTAGACCATGGGTTGATATTAGCATGGACTTTGTTTTGGGTTTGCCAAGAACTCAACGAGGGAACGATTCTATATATGTTGTGGTGGATAAATTTTCGGAGATGGCACATTTCATAGCCTGTAAAAAGACCGCCGATGCAGTTCGTGTTGCTCAATTGTTCTTTAAAGAGGTTTATCGACTACATGGGCTACCTGAGACCATTGTTTCTGACCGGGATACTCGATTACTAAATCATTTTTGGTTGAGTCCGTGGAAGATGGTTGAGACTAAGCTGAATTTTAGTAGCGCCTATCATCCACAAACTGATGGGAAAACGGAAGCGGTGAATAGATCGTTGGGAAACTTGTTGAGATGTCTTGTGAAGGATAATTTGAAGAGCTGGGATGTAAAGTTATGTCAGGCAGAATTTGCACATAATCATGCTGTTAATCGAAGTACCGGATTCAGTCCATTTCAGATAGTGTATTCAGCAATTTCGAAGGGACTGTTGGATTTTTCGATAGTTCCACATCAGAAAGGGGTTGTTAAACGAGCTTGTGAATTCGTGAATGAGGTTGCAGGAGTGTCACAGAACTGTTCATGAACGATTGCTTAAGTCAAATGAGAAGTATAAGCAACTGGCAAATAAGAAGCGAAGGAGTGTAAACTTCAAAGAGGGCGATTTTGTTAACGCAGTTTTGACGAAAGATCGTTTTCCAGTTGGAACTTACAACAAGTTGAAGGCTCGAAAGATTGGACCAGTAGAAATCTTGAAGAAGATCAACGATAATGCTTATCAGTTAAGATTGACAGACCATATCCATACCGCCGACGTTTTCAACGTCAAACACTTGATTCCACATCACGGGGATAAGTGTGTCGAAGAGGAGGAATGTGTGAATTCGGGGTCGAATCCTTGTCAACCTGGGGAGGATGATGCAGCGCATCAGGTGTCGCATTCTTATGATCGCCAATGACCTAAGATATGTCGCGAACGACCTAGTGATGCAGCGCATCATGGTTCACAATCTTATTGTTAACAGCGACCTAATATACGTTGCGAGCGACCTAGCGAAGTACAACCAGTAAGGCGCGACTTAAGGCACAATGAGTTAAACGGCATCGCAAGTTAAGTCGTTCAACCAAACTACTACTGCCGCGTTTATTTCAGCCAACGAGCTACGACCTAGTCAAGCCGTGTAAAGCTAAGTTTCTCATTTCTTAAGTCGCTACTTCCTTATGTCCTTAGGTCGCTGAATTCGTAAGCCGTCTTGTCTTTAAGTCGCTCCAGTTTATGCCGCTCAAACTCCTGAAGCTATCGTGTTGAAGATATTGTTGAGTCGCATATTGTTGTGTCGTGTGATGTGTTGTAATTCGTGATGTTGTAAAATGTTAAGTCATGTGTCGAGATTGTTAGGTCGTGAACGACCTGTATCGTGTTGTGCTTTGTCTATGTTAGGTAGTTGAAGTCTGTTAGGTCATGTGCTGCTGTGTTGTAAAACTCTATAAATAGGGGGTTGTGTCATTTGTGAAAAGGGAGTTGATTTTGAATAAACTTTTGTTTGAGTGCTTTGTGCCTCTTTTAAAATTGGAAGTTGAGTGTTATCTCCTTTCTCCATTTTCGGTTATTCAAGTGCGCTCGAATCAATGACTTTGTAGCCGGTTCATGGAATCTCGTCCGTGAGATCAACGTCGAAGAATCGTAGATCTTCTAACACGGTATCGTGCGTGATTAACGTGTTAAAGATAGCTAGAATCCGGTATCTTGCGAGATCAACGGATTTGTGCATTTATCTCGGGTATTATCAATTCATCGATTCATCATTGTATCGTTCCATCGTCGTTTGTTGTTGTTGCATCATTTGGCGACAACTTGTTGTTGCTATCCGCTACGTCAACCATCCTTAGCATGCTCATCGACACCATCATCCTTATCATCATCATCATCATTGCCATTAGATCTATCTTCCTTTTTACTCCCTGATTCATTATTATCCAATCGAATATCATCATAAGTTAGAAATTTTGCAAGATCAATATGATCATCATCCCGGAACTCAAAAATGAATGCAATCGAGAAGGATGTCAAACTTTCTTTTGTAATCCACTCCAATGGAAAGAAGAGAAAGGAAGTCCACATTCGGGCATCGGTCAATGTTATCTTTATAAGCAGTACGCAAACAACCCTGGAGTTCTGATCCTTACAGTAAGATAGGGCTTCATTTAAAAAGGAAGACACTCTATTCTTTATGTTGTGAAGAGTTGCCTTTAATTTCTTAAGGGAGAGGTCCTTCTTTGCTAAATTCTTTTCTAAAACTAAAACTTTAGCTGAAGCCTCTTTTAGGTTGGAAATCTCAAGCCGAGCTTATTTTATTTCTTAATGATTCGAGGCAAGCTATTTCTCTAAAGACCTTATCTTTTCCTCCAAGTAACAAATTTTCTTCTTCTTCGAATCAAATAAAGATGTGATTTGAGTATTCTCCCAGGATAAAGAGCTTTTCAATATTGAAGACTCTAAATTTCATTCTTAGGAGTCTTTATCTTCTCGGACAATGAAGAATTTAGCTATGGTAATGATGATATGTCTTAAAAGAGGAAAAAGATGATTACTAAAGAAGAAATGTCCGTTTCCCAATTTGAAAAGAATCTTGAATGTTAGAACCAAACAAATTGACTAATTTAATGTAGCAAAAGGAAAAAAGGCTTATCAGGATGAGTTGTTATGAAAGATAAGTAAAGACATATTTTGAATATGGAAATAAGGCCTCAGTGGAATCCAAAAAGGAAATGGCAAGAGATTGGAGAATTTTTGTTGAAAGTCATTAAAACCTATAAGGCGAGAAGTTCCCATGCAAGAACCTGCAAGAGGATCATTTTGTAGACAAGGTGATTCAAGTCGTAGTTGATGATGAAGAAAGGCTAAAGAATCTTTAAGTGGTGAGCTTGTGACATTGATAGTTGGACTTTGGGTGGGCAATGAAGAAGAAGCGGTGATGGTATCAGAATGGGAACCAATGGCAACGTTGGAGCAGAATCGATTTTTTTGGATTTCTTGAGTGGAGATCCAAAAGAATTTTGCACATCAGTGGACTCCTTTCACTTTTCGGTCTTAACTAATAAAAAGAATCTAACATTGTAGAAGTCAAGGACGATAGGGTAGCTTTAGAAGTAGGAGGAAGAGGTGGCTTGCCAAGAGATTTTAGAGAAGAAGCTAAATTCAAGGAATCATTGTCCGACAACAAGAGGGGTAGGTCAACCAAGCAAACATCCGAGAAAATAGAAAACATAAGTAGTTAAGAAAAGAAAATCATCATTTCCTTAACATAAAAAGGTAAAGAATGGAACTTGGAGAGTATTTGGGACTATCGGTGGTTGAACGCTGACTGGGGAATCAGTAGATAAAACTTCAAATTTGGTGGTACAAGGGTTGAAGAACCATATCTATTCCTCTTTATGATAGGAGGTTCACCCAAAATCTGATGGAGTAGTTGAATTAAGGAATAACTCCTTAGTTTCTCTTCAGTAAGAAGCCTAAATCAACTCCTTGAGTACTTAGTGGCATCTTCAAGTTGGTCTTTTTTGTCAAAACCTTAGGATCGATATCTTTTCAGGCGAAATCTAAAATAATGATACTGTAGCACCCGCCTTTTCGCATGCTTTAAATCGACGATAAACCACACACGTCAGACTTAAAACATACAAAAGGGCGGATTGTTATGGGGTAAATAAGAAAAGCAGAGAAGAAAAAAACAAAACAGAATCTTGCAGCGGAACGATAAAATATAATAATCAATATACAGTTCATAAAACTGTTTTACAAAACATTTGATTTTTCTTTATACAATAAATATCAGAGTTCACATACCAAAGGATAATAACAATGTAGCGGAATAAAATGGTGTAGTGGAATAATATAGCAGATAATAGTAATATAATCTTCGTCCTCGTCCTCCAGAGCTAAAGTCTTCGAATCCTGAAATGCTCAGGCTGACCTGAGCGAATTGAAAAGACAAAACACTCGAGTCAGAACTAAAATATCTTATTTGAGTTAAACTAACAGAAATAAATATGAGTACGGTAACTTAAGAGATGCTTGGGATTCACACCTCCTAAGGATCCGTTAAACTATTTACTATGTAGTAATATTTCGATATTATAATAATGTCTATTAGTAAAATAAACTTACTTTTACATAGCGTTAAGGCTTTACATTTTCCATCTTAACACGTAAAATGCCAATAGTCTATACAGTACCGTAATACCTCCTGACCGGGAGGTTACCAGAGGATACTCCATAGGTACGATACAAATAGAAACTCGTACAAGGCGCGATAGGGTAGGTGACACGGCACAACTAGACAATGCCAGGGTAGATATACCAATTATGCATCCGGGCTGGTGGTAACGCGTAGCGTGCAGCTACCGCCCACCTCGAGCCACACCCTCAAAAAGAAAATCAAAAGTGGCCACCGAATCAATCCAAAAGTCAAAGTATAAAATCGAAGGGATGTGTCCGATCAAAGGTGCTACCTCATTGGCCCGAGAATCGCTCCTGTTTTAGCCACCTTATGCCAACTCACGGGAGTCGGGTCTATGTATTTACATCAAAGAAAACGCCGTCACCATCCTACTTCATTCTGGAATCTCCACCACGTACACGGTTGTTAAAGTGGTTTTCGGAGTCGGCAGAGAGTATGACAACTTCCGATCCCGGTCTCTTCAACAACCAGTCGTTATTATAACACCACGGTTATTTCAAAATAATTTATACTTTAAAACCAAGAATATAATATCCCTTTCAAGACCATATAAATCGATATCATTTATATTTTTAAAACCCCAAATCAATATGATATCATTTTTATTTTATAAATATCCCTTTTCCCAAAATCATTTTCAAAAATATATATCTTAAACCCCATAGCTTTGAAACAAAATTTCTAATACTTAAATGGTTTAAGTATTAAACCGCTTTACATAACAAAATAGCTTTTTAAATTTCATAAATAAATTCCAAATATAGGTTTAAATTCCCAAATAAACCATTTCAATTTCCATATATTTCAAAGCTTTAATTATTCCACCATTTCAAAACTTATTCTTTGATAATTTCATATATATCAAATTCAATTACTATTATTTAGATTTGAAATGTTTACTTAATAAATAAAATATCATTTATGTAAAATCTTTAAACTTCAAATAACAGGATATTCTCTCAATTTCATTAACTTGATAATATTCATTTAAATCGATTTGATACTCATTTAAGTCCTCTAAACCAAAATCAAGTTATAAAGATCATACCTTTTAAAACCCCAAATAAATTTAAATTTCAAATAAATTTTATTCGAGGATAATTCTTAAATACCTTAATTCAAAGCAAATTCATATTTATCTTCCAACATTTATTTTATTTAAGACATTATAAACTCTATCAATAAATTTAAATAAATACTTAACCGTATTATATCTAAATAAAATTTAACTTTTATTTTTAAACTTCTTTTATTCTTTAAACCAAATTTATACATAGCTTAAATTCAAGAGTTTAACTATATATAAAAATAATATTTATAAAATATCAAAAATCAATATTCATTAAACCATATTCTTTCCAAAACCACAGAAAATCATTCAAAAATAATTATATATATATATATATATATATATATCGCGACGCCTGTATAAAATTTTCTATACTATGCTCAAGTGATACGGATATTTATCATTTCAATCCGTAATTTAAAATAAAAATTACAGTTATATATCATTTCAAACCGCAATCCCGAATGAAATGAAAATGCATAATAACTTGCAGTTTATAACAATATAAAATACAGCATCCACTCATCCAATATCAATCACCAACCATTTATCACAATCATCATCAAATTCAAAAAATAGCATCAATATAGAACGGATAATAAACACAGGTCTTAAATAGCAGTTTATATTCAATAATAAATTAAATAACTATTTAACTGGCAGTTTATATGCAATGAACGATTAATTAACAATTTAACTAGTAGTTTAAATGCAATGAATAAATTAAATAACAATTTAATTTAAATAATGAAATTAACCGAGATGATGATTAAAATATGCCAAACAACCATAAATAAATTTTAAATCACATCATATATTAATTTAACAAACAGAAGAAATTTTAGAAGTTGTGAGTGGGTTAAAACACTCACCTTTTGAATTCAAATCGAATTCAAATCCAATTTAAACCCAAAAATTAGACAGTCTCCAAATTCATCCTAACTTGCGCCAAAATGTCCGAAATTTCAATACGATCCTAACAAAAGAAACCGTGCATAAATCGGACTTCGTATACAAAAGTTATGTCGATTAAAGTGTTTGAAATTCAATAAAATAAATAAATAAATAAATAACGAATATACCTCTTCAACTTGTGCCACGTCATCACGCGGTTCTCTTCCCTCAACTATAGACGCGTACGCAAATATCCAGGTCGTCGTTGACCACGCCATTGACCACTAAAATCGACCTCCTTCGGCCGCCTATTGCCACGCCGATCATCGCCTCCCTCTTCCCCGTGGTGTGACGCTCTCAACGCCTAACTCCGTTCGTCTCGTCCTCGAGAAAAACGAGCAGCTGCCGCCGTGTTATCAAACCCTAATCGAATTAATTTGCCCCATCTAGCCGTTGATTTGCACAGCTAACTTCTCCGATGAACTCCCCATTCGACTCTCCACACGACAGTACCAGCGATTTGTCGATCCGTCACAATCCATCGACGATCAACGAACGGTCGTGAATAAACTAGGGTTTTCTGGAAATTTTTGGTTCGATTCCAAAATCGAATTACACCATTGAATTACGCTCATCGAGAGCTTCAACATATTTTTTTTTTTAAATTTTTCTAAGGGGTTTGAAATTTTAGCTTTGAATTGAAATTTGAATTGAATAGATTAGGGTTACGGCCGTTGAGGAAGAGAAGCACAGAAGTCTCTGTACGTATAGAAATGAGGAATAGAGGCTGGGGTTTATAACGGGATTTATATAGGTTGGTCAGAAATTGGAATGGATGGACAATGTTGGATATACGCGCTAACGCCAAAGTGGCCCAAAAAGCCCGTTTCGACTCCGAACGAAATTGGGCCAACCCATATATCAAAATAAATATTTTAAAATATTTTAAACACGATGGAACAAGTTTCAAGTCCAAATTCCATCGTATGAAGAAGTTATGCTCAAATCAATATTTTTGTTCAAATTGATTTCAATTTCATTTATTTCAAGGCGTTTCGAGTCCGTACGATCAAACGACAAGTCCGATCGTTATGAAATTTGAAATCCTACAATAATTCACTGTCACGGATCCGATGAAACTAGTTTCGTCGAAATCCGAGTCAGTGGCCAAAATGGCTATTTTTACATTAATTAAATAATTTAATATTAAATTAATTAAATCCAATTTTTTAAATTTCAATTCTATAATTGACAATTCTTGTCATTTTTAATTTCTTAAACATTTATACTAATTTAAACAAATTTAACTGTTGATTTAAAATTTATAAATTCCTCAATTTTCTTAAATTCAACAATTATAAGTTAAATTTTCAAAATTCTATTTAATTAAACCCATCAATAATTATTCCATTCATTATTGTTAAATAGATGAATTAAATATTGAATTTAAAACTATTACATTAATTTTCTCATATTATCTTTATTTCAAATAATGTAATAATTAATTTCATTCACAATAAATCCAATGAATTGTAATTTATTTCAATAAATTAACTTGATTTAACTCCAAATCCTTTTTATCTCATCAAAAATTATTCAATAAACAAAGGTAACCTTTGTTTACCCTATTATACATTAGTAAGTCCAAATTTTCATCTTTCCTCCGTATTAACTACCATATTTTCATTTTATTACATTTCTACGAATATACACGCTAATTGCATTTTACATTCTAAATAAATTCATCTACTTAGGTTCATACTTTCCATTATATCGATTACTACAATACGCATAATTTCCATTATTACATTTACGCCTTCCGTTATTATATTAATAATCACTAAGTAACGTTTATTATCAACTATAAATATTATAACTACTTAACGGACATTGATTTTATAAATTTACAATTTATTACGTATTCTTCATCAGTTAACATAATTTTGAATTCCTTTCCCAATTTACTAATTTCAATCAATCCTAACTTTACCATCTGTTTCAACTAATAGGGTGTGCACTAATTTAGTTATTGCGTTAATTCTTATTAATATAACATTAAGGTTCCTTTACTCTAATTGATTTCAAATTTTATTATAAATGAAATAAACAGGTAACCTTACAATACTATAAGGTTTATTATTTCCAACAAATTATCATAGTTTCCTACATAATATTTACTCCAATATTTACACACAACCGTTACTATTTTCATATGCCAAATCCTTATACAATGGTCATTTTATTTTTATTTATTATAATATTTATAACTTAAATGTTTACCTTGGTTTTCTTACATTAATAGGGTTTTTATTTCTTACAATATCAATGTTACCATTTATCCTATTATTTCACCCATTATTTAATTAAAGTCTCAATTAAATTTATTTATCTAGATTTCACTCTTTATTACATCATTTATTACTTTACAAAATAAACAAACATTTAAACTCATAAAAGTAATACCAAATTTCATTTTAAATCCAATAGATTTCCAAATTAAAGTTTATACGTATTTCAAACAACTATTATAATTAACCCAGAACATTGGTTTTATTAAATGACCATTTATTAATATTTAATTTCCTTAATTTAATTAAATAAATGTAACAATGTGTTCTTTCATTAACTAGTTCAATACCTACTTTATATTTTTTATTCAATTTACATCCAGGTATAACGCTTACACTATTTCATTTATTGTAGTTTCATTTAATCTATAACAATTTTAGCTTTAATAATCATTGTTACACTTCGTCACAGTTATTATTTCATTATTCATTTACAAATTTTATTTGTTTCAATATTATTCCTTTATACATTATAAGGTTTTTATTTCTGTCTAAATTTAATTACAAAATCTCATTAATTTAACCAAATTTATTTACCAAAATTTACGGGTCGTTACAGATACGAAATAAAATAGTAAGAGTTAATGTAAAATTATGAAAAAAATAACAAAGAGATCATAAGACTAAGCAACATACGAGGGATAGAGAATTCCCCAGAGAGCTCTAAAGTGAAGCCTCTTATATAGAAGAATTGGTGGATGCAATCCTTTATCTTGGTGAATCAGAAATCAACCCACTTTGGCAGGGCATAGATAAAATATTATGCTACAAGCTGATACTTGAATTTTTGCATAGTGGCAAGTGAGCATAGAGTAGGAGTCAAACCCTCTATTTTGAGTTCTTTGAGTGGCATAAAATGGGAGTTAATGTAACTATAGGAATTTGAAGTAAGCTAAATGGGAGCAATCTCGAAAAAAGATAAGATTTTGACAATGAGGTCATTGAAAGACAAGCAGTAAGAATACCAAATATGTATCCTTTTGAAGTGTTAATCCTATTAGAAGGACCTAAAACTCTAGTTTTTAACTTTAGAAATTCCAAAGTATTGCAATAAAGAGTCGATATCTTCTCGTTTCGAGAAGTGGGATGGACATATAATAATATATTGTTTCTCCTTAGAAGGTTTTTTAAGCTTAGGAGTGCTGGGAGATTCTTTAGAAGGTCCTTTTTTATTTCCAACCATAATACATATATCATTTTAATCAAGCGTATGAGTTAGTAAAACCTTAACTAGGAAAAAGGCAAGATAATCATAAATTAGTCCTAGAATGTTCATAATTTTTTTACAAGAAAATATGGGTACTTTTTGGGAAGTAATAGTAGTCCAATGGTGGATGACATGTTAATTAGCATATAAGCATAACTTTAATTATTAACATACCAATGTTCCAACATAATTAGCTAATGAATATATAAGTAATAAGATCAATAAAATAATAAGTAAAGTTATTCCATGTCAAACAAAAAGTTGTCGCATGTTGGGTAAAAAAGAATAAAGGGTTGTCACAATTTGAGTTATCACATGTGGAATAGGATAAACAAAGAGGTTATCGCAAGTTGAGTTATTGCATTGTGAATAAAAATAACAAAAGGGTTGTTGCAAGTTGAGTTATCACACATTGAATCGGATAAACAAAGGGGGCTATCTCAAGTTGAATAGGATAAACAAAGGGGTTGTCGCAAGTTGAGTTATTGCAAGATGAATAGGATAAACAAAGAGGTTATTGCAAGTTGAGTTTTCACATGTTGAATAAGCTAAAAAGGGGTTGTTGTAAGTTGAATTGTCACACGATGAATAGGATAAACAAAAGGGTTGTCGCAAGTTAAGTTGTCGCATGTTCAATATGATAAATAAGGAGGTTGTCGCATATTAAAGGGGTTATCACATGTTGAATCGTCGAATGTTGAGATGATAAATAATAAAGTAAGTGGTCAAAAATTGGAAACACTGAATATTAAAGCAGGTATCGGATTGTAAAAGCCAAATCTATTAACAAAATAAGTAATTTAAGCAGAACTTATTTAGGATCAAAGCAAAAAATTGTGAAATATCCAACCAGAACATGCGAAAAATTGGTGGTCACTAAATCTAAAATTAGGACCCAAAATAAAAAATATAACAATAATAATGCTGGAAACAATCGAAATGATAATAATATTAAAAACTAAGAATATTGAACGAAAATCTTGTCCGGAAAACAAAGTTTGACAAAGGAGATTGAAATTTTGAAACGAATATTTCGAATGAACTGTTAAAAATAGAAAATGAGGACGAAGAACTATTTGTAAAAGATGGAAGAGAGTAATCTAACCGTTGAATAAAAAAGGAGGAAATGCATGGTTAAGATGAGAGTAACCAGGGATACGAAGGTTTTAAATAAAAAAGAGGATTAAAAGGAATGAAATATTTATACTAAAGTGTAAAATATTTTTATAAAACAGGGCGAGGGTTAAATGTTATACCCAAAAATTTAAAGCTGTTGTTGGTTGAGAAAGGTCCATCAAAAGTTGATGCAAAGAAAGTCATTGCAAGTTGATGCAGAGGGATGCTATTGTATTTTAAGGCCAAAGGGTGCTATTGCAAGATAATACAAAGAAAAGCCATCATAAGATGACATAAATGCAAGCTGTCAAAAGTGGAGAATGGAGTAGCCATTGAAAGTTGGAAACGAAGAAGTTGTCGCAATTTAAAGGTAAAGGAGCTACCACAATTTGAAGGTTAAGTAGCTAAAGTGAGTTTATAGTAAAGGAGCCGTTGCATGATGATGATTAGATAAAGCTATCGCATTTTGGTAATTAAAAGAGCCATCGCAGGTTGACATAAATTGAGCTATCGCAATTAAAGGCCATAAGGTGCTATCGCATTTTGGTAATTAAAAGTTCATTAATTAAAGAGTCATCGTTCGTTAACATAAATTAGAGCTATTGTATATTGAAGAACGCACCTAAATTGACATTCCAACTAGCCATAAGGAAGTAACTTATTGGGCTAGCTATGTTGTGTCATCATGGAGCAAAAAGATGACCATGCCACATGTCATCCCGAGCATGTGCTACATCCGTTCACTTTCTATAAGTGGCATGTGCCATAAATCCATGGGTTCAGGTTTACTATAAATAAGCATGTAACCCCTACTAGGAAGGGGACAAATTTCAAATTGTACTTCTTCCTCTTTTTTCATTTTCTCTTGTAAAAAACTCGAAATTGGGATTACGAGGGCCATTAGATCAAATTTAATTTGTGACTTTATGATCAAGGATTTGGACAAATTCCTATTTGCATAAATGCCTTTATATTGACTTATGACTCATGTATTTGACTGGAGGACTTGACCCGTGACTCACATATTTAACTAAAGGGGTAACACCTTACATTTTGGAATATCATAATATGAGGAAATTAATTAAATAAATGATTTATCAATTAATTTTGCGAAATAAAATAAAGAAAAACTAACTAACGAAGAGTAAATGAATGTATAAGGATGCATAGTTAGAGATTTAATAAGAATAGGTTGGAATGAGATTTTATCCTAAAGTCCAAATTAGTAAACCTTCACATTCCAGCTCTTTATTCATTCTATTCTTTTTCCATAGACTAAAAGAAAGAAAATACTTGGTCGGCCATAACTTTTAAGGGAAGAGGGTGGAAATCAAGCTAGGCATTTATCTCTAAGGAAAACAAATGGCTTTAATCAAGTTTAATCAAGTAAAAATGTGAGTAATTATTTCTCTAAAACATTCCAAACCGATATGAATAAGGATTGTATGTGTTTGTGGTGTTTTGAATGATAATGAACTAATGTAAATAATATTTGTTCGTGCTTGGGGATTTAAGATGACGATTTTGATATGTTTAGGGAAAAACATGAATTAAAATTTCTCTAAATCTTCTAAAACTTTTATATAACATGTAGAATAATATTATGGAGATAGGCTTTTAATTTCAAAATTTTCTAAAGTTAATATGTTATTTTATATGGGAAAATACCAAATATTTAAAATTAATTATTTTTAATACCAAAAATAGTTATTTCGACCCAAAATTTTATACGAGGTAAAATAAGATAATTTGGGCTTTTCCCATATAATTTTAGATTATTATGAATTGTTTACCCAAGGAGAAAGTTAATTACTAATGGGTAATTCGTTGGTTAAGCAAGTAGTTCATAAATTCAGAAAAGAAACCTGTAAAAGCTTTGGAGAACCAATGAGAATTCAAAATATATAAGGGTAGGTAAAAAGCAATTACTTTAAATGGCAATAAAATAGTTTTTAAATTAATTATTATATATCCATACCAACTCATGGTAGCCTATAAATTCTCATCATGCGATAGCTGTAAGGTGTCAACTTACTATAGCTAAGTTGGAGTCAATGTTCGATAGCAATGTTTAGGATAAACTCGTGACAACTAAATTGGAGTCAACATGCGATGGCAATGTTAGGGATCAACTTGCAATAGCTAAGTTAGATTCAACATGCGATAACTATGTCTGGGATCTACTTGTGATAGCTCAGTTGGAATCAGTATGCGATAACTATGATTGCGATTGACCCGTGACAACTACATTAGGGTCAACATGTAATATTTTCATTGGAATTAACTAGAGAAAGCCATATATGTATCAACTCATGACAGTTAGGTAACGATAACGTGTTATAGCCTTGGGGTGAGCCAGCTTGCGATAGCTTTATAGTGTTTCCACATGCTATGACTCCTAAACATTCAACTTATGATGGCTTATAAGATAACCTATAACGGCTAGGGAAAGATTAATGTGTGATGGTATAGTGTCAACATGAGATTGCCATGTAATGTAAATATGAAATAGCTAACAATGCCGAGGAATTCTACGTAAATGAATGAACTTTTTGTGGCATTTAGGAAGCCATCTTCCCAAGCAATGGATGAAAATTTCACAGTGATGAAATGGCCATAGCCAATATTAAGATAAAGACAGATAACTATTTAAAGAATGAAATTGAGATTGAGCTTGATTAATGTATGTGGGGATAGGTTAAACAATTAAAAAGAATGATATGTAAATGTGAGGCCTTATGAACAATAATATGTCTAAACATGACATTATATTCGGTAACATTCATGGAAGGCCTATGTGGCTACCTAATGTCTAAAATATGGTATTATATTTAGTAACGTTGATGAAAGGCCCATGTTGCTACTAAATGTCCAAGCACGACATTATATTTAGTAGCATTGGTGGAAGGTGTATGTGGCTCTCAAATATCTAAAACACGAAAATATATTTTGTGTAGTTGATGGAAGACCTGGGTGGCTATCAAATGTCTAAAATATGACATTATATTTGGTAACATCAATGGAAGGCCTTAGTGGTAATCCCTTGTCCGTTCATGACAATATATGGGAACAAAGGTGTAAGGCTTGCGTAGCGTTCAACTGTTTATTCATGATAAAATAAAAGAACGATATTATGAGGCCTTTAGGACAATCATTCACAATAAAATTGGGAGAAAATGAGATGAAACAGTGCAACGATCCGTACTTTACTATCAGAGGATTGTAAAAATATTATTTTTAAATTCATACAAGGTCGTATGACTATAACTTTGGAAAATGGCTACTATGGACATTTCCTATTTTTAGAATTTTATCGGATGATTTTACGTATGAAAACTTTTGATGGCTATAACTTTTGATAGAAGCTGAATTGGCATCCAAGGCCAATTCCGTTAGGAAGATGTGACAACTTCACTTTCCGTAGAGTGGTCATAATAGCGATTTGGACTATCTGGCTAAAAGATATGGCTATTTGAAGTGGCAGTTTTTTGAGCAGCTTAGTGGGTAATTAGTAAGTTTGGGGAGAGGTCCAACAACCTATTTCGGGTTTAGAAGCTATATTTTGGCTGAAATAAACATCCCCAAATCATTTCTACCATTTTCCAAATAGATCTAAGCCTCTATTAACTCATTCTTTAACCAAAACTTTCTTTTTCCTTATTCAAATCAAGTCTTTATCATATATATTAAGGGTAGAATTGCAAGAGGGTTATTTAGAGGTTTTCATATTTACATTTTTGGTGAAGAAAAACAAGATATTTGCTATTGATTTTTGGATTTGCCTTGATTTGCATGCAAAACTTGGATTTTGGAGATTTTTGTGAGTGATTTACCATCTCTTACCTTTTTTATATATGCATCTATAGGTTTTAACACGTTTTGGATCTATTTTAAAAGTCAAAATCATGTTTTTTTTGCTGTTTTATAACCCCACCTATAGCAAAAACATGAATAAGTGGATTTTTGGTGTTCTAGACATTTTATTTGGATGTATGATTGACTTGATATAAGTTTGTCTATGTTATAGACACCTTATATGATGATTTGCGATTGTTGTGTGTTTAAACGTTTGGTTGTTGATTGGTATGTGTATTGTTTTGTGTATATGCTTGAACGGTTGAAACACTCATTGGAATGAACTAGAGATAGGCATCATGAAATCAGACTTCGACGGGTAGACTCGAGGATGTTAGGAGTTGTATCGATGCATGTGGAAGGCATAGATGTCGAAGAATGGAGAATAGTGATGGAATCGATGTGAAATTGGGATTCGAAGACGTTACAACATTACGTTTGAATAGTCCATGCTCGGTGCTAGTTTTACTCGAAGTTTGGAGGAGGTTTGCTCGGGTTAGCTTCAATTTGGCAAGAAGGGCCAGACAACAAATATTGTTTGATTGCACTATGGTCGGGGGCCGATAGGATACATAGTTCGATGTTACTTCAAAGAATGCTCAGTGATTTAATGGGAATGCTCCACTCCAGTACCCGAGCAGAAAATGCGGACCGGTGTTTTGAGGTAATCTTTAGGTCAAGAGGCTAGGCGCTTTAGCTCTTGGCCTTGGGTGCTTCGGGCTGGACCAAGGAAGAACCCAAATAGGAATGGGGTTTGGGAAAATTCTTCAACATTTTGTGGTAATGATTTGGGATTTCTTCGAGGCATGTTTCATGGATCTTACGAGTGATGTGGAGTAAGGTAGAGAAATCCAAACTACTTAGGATGATCCTAGATTTCGTGTGGCGGATAGTGAAGCAATGATATAGCGCTCCTACATTACGACACTGACAATGATTGATGTGCACGTAAATGTGCATACTTTTACTTCCATATTTAATCTAATTTAATTAAATAAATGATCATATAGGATATTTTAACATGTTAAAACCAAAATTAAAATCATTTTCCAATCATCATTTATTCGTCTTCATATAAGGGCAAAATGGTCATTTTTGTGCATATATTAATTTGAGAATATTTATTTTCACATTTTATTTTTATTTGTAGGAAAATTGGATGGAAATTACAAGTGGCTTCATGGAAAATATGCACGCAAAAGAGAAAAAAGAGGAATGGAGATGGAAATAATTCAAAACATGCAACATGGAGAACCCCATCTACCTACTTACCATGATAACATATTAGAAGCTAATGCACATGCTAATGAAGATTAAAGCTACATGCACATTTAAGTGTGAGATTAATTCATGCTAATGATAACTTGGTAACCACACTTCCTAAAGGGGTAGTTTGGGTAGTTCCTTAAAATATGATTATGGTTTTTGGCTTGTATAAATACCCCATACGTTCATGTAATTAGTCTCTCTTAGCCTCCATCGAGCCTTCTCTTTAGTTAGTTTAGTTTAGGCTCAAAAATAAACAAAAAAAATTCTCTTTTCTTTTTCATGGCTACTTAGCCATTTTCTTTTATGTATTTTTCCTTTTGCAATGTAAATTAATGCTCTTTTCTATTTACATGCTCTCTTTGTTTGAATATTAGTAGTGTAGATTTTTTATTTATGCAAGTAGATTGTTTTTATTTTATTTTAATTAGCTTACATTTTCTTCTTGTTTTTTGTTTCATGTGGAATGCTACATTTGTTGAAGTGATAACAAATACGAGAGACTAGCTCTCTAATTATGTAGATTCAACATGATTTGCCCAATTTTGATCTCTTTTTATGCTTAATGGAAATATTTGATGTGGTTTAACTTTGTTGTTTTTGCTTTGAATTTGATAGCCTATGTTGTTGACACCAAATAGGCTATGATTAAACAAACAAAACACAAACCACCTCTTCTTCTACATATGATTATGGTAATGAAGTGATTTTAAAATAAAAAATTGATGGTCTATATTTCTAATCATGAGTTAATAGGCCATGCTAAGAGTAGATTTTATTGTCAATTTCATTGCAACTTTCATGAGAGTTAAGAAGTGGTTTAATGAGCATGTTATAGTTTGATTGTTTATATTGGACTAATTAATTGCTTAAATATTCCATACTTATGATGAGCACGTCAATTAAATTCGCTAATGGCAAAAAAGAATCATAATTTCATATTGTGTTCATCTATGTGATCAAGAGAGTTGATTCATCTCTAAATTGCCTTCTACTCTCATATTTTTATCCATCCTAGTTTTTGTTAGTTTTTACAATTTTTAAACTTAACACTCTCGAATCTTGGTTTAATTTGATTGAATAGAAATTTTGAAATCTAAACAATTCTATGCGGATCTACCCATACTCGCCACGTACTAGAATTGTACGCCATGTGCTTGCGGTTATTTTTAATTTAATTTCGATCAACTATTGAGAGTTAGTCGGTTAAACAAGCTTTTGTCGCGGTGCCGGGGAATTTTCTTTGATTTTAATTTTTTATTCTTTGAACTATTTTCGTTTGATTTTTATTGTGTGTTTATTTTGTGTGTTAATTTGCATTTTTTTTAAAAATTGTGTGGTTGTTATGTGATTTTTTTGTTTTCATTTTTGTTTGTGTGATTGTTGCTTTTTATTTTTTTGCATTTTCATTGCTATTATAAAAAAAAATACATACAATTTCAAAAAAAATATTTATTTCCTTTTTCTTTACAATTTTACATTTACATTTACAATTTCATTTTCCTTTTTATAGTTTTGCATTTACATTGCCTACACACTACATATACCACAGCAGCAACTCCACCGCCCCTCTGTTCCACCCCATACGCTTGCATTCCATCAAACCTGAAGCATCAATCACTTGCACATAACAGTTCATCACCACTGACTATCTCTTGCTTGCCTTCATCTTGCCAATACTGTCAACATCATAAAAACCACCCTTTGCTCAAACTTTACAAACACATCACCCTTGTAAACTTCATCTAATTACCACTTCATCCACCAAACTACTCCATACAACAATATTTCATCACCCCTTCTTCTTGTCAACCGCCTTTAATTTACTTCACTATTCAAATCAAACATCTCCCACTGTCAACACAACAGCGGCCACTGTCAACAACTCCCTACCTCCCATTTTCCCTCTGTTCATACCCTTATCCACCACAAAATTTCATCACGTACATACTTCACCGCATAAGTCCGCATCCTTCTACTGCACTTCCCCGCCGCCTGTCAACATACTCCTAGCGCTCACTACTAGTTCACAACCAAATACGGCCAACACCACTCTTCCACTGCATACAAAATTTCATACATCATTCCCTACTACACCTTCCAATTCCTCATCTCAGAATGCAACAGTTAACTGCCTTGAAACCTGCTTTGACATCCACAAACACCTCTGCTCCATTGCTACCATCTCCATACCCTGCCAGCACCTTATCGTCTACGGTCAAACATGACTAAACAAACAACTCTCACCAGACTACCACATTTCTTCACAAACTTCCCCTTACATCACATCCACCTTCTACCTGATACTTCAAGTTTTTCTGCCATCTTCTCAACCACCATCACAATTATCTACACATAACTGCCAACCCCACTACATCACACTACAAAACTACCATCGTGCACTGCCTCCATCCTCTAACTAACTGCCACCATCTTCACCTCAAACTGCCGGAAAAAAACTAATCAACCCACTTCATCCCTGACTCCCAACTACTGCCTGCATAACATCCCTAGCTTATGCGTTCTTCGTTGATAACAGACAGTGCACTATAACCCATTCATCACACTGCTTACCACTTAACTCCTACTTCATCACCATTACATAGCTATTCATTACCACTTCTGCATTTCTGCATTTATTACTGTTACCACAATATACTCCTCATATAATTGTATGTGCAATTGCATACTACCATAACTTCTTCACAGCAACCATACATCACTGCTTCTAATCCAGACTACCACTTCATATATCACACATACTTTTATACTGCAATTCCTATCCCATACCACAGTTCAACTTACATCTGCCACAAACATTACTGCCACTGACTTCCACCTTCAACTACACATATTATTTCAACCTTCAACTCCTCCCTCAAACAACAAATGTCCATCTTTATCGCTGACATCGAATGTTGGGGATTTTGCGGTTCGAGACGAATTTGATGGCGATGGCGATGAAGACGATGCTGTACTTCTGACTTCAAGGATCTATGGAATAGATTCTTTCAGACAATAGTTCAACCCACCAAGTACAAATGGGTTATCGAACTATCGACTTTCAGGATTCAACGAAGCCCTATAACAAAGAAATCGGATTCAAAGTTTGTACGACTTTGATCCGACCAAGAACACTTTAGCAACCATTTCTGATGATGCAATTTATATAGAATAGAATGAAGTGAAAGAAGAGAGCAATTCTGTGACGTATTCTATGTTTGAAACACTTTGGAAGCGTCACAAAACAGAGCAATGATGGCGCAGCATTTAGCAATGCTTTCTGGCATCGCGGAATGCTCAGTGAAGAAGAAGAAGAAGGAGTTCAAAATTGAAAACCTCTTTTTCAACATTTCTGGGCGTTGTTATTATAGACGTGAAGAGGTGTCTATTCGTCAAGCGTCACGACCATTTGCAACAGTTCGCAACTGTTGCGAACGGATTCAGATTTAAACGTCGCGTCCTTTCATTTTGCAATGTTCAGAAAACGTTACAAATTCCCGCCCTTTACTCAAATTTAGAAATTTCGGTTCTGGATCCTTAACGGGCTGAAATCTGGCCCGTTACTGTTAATATATGATCCAAAAATATTTTCGGATCCGAACCCGAAACCCGGCCCGATTCGGTTAGGTCAGACGGATGGACGGCGGCGGTGCGCGTATGGTGTTGCATGACTTCTCTCCTCACAACAAAGCAAACATATGGGAGCCCCAAGGCCCCAACATCCACATGAGAGAGCTATACTTATACAAGATTATTGTATAATATTCTAGCATGTGGGACTATTGTTCTTTCTTCCTCTTCACTACTTCTCTTCAAATTAAAACCCAAAACCCAAACCATTTTTATGAACATTTTACAACAATCTCCCCTAATTTTCAAAATAAATAAATAGGATGGCTAAATCACTAAAGTGGCTTCCTACCTACCCAAGTGGGATCAAGCCTATGTAGTTCTAAGACCAAGTTTTGCATCGTCGTGAAAACCAACACATAAATAAAAGGTATCTTTTGGATTTGAACCTTTACTTAGTGTAAACCATTCAAAGCCTTATCGAGATTCTATGGTGAACGAATCTTGAACCAAGTATCCCTAATGATAAAACCGAAACAATCACACATGTTGATTTCCTTAGGTAAAGTGTTCTGTATTGCTCAGCATGTTAATGGCCATGTGCTTAAATCCTGGTTCATGAGTCAACTTAGAAAACGGTCTTACTTTCCTAGGAAACGACCCGATTTCCATACTCATATAGGTAAGTCTCTTAAGGTGTTTCTGCGATACACCTTTTAATGTTTCTAGACTTATTATGAATATATATATATATATATATATATATATCCATCATTTGTTCTTGTAGAATCCAACACTAAATATTATAGGATTATCGATTTAGTGTTCCATAATCATTCTCTTAACCCGTTGGTACCCATTGAACTTTGTCTATCCTTTTCAAGACTAAGTTGGGTTTCTGTTAAGGATGATCAACCTTCATTCACAGACCTTAGTCCCATTTCTTGTGACTTTATAGAAATCATTGCCTTTGGAAAACTCTTTGTAAGTGGGTCGGCCAAGTTTTCCTTCGTTTCTATGTAGTCAACAGTTATAACTCCTCTTTTGAGTAACTGTCTCACCATTTGATGTCTTAGACTCACATGTCTAGACTTTCCATTATATGTCTTATTAGACGCATTGTATATCGTTGCTTGATTGTCACAGTTAATCAAGACTGCTGAGATGGCTTCTTCCATAAAGGGATTTCCATTAATAAATTCCTAAGCCATACCGCTTCTTTACATGCATCTGCTAATGCAATCAATTCTGACAACATTGTTGAGTCAGAATATAGGTCTGCTTCTTGGAAGCCTAAGACACAGCAGCGCCTCCTAATGTAAAGATCCATCCAGTCGTAGACTTGGATTTGGATTCTACATTATTCCAGGTTGCATCACTATATCCTTCTATTACAGCTGGATATCCTTTATAAGATAAACCATATTCAATGGTTTCTTTCAAATAAGCTAAAACTCTGGAAATAGCTTTCTAATGTTTGAAACCTGGATTACTCATAAATCGACACAATACACTTATAATATGTGCGATGTCTGGTCTAGTGCAATGCATAGCATACATAAGACTCCTAATAACACTGGAATACTCTAGTTGAGAGATAGTACGTCCAGTGTTCTTTTCTAATTTAATACTATGATCTAAAGGAGCTGGTGCTGGTTTGTCATCGTAATGACTATACTTTTGTAGGAATTTCTCTATGTAATGAGATTGATTTAGTAATAACTCCCCCTCTTTCCTAACAATTTTAATTCCTAAAATTACATCAGCCTCTCCTAGATCTTTCATATCGAATTTAGAAGACAAACTTTTTAGTTTCGTACATATAGGATATATTGGAACCAAATATTAGCATGTCATCAACATATAAACATATTATAACAATACCATTGTTATCCAATTTGCTATAAATACATTTATCAGCATCATTAACAATGAATCCATATGACAGTGCAACTTTATCAAACTTCTCATGCCATTGCATGGAAGCTTGCTTAAGGCCATAAAGAGATTTCACTAATTTGCAAACTTTCTTTTCTTGGCCTGGGGTTTTGAAACCTTCAGGTTGTTCCATATATATCTCTTCTTCTAAATCTCCATTTAGAAAAGCAGTCTTTACATCCATTTAATGTATGACTAATTTACAAATTGATGCAAGTGCAATTAAACAGCGTATAAAAGATATGCGAGTAACTGGAGCATATGTATCAAAGCAATCTACTCCATGTCTTTTCTTATATCCCTTAGCAACTAATCTGGCTTTAAACTTACCAATGGATCCATTTGTGTGCAACTTTTTCTTGAATATCCATTTACATCCTATAGGTTTAACACTATGAGGTAAATCAGTTAAAACCCAAGTTTGGTTTAATAGTATGGAATTCATTTCATCATTGATAGCTTCTTTCCAGAAATTGGAATCTCTGGAACTCATAGCCTCAGAATAAGTTTTGGGATCGTCATCGACGTTCATTACATATTTAGTCACATTAAGGATTTCGTCCTTACTACCTTCTACAAGATATGTAATGAAGTCAGGACCATAGTCCTTCTCTATTCTTGCTCTTTTACTTCTTTGTTGTTCAGTACTATTATCTGGTACTGACACTTCCTTGCTGTTTTGAGCAAGAGCATAATCATCGTCATTGATATAATTAGTCGTACTAGGTTCTAGACTAGATGATTTCAATGGGATCTCAACAGTTTGATTTTTAAAATATTCTACATCTACAGATTCTATAACCTCTAGAGTGTCAAGAATAAGGAATCTATAAGTTATACTATTAAGTGAATATCCTATGAAAACACATTTAAATGCTCTATTTCCTAACTTTGGTCATTTAGGGTCTGGTTTTCTAACATATGCTAAGCAACCCCAAACATTAAGTCTAGTTAGGTTAGGTTTCCTATTAAACCATAATTCATAAAGGGAAATATTTTTTTAAGCGGTACTCTATTTAAAATATAACATGCAAATAACATAGCATCACCCAATAGGTTATAAGGTATATTAGAACTTATGAGCATGACATTAACCATTTCTACTAAAGTTCTATTTTTCCTTTTAGCAACACCATTTTGTGGTGGTGTATATGGGGCAGTACATTGGTGAACTATACCTTGTTGTTTACAAAACAAGGCGAATTCATTTGAGAAATATTTACCACCACGATCTAAATATAATATTTTAATTTTAACTCTTAATCGTGTTTCGACCCCTGCTTTGTAAATTTTGAATTTATCAAAAGCCTCATCTTTAGTTTTCATTAGATATACATATGCATATCTAGTATAATCATCAATGAATGTTATATAGGATTGGTTACCACCATAGGTGATATGACTTTTTAAGTCACCCACATCACTATATACCAAATCAAGCAAACCAGTTTTCCTTTCTATGGATTTAAAGGATTTCCGGTGTATTTTTGCTTGAACACATATTTCACATTTAGAGATGGTATCGAAATCACAATCGAAAATTAATCATAATTTATTCATATTTCTAATGGATTTATAATTAACATGTCCTAATCTACCATGCCATAAATTAATAGAATCAACAATATAAACATAAGATTTCTTTATTAGATTCAACTTAATCATGTCGTTACAAGAGTATCCCTGTCCAATGAATTTATCATTCTTAGATAACACTAGCTTATCAGACTCATACACCATCTTGAATCCTCCTTTGTTAAGAAGGTATCCAGAGACCAAATTCTTACACATATCAGGTACATAAATACATTGACTAATGCAAGAACTTTTCCAAAGGTGAGAGGAAGTTCTATAGTGCCTTTTTCCAGAACTTTGCTTGGAACCTTATTTGCTCCAATAACTTCGTCGGCTTCTCCTTTATTTTCTTCATAACTCTTGAAAAGATTACGGTCTTTGCAAATATGAATGGTTGCTCCAGTATCGGACCACCAATCATTATCATTGCCACTAACGGAGTTCGCCTCTTGCACTACAGCCACAAGCGAGTCTTCGACCACATTCACTTTTTGTTGTTTCTTCCGCAGACGGCAGTCTCGGGCATAGTGGCCGGGCTTGTTACAAAAATAACAAGCACCTTTCTTTTTGTTGTTGGTTTTGGCATGATTTTTCTTCTTAAACCGTGTCTCATTCTTTGGTTTAATTTATCAGTAATTTCAACATTATTTGCCTTAGAATGGGACTCAGTTTGCGGATTATCATCTAGATCGCGTTTACGAGAGTCTTCTTCAATACGAAGATGACGCTGCAAACCGTCTAAATTATAATCCGTTTCCGCATGTTTCATCTTTTTCTTATAATCATTCCAACTATGTGGAGTCTAGAAATTATAACTCCAACAACAAAAGATTCAGGGAGATCAATTCCAGCATCTTTAAGTTGATTCACCAATAGTAAGATTTCGCTTACTTGTTCAATTATGGACTTATTGGTGACCATTTTGAAATCCATAAAATTAGAAATAAGAAACTTTTTATTACTTGCCTCTGATATGTGGTACTTATTCTCCAGGGCAGTCCAGAGTGCCTTCGCTATTTCCAAGGCCCTATGAGCATTGTAGACTGGGGTAGATAGTGCATTAAGAATATGGCCTCTGCATAGGAAATTGTCATCTTTGCGCTTTGCACGTTTAGCCTTTAGAGCATCATCATCTTTATCGGTTTCCTTCGGGATTTCTTTCAAGTTATCTTCCAAAATGTAGAATAACTTAACGGTGATCAGGAAAAATTTCATCGTCTCTTGCCAACGAGTGAAATTGTCGCCTTCAAAACGCTCCAATCGAGTTAGATGCTGATTCATAACTTGTAAAGAGCTCGAATCTTCCATGGTTGAAGAATATTGTGTGAAATTTGTAGGGGATTTTACGGTTTGAGATGAATTTGATGGAGATGGCGATGAAGACAATGATGTACTTCTGACTTCAAGGATCTATGGAATAGATTCTTTCAGACAATAGTTCAACCCACCAGATACAAACGGGTTATCGAACTATCGACTTTCAGGATTCAATGAAACTCTATAAAAGCGAAATTGGATTCAAAGTTTGTACGACTTTGATCCGACCAAGAACACTTTAGCAACGATTTCTGATGATGCAATTTATATAGAATAGAATGAAGAGAAAGAAGAGAGCAATTCTGCGACGTATTCTGTGTTTGCAACACTTTGGAAGCATCACAAAACAGAGCAATGATGGCGCAGCGTTTAGCAACGCTTTCTGGCATCGCGGAATGCTCAGAGTAGAAGAAGAAGAAGGAGTTCGGAATTGAAAACCTCTTTTGCAACGTTTCTGGGCGTTGATATTTATAGATGTGAAGAGGTGTCTATTCGCCAAGCGTCACGACCATTTGCAACTGTTGCGAACGGTTTCAAATTTAAACGTCGCATCCTTTCATTTTGCAACATTCAGAAAACGTTACAAATTCCCGCCCTTTACTCAAATTTAGAAATTTCGGTTCGGGTCCTTAACGGGCTGAAATCTGGCCCGTTACTGTTAATATATGATCTAAAAATATTTTCGAATCCGAACCCGAAACCCGTACCCGGCCCAATTCGGTTTGGTTCGGTCGGACGGCGGCGACGCGCGTGTGGTGTTGCATGACTTCTCTCCTCACAACAAAGCAAACATGTGAGAGCCTCAAGGCCCCAACATCCACATGAGAGAGCTATACTTATACAAGATTATTGTATAATATTCTAGCATGTGGGGTTATTGTTCTTTCTTCCTCTTCACTACTTCTCTTCAAATTAAAACCCAAACCATTTTTATGAAAATTTTACAACATCGAACTGACATTCCCTTCATCTTTATCACTGACATCGAATGACATTCCCTCCTCCGTAACACCACCCTCAACCAGACGCGAAATCAACACAATACCTCAATCGGCTCGAACAACCCACCCCCAAACATCACTGAACGACCCTCCTCTGACTCCTGAATCCCCAAATCAAACGCAACTTCACTTCAATTTCCGATTGCGTCAACCAAACCCTTAACCTTCAACCACGCGAACTCTACAATCGGCGAACAAAAATTCCCCAATATCCCCTCTACAAACCTTTGGTACTAAAATTTTGGTTTTTTTTTTCCTCTTTTGTGAAAATTTCGATCTTGGGAATACTTCAATGTATGGAATGAATAGTTGATAAGTGCAACAACATCCTTTTCCCTTAAACAAAACAGTAGCTTATTAACGGGTCTGGTTTCTTGTTTGGGGCTGGGCTTGTAGGCTGAAATACAATTTTTTTTAGTTTATTTCTTTTTTTTATTGTTTTTGGTTCTCTTTTGTTTTCTCCAATTTATTTAGATTTGTTTTTCCTTTGTTTTAAGTATTATTTTGTTATATTCTTTTTTGTTTTAAAAAAAGCAACAAGTGTTTATAATTGTTTTATTTTTATTTGTTTTGATTTTCACTTGTTTTAGTTTCTTCTTTAACCAAAAAAGAAATTTTTTTTGTATGTGTATTAGTTTCAGGTTGCAAAAGCAGAAAATCAAAAGGAGGAGATTATCTTGCTAAATAAAATGCTTGGTTGCGTATAAGAAAAATTTTGCCACTCGAAATAATTTGCTAATAATTTTGCACGCTTTGGTATCATGTCCTTATCCCTTGTTTTTATTTGCTTTGCATTGTTGTTTGCTTGTATATAAAAAAATTTTTCAAAAAAAAACAAAAATCCATTCGTAGTTGCATTGTTGATACATGTTTAATTTCCGCTTTGCATTTCATCCTAGAATTTTGATTAAAAATAACGGTGAGATATCAATAACATTTAATTGTATATCGACAAGTTGTCTTTTTTGAACAATTCATTTTATTGGTGTCTAGGCTATGGCAGAACAATAATCGGTTATAAATATTACGGTGATTCGTAAATATTATACTGATTGTTTCTCCGAATGTATTTAAACTTTCGGCTGCATTGCTAAGGTGATTCATGGTGCATCGATAAATCTTGTCCGTTACCTGGCTGAGAACTATCTTGTTGGATTAAGACATAGTGTGATTATACAATTTTGGGTTAGGAGCTACTTAGGATAAAAAAATTTATAATAAACCTTTGCATTCATTTAGTTGCATTAGTTTATGCATATTTAAAAAAAAAAATCAAAATCAAAAACTAAAAAAATTGTAAATATTCCTTAACTTAGTTTTTAAATATTTTCTTCTAAAATTTATAAATCAAAATCAAAAATATTTTAAGTTAGTTTTTTTAGAAATCCAAAATAGTAATAATAATAATAATTATTATCATTCCAAAAGCAAAAAAAATTTGAAAAAAAAAAAAAAAATCAATTTTCCCTTTTTAAATAAATTCCCTTTGATAAATATTTTTTCTTTTCCTTTATAAAAAACATCTCGAAAATGTCTGAGTTTCCCTACTCACAAGAATTTTACAATAGTTGTAAAAATCAATATAATCTATATAATTTCAGATCAAATTCATATGAATATTTTAATGACAACTATTGTACAAACAATTCCAATTTTGAACCACAAAATTTTCAAAATTATGACCAACCCACAAATCTTGAAAATAGCATTGAAATGATTTCATCTTTACTTGAACTCTCTAAACAACAAAATCAAATGATAAATGAATTTGTAATTCACATTTGTGCAATAACTCGAATCAAGGATTTCAAAATTTAAATGATTTCGATTATAACTCATGCCAATACAATTTTAAACTCCCAAATGAAATTCAAAATCAAATGGAATAAATTGTTTAAATAATTTTGGAAACGAGAATAATCTCGTGTTTGATGGTGAAGTTTTTGTTCTCAACAAGTTCAAATCGAAAATTCTTGAATTAATAATTATAAATTGGATTTTGTTGAGAAAATGAACGAAATTTACAAAGATCATATGAATTTATTGTTTGAAATGTATACGAAACAACGTGAGAAACAAAACCAAATCCTAATGTGTGACGAGTCAAGTGATAATCCACCTTGTACCAAAATTGACAAATTTCAAACAACAACTTTTGAAATTGAAAATGACGATCTTAATGAAGTTGTTGAAAATTTGGTAATTGAGTTGGATATAAGTTCTTTTGAGGTTGAGAAACTTAATTTAAAATTCGATCTTCCTTTTCTCAATTTTGAAAATTTAAATACAACAACTTTGGATTTTGAACTTGATAGGTAATGAAGTTGTGAATAATTCAACAAAGGAAGATGAATTTTGTGAACATGAATTTTTTGGACTTTTCGAAGACAAGTTGTTGAATTCTGAAGGGTTAGAGTCATATCACCATTTTGATTTTGAAATCAATAATTCTAAAGAAGTTTTCCATGATAAGTTTGAATTTCAATTTGGTAAAAATAAACTTGAATTTCAACCAATTGTTTTATCAACCTTGAAAATCATCGAAATAAAGAAACTTATACAATTTTCAACAAAACGACATTCATTTTTCCGAATCAACATTTAAATTTAATTTTTTTGTGGTTTGTTTTTCCGAACTTGAGCTGTGTCTCGCATACTTGACGAGATAAATGAATTGGTCTCTGAAAGACCATTTCATTTATTCTTTAACAACATATTTTCTGATGTCCTATAAATAATAACCTTACATTTTCATGTAAATATGGGTCATATTTTTATTTTATTTTTCTCCTTTCCTTGGGTTGACTGTGGGGACACAGTCAAAATCAAGTGTGTGGGGATGACTCATTTTGATTTTTTTAAATATTTTTCATGGTTTTTTCTTGAATTTTATTTTTAATTAATTTTGAAGAAACATTATAGCATAAATATATGGTTTTGGTTATTAAATTGAAATTTTTGAAAATTTATTTGTCTTAACAAAAATAAAAATATAGTTTGATTACAAGTAACTGTGGTTTATTTAGCATATAAGAAGGTTCGTAAGTGATAATTATGAAGTATATCCTAATGGAAAATTTCTGTTTAAAAAAGTGGTGAATTTAAAGTAAAGGCTATAACATTTTAAATCTTCTAAGTTAAATGGTGCTAAGATGATTTTGCAAAACTCTCTCTTCATAAAAAAAAGTGTATATATATATATATATATATATAAACCTAGAGTCATTTTTTCACACGCAAGTGTGTACACTCGCCATGTTCTGTAACCTTCTTACATAAGCCTGAAAGGCACTGCACGATCGGTATATTTGGCCTTAGTTTATCCGAGTTAGGTGTATGTATATAAAAATTCTTTCATTAATAATAATACCTACAATCAATAGGTGTTCACACTTGTGTGTTCACTCACCGTGCTCTGTATTCCCCTCATGTAAGCCCAAAAGGCAGTGCATGGGTAGTATATCCGACCTCAGTTTTTCGAGTTAGGCATATGTAAATATTGTGAATATCAATAAAATTTTCAAAAATAGAGAGACTAAGCAATTGAATTCTAAGAACTATTTTTACTTGTTTGATTAGAATTTTTATTTAAAAAGAAATGAAAATATCACTTGATAAACTTTAGAAATCAACTAAGAATCCATTTCATAGTTACACTATATTATCTACCAAAACAACTCGCCAAATTAAAGTCTATTTGTAATGAAAACTTAGTTTTTGTTGGAAATTTTGACAAGTAAATGGACTGAAATTTCTTGATAATGACCAAAACCTATATTTAACTTATTCACGTTGATTTAAAAGTAAATCCTTCATTTGCAAATATGTTCAAAAACTTGCACTCATATCCTTGTAAATAATCATGCACTTAGGAATTTTCATTTTGTAAAAAAATTTGTGTTTCATTTGGATTTTGTGGGTAGTATCTGTTGAAAACCATCACGAGACAATGCTCGTCCTACTAAGGACACCTAGAGGTTTAGTGGCTTATTGCACACGCTTAATGTAATCGTGCTTCCTACGAAAATAGATTTATCTTAGTTTTAGTTTATTCGAGGACGAATAAAAAGACAAATGTGGGGCTATTTGATGTGCACGTTAATATGCATGTTTTTACTTCCATATTTAATCTAATTTAGTTAAATAAATGATCATATAGGGTATTTTAACATGTTTAAACCAAAATTCAAATTATTTTCTAATCATCATTTATTCATCTTCATTTATGGGCAAAATGGTCATTTTTGTGCATATATTAATTTGAGAATATTTATTTCCAAATTTATTTTTATTTATAGAAAAATTGGATGGAAATTACAAGTGGTTTCATGGAAAATATGCATGCACAAGAGAAAACAAAGGAATGAAGATGGAGATAAATCAAATCATGCAACATGGAGGACCCTACCTAACCCCTAACCATGATCACTTATTAGAAGCTAATGCACATGCTATTAGCGCTACATGCACATTTAAGTGAGGGTTTAATTCATGCTAATGATAACTTGGTGGCTACACTTCCTAGAGTGATAGTTTGGGTAGTTTTCAAAAATATAATTGGAGTTTTAGGCTTGTATAAATACCTCATATGTTCACATAATTAGTCTCTCTTAGCCTCCTTAGCCTTCATTGAGCGTTCTCTTTTTCATGGCTACTTAGCCATTTTCTTTCATGTATTTTTCTTTTATGTAATGTTAATTAATGCTCTTTTCTATTGTAATCTTTCTTTTATTGTTCGCACTGTAGATCTTTTTATTTATGCATGCAGATTAGTTTTTATTTCATTTTGATTATCTCTCTTTTTAATTAGCTTGCATTTTTTCTTGTTTTTATTTTATGTTGAATGCTACATTTGTTGAAGTGATAATAAATATGAGATGCTAAACCCCTTCAATTTAGGGGTAATGAAGTTCTCTACTTATATAGATTCAACATGATTTGCTTAATTTTGATCTCTTTTTGTGCTTAGTGGAAATATTTGATGTTGTTTGACTTGTTGTTTTAGCTTTGAATTTGATAGCCTATGTTGTTGACACCATATAGGCTATGCTTAAATAAATAAAACACAAATTATCTTTTCATCTACATATGATTATGGTAATGAAGTGATTTTAAAATCAAAATTTGATGGTCTATAGTTCTAATCATTAGTTAATAGGCCATGCTTAGAATATATTTGATTTTCAATTTCATTGCAATTTTCATGAGAGTTAAGAAGTGGTTTAATGGGTGTGTTATAGTTTGATGGTTTATATTGTGCTAATTAATAGCTTAAATATTCCATACTTATGATAAACACATCAATTAAGTTCGCTAATGACCATAAAAAAGATTATAATTTCATGTTGTATTGATTTATGTGATCAAGGGAGAGTGGATTTATCTCTTAATTGCCTTCTACTCTCATATTTTTATCCATTCTAGTTTTCGTTAGTTTTTACTAGCTTAACACTCTCGAATCTTGGTTTAATTCGATTGAATAGAAATTTTAAAGTCTAAATAATTCCCTACGAATCTGTACAAACCATATATTAGAATTGTACGCCATGAGCTTGCAGTTATTTTTAATTTAAATTCGATCGACTATTTTCCAATTCGATGGAGGGTTAGATTAAACAATGACAATGATGACTTTAAAACTTTGGTAAAATGGCTCTACAACTTACGATGGGTGCCTAGGAGTGTTCTAAAGATGATGACTTAATGATGGGATTCGTGATGGTGATCCATAAGGACAAGTTCAACAATGCGGGCTTATGAGTAGAATTTTGATTGTGTTCTACTAAGGAGATAGCCAAGATGGAATAATGATTGAGTTTCATTATAGAGACGCATGCAAAGGGATTGTTGACAATGCAGAGGTTTCTAGTATGCTTGTAAAGAAAGAGTATATAGGGACACCTACTTGGATTTGCAATCATGTCTAGATTTTGTGATAGTAGATTACCTTTGGCTTTTGCGATTATGAGCTTGGTTCCTAGCCTTATGAAGTGGCATGGATATGAGCCCAATGAAGTCAGAATTTTGACCGAGTCCTTGATATATGATTTTGCCATGTAAGTTATCATATATCCAATGCACACAAGTGATGGTGAGGATTGTTTGATGGATGCTATGTTTTCCATGGTTATGTATCACTCTAAGGTATCGCATGGTATGGGTATTTTCTGATCGTATACCTAAACATTGGAAATCGTACTTCGATTGTAGAACACTTACCTAGAAATTGTAGCAGATTAGCATATATCGACTGTTATGTGCTAACTCTTTGGATGCAACAATAGGTCAGGTATGGTTCTTCATATCCCATGCCTCTATTTACTATATACAATTTTTATAGTATTTTTGAGATGATGTATCGCTCACACTAGACTGTTGTCTGACCTAAGTTTTATGTTATGATTCTTATTATCTTAGGCACTCTTAAATGAGTAGATTAGGGATAATAGGCCTGGATAATGCATGGAGTTGTGTGCGAGCAGGAGGCTACGCTTTCGTATATCTATTCTTGGAGCTTACTGTTGCTTATATTCCGCTGTGTAGTTGCTGGAGCTATACCAGTATTTCTATTACCTTGAAATAGTTATAGAGTTTATTTTAGAGATTGGTGTGTATGAACTGTATTATTTCTGTTTTTTGTAGTCCGTGAACCTGTTGCACTCTGATGTTCTTATTTTTGGTTTACTTGATTATATTACCATGTCCCTATTTTACGTCTATATTACTATATTATATTTTTTCCGTGCATTGTGAGATATGCTACAGGTTCTGTGTTTGGATAATTTTCTTTTCATCCTTGGCTGCTATTGTACATCGCTCGGGTATCTCCATGTTGCATTATACAAGTATATTGTGCGCCTAAGGTGTAGAGCGGTCTTCGCATTTGGTATCCGAACTTAGGTTGCGTAGACGACCTAAGTTGATATTTGGATCCATTAGAGATAAGGAAGAAGTTACCGCCTTAGAATGGATCAAGCAATATATGAGAGGCCATACCTTTTTATTTTGGTTTTCAAAATTATATAGCAGTACAATATAAGTTGCATTTCATTCATGGACATCACTTGTTCTTTTTAGAGAGATCGGTCATTCTTGTTACATCTTTTAAAATCGAGCTGGCTAACGAGAAATGTTATTAGGAAATTCCTTTCTAAAGTTGAGGAGGGGGCAGGATCGAGGGCTACTAATCCCGTCTTACAGAATATGTTTGCTGAGTTGGCACAAAACGTGGTTCAAAATGCCCAAGTTGCTGCTACTATAGCTACAATTGGTGCTGCTCCATTGCAAGCATCGAAAGCCAACTTTGCCAAATCAAGCAAGGATTATTCTACTTTGGATAGCAAACTGGTTCTTGGAATGGAATCAGCCATCGAAGTGTAGGATTGGTTGCACATCTACGAATGCATCTTTGAGGATATGGAATAGAGGATGCGATGTATAGAAAGCTGGCCTCTAGACAGCTTGTAGGATGAGCATTGGGGTGGTTGAAGCCGCCAAGATTACTACTCCTTGATTAGATTACTTGAGAGCAGTTTGAGGCGAGGTTTGAAGAGAAGTATATACTAGCTGCTCAAAAGTCAATGCTTATCCAAATGTTTGCTGACTTGAGATGGGCGATATGTCTGTGTTGGAGTACGTGGCCGATTTCGACATGCTGTCAAAGTATGGTTTATCTTCAATCGACACTTCGCTCAAGAAGTATTTGAAGTTGATTATGGGCTTGGACGATTACCTTGAAAAAAAGCTAGTATGATATATTGACGAGTCATTTAAGAGGTTGGTGGAGAAAGTTCTTTGAGATGAGAGTCTATGTCCTAAGTCTAAGCATGTTGTTGCTCCTAAGGATGAGCCAAAGATGCAAACTGGCGGAGGAGGTAAAAGGAAATAACTGCAGATCAAGAGTGGCCAAAAGAATGGCAAGCGAGAGCCTACTTACTATAGTTATGGAGAAAAGCGCCATCTAGATATATATTGCAAGGTGAAAGGCAAAAAATGCTTCAACTACAACAAGCTGGAGCATAACAAGAAGGATTATCCCGAACCGTTGAAAAATAAGTAGGTTGTGTCTGCTTATGCTTTGAATATTGTTCTAACTTGGTCGAGTGATCCATCGGTGAAGGAGAAGGGGAAGAGCATCGTTATACATGATATGCTTTCTATTTTTGATACACCAGTACGTGTTTTATGATATTGAGGCTTCACATTCCTTCGATCTAATGATTTGGCAGATAGATTGGGATGGCAACTCGAGATTGTTGACCGACTTTGATTGCTACAAACCCTATTAGAGGATAAACTAGCCTTTGCATGGTATATCGAGACATAGCCATGTTGAGCCGTGGATGTTTATTTGCTTGTGATTGTTTTGTTTCAGGTTTCAAGGGGTTCAGTATTATTCTGGGGATGGACTAACTATAGAAGTATGGAGTAGTAGTGGATTGTGAGAGGCATCTGGTGATGATAAGGATGGATGATGGGCATTGGTTGGAGATAAGATGCCTACCTGATGATGAGGTGATGGCAATCTTTGTGTACTTGCTCGAGATCTCGCATAATGAGTTGTTATGTTTGCCTATAGTGAGGATGTATCCGGACATATCCAAGGAGGTGATCAGATTACCACCACATAGAAAGATCGAATTCAGTATAGATTTGGTGAAGGATATTAGACCGATTGTTATGCCATCGAAGCGTATGGTACTGAAAGAGCATTAGGAACTAGAGGTATAAGTGAATGACCTATTATGATGAGGGTTCATTCAACGGAGTATATCAGAGTGGGAAGCACCTATAGTGTTTGCCACTAAGGCGGACAAATATTTGAGATTGTTTGTAGATTACCGTGAGCTGAATAAGATAACGAAGAAGAACAAGTATCCACTTCCGCGTATGACTGACTTATTTGATCGGCTACATGGTGCTAGAGTGTTCTTCCAGGTTGACCTTGCGACAAAGTTTCATCAACCGAGAGTGGCAAAGGAGAGTGTCGATCATAGCTTTTCGCATGCCATCTGGATTCTGTGAGTAGTTGGTTCTGCTGTTTGGGCTAACCAACTGTGACACCTTGTAAAAATTAATAAGAAATTAATTGATTAATAATAAGGCTAAAAATGAAAATTTTGTAAATGTTAGAATTTAGCCATGATAATTATACCATTGCATTCGTGGCGGTTTTCTGATCAACTTTCAGATATAAAATTTGTATTCGGACCTCAAATGGAAAAGTTACTAACATTTGAAGTTTTCAAATTTAAAATAATTCAAATGAATTCAAAATTTGAATTTAAATAACGTTAGTGTAAAAGTTAAACAGGATAATAAATATTTTTAATGTTAACAGATAACTAACCTTAGAGAAAAACGTTAACGTCAATGATAAAATATAAATTAAATAAAAAGAAACGGCAAGCAATAATTCACATTTCGATTAGGGTTAGGTAAGGCACTAACAGCCTGGATTTTGTATTTAAATTGATCTAAATCCAATGGTTCTGATGCATTCTAACCACTACAAACAAGAGGCTAGCCCTCTTACTTTTATTCACAAATTATATGAAATGCTAGCGAAACTCCATCGGTCTTCTTCATCGATTAGATTCAAGAGTTCAAGTCCAAGGGAAAAAGGCAATAGGTTTATATAAATACACATTTTCTATTTTTATTCTTTCTCAATCTTTGATTTTTGAATCTAATATACATATACATATACATATATATACATATATATTATAATATTGTAATTGATTATTGCACATTATAAAGAGAGTAAATCCGAAGGAGTAGTTAGGAAACAACATGAATTGAATCCAAAGGGAAGTTGGGTACTATCTGCGAGTAAAATCTTAGTTTTCATATTTTAGCATTTGTATGATAAAAGTTTGGGTTTGTTTTATGCCTTAAGGAATTTTATTCACGAAAACCTAAAAACTAAAACCTTAAACTCCCCCAAACGAAATATCAATTTTTTATTTATTGGAATCTCAATTGTTTTATATTAAAACAGTAGAATTTGTTTAGTTATTGCAATTTTAATATTTTATATTCTATTTCTATTCCAATTTTTCTCATGTGCAATGGATTCTAAGAAGAAAATAAGATAGGAAATAGTGTGTAAGGTACGAATTTTTCTATTGGTAGTTTGCAATGCTTATTTATGTACTTTAAATATGAATCCTTTTTCACTTCAAGTTAGTGTATGTAAAGGTTGAATAGAATATAATGGATTTAAATTGTAAGTTTTAATTCTTGAAATAGAGGAGCTAATTCTACTATATTAATATAAGATAAGTTTGGTATTTGATTCTATTTTATTAATGCAAATCTATTTGTTTGGCTATGGATATTAGCTTTTTTGTAAGTTATTGTATTGAGTTAGACTTGTATGAAATTGGAATTTTTGACATTTTCAATGATTAGTAGAGAAAGCGAAAATCTTAACATTCTTAGGAATATTTAGACAGCCTAAATTACATACATATAAATATATTATTAGCATACAACTAATCATGCATTAATCATGTAAAATAAATAGGTTATAAATAACATTAAAACCCATAGGAATGAAATTAAAGATAATTATGGAAATTAATCAATAATCAAAGGCGAAGAAAGGAGTTTTCCTTACATAGACTTAGTGTGTAAACGCCGGTGAGGTATATTATATACATAATATATATTAATGGTAGTATGTTAGGAGAGCAGCTAAATGGCTAAGTTAAAGGGATGCGAGGTCAGTCAAAATTACATAAATGTCTATTCAGCTAATCTGGTTACCAATAATGTGACTTTTGGTCTGATATAAGACATCACCTATAATAAGTACCCACGGTGGACGTGAGGTTGGTCCCAATTATATAAGATAAATCTGCTTGACTAATCTGGCTACTTGTACCTATGTATAAGCGGACTAATGTAAGACATCATGGATTGAGTATGGGCCATAATACGGATTATCTACTAGGTGCGGGTAGTAGGAAATCTTGAAAAGGGCCCGTTTCAGGGTTGAGGTATTAAGTGCCTACTGTAGGGTCCGCTTCTTCTAATAAATGAAGTATTATGTTGTTGTATGTGATTTCTTACGATGTCAGCTAGAAAGTACCAGAGAGGGGTCTGCCTTGGGTTAGGTATTAAATGACGGGGATATGCTTAAGATATAAGTATTAAATGATCAGAGTCTGCCTAATTTCCATTAAAGAGGTTTTAAGCGACTTAGGTACTTCATCTCACATTGTTAGATATGATTGACAGTAGTTGTGTTGGACTGGGAAGAGCCTGTATCCAAGAGTTGAAAGTACATTATGCAATTGGATTAGAAAAGCATCCGGGCTTACATTTGGAGGTATACTTGGTAGGATATAGTATAGGATGCGTAAGACATATTTCTTGTCTAAGATATTGCCTAAACACTATAATGGTAAGGCTTCATATTTTCATTCACTGGACATTATTGTTCTGACCCTTTCCTTATTAAAACATACTCATTAGGGGAACCATGCTGATAGAGGAAAAAAAGTTGGCGGCGGAGGCATATGGCTATATATATATATATATATATATATATATATATATATATCTATTTTTGATTTATTTTGATGTACCCAGTTTCATGCATTGATGTGATTTTGAGATACTTTATTTTTTATTAATGGGATGATATGATGTTTTTATGAGATTTGAAGTTTTATGAAATGGGTATTCATTTCTAATATTATATTTATTTCCTTTCACTGTGAGTTTATGATAGCATAGATAGATAGCTCTGTATATTGTTCATTGTATCAATTTTACCAACCAATAGCTCACTTTGGAATGGGCCTAAGAATCGATGGGCTTTTATTGGGTTGAAAATTAAGCCCAATTTAAGGTGTGGAATTAGGTTTAATCCTTTTACTACAAATTTATAAGCAGTTTGCTTTTACTTATCTAGCTATTTAGCTTAATTCATCAACCCTAATGATAAATAAAAAAAAGAAAATATCTATTGAATATAATGCATTCAATTTCTTTATTCTATTTCTAGTTCTAGAAAAGAGGGAATGTTCCATCGAATCACATGTAGAGATGTTGTTACATTTGGTATCAGTGCTTAGGTTACCCAATCAACAAGGGTAAAAAAACCTTATTTGTTACTTTTGAAAGTATTTTTCAAAACCTTACTATATATACTTATATATATATATATATATATATATATATGCAAACACACTAGGCAATTATTCATTTCAGCAAATAATACTATCTTAGGAAGTTGTAACTAAAAGTAATACCTATATATAGGCTGAAAACAACGGCTCAAAGGCTAGGAACCCCTGTATCCATGAGATACCCACTATACAAGGAAATCCAGAATGGTTCAAGCAATACCCAAGACATGTGGGGGCAAGTTCTCATTCCTCAACAAGCTGTACTAGTGGCACTCACTACTTCGTCAGTTGAAGCAACACCCTCCCCACTACATTTCTCTAAAATGTGCAAAGACTTTTAGAATATAGGAGGATTGGTGCATACGAGAGCTGAAGGTTTTGTGGAAACAAAGGCTTGGATTAAAGACGGTGAATGTATATTTAGGAGCTTGGATGGGAAGATTAGATCAAGAGGAGGATGGTTGAATGGCATCTTCATTGGGAGGCGCTAAATTGCTAGACCATAGTAGTTGAGCATAATGCCGAGGAAGAAACCACTTAGGATAAATCGGAACTCTCCTTGAGTTGTGATTCATGTCCAAAGCTGAAATAAGTTTGCAATTGGAAAATTTTATACAACTTATGCAAGTGACTCCAAGTTAAAGGAGTATATCTATAATTTCACGAAAGTAGCTAAGTCTGGATTAAGTCCAATTTATGCCCCATGGAAAAGGCTATGAATTTTGTTAAAGGAATGAAAGAATCTACTTTTGACCCAAGTACCCACGGGCACCACTTATGAGATGATAGTTGAAATGGCTTAGTTGTAAACTGCTGGTAGTAGGGAGAAGGAAAAGGTTGGAACAATGCAAAATCAAGGTGGAGCTAAGAAAGGAGGATTTTGGATGGACAAGAAGGCCAATGAGAAAATAAAGAAGGGAAGTATAACATGTCATAGATGTTAGAAGAAGGGACATGTTGCTAAGGACCACAAGGTTAGCTTGATGAGGAGTTCAAACAAAAATTCTTTCACCTCTATGAGGAGGGACTCTACAAGAATTAATGTTTAAAGATAGCAAAAGAGGGACGGAGTGGGCAAGCTTATGCCATTGAAGCCGTACCTATCTTGAGTAGACCTCCTCCTAAAAATCAAGGAAAAGCTGCAATGGAAGGTATAATTGTTACTTTCGGCAATTCTATTCATACCTTATTTAACTCGGGAGCATCACATTCATTCATAGCTAGAAAATATGGTTAACTCACTGAGTTTAAATACCAAAGTGTCACAAATCCAATAGTCTTATTAAATCCTATTAGAGGGTCGACACATCTTTCTTTGATTTGTAAATCCCTAGTTGTGAACATATATAACATCAATTTTACATGTAACGTGTATGTTCTTGGTTTTGAAGAGTATGGACTTGGGATGGATTAGTTATCTTACTACAAGGCTATCATAGATTGTGATAGGAAGGTCATTTGGTTAAGGAGTTGTAGGGTATGAGAGATAGATGTTCGATGTACACCCTAAAACTCAGTCGATTTAAGCTATTTATATTCTCTGAGCCTATTACATGGTGAACACTCATCCATGCCCATAATTAGAGACCTTTTTGACATTTTTGACCACCACTCCCACCTTGAATGGGGATTGAATTTAGGACCGATCTAGAGAAGGACGCTAGACCTATCACGCTGCTATTAAGCATATGGCCCCTAGTAAAGGAGAGTTGGACAAGTAGATTTTGGAGCTATTGCAAAAGGGATTTATTCATCGTAATATTTCTAAATAAGGCGCACCAGTTGTCTTTTCGACTAAGGCAGACCACTCTTTAAGGCAATGCACCGACTATCGTGAGCTTAACAAGGTGACCAAGAAAAATAGATATTCTTTACCTAGAATTGATGATTATTTTGATCATCTTGTTGGAGCCGAAATCTTTTCTCAATTGTACTTAATTGCTGGATTCATCAATTGAGGATAACCGAGGATAGTAAGTAGATGACCGCTTTTTGCACTCTAAATGGATTATATGAATGGGAATTGATGCCTTTAGGGTTGAAAAATGTCGTTGTGTAATACTTTGTGGATCTGATGAATAGAATCTTTATGGGCAGTTGAATAAGTTTATCGTAGTATTTGTAGATAACATTTTAGTGTTCTCCAAAAGTGATAGTGAGAATAAAAAACCACTTAAAGATGAAACTAGGAACTTTGAGAAGGCATCGACTAAAACCTAAATTCTCAGAGTGTCATTTGTAGAAGAAAGAGGTAATATTTCTTGGCCATATTGTTTTCGAGAGGGGTTTGTCTGTGGATCCTACAAAGGTTGAAGCTATTCAAGATTGGAAGATTTTGAAGAACGCCACAGAAGTTGAGTTTTCTTGTGCTGGCTAGTTACTATAGGAAATTCATTAAAGACTTTGCAAAGATAGCAGTCACGCTAACCCGCTTAACCAAGAAAAATCTAGTTTTTACATGGGATGAGAAATGCATGGACACATTTGAGAAGCCGAAGAAGCTGTTAGCTGGTGCATCGATACTTACTATTCTAGATGGGGATGAAGCCTTTCGCAAATTACATCGATGCATGTGGTAAGGGATTAGGAGTTGTTATTATGTAAGAAGAAAGAGTGATAGTCTATGCAAGTAGGCAGTTGAAGGACCATGAGAGGAGTTACCCAATCCAGGACTTGGATTTAGAGGCTATCGTCTTCACTTTGAAGATTTGGAGGCACTATCTTTTGGGAGAAAGGTTTGAGTTATTCATTGACCACAAATCCCTCAAATACCAATTTTCCAAAAAAGATTTGAATATTAGGTAGCAGAAATGGATGGAGTTTATAACGTCATATGGCTTTGACATACAGTACACCCTTAGAAATGGGAATGTCGTCATCGACGCCCTTAGCCTGATGCATACTACTCTTGGTGCGATATATGAGTGGAGGCAGTTGGAGTTCCTCTCAAATTTCAATTTCCAACTGCCAACAGAACCCACTCTAGGCTATTTATCAATGATGGGTGTTAGGCTAGCATTGATGGGCCATATTGGGTTAGAATTAAAGAAAGATGCGACGATATTAGGTATTTTGGAAAAACTAGGTAAAGGAGAGTGTTTCCTCCATGTCAGTAGATATGTAATAGAAGAAAGAGGATGTTTAAGAAAATATGGATACCTTTGTGTTCCTTTGGTGGAGGATATTTTAGTGGAAGTTATGGCCAAGTGTCACCATTCTAAGATAACCATTCGTCCAATAGAGGTAAAATGTATAGGGATATAAAGCGGATTTTCTATTGGTCCAGGATGAACTAGAGGGTGGCGGAGTTTTCCTCTAGGTGTTTAACATGCCAAAAGATAAAGGCGAAAAAGGGGAAGCTCAAAGGACTATTGTTATTGCTAGAGGTACCAATTGGAAGTGGAATCACATATCGATGGACTTTATAAATAGGTTGCCTAGGAGTCAAGGAGGCAATGAAGCTGTTTGGGCTATAGTGGATATACTCACCAAAAGCGCCTACTTTATTCAAGTTAAGAGCAAGAGGACTGCAATATCCCTTTCACAAATTTATATTAAAGAAGTGGTATGACTTCATGGAGTTCCAGTTAGCACTGTTAGTGATATAGACCTTTATTCGCTGTCGAATTTTGGAGATGTCTATAGTCATCCCTAGGAACAACGTTGAATCTTAGCACCACTTACCACCCATGCACTGATGGTCAAACTAAGGTGTAAATAGGATTTTAGAAGATTATGATAGCTTGCATCATGAATTTTGAAGGATATTAGGAGCGGCATTTAACCTTAGTAAAGTCCCGTATAATGATAGTTACCAAGCGATGATTGACATGACACCTTTTGAAGCATTATATGGGAAGCAATGCAAATGGCCTAGTTATTGGTGGGAAACCATTGATAAAATTATATTTGGATCAAATTTGATCCGAGATACCTCTGAAAAGATAGAGATGATTGGACGGTGAATGAAGGCCACGCACGACTGTCAGAAGCCCTACGTTGATAATTGAAGGAAATAGTTGGAGTTTGAAGTATGATACATGGTGTTTGTTAAGGTTTCCCCTCTTGGAGCATGGAACTAGGAAGCTTCACAACAAAGAAATTAGGCTGGTTTGAGTATAATGGGGAGAAAATCCAACCGAAAGCATGTAGAAAACGGAAGAGAAGATGAATGCTTCTCATCCCGAACTTTTCTCCGGTAAATTTTCTCTCTTTAAAATTTAGGTTTTGTTTGTATCGTGGTTGCAAAATTGGATGGTAGGGGATGGTTGCCACACTTTTACCATTATTTTTGCACTCACGTAGAATCTTATGCATATTTAGGATGTTTGGCTACATGCCTATATGTCATGATCTTGTATTCATGCTAGGATTGAGCTCACTTACAGTTAGCTGCATACACAATCACATTGCAATTTTGATCAAGTAGATAGTTAGGTGGATAACATAGTTATAGAGTGCTTGTTACTCTGTCTGTCCCTTAAGGATTTCGTGGGCGAAATCCTTCTAAGGGGGAGGATGCAATACCCTGTAAAAAATTAATAAGAAATTAATAAATTATTAATGAGACTAAAAATGTATAAATGTCAAAATTTGGATATGAAATTTACACAATTGCATTCGTGGTAATTTTTTCATTAATTTTCATGTATAGAGTTTTGTAATCGGACCTCAAACGGAAAAGTCATTGACGTTTGAAGTTTTTGAATTTAAAATAATTTAAATGAATTCAAAGTAATCAAATGAATTCAAAATTTGAATTTAAATATTGTTAATGTATAAACTAAATAAGATAATAAATATTTTTAAGTTAACGGATAATTAACGTTAGAGAAAAATGTTGAGGTTAATTATAAAATAGGAATTAAATAAAAAAAGATATGACAAGCAATAATTCACGTTCCGAAAAAGGGGTCTGGTCGACTACCTCACCTTGATTGGTTGACCGTTGGCGGTCGAATGCTTTAGGGTGAGCGGTCGACTGGTGCTTGAGAGGCGGCTAGGGTTAGGTCAGACACTAAGGACCCAAATTTTATTATTTTAAACCGAACTAAATCTGATGGTTCAGGTGCATTCTAACCACTATAAATAAGAGGTTAGCCCCTCAATTTTATTCACAAATTATTTAGAATGCCAACGAAGCTTCGTTGGTCTTCTTCTACGATTAGATTCAAGAGTTCAAGTCCAAAGGGAAAAGGTAATTGATTTTTACAGATACACGTTTTCTATTTTTATTCTTTCTCATTCTCTTAATTCTGAATCTAATTTATATATACAATTGAATTATTGTACATTTCAAAGAGGGGAAATATGAAGGAGTAGTTAGAAAATAATGTGAATCGAATCCAAAGGGAAGTAGGATACTATGTGTGAGTGAAAATCTTAGTTTTTCACATTTTAGTATTTGTATAGTAGAAGTTTGGATTTGTTTTATGCCTTAGGAAATTTTGTTCATGAAGACCCTAAAACTAAAACTCCAAAATTCCTCTAAACGAAATATCAATTCTTAAGTTATTGGAATCTCGATTATTTTATATCAAAATAGTAGAATTTGTTTTGTTATTGCAACTTGAATATTTTATATTCTATTCCACATTTAACTCTACTCTATTGACTAAAGGTTTCTAAGAAGATAAGAAGTTGGAAAATGGTGTATAAGGTACAAATTCTATTATTGTAGCTTGCAGTGTCTATTTCCATAATTTAAATATGAATCTCTTTTTCACTTTAAGTTCGTATATGTAAAAGTTGAACAGAATATAAAGGGTTTAAATTGTAAATTTTAATCCTTGAAATAGAGGAGTTGATTCTACTATATTAATATAAAATAAGTTTGATATTTTATTCTATTTTACTAATTCAAGTCCATTTGTTTGGCCAATGATATTAGTTATTTTCTAAGTTCTTGTATCAAGTTAGACTTTCATGAATTTAGAAAATTTGACATTTTAAACGATTAATACAAGAAGCAAAAATCTTCGCACACTTAGAAATATTTAGTTAGCCTAAATTACGTACGTATAAATATATTAGTGTATAAATATATCATTAGCTATAATAATTACATATTAACCATATGGAATAAATAGGTTATGAATAACATTATAACCCATAAGAAGGAAGTTAAAGATAATTATGAAAATTAGTCCATAATTAAATGCGAAATAGGGAGTTTTCTTATATGGACTTAGTGTGTAAATGCAGGCGAGGTATACTATATACATAGTATATATATACAGTAGTATGTTAGGAGAGCAAAAAAATGGCTAAGTTATAGGGATGTGAGGTCAGTCAAAAGCACACAGAAGTCTGCCCAGCTAATTTGGCTATCAGCAGTGTGACTTTGGGGCCAATATGAGACGTCACATATAATAAGCACCCACGGTGGACACAAGGTTGGTTCCAATTCTATAGGGTAAATTTGCCCAACTAATCTATCTACTAGTACCCACGAATATATAAACTAATGTGATACATCACGGTTTGGGCATGGGTCATAATACAAATTATCTATTAGGCCGATAGTGTGGAATCTCGAAATAGGCCCGCTTTGGGGTTAAGCTATTAAGTGGCTATTATAGGGTCCACCTCTTCCAATAAATTAAGTGTTAAGCAGATGTATGGATTTCTTACGATGTTAGCTAGGAAGTACCAAAGAGGGGTCTGCCTTGAGTTAGATATTAAATGTCAGGGATTTGCTTAGGATATAAGTGTTAAATGATCAGAGTCTACCTAATTTCCATTAAAGAGTTATTAAATTACTTAGATACTTCCTTCCATACAGTTAGGACATGATTGTCGGTAATTGCATTAGACTGGAAAAGGCCTTTGGCCTACTGTTGAATGTACGTTATGAAGTTGTCAGGAAAAGCCTTCGGGCTTACAGTTGGAGGTATATTTGGTAGGATATACTATAGGATCTGTAAGACATATTTCTTATCTAAATGATACTGTTCGAATACTATTTGTGGTAGGACTTATGATTTTCATTCACCAGACATTGTTGTTCTGACCCCCTCCTCATCAAAACACATACGTTAGGGGAATAATGCTGATAGAGGAAACAAAGGCGGTGATAGAGACTTGTGGTAGTTTGTTTATCTATTTATGTTTTTTATGCACTTTGACATAACCAGTTTCGGACATCGATGTTACTTTAAGACATTGTGTTTTGGATATTTGGGACGAAATGCTATATTTCTGAGATTTGAATTTTTATGAAATGGATACTTATTTCTGATATTATATTTTATCTTTTCCACTATGAGATTCTAATAACATGGATTGATACCTCTATATAGTGTTCACTGTATTGATTTTACTAACCAATTATTAGCTTTGGAATGGGCCTAAGGTTCGATGGGATTTTATTGATTCAAAAATTAGGCTCGTTTTGATGTTGGTTGTTACACCAACACATTGATATATTTTGTTGATCTTATGAATTGCGTTTATAGATATCAACTAAATAAGATTGTATTTATGTTCGTGGACAACATCCTTGTTTATTCAAGGACAGAGGAAGAAAAAAATGAGCATTTTAAGATGGTGCTTGAGGTGTTGAGGAAGCACCCACTGAAGCCAAAGTTTTCAAAGTGTCACTTTTGGAGAAGGGAAGTGCAATTTTCGGGTCACATTAATTTTGAGCGGGATATTGATATAGACACTGCAAAGGTGGTGGTAGTAGTACATGATTGGGATCAACCCAAGATTGCTACATACATGAGAAATTTCCTTGGATTGGTAGGATACTATAGACATTTTATTAAGGACTTCTCTAAGGTAGCGGCCTCATTAACCTACTTGACGAAGAAGAATCAAACTATTATATAGGAGGCTAAGTGTGAGCAGATGTTCATGACTCTGAAGGAGAGGTTGACGAGCACACCAGTGTTAGTCATTCTGAGCAAGAATAAGTAGCCAACAGTGTACACAAATGCCTACAATGCTGGATAAGTGCGGTGTTGATGCAGAGGGGAAAGGCTGTCACAATGCTAATCGACGGCTAAAACTTCATGAGTAGAAGTACCTAACTCATGATTTGGAGTTGATGATAGTATTCGCTTTGAAGTCTTGGAGGTATTATTTGCTTGGGGAGAGATTCTAGTTGTATACGGACCATAAAATCATCGAAGTAACTCTTCTTCCAGAAGGATCTTAACCTTCATCAACCGTGAAGGTTAGAGTTACTGGCCTCCTACCACTTTGACATTTCCTATATGCCCGATAAGGGAAATGCAGTTGTTAATGCTTTGAGTAGGAGACATGCGAGCTTGGGAGTGATGTTCCTAGAGTGGAAGCGGTTAGAGTTTACCACTAGCTATGATTTTAGAGCTCAATATGAACTAGAGCTGGAAGTGTTGGCTAGCCTGATGATCAGACTTACCTTAATTGAGAGAATCATTACAATTCAGATGTGAGATGCTAGACTAGCGGAGATCATCTTGAAGATAAAGGAAGGAGTAGAGTTTGACAAGATGAAGCAGTGAGGGCTCGAGTACTCGACCATGATGATCATCTTAGTAAAGGCAGAAGATTATGTGTTCCAGTGACATATACCTGATACGAGGAAGACATTTTTCTAAGGAAGTGATGAAAAAGAAAATTGGGACATTCATCTTGAAGTGCATGAAATATCAGTTGGTACAAGCAAAGAAGAAAAAGTGGAGTGGGCTGCTGCAACTTCTCAAGATTCAAAAATGGGAGTGGGGATTCATCTCGAAGTGCATGAACTATCAGTTGGTAAAAGCAAAGCTGTTGTCCTGCCTTTGGACTAGGAATAATCTAGAAAAACTGGATAGATGGTGCTTGGAATTATCAAGAAGGAAATTCCGAAGAGACCGCCCAGGAGTCCAAAAACCAATCATAGACAAAGCCACGAAGTCAAAGCCAAAATTATCCACTGCAACAAGGTAATGGGATCCCCCGGTTGGGGATCCATACCGACTCTCGCCGGTGATCGGTACCGACTACCAAAAACAACTTGGGTCGACCCCATCTTCTGCCTGCAAGCTTATCTCGATGCCAAGAGTCTATACCCAAAGTTGATTTGTTGAATCAGTGCAGTTTTTTATCGATCTCTATGAAATCCTGAATTTGTTTCCTACAACTCCATCATTTGAACACAGGAAAAAGCTAAGATTTATGCAAACAACTATGGATTCACGAAGCTTACCATAAGATGATCCAAGCTAAGGAGTTGAAGACTCAAGAACGGATCGATACCGACTCTCACCCGAGGATTACCAAGTCCCATATATTGCTGAGCTGGCACTTATCTTTTTAGGAGAATGAGTCAATTCAAGCACAAGGCTTAGAGATATTAGATGCGAGATATTTTTCCCCTACCTCTATAAATAGGAAGGTAGGGATCACTTTTGGGGATCTTTCGGCTCTAGTTCCAATATTCCTTATACTCTATAACTCAGAAATTCTAAGTGTTGGAGCTTTACCAAGCTCTAAGAACTTTTTCCTCCAAATCAGAAATAAGCAATAAAACTTCAATGTGAATACAAGCCTTTCCTTTTCGAACCACTATAAATGATCGTTTCTTGTTTATTTACTCATTTCCATTTGCTTTTCTTCGTTTAATCTTTATAACATAAACTTTTGGGAGTTTATGCCATTTTTAGGTAAAACATTTTGGCGCTTTCACCGAGAAGGGCATATTCTCGGGTCATTTGAATCCATCATCCACTATCCTATTTCCCGTATCCAAGAGACAGATCCAAATTCTCAGTCTTTTAATCATACTACTTAGATGTCTAAAGATCTACCAAAAAAGCTTTCTACCATGGCCTATCAAGAAGAGATCGTTCTACTAATTCTAGAGCTATCACTGAAACAGAGAATCAGAATCCTCAATAAGGAGATGGAGTTGTCCAACTGACATAACCCGAGATCCATACTCCAACCGATGTTGTGATCGGAGTGGAGATGGATAGGATGATGAAGCAGACGGAAGACATGTTCCAAGTTTGCCAAAAAGAGATGAAAAACTCGGCTCAACAGAGCATGAGGCTACTGAATGAGTTGGCTCAAAAAAGCCGCAGACGGAGTAGAAGGGATTCTAGCTCAGAGTCAGAGATTTCTTCATCATTCGAGCAAAGATGAAAGGATAGAAGGAAGAAGAAGGCTCCATACACTACTAGGACTCTCAGCAAGAAGGAATACGTACCCCAGCCCCACAATCAGGACTCATTACCGAACCCCACTTGGGACTCGGTACCGACTCCTAATATGGTGGGCCTAGAACCCATCTTCCAATGGGGAGTGTAGACGCAGTCCCTAGATATGTTGCTGGAGGTTAGAACTTGGGAACCCATGCTAACGCTGACGATGCTGCATATGAGAGTCAAATGGGAGGCTGATGGATGAATGGAATCCCTGACATTCGAGGAGCCTAGGAATCAAGCTCTTTCTCGAGAATTTTCGCTGGGCCGAACACTTGGGATAGGACCCAATTACCGCCGTTCAGTCGAACATGTTGACACAGACTATCTGGAGGATATGGTTAGGAGGTTGGTTGGTGAAAATATATCCATAACTAATGATATTAGGAAACTTATGCTAGTTGAAACCCATTCATAAAAACATCCTTCATGCGAGATACCCCTAGAGATTCAACATGCCAATGATGCCATTGTACGAAGGAATGACAGATCGTATGCAACACTTCTTCAGATATGAATGGCATATGGATTCAGCCAGGGCTTCAGATGCTGTGATGTGCCGTTTTTTCCCAATTTTCTTAGAAGGGATGGTTACAATGTGGTTCACTTAGCTTCCACCGATGTCCATATCATCTTTTGTTAAATTGTCACAGAAATCCGTGGAACAATTTCGTTTGCATACCTCACGTCCGAAGCATGTGATGTCATTGTCTAATGTTTATGAAGTTGAAGAGAGTTGTTAAGGGACTAATTAAACTAGTTCCATACAGCCGTAATAGAAATAACAAATCAAAGGAGGATATGGTGTTGATGGCTCTTTGTAGAAGAGGTCACCATCACTCGAATTTTGGGGATGGATAGAAAAAGAAACTGTCAACAATGTAAGATTTCTATAGTAAAGCTAATGAGTATTTACGTCGAGAGGTCGTGCATAAGCATCCATAGAGGATTGATGCTAGAGGTTCAAATGAGTCGATTCAGAGAAATATTGATGCAAAGCAATCTGGGGAAAGCTTAAGACATGTTGATGTGAAAGTTTAATCAGAACAAAGGAAGAAAAAGACAATGATGGGACAAAGAAGGGAAAGCCAGATAACATGAGTCATTTCAATGGTCCTAACTATACAATTATACCGAATTAAACAATTTGATAGAGAACATCTATTTGGCTACTCAGAACATCCAACCGTATAGGAAGCCTGCTCTTAGGGAGTCAACTAAGAAAAAGAGGAAGTTGGACAACTTCTGCAGATTCCATGCAACTCAGGGTCATAATGCTAATGAGTGCAGGTACTTATGTGACATGATTAAAGAATTAATTAAAAAAGAAATTGTAGCTATATGTGAAATCCCCACAGGATGGCGGGCAAGGAAATTCTAGTGCCCTTGGGACCTCTTCCTAGTGGGGTAAGTTGAGCCCGACGCTGATGCATTCGGGCAGCCAGAAAAACGATAAGTGATAAACACAATTATCGGTGGGCCCCATCCTACCGATAAGAGCTTTGCAAAAATTGATATATATTGGAGCTCTAAAGCATGCTGAGAACGAAAGTTGTTATGCTATCGAGGATGGAGCTCCGGCAAAAAATCTCAAACTAAGATAGATGACACTATTTTTTCAAACAGGAATGCTGAAGGAGTCGTGGCTCCGACGATTGACCCACTCGTGACCTCTGCCATGATTGCTCCTACTATTGTACATAAAAGTGCTTATTTACTGTGGGAGTTCAGTCAATATTCTATTCAAAAAAGCTCGATCAAATGAAGTTGGAAGAGAGAGAGATTTGAAGCCTTATAGATCCCATATACAGGGTTTCCATAGGATGGCTGCTGAAGCAATCAAATTTGTTGAATTACTAGTTGAACTTGGTGAGGGTGACTACAGGTGAGTGCGGGTCATTCCGTTTTTAGTGTTGGATATTTATTCTGCTTATAATGCATTATTGAGCTGACCGATCCTAGCCGATTAGAGCAACCATGGCTCCTTGGTGTCTATGAAATTCCCTACTAACAGTGGACTGATGATCATGCATGGAGATCAAGTAGTTGACTGTGAATGTTATGTCGTTGAACTGAAAGAAATAAGGCATAAAGAGAAAGGAAAGAATATAGGGGGTCCTCTTCATAAAGGCTTTGGAAGCATAGCAACTACCGCTTGAGCCCTAGCTTGGGTAAAGCAGTTATCTCTACGATGACATGGACCGACGAAAAGAGCTGAAGGACAGATGAGCATCTCTTTCTGAATTGACAATCATTTTTCCAGTCAATGGGGATGGCCTAAATAGAGTCCTGAAGGTCGGATCTCGGCTCGGTATTGGTGTGATGAGGGAGCTAGTTAGTTCTCTCTGGGAAACCTGGATGTGTTTTACCTGGACACACTCGGATATGTATGGGATCTCACCTGGGATAGTGAGCCATTCATTAAATAATTCTAGGCACGTTCCTATAAAACAGAAACATTACAGCTTGGGTCCAGAGAGATTCACTAGGAGAGATCCTCCGCGCTTAAAGAAGAAGTGGATAAGCTCAAGGATAACGACTTCATCCGTAATGCCTTATACTCGATATGGGTATCAAATCCTATTTTGGTAAAGAAAGGAAATGGGAAGTGGAGAAAATGCATTGACTATTCATACTTGAATAAAGCATGCCCGAAGGACAGCTTTCTGCTTCCAAGGATAGATCAGTTAGTGGACTCAACTGTTGGACATGAGTTACTTTTGCTCATGGAAGCATACTCTGGGTATGATCAAATCCTGATACATATCCTAGATCAAGAACACACCAGTTTCATCATCGACCTTGGACTCTATTGCTATCTGGTCATGCCCTTCAGACTAAGGAATGCAGGAGCGATTTACCAGAGACTCGTGAATCGGATGTCAAATGACCAATTGGACAATCGATGGGTAGGTTGAAGCCGTGAATAAAATTATTAAGTCCAATCTTAAGAAATGATTGCAGAAGGACAAAGGCAAGTAGGTCAATGAACTCCCATTAACACTTTAGGCATATCGAACCACCCACAAGACAGCAACTGGCCATTCTCCGTTTGCCTTGACATATGAATCAGAGGCCATGATCTCGATCGAACTGGAGGTACCTTCTCACTGAGTCGCCAATTATAATCCACAGATGAATGAGCAAATCCTTCTAGAGTCTTTTGATATGATTGATGAGAAATGGACTGAAGCTGACTTGAGAGCAGCTGTGCATAGACACCAAATTGAATGATATTATAACACCAAAGTTAGTAGTCGAACCTTTGAAGCAGGCAATTTTTTTTCAAATGAATCTTCTTGGCCCTAATAACTTGGGCTCGATTTGGGAAGGTCTGTACACAATAGAGGAAAAGCTTGGAGACGACACTTTCATGTTGACAACTATAGACAGGATATCACTCCCAAAGCCGTGGAATGGTGAGCATCTATGATGCTATTTCACTTAGAGAATAAATTTGTAAATAATTGGCCAGAGCCGTGTAATAAGACAAACTTTTGTCACATTCTGTATTCAATCAAATAAAACGTCCTTTTAAGCCAGGAACTCTGTCTCTCCCTTTCTTAAGAGTTATGATTTAATCAACTCGAAGGAAACTATATATAATTAATGCAGGTGAACAGGTACTCGAAGATAGGTACCGGCCTAACTTCTACACCCGATGATTGGCCCTATGAAGTCCCTTTTTGACGTCCGAAGATTGACGTTAGCCGATTCTTGCCTTCAGATTGAGGGCAGGAGTATAAACATAAGCCAGACATAATATAACCATCTACATCCCGACTCTGGCTCCTAAAGTAGGAGCCAAAATATAAAAATAAGTCGAACATGATATAACTGTCCACTTCCTAACTCTTTCCTTTGGATTGAGAGCAAGAGAATAAACACAAACTGGATGCGATACGAGCCTCCATACTCTAACTCTCATTCCCAAAGTAGGAATCAGAGTATAAACTTAGGCTGGATGGAACACGTCCATCCGCAAAGTAGTCCTTGCCTTTGGATTGATGATAAGAGCACAAACTTAGAACTAGACATGACACAACCATCCATATGCCAACTCTTACCCTCAGATGGAGTGTAGGAGTATAACTCAAAAAGGGCATGATACGGCCGATCACTCAATCAACTATAGTCTTTGGAATAAGGGTAGATGTATAAATGAAAAAGAGTGTGTCAAATCCATCTGATCCTTTACCTCTTGCCCAGAGTGGGCAGAGTAGAAAGTCCATGCTTGGAGTAAAGCGGGATCCAATTTATAAGCCTTCGGTGAATGCCTAGAATTAGGAGTGATCGAACGCTAACATCCTAGATGAGGATGTATGAACTATAATTTTAAGTAGTTAACTTAAATCCACGCCCAAAGTTTGGCACGGTTGGGACTTATTATCCTAGAAATGGATATTCAAGCCATTGTTTTAGGAGGTTTACCCTAAGGATTGCTTTACATTCACTAGAATGATGCAAATCAGCAAATTACAAAATGAATAAAGGACCTGATCGGAAAATGATCACAAAAAGAGATAAATCACAAGTATATTGAATGGAAAGCGCATTTATTAAGTACTTAGACAAATTCGAACAAAGATTTTACAAAATAAAAGTCATTGTTATTAACGTTAAACCAGGAAAGTTACTAAAAGTGGTTCACACCAAAAGAAAAAAGCAGCAACGAGGGTTCAAATCCGCACAAGGCTGATCAACAAATAAAAAGGAGTCTATATATGGAAAAACAAACTGGAAACTATTTCTTTTTGAACTTCTTTCTCTTCTTAGAACCAGGGGTACTTCACTCGAGCTTTCTCCTTACCTCTTCCTTTATTGCCTTGGCTTTTAGAGGAAGTGCTTACAATGACCCAGCAGGCGCACTCTGATAGCTTTTGATGGGAGAAATGGAGGCTGGTTAATGCTTTTTGAAAATACCGTCGACGTACTTCGAGCACCCTTGGGCGGAGGAATGTAAACTGGAGTGAAAATGGTTTTTTCGGGTAAAGCGGTCAACAACAGAGGATGGAACACTTATATTTGCTCCTACTTCATTTGACCGAAAAGGAGGATATCACCATAAGTTTTTGCTCAAGCTCATGCATGGAGGGAGCTAACAAGGACTGGGAGACCTCAGTAATAACAACGTCCTCATCAGCTTGAGCCCTCTGATTCCCGTCATTTCCTTCTTCCAACAAAGCATCAATCATACGCTCGTTAAGGTTTGGGATCTCTTCAACCGGGTGATAGGAATAGTTATCATAATCATGACGATTACGGACTCCATCGCCGATATTTATAGCCCCAGTTGAGAGTCCTTAGGAGGAAGCCGAGCAATGGCAGGCTAACCTATAGCTAAACAAATATAAAGAGGGAGATTAGTGATGTCGACCGACAACACGTCAACTCTTTGGAAAATAGGAGAAGTCAACGGGATACCTTCTTCGGTTTGAACTTCCACATGAGCTGGTGTGCTGCCGGGAGTTCCCTCAGGAATAGGGGAGAGAAAGTGAATTTATGAAGCTGTCGCTTCTTTAGGTCATAACTAGCATTGGTATAGGAATCAATTGTGGAACTAGGAGCAGCTTGAGTCCTAAGAGTTTGACCAGCTGTAGCATCATGATGCGTAGAGCCGGAACCTTTGCTAACTCATTTTGAGCGGTTGCATTAAGTTCTAATGAATAAGATGCTGGTTTTCATGGAGGATTTTGGCTCATCTCCCTTTAAAATCTCCTTTCCCGACTGCTCCATTTCATTATTATCACTCTTAAGAAATTCTCTCTTCCTCGATAACCCATTCCTAGGCACCGGTAAGCATCACAGGGTAATCTTCCTTACACCACTCCAGATTCTAAACTTTGAGAACATTGCATTGTACCGAGTGATCGGTGGCTAAAACTTCTTCATTATCTGCTCTTTTACTCGCTCCTTAGCCTGCTTTACTGCAGCTTCATCTTCTCACTTGATGGGGGCATCGACGTCCCTGACCTTTTCATGTGCATTGTCCCTCTCTATCCTGACGTCGACGAACTCCTCACATGCATCCTGAGCAATTTTCTGCACTTTATCTTTTTCCTTGGTCTCACGCTCAAGCTTAATTTAAAATTTAGCTACGTTCCTCTTGGCAACATCCTTTTACATCACAAGCTCGTGGTTCTAATGATGCGCTTGTTTGATTTCATTCAAATGCTTGGATCTCTCTACTTCAAGTGCTTTAATGGCCTCCATGGCCTTCTTCTTCACTTCAGCTTGAAATTTTCTTGAATTCTCGAGTTTAATATTAAGAGAAGGTATGATTCTGTCATTCTTGGCCACGATGAGCTTCTGATTCTCTATCTCCTGTTGCCTTTCTATTGAGACTTTTGAGATTTTTTCAGCCAGTTTTGCCCATTTGTTGTATATATTATGGATATTGATCATGCAGTCAGTTGTCCTCTTTTGGACTTCATAATAATTCTCTTTATGTTTTGGCATGAACATAACCCCATCGAAGTAAATGTTGGGATTTCGTTCTTAAGCTCGACCATCCCCCCAATAATATCTACTTGCTTCTCCTCTATAATCGCCAAAACAACAATGCTTCCTTTGCCTAGCTTCTGATGAAAAGTACCAGAGCCACTCTTATGATATTTGCGCTCAGAAAACCGATCTGAGTGAGATAATGCCGTGGATTATAAAGGGACAGTGGCAGATGAGAGCTCGAGAAGAGTCAACCAGTGGAAACTATCACGGCGGTCAGGCTGCCAATCCAAGCCTATAGAAGGAGGTGATCTGGATCTAGGGCGGCACTTAGGAGCGGAGTCATGAGAAGAAAGGTCCCTGTCTTAGCTACTCCTATCCTGATTGTTTTTGTCGCGGCTGGAGCGGTAGCTGCAATCATAGTCTTGGCCACTTCCTTGATGGTATGTGCTTGATGGAGGGTGTTAATCATGATACGCTTTCTTTTTCAGGGATCAGAATGAATGTTTTCTCTTATCCATTGAACCAGTAAAGAAAACAGAGATGAGCTAGATCAAATGAGTAAGGACACAGGTCAAGTGCGAATGTCGTATAGTGCGCATGCACATGTGTTATAGTGTCCCCTTGACAGACCATATACTAGAGCTTTACTCATGGGAGTAACCACTCTCTCACTGATTGGAATGATACCCGTCTCAAAGTGGATCAGAGAACCGATGCCATGGATGCTGATGTTACCAATGTCAAAAGAGTTGAACTCCATAGGGATAGACCCTATACCAGCAAATATGCCCATTAAAAGAATAAATGAAGGCTTCTCTGCACCTATGACTGGTGGAGACTGAGTGGAAGTTTGTGCCTTTGATATTTTCATGATTAACTTCTTTTTGGGAGCAGACGATGGGTTGTTTCTGGGTTGCTCAGTCTAGGATCCATGGCCTATTTCAATGTTACTTTGGCTAACCACATCACCTAGTCCAATAATTTTGCCTTCCTCGGCGCCTTCATGTTCTATTTCTTTGTTTTCTATGGCTCCGGCCCTAGGACTTGTATCTGAGGGCAACTCAAGATCAACTTCGCCTCCTGTACATAGATTACTATCATCATCATCATCATCATTCTCAATGTCGACATCTAGAACTATGTCGGTGCTACTACTTTCCTTTAATAAGCTAAGAGTGAGAAGATTCTCCTCTGCTAAAGAAAGCTGTTCAATTCGGTACCAAGGAGTAATTGGCACTGAGATGTTCGTTCTTTTCTAATACTTGAGAGGATTGAGAATCTAGTTTATAGAGTCGACTTACCTTAGAAAATGAGGGGCATGCACATGTTTCACATCTCTTACTTAGAAAAGTATCTACATGGCTCAACCATGATAGACTAACCAAACCTGCTTGTTGATATCAAGATTAAGGCAGAAGCTTTGAGACCTTGTAGGTCTATTAGTATCATTGGATGTGATACAAAGTAGCTTAGGAGGAAGAAAATAAAGCCAGTGAAGATTCAGTAGAGCGAGAGCGAAGGTGATTGTACTTGGAAGACAAAAGAGAGCATGAGGACCGCTTATTCGGATCCCTTTGCTTAATGGGACTTTCTATTTATCATATTTACTTTCACTTTCGATATCATGTAGGGTTGTTTATTATCCTACATGCTTGGGTAGACGTAGATATAACTCTTTATTTCTGTGTGCATGTTTGATATGTTTTCTCATGGATGTTAGGCATGTAGGGTAGCTATGTCCGATTTTACCTTGGTTGTGTTAGGATCTCGAGGGTGAAATTCCCAAACAAGGAAGAGAGTGAAGACCTCGTATTTTACATATCAAAGAATTGTAAAATATTATTTTAAAACTCATATGAAGTCCTATGACTTTAAGACTTTGGAAAATGCCCACTGGTGGCATTTCCTATATGTAGAATTTTATCGGTCGATTTTACCCAGATCACTTGCATTAGCATCCATTAGCAAAATATGATGGTTTCCCTTTCTGTAGAGCGGTCATAATAGCGATTTGGACTTTCTTACTATGGCTGTTTGAAGTTTCGTAGTTTTTAAAGCAGCTTAATGGGTAGTTAGTGAGTTTGGGGAGAGGCTCAACAATCCATTTCGAGTTTAGAAGCTATACTAGCTGAAATAAATATTCACAAATCATTTCTACCATCTTCCAAATAGATCTAAACCTTTATTAAGTCACTGTTCACCAAAACCTTCTCTTTTGTCCTCCAAATCAAGTCTACACCATAGATTAAGGGTATATTAACAAGGGGGTTATTTAGAGATCTTCATATCTACATTTTTGGGTAAGAAAAAAAATTAGATTTTTACTATTGATTTTTGGGTTTTCCTCGATTTGCATGCAAAACTTGGATTTTGGAGGTTTTGGTGAGTGAGTTATCTTCTCTTACCTTATTATATATGAATTTATAGATTTTCAAAGTTTTGGATCCATTTTTAAAGTCAAAATTATGTTTTTATTGCTGTTTTAAAAAACTACCTATAGTAAAAATGCAAACAAGTGGATTTTTGCTGTTCTAGACATGTTTTTGGATGTGCGATTGACTTAATATATGTTAGGCTATTTTATAGACACCTTATATGATGATTTGCAATAAATTATTGTGTTTTGCATTTTTGATTGTTGATTAATGTGTGTATGGTGTTTGTGTATATGCTTGAATGGTTGAAAATGCTTACCGTGGCGAACTAGAGGTAGGAACCATGAAATCGAACTTCGACGGGTAGGCTCAAGGATGTTAAGAATTGTATCAGTGCATATAAAAGGCATACAAGATGAAAAATGGAGTGCAGTAATGGAATTGACGTAAAATTAGGATTTGGAGTTGCTACATCATTTTTGTTCAGTGGTCCACGTTTGGTGCTAGGTTTGCTTGGGGTTTGGAGGAGGTTTGCTTAGGCTTAGCTTCGGTTCCATGTAGAGAAGGATCGGAAATCAAATGCTGCTCAGTAGCACTATTGTCGGGCTCCAAATAGGATTCATGGTTCAGTGTGGCTTTGAAGCATGCTTGGTGGTTTAGTGGGACGCCTCGGTCAGGTATTCATGCTGAAAATGTATTCTTATGTTTGAGGCAAGCTTCGACCAATAGGCTAGGCACTTCGAGTCTTGGCCTTGGGTGCTTTGGGCTGGACTACGAAAGAACCTAAACATGAATGGAGTTTAGTAAAATTCTTTGACGTGGCACGGAAATACTTTGGGATTTCTTCGGGGAGTGTTCTGGGATTCTTGCAAGTGATCTGGACTAAGGTAGACAACTCCGAGCAACTAAGGATGACCTTGGATTTCATGTGGTGACTAGTAAAGGAATGGTGTAGCGCTTTGACATGACAACACCGACGATGATGACAATGACTTTAGAACTTTGGTATGATTGTTCCACGACTTACGATGGATGTCTAGAGTTGTTCCGAAGATGACGAATTATGGGAGTCGTGACAATGATCCATAAGGACAATTTCGATGATAAGGGCTTATGAGTAGAATTTGCGATTATGTTCTACTTTGGAGATAGATGGGAAAAAATAATGATTGAGTTCTATCATGGAGACACATGTAAAGGAATCGTTGATAACTCAAAGGTTCTAATATGCTCTAAAGAGGGGTATGTGTGGATGCCTGCTTGGACTTGTGATCATGTCTAGATTTTGCAATAGTAGATCACTACAACAACCCTGCTTTCTACACCATATAAATAAATAAATTAATCAAAATAAAATTATTTGAAGTTTATTTAATAAAAGATTTTTTAATAATTGAATTAATTTAATAAATTCTTTGAATAATATATTAAAATTGAATAATTAGTTTAATTCGAATCTAAAATATTTTGAAGTGTAAATAATTTTTAAAATGATTGAAATATATGAGAAATTAATTTATTTTTTGTAATTGTATAATAAATTATTAAATAAAAATAAACTAGAAATAAATTAAATAAAATTGCCTAAATGTTGAAATATAATTTGTAGAACGAAGTGTGAATCAATTTATATTAGATTGAAATTCATTACATGGATTAAAATTAAAATTGAAGTGTAGGAAATTGATTAAAAATGTGCTGAAGTAGATCAAGGCTCAAAACTATTTTAGACAAACCCAAAACCCATTTTCAGTCTCTCGATATTTATAAATGGCATTCCCTCACTCCTACACTTAAATCCAAACCCGAACTTCCTTTTGCCCTACTCTAGAATTTTCAAGCCCTATGTTGATCGCATATTTTAAAAAAAAAAAAGAAGAAGAAGAAGAGCCCAAATGTTCTTGAGTTTTGATGTCAGTTGTGATCAAGCGATGTGATGTCATAGACAAAGATGCTCAATTTAGAGGCGTGATAGTAAAGTGGGCGAGATGACCATGTGAACGTGTACGAGTTGGAGATTCGCGGTTTGTAGTCACGACCTAGAGATAAATGTCTGATCGATGGGATGTAGCAGGCACATTTACAAGGAGTGCCGCATCGGCTCCCTAGTGTACGCGCGTTCATGTGGTTGCTGGAGCAGGTAGTTAGTTGGGTGATGTTTTGCCATATGGGCCGTCAGGTCAAAGTCGATGTTCAAGCAAATTATGGTTGGTGATTGAGTTAGAGCTGTAGTTTAAGGAGAAGGGATGCTGCACTTGCTGGTTATAGGAGGTTGTTCATGCGAGTTTTACAATGATGAAGAAGACGGTAATTGGTGATTATGCTGTGATGATGTTGGTTGCTGTTTTGTATCTCGAGCGTCTTTCGGTGAGTATTTATCACTCACAACTATGTTTAATTCCACTCATATCTTATGTATAACATTACCCTAATCATCTATAAATGTTGCTTTGTTGAATTGCTTGTGAATATTGTGTTTGCTTGGTTGAATTGTTGATTGGGATATTTAATTGATTATATGATATTGGATTTGTGATTATTGAATGTCCAAACTTAAAAGGAGACGCCGTCCATTTGCATTTTGAATTGTATTGTTTATTTATATTGTGCATACAGTGTATCAATGGACGAAATTCGATGGATTTCGTCTCGACCACATGGTATAATATCTGTTGTTGTTTTGTTGTTGAATTTTAGAGAATTTTACTCCATGAATTTAATTTTAGACGGTTTATTGATTTTCCATTTTATAATATTTTTGAAAGCTTTAAGAAATTATTTATGGGAATTCTTTTAGAAAATAAATGTAGTTAAAATTAAATAAAGAATTTTCAAACTATTGGCATGTAAGGGATTTTGTGAGTATAAATGAGGAGTTTTAATAATATATGTTCGAAAGAGCAATTATTTTGTAATGTACTTTTGTAATAAAATGGATCTAGGAAATGTTTTCATAAGGGGATTTTGGGCTTATAAGCTTATTTTGAATATAAGAAAAAATGTGAAATATTGATAGGTAATTTAAAAGAGGGTTTGGATTATTACCTTAAGAGTTTTGAAAGTTATTTTTTCTTTTTATAAATTTATTGGTTTGGAATAAGTTTATTTGATGATTTTCTATAATTAAATGGTTTTAATAATATTTTCAAAAAGGAATTTATTCTATAAAATGATTTTGAATGTTATAAATATTTATATTTAAATATTTGATCTAACTATTAAAGAACTTTGTATTTTCAATGATTGAATTAAAACTGGGGTTCAAGTATGATTTCTATATCTTTTGATTTCTCATTCCTTAATACAGATTTCGATATTGTGATAATTCTCCATTGATACTGATTTGAGTTATACTTTAATATGTTACGGTGATGACATATTTCTGGTTGATTTATTGATATTTATTCTATGTGATGAGAAATATGAATAAATGGTTTAGTGAACCATCTGGTATAAGACATTCAGTAATACTTTTCCAGTTATTCTTTGGACTCACTATATAGAACATCGAAGGGGTGAGTGTGACGTGTGAGCATTGAATAAATGGATTAGTAACACTCGATGGTATGAGACACCATTGTGTTATTTATTTAATTATAATTCGCTCATGGATGACACTCATACGAGGTATGTTATGTGATTGGCTGTGGCGAGCATATATAAAGACTAGACTTAGCCTTAGATTAGATATAAACTACCTTTATGACTCGAGAGTGAACCAGATTGGCCAATATCCACCCTAGTAGCCTGATTATAGGGTCGCACCCTATATCCACGACACCGTTGCTATTTATAGCATTCGATGTGCATCACGGGATTAGTAGTTAGTTGCCCTTTGTGTCACATAAGTTAGTAGTCTATTACCAAATGGACACATGTCAGTATTCGTGGCCGGAGAGGCTACTTACTGTTGAACCTATGGTGGATCATTATCACGATATCAAGAGATGGGAGGTAATGTTTATCGATGACTATAGGAGTCGTGTCATATGGATTACGTGTGGCTCTTGGAGAAAGCGGACGTGTTGTTAGTCTCTTGTCTAGTTCTGGTGTATGTGTATGTATCTGGGTGGTAGATACACATATATTATGTATAGATGAGATTATACCTACGAGTGTCCAGAGTATGATCAATCCGTATCCTTCTTAGGTAGACGGACTATTTTTTTCAAGCAAACGACATATTTTCTCCAGATAGATGACGTACTTATTATTGATTATATTTAGGCATTGTTATGCGCTAGCTCAAATATTTCTTACTGATTTTAGTGATTTGATGGTACTATTTTATAATATGAGATTAAGAGATATTGTGGGCATTATTCATCCTTATCTGAAAATCCTGCTATAGATTTTTGGATATTGAGATTGATTTTTAGACACGTGTAATTCACCCATTTGATGTTGATTTTATAGTTCCTGATTTAATGTCATTTATATGGGTGATTACATTTCTATATTAGGTTTTGTGGTGTTCTACGATATATGATATTTGTAATTATTATATATATTTATATCCATTATATACATAATACTATATGTTATTGACCTTGGATTTAGGCATAGTTTGATCTATTTATTATTTATATAATACTCAGGTCAGTCCGAGACATTTTACGTTTAGGGACGAGTTGAACTATTTTGTGGATGTTGGGAATTGATGGAGAATATGATATCATTATATCTGTAGTCATTTTATACTATTGAGATGTATTTGGATTCATGTATTGGATGTTTTACTGATAGTGTATTTGATGTAAACTGGAATTATGTATACTTATCAATTATATATTATCATTGTGATTATGAGTTTGTGTTCTCTCTTTATTTATTATATATTGTGTATTGTTCTATCCTAGAAGCATACATGTTTATTGCTTTCTATTGATACCGTGTACATTTGTTCATAAGTTATATTCGATGTTTAAATAAATACCAGTGTGAGCTCAAGGAATTTTCACGTATGCACCCCAAATCACCTCATTCTCCATATTATTCATCAGTTTTACTCTATAATACTCTTAAATAGTATGTTATAGAGGTGGAGGTGCTACAAAATGGTATCAGAGCAGGTTTAAAACAATATAGAGTACAAGGGACACAGGTCTTGGCCTTAGATAAGAATTAGAGTCCCCATCCCCATGAGTAATGGTAGGTTATTATTTACACCTAAGTGATATTAAGGATATACGATGATTGCTAGGATAATCATCTCGGTGTATTTGTATTTTTCCATATTATATAATATATTTTTAACCTATTTCTGAGTATAGTCTTTGTATTAGATACAAAGTAGCCGACGAAGTTTGTGAAGGTAGAAGTAATTAATTTGACCAGTTATGTTGGTATTGATAGTGAATGTTAAACCTTTCTGTGTTAAATATGAATAAAGTGATCCGATAGTGATCAGAGTTGCATAGCAGAAATTGATTGATAGCTTTCCGCTGAAGGTATTTGTATGTTTGTTCTAAAATTCATAATAATTGTGAAATATATTTTGTTTTATGAACGATGTGTGATACATTTTGTTGTTATTAATGATTGATAAATTGGATGTATATATAGATTTGGGAAATAAATATTTTATTCAAACAAGTAAATGATTTGTAAAAATATGAATTTGATTTACAAGTAATTGGAAATTATTTTAGTAGTTTGTTTGGTGTTAATTTTTAGCCAATGTTATTGATAAGGATTCGTAAATAGTAGGACGAGAAAATGGACGTAGGATTTTGAAGAGTAATGTTTTATTATTTTTTGAAGATAAGTAATCAGATTTTATATTATATAAAAAAACAATGTTTGAAAAAATAATAATTTCGAAGAGAGTTATATTAATTATTTTGAAGACACTAAAGTGATATGAAGAATATTTTGGAGCAAGCTAAATGTTTTAGAGGTAAAAAAAATCAACATCTCTTTTGAAATATTAAGTTATTAGCTGTAGAAAAAAATATTGTGCAGTGTAAATGGAAGTGAATATCTGAAATACATCATATAACAATTATAATGCACCAAATATACAAATCAAATTTACTTGACCGTCGATACTGATACTGTATCACAAGTATAATATAATTTGATATTTTATAGTATAATTTAATAAGTTATATATTATGTATCTAAAATTAGGCAAACTAAATGTTTTTTACGGAGTAAGACTTATAATTAAAATAAAGGAAAGATAGATAGTTTAGTGTGCTTGAGGGTGAAAACAAGAAAAAGGAATTAAGTTGAACTTCATTTTATTATTTCCTTCTTAATTTTTTTAACCATGCTTTTATCTTGCAAACACCATTGATCAGTGATCTGATGACCTAGTGCCATTGCCTAATCAAAACATATAATTTTCGACAACATTTAAAAGTTCATTAAAAACATAAGTGCAAGCACAAAAACTATGAATGGAAAAAAATCACAATGGACTAAAGTGCAGTTTTCAATCAACAAGAAAAGTGAACTTGTTAAAACTTTCTTCATTGTTTAAACCAAAAGTGGGTAGTAATAGTTCACTTGACAATTTTATTGGTTAATATACATACTGTGGCAATATGAAGTCAAAATGCAGAAGAGTGCTTAGAGGTTATAGGCAATAAAATGAAATGCAAGGTAATGTTTATTTTGAAAAAGAAGAGATTATAGTTCTTACTACTATAATCATAACTTGCGATAGTGTGATCCGGTTTTGTCGATTCATCTTTCATTAGTAAAGTAATTTCATAAGCGACAATCTTTTCTGTTTATCACTTTCTAAAATTTTGAGAATTACTATGATTTAAACAAGAATTCAAATGGCTATCGGTCGTTGTCCCGAAATGTAAACTGCATAAAAACTAAGATGAACTAATTTGCTCATAATTTTTGAATAGTTACTCTGATTTCGATGTTCTTTCCCATTTTGGAAAGTAAAGAATATAAGAAACAACTTTTTTGTTCGACACTTTGCAAAATTTTGTCGTTTTCTAAGCTAAAAATGTAAATTAGTGATGTGTCCCTATGTACGTTAATTTTTTTTACTATTGCTGTTTATAGGAAATCCTTTATAACTCGAGTCATATTCCTTATTTTTGCTATCCTAAAGTTTCTTTAAGAAGTTAATTCACTACGTAACAACTTGTTCTTGGAGATCATTGCCTGATTTAGTCGTTTTGATCATTAAATTTTGGATAGAAAGTGACTTAAAAATAAAAGTGATGTTTTACTATACGAGTACATACTTACTATATTTCTTCATATCCTACTTATATTTGAACTTGAGATGAGTATAGGTACTTATTGGACTAATTGACATTGTTGACTCACTTTTTCTTACATAAAAGTAAGAATAACCAGCTTAAATGCAAACAGAAAAGTACGTTTTTAAGACATGATGGTGTATATTGCGATATTATCTTGTTTCCCCTTATTCCAGGGTACCTCAGGTTGAGATGCCTCTTCAGAGATGTATATCGTGTAATTATATTATGTCTTGATTTTTAGAATACTCTCCATACAAAAGAGATTCTATCGAAATTTTATAGAAAATCCGATACTTAGAAAATTTTCATAATATTTTCATCGTATGAGAAAAATTGAAAGTCATGAATTGAATCTATTTAAATTGTAGCATACGATAAGTGAATTGAAAGAAGGGACCATAGAGGATTAAGCAGTTGAGTTCGATGGAAGAGCATTAGATATGAAGAAAGTCATGGTACCTGTTATGTAGATGTTTCTCCTATAAGAAATTGCGAGGACACAATTTTCATAAGGGGAGTCTGTAAAAACCCTATTTTCTACCGTATAAATAAATTAATCAAAATAAAATTGTTTGATTTTACCTAATAATTTTTTTTGTTTTAATTTGATTTAAGTTAATAAATTCTTTAAATAATTTATTGAAGTGAAATCAATTATTTAATTGAATCTAAATATTTTAAAGTGTAAATAATTTTTAGACGATTGAAATGGATGAGAGATAATTTTTTTGTAATAGTACAATGAATTATTAAATAAAAATAAACAGGCATCGAATTACATAAAATTACCCAAATATTAAAATATAATTTGTAGAATGAACCCTAGATGGATTTATATTAGATTGACATTTGTTTCATGGATTAAAATTAAAATGTGTAGAAAATTAATTAAAAACCTGCTGAAGTAGACCAAGGCCTAAAATTATTTTAGACAAGCCCAAAACCCATTTTCATTCTCTTGATATTTCCAGAAAGCATTCTTTCAGTTCCACACTTAAATCCAAACCCGAACATCCTTTTGCCCAACTTTACAATTTTCGAGCCCTAAACTAATTGCGCCCTAATTTAGAAATAAAGAAGATAAATAACCCGAACGCACTGAGGCACGACAACAAAGGGGAAGTGACGATCATGTAATCGCATGCAACCTGGAGAGCCACAATTTGTAGCCGCGACCTAGAGATAAGCGTCTGATCGACGGGAGTGGAAAGAGGCTATTGTAGGATCGATTTCACCCTAGAGGAGAGGGGGTGAATAGGGTGATACTATCAATTATAAAAATTATTTATTGCGAAAGCTTATATAAAATATTTTCAATACAGATATATTAGAATAATAGCAGCACAGATAATAGAAGAATAATAAATGCAAAAATAGAACGACACAGTATTTACCCAGCTTTGGTAAAACCCTGTGCTGCTCTTAAGGTTTCTACTAGAAATTAAGCAGTCAGACGCTTACACAAGTAAACTCGCGACACCCGCTATTGATCAGCCTTAACTCTAAGCTCAAGACCCTACCACATCTCAGCCACTGAGTTGCGAATTCTCGAACTACACCCCCGTAGCTCGTTTCCTAGTCACATGACTAGAAATTATAACTGTTTAAAAAGGAAATGCAAATTTAAAACAATTTATATAAAAACAAAATCCTAATTAAATATTTAGCCCAAATATAACTTGAAGCCGGTCCAAATTCTTGTTAAGTGAAAATATTATCCCCTTTATTCTTTTATCGGCCCGCTTCCTTGTACCTAGATCTTAGACAATGGATGTCTTCCTTTTTCGCGTTCTTTTTCGTTCGTTCTTTTCTGCTTTGAAATTTGGGCTTTGTAAAATTGAAGGCGCCGACTGTTGTTCGATCAGATGGGTTGTTCTTGTGATTGCTTTGACGATCGATTGTAGATCTTTCTGCTTGGCACACGGCTGTCCCAATTTTTGATCGAGTTCAACTCTTGACTTCGGTAAGTAATTTATGCGTTTTGCTTCTTTTGATTTGATCGCTTGAACTAGATCGATGATTCGAGTTAAATGATTATGCTCTTTTTTTACTTGAACTCGAATACATAATTTTGCCGATGATGTTCGTTTATATAGGGTTTGAACCCCTATATTTTCGTTCGTATATTTTATACGAATTCGTCAAATAATTTAGCTATGAATTCGTCTCGTCCACTTGATTAATATTGAATGATGGTGATACTTCTGACTTCTTCAATTTCGTATATATTTTGCTTGGTTAACATGGCTTCGATTTTTGACTTGGTTGATTTCCTTGGTCATCACGGTTTTAAATTCCCTATTGACATTGGCCTTAACTTTGCCTTCGACCAGTGATTTGAATTTGTAAAATTTTGACTTTATGTTGGTAAATTGCTGCTTGGATTTTTGACCATGACTTCTTTTATCAACATTCTAATTTGTTACATTATTTTTGTAATTGTTGTTCTTTTCTCTGTTCTTTTGATGCTGTGGCCATTTCCACTTGTTCAATGTATGATCTGGTTCATTTAAGTCATGTGCATTGAGATCTTGTGCAGTTTGGTTTGATATTGATTTATGGTTCATGTTTAAACCTTCCAGTCAAGCCTGGTTGCTTCATGTGCATCGATCTTGAGTTGATTTCATGTTGCATTTGTTTATGTGTATGCTGTGCACTTAGTTGTACTTAATGTTGTCATATGTGGAAGCTGCTTCATCCACTTGGCTTTTGACATCACCTGACTTTGATCATTTATTATTGTGATAATATTTGACATTGTCACTGACTATATGCATACCACTTGATAGATTTGATTAATTTATGACATGTATGCATGTATACGTATGTGTTTGTGAGAAAATACTTGCTGCATCCAATTTAGTGCATATATATTTGAGGCTGTACATTTGAGTCTTGTGCCTTGTCTGGTTCATTTGGTTACAGTACTGTGGTTTGTTTGTCTCGACTGTACTTGTTATGTGTATGTCGACTTTGCATATATAACGTGTGTGCATATTGTCTGGTTCATGGGTTGCTTCGTCGACTTGTATTTACAGGCTTGGATTATATGTACACCGCATCGCCATATCCTGTACTTGTCGCGGTTTGATATTTAAGTCTGCATTTTCATGGTTATGCACTAGGGCTTGCACTTGAATGTGCAGTCACTACATTTACATATACATGTGCATATGTGTGTGTGTGTGTGTGTGTGTATATTCATGCATTGACTTCATGTAGTCTCTTTATATGCGGTCAGTGATCATGTAGCTTGTATGCACTTGCATTGTCATTGCTTTACTGTTTATTTTTCTTGGCCATTCACTTGTTAAGGCCGTTGCTCCTTCGAACCCCGGTGCATTCAACTTGTATATGGCTGTATCCATATTTGTACCCTATTTTGGTTTTGCTGTCACTACATGTATGTATACATTTTGTCATGTCTCTGGTGAACTTGCTCGTTTGAGTTTGCACTGAATGGATGATGTAGACTGGTGAATTGACTTGCTGTTCCATGGTTTCGACATTGCCTTCATACTTTATAGTTGTTGTTGCCACTGCCTGTTTCAGTTTGCATATGGTTTTGTACATTTACCACCTGTACCGGTGTCTCAGTGATGCATCGAGTTCATGTGGTCTGCTATTTGATGTAGAGGCCAGTTGTAGTTTAATATTGGTCTTGCAGCTTTGTTTATCATGTAGTCAAGTGTGCATTGCTGTCACATGAATTAAACTTGTTCATTACAGTTTGGTTTTGACCATGCTTCATTGAGTTTCGATGCACTTGAATTTGCACACCGCCTTTGGTTATTGCATTCATGCTTCTTGGTTTACCGCTGTGTTATGTGCTTTAGGTTCTGGTTGCATTGCATATGTACTTGTAGTCTTCACTTTTGAACTTACCTGGTGCATTCTTGCAAATTGATGTTGTTGAGACCCCGAGTCAGTTTGCATTATTAACCCGGTTAGTCTGCATTTCCATGTTGCCACCTCTGTTTCATTTTTGTTCTTGTGCATTGCCAACTGCTTGGAACTTGTTGTTTTCCGACTTGTATTCATAAGCCGGTCTGGTTCACTGTATTGTACTGGTGCACTTTGTTGTTTGAATCTGGCCATTCTAGGTTCAAGTGTATATTTGAATTTTCGGTCGAGGCTGTGTTGTATGTATCTTGACCCACAGTTTTGAGTGCACCTGCATTAAATCCATCTTAAAGCTTGGGTTTGACCTTGTGCCGATATTGTGACATTATTTTTATTGCGCTTGAGTTGAATCCGGCTTTTGATTTGGGTTTGACCTTATGCTCACCTGTCCCTATAATTTTACCAAGTGTATATATCGGTGTGCACGGCCTTATGACATGTACAGTGATACACTATCAAGTCACAAGCTGTTCGTGTATGATGAATTCAAATTTAAATGATGACGAACAACCCAAATAACTGTGGAAAATAATATTTTCAAAGTTACATTTTATTTTATACTGCAAAAATATTTTATTTTCAATTTTACCGTGCTAGTGTATATTGTTGCAGATTACTCAGATGCTGGATTCATGTTGAAGATTAAATACGAGTGAATGAGCGATATGTAGTGAGGACAACTATGTAAATGATAAATTGTGATTTAATTGAATTTGTATTGTAATTGTATATATATATATAGTGAGAGCTCAAATTTGCACTATTCAAAATTGTTATAAATATTTGTTCGAATAAAATATCTGTTTGAATTTGAATTCTATGTTATTTATTTTATTAAATAAATATTTATTTAATTATGTGAAAAGTAAAATAGTACATTAACAAATACATTTAAATGAGAATATATATATATATGTTTATTATCATCAAAAAAAAATCATATACTCGCATATTCAACAATCTCCTCCTTTTGATGATAACAAACATATATTTAAGATTTTGAATTTGTTAAATGTATTTGATCATTCAATTTGCTTCCCCTGTTTGAATGCTTCCCCTCTACACAAAGATCCCCTTTCATATATGCGTGAAAATGAATAAAAATATTCAAATAAGCCTTGATGCATATAGAAAATAAAAGGATTGACTTTTATTTGTCAAAATCTTAACCTTTCTCTCCCCATTTTGTTATCAGCAAAAGAGTAATTGTGTTAGGAAAATAGAAATAAAGTGATAGACATTAATACAATATTAAAACTCAATCAAATATAAATATTAAATTTCAATAAAAAAATCAAACAAAAATCATAAATACTCTATTTGATGCATATTCCACTTTAGCGTGATATGGATGATGTCATCATATAAAACCATATAGTTGTGTCTATTTGTGGTATATTTATATCAGGAATTTGAATGTCTACTAATCATGCATAACTGTTAGGACGTTTAAATGAGATTAGTAGTATTCCACTTATTTTTTATAAAAAAATGAATTCAAGTATCTTCTAACCACACATAACGGTGAGAATTTTTAAATGGGATTAGAATCAACTTGTCTATTTAATAAATCAATTTTGATATGTGTTCCATACATGTATAACCGTGAGGACTTTTAAATGAGCATGGAAGCACATAATCAAAAATTCCAAGTAATTCACCCATGCATAACCGTGAGGACTTTTAAATGAGAGTGAATACTTTGGATTTTTTTAAAAATATAAAATGAAAAACGAATGATTTCCTATTTAAAATACCACATATTGACAAACTATATTGAATTTGATGAGTGATGGTCGTTAGAAATATGATAGAAATAGAGATCGCCATGGAATTTTTACCAACAATAAGTTTTTATGATTCTTGTTCAAATTTCTAGAGAAATTTACTAAATATACCGTCTCAAGTTATAATATATGATTAATATCAACACTCATCACTTTTTTTAATTACTATTTATCTTTTTGATAACCAATAGTGAGTCAGATTAGTTAATGTAATCATCTAAGCTCAAATTCAAAAATAATTATCAAATTTTCTAAAATAACTAATCTAAAACAAGGTCAACAAAAATTATTTTCTTGAAGGGGTTTTATAAGAAAATTGTCTGCTAATTTGAAAATATTTGAAATGAAAAATATGCAGATATTTTCTTTGAAAAATGATGCAGCTACTGAAATGTCTCAACATAAATCATGTTCCACTAGTAATTCTTCTATCAACTAGATTACCAGTGTAATCTGCATCAGAATGTTTCTTTCGCTCGAGATTATTATTAATTGAATGCAATAGACCAGATTGTGAAATTTGCAACGATTTCTTGAAATCCTTTTTTGGTTTTTAAATGAAATTCTTTTGGATTTTAATTGAAGCCTTGCCAATGAACAAAAAATCATGAATATAGAGTCAGATAAAATAAACAAATATATCCAATTGTAGCATGAGCAATCATCAATTAATAAAATATCATTATTAGTCCAACCAAATTTATATGAATTAGTTCAAAGATGAAAAGATGATTGGTCAACATTTTGAATAAGTCGGAATCAAAATCATCATTCATCTCATCATCATATTACTGGCTGATTTAATTCAAATCACGGTGCAGATTATCACATTTAATATATCATTCAAAATAAATATTCCATTACCTGTTTTACCTTTACGATATTTTTCGTTTTTGTCCACTGTGATTCTGTCACCTTTATACTAGGCTAAAGAATTGTGATTTGTCGCCCATTGTGTTCTTGGAACAGCCAGAATCCAAATAACACAGTTGTTGTTCCTTAGCCTGCCACCGCTCCTACACAATGAATGGTTTTTGTGACCTATTTGTTTTTATCGATCCATGATTGTTAGTGGCAATTGGTTTTGAAAAAATAATTTTATGGAGACCCAAAACTATTTATATATGTTCCTTTCAGTACCCAAATTTGTTTAACTTTGATAGATTTTATATTTGTGCCTTTTGGAACCCAAATTGGAATAGTTTTCACTTGTTTGGGTCTATACCAGCAAATATTGTTGTATGTCCAAATTTTCCACAAATTGTGCGCTTGAATTTAACTTGATTAAATTCACTCCTAACAGGTTTAGTTTGAATATATTCAAGTCCTTGCCTAATTGTATTAACAGGTTGTTTCCCTAATAACATATTCAATGATCTTTCACTTTTGGAAAAATTTTCTAAAATTGTTGACAGTTGTTGTACTTGTGTTTTGAAAGATTCATTTTCGTTCAATAATTGAGTACGCTTTTTAATAGAATTTTCTCTTCTTGTATTTCACTTTCTTTCAAAATCAGAATTTCATTTTTAAGCGATTTAATTTCAATTTCTTATTTTTTTCAATTTCTTCTTCAAATGTTGGACACTTATCACACTTAGAGATCCTACTTTGATAGTTTTTAAATAAGTGGTCAAGTTATTTATTTAATTCTATCAAAGTATCTCTTTGTGATTCAATTTTAGCGTATTTCTCCCTAAGTCTTTCAAAACAGCCATTTACTTCGTGAAAATATATAAGTAGTTGTGAGTGGGCGAGTTTTGATACCTCGCTTGGCTCGTCATCGTCGCTATCAGTTATATCACCTCGAAGACACATATCAACTTTCTCACACTCACTGCTAGTGCTTTTATCATCATCATCACGTATTTCACGTGGCTGCAAAATTTCTCCTTTTTGATTTCTTTTCTAGGTCGTGTCGGTTTTGAGGACAATTGGGCTTGATGTGTTCGGGTTTTTTGCACTTATGACAGATGATTTCTTGCAGTTTTGGGTTATCTAGAACTTTGATTATTTTACTTTTTAATTTGAGCTGGATTTTTGTCTTTGTGGTTCCACTTTTTGAATCTCTTTATTACCAGTGCCAGCTCTGCTGTTCCATCGTCATCATCATCACTTTCAGTTGTTCCTTTGAGAGCTATTGATTTCTTTCAAGTATCTTCTCCTTCACGCTCTTCCTTGAATTTCATTTCTAGCTTATAAGTGATGAGATTTCCAATGAGTTCTACAACTTTGATTTTTTCTATAAAACTTCGTGGAAGGACTTTGAGGATTTTTCGAACTATTTCCAATTCCATGTATGATTTTCCGAGAGCTTTTTGATTTGTGTACGATGTTGGAAAGCTGTCCGTACATCTCTTTAACATTTTCTTCCTTATCCATTGTAAAATTCTCGTATCCGCTATTCAGCATGGAAAGGTGAGATTCCTTGACTTGAGATGTTCCTTCGTGAGTCACTTCTAGTGTGTGCCATATTTTCTGCGTAGTTAGACAATGTGAGACACGATTAAATTCAAATTGATCTAATGAACAAATAATAGAATTCATAGCTTTGGCATTAACATTCTATAATTTATTTTCTAGATCTGTCCATTGATCCACCGGTTTATCTATTTCCTGATTATTTACAACCATAGTTGGTGATCTATAACCTGTCTCAACTATATTCCAAGCATCGATGGTTTCAGAAAAATTTTCATTCTATTTTTCCCGTAAGCACATTCACCATTGAACATTGGTGGTCTAACTATAGACTGACGCTCAGCAAAAGCAGTATTAAAAGAAGCCATTTTGAAAATTCAAATTATTTTAAACAAAAATTGGTTTTTGAAAAATCAAAATTTTAAAACAAAAATGGCTTTTGTACCTAGCTCCGATACCACTTGTAGGATCGATTTCACCCTAGAGGGGGTGAATATGGTGAAACTATCAATTATAAAAATTATTTATTACGGAAGCTTATATAAAATATTTTCAACGCAGATATATCAGAATAATAGCAGCATAGATAATAGCAAAATAATAAATGCAGAAATAAAACGACAAAGAATTTACCCAGCTATGGCAAAACCCTGCCTACGTGCTGCCCTCAAGGTTTCTACTAGAAATTAAGCAATCAAACGCTTACACTCTTAAACTCGCGACACCCGCTATCGACTAGCCTTAACTCTATGCTCAAAACCCTGTCACAACTCAGCTACTGAGTTGCGAATTCTCAAACTACATCACCGTTGCTCGTCCCCTAGTCATAGATTAGAAATTACAATTGTTTAAAAAGGAAATAAAAATTTAAAACAATTTAAATAAAAACAAAACCCTAATTAAATATTTAGCCCAAATATAACTTGAAGCCGGTCCAAATTCTTGTTAAGTGAAAATATTATCCCCTTTATTCTTTTATCGGCCCGCTTCCTTGTACTTAGATCTTAAACAATGGCTGTCATCCTTTTTTGCGTTCTTTTTCGTTCGTTCATTTCTGCTCTGAAATTAGGGTTTGTAAAATTGAAGGCGCTGACTGTTGTTTGATTAGATGGGTTGTTCTCATGATTTCTTTGACGATTGATTGTAGATCTTTCTGCTTTGTACACGGCTGCCCTAATTTTTGATCGAGTTCAACTCCTGACTTCCGTAAGTAATTTATGCATTTTGCTTCTTCTAATTTGCTCGCTTGAACTCGATCGATGATTCGAGTTGAATGATTATGCTCTTTTGTTACTTGAACTGGAATACATAATTTTGCCGATGATATTCGTTTATATAGGGTTCGAACCCCTATATTTTTGTTCATATATGTTATACGAATTCGTCTAATAACTTAGCTTTGAATTCGTCTCGGCTACGTGATTAATATTGAATGATGGCGATTCTTCTAACTTATTCAATTTCATATATATTTTGCTTGGTTAACATGGCTTCGAGTTTTGACTTGGTTGATTTCCTTGGTCATCACGGCTTTAAATTTTCTATTGACATCGGCCTTGACTTTGGCTTCGGCCAGTGATTTGAATTTGTAAAATTTTGACTTTGTTTTGGTAAATTGCTGCTGGGATTTTTGACCACGGCTTCTTCTATTAACATTATAATTTGTTATATTATTTTTGTAACTGCTATTCTTTTCTCTGTTCATTTGATGTTGTGGCCATTTCCACTTGTTCAATGTATGTTCTGGTTCATTTAAGGCATGTGCATTGAGATCTTGTGCAGTTTGGTTTGATATTGATTTATGGTTCATATCTGAACATTCCAGTAAGGTCTGGTTGCTTCATGTGCATTGATCTTGAGTTGATTTCATGTTGCACTTGTTTATGTGTATGATGTGCACATGGTTGTACTTAATGTTATCACATATGGAAGTTGCTTCATCCACTTGGCTTTTGACACCACCCGACTTGATCATTTATTATTGTGATAGTATTTGACATTGTCACTGACTATATGCATACCATTTTGATTTGGTTTGATTGCTTTATGACATGTATGCACGTTTACATATGTGTTTGTGAGAAAATTTGTGCTGCATCCAATTTACTGCATATATATTTGAGGCTGTACATTTGAGTCTTATGCCTTGTCTAGTTCATCTGGTTACAGTACTGTTGTTTGTTTTTCTCGACTGTACTTGTTATGTGCATGTCGACTTACATAACATGTGTGCATATTGTCTGGTTCATGGGTTGGTTCATCGACTTGTATTTGTAGGCTTGGAGTATATGTACACTGCATCGCCGTATCCTGTACTTATTGCAGTTTGATATTTGAGTCTGCGTTTTCATGGTTATGCACTAGGGCTTGCACTTGACTGTGCAGTCACTGCATGTATGTATACATGTGTATATACATATGTGTGTGTGTCTGTGTGTGTGTTTGTGCATTAACTTCATGTAGTCTCTTTATATGCGGTCAGTGATTACATAGCTTGTATGCACTTGCATTGTCGTTACTTTATTGTTTATTTTTCTTGGCCATTCATTTGTTAAGGCTACTGCTCCTTCGAGCCCCCGTGCATTGAACTTGTATATGGTTGTATCCATATTTGTACCTTATTTTGGTTTTGCTGTCACTACATGTACGTATATATTGTGTCATGTCTCTGGTGCACTTGCTTATTTGAGTTTGCATTAAATGGATGCTGTAGACTGGTCTTTACTTGAATTGACTTGCCGTTCCATGGTTTTGACTTTGCCTTCATACTTTATAGTTGTTGTTATTGCTGCCTGTTTCAGTTTGCATATGGTTTTTTACATTTTCCTCATGTACCCGTATCTCAGTGATGCATCGAGTTCATGTGGTCTGCTATTTGATGTAGAGGCCAGTTGCAATTTGATATTGGTCCTGCAGATTTGTTTATCATGTAGTCAAGTGTGCATTGCTGTCACATGAATTAAACTTGTTCATTACAGTTTGGTTTAACCATGCTTCATTGAGTTTCGATGCACTTGAATTTGCACACTGCCTTTGGTTATTGCATTAATGCTTCATGGTTCATCGCTGTTTTATGTACTTTGGGTTCTGGTTGCATTGCATATGTACTTGTAGTCTTCACTTTTGAACTTATCTGGTGCATTCTTGCAAATTGGTGTTGTTGAGCCATAGAGTTAGTTTGCATTATTAACCCGGTTAGTCTGAAGTTCCATGTTGCCACCTCTGTTTCATTTTTGTTCTTGTGTATTGTCAACTGCTTGGAACTTGTTGTTTTCTGACTTGTATTCATAAGCTGGTCTGGTTCATTGTATTGTACTGGTGCACTTTGCTGTTTGAATCTGGCCATTCTGGATTCAAGTGTATATTCGAATTTTCGATCGAGGCTGTGTTGTATGTATCTTGACCCACAGTTTTGATTGCACCTGTGTTGAATCCAGCTTAAAGCTCAGGTTTGACCTCGTGCTGATATTGTGACATTATTTTCATTGCGCTTGAGTTGAACCCGGCTTTTGATTTGGGTTTGACCTTATGCTCACCTGTCCCTGTAATTTTATCAAGTGTGTATATCGGTGTGCATGGCCTTATGGCATGTATAGTGATACACTGTGCATGTCACAAGCTGTTCGTATACGATGAATTCAAATTTAATGATGAAGAACAACCCAAATAACTGAGGCAAATAATATTTTCAAAATTACATTTTATTTTATACTGCGAAAATATTTTATTTTCAATTTTACTGTGCCAGTGTATATTTTTACAGATTGCTCAAGTGTTGGATTCAATCTGATTAAATATGAGTGAATGAACGATATGTAGTAAGGAAAATTATGTAAATGATAAATTGTGATGTAATCGAATTTGTATTGTAATTGAAAATTTTGTGTGTGTGTGTATATATAGCGAGAGCTCAAATTTGTACTATTCAAAATTGTAATAAATATTTGTTTGAATAAAATATTTGTTTGAATTTGAATTCCGTGTTATTTATTTTATTAAGAAAATATTTATTTAATTATGTGAAAAATAAAATAGTACATTAACAAATACATTTAAATGAATATATATGTTTATTATCATCAAATAAAAATCATATACTCGCATATTCAACAGCTATATAAATGGTGCAACATCGGGTCCCTAATGTATGCACGTTCATGTGGTTGCTAGAGGCGGTGGTCAGCCGAGTGATGTTTTGCTATGCGAATCTTCGGGTCATAATCATTGTTCAGGCAAATTATGGTCGGTGGTTGAGCTGTTGTAGTTTAAGCAGAAGCAATGCTACATTCATTGGATACGAGAGGTTGTGCATTTGAGTTTAACGATGATGAAGAACATGATGATCGGTGATTGTGCTGTGCTGATGCTAGTTGATGTTTTGTAATTCCAGCATCGCTCGATGAGTATTTTCACTTATTACTTTTTTTAATTCCACTCATATCTTATACATGATATTACACTGATTATCTATTAAAGTTGCTTGGTTGAATTGCTTGTGAATGTTGTGTTTGCTAAGTTGAATTGTTGATTGGGATATTTAATTGATTGCACGATATAGGATTTGTGATTGCTGGATGTCAATAATGCAAAGGAGATGTCGTCTGTTTGCATTTTGAATCATGTTGTTTATTTATATTGTGTGTTGAAATTCGATGGAATTAGACTTAGCCACACGATATAATTTATATTGTTACTTTGCTGTTGATTTTTAGAGAATTTTACTCCATGGGTTTTATTTTAAATGATTTATTGATTTTCCCATTTTATAATAATTTTGAAAGCTTTGGAAAATTATTTATGGGAAATGTTTTAGAAAATAAAGTGGATTTAAAAATAATATAGAGAATTTTTAGAATGTATGGGATTTTATAAGTATAAATGAGGGGTTTTAATAATATTTTGCTGAAAGAGAAACTCTTTTGTAATGTGCATATTTAATAAAATGAATCTAAGAAATATTTTCACAAGAGGATTTTGAGTTTATAAGCTGATTTTGAAAATAAGCAAAATTGTGAAATATTTTAAAGGTAATTTAAAAAGTGGATTTTGATTATTATCTTGAAAGTTTTGAAAGTTATTTTCCTTCTTAAAAATTTATTGGTTTGGAATTTGTTTATTTGACGATGTATAATTGGATGGTTTTAATAATATTTTTGAAAAGGAATTTAAAATGAATTTTAATGTTTTAAATATTTGTGTTTGAGTATTTGATTTAATTGTTAAAGAACTTTATATTTTCAATGTTTGAATTAAAATTGGGATTCAAGTATGATTTCTGTATCTTTTAATTTCTCATTCCTTAATACAAATTTCAACATTACGATAATTCTCCATCGATATTGATTTGAGTTATACTTTAATATGATGGTGATGACATCTTTTTGGTTGATTTATTGATATTTATTATGTGTGATGAGAAATATGAATACACGGTTTAGTGATACTGTCTGTTATGAGACTTACGATAATATTTCTCTGGTTATTCTTTGGATTCATTATATAGAATATCGAAGGAGCCAGCATGGTGTGTGATTATTGAATAAATGAACTAGTAACACTTAATGATACGAGACTTCATCGTATTATTTTTTCAGTTATCCTTACCTCTTGGATGACACTAATACGTTGTATGTTGCATGACTCGCTGTGGTGAGCATATGCGGAGGATATACGTTGTCTTAGATTAGATATATACTATGTGTCCGTCTACCTTTGTCCACCTCCCTTTATGATTCGGGAGTGCCATTTTGGCTAGTACCACCCCAACGGCATGATCGTGGGGTCATGCCTTACATCCACGACACTGTTGCTATTTATACTATCTGGTCACATTACGGGCTAATGGTGTTAGTAGTCAGTTACCATATGGGCATATGTCTGTAGTCGTGATCGAAGAGGCTACTCGTTGTCGAGCTTATGGTGGATCACTGTCATGATACCAAGAGGGAAGATGTGATGGTAACCGATGGCCATGGGAGTCATGTCATATGGACCATGTGTGGCTCCTAGAGCAAGTAGATGTGCTGTCAGTCTCCTGTTTGGTTCTGGTTTATCGTATGTACGTAGGTGGTAAATAAACATATATTATGTATAGATGAGATTATACTTGCGCCAGTGTCCAGAGTATGATCAATCCTATATCCTTCTTAGGCAAACAACCTATTCTTTTCAAGCAGACGAATATTTTTACAGGCAGACGGCCTACGTATTATTGATTATATTTAGGCATTATTATGCGTTGGCTTAAATATATCTTATTGATTTTAGTAATTTGATGATAGTATTTTATAATATGAGATTGAGAGATATTGTGGGCATTGCTTCATCTGTTTGACTATACTTGGTGATATCTCGCTTACTATTGACTTTTGGGTTTTGAGATTGATTTGTGGACATGTGTGTTTCACCCATTTGATATTGATTTGTGGTTCTTAATTTGATGTGATTTACATGGGTGATGACATTTCTATAGTGGATTTTGTGGCGTTTTACAGTATATGATATTTGGAATTATTATGTTTACTTATACCTAGTATATAGAAAATGCCGTATGTTATTGACCTTGGATTTACATATAGTCTGACCTGTTTATTATCTGTATAATACAGGGTCAGTTCGAGACATTTTAGGTTCAGGGATGAGATGAACAATTTTATGGATGTTAGACATAGATGGAGGATACAATATCATTATATCTATAATATTGTATACTATTGAGATGTATTTAAATTCATGTATTAGATGTTTTAATGTTAGTGTGTTTAATGTATATTGGAATTATGTATACTTATCTATTATATATTATCGCTATGATTCTAACTCTGTGTTCTCTTTGTATTTATTATACATCATGTATTGTTTTATCCTGAAGGCACACTTGCTTATTGCTTTGTTTTGATACTGTGTACGTTTGTTGGTAGGTTATATTCGATATGGAAATACGTTCCAGTTTTTTCTCAAGGAAATATTCACATATGTACTCTATATCGCCTTGTTGTCTATATTATTCGACAATATTACTCTGCAGTAATCTTGAATAGTATGGGTATAGAGGTGGGGGTGTTACGATTACCTTGGGATTTTGCAATTGTGAGCCTGGTTCCTAGCTTAATGAAGTATCGATATTGACCTGGTAAGAGTAACGCCTGAGTGACGATTTAAATTGAATTTACTAATAAACTAGTCGAACATGTGTGTAAGAAATCTCATATGAATTGATGATTTATGGTTGCTCATGGCTTGATGTTATTGCATAGGATGATGTAATTGACGATGATTGGAATAGTGAAGGAAAAACCCATTCTATGCTTTAGCAGCGTGGTCTCACTATGTGATTGTTTGTTTACGGTAAAATATTACTCATATCAGGCTTTATGTGTGACCCATGTTTTTATTATTTCCTATTAACTTATAGGCACTCATTTGAGTAGGCTAAATTTATGGCTTGAACAGGTATCTTTTGGATAGATGAATAAACGAGCCAAAGACGAAGCAAGAGGCTTATTTTGCAAATAATTTTTTTTCAAAAATTCTGCCATGTAAAACTAGTGTTTATAACGGGTTAAGCGTCCATGACAACATACTCATATGTCAGGCATGACACTCTATTTATATTTTATTGTATTTACCCCTACGTGGGAAATATATGGGTTTATGATGATATAAAGACTTATGCAAATCATTTTGATGAAATAAATCATTAGTTGCTTTGCTTACTTAACGTATGTGATATATATATATATATATATATATATATATTGATCTCACTTTGTCACTTGAGAATAACTCTAGTGATGACTACAACATCATCGACGTTCATTCTCATGTTTGAAGTGGAGGATGTTAAAACTTGATATCGGAGTTTAGGTTAGGGAACACATAAGTAAAGTAGAGCAAAGTAGAAGTTGAGTAATGAAAATGGACACCCACTACAAAAATATGGACTTTTGATAGCATCAATATGTAAACTTTCTGCATATCCCCTTTAACCGCTATTTAATCGAGGGTTTCAGACCCTATTCACTGCAAAAATATCGTGTACTCAACGCTATACAGTAAAAAAGGAGGGAACTAAAATTTTTACGGGGAAAAGGTCATGTATTGTCAGCTTCTACAGAAAATAGTGTCCCTTCCACTTGTCACTCTAAAATAATTCTATGAGATTCAAAAACAATTGATCAAGAAGACCATCCATCATAAACAGTCCATCAATGCCACCATCTGTGTTACCCTAATCTGAATCTATGTGGATCCCTATCCCTAGACATAGCCACCATCCACGCTTCTCCAATTCGAACTACTAAGAGCAGCCACCATCCGCGCTTCTCATCGTTAAATTGCACCCTACATCTTTAAGTGATGAGGATCAAGTAAACTGAGCTTTGTAGAAGGATTGAAACTGTGTGTAATTTACTTTATCTAATTTTCCACTATTGATTTGTACCCTTTTGGTGTGATCTTTTTTAAATTGTTTTATAGATGTTTATTTTCAGTGACTATATCTAGGATATAAAAGAAGAAAATATTTTGTTATACATGAATGGAATCATACATCTTGAAAATTGAGATGGGACATTAGGTAAGATTTAATGTGATCATCTCTATAATTAGTAATTTTAGTTTTTAGATTCAATCCACTATTCCTTTCAAGTATTCAAGAACAAGTTGAAGTTGTGGAATTGGTTTAAGTATAGTTGCCAGGATTCTATTCCAAGTTTTTTATGGTAATTATATGCAAAAAAATTATGGAGGCTCCTAACACATTATATCAACTTATTGATCTTATTTCACTTTCATGAAATACTGGATATCCAAGGTTTTAAATGGCCAAATGTGAATTCACTTAACACCCATATCAAAATAATGCTTACATTTTTAACAAACAATTTTTTTTCTTCAACAATTAATATTTTAGTACATGCAATTTGTCCACATAGTAGCAATTCAATCACATGTCTGGACTCTAGTTACACTTGTGCAAGTTAAGCTACAAGATTGCATGTTGAAACTGGTGTAAATTTCAAAGTTGATTTTGGGAATTGGGGTTTGTTTTAAAGAAGAAGATGAAGGAAAGTATATTCCTACATCTTGGGATATAAGAAACTATATTTGTTTAAATATAGGTCCCTCAAAGGAAGGTTGGTCCCTTTGGACACCCAAATGTTTGCTCTATTGTGAGGAGGAAAGTAATACATAACCACTACACATGTGTGCGCAATCCTCGTCCGCTCGTCCGACGGAACTGTACTGTTCGGGTAATAATCTTAAGCAGGAGTATTTCTGGTTGCAAATATTACTGCTTCTCTCTGAAATTTGCAACGACTAAAATCCATTTCAGAACGTTTTCTGCATCCTAATAATCAGTAATGCCTAAAGAGTGTTGCAAATCAGAAATGCCTAAAAGGTATTGCAGATAAAAAAATTCTCTTCTTCTCCATTCTCTTTTCTAACATTGCATCATCGGAGGTTAAAAAAGAGTATTCTTGGTTGGATCAAAGTCGTACAAGCTTTGAATCTGATTACGCTGTTTCAAGGCTTCATTGAATTCTGAAGTCAATAATTCTACAACTTGTTTATATGTGTTGAGTTGAATTACTGTCTAAAAAAATCTACATATTAGATCCTTGAAGTTAGAAGTACAACAATCACATCATCACTACTCAAATCAACAATAATTTTAGACAATAGTTCAACCATGGATGGTGTAATAACCCGAATTTTTGGGTATCGTAATTAATAATATGATTGGGTTAATTAAAAGAAATACTGGATTGTAGATTAGACAGATAAGAATTCTGATGATAATAGAAACTGAATTTTTATATTTGGATAAATATTTAATTGATAATCTTATAGTTTAATTATTATCATTGGCAAATTATGCCTTTCGAACAAATAATATGTTGTTAAAAATATATAGGCTGATTCTAAATTTTACCTTGAATAGAAATTGAGCTTGAATTGAAATTCAAAATATAGTTATTTATATCTTAAAATTTTGCTTTGGTTTTAAAGGGTATTTTCATGATTTTACTTAGAATACAAAATTGTTTTATATTAATTTCTTTTTAAAAGAGATTGATTTATATAAATTAAAAAGTATTTATAAATTGGATAATTAATTATGAAGCTTTATTAAATATTTAAAAATCTACCTTTGCATGAAAAGTACATCTGTTAATTTGTGAACATCTCTCATAACATGTGTATGGCATTTAACTCTTAAGAAAGACATTTGTAAAACAATCTACATCTTAAAGAAACAAGTGGCAATCAAAAAAAGAAAGAGAAGAATCCTGTTTTCTTCATTCTCAGATCAATCTTTCCTTCTTCTCTTGCTAACAAAAATCTGTAGACCAAAATTTAAAAAAAAACCATAAGCAGATGAAACCAAAACCTGGAATTAATGTTTGCAAAACCAAATGTCTACACTTTTCAAAAATCAAGTTGCAAATCATTTAAGAAAAGAAAATCAAGTCTGCATTTCTTCAATCTGGAATCATATTAAAAAAAAATGGGTTTGGCCTCTGCAATCTAGAACTTGAACCTGCATGCAAGATTTTAACAGCAAAAATTCAAATTTCTTAAACCTGCATGCAAGTTTAGAGCACAGCAAGCAACTCAATATTATGCTCTGATTCATCTCTACTAAGGTGAGTAAACAAACTTATCAAATAGCTTAAATCTGTGCAATCTTGATATTTATGATTTTTTTTTGAAATGGTGATGGAAAAATGTGGTATGATGCTTGCATGTTTTGAGGATTGTGTTCTGGATGGTTTGCATGTCAGTGTTTATAAACACAGAGTTTTGTTTCCAGTTTTTTTTCTTTCTTCCAGGATTCAGAATTGATAGAAAAAAAATATAAATAACATTTCCCAATTCCCTGATTGATATTAAACAAAATTTCCTAGACAAAAGATGTTAGTTGATCAAGATGCAAACCATAAAAATAGAAATAAAAATAGTTTTAAAGTTAATGGTAACAAAATTCTCTGGAAATTTAGGATTGCAGACAAAGATTCAAAACAAGTTAAGATTCAAACGCCGTAATTTGATGTTTCAAGAATATAATTCGAATCAATTTAGCAAATTATGATTTTTAGAACTAAAATCTAAATTTTTAATATTGCATTGAGTATAAATTTTGGGTTTGTCTGGAATTTGATATTTGGGCTGCCTCTGGTGATCAAGGGGGTGAGAAGCCTCGGGATTTCTACTGGCAATGGAGGAAGTCACGGTGTGTTCGGCAAAAATGGTGGATGGGGTGGTTTTGGACAGACGCGACGGCGATGTGATGTTCTCTGTTCTAAACCTAGTTTTGGTCGGCTGTGCAAAATTGGATGCTGTGTTGTTTCTAGTGCATCGAGCTGCTTGAAACTTGGATGGGAGCTGTGTGGATGTTGCATGGAAATGTGGCCCGAGTCTCTGGCGCTCCGGTGATCGTAGTTGATCGTTCGACATGATTTTTAGGATGGGTGTCGAGTTCCAGATTTCAACTGGAACACTTAATTTCGAATTTGAAGTTGCTGATCGAATTTGAAGGTTGAGATCGAAGATGGGGTGAGCAAGTGACGTGTTGACAGTAAGGGGTGAAGTCAAGTCGACGGCGGTCACCTGTATACGTGCACTGTGCACGGCATGTCAGGAGAAGTAGGAATTGAGGGAGAAGAGGTTGCCCCTGGTTCGAACTCGATGTAACTAGGGATGGACTCGAAGAAATAAGGGTGCACTGGTTTCTGATGGGCGGTGTTGTTGAAGTTTGGGTTGTAGTAGCTGTAGGATACTCGAGTGATTGCCTCGAGTGATTCGAGTTTTAGCCCGAAGCAAATAAATTCTGACTCGAAGTCATTCAGGGATAACTCGAGTAATTTGCATTTGCAGGTTTCATAAGAAGGAAACAGAAACCTGTTTCTATTGTAAATTTTAAATAAAAAATATATATATGTATAAAGTTTAAATTGGTAAATCAAAACTTTAAACTAAGTCTTTAAACCTGAGTGGAATCTGAATTCTAGTAGTTGAATCTATGATTTTGGAATAATTTAAGTTTTGAGATTTAAATTTGGTTTTAACAAACTTTTAAAGTGTAAGTGTATGATTGGTATGGAATTTGAATTGGAAGTTTAAATCTGAGTTTAAAATCTGGAATAAAGGTTTAAAGCTGAATTTCAGTTTTGAAAATTAAAGAAATTTAATTTTTATTGTTGGAAATGTTTAAAATATATTTTAAACAAATTTGAATTTAAAGATGAATTTGGTTTAAATTCTTTTAATTTTTTTGTTTTAAATTGGATGTTTCTTTAGCATATGAGATAAAAGGGATTCGAGTTGTATTAAAACCTCGTTTAAGTTAAAATTGTATCTGAAGTTTAAAATGAAATTTAAGGTGAAATTTAAAGTAAATGTGAAAACATAGTGTTTTAAAAATACTTTAAATAAGTAAGAAATGATTCTTAAATTAAGTTAGACCTTAAGAAATGGGATTTGTTTAAATTATTAAGTTAATTTAAATAGGTAATTAATTATTTAATTAATAATGTGAATGATTAATTAAGTAATTAATAATTTTTTTAAATTGATTAATTAAGATTTGAGATTAATTAATTAAGGATAATTATCTATAATTAGGAATTGTTAAGATTAATTGATAATTAATTAATTTGTAATTGTTATTGGATAATCTGAGTAAATTACTTAAGAGAAGTAATTAAGGATTGTTAATGAAGGTCATTACCTTAAGATTATTTAACAATTAATTAAGGGAATTAATTTTTTTTAGAATTAATTAGATTAATTAATTAGATTAATTAATTAATGATAAATAGTTTATGGTAATTACTTAATAGAAGTAATTAATAATTAATTACTTGATGAAATTAATTGGGATAATGTGATTTGTTTAGGTTAATTAATTAAGTTTAATTAATTTAAACCCTTGGTGATTGATGAATAATTACTTAATGTAATTAATGGGTTTGTAATTACTTAGGGAAGTAATTAATTGATATTTACTGGATGTAATTAAAGATTTAGAGGATGAAAGTAATTTGGATTAAATTCCTATGTAATTAATCAAGGGATTAATTAGAGATAATTAGGGAGTAATTAAATTATTTGATGAAGTAATTAAGGGTAGTTAATTACTGATGTTATTAATCAAGGGTGATTAATATTTATGGTTAGTAATTAAGTAATGAAATATCTAAAGGTTAATTACCGTATTGGGATAAGAATAATTAATTTGTGAAATTAATTAAGGGTTAATTACTTAAATGTAATTAAAGGATAAATAGAACGATATTGGAAGACTTTGATTAAATGTTATTCCTAATATGTGGTTTGTGATGCTATGTGATAAAATATGTTGATTTAAACTGTGATGATGTGGACATCTATTGTTGATAAATTAGGTGACATCCTGTTTTTTTTTAAAATTGAGTTGTATCTCACTTGAATAATATAAGTTAAGATGATATTGAATTCGAAGAGACCGGAGTCGGGTATTAGTAAATACCCGAAACCACTTCGATTCTTTATAAGCTGATTTGTGAAATCAATAAACTGATATGGAATGAATTAAGTGATTTAGATCATATAATCTAAGTTCTGACACTTAGAAATTGATGAGTATAATAAGTGTTGTCTATACAAACCTATGGATTTGTAAATTTGTTATGAGTCACCCCGGGTTAAAAATTGGATATTGTTTTGGTGTATTTCATATTAGATGGGTTTACTCACGCTGGTTTCCAGCCTGACCCGGGTGTTACTTTGATGTAATGCTCGGGTCAGACCGAGTATTACAGATTTTTAGGTAAGGACGTTCTGGAGCTCAGGAGGCGAGCAGGATGGCAGGGACGTATGGAGAGTTTTCACTGTGATATTGTAGTCTGTGGACATGATTGTTTTGTCCGGTATTCATGTATATGTGTAACTCTGATGTATTTAAATGTAAATTAACTGATATAGTTTTCTTTGTATAACTGCTATTTTATTTGATATTATATTTGATCCGCTGCGAATGTGAGGTTTCTGTGTCTTGTTTCTGTCTTCTTCTTCTTTCTCTTTTATTCTTTTCTTAACTATCTGGAAATTTTCAGGATCGAAATTTTTGGGTCGTTACATTTGGTATCAGAGCAGAAGGTTATGCGAGAACCTTGGCTCTGGTGGGTATACTCATTAAGGATAGGGTAAGTGGTACCCTAGGATGAGTTAAGTGTGTGTGTGTGTGTGTGTGTGTGTATGTGTGTGTGTGTGTGTGTGTGAGAGAGAGCGTACTTGTTATTTTCTTATATAAAGGTTTTTTTTAAATGATTTCAAAAGTAAATAAATCTTATATAAGAAATATATATATATTATTATATTAAGGAAATTGGTTGTAGTATTAATTAAATTAAAGGTAATAGTGAGAATTAAATTAAGAAGTAATAGTATGCAACCAAATTGAAACTGGAATTAAATAAAGATAAGTTTGAAATGGATTCAAACTAAAATTGAAATCTTGAATTGCAGAAGTATTTCAAAATAAGATGAACTAGAATTGGTTTCAAACCAAACAAATAGACGGTTATTGTGTTTAATAATGGAATGATTGTTCTTCAATAAAAAGTAAAGTGTTTTAAGGAAATAACCATTTAAAAAGAGTAACTTGTAAGTTTGAAAGGATGTAAATTTATGTGGGTTTCAAATTGTGCAGTTTTGAATTCTAAATTTAAACATTTGAATTGGTTTCATAATGTTAAAGGAGATAATATTTGAATATGATCTTATTTTAAAATAAGAGATGTTATTTAATATTATGCAATTGAATGAAATGGTCCTATTTCAAACAGAGTTGTTTGAAAATTTTAAAAAAAATTGTTTTGAATTAAAAACCAAAGGTGGTTTAAAATTTTAAAGTATAACTTGGTATGTAAAAGAAGATTTATATGTATATACGTGGATATGCATAATAACAAAGTTGGTTTGAAATAAACTCTAAATATTGAGTTTTGAATTTGGAACAAGATGTGATACCCAAGTGATAAGTTTTGAACTTATAAGTGGGAAAAATTATTAATGCGAAGTTTAGAATTTTGAATTTAACTCGGAGGAAGTTAAATAAGTTTGAATGAACAATCTGATTTGGAAATTTCAAGATGAAATTGAGATTTTATTTGGGAGTTAAATGGTTAATCTAAATTGGGAGTTTATGTGATCTCAAAATGGGTTTGAGATCTGAAAATTGTAAATTGATGGATGTTTTTAAATAAATTAGATAATATCATCCTATTGTTGTTAAAAATCTTTAAGTTGTGAATTGGAATTGTTTAAATGAATGAGAGATGGTTTAAATTTGAAATTTGAAATAGTTCAAATTGAATTTAATTTGAAGTAATTGAAAGTGTGATTGAAGATGTATGAGTATAAGATTCAAAAGGAAAATTTGAATTGGATTAATTTGTAAAGATTTGAAATTGAAGTGGATTCAATTTGAAATAGTCCACATTTATTGGAATAATTTGGAATTATAATTAATGTTGAATGGTTTTAAATTCAAAAGGAATTTGAATTGAAGTTGGGAGGAAATCAAGAATAATTTTACTTGATTTGGAAATGGAGTATGAAATTGGGATTAATTCAAACTGGAGTTGAAATGGATTGGAATTGAAGTGGGTTCAATTGAATGAATATTAGTCCAAAGTGATTGGAATAACTTGGGGTTGTAACTAAAGTTGAATATGTTTAAAATCAAATGGAATTTGCTTTAAATTTGAAAAGGAGTTGAGAATTAATTCAACTTAAATTGGAAATAAACCAAGTCCAATGGAAATTGGAGTTATTTAAAATTGAAACTGGGTCAATTTAAATGAAAGAGGAAATTTAAATTGAATTAATGAGAATGGAGATTGGGAAGTGAGCAGTTGTGACTCTGGACTATTTTTAATATAAATTGTTTTAAACCTGTTTTCTAAGCTATTTATTATATATACAACTTTTCTTTTAAAAGCCAAATTTACTTATACTTGTTTTACAATTATTTTTGAAACTGTTTAGCAATTTTTCAACTGTTTTATAAACTAATTACTCTTTTACTATTATTTTGAAATTATTTAAAATTTCTATGACTATTTAACTATTCTCCAATTATTTTACAATTACTGAACTATTTTATAGCTATTTTACAAACTAGTAATTATTTTCCAACTACTTATCTATTTTAATTTTTTTCCAAGCTATTTTCTAAAAAAAAACTGGTCGGAGTTCAAACTGTTATTGGTTGAATACCCAATCGAGATAAGAATAGAGGTGATAATTCAAATGGGATTGAAGCAGTTGTGAGTAAATGAATGAAAATTTAAGTAAATGTGAATAGGAAGAGAACTAATTTGGCTAATAACCAATAAAGATAAATACGTAGGGTGTACGTATGTTATTCTATTCGCATAGTGATTTGATCCAGATTCGAGCACAGAATTTCGAGATAGTATGTCGATCCGAGTTGGGATTTTTCAGTCGATTTTCGACGGCGAACCTGGATATGGATTGTCGATTGGTTCTGGATATTCTCTATCATAGTTAAGCTATGCAAGGAGAATGACGGTTTCTGATCAAGAAATCAGATCTGTGTCCGCAATAGAAAGTCGGGTGGACGATACTAGTTCGAAAATGAAATTGTGTGATCGAGTGAGCGATCAAATTGGTATAGCGTACGAATGATATGTGTACATCGTACGGATTTGAATGATATTGATATTGAAGAGAGTAATCAAATTTGAATATTTGATTTTGAGTAAACAGAGTTAAGTATCTTTGTTTTATAAAATGATACTCCCCTTATTGAATCTTTTGCCAGAAGAAAAGGGTTTTTGGAAATGTTTGAAGTATAAAAGGAGTTTATACAAGTTTGAAATGATCCAAAGTTCTAAAAGATTTTATGTATCTGAATATATATATATATATATATATATATATATATAAAGGATCATATGAGAATTTTGGAAAAAGGGTTATCGGAACATTTGGATTTGGAAAAGGCTTTTGATTTTTGGGTAAAATCAATATGAGAATTTGAAAAGCCTAGTTTGAGAATTATCGATTTTGGAATAATCGATTTTGTGTAAAGGAGCTTTGTATGAGATCATACTAGGTGTATGATTTAAATATACTATATATGTATAGTATAAAATGTTTTGATAATGCTCTGGGGAAAAAGGCGCTCCCTTGGAATGGACTTCTCAGGAGTACCACTGGGTGGTGCTGCCTTGAGCCTCAAGAGGGGGTTCTAAAGTTGATCCTGTGAGGAGTCCGGACGAAACTAGTTCCTGAGGATTATTGGGTAGCGAAAGTCGAGGGCGCTGATGCCTACAGGGGCATTTGGGTTATGCTATGACGACAGTGTAACTCGATGTCATTGCGATATACTGTGGGGACCATAGCGAAAATCGTGTGGAGGATGAGTGTCAATGATCTACACTTGATTTTGCCGGGAAGGCAACGCAACATCGGTAGACTGCGATCTATGGTCAAGTGGAGTGGAGAAGTTTCATTCTTTTGGCAGCGAAATTCGAGGGCGCTGATGCCTACAGTTATATGGGTTTTTGCTGTGATAGCTACGTAACCCCAGTTGTAGCTGCATCTGTAGGGGGTTCCATGGTGTAATCGAGGGGCGCGGAGGCCTACAGTTATCTATGGATTTTGTCGGGATGGCAACGTAACCATCGGGTTAACTGCGACCATGGATGGGGGTGATGATTTCCAGAGCATTCTCACCAAAAATATATCCTCTATTTTCAAAAACCGTTTTCTATATTTTCAATAAAATTATTTTCAAAGTATTTTCACTGGGTGTTGAAGATGAGTCTACTAAGTACTTATAGATTTTCAGTCCTACGCCTGATCAACGTATGACCGAATTTCTACAAGAACGAGGACGGACTTGTTGAAATATCGAGTTATAAAATGATATCTTTATAAAACTATTTTGGCAATTATTACAGATTCTAAAAGTGTTTAAAATTGATCAAAGAATATTGTAACTGGTTTTAAAATATTTAATAAATTCTGGCCTCATTCCTTTTCGAGGACGAAAAAGTTCTAAGGGGGAAGGAATGTAATAACCCGAATTTTTGGGTATTGTAATTAATAATATGATTGGGTTAATTAAAAGAAATACTGGATTATAGATTAGACAGATAAGAATTCTGATGATAATAGAAACTGAATTTTTATATTTGGATAAATATTTAATTGATAATCTTATAGTTTAATTATTATCATTGGCAAATTATGCCTTTCGAACAAATAATATGTTGTTAAAAATATATAGGCTGATTTTAAATTTTATCTTGAATAGAAATTGAGCTTGAATTGAAATTCAAAATATAGTTATTTATATCTTAAAATTTTGCTTTGGTTTTAAAGGGTATTTTCATGATTTTACTTAGAATACAAAATTGTTTTATATTAATTTCTTTTTAAAAGAGATTGATTTATATAAATTAAAAAGTACTTATAAATTGGATAATTAATTACGAAGCTTTATTAAATATTTAAAAATCTACTTTTGCATGAAAAGTACATGTGTTAATTTGTGAACATCTCTCATAACATGTGTATGGCGTTTAACTCTTAAGAAAGACATTTGTAAAACAATCTACATCTTAATGAAACAAGTGGCAATCAAAAAAAAAAGAGAAGAATCCTGTTTTCTTCATTCTCAGATCAATCTTTCCTTCTTCTCTTGCTAACTAAAATCTGTAGACCAAAATTTAAAAAAAAAAACCATAAGCAGATGAAACCAAAACCTGGAATTAATGTTCGCAAAACCAAATGTCTGCACTTTTCAAAAACCAAGTTGCAAATCATTTAAGAAAAGAAAATCAAGTCTGCATTTCTTCAATCTGGAATCGTATTAAAAAAAAAATTGGGTTTGGCCTCTGCAATCTGGAACTTGGACCTGCATGCAAGATTTTAACAGAAAAAATTCAAATTTCTTAAACCTGCATGCAAGTCTAGAGCACAGCAAGCAACTCAATATTATGCTCTGATTCATCTCTACTAAGGTGAGTAAACAAACTTATCAAATAGCTTAAATCTGTGCAATCTTGATGTTTATGATTATATTTTTTTTTAAATGGTGATGGAAAAATGTGGTATGATGCTTGCATGTTTTGAGGATTGTGTTCTGGATGGTTTGCATGTCAGTGTTTATAAACACAGAGTTTTGTTTCCAGTTTTTTTTTCTTTCTTCCAGGATTCAGAATTGATTGAAGAAAAATATAAATAACATTTCCCAATTCCCTGATTGATATTAAACAAAATTTCCTAGACAAAAGATGTTAGTTGATCAAGATGCAAACCATAAAAATAGAAATAAAAATAGTTTTAAAGTTAATGGTAACAAAATTCTCTGGAAATTTAGGATTGCAGACAAAGATTCAAAACAAGTTAAGATTCAAACGCCGTAATTTGATGTTTCAAGAATATAATTCGAATCAATTTAGCAAATTATGATTTTTAGAACTAAAATCTAAATTTTTATTATTGCATTGAGTATAAATTTTGGGTTTGTCTGGAATTTGATATTTGGGCTGCCTCTGGTGATCAAGGGGGTGAGAAGCCTCGGGATTTCTACTGGCGATGGAGGAAGTCACGGTGTGTTCGGAAAAAATGGTGGATGGGGTGGTTTTGGACAGACGCGACGGCGATGTGATGTTCTCTGTTCTAAACCTAGTTTTGGTCGGCTGTGCAAAATTGGATGCTGTGTTGTTTCTAGTGCATCGAGCTGCTTGAAACTTGGATGGGAGCTGTGTGGATGTTGCATGGAAATGTGGCCCGAGTCTCTGGCGCTCCGGTGATCGTAGTTGATCGTTCGACATGATTTTTAGGATGGGTGTCGAGTTCCAGATTTCAACTGGAACACTTAATTTCGAATTTGAAGTTGCTGATCGAATTTGAAGGTTGAGATCGAAGATGGGGTGAGCAAGTGACGTGTTGACAGTAAGGGGTGAAGTCAAGTCGACGGCGGTCACCTGTATACGTGCACTGTGCACGGCATGTCAGGAGAAGTAGGAATTGAGGGAGAAGAGGTTGCCCCTGGTTCGAACTCGATGTAACTAGGGATGGACTCGAAGAAATAAGGGTGCACTGGTTTCTGATGGGCGGTGTTGTTGAAGTTTGGGTTGTAGTAGCTGTAGGATACTCGAGTGATTGCCTCGAGTGATTCGAGTTTTAGCCCGAAGCAAATAAATTCTGACTCGAAGTCATTCAGGGATAACTCGAGTAATTTGCATTTGCAGGTTTCATAAGAAGGAAACAGAAACCTGTTTCTATTGTAAATTTTAAATAAAAAATATATATATGTATAAAGTTTAAATTGGTAAATCAAAACTTTAAACTAAGTCTTTAAACCTGAGTGGAATCTGAATTCTAGTAGTTGAATCTATGATTTTGGAATAATTTAAGTTTTGAGATTTAAATTTGGTTTTAACAAACTTTTAAAGTGTAAGTGTATGATTGGTATAGAATTTGAATGGGAAGTTTGAATCTGAGTTTAAAATCTAGAATAAAGGTTTAAAGCTGAATTTCAGTTTTGAAAATTAAAGAAATTTAATTTTTATTGTTGGAAATGTTTAAAATATATTTTAAACAAATTTGAATTTAAAGATGAATTTGGTTTAAATTCCTTTTATTTTTTTGTTTTAAATTGGATGTTTCTTTAACATATGAGATAAAAGGGATTCGAGTTGTATTAAAACCTCGTTTAAGTTAAAATTGTTTCTTAAGTTTAAAATGAAATTTAAGGTGAAATTTAAAGTAAATGTGAAAACATAGTGTTTTAAAAATACCTTAAATAAGTAAGAAATGATTCTTAAATTAAGTTAGACCTTAAGAAATGAGGTTCGTTTAAATTATTAAGTTAATTTAAATAGGTAATTAATTATTTAATTAATAATGTGAATGATTAATTAAGTAATTAATAATTTTTTTAAATTGATTAATTAAGATTTGAGATTAATTAATTAAGGATAATTAATCTATAATTAGGAATTGTTAAGATTAATTGATAATTAAGTAATTTGTAATTGTTATTGGATAATCTGAGTAAATTACTTAAGAGAAGTAATTAAGGATTGTTAATGAAGGTCATTACCTTAAGATTATTTAACAATTAATTAAGTGGATTAATTTTTTTTATAATTAATTAGATTAATTAATTAATGATAAATTGTTTATGGTAATTACTTAATAGAAGTAATTAATAATTAATTACTTGATGAAATTAATTGGGATAATGTGATTTGTTTAGGTTAATTAATTAAGTTTAATTAATTTAAACCCTTGATGATTGATGAATAATTACTTAATGTAATTAATGGGTTTGTTACTTGGGGAAGTAATTAATTGATATTTACTGGATGTAATTAAAGATTTAGAGGATGAAAGTAATTTGGATTAAATTCCTATATAATTAATCAAGGGATCAATTAGAGATAATTAAGGAGTAATTAAATTATTTGACGAAGTAATTAAGGGTAGCTAATTACTGATGTTATTAATCAAGGGTGATTAATATTTATGGTTAGCAATTAAGTAATGAAATATCAAAAGGTTAATTACCGTATTGGGATAAGAATAATTAATTTGTGAAATTAATTAAGGGTTAATTACTTAAATGTAATTAAAGGATAAATAGAACGATATTGGAAGACTTTGATTAAATGTTATTCCTAATATGTGGTTTGTGATGCTATGTGATAAAATATGTTGATTTAAACTGTGATGATGTGGACATCTATTGTTGATAAATTAGGTGACATCCTGTTTTTTTTAAAATTGAGTTGTATCTCACTTGAATAATATAAGTTAAGATGATATTGAAATCGAAGAGACCGGAGTCGGGTATTAGTAAATACCCGAAACCACTTCGATTCTTTATAAGCTGATTTGTGAAATCAATAAGCTGATATGGAATGAATTAAGTGATTTAGATCATATAATCTAAGTTCTGACACTTAGAAATTGATGAGTATAATAAGTGTTGTCTATACAAACCTGTGGATTTGTAAATTTGTTATGAGTCACCCCGGGTTAAAAATTGGATATTGTTTTGGTGTATTTCATATTAGATGGGTTTACTCACGCTGGTTTCCAGCCTGACCCGGGTGTTACTTTGATGTAATGCTCGGGTCAGACCGAGTATTACAGATTTTCAGGTAAGGACGTTCTGGAGCTCAGGAGGCGAGCAGGATGGCAGGGACGTATGGAGAGTTTTCACCGTGATATTGTAGTCTCTGGACATGATTGTTTTGTCCGGTATTCATGTATATGTGTAACTCTGATGTATTTAAATGTAAATTAACTGATATAGTTTTCTTTATATAACTGCTATTTCATTTGATATTATATTTGATCCGCTGCGAATGTGAGGTTTCTGTGTCTTGTTTCTGTCTTCTTCTTCTTTCTCTTTTCTTCTTTTCTTAACTATCTGGAAATTTTCGGGATCGAAATTTTCAGGTCGTTACAGATGGTTCGAGTTCAAGTAATATCAATGCCTTGGAAATCATGAATCAACACTTGGCACATTTGGAGCGGTTTAATGGTGAAAACTTCACACATGGACAAGAAACTATGGAGTTCTTTTTTATCACTGAAAAACTCTTCTACATTCTTAAAGATGAATTGGAGGCTATACCCGAAGAAACTTCGATAGATATAGATGAGTTAAAAGCGAAAAGTGCCAAGTGCAAAGAAGATGATTTCCTATGTAGAGGACACATAGTCAACGCACCATCTACTTCTGTGTATAATGCGCATATAAGTGTGGAGACAACCAAATGTCTCTAGATTGTACTAGAGAGCAAATAACGGATATCCGAGGCAAACAACAAGAAATTCCTAGTATTCAATTTTATGGATTTTAAAATGAATGATAATAAGTCCATTATTAGACAAGTTAGTGAAATTATATATATAGTAACTCCACTTAAAGATGCCAAGGTCGAACTCCCTGAATCCTTTGTTATTGGAGTTATAATTTATAGACTCCCTCACTCTTGGAATGATTATAAAAATAAATTAATACACGTGGAGATGGATTATGATTTAAAGAATTTACAGCATCATCTTTGCATAGAAGATGACTCTCCTAAAAGAGAACTAAATGATAATCCGGAAACTGAGTCCCATTCTAAGGAAAATAATATTGAACTGACAAATTCATTGAAGCCTAAGAATGAAACACGGTTTAAGAAAAAAATCATTATAAGAAAGGTAAAAAGAAAGGAGCTTTTTATTTTTGTAACAAGCCTGACCATTATGCTCATGACTATTGTCAACAAAAGAAACAAATGAAGGCAAATATGGTCGAAAACACATTGGTGGTTGCAAGAAGCAAATTCCATTGGAGGCATATAAAATGATTTATGGCTTGAGACAGAAGAAACCATTTACATGTGCAAGGACCGTAGTCTCTATAAGAATTACGAATAAACTAATAGAGATGAAAATCAAGTTACCGAAGCAAATAATGTTCTCAACAAAGTGATTGTCAAAGGCACTATAGGATTCCCATTCACTTCTAGAAAGACTCTCACTCTCGTCAATGTTTTTCATGTACCCGATATTTGCAAGAATTTGGTCTCTGAATACTCTCTAAACAAAGGAGGATTCAAGATAATATATGAGTCTGATAAATTAGTGTTGTCCAAGAATGGAAAGTTCATTGGACAGGCATATTCTTTTAACGACATGATCAAGTTGAATTTAATAGCATATGTTGTTGGTTCTATAGATTTATGGTATGCTAGATTAGGACATGTTAATTGTGGTTCACTTAAAAATATGAATAAATTAGGATTAATTTTTTATTGCAATTTTGATTACTTCTATAAATGTGAAATTTGCATTCAAGCAAAAAAATATAGAAAATCCTTTAAATCAATAAAAAGGAAGATTGGTCTGCTTGATCTTGTATATGGCGATGTTGGTGATTTTATAGATCACATAACGTATAGCAGAAATAAATTCTATGTCACGTTTATTGATAACTACTTTAGATATTATTATGTTCATCTAATGAAATCAAAAGATGAAGTCTTTGATAGATTTAAAATTTATATGGCTGAAGTTGAAATGCAATTAGGACTTAAATAAAAGTATTACATTCCAATCATGACAGTGAACAATTTTCAAATGTTTTACTTTATTCTGTAAACAACAAGGATTAATTCATCAGTGTATTACTCCTTATACGCCTCAACAAAATGGAGTCGCTGAAAGAAAATATAGGACATTAATAGAAATGGTTAACGCTATGCTGATTAGTTCAATTTAACTAACACCTTTTAGGGCGATGCCATTTTATTTGCATGTTATATTTTAAATAGAGTTCCTTTGAAAAAGAAGGATATATTCCTGTTACTCGGTATCTTGACCCAGCTATATTGAACTGATTGCGCAAGATAAATTCGACTATTATCAAGAAGGATGACCTTGAAGCAATGGCTGTAGGACCCAGAAGTAGAGTTCAGACGGTTATGGAAACTAGATTTATGACCCAGAAGCAATGGCTATAGGATTCAGAAGCAATGGCTGTAGGACCCAGGGTTAAACAGAGTTGGGCGATGGATGATACAAGATGCAAGAAATATGGAAACTAGATTGGGCGAGCTATGGATAGGCATGGCCTAATGGAATCAGATGGGTCGGTACGGTTGGTTGTATGATGGATCAGTTTATCTAGAACTATATGAGTCAGCAAGATTGGTCATGTGATGGATCGACATGGCATGATTGGTCATGCGATGGATCGGCATGGCATGATGGATTGGCATTGCATAGACGTTTGTATAATGGATCGACATGGTCTATTTGGAATGGTTCGGCAGAAAAGGCCTTTAAGTGGATCTGAACCAAATATTAAACAAAAGTATGAGTTCTACTTGCTCAATCAGCATGATATTTGAAGTACCAACGTGTCTAAACATGAAGAAGCCGCCATAAGGATCGCTGCTCCAAAATCGACCAATGGATGGATTGGTACTGATCCATCTTTGTTGGGATTTGGGCCTAGAAACCCCTACGGTGGGACCAGATGGATAAGAATGTCCTGTAGCTAAAGTTACAGAGAGATTGGTGGTCGCCTTCACCTATAAATACTGGCGTAGAGGGTCCTTCTGAAGGTCTTTACGCTACTAGTAACATAGTCCTTCTTTTAATCAAATTTTTTCTTTTACTTCTTGTTGTTTGGTACTGTAATCAAGTGAATAGTGAATTAAGAAATAGAGTATTCCAAGTGGACGTATGCATTCGATGTCGAACCACTATCAATCTTGGTATTCTTGACTATTGTTTTGACTTGCTTATTAGTTTACTCTATTTCTCAGTTTCAATTTAATTTTCTTTATTTACCTCTCTACATAAATATATTCTTGGGTGTTTGTGACCAATTTGGTTGCAAATATTTTGGTGTTTTCACTGAGAACCTGATTCTTAGTCTGTTAGGATCCCTTTTGTTGCTACTATATTAGACAAATCCCCCAAAGGAGATCCATAGTCATCTTTATAAGCCTGCATACACTATTCAAATTTACTAAAATCTATGCAAGGAGATCTATAATGGTGAGGCATACCAGGTCTTCTTCTCAGGATGTGGGTGGAAATGAAACTGTCAGCTTCCAACAAGGAGCCTCAAGAAACCAACCTGCAAATTTAAATTTGGATCCTGCTGAAGTCCATAATCCTACTGATTCTATAACTAATGCTGAATTTAATAACATAATGAGGGAGTTGATGAAAAGCCGTAGACAATTAAATGAGCAGATTTATACAATTATTAGCCTGATGAACCAGTTAACTCAGTAATTGTAACGATCCATAAATTTTCGATGTTTTGATTTTGTGGTTTTAATAATATTTTATGAGTTAATATTGAAAGAAATAAAATGTTGCAATTTTATAATGGGATAATAACTAAATTTAAACTGAGACAATGTTAATACAAGTTAAGTTTCAACAATCTCAATGAAACTCCAATTCATTGTATCTAAACATGCTATGCTTGCTTATAAAACTAAATATAAGTAATAAAGGTAAATGTACAAAGTTAATGGTAATTAAACAAGATCAGTATGGTGTAAAGAATTGTAATATATCTGGTATTAATGGTTACACTGATTTATAGTGGGATGTGAAAGGTAATAAATTAATGTTGTTTTGATAATAAACATTTCTTAATGATTTTTAATTTCGTAGCGGAAGAGTGAATGAGAATTTATGGAAAACATAAATTTATTTTTAAGTAAACAAGAGTATATATTGAACAAATTTATGATAATTGGATAATGCAGTGTTAATGGAAATTAATTAGTGTTATATATGGAATTTATACCTGGGTGGGTGAGTAGTAAACTTATAAATGAAAGAAGTAAGTAGGTGACCATTTATTTATGTTATTTATTCATTTAGTATGTTAAATAAAAAAAATTTGGGAATCAGATCTCAATTAAGGGAAATTAAGTTGTACGTTAATTTGAAATAAAATCTAATAAATATTACATTAATATGGGATGTAGTACAAATAGCTAGGGATTGTCAAATTTGGTAAAAAGGGATTTGACTTAGGAAATTTTGTTAATTGAGTTGAAAACCTTAATTAATACGCGTAATTGACAAGATTCACATTTTTAAGTATAACCGTTGATACAAATATAAGATGTATGTATAAATATTAATGTAATGAAATATGAAACAATGTTAACTATGTTAGTTGAGTGATAATTGAGTGAATATTAAGTTGTAATCGAATAAAATCAAATTTATTGGAATTAATTTGCAATTAATTGGATTAATTGCAGTTGACATTTGAACACTGTATTTACTGGAATAATTGACACTAAAATTATATGTGAATTTTCTTTTAGCTATATTAAGTATCTAAGGGATTAAAAATGACAAAAATCTACTAGTTTATAATTTATGCAGTTATGGTAGATGTGATTGGTCATTTGAAATGATTAATTCTATAAGATGTGATAAATGTTAATTTTAGTTATAAAATGAAAATTGTTTATTTGAAATATAAAATTCAATAAGACTCGAATAACAAGGGTAAGATTTTAAAAAAAAAGTGGAAAATACTACGTTAATGAAAATTATGAAGGAAATTTGAGAATATTAACGCAATAAATACAACCAATGTAAATTGCATCTTTTGATAATAATAGACTGAATAATAGAATGAAAGGAAATTAAATGAAATTTGGAAAATTTAATTTACAATTTCTAAATTCAATGAATTTGAGATAAACACTGAAATTTGTTAAATTTATCAACTTTAAATTGACTTTTAATTTGGTTAAAACATTGTAATTTGATTGAGAAATATAAAGTGAAAAATCTGTCCATTTTAAGATTGAAATTTAAAAAATTGAATTTTTTTAAATTAATTATTAATTTATTTAATTAATAGAAAAATAGCCATTTTGGCCATTGACTTGGATTTCGACGAAACCAGTTTCATCGGATCCGTAACGGTGAATTATAATAGTGTTTCAAGTTTCGTAGCGGTCGGACTTGTCGTTTGATCGTACGGACTCGAAAGGCCTTGAAATTTATGCAATTGAAATCAATTGAAATCGATTTGAAAATATTGCTTTTAGCAAAACTTCTTCATACGATGGAATTTGGACTTTGAACCTTTTCCATTGTGTTTAAAATATTTTAAAACACCTATTTTGATATATGGGTTTTACCAATTTTGTTCCGGGGTCAGAACGGGCTTTTTGCGCCACGTTTGCGGTAGCACGTATATCTATCAACCCGATCCATCTATTTTTCAATTTGTCTATAAATACCCTAAACCCTAGCCTCCGTCTATTCTTATTTATCTGCGCATAAAATTTCATCAGCTCTTCTTCTTCTTCAATGGATGCAAACCCTAGATCCAATTACAATCCAAAATCAAAGTCAAAAATTCAAAGTCCTCAGAAAAATTCAGAAAAAATATACGTTGAAGCTCTCGAAATGCGTAATCTGCTGGTGCAATTCGTTTTTCAATTCGAGATATCGTTTTCTCTGAAATTAAAGGTTTATCCACGGTCGTTCATCATCGTCGCAATCAAAGTCGTCGGATCGAGAAACCATTTCTGAGTATTGTAGAGTGGACGATGGGGAGTGCATCAGTGGTGTTCGTTCGTTGAATTGACGGTCGGATTGCCCGATTTAATTCAATTAGGGTTCCGAGCCTAGGGGCGGCGCCGGCGTTGTAGGGGGTGACGGTGGCCGTGAGTGGCAGTGGAAGGCGCGTCGTACGAAGGGGAGTTCAGTGGAGTTGGTCGGCCGGCCTCTGATGGCCATAGGCGAGAGGAATGGATGGTCAAACTCACGGTCGACGGCAAATATTGGGTTCGGTTTTCACTATGCACGGTTCACTGGAAATGATGCGCGCGTTTGGGGAAGTTGATGACGTGGATTAGTTTGGTTTGTGTTCTCTTTTTATTTTTTTTATTTTTTTATTTTTTTATTCAATCGCATAAATCATCATATCTTTCACATACGATATCCGATTTACGCGCGTGTTTTTTTTGTTAGGATCGTATTAAAATTCCGGACTTGATGACGCTAGTTTAGACGAATTCTGAGACGGTTAAATTTTTGGGTTTAAATTGGATTTAAATCACTCACAGCTTCTAAAATTTCTTATGTTTGTTCAATTAATTTATCATATGAGTAGAAATTCATTCATGACTGTTTGGCATATTTTATTCATTCATCTCAGTTAGATTGCATTTATTTAAATTAAATGGTTATTTAATTTTATCATTGCATATAAATTGATAGTAAAAATTTATTTATTTGCATATAAACTTCTAGTTAAACAATTGTTAAATTTATTATTGATTATAAACTGTTAGTTAATACCTGTTATTTATTACCTGTTATATTTTATATGCTCTTTATTGATGTTTGTTTAAATTGGATGATGATTGATATTTGGATGAAAGGATGCTATATTTTATATTGTATAAACTGCAAGTTGTTATGCATTTCCATTTCATTCGAGATTGCGGTTTGAAATGATATATAACCGCAATTTTTATTTTAAATTACGGATTGAAATGATAAATATCCGTATCACTTGACCATAGGATAGAAAATTTTATACAAACACCATTGGTGTATATATGTATATATATAATATAATTATTTTGAAAATGATTTCTTTGGTTTGGATAGGATACGGTTAAATAAATATTAAATTTTGGTATTATATAAATATTTTTTTATATATATACATATATAGTTAAATTTTTGAATTTAAGCCATGTATAAATCTGTTAAATAAAAATGAATAAGTTGAATAATGGAGTTTGATAATTTATATTATATTATTTAGTACAGGTTTAAGATATTGTACATATATAGAGTTTTAAATGATTCAAATCAATTAAGATTGGAAGATAAATCGAAAATTTATTTGGAATTGAGCTTATTTAAAAATTTAACTCCATAAGTTGATGTAAACTTATTAAGATTGGAAATTTAAAGGTGTGATATTTATAACTGGATTTTTATTTCAAGATAAATCAAATGAATATTTCTAGTATTAATAAATTGAAGGAAATATTTAGTTGTTAGTAATTTGAGTTTTATTTAAAATGATTATGGATTTATCATGTAAATATTTTAGACTAAAATATAGAATAATGAATGGTTGAATAGAAAATTTCCAACCTTAGTTTTGAAATTGTCAAATACTCAAAATTCGAAATATATTGGAATCGAAGTGGTTTATTGAAACTGAAAGAAAATCTAGATTTATGGGTTTAGACTTAATTTAAAGTGAACAAATGGTAAAGGCGTGGAAATTATTTACTTTATAAAGTAATTTAAAATCAACTATTTTACATATCGTTGAATATCCAAACCATTCAAGTTTTGGAGGTTATGGTTTTAAAACTATGAATTTTGATGTATTATGTTTTGAAAGTTATAATTCAAATGTTTGGTCTCCAGATATTGTAAATTTTAAAGCAGTATGATTTTAGAAAAGAAATATATTTGAAATAAAAATGATATTATTGATTTGGGTTTTATAAAATAATATCAAAATGAGTTGTTTTAGAAATGGAATGATATCATATTTAGGGTTTGAAATGAATAATTATATTCTGGTTTTAAAGTATAAACTATTTTTAAAGACCGCGGTGTTATAATAATGTTTGGTTGTTAAAGAGACCGGGATCGAAAGTTGTCATACTCTCTGCCAACTCCGAAAACCACTTTAACAACCGTGTACGCGGTGGAGATTCCAGAACGAAGTAGGTTGGTGGCGGCGTTTCCTGTAAGGTAAATACATGGACCCAACTCCCGTGAGTTGGCATAAGGTGGCTAAAACAGGAGCGATCGACGGGTTAATAAGGTAGAACCTTTGATCGGACACTTCCCTTCGATACTATACTCTGACTTTGGATTGATTCGGTGGCCACTTCACTTTTGATTTCTTTGATTTGGCTCGTGTGTCAATTTAAAGTGTGCGAAAAGGCAGGATGTTACAGTTGGTATCAGAGCTTTGGTTTAGCGATAAACCTTAGCTTGTGGGGTTTGACTCTTTATTAATAGGGTAGTAATACCCTATGGGAGTCGCTGAGTGTATATATATGAGAGAGCGTATTTGTTAGTGTTATAAAAAGGTTTTGATATTGTGTTAATTTGTTCCGTTTCATATTTATAAATTCTGGTTGATGCATTGGACACTATGACATCAATAGGGATTTCTAAACACTTAATAGGACAGACCGACACAATATTTGGTTTTAATATAGGCGAATGAAATAATTTTGCCTATTATACTTTATATATATAATAAATTTAAAAAAAAGGATATATATTTGGTTGCTATATATTGGTTGTTAGGTAATGAAATTTATAAATAATAGTTGAAATAAAATTTAAAACAAATAAATGAAATTGGGAATTTAGAGCTTAAGTTCCGGGGTTTTGAAACTTTATTTTGAATGATTTTGAAATGTAAGTAATAATATTGTTAAAAGAAGTATTTTCTGATATAAGTATTTCAATATAATTTGAAAGAAATGTTTAAAAGAAATTTTGGAAAGAATAAGTTTTGTACTTCCCTCTCTGTCACTGGAAAATAATTTCGGTGACGAGTGCACGCATCATCGACATTCGTTTTCGGGTTCGAAGTGGGAAGGCCACTGTAGTAGTTTTACTGCAGTTTTATTTTGAGAAAATATATCATTTTTATATTGTTTCAAAAATAATTTAATATATTTAAGTTATAAGTATATATTTATCTGTTATTTTAAAATGATTTTGAATTTAACCCGGTATTTAATTCTTAAGTTTTCAATTTATTAATAGTTTCCGTTATGTAGTGAAATGAAATGTAACCGATTAATAATTGGAGTCTTTAATTAAAATAAGGAATTTAATGCTAGGTTATGAATGAAATTAAAGGTAAATTTGAAATTGCAACTTATAAAACAAAGATGGAATTATTGAACCATTAAATTATTAAAAGAATTGAGAAAAAACGTGTATAACTTTCAATTACATTCTTAAAGGCATATATATAACTTACCAAAATATATAAAAGTTGAAAATATTAATAATAAAATGTAATAGATATTATACAAGTAATTAACTTGAGATAATGAAAATAATTAATGGAATTCTTTAATAAATAAGAATTGATGTGTAGGGTTATAAACTTGAGTATGATTGAAATGCTACTAATTTAATATAATAGAAAAAGTAAGTAATATAAATAAATGATTGCAAACCTTAGTAAATGAATTAATGAAATCCTTTACTTATAAGAATTGATGTTATAAGGTTAAAAATTTAAGTGTAATTAAAAAGGGTTACTATAATTAAATAAAATAGAAATGTAAGCATTAAATAAATGAATGAAATGGAGAAATGCATAAATGTAATACAATAAAAGAAACTTACAAGACCTTAATTAATGAAAATGAATAATTGTAAGTAATAAGTGAAATTAAATGAAACAAACACCGAATAAGTAAATGAAATTAAAGGTTTGTTATAAATAAATGTAAATTAAAAAGATAAATCATTGTATAAATAGAAGGAAAATCAAACAACGAAGGTATGAAAGGAAATTAATAATAAGTAAAGTTGATAGTTGTTTGGATTTATTGTTGTTTGGGTTATGGTTGTTTGGGGTAAGATACTTTAAATTTGGATTGGATGAATGAATAATCTATTTAGTTTTATCTAAGGCTGTTAAGTAAATGATGCGCTAGTAGTTTATTCTTCATTCCGTGCAATTTAAAATTTTTGAACCCGAACAACTATTTGTGTTTGATATGTATGATTGTATCATTGTATAAATGAATGTTGTGGTTGCAAGGATTGATGTTTGTATGAATTTGTTTGTTATCGATTGAAACAACGCTTAAATATTGTATTATCGATATTATATTTTCTCCCGAGCCTCCCCGCACAAAGGAGACTCTGCCAAAAATTTTCGAAAATTTTGGACTTAGAAAATTTTGAAAATGTTTTACAAACTTTAATAATTTAAGTAAAAAAAATATATAAATTTAAATGGGTATGAATTGGTATATTTTATTTTAAATTATTTATTTTTGTAAACTTATTTGTTTTTAATATTTTAAGTAAGATATATTGATTTCTTATTTCTTCTTTTCCCTTTTTTTTTTCTTTTTGGGAACGAAAAGTTAAGTGGGGGAGAGTGTAACGACCCATAAATTTTCGATGTTTTGATTTTATGGTTTTAATAATATTTTATTAGTTAATATTGAAAGAAATAAAATGTTGCAATTTTATAATGGAATAATAACTAAATTTAAACTGAGACAATGTTAATACAAGTTAAGTGTCAACAATCTTAATAAAACTCTAATTCATTGTATCTAAACGTGCTATGCTTGGTTATAAAACTAAATATAAGTAACAAAGGTAAACATTTAGTTATTGTACAAAATAAATGGTTAATGGTAATTAAACAAGATCAGTATGGTGTAAGTAATTGTAATATGTGTGGTATTAATGGTTACACTGATTTATAGTGGGATGTGAAAGGTAATAAATTAATGTTGTTTTGATAATAAACATTTCTTAATGATTTTTAATTTCGTAGCGGAAGAGTGAATGAGAATTTATGGAAAACATAAATTTATTTTTAAGTAAACAAGAGTATATATTGAACAAATTTATGATAATTGGATAATGCAGTGTTAATGGAAATTAATTAGTGTTATATATGGAATTTATACCTGGGTGGGTGAGTAGTAAACTTATAAATGAAAGAAGTAAGTAGGTGACCATTTATTTAGGTTATTTATTCATTTAGTATGTTAAATAAAAAAAATTTGGGAATCAGATCTCAATTAAGGGAAATTAAGTTGTACGTTAATTTGAAATAAAATCTAATAAATATTACATTAATATGGGATGTAGTACAAATAGCTAGGGATTGTCAAATTTGGTAAAAAGGGATTTGACTTAGGAAATTTTGTTAATTGAGTTGAAAACCTTAATTAATACGCGTAATTGACAAGATTCACATTTTTAAGTATAACCGTTGATACAAATATAAGATGTATGTATAAATATTAATGTAATGAAATATGAAACAATGTTAACTATGTTAGTTGAGTGATAATTGAGTGAATATTAAGTTGTAATCGAATAAAATCAAATTTATTGGAATTAATTTGCAATTAATTGGATTAATTGCAGTTGACATTTGAACACTGTATTTACTGGAATAATTGACACTAAAATTATATGTGAATTTTCTTTTAGCTATATTAAGTATCTAAGGGATTAAAAATGACAAAATTCTACTAGTTTATAATTTATGCAGTTACGGTAGATGTGATTGGTCATTTGAAATGATTAATTCTATAAAATGTGATAAATGTTAATTTTAGTTATAAAATGAAAATTGTTTATTTATTTGAAATATAAAATTCAATAAGACTCGAATAACAAGGGTGAGATTTAAAAAAAAAAGTGGAATTTAATATTAAAATACTACGTTAATGAAAATTACGAAGGAAATTTGAGAATATTAATGCAATAAATACAAACCAATGTAAATTGTATCTTTTGATAATAATAGACTGAATAATAGAATGAAAGGAAATTAAATGAAATTTGGAATTTAATTTACAATTTCTAAATTCAATGAATTTGAGATAAACACTGAAATTTGTTAAATTTATCAACTTTAAATTGACTTTTAATTTGGTTAAAACATTGTAATTTGATTGAGAAATATAAAGTGAAAAATCTTTCAATTTTAAGATTGAAATTTAAAAAATTGAATTTTTTTAATTAATTATTAATTTATTTAATTAATAGAAAAATAGCCATTTTCGCCACTGATTCGGATATTGACGAAACCAGTTTCATCAGATCCGTAACGGTGAATTACATTAGTGTTTCAAGTTTCGTAGCGATCGGACTTTTCGTTTGATCATACAGACTCGAAACGCCTTGAAATTTATGCAATTGAAATCAATTTAAATCGATTTGAAAATATTGTTTTTAGAATAACTTCATACGATGGAATTTGGACTTCAAACCTTTTCCATTGCGTTTAAAATATTTTAAAACACTTATTTTGATATATGAGTTTAACCAATTTCGTTCCGGGGTCAGAACGAGCTTTTTGGGCCACGTTAGCGGTAGCACGTATATCTATCAACCCGATCCATCTATTTTTCAATTTGCCCATAAATACCCTAAACCCTAGCCTCCGTCTATTCTCATTTATCCGCGTGTAAAATTTCATCAGCTCTTCTTCTTCTTCAATGGATGCAAACCCTAGATCCAATTACAATCCAAAATCAAAGTCAAAAATTCAAAGTCCGCAGAAAAATCCAGAAAAAATATATGTTGAAGCTCTCGAAATGCGTAATCTTCTGGTGCAATTCATTTTTCAATTCAAGTTATCATTTGCTCTGAAATTAAAGGTTTATCCACGGCCGTTCATCATCGTCGCAATCAAAGTCATCGGATCGAGAAACCATTTCTGGGTATTGTAGAGTGGACGATGGGGAGTGCATCAGTGGTGTTCGTCCGTCGAATTGACGGACGGATTGCTCGATTTAATTCAATTAGGGTATCGAGCCTAGGGGCAGCATCGGCGTTCTAGGGGGTGACGGTGGTCGTGAGTGGCAGCGGAAGGCGCGACGTACGAAGGGGAGTTCGGTGGAGTTGCTCGGCCGACCTCTGATGGCCATAGGCGAGAGGAATGGATGGTCAAACTCACGGTCAACGGCAAATATTGTGTTCGGTTTTCACTATGCATGGTTCACTGGATAAGATGCGTGCGTTTGGGGAAGTTGATGACGTGGATTAGTTTGGTTTGTGTTCTCTTTTTATTTTTTTTATTTTTTTATTCAATCGCATAAATCATCATATCTTTCACATACGATATCCAATTTACGCGCGGGTTTTTTTTGTTAGGATCGTATTAAAATTCCGGACTTGATGACGTGAGTTTGGACGAATTCTGAGCAGGTCAAATTTTTGGGTTTAAATTGGATTTAAATTCAATTTAAATCCAAAAGATGAGTGTTTTAACCCACTCACAACTTCTAAAATTTCTTATGTTTATAAATTGATTTATGATATGAGTAGAAATTCATTCATGACTGTTTGGCATATTTTATTCATTCATCTCAATTAGATTGCATTTATTTAAATTAAATGGTTATTTAATTTTATCATTGCATATAAATTGGCAGTAAAAATTTATTTATTTGTATATAAACTGCTAGTTAAACAGTTGTTAAATTTATTATTGATTATAAACTGTTAGTTAATATCTGTTATTTATTACCTGTTATATTTTATATGCTCTTTATTGATGTTTATTTAAATTTGATGATGATTGATATTTGGATGAAAGGATGCTATATTTTATATTGTATAAACTGCAAGTTGTTATGCATTTTCATTTCATTCGAGATTGCGGTTTGAAATGATTGTAGGATCTAGATTAACCCTAGGGGGGGGGTGAATAGGGTTATAGCAAATTTTCTTGATTTAAATACAGAAATAAACTGCAGAAATAAATATGATGAAAAGTAAATCACACACAAAATTTACCCAGCTTCGGCAACCCCTGCCTACTGCTGCATTCCTAGATTTCTATTAGAATTAAACAGTATCCCGCTTACAAACACTCTAGCAGACTCGCAAACCCTTGCTCCCACTCACAAACACTCTACTAGACTCGCACCCCCTGCTCCAACTTTAGAGCTTTGCAAACTCGCAAACTCTGCTCCCGTCTATAGAGTTTTGCAAACTCGCACACCCTGCTCACTGAACTAATTCTAACTAGACAATCTGACACTACCTACAACATAGGTGGTGATTTACCAATACCTTGACTCGAAAAGAAAAAACAGATTTCAAAAATAAAAGCAGGAGCAAAAATTAAAATACAAACTTGACTCCATAATTTTTTCTCAAATAAAAAAACCCCCCTTTAATAAAATAAACCCTAAATAAAAAAACAAATCCCCCTTATAATAATAAAGGCCGGCCCTTTTATTCTTCAACCCGATCCTTTGTTCTTGCTTGTGAAATAATTGCGGTCGATCTTCCTTCTGAAATTAGGGCTTCGGCTCGCGATCCAAATTTGGGGCTTTGACTGGTTTGTGATGCTCTTGCTTGCGCTCGTTCTCTAATGATTGATTCTAGTTTGCGTTGCTCCTCTGTTGATCGATTCTCGTTGCTTGGCTCGCTCATTCTCTGATGATCGAGTTCGTTGTTGATTCGGTATGTAATTTCTCTGTTTGTGCTATTGTGATTTTCGTACTCAAACTCGATGCCTATGATGAGTTTTGGTGTTTGGTATTTATATGAATACGAGACACTTGTATTTGCTCGTATCAATTTGATACTTTCCTAATATTCAATTGCCTGATGCGCACAGCTTTCCTGATATATTTTCAACCTTGATGCTCACGGCTTTGATTTTCAAACGTTCGATTTGTACTTGACCGATACGGTAAAAACTTTCCTATTTTACTTTGCTTTGACTTTTTAAAGGTATATTTGCGTTGAATTCTGACTTTGGCTTGATGCAGTAACTTGGTCAATTTTGACTTTGGCTTGAGATCATTGATCTGCATTTCTTTATTTCTTATGGCTTCACTGTTGCACTCGAGTGGTTTCAAACATGTGAGTTGTTCACCATGTTGCATACAGTTTTCATTCACTTGAGTCTGCCTTGTTGAGTTCCTATAGTTGCATTCATGTCATGTAGTTGCATTGTAGTTGCACACTTTGACTTCAGTGAGTCTCTAGATGGTGCATTGCCACTCACTGTTGCACTTGTTCATTTGCACTGCTTCATCAGTTCATATTGTATTTGAGCATTCTGGTCTTGCTGTTGTGTCTCCACTGTCATGTTGTATACTCTCTGAATACATACTGTTGGCATTCTTCATTTTTGTTGTATGCATTACTAGTCTTTCATTTGATCTGTTGTCATGTTTGATTTCATATTTTTGGTGCACTCACTTATGTATATGAGCAGTTTGAAGTTGCTGACTTGTAGTCGAGTTGCTTCACTATTCTTTGGTTTGGGCCTTGTTGTTCTGTGTTTGGTCACTGATGCATACATGAACTGTTGCTCCAACTTGAACTTGTCATTGTGGTATTTTCTTGTTATTGCATTCACTTCATGTTTGCTGTCATTACTATATTGAGATCACTGTAGTTCGAGGCTACACTTGTGCAGTTCTTTGTTCTTGCATCTTCATTTGGTTGTTGCATTCTTGATGCACTTTACTAGTTGTCTGGTCATTATTAGCACTGAACTTGATTCATGCTTGTTGTTCCCTGTACTTGGTGCATCGAGCATTTTCACTGTGTTGCATTACCATCATTGCTGCCTGGTCGACTTGATATTGTTGAACCTGATTTTCATTGTGGGTCTGTTTATTGTGTTGGTTACTACTTGATGCTGTAGTCTTCAAGCATTTTTGATTGCCATGTGCATCACTTGTTCATTCCACTGTAGCAACTTTGTGCATTTCTCTGGCCATTTGTGTTGGGCATTTCTTGCATCACTGGTGCACTTTATATCATGGTGTACATGTGAGTTCATGCTTTGATGTTGTTTCAGTCTTCATGCACTGATGCATTTGGAGTTGGTCTGTTGCACTTTGGTCTTGCATTTGTGATCTGATGCAGTTTTGATTTGTCGAAGCTTTGCATTTGAGTTGAGTCATGACAACAATGACTTGACCTTTGCATTCAGTTTATTGTGCCTTGTGTTGAACCCAGTTTTAAAAACTCGGGTTTGACCTTGTGCTCGTGTCGTGATTTTAAATATATTGCACGTGAGTTGAACCCGGCTTTACATTTGGGTTTGACTTGTGCTCACCTGTCCCTGTAGCATTATCAAGTGTATATCGATGTGCACGGCCTTATGGCTTGTACAGTGATACACTGTGCATGTCACACTGTTCGTGTGTGATGAATTCAAATGTGAATGATGACAAACAACCCAAATAACTGAGGCAAATAATATTTTCAAAAATCATATTTCATTTTATATTGCAAAAATATTTCTTTTTCAATTTGACTACGTTAGTGAATATTTTTGCAGATTGCTCAGATGCTGGATTCAAACTGGAATGCAGTTGAAGACAAAATACGAGTGTGAGTGATATGTAGTGAGGAAATTATGTAAACTGAATTACGATGTAATTAGAATCAAAATTGTATATGTATAGTGAGAGCTTGAATTTGTACTATTCAAGATTGTAACAAATATCTGTTTGAATAAAATTTCTGTTTGAATTCAAATTCTGTGTAACTTGTTCTGTTTGAATTCAAATTCTGTGTAATTTATTTTATTCAACAAATATTTATTTAATCTATGAAAAAAAAAATAGTACATTACCAAGTACATTTAAATGAATATATATGTTTATTATCATCAAACAAAAACATATAAGCGCATATTCATACAATCTCCCCCTTTTGATGATAACAAACATATATTTAAGATTTTGACCGTGTTAAATGTATTTGATCAATGATATACTCTAATTGCTCCCCCTATTTAAATGCTTCCTCTCTATATGATGCTCCCCCTATATATATGCATACAAATAGAAATATATAAATGAGCCTAGATGCAAATGGAAAATTATTTGACCTTTGCTTGATTCTATTTGACAAAATCTTAACTTTTCTCTCCCCCTTTTGTTATCAGCAAAAGAATAATAGTGTTAGAGAAAATAGAGATAAAGTGATCAATATCAATCCAACATTAAACTCAAATTGAATATAAATATTTAAACTTCAATAAAAATCAAACAAAAATCATAACTACCCTTGTTAGGCGCATATTCCACTTTTAGAATGATGGAAATGATGTTCTCATTATAAAATCATACAATTGTATCAACTTGTGGTACATTTATATCAGGAATTTGAATATCTACTAATCATACATAACTGTTAGGACTTTTAAATGAGATTAGTAGTATTTCAATTTAATTTAAAAAATGAAATCAAGTATCTTCTAACCATGCATGACCGTGAGGACTTTTAAATGGGATTAGAATCAATTTGTCTATTTAATCAATTAATTTTGATATGCGTTCCATACATGCATAACCGTAAGGACTTTTAAATGAGCATGGAAGCACATAATCAAAAATCCAAGTAATTCACCCATGCATAACCGTGAGGACTTTTAAATGAGAGTGAATACTTTGGATATTTATTTATTTTTAAAAAAATGTGACATGAAAAACAAATGATTCCTGATTATAGTACCACATATCGACAAACTATATTTATTATTTGATAAACAATGGTCGATAGAAATATGATAGATATGGAAATGGTCATGGAATCTTTACCCAACAAAAATTTTTATAACTCTTGTTTGAATTCCTAAAGATATTTTTCAAATATACTCTCTTGAGTAATGTATGATAAATATCAACACTTATCACATTTTCAATCACTATTTATCTTTTTGATAATTAGTAGGGAGTCGGATTAGTCAAAATTTGTCATTTAAAATCAAACAAAAATGACTAATCTGAAAATATGGTCAAACAATTATTTTCTTGAAGGGGTTATATGAGAGAATTTTCTGCTATTTTGAAAATTATGAAAAATATGCAGATATTTTCTTTGTAAAACGATGCAGTTACTAAATGTCTCAAAAATCACGTTCAACTAGTAATTTTTGTGTCAACTAGATTACCAGTGTAATCTGCATCTGAGTTTCTCTTTCACTCCAAAATATAACTAATTAAATTTGATAGACCAGATCATGAAGTGTGCATCAAAATTTTCAAACTCAATTTTAACAACAATTTAAATGACATTCTTTGAATTTGAATTGAAGCCATGTAAATAATCAGAAAACCGTGAATAGAGTTAGCCAAAAATAACCAGAAATATTATCATCCAGCAAAACACTATGTTTAATCCAAACGTATATGTATGAAGTAATTCGAAGAATAGTAATTTTGGCATAAATATAATTGGCTAGTTATGTAGACGAAGTCAGAATCAAAAAGTCATCATTTTTACAACATCACAATATTTGGCTGATTTCATTCAGAATATGGTGCAGATTATCACATTTAATTTATCGATAAATATACCTTCACCTGTTTTACCTTTATGATAATTTTTCGTGATTGCCCATTGTGATTCTGTCACCTTTGTACTAGGCTAAGGAACTTTGCTTTGTTGCCCGTTGTGTTTCTGGAACAGCCAAAATCCAAAGAACACTGTTATTGTTCCTTAGCCTGCCACCATACCTACACGGGAAAAGACTTATGTGACCTATTTGTTTTTATAGGTCCATGGTTGTTAGTGGCAGAAGATTTAGAAAAATAATTTTGTGGAGACCCAAAACTATTTATATATGTTCCTTTTGGCACCCAAATTTGTTTAACTTTGAGAGACTTTATATTCATGCCTTTTGGAACCCAAATTGGTATGGTTTTCACATGTTTAGGTCTATACCAACAATTATTGTGATCGTGTCCATATTTTCTACAAATTGTGCACATGGGATTTTCTTGATTAATATCGCTTTCAACATTTTCAGATTGATTATATCCAAGTCCTTGTCTAGCTGTATTAACAGTTTGCTTCCCTAATAGCAGATTCAACGATTTCTCACTTTCTGAAAATTTATCTAAAGTTATTGACAATTGTTGGACTTGTATTTTGAGAGATTCATTTTCGTGAGAGATTCATTTTCGTTCAATAATTGTGTGCACTTTTTGATAGAATTTTCTCTCCTAGTATTTTCGTTCTCTTTCAAAATCAGAATTTCATTTTTCAAGTGATTTTATATTAATCTCTGATTTTTTAATTTCTTCTTCGAATGTTGGACACTTATCACACTTAGGGATCCTACTTTGATAGGTTTTAACTAATTGGTCAAGTTGTTCATTTAATTTTATCAAAGTGTCCTTTTGTGATTCAAGTTTGGCATACTTCTCCCTAAGTCGTTCAAAATAGTCATTCACTTCGTGGAAATAAATAAGTAATTCAGAGTGAGTGAGTTTTGATACCTCGCTTGGCTTCATATTGTGATCTCTGTTTTTTAATTTTTGATTTAGAGCTGGATTTCCATATTTGCGGTTCCTCTTTTTGAATTTCTTCATTAGTAATGCCAGCTCGGCTGCTCCATCATCATCATCCTCATCACAACTGCTATTCACCAATCCTGTTAAGCACATTTCTTTAACTGAGTCGGTTGTGGAGGACATCTCATTGCTGTTGACTTTTGCTCCATATATTGCATCGAGAGTATTCCAGATTTTCTATGCATTTTCACAATGAGAGAAGAAATAAAAATTATCACGATTAATATGAGAATATAATATATGCATAGCAAGAGCATTAATCGAGAAAATTTCCTTATTTGTTATATCACACCCATTTTCAATAATATCCCAACATTTAATATTAACAGATTTTATATAAAATTCCATTTTCAATTTCTAGTTCAAAAAATCTGTTCCATCGAAAATAGAAGGAATAATATTGGAACGACCCTCAACAAAAGTATTATTTGGTGAATTCATGACTCTAGAGTTAAAGAAAAATATCGTGCTCTGATACCACTTGTAGGATCTAGATTAACCCTAGAGGGGGGGGGGGTGAATAGGGTTATAGCAAATTTTCTTGATTTAAATACAAAAATAAACTGCAGAAATAAATATGCTGAAAAGTAAATCACACACAAAATTTACCCAGCTTCGGCAACCCCCTCCTACTGCTGCATTCCCAGATTTCTATTAGAATTAAGCAGTATCCCGCTTACAAACACTCTAACAGACTCGCAAACCCTTGCTCCCGCTCACAAACACTCTACTAGACTCGCCCCCCTGCTCCGCCTATAGAGTTTTGCTTACTCGCAAACTCTGCTCCCACCTGTAGAGTTTTGCAAACTCGCACACCCTACTCACTGAACTAATTCTAACTAGACAATCTGACACTACCTACAACCTAGGTGGTGATTTACCAATACCTTGACTCGAAAAGAAAAAACAGATATCAAAAATAAAAGCAGGAGCAAAAATTAAAATACAAACTTGACTCCATAATTTTTTCTCAAATAAAAAAACCCCCCTTTAATAAAATAAACCCTAAATAAAAAACAAATCCCCTTTATAATAATAAAGGCCGGCCCTTTTATTCTTCAACCCGATCCTTTGTTCTTGCTTGTGAAATAATTGCGGTCGATCTTCCTTCTGAAATTAGGGCTTCGGCTCGCGATCCAAATTTGGGGCTTTGACTAGTTTGTGATGCTCTTGCTTGCGCTCGTTCTCTGATGATTGATTCTAGTTTGCGTTGCTCCTCTGTTGATCGATTCTCGTTGCTTGGCTCGCTCGTTCTCTGATGATCGAGTTCGTTGTTGATTCGGTATGTAATTTCTCTGTTTGTGCTATTGTGATTTTCGTACTCAAACTCGATGCCTATGATGAGTTTTGGTGTTTGGTATTTATATGAATACGAGACACTTGTATTTGCTCGTATCAATTTGATACTTTCCTAATTTTCATTTGCCTGATGCATACAGCTTTCCTGATATATTTTCAACCTTGATGCTCATGGCTTTGATTTTTCAAACGTTCGATTTGTACTTGACCGATACGGCAGAAACTTTCCTATTTTACTTTGCTTTGACTTTTTAAAGGTATATTTGCGTTGAATTCTGACTTTGTCTTGATGCAGTAACTTGGTTAATTTTGACTTTGGCTTGAGATCATTGATCTGCATTTCTTTATATCTTATGGCTTCACTGTTGCACTCGAGTGGTTTCAAACATGTGAGTTGTTCACCATGTTGCATACAGTTTTCATTCACTTAAGTCTGCCTTGTTGAGGTCCTGTAGTTGCATTCATGTCATGTAGTTGCATTGTAGTTGCACACTTTGACTTCAGTGAGTCTCTGGATGGTGCATTGCCACTCACTGTTGCACTTGTTCATTTGCACTGCTTCATCAGTTCATATTGTATTTGAGCATTTTGGTCTTGCTGTTGTGTCTCCACTGTCATGTTGTATACTCTCTGAATACATACTGTTGGCATTCTTCGTTTTTGCTGTATGCATTACTAGTCTTTCATTTGATTTGCTGTCATGTTTGATTCCATATTTTTGGTGCACTCACTTATGTATGTGAGCAGTTTGAAGTTGTTGACTTGTAGTCGAGTTGCTTCACTATTCTTTGGTTTGGGCCTTGTTGTTCTGTGTTTGGTCACTGATGCATACTTGAACTGTTGCTCCAACTTGAACTTGTCATTGTGGTATTTGCTTGTTATTGCATTCACTTCATGTTTGCTGTCATTACTATATTGAGATCACTATAGTTCGAGGCTACACTTGTGCAGTTCTTTGTTCTTGCATCTTCATTTGGTTGTTGCATTCTTGATGCACTTTACTAGTTGTCTGGTCATTATTAGCACTGAACTTGATTCATGCTTGTTGTTCCCTGTACTTGGTGCATTGAGCATTTTCACTGTGTTGCATTACCATCATTGCTGCCTGGTCGACTTGATATTGTTGAACCTGATTTTCATTGTGGGTCTGTTTATTGTGTTGGTTACTACTTGATGCTATAGTCTTCAAGCATTTTTGATTGCCATGTGCATCACTTGTTCATTCCACTGTAGCAACTTTGTGCATTTCTCTGGCCATTTGTGTTGGGCATTTCTTGCATCACTGGTGCACTTTATATCATGGTGTACATGTGAGTTCATGCTTTGATGTTGTTTCAGTCTTCATGCACTGATGCATTTGGAGTTGGTCTGTTGCACTTTGGTCTTGCATTTGTGATCTGATGCAGTTTTGATTTGTCGACGCTTTGCATTTGAGTTGAGTCATGACAACAATGACTTGACCTTTGCATTCAGTTTATTGTGCCTTGTGTTGAACCCAGTTTTAAAAACTCGGGTTCGACCTTGTGCTCGTGTCGTGATTTTAAATATATTGCACGTGAGTTGAACCCGACTTTACATTTGGGTTTGACTTGTGCTCACCTGTCCCTATAGCATTATCAAGTGTATATCGATGTGCTTGGCCTTGTGGCATGTACAGTGATACACTGTGCATGTCACACTGTTCGTGTATGATGAATTCAAATGTGAATGATGACGAACAACCCAAATAACTGAGGCAAATAATATTTTCAAAAATTATATTTCATTTTATATTACAAAAATATTTCTTTTTCAATTTTAATGCGTTAGTGAATATTTTTTCAGATTGCTCAGAAGCTGGATTCAAACTGGAATGCAGTTGAAGACAAAATACGAGTGTGAGTGATATGTAGTGAGGAAATTATGTAAACTGAATTGCGATGTCATTAAAATTGTATATGTATAGTGAGAGCTTGAATTTGTACTATTCAAGATTGTAATAAATATTTGTTTGAATAAAATTTCTGTTTGAATTCAAATTCTGTGTAACCTTTTCTGTTTGAATTCAAATTCTGTGCAATTTATTTTATTCAACAAATATTTATTTAATCTATGAAAAACAAAATAGTACATTACCAAATACATTTAAATGAATATATATGCTTATTATCATCAAACAAAAACATATAAGCGCATATTCATACAATGATATATAACCGTAATTTTTATTTTAAATTACGGATTGAAATGATAAATATCTGTATCACTTGATCATAGATAGAAAATTTTATGCAGACACTGCCGTACTATATATATATATATAATTATTTTGAAAATGATTTACGTGGTTTGGATAGGATACGGTTAAATAAATATTAAATTTTGGTATTATAAAAATATTATTTATATATATACATATAATTTTTTTGAATTTAAGCCATGTATAAATCTATTAAATAAAAATGAATAAGTTGAATAATGGAGTTTGATAATTTATATTATATGATTTAGTACAGGTTTAAGATATTGTATATATATAGAGAGTTTTAAATGATTCAAATCAATTAAGATTGGAAGATAAATCGGAAATTTATTTGGAATTGAGCTTATTTAAAAATTTAACTCCATAAGTTGATGTAAACTTATTAAGATTGGAAATTTAAAGGTATGATATTTATCACTAGATTTTTATTTCAAGATAAATCAAATGAATATTTCTAGTATAAATAAATTGAAGGAAATATTTAGTTGTTAGTAATTTGAGTTTTATTTAAAATGATTATGGATTTATTATGTAAATATTTTACACTAAAATATAGAATAATGAATGGTTGAATAGAAAATTTCCAACCTTAGTTTTGAAATTGTCAAATACTCAAAGTTCGAAATATATTGGAATCGAAGTGGTTTATTGAAACTGAAAGAAAATCTAGATTTATGGGTTTAGACTTAATTTAAAGTGAACAAATGGTAAAGGCGTGAAAATTATTTACTTTATAAAGTAATTTAAAATCAACTATTTTACATACCGTTGAATATCCAAACCATTCAAGTTTTAGAGGTTATGGTTTTAAAACTATGAATTTTGATGTATTATGTTTTGAAAGTTATAATTCAAATGTTTGGTCTCCAGATATTGTAAATTTTAATGCAATATGATTTTAGAAAAGAAATATATTTGAAATAAAAATGATATTATTGATTTGGGTTTTATAAAATAATATCAAAATGAGTCGTTTTAGAAATGGCATGATATCGTATTTAGGGTTTGAAATGGATAATTATATTCTGGTTTTAAAGTATAAACTATTTTTAAAGCCGCAGTGTTATAATAACGTTTGGTTGTTAAAGAGACCGGGATCGGAAGTTGTCATACTCTCTGCCAACTCCGAAAACCACTTTAACAACCGTGTACGCGGTGGAGATTATAAAATGAAGTAGGTTGGTGGCGGCATTTCCTGTAAGGTAAATACATGGACCCAACTCCCGTGAGTTGGCGTAAGGTGGCTAAAACAGGAGCGATCGACGGGTTAATAAGGTAGCACCTTTGATCGGACACTTCCCTTCGATACTATACTCTGACTTTGGATTGATTCGGTGGCCACCTTCACTTTTGATTTCTTTGATTTGGAGGAGTTTGTCCGAGGTGGGCGGTAGCTGCGCGATGCGTTACCACCGACCCGGAAGCGTAATTGGTATATCTACCATGGCATTGCCTAGTTGTGCCATGTCACCTACCCTATCGCGCCTTGTATGAGTTTGGTTTTCTCCCGTAGCCCGTGGAGTATTTAGGGTAGTCTCCGATCTGGAGATGCGCTGATACTGGATGGACTACTGGGACTATTATGTGTTAAGGGCTATATGGGTAATCCCTTAATGCTAAGAAAAAAGTAAATTTATTTTACAATTAGACACTATTATAATAGCGCAATATACTACATAGTAAATAGTTTAACGGATCCTTATGAGATGTAAATCCCGAGCATCTCTTGAGTTACTGCACTCATATTTATTTCTGTTTATTTAACTCACATAAGATCTTTTAGTTCTGACTCGAGTGTTTTTGTCTTTTCAAATTCGCTCGGGTCAGTCCGAGCGTTTCAGGACCGAAGACTTTAGCTCTGGAAGACGAAGACGGAGAATTCTATTATTATCATTTATTATATTCCTCTACACACCGTATTCCACTGCATTGTTATTGTTGGTATGTGTACTCTGATATATATTGTATAAGTATAATTAAATATTTTGTAAACAGCTTCATGAACTGTATATTTGATTATTATATTTTATCCTTCCGCTGTGAGATTCTGTTTTCTTTTTATTTCTTTCTTGTTTTTTCTTAGTTACCCCATAACAATCCGCCCTTCCGTATGGCTTGAATTGGCTCATTTGTCGATTTAAAGCGTGCGAAAAGGCAGGATGTTATAGTAATAGCATGGGAACGCCAAAAGGAATCCCACTTTTTACTCATCATCAGAAAGTTCTTGCTCGTCGGATGAACACTAGAGGCTAGGCATCGCAGGTTTACAGGAGATCGTGCAGAAATATCGTAGCGCTAGTTGGCAGACCAATATGGTCTGCCAACGGATCGATGCTGATCCCTCCCTAGGGATCAGTACCGATCCCTCCTCCTTAGGAGGGATTCCCTCACTACACTTGGGGAATTACACAGGAGCCATTCCTGGAAGCCTGGATGTTAGAGTTCGATTGAATGCTAACCAGGTACCTCACCAAAACGACGATGAGAGTGATGTCCAAGGTGTACACCAAGAGGACGGTGGACCAAGAAGACATGATACGACCCATAGACATTAACCAGACCATTCACGTGAGGTGGAGCGCAACCACCGCTTGTCACCACCCATCTAGACACCAGATTTGTCGGCAACGGTCAAACAGTTGGTGAGAGAGAGCCAAGGTTTGACTAATGATTATTAGGGAATTTCGAGGAGCCATGCCATGTTTACTAACAATGTTTTGCATGTGGAATATCCAAGAAGGTTCAACATGCCATCAACACCTTCCTATGAGGGAAAAACCGGCCCCAGGCAGCATATTATGAGATACGAATGGATGATGGATTCTGCAAGAGCCAATGATGCAACCAAGTGCAGATGCTTTTTCATAATCCTTTCCGAGATAGCAACAATGTGGTTCACGAAATTACCTCCATGGTCAATTTCGATATTTCATGAGTTGGAAACTAAATTTATAGAACAATTCCAAATGCGCGTAGTTCATCCTAAAAATGTCATTTCCCTTTCCAGTGTGATCCAAACCCCAAGGGAATCATTGAAAAACTATTTGCAAAGATTTCATACCGCCACTACTAAAGTTAGTAATCTAAATGATCATGCTATACCTATCATGTGACGAGAGGGATTGATCTGGAATCTGAGTTCGGTGACTGGCTTGCTGGAAAACCGCTTGCTATATTGGAGCGCTTCAATTCAAAGGCGGCTCAGTTCTTGAGGAAAGAGAAGGCTAGGTCCTCCAGTAAAAAGAGCATTTTAGGACTGAGTGAAGAAGCAGTGCAAAGTAATATTGCAATAAAATAGTCCGATGATAGTTTTGGGAAAGTTTAGGTGAATGTTCAGAATAAGCTGAATCAACAAAAGAAAGATGGAGACAAGAATCGAGAGCGGAAGAGGGTTTTTGGAAGACTAAATCTCAGGATTCCAATGTATGAAAATTACATGTCGCTAAACACATCCCTGGAGAATGTTCATCTACCCACTTGCAATATCATGCAGTACAGGAAGCCGTAACCAAAAGAGTCGCCAGAGAGACGGAAGCAAAATTAGAAGTATTGCCGGCTTCACGAATGTTATGGGCACAATACAAATGAATGTAGGCACCTCCAGGATGTCATATAAAATTGATTCAGGAAAATAAGTTGCAACAGTTTGTGAAAACTCCACAGGATGGCGAACATGGGACATCCGACCCCAATCGAGGATAAGATCCGCATAGGGTCAAGGAGCCAACGTGGACTGGTGGAAGACCGGTGATTAATACGATAGTTGGGGGACCGCACTCTATAAACAAGAGTTGGTAAGAAATGGAGCGTTATGCTAGCGCTATAAGGCATGTAGATTTTGAATGCTGTTTAGATACAAAAGATGGAACACCAGCAAAACAATAGTGTACAAGGGCGGATGATATTGTGTTTAGAAGCAGGGATGCAGAGAAAGTAGGGTTCCAACAATTGACCCGATGGTCATTTCAGCTATGATTGGCCTTGTGTTGGTAAGAAGGGTTTTGATTGATTATGGAAGTTCAGTGAATATAATCTTCAAGAAGGTGTGGGAGAGCAACGCTGCAAATTCAGAAGTTCATGGAGATCAATAGAGAATTGCATTGATTCAACAAACCAACTTTGGAAATAGACTTTCGGCATCGAGTTAAGCTTGTGGGTAGAAGATAGGGTCAACCTAAGTTGTATTTGGAAGTCGGTACTGATTCCCATTGAGGGTCGGTATAGATCTCCAGCTTCGGGGATCCCATTACCTTGTTTTCTTGAATAATTTTGGCTTTGACTTCATGGCGTTTACTATGATTGGTTTCTAGACTCCTGGGTTGTCTCCCCATGTGTTTTTCCTTGATAACTCCAAGCTCTATCTGTCCAGTTTTTCTAAATTATGTCTAGTCAAAAGGTGGGATAGCACTTACCCCCTAAAGTACATTGCATTTCCGATAGGATGTGCTTTGAATCGTGACAAGTTCAGATTTCCAAGAAGGATTCCACCCTGTGCTTCAAACAACCACTATCTTTTCGCGAATTGATCCTGTAAATTATCATATCCATAATGATCCATTGCAATACTTTGATAACTCTAGGACTATACATATTGAACGTGATCGTTTGGTCTGCTATTCCAAGTCTGATGATTTTAGTCCAATTCCATCATGAGTTCTCAAGGTATAAGTATAACTTTCCTTCAACTCGAATTGTCAAGCATTGGATATGCACACACATGGTCATCATATGTGCATAGGCATACACACACATATACATATACCGTATGTATACTTGTATATATACATTCCTTCCTTTTTTAAATTAGGATTCGACACCAATCCCTAGTTTGAGAGTCGGTACCGACTCTGCACCTGAAAGAAATTTTAAGTTTCTTGACTTCGAGAAATAGGGTTTGCAACCCTTATATATCCCATTCCTCTTCTCTTCCTCTCTCACTTGTTCATTTGTATTCCCGCTTCAACTTGAGTTCTCGTGCTCGCCACTGAATATTTTGAGTTCACCAACCAAATTTTCAAAATTTGCCATTAAACCTTCAAATCCAACCGAGCCATCATCCTAACCTGAACGAAGGACCGCCACCATCCACTTTTGCTATTACCTAGCATTGCCCACATCTCCACTCATCGTCTCGATTGGATCTGCCTTCACCAACCCAAACCCATAGCTTGAGATTTTGAATTGATCCTTAGCCTTAACTCCACCGTAGAAGAAAATTAGGTAGGAGGGAGAGGAGATTTTCCTAATTATGGGATACCTAGGGATTGGTACCGGCCCCCATACTGAGGCAATGTTTGCCTACTCCAAGCCTTACAACCGAACTTTGCCTTAGAGTTCCATGCTGAATTTCTTCTTTCATATCGAACTTTTTCAAAGCATGGTCGATAACATTAAGCTAGTAGGGACGGTCAGCGATGACAGTCACGATGAGTTATATTTAGACTTCAAAATGAAATACTAAAATAAACAGTTAAATATTAACCAAAATTTGATTGCACCACACCGCACCCTATTGCACTAGAATCTGCTTTAGCATGGGTGTACAGTGTATAGTTAGTCTTCCAATGTCGATTATCTGTCGAGCTTTCGATAAAAATGGACCAAAGACATTCCAAACTTCTGGCTGCTCAAACTACCGGTACTTCACCTTCAAAATATATTGAATCCGATGTAGAATCAAGCTTAGCCATAATCCTCAGGTGCACCAAACTCCTATTCAACAAGAGAAGCAAATAGAAATTTCACATGCTATTAATAAAATCTAGAGAACCCCAAAGTAAAGCAACAAATTCCTAAAAATATAGTTGAACTGGTAGATGGGCCTCAAATAGATTCAACACCCGATACTCTTAAGGATGTTGTAATACTGAATAACCCAGCCTCTTCCGTTCCCTTCAAAATCGATGGAGGATCTCTTTGGAGGATATGCAGTAAGCATGAAATTCCATTTGACGATGTTATAGCATGGTCTTACAATCAGAGTGCTCATGATCCTCCAAAAGAGTATATAGCTTGCAATAGATAAATGTGCTTGGAGGTTGCATCCCGCTATTTAATCAATTCGTCCACCGAGTCTTGAAATTTATAAGACTGGCTCCTACACAACTGCATCCAAGTAGATATGTTTTTCTTATGAATACTTATCTAGTTTTCTCTTACATTTTAACAAAGTGCCTAACAATGAAGAAATCTGATATGTTTATAGCTTTAAAAGCCGCAAAGAAACGTCTCTTATTTACTTAGAGCCGATAAGGGGTTGCAAAATCGTTTCTAGGGCTTAGAACGATCTAAGTTATTTCAAGGCTGAATGGTTCTATGTGCACTGCCCATCCGGATTCGCTTATTGTTGGATATCCGTACGTAAGTTTTATTTCACATGTCATCCATGCATTTGCCTTATAATTTGCATGCTTTATTTATCTTTCATTGTTTTACAAATGTTCCAGCGAGACCCGGCAGTGGATCACTTTCGGATACCGTTGTGCTCTTATGGCAATCCCAGTTGAGGATGGGTATATAAGAACTTTATTGACGGGGGAGAATCTTCTCACTTATAGCTTACTAAAGGAAGGTCGCTGCACCGACATAGTTTCAATTGTGGATATTAAAGATGATGATGATGATAGTAATCCACCTATAGGAGGTGAAGTCGATCCTGAGTTGCCCTCGGATACATGTCCTAGGGCCGAAGCCATAGAATACATAGAACTAGAACATGAAGCGCCGAGGAAGGCGAAATTATTGGAGAAGGTGATATGGGTGGCCAAAGTAACAATGAAATTGCTATGGATCCTAGACCGGGCAACCCAGAAATGACCCACCGCCTTCTCGTAAAAAGAAATTAATCATGAGAATCTCAAAGGAACATATTTCTACTCAGTCTCCACCAGTCACAAGTGTAGAGAAGCCTCCATTTATTCCTTTCTTAGGTAGTTTCTTTCTGCTTATTAACTGCTTGCTGATGTAATAGACCCATCGTTGGATGCGAGACTCCTTACGTACGAGTGCAGCTCTCAGAGCATGCACCAATACCACTAGATATAAGAAAAGATCCTCATCATACACTATTTTTGAGAGAATGGAATGTCCCTTCAAGAGGTCTACCAGAGCCTGGAATGTCTTTGCGATCTTGATTCCACTCGAAATTTCTCTTTCCCTTCCTGATTATCTCAAAAAAAAGGGATGCATTTTCAATTGCTTTGGAGATGAATCGAATCTGGGTGACACCTTCCCAATTTAGCTTTGGATCTCCTTGATCGTCTTTAGGGCTTCGATCTCACTCAAACCCTTGATTTTTTCTGGGTTGGCTTCAATTTCACGAGAGTTGATGATGAAATCCAAGAATTTCCTTGATGCAGCACCGAGAGAGAATTTCAAGTGATTGAGCTTAATCCCTTATTGTTGAAGGAAATAAACATTTCAATTAGATCATCAATGTTATTTCTTGAACATCGTGACTTTACAAGCATGTCGTCGATGTAAACCTCCGTCGATTATCTAATTGGTCTTTAGACATCCGGTACACGAGTATCTGGTAAATCTCTCCTGCATTCTTTAGTCTGAAGGGAATGACCAGATAGCAATAGAGTCTGAGGTCGATGATGAAACTAGTGTGTTCTTGATCTGAGATGTGTATAAGGATTTGATTGTACCCAGAGTACGCGTCCATGAATGAAAGTAACTCATGTCCGGCAGTTGAATCCACTAACTGATCTAATCTTGGAAGCGGGAAGTTGTCCTTCGGGCATCCTTTATTCAAGTATGAATAGTCAATACATGTTCTCCACTTTCTGTTTCCTTTCTTTACCAAAACAAGATTTGATACCTAAATCGGGTATAAGGCATCGCGGATGAAGCCGTTATCCTTGAGCTTATCCACTTCTTCTTTAAGCACGGAGTATCTCTCCTAATGGATCTCTTCGGACGCAAGCTGAGATGTTTTTTGTTTTATAGGAACACATATAGGATTTATATTTAATGCATGGCTCACTATCCTGGATGAGGTCCCATACATATCCGTGTGTGTCCAGGCAAATACATCCAGCTTTCCTAACGAGAACTAACCAACTCCCACATCATACCAGTACCGAGCCAAGATTCGACCTTCAGGACTCTATTAAGTCATTCCCATTGGCTGGAACAACGATTGTCAATTCGGCGAGGCTGCTCATCCGTCCTTCGGCTTTTTTCGTCAGTCTATGTCATCGTAGAGCTAACTGATTTTCCCAAGCTGGGGCTCAAGCGGTAGTTGCTACGCTTCCAAAACCTTTATCTAGAGGACCGCCTACATCCTTTCCTTTCTCTCTACGCCTTATTTCCGTTAGTTCAGTGGCATAACATTCACAGTCAACCACTTGATATTCGTGTATGATCACCACTTCATTGTTAGTAGGGAATTTCATAGTCAAGCATCAAGGAGCCATGGCTTCTCTAATTTCGGCTAGGGCTGGTCAGCCCAATAATGCATTATAAGAAGAATAAATATCCAACACTAAAAACGGCATGAGCCACACTCATCTGCAGTCACCTTCACCATGTTCCACTAGTGATTCAACAAATCTGATTTCTTTAGCAGCCATCCCGTTGAACACCAGTATATGAGATCTACAAGGCTTCAAATCTCTCTCTTCCAAATTCATTGATCGTGATCTTTTCTGAACAGAATATTGACTGAACTCCTATAGTTAATAAGCACTTTTCGTACAACAGCAGGACCAATCATGTTTGAGATCATGAGTAGGTCAATCGTCGAAGCCACGACTCCGTCAGCATTCCTATTTCAGAAAATAATGTCATCTATCATAGTTTGAGATTTTTTGTGGGAGCTCCACCCTTGATAGCATAACAACTTTCGTTCTCAGCATGCTTTAGAGCTCCAATATATCTATCTATTTCTGCAAAGCTCTTATCGGTAGGATGGGCCCATTGATAATTGTGTTTATCACTAATCGTTTTTCTGGCCACCTGAATGCATCAACATCGGGATCAACTTGCCCCTGTTGGGAAGACGACACAAGGGTGTTAGAATTTCCTTGCCCTCCATCATCCTAGGCTTTCACATATAGCTGCAATTTATTTTTCCTTATTAATTCTTTAATCATGTCACACAAGTGCTTGCACTCATTAGCGTTATGACCGTGAGTTTCATGGAATCTGCAGAATTTACCCAACTTCTTCTCTTTCTTAGTTGACTCCTAAAGAGCTGGTTTCCTATATGGTAAGATATTCTAAGTAGCCAGATAGATGTTCTCTACAAAGTTGTTCAATTCAGTGTAATTGTCATAATTAGGACCATTAGAATGACTTGTGTTATCTGGATTTCCCTTCTTTGTCACATCACTATCTTTTTCCTTCTTTTTTCTGATTACCAACTTTTACATCAATATTTCCAAAGCTTCCTCCAGATTGCTTTACATCAATATTACTCTAAATCGGCTCATTTGAAAGCTCTAGCATCAGTCCTCTGTGGATGCTTACGCGCATCCTCCCGACGTAAATACTCATTAGGTCTACTATAGAAAGCTTACATTGTCGATTGTTGCTTTTTTGTTGAATCCCCAAAATCCAAGTAAGAGTGGCCTCTTCTACAAAGAGCCGTCAACACCATATCATCCTTTGGATTCGTTATTTCCATTATGGATGCACGGAATCGGTTTAATTAATCCCTCAACAACTCTCCTTCTGCTTCATACACATTAGATAATGATATCACGTGCTTCAGACATGAGGTACGCAAACGAAATTGCTCCATGGATTTCTGTGACAATTTAACAAAAGATAATATGGACATCAGTGGAAGCCAAGTGAACTATATTGCAGCTACCCCTTCTAAGAAAATTGGAAAACAACAGAACTTCACAGCATCTGAAGCCCTGGCTGAATCCATATGCCATTCATATCTCAATATGTGTTGCATAGGATCCGTCATTCCTCCGTACAACGGTGTCATTGGCATGTTGAATCTCCAGGGGTTTCTCGCATGAAGGATGCTCTTTGTGAATGGGTTTCGACTAGCATAAGTTCCCTAATATAATTAGTTATGGATCTATTTTTACTAACCAACCTCCTAACCATATCCACCAAACAGTCTATGCCGACAGTTTCGACTAATGGCGGTAATCAGGTCCTTCCTCAAGTGTTTGGCCCGACGAACATTCTCAGAAACTCGATTCCTAGGCTCCTTAAACTTTGGGGGTTCCATTCATCCAGTAGTCCCCTTGTTTGATTCTTATATGCAGCATCATCAGCATTAGCATGGGTTCCCAAGTTCTAAACTCTAGCGACATATTTAGGGACTGCATTTACACTCCCTACAAGAAGATGGGTTCTAGGCCCACCATATCGGTAGTCGGTACCGATTCTCGGGTGGGGTTCGGTATCAAGTCTTGATTGTGGGGCTGGGGTCCATCTTCCTTCTTGCTGAGACATCCTGGCAATGTAGGGATCCTTCTGTCGCGTTGTCTTTGCTCGGATGAAGAAGAACTCTCTGACTCTGAGCTAGAATACCTTCTACTCCGTCTATGACTTTTTTGAGTCAATTCATTCAATAGCCTCAAACTCTATTACATCGTGTGTTCATCTCCTATTGGCAAACATGGAACCTATCTTCCATTTGCTTCATCATCATATCCATCTCCACTCCGATCACAACATTGGTTGGAGTCTAGATCTCGGGTTGAATCAGTTGGACAACTCCATCTCCTTGCAGAGGATTTTGATTCTCTATTTCAGTAGTAGCTCTGGAATTGGTAGAATGATCTCTTCTTGATAGGGCTATGGTAGAAAGCTTTGTTGGTAGACCTTTGGAAATCTGAGTAGTATAATTAAAAGATTGAGAAATTGGATCTATCTCTTGGATATAGGAAATCCAACAGTAGATGATGGATCCAAATAGCCCAGAATATGTCTTTCTCAGTGAAAGCATCAAAATGTTTAAACCAAAATGGCACAAACGCCTATAAGTTAATGTTGTAGAGAGTAAACGAAAAAAGTAAATGAAAACGAAGAAATAAACAAGAAACGATCATTTATAGTGGTTCAAAAAGGCAAGGCCTGCATCCACTTTGAAGTTTTATTGCTTATTTATGATTTGGAGGCAGAAGTTCTTGTATGTTGGTATAACTCCAACACTAGGAATTTTTGAGTTACAGAATAACAGGAATGTTGGAACTAGAACCCAAAGATCCCCAAAAGTGAGCCCTACCTTCCTATTTATAGAGGTAGGGGCCTAAACTCTCGCATTTAATATCTCTTAGCCTTATGATTGAAATTGACTCGTTTTCCTAAAAATAAAGGTGCTAGCTCAGCAATATATGGGACTTAGTACTGATACCTAGGTGGGAGTCGGTACCGATCTCCAAGTTTGATGATTCTTGAGTCTTCAACTCCTTAGCTTGGATCGTCTTATGGTAGGCTACACGAATCCATAGTTGTTTGCACCAATCTTAGCTTAATTCTAAGTCCAAATGATGGAGTCGTAGCAAACTTTGCAGATTCAACATTTCATGGAGATCGATAAATAATTGCACTGATTCAACAAATCAACTTTGGAAATAGACTCTTGGAATCGATAAAAGCCTACAAGCAGAAAATGGGGTTAACCCAAGTTGTATTTGATAGTCGGTACCGATCCCTAGCGAGAGTTGGTACCGATCCCCAACTAGGGATACCATTATCTTGTTGCAGTGGATAATTTTGCCTTTGACTTCGTGGATTTGTCTGTGATTGGTTTCTGGACTCCTGGAGTGTCTTTCCATGATTTCCCCTTGATAATTCCAAGCACAATCTATCCAGTTTTTCCAGATTCTGCCTGGTCCAAAGGTGGGACAACACATACCCTTCTCAAGTCCTCGGTAATCCATCAATAAATCCATTAAAACTAGTTCCCACTTCCATTTTGGAATCTTGAGCGGTTGCAGTAGCCCATTCCACTTTTTCTTCTTTGATTTTATCAACCGATAGTTCATGCACTTCGAGGTGAATGCCCCAGCATCCTTCTTCATCACTTCCTAAAAATATGTCTTCCTCATATCACGGTATATTTCATTGCCGCTGGGATGTATAGTCAATCTCGAATGATGGCACTCTCATAGCACATTATCCCTTAACCTATCGATATTAGGAACAAACAATACGAGTACTTGAACACTCACTGCTTCATCTCCTTAGACTATACTCCTTCCTTTATCTTCGAGATGATCTCCGCTTGTCTAGCATCACGCATTTGAATTGTAATGATTCTCACAATCAAGGTAAGTCTGATCGTCAAGCTAGCCAACACTCCCAGCTCTAGTTCACATTAAGCTCTAAAATCATAGCCAGTGGTAAACTCTAACTGCTTCCACTCTAGGAACATCACTCCCAAGCCGACATCTCCTACTCAAAGCATCGACGACTGCATTTCCCTTATCGGGTGTATAGGAAATTTCAAAGTTGTAGGAGGCCAGTAACTCTAACCATCACTGCTGATGAAGGTTAAGATCCTTTTGGGAGAAGAGGTACTTCAATGATTTTGTGGTCCATATACAACTAGAATCTCTCCTCAAGAAAATAATACCTCCATATCTTCAAACGGAATACTATCATCAACTCCAAATCATGAGTTAGATACTCCTACTCATGCGGTTTTAGCCGTCGATTAGCATAGGCGACAGCCTTTCCCCTCTACATCAACATCGCACTTAATCAAGTACTATAGGCATCTATGTACACTGTTGGCTCCTTATTCTTGCTCGGAATGACTAACACCGGTATGCTCGTCAACCTCTCCTTTAGACTCATGAACATTTTCTTACACCAAGCCTCCCATATAATAGTTTGATTCTTCTTCGTCATGTAGGTTAATGAGGCTGCTACCTTAGAGAAGTCCTTAATAAAACGTCTACAGTGTCCTGCCAATCAAAGGAAATTTCTCACGTATGTAGCGATATTGGTTTGATCCCAATCCTGTACTACTACTACTACCTCCTTTGTAGTATCTACAGCAATATCCTGCTCAAAATTAATGTGACCCAAAAATTGCACTTCCCTCCTCCAAATGTGACACTTCGAAAACTTTGGCTTCAGTTGGTACTTCCTCAACACCTCAAGCACCATCCTCAAATGCTTATTTTGCCCTTCTTCCGTTCTTGAATAAACAAGGATGTTGTCTACGAACATAAATTCAATCTTATTTATTTAATATCTATAAACACGATTCATAAGATCAACAAAATATGCTGATGTGTTGGTGTAACAACCCACATCGAAATGAGCCTAGTTTTTGGCTCAATAAAAGCCCATCGAATCTTAGGTCCACTCCAAAGCTAATAACTGGTTAGTACAATGAACACTATATATAGCTATCAATCCATGTTATCAAACCTCATAGTAGAAAAGATAAAATATAATATCAGAAATAAGTACCCATTTCATAAAAATTCAAATCTCAGAAATATAACATATCATCCCAATTATCCAAAACATAATGTCTTAAGATAACGTCAATGTTTGAAATTGAGTACATCAAAGTGCATAAAAAACATAAATAGATAGACAAATTACTACAAATACCTACCACCGCCTTCGTTTCCTCTATCAGCATTGTTCCCCTAACCTATGTGTTTTAATAAGGAGGGGGTCAGAATAACAATGTTTGGTGAATGAAAATCGCAAGTCTTACCAAAATAATATTCGGGCGGTATCATTTAGATAAGAAATATGTCTTACAAATCCTATACTATATCCTGCCAAATATACCTCCGATTGTAAGCCTGAAGGCTTTTCCAGCCCAACTCCATAACATACATTCAATAGTAGGCCAAAGGCCTTTTCCAGTCTAATGCAACTACCATCAATCGTGTCCTAAAAAAGTGGAAGGAAGTACCTACGTCATTTAATAACTCTTTAATGGAAATTAGGTAGACTCTGATCATTTAACACTTATATCCTAAGCAGATCCCTGACATTTAATATCTAACTCAAGGCAGACCCCACTTTGGTACTTTCTAGCTAACATCGTAAGAAATCCATACATCCACTTAACACTCTATTTATTGGAAGAGGCGGACCCTATAATAGCCACTTAATAGCTTAACCCCAAAGTAGGTCCATTTCGAGATTCCACATTATCGTGCCAAATAGATAATTTGTATTATGCCCCATGCCCAAACCATGATGTCTCACATTAGTTCGACTATTCATGGGTACTAGTAGATAGTTTAGTTGGGAAAATTTACCCTGTAGAATTGGAACCAACCTCATGTCCACCGTGGGTACTTATTATAGGTGACGTCTCATATTAGCCCAAAAGTCACACTGCTGATAGCCAGATTAGCTGGGTGGACTTTTGTGTGCTTTTGACCGACCTCACACCCCTATAACTTATCCATTTTTCTACTCTCCTAACATACTACCATAAATATATACTATGTATATAGTATGCCTCACCTGCATATATAAACTAAGTCCATAAAAGGAATATTTTTCCTTTAATTATGGACTAATTTTCATAATTATCTTTAACTTCCTTCTTATGGGTTTTAATGTTATTTATAACCTATTTTTTCCATATGTATAATATGTAATTATTATATGCTAATAATATATTTATACACTAATATATTTATACGTACGTAATTTAGGCTAACTAAATATTTCTGAGTGTGCGAAGATTTTCACTTCCTGTACTAATCTTTTAAAATGTCAAAACTTCCAAATTCATAAAAGTCTAACTCCATATAATAACTTACAAAATAACCAATACCATTGGCAAACAAATGGACTTGCATTAATAAAATAGAATAAAATATCAAACTTATTTTGTGTTAATATAGTAGAATCAATGCCTCTATTTCAAGGATAAAAATTTACAATTTAAACCCTTTATATTCTATTCGACTTTTACATACATGAACTTGAAGTGAAAAAGAGATTCATATTTAGATTACGGAAATAGGCACTACAAAATACAAACAGTAGAATTCGTACCTTATACATCATTTTCTAACTTCTTATCTTCTTAGAAACCTTTAATCAATAAATTTTTTGAAAGTGGAATAGAATATAAAATATTCAAATTACAATAACAAAACAAATTCTACTATTTTAATATAAAACAATTGAGATTTCAATAACTTAAGAATTTATATTTCGTTTGGGGGAATTTTGGGTTTTTAGTTTTAGGGTCTTCGTGAACAAAATTTCCCATGGCATAAAACAAATCTAAACTTCTGCTATACAAATACTAAAATGTGAAAAAGCAAGATATTCACTCGTATATATTATACAACTTCTCTTTGGATTTGATTTACACTGTTTTCTAACTACTCCTTCATATTTTCCCTTTTTGAAATGTACAATAATTCAATTGTGTATGTAAATTAGATTCAAAATTTAGAGAATGAGAAAGAATAAAAATAGAAAACGTGTTTCTGTAAAAACCAATTACCTTTTCCCTTTGGATTTGAACTCTTGAATTTAGTCGAGGAAGAAGACCAATGAAGCTTCATTGGCATTCCAAATAATTTGTGAATAAAATTGAGGGGATAGCCTCTTATTTATAGTGGTTAGAATGCACCTAAACAATCAGATTTAGTTCAGTTTAAAATAATAAAATCTAAGCCGTTAATGCATGACCTAACCCTAGCCACCTCTCAAGAACCGGTCGACCGCTCACCTAAAGCAGTCGATCGCCTACAGTCAACCAACCAGGGTGAGGTAGTCGACTGGACCCATTTTTCGAACGTGAATTATTGCTTGCCATTTCTGTTTTATTTAATTCCTATTTTATCATTAACTTCGACATTTTTCTCTAACGTTAATTATCCATTAACTTAAAATATTTATTACCTTATTTAGTTTTTACATTAACATTATTTAAATTCAAATTTTGAATTTGTTTGATTACTTTGAATTCATATTAATTATTTTAATTTAAAAAACTTCAAATGTCAATGACTTTTCCATTTGAGGTCCGAATACAAAACTTTATACATGAAAGTTGATCAGAAAGTCGTCATGAATGCAATGGTGTAACTTTCATGTCTAAATTTTGACATTTATAAACTTCCCATTTTTAGTCTCATTAATAATTAACTAATTTCTTATTAATTTTCACTGGTGTTGCATCCTCCCTTTGAAAGGATTTCATCCTCGAAATCCCTAAGGACGGACAGAGTAGCATGCACTCTATAACCACGTTATCCACATAACTATCCACTCGATCAAAAATGCAACGTGATTGTGTATGCAACATACTATAAGTGAGCTCAATCCTAGCGTGAATACAAGATCGTGACATAACGACATGTATCCAAACATCCTAAATATGCATAAGATTCCATATGAGTGCAAAAATAATGGTAAAAGTGTGGCTACCATCCCATACCTTCCAATCTAGCAACCATGATACAAACAAAACCTAAATTTTAGAGAGAAAACGTTTACCGGGGAATAGCTTGGGATCAGAAGCCTTTATTTGCTCTTCGGTTTATTACATGCTTTTGGTTTGAGTTTCTCCACATTATACTCAAAGCAGCCTAATTTCTTTGTTGTGAAGCTTCCTAGTTTCATGCTCCACTATAAAGGAGAAACCTTAATGAACACCATATATCATACTTCAAACTCTAATTCTTTCCTTCAATTATCAACGTAGAACTTCTGACAGTCGTACGTGGCCTCCGTCCAATCTCTCTATCTTTTAAGAGGTATTACAGATCAAATTTGATCCAAATAGAATTTTATCAATGGTTTCCCACCAATAACTAGGCCATTTGCATTGCTTCCCATATAATGCTTCAAAAGGTGGCATGCTAATCGTCGCTTGGTAACTATCATTGTACGTGGACTCTACTAAGGTTAAATGCCGCTCCTAATATCCTCCAAAATTCATGATGCAAGCTAACACAAATCTTCCAAAATCATATTTACCCCTTATTTGACCATCAGTCCATGGGTGGAAAGTGGTGCTAAGATTCAACGTTGTTCCTAGGGCTGACTATAGACATATCCAAAATTTGATAGCGAATAAGGGTCCCTCTCACTAATATTGCTAACTGGAACTCCATGAAGTCATACCACTTCTTTAATATAAATTTAAGAAGGTAATATTGTAGCCCTCTTGCTCCTAACTTGAATAAAGTAGGTGCTTTTGGTGAATCTATCCACTATAGCCCAAACAGCTTCATTACGTCCTTGACTCCAAGGTAACCTATTTATAAAGTCCATCGATATGTAATTCCACTTCCAATTGGTACCTCTAGCAGTAAGAATAGTCCTTCAAGCTTCCCATGTTCCGCTTTTATTTTTTGCATGTTAAACACCTAGAGGCAAAATCCGCCACCCTCTTTTTCAACCTCGACCAATAGAAAATCCGCTTTAAATCCCTATACATTTTACCTATACTGGATGAATGGTTATCCTAGAATGGTGGGACTTAGCCATAACTTCCACTAAAATATCCACGACCAAAGGAACACAAAGGTGTCCATATCTTCTTAAACATCCTCTTTCTTCTACTGCATATCTACTGACATGGAGGAAACACTCTCCTTTGCCTAGTTTTTCCAAAATACCTACTACCATAATATCATTCTTTTATTCTAACCCAATGTGGCCCACCAATGCTAGCTTAAGCTCCATCATTGATAAATAGCCTAGAGTAGGTTCTTTTGGCGGTTGGAAATTAAAATTCGAGAGGAACTCCAACCGCCTCCACTCATATATAGCATTTAGAGTAGCATGCATCCGGCTAATGGCATCGACGACGAAATTCCCTTTTCTAACGGTGTAGTGTATCTCAAAGTCGTATGACGCTATAATTCCATCCACTTCTGCTCCCTAAAATTCAAATCTTTTTGGAAAATAGGTATTTGAGGGATTTGTGCTTGATGAATAACTCAAACCTTTCTCCTAAAAGATAGTGCCACCAAATCTTCAAAGTGATGACGATAGCCTCTAAATCCATGTCTTGAATTGGGTACCTCTTCTTATGGTCCTCCAATTGCCTACTTGCATAGACTACCTTCCTTCTTACATAATAACAACTCCTAATCCCTTATCACATGCATCAATGTAAATTGCGAAAGGATTCATCTAGAATAGTAAGTATCGATGCACTAGCTAACAGCTTCTTCGGCTTCTCAAATGCTTCCATGCATTTCTCATCCTATGTAAAAACTAGATTTTTCTTGGTTAAGCGGGTTAGTGTGACTGCTACCTTTGCAAAGTCTTTGATGAATTTCCTATAGTAACTTGCCAGCATAAGGAAACTCCTAACTTCTATGGCCTTCTTTAAATTCTTCCAATCTTGAATAGCTTCCACCTTTTTAGGATCCAAAGACAAACCCCTCTCGAAAATAATATGACCTAGAAATCGTACCTCTTTCTTCCACGAATGACACTCTGAGAATTTAGTTTTAGTCGGTGCCTTCTCAAAGTCCCTAGTACCTTCCTTAAGTGATTTTTATGCTCACCATCACTTTTGGAAAACACTAAAATGTTATCCACAGATATTTCGATGAATTTATTCAACTACCGCTTAAAGACTCTACTCATCAGATCCACAGTATTACCAGCGGCATTTATCAACCCCAAAGGCATCAATTCCCATCCATATAGTCCATTTAGAGTGCGAAAAGTGGTCTTCTACTTGCTATCCTCGGCCATCCTCAATTGATGAAACCATCAGTTAGGTACAATTGAGAAAAGATTTTGGCTCCAACGAGATGATCAAAATAGTCAGCAATTCTACGTAAGGAATATCTATTTTTCTTGGTCACCTTTTTAAGACCACGATAGTCAGTGCATAACCTTAAAGAGTGGTCTGCCTTAGTCGAAAAGACAACTGGTGCTCCCTATTCAAAAATATTATGGTAAATAAATCCCTTTTGCATTAGCTCCAAAATCTACTTGTCCAACTCTCCTTTCCTGGGGGCCATATGCTTAATGGCTGCGTGATAGGTCTAGCGTCCTTCTCTAGATCGGTCCTAAATTCGATCCCCCTTCAAGGTGGGAGTGGTGTCAAAAATGTCTAAAAAATTTCTAAGTATGGGCATGGATGAGAATTCAGCTTGTAATCTCTCGTCCCCTATAACTCCTTGACCAAACGACCCTCCTATCACAATCTATGATAGCCCTGTAGTAAGATAACCAATCCATCCCAAGTCCATACCCTTCAATGCTAAGAACATACGCATTATATGAAAATTTGATGTTAGATACATCCACAACTAGGCATTTACAAATCAAAAAAAATGTGTTTACCCTCTAATAGGATTTAATAAGACTATTGACCGGTGGTAACTTTTTTAAACTCAACGAGTTAACTATATTTCTAGCTATGAATGAATGTGATGCTCCCGAGTCAAATAAGGTATGAATAATATTCCCGAAATAACAGTTGTACCTTCCATTGCAGCTTTTCCTTAATCTTTAGGAGGTGGTCTATTCATGATTGGTACGACTTCAGTTGCATAAGCTTGACCACTCCATCCCTCTTTGCTAGCTTTAGACATTGATTCTTATAGTGTACCTCCTCATAGTGGTGATAGAATATTCGTTTGAACTCCTCATCGTGCTGACCTTGTAGTCCTTAGCAACATGTCCCCTCTTCTGACATTTATGACACGTTATTCTTCCCTACTTTATTTTCCCATTGGCCTTCATGTCCATCCAAAATCCTCCTTTCTTAACTCCACCTTGATTTTGCATTGGTCCTACCTTTTCCTTTTCTTTACTACCAGCGGTCTACAACAAAGTAATTTCAACTATTATCTCATAAGTAGCGCCCGTGGGTAGTTGGGTCAAAAGCAGCTTCTTTTAGGCTTTCAAAAAAATTCTAGCCTTTTTCATGGGGCATCAACCTGGACTTAGGTACTTTAGTGAAATTAGTGATATACTCCTTCAACAGGGAGTTACTTGCATGAGTTGTAAAAAATTTCAAATTGCAAACTTACTTCAGCTTTGGACATGAATCACAACTCAAGGCGAATTTGGAATTCATCCTAAGTGATTCCTTTCTCAGCATTCTACTCAACTACTATGGTCCACCAGTCCAGCGCCTCCTCATTAACATGTCATGTAGCTATCCTCCTCTTGATCCGATCTTCCCATCCAAGCTCCCAAATATTATTCACGGTCGTTAATCCAAGCCTTTGTTTCCATAAAACCTTTAGCTCTCGTATGCACCCGTCCTCCTATATTCTAAAAGTCTTTGCACATCTTAGGAAAGTCTAATTGGTAGGGTGCTACTTCAACTGGCGAAGCAGCGAGTTTCACTGGTACAGCTTGTAGGGAAATGGGAACTTGCCCCACATGTCTTAGGTATTGCTTGAACCATTCTAGATTTCCTTGTATAGTGGGTATCTCATGGATGGAGGGGTTCCTAGCCTCTGAGCTGTTGTTTTCAGCCATATTCTATAGAGGTCTTACTTTTGGTTATAACTTCCTAAGATAGTACTATTTGCCGATATAAAGATTTTCCTAGTGTGTTTGCATATGTTCATAAAAGTATGTATATATATAGTTGGGTTTTTAAAAATCCTTTCAAAAGTAACAAATAAGCACTCTTATGTTTGTCTATCCTTGTTGATCGGGTAACCTAAGTGTCGATACCAAATATAACAACATCTCTATGTGTGATTCAATAGAACATTCCCTCATTTCTAGAACTAGAAATAGAATAAAGGAATTGAATATATTATACTCAATGGATATTTTCTTTTTATTTATTTATCTATCATTATTGATGAATTAAGCTAGATAGCTAGACGAGTAAAAGCAAATTTCTTATAAATTTGTAGTAAAAGGATTAAACCTCATTCCACACCTTGAATTGGGCTTAATTTTCAACCCAATAAAAGCCCATCGATTCTTAAGCCCATTTCAAATCAAGCTATTGGTCAGTAAAATTGATACAATGAACAATATATAGATCTATCTATCTATGCTATCAGAAATTCACAGCGAAAATAATCAAATATTATATCGAAATGAGTACCCATTTCATAAAAATTCAAATCTCAAAAAAACATCATATCATCCTATTAGTTAAAAATACAATGTCTCAAAATCACATTAATGTCTGAATTGGGTACATCAAAATAAATCAAAAACATAAATAGATAGAAATATAGCCATATGCCTCCGCCGCCAACTTTGTCTCCTCTATCAGCATTGGTCCCCTAACGGGTGTGTTGTAATAAGGAGGGGGTCAAAACAATAATGTTCGATATATGAAAATCTGAAGCCTTACCATTATAGTATTTGGGCAGTATCTTAGATAAGAAATATGTCTTATGCATCCTATAGTATATCCTACCAAGTATACCTCCAAATGTAAGCTTGGATTCTTTTCCACTCCAACTGCATAGCGTACCTTCAACTCCTGGAAACAGGCTTTTTCCAGTCCAACACAACTACTATCAATCATATCTAACAACGTGAGATGAAGTACCTAAGTCGCTTAAAAGCTCTTTAATGGAAATTAGGCAGACTCTGATCATTAAATACGCAGATCCCTATCATTTAATACCTAATTCAAGGCGGACCCCTCTTTGGTACTTTCTAGCTGACATTGTAAGAATTCACATACAACAACATAATACTTCATTTATTGGAAGAGGCGGACTCTACAATAGGCACATAATACCTCAACCCTGAAGCCGGCCCTTTTCAAGATTTCCTACTACCCGGACCTAATAGATAATCCATATTATGGCCCATATCCAAACCATGATGTCTTACATTAGTCAGCTTATTCGTAGGTACAGATAGCATATTATTCAGGTGGATTTATCCTACATAATTGGGACAGTCTCACGTCCACCATGGGTACTTATTATAGGTGATGTCTCATATCAGCCCAAAAGCCGCATTGTTGGTAACCAGATTAGCTGAATAGACTTTTATGTACTTTCGACTGACCTCACATCCCTATAACTGAGCCATTTTCCCGCTTTCCTAACATACTACCATAAATATATATTATGTATATAGTATACCTCACCAGCATTTACACACTAAGCGCATGTAAGGAAAACTCCTTTTTTCGCCTTTGATTATTGACTAATTTCCATAACTATCTTTAATTTCATTCCTATAGGTTTTTAATGTTATTTATAACCTATTTATTTTACATGATTAATGCATGATTAATTATACTCTAATAATATATTTATACGTATGTAATTTAGGCTGATTAAATATTCTAAGCATGCGAAGATTTTCGCTTTCTATACTAAACATTGAAAATGACAAAAGTTCCAATTTCATAAAAGTCTAACTCAATACAACAACTTACAAAATAGCTAATATCCATAGCCAAACAAATAGACTTGCATTAATAAAATAGAGTCAAATACCAAACTTATCTTATATTAATATAGTAAAATTAGCTCCTCTATTTCAAGGATTAAAACTTACAATTTAAATCCATATACTATTCAACCTTTACATTCACGAACTTGAAGTGAAAAATGATTCATATTTAAATTATAGAAATAAGCAGTGCAAACTACCAATAGAAAAATTCATACCTTACCCACCATTTCCTATCTTATTTTCTCCTTAGAATCCATTTGCACATCAATAGAGAAAAATTGAAAGCGCAATAGAATAGAAAATATTAAAATTGTAATAACTAAACTAATTCAACCATTTTAATATAAAAAATTGAGATTCCAATAAATAAAAAATTGATATTTCGTTTAGGGGAATTTTGAGGTTTTAATTTTTGGTTTTCGTGAATAAAATTCCTTAAGGCATAAAACAAATCCAAACTTTTACTGTACAAATACTAAAATATGAAAAATTAAGATTTTTACTCACAGATAGTATCCAACTTCCTTGTGGATTCGATTCATGCTGTTTCCTAACTACTCCTTCGGATTTACACTCTTCGAAATGTACAATAATCAATTATATATATAAATTATAAAAATCAAAGATTGGGGAAGAATAAAAATGAAAATGTGTATTGATATAAACCTATTACCATTTTCCCTTGAACTCTTAAATCTAATCGAGGAAGAAGACCGATCGAGCTTCGCTAGCATTTCACATAATTTGTGAATAAAAGTGAAAGGGCTAGCCTCTTATTTGTAGTGGTTAGAATGCATTAGAACCGTCAGATTTATATCAATTTAAATAATAAAATCCAAGGTATTAGTTCCTTACCTAACCCTAGCCGCCTCTCAAGCGCCGATTGATCGCTAGTGGTCGACCGGTCCCCTTATTTGGAACGTTAATTATTGCTTGCCATTTCTTTTTTATTAATTTACATTTTATCATTAACATTAACGTTTTTCTCTAAGGTTAATTATCCGTTAACATTAAAAATTATTTATTACCCTATCTAATTTTTAGGTTAACATTATTTAAATTTAAATTTTGAATTCATTTGAATTATTTTAAATTTGAAAACTTCAAATGTTAGTAAAATTTCCATTTAAGGTTCGATTACCATTTTTATATTTGAAAGTTGATAAGAAAATCGCCACAAATGCAATGGTATCATTGCTAAATTATGACATTTACAAAGCTTTCATTTTTAGCTTTATTATTAATTAATTTCTTATTAATTTTATAGGGTGCTACAGTTGGTTAGCCCAAACAAAAGAACCAACCACTCACAGAAGCCAGATAGCATACAAAATATTGTGATCGGCACACTCTTCTTCACCACTCTCAGTTGATGAAACTTCGCAAGGTCCAACTGAAAGAACACTCTAGCCCATGAAGCTGATCAAATAAGTCATCAATACGTGAAAGTGGATACTTATTCTTCTTCGTTACTTTATTCAACTCATAGTAATATATAAAAAATCTCAAATATTTGTCCGCCTTATTAGCAAACACTATAGGTGCTCCCCACTCTGATATACTTTGTTGAACCCTCATCGTAATAGGTCATTCACTTATACTTCTAGTTCCTTCTGCTCTTTCGATACCATACGCTTGAGTAGCATAACACTCGATCTGATATGCTTCATCAAATCTATACGGAATTCGATCTTCCTATATGGTGGTAATCTGATCACCTCCTCAAATATGTCCGGATACACCCTCGCTATAGGAATAGAGAACAGCTCATTATGCGAGGTCTCGATCAAGTACATAAATATTACCATCACCTCATCGTCAAGTAGGCATCCTATCTCCAAACTATGCCCATCATCTGTCCCTATCATCACCAGATGCCTCTCACAATCCACTACTATTCCAAACTTCTATAGTAGGTCAATCTCCAGAATAATATTTAACCCCATGAAACCTGAAACAAAGCAATCATAAGCAAATAAACATCCATGTCTCGATAAGGCTGTCTTGATAAACCATGTGAAGGCTAGTCGATCCTCCAACAAGGTTTGTAACAATCAAAGGTCGATCAACAATCTCGAGTTGCCATCCCAATCTATCTGCCAAATCACTAGATATGAAGGAATGTGAAGCCTTGATATCGAATACAACACGTACTGGTGTATCAAAAATAGAAAGAATATCTTGTATAATGATGCTCTTCCCCTTCTCCTTCGTCGATGGAGCACTCGATGAAGTTGGAACAATATTCAAAGCATAAGCAGACACAACCTGCTTATTTCTCAGCGGATCTAGACAATCCTTATTGATATTCTCTAGGTTGTTGTAGTTGAAGCATTTCTTGCCTCTCGCCTTGCAATCTCTATCTAGATGGCCCTTCTCCCCATAATTATAGCAAGTAGGCTTTCACTTGCCATTCTTCTAGCCACTTTTGTTCTGCAGCTATTTCCTTTTACATCCCTCGCCAGCTTGCAACTTTAACTCATCCTTAGGAGCAACAACATGCTTAGGCTTAGGATACAAACTCTCATCTCGAAGAGCTATCTCCACTAGCCTCTTAGATGACTCATCAATATATCATACTAGCTTTTTTCCAAGATAATCATCCAAGCCTATAATCAACTTAAAATTCTTCTTGAGCGAAGTGTCGATAGATAAACCATACTTCGACAACATGTTGAACTCGGCCACGTACTCCAACACAGACATATACCTTGTCTTAAGTCAGCAAACTTTTGGATGCGCATCGACTTTTGAGCGACTGGTATATACTTCTCTTCAAACCTCGCCTCAAACTGCTCTCAAGTAATCTGATCCTCAGATGTAGTAATCTTGACGGCTTTAACCACCCCATAGCTTGTCCCGGAAGCTATATAGAGGCCAGATTCCTATACATCGCATCCTTCATTCCATATCCTCAAAGATGTATTCGCAGATGTGCAACCAATCCTGCACTTTGATGGCTGATTCCATTCCAAGAACCGGTTTGCTATCCAAAGTAGAATAATCCTTGCTCAATTTGGCAAAGTCAGCTCTTGGCGCTTGCAATGGAGCAGCACGATTAGTAGCCATAGTACTAGCAACTTGGACATTTTGAACCATGTTTCGCACCAACTCAACAAACATATTCTACAAGATGAGGTTAGCAGCCTTCGATCATGCCCCCTCCTCAACTCTAGAAAGGAATTTCCTAATAGCATTTCTCGTTAGCCAGCTTGATTTTACAAGCTGTAACAAGAATGATCAATCTCTCGAAAAAGAATAAGTGATGTCTATGAATGAAATGCGAAATATAATTTTGAAAACCAAAACATAAAAAGTACGCTCTCTCATATGTCGCTTGATCCATTCTAAGGTGGTAGCTTCTTCTTTATCTCTAATGGTTCCACGTATCAACTTAGGTCGTCTACGCAACCTAAGTTCGAACACCAAATACGACGACTGCCCTACACCTTAGGTGCATAATATACCTGTATAATGCATCATGGAGCTACCCAGGTGATGTACGAAAGATACATGTACACTTTGTAAGGCTAGGAACCCATGCTCTTGATCACATAAATCAACACAACATGAAATTATGATCTCTTTTTTGGTCATTAGTGAATTTAGTTGATTTTTTTATCATAGGTATGGAATACTTAAGCTATTAATTAGCCCAGCATAAACCATTAAATTATAACACACCCATTAAACCACTTCTTAACTCTCATGAAAATTGCAATGAAATTGAAAATAAAATATATTCTAAGCATGACCTATTAACTAATGATTAGAAATATATACCATCAAATTTTGATTTTAAAATCATTTTATTACCATAGTCTTATGTAGATGAAAAGGTAATTGGTGTTTTGTTTGTTTAAGCATAGCATGTATGGTAACAACAACATAACCTATCAAATTCAAAGCTAAAACAATAAAGTTAAACCATATCAAATATTGCTACTAAGCACAAAAAGAGATCAAAATAGAGCAAATCATGTTGAATCTACATAATTAGAGAGCTTATTTACCCCTAATTGAAGGAGTTTAGCCTCTTATATTTGTTTTCACTTCAACGAATGTAGCATTCAACATGAAACAAAAACAAGAAAAAATGCAAGCTAATTAAAATGAGAGCTAATTAAAATGAAATAAAAACTAATCTACTTGCATAAATAAAAAGATCTATACTACTAACATTAAAAGAAAGAGAGCATGTAAACGGAAAAGAGCATTAATTAACATTGCATAAAAGAAAAATACATGAAGGAAAATAGCTAAGTATCCATGAAAATGAAAAGATAATTTTTTTCTTCTTTTTGAGCTTAAACTAAACTAACTAAAGAGAAGGCTCAATGGAGGCTAAGGAGGCTAAGAGATACTGATTACATGAACATATGAGGTATTTATACAAGCCTAAAACACCAATCATATTTTTGAAAACTACCCAAACTATCCCTCTAGGAAGTGTGGCGACAAAGTTATCATTAGCATGAATTAATCCCGCACTTTAATGTGCATGTAGCTTTAATTTTCATTAGCATGTGTACTAGCTTCTAGCAGGTGATCATGATAAGTGGGTAGGTGGGGTCCTCCATATTGCATGGTTTGTATTATTCCCATCTTCATTTCTTTGTTTTCTCTTATGCATGCATATTTCAATGAAGCCACTTGTAATTTCCATCCAATTTTCCTACAAATAAAATAAAATGTGGAAATGAAATAATATATGCAAAAAATGACCATTTTACCCCTATATGAAGATGAATAAATGATGATTGGAAAATAATTTGAACTTTGGTTTAAACATGTTAAAATACCCTATATGATCATTTGTTTAATTAAATTAGATTAAATACGAAAGTAAAAATACGCACATTTACATGTGCATCAAATACCTCCACACTTATCTTTTTATTCGTCCTCGAATAAGCTAAAACTAAGATAAATCCATTTTCGTAGGAAGCACAATTGCATTAAGCTTATGCTATAAGTCATTAAACCTCTAGGTTTCCCTAGTAGGATGAGTGTTGTCTCATGAGTGTTTTGAGCAGATACTACCCATAAAATCCAAATGGAACATGAAAATATTTACAAAATGAAAATTCCTAAGCGTAGGATTTATTTACAAGGATATGGATGTAGATTTTGAAAATATTTGCAAATGAAGGATTTAATTTTAAATTGACATGAATAAGTTAAATATAGGTTTTGGTCATTATCAAGAAATTTACGTCCATTTACTTGTCAAAATTTAGCAAAATTTATGTTGTCATAACAAATAGACTATAATTTGAGTTGTTTCGGTTGATAACATAGTGTAACTATAAAATGGATCTTTTGTTGATTTTCAAAGTTTATCAAAGTGGTACTTTCAGTTCTTTTTAAAAAACAAATCTAATCAAACAAGTCAAAATAGTGCTTCGATTTCAATTGCTTACTCTCTCTATTTTTGAAAATTTTGTTGATATTCACAATATTTACATATGCCTAACTCGAAAAACTGAGGCCAGATATATTACCCATGCAATGCCTTTCGGGCTTACATGAGGGGAGTACAGAGCGTAGCGAGTGAACACACAAGTGTGAACACCTATCGAATGTAGGCATTATTGCTAATGAAGGAATTTTTATATACATACACCTAACTCAGATAAACCGAGGCCGGATATAACGATCGTGCACTGCCTTTCGGGCTTACATGAGAAGGTACAAAGCATAGCGAGTGTACACACTTGCGTGTCAACACATGATTCTAGGTGTTTATTAACAATATATATGTTATATATCTTTTTGGTTTTTTTGAAGAGAGAGTTTTGCAAAATTATTTTAGCACCATTTTAACTTAGAAGATTTAAAAGGTTATAGCTTTTACCTTAAATTCACCACATTTTTAAACAAAGATTTTCCATTAGGATATACTTCATAATTATCGCCTATGAACCTTCCTATATACTAGACAAACCATAGTTTCTTGTAATCAAAATGTATTTTTATTTTTGTTAAGACAAATAAATTTTCAAAAACTTCAATTTAATAACCAAAACTATATATATATATCTTATGGTGTTTGTTCAAAAGTAATTAAAGAGAAAATTTGTTTTTGGGAAATTTTTTTAAGTTTTGGAAAGAAAATTCAAAAAAAAACCATGAAAAAAATGAAAATAGGACCCCCACACACTTGATTTTGACTGTGTCCTCATAGTCAACCCAAGTGAAAGGGAAAAAATAAAATAAAATATGACATAAATTTACATGAAAACGAAAAGGTTATTATTTACAGGACATCAGGAAATATATTGTTAAAGAATAAATGAAATGGTGTTTCAGAGATCAATTGACATTGTTGACACACTTTTGCTTACATAAAAGTAAGAATAACTTGCTTAAATCCAAACAGAAAAGGATGTTCTAAGCAATAATGGTGTATATTGCGATATTATTTTGTTTATATCTTGATTTTTCAAGACACTCTACATACAAAAGAGATTCTATCAAAATTTTCCAAAAAATTCGATATATAGAAAATTTTCATAATATTATCATCGTACGTGAAAAATTAAAAGTCTTGAATTGAATCTATTTAAATTGTAGCATACAATAAGAGAATTGAAAGAAGAGACACATAGAAGATTAACTAGATGAGTTCGATGGAAGAGTGTTAGATATGAAGAAAGTCATGGTACGTGAAGTATAGATGTTTTCGCTATAAGAAATTGCGAGGATGCAATTTTCATAAGGGAGTCTGTAAAAACCCTACTTTCTACACGTTTACATAAATTAATCAAAATAAAATTGTTTGCATTTATCTAATAAAAGATTTTGTTTAAATAATTGAATTAAATTAATAAATTCTTTTAATAATTTATTGAAGCGGAATCAATTGTTTAATTGAATCTAAATATTTTAAAGTGTAAATAAATTTTGGTTGAAATGGATGAGAATATTTTTTAATAGTACAATGAAATATTAAATAAAAATAAACAAGTATCGAATTAAATAAAATTGCCCAAATATTAAAATATAATTTGTAGAATGAACCGTGAATCGATTTATATTAGATTGAAATTTATTTCATGGATTAAAATTAAAATATGTAGGAAATTAATTAAAAATGCGTTGAAGTAGATCAAGGCCCAAAATTATTTTAGATAAGCCCTAAACCCATTTTTGTTCTCTTGATATTTCCGGGCATTCCTTCACTCCGAGACTTAAAACCTGAACTTCCTTTTGCCCAACACTAGAATTTTCGAGCCCTAAATTAATCGCGTCCAAATTAAGAAAAAAAAGGAAGATAAAACACCCAAACGTGCTCAACTTTTGATGCCAGCCGCGATCATGCGATGCGACATGGTAGATGCAGGCGCACGATTTGGAGGCACGATAGTAAAGGGGGAGAGACGACCATGTGAACGTGTGTGACCTGGAGAGTCACGATTTGTAGCCGCGACCTAGAGATAAGCGTCTGATCGATGGGAGGTGGCAAGCAGCTATATAAATGGTGCAGCATCGGGTCCCTAATGCATGCTCGTTTATGTGGTTGCTGGAGGTGGTGGTCGGCCGATTGATGTTTTGCTATGCGAGTCTTCGGGTCATAGTCATTGTACAGGCAAATTATGGTTGGTGGTTGAGTTGTAGTAGTTTGAGCAAAAGCTATGCTACACTCATTGGATACGAGAGGTTGTGCATTTGAGTTTGACGACGATGAAGAACATGGTGATAGGTGATTGTGCTGTGCTGATACTAGTTGATTTTTGTAATTCCAGCGCCGTTCGATGAGTATTTTTCACTTATAACTATATTTAATTCCACTCATAACTTATATATGTTATTACCTCGATTATCTATTAAAGTTGCTTGGTTGAATTGCTTGGTTGAATTGCTTGGTTGAATTGTCGATTAGGATATTTAATTGATTGCACGATATAGGTTTTGTGGTCGTTGAATGTAAAAATGTAAAGGAGATGCCGTCTGTTTTCATTTTGAATAGTGTTGTTTATTTATTTTGTGTGTCAAAGTTCGGTGGAATTCGACTTATCCACATGAATATCCTTCTTAGACAAACAACCTATTCTTTTCAAGCAGACGGCCTATTTTTACAGGCAGATGACCTACTTATTATTGATTATATTTGGGAATTGTTATGCGCTGGCTCAGATATTTCTTATTAATTTTAGTGCTTTGATGGCAGTATTTTGTAATGTGAGATTGAGAGATATTGTGGGCATTGCTTCATCCCTATTTGACTATACTTGATGATATCTCGCTTACTATTAATTTTTCGGTTTTGAGATTGATTTCTAAACATGTGCGATTCACCCATTTGATATTGATTTGTGGTTCCTAATTTGATGTGATTCACATGGGTGATGACATTTCTATACTGGATTTTGTGGTGTTTTATGGTATACGATACTTGGAATTATTATGTTTATTTATACCTAGCATATACAAAATGATATATGTTATTGACCTTGGATTTAAATATAGTCCGACCTGTTTATTATTTATATAATACTTGGTTCAGTCTGAGACATTTTAGGTTCAGAGATGAGATGACCGATTTTATGGACGTTAGACATAGATGGAGGATATATACGATATCATTATATCTATAATATTGTATACTATCGAGATGTATTTAGATTCATGTATTGGATGTTATAATGTTAGTGTGTTTGATGTATATTGGAATTATGTATACTTATCTATTATATATTATCTAATCCTGTGTTCTCTTTGTATTTATTTTATATTGTGTATTATTATATCCTAAAAGCACACTTGTTTATTGCTTTATTTTGATATTGTGTACATTTGTTGGTAGGTAATATTCGATGTGCAAATATGTTTCAGTTTTTGCTCAAGGAAATATCACATATGTACCCCATATTGCCTTATTGTCTGTATTGTTTGACAGTATTACTCAGTAATAATCTTGAATAGTATGGATATAGAGATGGGGGTGTTACAATTACCTTGCGCTTTTGCGATTGTGAGCTTGCTTCCCAGCTTTACAAAGTTGCATAGATTTAAGCACCAATGAAGACCAAATTTTGATTAATTATCCCGTTTGTGATTGTGCAACATGAGTATCATATTATCAACATACATAATTGATGGTGAGGATTGTTTGATGGATGTTATGTTTGCCACTGTTGTTTATCACTTTAGGGTGTCACACTATGTAGGTATTTTTGAACATATACCTAGATACTGGAAATTATACTTCTATTGTAGTACACTTACATGAAAATGATAGGAGATCAGCATATATCAGTTGTTGTGTGCTAACTTTTTGGATGTAGGGACATGTCATGTATGACTCTTCATGTCATATTCCCCATTTATATACAAATTGTATAGTTTTTTAAGATGATGCATCACTCACACAAAACCATTGTTTGACCCAAGATTATATGCTTTGCTTCTTATTATCTTGAGTCTCTTAAATGAGTAGATTAGGGATAACATGTCTGGATAGCGCGTGCAGCTGTATGGAGTGCGTGTAGCAAGTTACTCTTTCACATACTATACTTGGAGGTTACTATAGCTTATATTCTGCTGTGCAGTACCATGGAGCTATACAAGTACTTGTATTACATTAAAGACAACTATAGATTTTATTTTGAAGATTTGGGATGTATAAACTCTATTATTTTAATGTTTTGCTTAATTTTACTACATCGAAATCCCTTGTTAAAATTTGTTTACACTTGGGTGTTTTTATGAAAAGTTTATAATTTTTCTAACTTTACTTTGTTTGGATTTAAAAAATTTATTCAAGGTATAAAGTGGGTTAAAGTATAAAAAAATGATGATTTTAAATCTATTTGATATATTAAACAAGTTTTGGAAATTACGGGTTATATAGCGGTAGTCGCTATGAATGCAGTTCGTAAAAAGAAACTCATTTCGCAAATTTAAACATGTTCTCATCTTAGGATATTTTGAAAAGTGTTTACAAAACAATTTATAAGTAATAAAGTGTAATTATTTAATTAATTAATGATTATTTAATTAATTAGTTGAGTAAATTAATCAATACTTAATCATTAATTAGTTAAGAAAGGAAATTTTGCTTAATTATAAATTAAGTAAGTTAACTGTAATTAGTTAATTAATAAAAAGTTAATTATTGTTTAATTAATTATTTAAGGATTAATTTTTAATTAATTATTTAATATAAAAGGATTTAATTATTTATTAGTTACTAATTAAGTTAAATTAAATTAAGATTTAACTAAGATTCGATCAAGTTTTAAATTATTATTTAATGAAGGTTTAAATAATTTTTATTTAAGGATTAAGTACAATTAAATTATTACTTAAATAAAGAGTTTAAATGTTATTTAATTATGGGATAAGAGCTTTTGATTTTTAAATCATTTAATTCCAAAGGTCGATTTGTTCAAGAAAACTGTCATTTAAAAGGATGTTTTAAATCCAAGGGATTTCCATATCAACTACTCTTAAGTAATCCTAATTGAGTATGAATCCCAATAATATCTGTTTAGCAGAATAAAACATTGTTGTGCTAATTAAGTTATATTGGACATCAGTTTGGTAGAAAAATTACAGTTCTGTCATAATTCACCAAGTAGATTATGTTGGCATCTATTTAAGCAGAATAAAGACCCAGTTCTAATATTTTGGTAACATGCATCTTTACCTATATGTGGATTGGTTGCTATTGGTTGATCTCTTTACATATCTGTCATTATTTTGTTAACGCAATTTAAAGATAAATTTAATAAAGAATGTTTTGAGTAACAACTTGTTTTAAAGGAGTTTTAAATAATTTCTTGTTTATCAAAGGACCTTTATCGATTAAGATTTATAAAGGAGTTTCATTTTAAATAAGGAAATTTATGAAATTTGTTTATAAATTAAAAAGAGTTTTTCAAATTTGGAAAGAAGTTTAATAAATGGTTTTGATTATTTATAAAGGAGTTTTATAAATAACCTTGGAGATCTATAAAGAGTTTTTATAAATGGATTTGGCATTTATAAAATTTCTAACTTTACTTTGTTTATTTTTAAAAACTTTATTCAAGTTATAAAGTGGGTTAAAGTAGAAAAGATAATGATTTTAAAGCTATTCGATATATTAAACAAGTTTTGGAAATTACGGGTTATATGGCGATAGTCGCTATGAATGCAGTTCGTAAAAAGAAACTCATTTCGCAAATTTAAATATCTTCTCATCTTAGGATATCTTGAAAAGTGTTTTCAAAATAATTTATAAGTAATAAAGGGTAATTATTTAATTAATTAATGATTAATTAATTAATTAAGTAAATTAATCAATACTTAATCATTAATTAGTTAATAAAGGAAAATATACTTAATTATAAATTAAGTTAATTATAATTAGTTAATTAATAAAAGGTTAATTATTATTTAATTATTTAAGGATTAATTTTTAACTAATTATTTGGTATAAAAGGATTTAATTATTCATTAGTTACTAATTAAGTTAAATTAAATTAAGATTTAACCAAGACTCGATTAAGTTTTAAATTATTATTTAATGAAGGTTTAAATAATTTTTATTTAAGGATTAAGTACAATTAAATTATCACTTAAATAAAGAGTTTAAATGTTATTTAATTATGGGATAAATTTTTATGATTTTTAAATCATTTAATTCCAAAGGTCGATTTGTTCAAGAAAACTGCCTTTTAAAAGGATGTTTTAAATCCAAGGGATTTCCTTGTCCACTACACTTAAGTAATCCTAATTAAGTATGAAGCCCAATGATATCTGTTTAGTAGAATAAAACACTGTTGTGCTAATTAAGTTATATTGGACATTCTTTTGGTAGATTAAATCATGGTTCTGTCATAATTCACCAAGTAGATTATGTTGGCATCTATTTAAGCAGAATAAAGACACCGTTTTAATATTTTGGTAATTTGGATCTTTACCTATATGTGGATTGGTTGCTATTGGTTGATCTCTTTACATATCTGCTTGTTATGTAAATACCCAGGTTATAATTAGAAGGTTAAACTGAATTAGATGAGAACCATTGTGGTTTTTAAGCCTCATTCTGACTTTGTGAAGTTAAATATTTCATTTTTTACCCTTTTTAATAATTGTTTAAAGTTTCTTACCATTTAAAATATGATATGTAAAGTATAATTAAGCAATTATTTTATTAATAATTTTTGAAGTTAATTTAATACTTTTTAAATGATTATTTAAAGTCATTGTTTTGTTAATGCAGTTTAAAGATAAATTTAATAAAGAATGTTTTGGGTAACTACTTGTTTTAAAGGTGTTTAAATAATTTCTTGTTTATCAAAGGATCTTTATCGATTAAGATTTATAAAGGAGTTTCGTTTTAAATATGGAAATTTATGAAATTTGTTTGTAAATTGAAAAGAGTTTTTCAAGTTTGGAAAGAAGTTTTATAAATGGTTTTGATTATCTACAAAGGAGTTTTATAAATAAATTTGGAGATTTATAAAGAGTTTTATAAACATATTTGGAATTTAAGTAAAGGGATTTCATAAAATTAAAGAGATTTGTTTAAAAAAGATTTATCGAAGAAATTTATAAAATAAATTGAGATTTAATTTCCTTAGACCGACCTTCTTAATTATGGTTATATTGAACATTCGTTCCACACGTAACAACGAAGGAATAATGTTTTATAACGACCTTGAATAGACCTTCGAAAATCGGCACCCGTACTTCACTCGTACTCGAATGCCGCAGCTTCAAACGTCGAATCTGGTTCGTCGGAGCTTATAACACATTAAGTATAACAACACAGCGGAAGAAAATGAATAATATCATTGTTACAACAATAAATACAATATCCATATATGATACAATACTGACCACCCAAATATATCGGAGCATAAATACAATGCTACAGCGAAATACAAAACACCAGCAGCGGAATAACAGTTGAATATGATATCATAACTTGAACTTCTAAGAGAGAACTCCAACATTTGCATCTCCATATCAAATGCTCCAATCCAAAGCTAGCTCGAACCCCCATCAAGTTAAGCAAACTCGATCCAAATGCGATTGCCAATGTCCAAAGATTGAATTCTATCAAATCTACACCTACTATTTGATTATCTGAAAAACCCAACTCTAGACTGCCCGTGTGGAAAATTATGGGCACCCAGAGTTTGGGAAGGGAACAATAAACTCTGGGTCAGTTATGGGACTGCTATGAGCAAACAAAAACAGTTTATCTTTAAAATAAACAACAAAAGAATTTAAAACATTGAGAAAACATTGAAAACCGCAATGCTTTTTGAAAAATGAAACTGCGATAAGGCCTTCTGCCACACATACAATGCAAGCGCACACTTGGAGGAGATTTCTCCTTATGACAGTCAAAAATGCTTGATACACGAAAACCATTTGATATTATTATTAGTGCATAGTGCAGAAAACATTTCGAAAGTATGATATTAAACTTAGCCAACATAGGTACCATTATACTATGCCTGCTATAGCTACCACCTGAGGTGGCAGGTTATACAACTGCAATCGTAAAGGGGTCGTATTGGATGATTGGATTTCCAACAAATGGTCAGGCACAGGAACTTTCTGAGCCACATGGGAATGCCTCTAGGGGGACGCACCGAGAACCTACCCGGCTCTCTGCCAACACAAGGCCGGTTTACTCCCTTCCCGGGGGTAACACCTAAGATATGCCATCCCCGGTCGTTTGCGACCTTTATCCGAGAACTCTCAACCACAACCATCACACAGTAATAGATTTATAGTGTCCACATGACTTAAGTATCTGGGTTCCATACCATGATACCACCCTTTTCCAGAAGGAATGGACATACCCTAGGGGTGCGACCCCTGCAACCTTGTTGCATCTTTCCTGTTTCGACCATTTCTGGGTGTGTGAGGTCCTGATGCAGTCTCGTCCACAAAGCTACGCTTTTCACAAAATCCATGCTTTGATCAACAAATGATCAGCAGCATTTCGTATGCCATATTACCAAATTGGGAATGTATCACTAGTAACCATCAACTACATAACCTTTGAGCTCGTACGTCTCAGAGAAGGGTGTTAAGCTAAGAGAATAAATCTCCGCCACCAAACAGAAATGTATTTGATAGAAATCAGCTTTACATCTCAAAGTGTAATGTCAGACACACATCCATACAAGTCTGTTCCGGGTTCGAACAGAACCGAAGGCATTTTCAAAGAAGCCCTTGCAATCAGGGTATTCACAATCCCGATCGGACTCCCCATCATGTATGGAGATCTCTATACCGTAGCTACTCAGTGCAGAGTCATTCGATAGGTTATCCTATCGTTCTCGTAAATATCTGGTCTTCACCACTGGTCTTCGAATGCTATCCATAACGTCGTATCATTATTCGGAATGAGTTATATGACAAAAGGTCCTCTCCCGGCTAAACCGAATAATGAGCGCAATATTTAAAAACATATGGATATGGGATTTAGTTAAGTCACAACTTTAAAATCCAAAATCTTTCTTTTCAAATGGTTTAAACAAATTACCATTTCCAAATCTTTAAACAAAAATATTTACTTCACAAAGTTCACCCATTTTTCACAAAGATCCAATAACCGATTTCAAAACAATTTCCATTTCAAATTGGATTAACTCAACCAATCTTTAAATCAAAGGTTTAATTCATAGCTTTCAAAAAAAAATTCTCAAAGATTCATTCATAACTTGGAAAACCATTACATTTCAAATTTGAAATCCCTTTAACACAAACTGGAAATTATTTCCTTGTATGAAAGCTTTTATTAATTGAAAACAAATAGTTTTCGTTTCAGAAAAATCCGATTTCATTTATACAAGTTAAAATCCTTGATTTAAATTCAAATTCTAAAACAATACTTTTAAAAATGGTTTAAGCCATATAAACACATATATATCTTGTACAGCCTTTTAAACCATAATTCTCAACATATAATTCAATTTCAAATTTTGAATTCAAATCTAAATCAAATTATTAAATTTCAAAACTTAAGCAAGTTATTCAAAGTAACTGCTATTTTCAAAATTTCCTTTTCAAAAGCTTTTCTTTACATTTAACCCAAATCCATTTCCAAAACCATTTGGATTCAAAATTAAAATTCAAAACCATTTCAAAAATCTATGACTTAACCAATTTCCTCATGCAATCCATATTTGTGTGTGTATGGTGTAGTACAGGGGTTTTACTCAATAGTGCACAATATTAATCATCACAAATAAAATCACAACAATATCGATAAGCGGTATAATCCTATAACCCTTATCTATATACACAAAATCACCGATAGATAATATAAATGCATTATAGATAAATAAATTACATTCATTACAACTTGAATTAAAATAATACACATTACAAGGCATCACACAATAGAGATATCAAACAATTCACAACATTCAATAGAATACAGTCATCCATAAGGAAGATAAATTGCTCATCTGATTAATTGAAACCAGATTAATCTCTAATCCAGGTTAATTAATCAATTGTAAATTAATTAACTTTAAATTATTAACTGATCAACCTTAATTAGTAATTGGATAAACCTTTAATCATTACATAATTAAACCCTTAATTATTTAATTATTCTTTAATTAATTATCCTTAATTAATTAATAAATAAATTAACCCTTAATTATCCTTTAATTAATTACCTTGATTAATTAATCCTTAATTATAAATAAATTATCTTAAATTAATAATTAATTATTCATGTAATTGTAAATCATCTATCTTAATTTATCATTAAATCATTATCAAAGTCTTCAATTAATTAGCCTCATGATAAATCAACATTAACATAAGAGATTAAGTTTAATTAAGAGTTACAAATCAATATTTGCCCTTAATTTACTTTTAATTACATTATTTATTTAAAATGATAATTAAATAATGCCATAAATTAAATGATTTAAACTTAATTACCTTTTAAAACATCTTACTAAAAACTTTTTTTAATCCAATACCTAAATTAAAACCATTATCTAAAACATGAATTTACAATGTTTAAAAATTAAAATTTTTGCTTTAAAGTCAAAAAGACTGTTTTTATATCCACCCTAAGACTCACTTGAGAGCTCCCACGAGTCAACAACCATCTTCCCCGAGTGCCACTTCGAGTTCTTCCCAAATTCACCCGCATCCACTTCAAACTTCAAAGTTTTGTTTAAGTTTTTAAGGAACTCGATATAACGCAAAACACACTTGAGCCAACACTCGAGCTAATCCATCATCTCCTCGTAATTTTCTTCAAGCAACATCCTTCTTCCCAGCGACGCAGACAAAATGCATAGGTGCACGCATTCACGTGCATCGATGATCGTTGACCTTTTGACCAACGTCGATACTTCCTACAAGTCGCTGGTGATCACTCTGACCATCCCAATACCCAACATCGTCGAACATCACCTGAAACAAAATCGAGCACATCTGCTCCTTCATGGAACCAATACAGTCAACAAAACCATCCCCTTCCGTCGACGATCCCAGCCATCATCGACCAAGCCTCCTCGACCAGAACATCTCCACAAAACAATGCTTCAATTCCCCCGGTCTGGCTTCGACCAATCAACTCACGCCTTCGCAATCACCTCGCAAACATCATCGTTCAAAACCACCCTTCTAACCCTAGTTTGGCTTCGACCCACCGCTCTGTTCATCAGAAAAAATCTCATCCATTTTTCCTATGATCTACAACACTCCAGCCACTTCTAGGCCAAATCTCGCTAAACATCATCATGCCGATCACCGGATTTTTTCCAAAACCCATATCTCGTTCATTACGCAAACGCCATCTAAATTTAAGACTAAAAACTATGATTTTTGTTTTAAAATCATTATTTTCGAAATTGATTTCGATGATGTAAATGAAATTCAAATCCATGTAGATTGAAAATTTGATAAATCTTGAATTTATACTGTTTTCTCTTCTTCCAGATAACAACCTTCCATATTATCTTGAAAACATATTTTTAAAATTAAGTTTGTATGAATTTGACCATATTTTATCTTGACATTCTAATTTAACAACAACAAGAAAGAGTGTTTCAGATTTTTTTTCTTTTTAGACAGGTTTTCTGGAAACCTGAACTTGCAAACAGGGATAAATATCCCCGTTTATCAACATGCATAGTGGATATATATATATATATATATATATATATATATATATATATATATTCATACACATATCTGCACTCATTCAAACAAATCTTAAGCACACATTCAAACCACAAATCAAACACTAGAGGTTTCAAAAAGTTTGCTCACCTTATGTTACATTATTGTGATGTAATTATCTTACATTTGTTTAATTCTTATGTTGAGACACGTACACTTGTTCATGCATGTTGTATTTGTTTCACAAATGTCAATTTGTGTAAAATAATGTCTTTTATATTTCACATATGACATTTCTATTTAGCTTTTAAACATTATCTACAATTTTAATTTATATATAAAAACTAAATTTACATCAAGTATGAAAGATATGATTTTAAACCTTTTTATTAATTCTATGTGTATATTATAATTTTTAGAAAACAAACTTTTTACTAGTTTTAAAATACAGTTTTAAATCAAATTTATTTCCAACACATTTATAATTGAACGTAAAATCCAATTTATTTCAACATATTTATTTTTAATTTTTCAAATAAAAATTCTTATTCACAATTTAAATCAATTCCTTTATTTACAATCTTTTGATATATATTTATTCAAAATTTTCAAATTAATCCATAATTAAATTTATAATATTATTCAAAATATTTTTTTCTAGATTTCCAATTAGAAATTCTATTTAAATTGAAACTCCATTTATACTCATATATAAATAAACACATATCTTTATTTAATTAATCTTTAATCTTGTATTAATATAATGTATTCAGATCCAATATTTTTAATTTCAATTCCTAGGTTCAATTTTAAAATAAATTTATAAATATAAATAAATAACAAAACATATCCTTATCAATTTGGAAAATTTTGAATTAATTCACCATTAAATTCCCAGTTTAACATTAATTACCAAATTAAATTTAACTAAAAAATCAGGATCGTTACAGATTCCTCCCTTTAAGAAAATTTCATCCTCGAAATTTGCCAGGAAGACAACAAAGAATGGATACACAAAGATAGAGAATCGACTCATCAATCAAGCTGATTATCTATTCTGTATTTGTCTTACCAAATCAGAATATCAACAATAGATAGGAGAACAATTCTATCCAACACTTAACGAAATACTCGTGTTATCCGGATCTACGAAATATACAGGGACCTTGGTCAGCTTGAAGGATAACTAACCATTCGTAGAACATATCGCAACCCGGTAAAACAGATTAATGGATTCAATCTTCCACAATTCTCAAACATTAGACATGGATCCCAAACTTAAGTCAGAGTACTCCAAACATATATAACTTATCCCTCTTCGGACGTTGATACTCACAAGAAATTACAATAGAATTTTGAATTTGGTTATAATCGAAATCGTTTTATCAATACAAATCTTCATATTCAACTTCATATTTAATTTACCAATTTATTTCAAATAGAATTCAAATTCATTGAAGTTAAAAACGAAAAGCTGATAGAATTTTGACGAAGAGAATACGAGATAGAAACTTATTTACACGATTCGCAGGGCCATCACCGCACCGAAGCTTCTCCCTCGAGCTGCCACGAAGTAATCAAAGAACTGAATCGAATCAAAGGAGATTGATAGAGAAAAGTTATTTCCGTTCGTCCAGGGTATTGACCATTTGTAGTGGCACTCCCATTTCCTCTATTTCGTCCTCTTCTTGCACCTGTACTCACTATCAGTGGATAGTAAGAGAATTTACTGCGGCACACGAACGGATATCTTAGGGATATACTCATTCTAGGGTATACTTCACCCTATCTCTAATGAGTTACCTAATGTGTTATACTCCTGAGCTAAAGTTTTAACCTTCAGCTCTGATACCAATTATAACGACCCGGACTCGACCTTTGAAAATCGGCACCCGTACTTAACTTGTACTCGAATGCCGCAGATTCAAACGTCGAATCTGGTTCGCCTGAGCTTATAACACATTAAGTATAACAACACAGCGGAGAAAATGAATAATATCATTGATACAACAACGAATACAATATCCATATATGATACAATACTGACCACCCAAATATATCAGAGCATAAATACAATGCTACAGCGAAATACAAAACACCAGCAGCAGAGCAACAGCTGAATATGATATCATAACTTGAACTTCTAAGAGAGAACTCCAACATTTGCATCTCCATATCAAATGCTCCAATCCAAAGCTAGCTCGAACCCCCATTAAGTTAAGCAAACTCGATCTAGATGCGATTGCCAATGTCCAAAAATTAAATGCTATCAAATCTATACCTACTATTTGATTATCTAAAAAACCCAACTCTAGACTGCCCGTGTGGAAAATTATGGGCACTTCAGAGTTTAGGAAGGGAACACTATACTCCGGGTCAGTCATGGGACTGGTATGAGCAAACAAAAACAGTTTATCTTTAAAACAAACAACAAAAGAATTTAAAATATTGAAAACCGCAATGCTTTTTGAAAAATGAAACTGCCATAAGGCCTCCCGCCACACACACAATGCAAGCGCACATTTGGAGGAGATTTCTCCTTATGACAGTTAAAAATGCTTGATACGCGAAAACCATTTGATATTATTATTAGTGCATAGTGCAGAAAACATTTCGAAAGTATAATATTAATCTTAGCTAGCATAGGTACCATTATACTATGCCTACTATATCTACCACCTACGGTGGCAGGTTAGGCAACTACAATCGTAATGGGCTCATATTGGATTATTGGATTTCCAACAAATGGTCAGGCAAAGGAACTTCCTGGGCCACATGGAAACGCCTCTAGAGAGATGCCCCGAAACCTACCTGGCTCTCTGCCAACACAAGGTTGGTTTACCTCCTTCCCGGGGGTAACACCTAAGATATGCCATCCCCGGTCGTTTGCGACCTTTATCCGAGAGCTCTCAACCACAACCATCCCGCAGTAATATATTTACAGTGTCCACATGAGTTAAGTATCTGGGCTCCATACCATGATACCACCCATTTCCAGAAGGAATGGACATACCCTAGGGGCGCGACCCCTGCAACCTTGCTGCATCTTTCCTGTTTCGACCATTTTCGGGTGTGTGAGGTCCTGATGCTGTCTCATCCACAAAGCTACGCTTTTCACAAAAGCCATGCTTTGATCAACAAATGATCAGCAGCACTTCATATGCCACATTACCAAATTGGGAATGTATCACTAGTAACTATCAATTACATAACCTCTGAGCTCGTACGTCTCAGAGAAGGGTGATAAGCTAAGAGAATAAATCTTCGCCGCGAAACAAAAATGTATTTGATAGAAACCAGCTTTACATCTCAAAGTGTAATGTCATACACACATCTATACAAGTCTGTTACGGGTTCGAACAGAACCGAAGGCACTTCCAAAGAATCCCTTGCAATCTGGGTATTCACAATCCCGATCGGACTCCCCATCACAAAAGGACATCTCTATACCGTAGCTACTCAGTGCAGAGTCATTCGGTAGGTTATCCTATCGTTCACGTAAACACCTAGTCTTCACCACTGGTCTTCAAATGCTATCCATAATGTTGTATCATTATTTGGAATTGGTTATATGACGCAAGGTCCTCTCCGGCTAAACCGAATAATGAGCGCAATATTTAAAACCATATGAATAAGGGATTTCAGTTAAGTCACAACTTTAAAATCCAAAATCTTTCTTTTCAAATGGTTTAAACAGATTACCATTTCCAAATTTTTAAATAAAAAGATTTACTTCACAAAGTTCACCCATTTTTCATAAAGATCCAATCACAGATTTCAAAACAATTTCCATTTCAAATTGGATTAACTCAACCAATCTTTAAATCAAAGGTTTAATTCATAGCTTTCAAATTTTTTTTCTTCCAAAGATTCATTCATAACTTGGAAAACCATTACATTTAAAATTTGAAATCCCTTTAACACAAACTAGAAATTCTTTCCTTATATGAAAGCTTTTATTAATTGAAAATTAATAGTTTTCCTTTCGAAAAAATCCAATTTCATTTATACAAGTTAAAGTCCTTGATTTAAATTCAAATTCCAAAACAATACTTTTAAAAATGGTTTAGACCATATAAACACGTATATATCTTGTATAGCCTTTTAAACCAAAATTCTCAACATTGAATTCAATTTTGAATTTTGAATTCGAATCAAAATCAAATTATTAAATTTCAAACTTAAGCAAGTTATTCAAAATAACTTTTATTTTCAAAATTTCCTTTTCAAAAGCTTTTCTTTACATTTAACCCATATCCATTTCCAAAACCATTTGGATTCAAAATTCAAATTCAAGACCATTTCAAAAATCTGTGACTTAACCAATTTCCTCGTGCAATCCATATTTGTGCGTGTATGGTGTAGTCCAGGGTTTTACTCAATAGTGCACAACATTAACATCACAAATAAAATCACAGCAATATCGATAAGCGGTATAATCCTATAAGGCATATCTATATACACAAAATCACAGATAGATGATATAAATGCATTCTAGATAAATAAATTACATTCATCACAGCTTGAATTAAAACAATACACATCACAAGGCATCACACAATAGAGATGTCAAACAATTCACATCATTCAATAGAATACAATCATCCATAAGGAAGATAAATTGCTCATCTGATTAGTTGAAACCAGATTAATCTCTAATCCAGGTTAATTAATCAATTATAAATTAATCAACTTTAAATTATTAATTGATCAACCTTAATTAATAATTTGATAAACCTTTAATCATTACATAATTAAACCCTTAATTATTTAATTATTCTTTAATTAATTAATTAATTAATTAATAAATTAACCCTTAATTAATTATCCTTTAATTAATTACCTTGATTAATTAATCCTTAACTATAAATCAATTATCTTAAATTAATAATTAATTAGCCTTTCATTAACTATTAATTAATTATTCACGTAATTGTAAATCATCTATCTTGATTTATCATTAAATCATTATCAAAGTCTTCAATTAATTAGCCTCATGATAAATCAACATTAACATAAGAGATTACGTTTAATTAAGAGTTACAAATCAATATTTCCCCTTAATTTACTTTTAATTACATTATTTATTTAAAATGATAAATTAAATAATGCCACAAATTAAATGATTTAACTTTAATTACCTTTTAAAACATCTTACTAAAAACTTTTCTTAATCCAATACCTAAATTAAAACCATTATCTAAAACATGAATTTACAATGTTTAAAAATTAAATTTTTTGTTTTAAAGTCAAAAAGACTGTTTTTATATCCACCTCGAGACTCACTCGAGACCTCCCCCGAGTCAATAACCATCTTCCCCGAGTGCCACTTCGAGTTCTTCCCAAATTCACCCGCATCCCCTTCAAACTTGTAAATTTGATTTAAGTTTTTGAAGAACTCGATACAACACAAAACACACTTGAGCCAACACTCGAGCTAATCCATCATCTCCTCGTAATTTTCTTCGAGCAACATCCTTCTTCCTAACGACGCAGAGAAAATGCATAAGTGCACGCATTCACGTGCACCGATGATCGTTGACCTTCTAACCAATGTCGATACTTCCTACAAGTCGCTGGTGATCACTCTGACCATCCCCAATACCCAACATCGTCGAATATCACCTGAAACAAAATCGAGCACATCTGCTCCTTCCTGGAACCAATCCAGTCAACAAAATCATCCTCTTCGCCGACGATCCCAGCCATCATCGACCAAGCCTCCTTGACCAGGACATCTCCACAGAACAATGCTTCATTTCCTCCTGGTCTGGCAATCACCTCGCGAACATCATCGTTCAAAACCACCCTTCTAACCCTAGTTTGGCTTCGAATCACCGCGCCGTTCATCAGAAAAAATCTCATCCATTTTTCCTATGATCTACAACACTCCAGCCACTTCTAGGCCAAATCTCGCTAAACATCATCATGCTGATCACCGAATTTTTCCCAAAACCCATATCTCAATCATTACACAAATGCCATCTAAATTCGAGACTAAAAACTCTGATTTATGTTTTAAAAATCATTATTTTCGAAACTAATTTGGATGATGTAAATGAAATTCAAATCCATGCAGGTTTAAAATTTGATAAATTTTGAATTTATACTGTTTTCCCTTCTTCTAGACAACAACCTTCCATATTATCTTGAAAACATATTTTTAAAATTAAGTTTGTATGAATTTGATCATATTTCATCCAGACATTCTAATTTAGTAACAACTAGAAACAGTGTTTCAGATTTTTTTTTTCTTTTTAGACGGATTTTCTGGAAACCTGAACTTGCAAACAGGGATAAATATCCCTGTTTATCAACATGCACAGTGGATATATATACATTCATACACATATCTGCACTCATTCAAACAAATCTTAAGCACACATTCAAACCACAGATCAAACACCAGAGGTTTCAAAAGGTTTGCTCACCTTAGATTTAAAACAGAGCAAAGAACAGGAACCTGTAATGATATTTGGAACTTGGATCTGATCTGCCGGTTGGATCTAGATCTGGTTTGAAATGCTTTGATTGATTGAGATGCATTAGCATGCTTTTGATCCAGGTTGATTTGAACTTTGCATTTATTTGAATTTTGACTTCCAGATTAAAGTTTTGTTTTGCATTGCTTTTTATTATTTTCAGGTTGCAGTGGTTTTGATCTGGAATTCTAATCTTGAACTGAAGCTTGCTTATTTGATTTAGTTGCCTCTGATCTGATCTTCTAGCTTCAGATTTGAATTTGTTGTCTGCTTTGCATTACTTCAAGAAACTTGAATTTGAATCTGAAACTTTCTTTTTGTATTTCCATTTTGAATTCTTGCCTTTCCTTTACATAGCATTTCTCAGGTGTGATCATCTTTTGATTTTGAGATGATTTTTTTTAGTTTGATCTTCTAATTTTCAAGCTTGATTTCTGGTTTTGTTTTACAGAGCTAATTTTTTCTAAGAGTTTGTTTTCATTGAATGTTTTGAAAGGAAAATTTAGAAAGGAAGGAGATAATAAACATAGCTTTGATTATTCATTAATTTGTTTGCAAAATAAAAATCAATATTTGACACTTGTATTATTGTGATGCAATTATCTTACATTTATTTAATTCTTCTGTTGAGAGACTTACACTTGTTCATGCATGTTCTAATTGTTTCACAAATGTCAATTTGTATGTATTAATGTGTTTTATATTTTACATATGACATTTCTATTTAATTTTTAAATATTATCTTATATTTTAATTTACATATAAAAACTAAATTTACTTCAAGTATGAAAAAAGTGATTTTAAACCTTTTTATTCATTCTATGTATATATTATAATTTTTAGAAAACAAACTTTTTATTAATTTTAAAATATAGTTTTAAATCAAATTTATTTCCAATACATTTATAATTGAACGTCAAATCCAATTTATTTTCAACATATTTATTTTTAAATTTTCAAATAAAAATTCTTATTCACAATTTAAATCAATTCCTTTATTTACAATCTTTTGATATATAGCTGGTTTTCAAGGCATTAAAATATTTCATAACACACATCCACAAGAAAAAACAAAAATATCAATGGCTTAAGGCCAGTGCTAAAAAATAATTAGCTACGGCTTAGGGCCATGGCTAAGTATAAATTAGCAACGGTGTATAGCTGTTGCCCGTTGCTAAATCCACCAAAAAATCACACAAATTAGCAATGGCTAAGGGCCATTGCAAAACGAAATTTTGCAAAGGCTCTGAGTCGTTGCAAATTCTGTAAAGCAACAGCCCTGAGCCATCGCAAGATTTAACCACTCCCCATTTCACAACAGCTCTGGGCCATAGCAAATGCTTTAGAAACGACTCAAAACCATTGCAAAATGTTTTCCTTTGTAGTAGGAATCTTGTATTAATTGTCGCAAAAGAAGTTTGGGAACGATTTTTATTGGATGATATCTTGAACATAAGTTTTGTAAACTAACATCTAGTTATTTTTAATATAAGGCAATTCATAAAATATTTCTAAATAACTGTTCCATTGCACTAGGAAACAATTGTTGTCTCAATAATTACCTACTTCCAAATGAAGAAATTTCGTTGATAAATTCTTGACAGTATAATGGATTTGGATATTGTCTTAGGATAGAACTTATTATAAGGAATGAAATGAAATTAACTAACCAAAATGAACTCTACACATTAGAATGCCTAATTAACATTCTTGCGTATTGAAGGGAAATACGAGTTTTTTATCAATGCCAAGAATAAATAATCCTCTCTTAGATGGTATGATGCACAAATCTAAAAGGATCCCAAATACATTATCAAAATGTTATTTGATAGTTTTACCCGAAGGAATATGATTCATCGGCTGCAAATGTGTCTTCAAGAGAAAGGCTAATGCAGTTGGAATATAGTGAGCAACATTGATAAGAAAAAGATCGCAAATTTCAATTATTGAAATTTACATAATAGATTTATCATTCAATGTACATTTTAAAATTCGGATTTTCTCATAAAATTTATTGCTTGGTATGACTTTGTGTTTTGCTATACATGTGGTCATATAGAAATTTTAAATAATGATTTAAATAGACTATTTGCATATAACAATCAAAGCATCTTGAAGTCATTGGAAGCGATACTGAGTTTGTGGGTTTATGGACATGATCCAAGAAATGATATAAAAGTATATTTCTACAAGCATTATAACTTAATGTATTTTAATAGAAATATTGAAGAGTTTGATTTTCAGTTAAAATGTAGAGGAAGCATGTGTCATAAGAAAGAACCACTAAAAGGTACATAAATATTTCTAGGTTATAAGTAAACAACATAATACTGATTATTGACAATGTACTTATGTTAAAATCAGAATTGTTTAGTTGTTTAATACTCTACATTGGACTTATGAATGGTATCTTTTATAATAATTGTAAAAGATATTTGGAATGTCTCAAACAATATCGAAAGACACCTGATTAAAATGTTATAATATGATACATATAAGATGGAATCCTTATGCATTGGCTATAGGAATTATCATACATGTCGTAGTGTCTATAATATCATAATTTTCTTACTTATTTGATACATGAAGCAAAAAAAAAATCTAAATTAAGATCACTACATGATAGTTTGTAGTTTTCTCAAGTATTTATGAAATAGTGGAGCATTTGTTATAGAAACAACGAACTCCTTATGAAGGAGTATACGGACTCAAACTTCATAAATGATACTGTATATAACATGTCTATATTAAATTCATATTCAAACTTTAGTTAAGAAGCTTTAAGTAGGAAATGTTCCAAACAAAAGGTTGTGGCCGACTCAATGAAAAACTAAGAACATCACGTTGAATAAAGCCATGAAAAAAGCAATGCATAAATATAAACGCACAAATTTATAACCAAGCTTGCGGTGTTTCCACGTATTAAGAACATTGCATCACTATTATTGGATAACAATATAATAATAATAAGAGCTCATAAGAAGTTGAGAAATATACTTCAAATAGTTTTATATGATAAAGGTAGTTTATCAACATCAAAGGAAGTTGATAAACAAAGTAGATTATCAAAACAACATAGCAGATCCATGCATGAAGGGTCAAACAAGATCAGTTCTCATCAACCTGATCGAAGGAATGGGATTAAGATTCCATAATTGGCTCCAAGAGCAAGTGGAAGATTGATAGAGTTAAGATTATTTCATATGGGTAACTATATAATTAGTAATATATATCTAACTTGACAACCAATCTTTTTCGAAATAAAAATATATTCTTTCTTTTATTTACTTGATATAATGTGTATATTAATTAATTCATTTAATTAAAAACATATTTAATACAATGTCCAAAAATGTTTGTTTTGTGATTAAAAGTTACAACATGTTGTAATCTCGAGTGATTTATAACAATAAAATAAACATAATGTTTTAAATATTATTAGTCAATGTGTATCATGACTGGATGTCGATACACTCATTGAAATAATAGCACGTAACGCTCTCCAAATGTTAGGAAATGCATTACTTATTGCTGCAAGGGGTACCATGGGGTTATGTATGGATAGTGATTGGATAACTATGGAATGACTTGCTCGAAAGTTTTTTGTTGGTTAATATAACTAAGGTCAAACAAAAAATATTGATGTGATTATATTACATTTTTCACTTGACTTAGGAATACTGTTGATCTTTTGAAAACTTCGCTTTGATCATAATTAAATCACGGCACGACATCCATCGTACGACTATAGCTGGGTCGAGTGGAAACATTGAAAGTGAAAAACTATTCAAGATATGATTCATCTCCATAGTTATATAAGGTTAGCATCACGGTCAACTGAAGTCAGCTTAAACACAAAGTCTCTGGCCAAAGTAGTGCGCTTAATAATAATTATTGTTATTAAATCAAGGAATTTGTGTTTTGGAATATTGGGTCGAATATGAAAGATATTGGAATTTTGGCCAATACCAAATTCATAAGTCCAAAGTGGTATAGTTTTGACGAAGAGAAGCAGTGTAAATGGTTGTCACTACCGGATAATGCTTAAATAAGTAAAAATGGATTTTATCAAAAAGATGTGCTAGTTATAATTTCAACCAAAATGTTACACCATAGCTAAAATGACGTATGAACGTTAATATTCGAATTGTTCAATATTAATCACTGAATGAGTTTACACATTTGAGTGGCACAACAGTAATGATGAATACTTCGAATAAACTCTATGATTTAATTATTTTATAATCGCTATAACTTAATTAAATTAATTTATATTTTTGAAATATTGGTTATTAAATATTATTTGATTTTCTTGTATATCATTATCATTTAATAAAGTGTGTAAATAAAAGTTATAAACATACACATCGATATACGATATCCGTGGATTGTTTAACTTATATTTAAATAGAATAGCTAGTGAACGGGTTTGGGATCATTTAAGGCCCATGTTGCCTCCATATTTTAAACCAAATAATAAAGGAAAATAATAATATAAAAAGGAAAAAGGTTCTCCCTTCAATTGAGCATTGGTTACCTTCTTTATTTAATTCTTTTCATAGTTTTTTGACTATTCAATTCTTTCTTTAACTCTCCAGTTCTCTCCTTCCTCTCCAATCATCGTAATTTAAGAGATTCCATGGTTAAAAATATAACAAAAGAAATACAAATCAAATTAATTCATTAAAAGCGATTTATCCCTCGAGATCCTTGCAAAATCTAGATGCTAATTTCTCAATATAGGAGCTTTGGTTCATTGTTCGGTGTGTGATTTATTAGTTGCATACATGGTTTCTCTAATTTAATTTTTTATATGTATTTATGTCATTGATATAATTAGACTTTGTGCGATTCATCTCATGGTTTAATTAACCGTCTTGCTACATGTAGATTAAACCTCCCTTATGTCTATTTTGATTTAAACATGTTTATTGTATTGTTTTGTTTCAGATCCATGTTTGTTCGTCATCTCCCTTTAATATATATTCATGATAAATTGATGTGTTTTGAATCTTATATTATTTTTGATAACTTGTTATTATTCTCTGTATTGTTTAGATGTTTATGCTCTTATCAAAATGTTTACACAAGCCCACTTTGTCCAAATTTCTTTTATTTTGTTTTGGAAATTTATGAAACTGAAAGTTAATTTTGAATGAGATTTTGAAAGCGATTGTGTTAGAGGATCATATAATATGGAGTACAATAAATAACTAGTGTAGAAAATAACTTTAAAATAATAATAGTAGTTAAATGACACCAGAGACTGTTTTACCGGTTGGAACTCCCGTTCTACGTCTAATCCCAGACTCCTTCTGGAATTATAGCTAGCAACCCTCATTTAACCCAGAGGAACGTATATTACACCGCCTGGGCAACTGAATAGGACTTTGACCGCCTGAACAACAGAATAGGACTTGACCACCTAAGCAACCGAACATGACTTTCTTACAGACTAGATTTACTTGACTTTGTGTGTTCTAAATAGCATGGATTTTTCACTTGTTGTACAACCTTCCTGTAATCTTATCCTCAAAGTAGATGCGTATATTGGTGTGTGTGTGAAGAATAGGAAGTTGAATATTGCTTGAGGAATATGGAAATGGATACATAAGCAATGATTGTATGAAAGCTTGTAGATATTGAATTCAAGAATGCTAAGTGCTATAGATCAAAAGAGAATAGAAAATTAGGTAATTGGATCTATGAATCTTGAGTGTATATATAGTGTGTGATGAGATATGATTTTTTGAAATTTACATCCATTTGAATCTAAGAGTTATGACCTTCCAGGATGAAGGAACCCTTTGATCAAAAGAAGTGTCTTTTGGAGAAAAATGAAAGTTGCAGATTCAGTTAACTGAACTTGCTTAGGCAGTCAACTAAATTTAAAACGTACACAAAAAAATGTTCAGTGTTGGTCGACTGACCTAGGTAGTTTAGTCTATTATTTACTATATATATCAAAATTTTGTACACAACTTCAGTCGATTGTCTTATATGGGTCAGTCGACTGATGCTGTTGTTTTAGTGCAGTGAAAGTATTTTGTATGTTTGTATGAAATTTTTATAAAATGAATTTGTGAGTGATGAACCATGAGGATAGATTTTAACAATTCTCTTTACTAGATTCTATATACTTGTTGACTCTAGTTAACATCAATATCAGTACGAACCATATTTGAATTAATGAGTCTGGATTTTCCATAGTCGTAGATTCGTGAACTTTCGTCTCTTGTCGGCATTCAAAACCTTATGATCCAACATTCTCTCACTTTTGGATGATGATAAATCCATTTTCCACGAGTGAATCTTCGACAAGATTTGTTAAAATATCTCTCTCCATGAGTAATATGCTTGCAACTTTGATATTGTATTTTCCTCTTGAATCTATGCTATATTTCCTTTAGATAATTTATATTTTCCTCCCCCTTTGTCATTGACAAAAAGGAGAGTACTCAAGGTATAGTATAGTTAAAGTATCAGTAATATGGCACAGGAACACACACACATATATATAACACAGACTTAGCATATAACATAGAACAGACACATCATTCGAGAACCATAGTACAACATGATATACACATAGTAAACATAGAGTTTTAAACACTTACACAATACCACGAGAACTTAAAGACCAAAATGTCTGAATGAAAATTTTAAAAGTATCATAAACAAATAAAAATAGGGAAAAAAAACATCTTACTCATCACCTTGACTTCCGCCATTTGAGCTTTGTTCATTACCTTCAGTTTTTTCATCATCCGATTCGTCACCTACCTCTTCACGTTCTTCCTCCTGCTCTTCATTTGATGTATATCAAGTGAAATGTTCCGCCAGTCATTTCTCGTGAGATGTACGTATGTGAACAGAGGTAGAAGATTGTTGGGAGCATGTGATAGTGTCCCAAATATTGTTGAGAAACGATTTAATATGATTAAGCTTCTTATTGACTTTAATGACATTTTATCGACTCTAGAAACAGTCGATTCAACCCGAGATAGACGATTATCAAGAAGTCTTTGATTACGAGCAATGATAGTCATGGCTTCATGGTGCCGAGCTTGAGGGTTTATTTATTGAATCTCGTAACTTCTCGAGTAGGTCGAGGAGATTGGGATAATGAAGAGGCTTGCATATGTGGAGGTTATTGACGAGCTCGTTGGGAGGATGGTTGAGCTTGACCCGCGGCTTGGTTTTCAAACCAATGTTCATAAGCAATAATGGTATGGTCAAGACATTACTTTGGTAGGTTCATGAGGCTAAGATTTTTAGTATTCAAGGAACTTATGGTCAAACATTCGGAATCGACAAAAGGAAACTCGAAAGCTTGAGAATGCGCATGATGTAAGCGACATAGTAGATCATCCTCATTCGTCCTTGGTTAAAAGTTTGGAACTCATCTGGAATGACCTTCGCCCAGTTAACTCGTCTATTTCTCCAAATGGCATATAAGGATTGGAAATCTCACCGGTAGACTTTCTCATAGCTTTTGGTGCGGGGATTGATGGCGAGGGTAAACACTCTATGCATAATACTAGCTTTTGGCCTTAGTGCTACTGCTTTTAACTCCGTCAAGTCATCCGAGAGAAGCAAATGACTAATAAATCACGAGTATTCATATTTACGGCAATTTCAGCTAACTCGTCACCTTCATCTGGGCATTTTAGAATCCATGCAAGTCGTTGTAGTGAAATAAAAATCTTTTTACCACATACCACCATCCAAATGTAGTCATCCAGATTTGTAATTGTGTGCTAGTCTAGCTTTAAGTTGGCTTAGATAAGTTTAACAAGAAGGCGACTAATTTGTTTTTATTTGCCGCAAAATCAGTGAGGTGCTCCAATCCGCTGCGTCAAGCCAAGTTTTGAATAGCATATGAAGAAAAACTCAAGGAATTTGGTAAAAGAGCCTTCAAAAATCCTGGAGCTTTGCATTTTTTCAAAGTGTTGCGCTGCCTTGTCATTGTGTAGCCATGCTCTTATTTATGAATCCAAAGAACTTGTTGTGGCTTGAGAATGTCGAGGTCTTTTAGGTGCCATTTGTAGAACTAGGGTTTTGGTGATGAGGTTGTGAATTGGAAAAGTATGGACAAATAGATAAGAGAATTGATGAAATTCTAAGCGAATTTGAAGTGGAGAAAAATTTTAATGGCAGAAGGCTAAAAAAATTTCAAGGTAAAAAGTGAATTTGGTAAAGGTAAAAAGTATATTTAAAGAGGTTGGAAGAGGGCAAAAGCCAGGTACCCAGTATCACTCGACTGAATATGCATAGGCAGTCGATTGATTTGGTATACAAAAATCAAATTTAAAGGAGCCAATTGAGTGAATACAGGGTTCAGTCGACTGAACTCATCCCAAGGTTTTAATGTTCAAATAGGACATATTCAGTCGACTGCTTTATGTAATTAGTCAACTGAATGCAAAGGCCAAACTATTGAAAATTTAAATGGCCAGTCGATTGAATACAGGAGTTTAGTCGATTGACCCTATCTTGAAAGATTTTCATGTAAATTCTGCTAATTCAGTCGACTGTGTGGGAGTGTCGGTCGGCTGATTTCAGGTTCGAAATTACACACGAATGTTGTTTCAGTCGACTGACTTCCCTAGTTTAGTCGACTGAAATTGAGGAACTTTTTAGGTAGACAGTTCTCTAGGCAAAATGGAAAAAGTTTTGTTGAGCATAGAGGTTTAAGTTTGTAACAAAGTTTAAAACAAGAAATATATTATTTAAAACAAAATATAAATATAGTGGAATAGAAAAAAACATAAGAACACAAATTAAGTAGATTTTAAGGAAGAGGAAGGAGTGTGGTAGTCTTCCGGTTCTATTTTTGTATTCTCTTGCAGAGGTCGTTATGGTGACCAACCTTGTCCACATTCCCAAGAATTTAGAGAAATCGGTGGACATTGAGGTGATGGTTCCCGCAGATTACGACGTGAAGGAGGTCGTTGGTTAATGAACCGTGTTGTGTGAGGACGAACCACATAATTTAAGAGCCATTTGTTCAAGGAAGCTTAGCCGTTTTGCATTCACCTTCTGCTCATAGTGTAGTTCTCGTTGTAAATCGAAAGTCTCTCATTGATAGTGATGGATGTCGTCTATCTTTCTTTAGTAGACGGCGAGCCAAAAAGTAGAGAACATTTAGCTCTTTTGAGTGAGGGGGGAGGGGGTATAACCAGTGTGAATGTTAGATAGTGGAACAACAGGAATGGGTTCATATATAGGAGTCGGTGCTGGAAGATTCACTGATTCTTAGCTAATGGAGGTATAAGAAAGTGAGGATGAGACGGTGTTGTTTTCTGAAGACATATTGGCTAGAAAAAAAAACTTTTTGTTGTTCGTTTATTTTAAATATGGTGATAAGATAGTGAAAAAGACAGGCTTTATAAGAGAAAGATTTGTAAAAATAGACAAAACAAAGAGTGGATTGCAACAGTTTTAAATATAAGCCTTTAATTTCCTAAGAATGAATGGATTAGAGTAAATAAGAAAAAGAACCACAAAATATGAATTCCTTTTTAACTAAATCTATCTTTAGTAAACAGATAAGATAATGTAAAGTAAATATCAAAACGACAGACTTTAAAGTAAATGGATTGAACTGTTACTTTTGTAAAAATAGAAATTATAAATCTTTTAAAGACAGGATTCCTTATTCTCTTCTAAGCTTAATGAAAGTATTTTCAACCAAAGGTTTGGTAAATATATCAGCCAATTGATTTTCAAAGGATACAAATTCCAATCCGACCAAATCCTTTTCAACATTATCACAAAGAAAATGATGACGTATGTAAATATGTTTAGTTCGTGAATGATTGACAGGATTTTTTGATAAGTTTATAGCACTTGTATTATTACGGTAAATAGTAGATTTAAATAAGTCCATACTAAAATCTTGTATTTGTTGCATGTAAATAACTTGAGCACATGCTAAGCAGCAGAAATATATTTTGCTTCACAAGTCGAAAGTGAAACACAAATTTGTTTCTTGCTAAAACAAGAGACTAATGATCGTCCAATGAAGTGACAAGTCTTGCTTGTACTCTTACGATCCGTCCAACATCCTCCAAAGTCAGCATCGCTATATGAAACTAACTTGAAAGGACATTCTTTCGGATAGAAGAATGCAAAATCTTTGGTTTTGCTTAGATATGCACTATTCATTTTACCGCTCGCATATGTAATTCTTTAGGATTTGCTTGAAATCGAGCACATAAACAAGCACTCATCATTATGTCAGGTCCACTAGTAATAAGATAAAGTAATGGTCCAATTATGCTTCGATATAATTTTTGGTCGACATTTTACCATCTTCATCTCTATTGAGATGTATTATTGTGCTCATTGGAGTTGGTTTGGTAGAAACATTTTCCATACTGAAGTGTTTAATTAGATTATAACAATATTTTTCTTGATTAATAAAGATACCATTTTCCAATTGTTTAATTTGTAAACCAAGAAAATTAGATAATTCTCCCATATGTGACATTTCAAATTCTTTGGTCATTATTGTAGAAAATTCCAGACATAATTTTTCATTTGTAGAACCAAAAATAATATCATCTACATAAATTTGAATAATTAAAATATCTTTTTTAGTTCCTTTAATAAAAATATTTTGATCAACCTTTCTAATTTCAAAACTAGAGGCTATTAGATAGCTCTTAAGACGTTCATACCAAGCATGAGGTGCTTGTTTTACCGTATAAGGCTTTCTTAAGTTTATAGGTGTGATCAGGAAAATTTTCACATGTGAATAGAGGAGGTTGTTCAACATAAACATTCTCTTTTATATAACCATTTTAAAAAGCACTTTTAACATCAATTTGATAAAGTTTGAAATTATGAAAACATGCAAAGGCCAATAAGATTTGTATTGCTTCAAGTCGTGCGACTGGAGCAAATGTTTCTTCGTAGTCAATTCCTTCTTCTTTATTATATCCTTGTGCAGCTAATCTAGCTTTATTCCTAATTATATTACCTTGTTCATCTGCTTTATTTTTGAAGATCTATTTAGTACCAATGACCGATCGATCACTTGGTCTAGGACTAGTTTCCAAACTTCATTTCGCTCGAATTGGTGCAGGTCTTCTTGCATAGTTATAATCCAATAGTCATCAGTAGAGGCTTCTTTAACATTTTGGGTTCAATAATCGAAAGAAATGCCACATGGCCCATTTGATTAAGTTGATTACTAGTTCTAACGTGTGAATCAATTTCTCCTATGATATTTTCTACTGGGTGATCTCGTAAAATCCTAGGAGAAGATCTTAATTCATTTTCATTATGAATAATGTTTTCATCTTCTTCAAAACTATTTTGAGAAACCGCTTTTGTGATTGTGTTAGGTATTATTTCATAATCCTTAAGGTTTTTATTATGTTTGAAATTTTCATCGAATGAAACATGAAGAGTTTCTTTGATTGATTTTGTTCTTTTATTAAAGCTTCGATAAGTTTTGCTTCGTTTCGAATATCCTATGAAGATTCCTTCATCAGATTTTTGATCGAATTTTCCAAGACGATCTTTTGTGTTTAAAAAAAACCATTTTGAATGAAAAGTTTTAAAATAAGAAATATTTGGCTTTCTTTAATGGAAAAGTTCATATGAGGTATGTTTTGTTAGTGGTCGAATGGAAACACGATTTAGAACATAGCGAGCAGTTTCTACAGCTTCCGCCTAGAAATGTTTTGGTAATGAGCTTCTATTTAATAATTTTTTTCACATTCTTGTAATGTTCTAATTTTCTTTTCTATAACTCCATTTTGTTATGGTGTTCTAGGAAAAGAAAAATTATGGTAAATTCCCTTTTTATTACAAAAATATTCAAAAGCTTCATTTTCAAATTCACCTCCATGATCACTTCTAGTATTTTTAATTTTTAAATTTTTGAGATTTTGAATTCTTTTTGCAAAGATCTTGAAATTTTCAAAGGTATCACTTTTATTTTTCAGAAAAATAGTCCAAGTACATCTTGAGAAATCTTCTACTATAGCAAACATGTATTTATTATGGTTTATAGATTTAACTTGAGTTGGACCAAAGAGATCCAAATGCAATAGTTCTAGTGGTTGTGTAGTAGAAATATTTTTCTTTGATTTAAAGGATGATTTTGATAATTTTCCTAATTAACAAGCATCACAAATATTATTTACTTTAAATCCATTTTTGGTAAAACTTTAACTAAATCATTTTTAGATAATTTATTTATAGCTTTGAAATTTATATGACAAAATCTTTTATGCCATAACCAAGAATCATTTTTTTGCTATTAAACACGTATTTGTATTGTGATTTATATTCATATTTAAAACTTAAATATTTTTATCTCTAGAACCTTCAAAAATAAGATTTTTTTTTATCAAAAATGCTACACTTATTTTTAAAAATGAAGTATTAAATCCTTCACAATTGGCTGATACTAAGTAAAATGTGTTTTGAATTTTTAACTAATAAAACATCAGTAATAAAAGGTAAATTAGATACACCATTATTCCTCACATCACTTTTGCAGATGAGATATCCTTTGGAATTATCTTCAAATGCGATAGAACCTCCATCTGAATAGATAATATTCGTTAGCATTTCCTTGTCTCCTGTCACGTGTTTCGAGCAACCACTATCTGGTATCCATTTTCCTCTCTTTTTGGGTGGTACTTATAAAATAAAGAATTACCATTGGTACCCACCATTGTATTTGGCTCCTAAGAGTTAGGTCTTAGGAAGCCAAACCCAAAAGGGTTCGGTATTCCTTTTAAAAATAAAATCTTTGTTTTTATGAACATTTTTTATAAAATATTTTATATATTTATTTCTAATCAAAGAATTATTTGTTTTAGGAACCCAAATTTGATTGTTTTAGTAAAATTTGAAATTGTTGAACTGGGTTTTTCAACTTTATTAATTTTTTTATACGAAGAATTCTTTTTCTTAGGAATAATTTTAGAAGAAAGTTTATATCCTATTCCTCTTTTATTAGAAATAGTTTGACAATTTTCTGTAATTTTGGAAATATTTTCTCCGCCTTCCGCCCTCGAAGACGCCACAATAAAGAAGCAGCGCTACGCTCATCGAGCAGTTAGTTCTCTTTATTAAAATTAGAGACATTTTTAGTATTGTCTTCTAACTTTGTTTTAAGGCTAGAATTATCTGACTCTAAAATTATGACATTTGCTTTAAGGTCATGATGCTCAATTAATAAAGTAGCATTCTTTTCTTTTTGAATTTCTGTCTCTTCACTTAGCAAAGAAAGTTGAGATGTCATATTAGAACAAGATTCTTGAGTAACTTGAAGTTCTTCTTCTAAAATTTTCTTTTCATCTCTTAGCACTTCTACTTTAATTTTAGTTCTATTCAATTTTTATAGAGTTTCTTTGAACTTTCTATTTTTGCCTTTTAATTTATCAAGTAATTCTGAATTGATTTCTAAAAGATCATCAAAAGTTAGATCACTTACCTCGTCTTTTGTGAATGTTGGCTTGTTCTGAATCACTGTCCAAGTCACTATCTGATGATGAATATGATTTCAAATCATCCCACGTGATAGAGAAAGATTTCTACTTGAATCTGTCTTTTTTGTGCTTATGTTTGTCTTTTCTTTTCTCAGAATAGTCTTTCTTGATGTGAACTTTCTTGGTCATAAAATTCTAGAGCAGATGATGATGGTTTGTTAGTTTATTATTGTTGCTAGAGCTGTTCTTTTTATTTCTTATTTTTTTGCTCTTTCTAAATTTCAAAAACTTTTTGAAATTTTTGGCAATGAACGCCATATCATCTTCACGTGAATTTGATTCATCTTTTTCTGCCTGGAATGCTATATTCTTCTTGTCTTGAGCCTATACTCGTTTTGCTTGGAGATTAACTTCATAGGACATTAGCTTTCCTATCAACCCCTCTGGTTTTATGGTCGAAATGTCGTTAGCTCCTTTGATTGCTAACACTTTTCGTTCCCACTCATCCGTTAGTGAGTTGAGGATTTTGAAATTGATTTTTGAGCATAGAAATTTTACTCTGTTTTACTTTGTTGGTACCTTCATGTGTGATTTTAAGTGTACGCTCAATTTCATGAGTAGTTTTAAACATGCATACTTTATTAAATTCATTTTTGTCTAATACACAGTATAACATATTCATAACTTTAGCATTTGCAGTATCATCTAATTTTTGTGTGTTAGACTATGTTGAATATTCAGTAATATGAATAGTCTATTCAGATTGCATAATGTTCTAGGTTTCATAACTACTTGCTTGTATATAGATTCTCATTCTAGTAGCCCAATAGTTGTAGTTCATTCCATTAAATAGAGGTGGTCATGCACTAGATTGACCTTTTAAAAAGGTAGTGTTAGCAACAGTGCCGATGTTGTTTTCCATATTAAAACAATATCAGAAAACTATGTTACAGTTATATGATGGCCTTGCTCTGATACCAAATGAAAGTGAATGTGTTATAGGATCGTGTAAAATGGAGTATAATAAATAACTATGCGAAAAATAACTGTAAAATAATAATAGCAGTAAAATGACACCAGATATTTTTATACTGGTTCGAACTCCCGTTCTACATCTAGTCCCAGACTCCTTCTTGAATTATAGCTAGCAACCCTCACTTAACCTGGTGGAACAGGTATTACACCGCCTGAGCAACCGAACAAGACTTTGACCGTCTGAGCAACGGAATAGGACTTGACTGCTTGAGCAACCGAACATGACTTTCTCACAAAATGGATTTAACTTGACTTTGTGTGTTCTGAATAACACGGATTTTTCACTTGTAGTACACCCTTCCTATAATCTTATCCTCAAAGTAGATGTGTATATTTGTTTGTGTATGAAGAATAGGAAGTTAAATATTGCTTGAAGAATATGGAAATGAATACATAAGTAATGATTGTATGAAAGCTTGTAGATATTGAACTCAAGAATGCTAAGTGCTATAGTGTGATAACCCAGAAATTTTGAGAAAATATTAATTTGATAATTGTTCTAATATAATTATTTAAATTTGCAAACTTTTCTTTTCAAACAATAATTGTGCTTCTAATTACTATTGCTTATATATATAGATTGTAAATAAAACTATGACTTAAAATTCTATATGTATATCTTCAAAATAAATTGGATTTATATATATATATATAGTTATTAATTGAAGTCAATAGCTTAAGTTTAAATAGGATTGAATAATAGATTTTATATAATTAAGTAAACATAAAATAAATAAAAAGAAAAATATAAACTAAAACATAAAAATAAAAATATATAATATAATATAATATTAGAAAAAACATATAAAAGCAAAAAATACACGCATAAGACATTTGTAAGCTAAGTGTAAAATGCAAATTACAAGTGTCTAATTTATTAGGTTTCTTCATTTTTAAAAAATATGTATAAAACAAGGCTGCACATTCTTATATATTCATCTCTACTCCTACTCTTTCATTTTTCTTTCATCTTTCATATCTTAAAACTAAACCAGAGAATAACAATAAAAACCAAAACAAATAATTCTTGCAAATTTCAAAACAGAAGCTAAGCAAAGATCCAAGATCAACTCAACTTAAAGAAGATCAGATCAAATTCAAGAATCAAGTTCCAGTTTTCAAAATCAGGAGTATTTCCAGATTTTTCAAAAAAGCTTTGCTCTGTTCAAACCAAAATACAGTGAACTAAATTTTTAAAAAGCTAAACCTCCTTATTTACATGTGCTTGTGATGATTTATGATAATAATGACTTGTCTATTGTTTCATGAATGTATAATATGCTTGTATGTATATATATGTATGAGTTGATTATGTGCATGTCTGTATATAGATATAGTGTCTCTATTTTTGATTCAACAGATTAAAATAGGTACAAAAATCCAATTCTCTTCCCCTAATCTTTTTTAGGATATGTTGTACAAAGGAATTATGTTTAAATTAACAAAATATTAATTTTAAAAATATTTTTAAGTATAATTAGAAGGTAGGATGACTAGGAAGTAAGAAATATAGTGAAACTCAAAGCATATCAAAATTTTGACTTCCATGATTTCTTATTTTACCTATATAATCTAATTCGATTTCGAAAACCATGATTTTTAAAAATAAAATCAAGATTTTTAAGTTTGTATTTGGGTAGAATTCTCAGGTTGAACAGAAACTGGGATCTTGGCAATTTCTGGCGATCGGAGGATGATGGAGTCTCATGGTCGTTGTTGGAGTTAGCTCGGAGGTCGAGGCTCTCGAGAAAAATGGTGACCGTATTTTTAGTTCACCGTGGAGGTAGAACGGCGTTGAAGTAGGGTTTTAGAACCTAACTTGGTTGACGTTGGTTTTGTCGTCGCATCGAGTTTGGTCAGAGGTGGGGGAATAGAAGCGTACGTCTCTAACGAAGTTCGGGACGGGGTATCGAAGCTTCTGGTGACCTGAGGCGGCGGGACATGGAGGTTGTTGGGTGATCAGCTCTGTTCCAATGGGGTTCATTTTTGTTCGAATTTGATTTCTTGTTCGTTTTGAAGTTATGGTGGTCGGAATAGAGGGAGAGGGTTGTAGTCGATTTGCCGGTGATGGCAACGATGGTCGAAGAGTCGACGTTTGTGTGTGCATGTGCAAGAGTGTCAGTAGTATCAGTAGGATAGGTTGCTGTAGGACTAGAAGTGAGAGAGAGCTCGGGAAGAAGAAGGGTTGTCTTGGGTTTGCATGGGGAAAGGCTTCGGGTTAGTCTAGGGTAGTTCGTGAATGTAATAACAGTTTTTAAATTTTAAACAAAACAAGTTTGAAAAGAAAATGAAGGAAAAGAACAAGGGATTGCTTGGGTTAGTATAGGGAGTGAATCGTGTCTGAACTATAGGATATTAACAGTTTTTAAAAGTTAAAATACTTTTTGAAACAATTTTCTTAACTAATTCTTTAAAATAATAAATGTTTTATTTAAGTTTTGGGTTAGTTAAAGGTTATAAAATAAAGGTTATGAAATGCTTTGGATTGAGCTGTTGATAAATGTGAGTTATTTATCTGTGATGAATTGCTGTGTAAATATAATATTCTGAATTAAATTAAATTGTTTTACTTAAACAACTTGGCCTAAAAAGACAGCGTTTGGATTTCGATGAAACCGGGACCGGATATCAAATTTGTTATCCGAAAACCAAAGCGATCCAAAATAAGCGATAGGTCGTGAAATCTCAAGTGAAGATCGAGAATGAAGATTCAGAATGCAAGGGTTATTTGTCGTTAAATCTGAGGGTGATTCCAAAACGAGTGTAATGGAGATAGTGCCTTCGGTTCCGTTCGGAACCGGAATGGATTTGTATGGATGAATGCTATTAGACCATCGTCAATGGAGGACGATGAGCATTCCAAGATATGTGTGCTATAAAGGTAATCGTAGCCTCAAGCCTCCTCTACCGGGAATGGCTAAAATAGGGAAGATGCAGCAAGGCTAAATGGTAGCACCCAAATAGGATAAGATTTCCCTTGTCTAGAGGTCCCTTTTATTCGGCTGTGTGGGCGGTTGTAGGCCACAACCGCGGGGTTGTCTTATTCGGACTATCCAGTAAAGGGTAGCTCCGATCTTGTGTTGCAGGGGATCAAGTTGGATACTCGGTACGGTGATCTAGACCACATACTGTGATGGGCGGTACCCCAGTAGTCCTGTCATTGTATGGAATCCAATCTCTAATAAGTGACCTCGAACTTGATTGTATACCTATTATGCTGGAACTTAATGAATGTAACAATTTTGGCTATGTGAATAATTTATTTGAAAACCCTAGACACTATTATAATATAACTGGATATCCTATCAAATGTTATGGTTATCGTGAGGGAAAAACTTATCTGTGTTTATTTACAGAGTCTTATAAGATACCTTTGATTTCAAAATGATTTTTCAAGTTAAACAACTTAATTGTTTACTCACACCTGACCCATATCTGATCGGAGTTGGTGTCTGTTTTTCTTAAACTCTTGGGTACTCAAATTTTTATGAGTAGACAAGTGATCAAGTTGGCTTGACGAATTTGGAAAAGACTCGGAGCAGGAGACTTGGCGTATCTATGTATTTATTCCGCTGTGTTTGTAGCTCTGTTTTGCATTTTGGGATGTAATGAATAGGCAGGTCACCACGACTGTCTAATGTGATGTTGTGTAACTGTATAACTCTAATGTATGATGAATATTATGTGATGTAATATTTTTCCATTCCGCTGTGAGATATCTGATATTGTTTAGTTCTTTCTTTCTTTCTATTTCTTTTCTGCCCATTTCTTTCTAATCTACGGCACGTCCTTCTATGCAATGAAAGGTGGGTCGTCACATATAGATCAAAAGAGAATAGAAAATTAGGTAATTGGATCTATGAATCTTGAGTGTATATATATAGTGTGTGATGAGATACAACTTATGGAAATCGACATCCATTAGAATCTAGGAGTTGTGACCTCCCAGGAAGAAGGAACCCTTTGATCAAAAGAAGTGTCTCTTGGAGAAAAATGACAGTTGCAGATTCAGTCGACTGAACTTGCTTGGGAAGTCAACTGAATTTAAAACATACAAAAAAATTGTTCAGTATCAATCGACTGACGTAGACAGTTCAGTCGACTGTTTATTGTATGTATTAATTTTTTTTACATAACCTCATTCAACTGTCTTATATGGGTCAGTCGACTAATGCTGTTGTTTTAGTGCAGTGAAAGTATTTTGTATGTGTGTATGAAATTTTAATAAAACGAACTTGTTAATAATAAACCTTGAGGATAGATTTTAACAATTCTCTATACTAGACTCTATATACTCATTAACTCTAATTAACATTAATATCAATACGAACCATATTTGAGTCGATAAGTTCGGATTTCCCGTAGTCGTAGATTCGGGAACTTTCGTCTCTTGTCAGCATTCAAAACCTTATGATCCAATAGATTTTTTTCATACAATTATATATATCGTTTACATACTCAAATGCAAATGAATTGTATATGTTAAGGTATCTACTGTTCATTTAAATTAATCTTTAACTTTATGTAGTAAACTTAAATATATTTGTTTCAATCATTGTTTCTAAACATAAAAAAAAACTTGATTTAAAATTAATAAATGGACTTTTGTGAAAATTTGAATTCATTGTGGTTTTCTATATTTAAAATCTCATGTAAAATCATAAGCTGTAGTTTCATTCCTAGATTAAAAGTTTAATCAAAACCGTTAACCTTCATATCAAACTTATTTGTATATATTTATGTTTACATATATCATATGCTGCAATGATTTTAAATATATGTTGTTGGATCAAAATTATTAAATTGTAATAATCATGGAAATATACTTGTGTTGTTTAATTCAAATTTATAGGAGGATTTGGTGCAGCAATGTAACCTTTTGTTGTTAGACCTTTCTTTAATTGAAATCATTCTCGTTAATGTTAATTTTGAATTTCAAATTATTTAAAACAACTAATAAGTTTTCTATATTTATATTCATTTGTATATATATATATATATAATCATTAAATATGTATACATACATTTCATTGGTCAAAACTTGGACAACAAAGGCTTGTGTAAATTTAGTTAAAAAGTCATGAATGTCATTAAATATATCAATTATTACGATTAAAGGAAGAGGCAAAAAAGAAAGATTTGTCTCCCTTCATATATTAACATATCTTCCCTTATTTAATTGCACAAGTTAAGAGAGAGAAACAAAATGTTTACTGCTCTAAATTCATTTAAACATGTTTCATTTACACATTTATACATTACTCTTGTACTGCACTTACACTTCACATAATTAAATTTATTTGATACATTCATTATAATACATTCTTTTTAATTAAAAATTAAGTCCCCACTTTGACAATTTAACAAAATAAGATTTTATTTAAAATTTAACTAGATTGAATCTCATATACTTTTAGACTTCACAGACCCAACATGATCCAAATAAGGAAAAAATTGAAATCAACCTATCCTACCTACTTCCTACTTGCCCGGTTCCAACACCTCGTGTGTTTGTGTAAGTATGGATGTATATGTATATATGTGTATACATATACATATACATATACATATACATATATAAATAAGTAGCAAAATGTTCCAACTGAAATCTCTACAAGTCGTAGATATAGTGATTATATTATTTGTCCACATAACATCGTAGGTGGACACATTATATAATCGCTCTTATGCATTTGACTCATAAATATTTTTGTAGGTGCATGTGGAATAACCATATAAGAATAAACCAGTCAGTTCTTGTGGATTCCAGTAAACTTTGATACCAAAAGTATAATTTGGCCACAGCCAATCTCATATAAGAGGGACTGAATCTCAGTTGAGCAACTCAGTTTAGTTACACGTGTAACGACCCGTAATTTTCGATAGATAAAAATAGTTAAATTAATAAGATTATGTAATTTAATGTTGAAAGAAATAAAATTTATGATATAGGAATGATGAAACTATCTAGAATTAAGTTTAACAATGTAAATTTAATGTAATAAATGACTAGAATGAAATGTAATAGTATTATTTCATGGTAATTGATAACTACTTTAAACATAACTCCAATATTGCAATGATTAGAAGTTACAATTAGCTATAAAGTGTAAATAAGAATAAACCAAGTATTGTAAAAAATGGTGGAGTTTATGTAATAAATTAAAATTGATTGAAATAGAATAATTAATTTGTATGTGGATTAATTAGTTTTGTTTTCTAGAAATAAACATAGAAATGTGTTTGAATTGGTAAGTTATAACAATGGTAATTATAAATTCACTATTTAATTCATTGGTAATAAACTGGAAAACAATTGCAATTAATTCACTTAATTAGTGCAGTTAATGTAGATTATTCCTCATCTGTTTAATGTGTCTTCTGTTAATGTGTCTTCTGTTTCGAGCAATGTGAGAGTATTCCCCATCTGTTTAAAGATTGTGACTTTACCTACTCGATCTGGGCAGCTTCGAGTGCCCACATACTTGGTTTTGTCCCCGATCCGCCAATTATTTTCGACCACTGGCAGTACGAAAACCAAAATCTATCTCTGGATGTCTTTATTGCTATTTTTTGGGTCATTTGGAAGGAACGTAATACACGTGTATTTGATAAACCCAGATCTCAAGTCAAAAGCATCGCCAGACGTATTTCTCATCTTTTCAGCATTTGTACAGGTCGTAGCTTATTGGCTCCATTCAGACTCCTCATCCCACAGCGTAGCTCTTCTCCAGTTGAATCCCTTGGCAGTAGCTCAGCCTTCCCATCATGATAATCACCAGCTGCTCCATGATCCACCCAGTTCTCCTACTGCAGTTGGATCATTTTATTCAGTGGAGATTATTTGCATCTTCTGTTTTGTTAATGTGTGTTGCTTTAAGTTGTATGTGTTGATGTTCATACCTTTTTTTTGGCGCTTGCGATCAAGCGTGTTGATCGCCCTATATACTTCTTCTTATATATATATTTGCTACTAGCTCTGTGTAGTTTCACGCTACACACCCGTCTTGCTCAAAAAAAAATGTAGATTAAATTGATAATTGTAGAATATTAATTCAATAAGATGTAACCTAATTTTAATTTTATTCATAATACGATAATTGATGAATAAAAAGAATTGTAATCAAGTTTTATCAATTTATTGGAATATAAATTATAATAAATGGATTTGTTGAAATTAAATGCAATTAAATGTTATGTTAATGAAAATTAAGATGATAATGGTAAAATATTAGTATAATAAGATATAAAAAATGTTAATTATAGCCATGGGATGCTAGTTGATTGAATAATAAGATGAAAAGGCGAATAAATGGATTTATTGAAATTTAAGGTACTAACCACTGTATTTATTTCAATTGGAATTAAACACTATAACTAGTAGAATAATTGATATTGAATTGACATGAAAATTTGTTTTAAATTATTGTAAATGTCTAAGTAATCAAAAATGATAAAATTTGTTAATTATAAAATTGGAATTAAAAAGTGATTTAATTAATTAATATTAGTTTATTTAATTAATATGAAAACAACCATTTTGGCCACTGTCTTAGATTTCGATGAAACAAGATTCGTTGGATCCATACCAACGAATTATTATAGGATTTCAAGTTTCGTAGTGATCGGACTTGTCGTTTGATCGTACAGACTCGAAACGCATAAAAATCAATTTAATAGAAATCAATTTGAAATAAACTGAATTTTAGGCTAACTTCTTCATACAATGGAATTAGGACTTGTAACATGTTCCATTGAGTTTAAAAATATCAAAAACATCTATTTTGATATATGGGATGATCTGCTTTTGTTTCGGAAGCAGAATGGGCTTTTCGTGTGGTTATTGTCGTTTGTACCAATCTGATATGTGCTTATTCATTTTATCGGGCCTATTCCATATAAATAAATTATGATCTAACCCTAGCAGCCTTATTACTTCTCACTTCTCTACATATTTGTCTATTCCATCTATCAGTTTCTTCTTCTTCTTCCCACATATGCAAACCCTAATTCAATTTCAAAAATTTAAACTCCTCCAAACCCCAACATTTTTATATACCATTTCGAAGCTCTCTACGAGCATAATTCACTAGTGCGATTTGTTTTCGCAATCGAAACACCATTTTTCCAGAAATCAGTGATTTAGTTTCAACCATTCATTTGCTAGGGTTTCGATCCAACGGTGGATCTTCGCCCGATCAACGATCGGGAAGCGTCATTGGGAAGAGGGTGAAGAGCAGGTCATGGGGTAGTGGTCGCTCGTCGTCTAGTGGTAGGAATTCGCCAGAAATAGCCAAAAACTATCGATGACGGCGGGTCCAGGAAGCATGGCTAGAGGTGGTCAATTTATCAAAGTAGGGGCGGCTAGGTGTGGGGAGTTTGGCAAGGCAACTTAATCATGTCAAAACTCGGCGTCGTGGCGGCGATAATTGCTTGAAGGCTGGCGGTGCGTGTAGGGTTTGCTCGTGTTCAATACTCTTGTGGCTATAGGGTTGAGGTAGGAGTGGTGATGTGTTTAATTTTATTATTATTTTATTGATTTTTAAATACAAATCGTATAGCTTCTAATCTGAATATCTTTTGAATACGAGCTCGGATTCACGCATTGTTTGTTCCATTGCGATCGTGACGAATTCTGAGGCTGTTCAAATTTAGGCCTAATTTTGGATTTCAAATCAATTTGAAATCAAAGATGGGTGTTTTAACCCACTCACAATTACTAAATTATCTTATGTTACTTAAATTAAATTTATAATGTGTTTTTGAATTGATTGATGTTTGGTATGTATAAATTGTCATTCTAGTTAAATTTGACTTTTATTGCATTTAATCATTGTTTAATTTTTGAATTTAATTGTCATTTAATACCTGTTAATGATAATCGGTTATCTATTGATGTTTATTGGTTGATTTGGATGATGATTGTAATGGATGTTTGATTGTTGATATTGGACGACTGGATGTTATATTTCATATTGTTATAACACTACAAGTTCCCTATGAGTTGAAATGATACATATCCGAACAATCATATAGAATATGGGAAAATCGTTATGGGTTGAAATGATAAACCCAAGCGATTTTCATTGAAATAAATTTTGGGATTGCGGGTTGAAATAATATATACCCATAAAAATTTAAAATATTTGCAGATTGAAACGATAAATATCCGTATCACTTGACCATAGGGCAGAGAATTATATACGGACATCGGATTGATTAAATCTAATGATTTTAAATCTTTAAACTTTGAATCCACTTGAACGATAGTTGAAATAGATTTTGATTGATATGAATTGAATTATTTTAAGCAATTTTTTAAAGGATTTAAATTGAAACTTTAAAGATGAATTTGAAGTATAAACGACATTCATCGAAATTAAGTTATTGAAATGTTGGAAACTATAACTGTGAAAATGTATAAAAAATGGAATAGCTAAATTTGATATTTCAAGATTTGAAATTGTGTTTTGATTCGAAATCTAGATATGGTCTAGATTTGTTGGGATGGAAGAAATGGTTAAATATTATGTTAATTTCAAGATTTGTTATCTCGATATAAACTTTAAATGTTCTTTTAAATTTAAATTTTAAGATTTTCAACTATTAAAATAAGTTGATTCATTTTAAACCAATTTAAACTATTTAATTTATTTTAATCTAATTTAACCTATTTTAAACTAATTAACCTATTTAATCTATCTTAATCTATTTTAATCTATTTTAATATATTTTAATCTATTTTAAATTATTTAAACTTTATTGAACTATGTTAGACTATTTTAATTATTTTAAACTATTTTAATTTATTTAAACTATTTAATCTATTTTAATTCTATTTAATCTATTTTAAATCCATTTAATCTATTTTAAATCTAACTAATCCATAATGAACTTATTTAATCTATTTTAAACCATTTAAACTATTTTATATCTATTTAAAGTATTTTTATCATTTTGATCTATTTTAAATTCATTTAATTTATTTTATATCTAATTAATCCATAATAAACCTATTTAATCTATTTTAAACCATTAAACTATTTTATATCTATTTAAAGTGTTTTTATCTATTTAAATCTATTTTAAATTTATTTAATCTATTTTAAACCTATTTAACCGAATTTATATCTATTTAACTATGTTAAACTAATTTAACTATTTATTACTATCTAAATTTCAGATGGTGTAGAGTGAAAATATTTATAATTAAAGCCTTGATTTTAAAGGGAATAAGGTTTAATAATGTTATAACATAAATTGGGATTTGAAATGATATTTCCTGGTGAAATGACATATTTGAGTAAATATGATGATTTTGAAATGAGAATCCTAATTGTGAATATAATTTCGAAAGTGATACGGTTTGAATTAAATATGATATTTTGATATCAATTGTGAAATAGTTTCGAAAATTAAAAGAACCATCCGATGTGAAATAATCGTTTGGTTGTTAAAGAGACCGGGATGAGATATTGGCATACTCTCTGCCAATACCAAAAACCACTTTTACACTGTGTACATGGTGGAGATTCAAGAAATGAAGTAGAATGGTTTTGGCGAACGATTCTATATGAGGTATTTATGAGATCATGACTCCCGTGAGTCAGCTTAGATGTGACTAAAACAAGAGCCATGTCGGGCCAAGTGAGGTCATCCCTCTTATCAGGCACATTCCTTCGATATCATATTTATTACTTTATGATTGATTTGGCGGCCACCCCATGATTTTGATCATGGGAGTGTGTTCTGAGGTGGACGGTAGTAGCTGCTATGCGTTACCATCGGTCCGGATCCACAAGTGGTAGAATCCTACCCTGGCATTGCCTCGAGTGCCATGTTCACATGCCCTATCGTGCCTTCTACGAGTTTTTTTTATGTCGTACCTATGGAGTGCTCCCTGGCAGCCCACCTACGGGGGGATTTTACAGTATCTGTATAGACTATGAAGTTATATAAAATGTGTTAAGGGGGATATGGGTAATGCCATAATGCTATTTTAGTACTTTACTTTACTGTAAGCACTATTATAATAGCGTATTGTACTACATAGGAGATAGTTTAATGGATCTTAGGAGATGGAATCTTGAACATCTCTTAAGTTATTGCACTCACATTTGACACTGGACAGGAGATGTCAAATTCCGTAAACATCTCCGACATCGTCACACTCATATATATTTACTATTAATTTAATTTACATAAGATCCTTAATTTTGACTCAAGTGTTTTGTCTTTTCCATTCGCTCGGGTCAGTCTGAGCTTATCAGTGTATCGAAGACCGCTTTCTGGAGGATGAAGACGAAGATTTAATACTACTATCACTTATTATACATATGTTCCACTGCATCATGTTGTTCCGCTGCATTATTTATTTATTTATGTTGTATGAAACTATGATATGTATTGTATAGTGTAAATTAAATATTATTTGTAAAACAGCTTCATGAATTGTTTATTTGATTATTATATTTGTCATTCCGCTGCGAGATTTCGTGTTTGTTTTCTTTCTTTCTTTTTTTTCTTATTTACCCATAACAATCCTCCCTTTTGAATGGTTTGAGTCTGATGTGTGTGGTTTATCGTCCATTTAAACCATCCAAAAAGGTGGGTCGTTACAACACGGGTTTAAAAAGAAAGATCACCCATCAAATTCAAACACACTTCAAGCTCAGAAATTTAACCATCTCTGTCTTAAGGAATCACAACAAGCATGCCAATTCCTTAAGTTGTGGAAAATGCTGAGTATATAGGCACATATTTCCTGCAAGGATATCTCAAAATATGCAAGTTCCCTTTTTTGGTTCTTACAGGCATAAAGAACAAGAAGTCATTTAGTACACTCTAAATAATATGTTATTAACGAGATTAGAATAACATTTTACATGAAATTTTACGTGATTTAATGTCAAAAGAGGTACATGGAAAGCTTGCAAGCTCGGCAAGCAAAGGAACTCAATAACATATGCATTAAATAAATAAAAAATGATCTTGCACGAGCAGAACCCCAAAGGACATGCATTTAAATATATCAAAGAAATACATGCATTAAATAAAAAAGAAAATGAAGTATATCAAAGTAATACCTAAATGGAACTCCTCAACATAAATTTTAAATCATCACTAGTCAACTGTCAATCATCATTCGTAAATGGAACATGCTCTTGTACGAGCAATCCTAAGTAAGAGGACAACTTTATAAGACCTTCTCCTATTGGTATGGCATTCTCATTAAATTCAACTTTTATTTGGGACAGGGGATCTGTAGGGAGTCTTTTCACTTTGGATGGACCTTTAGCTTTTTTCTTTTCAAATGGACTTTCATCTACATGTTGAATACCAATCTTATTTTCCATCGCATTATTTTCAATTCAAACTCGTTATTATCAATATTTACTTCAGATTGCATTGTCTCTACATGCTTCAGCTCCTTGCTCATTGGTTTCTAAATTTTCTTTACATTTCTCTTGGTTTCAAAATTTGCTTCAGGTCGCTCATTGGGTCAATATTTGCTTCAAGTTATTCATTGGGATCCTCGGCTTTTTTTGTTTGCGAGTAAGCTTCCTCTCCTTTACCATATCCTGCATTAACAAAACAAACTTAAACTCGAATACATACTTTGAGTGGCATAGAGCAATATATAACTATATTGACATAAGTACTTAGTTTTATACTGCTCCTTTCTTAAGATATTTATTTATCTAATTGAAATTTTTGCTTATGCAATCCAATGGACATGGTACAGTGTTGAGTTGCTGTTGTTGGTTATTTAATTAATTGCTTGTTGGGCTATTTTATTCAACTCTTTGCAATCTTGGTATTGATTCTCAGAATTAAACGCCAACAAACTCTTTATTATATTTTCTAAATAATTAGTACCTAGTTTTGATCGAAGTTTTCACATTCTGTTCATGTAACTTACACAGTAATGCAATGAAATTTTTTAGTTTCTTTTTTTAGATTATTTCTATTGGAGAATTATCGTTGATTAAAGTATTGTGATAAGGAGATTGTTGTACTTCTAACTTCAAGGATCTACTATATAGATTCTTTTAGACAATACTTCAACCCAATAGGTACAAGCAGGTTGCAGAACTATTGACTTTAGAATTCAATGAAGCGTTGAAACATTGTAATCGGATTCAAAGTCTGTATGAGTTTGATCCGATCAAGAACACTTTTTTGTTAATCTCTAATGATGCAATGTAAGAAAAGAGAATGAAGAAGATAAAGAGAAGTTTTTATCTACAACACCTTTAGTCGTTTCTGATTTGTAACACCTTTTAGGCATTACTAATTATCAGGATGCAGAAGCTCTAAAATAGATTTCAGGTGTTGCAAATTTCAAAGTGAAGAAGTAGCATTTGCAGCAGTTTCTGGGTGTTGTTATTTATAGTTGCAAAGTGGTGCCTTTTCATTGTGATGAGACGTATTCATTCATATGCAATATGTCATCAACGTACATATTTATTATAATACAACCGGTTTTATCCAATTTGTTCTAAATACATTTATCGGCATTATTAACAATGAAGCCTTATGACAATGCTACTTTATCGAACTGCTTATGCCATTGCATGAGTGCCTGCTTCAAATCATAAAGAGATTTTATCAGTTTACAAACTTTATTTTCTTGGTCTAGATTTATAGAACCCTTTGGTTGTTCCATGTATATCTCATCTTTTAATTCACCATTTAGAAAAGCGATTTTTACATCCATTTGGTGTATTACAAGTTTATGAATGGACGCAAGTGCTATTAAACCACAGATTGAAGATTTGCGAGCAACATGAGCATATGTTTCAAAATAATCCACTCCATATCTTTTCTTATAATGCTTTGCTACTAATCTGGCTTTAAATTTATCAATGGATCCATCAGTATTCAACTTTTTCTTGAATATCCATTTATATCCAATCGACTTAGTACCAGGAGGTAAATCAGTCAAAATCCAGGATTGGTTTACCAAAATTGAATTAATTTCATTATTGATAGCTTCTTTTTTAAAAATAGCATCTTTGGAACACATAGCTTCAGAATAAGTTTTTAGGTCATCGTTAACATTCATTACATATCTAGCGATGTTAAGAATTTCATTCTTACTTTCTTCTACAAGATATGTAATGAAGCCAAGACCATGGTCCTTATCCATTCTTGCTCTTTTAATTTTCCTTCGTTTAGTATCCTTTTTAGGTACTGAAACATTCTTGTTGTTTTGAGAAGAGGTATATTCTTCATCATTGTTATCATTAGTATCAATATGTTTTGAACTATATGATGTCAATGGATTCTCGCTAATTTGATGTTGAGCTATATACTTTTTTTCATAAAATTATACAACTATAGACTAAATTACTTCAAATATATCAAGGATATAAAACGATAAGTTATACTATTAAGAGAATAACCTATGAAAGCACACTAAATGTTTTGTTTCCTAATTTTGGTCCTTTGGGATCTGGTTTTCTAACATATGCTAAACATCCCTAAACTTTAAGTCTTGATAATTTAGGTTTTCATCTAAACCATAGTTCATAATGGGATTATTTACCACCAAATTGGTCGCAAACACCCGAGCATAGATTTATATAGAGAAGTAAATGAAGAAAATTAAATTGAAACAGAGGAATAGAGTAAACTAATAAGCCAATTAAAACAATAATCAAGAAATTCAAGGTCTATTGTGGTACAGCGTCTAATGCCTATGTCCACTTTGAAGATTCTCTTTATTAATTCACTATTAACTTGATTAAAGTAGCGAATATTAAAAAGTAAGGAAAAAACTTGATTACAAAAAGGACTATGTAACCGGCAGCATAAAGATCCTCAGAGTGACCCCTCATACCAGTATTTACACGTGAAAGTGGCCACTAATCTTTCTGAAACTTCAGTTATAGGACCTTCTTATTGATATGGTTCCACCATAAGGGTTGCTATGCCTAAACCCCAATGAAGATGGATCGATACCGATCCATCCATTGGTCGATTCTTGAGCAGTTATCCTTATGGCAGCTTCTTCATGTTTAGACATGTTGGTACTTCAAATATCATGTCGATTGAGTAGGTAGAACTTATGCTTTTGTTTAATCTTTAGTTCAGATCCACTTGGAGGCCTTTTCTGCAGAACCATCCCAAATGGATCATGCCGATCCATGCCCTTCCGCTTACGCCGATCCATGGGCACTTATTTGTGCGGATCTCTCCATTGCTTCAACTGTATTGATCCATCATACAACGTCTATGCCATGCAGATCCATATACTTCCATCATGCCATGTCAATCCATCACATGACCAATTATGCCATGCCGATCCATTATACGACAAATTATGTCGATCCATATACTTCCTTTATACTGATCCGTCATACAACCAACCATACTGATCCATCTGATTCCATTAAGCTGTGCCGATCCATATCTTTCCCAGGCTAGTTTCCATATTTCTTGCATCCTGTATCATCTATCTACCAACTCTGTTCAACCCTGGCTTCATATAACCATCTGAACTCTACTTTTGGGTCCTGCAGCCATTTCTCTAAGGTCATTCCTCTAAATAACAGTCGAATCTATCTTGTGCAATCAATTCTATATAGCCAGATCAATATACAGGGTAGCACTTGCCCTCCGAAATACATCTTGTGTATAACATGACGTGCTTTGAATTGAAAAAATATGAATTCTTGGAAAGAAGTCTATCTTACTTCCTGATTGATTGCTATGACACTTGGTTGACTTTCAATATTTTAAGTCCAGTGCCATATTCTGTTAGCATATTCAAATCCAGTCATGCGGGGCTTATAAAACTTTTATTATCTGATCCAATGTCGAACTTAAAAGTTTCAAGTTTGATTGAAATTTCTATTGATTTCAAAAGTTTGAAATTTTAACATATTCATACACATGTTTCTGCGATTAGCTCTCGGTCGTGTTCAAAAGCTCATAGATCATTGCCAATTTCTATAATATTTTTGTATGCATACTTTATAAATAGGCAATCATGATCATTCATCATATATATATATATATATATATATATGGATCGACATTCGACATGCCGATCCAATGCTAAGACTACACAAATAGGGATCGGCATGTTCTAATGTCAAACCATCTTCACCTTTGACTCGCTCAACCTCTTGTGGTCGAACCCCCTCCATTGTATTTAAATATGAGACCTCTCCTTCCCTTCTTCCTTTCTTAGTTCTCCATTTTATTTGTCTTCACATAAAACCATTTTGCCTGACCCAAGCTATTACAAAACTTCCTTGACGAACGAAAACTCCTCATCATTAGACCATAAATCCGAACATGACTTCACCAATTCCCCAAACTCGCACTTCCTTCATCTTCGATTTAGCAACCCTCCAACACTTGTCTCTGGTTCAATTCGTATTTCATGTTTTCACAAAGGTATGGAATTGTAATACTCCCTCAAATTTCTTGATTAGATCAACAGCCTTGAGTTTCCAGTGTGTTTATGAGGTAGCGAATGATTTTTGGGTGGTTCATGATTGCTGGGTTGAAGGTTCTATGGGTTGAATTACACGTAGGAGAAAGAGATGAGGAGATAGGATGTGAGTTCGATGAGGAATTTTAAGGGAAGAAGAGTTAAGGGTAGAGGAACGTATGGTTCGATGGTGGTGAAGGTTGAGCCTCGATGAAGGGAATGGTATTGATTACAGAGTTGAGGGAGAAGGGTAAAGAAAATAAGGGTTCGGCAAAGTGTCTACATAGAAGAAAGGCTAGATGTTGAGTGTCATAGGGATTAATAGATTTTGACATGGCAATGATAGGGGTCGTATAGGATAGGAAACGGTATAAGGTGATGTTATAGTTTAAGGAATGGTCGCCCTAGTTGTGGAGAGGAGTCGGTATAAGATAGGGATCGGTGTGAGTTAATGATGTAGGGATCGGTGTCTCCTACTTTGGTATAGGGTTCGGTATACAGCACTTAGATTGAGGGATCGGTAGGAAGTGGTCTAGAAGAGGGATTTGTAGGAAATTCTTGGGAAAGTGATCGACAATGAAGTCAAAGGATCGACATTTACATTATAAACTAATCTAATCCAACTCATTCGAGCATTCAACGCTAATTTGCCTCGTTGACATTGAACATAAGATGACAGTGAACAATATAACATGCATACTTGAACTATTGAACTTAAGATTGAACGATCAAACTTCTGAAACTCTCAATATGGAATAAGTAATAAACCTGCTAATGAACTTGGGTAACAGACTTCATAATTCAATATGCCTATAGTCGATTCCAGAGCTTTCGTTGCCGATCAATTTACTTGGTAGCCGAGACAGTCAGTGATTGATGGTCTCTCTGGACAACACTCCCAAATCTCATCATTTTATCTCGCTTTTTTGATATTAAAATATTTATCTCTATTATATACTTTATTGCATTACGCTAGTTCACACTTAGCAGGGAGGGAATAGGTTACTTTTCTAATCTCAATTATCTATTTAGTGCAGCTGATATAGATCTCTGATGCTCGAAGTATTTAGTTAACATGTCTTTTGATTCGGCGACACGGTACATTGGTTCTGAAGTAGAATCAAGCTCCGCAGCTATAATTAGCAGGCCTTCTCCAAGCCATGATGCGGAGTAAACAGAGATCTCTAATCCACAAGCTGATCTTTTCTTTGATGTCCCAATCCTTCCAACGGAGGATATATGCCCTGTCCCTGATGCTGCAAAGGGTGATATTCTTCTCAATAATCTATTGGATTCATAGGCGTCTTGAATTACCGAAGTTGCTCTTTGTTGGTTATGCTATATATATGGGATTCCATTTGGGGACATATTGGTTCCCTTAAGACAAGATAGACCTCACTTGTCCCCAACCGGGTATACAGCATGCAATAAGTTTATGTGTGGGGCCGGATGCGTACTGCCCTTTAATTCCTTTGTCCGAGAAATGTTGAGATATCTTCGGATTGCCCCTACAAACTTCATCCCAATAGTTGTGCCTTCATTCATAGGACTTTTTGGTTATTCATGAATGTTCTATTTCGTCCGCCTACTCCTGAAGACATCGGATTCATTTATAATTTCAAAAGACGATCGTGAAACCCTTCTTAGGTCTTCCTTCAGCCTTTACGAAACCAACTTTTGACGGGCGCTTGGAACAAACTCTTATTGTTTAAGCATGAATGGTTCTATGTGTGTTTCCCTCTATATTTGCAAGATGATGGTTATAAGGACATAAGTATTGCCTTCATTTTTTCTCTCAAGCTCGCTGACCCAAGTCATAACTTTTCCTTTGAATCCACTAACATTCAAAGTTCTTTTAGGTATTCGCCCACGCCCTGAAGGCGCTAACTTTTTTAGGGCCATCGCTGCCATCCGTGCTACCACCATTTAGGAATAGGACATCAAAATCCTCTTAACCGATGAATTGTCATCTTTTTTCAGGTTGTTGGAGCAAGACCGTGGGATTGGACTTCCTCGAAGCATGGTATTACCAAAGAATATTGCTGAATGAAGTGAGGACATAGTTAACCCCGTCGTTCCCCTACCGAGGGGACTCGGAAAGACACTAAAGAGGGAGAGATTAAATATTCTTAAGTCAAAAAACCAAGAGACGTCGATGCAGCCTCAGAAAAGCACCAATGCTTGAACCGTCGCAAGTCGGATAATCCCAAACACCTATAGAGAGGAAAAGAGGTTGGAATACAAGCTACATAGAAGAAAATTTACATTGGACCCAGAATTTGTTACTATTCCTCTTAAAGAGGATTCATCGTCTCAAAATTTGGAAATTTCATTAAATGGATTCTCTAATCTTCAAGTTTTAGATTATAATATATCTTACGACATTAAAAACATTAACATCGAAGGACTTTACTCTCCCACAAGAAGCCGTGAAGGCATCCAACCTTCTAATAAAGGGCAGAACACACCGATGAGCAAAGCTACCATCACCGGTCTATTTGAAGGAACACTAGGACACTCACAATCACTTGGACCCTACTATGCACTTGTTGTTGATCTCTCGTATGGCAATTTGTAATATGCTCTTATTTTGTATTTACAAGTGCAATGTCTCAATCAAGAGCCTTTGATCATCTTCAAAGCTCCTCAGCCTTCCATCGACCAAGCCAGGATTCCGAGTCCACCTAACGTAGAGAAAAGGACAAGGGATGGGATAGGAATTACCACTCAAGGGAATCTTGTTTGTCTTCTAAATGAAAACCTCAATCTCATACATCTCGTTAAGGCGAACAATCTCATTTTTCGGTTCAGAGTGAAGGACAACCTTCTTATCGTAGCCCTCATGTCACCTTGTCTCATGAGCCATATTCTCGCTTTTCAATCTCTAGACAATCTCGTGAGCGTTGTTCTGGCAAACATCCTCTCGCTACCTCTAAAACACCTTTGTCGTCCACTGCTCCTGACGCTTCCATAGTAGAGAAGTTGGACGGGCTCAAGGCAGTTTTCCAAAGATTTGCTTTCATGGCCTTAAATTCCTTCCCTATATTCATATAATCCCAGAACATACCAAGGAAAGTTCTCTAGCATGTGTGAAAGATGTATTTGTGCAACACGAATCATTCATACGCTTGGCAAAAAAAAGTCGTTGAAGTTTCCATCAAGTGACAACACGAAATAGACCATCTCAATTTGGAAGCAATACATGACAAGGATATAATCAAGCACCAGGATGCTCAGCTGCTAGAATTCAAAACCCAACTTTCCGAGGTAGAAAAGAACGCCAAGGAGACGGTGGAGGCGGTAAGGCGTCTAGAAACTTCTTATAAAAATAAACTCGACGCGGCAGTTCATCACAGCAGGACACTTGCTTTAGAAAAGAACTACTTGCATAAGGAGAAAGATGATTTAGCCCACCACGTTAAGGAGCTTGAAGAATTTCTTAAGAAGGAAACAGAGGAAAAGATTGAAGCCTAAGAGGAATTGTAGAAGTATTGCAAAGAAGTCGTTGAGGCTAGGGGCTTGAAGGCAAAACTTGATGAGCAATTTGCTAAAATTGACGCTCTCAATGAAGAGGCCCGAGAAGAGGGTCGAAAAGAGATGATCGAAAAAGTCAACTCCTAGGTGGAATCCGCCATGGAGTCTGGTTGGAAGAGATCAAGGACTTATTCAATCCACTGATCATTGAATACAATGCCAAATTCCTTCTCTACTGCGACTTAAGATGAAGAAAGAAGATCTGAGTGAAGCCGAATTTAATGAGGAATAACTAGCAAGGGAGGTTCTTCGAGGAAACGAGCCTTCAGATCTGGCCACTGCAAAACTTCATTTTTTTCAAGGCTTCTACACCTATTGATGGATGAGTGGATATTATGAGGTTTTCAGGAACTGGTCCCAAGGGTTCCCCTCTGACCCAAGTAGCTAGTCCATCAATATCTCCTAACACGAAGTGACTCTGGGTTAAGATCTGGATAAGCCTGGCTTTGAATCAAAAATGTTATCTCCTATCCTTGAAGGTGGCACCCCGATGATTAAGAAAGTCAACCAGATGCTGGTATCTTACTATACTCCTCTGTATACAAAAAATTTTTGTTCGCCATGTGTAATGGCTTTTAGCTAACACCCATGTTTTATCAATTTTTTGTAGGTCTTTCGCATCCCAGTCAAAGTCCCATAAGTGGCGTAGTTGTGGAACAACATAAGGAAATAGCTAAAGACCCAACTGCTGCTAACGATCTGGGACCCGATGCTCAAGTCATCAGTGCGCTTGATGATATAAGACTGAGGATCCACTCCTAGTCGACGATATGATGGCTTGATAATTCTTGATGCCTCGAAACATACTGATGAGACTATCATGAGGGAAAGGATTGAGAAGGAGGAGATGTTGAAATAAAAAGCTAAAAGAGACCTCGTCGAGGTGTAAATCGACGATCCTCATCTTGTACCGTTGCAAGTTATTCCATCGGACGGGTCAATTCCTAGGGAAATCCCTCCTACTTCCATAAGTTCTCCCGCCAAAGGCAGTAAAGGGTCTCAAAAGAGAAGTATGAGTGGCTCCACATCTAAAAAATCAAAAAGGAAAAGAAAATCAAGGAAGTAGTTGTTACTTCATGTCATTGTATATAGTTTGCATAATTATTTCTTTCATTAGTCATAGTTGTTAGGGTATCAATCCTGATCTTTTGACATAACTTGTATCAAAATTTTGGCATTTGTAAATAAAAGTTTTTTTTTCGGCTATGTTTTGCTTGAATTCTTATTCAATCAGATGAACGATTACTTTCCATTTTATGTACTTGTACTCGTTGCTTATGAATTCAGTTAACAAACCACTATCTCCATCTCAAGGTTTCCATGTGGTCATGACCTCAAGTCGTACCAAACACCAATTTCTAGCCTTAGTGGTGTGCTGTCGGGTTCAGCAGTTTTTCATTACTGTTGTTCTGCCCCCGGCATTGATTTGGCGAGGCCAAAAATCATACAGTCGAATTCCATCATTAGCAAGATTATACTCCTCTTGTCGATTTCAGGCCAGAGTTTATGGAATAGAGAATAATCAAAAGCCATACATCTGTTCATGGATTTTTGGAATAGAGAACGGTCGAAATCTACTCATCTATTCATGGAGTTTGTGGAATAGAGAACGGTCGAAATCCACTCATCTATCGTGAAGTTTATGGAATGGAGAAAGGTTAAAATCCACTAACCAATTCATGGAGTTTGTGGAATGGAGAATGGTTGAAATCCACTCATTTGTTCATGGAGTTTGTAGAATAGAGAATGGTCAAAATCTACTCATCTATTCATGGAGTATGTAGAATGGAGAACGGTTGAAATCCACTCATATATTCATAGTTATACTTGAGTCCGCTCTTTGGGACTTAGTTATTTTGCGGGCAGTCGGTATCCACTTGATTTATGTTTATACTCTAGTCCGTGCTTTGGGGACTTAAAACTGTTTCGTGGGCAATCAGTATCTGCCCAATTTATGTTTATGCTCCAGTCCGCACTCTTGGGACTTAGAGTTGTTTCAGGAGCAATTAGGTTGTACTCCATTTGGTTGATTGGTTTTATTTCGCCCCATAGTTCGGGAAGGAATTTTTTAATCTCTAGATTATCTGCCATATTCATTCCTTATTGTGTATCCCATTCTCTGAATCAATTAGAGGATTATTTAAGTGAGAAAATTGACTAAGCTCATCTTGTTTGAACTCATCGAGGGTTTGCACAATCAATTGATTTCAAACTTTAGGAGCATGTTCACACATATTGATATTAATCAGTTTCGTTATGTACTTAGCATACAATGCAATACCAATCATAACTACAAAGGGAGCTTGAGACTTTATTCATTAGATGGAAAGGAACAAAATAACCTGTCTTATTGCATATTCGTAAAATCAAACGCTAAAGAAAAACTCTGAAAGTAAACAGAACTGAAATGTAAAGAAAATAATCTAAGTGAAATAGCTTTGTAAATGCTCGTTATTACATATTCCAAGACTCTGTTCGATGACATATGGTCTTTCCCAAATCGCATTCATGTGTGAGGAGGTAGGAAAAATCCGTTTTAGGACGAGATCGCCAATTTCGAAGGTTCTTGATTGCACATTCTAGTGTTGTAATATCGGACGACTCGATGTCGGTGTGCAGCTACTCTCAAGTTGGCCTTACACTTCTCATCTACAATGTCCAAAATTCTAAAAGAAGATCTTTTTTTGTTTTGGGATCGTAATAAGTCACTCAATGAAAAGGGACTTCGAGTTCTACTGGAATAATGGCTTCAGAACCGTAAGTAAGGGCGAATGAAGTATGGCCAGTAGTGGACTTGTGAGTGGTTCTGTAGGCCTAAAGTGCCGTAAGAAGTTCATCCACCCACTTGCCTCTAGCCTTCTTCAAATGCTTTTTCAGAATAGACTTGATAATCTTATTTATACCTTCAACCTGTCCATTTGCCTATGAGTGAGCAACCACTGCAAATCTCTTTTCAATGCGGTATCTTCGGTAGAAGTCTTTAAACTCGGTACTATCGAATTGAGTCTCATTATCTGTTACAATGGTTGATGGGAGACCAAAGTGGCACATGATGTTTTAGATGATAAAATTGATTACTTTCTATGTCCTGATTGTAGCTAAAGGTTCCACCTTGGTCCATTTGGTAAAGTAATCAACTGCCATAATAGCATACTTCATGTCATGTTTAGAGATTGGCAATGAACCGATAATACGTATACCCCTATATGGAGAACGACCGTGGGATGACCATTTGCATGATTTTTGTTGGTGGAGCTCTCGAAACTTTTTCATATATTTGGCATTTATCACATCATCTTACATAATCGGCTACGTTTCGGTTCACGGTTGGCAAATAATACCCCTAATGGAGTATCTTCTTTGATATTGTTTGCCCTCCAGTGTGATCGCCACATTATCCTTCATGGACTTCATTCAAAACATGTTTTATCTCATCATGAGTGATACATCGAAGTAGAGGGACTAAAACACCTCTCCTATACATGACTCCTTCTTGCATAATATATCATGAAGCTTTTCGAAGGACCGATTGCTTTTCATTTCTTTTATCAGGCAGGACCCCGTGCAGTAAATAGTCTTTAATTGAAGTCATCCATGATTTTCTTTCATATTCCGCCTCTAGTGTTCGATCGGTTTCCATCATGTTTATACTTGGGCTATCTAGTACTTTCACCGGTACCAAAGTCATCTTCTGTGCATCATCGGTACTAGCTAGCTTTGCCAATGAATCAACCTCTCTGTTTTGATCATGGGGATTATGTGAAATGTCGTAGTATTCAAATTCAGTTAACAACTCCTTAACTCGGATAAGATAGGGGTGAGCCATTGTCTCTTAGCCTGGCAGTCTGCTCTAACTTGATACACCACCAATTGTGAATCACAAAAGACTCCAAGAGATTTAACTCCAAGTTCTTTGGCGAGTTTAAGTCCAGCAATCAGAGCCTCATATTCAGCTTCTTTGTTTATTGCTGGGAAATCAAGCTTAAGAGCATAACAAATCAGCCGATTCTCAGGAGTCACAAGTACAATCCTAGCTCCAGAGCAGTGATCATTAGACATCCAACAGTATATGACTTCCATTTCACAGTGGGGATTTCACTTCCTTTTGGAAGATCATCCTGCCCAATAAACTTTGCTATGAAGTCCGCCAAAGCCTATCCCTGGATGGCTCTCCAAGGAAAATAAGTAATGTCGAATTGGCCGAGCTCAATATTCCAATCGAGTAACCTCCCAGACGTCTCAGGCCAATGTAGGACTTGTCTTAACATCTGGTCGGTGTAAATATTGATTGGATGTGCCTGAAAGTACGGGTAAAGCTTTCATGATGCAATTAGCAAGCAGTACGCCATTTTTCTCTTTTTTCAAATAAATCCTTTCTGCTTTTATCAATAGTTTATTGACGTAATACAATAGCCTCTGGATTCGATTCTCCTTACGAACCAAGGAGGCACTTATAATGTGTGCTGATACAGCCAAATAAATGAAAAACTTCTCATGACCTACCAGCTTTGACAAAATAGGGGTTCTCCTCAAACGATTCAACAATGCTTGGAATGCCTCTTCACAATCCTACGTCCATTCAAAGTTTCTTTTTCCCCTTTTAATCAAATCAAAGAAAGGAATGCATTTGTCAGTAGCTCTGGAGATAAATCAACCCAAAGCTATAACCTTCCCATTCAAATCTACACTTGTTTAATGGTTCTTGGTGTCTGGATATCGTAGATAGTCTGAATCTTCTCTGGATTAGCTTCTATTCCATAAGATGCCACACCAAACGAACAATTCAAAGAATTGATTTTCATCTTGCAACATCGAAGGATGTCAAAAATTTCTGCCAACTCTTTGATGTGGTCGCTTGATCATCGGGACTTCATGAGCATATCATCCACATACACTTACATTGTCTTTCCGATCTGATCCTTAAATATCCTGTCAACCAAGCGCTGATAAGTTGCTCCGGCATTCTTCAACCCAAACGGCATTACTACGCAACAATACAACCCAACATCTGTAATAAAAAGTGTGCTCCTGATTGAGGGTATGCATTAGGATTTGGTTATATCTCGAATACCCATCATAAGCGATATCAATCGTGTCCTGTAGTTAAATCGGCTAGCTAATCAATCATGGGAAGGTGAAAACTATCTTTTGGACATGCTTTGTTCAGATTTGAATAATTAGTGCACATTCTTCATTATCCATTCGCCTTCTTCACAAGCACGTGATTAGATACCCACTCAGGATAGAGGACATCACGAATAAACCCGTTGACTTTCAGTTTATCCACCTGCTCTTTAAGAGCAGCAGATCTCTCCGGATCCATGCCTCATCTTTTTGGCTTCACGGGACATAATTTGGATCAATATTTGGTGCATGGCTCGCAATGGCAGGCGAGATCTCATACATGTCAAAATGAGTCCAAGCAAATACATCTAGATTCTCTCAAAGAAAACCATCATGTTCTTTCATCATTGAAGGGCTGAGCTACGACCCAATCTTCAAGACTTGTGATGGGTCATCATGGATGACCGTGGTATAAATTTTCAGCTCAACCGGTGCAGCCTTGGTCTCTTTGGGCTCCTCCTCATCACCCCTTGGATCTATATATCTATAAAACCTACTGTGGCCCCCAAGCCAAGGCTTAATCGCCAATTTTCAATCTTTAATAACTAGGATGCGGATAGATTTGTCCACACCTTCCCCTTCTCCTTGCATTGAGCTTCCCTCGACTCAGCTATATAACAGGCACGTCTAGTCGCCTGATCACCATGAACAACTCCTACACCATGATCTGTTGGAAATTTTAAAGTTAAGCTCCACGGGGCAGTAGCTGCCTAAATTCAACCACAGCCGGTCAGCCCAAAAAAACATTGTATGGTGAGTCAACATTCAAAACAATCAAAGGTACGATCCACACTCTCATATTTTCACCTTCTCCCAATTCAAGGGGTAACTCCACATAACCAATAGCTTCAGTCGTAATGCAATTAAAACCATGTATGAATGCTTTAGATGATTTCAAATCTTTGGCCTCCGGTCTCATTTGATTGTATGCCTTGTTGAAGATTATATTCACCGAGCTTCCACAATCAATCAAAATCCTTACCAATGCAAGGCCAATCATAGCTGAAATGACCATCAGGTCAATTGTGGAGCCTCTACTTTGCCTACATCCCTGCTTCTAAACACAATATCATCCGCCATGGTATGCTGCTGTTTTGCTGGAGTTCCATCTTCTGTATTTGAACCACATTCAAAATCTACATGCCTTATCATGCTAGCATAATGCTCCATTTCTTGCCAACTCTTGTACTCAGGATGCGGTCCTCCAACTATCATATTAATCGCCAGTCTTCCGTCGGTTCGTGCAAGCACCTTCGCCCTATGTGGAGCTTGTCCTCGATTGGGATCGAATGTCCCTTATCTACCATCGTGTAGAGTTTTCACAAACTGTTGCAACTTCTTTTTCCGAATCAATTTTTCTATGACATCCTGGAGGTGCCTACATTCATTTGTATTGTGCCTATAATATTTGTGAAGCCGATAATACTTCCTGATTCTGTCTCTCTGACGACTCTTTTGGTTGTGGCTTCCTGTGCTACATGGTATTGCAAGTGGGTAGATAAATGTTTTCCAGGGACATGTTTAGCGACATGTAATTTTCTTACGTTGGAATCCTGGGCTTTAGTATTCTAAAAACCCTCTTCCGTTCTCGGTTCTTATCTTCATCTTTCTTTTGTTGATTCAGCTTATTCTGAACATTCACCTGAACTTTCCCGAAACTGTCTTCGGACTATTTATTGCAATATTACTCTGCACTGCTCTCCACTTGATTCTGCAGCGCTCTTTTTCCTTGAGGACCTAGCCTCCTCTTTCCTCAAGAACCGAGCTGCCTTTATATAGAAGCACTCCAACATAGCAGGCGGTTTTCCAGCTAGCCATTCACCAAACTCAGATTTCAGATCAATCCCTCTCGTCACAACCGTAAGTATAACATGATCATTTAGGTTACTGACTACAATAGCGGCGGGTATGTAATCTTCCTAAATAGTCTTTCGGTGATTCCCTTGAGGCTTCGATCTCACTGAAAAGGAACATGACGGCTTTAGTAACTGTGTGCATTTGGAATTTTCTACAAACTTGGTTGCCAACTCATTAAATCTCGAAATTGACCATAGAGGTAGTTTTGTGAACCACGTTGTTGCTATCCCGGAAAGGGTTATGGAAAAGCATCTGCACTTGATTGTGTCATTGGCTCTTGCAGAATCCATCAGCCATTCATATCTCATAATATGCTACCTGGGGTCGGTTTTTCCCTCATAGGCAGGCATTGATGGCATGTTGAACCTACTCGGATATTTCGCATGCAAAACATTATTAGTAAATAGGGTATGGCTCCTTAAAATTCCCCATTCATCATTAGTCAAACCTTGGTTCTCTCTCACCAACTGTCCGACCATTGCCGACAAATCCAATGTTTGGATGGGTGGTGCCAAGCGGTGGTCATGCTCCACCTCATGTGAATGGTCCGGTTATTTCCTATGGGTCATTTCATATCTTCTTGGTCCACCATCCTCTTGGTGCGCAGACATCCATTTCATCGTCATTCCGATGAGGTACCTGGTTAGCATTCAATCGAACTCCAACATCCAAGCTTCTGGGAATAGCTCCTGTGTGATTCCCTAAGTGTAGTGGGGGAATCCCTCCTCTGGAGGAGGGATCGGCTTTAACGAGCCATAAAATTTTAATAATTTTAATTGGTTTTATAACATATTTAATTGAATATCTATGAAATTTTATAATAATTGAAAATTTTAAAATAAAATGTTTATATATTTAGAATACGTATATTTAAATATAGCAAAGTGTAAATTTTCAATTAATTTTATGGAAATTTATTTCATTGTGAAATTCTATTAAATTCAAGCTAGTTAATAATTGATGATAATAAATTTATTTCCAAACCGGAATATTTTTCTATAGAAAATTTCTAAATCCTCTTCTGAGTGAGACTTCATCCTTCATTTTTCAAATTTGGACTTCTATTGCTCCGTTTATCTTATTTCTGACATAATAGCAGCATTTTTGGCACCGATTATCGACTTTTGATCGGATGATCGTACCACCAATATCTGCATATCGTTTTGATCGTCTCGTCGTATTGATCTCAGTGGTATATTTGTTTCTTCATTTTGAAGTCCGGTACACAGCGGAGTCCACGAAACCGGTATTCGTATCGGTACCGAATCCGTGACCTTTTGTTTCCTTTTGTTTTCAAACGTTTATCGTGTAGTCCAAGCAAAAATAATAAATTGTTTTAATTATTTTCAGCTGAATCTAAGGGAAGTTTGCCATTCTTTTATTTTTTGTTTGCCCTGAAACTTGCTTTTCCTTTTATATTTTTCTCTGAAACCATATTTGCAATCTTCTGGCCCGAGAACTGCTCGTAGCTTTAATAATTTTTCAGGAATTTATGCTTATAGCTGTTGCTTTGTCATCGCTGTATTTTGGGTGATAACTTTTTAAACATTTTATAAAAAAATTTAATCTGTATATTCGTTACTTATAATCGGCTATGAATTAGGATCTAAGAAAAATAAATGTACGGCCTATTTGCATTCTTTGGTCTATTATAAACCTGTCACATCCTTGCAAATTTGGTTTATTATATAAAATCCAACCTTCACCCTTTCTCTCCTCATTTATATTTCCTGTAGCCGAAAGAAATATGTCCAGATCTAAAAAAAAATTGTGTTCCACCACACTCAGCTGCGACTGTACTTGGTTTGCTTTCTTCTACCTGAGAATGTGCCCCGTCCACCCACTAAGCATCTAACTTGCTTGCTGTTCCACCTGAAACCCAGGCCATCAACAACCGCATCCATTTCCCTCACCCAATAGCCCTTCGCCAACGTCCATCCAATGACCGCTAACGAACACATGAATCTCACCATGCACGGCCTTCCAGGTAGCCGCTCCTTGCCTCGCCGTCCGCAACGTATTCCACCATCCACATCATCACCCAAACATCACGCAACAGCTATGCTAGACAGTTTGACCATCCGCCATATCCCTTCCTCCATGGTGGCACTCACATCAGCCCATCATCGATCCTCAGCCAAACCAGATCCGCGCCTTACTGGCCTCCGATCTGACAGCCCGAGTGCCGACCGAAATCACTGAACGCCAACCTCCACCTTACTTTGTTCTCTCACCCTTCCTCCGGCCCTAGCTTCGCCGTTTGCAGCAGACAAGCACCAACAGCTGTTCATGGCATGGCTGCCCTCCACCTCGGCCTCAAACCATGCTCGCACTATCCCTGTGTCAGCCTCCTTCTTCTTCTTGCTTTAAAATATATAAAGGTATTATAGATATAAATATTTTATATTATATTAAATTGTTTATATATAGCTGTGTTACTATAATTTGTACTTACAATATGATATAAGAAAAAAAATCTGTTACTGTTTAAGCTTTATAATAAAATTTTTTTTATAATGAATGTTAATTTTAAGAATATTGATATAAAATTATATCGAGATTTTACCTTCAAAATATGTGTTACAGTTTACTAGTTGGAATGAAGTTTAATATGAGTTTAAAGTAGATATTTTTATCGAGTTTCAGTTTTTCACAGTAAGGTATATACATATATATGTCGATGTGTATAAGATCATATATGTGTTTTGATTTTTTCTTTAAGATAATTTATTGATATACTGAGTCAATACGTACATACATTATGGGTTTACATGTTGTTTTCGCATGGAATTCTAGGCATAAGTTTATTAGTTTTGTAAGTATAGTATGTACTCTATTATACGTTGAGTACACTGCGTTTGGTTTATAAATTATAAGGCGTGTCAGTGTTTGTTTAGTCCATAAGTGCATATATAGTTATTTTTATTTGTTTTGGTCTGCATATTATGTGTAGCTTTCGAAAGTTGATAATTGTTCTGTAAGTTTTGATTCTTTTTTTGGGTATATATAATAGTAGTATGTATTGTATAAGGAAGTATAATTATATGTTATATTATAAAGTAGTTGAAACCTGTTTAGTTTATATATACGTATATATATTACATATATTTGTTGTTTTAAAACTTTATAATATTATATCCATATGTGTACTATATAGATTTATATATTGTTTTTTGTTATATTACCAGTTTCAGGGTGCTAAAGTTTTATTGTACAAGGTTACAATAGTTTACACTATAAAATATAAGCTGTTGCAGTATAAAGTAAGTAAGTTTGAGTTTTAAAATATGGATTTAAATAAATAAAAAGCAAATTTGTCATTGGGATGAGTACATATACATCCGAGCATATAGCAGAGTAAATGTAAACGAAACAAATATATGACAGTCTCTAATATAGAAATGTTTTCATTTCAGTTTACGATTTTAAAAGCTACTGCCATTTTATAGATAGGCGAGACCATCACTAATTCATACTTTTTATTTCATCAATTTTAGTTTATGAATTTAGTGATGCTAACTAAGCTAAATATATAATTGGTTTTGCAAGGTCTATAGTTACATAATATGATATGACGATTATATGAATTACGTGTTTACAGTAGTGCTTCACTTTTGGTTCTAAGACATAAATAGTTATATGTTTGGCAAGTTCATATATTTTTGTTTTGTAAGTTCACGTATCATATGTATATACTTTGTTTACATATATGTGGACTTGGTTTCCAAAATTTTTTATTGATATAGTATGTTTTGGGATTAACTATTTAATTTAAACAAATATATATTATTTTAAGTGTATGTTGATTTTTTTTTTAAAAAATGTAAGCTTGATTTATTTATTTATTTATATGTTTGGAAAATATGTAAATTAAATTTGTGATGTTTGAACTTAGAATATAAATTTCATATGTGCATATATAGTTATAGGTGTTATAAAAGTTCGCTTATACCATTTATCTTCATCGTTCTAGTTCTGATCTGATCCGTTTCATCAATTTGAGCCAATCAGGTTTGATCATTGAATTCGTGCCGATTTTTCTTTGCTTGGATTTGAAATTTAATTTCAGTGTCTGTATCAGTGTGCGTATCTGTGTCTCCTTCTATATTCTCTAGCCTCGAAAGGTGAGCAATCACTCACGATTAACATATTTTTATTCATTAAATTTGATTTCAATTGAAACGGCAATTGAAATATGCTGCTGTAGTTATTTAAATTTGTTATATATGCTATTATCTGTAACTGTTCACCTGCGGGATATGACACCATATCCTGTTGTTTATATTATATTGTTATTGATGATATATGCCTGTTATTTTATTGTATTTTCTGTTATCACTCTGCAAGTTCCCTATAGTTTAGAAATCACTATGGGTTGAAATGATACATACCCGAACAGACTTTAGAATAGGAGAAAATCGTTATGGGTTGAAATGATAAACCCAAGCGATTTTCATTTAATTGAATTTGGGATTACGGGTTGAAATGATATCCACCCGTATATATTTAGTATACGGATTGAAATGATAAATATCCGTAGCACTTGACTATATGATAGGAAATATATACAGACACCGTTGGTCCATATAAATATTTTGAAAATAATTTCTATAATTTTGAAAAGAAATATATGGTTTAATAAATTTGATTCTTAAGATATTATATAAATGAAAATTGTGTATATAGATTTAGTAGTAATATTTGATTTAAATTAGATTGATTTAATACATATAATATGGTTAAGTATTTATGTAAATCTAAATTTCAAATAGATTCTCTTGTAATAAATTGAATAATTAAGATTGGGAGACAAATTTGGGTTTATAAAAATGGTATTTAAATAAGGATTTATTTAATTAAATCAATTTGAAATTTTTGAATGTGAAATTTAAAGGGTATGATTTTATAACTGGATTTTTGATTTAAGTGATTTAATGAATATTTCACATTTAAATAAATTAAAGAAAATATTGAGTAAAATGTAATTTAAGGTTACTTAAATGATATTGAATCTAATAAGGGAGTATTTCAAGACTAAATAATAATGAGGTTAAATCGAGATCTATATGAAACTGTTATATAGAACATTTAAATATTAAAGCCTTGAACTATATTGGAATTTAAATGGTTTATGTTGAGATTCGGATCTGTATTTGAAATCAACGTAGTTGAATTTGTTATTTAGCAACTAAATTGAATTAAAATGAAAATTTAGGTTGAACTAAATTTGAATTTATTATTTAGAAAACTAAATTAAATGAAAATTTAGATGAAACGTTGAATACTTAAAGTTTTGAAATATATGGAAATATAAAGTGGTATTTGTGATTATAAATCCGAATTTGAGATCGATAAAATTTAAGTGGTTATTTTAGAAATTGAGTTGAATTTAAATTGATAAATTGAGATTGAATTTAATTTGAATGGGAAGGTCGGGTTGATGTTGGAACGATTTGTTAAGTTAAGGAAATTGAAAATACTTTACTGTATAAATTATTTAATATATATAAATACTATTTTGGGAAATATAGAGATATTTGAAGTGAAAATGAGATTTGGTTTTGAAGTACAAATTAAGCTGAAATGACCACGGTGTTATAGTGTATATTTCTACCTTGTAGAAAGTTCCATGGACCCTTAGAGGATGGTTATCCCAAACATCCTTTAAGTTATTTGTATTTCAGTTGATATTTCACTTGAGTTGGATTTATTGATATAAGAATGTTAATCCCGACTCGAGTGTTTTGTGTTTTACTTTACGCTTGGGTCAGACTGAGTGATACAGCATTTGAGACTCACCTTTGGAGTTCGGAGCTTCATTTGGAAATCCAACTATCAATTCAGATTCCAGCCTTTCCAGTTGATTGGTTCAGAGAAGTCGTCTATTGCATTGAGACTTCACTGCATTTGAACTATTCGGTTGTATTTTTCTAACTCTGATGTATATAATAGCTTCATGAACTACTATTCTTTATCTATTCCGCTGCATTATAATACTCTGTGATCTGTGATTGATTTATTTACTGTATATTTTAAGTTTTGCCAAATTTTAATTAACAATTCGGTATTTTGAATTATTCAAGTCAGATATGTGTGGTTTTATTGTCGATTTGAATGGTCTAAAATAGCGGGTCGTAACAGTTAGTATCAGAGCTTTGGCTCTAGGCAAAACTTAGCATATATGGTAAATTTATTTACAGAATCATTTTCGCTCGAGTTGAATCTCTTCCTTTTGACTCGATTTTCTTTCAATTTTGGAATGTCCCTCGGTTCCGAAATTCATTCTGTCTCTCCCTATTTATATTCGTTTGATTCTGGAGTATCCCATAACTCCACTGAATGATTTGTAAAAGGGGTGAAAACTCCTTTTCAATTGGCATTGACTCACCGAAGATTTCTGTATCCTCGGTTTATGATGCTGCTATATCTTGTTATGCCGAATTCTATATCTCTGGCGATCCAATGTCGAATTGCCTCAGAATTCTACACCGATCTAATTTTGGAATCACGGTTGACCGGTAAAGGTCGCCCGCGATTTATAGAAGTATATCCATCTTTTATTTTGTAATTTAATTATCTCATCTTCGATCGAGTCTATCTTCGAATCAGGATTCTATTGATTGGAATTCCTCTAAATTAAATCTCTATCTTTGTTTTGAAATCCATTCTTGAATCATCCTTTGAAAATCGGGTTTTGTTTGTATTGTTGAAATTGTTTATACCGAAATTTTATTTTGATAACTATGATTTTTTTATATATATAAAAGTGAAAATGTTTTCGATAAGAATTATATACCTATATATATAAAGCAAATAAGAAATGTTATTCTATATAAAAAGGTTTTGAAAGGATTTGAAATTTTGAAAAATTATGAGAAATTGATTTATATAAAAATGATTTATAATTGTAAACTTAAATTTGAAATTCGAGAATTGAATTCCGGTATTTTGAAATTGGTTTTAAGATTTTGGAAAATATATAATAATAATACGATTTAAAGGTATTCTCCAGATAAGAAATGTTTCAAATGAGTTCAAAATAATTCCAATAATTTTGAAGAAATTTCAAAGAAGTTTTCAAGAAAATAGAAGTCCAGAACTCACTTATATCGCTGGAAAATAATTTCGGTGATGAGTGTACGCATCATCGACATTGATTTTCGAGTTTCAAAGTGGGGGAGAGGGCACTTTAATAGCTTCGCTATGCGAGTGATTTTGTAAAACAGTTTTTGATTTCAAATTCCGAAGTACAATTTGATATTTTAGAAAGATGTAAGTATATATTTGAAACAATTTAAAATGAGACCGGTGTTCAGTCCTCGAGTTTCGGATTTAATAATTGATTTATTGTTGATTTTCAACTCTTGAATTGAAAATTTTATTTCCCTAACTATTTTGAATGTTCGAACACTTCGAAGAGTATAAAATGTTTGATAAAGAATATGAATTTAGTTTTGAAATGTTTTGAATAATGGTTTTCAAAAAGGTAAATTGGATATTTCAAATAGAAATAGATAGTTTAAAAGTTTTAAATGGATAATTATAAATTTGGAAACCATTTTAAGTATAATTGATTTTGAGAAAATATTTGGTTTTGAAAATTAAATTGAAATTAAAAACCAGTACTTATATGGTGATTTTGGAAATGAATTTGTTGACTTGAATTATTTTAATTTGGAAACTGGGATAATTTTCTAAACCTATTATTTTTGGAACTTTGAAATTTAGATATTTAATTTGGAAGAAAATTTGGTGAAATCATATATGATTTTGAAACTGAATTGATATTGAAATGATTTGAAATTGAGAACCTTAGATTACTAAGTACTTGATTTGGGAGTGGTCGAACTTATATAAAATGGATTGTATAAGTATGAAGTTGATTTGAAATCTATTGATTTGAAAGGTACTCTATTTGGAAAGAGATTTTATATAATCAAAGTCTATATAAGTATGATTTGATCTACTATTGATTTGGAAAGTATTCGATTTGGGGAAAATGGAATCCTATATATATGGACTTTATATAAGTACGATATTTGAAAGTGATTTGAAAAGGTACTATATGATATATATTTTCGAAGTAAAGATATGGAAAGTGCCTTCTGCTTGATATCCGCTTTGTGGCCACATCGTGGATTCATTCTATCGATATTATTCTCTTTGATTTTCGTTTTCCGGATGTAATACTCGAGTGTTCCCACCGTGGCGTAACCCATGGTTTTTTTTTTCTCTCGCGACTGCATAGCACAATTGCCTGGCTGAGTCTGGCCTAGAGGTACGGATTGTTTCCTAGGGGATCCAGACATAACCATTGTGTATCCTGCAATCTGTGTAGGTCGCGAATAGTAGCGCAACTGCCTGGCGGAGATAGCCTAGGGGTACGGATTGTTTCCTGGGGGACCTAGGCATAACCATTGTGTATCCTGCACTCTACTAGTCATCATGGCGTAACTCGCAGGGCTGAGAAAGCTTACCGATACGGATTGTTTCCTGGGGGATCCAGGCGTAACCATTGTGTATCTGCGAACCATGGTCGGAGGAAGGTTTTGGTTTGGTTGTTTTGTTTGGATTGTACTTTCCATATCAGTTTTAAAGGTTTTCCAAGTATTTTCACTGGGTGTTGAAACAAGTCTACTAAGTACTTGAAGAATTTTAGCTTTGCGCCTGATCAACGCATGGCTAGAGTCTGCAAGAATGAGGATAAACTTGTTGAAACATCGAGTTATAAAAGTATTTTCGAAAGGAAAATCTATTTCGATATAATAGTATTTCATTATAAAAGTATTATTATAAAGGTATTTATTATAAAAGTATTTTTCCCAACAAAGAAATTTTGAATTAATATTTGAAATTTAAATTCTTATGGTTCTAGATTAATTATTCATGCCCGATACTATTCCTTGCATCTACCTTATCTGCTCCATTTTGTTATTCACCTTGATTCTGTTTTCCAAATCTACCTTCCTTCCTTGTTGGATATATCCTTTTAAATATTGCTTATTTGTATACTACATTGTTTAATAGAAAATTTTAGTGTTATAAATATTTTTGAAGTTATTAATTAAATAAAACATATTTAAAGTGAATGATTTGTTGATAATATTTGAAAGGTATCTTGAGATAAAATTTCATAAATTTTGGATTTAATATTTTCAATCGTCTTTGTAAATATAAGTAATAATGTAAATAATTGTTTTCAAAGGAGTTTTGAAAAGTATTAAAGTATTAAAGAAAATAAAATTTCAAATGAAGTTTTAAATGAATATTTCAAATAAAATTTATATAGTTTTAAATTAATTATTTACCCTTGACTTTCAATCTACTTTTACTTCTGGTTGTTTTATTCTCCTACCTCCTTCCTTTTCGGGGATGAAAAATTTCGAGTGGGGGAGAGTGTAACGGCCCATAAAATTTTAATTGGTTTTATAACATATTTAATTGAATATCTGTGAAATTTTATAATAATTGAAAATTTTAAAATAAAATGTTTATATATTTAGAATACGTATATTTAAATATAGCAGAGTGTAAATTTTCAATTAATTTTATGGAAGTTTATTTCATTGTGAAATTCTATTAAATTCAAGCTAGTTAATAATTGATGATAATAAATTTATTTTCAAACCGGAATATTTTTCTATAGAAAATTTCTAAATCCTCTTCGGAGTGAGACTTCATCCTTCGTTTTTTCAAATTTGGACTTCTATTGCTCCGTTTATTTTATTTCTGACAAAATAGCAGCATTTTTGGTACCGATTATCGACTTTTGATCGGATGATCGTACCACCAATATCTGCATATCGTTTTGATCGTCTCGTCGTATTGATCTCAACGATATATTTGTTTCTGTGTTTTGAAGTCCGGTACACAACGGAGTCCAAGAAACCGGTAATCATATCGGTACCGAATCCGTGACCTTTTGTTTCCTTTTGTTTTCAAACGTTTTTCGTGTAGTCCAAGCAAAAATAATAAATTGTTTTAATTATTTTCAGCTGAATCTAAGGGAAGTTTGCCATTCTTTTATTTTTTGTTTGCCCTGAAACTTGCTTTTCCTTTTATATTTTTTTCTGAAACCATATTTGCAATCTTCTGGCCCGAGAACTGCTCGTAGCTTTAATAATTTTTCAAGAATTTATGCATATAGTCGTTGCTTTATCATCGCTGTATTTTGGGTGATAACTTTTTATAAAAAAAATTAATCTATATATTCGTTACTTATAATCGGCTATGAATTAGGATCTAAGAAAAATAAACGTACAACCTATTTGCATTCTTTGGTCTATTATAAACCTGTCACATCCTTGCAAATTTAGTTTATTATATAAAATCCAAACTTCACCCTTTCTCTCCTCGTTTATATTTCCTGTAGCCGAAAGAAATATGTCCAGATCTAAAAAAATTGTGTTCCACCACACTCAGCTGCGACTGTACTTGGTTTGCTTTCTTCCACCTGAGAATGTGCCCCGTCCACCCACTAAGCATCTAACTTGCTTGCTGTTCCACCTGAAACCCAGGCCATCAACAACCGCATCCATTTCCCTCACCCAATAGCCCTTCGCCAACGTCCATCCAATGACCGCTAACGAACACATGAATCTCACCGTGCACGGCCTTCTAGGTAGCCGCTCCTTGCCTCGCCGTCCGCCACGTTTTCCACCATCCACATCATCACCCAAACATCACGCAACAGCTACGCTAGACAGTTTGACCATCCGCCATATCCCTTCCTCCATGGTGGCACTCACATCAGCCCATCACCGATCCTCAGCCAAACCAGATCCGCGCCTTACTGGCCTCCGATCTGACAGCCCGAGTGCCGACCGAAATCACTGAACGCCAACCTTCACCCTACTTTGTTCTCCCACCCTTCCTCCGGCCCTAGCTTCGCCGTTTGCAGCAGCCCAGCACCAACAGCTGTTCACGGCATGGCTGCCCTCCACCTCGGTCTCAAACCATGCTCGCACTGTCCCTATGTTAGCCTCCTTCTTCTTCTTGCTTTAAAATATATAAAGGTATTATAGATATAAATATTTTATATTATATTAAATTGTTTATATATAGATATGTTACTATATATTGTACTTATAATATGATATAAGAAAAAAAAAATCTGTTACGGTTTAAGCTTTGTAATAATAATTTTTTTTATATTGACTTTATAATGAATGTTAATTTTAAGAATATTGATATAAAATTATATCAAGATTTTACCTTAAAAATATGTGTTACAGTGTACTAGTTGGAATGAAGTTTAATATGAGTTTAAAGTAGATATTTTTGTCAAGTTTCAGTTTTTCACAGTAAGGTATATACATATATACGTCGATGTGTATAAGATCATATATGTGTTTTGATTTTTTCTTTAAGATAATTTATTGATATACTGAGGCAATACGTACATACATTATGGGTTTACATGTTGTTTTCGCATGGAATTCTAGGCATAAGTTTATTAGTTTTGTAAGTATAGTATGTACTCTATTATAAGTTAATTACACTGCGTTTGGTTTATAAATTATAAGGTGTGTCAGTGTTTGTTTAGTCCATGAGTGCATATATAGTTATTTTAATTTGTTTTGGTCTGCATATTATGTGTAGCTTTCGAAAGTTGATAATTGTTCTGTAAGTTTTGATTCTTTTTTTTCGTATATATAATAGCAGTATGTATTGTATAAGGAGTATAATTATGTGTTATATTATAAAGTAGTTGAAACCTGTTTAGTTTATATATACGTATATATTACATATATTTGTTGTTTTAAAAGTTTATAATATTATATCCATATGTGAACTATATAGGTTTATATATTTTATTTTGTTATATTACCAGTTTCAGGGTGTTAAGTTTTATTGTACAAGGTTACAATAGTTTACTTACAATTGTTTACACTATAAAATATAAGCTGTTGCAGTATAAAGTAAGTAAGTTTGAGTTTTAAAATATGGATTTAAATAAATAAATAAAAAAGCAAATTAGTCATTGGGATGAGTACATATACATCCGAGCATATAGCAGAGTAAATGTAAACGAAACAAATATATGACAGTCTCTAATATAGAAATGTTTTCATTTCAGTTTACGATTTTAAAAGCTGCTACCATTTTATAGATAAGCGAGACCATCATTAATTCATACTTTTTATTTCATCAATTTTAGTTTATGAATTTAGTAATGCTAACTAAGCTAAATATATAATTGGTTTTGCAAGGTCTATAGTTACATAATATGATATGACGATTATATGAATTACGTGTTTGCAGTAGTGCTTCACTTTTGGTTCTAAGACATAAATAGTTATATGTTTGGCAAGTTCATATATTTTTGTTTTGTAAGTTCACTTATCATATGTATATACTTTGTTTGCATATATGAGGACTTGGTTTCTAAAATTTTTTATTGATATAATATGTTTTGGGATTAACTATTTAATTTAAACAAATATATATTATTTTAAGTAATGTTGATTTTTTTTAAAAATAAAATGTAAGCTTGATTTATTTATTTATTTATATGTTTGGAAAACATGTAAATTAAATTTGTGATGTTTGAACTTAGAATATAAATTTCATATGTGTATATATAGTTATAGGTGGTTATAAAAGTTCGCTTATACCATTTATCTTCCTTGTTCCAGTTCTGATCTGATCCGTTTCATCAATTCGAGCCAATCAGCTTTGATCGTTGAATTCGTGCCGAATTTGCTTTGCTTGGATTTGAAATTTAATTTCAATGTCTGTATCAGTGTGCGTATCCATGTCTCCTTCTATATTCTCTAGCCTCGAAAGGTGAGCAATCACTCACGATTAACTTATTTTTATTCATTAAATTTGATTTCAATTGAAACGACAATTGAAATATGTTGCTGTAGTTATTTAAATTTGTTATATATGCTATTATCTGTAACTGTGCACCTGCGGCATATGACACCATATCCTGTTGTTTATATTATATTGTTATTGATGATATATGCCTGTTATTTTAATGTATTTTCTGTTATCACTCTGCAAGTTTCCTATAATTTAGAAATCACCATGGGTTGAAATGATACATAACCAAATAGACTATAGAATAGGAGAAAATCATTATGGGTTGAAATGATAAACCCAAGCGATTTTCATTTAATTGAATTTGGGATTACGGGTTGAAATGATACCACCCGTACATATTTATTATACGGATCGAAATGATAAATATCCGTAGCACTTGACTATATGATAGGAAATATATACAGACACCGTTGGTCCATATAAATATTTTGAATATAATTTCTATAATTTGGAAAGAAATATATGGTTAAATAAATTTGATTCTTAAGATATTATATAAATGAAAATTGTATATATAGATTTAGTAGTAATATTTGATTTAAATTAGATTGATTTAATACATATAATATGGTTAAGTATTTATGTAAATCTATATTTCAAATAGATTCTCTTGTAATAAATTGAATAATTAAGATTGGGAGATAAATTTGGGTTTATAAAAATGGTATTTAAATAAGGATTTATTTAATTAAATCGATTTGAAATTTTTGAATGTGAAATTTAAAGGGTATGATTTTATAACTCGATTTTTGATTTAAGTGATTTAATGAATATTTCACGTTTAAATAAATTAAAGAAAATATTGAGTAAAATGTAATTTAAGGTTACTTAAATGATATTGAATCTAATAAGGGAGTATTTCAAGACTAAATAATAATGAGGTTAAATCGAGATCTATATGAAACTGTTATATAGAACATTTAAATATTAAAGCCATGAACTATATTGGAATTAAAATGGTTTATGTTGAGATTCAGATCTGTATTTGAAATCAACGTAGTTGAATCTGTTATTTAGCAACTAAATTGAATTAAAATGAAAATTTAGGTTGAACTAAATTTAAATTTATTATTTAGAAAACTAAATTGAATGAAAATTTAGATGAAATGTTGAATACTTAAAGTTTTGAAATATATGGAAATATAAAGGGGAATTTGTGATTATAAATCTGAATTTGAGATCGATAAAATTTAAGTGGTTATTTTAGAAATTGAGTTGAATTTAAATTGATAAATTTAGATTGAATTTAATTTGAATGGGAAGGTCGGGTTGATGTTGGAACGATTTGTTAAGTTGAGGAAATTGAAAATGCTTTACTGTATAAATTATTTAATATATATAAATACTATTTTGGGAAATATAGAGATATTTGAAATGAAAATGAGATTTGGTTTTGAAGTATAAATTAAGCTGAAATGACCACGGGTTTATAGTGTATATTTCTACCATGTAGTAAGTTCTATGGAGCCTTAGAGGATGGTTATCCCAAACATCCTTTAAGTTATTTTTATTTCAGTTGATATTTCACTTGAGTTGGATTTATTGATAGAAGAATGTTAATCCTGACTCGAGTAATTTGTGTTTTGCTTTATGCTCGGGTCAGACTAAGTGATACAGCATTTGAGACTCACCTTTGGAGTTCGGAGCTTCATTTGGAAATCCAACTATCGATTCATATTCCAGCCTTTCCAGTTGATTGGTTCAGAAAAGTCATCTGTTGCATTGGAGACTTCACTACATTTGAACTATTCGGTTGTATTTTTCTAACTCTAATGTATATAGTAGCTTCATGAACTACTATTCTTTATCTATTCCACTGCATTATATTACTCTGTGATCTGTGATTGATTTATTTACTATATATTTTAAGTTTTGCCAAATTTTAATTAACAGTTCGGTATTTTGAATTATTCAAGTCGGATATGTATGGTTTTATTGTTGATTTGAATGGTCCAAAATAGCGGGTCATTACATCGGCACTGATCCCTAAGGAGGGATCGACAATGATCCGTCTTAGCAGACCATATTGGTCTGCCAAGCGTTGCTCTGATGTTTCTATGCAAACTCCTTTAAACTTGCGATGTCTAAGCCTCTAATGTTCATCCGGGAGCTAGAACTTTCTGATGCTGTGTAAAAAGTGGGATCCGTTTGGCGTTCCCATGCTATTGATGAGTTAACTGGTTCAACAGGCTAATATTGGTCTGAATTTGCTCATTCAATTGTCTACGGCTTTCCATCAACTCCCTCGTCATGTTATTAAATTCAGCTCCGGTTATAGAATCAGCAGGGTTTTGGACTTCAGTAGGATCAACATTCAAATTTGCAAGTTGGTTTCTTGAGGCTCCTTATTGAATGCTGGCAGTTTCATTTCCATCCACATTCTGAGAAGTAGACCTGGAATGCCTAACCATTATATTCTCCTTGCTTAGATTATTGTAAATCCGAATAGTATATGCAGGCTTATAAAGATGACTATGGATCTCCGTCGGGGGATTTTCCAATCCAGTAGTAACAAAAGGGATCCTAATAGACCGGTAATCAGGTTCTCAGTGAAAGCACCAAAATGTTTGCAACCAAATTGGTCGCAAACACCCAGGAATATATTTATGTAGAGAAGTAAATGAAGAAAATTAAATTGAAACAAAGGAATGGAGTAAACTAATAATAAAATCAAAACAATAATCAAGAACATCAGGATTGATAGTGGTTCGGCGTCGAATGCCTACGTCCACTTTGAAGGTTCTCTTTATTAATTCACTATTAACTTGATTACAGTAGCAAACAGCTAGAAGCAAGGAACAAACTTGATTACAATAAAGGATTATGTAACCGGCAGCGTAAAGATCTTCAGAATGACCTCCTAAGACAATATTTATAGGTGAAGGCGACCACCAATCTCTCTGAAACTTCGTCTACAGGACCTTCTTATCCATCTGGGCCCACCATAGGGGTTGCTAGGCCCAAATCCCAATGAAGATGGATCGTTACCGATCCATCCATTCGTCGAATTTGAAGTAGCGATCCTTATGGTGGCTTCTTCATGTTTAGACATGTTGGTATTTCAAATATCATGCTGATTGAGAAGGAAGAACTCATGCTTTTGTTTAATCTTTGGTTCAAATCCACTTAAAGGCCTTTTCTACCGCACCATTCCAAATTGACCATGCCGATCCATGCCCTTCTTCTTACACCGATCCATGCACACTTATTTGTGCCAATCTCTCCACTGCTTCAATTGTGCCAATCCAATATACAAACTTCTATGCCCTATGGCATGTTGATCCATCGACCAATCATGCCATGCCGATCCATCATATGACCAATCATGTCGATCCATATACTTCCATTTATATCAATTTGTCATACAACTATCCGTACTGATCCACCTGATTCAATTTAAGCCGTGCCAATCCATAGCTTGCCCAATCTAGTTTCCATATTTCTTACATCATGTGTCATCTGTCTACTAACTCTGTTCAACCCTAGCTTCATATAACCCTCTGAACTCTACTTCCGAGTCCTACAGCCATTGCTTTGAGGTCATCCTTCTTGATAACAGTCGAATCTATCTTGTGCAATCATTTCAATGTAGCCGGGTCAAGATACCAGGTAACAAGAATATATCCTTCTTTTTTAAAGGAACTCTATTTAAAATATAACATGCAGATAAAATGACATCGCCCTATAAGGTGTCAGTTAAATTAAACTAATTAGCATAGCATTAACCATTTCTAAAAATGTCCTATTTTTTCTTTCAGTGATTCCATTTTGTTGAGGCATATAAGGAGCAATACACTGATGAATTTATCCTTGTTGTTGCAGAATAAAGTAAAATCATTCGAAAACTGTTCATCATCATGATCGGAATGTAATACTTTTATTAAGTCCTGATTGCATTTCAACTTCAGGTTTATAAATTTTAAATTTATCAAAGACTTCATCTTTTGATTCCATTAGATGAACATAAGAATATCTAGAGTAGTCATCAATAAATTTGGCATAGAATTTATTTCCACTATATGTTATGTGATCTTTAAATCACCAACATCGCTATTTACAGGATCAAGCAGACCGGTTTTCCTTTTTATTAATTTAAAGGATTTTCTATGTATCTTTGCTTGAATGCAAATTTCACATTTAGAGATGAAATCAAAATTGTAATCAAAAGTTAATCCAAATTTATCCATATTTTTAGGTGAACTATAATTAACATGTCCTAATCTAGCATACCATAAATCTACAGAACCAACAACATAAGCAGATGTTTTCTTTATTAAACTCAACTTGATCATGCCATTACAAAAATATCCTTGTCTAATGAACTTTCCATTGAGCGGCTATTATTCTGTTGTTCTTGGCCTCAATGAGTTTCTGGTCTCTATCTCTTGCATCCTTACTCTTGAGACTTTTGATATCTTTTCAGCCAGCTTTGCCCATTCGTTGCATTGATCATGGACGTTGATCATGCAGTTAATTGTCTTCTTTTGGACTTCAGTAAGAATTCTTTTTGTGTTTGGCAAGAACATAGCCCCATCGAAGAAAATGTTAGGGAATTCGTTCTTAAGCTCGATCATCCGTCCCACAGTATCTACATGCTGCTCCTCTATAATGGCCGGAACAACAACGCTTTCTTTGCCTAGCCTTTGATGAAAAGTATCAGAGCCACTCTTATGATATTTGTGCTCAGAAGACGGACCGAAGTGAGATAATGCCGTGAATTATAAAGTGACAGAGGTAGGCGAGAGCTCATGAAGAGTCAACTAGCGGAATATTATCATGGAGGTTAGGCTCCCTGTCCAAGCTTGTAGAAGGAGGTGATATGGATCTAAGGCGGTACTTAGGAGCCGAGTCATGAGAAGAAAGGTCCCCGTCATAACTACTCTTATCCCGATTGTCTCTGTCACGGCTGGAGTGGTTACTACAATCATAGTCTTGGCCACTTCCTTGATGGTATGTGCTTGATCGGGGGTGTTAATCATGATACGCTTTCTCTTTCAGGGACCATAATTGGCTCCAAGAGCAAGTAGAAGACCGATAGAGTTAGGATTATCTGTTATGGGTTAATATTATTTGTAACATATATCTAACTTGAAACCAATTTTTTTCAAAATAAAAGGTATTTTCTTTCTATTATTTACTTGATATATTTGTATACTAATTAATTCATTTAATAAAAAATATATTTAATAGAATGTCCAAAAATGGTTTCTTTTTTGTGATAAAAGTTACAACATGTTGTAATCATGAGTGATTTATAAAAGTAAAATAAAAATCATATTTTAAATATTCTCAGTCAAGGTGTACCATGACTAGATATCGATATATTCATTGAAATTATAGCACATAACGCTCTCCAAATGTTAGGCAATGCATTACTTATTGCTGCTAAGGGCACCTTGGGGTTATATATGGATAGTGATTGGATAACTATGGAATGACTTGCTTGATAGTTTTTTGTTGGTTAATATAACCAAGGTCAAATAAAAAATATCAGTGTGATTATATTATATTGTTCCCATGAATTAGGAACACCGTTGATCTTCAATGTGAAAACTTTGCTTTGATTATAATTAAATCATGGCACGACATCCATCGTACGACTATAGTTAGGTCGAGTGAAAGCATTGGAAGTGAAACACTATTCATGATATGATTCATCTCCTTAGTTATACGAGGTTAGTATCACGGTCAACTAAAGTCAGCTCAAATACAAAGTCCCTGGCCAGAGTAGTTTGGTTAATAATAATTATTGTTATTCAATCAGGGAATTGGTGTTTTGGAATATAGGGTCGAACATGGATGATACTGGAATTTTGTCCAATACCATAATTCATAACCCGAAGTGATATAGTTTTGACGAAGAGAAGTAGTGTAAATGGTTGTCACTACCGGATAACGCTTAAATAATTAAAGATGGATTTTCTGGCAAAGATGTGCAAGTGATAAATTCAACCAAAATGTCACACCCCTAGCTAAAATGAAATGTGAACGTTAATATTCAAATTGTTCGATACTAATTGACGACTGAATCTACACATTAGAGTGGGACAGCCATAATAATGAATACTCTAGATAAACCACACGATTTGATTATTTTATAATCGTTATAAATTAATTAAATTAATTAATATATTTGAAATATTGGTTATTAAATATTATTTGATTTGTTTGTTATCATTAGCATTTAATAAAGTGTGAAAATAAAAGTTAGAAATGTAAACAGTGATATACGATATCAATGGATTGTTTTACTTATATATAAAAAGAATAGCTACTGAATGGGTTTGGGATCATTTGAGGCCCATGTTGCCTCCATGATTTGAACCAATTAATAAAAATAATAATATAAAAATGAAAAAGGTCTCCTTTTAATTGTGCATTGATTGCCTTCTTTATTTCATTCTTCTCATAGTTTTTGGCTATTCAATTCTTTCTATAACTCCCTGGTTCTCCCCTACCTCTCTAATGGATGAAATTTTAAGAGCTTCAATGGTTAAAAATATACCAAAAACAAATACAAATCAAATTAATTCATTCAAAGAAATTTATCCCTCTTGATTGTTGCAAAATTCGAAGGCTAATTTTTGACATTAGTAGCTTTGGTTCATTGTTCAGTGTGTGATTTATTGGTTACATCCAAGGTAATTCTCTAATTTAAATTCATATATTTATTTATGTCATTGATATAATTAGACTTTGTGTGATTCATCTCATGGTTTAAATAATCATCTTTCCATATGTAAATTAAACCTCCCTTATGTCCATTTTGACTTAAACATGTTTATTGTATTGTTTTGTTTCAGGTTCATGTTCGTTCGTCATCTCCCTTTAATATATATTCATGATAAATTGATACGTTTTGAATCTTATATTATTTTTGATAACATATTATCATTCTCTGTATTGTTTAGATGTGTAAGTTCTTATCAAAAAATTTACAGAAGCCCACTTTGTCTAAATTTCTTTTATTTTCTTTTGGAAATTTATGAAACTGAAAGTTAATTTTGAATGAGATTTTTTCATATAATTATATATATCATTTACATACTCAAACGCAAATGAATTGTATATGTTAAGTTATTTGCTGTTCTTTTAAATTAATCTTTAATTTTATATAGTAAATACTTGAATATAAATGTTTCAACCATTGTTTTTAAAAATAAAAACTTGATTTAAAATTAATATATGGACTTTAGTGCAAATTTTAATCCATTGTGGTTTTCTATATTTAAAATCTCATGCAAAATCCTAAACTATAGTTTCTTTCCTAGATTAAAAGTCTAATCAAAACCGTTAACCTTAAAATCAAACCTATTTGCATATATTTATGTATACTTATATCATATGCTACAATGGTTGCAAATATATGTTGTTTAGATCAAAATTATTAAATTGTAGTAATCATGAAAATATACTTCCATGGTTTAATTCAAATTTATAAGAGGATTTGGTGTAGTAATGTAACTTTTGTTGTCAGACCTTTCTTTAATTGAAATCATTCTCGTTAATGTTAATTTTGAATTTCAAATTATTTAAAACAACTAATGAGTTTTCTATATTTATATTCATATGTATATATATTACTATTAAAGATGTACACATACCTTTCATTGGTCAAAACTTGGACAACAAAGGCTTGTGTAAATTTAGTTAATAAGTTATAAAGTCACTAAATATATCAATTATTACAATTAAAGGAAGAGGCAAAAAAGAAAGATTTGTCTCTCTTAATATATTAACATATCTTCCCTTAATTAATTGCACAGGTTAAGAGAGAGAAACAAAATGTTTCCTGCTCTAAATTCATTTGTACATGTTTCATATACACATTTATACATTACTTATATACTGCACTTACACTTCACATAATTGAATGTATTTGATACATTCATTATAATACATTCGTTTTAAATAAAATTAAAGTCTCCACTTTGACAATTTAAACAAAATAAGATTTTATTTAAAATTTAACTATAATGAATCTCATATGCTTTAGACTGCACAAACCTAACATGATCCAAATAAGGGAAAAAATTGAAATCTGCCTATCCTACCTACTTCCTACTGGCCCGGTTTCAACACCCCTCACTATTCCAATCATCGTCAATTACATCATACCATGCAATGTAAATAGAAGTGAATATTTGATATACATCATATAACAATTACAATGTACTAAATATACAAATAAAATTTACTTAGCCGTCCACTACAACAAAAAAAGGCGTTAGACAACAGTGAATAAACGATTGTAAAGCACATTAACAATATTTTTTCAACTGTTGTAATCCACATTTACACTTGTTTATTGTTATATAGACCATTGTAAATAATATGTTTACAACACTTTTGTACCATGGCACAATTCCCATATATTAATTAGAAGACCTTGCAAGATGATCTTAAATGTTATAAATGTAGTTTTTACAACGTATTATAATATCAATGAAAATCTTCTGCATTGATCGTAAAACATTGTATTTTGTTCTTTTAATGTTGTTTGTGTTGTAAATATAATTCTAAAACGATGCTAAGATGTGGTAAAAGTAGCATATACAACATTTTTGACAAATTATGTTTGGCCTTTCTACAACCTTTTTAAAAATTCTTAATGTAATTTTTTTTGAACATTGTGTTAGTTATTTCAATCATGCTTCACAAACGTCAAGATATGCTTTTTATAATTATTTTAAAAGAATAATTTTTACCCAATTGCATAAAGGTAACCCATAAAACTACTAAACCTGTTTTACATAACATTTCAGAAACGTCATCTTTAACATATATATATATATATATATATATATATATATATATATATATATCCATAACTATTTGTAAATATTGTTTACATAAACTTTTTTACACAAATTTATTTAAAAAACCAATGTAGTCACACAATCCAAACCAACAGCCAAAACAAATCATCAATAATAGATATCTAGCCACTCTTCAACTTGAGCTCACATCCAGCTTATGCCATCTTCACCGCATCATCAGCAATCTTGGCCGCTGCAACATCATTCTTCTCGACTGCTTCCAGTCTGCATGTGCACTGGCAGTGGACATTCACATGTGTGTGCATCTTGTACACTGGCAGTGGACATTCACATTTGTGCGCATACTTACCAATACACTGCCAGAGCAATTCATTATGCTTTTTACCCACACTCATGCATATGCTATTCAACATTCATCTTGCCAGAACTGCTACTTATCAATAGGAAACCACCAGAACACCTCTGTTTGTACCTTCATGCACTAACAACCACACTTGGCCTTGCTGCTCCAATCTCAGAACTTTGCATTTCCAATATACTTCAATGCTTTGCTACCTCGGCCTACTACCCTATGGTTTGTTGGCCTATTTGCCTTATTGACTGCATACCTGCCTCAGTTACTCTATGCAACTTGCTGCCAATTTTTTTGCTGCTGTATATGATTAGCTTTGTGCTTAACTTCATGCCATACAAACTAATCTATTCACCATTGTAAAGTTTTAAACAGAGAATATAAGAGATCAGAAGAAAAATGAATATTTTCTTGATTTTATTAACAGTAAACTCTCTGTTATAATATTCGAAAGTTGATTATTGAGATATGCAGAATACAGAGTTACATCAGAGAGTTGAAAGTATTTATAAACCAAAGCTTGGGATTGTACATAATTTGGCCCATAACCTATGTGGGGCAAATAAAAGAATATGCGGTCAGGATTAAATCAAATGATCTCTACGGTAGCAATGCTTTCCTTCAGATGATAAAAGTGTGCAACTATATCGCTGTCTTCATCTATTTCCCCCTTTCGAACCCTAACCCGATTTCTAGGGTTAGAGTTTGTGAGGCGAAATCATTCGATTCTTTGATCGAGTTGATGTAGTTCACAAAATTCTCGTTGCTCCTTCTTTCTATGCCTTCTGGATGTCTGATTTGAGTTGCTCTCTTGAGTTTCTCGAAGATCCGAGTAGTTATGATTTGAATCGAGAGCAAGTTGATTTCTTTGATGTTTTTTCTTCTTCTGCTCTTCGATTTGGTGAAAAAACTGGCTTGTTAAGCTTGAGAGAGGGCTGAATTTCAGTGACTCCTAGCTCAGACATGAACTTCACGAAGTTCATTCTTGAAAAGGGTTTAGTAAGTGTATCTGTTCTCTGTTAAGTGGCAAGTAAATGGTTAACTTGTAAGTTTCCTTTAATGTCTTGATCTCGAACGAAGTGTAGATCTACCTCAATATGTTTGGTTCTAGAGTGTAGTATAGGATTAGATGTCATATAGACAGTACTTTGATTTTCGCACCACAGTGTTGGTTGATATCTGGTTTCAGTTCTAATTCATCCAAAACAGACTGCAACCACATTATCTCGGCTGTGGCACTGGCTACACTCATGTACTTTGCTTCTGTACTAGATCTTGAGATAGTTGATTGTTTTTTAGAGCACCATGATATCAAGTTTTTATCGATGAATATGCAATATCCAATGACTGATTTTATGTCATTTAAATATATGGCCCAATCAGCATCTGCATATCCAGTTAAATTAAGATTTTTGCGAGCTTTGAGAGACAAGCCCTGATTTATTGTTTCCTTTAAGTGTCTGAGAATCCTCTTGACTGCCTTCCAGTGTTCATCTACTGGGTTCTACATAAATTGAAAGAGTTTGTTAACACTGAATGCAATATCAGGTCGTGTTATAGTAGCATATTGTAATGATCCTATAACACTTCTGTATTGTTTAGTATTATTTATGGCTTCTCCCCTGTTTTTTGATAAACTTTGATTGCTTATCATTGGTGTTGGCATGGGTTTTGCATCTTCCATTTTTGTTTTAGCCCGCAGTTCTGATATATATTTCCTTTGACATAATGTTATCTTCGATTTTTCTGTTCTGTGAACTTCAATTCCCAGGAAATAATTGAGGTCTCCAAGATCTTTGATTGAAAATTGCTCATCCAGATAGCAGATAATTTGATTGATTTCATCTTGATTGTTACCTGTAATTTTAAGATCATCAACATAAATTAGAATGTAAATGGTTGATAACTGGCTGATTTTGATGAACAATGAAGTATCTGATTTGATAGACTGGTATCCATTTGATATTAAAGTTGATTTCAGTCTATCAAACCATACTCTTGGTGCTTGTTTGAGGCCATATATTGCCTTATTTAATTTGCACACAAGGTTTGTATTTTGTTCATAGCTGGGTGGTTGCATCATATAGATGTCTTCTTCTAATATGCCATTTAGAAAGACATTATTGACATCCAGTTGCTTTATTCTCCAACCTTTGTGGAGTGCAACTGTGAGTATGAGCCTTATTGTAGAGGGTTTGACTACTGGAGAAAAAGTTTCAGTAAAGTCTAGCCTATACTGTTGGGTATAACCCTTGGCAACAAGTCTTGTCTTATATTTACTGATAGTCCCATCAGAATTTCTTTTTATCTTGTATGTCCACCTACATCCAACAATGTTTTTATGTGTTGGTGGACATACAAGATCCCATGTCTTGTTTTTTATAAGAGCATTATACTCTTCATCCATTGCTGCTCTCCAGTTACTGTGTTTTGCAGCTTGCTCATAGCTTGATGGTTCATCAAGACTTGTGTTGTTAAAGTATACTTTTGGCTTAAAGATGCCACTTTTAGCTCTAGTGATCATGGGATGACTAGATTTGATTGTGAAATCAGTATGAGCTAAACTGCCAGTATTATCATGACTAGTATTGTCATTTGAATCTGTTTGTTGGTCTTGAGCTTTTTGACTTTCTTCATTTGTTTACATTGCAGGCGACTGACTAGCATGACTGAAATCATCAATCCAATCTGAATTTTGCTGAACGGAGACTACATGATGAGTTTGATGATTTTCAGTAGTCCTCTTCACCTAAGTTTGATTCTCAATCTCAGAATATATAGGCAATTCAGGTATTAATACACTTGGATTATATACCTTGCTTGTTGTTTTCATTTTTGAATTTCTAAAAGGGAATACATTTTCATTAAATACAACATGCCTACTGATAAAAAGTTTTCCACTATCATCCAGACATTTGTGTCCTTTTTGATTAGTGGCATATCCAAGAAATGTACATGGTTTTGATCTGAAGCTTAGCTTATTATTGTTATAAGGCCTTAAATATGGAAAGCATAAGCACCCAAAGGTTTTTAAACTATAATAATCTGGCTTTACCCCTTGTAATTTTTCTATGGGGGTTATACCCTTTAAAATTTTGGTTGGCAGTCTATTGATAAGATAGACTGCGGTGTTGAAAGCTTCAAGCCAAAATTTTAGAGGTTAGTTTGCGTGAGCTAATAAGCTAAGCTCTTTTTCAACTATGTGCCTATGTTTTCTCTCAAGTAAGCCATTCTGTTCAGATGTATAGGGACATGTAATCCTATGAATTATTCCCTTTTTGCTAAAGTGATCCTTGAGAGATTTATACTTTGTTCCACCATCTGATTGAAAAACTTTAACATGTGAACTAAGTTGTTTTTCAACCATGGTGATAAAATCCAATACAACTTTGTGTGTATCAGATTTATTTTTTAAGAAATATATCAAATTGTATCTTGTATAAGCATCTACAAAAGATATATAGTATTTATAAGCATAATCTGAACATGTTGATCTGGTACCCAAAGGTCAGTAGCAACAAGTTCAAGAGGTTTGAAATATTTGGTTGAAGAGTCATCAAATGGAAATTTTATGGCTCTTACCCATTTGGCAGTGTGTGCATATATAAGGAAGAGAAACATCATCGCAAGATATACAATTTTCATTAGGAACTTGCTTAACAATTTTAGCACTAGGATGACCAAGTTTGCGATGCCAAAGATCAAATCTACTACTGCAGTTTGTCATTTCACACTAATTACAACAGTTTTGCTCCTTTGTAGAATTAGTACAGTTGACAGACTTAAATCTATATAATCCCTTTTTGGCATCACCCTGCAATAAAACATCTTTTTAGTATATCTCCAACAAGACAGTATTTAAGGTAAAATTCAAAGTAAAGTTTATTGTCATTAGCAAATTGAGATACACTTATAAGATTCTTTTAATCTTTGGCACACTTAATAAGTTAAGTAGGAATAATTATTTCTTCTCTTTAATAGAAGCATTTCCTACATGAGAAATTTTGATACACTTACCATTGCCCATGCAAATAGTCTGTTTACCTCTATACTCCTTGTTGCCAAGATTTAAGTTTTCTAAATTATTAGTTATATGGTTACTGGCCCCTAAATCAGGATACCAGTAGTCATCATGCACATATTCTAATTGACCATTTTCACTTGAGCAGTGATCTTTGTCGTCTTCTTGACTGCTGGAGCTTGCTTGAGCCACATTGACACTGTGATTATCATTTCTTGAATTATTGTTATTCTGATTTGAATATCTAAAATAGCATTTTACAACTGTATGCCTAATTCTTTCATAGATTTGACATCTTGGTCTATTTTTGTTGTTGTATCTATCTCTTCCCTTTGATCTATTGGAGTGTCCCCCTCTCTGTGATTGTTTATCACTTTTTTTTGTTTTGATTCTTGTTTCTTGTGTTGGTGGTGTAATTGATGGTAAACTCAGATTCTTGAGGTCTTTTATTGTCTATCCTGGCCTCATAAGCCTGTAGTATAGAATGAACGTCATCCACCGATGGTAAGACCTTATGAGATGATATAACTGCCGCCACGGCTTCATATTCATCACTCAAACCATTTAAAATGGTTAAAATCTGTTCAAAATCGGATACTTTATGACATGCAGCCTCAAGCGGATCACAAATTGTCTTGATTTTATACAGATATTCTCTCATAGAGTAATTTTCCTTTTTGATATTTTGTAGCTGTCTCTTGTGATACATAACTTTTGCTGCTGATTGAGTATTGAAAACTTTTTTAGTTTTTGACCAGATTTCACAAGCAGATTTGCATCCAATAACATGTGGTAAAAGATTAGTGTCTATAGATGATAGTAACCATGAGCATATTAGTCTATCTTGCCTATGATGTTTGACATGTTCATCATTGCTTACTATTTTATTTTCTTCAACAGTGATGAATTTTGGTGGAGTTGGTATTGTGCCAAGAAGAAAACCTTCGAGGCCATAACCCTGCATAGCAGTTTCAATCTGCAGTTTCCACAACAGATAGTTGTTTTCATCAGGATGAACTGTAATAAGTTGACTCTGTTGGCTTGTAACTGCTTTGATTAGCCTTGCTGTTGCATCAGATTGCTGCTCAGAAGCAGCATTATCAGAGGTTGTTGATTGATCATCTGTCATGATGTACAGTCTCTGCCTAAACTAAAGAGAGGGCTTCAGATATGGTTCTTGAACAAGAAAATCCTCAAGAAGTTGATGGAAAAAAACAGGTATGATGCAGCTAGATCTAAATGATGAGTGTTATCTGATGGATCTTGGCGTGGCACTAGTCTTGTTTTCAAATTTGCTGTGATGATTTTCTGTTTTCTTGAATCTGATTTCTATTGCTTTCTTGGTCAAGTTGTCTTTAATGAAAATCTAAGTGCAGCCAGTATATTGCTTGGCAAGGCACTAGATTTGAGAAGATAAACTTGTTTTTACCCAAATGATGATTATACAATCTGATGGGTAAAAAACGATTCTCCAAATGATGAAGAATTTCTGATTGAAAAGATTTAAAATCTTTCTCTTCTATCTTCTGTTGATGTTGTGCTGTTAAGCATGAGATGCTCTGATACCATGTAAAGTTTGAAACAGAGAATACATGAGATCAGAAGAAAAATAAATATTGTCATGATTTTATTGATAGTAAACTCTCTGTTACAATTTTTGAAAGAGGATTATTGAGATATGCATAATACAGAGTTACATCAGAGAGTTGAAAGTATTTATAAACTAAAGCTTGGGCTTGTACATAATTTGGCCCATAAGCTATGTGCGGCAAATAAAAGAATATGCGATCAGGGTTAAATCAAATGATCTCTACAATAGCAATGCTTTCCTCAAGATGATAAAAGTGTGCAACTGTATCGCCGTCTTCATTTATTTACCATTCATTCAGAAACTACTTTTGGGGATCTATAAACTCTATCTCAAGTTACCCTCGTGCAGCAGACTCATGTGCAGCAACATACCTTCAGCCCATCACCCCCTATTTCAACTCATCATCTCCCTCGACACATATACAACAATTTCCTCAGTTCATGTGCATCATAATAGCTTTAGTAGCGCATAAAATATTAGCTTACTTATTTGTTTACCTTTTACTCTTTTTTTGGAACCATCTATCATCTTCTACTCCAAACACTCACTCGTGTATGTGTACATCTTAGTGTACCAAGATATTTGTCTTGTTGAATTATGTTTCATTGTGTATTCATCTTTTAGGCACAAAAAATATGAAGAACATGAACAAATAATTTAAACTAGAAGAAAGAAGGGGTGCGGAGGGAGCTTGATGGTCCGAGTTAATTGGAATGAATTTGAATTTCTAATGCTCCTCAAATCAACAAGTGATGTTATACTGCCTTACTAATTTTTAATAATAATGGCACATAGCTTGATGGTCCGAGTTAATTGGAATGAATTTTAATTTCTCATGCTCCTCAAATCAACAAGTGATGTTATACTGCCTTACTAATTTGTAATAATAATGGCACATGTGCATACAATAAAGAGTTAACAAAATTGTGAATAGAATTTAAAAAAAAATAAAACAAACAGATGAGTGAATTTGTGTCATACAACATAAGGTTATTAAATATCAATTCACCAAATTTTCATATTTTCAACCTTTAGATTTAACTGATATAAACATGTTCATTATTTAGTACAACCCATATCCAAATAAATCATGTTAAATAATTTCAACATTGTTATTTATAGTAGTTACCTTATATGCGTCTACCATTGAAGTAGCTTCCCCTGTATTACCTGCTTTTACTATTAGGAAATGACAGTAATATTTGTCCATTCCCTCCATGTGCATTTTCTGTTCAAATAAAATATTTCTATAAATTGAAAACAAACAAAAACGATGTCGAAAATGGAAACAAAGTTGTTAAGAATATTTATAATGGTGAATATTTGAGTGTCTAGTTTGTTAAACCTTGTTTAACTACTAGTAGCACGAAAATCATTCACGAACTTAGTAGTACGAAAAATGTAGGAAAGAGAACAGATTTGGATAAGTCCTGCCACTCGCTATAAGGAGTGGAAGAGCTAATAAGATCCCTCTATTAACTAATAATTTGATATGTACACCTGAATCAATGGCTCTGGGTAATCCACCAGGACTCGAGCATCTGACCTTGTAAATTTCTTGTATTTAACATGTTGTCTCTATATAATAGTTAACTGTAGTGTTCAAAATATAAAAAATTGCTTATATATTTCTTAATTCATCCAAATTTCAGCTGAGATCCAGAAGCGGATCAGTGGGTTCTTTTGTTTTAGCATAACAAATTTTGTATTTTACAGACACATAATTGTTAACCCGCCTTTTGGCAAGGCAACATACATGCGGATTTAACCCAAATAATTGCAAAAGACATAGCATAGTCGACGAGCAAACAGCGCAAGACGTCCAAAATATGGTTTCAACAAAGATTGAGTGTTTCAAGTGCATGAAGTCTACTCCGAGTCACCTTCATATTTGCTTCGGGTTTTCAGGCATGTTGCTTCAGGTCAAAGAAGAGTTTACTTCAGGTCTTTGATGGATTAACATGTTTTACAAGCCACTTCAAGTCGCCAAGCACCTTGCTTCGAGTCACTAAAGAGTCTACTTCGGGTCAATGAGGTGGCTACTTCGAATCAGAGCCATTGATCGATCAACAGCTAAGGTTCGCATCAATCTCGTATCCATCCTATTTGTATCCATCAAGTTTGCACTCGTTCCTTTCGTATCCATCAGGCAACAGCATCTCCCAGATCGATCAAGGTCATTCACTTCGTATTGATCTATGTTGATACATGTTTCATATCGATCTAACTAGATGATCGATACGAAACCAACTCTTCCCATCGATACGAAGCGGCCCATAGTCATTCACTTCGTATCAATCTATGTTAATGTATGTTACGTATTGATCAACCAGATGATCGGTACGAAACCATCACTTTCCATCAATACAAAACCAACACCAAATGATCGATACGAAGAGTACATGCCAGCATCGATACGAAAGGAATGGCACATGATCGATATGAAGAAGGCAAAGCCAACATAAAAAGTGGATTGCTCCTAGACTATCGCTCCACGTCACCCTGATTGATACGCGTGGCATCGATACGAACGGTTACCGAAACGAAGTGATCGATGCGAACTCAGTAGCTTATTGCTAATTCAAACTTGGATCGATCATAACTCAAAATCTACATGTCCAAATGCCTTCATATTTTCACCATAGCTTGCATACCACCAGAAGAACGTTCATGATCGATCCCATCATCATTGGAGTGATTTTGGATCGATATTAAGTATGTAGGGATTGATCCCAAACGACTCCTGATCGATCCGGTGGACCCATTCACGTGTGAGAAGAGGTAGTCCGAGATCCAAGTCAGATATTTCCAGCCTATGCCTATAAATAACAGCCCAGTGCCAACAGAAAGGGGATTTTGGTTCTTCTACGTTGTTACTCTGCTGGAGCACCATTGTAACATGGCTATTTTCACATGTACTGTTGTAATTCAGTTGAGAATTATTAATAAAACGGTGAATCTTCAAAGTGGACGTAGACGACAACGCCGAACCACTATAAATCTTGTCTTCCTATTGCTTACTTTTTTTGAAATTTTGAGTTCTCTTCACATTTATATTCTCTATATATTGTCTATATGTGATCTGTGGTTATGAGTTGGTGCTTTGATCTGCAATTGGGTATTTGCGATCAATTTTGGTGCAAATATTTTGGTGCTTTCACTAATAAGGCTAGCATTTAGGGATTCTACAACTTGGATTTTAGGTCTGAAGGCTTAAGGACTTGGATCTAGAAAGCTATGATGAAGTAATCAGCAAGGAGACAAAGAGCGGAAAGGAGACAACATGGAGGAAGCCATGAGGCATCCTCGGGAGCTAATCAGACTTCAATTTTCATCACCAGAGACGAGATTATGATGGAAGCTATGCAGGAAGGGATGCTTAAAAGGCAGGAGGAGATGATGAAGAACCTACTCCAATAGATTGGACAAGCTAGAGTGCAGAATCAAGAGAATGCAACTGTAGGAAGTGCTGGAAATGGGGATCAGAAGCATCGAACAACCAGGATTCAGAATAGAGAGGGACCATCAGAAGCATCCCTGAGCTAGGGGCATTCCCCCATAGCATGTTGATCCAATCTCAGACAGGATACTAGGCGAAACTGTGCAATATGTCATTGATAGAGGAATGGATGCTCGTCTAGGAGAGCAGATTCCAAGATTCCCTCATGAACTCGACGGGTAGATCAGAGGCGACAGACAAGGACTACCGCTTGGAGGCAGTGATAGATTGGCAGCGATGGTCAAACGAACCTTGAGAGGAGGACTAGTGAACAAAGATCTCGAATATATGAACATGAGCCCCTTTCGCTCTCGCAATTAGGCAGGCTAGGAATCCACCAGAATTCAAGCTACCCATACTAAAAAAGTACGATGGAAGGACAGGTCTTGTCGTTCATCTGACAAGGTATATGAGGCATATGGAAGTACTGGGGGCATCAAAGGAGTCATGGCCTGGTGCTTCCCATTGTATTTGACGGACACAACGGGACTATGGTTCGGGCATTTGGAAAGCGGTTCGACTGAAACGTGGACCGAGTTGATTGAAAAGTTTATGTGGCAGTTCAGGGTTCACATGTCGAGGCCCAAGAATGTGATGAGTTTGACAGCACTGAAGAAGAAAACCAGGGAGACTTTGAGGAGTTTTCTAACACAATTCAATGCAGCGGCGACATCAGTGGATCGTCCAGATCCGTCATTGATGGCAGCTGTATCTGGCATAGCTGATGGCACAGAATTTAAGAATTCATTAACAATGGATCCACCTATGGATCTAGGAGAGTTTTACCGCGAGGCAGAAAGGTTTCCGCGACAAGAGGAGCAAATGATGAGAGAGAGGAAGGAGAGGGAGTTGATGTTTATGCAGTCAAAGCGAAGATCCGTCCGGAAAGAATTCAGGCAATGATAAAGGGAAACATAAAACAGAGAATAGCTGTGATGAGCCAAAGCGGTCGCGAAAGGAACCAAGATTCACCTCTTATACAGAGTCAAATGAAACTTTGGAATGAATCTACCAAGACACTAGGGGGCAGATTTCTTATCGAAGGCAATCAGGAGGGATCCAACAAATAATGTAAGAAAATCAGACAAGTACCACCTATTCCACGAACTAAGCGGCCATAGTTGTGTCGACCCCGACTTAAACCTTCGAAAATCGGCATCCAATACATCACCCGTATTCAAATGCCGGAGATTCAAACGTTGAAGTCCGGTTTGCTGGTGTCATAACACAATAGATGATAACAACACAATGGAAACAAAATAACTTTCATTCGATCACTTCATGGATTACAACATTCTACAACAAGTGATCAACATCATCAGAGCCTATATATACAACACAACAGCGGAAAATAACATCAACATGGTCTTCCAAGAGAGTCCAACATACTGCATCTTCATTTCCATAGCTCTAGAGACCAAACCAAAAGGCTCAAAACCAAAAGCTTCCAAACCAAAGACTTCCAAATCTACTCTCCAGAACCTACCGATAACCTGACCACAGGTTGTCCGTGTGGAACATTAGGGGCACCCAGAGTTTAGCAAAGGGAACAATAAACTCCGAATCGGTATTGGGACTGGTGTGAGAAACATAAAAACGGTTATTTGCATAAAAAGAAATCCGTTCATGCTTTTGGAAAATGAAACTAACGTCTCCCGGCATACAATCAAATGCAGTCGCACAAATGGAGGGGTTTCTCCTTATAGTAGTAAAATATGCTTGATAAGTGAAAATCCTTTTGATATTATTTTTAGTGAATAGTGAGAAAAAACATTTTGCATGTATCATGTTAATCTTAGTCAGCATACGTACCATTATAGTATACCTACTATAGCAACCATGTAATGGCAGGTTATACAACTAAAATCGTAAAGGGCTCGTATTGTTTGTTTAGATTTCCAACAAATGTCCAAGGCTAAGGAACTTCCTTTATTCGAATGGGTACACCTCTGGAAGGACGTCCCACGAACCTAACCGGATCTCTGCCAGCACAAGGTCGGGTTACCTCTGTAACTAGGCAACTAACTATGACGAGTATCCATCCGCCAGTCGTAACCGACCTTTATCGAGGCGCCTCAAATTCCAACAACCATACAAGTAAAATATCTGGGCTCCATACTAGAATACCACTTTTATCCAGAAGGAAATGCACATACCCTTAGGGTCGCGAACCCCATAACTTTGCTGCATCCTTCCTGTTTTGACCATTTCCCAAGGTGTGAGGTTCGATGAAGTCTCGTCCCATAAAGCTACGCTTTACACAAAAGCCATGCTTCGATCAATCAATGATCAGCACTTAGCATGTCACATTACCAAATTGGAAATATATCACTAGTAGATATTAACTACACAACCTTTGAGCTCGTACGTCTCAAAAAAGGGTGTTAAGCTAAGAGAATAAATTCTCCGCCACCAACAGAAATGTATTTGATAGAAACCAGCTTTATATCTCAAAGTGTAATGTTATACATACATCCATACAAGTCCATCCTGGGTCTGAATGGAACCGAAGGCACTTCGTTCAATTAAAGAAAGAAGTCCTTGTAAATCCGGATATCCCCAATCTCGTCTGGACTCCCCGTCACATAGGGTAATCTCTATACCGGAGCAACTCGGTGAAGAGACAATCAACACGCAATCCTTTCGTTTTCGAAAATACCCGGTCTTCAACCACCGTCTTCAAATGCAATTCCATTCCGTTGTATCATTATTCAAAATGGATTTTCGACTTAATGTCCTTCCCCGGCCTTTCCGAATAATGAGCGCTCATTTAAAACATGTGGATACGTTCGGATCTTAGTTAAGTCACAACTTATTTTCCAAAACATTTCCCTTTGAATGGTTTAAACAAATTTCCACTTTTAATCTTTTAAACAAAAGATCCACCTTTTATAATTCAATGCAGAACATTATATTCACATAGCAATTCATCATAGATAAATAAGTTACATATATCACAGCTCAATCCAAAGCAATTCATATCACAGAATATTACAGATTAACATACTAGAGACATTAATCAATCCAAGCATTCAGAATAATTAATCGTCCATAAGCAAGATTAGTTAATCACATAATTTATAATTAATTTATTTTAAACCAAATAAATTAATTACTTATGAATAAATTACCTAACCCTGCTTAATTAACATTAATTAATTACAAACCATTTTTTATTATTTTAACTAATTAATGAAATTAATTAATCATCCTTAATTACTTATATTAGCTATCCAATAATTACTAATCAATATCCTTTAATTAATTATCCTTTAATCATTAATTAATTAACCTTTAATTATTAATTAATTAACCTTTAATTAATTAATTAACCTTTAATTAATTAATTATTTAATTACTTTTATTAATTAATTAATCTATAATTACTCAAAACCTTAATTAGTTAAAAGATAAACCACTTATCTTAATTAATTACTTAATTATCATTCAAATTTTATTTAATAACCCTTGGAAATAATTTATCATTAACCTATAAATTAACTTAAGATCCTTAAGTTAATTAATAATTAAAAACACTTTATCTTCTTAATTAACTACTTAATTACAATAATAAATTTATTTAAACAAACTTTAAAATAAAGGTTATATATATTAAAGCACTTTAAACTCAATTAATTTAAAATAATTTATTTTAAAACCTTTAATTAATCCCAAACTTAAATAAACACATATTATATAAAAGAATTAGTTTAAGAAAATTGTTAAAACTTGATTTTATTTAAACTTTTGAAACTTGTAAATATACTTTTAGATTTCTGACCCGAGTCGAACCCAGTGCCAATTCCGAGCCCAACCTGAGAAATCCTTTTTTTAACTTCGTTTTGGTTTAAATTTTAAAGATGTTGCAACGTGCTAAACCCATGCGAACACACCCGAACCCTTACTCGAGCCATCATTGCATTTCCTCGAGTCAAAACTCGAGACCAACTTCTCCTTCCCAAACCCACAGACACACAGATGCACGAACACGTGTACAAGTGATCGCCAATGTTCTGGTCACCAATGCCATCGCCGGCAAGTCGACCTCTTCCTCCTCACTCGATTCCAACCATAGAATTTCGGAACAATCGCGAAAACGAAATCAAGCTACCTGAACAACGACAGGCACCAACTCCCAGTCCAAAGATCCTCCCTGCACAACAACCTCCGACCATCGAAACTTACCAAACCTCGCCAGAAACTTCGCCGTAGACCCACGCACCTATTCCCCTTGCTTCGGTCAATCCAGATGCATTGACGACGTCGAAATCGCCTAGAAACCAATGTCGACCAAACATGGGTCTAAAACCCTACAAAGATGTCCTGCCGCCACCATGATGATCGAAAAATCCTCCTATCATTTTTCTCAAGATCGTCGACCTCCAAGCTACCTTCGGCAGCGGTCCCGAGACCCATCACTTCGCCGATCGCCAGAAATCGAGGAAAAATCGATTTTCGTTCATCTCAAAAATTCTCTACCAACCCAAACTTAAAAATCAAGATATTATCACTAAAAATCACCATTTTCAAATACGAATCAGATTATATAATTACAATATGGAATTTAGATACTTGATTTTCTGACTTTAAATGGTTTTCACTGTAATACTCTTCTACCAGTAAATCTACTTGTTATATATGCTCAAAAATAATTTTAAAATTAAGATCCTATTAATTCTAACACATATTATTTAAACATCATCAGCTAAAAGAGATTAGAAGAAGAGGAATTGAATTTTGAACTTAACCTAAGCCTGTAAGTTTTGAACAGAGGTATGTATGCCTGTACACAGACATGCACACATCAATCTACATATACACACACACACACACACACACATAAGCATACATATTTTACATCCATACAAACATTTTTCACCAAATACCTCAAATATCTATCACAAACATCAAGATATATGAAACGATTCAAGTTTAATATGTTAGTTTACTCACTGGAATGTTGAACAGAGGAGCTTTTGCAAACAGGAAATGTTTCGGTTTTGAAAACTTGAACTTTGATTTTGATCTGCAACTCAATTGTGATTTGCTTGATGTTTGAGATGCTTCAGGTTTGAAGTTTGTAAGAGATTTGTTTGCTCAAGTTTTTATTTTCTGGTTTATAGCTTTTTCTGGTTTTTGTTTTGAATGGAAAGAAAATGAGAAAAAAGAGGAGTATAGATGTGTGTGTGTGTATAATCTTTTTTCCTTTTATTTATTATTTTAAAAATAAAAAGAAACTAATGACACTTTTTAATCGCAAGTTAAAATTGTTACACTTGTTTAATGTATGTATTTTATGTCTTCTTATGTTTTTATATTAATATATATGTTTTTCATTAATTTATGTTATATGTTTAATTTTAAAAGGAAGTGTATTAAATCTTATTTTTAAGCTTAAGCTATTATATCTTAAATTGATAAATATTTTAATCTGTAGTGTTAAAATATAGAATTTTTAATTTTAAATATCCTTTGAGAATTATTATTAAATCCAATTTATTTTTAAGGTATTTATTTTTGAATTTCAAATCAAAATTCTATTTACAATCTATTTATATATATATATAAACAAACACATATCTTATTTGTTTTGTTGGAAAAATATTCAAACTAGTTCACAAATTTAATTCTAAAAATTATATTAATTACTAAATTAAATTTGGCTTAAAAATGGGATCGTTACAAATTCCTCCTCTTAATCAAATTTCGTCCTCGAAATTTGATAGACGGGGAGACAAACAAAGAACATATGAACACATAAAAAGATAGAGAAATGGCTTATCAGATCAAGCCGAAATATCTATTCTACATTTAGGATAGGACTACTACATGTTTTCCTTCAGTTTTGGAATAAATTAGAATATCACCAATAAATACAAGAATGAACTTATTCAATACTTCATGAAACACTCGGGTCATCAGGTCTACGAAATATACATGGGCATTGGTTAGTCCGAAGGGCAAAACTAACCATTCGTAGAATGTATTGGGACCCCTAAAAACAGTAAAATGGATACAATCTTTCGCGATTCTCAGCTGATGGAATCCTTGGGCTAGGTCCATCTTGGAAAAGAATCGAGCACCATGCAATTGATCAAACAGGTCATCGATTTGGGGCAAAGAAAATTTATTCTTAAGGGTTAACCTATTAAAATCACGATAATCTACGCACAATTTTAAAGATCCATCGGACTTGGCTATAAATACCACAGCTGAACCCCAATTGGAACGACTAGATCATATAAATCCTTTCTCTAGTAAATCTTGGGTTTGCTTAATTAGCTCTACTCTTTCCGTTGGTGTCATCCTACGACTTGCATGCACAACTGAACGGGCATTGGGAACCAAGTCGATTCTAAATTCGATTTCCCTATCCGGAGGTAAAGATTTAACTTCTTCAAGTACGTCAGGAAATTTTCGAACAGTAGGTATGGATTCCAAACTCAGGTCGGAATACACCAAAGTATACATTAGTTTGTCCCTCTTTGGACTTGGATCCTCATAAGAAATCACAACAAAATTTCCAAGTTTGGTTTTGACCAAAATCGTTCAATTGATATAATCTAATTTGGCTTCATATTTTGTTAACCAATTCATTCCAAGTAAAATCTCAAATTCGTTAAAGACAAGAACGAAAAGGCGGATAGGAAACTGATGATGAGAATACGAAATAGGAACGTAAACAAAGATTCGCAGAGCCTCCTACCGGGTTCTTCACACAAATAGGTTCGTCTATGAATTGGAGTTCAAGATTTAACTCTTCTACGGTTTGTTGGGAAATAAAACTATGCGTGGCCCTAGTATCGAATAGAACTCTAACATTTTTATCATAAATAAGAAGATTACCTTCCAAAACTCCTTTCTTCCAAATTTTCTCCTCTTCCAATTTGGATTACTTCCACTTCCTTTCTCTTCTGAAATCTCTTGTTTATCTAAGGTGGCATATCTATATCCCATGTTTACCAAATCAGCAAAAGACTCCTTCACGTGGCCTGTCATCTTTTCATGAAACTTCTTGTTCATCCCTTTAATAAATCTCTCATTTTCTTCTTAAGAGGGGTATTCACCAATTCAGGTCCAAATCGGGATAACACATCAAACTTATTTAAGAATTCTTCAAAAGATAGATTTCCTTACTTCAAATCGGTAAACTCTTGATACATCATGAAAATATCAGCGGAAGGCATATAACGTTGCTCAAATACTTGCTTGAATCTATCCCATGTAAACTCATCCTCCAAATCGGCCAAAGTAATGGTCTCCCACCATACCAAAACTTCTTCCTGGAGCTGCCAGGAAGTCATCAACCTCCTTTGATCATCATCAATTTCAATCCTTTAAAAATCCTCTCACAAGATTGAATCCAAGCTTGCGCTTCTATAATAGTTTTTGTACCTTTGAATGGTTTCCCTCCAAGTCTTGAGAAATTCCGATATAACTCTGCCAGATTTGGCTGAGGTTGGATGGAAAGAGTTTCCCCTTCCATTACCGTTGTTGCAGGGTCTCGGTCATTTGTAGTGGTACTTCCTTTTCCCCTACCTCGTCCTCTTCTTGCACTCATTCTCACTATCCGTAAATAGTAAGAAAATTGATTTAGGCATATGGACGAGATATCTTAGGGAATATACTCATTCTAGGGCATTTCTAACCCTATCTCTAATGAGTCACCTAATGGGTTATACTCCAAATCTAAAATTCTTACTCAACCTTTAGCTTTGATACTAAATGTGACGACCCCGACTTCAACCTTCGAAAATCGGCATCCAATAAATCACCCTTATTCAAATGCCGGAGATTCAAACGTTGGAGTCCGGTTCGCTGGAGTCATAACACGTTAGATGATAACAACACAATGGAAACAAAATAACTTTCATTCAATCACTTCATGGATTACAACATTCTAGAACAAGTGACCAACATCATCAGAGCCTATATATACAACACAACAGCAGAATACAACAGAATAGCAGAAAAATAACATCAACACGGTCTTCCAAGAGAGACCAACATACTGCATCTTCATTTCCAAAGCTCCAGAGACCAAACCAAAAAGCTCAAAACCAAAAGCTTCCAAACCAAAGACTTCAAAACCTACTCTTCAGAACCTACTGATAACTTGACTCTAGGCTGCCCGTGTGGAAAATTAGAGGCATCCAAAGTTTAGAAAAGGGAAGAATAAACTCCGAGTCAGTCATGAGACTGGTGTGAGAAACATAAAAACAGTTAGTTGCACAAAAGAAATCCGTTCATGCTTTTGGAAAATGAAACTACCATAACGTCTCCCGGCACACACTCAAATGCAATCGCATACATGGGGAATTTATCCTTATAGTAGTCAAACATGCTTGATATGTGAAAATTCTTTTGATATTATTTTTAGCGCATAGTGTACGAATTTTTTTTGCAAGTATAATATTAATCTTAGCCAGCATACGTACCATTATAGTATGCCTACTATAGCTACCATGTTAAATGACAGGTTCTACAACTAAAATCGTAAAGGGCTCGTATTGTTTGTTTGGATTTCCAACAAATGGCCAAGGCTAAGGAACTTCTTTAATCCGAATGGGTACGCCTCTGGAAGAACGTCCCGAGAACCTAACCGAATTTCTTCCAGCACAGTGCCGGGTTACCTCTGTAACTAGGTAACTAACTGTTACGAGTATGTCATCCCCCGGTCGCAACCAACCTTTATCGAGGTGCCTCAAATTCCAACAACCACATAATTAAAATATCGGGGCTCCATACCAAAATACCACTTTTATCCGGTAGGAAATGCACATACCCTTAGGGCCGCGAAACCCATAACCTTGTCGCATCCTACCTGTTTTTGACCATTTCGTGGGGTGTGAGGTTCGATGAAGTCTCGTCCCACAAAGCTACGCTTTACACAAAAGCCATGCTTCGATCAATCAATGCTCAGCACTTAGCATGCCACGTTACCAAATTGTGAATATATCACTAATAACTATTAACTACATAACCTCTGAGCTCGTACGTCTCAAAGAAAGGTGTTAAGCTAAGAGAATAAATTCTCCCCCACTAACAGAAATGTATTTGATAGAAACCAGCTTTATATCTCAAAGTGTAATGTTAGATATACATCCATACAAGTCCATCCTGGGTCTGAATGGAACCGAAGGCACTTCGTCCAATTAAGGAAAGAAGTCCTTGCAAATCCGAATACCCCAATCTCGTCCGGACTCCCCGTCACATAGGGTAATCTCCATACCGGAGCAACTCGGTGCAGAGACAATCGACAGGCAATCCTTTCGTTTTCGAAAATACCCGGTCTTCAACCACCGTCTTCAAATGCAATTCCATTCCATCGTATCATTATTCGAAATGTGTTTTCAACTTAATGTCCTTCCCCAGCCTTTCCGAATAATGAGCGCTTATTTAAAACATGTGGATACATTCGAATTTTAATTAAGTCACAACTTATTTTTCAAAACCTTTCCTTTTGAATGGTTTAAACAAATTTCCATTTTTAATCTTTTAAACAAAAGATCCACTTTTTATAATTCAATGCAGAACATTATACTTACACAGCAATGCATCACAGATAAATAACTTACATTTCTCACAGCTCAATCCAAAGCAATTTATATCACATAATATTACAGATTAACATACTAGAGATATAAATCAATCCAAGCATTCAGTATAATTAATCATCCATAAACAAGATTAGTTAATCATATAATTTATAATTAATTTAATTTAAGCCAAATAAATTAATTACTTATGAATAAATTACCTAACCCTGCTTAATTAATATTAATTAATTAGAAACCATTTGTTATTATTTTAACTAATTAATGAAATTAATTAATCATCCTTAATTACTTATATTAATTATCCTATAATTACTGGTCAATTATCCTTTAATTAATTATCCTTTAATCATTAATTAATTAACCTTTAATTATTAATTAATTAATTATTCTTTAATTACTTTCATTAATTAATTAATCTATAATTACACAAAAACCTTAATTAATTAAAAGATAAACCACTTATCTTAATTAATTACTTAATTATCATTCAAATTTTATTTAATAACCCTTAGAAATAATTTATTATTAACCTATAAATTAACTTAAGACTCTTAAGTTAATTTAATTAAAAACACTTGTTCGTCGACGGAAATTCAGTCGGTTTAGAAACCCGTCGAACGAATTTTGAAATAAAATTTATACCGCAAGCGCACGATGTACGAATGTAGCACGTGGCGAATACGGGTCGATTCGTAGGGAATTGATGATTTTAAAAATTCTATTCAATCAAATTAAATCAAAGTTGAAGAGAATGTTAAGCTAGAAAATTAGAAAATTAGCTAACTAACTAAAAGAAAAGGGATGCAAATATAAGAGTTAAATGACAATTTAGAGAATAAGTCCACTCTCTAGATCATGTAGTTCAACATATATGAAATCATGATCTCTCTTTTATGGTCATTAGTTAGTTTATTGATGTGTTTATCATAAGTATGACCTATTTGTGCTATTAATTAGCTCAACATAAGCCATCAAACTATAACACACCCCTTAAACAACTTTTAACTCTCATGAAAAATGACAATGAAAATGAAAATGAAATCTATTTTAAGTATTGCCTATTAACTATTGATTAGAAACATAGACCATCAAATTTTAATTTCAAATCACTTTCTTTTGCCATAATCATAATTTGATGAAGAGGCAATTAGTGTTAGTGATTGTTTAAGCATAGCCTATTTGGTGTCAACAATATAGGCTATCAAATTCAAAGAAAAAACAACAATTAAACCACTTCATTGATCATCATTAAGCACAAAAAGAGAGCATGAATTAACAAATAGTTGAAGCTACATAATTATAGAGCTTCATTACCCCTAAATTGAAGGAGTTTAGCCTCTCATATTTGTCATTTGATTAACAAATGTAGCTAGCAACATAAAAGAAAAAATAAAGAAAAATGAAAGCAAATGAAAAGAAAACTATTCTACTTGCATAAAAATAAATCTACACTACTAGCATGAAAGGAAATGAACATGTAAGTAATAGGAAACACTAATTAACATTGCATAAAAAGAAAAGAAAATTACATAAAATAAAAATGGCTAAGTAGCCATGAAAAGTGAAGGAGAGCTTTCTTTTATTTGATATAAACTAAACTAAAGAGAAGGAGGCCTTAGAGAGACTAAGAGAAGAGATAGAGGATACATGAAACATATGGGTATTTATACATGTATGAAACCCTAATTCACTTTTTGGGGAATGCCGAAAATGCCCTTTAGGAAGTGTGGAGGCCAAGTAACCATTAACATGTCTTAATCCCTCATTAAGTGTACATGAAACCATTAACTCCATAAGCATGTGCATTAGCCTTTAATTTGTACATTAAGGTAGGCGGGTAGGTGGGGTCCTCCATGATCTTCACTTTGAATTATTTCAATCTTCATTCCTTTATATTCTTTGTGCATGCATATTCCTTCATGAAACCACTCCTATTTGAGACCATTTTCCTACAAAAATATATATAAATTTCCAATCAATTTTTCTCAAAGAAATATATGCACTTAAATGACCGTTTTTCTCCTATATGAAGATGAATATGTGAAAATTTGGAATTAATATGAATTTTGGTTAAAACAAGTTAAAATACTCAATATGATCATTTATTTAATTTAAATAGAATAAATATGGTGGTAAAAATATACACATTTACGTGCACATCAACTCTTAAGTTAATTTAATTAAAAACACTTCGTCTTCTTAATTAACTACTTAATTACAATATTAAATTTATTTAAAACAAACTTTAAAATAAAGGTTATATATATATTATAACAATTTGAACTTAATTAATTTCAAATAATTTATTTTAAAACCTTTAATTAATTCCAAACTTAAATAAACACATATTATATAAAAGAATTAGTTTAAGAAAATTGGTAAAACTTGATTTTATTTAAACTTTTAAAACTTGTAAATATACTTTTAGATTTCTGAATCGAGTCGAACCCAGTGCCAATCCCGAGCCCAACTCGAGAAATCCTTTTTTTAACTTCGTTTTGATTTAAATTTTAAAACTATTGCAACCTGCTAAACCCACGCGAACACACCCGAACCCTTACTCGAGCCATCACCACATTTCCCTGAGTCAAAACTCGAGACCAACTTCTCCTTCCCAAACCCACAGACACACAGATGCACGAACATGTGCACAAGCGATCGCCAACGTTTTGGTCATCAATGCCATCGCCGGCAAGTCGACCTCTACCACATTTCCCCTGTTCAAAATTTACGAACAATCATGACAACGAAATCGAGCTACCTGAACAACGACATGCACCAACTCCTAGTCCAAAGATCCTCCATGCACAACCACCTTCGACCACCAGAATTTCCCAAAACTCGCCAGAAACTTCGCCGTAGACCCACGCACCTGTTCCCCTTGCTCCGGTCAATCCCATGCATTGACGATGTTGAAATCGCCTGGAAACCAATGTCAACCAAACCCGATCTAAAACCCTACAAAGACGTCGCGCCACCATCACGCAAATCCTCCGATCATTTTTCCCGAGATCGCCGACCTCCAAGCTACCTTCAGCAGCGATCCCAAGACCCATGACTTCGCCGATCGCCAGAAATCAAGGAAAAATCAATTCCGTTCATCTCAAAAATTCTCTCCCAACCTAAACTTAAAAATCAAGATATTATCATTAAAAATCACCATTTTCAAATACGAATCAGATTATATAATTAAAACAAGGAATTTAGATACCTGATTTTCCGACTTTAAATGACTTTTCACTGTAATTCTCTTCTACCAGTAAATCTACTTGTTATTTTTGCTCAAAAATAATTTTAAAATTAAGGTCCTGTTAATTCTAACACAAATTATTTAAACATCATCAGTTAAAAGAGATTAGAGGAAGAGGAATTGAATTTTTAACTTAATCTTAGCCTGTAAATTTTGAACAGGGGTATGTATGCTTGTACACAGACATGCACACATCAATCTACATATATATATACGCACATGCAGACATATTTTACATCCATACAAACATTTTTCACCACATACCTCAAATATCAATCACAAATATCAAGATATATGAAAAGATTCAAATTTAATATGTTAGTTTACTCACAGGAATGTTGAACAGATGAGCTTTTGCAAATTGGAAATGTTTTGGTTTTGAAAACTGAAACTTTGGTTTTGATCTGCAACTCGATTTTGATTTGCTTGATGTTTAAGATGCTTCAAGTTTGAAGTTTGTAAGAGATTTGTTTGCACAAAGTTTTTATTTTGTGGTTCATAGCTTTTTCTGGTTTTTGTTTTGAATAGAAAGAAAATGAGAAAAAGAGGAGTATAGATGTGTGTGTGTGTATAATCTTGTTTTCCTTCTATTTATTATTTTAAAAATAAAAAGAAACTAATGACACTTTATAATTGCATGTTAAAATTGTTACACTTGTTTAATGCATGTATTTTATGTCTTCTTATGTTTTTATATTAATATATATGTTTTCATTAATTTATATTATATGTTTAATTTTAAAAGAAAGTGTATTAAATCTTTTATTAGATCTTATTTTTTAGCTTAAGCTATTATATCTTAAATTAATTAATATTTATCTATAGTGTTAAAATATAGAATTTTTAACTTTAAATATCCTTTTAGAATTATTATTAAATCAAGTTTATTTTTAAGACATTTATTTTTGAATTTCAAATCAAAATTCTATTTACAATATATATATATATAAACAAACACATATCTTATTTGTTTTGTTGAAAAAATATTCAAACTAGTTCACAAATTTAATTCTAAAAATTATATTAATTACGAAATTAAATTTGGCTCAAAAATGGATCGTTACAATAGTATAAACGATTGCAGGCACTTGAAGGATGAGATTGAAGGATATATCCGGAACGGCATGCTATTGCAGCACGTGAAAAGGCGAACAGCGGCATTGGAGCAGGAGCGACGACCAACCACACCAAATGAGGACGGCTCCGGATATAGGCATCGTCAGCTTATCATCAATTGACTGGAGTAATGACAAATAAGTAGCAAACTTCACGCCAGCACGGTTAAGTCACTTACACATGTATGGGATCACAAACGTTCCTCGGGCATGCTTTGGGACGACTATAAATCACAACAGTGGAGGGGTTTGCACTTTGACGTTCTGTTTTGCTTTTACTTTCTATGTTTTGCATCTGGAATTGATTTGGTTAAACATTTCTATTATAAGACTCATTTGAATGTAATTATGTGTTTATGATTTCAAAATACGACCACGAACGGTCACAATTTGCCATGAATGGCACACGACCACGAACGATCACAATTCGCCACGAACGACACCCGACCACGAAAGGTCATCATTCGCCACGAACGGCACCCGACCTCGAACGATTATAACTCGCCACGAACAGCATATGACCTCGAACCGTCACATACCGAACCAAACGGCATACGATCTCGAACAATCGTTGTTCACAGTCAGGTAAGATTATCAATCTGTTTACAGGTCATTAACAGGATATGAACATCCAGCTTATGGGACTGCGAAACACACATTCCTATCGCAAGGTATATTTTGGGGGGCAAAGTGTTAACCCGCATTTTGGCAAGGCAAACAGGCGAATTTAACCCAAACAACTGCACAAAACATAGTATAGTCAACGAAAAAACAGCGCAAGATGTCTAAAATATGGTTTCAACAAAGATCGAGTCGTTCAAGTGCTTGGAGTCTACTCCGAGTCACTTTCGTGTTTGCTTTGGGTTTTCAGGCATGCTGCTTCGGGTCAGAGAAGGGTTTACTTCAGATCTTTGATGGATTAACATGTTTTACAAGTCACTTCGAGTCGCCAAGCACCTTGCTTCGAGTCACTGGAGTCTGGAGAGTCTACTTCGGGTCAAGGAGCGGCTACTCCGAGTCAGAGCCATGGATCGATTAGTAGCCAAGGTCCCCATCATCTTGTATACATCCTATTCGTATCCATCAAGTTTGCACTCGTTTCTTTTGTATCCATCAGGTATATGCATCTCTCAGATTGATCAAGGTCATTCACTTCGTATCGATCCATGTTGATACATGTTTCGTATTGATCAACCAGATGATCGATACGAAACCAACTCTTCCTATCGATATGAAGCAGCCCATAGTCATTCACTTCGTATCGATCCATGTTGATGTATGTTTCGTATTGATCAACCAGATGATCGGTACAAAACCATCACTTTCCATCAATACGAAGCCAAGCCAAATGATCGATACGAAGAGTACATACCAGCATTGATACGAAAGGAATGACACATGATCGATACGCAGAAGGCAATGTCAACTCGGCATAAAAAGTAGATCACTCCTAGACTATCGCTTCACGTCACCCTGATCGATATGCGTGGCATCGATACGAATGGCTATCGAGATGAAGTGATCAATACGAACTCAGCAACCTATTGCAAATTCAAATTTGGATCGATCATAACTCAAAATCTACATGTCCAAATGCCTCAAATTTTCATCATAGCTTGTACCACCACAAGAACGTTTGTGATCGATCCCATCACTATTGGATCGATTTTGGATCGATACGAAGTGTGTAGGGATTGATCAGGGATCGATCCCAAACGACCCCTGATCGATTTGGTGGGCCCACTCATGTGTGAGAAGAGGTTTCTAAGATTCAGGTCATATTTTTTCAGCTTACGCCTATAAATAGCGGCCCAGTGCCAACAGAAAGGAGACTTTTGGTTCTTCTACGCAGTTACTCTGCTAGAATTCCATTGTAACTTGAATATTATCACTTGTACTATTGTAATTCAGTTGAGAATCATCAATAAAATAGCGAATCTTCAAAATGGACGTAGGCCACAACGTCGAACCACTATAAATTTTTATCTTCCTATTACTTACTTTTTTGGAATTTTGAGTGCTCTTCACATTTATATTCTCTACATATTGTTTATCTGTGGTTGTGACTTGGTGCTTCGATCTGCAATTGAGTGTTTATGACCAATTTTGACGCAAACAATAATCATATCTAAAAAACATTACACGTAAAAGAAACATAAAGAATAGTGTAAATATGTTGAGTTAGATCAGAGGTCAATAGAAATACATAATGATGTAGCTATGATGGATATATGTAAATAATTGTGATGTTAATGTACATGTAAGTAAAAAAGTTTCAAAATGAATGTAAATGTTACCTTTTCTTTTTCACGTCTCTAGTAGAGAGTAGATCATTTATATCAACTTGAAAAGCTAGTATACCTAAGCCAAGATTTCTGAGTTAAGCAACATAAACATAAAGAAATTCAAGCAAATTGTAGCTAACCAAGTGTAAATGCAAGCCACTCTTGTCTGAACTCTGCAAGATTGCATATTCACTATACCGGGACATTCACTATCCAACATCAGGATAAAAAATAAAGATATATTTACATGTAATGATGATAAAACTTCATCGGGCTGGTCTATTTATAATATGTGTAGTCCAAGTGTTTTTGAAGCTTGGCTAACTTAAAAGGGGAAAAAAACCAACTTAAAAGTATCTACGACTAGCAATAATGACTTGGCATTCTGTAGATACTATCTTAAAAGCTAACTTGGAATCAAATTTTACAAAATCAAAAAAATTAAAATAATAAAGAAAACTTAATGAAGAGAAGAACTTGTAAAAATATATATACCATCACTTCCTCCACCATTGTGGTACTATTGCGACCTCTTATATATCCACACATAAATCATAGCAATTCTTTGTAACAATTCTTTGCAGAATTAAGTTTAAATTATTATTTCAATTCATCCACATTAAATAAATGGTTGCCAACTAATCGTTTGAGTTGAATTCGCGGATTTTTATATCCAGATATTAGTTTTAAAATATTAAAAGTAAAAGCTTGAGTGTTTATATCAAGGAGTGGTAGAATGAATGATAGGTATATAGGTACTTTCAACGCATCACTATGAAGAATCTTTAGTAATAGTTGTAATACCTTTGGTGACACACTTTTTTGGTGTCAACGTGAACTATCAAAAATGCCCCTCTACAGTATTAACAAATTTCAATATTGCTTGAAAATAGGATCTAACAGTTAAACTTATCTGATATTAAAAAATATTAATATCCCTTAAAAATAAAATCTAACGGTTAAGCTTCTTTATAAATTCAAAATGTCCATCAACACTTACAAATAGCGTCTAAAAAATAAATATTTTTTCTTTACTTAACTACAAATTCATTGTTTATTAATTAATAATACAAATAAAATTCAAACTAACAAAAAAAATAGATGTTGCAACTTAAAAATAAAAATTTTAATTAACTACACATTATTTCAACGAAAATACATGGTTAAATATTTGTGCAAACCATTTTTTCTTAAACGTGTTAATCATATATAATCTGTAAAAAAATAATTCACACATGAGACACATGACATTATCACGCGCGAAGCGCGTGCCGTAACGCTAATAATTGCTTTTAATACATGAAATAAGTTTCGGTACTGACCTGCCCTTTCGTATTTTCTGTTACACCAAAGAAGAGTAGAAGACGAAAAGGAGTGCCACGAAACCCAACATCAGACCTGAGCTGTTTCTCCATGTAACGTCGACAAGTCTCAAGGGAAAAGCTTGGCATCATTAACCAAAAAAAAAGTTGGAGGTCGAATAGCAGCCTACACAAATGAATATGAACATTACAAATAAAATAGATATCTTGTTTTGATTCGTCATATGAGGAGAGTACTCGTAATTTGTTAAGCAAAAATCAAAATCGGCACAATCAAATAATAAGATTACAACTATATGGATCATCACTATGATGATCGCCAAAATATGAAAGGAAAAGTACAATCAAATAATAAGATTACAATTATATGACTAGTCATGAATGAACTACACTAATTTATGGTATTATGAGCTGCTATAGCTGCATGAAAGAGGGTGAGAAGTAGCTGTTACACGCCAGGGAGTGAGATGAATTAGCTGATGCATGTGGGCAAATTGCTGTTAACGCTGAATGAAATTAGATCGGTGCAAGGGCCTGTATAATCTCTGTAGCTAATTTACAGAGTTGAAACCGAAATGTTGGTGCTATAATGTGAGGCACCAAGCTGGGATGAGTTGCTGAAGCAACAAGCCATGTCCCAGAATTTCAGTTGCAATGAAGAGCTGGGTGGGATATGCCAAGATTGCTGCGATAACAAGCTTGAAGGGGTTGAAAGGACAAAAGTGTACGATGATGCTGCACTATGCAAGAAGAGCTGAAACTGTAGGAAGCTCTTTAGTGTGTGCTGAAGCGAAGATATGGTGGCCAGCAAGTGATGGTATGATATGTTGAAGAGATGAAGAGAACGTGTTGTAGGGTAAGCAGCGATGTGTTAAGCTTGTGAATCTTTGTAGTGTTGTGAGGTAGCGGCCTAGTATAGATGTAAGAATCAAGTTGAACAGCCTGCAAGTGTCCAGAGGACTTTGACCAGATGAAGAGGCCGACTGAAATGATGGTGGCCGATCAGGCTGAGATAGTCAGAGCACTGAGGAAAGTGCTTGCACGCCTGCAAAAATAAATGCATACATATTTATGCATGAACGGATCTATGCATGTATGAGGCTATACTGATAGCAATGGAGGATAATGTGGTTATACCTGTTTGTGAGTTTTAAAGACATTATAGCTATATAAGTGTGTTTATAGCACAAGAAATTTATAATACAGATATCTGCAAGCATAAAATTTATAATACAAATATTCCTTGAACCTTATACTTATTTCTAGCACAATAAATTCACCTGTGAAACATAAAAAACTCGGCCTCCCCTGCCACCTCTGGTTCTTGGTGGATGCTGGACCAGCTTATTCACCCGATGATCAAAAGAGATTCCCAGAAAAATAGGACCTGAGAGAGTCCCCGTCGGAAGGGCGAATAAGAGATTCTGTTGTGTCTACTTGTGATGTGCATGACCCGAACAAGGAGATGTCTAGCCAATCAGAGGAGTTGTTGCACAGCGGTGCTAGCCTTCTAGATCTCTCTTTTTCAAATGTACTAGCAGCATTTATAATCTTATCAACACTTTGGCCAGTGATGCAGATGAATAAACAATTGGTGCCCAATTTAGTATTTGGAGCTTCTCCTTGACATCTTATTCATAGTATATAGTAGTCAGTGTTACAAAATAAAGAGAATGGAGACCGTTAGGGAGAGAGAACAACTTTATTGAATTGAGATATATATCTTACAATACAATCAAGCTCCATATTTATAGACTACTTATGCAGTGCAGATTACAATAATGCCCTTTCTAATTAGCATATTCATCCCTATTATTAATGTATATTACAACACTCCTCCTTGAATATGCGTATGTAAAGATGATAAGAGTAATTGCCTCATTAAAAACCTTGTTATGAAAAACCCAGTGGGAAAAAATCATAAATAAGGAAAAGAGTACAACATGATTTCATATTTAAGTAATATATATTTTATAATGTTACTACGAGAGTTGATTCTTTTGGATCAAGATAATGCCTTATTATAACCTTACTAATAAAAACCCAGTGGGAAAAAAATATTAGTGAAGGAAAAAGATTACATTATAGCGTATTTCATACGCTCCCCCTGAATTATAACCCATTATTCAATTAGTTTGTTGATGCAGCCGACGCATACCAATTTTGTACACCATCTTCTGAAATATTGATTTTGGAAGCGCCTTCGTGAATAAATCCGCCGGATTTTCTTGTGATCGGATTTGTTTCACTTCTATCTTATTATCCTTTTGTAGCTCATGTGTGAAGAAAAATTTAGCAGAAATGTGTTTCGTCCTATCACCTTAATGTAACCCGCTTGAATTTGAGCTACACAAGCTGCATTGTCTTCATAAATAATGGTTGACCTTTCCGTTACTGATGGAAGTTGGCAGTTTTTTCAAATATGCTCAATCAGTGATCTTAGCCAAATACATTCTTTACTTGCTTTATGTAGTGCTAGTATTTCAGAGTGATTGTATGATGTTGCTACCAATGTTTGTTTTGTAGATCGCCACGAAATTGTTGCATTGCTGTTATTAAATACATATCCAGTTTGTGATCTTGCTTTATGTGGGTCAGAAAGATAACCTGCATCAGCATAGTCAACTAGATTTGGATTATTGCCTGTGTTAGGGTAAAGTAAACCCAAATTTGTCGTTCCACGAATATATCTCATGATATGTTTTATACCATTCCAGTGTCTTTTTGTTGGTTCTGAACTGTATCTTGTTAGAAGATTTACTGAAAATGCAATATCTGGTCTTGTGCATTGGGCCAAATATAATAATGCACCAATGACACTAAGATATGGCACTTCCGGGCCAAGCACATTCTCATCTTCTTCTTTTGGGCGGTAAGGGTCCTTTTTAATATCTAAAGATCTAACAACCATTGGCGTACTAAGTGGATATGTTTTATCCATTTGAAAACGCTTTAGAATTTTCTCAATGTAGTTTGATTGATGGATTAATATGCCATTAGTACTATGCTCAATCTATAGACCGAGACAGTGCTTAGTTTTGCCAAGATCTTTAATTTCAAATTCCTTCTTTAAATAATTTATTGTTTCATCAATCTCTTTTGGAGTCCCAATCAAATTTATGTCATCAGCATAAACTGCTAAGATAGCTAATCCCTTTACCGATTTCTTTATAAAGACACATGGACAAATGTGATTGTTTTTGTATCCTTCTTTTACCAAATATTTACTAAGACGGTTATACCACATCCTTTCAGATTGTTTCAACCCATATAGTGATCGTCTTAGTCTTAATGAGTACATGGACTTTGATTTTGCTTCAGGCAATTTATATCCATCTGGAATTTTCATGTAAATGTTGGTATCTAATTCACCATAAAGATAAGCTGTCACAACATCCGTTAATCTTATATCGAGTTTTTCAGAAACTACAAGGCTTATCAAATAACGGAATGTTATGACATCCATGACAGGGGAGTAAGTTTTCTTAAAGTTAAAACCTGGTCTCTGCAGGAAACCTTGTGCGACAAGTCGTGCCTTGTACCTCACGACTTCATTTTTATCATTTCGTTTCCTAGCGAATACCCATTTATAACCTACTGGTTTAACATTTTCTGGTGTTTTCTCTATTGGTCCAAATACACCACGTTTTTGAAGTGAATCTAGCTCCACTTGGATAGCATCTTTCCATTTTGGCCAATCGTGTCTTTTTCTACATTCATTTATGCTATTTGGTTCATTATCATCATTCTCATTATTCTCATTATGGTCACGACTTTCAATTATTTCAGTAGCTACTGCGAATAAGAATACATCATCAATTATTATTTTACTTCGATCCCATATTTCTCCGTAGTTCGTATAAAATATTGAGATCTCATTATTATTAGCTACCATTTTATCGTTGGAATCTTCTTTTATCTCTTCTGCAATAATATTTCCTTCCGCGCTTCTAGGAGAACTGGGATTTTCATTTGAGTGATCTTTTTGATCATTTATAACCTCTTCAGGAGGTTCCTTAATTAATGATTTTTCATTAGACTTTCTTTTTCTAGGCGCCTAGTCTTTTGAACCAATTGGTCTTCCACGTTTTTGTCTTGCTTTAGATTCATTTGCTGCTATATTTACTTTTGATCCTTCAGGGACATCAATTTTTGCTGGTGCATTTGCTGTTGGAATGTGAGATTTAGTTATTTTTGCAGTGTCACTAAATGCATCCGGCAGTTGATTTGCAATATTTTGAATATGCAAAATTCTTTGTACCTCATATTGACATTGTTTAGTACGTGGATCCAAATAAGACATAGATGGATTATTCCATGCTATTTCACGCCGTTCTACTGCAACGGTCTTTTCTCCCCCTAACGGCGGGAAGATTGTCTCATCAAATTTATAGTCTGAAAATCTTGCAGTGAAGACATCACCTGTAAGAGATTCAAGGTAACGAATTATCGATGGGGAATCAAATCCCACATAAATTCTCAACCGTCGTTGAGGACCCATTTTAGTACGAAGTGGGGGATTAATAGGTATATGCACAGCACAACCAAATTTTCGTAAATGTGAAATATTTGGTTGAAATCCAGTTAAGAGCTGTGATGGTGAAAGATGATGATAAGCTGTTGGTCTAATTTTAACCAATTTCGATGCATGCAAAATTGCATGCCCCCAAGCTGAAACGGGTAGTTTTGATTGCATAAGCAATGGTCTTGCAATAAGTTGCAAGCGCTTAATTAATGATTCTGCTAGACCATTTTAAGTATGAACATGAGCTACTGGATGTTCAATTTCAATCCCCAATGATAGACAATAATCATCAAATACTTGAGAAGTAAATTCTTCAGCATTATCTAGTCGAATCGATTTAATTTGATGATCAGGGAAGTATGCTCTCAATTTTATTATTTGAGCAAGTAGCTTGGCAAATGCCAAATTTCTTGTAGAAAGTAAACAGACATGTGACCAACGAGTTGATGCATCAATCAATACCATAAAATATTTGAATGGTCCACATTCAGGGTGGATGGGGCCACATATATCACCTTGAATTATTTGTAAAAATGTTGGAGATTCAGAAGTGATTTTACTATATGAAGGTCGAGTGATTAATTTTCCTTGTGCACATGGGGCACATAAGTAATCACTTGGTAAATTCAATTGGTTTGATAAATCATGTCCGTTTGAGTTTTTGGCAATTTTACGCATCACAGTTGATCCAGGATGACCCAAGCGATCATGCCAAAGAATCAATGTCTTTGTATTTGTGAGCTTCTGGCCCATGTTTATAGAGTGAGATTCAACTATGTCAATTTTTGTAAAATGTAAACCAGTTGAAATTGTACCAAATTTTTCTAGGATAAGCTTCTAGCTTTCAATTCAAGAAATAACACAAAGATATTCTTTGTTGTTTTCATTTATAGTTTCAATATGGTATCCATTCATTCTTATATCTTTGAAACTCAGCAAATTTCTTTTAGAGTTGCTTAAGTATAATGCATTCTGAATAAAGATATGCGTACCATTTGGTAATATTATATGGGCTCTTGCGGACCCGTCAATTATATTAGCAGATCTAGCTATAGTGGGGACTTTAGCTGAGAAATTTTCAGATAGTTCAGAGAAAAACTTCTGGTTTTTCAAAATTATATGAATAGTTGCACTATCTAGTAAGCATATATCATCACCCAAATGGCGTTCCATACCTTAAGAATTAAAGACAATGATTAGTCAATCATTAAAAATTTGTATGCATAAATAAATGTAATGTAAACAAACAAAGTAATATGATTAAAATAGGCTATTGATTAAAAACAACATCCACATTACACATTACTAGTACTGCAAAGGAAAATACAATTAAACGAACACAAACTTCAAACTGATTTATTGATGCAAGCTAATGAAATAAAACGAAAGTCACATAACAAACTTCAAGACATTTCTAATTGATCAACTCGGTCATATCATTGATCATTGCACTTAGATTTTGATCATTAATGAAATTTCCATTGTCATCTTCGAAGAAATCATCTAACTTCAGGTTAGTGTTTTCAGGTAACTTTTCGGCATTATTTGCCTCAATATTCTTCGAGCGATGATATTCTTCAACTGTTTTCTTTGATGATCTACATGTACGTGACCAGTGACCAGATCGTCCACATCTATAACAAACTTCCTCATAATGCCTTTTATTTTCTGAAGCTGAATCATTGTTCTTTATAGGCTCAATTTTCTTTTGTTGCTTTTTAAAGTTGGTGGTTTTGTTACCTTTAAAACCACCATAACCACCTCTGCTAGAGTTATATCCACGTCCACGATCATGTCCTCTACCTCGACCTCGACTCCTACCTCTTTCAGAGTGGGCTAAATTAGCATTAACTTCAGGTAATGCAGTTGAACCAGTTGGTCTTGAGGAATGATTTTTTATAAGCAATTCATTATTTTGTTCAGCAATTAGTAAGCATTCTATGAGTTCAGAATATTTTGTAAAATGACGCTCTCGATATTGCTGCTGCAGGAGTATATTCGAGGCATGAAATGTTGAGAAAGTCTTTTCAAGCATTTGTGCGACATCCACCTTTTCTCCACATAATTTCAGTTTAGAAGTGATTCTAAACATTGCAGAATTATATTCTCTTACAGACTTAAAGTCCTGAAACCTCAGGTTCAACCACTCTTGCCTAGTGTTTGAAAGTATGACCGTCTTCTGGTGGTCATAACGCTCCTTCAGGGAGTTCCATAAGTGGAGAGGATCTTTTTCAGTCAAATATTCTGTTTTTAGATCGTCATGGATATGACGTCTAAAAAATATTAGAGCTTTTGCCTTGTCCTGCTGGGACATAGTATTACCATTTTTAATGGCATTTTCTAAGCATTGAGATTGCAAATAAATCTCAGCATCCAGTATCCATGATAAGTAGTTGTCTCCAGATATATCCAAAGCTTTAAATTCAAGCTTGGCGATGTTTGTCATTTTGTGAACTGTTCATAAAATAAATTGCATAAGGTGAAAATATTCGCCACAACAGCATTCACTATTTGTTTGTTTCCAGCTAAAAAAAAGAAAAAAAAAATGGAAAGTCTTCATTCATGGTATCAAACAACTATACAAAAAAAAATTGTATCAACGAAACCAAACATTTGGATTTTTGTAACTTTCATGTATTTATCAAATAAGAAAGGAAAGTCAGCTTTTGCGTATATTCCATTCCAAACTTTTGAATTTTATTTGGCAATAGATCCGCAAAGGAAAAATAATAATAATAATATTGAATTTAAAAGCCAAAGAATAAAAATAAGAGTGATACAAGAAAATACATGAAAAATATAGAAGCGAACCCCAAACTAGCATGTGCTAACTTGATAGCTTTATCAAAAAAAATACGATATTGACAATTACCTTTTTGGAGAGAGGAAAAGTAACGAGTTTATAAAGAAATGCAAGAACAATTCCTTTACCTGCTGTTTTAAAGGAAATAAGAAATATAATGTATGTAGATATATTCTAAAAGACTCGTCTGCACTAATATATATAATAGGATTTTGAATATAAATAGCCTTAGAATTGGAATGGTCAGAAGAGAAACAGTCAGAGTAATTAATATTTAATTACTTGCTGAGAAGTTGGAAAGTTTGAAGGTGAACAGGTTGAGATCAATAATTAATTCGCATTTCTTCGTGCTGATAACGTGTTACAAAATAAAGAGAATGGAGACCATTAGGGAGAGAGAACAATTTTATTGAATTGAGATATATATCTTACAATACAATCAAGCTCTATATTTATAGACTACTTATGCAGTGCAGATTACAATAATGCCCTTTCTTATTTAGCATATTCATTCCTATTATTAATGTATATTACAACAGTAAGTTGATTTTTGCTTCGTATACTGTCCTATTTGTTTGGTATAGTATAAATTTAGTGCCTTGGTTAGGTTTTAGAAGTCTGGTCTCTTGGTCACACTGTATTGGGAATTCAGAACATTTTTTCACGTAATCTTAAACCCCAACATATCCTTACAGATAATGTATCCATTTTTAAAAACTGATAAATATATTCAGCAGCATTCAGGAGCTAATAAATCTTAGTACATGTACTGATTATGGTTTTATCCAGTCATAAATACATTTAGCACTGTCATGAAAATTTGAACTAATTTATCAATGCAAATAATAAAATCACTGATTAGTTACTATTTGAAAAATGAGAAATATTTCAAATTTGACAACTTGCAACATTGCATACCTCTAGCAAGCACACTTCAGCACAACAATTCATCACTTCCATATCAGTATCCTGCAGCAGCATCGAGTATCCCCAGTTCGAACTCTCCAGCTACTCGTAGAATCATGGAAGTCCTCCACACCACATTCTGTATGCTGCACACTACAGTACGCACTCTTCTTCCCCAACCATGCTCAGCCTATCTACAATGCTTCCGTTGTTATAAGGATACACATTCTCGCTGTTGCGTCTCAATTTTCTCAGACCTTGCATGGTCACATGCTTCAGCATTTTCACATACCCAAACATTGATGCATCAGCTGCCCTTAAGGTTCTCTTTTACATGCTTTGCTCTCTTTGCTTGCTACAAGCGCTGAAAGGAACAAATAACTTCTAGGATTCTATTGCTTTTCAACATCACACACTGCATTATGTTTGCTGATCCAACTGTACTACAGAGATGCATGGATTTTGCAAGTTGAAGTGAGGGCAGCTGATGGCAATAAGTGCAATGGTTATATATGTAGAGCACATGACCTTCTACCAATGAATTGCAATGCCTGTACATTCCTGCAAATCTGGACAGCAAGCACACTCGTCGTCTGCCCCTGCACATCACTTTGTCCATTACTTGCTGCCTCACTTCGTCCATGACACATCGAGGCTCTCATTGATTGCGGGGCTCTTGCACTTTTCACCAACATTCCAAATGAACAATGGTTCACAGCTCTCTCTGATTTTATGTTCTATGCATACTAATAATGTAGCTAGATAAAATACGTCTGTATGACATATCTTATGGTCATCTATGATGATCTCATCTGTATTTGTTTTTATATGTTCTTGTAGGCACTTGATGGCAATTTATTAATAAAAATGAGTGCTCTCCTCTGTAGAGGATCACTCTTCCATCAAAAAGAAAAAAGAAAATATATCAAACTGACAAACTAATTTCATTGAACTCAAGTGATACTTCTATTACCACTCTACTCTGTTGGTCAAGTAGAAAGATTAATAACCCAGTTTTACAAAGTTTCAACACATCAAATTGTTTAGCTTGTCTGCACAAATTCTAATTTAAGCAGACATAGTACAAGGCTTTGTGTTTATTCAGCCATTTTCCAAATGGGACAAATTTTTTAACTTTTTGCTCCCGTGTCACAAACTATATAGCACAAAACATGCAACTTATGAACAATAAATACAATCACTTAATGGATTCAAATAAGAACATTAAGCCCCTACTAGTCCCATGTACATCTGCAACTGACACAAACATCAAATATTTTCATAAAATATAAGTTTACCACTAAGATTGAAACCTCCCCACTAAATTTGAAGCTTTTCCATATATATCATCCAACCTGAGTAAAAACATTATGAGAATGAATATCACAATAAGAAAATATAGATATATGGTAATAAATATTCGAAAATAAAGCTAACTAATTCAATAGTTCTGGAAGTTAAAATTTTCACCATGATGGGAAAAATGTTAACAAAAGGGAAGGATGTTCGATTTTTTTTTCTTATTTACCTGAATCTACTTCTATTGTGCTAACGGTCCTTCAATTTGGCTCAACTGAAGTAGTGCAGAGGTGACGTGGTGATTGAACTTTTGAGGGGGAAGAATTAGTCTTTGGCGTGGTGATTTAATAACGGCGAAGTGGGAAGGGAAAATGAAGTTGAAGGGGGTAATGTTTTCGAGAAAAGAGTCACGTGTCCCATTTTCAACGTTGTTCCATATAGAAATGAATATGTAATTTTAATCTTTGTTTTTTCAAAAATAAAAAACGTAAGGTGACTTGCATTTATCTGATAGAAAATGCAAGTTAACTTGCACTTTTATGTTTCTAAAATCTTTTCCGAAATTTTCAAAGTTTAAAAATTTTGAAAATTGCAAGTTATTTTGCACTTTCTATCGGAAAAACGCAAGCTAGTTCGCGCTTTTTAATTTTGACTTTTTTAATTTTTGAAAAGCGCAAGGTAATTTGATTTTTTAATCAGGAAAGCGTAAGCTAATTTGCGATTTCTGATTTTGAAATTTTTAAAAATCGCAAGCTAATTTGCACTTTCTGATTTAGAAAAAACAGAGACCTAATTAACATACTTATTTCTACATACACTTTTTTTGTAACAACATCAGAAACATGGACCTTTCGTGCATAGCCCCTAAGGTTTTTCATTGTTGCAGAGGGGGGAAATGTAAACCCTACGTATTTTATTTTCTTTACGTTGGATTTTGAGGAAAAAAACATTAATGTTTAATTTAACTCAAATATTTGCTAAAAAGAATTCATTAATGAATGTGACCATCTAAATGTCAATCCTTATGCTATATTTCCCATAAAAAATAGATAATACATCAATGCGTTTCTGAAAAAAATTATTTTATAATTTTTAGTTTTCAGTTTCTTTTGAATGTAGATGATTGTTTATTTCAATTTTTTAAAACAATTTAAAACTTTATTAAATATTTGTTTGCGTCAAAATTGCTCACAAACACTCAATTGCCAATGAAAGCACCAGTTCACAATCACAGATTACAGATAACAAGTATGTAGAGAATAAAAAATTAAGAACACTCAAAAAATTTAAATGAAAGCAGTAAAGAACACAAAATTTATAGTGGTTCGGCAATCCAGCTTACGTCCACTTTGAAGTTGATAATTTTACTGAAGTTTGCTTGCTAATTACAACGAGTTACAACTGATTATTACAGCAAAATCCGAGTATAATGATGAATCTGGCAGAGTCTGGACGTAGAAGAGCCAAAAGTTCCTTTTTCCTTAGGCTTTGGGCTGCTATGTATAGGCGCAGGATGCAAATATCTCACTCAGATCTCGGGAGACATCTTCTGGCATGTGGGTGGACCAACGCGATCGATCCTATGTGACTTCGACTCGATCCGTGGTCGATACGAACGAATTTCGTATCTATCAAGATTTGATCCAATCGAGTCGAAATTTGGCAGGAACATCCTTTAGGTTGTACGTAAGATCCTGTGAAAATTTCATAGCATTTGGACTTGTGGATTGCAAGTTATGATCGATGCAAGATTGCGCTCCTCGTATGTTACTTTCTTCGAATCGATACTTGTTCGTATCAATCATTTCGACTCGATGTTGAGCATGTGCCATCGACTTGATGTAGCGCTTGATTTTTGGATCGCTTCTCTTTCGATGCCGAGTTGACCGAGTCACCCCAAGGTTCTCGCCTTGTTCATATCGATCGTGACCGTGCTGTTCGTATCGACCAGTGCCGAGTTGACCGACTCACCCCAAGGTTCTCGCCTTGTTCATATCGATCGTGACCGTGCTGTTTGTATCGACCAGTCACACTTCTTTGCTCGTATTGAGTGTGTGATCTTGTTCGACTCGATGCACCGCAGCCTTGTTCGTATCGATAATATTATGCTGTTCATATCAGTCGAATGTATCTTACTTCGCATCGACTTTTTGCGTGCCACTTCGTATCGAGGAGGGGTGTTGGTTTCATATCGTTCCGTGGTCGATCGATACGAAGTGAGTGTAAAACTTAATCGGTGCGAAATGGACACGGATGTTACAGACAATGGATACGAAGTACGATGCCTTCTCAGGGATGTAGGATGGTGGTCATTTGATGGATACGAGATGAGGACCATTCGATGGATACGAACTGTTGGAACTTGATCGATGCGAACAAAGCTATTAGGTGGATGGATACGAAGAGTGCAGTCCCCTTGATCAATACGAAGCCATGTGTTCCTGATGGATTCGAACAAGGCTCTTTGATTGATGGATACGAAATGAAACGCTCTGATGGATGTGATTAAGATGATTTCCTTAGATTACGTCGATCATATCTTGAGCATACGAACTCGGATTGACCTGAAATTTGGAACGATGGCTTTCATGGCTTTGCTGGTCATGTCATATAAATTGTAGCTTGATCGGGATTTGGACAAAATTTATCGATACCCATAGTGAACCTGTGCTTACTTGACATTCGGGATGAGCGGTCTTTGATCCTGCAGCCAATTCCTTGATATCTTGGCCTTGCCAAAAGGCGGAATAACAATAGCCTTGTTTCAATCGACTTCTAATCCTCACATCCATCCTTTCCAGCCAATTTGTTGATATCTCAGCCTTGACCAAAAGGCGGGATAATAATATTTTTGTTTTGAAGTAGAAAAGTTTTATTATTTTTCCTTACCAGCGGTATGCACATTCTATCCTTAATTATCTAAGAGATTTTGAGATTGCCAGTTTTGGCTGTCGATGATCGCAGCGGTTTTGATTGTTTTACTTGAAGTGTTGTTATAACCAGTCAATACATGCTTGAGAATTTAATATTCATCGGTTTTAAGTGTTTTTTATTATAGTATTAATTCATATATACCTTTGTATATATTCTCTCGGTTTGTGAAGATCAATTTTTCAATATAGTTAGCAGGGGTGTAATTAGAAAAAAAGTTAGAACCCTTCAAAACACCCCAATTTGATAGATCCAGAATTACCATCAAAATTATACTATACTAGTTTTCATTGGTTTTATAACCAAAAATAATCGGTGAGAAAAAAACTTACATGCATGGGTTATGACAACACATGAAATACAGAGTCGTCCAAAACCGATCAAAAACGGAAAAAAATACTCCCAAGAGGAGCCTAAATAGCATATATAGGCTAAAAAGTATATGTAAGCTAAAAATATGAGAAACGATCAACTATGGATAATATATGGGTTATGGTTGTTGGGGGCACCACGCAGTTGCAACATCATAGTTATTGGATGAGTGTATATATCTCATTTGATATGTAACATCCCGCCTTTTCGCACGCATTAAATCGACACACGTGCCAATTCAAACCATATGGAATGGTGGATTGTTATATGGTAAATAAGAAAAATAAGAAAGAAATAAAAAAATAGAATCTCACAGCGGAAGGATAAAATATAATAATCAAATATACAGTTCATAAAGCTGTTTACAGAATATTTAATTTTACTTATACAATATATATCAGAGTAGCACATACCAACGAATAAAAATCGATGCAGCGGAATACGGTGTGTAGTGGAACAATATAATATAATAATAATAATGAAATCTTCGCCTTCGTCCTCCAGAAATAAAGTCTTCGATCCTGAAATGCTGGGACTGGCCCGAGCGAATTGAAAAGACAAAACACTCGAGTCAGAACTAAAAGATCTTATGTAAGTTAAATCAATAGAAATAAACATGAGTGCAATAACTCAAAAGATGCTCGGGATTTACATCTCTTAAGGATCCGTTAAACTATTTATTATGTAGTATATTTCGCTATTATAATAGTGTCTATTAGTAAAATAAACTTACTTTTAAATAGCGTTAAGGCTTTACATTTTCCACCTTAACACACTTATATATTATCATAGTCTATACAGTACCGTAATCTCCCCCGTACTGGGCGTCGTCAGAGGGCACTGCATAGGTATGGTACAAAACCTAAATCGCGTAAGACGCGCTAGGGTAGGTGACACGACACAACTAGGCAATGTCAGGGTAGATATACCAATTGCTATCCGGGCTGGTGGTAACGCATAGCCGCAGCTACCGCCAACCTCGAGCCACACCCCAAATAAAAAAAATCAAAAGTGGCCACCGAATCAATCCAAAAGTCAAAGTATAAAATCGAAGGGATGTGTCGGATCAAAGGTGCTACCTCAATTGGCCCGAGAATCGCTCATGTTTTATCCACCTTATGCCAACTCACGGGAGTCGGGTCCACGTATTTACCTCAAAGGAAACGCCGCCACCATCCTACTTCATTCTGGAATCTCCACCGCGTACACGGTTGTCAAAGTGGTTTTCGGAGTTGGCAGAGAGTATGACAACTTCTGATTCCGGTTTCTTCAACAACCAAACGTTATTATAACACCGCGGTCTTTTCAAAATAGTTTATACTTTAAAAACCAGAATAAAATATCCATTTCAAACCATATAATTACGATATCATTTCCGTTTTAAAACCCAAATCACTATGATATCATTTTATTTCAAAATATAACCTTTTTCCATAATCATAGCACTTTCAAATCTATATACCATGAAACTCATAGCTTTGAAACATAACTTTTAATACTTAATGGTTTAAATATTATATTACTTTATATGAAAATAGCTTCTTAAATTTCCCAATAAATTCCAAATACCGATTTAAAACTCCAAATAAAACATTTAAATTCATATATTACAAAGCTTTAACTGTTCCACCATTTCAAAACTAATTCTTTGATAATTCCATAAATATCAAATTCAATTACCATTATTTAGATTTGAAATGGTTACTTAATAAATCCACTAAAATGTAAGTAAAACCTTTAACTTCAAACAGCTGGATATTCTTTAAATTTTTATTTAACTTGATATATTCATTTATCTTAACTTTATATTCGTCTAAAACACTTTAACCCAATCAAGTTATAAGAATCATACCCTTAATATCTCAACTTATATTTAAATTCCAAATCAAATTTGTTCAAGTACAATTCTTAAATAATTCAATTCAAACTAACGTCATTATTTATCTTCCAACTTAAATTTCACTTAAGTCATTTAAAATTCTATATATATAATACCTTAAATAGGTACTTACCCATATAATATAAACCATCAAACTCCATTATTAAACTCATTTTTATTAAACAATTTTATACATAGCTTAAATTCAAGAATTTAACTATATATATATATAATAATAATAATATTTATATAACATCAAAATTTGTATTTAACAAACCCCATATTTCTTTCCAAAACCATAGAAAACCACTTCAAAATATTTCTATATATAGACCGCAATGCCTGTATATAATTTTCTATCTTATGGTCAAGTGATACGGATATTTATCATTTCAATCCGCAATCTAAAAATAAAAATTTACGGTTATATATCGTTTCAAACCGCAATCCCGAATGAGATGAAAATGCACAATAACTTGCAGTATATAACAATATAAAGTACAGCATCCATTCATCCAATATCAACCATCAACCATTTATCGCAATCATCATCAAATTCACCAAGAGCATCAATATAGAACGGAAAATAAACAACATGTATTAAATAGCAGTTTAATTCAATAATAAATTTAATAACTGTTAACTGGCAGTTTATATGCAATGAATAATTAATTAACAAATTTAACTGGCAGTTTAAATGCAATGAATAAATTAAATAGTAATTTAATTTAAATAAATGAAATTAACTGAGATGATGATTAAAAATAAACCAAACAACTTTTAATAAATTTTAAATCACATCATATATCAATTTAATAAACATAAGAAATTTTAGAAGTTGTGAGTGGGTTAAAACACTCACCTTTTGAATTTAAATCCAAAAATTTCACAGTTTCCTAATCCGTCCAAACTAGCGTCAAAAAGTCTGGAATTTCATTACGATCCTAACAAAGAAAATTGCGTGCAAAAAGGAGTTCGTACGTAACAGTTATAGCGATTATTGTGATTGAAATTCAAATTTAAAAAAAAAACAAAAAAAACACAATCGCCTCCACCAAAATCAAGGCCACGTCAGCATCTCTTGCATCAGGAACGAAACACAATTTCACTACAGGTCGCGAACAATCTCGAAGCCGTCGTTGCCAACTGTCGCCGCCGCAAGAAGCTTCGCCGCGCCTGACTTGCACGCGACCACCCCTGACGTCGCCACTAAGAACGCCAACCCATCGGCTGAGAATGAGGCCCCCAAAATTTCCAGCCGTCGTTTATACCAAAACCCTAATCGAATTTAATAGCACAATCTAGTCGTTAACTCCAGAACAAACTGCACAGATCGACTCCCCTCGATCCCCTCTACAATACCCAGAAAATGTTCGACGATCCGACAACTTTGACCGACGCGTGATGGACGACCGAGACTTCTTCGATTTTTACCGGTCAAACGACTATTCAAAACGAAAAACGAATTTCACAAGAAGATTGCACACTTCGAGAGCTTCAACATATATTTTTTTTGAATTTTTCTGAGGAGTTTGAATTTTCATTTGATTTTTGAATTTGCAATTGGATCTATGGTTTATAGAATTTTGTCTGTCATTGAGGAAGAGGAGGAATATAATGAATTTACATACAGACAAATGAGAATTTGGGAGGCTAGGCTTTATAGCAGGATATTTATAGAGAAAGTTGAAATAGAATAAATGGATCGGGTTGAATACGCGCTAACGACAAAGTGGCCCAAAAAGCCCGTTCTGACGCCGGAACGAAATTGGATAAACCCATATATCAAAATAGGTATTTTAAAATATTTTAAACGCAACGGAAAAGGTTTCAGGTTCAAGTTGCATCGTATGAAGAAATTATGCTAAATTCAATATTTTTCAAATTGATTTCAGTTGATTTCCATTAATTCGATTTAAATGCGTTTCGAGTCCGTACGATCTAACGACAAGCCCGATCTCTACGAAACTTGAAATCCTACAATAATTCACCGTTACGGATCCGATGAAACTAGTTTCATCGAAATCCGAGTTAGTGGCCAAAATGATTATTTTTATATTAATTAAATAAATTTCCAATTAATTGATTAAATCAAATTTCAAATTCCAATTCTAAAATTGAAAATTTTACCACCCTTATATTTCTTAATCATTTACCCAAATTTTAAACAAATTTATAAGTCAATTTAAAGTCGAAAATTTTATTAATTTCCGTACTAACCTTAATTTATTGAATTCAGGATTTATAAGAAAATTCCCAATAATTCCATATAATTATATAAATTAATAATTACTCCATTCATTATTGTCATGGATGAAATTAACCTTGGATCATTGTTTATTACATTATTATCCTCAAATTTCATCTTAATTTCAATAACGTAATATTTAAACTTTTAATTTCATTTATTTTGCAATAACTTCAATTATTGAATTTTATACTTCAATTACATTAATAAATCTCGCTTTCTATACTTTATATTAACCAATAGTCATATTATAGATGGATTAAGCACTGGATTCAAAACTACTACATAAATTTCCTCATATACCATCTTCTTTTCAATTTACATAAAATTTAATTCCAATTCTACTTATTTCAATAAATCCAATTATTAAATTTTAAATTCCAATAAATCCATAAATCCTGCCTTCCATTCCTTTAATTCAACTAATTATCATATTGTGAATAAAATTTATGTTACTTCCGACTATTTCTTCAATTTACCTTACAAAACGTTACATTTAGATTTTATTACAATTGATTACCAAAGTTTATTCAACACATTAAATAAACAAGCAACCTATATTAATTTCCCTATTTATTTTTAGTTGCATTTATAAGTTCGTTACTTATCAATCCAGATTAAAACTCCATATATATAACGCAAATTTTATTCCATTTCTATATTTCATCTTTATTTCAATTGCATAACATTTAATTCCAATTTTATTGTATTTGCCAATAGGTACATTAATTATTATTATATTCTCCATTAACTATTTACTTGGTTTCATACTTTATAAGTTCTTAATTCTAAACAATATTATAATCACCTATAGGACATTGATTTTATTTCATTACTATTTATTTTTATGCATTCCTTAAATAAATTCACTAATTGCCTTTGTTTCTCATATTCAATTTATTACCAAATAAACCAATATTAAATTACACTAAATAAGTAAATTAACTTCAATTGATTTCAAACTAAATTTTACGAACTAAATAAATAGGTAACTTATAACCATTGTTACCCTTAACTTTTAATTACATTTAAAAGTTCATTAATTACAACACATGTTCTAATAAGCTATATATAATTCTAATTTCATCTTTTATTTGTGTTAACTATTTTATTTTCATTATGCTGACATTAAGTCACTTATACTCATTTAATATCCCAATTCATTTATTTGTCTTGGTTTCAATCCTTTATTAAATCAATTGTCACCAATGCATATAATTAACATTTCTATTGATTTTACATTCAAAATTTTCAGTTACTATCTTAACTTATATAAGGCAATGTTTAATTACATTTAATTGCTATTGATTAAACACATTGATAACGAACAATAGTTGTCACCATTGTACAATTTATAACATTTGTATATTTATTCTTTATAAACAATTATTACAACAACTCTCATTAAAATACATTTATTCCATTTTCATCCATTACACATTAGTTTATTACCTTTTACATCCCACTATAAATCAGTGCACCCATTAATACCCCACATATTATAATTCCTTACACAATACCGATCCTATTTAATTACCATTTACTATCTCTTTTGTACAATAATTAAATGTTTACATTTTTTACTTATATTTAATTTTTATAACCAAGCATAGCATGTTCAAATACAATGAATTGGAGTTTCATTAAGATTGTTAACAATTAACTTGTATTAACATTGTTTCATTTTAATTTAGTTATTATTCCATTATTAAATTACAAATTTTTATACTTTCAATATTAACTCATAAATATTATTAAATTAACAAATTTTTAAACATAGAAAATTTATGGGTCGTTACACTCTTCCCCACTCAAAACTTTTCGTCCCCGAAAAGGAAAATAATGGAAAAGAAGAATTAAGAAATCAATATATCTGTAACAGCCCGCAAATCCGTACCCCTTGAGTCAACACTATCCTACAACAAACAACTCAAGTTGCACAGAAATACGAACCATTAGGGTTTAAGAAGAAGAGGTAGAAGAAGAGAAAACAAAATCAACATCAGAATCTAACCATCGCAGCGGAATAAAATATAATAGAGAATAAATAATCTTTACTCAAAATCAAATATATCAGTTTACATATGTTACATCATCAGAGTACATCAGTCATAGCTCACATCAATAACATCCAATGGGTACTCAACAACTCAACAGCGGAAATATATGTATATACAAGTACGAGAATACGTATCGTCATCCAGCTCGTCTCCTGAGCTCCACAGCATCATATCATGTATCCTATAATACTCGGTCTGACCCGAGCATTACAGTTAAATAACACCCGAGTCAGTCTGGATTACCAGCGTGAGAAAATCACACCCAATTGATTATTAAAGTTTCAAAAATCCTTTGAAAACAAAAGCATCTCGTAAGACCACGCCACAAATAAACATGTCGGGTTTTTACCTTACGATAGCTAAAACAATTTTTATAGAAATCCTCTGATATCATACTAGGGTCTATATACAAATACTTATAAAATAGCCGAAACTGTTACATCTATTAAATTCCAGCTACTAGCCACAAAAGTGGGTAATACAAACAAAACTCGTACAAGGCTCGTAGGGAGAATGGATTTCCAACAATGACTAGGCACTGGGGTACCACCTGTCACAGTACGGGGCCTAGATCACCGTACCGAGGATTACTCCCTTCATCCCCTGCAACACAAGGCCGGAACCATTCCTTACTGAACAGTCCCGAACAAGATAAACCCCGTGGTTGGCGCGACCAACCACCCACTAAGCCGAAATATATAAAAAGGGACATCTAGACAGGGGAATTATCTTGTCCTGCTTGGGCATGACCCACCTAACCTTGCTGCATATCCCCTGATTTTCAGTCATTCCCATTTGATGAGGCTTGAGGCTAAGCGTTACCTTTTAGAACATTTTCACTTAGAATGCCCATCGTCCCCCTGACGATGTTTCGCAAGCATTCGTCCATACAAGTCCGTCCCGGGTTCGAACGGAACCGAAGGCACTATTCCTACTACATCCATTTTGGAAATATCCTCAGGATTAGTAGCGACTAGACCTTACACTTAACTGCTCCATCTTCGACTCCGAACACGTTTTTCGCACGAAACGTACAAACCGGATCGAAGTGGTTTTCGAGAAATAGATCTCGATCCCGGTCTCTTCGAAACGATCAGCGCATTTGTCCAATATTGATAGTCGGTGATTTAACTATCAATTAATATTCACAAACAACCATCAACCAATAAATAATTTCCCAAATTATTTATTAATCTCCAAAAATATCTTCACAAGATATATTTCTATTTCCAATCCTTTGAAAACAGTTTCAAATCCCTCATTCTTTTCAGAATCAACTTTCCCAAATATTTTCTATCTCCTCTGAAATTACCAAGTACAAAACTAGATTTAAAAATAATTTAAAACACTTTACTTTGAAAATATATACTTTTAAACATTTAAGTTAAATTACTTCAATATTTTGTAAAAATACATACTATATGAGTATTTGAAAATAAAGTTACTTAATAGAATATAAAACTAGATTTTCACTTTTGAAAACAAATTACTAGGTCACTTTTTTAAGTAATTACTACTATATTAGATTTTGAGAAAATACTTACCCCTTTGAATTTTAAATATTGGATATAATAAATTTTTCAAAAAAACTTGCTTTTTTTTTAAAACAACTTTAAAACCCTTTTAATTTATATTTAAAAACTCGCTTTGAAAACATACTTGGTTATTCGAGGAGAATTTTCCAACTTCAATCAATTGAATCAATTTTCCAAATTGATTTCCAACTTATTTTATTTGAAATAAATTTCTTCACTTATTCAGTTCATTTCAAAATTCATTAATTATTGACTTAATTATAATTGTTATTATTTTCCCTTTGATTTTACATCTTTAACTGAAATATACATATTTCATATTTTTTTCATTTCTTCTTTATTCTTCTAGAATAATTTAAATCCTAAATTTGAAATAATTGTTTTATTCTTTTAAACAGTAACATTGAAATTTTAAGTTTTCTTAACTTTCTGTTTATTCAAAAATTCCTTCCATATGCAGGATTCATTAAATTAGCATTTTGGAAAAAACTATTATTCTTATCAATTCATTTTTAATTTATTTACATTCTTTATAATTATTTTCTTAAAAATTTACTTCTTTTATTATTTCTTTCCAAGAATCCAATGCTATATAATTTGATAACTCATAGTTCAAGAATATATCCAAGCAGCTATAGCATTCAATATTTCAATATGATTCATCGCAGAATATCCACAAAGCATGTCAGAGAATAATAAACAATAAACAATATATATATGTTGAGGGACCCAGTTGGATCCCTCCAACCTGTTTTCCCTGCATCCACAGATGTTAGCACAACATAAACATCAATCCAAAATATATCATACTAAAGCACAACAATCAAATCAACCATTCAAACAATTATTTAAATTTAATCTTTTAAATTTAAATTAACTGAGTGAGATTAACTCACCTTTGCTTTCATTTTCAATCCACGTCAATATTGCCTTGGTCTTTTTTCTCGATTTTCTGACCTTGTAAAACCATTAGATGTTTCGTTAATATTTGATCAATCGAATAAATTAATTTCCATTTTGAAAAAAAAAAATTTAATTAACAAAATTTATTCAATCTATTTTTTTTTGTTTAAGAAATTAGTTTCAGAACTAAAATAAATTAGATATGTTAGTGAAACAAATTAATCATCTTAATAATATATATATATATATTTTTATAGACCAGTAAAGTAAAATGTGTGCATGTCTATATGATTTTATTTTTTTCACTTTTTGGAAAACCTCATATACCTATAAAATGATCTGCATTACCATTGGAATTTCGTATATTCCTATGTTTTTAACTATGTATTTTTGTTTTACTATATATAAAATTAGACTAAAATACAAATATGAATATATATATTTTCACTGTTCAACATAAAATTATATGTTCAAACTTACATATAATCCTACTGTTACTGTTTCACCTATATATATATTAATTAAAAACTTTATGTGTATAGATAAATTTAAATAAAGGATTATCTTACCTCAAAATCACTGCAGCACACACGAAAACTCCAAAGAAGATCGCGACCTCCATTGGAAACGAACCCGAGCATCGCAACTTCCCACGAGCAACGCGCCTCCACCCCGATACTCGAGAACTTCACAGCAAGACTGCGATGTCGATGAACTTCGAAATCCTCCCGAAGTCGTCGCGTCGAACTTGAGCTCGATTCTAGTCGCCATCACGGAACGAGAACCCCACCTCGTCGACACCGCCTCAGGTTGCTACGCGATTTAATCGCAACCCCCCTTGTCGAAGTCGAAATCGACTTCGGTCCTTCACTTATTTTCTTCTGGGTTTCGGTTTCAATTAAATAAAACATGGAAAAGAGGGAGCTAGGGTTTTTATTTTTGCCAATTCAAAATTGAAGGAGGAGGCGATTGGGTTTCGAGCAGAAGAAGAAGAGGGGAACTTGCGATTTTAAATTGTTTTACAAACCCCGTTCGCCATTTTTTTAGGCTTCGGCTGATTTTATGTTTTCTTTTCGTTTGATAAAGATTGAAATTGAATTGGATATATGAGAAGGAACCAGCAGTTTTTAGCAGTTTTTAGAAGGAACGAGAAGTGTACGATGGAAGATAAGGGTAGCGTGATTAAAACGAATATGAGATGGCGTATTAGATAAGCTTGACTATTTAAATTAAATTTCATTAGATTATTAGCAATAAATTCTCAGCGCATTTATATATCGTACACTCACACACTAACTCCGATAAATACAAAATTTGAAATCCAGTAATAATTCAATATTACGGACCCAATGGAACCAGTTTCGTCGAATTCCGAGACTGCGCCTCGGAAGGCTATTTTTAAATTCAATTTAAACGATGAAATTTCAAAACTAAATAAATCACTATTAAATTTAATTTTAAAATTCCTATTATCTTCAATATTATCAATATAAATTTCATAAGTCTTCTAATTATTTTTAATCGGCTTAAAATTTTAAATTCAATAATTCTTTCCCAACTTCAAATTATTTAATTTAATAATTCAATTATCAAATAATTTGTGATATCCGTAAATCAATCTAAAATTGTATTATTGAATATTTAAAATCGATTAAATATTCCGATTTAAATTGCTTAAAAATTCCGGGTCGTCACATTCCTTCCCCCTTAAAAGAATTTCGTCCCCGAAATTACTAGTTAGGAAAAATGACTCAATTCCCGTTACTATATTTTTTTTTTCAAACCAACAATTTAACATCCTACCAATTATCTTTTTTAATAAAAGTCACATTACCTTTCTTATTACCTTTCCAAATCTTTCCCTAATTTGCAAACAAACCTATTTGCCTAATCATTCAAGTTTCAATTTAAAACCAATTTGGAATTATCAAATTTTCTCAAAATTTTTCTAACTCCCTAAATTCCCGAAAAATTTCGCCAGCGTCTCCTTTGCGCGGCTAGCTCGGTACAACTACAAAATGGCTCTACGGCCTTCCAAATTCAAAAAGGAAAACAAAAGGCCAAGTGGCTCAAACCAAATCCAAATCCAAATCAAATTCCATACCAAATTTAAATACATACCTTTTGTCGGGCAATTCAAATTTACCTCTTGAAATCAAATCCAATTTCCTTTTCCCCCTTTATAATACCTGCATATCCTGCTTAGCACTAATATCCAACACAATATTCCAAAACATTTTATCGACTTTCTTACAAAATGTCAATATCTATTCATTTCAATATTATCTTAGGATACATTTGTAATATCAATTTCCAATCTAGAATTTACCATTCCTTTCTTAAGTTAGTGTAAACATTTTATATGTCTCTTATCTTTATTTCTCTTTATCTCTTTTTTTTTATACTTATTTCTATCCAACTCGATTTCCACATTACATATGTATTTCGTTTATTTTCAACTTTGAATTTTAAATTTTATCCTTCATTTAAACTAATTTAAGTCATTACGTAAATTAGTTTCATTTACTAACTTATTTTAGTTTCCAATTCTAAATAGTTTTGTCGTTAACAAAATTTTCCAAAATTTTCAAAAATTTTCTAACTCCCAAAATTTCTGAAAATTTTTGGCAGAGTCCCCTTTGTACGGAGGAGCTTTTGCAATTTGACAAAAGAGATAAATATATATACATCGAGCCACACGGTCGGAAAAACCAAAAACAGTTCATATTTCCTATTTTTTATTGCGTAGGCGTACCTTATTTAGCATTTTAAGCAAGCGGCTTATTATTTTTAGCAAATAGCACAATCACATCCAGCCACACGCCTTCCAAGTACCTGTACTTACTCAATTTAAACATGTAAGTGCCAAATATATGCAGTTTAACTACATTTCACTTATTTATAATAGTTAAAACATATGAATTCTAAAAGAAACTCACACCAAACATTTTACTGTAAGCAATTTATATAGTTTCCATGTTAATTCAACTGTTTCAATTTATTTATAACCATTTTCATTCAATTTGAATGGTTTTCAATCCATTCGTATACCACTTCATTAATTCGAATGGTTTAAAACTCAATTGCTTACATTTAATTTATTTTAAGCAAACTGAACTCATATTTAATTCAATTACTTTCAAAATCAATTTATTTTACTCTTTATCAATCCATAGAATTTTTAATTACTTCAATTTACATCAAATAATAATTTATTTATTTTTTTGCAATTTGAAAAGATCTATGTGAATGAATAGGTACTTGAGTTTTATAATCAATTTTAAATTGATTTCAACCCAATTATTACTTAATTCTATTCCATTTCCAATTTATCCACAACCCATATACTCTCATTTTCATTGCATATCAAATTTGAATACATTCACTTACACTTCATCTTATTTGCCAATTAAACTTCCCTTTTATTTTAATCCATTCACAATCACTTGCTTAGCTCGACACATTCCATTAAAATTTTATTTACAATTCATTTATTTACATTTCATTCCATATTAGTTTATTTCAAACTATTTTATTTAGCTCGAAAACAATCCAAGCTATTTCATTTAATAACCATTTCTCAACTTATTTAAACCAACACTTCCTTTGGTTCTTATTTATCCCATCCATTCACTTATTCAGTATAATTAACTTATCCACATTCACTTAAATCATTTCTAATAAACTCGAAACATTCTATTTTCCTTATTGTCTCAAGTTATTTCCATCCCTTACTAATTTAAATGGTTTACAATTATTTATTTAAGCATTTTCATTCCATTAAATATTATCGGCAACACACCGAATTTTATTTCAATTAAAATTTATTTCACTTGATTTAAAACCAATCCAATATTATTAAACTTTGTTTAAGTTGAATTAAATTCAACACTCTTCCATCTACTCAGCTTAAGTCAATTTATTTTGATTCAATCAAATTTTACACTTAAGCTTATTCTCATTTCGCAAATAAATATTTTTTTCTCTTTTATTCAACTTGATTCCATCTCAATTAAATATCATTTTAAATTTTCAATTTCATTTGATTGGTTATTATAAAATTTAACTTTCCAAATTCAACTCATCCCATTTATTACCTGGCTATTTTCCAGGTTATCTTCACTTATTTGGATTTTATTTGCACATTCAAACCATCACTATTTTAATCCATTTCCATTTTTATTCTATATATTCCCAATTATATTTAATTTGTTAACACTTCAAGTCTAATTTTAATTAATAACTCAAGTTCTGATTCTATTATCCACTTTTAATTTACCATCCAATTTATTAACTCATAATTCAACTCCATTCTTAATTACTTTACTTTCATCAACAATTTGAATCAGCTTTAATTTATAACTTAAGTTTATTTCCAAACTTCATCATCAACACACAATTCAATTTTATTAACTAATTTATTATCTAATTAGTTCTCCCATTATTTATGATCCAACACTTGAATATTTTTTTTCATTCCAAATATCACTTTTATTTATTTTCCTTAGTTCAATATACTTTACAATTCAAGTTTGGATTTCTCTCTCTTTTCCCTATTCATCCAAATATTTATTTGGATTTGTATTCCATTTCAAAAATTTATAAGCCACAACTTATTATTTACACAATTCCATCCATTATAGGCTTGAATATATTCATCTTTTATTTTTAACTCAAGCCTGTTATTTATTTATAGCCCAATCATATTTTATTTCTATGGATTTTAATTCTTTTATAAGTGATTTTGATTTATTTATTCCAATTCCAATCCTTATCCCACTTAATTCCATTTATTCAGGTAAGAATCTAATTCCATTAAATAATTCAATTGTATTCTTATGCCAATTCAATTTTATCTTAACTCGGATTTATTTAACCCAATTCGGTTTCAACTAAATTCAAATACAACTGGATATTATTTCTAGCCTATTCAATTTATTCCAATCCAGTTAAGTTTTTTTTTTTTTATCCAAGTTAACTTCATTTCATTTTAAATTTACATTCCATTATTCAAAGCTTATATTTCCTTTCTGTTTTAAAAATCATCTCAATCTATAGGCTTACAATTCATCTCATCAGGATTTTCAAACACCCGGCTTTAGTTTCAAATTATTTTGAAATCTCCAACATTTCAAAATCACACTTCTCAGAAATTTAAACCAATCCTGGTTATATTCCCAACAAATTTCCTCTGAAATTTTCAAAAACACTCGTCTTTCCTGAACAAATTAATTTGGCAGCAAATCCATCACTTAGAAACTCGAAAATGAACATCGATGATGCTGCAGTCATCACCGAAGTTATTTTCCAGTGACTAAAGTGAATTCAATGCTATATCACTTTTAAAACCCATTTAAAACAAATTTCCATCCAGAAATACTTCCAAAACAATAATGTTATCATTTATCTTCAAAACACTTCGATAACATTTCCAAAATCTCTGAAATTTTGAATTTCCAAATTCTGCTTAAATAAATTTTAACTATAATTCATTTGCACAGCTTATGTTCATACAAATTCTCATTTGATTATATTTCAATTCACAAATTACATCTATAATTCATATTTATAAATTTCTTTTTATAATAAATTTATTCCTTCAAACTTTGGTTATATTTCCAATTTCTAATCAAAATTTTCACTTAACAATGATAATACTTTAATATTATCATTTCTAACATCCAAGCAACCATATATTAGTCAAACAGTTTACAAAAACTATGCTTTATATCAAAATATGTTTTTGGGTAAAATTATTTCAATCACCCATATTTAAAACAATATCGTGTCGATTGCTCTATTCAAGTGTTTAGAAACCCCTTCGATACAGTTGTACGGACTGTGCCGACGAAGGTTCATATGCCACTCAATAAACCAATCAACGCAATATTAAAACAATTTATATTCACTAACAAATACGCGCTCATATTTATTAATACGCTCAAACTCATTATAGAGTACCATAGACTCTATTTTAAATGAGTAATTCCCACCAGAGCCAAGGTTATCACCAACCTATGCTCTGATACCAACTGTAACAGCCCGCAAATCCGTACCCCTTGAGTCAACACTATCCTACAACAAACAACTCAAGTTGCACAGAAATACGAACCATTAGGGTTTAAGAAGAAGAGGTAGAAGAAGAGAAAACAAAATCAACATCAGAATCTAACCATCGCAGCGGAATAAAATATAATAGAGAATAAATAATCTTTACTCAAAATCAAATATATCAGTTTACATATATTACATCATCAGAGTACATCAGTCACAGCTCACATCAATAACATCCAATGGGTACTCAACAACTCAACAGCGGAAATATATGTATATACAAGTACGAGAATACGTATCGTCATCCAGCTCGTCTCCTGAGCTCCACAGCATCATATCCTGTATCCTATAATACTCGGTCTGACCCGAGCATTACAGTTAAATAACACCCGAGTCAGTCTGGATTACCAGCGTGAGAAAATCACACCCAATTGATTATTAAAGTTTCAAAAATCCTTTGAAAACAAAAGCATCTCGTAAGACCACGCCACAAATAAACATGTCGGGTTTTTACCTTACGATAGCTAAAACAATTTTTATAGAAATCCTCTGATATTATACTAGGGTCTATATACAAATACTTATAAAATAGCCGAAACTGTTACATCTATTAAATTCCAGCTACTAGCCACAAAAGTGGGTAATACAAACAAAACTCGTACAAGGCTCGTAGGGAGAATGGATTTCCAACAATGACTAGGCACTGGAGTACCACCTGTCACAGTACGGGGCCTAGATCACCGTACCGAGGATTACTCCCTTCATCCCCTACAACACAAGGCCGGAACCATTCCTTACTGAACAGTCCCGAACAAGATAAACCCCGTGGTTGGCGCGACCAACCACCCACTAAGCCGAAATATATAAAAAGGGACATCTAGACAGGGGAATTATCTTGTCCTGCTTGGGCATGACCCACCTAACCTTGCTGCATATCCCCTGATTTTCAGTCATTCCCATTTGATGAGGCTTGAGGCTAAGCGTTACCTTTTAGAACGTTTTCACTTAGAATGTCCATCGTCCCCCTGACGATGTTTCGCAAGCATTCGTCCATACAAGTCCGTCCCGGGTTCGAACGGAACCGAAGGCACTATTCCTACTACATCCATTTTGGAAATATCCTCAGGATTAGTAGAGACTAGCCCTTACACTTAACTGCTCCATCTTCGACTCCGAACACGTTTTTCGCACGAAACGTACAAACCGGATCGAAGTGGTTTTCGAGAAATAAATCTCGATTCCGGTCTGTTCGAAACGATCAGCGCATTTGTCCAATATTGATAGTCGGTGATTTAACTATCAATTAATATTCACAAACAACCATCAACCAATAAATAATTTCCCAAATTATTTATTAATCTCCAAAAATATCTTCACAAGATATATTTCTATTTCCAATCCTTTGAAAACAGTTTCAAATCCCTCATTCTTTTCAGAATCAACTTTCCCAAATATTTTATATCTCCTCTGAAATTACCAAGTACAAAACTAGATTTAAAAATAATTTAAAACACTTTACTTTGAAAATATATACTTTTAAACATTTAAGTTAAATTACTTCAATATTTTGTAAAAATACATACTATATGAGTATTTGAAAATAAAGTTACTTAATAGAATATAAAACTAGATTTTCACTTTTGAAAACAAAATACTAGGTCACTTTTTTAAGTAATTACTACTATATTAGATTTTGAGAAAATACTTACCCCTTTGAATTTTAAATATTGGATATAATAAATTTTTCAAAAAAACTTGCTTTTTTTTTAAAACAACTTTAAAACCCTTTTAATTTATATTTAAAAACTCGCTTTGAAAACATACTTGGTTATTCGAGGAGAATTTTCCAACTTCAATCAATTGAATCAATTTTCCAAATTGATTTCCAACTTATTTTATTTGAAATAAATTTCTTCACTTATTCAGTTCATTTCAAAATTCATTAATTATTGACTTAAATATAATTGTTATTATTTTCCCTTTGATTTTACATCTTTAACTGAAATATACATATTTCATATTTTTTCATTTCTTCTTTATTCTTCTAGAATAATTTAAATCCTAAATTTGAAATAATTGTTTTATTCTTTTAAACAGTAACATTGAAATTTTAAGTTTTCTTAACTTTCTGTTTATTCAAAAATTCCTTTCCATATACAGGATTCATTAATTAGCATTTTGGAAAAAACTATTATTCTTATCAATTCATTTTTAATTTATTTACATTCTTTATAATTATTTTCTTAAAAATTTACTTCTTTTATTATTTCTTTCCAAGAATCCAATGCTATATAATTTGATAACTCATAGTTCAAGAATATATCCAAGCAGCTATAGCATTCAATATTTCAATATGATTCATCGCAGAATATCCACAAAGCATGTCAGAGAATAATAAACAATAAACAATATATATGTTGAGGGACCCAGTTGGATCCCTCCAACCTGTTTTCCCTGCATCCACAGATGTTAGCACAACATAAACATCAATCCAAAATATATCATACTAAAGCACAACAATCAAATCAACCATTCAAACAATTATTTAAATTTAATCTTTTAAATTTAAATTAACTGAGTGAGATTAACTCACCTTTGCTTTCATTTTCAATCCACGTCAATATTGCCTTGGTCTTTTTTCTCGATTTTCTGACCTTGTTAAACCATTAGATGTTTCGTTAATATTTGATCAATCGAATAAATTAATTTCCATTTTGAAAAAAAATAAAATTTAATTAACAAAATTTTATTCAATCTATTTTTTTTTTGTTTAAGAAATTAGTTTCAGAACTAAAATAAATTAGATATGTTAGTGAAACAAATTAATCATCTTAATAATATATATATATATATATATATATATTTTTATAGACCAGTAAAGTAAAATGTGTGCATGTCTATATGATTTTATTTTTTTCACTTTTTGGAAAACCTCATATACCTATAAAATGATCTGCATTACCATTGGAATTTCGTATATTCCTATGTTTTTAACTATGTATTTCTGTTTTACTATATATTAAATTAGACTAAAATACAAATATGAATATATCTATTTTCACTGTTCAACATAAAATTATATGTTCAAACTTACATATAATCCTACTGTTACTGTTTCACCTATATATATTAATTAAAAACTTATGTGTATAGATAAATTTAAATAAAGGATTATCTTACCTCAAAATCACTGCAGCACACACGAAAACTCCAAAGAAGATCGCGACCTCCATTGGAAACGAACCCGAGCATCGCAACTTCCCACGAGCAACGCGCCTCCACCCCGATACTCGAGAACTTCACAGCAAGACTGCGATGTCGATGAACTTCGAAATCCTCCCGAAGTCGTCGCGTCGAACTTGAGCTCGATTCTAGTCGCCATCACGGAACGAGAACCCCACCTCGTCGACACCGCCTCAGGTTGCTACGCGATTTAATCGCAACCCCCCTTGTCGAAGTCGAAATCGACTTCGGTCCTTCACTTATTTTCTTCTGGGTTTCGGTTTCAATTAAATAAAACATGGAAAAGAGGGAGCTAGGGTTTTTATTTTTGCCAATTCGAAATTGAAGGAGGAGGCGATTGGGTTTCGAGCAGAAGAAGAAGAGGGGAACTTGCGATTTTAAATTGTTTTACAAACCCCGTTCGCCATTTTTTTAGGCTTCGGCTGATTTTATGTTTTCTTTTCGTTTGATAAAGATTGAAATTGAATTGGATATACGAGAAGGAACCAGCAGTTTTTAGCAGTTTTTAGAAGGGACGAGAAGTGTACGATGGAAGATAAGGGTAGCGTGATTAAAACGAATATGAGATGGCGTATTAGATAAGCTTGACTATTTAAATTAAATTTCATTAGATTATTAGAAATAAATTCTCAGCGCGTTTATATATCGTACACTCACACACTAACTCCGATAAATACGAAATTTGAAATCCAGTAATAATTCAATATTACGGACCCAATGGAACCAGTTTCGTCGAATTCCGAGACTGCGCCTCGGAAGGCTATTTTTAAATTCAATTTAAACGATGAAATTTCAAAACTAAATAAATCACTATTAAATTTAATTTTAAAATTCCTATTATCTTCAATATTATCAATATAAATTTCATAAGTCTTCTAATTATTTTTAATCGGCTTAAAATTTTAAATTCAATAATTCTTTCCCAACTTCAAATTATTTAATTTAATAATTCAATTATCAAATAATTTGTGATATCCGTAAATCAATCTAAAATTGTATTATTGAATATTTAAAATCGATTAAATATTCCGATTTAAATTGCTTAAAAATTCCGGGTCGTCACAATATCTTATTTAAAATATTAAATCTATAAACAAAAATTTACAAAATTAATTAATTTTAAATAAAATATACCACTTTATAACCATTAAATCCTTTTATACTTAAACTAACAAAGTTTGGAAAATATTTTCAAAAAATTTCTAAGTCCAAAATTTACGGAAAATTTTGGCAGAGTTTCCTTTGTACGGAGAGGCTCGGGAGAAAAATATAATATCAAAATAACAATATACAACATATATTTTCCAAAATAATATATATCCCAACCCGAAAAAACAATAGAATAACGCTATAAACCGTAATCCGAAAACGTACCTATTTGTCGGGCACTTAACGCTTATTTTATGGAACCAAAAGCAGTAGCTATTGCTTCCATACCTGCATTTCACTTATATAATCTAAAAGGGTTAACAATTATATAAAATGAAATATTTAACTTGTTTCAATCAGTAACAAACAAATCAATATAACAACAACAATCCCTTGCAACAAGGCATATAACCATCACATAAAATCAACATAATCAATCATTCATTCATATCAAACAAAACAAATACTTGTTCGGATTCAACTTTAAATTGCACAGAATGGAAAATAAACTACTTAGTGCACCATTTACTCAACAGTCTTAGATGAAACTAAATGGATTATTCATACCTTCCAAACAAATTTAAAGTATCCTTACTGAAACAACCATAAACCAAAACAACCAACAAATCAACCAATAGATCAAGTTCACTCTTATTAATTTCATTCATATAATAATTTATCTTTTTAATTTATATTTTATTTCTTACAGCTTCATTTACTTTTATTTATTTCTACCAAAATCTCATTTTCACTTATTCATATCATGAAATTTTCCTTTTATTATTTTACATTCGTTTATTTACTACTTAACTTTATTTATTTATAGCATTCATCTTTCAGCTTATTTTCAAGATAAATGCCTTCAACACTTACTTAAGTTATTATCATTTCTTTATAACTTTTCTATTATATTTAATTAGTGGTCTTTCAGTCATAACTTAAGTATATAATAATTATAACTTTAAATCCTTATTTATAAAAGCATTTCATTAATTACTTTCATTACCTCAAATTTATTACTTGTACAATATCTATTACATCTTCTTATTAACATTTCAACTTTTGTAGCTTTTGGTAAGTTATATATATGCTTTTAAGGATGTAATAGAAGTTACACAAGTTAATTTCTATGTCTTTAAAATTACTAAATGTTCAATAATATTATTCTTTGTTTCATAGGTTACAGTTTCAAATTTCCTTTAATTTCATTCATAACCTAGCATTAAATTCCTTATTTTAATTAAAGACTCCAATTATTAATCGGTTACATGCCATTTCTCTCCAATAACGGAAACTATTAATAAATCAAAAACTTAAGACTTAAATACCGGGTTAAATTTCAATTCATTTTAAAATTAATAGATAAATATGAGCTTACAATTGATATATCCAAGTAGATTTAAAACAAATTAAAAATTCACTTTTGTTTATCACAATAAATCTGTAGTAAAACTATTACAGTGGCCTTCCCACTTCGAAACTCGAAAATGAATGTCGATGATGCGTGCACTCATTACCGAAATTATTTTCCAGCGACAGAGAGGGGAGTACAACTTTATCTTTCCAAAATTTCTTTTAAAAACATTACTTTCAAATTATATTGAAATACTTATATCAAAAATAATACTTCTTTTAATAATATTATTATTATAATTCAAAATCATTCAAAAGAAATTTCAAAACCCCGGAACTTAAGTTCTAAATTTCCAATTTTACTCATTTATTTTAAATCTTATTTCAACTATTATTTATAAATTTCATTACCTAACAACCAATATATTTCAACCAAATATAATCTTTATAAAATTTATTTTATATATAGAAAATATAATAGGCAAAATTATTTCATTCACCTATATTAAAAACAAATATCATGTCGGTCTGTCCTATTAAGTGTTTAGAAATCCCTATTGATGTCACAGCGTCCCATGCACCAACCAGAGTTTATAAATACAAAACGGAACAGATTAACACAATATTAAAACCTTTTATAACACTAACAAATATGCTCTCTCATATATATATATATATACCCTCAACGACTCCCATAGGGTATTACCACCCCATTGATAAAGAGACTGACCCCACAAAGCTAAGGTTTATCGCTAAACCAAAGCTCTGATACCAGATGTAACATCCCACCTTTTCGCACACTTTAAATCGACACACGTGCCAATTCAAACTATACGGAAGGGCGGATTGGTATGGGGTAAATAAGAAAAACAAGAAAGAAATAAAACAAAATAGAATCTCACAGCGGAAGGATAAAATATAATAATCAAATATACAGTTCATGAAGCTGTTTACAGAATATTTAATTTTACCTATACAATATATATCAGAGTTGCACATACCGACGAATAAAAATCGATGCAGTGGAATACAGTGTGTAGTGGAACAATATAATATAATAATAATGAAATCTTCGTCTTCGTCCTCCAGAATTAAAGTCTTCGATCCTGAAATGCTTGGACTGACCCGAGCGAATTGAAAAGACAAAACGTTCGAGTCAGAACTAAAAGATCTTATGTAAGTTAAATCAATAGAAATAAATATGAGTGCAGTAACTCAAAAGATGCTCGGGATTTACATCTCTTAAGGATCCGTTAAACTATTTACTATGTAGTATATTTCGCTATTATAATAGTGTCTATTGGTAAAATAAACTTATTTTTAAATAGCATTAAGGCTTTACATTTTCCACCTTAACACATTTATATATTCCCAAAGTCTATACAATACCGTAATCTCTCCCGTACTGGGTGTCGTCAGAGGATACTCCATAGGTATGGTACAAAACCAAAATCGTATAAGGCGCGCTAGGGTAGGTGACACGGCACAACTAGGCAATGCCAGGGTAGATATACCAATTGCTATCCGGGCTGGTGGTAACGCATAGCCGCAGCTGTAACATCCCGGAATTTTGAGCAATGGATTTGTGAACATTTAATTCATTTTAAATGTTTAGTGTGGATCCTTAATTGACTTTGAAATGGAAGGAATCGGACGCAATCAATAAACTAAGCTATAATTTTTAATTATAGTGATTCCATTCGATTTTGAATAATGAAGAATAATAATTAAATATTCAAAATTGGAATAAGTGGTGAATCTGGATGTGAATAGTTATACAAATGGTTTTCAAATTTATTTTTGAGTCTATTTGGATATAAATAGGGTGGTTGGATTTTTAGACGGACTTAAAAGTCATTTAGTTATTATTTGGAATTTTATATTAATTTAATAATAGAATTTAATATTATAAAAATGCAATTAAACAGATTTTAGTCAGGAATGAGTCAGAATTAATTTTTAATGTGATTATAAATTTTATATGATTTATTGTTAAGTTAATAATTTTAGAAGCGAAATTTTAAGCGTTTTCGTTATTTTTGAAAATCGCTCGACTTAATAGACGAGTTAAAATAGCCTTCCGGGGCATAGTCTCGGAATTCGACGAAACTAGTTCCATTGGATCCATAATAGTTATTTATTATCGGATTTCAATTTTCATAGCAATCGGAGTTGTCGTTTGACCGTGGCGGCTCAAAACGCATAGAAATCGTTTTAATCGATTTAATTTTAAATTGATCGTTTAATTCCGTAACTCGCACGCATGACCGAATTAGCTTACGAAACCTGTTCCATTGTGTCCGGAACGCGGAAAAACCCTAGGAACGCCTGTTGGTACGTGAGATTTGGAGTTCGGTTGCATAGTCGTTTAACAATTGAGAAATTATATTAATTAAATAATATTAAACCATTATATATATTCACTTTTATTATCAAAACCCTAATCTATTCACAGGACGCCGTTCTCCTCCTTTTAATGGCCAGAATCGATCGTTTTTCTTCCTCCCAAATTTCCATATCCACGCATCTATTCGAAATTCTTCCAACTGGAACGTCGTAGAGCACGAGCAGATCTATAGATCTATCGGTTGATGTTGTGTTTCGTTGACCAGAGGATGGATGTAGGAACCGCGTTTGTCGCTCGTTTGTACGCAAACATCGAGGCAAGCAAGGCACCGAGCTTTGCGTGCTTAGGGTCGAAGGGGGAGTTTGCTGAGGCGGTTTTCGTGGAGGTAGCTGATCGAATTATCGATGAGCGAGGAGGGTGCGGTTCGATGCCCTAATCGACGGCGAATTGGGTTCGTTCTTCCTGGAAGTGTCGCGCGTTTGAGAAGATGAGCTGAGCGGCCTTGATTTCCATTGCAGATCTCACGGCCCTGGTTTGTTTTTGGTAAAATAAAAAAAAAATTGTTTAAATTCAAATCGAAACTTATAAAATTCATATCTATTACATATGTAATCAGATTTCGACGAAATTTGCGGCGCCGGAATCGCAGAAGAGCGCACTACGCGGTGGTGCAGTTTGGAAGTCATCCTGGGCAAGTAGAAGTTTGAGTTAAATTGAACGTTGTTCGGTTTAATTTAAATTTCGAACGCTCGCCAAAACTCAAGGTGAGTTATTCTCACTCACATCTGGATATTGGCTGATTTAAATAATTAATATTTAAATATCTGTGTAATTGGTTGAATATAATTGTTGTTATCAGTCTGGATTGATATTTATAGGTGATGTGCTAATATGTTGATGCAGGGAAAACAGGTTGGAGGGATCCAACTGGATTCCTCACACTATAGAAATTATCTTTATAATTGATGTTGTGATCTGTTTATATATTGTGATGGATAACTCTGAATTAAATTGTACTGTGATATTGCTGGATAAGTATATACACAGAATTTTAAGAATAAAATAAAATAAATTGGATTTTAAAAGAAATAAAAGGAATTGATAAATAAAGAATTTAAGGGAATAAAATTTGGAATCTGGGTTGAGTGAAGAATGAAAATTTGTAAAGTTGGAAATAAAAATAAGTGGAACATTTATTAGTTGATAAATGTGAAAGTATGGATTTCTGGTGATAATTTCAATAAGAAATTGTAAATTGTTAAAAATAACAATGGGGTTATTTTGATAATAATGTTCCCTGGAAATTAAATATGATTTCAAAAGAAACCCTTCAAATTAAATTAGCAATAAATTGCAAATTAGAATGTTGCAGAAATATTATTTAAAACCATTGAAAACTTAAGTAGGCATTTAGTTAAGCAATTTCTTAAGTATGATTTCATTAAATAAATTTATAATGGTTAATTTAAAAAGACCTTTACACTTATACTTTGGAAGTGAATTTCCGGGAATGGAAATGTGGTTAAGCTTTGTAAGAAATTATTTTAAACCTGGGGAGGAAATTTATGTTATTAAACGTAAATATGAATTGAAATATAATTGACAGAATTTATAAAATAGATTTTCTGGGTTGTTTGAGTGGGAATGAGTTTCCCTGGGAAAAACCAAGTTCGAGTTTTAAACAGATTTTATTAAAAGAAAGTTTAAAATTTCAAACTTGTTTAAAAGAGTGTTTTGGAAATTATTATTTTAAAGTAATTATTGATAAATTAGCAATAGTAAATTTTTATGAATACCTTGGTAATTATTTTTACAAATAGATTTATTTAAAGGCTAGTTTTGAATAAAGTTTTTTGAAATTATTATTAATCCTTTTAAAACTCTACTTTTAAATTTAGTTTAACTAAACTTTTATGTAAAACCAAGTTTAGATCTTAATAAATAGTTTTACTTCACTTATTTTAAATATATATTTTTGAGTAAGTAATTAGAAGTAAATTTACGTATTTTAAAGTATATTTCAGTATAAAATGTTTTAACTGTTTTAAATCTAAACGTTTTGAACTTGGTTATTCCAATGGGAATATATGGTAAAGGATTTACCTTGTAAAGGAAGAACTTTGGGAAATTGTTTTCAAATGGGTTTTGGAAATTTGAAAATATATCTTTTAAAGATATTTGAGGCAAATAAATAATATGGGAAATTATTTATTTTGTGATGGATGTTTTATGAATATAAATAGATAGTTAAATCACCGACTATCAATATTGGACAAATACGTTGATCGTTTCGAAGAGACCGGGATCGAGATTTATTTCTCGAAAACCACTTCGATCCGTTTTGTACATTTCGTGCGAAAAACGTGTTCGGCGTCGAAGATGGAGCTCTGAAGTGCAAGGGCTAGTCGCTACTAATCCTGAGGATATTTCCAAAATGTATGTACTAGGAATAGTGCCTTTGGTTCAGTTCGAACCCAGGATGGACTTGTATGGACGAATGCTTTCGGTACATCGTCAGGTGGGCGATGGGCATTCTAAGTGAAACGTTCAAAAAGGTAACGCTTAGCCTCAAGCCTCATCACATGGGAATGACTGAAAATCAGGGGATATGCAGCAAGGCTTCGTGGGTAGCCCCCACTGGAGAGTAAGGTCATCCCTGTCTAGATGTCCCTTTTTATTTCGGCTTAGTGGGCGGTTGCTGATCCCAACCGCGGGGTGATCTTATTCGAAACTGTCCAGTAAGGGATGGGTCCGGCCTTGTGTTGCAGGGGATCGGGAGTGGTCCTCGGTACGGTGATCTAGGCCCCGTACTGTGACAGGTGGTACCCCAGTGCCTAGTCATTGTTGGAAATCCATTCTCCCTACGAGCCTTGTACGAGTTTTGTTTGTATTACCTACTTTTGTGGCTAGTAGCCCGAATTTAATAGATGTAACAATTTCAGCTATTTTATAAGTACCTGTAAATTGACCCTATTATAATATCAGAGGATTTCTATAAAAAAGCGTTTTAGCTATCGTAAGGTAAAAACCCGACATGTTTATTTGTGGCGTGGTCTTACGAGATGCTTTTGTTTTCAAAAGGATTTTTAGAATTTAACAATCAATTTGGATGCATTATTATCAGCTGGTATTCCAGACTGACTCGGGTGTTATTTCATTATAATGCTCGGGTCAGACCGAGTATTATTTGTTCAGGATAGGTTGCTATGGAGCAGGAGAGGAGCTAGAGTCGGTGACGTATTATCTATACATATATATATTCCTCTGTTGTGATTGTATGGATTTGTCTGACTGGTAAATAGTTGATGTATGAGATACTCTGATGATATGATGATAAACAGTTATAGATTTCATTTTGTGTAAAGATCTATATTTGCTATTATATTTTATTCCACTGCGACAGTGAGATTCTGACATTGTTTAGCTTCTTCTTCCTCTTCTATCTCTTCTTCTTAAACCCGAATGGTTCGTATTTTCGTGCCACTTGAGTTAACAGAGGAAAAATAGTGTTGATTCAAGGGGTACGGATTTGCGGGCTGTCACAGCAGCTACCGCCCACCTCGAGCAACACCCCCAAATAAAAAAAATCAAAAGTGGTCACCGTATCAATCCAAAAGTCAAAGTATAAAATCGAAGGGATGTGTCCGATCAAAGGTGCTACCTCAATTGGCCCGAGAATCGCTCCTATTTTAGCCACCTTATGCCAACTCACGGGAGTCGGGTCCACATATTTACCTCAAAGGAAATTCCGCCACCATCCTACTTCATTCTGGAATCTCCACCGCGTACATGGTTGTTAAAGTGGTTTTTGGAGTTGGCGGAGAGTATGACAACTTTCGATCCCGGTCTCTTCAACAACCAAACGTTATTATAACACCGCGGTCTTTTCAAAATAGTTTATACTTTAAAAACCAGAATAAAATACCCATTTCAAACCATATAATTACGATATCATTTCCGTTTTAAAACCCAAATCACCATGATATCATTTTATTTCAAAATATAACCTTTTCCCATAATCATAGCACTTTAAAATCTATATACCTTGAAACCCATAGCTTTGAAACATAACATTTAATACTTAATGGTTTAAATATTATATTACTTTATATAAAAATAGCTTCTTAAATTTCCCAATAAATTCCAAATACCGATTTAAAACTCCAAATAAACCATTTAAATTCATATATTTCAAAGCTTTAATTGTTCTACCATTTCAAAACTAATTCTTTGATAATTCCATAAATATCAAATTCAATTACCATTATTTAGATTTGAAATTGTTACTTAATAAATCCAATAAATTTAAGTAATACTTTTAACTTCAAACAACTGGATATTCTTTAAATTTTATTTAACTTGATATATTCATTTATCTCAACTTTATATTCGTCTAAAACACTTTAACCCAATCAAGTTATAAGAATCATACCCTTTAATATCTCAACTTATATTTAGATTCCAAATCAAATTTATTCAAGTACAATTATTAAATAATTCAATTCAAACTAATGTCATTATTTATCTTCCAACTTAAATTTCACTTAAGTCGTTTAAAGTTCTATATATAATACCTTAAATAGGTACTTATCCATATAATATAAACCATCAAACTCCATTATTAAACTCATTTTTATTAAACAATTTTATACAAGTTTAAATTCAAGAATTTAACTATATATATATAAAATAATATTTATATAACATTAAAATTTGTATTTAACAAACCATATATTCCTTTCCAAAACCATAGAAAATCACTTCAAAATATTTCTATATATAGATCGCGATGCCTGTATATAATTTTCTATCCTATGGTCAAGTGATACGAATATTTATCATTTCAATCCGCAATCTAAAAATAAAAATTTACGGTTATATATCGTTTCAAACCGCAATACCGAATGAGATGAAAATGCATAATAACTTGCAGTTTATAACGATATAAAGTACAACATCCATTCATCCAATATCAACCATCAACCATTTATCGCAATCATCGTCAAATTCAACAATAGCATCAATATAGAACGAAAAATAAACAACAGGTATTAAATAGCGGTTTAATTCAATAATAAATTAAATAACTGTTAACTGGCAGTTTATATGCAATGAACAATTAATTAACAAATTTAACTGGCAGTTTAAATGCAATGAATAAATTAAATAGCAATTTAATTTAAATAAATGAAATTAACTGAGATGATGATTAAAATAAACCAAACAACCATAAATAAATTTTAAATCACATCATATATCAACTTAACAAACATAAGAAATTTTAGAAGTTGTGAGTGGGTTAAAACACTCACCTTTTGAATTTAAATTGGATTTAAATCCAATTTAAATCCAAAAATTTTACAGTTTCCAAATCCGTCCAAACCAGCGTCATAAAGTCTGGAATTTCATTTCGATCCTAACAAAGAAAATTGCGTGTAAAAAGGAGTTCGTACGTAACAGTTATAGCGATTATTGTGATTGAAATTCAAATTTAAACAAAACAAAAAAAACACAATCACCTCCACCAAAATCAAGGCCACGTCAGCATCTCTTGCATCAGGAGCGAAACGCAATTTCACTACAGGTCGCGAAAAATCTCGAAGCCGCCGTTGCCAACTGTCGCCGCCGCAAGAAGCTTCCCCGCGCCTAACTTGCGCGCGACCGCCCCTGACGTCGCCACTACGAACGGCGACCCATCGGCTGAGAACGAGGCCCCCAAAATGTCCAGCCGCCGTTTATACCAAAACCCTAATCGAATTTAATAGCACAATCTAGCCGTTAACTCCATGAACAAACTGCATAGATCGACTCCCCTCGGTTTCATCTACAATACCCAGAAAAAGTTCGACGATCCGACAACTTTGACCAACGCATGATGGACGGCCGAGACTTCTTTGATTTTTACCGGTCGAACGACAATCCGAAATGAAAAACTAATTTCACCAAAAGATTGCACACTTCGAGAGCTTCAACATATATTTTTTCAGAATTTTTCTGAGGAGTTTGAATTTTCATTTGATTTTTGAATTTGCAATTGGATCTAGGGTTTATAGAATTTTGTCTGCCATTAAGAAAGAGGAGGAATATAATGGATTTACATATAGACAAATGAGAATTTGGGAGGCTAGGGTTTATAGCAGGATATTTATAAAGAAAGTTGAAATAGAATAAATGGATCGGGTTGAATACGCGATAACGACAAAGTGGCCTAAAAAGCCCGTTCTGACCTTGGAACGAAATTGGGTAAACCCATATATCAAAATAGGTATTTTAAAATATTTTAAATGCAACGAAAAGGTTTCAGGTTCAAATTGCATCATATGAAGAAGTTATGCTAAAATCAATATTTTTCAAATTGATTTCAATTGATTTCCATTAAATCGATTTCAAGGCGTTTCGAGTCCATATGATCAAAGGACGAGCTCAATCGCTACGGAACTTGAAATCCTATAATATTTCACCGTTACGGATCCGATGAAACTGGTTTCGTCGAAATCCGAGTCAGTGGCTAAAATGGCTATTTTTATATTAATTAAATAAATTTACAATTAATTGATTAAATCAATTTTCAAATTCCAATTCTAAAATTGATAATTTTATCATCTTTATATTTTTTAATCATTTACCAAAATTTTAAACAAATTTGTATGTCAATTTAAAGTTGACAAATTTACAAATTTCTGTACTAACCTTAATTTATTGAATTCAGGATTTATAAGAAAATTCCCAATAATTCCATATAATTATATAAATTAATAATTACTCCATTCATTATTGTCACGGATGAAATTAACCTTGGATCATTGTTTATTACATAATTATCCTCAAATTTCATCTTAATTTCAATAACGTAATATTTAAACTTTTAATTTCATTTATTTTGCAATAACTTCAATTATTGAATTTTATACTTCAATTACATTAATAAATCTCGCTTTCTATACTTTATATTAACCAATAGTCATATTATAGATGGATTAAGCATTGGATTCAAAACTATTACATAAATTTCCTCATAGACCATCTTCTTTTCAATTTACATAAAATTTAATTCCAATTCTACTTATTTCAATAAATCCAATTATTAAATTTTAAATTTCAATAAATCCATAAATCCTGCCTTCCATTCCTTTAATTCAACTAATTATCATATTGTGAATAAAATTTATGTTACTTCCGACTATTTCTTCAATTTACCTTACAAAACATTACATTTAGATTTTATTACAATTGATTACCAAAGTTTATTCAACACATTAAATAAACAAGCAACCTATATTAATTTCCCTATTTATTTTTAATTGCATTTATAAGTTCGTTACTTATCAATCCAGATTAAAATTCCATAAATATAACGCAAATTTTATTCCATTTCTATATTTCATCTTTATTTCAATTGCATAACATTTAATTCCAATTTTATTGTATTTGCCAATAGGTACATTAATTATTATTATATTCTCCATTAATTATTTACTTGGTTTCATATTTTATAAGTTCTCAATTCCAAACAATATTTCAATCACCTATAGGACATTAATTTTATTTCATTACTATTTATTTTTATGAATTCCTTAAATAAATTCACTAATTGCCTTTGTTTCTCATATTCAATTTATTACCAAATAAATCTACATCAAATTGCACTAAATAAGAAAATTAACTTCAATTGATTTCACACTAAATTTTGTGAACTAAATAAATAGGTAACTTATAACCATTGTTACCCTTAACTTTTAATTACATTTAAAAGTTCAGTAATTACAACAAATGTTCCAATAAGCTATATATAATTCTAATTTCATCTTTTATTTGTGTTAACTATTTTATTTCCATTATGCTGACATTAAGTCACTTATACGCATTTAATATCCCAATTCATTTATTTGTCTTGGTTTCAATCCTTTATTAAATCAATTGCCACCAATGCATATAATTAACATTTCTATTGATTTTACATTCAAAATTTTCAGTTATTATCTTAACTTACATAAGGCAATGTTTAATTACATTTAATTGCTATTGATCTAATATATTGGTAACGAACAATAGTTGTCACCATTATACAATTTATAACATTTGTAAATTTATTCTTTACAAACAATTATTACAACAACTCTCATTAAAATACATTTATTCCATTTTCATCCATTACACATTAATTTATTACTTTTACATCCCACTATAAATTAGTGCACCCATTAATACCCCACATATTATAATGCCTTACACAATACCGATCCTATTTAATTACCATTAACTATCTCTTGTACAATAATTAAATGTTTACATTTGTTACTTATATTTAATTTTTATAACCATGCATAGCATGTTCAAATACAATGAATTGGAGTTTCATTAAGATTGTTGACAATTAACTTGTATTAACATTGTTTCATTTTAATTTAGTTATTATTCCATTATTAAATTACAAATTTTTATACTTTCAATATTAACTCATAAAATATTATTAAATTAACAAATTTTTAAACATAAAAAATATATGGGTCGCTACATGATAGTTCTTGTTGGTTGATAAAAACAAGGTCAAATGGAAAATCTCAGTCCGACGTTGTTACATAGTTACCTCAACTTGAGAATATTCTGGAACTTCGATATGATACTACACTTTAAGTATAGTTAAATCATGTCATGACGATCCATTGGGCAGCTATAGTTGGGTCTTAGTTAGATCATTAGAAGAGAAGTACTATACGATAGATGATTCACCCCTTTACTTTAGTTGTAAGAGGTTGGCATCATGGTCAACTATAGCCAAAATCTATGATCAAGGCATAACGGTTATTAATAAATATTTTACTCTATCAAGGACTTTGTTTTTGGACTATTCAAGTTAAGTTTTAAGCAGCACTAAAATCCAATAACTATAGCTGTTACTGGGAACAAAATACATCTTTTTATATATATTTCTCTATTTTTTTTTAAATCTTTCATTTCAAATTTAAGAGTACCTACCAGTGTGTATTGCACGTGGCACTGACAATTATAACTTATAAGTAGGTTCGTAAATGGTCGGATATAGATTCGAAAAGTATCATATCTGTGTCCATATCCGAATTCGTTCTCGGATATCAGATATCTGTACTCGCGGATGTGGATGGATATAAGATATTCTTCAATCGGTTCATAACTAATTAATCTAAGCAAATAAATAGAAAATTTTGATTCATTATAAATCCATTTTACCCATTAATATTCTTAGCTAATGAGATAATCGAATATGGTTACCTATCCAATTAGCGTTTACTATTATGTGATCTTGTTTGTCTTGTCAAATCTTTTCCAGGCAACGAATATCCATGCCAACCTATAATCATTCTTCTTTTTCTAATGAATGTTGCTTGGTTGCATCACTAGTTCGTTGAACCAATATTGTATAAAATAAACGAATTTTTTGGTGTAGTTTTTGGGGATAAATTGTATTATGTATCAAATCAATGACCTGTTAAATACCCCTCTCAAATAAAAGCGCACTGGATGGGAAAAGTGCAAGAAGAAATCCTTCAAACATAAAAAAAACCTCCAACTCAAACGCTGACAATAGAATCAACAGCTTTATCAACCGCAACAGTCGCTCAAAGAAGACTAGTTGTTGGACCGTCATGAACCCAAGGAAAACATAAAACCCACAAAGAATGATTCCAAACAACTCAGGCATTCTTTACACTTAGTCAGAACATCATTCATTGTTAATCTTAATAAGAGGAAGGATCCGAGCAACATGTTTTATGGTTGTAGACAGCTGTTGCTTTTTTATGTACACAGTACGCATGTAGATAAATTGTGTATACTGATTCTAGCAACCATTGTCATGTTTGATTCCTTTCTTTCAAATTTGTGCAGAAGCTGCTGCTTTCTTTAAGACTCTTTGGAGATTCTCTTTTGTTGATGTGCAATTTTGTTTGATCCTATGGCTATGCGAAGTTAGTTAAGGATAATCAGTTCCGAAACATATCATTTATTTACATGCAAGATTGAATTTTGCTTCTTTGTCTTCGTAGCTACTTTTCTTGTAATATCCAGCTTACATTTACAAAAATGTCGTATATTCTTTCTCTATCGAACTTGTGCAACTTGTTGCAATGAATATCGAATTCTAATTTTGTTTGTTCTGAATCAATTGGATCCTGCAATGAAACACATGCAAATGAGTTTAGTTATGTGGGCAGTTGACAAATATTGTAAGCAATTCTAAATGCAGGCTTTATAACTAGTAAATAAACCATAATTGTTTGGAAAAAAATTGTACAATATTTAGCATTGGTTTGGGGCCGTTTTAAATTTCCATTACCCTTGGTTAAGTATTTCCAAAATAATAGATTAGCAACGATCGATAGCTGTTGTAAAATGTAAATTAGCAATAGCTTTGGGCTGTTGCTAAATTTCAGTTCGCAACGGCCTAAAGCCGTTGCGAAATTTTAACCACTCCTTATTAAAAACTATTTATCATCGGGTGCTTATTGAAACTCATGAAAAACTTATATGATGCATCTATTTTTAAATTACAATCTAACCATTGGTTCGTCCATCGTTGTACGTTTGAATTGGTATATATTGTTCTATAATATACAGAAATCTTTTTTTTTAGTACAAATTTAAACCACAATGTAAATAAATTAACTAACATATTTTGAAAACATTTCAAAAATATTGTTAAAACATTAGGATTAACGACAAAACATTAGGATTAACGACAATGTAAGAAGTTGTGAAACCCAATACTTTTATCGATGTTAAGAGAATATTTTCTTAATTCTACACTACAAAACATAATATAAGCGCTGTGATTTCTCTTTTTATACATTTTACAATGTAAACAATTAATCGTTAAACCAATAGCTATAACGCTTTATAAATATTGTTGAATATACTCAATTTACAACACCAAATAAAGGTTGTAAGAAATTAAAATTCAACAACATCACATAAATGTTATGAAAAAAACAAATGTGATCAAACGGAAAAAAAAACCTTTGAGAGTATGGTTTTTAACAACTATTTGGAGCAATGTTGTAGAATTTAGTTTATTACAACATTTATATATAAAACATTGTCAGGAAAAATAGATTACAATGTTTTTTTCAAAATAAGTTGTTAAAGCTTTGAGTTTTTTGCAACGCTATGCAAAATCATTGCAAATTTTTTGTTGTAAAATGGTATTTTTGTTGTAACAGTCAGTACTTATACGGTATCACAAATATAATTTAATTTGATATTTTATAGTATAATTTAATAAGTTATATATTATGTATCTAAAAGTAGGCAAACTAAATGCTTTTTATGGAATAAAATTTATACTTAAAATAAAGAAAAGATAGACAGTTTACTGTGTTTGAGGGTGAAAACAAAAAAAAGGAATTTAGTTGAACTTTATTTTATTATTGCCTTCTTAATTTTTTAACCATGCTTGTACCTTGCAAACACTCCTGATCAGTGTTCCGATGACCTGGTGTGCTTTGCCTGATCAAAATATATAATTTTCAACAACATTTAAAAGTTTATTAAAAACATAACCAGCAAGCACAAAAAACTATAAAATTGGAAAAAAAATCACAATGGACTGAAGTGCAATTTTCAATCTACAAGAACAAAGAACTTGTTAAAACTTTCTTCATTGCTCAAACCAAAAGTAGACAGTAATAATTCACTTGACAATTTTATTGGTTAATATACATACTGTGGCAATATGAAGTCAGAATGTAGTAGCAATGCTTAGAGGTTATAGACAATAAAATGGAATGAAAGGTAATGTTTATTTTGAAAAAGAAGAGATTATAGTTCTTGCTATTATAATCATAACTTGCGATGGTGTGATTCGATTTTCTCGATTCTTCTTTCATTAGTAAAGTAATTTCATAAGTGACAATTTTTTTTTGTTTATTACTTTCTAAAATTTTGAGAATTAATATGGTTTAAACAAGAATTCAAATGGCTAATGGTCGCTGTCCCGAAATGTAGAGCTACCTAAAAACTAAGTTGAACTAATTTGCTCATAATTTTTGAATAGTTAATCTGACTTCGATGATCTTTCCCATTCTGGAAAGTAAAGAATATAAGAAACAACTTTTATGTTCGACGCTTTGCTAAATTTTGTCGTTTTCTAAGCTAAAAATGCAAATCGGTGAAGTGGACCTGTGTACGTTTTTTTTTTTTAAATAATAATCTATTATGGCTGTTTATAGAAAATCCTCTATAACTCGAGTCATATTCCATATTTTTGCTATCCGAAAGTCTCTTTAGGAAGTTAATTCACTACATAACAACTGTTCTTGGAGATCATTACCTGATTTAGTCGTTTTGATCATTAAAATTTGGATAGAAAGTGGTTTAAAAATAAAAGTGATGTTTTACGTTTCGAGTACATACTTACTATATTTCTTCGTATCCTAATTGTATTTGAACTTGAGATGAGTATAGGTACTTAATGGACTAATTGACATTGTTAACTCACTTTTGCTTACATAAAAGCAAGAATAACTTGCTTAAATGCAAACAAAAAGTACGTTTTTAAGCAATCATGGTGTACATTGCGATATTATCCTGTTTCCCCTTGTTTCGGGATACCCCGGGTTGGGATGTCTCTTCAGAGACGTATATCACGTAATTATATTATGTCTTGATTTTTTGAAACACTCTCCATGCAAAAGAGATTCTATCGAAATTTTTCAGAAAATTCGATACATAGAATATTTTCATAATATTTTCATCGTACGTGAAAAATTGAATGTCGTGATTGAATCTATTTAAATTGTAGCAAACAATAAGAGAATTGAAAGAAGTGGTACATAGAGGATTAAGTAGATGAGTTCGATGGAAGAGTGTTAGATATAAAGAAAGTCATGGTACGTGCTGTGTAGATGTTTCCCCTGTAAGAAATTACGAGGATGCAATTTTCATAAGGGGGTCTGTAAATACTAAAAACCATACTTTCTACACCGTATAAACAAATTAATCAAAATAAAGTTGTTTGAATTTATATAATAAAAGATTTTTTTTGATAATTGAATTAAGTTAATAAATTCTTTGAATAATTAATTGAAGTGGAATCAATTGTTTAATTGAATCTAAATATTTCAAAGTGTAAATAAATTTTAGATGATTGAAATGGGTGAGAAATAAAAAATTTTAATAGTAAAATAAATTATTAAATAAAAATAAACAGACATCAAATCAAAAAAAATTGCCCAAATATTAAAATATAATTTATATTAGATTGAAATTTATTTCATGGATTAAAATTAAAATGCGTAGGAAATTAATTAAGAAAGTGTTGAAGTAGACCAAGGCCCAAAATTATTTTAGACAAGCCCAAAACCCATTTTCATTCTCTTGATATCTCCAGAAAGCATTCCTTCACTCCCACACTAAAATCCAAAACCATTTTCATTCTCTTGATATTTTTGAAAGTATTCCTGAACTCCCACAAGTAAATCCAAAACCGAACTTCGTTTTGCCCAACTCTAGAATTTTCAAGCCCTAAATTAATCGCGTTCAAATTTAGAAAAAAAGAAGATAAAAAACCTAAACGAGGTCAAGTTTTGATGCCAACAGTGATTGTGCGATGCGATATGGTAGATGCAGGCGCTCGATTTGGAGGCACGACAGTAAAGGAGGAGAGACGATCAAGTGAACATGTGCGACCTAGAGAGCCACGATTTGTAGTCGCAACCTGGAGATAAGTGTCTGATCAATGGGAGGTGGCAAGCGGCTATATAAGCGGTGCAGCATCGGGTCCCTGATGTATGCGCATTCATATGGTTGCTGGAGGCGGTGGTCGGCTGAGTGATGTTTTGCTATGCGAGTCTTCGAGTCATAATCATTGTTCAGGATAATTATGGTTGGTGGTTGAGTTGTAGTAGTTTGAGTAGAAGTGATGCTACACTCGTTGAATACGAGAGGTTGTGCATTTGAGTTTGACGATGATGAAGAATATGATGATAGGTGATTGTACTGTGCTGATGCTAGTTGATATTTTGTAATTTCAGTCGTTCCATGAGTATTTCTCACTTATAACTATATTTAATTGTACTCATATCTTATATATGATATTACCCTGATTATCTATAAAAGTTGCTTGGTTGAATTGCTTGTGAATGTTGTGTTTGCTTGGTTGAATTGTCGATTGGGATATTTAATTGATTGCACGATATTGGATTTGTGATTGTTGGATGTCAAATATGCAAAGGAGAAGCAGTCCGTTTGCATTTTGAATTGTGTTGTTTATTTATATTATGTATTGAAATTCGGAGGAATTTGACTTAGCTACACGATATAATTTATATTGTTATTTTGTTGTTGATTTTTAGAGAATTTTACTCTATGGGTTTTCTTTTAGACGATTATTGGTTTTCCCATTTTATAATGATTTCGAAAGCTTCGGGAAATTATTTATGGGAAATGTTTTAGAAAATAAAGTGGATTTAAAATAGTATAGAGGTTTTTCAACAGATTGGAATGTATGGGATTTTATAAATATTTTTTTTAAAATGATACTTTATATACAAAGTGTCATCGGGACAACATAACATATGTCAATAAACGTTTGAATCATGCTACGCAAGTTTCGAACTTATGATCTCTCGCACCAAAGCCGAACCACTTGATCACTGAGACAATGATGCTTGTCGGGATTTTATAAGTATAAATGAGGGGTTTTAATAATATTTTTCCAAAAGAGAGACTCTTTTGTAATGTGCATATTTAATAAAATGGATGTAAGAAATATTTTCACAAGAGGATTTTGAGTTTATAAGCTTATTTTGAGTATAAGCCAAATTGTGAAATATTTTAAATGTAATTTAAAAGGAGGATTTTGATTATTATCTTAAGAGTTTTGAAAGTCATTTTCCTTCTTATAAATTTCTTAGTTCGGAATATGTTTATTTGATGATTTTGTATAATTGGATGGTACAAATTATATTTCGAAAAGGAATTTATTCTATAAAATGATTTTTAATGTTTTAAATATTTATATTTGAGTATTTGATTTAATTGTTGAAGAAATTTATATTTTCAATGTTTGAATTAAAATTGGGATTCAAGTATGGTTTCTATGTTTTTTGATTTCTCATTCCTTAATACATATTTCGATATTATGATAATTCTCCGTCGATAGTGATTTGAGTTATAATATGATGGTGATGACATCTTTCGGTTGATTTGTTGATATTTATTATGTGTGACGAGAAATCCGAATAAACGGTTTGGTGATATTGTCTATTAGGAGACTTTCGATAATACTTCTCTAGTTATTATTTGGACACGTTATATAGAATATCAAAAGAGCAAGTATGATGTGTGAGTGTTAAATAAATGGACTAGTAACACTCAATGGTATGAGACATCATCGTGTTATTTATTCAGTTATACTTTCGTCGCGGATGACACTAATACGTCGCATGTTGCGTGACTCGCTGTGGTGAGCATATGCGGAGAATTACATAGTCTTAGATTAGATATATACTATGTGTCTATCTACCTTTGTCCAGCTCCCTTTATAATTCGAGAGTGCCATATAGGCTAGTATCCACCCTAGTGGCATGATCGTGGGGTCACGCCTTACATCCGCGACACCATTGCTATTTATACTATTCGGTGCACATTACGGGACTAGTAGTTGGTTGCCCCTTGTGTTGCATAAGTCAGTAGTCACTTGCCATATGAGCACATGGTCTGTAGTCGCGATCGAAGAGGCTACTCGTTGTCGAGCCTATGGTGGATCATTGTCACGGTACCGAGAGGGAAGATGTAATCCTAACCAATGACCGTGGGAGTCATGTCATATTAACCACGTGTGGCTCCTGGAGCAAGCAGATGCGTTGTCAGTCTCCCTTTTGGTTCTGGTTTATTCATATGTATGCGGATGGTAGATAGACATATTTATGTATAGATGAGATTATACTTGCGATAGTGTCCAGAGTATGATCAATCGCATATCCTTCTTAGGCAAACAACCTATTCTTTTCAAGCAGACGACCTATTTTTACAGGCAGACGACCTACTTATTATTGATTATATTTGAGCATTGTTATGCGATGGCTCAGATATTTCTTATTGATTTTAGTGATTTGATGATAGTATTTTATAATATGAGACTGAGAGATATTGTGGCCATTGCGTCATCCCTGTTTGACTATACTTGGTGATGTCTCGCTTACTATTGACTTATGGGTTTTGAGATTGATTTCTGGACATTTGTGATTCACCCATTTGATATTGATTTGTGGTTCCTAATTTGATGTGATTTACATGGGTGATGACATTTCTATACTGGATTTTGTGGTGTTTTAGGATATATGATATTTGGAATTATTATGTTTATTTATACCTAGTATATACAAAATGCTATAGGTTATTGATTATGGAGCACCAATAAGTTAAGAGAATGATTATGGAACACCAAAACTAATTGCCCATCATTAGTATTGGATTCTGCATGAAAGAGGATGGATGAAGATCCTTAATAAGTCTAGTTAAAATCACAAGGTGTATCGCAGAAACACCTTAAAAGACTTACCTATATAAGTATGAAAATCAGGTCGTTTCCTAAGAAAGTAAGACCGCTTTCTGAAGTAGACTCGTGAACTCAGGATTTGAGTACATGGCCATTAATGTGCCGAACATACATAACACTCTAAACACAGAAATTAGTATGTGTGACTATTCCAGTCCTATCACAAGGGGTGCTTGGTCCAAGATAAGTTCACCATAGATCTTGATAGAACTTGAACGTTTTATAATAAGTAAATGTTCAAATCCAAAAGAAACCTATCATTTATGTATTGATTTCCATGATGCAAGACTTGATTTTGGAGCTATGTAGGCTTGATCCTACTTTGGTACGTAGGTAGTCACTCTAGTGATGCAACCATCTACTTTATTTATTTTACTTATTTTGAAAATGGGGGGAATTGTTGTAAATTTTCAAAATTGATTTTGGGAATTGGGTTTGTTTTAAAGAAGAAGAAGGGGAAGGAAAGTATAGTACCACATTTTGCGATATAAGGAACCATATTGGTTTAAATATAGGTTACTCAAGAGAAGGTTGGACCCTTTGGACACCCAAATGTTTTCTCTATTATGAAGAGGTAAGCCTTGCATAACCACCATGCATGCATGCATCATCGTCGCTGCCCGTCCGACCAACCGAATCGGGTCGGGTTTGAGTAATAATCTTAGGCAGAAAATTTTTTGGGCCAGATTTAAATTCAAATTTAAATGGATGAATTGGCAGGAGACGTGATGGTTAAAAATGGCGGGAGACGTGATGGTTAAAAATGGCGGGAAGTTTGTATTCAAATGAATAAACGTAGGTATGAGACATGACTGTTGCATACGAATGAATATGTTTCATCACAACGAAACGACACCTCTTTGCAACTATAAATAGCAACACCCAGAAATTGCTGCAAATACTACTTATTCACTATAAAATTTGCGACACCTGAAATATGTTTCAGATCTTCTGCACCTGATAATCAGTAACGCCTAAAAGGTGTTACAAATCAGAAACGACTAAAAGGTGTTGTAGATAAAAACTTCTCTTCGTCTTCTTTATTCTCTTTTCCAACATTGCATAATTAGAGATTAACAAAAAAGTTTTCTTGATCAGATGAAAGTCATACAAACTTTGAATCTGATTGCACGTTTCAACGCTTCATTGAATTCTAAAATCAACAGTTCTGCAACTCGTTTGTATCTGTTGGGTTGAAGTATTATCTAAAAGAATCTACATAGTAGATCTTTGTAATTAAAATTACAACAATCTCCTTATCACAATACATGAATCAACGATAATTTTCCAACAAAAACAACCCGAAAGAGAAATCGGAAATTTTCATTGCATTACAATATAAGTTACATGGATAGCATGTGAAAACTTCGATCAAAATTAAGTACTAATTATTTAGAAAATATAGTAAAGAGTTTGTTGGTGTTTAATTTTGACAATAAACTTAATGTGAAAATCAATACCATGGTTGCAAAGAGTTTAACAAAATAGCCCAACAAGCAATTAATTAAATAACCAACAAAAGCAACTTAGCACTATACCATGTCCATTGGATTGTATAAGGAAAAATTTCAATTAGATAAATAGATATCTTAAGAAAGGAGTAGTATAAAACTAAGTACTTATGTCAATCTAATTATATATCGCTCTATGCCACTCTAGATATGTATTCGAGTCTAAGACTGTTTTGTTAATGCGGGATACGTTAAAGAAGAGGAAGCTTACTCGCAAACAAAAAAGTCGAGGACCCCAATGAAGAATTTGAAGCAAATATTGAACCTAATTAGCAACCTGAAGCAAATTTTGAAACCAAGAGCAATGTGAAGCAAATTTAGAAACCAATGAGCAAGGAGTTGAAGCATGTAGAGACAATGTAATGCAATCTGAAGTAAATATTGATAACAATGAGTTTGAAATTGAAAATAATGCAATGGAATATAAGATTAGTATTCAACATGTAGATGAAAGTCCAGTTGAAAAGAAAAAAACTAAAGGTCCAACTGAAGTGAAAAGACTCCTTACAGATCCCCTGTCTCGAATAAACGTTAAATTTAATGAGAATGCCATACCAATAGGTTAAGGTTCTATAAAGCTATCTTCTTACTCAGGACTGCTCGTACGAGAGTATATTTCATTTGCGATTGAAGATTGACGATCGACTGGTGATGATTTAAAATTTGTGTTTAGGAGTTCCATTCAGGTATTACCTTGATATACTTCATTTTTTATTATTTAATGCATGTATTACTTTGATATATTTAAATGCACGTGTTGTGGAGTTCCGCTTGTACGAGATCATTTTTTTTTATTTAATGCATATGTTGTGGATTTCCTTTGCTTGCTGAGCTTGCAAGCTTTCCAAGTACCTTTTTTGACATTAAATCACATAAAATATCATGTAAAATGTTATTAAATCTTGTGAATAACGTTTTATTTAGAGTGCACCCGAATGACTTCTTATTCTTTGTGCCTGCAAGAAGCAAAAAAGGGGACTTGCATATTCTGAGTTATGCTTGTAGGAAATATGTGCCTACATACTTAGCACTTTCCACAACTTGAGGAATTGGAATGCTTGCTGTGATTCCTCGAGACAGAGATGGTTAAATTTTGAGTTTGAAGTGTGTTTGAATTTGATGGGTGATTTTTCTTTTTAAATCCGTGTAACTTGACTGAATTGCTCAACTGAGATTTAGTCTCTCTTGTATGAGGTTGAGTGTAGCCAAAATTTTACTTTTGGTATTAAAGTTTACTAGAGACCACTAGAACTGATTGATTTATTCTTATGGTTATTCCACATGTATCAACAAAAATCTTTATGGGTTAAGTGCGAAAGAGTGATTATAATGTGTTCACCTACGATGTTATATGCACAAATAATATAATCACCATATATACGACTTGTAGAGATTTCAGTTGGCACATTTTTCTACTTATTTATATATGTATATGTATATGTACACACATATATACATATAAATCCATACTTACACACATACAAGGGATGTATCATTTATAGGTTTTAAGCATAATTGTATTCTAACCCAAAAAAGCAAAAATTATAATGAATACTAAAAGTTTAATCATCATATAAGTAGCAATGCACATTTATAACAAAGACAAAAAAATTAACACAACACTCCAAATTATAAACCATATTTAAGTAGTAAGTGCTTATTTTTGTAGGCTGGATGAGGAGTGGTAGAAAGTGCCTATTTTTCAACAAATTGATGCATTTGAAGGGATTTCAAAAGCAGATTAGTTAGCCAAATATTGAAAGTGAAGAACATAGAGGAAAGGATAAGCTTAAACCCGATAATGTCAAAAATATGAAGGATTTGAGAGATTTTATAAAATATAAACAGATTCATAGTTTAAGGTAAATACCTATTGTTATAATAATGATGATTAATCAGTGTATTATACCTTTTCATCCTAGGAACAAAGTGATCAATTAAAAGGTATTGGACCTGTTCAAGTGCCACATAAAGTTACTTGCAAAGGAATGACTTGATTTGGCAAAGATACGGTGAGAAGAATAGTTTGTTTAACTAATGTAACATATGATGATTATTTATTTAGTAAAACCATTCATTTTATTTATTGTTCTTAATACAGAGAAAGGAGAGCGGTGATCATATTTTCGTTTCATGACCTCAAATGTGGATTAAATCCGCCATTTGAAAAAATGACGAACCAATGAACAAGGTTGTCGTAGATACCATTGTAAGACACTGCAGTATTGATAAAAATCATATAGTATTGCCTTTCTAATATTTTTTGGCATTTGTCTATTACTTGTAAATATGTAAAAAATGTTCACTTTTGTAGGAAAAGATAAAAATTGAAAGTGAATTGCAATCAAACTCAACATGTCATTCATTAAGAGAAGATGCTCTTTCCTAAGCGTTGTAACAGGATAGACCTGGATGACTACGAGCAATTGGAAGAGGGGCAAACTACACCGTGTCCTTGCTTTTACAATCTAAAGACGGGAGAATTTCTCAATTGGAAGAGGAGGTCCGCATGTTAAAGAAAAATCTAGCATATAACATATCAATTCTTACTTGTTATGATGTTACTAATTGTGTAGTAATATCAGTTGTATTTTCACATGATTTTTAATCCATATATGGTATTTATGAAAATATAAGGCATTTTATAAAAACAAAATGATGTATTCAATATGGCTTTGTCTCCCATAAAGCATGTAATGACCCAAGATTTTTGACCCTCGAATATCGACATCAATATGTTCACTGTATAGCATGCCGAACATTCAAGTGCCGGAAACATCACATCATTAGGGGTGAAGAGGAAAAGGATAGAAGAAAACGTAAACAACAATACAGAATATCACAATCACAACGGAACAAAATATAATATATAATAATATATCTTTATGCAAAGAGAACTGCAACTGTAATTTACACACAATCATTAGAGTATAACAATTAACAAACAATCCGGACAGTTATAATAACTTGTCCTCACGAATGCTGAGTATACAGCACACACATAGTGGAATGTAATCAAATGTGTCTAATACGCCTAAGACTCCTCCAGCATGACTCTGTGCTCCATAGCATCCTAACTTGAATCTGTAATACTCGATCCGACCCGAGCATTATAATAAAATAACACCCGAGTTAGTCTGAAAAACTAGCGTGAGAAAACACACTCAATTTGAATTATTACTGTTATAAAAATCATTGAAAACAAAAGGTATCTCGTAAGACCACGCCACATATAAATACGACGGGTTTTACCTACGGTAACAAAACATTTTTTATTCAAATCATATTATAACAGTGTCTATAGAAAATAAACTATTAAATAGATAAAATGCTTGCATCTCACGTTTCAGCATAGTTGGGCACAATCAAAACTGTACAGGCTCGTAGTGGATATTGAATTCCATACGATGACTAAACTACTGGGGTGCTGCCCTCCGTAGTACACCTCTAGGAAAATGTACAGAGATTGTACCTAATGATCCCTGCCAACACAGAACCGGCCCCTCTATTGGATAGTACTGAATATGTTATCACCTACGTGTTCCCACCCTAACGAGCGCTCTCTTTTCCATGCACAACCATATCCATAATTATAATATATCCAAGAGTACCTAGAAAAGTGATAACATACCTCACTTGGATGCGACCCACTTAGGCATGCCGCATCTTCCCTTTTTTAGGCATTTCCGGTTAATGAGGCTTCAAGCTATGTTTTACCTTTAAAATAGCATTCGCACTTGGAATACTAACACTGCCTTCCAGACAACAATGAATATGATAGCATTCATCCATACAAATTGTTCTGGGTCTGAACAAACCGAATCTTCGAAATCACCGCCTTTATTATATTCACGATATCACAATTCATAACGCACAAATCAGATCAAAGTGGTTTTCTGACAGTTGAATCCGACTCTTCGAAACGATTAACGAATTTGGCCAGATTTGATAATCGGTTATTTAACTGTCAAATTTCACACATAAGCAGTCACTAGGCCCAATTTATTAAATCTTTTTTAGAACATTCATTTCAAATATCTTTACATAGTTATATATTCAAATCTCTTCAAGTATTCCAACGTTTGAAAACAAATTCAAATCCTTATATCCTTAACGGGATATTTCAAACCATATTAACACTTAGAAATATTCTATATTGCCTTCTCATAGTCAAAACATTCCTAAATCATTTTATCCCAATACTTAAGAAAATAATTAAAAATATATTTTCCAAAACCACTTACTTCTCAACACTTAGGAAATATTTGTATCTCATAGATTTTATAGGTATATTCACAAATGAGGAAATCTCCCCTTATTCCAATTTCATAAAACCATTTACAACCCTTTTTGTAAGGTCATAACTCATTATAATTCTTACATAATTCTTCGGAATTTTCGTAATCCCTTCTAAAAAAATTTCCAAATCGATTTTACTTACTTAAAATCTTATTCACCGGTTTATAACTTCTTTTATGAATTTAGATTCATTTCTCGAAGTTCACTTATATAACCATTTCAAAGATTCCTTAAGTTTTCAAAATTCTGTTATAAGATTTCTCTTATAAAAATCATATCTGTTAAATAAACCCCATATACAAATCTGGAAAGGATTTATAAATAAATTTTAATCATTTCACACTATATATATACGATCGGTATTTTTAAAGAAAAATAATTTATTTTTAAACACGTTTAACTTATTATTTAAAATACAAAACACTTTAAATAAAACATCGATAACTCATTTCCAACTCATTTTTAAATAAAACTAATCGATTTACAAAGCTATTTTTAAAAAGTAGAATTTATTTCGATTCATATTAGATATTTGAAAAATCCATTTTTCGAAGTATTTTAATGCTGAATAGCTTTAAATTACATAATTTAATAAATTAAATTTCTTTTTAAAACAAAACTTAACTTCGTGATAAAAATATATTTTTAAAATCCCAATATCAAACTTCAATTTATAAACCCCTCTCGATTCACAACACATCGATTTCACTTCGATTCCCTAACCATTCTCACTATTTAAAAATAAAATCCATTATTTTTCCTCAAAATCTATTTCCATACCTCGATATAAATTCACACTGTAAATTTATTTTTCCAATTTATCGAATGATAATCATTTCCCCTTATTTATGTACATCGTTTATAAGTTTTTAAACTCATTAGGGATTCACTCATTTATAAAAATAATCTCATTTATAAAATTTTCTTTTATGAATCCATTTCTTTCGAAATCCCATTTATTTTACAAATCTATTTTAAATATCGATTTCAACTTCTTTTCCATGTTTTTAGAATTATTATTTAAAAAGCTATTGTTAAAATTCTTTATACAAATTATTTTAAAATCTCTATTTAAAACATTTTACGAATAGTTAAGTACAACATAAAATCAAATCATTGTTTTATCCAAATCGATTTCCTTTAAAATAATCCAAATTCGATATAAATATTTTTATATCCAAAATTTCCTTTTAATCCCTTCAAATTCAAAAATAATATTTATGGTATTTAAATTAGCAAAATTAAGGCCAGTGCTACTATAACGTCCAATAAATCAAATCACACAAGAACCCATAAAAGATTATTCAATCACATCATATATCGCTCTATATGAAAAATAATCAATATATTTGTGGAATCCAGTTAAATCCCTCCAACCTGTTTCCCTTCATCCACAGATGTTATATAACATAAAATACCAATCCCGCTTCGACGCGGGATATCGCTGTAATATAGGGTCATCCTCTATTATACGGGGCACATAGTGTCTCATCCGCTCCAATCGGCGGGAATATACCCAACTACTAATATATACTACTATATATGTAATAATATTTAACTGATAATAATATACCAATTCAACCAATCATCTTATAATTAATTTTTAGTTGCTATAAATTAAACCAGTCAACCAAATTGAGTGACATTTACTCACTTGATTTTTAATTTGCAATCAGTTCCAATTCTAAATTAAATTGAACAAGCGTTCAATTAGATTTAAAATTCCAGCTGGCTTCAAAAAATCTCCAAACCAATTTTATTTCGTAGCCTACATCATTACGAATCCAACGCCATATGTTTTGTTTGACTTCGACCTCGTACGTATAAGAAATCAAATTAATTTCACTAGTTTTAGCAATTAACAACTTAATTACCCTAATCAAATCCCTAAGAGAGCCTGCACCAGGATCCCAAATCAATTGCTGCTCGAACCCTAGTCCTGCATTGCTAGCTCTGGCAAAGATTGTCACCGAGACAACTGTGCCATCACCTCCTTCAGATGCTTGTGTCGTGGCCTTCCATTTCTCCACCGTAGTCATATGTCATCGTCAGTTGCATCGCCTCCATCACCTCGAAGTTCGGACGCGTGCCTACATCGTCGCGTCAACTACACAATCCCTAAAAATGACTCCATTGTCGCCTTCAGCCGCTCTATGAGTAACACTAATTCCCTTTGCCTCGTCCCTCACCTCTCGCCTCACTCCTACAGCCTCCAATCAAGCAAACCCCTAATCAACCACGACATCCCTGCTGCACCATCGGTGTAACGACCCGAAAATTTTAACGATTTAAATAACGTAATTAATTAAAATTTTCATGAAAATAAACAATTAAATTTTGCAATGAAAAATTGATATTTGGAATATGTCTATTTTAATATAGCAAATGGCAAATTATTATTAAAAAATATGATAGTTTGTTTAGTTGCAAAATTTCGTATTTTAATTTAAAATCAGTTTAAAATTTGCTGGAAATAAAATGTTTTTGAAATCTAAATATTTTTACATAAGGAAAATGTAAATCATTTTCTGAGTGAGATATCATATTTCATTTCATCAATTTAGACTGCTCTAGCTCCGTTTATATTATTTTGGGTGTTTTAGCAGCAGTTTTGGCAACAAATATCGAGTTTTGATAGGTGGGTCATGTCACTCATATCTATGTACCATTCTTTCATCTCGTCATGTTGATTCCCGCAATATATTCATTCTTGTATTTTGGAGTTTGGTGTGCGGCGAAATCTACAAAACGGTCGACCGTGTAGGTACCGTTTTGAGCCTTTTTGATTTCACTATGGCCATTCATTTACCCATCAGTTGAAAACAAACAGCCATTTGCCTTTAATGTTCTAGAACTCACGTATTTGACTTTGTTATTCCCTAGATTTGAAATTTATTGTTGCGTCCCTCTATTCTCTTTCTTTTCTTAGTTCTGTTCAATTCATTTGAGAGAGAAAATATAAGTTGGTTTATATTTCTGAAACCTCTTTTCTCCCTCCTTCTTTTCAAACACTGCTCGTCTCCATCCTTCCCGTCCATCCTCCTTTTGCTCGCCGCCATCCAACCCTTCACCATAGCCGACCGCTTCTCGCCGCTCTCCACCTCCGCATCACCCCCTAACAACTACGACCAGCCTCATGCATTCCCAGAACCCATCAACCTCTCCTATTGCCAAACCCGCTGCATCATCCTTCTACTGCCCCTCTCATGTTGCAGAACTCATTGCTTAACCACCTCTCCATCCCACCTTCAACCAACACCTTCTCTCCTCCCTATTGAACCCTCCGACATTCCCTATCCAACGACCCTCCTCCCTGCTTCCTCCCATCACCACGCATAGCCCCATCTCTAACCACACAGCGCCACAGCCAAGCTCCCTCTCCACCTTTACTCCTTCCCAAAGCCACAGCCCCGCAGTCATCCGCCATTCCTTTTTCTGCCTTGTCCACGTCCTCTTCACTCCACTCGACATCACCTAATAGCTCGCTTCCCCGTAGCTCCATCTCCCTCCGCCACACCCTTGTTCCTTCCACCAAACCCCAGTGCCACAACACCCTCTACCTCTGCCCTTTAGCCTAGTAGCTCGAGCACCAAAGACTAGCCATGGTAGATGCCTAGCTCTTCTCTTATATAAAAAATAAAGTGTATAATGGCATATATATTGTAGAGATATGCTCGTCTGCTTCAGCCTTGCTTCCCTCTTGACCTTCACTCACCAACGACAGCAACCCACTAGCGAGCAGCTACTGAAACCATCGACTTCTCCTTCGAAAATAAAAATATATTATATGTATATATATTTGACTATCAAATTCAAGATCATGCGCTTTATTTCGCCGCTATTCGGATTCGTTCAGTATTGTAGCTTTATCGCTGTCCGCTAGCTCGTGTCCGTATCCGTGCTTATCCGAGTTCGTCGCATCTCATTCTCGTTATTTCTCTAGGCTCGAAAGGTGAGCGATCACTCACGGTTAACATTCTTATGTTTAGTAAATTGATTTCACATGAAATGATGATTTAAATATGTTGTTAAACTTGAATTTATTAGTAGTTTAATTGTTGAGCTTCATAAGTTAATATTTAAAATTGATCACCTATGTTAATTGACAATAATAACCTGTTTATAAACATAAATATATATATATATATATATATATATTATTTAAATGGTCAATTAAAATCATATTTGCTCCTGATATGCTATGTCATTTCATGCTATTATTTTATTGTTCTCACATTGCAAGTTTTCCTGTTAATTTAGAAAATTCCTATGGGTTGAAATGATACATACTCGAACGATATTATAGATTAAGAAAATCGTTATGGGTTGAAATGATAAACCCAAGCGATTGTACTGATTTTGAAATTTAGGATTATGGGTTGAAATAATATATACTCATAAATATTTTAAATATTGCGGATTGAAATGATAAATATATGTATCACTTGACCATAGGATAGAAAATTTTATATGGACACCGTTGTTCTTTTTTGAAAATGATTTCCAAAATTTTGAAAGGAATGGATAGTTTAAATAAATATTGATTTTTCATATAATATAAAGAGTTTATTTAAATTTTAATATGCGTACGAATTTAGATTTTTAAATTATATGTTTGAAAATTTTAAAAATTATAAGTTAAAGTTTAATATGTAAATTATAAAATTTTGTTTATAACTTTATTATTTTTAAAATATATAAAATAGGATTTAAAATAGATTTATTAAAAAGGTTTAATTTAATTTAACAAAATTATAATTTAATAAAATTATAATTTAATTAACATATATATATAATATGTTTTAAAATATTTACTTAAGATTTATATTAGTATTTGAAACTAGCTTTTATAATAACTTTAATAAATAGAGGTTGGAAAGATAAATTAAAGTTGGCTTGAAATTTAAATTGGTTAATAATTGTATTTAAATAGAAATTGATTTGAAACTGACAAATTTTGAGATTTAAAGATTTGATTTTTATAACTTGATAACCGGATTTTAACTAAAGGATTAAATGAATAAAATTGAAATTGAACATTTAATATTGATTTAAATTTGTAACTTGAGATTTTATTTAAATATTATTAAAAACGGTTAAGTGAATATTGTCAAATTTCAAAGTTAAATAAAAGTTGAATTTTGAAATATAAATGAAATTTATCAAATTGAGTTATTGTAAATATTTTAATATTTAAATTTTGAAATCTATTGAATTGGAAGTGGTTTAAATTTGTAGTTCAAAGCTGGATTTGAAATTTACATAAATTAAAATGGTTTTAATGAGAATTTGAATTGAACCTTTAACCTTTTTAATTGGAATCGTTAAACCGAGATTGATTTAAATTGAATTTTGGAACTAAAGCCGATTTGAATTGGTTTGTGAAATTGGAAGAAATAATTCTAATTTGAAACTATTTTCGATATAAACTCTTTTTAATATAAACTATTTTAACCTAAACCTATTTTTAAATATAAACTAATAAACTATTTTAATCTATAACTTATTTTTAAACATAAACTATTTTTAATATATAAACTATTTTAATCTATAATCTATTTTTAAATATAAACAATTTTTAATAGACAAACTATTTTAATCTATAACCTATTTTTAAATATAAACCATTTTTAATGTATACTATTCCGATATATAAACCACTTTCGATATTCAAACTGTTTAAGTTGGAACTGCTATGATTTAAAGTGAAAAAAGATTTCGAAAGTGATACGATTTTGAAAGCGACTATGATTTCGAAAGTGATATGATTTTTAAATGAATATGATATTTTGATATGAAGTATGAACTGTTTGAGATGAAAATGACCATGGTGTAAAATAAGCGTTTGGTTGTAAAAGAGACCGGAATCAGATTTTGTCATACTCTCTGCCAATACCGAAAACCACTAACAACTGCGCACATGCTGGAAATTCCAAAACGAAATAGGATAGTTTGACAAACGTTTGTATGAGGTATGAATGCAACCATGACTCCCCCCTCAAGTCAACTTGATATGACTAAAACAGGAGCTATACCGGGCCAAGTGAGGTCGCACGTATGCTTCTTCGAAACCATTCTATTACTTTGTGATTTGATTGGGTGCACCTTTGATTTGGGAGTTTGTCTCAAGGTGGACGGTAGTAGTTGCTATGCTTTACCACCAGTCGGGGAGTGCAAAACGGTAGTATCCTACCGTGGGTATTACCTCGCGTGCCTTATCATATGCCTTATCGTACCTACTACGAGTTTGTTTGTACCGTACATATGGAGTGCTCACTGAGTATCCCATCGGTGTGGTGGAGCTTACATTATCTGTATAGACTACGAGAATTATATAAAATATGTTAAGGGGGATATGGGTAAGGCCTTAACGCTATTTTAATAGTTTACTTTACTATAGACATTATCTGTGTAGCATATTGTACTATGTATGTACAGTTACACGGATCCTTAAAGGATGGGAATCCCAAACATCCTTTAAGTAATATTGCATTTCACTTGAGTTGATTTACTTGCATAAGAATGTAAATCCTGACTCGAGTGTTTTGTATTTTGCTTTATGCTCGGGTCAGCTTGAGTGTCACAGCATTTTAGACTCACCTTTGGAGCTTAAAGCTTTGCTTGGAGATCTAACTTTTATCTATTGAGCTTTCTGTTATTTCAATTATTTCTTATTGTTTATGTTCAGACTTGTCATTTTCTTTGTACTAGAGACTCCTATGTATTTGGGATTTCTGTTATGTTTGCTTTAGATGCTGATGTTTCTGTAATAGCTTCATGAACTACTATTTATCTATTCCGCTAATTACTGTTGTTTCGAGCAATTCAAGTCCGACATGTATGGATGATTGTCGATTTGAATGGTTTGAAATACTGGGTCGTTACAATCAACACACTCATGTGCACTCGTCTAGTGCTCCGCAAGCTCTTGCGCGCTCCGCCATAGCGATGTAATCGCATTTTTATCCTATTTTTTATGAGCTTCGATTTTGTGAATTTGAACTCGAAGATGAAAGAGGAATCCCGCGTGATTTTAAAAAAACTGGGATGGCGCATTTCAAGTATAGGGTGGCACTAAGAGGAATATAGGGTAGCTGCGAATAATAATTTATATTTTTATATTCAAAAATATCTCGTTTACGTACCTCAAATTCTTGAACCCCTATCGAGGCATGCCGCCAGGCGTTCCTAATGTTATACCCCTATTCCGAATGCAATAGAACAAATTTCGGGACCTAATCCGATCGTATATGTAAGGTAGCTTTTTGAATCCAATTATTATATTAAGTTTTCAAAATTAATTTCAACACATTTCTATCACATACCATCAAACGGTTACTCTAAACACTATGAAATTTGAAATCTGATAATAATGTACTATTACGGATCGAGTGGAACTGGATTCGTCGAATTCGGAGGCTGTGCCCCGGATCGCTGTTTTAATGCGTCGGTTAAATCGACGATTTCAAAAAATTGACGAAATCACTTGAAATCCCAAGTTTTAAAAGCTTATTAACTCAATTATAATTAAATAGAATTTATATCAACATTAGAAATTATTTCGATTCATATTCAACTCACATTTTAATTATTCACTTTTTCCGTATTACGATAAATTGTTATATTTGAAATTTTAATTCATTATATAATTTCAATCAAAATCCCTTCCTATTCGAAAATCAATTTATATTAAAAATCCAATATTTAAAAATATTAAAATATTCAAAATCAAACGATGGAAAAATTCGAGTCGTTACATTCCTTTCCTCTTAAAAGAATTTCGTCTCTGAAATTGCTAAGTAGGAAAAATGCTCTAAACCCATTAACTTTTCAAAACCCACTTAGTTAAAACTCGACATTTCACTTTCTAAATCTTTTAGTTCCATACAAATATTTAGTTTCCATTTCTAAAACAAAACCTCTTATTTCAATTATTGTTTGAAAACGAATTTTGGCTAACCAAATTTTTTTCTAACACCCTAAATTTTCGAATTTTTTTGGCAGAGTCTCCCTTTTACGGAGAGCTTTTTGCAATATGACAAATATGATAAAAAGATAAACATCGGCTCTCATGGCCGAAAACACAATGTATAACAATATTTTATATTTCTGTGTGCTAAGTCGTAAGCGTACCTTATTTTCGCGTTATTAAGCTAGCTTGCTCAATTTATATGCAGTCGCGCAACCAAAATATAGCCAAATGGTCTTCTTATACCTATACTTACTCAATTTAAACATGTAAGTCCCATAAACATGAAATTTAATAACCTTCCATTCATTTAACTAGTTAAGCATGCCGTTCGCATAAACCAAACATGTTCTCTATGCATTTACAAGAAATTACAAGGTTCTAGCATGAAATTATCCGCTTTCAATCGATTTATATACCTTTTATTCGATTTACACACATTATATTCATATTCAACACAAATTAAATCAAATTCTATTTTTAACACCAAGTCATTGTAAATAAAATTCTATTCCATTCATTAATTTGTTAAATTAGTTCATTCCATTAATCTACTTCCGATTACCATCGATTGGGTTTCCACAACCCAAATCTATATTTATTCCATGGAGTCATTACAATTACAATTCATTCCATTTGGCTCCAACTCCATTTCAATATTCAATTCACTAATTAATTTATCCAATTGGTTCATTTCCATTTTATAATTCAAAGTTTGATTTTTATCTCAAACATTACTTTATTTGGTTTTGACTTGGGTTCAATTCCAATTTATAATTCAAATTCAAATTTTCATTCCTTTAACAAATCGACTAACCCATGTAATCGGGTTTTCTTTTCCATTTCATCAGATTTATAAATTATTTAAACTTATGCATTCACAACTCCATAATTTTTCACTTAAATTTTATTCTATTCAAAATTTATAACTTATAGTTATATAGTTATTCTACAATTCAAACCCTATATCCAATTTAATTTGATATTGTTTCAAATCCAATCCAATTTTATTTACTTGGCTTAAGTTAAAATTTTAGTTTCATATTAAAATTCACCTTTCCAGTTTATAAGTTCAAAAGTTTATTTTTTTTCCCGTTTCACAAACATTCAAATGAATATCCTATTCATTCCCACCAAATTAATTTTCATTTAATTAATTCACATTCATTGCTTCACATTTATATCCATTTACACATTTCTTTATCACTCTCATTTATATTCTCCATATTCAATTAGTTGCATTCAACTAATTAACATCCAATCCTTTTAATTAATTCATTACTTCTTTCATTATCACAATCACTTCATTTGTTTATTCCATTTATCTTTGCTTAAATTAACTCTCATTTCATTAATGCGCTTTATTAATTCAATTCAAATCCAAATCAATTTTATTTTAAAAATTATTTTAATTAACTTAAGTTGAATTCCATTTATCATATCTCAACTTTTAGATTTTCCTTTCTTACCTATGCTATTTTTCAAATTATAAGTTCAAAAACTTATTCTCCTTATAATTTCCACCCAACACTTAAATAACAATTTCATGTTGAATATGCGCTTAAATGTTTTTGTTTGATGATAATAAACATATATATTCATTTAAATGTATTTGGTTATGTACTATTTTGTTTTGCATAGATTAAATAAATATTTGTTGAATAAAATAAATTATACAGAATTTGAATTTGAATTCAAACAGAACAAGTTACACAGATTTTGAATTCAAACAGAAATTTTATTCAAACAAATATTTATTACAATCTTGAATAGTACAAACTCATGCTCTCACTATACATATACATTTCTGATTACATCACGATTACATCACAAATATTTTTACATTGATAACCTCACTACATATCACTCACACTCGTATTTTGTCTTCAACTGCACTCCGGTTTGAATCCAGCATCTGAGTAATCTGCAAAAATATTCACTAACGCAGTAAAATTGAAAAAGAAATATTTTTGCAATATAAAATGAAATACGATTTTTGAAAATATCGTTTGCCTCAGTTATTTGGGTTGTTCGTCATCATTCACACTTGAATTCATCACAAAGTCGTGCACATAGATATTACAGGGACAGGTAATCATAAGTGGCTGCAATACACACGTGTACATTCATACACGTGTGCACTGCCTCGCCAACTCGTGTGCGCAGCCAAAAATAGCAAGCGTGCAAGCACAACATGAAAGGAATCGAGTCAGTAAGGCAATGCGCAAAATCAAGACAGCATCAAACAGCAACAGTGAAGACTGCATAAGTGCTACAAGCCAAATCATCACAATGAACACCACTGACAAGTGAATACAATATCAAGTTGCAGACTCCAAGTTACAAACTCAAGATTACAGGGCAGTGGACAGTACAACACTGACTCAAATACAACTACAAGGCATGAAACCATAGTGAAACAGTTCAAGTGGACAGTGAAGGCAGTACACAAGTGAAACAACAAAATGAATGTTATATTCAAACATAAGATGAATAATACGACAGCTACTCAATGATACAGTAGCAAACTACAGTGATGCAGCCAGTACCAACATGGACAGAAGGCAGTGAAACTCAAAGCAATGATCAAGTGCAAAGAAAGTCAATGAACACTACAACAATGACCAATGAACAAAGAACAGAGACCAGACAGGTCAAGCAACAAGGCAGATCACAAATGCATGCCACCAAGTAAACAAACTTAGGCAAATCAGTAACCAACACAATACCAAGTTCAACAACATCAAGTACAAGTCTCAAATGTCCAGGTAAAACTTCAACAAGACAAGTGATGCTCAAGTAAAGTTAAGAAAAGACCAGCTACAGAAATGCATGCAAGTGTCAAAGTACAGGTGCAAGTAGTACAAAAGAGCAAGTACAATTCGAACCAACATGGCCAAGACTACTGAAAACAACATGACAGCACTGCATCAATGCAAAATGGAATACTGCAACTACACAGACCAAACTTTAACAAACAGTTCAAGTGCAAACCAAGTTCATATGCAAAGAGCTCGAGCATGAGATATGGCAACTACAGTAATGCATCAGTGACCAAACACAGCTACACAACAAAGCAATGTACATGCACCAGTGATGAAAGCTACAAGAATACAAGGCAACAAGTACTACAAGGCCAACACAGTGATCATTGTCACTGACTCCATTAATAAAGACAACAGTCAGAGAAATGTACAGAGACCAGGTACAAATAACAACAAGTCAAGGCCGCAACTAACATATCCAACTAGAAGAACAACTACAAAACCATCAAGCTACAACTCAAATTATACAAGCTCCAGAAGTACAAACTGAAGACTGCACGAAATGTATGCAAACAGAATGCAAGTTTATATGTGCAGAAAGTTACAAGTATCAACGAATTGGATGAACAAAACTCGAGAGCAACAGTGAAAGTGCAAATCATGTCAACAAGACAAATGTATGGATCAGTGCCAAAGTCGAAGAATAACAATGCAGACGTACAAATGTAACGCAGTGATAAAAATTCACGTACGAATACAGTATTGACGAAGTTCAAAATTGCAGAGATGATCGAAGTAAAATACTAATCAAGTCAGAACTCAGTGAAGTCAGTGAAGTCGAAAGCAACAGGCATGAACACTGTAAACATTGAAGCCGTGGATATGATTCAAGAAATCAAAACAGTGCAGTGATGATCACGGCACAAAACCAAGTAAGAAATTCAAGTGTGTAAATTTGAAAAAGTCAAATGAATTCAACACCGTGGTGACCACGTAACAAAATCACTGCCGTATCGATCACGTTGAGAAAGTAAATCAGGAAAGACGTGCGCAACAGGAAATTGAAAATTAGGAAAGTGATGAAGTCGTGAATTCATATAAATTCAACCCGAAGGTATCATCATCGAATATGAGCTTCAATTCACAATCAAACTATCAATCACAAACCCAAGTTCATCATCGGCAAGCAGAGCAACCATCGAATTCAAGCATTCAAGCAAAAAGGAAAGTTACATACCAAATTGAAGCCGAATTCCAGAAGCCCTAATTTCACAATCGATCAACAGAGGAGCTAAGAAAATCAGATAATCAACACAAGCGTGCTCCAGAAAAGCCCCAAGAAACAAAGCCGCAATTTTACAGTAGCAAAGAAAAAGGGACCGAAGCCCTAGTTTTGAAAGAGAAGATCAGCCGCAAATAATTCACGAGCAAAAGAAGGGAACGGGTTGAAATTCAAGTGGGCCGGCCTTATTATTAAAAGGGGGATTAGTTTTTAATTTTATAAAAGGGGTTTTTAGTTTTTATTTTGAGCAAAAATTACAGATTCAAGTTCGTATTTTAATTTTTGCTCCTGCGGTTATTTTTGAAGTTGTTTTTTCTTTTCGAGTCGAAGAATCTGTAAATCACCACCTAGGGATTAGGTAGTGTCAAATTGTCTATTTAGAATTAGTTCAGTGAGCAGGGGTGCGAGTTTGCAAAATTCTATTGTAGGCGGGAGCAGAGTTTGCAAGTAAGCGAAGCTCTATAGGCGGGAGGCAAAGTTTGCGAGTAAGCGAAACTCTATAGGCGGAGCAGGGTGTGCGAGTCTAGTAGAGTGTTTGTGAGCGTGGAGCAAATGTCTGCGAGTCTAGTAGAGTGTTTGTAAGCGTGATACTGTTTAATTCTAATAGAAATCTGTGAATGCAGCAGTAGGCAGGGGTTGCCGAAGCTGGGTAAATTTTGTGTGTGATTTACTTTTCAGCATATTTATTTCTGCTATTATATTTCTGTGTTTAATTCGAGAAAATTTGCTATAACCCTATTCACCCCCCCTCTAGGGTTAATCTAGATCCTACAAGTGGTATCAGAGCCCGGTATATAATTTTTTATTTAACTCTAGAGTCATGAGTCTACAAAATAATGCTTTTTCTGAGGGGCAATCTATCGTTAGGCCACCCATGTTTAACGGGAACGATTATGCTTATTGGAAAGTTAGGATGAGTATTTATCTTAGTTCCGTTGATTATGATGTTTGGGATATTATTGAAACTGGCTATAAACCTCCCACTATAATCGTTGGTGGTACTGAGATTCCTAAACCTAAGGATAGATGGGATGCTAACGATAAGAGATTGAAAACAACAAATGCTAAAGCCATGAATGCTTTGATATGTGCTCTTGATAAAAATGAATTTAATAGAATTTCTCATTGTACAACAGCACAGGAAATTTGGCACACTTTGGAGGTGACACACGAAGGAACTTCTCAAGTCAAGGAGTCTCGTCTAGCCCTATTCAGCAATGAATACGAGAACTTTGTGATGGACAAAGGCGAGAACATAAAAGACATGTTTGGACGCTTTTCAACTTTGGTGTACAACGCTAGAGCACTTGGGAAGGTATTCACTGAGGTAGAGCTTGTGCGGAAGATACTACGAGTCTTACCAATGAACTTTGAGGCAAAAGTCACGGCAATCCAAGAATCGAAAGATTTGAGTAAATTAAGCATGGAGGAGTTGATTGGTAACTTGATGACATACGAGCTTGAGCTAAAAGCAAAGGAAGAGCGCAACAACTCCAAACCAAAGAAGAAGACGATTGCCTTAAAGAGCAAAGAAGAAAGCGATGAAGAAGGAGAAGATCCAATTGAAGAGCTTGCAATGGCTGTCAATAATCTTAGAAAATGGTCGAAATTCAAGCAACGCAAGAAGAAAACAAATCGTAATAGGCCAAAAGATTCTGAAAATTTCGATAATGAACTGACATGCTATAACTGCGACAAGCCTGGCCACATCAAACCAAAATGCCCACTTCTCAAAAACAACAAAGGAAAGAAAAAGGCGAAGAAGGTATTTGCAGCGACTTGGGATGATGAAGAAGGAGAAGAAGCTTCGGATAGCAGCGCAGAGGGGGCTAACTTGTGTCTTATGGCGAAATCAAATTCAGATTCAAGCTCAGAGGAATCCAGTGAGGAAGGTGAGTATTCCTATAGAGATCTTGTTTTTATGTGTTCTGATCTTACTAAAGTAGTTGATGCTCTTGAATCTAAAATTGAAAAACTGAAAACTGATAGGAGAGAACTTGCTCGTAAAAATTTTAGGTTAGAAACTGAACTTGAAAATATTCAAAACCTAGAATGTAAAAGATGTAAAGTTTTAGGTTCAGAATTGACAAGACTTAAGAATAACTCTGAGAATCTTGAAAAAGAAAACTTGAATCTTAAGGAAACCATCGACACTAGGAAAAAGGATTTTATAAATCGATGCACTTCACTTGTCACTGAAAATACAACACTAAAAACCAAAGTCCAAAATCTTGAGAAATCTTTGAATAACTTTTCAAGAGGCGAAAAATCTTTCAACATGCTATTGGGAAATCAAATTTTTGCTAACAACAGAAAAGGACTTGGTTTTGGGAAAACACAAGCTGAGGATAATGCATAAAGGAAAAGTGTCTTTGATATATGTGAAATAATTGGACATCATTCTGAAAATTGTAGTCATAGGAACAAGAACACAAAATTTATACAAGTTTGGGTTCCTAAGAATTCTACAAACAAATTTCATGTCTATTGGAACAAGAATGAAAAGTCTAAACAAGTTTGGGTTCCAAAGGGTTTGTTTATTCATAATGTTTCTGCCACTAACAATCATGGACCTAGAAATAGGTCACAAAAATCTTTCATCGTGTAGGTGTGGTGGCAGGCTAAGGAACGACAACGGTGTTCTCTGGATTTTGGCCGTTCCAGAAACACAACGGGCAACAAAGCAAGGTTCCTTAGCCTAGTATAAAGGTGACAGAATCACAATGGGCAATCACGAGAAATTATCGTAAAGATAAAACAGGTGAAAGTATATTAAATGTGATAATCTGCACCATATTCTGAATTAACTCAGCCAAAATTGTGATAATGATGTGATGATGACTTTAATTCTGACTTATTGATATGATTTTTTTTGACTTGTTCTTACTTTGATTTGTGCTCAAAAGTAGACCAACCATCCTTTCATCATTGAACTTAATATGTTTGGTCAAATGATGGTATTTTATTGATCCTTGATTACTCATGCTACACGTAGATATATTTTGACATTTTGATCACTGCTTGTAAATTTGCACGATTTCAAATTCATGTGAAAAAGGATTTGAAGAAATTGTTGAAACTTCAAGAAATTGCTCTGAAATAATAATGAAGTTTTAATGAATGTTGATAGTTGTTCATCCTATGGTTTCTAAGTTTAAAACCATGATATTTGTTTGAGTGTGAACATGGCTTCAATTCAAAATCCTAAGAATGTCATTTAAATTGTTGCTAAAAATTGGGTTTGAAATTTTTTATGCACACTTCATGTCTGGTTTACCAAATCCAGTTAGTGATATTTTGGATTGAAAAAGAAATTCAGATGCAATTCATACTAGTAATCTAGTTGATAGAAAACTTATGAGTTGAACGTGATTTATTGTGAAACATTCATTTGCTGCATCATTTTTTCAAAGAAAATATCTGCATATTTTTCACTTGAAATAATTTTTCATTTAGCAGAATTTTTTCTCTCTCATATAACCCCTTCGAGAAAATAATTGTTTGACCATATTTTCAGATCAGTCATTCTTATTTGATTTTAAATGACAAATTTTGACTGATCCGACTCCCTACTAGTTATCAAAGAGATAAATAGTAATTGAAAAAGTGATGAGTGTTGATATTTAACATACATTGCTCAAGAGAGTATATTTGGAAAATTTCTTTAGGAATTAAAACAAGAATTATAAAATTTTTTGTTGGGTAAAGATTCCATGACCATTTCTATATCTATCATTATTTCTATCGACCATGTTTTATCAAATATCCAATATAGTTTGTCGATATGTGGTACTATAATCAGGAATCATTTGTTTTTCATGTCATATTTTTTTAAATAAATAAATAAATATCCAAAGTATTCACTCTCATTTAAAAGTCCTCACGGTTATGCATGGGTGAATTACTTGAATTTTTTTTTATTATGTGCTTCCATGCTCATTTAAAAGTCCTTACGGTTATGCATGTATGAAACGCATATCAAAATTAAATTGTTTAAATAGACAAGTTGATTCTAATCTCATTTAAAAGTCCTCACGGTCATGCGTGGTTAGAAGATACTTGATTTCATTTTTTAAAATTAAATTCGAATAGTACTAATCTCATTTAAAAGTCCTAACGGTTATGCATGATTAGTAGATATTCAAATTCCTGATATAAATACCACAAGTTGATTCAACTGTATGATTTTATATGAACACCATATCCATCATTTCTAAAATTGGAATATGCGCCTAACAAGGGTAGTTATGGTTTTTGTTTGATTCTTATTGAAGTTTAATATTTATATTCAATTTGAGATTAATGTTGGATTAATATCGATCACTTTATCTCTATTTTTCTCTCACACTATTATTCTTTTGCTGATAACAAAAGGGGGAGAGAAAAGTTAAGATTTTGTCAAATAGAATCAAGCAAAGGTCAAATAATTTTTCCATATGCATTTAGGCTCATTTGAATATATTTCTATTTGTATGCATATATGTAGGGGGAGCATCATGTAGAGAGGAAGCATTTAAATAGGGGGAGCAATTAGAGTATATAATTGGTCAAATACATTTAACACGGTCAAAATCTTAAATATATGTTTGTTATCATCAAAAGGGGGAGATTGTTGAATATGCGCTTAAATGTTTTTGTTTGATGATAATAAACATATATATTCATTTAAATGTATTTGGTTATGTACTATTTTGTTTTGCATAGATTAAATAAATATTTGTTGAATAAAATAAATTATACAGAATTTGAATTTGAATTCAAACAGAACAAGTTACACAGATTTTGAATTCAAACAGAAATTTTATTCAAACAAATATTTATTACAATCTTGAATAGTACAAACTCATGCTCTCACTATACATATACATTTCTGATTACATCACGATTACATCACAAATATTTTTACATTGATAACCTCACTACATATCACTCACACTCGTATTTTGTCTTCAACTGCACTCCGGTTTGAATCCAGCATCTGAGTAATCTGCAAAAATATTCACTAACGCAGTAAAATTGAAAAAGAAATATTTTTGCAATATAAAATGAAATACGATTTTTGAAAATATCGTTTGCCTCAGTTATTTGGGTTGTTCGTCATCATTCACACTTGAATTCATCACAAAGTCGTGCACATAGATATTACAGGGACAGGTAATCATAAGTGGCTGCAATACACACGTGTACATTCATACACGTGTGCACTGCCTCGCCAACTCGTGTGCGCAGCCAAAAATAGCAAGCGTGCAAGCACAACATGAAAGGAATCGAGTCAGTAAGGCAATGCGCAAAATCAAGACAGCATCAAACAGCAACAGTGAAGACTGCATAAGTGCTACAAGCCAAATCATCACAATGAACACCACTGACCAGTGAATACAATATCAAGTTGCAGACTCCAAGTTACAAACTCAAGATTACAGGGCAGTGGACAGTACAACACTGACTCAAATACAACTACAAGGCATGAAACCATAGTGAAACAGTTCAAGTGGACAGTGAAGGCAGTACACAAGTGAAACAACAAAATGAATGTTATATTCAAACATAAGATGAATAATACGACAGCTACTCAATGATACAGTAGCAAACTACAGTGATGCAGCCAGTACCAACATGGACAGAAGGCAGTGAAACTCAAAGCAATGATCAAGTGCAAAGAAAGTCAATGAACACTACAACAATGACCAATGAACAAAGAACAGAGACCAGACAGGTCAAGCAACAAGGCAGATCACAAATGCATGCCACCAAGTAAACAAACTTAGGCAAATCAGTAACCAACACAATACCAAGTTCAACAACATCAAGTACAAGTCTCAAATGTCCAGGTAAAACTTCAACAAGACAAGGGATGCTCAAGTAAAGTTAAGAAAAGACCAGCTACAGAAATGCATGCAAGTGTCAAAGTACAGGTGCAAGTAGTACAAATAAGCAAGTACAATTCGAACCAACATGGCCAAGACTACTGAAAACAACATGACAGCACTGCATCAATGCAAAATGGAATACTGCAACTACACAGACCAAACTTTAACAAACAGTTCAAGTGCAAACCAAGTTCATATGCAAAGAGCTCGAGCATGAGATATGGCAACTACAGTAATGCATCAGTGACCAAACACAGCTACACAACAAAGCAATGTACATGCACCAGTGATGAAAGCTACAAGAATACAAGGCAACAAGTACTACAAGGCCAACACAGTGATCATTGTCACTGACTCCATTAATAAAGACAACAGTCAGAGAAATGTACAGAGACCAGGTACAAATAACAACAAGTCAAGGCCGCAACTAACATATCCAACTAGAAGAACAACTACAAAACCATCAAGCTACAACTCAAATTATACAAGCTCCAGAAGTACAAACTGAAGACTGCACGAAATGTATGCAAACAGAATGCAAGTTTATATGTGCAGAAAGTTACAAGTATCAACGAATTGGATGAACAAAACTCGAGAGCAACAGTGAAAGTGCAAATCATGTCAACAAGACAAATGTATGGATCAGTGCCAAAGTCGAAGAATAACAATGCAGACGTACAAATGTAACGCAGTGATAAAAATTCACGTACGAATACAGTATTGACGAAGTTCAACATTGCAGAGATGATCGAAGTAAAATACTAATCAAGTCAGAACTCAGTGAAGTCAGTGAAGTCGAAAGCAACAGGGATGAACACTGTAAACATTGAAGCCGTGGATATGATTCAAGAAATCAAAACAGTGCAGTGATGATCACGGCACAAAACCAAGTAAGAAATTCAAGTGTGTAAATTTGAAAAAGTCAAATGAATTCAACACCGTGGTGACCACGTAACAAAATCACTGCCGTATCGATCACGTTGAGAAAGTAAATCAGGAAAGACGTGCGCAACAGGAAATTGAAAATTAGGAAAGTGATGAAGTCGTGAATTCATATAAATTCAACCCGAAGGTATCATCATCGAATATGAGCTTCAATTCACAATCAAACTATCAATCACAAACCCAAGTTCATCATCGGCAAGCAGAGCAACCATCGAATTCAAGCATTCAAGCAAAAAGGAAAGTTACATACCAAATTGAAGCCGAATTCCAGAAGCCCTAATTTCACAATCGATCAACAGAGGAGCTAAGAAAATCAGATAATCAACATAAGCGTGCTCCAGAAAAGCCCCAAGAAACAAAGCCGCAATTTTACAGTAGCAAAGAAAAAGGGACCGAAGCCCTAGTTTTGAAAGAGAAGATCAGCCGCAAATAATTCACGAGCAAAAGAAGGGAACGGGTTGAAATTCAAGTGGGCCGGCCTTATTATTAAAAGGGGGATTAGTTTTTAATTTTATAAAAGGGGTTTTTAGTTTTTATTTTGAGCAAAAATTACAGATTCAAGTTCGTATTTTAATTTTTGCTCCTGCGGTTATTTTTGAAGTTGTTTTTTCTTTTCGAGTCGAAGAATCTGTAAATCACCACCTAGGGATTAGGTAGTGTCAGATTGTCTATTTAGAATTAGTTCAGTGAGCAGGGGTGCGAGTTTGCAAAATTCTATTGTAGGCGGGAGCAGAGTTTGCAAGTAAGCGAAGCTCTATAGGCGGGAGGCAAAGTTTGCGAGTAAGCGAAACTCTATAGGCGGAGCAGGGTGTGCGAGTCTAGTAGAGTGTTTGTGAGCGTGGAGCAAATGTTTGCGAGCAGGGTGTGCGAGTCTAGTAGAGTGTTTGTGAGCGTGGAGCAAATGTTTGCGAGTCTAGTAGAGTGTTTGTAAGCGTGATACTGTTTAATTCTAATAGAAATCTGTGAATGCAGCAGTAGGCAGGGGTTGCCGAAGCTGGGTAAATTTTGTGTGTGATTTACTTTTCAGCATATTTATTTCTGCTATTATATTTCTGTGTTTAGTTCGAGAAAATTTGCTATAACCCTATTCACCCCCCCCCCCTCTAGGGTTAATCTAGATCCTACATTTCAGAATTCAAACACTCTGTTTTATTTCAAATCAATTTGAAATCATATATATATATATATATATATATATATATATATATATATATTGTATATCAAATCCAAAATCTTGAACTATTAAAATCAAACTTTTTATAAAAACAAGACTCCAATAAAAAAAATCACCATGGTGGCAATCTATCACTTAGATACTCAAAAATGAATACTGATGATGCTACATGGTCATCACCAGGATTATGTTCTGGCGACTGTAGTGAGTTCAGTGCTTTATCACTTTCAAAATCCATTTTTAAACCAAATTTAAAACAATTTTTATTCCAATTTTAAGCATTTTCCATTCCAAAAATAATATCACCACCATTTATTTCAAAACGCCTTGGAAAACATTTCCCAAAATCTTCGAGATTTAAATTTCCAAATCCTGGTTTGAATCCGTTTTTAATTTTTACTTATATGCATAATTCCATACTTGTACAAACTTAATTTGATTGGACAAACCATTTTCAGTTTTTATAATTTTGTTTGGATTATAATAATAAAAACTAAACACACCAATATACTATTATAATTTCAAAAAATTATTCTTCTATATTAAAAATATAATTTGGGTAAAATTATTTCATTTACCCACTTTAAAATAGTACTGTGTCGAATTACTCTACTTAAGTGTTTAGGAACCCCTATCGATACAGTTGTACGGACTGTGCCGACCAGAGTTCATAAGCCATTCAATAAATCAACCAACGTAATATAAAACATTTTACATCACTAACAAATATGCGCTCATATCTATTAATACATTCAGACTCGTTCTAGGGAGTTGCTGACCCTATCACGAATGAGTAATCCCTACCAAAGCCAAGGCTCTCGCTTAACCTACAGCTCGGATACCAAGTGTAATGGCCTAAGATTTTCAACCCTCGAAAATCAACATCAATACGTTCACTGTTTAGTATGCCGAACATTCAAGTGCAAGAAATACCAGAACATTAAAGGTGAAGAAGAAAAAGATAGAAGAAAACAGAAACAACAATACAGAATCTCACAATCGCAGCGGAATAAAATATAATATATAATAACATATTTTTATACAAAGAGAACCGCAACTGTAGTATACACAATCATCAAAGTACAACAATTAACAAATCAATCGGGACAATCCACCCAGGGACATGTAGGGGTAAGAGTCATTCGTTTGCTATCTAACAAGAAGCGAAAACCGCTTATCATGCGTAAACCTATCACCAAGAAAATCCGATCCCGGTCTCTTCAAAATGATTAACGAATTTGGCCAGATTTGATAGTCGGTTATTTAACCATCAAATTTCACACATAAGCAGTCACTAGGTCAAATTTATTAAATCTTTTAAAACATTCATTTCAAATATCTTTACACAATCAAATCTCTTCCAGTATTCCAACGCTTGAAAAAAATTCAAATCCTTATATCCTTAACGGGATATTTCAAACCATATTAACACTTAGAAATATTCCGTATAACCTTCCCATGGTCAAAACACTTAGAAATATTCCATATAACCTTCCCATGGTCAAAACATTCCCAAATCATTTTATCCCAAAACTTAGAAAATTATTTATAAATATATTTTCCAAAATCACTTACTTCTCAACACTTGGGAAATATTTATATCTTATCAATTTTATAGGTATATTCACAGACGACGAAATCTCCCCTTATTTCAATTTCATAAAACCATTTACAGCCCTTTTTGTAAGGTCATAACTCGTTTTAATTCATTTCATAAATCTCTGGAATTTCCATAATCCCTTCTAAAATTTGCAAAATCAATTTTACTTATTTAAAATCTCATTCACCAATTTATAACTTCTTTTATGAATTCAAATTTATTTCTCAAAGTTCACTTATCTAACCATTTCAAAGATTCCTTAAGTTTCTAAAATTCCGCTATAAGATTTCGCTTATAAAAATCATATCCATTAAATAAACCTTGTATACAAATCTCGAGAGGATTTACAAATAAATTTCAATCATTTCAAACTCTATATATATGATAAGTATTTTTAAAGAAAAATAATTTATTTTTAAACATGTGTAAGTTATTATTTAAAATATCCAAACACTTCAAATAAAACATCGACAGCTCATTTCCAACTTATTTTTATATAAAACTAATCGATTTACAAAGCTGATTTTAAAAATTAGAATTTATTTCGATTAATATTACATATTTGAAAAATTCGTTTTTCGAAGTATTTCGATACTAAACAGCTTTAAATTACATAATTTAATAAAAAGTAATTTCCTTTTGAAATAAAACTAAGCTTCTTGATAAAAATATTTTTTTTAAAATCCCAATATCCAATTTTAATTTATAAATCCCTCTCGATTCATAACACATCGACTTTATTCCGATTCCCTAACCATTCTCACTTTTCAAAAATAGAATCCACTATTTTTCCCAAAAACCTATTTTCATACCTCGATATAAATTCACACTGTAAATTTATATTTCCAATTTATCAACTGATAATCATTTCCCCTTATTTATAAACATCATTTATAATTTTATAAACTCATTTGGTGTTCACTCGTTTATAAAAATAATTTCATTTATAAAATTTTCATTTTTGAATCCATTTCTTGCTAAATCCCATTTATTTTACAAGTCTATTTTAAATATCGATTTCAACTTCTTCCATATTTTCATAATTATTATTTAAAATCCATTGTTAAAATCGTTTATATAAATTACTTGAAAATCTATATTTAAAACATTTTACGAATAATTAAGTATAACCCAAAACCATTGTTTTATCCAAATCGGTTTCCTTTAAAATAATCCAAATTCAATATAAATGTTTTTATATCCAAAATCTCTTTCTAATCCCTTTAAATTCAAAAATAATATTATGGTATTTAAATTACCGAAATTAAGGTCATTGCAACTATAGCATCCAATAAATCAAATCACACAAAACCCATAACATATTATTCAATCACATCATATATCACTATATATATATATATATATATATATATATATATATATCAAATAATCAATATATTTGAGGAATTCAGTTGAATCCTTCCAACCTGTTTCCCTATATGTTAAATAACATAAAATACCAATCCTGTTTCGACGCGGGATATCGCGGTAATATAGAGTCATCCGCTATTATGCGGGACGCGTAGTGTCTCATCCGCTCCAATCGTTGAGAATATACCCAACTACTAATATATCCTACTATACATATATAATAATATTCGGCTGATAATAATATATCAATTCAACGAATCATCTAATAATTAATTTTTAATTGCTATAAATTAAACCAGTCAACCAAATTGAGTGATATTTACTCACCTTGATTTTTAATTTGCAATCCGTTCCAATTCTAAATTAAATTGAACAAGCGTTCAATTAAATTTTAAATTCCAATTGGCTTCAAAAAATTCTCCAAACCAATTTTATTTCGTAGCCTATGCCATTACGAATCCAACGCCACCTGTTTCGCTTGATTTCGACATCGTATGAAAATTTTATAGTTTTTATAAGAAATCAAATTAATTAAAATAATTAATTTCACTAATTTCAGTAATTAACAACTTAATTACCCTTATTAAATCCCTAAGAAAGCCTGCACCAAGATCCCAAATCAATTGCTGCCCGAAACCCTAGTCTTGCATTACTAGCTCTAGCAAAGATTGTCACCTGAGACAACTGTGCCACCACCTCCTTCAGCTGCTTGTGTCGTGGCCTTCCATTTCTCCACCGTGGTCACATGTCGTCGTCAATTGCGTCACCTCCATCACCTCGAAGTTCGAACGCGTGCTTACATCATCGCGTCAACTAGACGGCCCCTAAAAATGACTCCGCTGTCGCCTTCAGCCACCCTATGAATAACACTAATTCCCTTCGTCAACCGCCTATGCCTCGTCCCCCACCTCTCGCCTTGCGCCTGCAGCCTCCAATCGAGCAAACCCCTAATCGACCACGACATCTCGGCTCCTCCATCAACGCGCTCACGCGCACTCGTCTTGTGCTCCGCTAGCTCTTGCGTGCTCCGCCATTTATTTTATTTTTATTTTTCCGAGCTTTGATTTCGTTAATTTGAACTCGAAGATGAAAGAGGAAGCTCATGTGATTTAAAAAACTGGGGCGGCGCGTGTCAGAAGTATAGAGTGGCGCTAAGATGAATATAGAGCGGCTGCGAATAATAATTTATATTTTTATATTTAAAAACATGTGCTATCCGACGTTTTAATGTTATGCAAATATTTCGAACGCAATGGAACAAGTTTCGAGACCTAATTCGATCATACGTGAAAGGTAGATTTTTGAATCAAATTATTATATTAAATTTTCAAAATTAATTTCAACACGTTTCTATCCCGTGCGATCAAACGGTATTTTCAAATGCTACAAAATTTGAAATCCAATAATAATGCACTATTATGCATCCAATGGAACTGGTTTCGTCAAATTCCGAGACTGTGCCTCGGATCGCTATCATAACGCGTCGATTAAATAGACGATTTCAAAAAATTGACGAAATCACTTTAATCCCCAGTTTTAAAAACTTATTAATTTAATTCTAATTCATGTAGAATTTATAGAAATATTAGAAATCGTTTTGATTCATATTCAACTCACATTTCAATTATTCACCATTTCTGTATTACGATAAATTATTATATTTGAAATTTAAATCCATTCTATAATTTCTACCGAATCCCCTTCCTATTCGAAAATCAATTTATATTCAAAATTCAATATTTAAAACCATTTAAATATTTAGAATAAAAGGATGGAAAAATCTGGATCATTACAAAGCATGTACCATTTATAACGTTACTAACGGGCTTGGAAGGATTTTAATTATATCTAATATTCTACACAATTGGTTTTTTAAGTTAATGGATGCAGGAAAGAAGAATCCGTGCTTCAGGTAAAATCAAATGTATTATCATTGTGATTTTTTAAAAATTTGATCTTAAATCTAGTAATTAATTTAATCCACCTTTAATTAATTGTAGAGCAATTATTGAAAAACATATGAAAAATGTGTAGCAGCGTTGTTCAAACGTTATTAAATCCCTAGTTTGTTGTAGTGACCTTAGGAAGCATATATGTTATATAACGTACTTGTATTTTGGTACAGATATATATAAGAGGATATATATGCCCCTCTGTTATTACTTCCACTCTCTTTACTTCTGTTTCTTATGAACCCTTGCTTGTGTAGAAAGTAAGAATGGATCTACGTAACAGACGTTTGACTTTAGAAAGTATCCGAGTGAATCCTAGTAGAGGATATGATAGTATGCAAACCAACGACCAAGAAGGGGACGCAGACCTAGAAGTTCATTCAGAAACCGGTAATGAAATGCCTGCTCCGCTGTAGGGAATTTGGATATGAATGCACTTTTCTAGCAGTTCCTGGCCAATTTAGCGTAGCAAAAAGAGTCACCATAGGCCCACAATATACCAAAGGGCCCGGGATAGCTGGTTAAGGAGGTTGTTTCTAAGATGAATAAGGACTTCCAAAGCTTGGGAGGAGGGACATTTGATGTAATGAAACAGAAATTGGAGGCAAGTGATTGGCTGGTGATGTATGAGAGTATTTTTGAGGACTTAGATATGAAAAATACTTAGAAGATAAGGCTTGTATTTCACAGTTCAACAGACTAGCAAGTATTTGGTGGGGAGCTACGAGAGCCGAGATTCCCGAGCAAGAAATTACTTAGGATGGGTTCAAAGAGATGTTTGAAGAACTATATAATCCTTAATCAAAGTTGTCAATAATGTTTTGGGAGCCTGTGGAGTTGCAATGGGGGAATCTGATGAAGCCGAAGTATGTGTAGAAGTTTAATGCATTATCTAAGTATAGAGTTGATCCGATTAAGACTTCGAGAAAGAAGGAAGAGAAGTTAATCTTGGGGTTGAGGTCGGGATTAATGGATAAAGCGATGGTCCATCTTGCTCATCCGTTCATCGATATGGTAGATATTGCGAGAAGGTACAAATTGATGTATCATGAAAGATGGGTGTGGGGGCAGAAGGATCATTTTGAGAAGAAAACAAAGTATGCCCTATATCAAAAGGACAAGAAGGGTCAATAACAAAAAGTAAAGGCTAGGGTAATGGAGAATGGAAAGATGCTAATTGTAGGCAGAGGGGGTACTATATAAATAAGCATCTAGAACCGATTGGAGTAGTAAAGGTTAAGTGCTTTGTTTATGATAATCCCAAGCACAATAAGAAATATTGTCCTGAGCCAAAATGGCCAAAGATTTCGCCTTGGAAGGACCTTCATCTAGGCCGACAGCTGTGGAGAAGGGAAGAGCGTGCTTGGAGGTATGATTTTGGCTTCTAATATGTCAGTTAGAGTTTTATTTGATACTAGTGCTACGCACTCTTTCATTTTGAAAGATTTGGTCGATAGGCTAGAACTAGATACTACATATTTGATTAAGTCCTTGCATGTGTTTAGTCTTATCGGTGGGTATGCCACATTTGGATTAAGGTGCACTGTTTTGATTTTGATTTTTATGGACATTTGTTTGTTTGCGATCCATATATGTTTGACTTCGTAGGGTACGGGGGTAATTTTGGGTACAGATGTTGGTGCATAATGATGCTAGGATCTACAATGCGAATAGAGTTATCGCTTTATGGAATCCAAGTGGTGAAGAAAAAATTATGATAGCCTTGGACAAAAGGAAAGAGACATCGTACTTGATGATATGTGGTATAAAAGATGATTATGAGATAAGAAGAGTCTTGGTACTTTAGGAGTTCATAGAAGTTTTTGAACCAATAACGGGACTACTACCAAGAAGGGCGATTGAATCCCAAATGGACTTGGTATCGGGGGCATAACCTGTTAGTAGATCACCTAGCAGAATGCCACTCAAGGAGATGGTAGAATTAAAGAAGCAGATGGTGGAACTTAAGCTTAAAAGTTTCATTAGGCCGAGTAGTTCATCATAAGGAGCATCTGCGATATTTGTAAAGAAGTCGGATGGATCTTTACAGATGTGTATTGATTATCATATGTTGAATGAATTGATGATGAAGAGTTATTATCCATTGCTAAGGATAGATGACTTGTTGATCGGTTCAGTGCAGCTTGAATACTCTCGTAGCTTGATTTGACAACAGAATTCCATCAATTAAGGGTAGCAAAAAATAATGTTCCATTGACCATGTTTTGAACATGGTACAGTTCATATGAGTGGTTGGTGATGCTGTTTTGACTTACCAACGCTCATGCATTTTTCGTTGATCTTATGAACTAGATCTTTTACGACCAGTTGAACAGATTTGTGTTGGTTTTCGTTGTTAATATTTTGGTATACTCTAAGGATAAGAGACACTATGAAGTCCATCTTGATTGTTATTTTGGACATTAGGACAACATAAATTGAAGGCAAAGTTTTGTAGGCGTCATTTATGGAAATAATAAGTAAGGTTTCTTGGCCATGTAATATTGGGGAATGGGTTAGCACTGGATCCATTGAAAATAGAAATCATTAATGGTTGGAAGAGACCGAAGATGGTAACAAAGATGAGAAGTTTCTTAGATTAGCTAGTTGTTACTGCAGATTCATTAAGGATTTTTCACGTAGAGCAGTGCCTTTGACTAAGTTGATCAGAAAGAATGAGATGTTCGTATGGACCGATAGGTGTGAAGGGCCATTTCAGGAATTGATGAAGTTGTTAACAAATGCTTCTGCCTTGATCGTACCTAAGGAAAATTAAGGATTTATAGTGTATACTGATGCTTCTGAAACATGCTTGGGGACGGTGCTGATGCAAAGTGGACGAGTGATAGCTTATGCATCAAGGTTGAGACTACATGAAGTTAGATATCCAACTCACGATCTAGAGTTGGCAGTGATTATTTTCGTGTTAAATATCCCGAGACGTTATCTTTTAGGAGAGCGGCTCAAGCTATATATGGACCACAAATCCCTTAACTATATATTCTCTCCAAAAGAGCTGAATATGAGACAACAAAGATGGCTAAAATTCTTCGTGGCACATGACTTTGGTATAGAGTTTATGCTTGGAAAGGGGAATAAGTTTTTAAATACGTTGAATAGGAGGCATGAGAATGGAGTGTTAGCCATGTTCTAGTAATGGAAGACTTTAGAGACATTGTTCTCTTATGGAGTGCGTCATAGGCTGAATGTTGGCTCAAGCAAGGATCCGGTATGTTAGCAAGCTCGGAGGTACGTTCGACACTTGTGGATAGGATTACTATAAGGGAAAGGGAAGACCCATTGTTATTGAGAGAATTAGGAGATTTGGAATGGAAGAATATGTTGAAAATCGAAGAGGATTCGAGATAGACTCGAAAAGAAAGGAAGATTGCATGTTTTGAATGCGGAAAAATCTTTTGAACGTCTTGGGAGAAAGTCATCAATCAAAGTTTACCATTCATCTTGGGGGCATGAAAAATGTATCATGACATGAAAAGATTATTCTTTTTGAAATGGATGTGAAGGGATGTTGATGAGTGTGTAAAGATAAATTTCACCTATCAACAAGTAAAAGCTGAGCAGTAAAAGCTGAGCAGTAGAAGCTGAGTACTTTACTTCAACAATTGGAAATACCAACTTGGAAGTGAGATTCAGTATCCATGGATTTTATTGATGTGTTGCCTAGGTCGAGGACAACATATGATAACATTTGGATAATAGTAGATAAATTAACAAAGAGTGCCCTTTTATCCTGGAAATGTCAACAAGGGCGGCTACTAGTTTGGTAAAGCTATGTATGAAGGATGCAGTGAGACTGCATGGGATTCCAAGCAATATTATAAGTGGTAGAGACCTTTTGTTCATCAGTGAGTTCTGGAGAAGTATGTAGAGTGCATGGGTACTGATTTGAGCATGAGCATGACTTAATTACCACCCTCAAACTGGTGGTCAAACAGATTTGGTGAATCATGTGCTCGAGGATTTCTTAAGTGCATGTGTTTTGGATTTTAGAGGATCTTGTGAAAATAATTTGCAGTTGGTAGATTTTACATATAATAACAGTTACCGGTGGTAGAGTTTTGCCCCATTTAAGGCACTTTATGGTAGGCCATGTAAGTCATCTAATTACTGATTGGACATAGGAGATAGATTCATGTTAGGACCTGATTTGGTAAGAGAGGCTACTGTGAAAGTAGAATCGATTTGGCCAGAATGAAGGCTTTGCAATCAAGGAAAAAAAGTTATGTCGATAGGAGGATAAAAGATCGTGAGTTCGTAGTCGACGACCATGTGTTCATGACTGTGCAGTCAAAGCCTCACGAAATCCCCGCTATAGAGTACAACGCTCTCTAGCCGCTACGCTATTTCAATTTAGCACTATTAGACAATAAATCTGCTTTAAGCCCCGCTATTTTCGTCTACACCCGCTAAAAGACTTTTTATCACCCCTTTTAGCAACATTAATATACAAAGGTTGGTTTGAGTGGTTTTCTCTTAAATTAAACAACAAAGTTAGGTTAAAGCCTAATTTTAAGGCATAAGTGCTCAATATAAATTAGAAATATATTGTATCACAATTCTATTTTGCATAAATCATGATATTCTTTAGATTTGTTATATAAGATTAAAAAATATTTCTTTTTCCTACACAAATGGTGTAAGACTGAGAATAAATTAACTTTAAATATTTGGTTTTATATATAATGAAGCTTTTCGCACCTCCGCTATTTACCTCTATGTCCCCGCTTTGTCCCCACTATAATTTTTGCACCTCCATCGCATAGAACAACCAGCACTTTAACTGCACAGGTTTGTGAAGGTTTCTCTGATGCGAGGAGTTATGCACTTTGAGAAGGTAGGGAAATCAACACTAGATATATAGGACCGTTTCCAATGATTGAGAGGATTTGTAAACTCACATATCGAGTCGAGTTACAAGAAGTTTAGCGAGCGTGCATAATATTTTTCACCTATCACATTTGAGAAAATGTGTGCATGTACCAAGTTCGATGGTGGAACCGAGTGCAGTTGAAGATTTATCTATAGAACTAAATCTAACTTATATTAGATGACCAAAGAGTATAGTAGGTCATGATACAAAAGAGTTCACGAACAAAGTCATTAAACTTGTTTATGTCTAGTGGTGTGACGATGTTGATGATAACACCTGTATGGTAGAGGTTGGGATTAGAAGACATGTATGATTAGGCACGTATGTTTTGATGTATTGACTAGTTGTAGTACTAGTATAATACCATGATAAGATATTTTAGTGTGTTAATAGTAACACTAATACATGATGATTGATGATTTGCACTAGTGGGAACTAGTGTAATTGTTTTACTATGTGTATATTGATTAAAGATGATGACTTTTATCCTGCCTTATTTTGAATTTCAAAGATGAAATTCTTATAAGGAGGGAAGACTGTAACACCTCATATTTTGAAATACAATAGCATGGGGGAATAATTAAATAAATGATTAATCAAATTAATTTATGAAAGAAAATAAAGATAAGCTAACTAATAGAGAGTAAATAAATGTAGGATGAGGAGTTAGGGATTTAATAAGAATAGGCTAGGATAGGGTTTTAGCCCAAAGCCCAAGTTACTAAACGCCTACGCTCCAACTCCTCATCACTATAAGAAAAAGCATTTTTAGTTGCACTTATTAGTAGCGTTTGTTATCTAAGTGCAACCAAAAAGTTATCCAAACGCAACCAAAGTTTTACAGAGTACAAAATAAAAAAGAATCACTGCTAATTGATGTAGGGAACAACAAAATTAAAGCGACCCGCACAATAACTCTTTCTCCATTCTTTTTTTTTTCATTTTCAATTGGCGCTATAGCATTTAGAAAATTTTCCCTCCTTCCCAATCCACTACCCGCTCAAGTATTTACCAAAAAACTCTCAAAATATTATCAGTTACTTGATTAAAAACACTATCTACTATCCCAGATTTTTCTATTTTGATATTTCTCGATTTGTGGATTTCTCCCATCGTCTACTTCCTACTTAAATCAACCCAGATTTCTCGATTTCATGCAATAATGGGTCAGAGAGGCAAAACCTAGTGCGACAGCATTTCTTCAATGCATCAATTCATGTTATCAAATCATATGTTTGGCTCGTTAGTTTTGCTTCCATAAGCATCATCAAAAAGCTCTACTTCATTGATATCTGATTATAAATTACAGGTACGCATCGCTAAGCATATTTTATTTAGTTGTTAGATCTAAGAATTATACTTTGTTGATATCTGATTATAAATTACAATGAGAGTGAAATTGTAAGTGTATGAAAGAGAGAGGAATTAAAACAATGATTATTCATTACTAAAACCCTCTGGTAATCAATCTTTTGTATTATCTTGAGTTTGGGTAGTTCCCTGTAACGACCCAGAATTTCTGTCATTCAAAATTCGTATATTTAGTTGATTTTAAATGTTAACAAGTAAAATTTGTAGATCGAATAATTTATATTTCGAATATCTAGGTTTAATTGGATAATTAAATCGATAATTTAATAAATGAAATTTCAGAAATAATTGGAAATTAGATTTAATGTGATTAAATATGATTTGTAAAGTTGTATTAAATCATATTGGAGTTAGAATGATGTTATAGAACTTTTTAAAATGAATTAAAAGTTAATTTGTAAAAATTGAATATTTTAATATTTAATTGACGAGTTAAAAATAGCCATTTTTCAAACAGTCTTGGATTTTGACGAAACCAGTTTCATCGGATCCATAATGTTATATTATTGTATGGTTTCAAATTTCGTGTCAATCGGACTTACGGTTTGTCCGGGGCAAGCTAAAACGCGTAGAAATCGGTTTGAGTGAATTTTAAATTTAAATAATTCGATTCGAAAACTTATCTTCCAAATTTGATCGAATTGGCTCCCGATATATATTCCATTGCGTTCAGAATAGGGGTAAAACATTAAGAACGCCAGGCGACACGCTTCGTTTGGAGTTCGGAAAAATTTCGGGTGAATAGTGTCACGTAATTTTTCTATAAAAGGACCTCAACACTCACAATTTACACCAAAACTCTAATTTCTAACCCTAGCCGCTAGTTTCCAAAACAAAGGCCGAAATTTTTCAGATTTCTTCTATCAATTTCTTTCAATCCATAAACAATTACAAGAAACTCTCAACTACAATATTGTAGACAACAACGAGATCTTTGATATCAACGGTGATGATCGTATATGATGCAACGATCAAAGAGTAATCGACCGATGAACATTCCACGTTCAACCGTGTTTTTTTCGGCCACCACTCAACCGAGTTCGACGAGATCCTGGCCGATGGCGTGTCGTGGATAGGCGCTTGGATTGGAGACATCTGATCAACTTTCGGTCATCGTATGGTGGTGCGACATCAAGGGAACGGTCGCGTGTATGGGTTCGAACATGAGCCTGGTGATTCTCGTATGGAAGAAGAAAGAGGAAATAACGTGCGGCCCAGATCTGTGGTTGCGAAATCAATGGCTGAGATCGGTTTAAGGTTTTAAAAATAAAATAAATTGAAATTATTATATTATAAAATTTGTATAAACTTTGAAATGCAATAACTTATTCATACGACGTCCGTTTTGCACGAAACAAATTGCGTTGGATTCGTATTGACGAACACTACGTGATGGATTTGTGATTGGAGTTGATTGGAGCTAGTGAAAATTTTGGGTAAAATTAAATGCGCGTTTAATTTTATTCGAAACAAACGCCGAAACCGTTATTGAAAGCAAGGTGAGAACTTCTCACTCAATCGAAATTGTTTCAATTTAAATTTTAAATAGTTAAATTTAAAATTGCTTGATTATGTGATTGGATGATAAATTTTTATCTGTTGTATTGAAATAGACCCTATACGCCGTATATTAAGCGGATGTACCGCGATATTTCACCTTGATGTGGAATTGGTATTATATACGTACTTGGAGTTGATTTTCCCGCATTATATAGCTGATGAGACCCTATTGCGCCGCATAATAGCGGATAATATTTTATATGAACCTATATCCCGCGATATTCCGTACTGGAACAGGATTGGTATTGTGCTAATATCTGTGGATGTAGGGAAACAGGTTGGAGGGATCCAACTGGAATCCTCACCCGTATTGATTTATTTACAGATATTGTGATATATGATGTTTTGGATGCCGTGATTGTTATATTTAGTGCTGTTGCAGCATTGGGCCTATTTTGGAAAATTTCAAAGTGTTAAAGTGATGATTTTCAAATTTTAAAAGGATTTTAAAGTGATTTTTGAAAGTATACTTTTTATTAAATTTTGGAATTTGATTCATTTTAAATAAACGTTATAATTTTTATGTTATAAAAATTATGATTTTCATGAAATATACCGAAATGTGATTTTTGAAATAAGTAGTTGATTAATTTGTAAAATGGTTTAAAATTGGGATTTTTGAATTATTATAAACGGTTTATATAAAAGATTTATAAAATTGATTTTATAAATTAAAATATTGGAATTATAAAATGAGTTTTTATAAGTATTAAAATGAAGTATAAATGGATTTCATAAGTCAATGAAATTTATGAATTTATAAATTGTGAAGTTATAAAATGAAGGAATTTGTAAATAGAGAATTATAAGTAAATTTGCTTATAATTTGGATTTTGGCGTGTAAATGGGATATGGATAGAATTTGTTAATAAAGTGATTTTATAAGTTGAAGTTGTTATAAAATATAAATGGAATTTATAAACATTGTTTTATAATTATGAAAACGACTTATTTTGATAAGTAAATTTTTATAGCTTATTAAAGGAGATATATCCACGATTTTGGATAGTGGATAATCCTTTAAATAAAATGTGTAGAAATGTTGAATTTGGTTAACGAAGTATATTCACGATTTTGGACAGTGAATAATATATTAAAGAAATGTTTTGGGGAAGTGATATTTTAAATAGAATTAAAATGATTTAAAGATGTTTTAAAATGTATTAAGTATCGAAACCATAGATTTCAACATTCATTGTTGAAATAGACGTTTTCGAGAAATAAGAAAATGGTGGACTATAACACTGTTGTTATAGTAAATGATTTTCGAAAGGAAATGTTTTATATAGTATTGGGATTTATATATCTATCTTAATTTCGAATCCCTATACTAGTGATTTTGAGTTGTTGTAACGATGTTTTACGCAACATTCATTTTGACTCAAGTAAATGTGTTTAAGAGAATGTTTTCGTTAAAGAATAAAATATATACTTAATTGTGATTTAAGTATATTGAATATTTTCCAAATGTTGAAAATAAATAGATTTGTGAATTACTTATTATTAAATAAGTATGGAAATGTTTTTCCATATGAAGTGAAATGTTTCGAGATTTTATCTTTTAAAGATAAATTGAAAAGTGATTTGAAATTTGTTTTCAAATGGTTAAAGTGTGGAAAAATATATCTTGTAACGATATTTTTGGAAAATGAATAATTTGGGAAATTATTTGGAATCTGGTGACGTTGTGCATATCTATTGATAGTTAAATAACCGACTATCAATATTTACCTTTAAATAGGTATTTGTTGTGATTTGCATGAATTTGAATGGTACACTTATTTTGAAATAAGCGCTCGTTATTCGATTTAGCCGGGAGAGGACCTTTGGGTCATAAATCCCATTCCAAATGGTGATACGACGTATATGGATAGCATTGAAGACCGGTGGTGAAGACCGGGTATTTTCAAGAACGAGAGGATAACTCGTTGATTGTCTCTGCACCGAGTCACGCCGGTATAGAGATTCCCTAAGTGATGGGAAGTCCGATCGGGATTGTGAATACCCGGATTTGCAAGGACTTCTTTGGAAGTGCCTTCAGTTCTGTTCGAACCCAGAACAGACTTGTATGGATTGTATGTCCGACATTACATTTTCAGATATAAAACAGATTTCTTTCAAATACATATCTGTTGGTGACAGAGAATTTATCCTCTTAGCTTAACACCCTTCTCTGAGACGTATGAGCTCAGAGGTTATGTAGTTGAAGGTTATTAGTGATATACTCCCAAGTTGGTAGTGTGACATGCCGAGTGCTGCTGATCATTTGTTGATCGAAGCATGGCTTTGTGAAAAGCGAGCTTTGTGGATGTGATTTCGTCAAACCTCACAACCCGGTTATGGTCGAAACAGGAATCGTGGCAGCAAGGTTATTTGAGGATAGCGCCCTCTAAGGGCATGTCATTTCCTTCTGGATTATAAGTGGTATCATGGTATGGAGCCCAGATATTTACTTCGTGGTTGCTGCATATTTATTGATTTTTGGTTATTGGTTGAGAGGTACCTCGGATAAAGGTCACAAACGACCGGGGGATGACATGCTCGTGTCAGTTGTTACCTAGTTAGGGGTAACCCGGCCTTGTGTAGCTGAGATCCAGTTAGGATCCGGGGACGTCGCTCCAGAGGCATTCCATTTTACTTGGGAAGTTCCTATGCCCGACCATTTGTTGGAAATCCAATCAAAACAATATGAGCCCTGTACGGTTTTAGTTGTATAACCTGCCGTGGAATGTGGCGGTAACTTGCTATTGAACATGGTAGCTATATTAGGCATACGATAATGGTCGTATGTTGGCTAAGATTTATATCATACTTTTGAAATGTTTTCCTACACTTTGCACTTATAGTAATAATATTAAAGAAATTTGCGTATCAAGCATCTTTGACTATCATAAGGAGAAATCTCCTCCGATTCTGCGTTTGCATCGTGTGTGTGTGTGTGCGGGAGGCCTTATGGTAGTCTCATTTTCTAAAAAGTATTGCGAATCTAATTTAAAATAATTCTTTGTTTATTTTTAAAAGATAAACTGTTTAAGTTCTCACACCAGTCCCATGACTGACCTGAAGTTTATTGTTTCCTTCCTAAACTCTAGGTGCCCACCAATTTCTACATGGGCAGTCTAGAGTCAGGTTATCAGGTCATTCAGGAATTCAGGAGTTGCTGTAGAGATCTGGAGGCAAGCTGGATGGCATGGCGTATCAACTAGTATATAGTATTTCTTTCCCATTGTTTGTTGTTGTAAACTCTAATAATGTAATGTAACGTGATGTAATGTATAAAATGTACAGTTCTTTTGATTTAAAGATTATTCATTTATATATTATATGTTGTTCCGCTGTGAAATGTGAGAATCTGTTATTGTTTCTGTTTTCTTCTTCTTTCTTTCTTCTTCTATCTTCTACCTCTTCTTTAACCCTAACGGTTCAGTTTTCCGGCCTTCGATTGCTCGGCAGTTGATACAGTGGACGTATTAATGTCGACCTTAGTGAGTGGAAAAATCCCGATCTTGACATTCCCTTTGCTTGAGGTGTTTCTTATTGAATGTTTTGGTGAAGGATTTCATGATGTAGTTGCTAAGTTAATAAGTTATCAGGTCTTGAATTATTGTGGTCTTGAATTATTGTATGGTAAGTGAGTTTCTTGTATTTGGGAATAAGGTACTTACTAAAGGATGTAGCGGTTAACTTGGTAAAGTTAGAAAGATTTGTTTGCTTGCATGTGGAAAATTGCTTGTTGAAGTTTGCTGAGAGTGAGTAGTTGATTTAGGGCAGTGTTGGTTTTAATTTTGCAACATTCATAGAAGTGTACACGTCTGAAGTGAGCGATGCATTGCTGGAGGTAGATTCAGTAGAAAATGTGATTTTTGCTAGTTTTGTGATTTGAGATTGAGTTGAGGTGGACATGTTGATTGCAGAAAAATGCTCGGAGAGGATTTCAGGTGATTCATGCTCGTTTAATGTTGCACTATAAGATTGCAAAAGAATCAGCATCAAGCTTTCGAGGAATATAGTTAATTCATTATTGGATTTCCATGGAATAATGGCATAAGAAATTGAGATTGGATGATGTTGGAGATGGGGTGATGTGGCTGCTGAGAAATATAGTTCAATTCATTTTTGGCTTTACATGGAATAATGACATGAGAAATATAAACCATACAGAGAAGAGCTGCTGCTTGATCTAGTGGACGATGGATGATGAGGTAGAAATGAAAGGGGTGAATTGGTATGTAAAGAATGGGTATATAATTTTAATCACCTTCTGGTGAATCGATGATGTTGAATTTTGTGCATATGTTTCCAGCTGTAGTCTTCTAGATGCTTTCATCTGCTCTAGAAATCCTTGCTCTTGTTTTACTTAATTCATTTTCACTTATTACAATACTGTTACATTATTTTTAATCTCATCTTAGATTTCAATATTTGGTGTGTTTCCTCTCCATCTTTTGCAGTCTTTTTTCTGCTCACAAGTCTCATTGCATACAACAATCGATGCAGGCTTTATACTTCCAGTTTATGGGTTTAGTTCTAGTGGGCTATGGTGCACATGGGCTTGTCTTCTTCCTTGTTTTTGTTTGCTGTGAATTATATGTTAGCCATACTTTCGCATTTTGCACTTATGGAATTATGTGTCAGCTTGAGAGATGGGCGAAAGCAGTAAGGGATTACGAGGTTTTGAGAAAGATGTTGCTTGATGATAAAGAAGTAGCAGAAGTGTGACGACTCGGAATTTTTAGGCATTTGAAATTGGAATATTTAATTGATTATAGATATTTAAAAGGTTAATTTTAACTTGAATTCAAATATCACAATTTATTTTATAATTAAATTATTGAATTAAATAATTTGAAGTTGGGTAAAATGTTGAGTCTGGAGTTCTAAGCCTGTTAAAAATAATTCGAAGGCTTATAAAATTTATATTGATAATACTGAGGATAATAAAAGTTTTAAAATCAAATTTAACACGGATTTGTTCAGTTTGGAATTTTATCGTTTAAATTGAATTTAAAAATACCCTTCTGAGACACAGTCTTGGAATTCGACGAAACCCGTTCCATTGGATCCGTAATATTGTACTATTATCGGATTTCAAATTTCGTAGTGACCGGAGTTGTTGTGTGGGCGTACGATATATATAAACGCATTGAAATCTATATCGAAAATTCAATATAATAACTGGTCTAAAAAGCTATCTTCTCCATACGATCGAATTAGGACTCGAAACCCTTTCCAGTATGTTCGAAATAGGGGTATAATATTGTAAACGCCTAGCGGCACACCTCGGTAGGAGGTAGGGATTTTAAGCTACGTAATTCGGAACGATTTAAATTCAAATATACGCACTCATATATATACACATTTCAAAATTAAAAATCTTTTCCCATCAGCCACCTATTCTATACCTATGTACGCTTAGCCGACCATCCTGTCCCTTTTTCTATCAACACGCAGACAATTCAAGCACGTTAACGTCTCCTCTTGTCTCCCCTCAATTTCGTTTTAATATCTCACGCAATCCTCTCCTCTTCATTTCACCTTAAATCAAATTGAAATCATCCAGAAAAGAAAATAAATCATGGACGCTCTCCTTTACCATTCGAGACCCTTTCAAATCGTGTTTTCCTCTTCGAACGAAGTCGTTCGAAATTAAAATCTCGTCCTCCTCAATCCAAAAATGAATTGCCTCCTCTCAAATCGGCAACCGTAGTCTCGACGCCAACCGTATATCTCAAGAGCGGCAGCGTGGAATCCATCGATGACGGCTCGAGCTCGTGTGCGCTTGACTGGCGTGTCGATGCAAGGCGGCCCAAAGGGAGTATTACGGCCTTTGAGCACGATGGTGATTTGGGGATTGATAGCGAGTTCGTTGGGAAGCAAGCCGAAGTCGAGTCTTCAATTGATGGTGAATCAGAGTCGCAGTCTTGGGTTCACCGAAAAACGCGTGGAGCAGTGGAAGGCGAGTCGAAGTTGAGGTGGTTCCCAGGCGCGGCGATTCTCCTCTGGAAGCTTGGTTAGTTCATTGCGGAGGCTGGGGTTAAGGGCTGTGATACGTATACATTTATATATTTTGTTTTCTTGCTTAATTTATATGTATACATATTTACAGAGAGAATAAAGTAAAATAGAATCATAACAGTAAAATATATAAAGCTATTTATCTTCAATTTATAGATTTATACATATATATATATATATATGTATACATATACAGTGAAGGGATAATAATATAAATACCAATATATATAGAAATAGGTTTGGAAGATACATAGGAATTTAGAAAAAAAAGTTTAAAGTTTATGTAAAGTTAGATTTTTAAGACTTATATAGTTTATTTTGAAATTAAATAAATATACATCTACACACTTTAAATTTATTAGTTTAACTATAAAGTAATCTTCTTGTTTAGTTAACTTATTTAAAATTTATTTTAGTTGCTAAAGGATTTTTCAAAAAGTGGACTAGTTTGAAATTTAATTATTCATTAAAATTTAAATCATTAGCTAACTTCAATTATTTAGTGATAATTGATTGTTCGAATGTTAATGAAATCATCTAATATTTATTCAAGGGTCTTAAATCATGAAGAATCAAGTCAGTTAGAGTGAATTGCAAATAAAAGGAAAGGTGAGTTAATCTCACTCATCTGATTATAATATTAATTTAAATGGTTAAATTTAAATAATTGGTTGATTGATTGATTTGATTGGATGTGCAATATTATATATATAGTAGTATATAATATATCTTGGAATGATTGATTTCCCGCATTATATAGCGGATGAGACCCTATGCGCCGCATAATAGCGGATGATTTTATTTAAAACTCATATACCGTGATATTCCACCTTGAAGTGGAATTGGTATTTTATATTGTGCTAACATCTGTGGATGCAGGGAAACAGGTTGGAGGGATCCAACTGGATTCCTCAAAATTATTTATGTTGTTTAATATTCTCTGGTTTGAATATGCGATATTCTGTGATGAATATTATTGATAATTGGAATATTGAATGCTATGGATTGCATGAATATATTTTGGCACACTGAGTTATCAAAATATATATACAATTGGATTTCTGAAAAGAAAATAAAAGAGAGAGAATTTGTAAGAAAATAATTATAGAAAATTTAAGTGAATTTAAGAATAAATTGGGAAAGAATAAATGTGATTTTAAAATTCTAATAAATAAATTCTGTGTATGAAAGGGAAATTTGAATAAACAGGAAGATAATGAATTTTAAACTTTAGTGTTATTATTTAAAAGAATAAAGCATTTATTTTAAATTTAATATTTAAATTATTGAAAAGAATAAAGAAGAAATTTGAAACATCTGAAATTTGTATGGTTTAGTTAAAAGATTTAAAATCAAAACGAAAGAAAAATAAATGAATAAAGTCTACAAATTAATCGATTTTGAAATGAATTGAGTAAGTAAATAAATTTATTTCAAATGGAGTAAATTCGAAATCAATTTGGAAAATTGATTTAAGTAATTGAAATTGGAAATTCTCCCTGGATAAGCAAGTATGTTTTCAAAGTAAATTTTTAAATATAAGTGAAAAGTTTTAAAGTTGTTTTAAAAAGCAAGTTTTGGAAAATTTATTATTTCTAAAATATTTAAATCCTAAAGTAAGTATTTTATTTTAATCTATTATGGTAGTAATTATTTAAAGGTGACTTAGTATTTGTTTTAAAGGGAAAATCTAGTTTATATTTTATAAAGTAGCCTCATTTTAAATATTCCTTTAGTATATATTTTTAATAAAGTATTAAAGAAATTTTAATTTAAATGTTTTAAAGGATAATTTATAATAAAGAGTTTTAAATTATTTTTTTGAAAAATCTTAAGTTTTGTGCTTGGTTGCTTCAGTGGAAATGAATATTTGAAATTTTATCTTATGAGAAAAGTATGGTTTGAAACTGCTTTCAAAAGGGTTGAAAATAGAAATATATCTTGCGAAGATATTTTGAGAATAATAAATAATTTGGAGAAATTACTTATGTTGATGGATGTTGTGAATATTAATTGATAGTTAAATAACCGACTATCAATATTGGCCAAATGCGCTGATCGTTTCGAAGCGACTGGGATCGAGATTTATTTCTCGAAATCCACTTCGATCCGGTTTGTACGTTTTCGTAGGAAAACGAGTTTGGAGTCGAAGATGGAGCAGTGAAGTGCAAGGGCTAGTCACTACTAATCCTGAGGATGTTTCTAAAATGGATGTAGTAGGAATAGTGCCTTCGGTTCCGTTCGAACCCGGGACGGACTTGTATGGATGAGTGCTTTCGGAACATCGTCAGGTAGACGATGGGCATTCTAAGGGATACGTTCTAAAAGGTAATGCTTAGCCTCAAGCATCATCAACCAGGAATGACTGAAAATCAGGGGATATGCAGCAAGGCTTGGTGGGAAGCACCCATTTCCGGGTAAGGTCATCTCTGTCTAGATGTCCCTTTTTATTTCAGCTTAGTGGTGCGGTTGTTGATCCCAACCGTGAGGTGATCTTACTCGGAATTATCCAGTAAGGGATAGTCAATGTCTTGTGTTGCAGGGGGTCGGGAGTGATCCTCGGTACGGTGATCTAGGCCATGTACTGTAACAGGTGGTACCCTAGTGCCTAGTCATTAGTTGGAAATCCATCTCCCTACGCACCTTTTACGAGTTTTGTTTGTATTACCCACTCTGAGGCTAGTAGCTGGAATTAATAATGTAACAATTTCGGCTATTTTAATAAGTATTTGTATATAGACCCTATTATAATATCAGAGGATTTTACAAGGAAATGTTTTAGCTATCGTAAGGTAAAAACCCGACATGTTTATTTGTGGCGTGGTCTTATGAGATGCTTTTGTTTTCAAAAGGATTTTGGAACTTTAATAATCAATTTGAGTGTGGTTTTCTCACTCTGGTATTCCAGACTGACTCGGTTGTTATTTAACTATAGTGCTCGGGTCAGACCGAGTATTATAGAATTCAGGAAAGGATGCTGTAGAGCTCAGGAGACGAGCTGGATGACGATACGTACTTCCATACTTGTTTTATATATTCCGCTGTGTTGATTAGCTATGTACTCAGTGGTGTGAGGATAGGTTATGATTACTGTCCAGTTGTATGTTATTAATGTTGTTAGACTCTGATGATGTATTCTGATGATGTATGTATAAACAGATATAGTTTTCTTTTGTGTAAAGATCTGTGATTGTCTATTATATTTTATTCCGCTGCGATGGTTAGATTCTGATATTGTTTTCAATTTTCTTCTTCCACCTCTTCTTCTTTTACCCAAATGGTTCGTATTTCTGTTCAACTTGAGTTGATTGATGTAGAATAGCGTTAACTCATGGGGTACGGATTTGCGGGCTGTTACACTTGGTATCAGAGCCAGGTTGGTGATAGCCTTGGCTCTGGTGGGAATTATTCATAGAATAGAGTCCATAGTACTCTAGAATGAGTTTGAGTGTATTAATATATATGAGCGCGTATTTGTTAGTGAATATAAAATTGTTTTTATATTGTGTTGACTTATCGGTTGAGTGTTTATGGATTCTGGTCGATGTGTGGGACGCCACGTAATCGATAGGGATTTCTAGACTCTTAAATAAGATAAACCGACACAATATTGTTTTTAAAGTGGGTAAATGAAATAATTTTACCCAAAATTGTATTTGACATAAAAGAAATATTTTTCTGAAATTATTATATATATTTGGATGTTCGGATGTTAATACTACAATTAAATAAAAATCTAAAATTGAGTGGTTTATAACCAAATAGAATTGTCTAAGTATGGTTTAAATAAAAAAAATAAAAAAATATAACTAAAATTTGATTTAAACCAGAAATTTAGTCTCGGAAGTTTTGAAAAGTATTTAAATGAATTTGAACAAAAGGGTTTAGGAATTTAAAATCTTGGGAGTGTTTGAAATGAAGGCAATAATGGAGTATTATTTTGGGAAGAATTTGTGGAAGTAAGGAAGCACTGAACTCACTTCAGTCGCTGGAAAGTAATCCTGATGATGATGGCCACATCATCAGTATTCATTTTCGAGTTTCTAAAGTGATGGATTGCGACCAGGATAGTTGGTTATGATATTGTTTGGGCTTGTTGGGTATACAAGTTGTTTTAGAAATTTCAAAAGGAAAATTTCTTTTGGTAAAAACAAGTATTTGGAATCCGAAGAATTGATTTGATATACCAATGGGTATGTATAATTTATCATTTCAAAATGGTCTCGAAAATGAAACCGGGCAATTGAATTCTACGAAATTCTATTTAAAGAATGTGAAAAGTTTAAATGAATCAACTATTGAACTTATAAAGTGAAGTTGATATTTATAAGAAGAAATTGGAAATTTTAATCCGGGAATTAAAATTTAACTTAAGTGAATGAAAGTGAAGAAAATATATTTGAATTTAACTTGAGATAAGTTAAATGAAATTGAAATTGAATTAAATTGGATATAAAGTTGAAAGGTAAAATGATTATAATTGTGAAATGAAAATTTATACTGTAACGACCCGTAAATTTCATGGATTTAATTTGGTTAAATTAATAGGTTTGTAATTAAATTTAGTAGAAAAAAATAAATTAAATTAAAACCTACTTATAGTAATTCGAAGTTAATTCAATTAATTTTAAGTAGTAAAAAGAATTTTACCTGTATATAAATTGAATATGAGAAATTTAAGGAAAGTATTAAACTGATCTAATGTAATAAACATTGTTAACAGTAAATGGAATATGATAATAAGAACAATTGCAAGTTTTGTATTTAGGGGCGAAATAATATTGGTAGGTAATAATTGTTGTAGAGAATAAATTACAAATGTTATAAATTGTATAATGGTGACAACTATTGTTCGTTACCAATGCATTTAATTAATAGCGATTAAATGTAATTAATCATTGCCTTTTTGTAAGTTAAGAAAATAACTGAAAATTTTGAAGGTAAATCAATAGAAAGGTTAACTATATGCATAAGATGGAAAGTTGAATAGAATTCTAATAAATGATAATAATGGAAAACGTAGACAATCAATGTAGGTAATTAGAAATTACAATGTTGTTGAAAGTACTAAACGTTTCTTGGTTGATAATTTATAACATAACGGAAAGGGTATATGTACTCATTAGAATATTAGTTGCAATTGGATAGGGATTTTAAGCAACAATGTTAATGCAAGGTAATTAATGATAAATTAAAGTAAATAATAATGAGTAGTGATTTATTCAAAATTTGTAACATATATTATAAATTACCTGCTTATTTGTTAATGGAATTAGAATTTGTAATAAGTGATAATAAAATAAATGAATGTTACACTAATGGAAAATGAAATAACGTCCGTTTAAATGTGTTGAGTAATTATTGGATCGTATTTACTATTAGCGTTGCTTTAATAATTATGTTTTATTATGAAATTATTACGGGAAGATGTAAAGTAATAACTAGGGAAGTAATATGTTATAAATTAAATATAACTTGAACTTAAGTGTAAGTAAAAGGTTGAAATTGAATCTAATCCATTGGAAACTTATTAAAATAAATTGGATTTAATTTATAATAAAGGGGTTATTTTAAGAAATTGAAATAAATTCTATAATGAGGGAATTAAGTTTACTTTAAATTGAGATGGGAATTAAGAATTTTTTATTTAATTGGATTTAAATTTGGAAAAAATTTAGTCATTGCAATTAATTGAGATTAAATGTTGAATATTATGTTAAGTTAAGGGTTAGGTTAAATTTTGAGAATATTAACGTAATAGCTTTGAACCCGATGTTAATCTCATCCATTCGACCACGATAAATTGAATAAAAAGGATGAATGGTGAATTCAGTGTAATTATTGAAAATATAATTTATAATTGATGAATATGATGAATTTTCGCTGAAACATATGATTGAATCAACATTTAATTTGACGTCTAACTTTGTTTAAAATCATTGTAAATGTTGAGTAGTATAAAGATGATAAAATTGTCGATTTTAGAATTTAAAATATAAAAATTGGATTTAATCAATCTATTTAATTTATCTAAAAATAGCCATTTTGGTCACGGACTCGGATTTCGACGAAACCAGTTTCACCGGATCTGTAACAGTGAATTATTGTAGGGTTTCAAGTTTCGTACCGATCGGACTTGTCGTTTGATCGTACGAACGCGAAACGCCCTGAAATCGATTTAATTGAAATCAATTTGAAAATATTGATTTCAGCATAACTTCTTCATACGATGGAATTTGGACGTGAAACTTTCTCCATCGCGTTCAAAATATTTTAAAACACCTATTTCGATATATGGGTTGACCCAATTTCGTTCCGAAGTCGAAACGGGCTTTTTGGGCCATTTATTGTTCAGCACGTTTATTTATCCGGTCCATCTACTCTATTTCAACCCTACTTATAAATAGTCGGTTATAAACCCTAGCCTCCATCTGTTCTCAATTTTATGTATTTATACCTTCTTCTCAACTCCTCCTTTCCAATGGCTACAAACTCTAGATCCAATTTTAAATCAAATTCAATGCTGAAATCCCAAACTCCTCAGAAAAAATTGATAAAATTAAATGTTGAAGCTCTCAAAGAGCATAATCTGCTGGTGGTATTCGTTTTTCGATTCGAGTTTTCGTGTGTCCGGAATTAATTGAATAACTGCCAGCCGTTCATATTAGGTCGTCGTAATTGATGGTGGATCTTCCACGATTCATCGATTAGGAAATCTAGGCGCGTGAAGGAGGCCGAGTGCTTTTAATCCGTACGGCTACATCTGGGTTTTGGCATCTCGATCTACCTGGAACCGACGAAGAAATGGCCAATTTCGAGCTCGGCCTGTAGCAGAGGAAGCATGCGCGCGCGTCAAGATGGCTATGGCCGTGGCGGCGCTGCTAGCTAGGGTCGGTGGCAGGCTCTGATGGGGTGGTCGACGTTGGTGGAAGCCGTGATAGCTTGCGTACGATAGGCGGCGGCTACTTTCTAATGACAAATGAAAGAACGCGTGATTAGGTTTCTGGAAATTGGTGACGTGTTCTTTTGAAGTGAGTATGGTTTGTTTTATTTTAATTTTAATTTTTAATTTCAATGTTAAAAATCTTAATAACTTTTTCATACTTAGTCCGTTTCACGCACGATTTTCTCCGCTAGGTTTGTACTGGAATTCCGGACTTGATGATGCTGGTTTGGATGAATTCTGAGACGGTGAAAATTTTTGGGTTTAAATTGGATTTAAATTCAATTTAAATTCAAAAGGTGAGTGTTTTAACCCACTCACAACTTTTAAATTTCCGATGTCTGTTAAATTTACTTAAGATATAAGTAGAAATTTATTTATGACTGTTTGGCATGTTTTATTCATCATCTCTGTTAAATCGCATTTATTTAATTTAACCGTTAATAAATTTTATTATTGCGTATAAATTGACAGTTAAAATTTATTTATTTGCATATAAACTGCTAATTAAACAGTTATTAAATTTATTACTGAATATAAACTGTTAGTTAATACCTGTTATTTATTCCATGTTATATTTTATATGCTCTATATTGATGTTTGTTAAATTGGATGATGATTATAATTAATGGTTGATGATTGATGTTTGGTGAATGGATGATGTGTACTATATTTTAAAATATGCAAGTTATTATGCATTTTTATTTTATTCGGAATTGCGGTTTGAAATGATATAAAACCGCATTTTTATTTTTAAATTGCAGATTGAAATGATAAATATCCGTATCACTTGACCATAGGATAGAAAATGATATACAGGCACCGCGGTATATATATATATATAAATATTTTTGAAATGATTTTCTATGGTTTGGATAAGATACGGTTTAATAAATATTTAATTTTAATATTTTAAAAATCTTATTTTATATATACATATATAGTTAAATTATTAAATTTAAGATATGTATATTTTGTTAAATAAACTAAATAAGTTGAATAATGGAGTTTAATGATTTAAATCAATCTAGATTGGAAGGTAAAAAAAAATTAAATTGGAATTGAGCGTATTTAAGAATTAAACTCTATAAGTGATGTAACTTATTTAAACTTGGAAATTTTAAAGGTATGACATTTATAACTGGATTTTTATTCAAGATAAATTAATGAATATTTCTAGTATAAATAAATTGAAGGAAATGTTTAATTGTTAGAAATTTTGAGTTTTATTTTATGGATTTATTTTCTGAATATTTCAAAACTAAATAATAGGACAATGACTTTTTGAATAGAATTTCCAACCTTAAGTTTTGAAATTGTTAAATACTCAAAGTTAGGAATATACTGAAATTGAAGTGGTTTATTTAACTGAAAGTGAATTTAAAAATTATGGATTTCGACTAAATTTTAAATGAATAAATTTGTAAATCCGTGAAAATTATTTACTTTATAAAGTAATATGAAATCAACTATTTTATTCTATATACTGTTGAATATCAAAACCATTCAAGTTTCAGAAGTTATGGTTTTAAAGCTATGAGTTTCGAAGTATTATGTTTTGAAAGTTATAATTTAAATGTTTGGTTTCCAGATAATATAAATTTTAAAGCAGTATGATTTTGGAAAAGAAATATATTTGAAATAAAAATGATATTATTGATTTGGGTTTTTATAAAAATAATATCAAAATGAGTTGTTTTGGAAATGGAAATGATATAGTATTTATGGGTTTTGAAATGGATAATTATTTTCTGGTTTCAAAGTATAAACTTTTTTAATGACCGCGGTGTTATAATAACGTTTGGTTGTTGAAGTGACCAGGATCGGAAGTTGTCATACTCTCTGCCAACCCCGAAAACCACTTTAACAACCGTGTACGCGATGGAGATTCCAGAATGAAGTAGGATGGTGGTGGCGTTTCCTTTAAGGTAAATACGTGGACTCGACTCCCGTGAGTTGGCATAAGGTGGCTAAAACAGAAGCGATCGACGGGTTAATAAGGTAGCATCTTTGATTAGACACATCCCTTCGATATTATACTTTGACTTTGGATTGATTCGGTAGCCACTTTTGATTTTATTTGGGGGTGTGGCTCGAGGTGGGCGGTAGCTGCGCGTTACCACCGACCCGGAAGCGTAATTGGTATATCTACCTGGCATTGCCTAGTTGTGCCGTGTCACCTACCCTATCGCGCCTTGTACGAGTTTCCATTTGTGTCGTACTATGGAGTATCCTCTGGTAGCCTCCCGATAAGGAGGTATTATAGTACTATATAGACTATTGACATTATTTATGTTAAGGGCTATATGGGTGTAACGCCCCACTCCGAGACCCACTCTAGTAAAGAGTATTACGGAGTAACACCGTCTACTAGAACGGAGAATAGAGTATAATGGAAGCGACCATGTGTAATCAAGCTATAACTAACCACTGAATACGTCGAATAGGTGGTTTTCTTTTCTAAAGTGGTTCGACATATCCAATAGATATTTATAACGAAATTACAATGGCTAAGGAAAATAGGTTTAGAACAAGCATAATACTAAATGATAACATCATCATCACAGAATCACATAACAGATATAACATCCCAGAACAATACATCATCAATACAGATCCAAATACTATAAGTGGGTACAAAGCCACTGCTCACATATGTGAGTCAAAAATATGTACATATCAAAGTCCGAATAAAACAGAGTAGCGGAATAGTGGACAAATAAAAGCGCTATCTATCAGCATAGCAGATGATGTCCAAACAGAAGCACATAAGCTAAGTCCAGAGACCTAACCTGAAACAACTCGATCTGACCCGAGCGAAAACACTCGGGTCAGGCTAGCTAAATAATCAGTAATAACTGAGATATATATAATAATGCAGTACATAAATAAAACAATACTTCTCCAAAGAGAAGAGTAATATGGACTACATGAATATAATGACGATCCCTAATCATCAATAAACAGTAAAAATCTCCAAAGAGAATACAAACACCAAAGTGTTAAATAAATAAAATCGCCTCATATCATCGGCGTAGCCAAAGCTATATAAAGTTGCTCATAGGTAATAATCCCAAAAGTGACCAGAGTCTAAAATCAATGCCCAAGCAAAGATCGATGCTCCAAAGAGCAATAGGGATATACTAAAAAGTCAATGACATCAAATACTGAAAAACAGTGTCCAGAGACACTGTGAATCCACAAGGTAATCGCACTTACATCGTATGGTTCCATAGAACCAACACCGAATGGCGATACTCGAATGGATATAAAAATCATCAGATAATACAAATATTGCACGTGCACCGACCAGAGTCGTTGTTGCCAAGTACTGTAGAGTTGTGATCGATCACTCGCACAGATGCGGAACGCGCGAAACGGCAAGATCCTTCCCAGAAGGATAAAGACCCAGAGGCACATGCCGAATAAAAACTGCTCCATAGAGCAGGTGTCCAGAGACGTTTGCCCAGAGGCGTGGTGACCCAGAGGTCCAGTACTGGCCGCCCAGAGGCTAATGTGCCACTAACTTCTTGGAGAGGAACCCGTAAAGTGTTAACAATGAGTCCCATACCCCACGTTCGCACTAAACGGTTTCCTAACCAATAGCAAGCTCACACTCCAAACAATAAAAAGTCCACCTCATATCATCGGTAGACTAGACCCAAAGGTCAAAACGATCAATCGAATAGGTCGGGGATTAACCGGAAAGAAAATACACACGGTTTCCATAGGCCGGATATTTCCTAACCGTTTAAGCACCTTTCCACTTCGCTCGACGTGCTAAAAGTGAGTGTGAGATTTTTATTATAGAAAATAATGGTGTAAAACGGATTTGTAATTGATTTCGAAATCACTTTTAAAATGGTCTTTTGAAAAGTCTTCTATTATGGAGTAATTAATTTAATAATTAAAAATAATATTATATAATAATTTTCAAAAGCCATTTTGGAGTGAAAAATCCTTTTAAATCCTTTTTATAAAGCCCGTGTACGAAATCCAGAGACAAATCTCAAATAAATCGACGATAACCAGAAAATCATCAAAAATATTCGAAAACCAGAAAATCATCAAAAATATTCTAAGTGTTTGAAACCATTCAAAAACTGCTGCGAACCCAAGTTCGGCAATTTATTTGGACCAGCAAACTGTGTCCAAATGGCATGAAAACTGGTAGGCATATAGTCCAACATCCCTACTTTAAGATGCAAAAAGAATTTCTGGATTCCGAGTTGAGACGAAGTGGCAGCGACGTCTCAAAGTTGAACCCAGAGAAAGATTCATACTGTTTTCCAACAGCGACCAGAGTCTAACTTTGGCACGAAAATCGAAGTACCAAACGAACTCCAATGTTGCCCAAATTTTCCAGAGATGGAGTTCGGAACTCCCCCTTTCCAACGAGACCAAAAACGTCGAATTCCGACTTGGTATGCGATCAGGGCGGCATCACGAAGTGGAGGCAGAAAACTGGTAAACACAGTTGATTTTTTTTTTTTTTTGGACGCGGGCCCGGCCCGCGTCAGTCCGCCCCAGCCCGCCAGCCCAGGCGGGCTGGGCGAGCAGCAGCCCCAGCCCGCCTGGGCTGGGGAGCACCCAGTCCACGCGGGCTGGGTTTATTTCCCAGCCCACGCGGGCTGGGAAGCCCCCAGCCCACGCGGGCTGGGTGTATCTGCCCAGCCCACGCGGGCTGGGTTTATTTCCCAGCCCACGCGGGCTGGGAAGCACCCAGCCCACGCGGGCTGGGTGTATCTGCCCAGCCCACGCGGGCTGGGTTTATTTCCCAGCCCACGCGGGCTGGGAAGCACCCAGCCCACGCGGGCTGGGTGTATATCTGCCCCAGCCCGCCTGGGCTGGGGAGCCCCAGCCCATGCGGGCTGGGGTTCAATAGATATGGCCAGCCCATGGTGGGCTGGCCTGCTTCTGGCTAGCCCAGCTGGGCTAGCCTCACCTGGGCAGAGCCTGGGTGCAACCCAGATCTGTTCTGGTGCACCGAGATCATCAATTCAGCCCCATTTCAGCCTGCACACAATTCCAACCAGCAATCTTTTGCATTTTTTTGACATTTAGGGGTGTTTTTTTTCAATTTTGGGCATCAAAATTTTCACTAATAACAATCACTAATCATCATATAATGATTATTACACTAAATTAAAGGAAATCAAGGCCAAATCTTAGCATTACAACTAGCATTAATTACTAATCCATAGTAATTACCTTAATGAAGAAAAGTATCAAATGGTTTGAGTGCACAATATGAAGCAAGCCAAACTCCTCAACCCCAAAGCAATGATCAAGATGCTTCATGGACCCAAAATCAACAAAGAAAACAAAATAATAATTACTACAAGATAGAGATAAATGGGGATCAAGAAGGAGGATTAGAGAATAGGAGAGATTGCATTACCTTTCTTCTTCTCTTTTCTTTTTCTTTTAGGATTAAACTAATTTATGAAGAGAAGGAGATGGAGCTTCTAAATGGAGGCCATTAATTTTGTTTAGATCTAGGTTTTAGGAATTTATGAAGAAGAGGAGGGTTAGGGTTTATGAGAGGGGTTTGAGATATTAAATAGAAGTGGGTTGGTTAATGGGTTATGGTAAGAGGGTTTAGAAACCCATTAGGACTTAGTTTATTTTCTAAGTTATCATGTGAACAAAAATCCTAATAAGCATTCTAGTTTTAATTAAAACCATGTAATTTTCTCATTTGGCCCATTAACCCATAATCACTTTTTATTTAAAAATTCCCCATTTCAACCCAAAATATTTTAATTTGCAAACTAATTGCAAATTTAAATTCCCAAAAATTTGTTTAGCCCCCCATTTAACTTAAAATCATAATTTTTAACTTATCATTCGGTAATTGCAATCTCAGGTTTGTTACAGACTCCCCCCCTTAAGAAAATTGCGTCCCCGCAATTCCTTAAATATAGAAGTCGTCTATAACATCTAATCCACACAAGGAATACAGAAGATAAAATATAGATGCTCACCCATGTCAGAAGATGAAAGAAAATCAGGATAAGTACGCTCGATGAATTCTCTGGTCTCCCAAGTGCCGTCCTTAGGATTAGACGACCATTGAATCTTCACAAGCGGAACCTCTTTGTTTCGAAGACGTCTGATCTCCGAATCAAGCACACGAAGAGGTTGCTGCTCTATAGACAGATCGGGTGAGATCTCCAAATCGGGTATGATGTGAGGCTCGATAATAGAATCAGGATTGCGCACACACTTGCGAAGCTGAGAAACATGGAACACATCATGTATTCCAGAGAAATGA